>CM061561.1:154265363-159265363 GCA_030864225.1 Capsicum baccatum var. pendulum | reverse complement strand
TGCTAGTAAATATTTTATGAGTAGATCCATCTGGGTTTTCATGTAAGCCATATCCTGATCACACTTCTCTTCACTCCTACGCTGCTCTGCTGATATTACACTAGACCTAGTATTACTTGCTACCATAGAATCTTTTTATATGCTAAGCTCTACTTGTCTTAGTCATTCTTTCTAATATGTCCCTATCCTCAGTAAATGTGAGCTCCATAAAAGCTCCTCCTGCAGCATTATCTGCTATTGTCTTTATAAGTGAGTTCAAAGCTCTGTAGAATATTTCCATCAAGTGTTTGTCAGTCATCTTATGGTTTGGGCATTGAGTCAACTTCTTTTTAAACCTTGCCCAAGTCTCATGCAAAGCTTTATTGGCCAATTGCCTAAAGTTGCTGATCTCATCCCTCAACTGTAACATTTTGGAGGGCGGAAAGAACCTTTCTAGAAAAGCTCCTTTTAATTGCCTCCAATTTGTTATAGAATCAGGAGTCATCTCATTCAACCATATCGTTGCCTCTCCAGATAGCTATAGTGGGAACAATTTTAGATGAATAAAATTTTGTCCCACTCCAGGATTATCAAATGACTTACAAATACTGATGAAATTCATCAAATGTAGATTTGGATCATCACCAGGTAATCCACCAAATAGTTCTTTTAGATTTAGTAGTTGGATCATAGTACTAGTGATGTTGAATTTCACCCCAGGAGCTAGTGGTGGTAGAATGATTGCCCCAGTAGATCCAGTTCCATCTAAGTCGTCCTTATCATTGTCAACATCAAACTGTGCATCTTGGCGATTTGGTCTTTCTCTGAATGTATGATTTTGATTTACAGGTGCAACTACCCCTGCTGCATGCCTTCTATTAGCCGGGTCAATTAAATCATCATCTTCCAGGTCCTCTTTATCTAGATTAGGTACCCGACCTGGGTTATCTGCATAATGTAGATTTAATTGAGCATTAGCCAAAACGGCTAATCTTTCAGCTTCCTATTGGTTAGCCATTCTTTCAATGAGATAAGGTTCAGGATTGAAGGGTAATAATGGTTCTTCTGAACTTCTGGTTCATGGCATAAATAACAATGAGCCTATAACGAACAAAAACAACAAATAAATGTAAAATTAGGAAACTTGAATAATAGTCAATTAACACACATAAACTCAATCGACAACCGTATTCCCCAGCAATGGCACAAAAATTTGATATGCCCAAATTATACCTCTCTTACAAAAAGTAAGCAGTCGTTGTCAAATATATAACCCAACTAGGTTGGGGTCGAATCCTACAAGAAATATGGTGCTAATTAAGTTATATGTAGATTAGTTGACTTTTAATCGTTCATTTTCGTAAAATAAATAGGGGGTTTGATTCTGTTCACAAATTAATGGTTTTAGTTAACAATATGAAATAAGTGTAGTAGTATTCAAATTCAGAAAAATAGCAAGCTAGGGTTATGTCCACCTTGTAGTTTTCAATACTTTTTAACTATGGGCTTTACGAATTCATACATGCATAGTTCTTATAGAGAATCGTATTGTATTTAATAACATAATCATAGTGTTTCTCAACCATCAAAGAATAATTCACTTTAGTTCTCTCAAATCAAAAGCGTTTACCAAAAATAATACAAAATCTCCAAGTAGTTAATCCTGCTAAGGTATTAACTTATGAAATAGGGGTTGGTAATCCTATTTTCTTGTCACTACTCTCTTTTTCGAACATCAACCTTTCTTTCAAACAAGTTGTGTTTTAAGGCATATCCTCTATGTTTTCAACCAGGAGAAATCAAGACAAGCGAAGAGAGCATGATATAAACAAACCAATGCATAATGAATTCAAAATCCAAAGTGATAGATTGTATGCTACAAGGCTTCCATAACCCTAACTAATAAACTTTGCTACTCATGAATAAAACAAAAATCACAATAAAAATATTCATCATAACAAAAACTAGAAGATGATCTTAGTGTACGATTAGTGAAAATAAGAGAGAAGAAATGTTTTCTCTCTCTCTCTCCAAGCTAAGCCGCAACTAACCCTCTTCAAAAACTAATACAGAATAATCAATAATGAATAAAAATTCAGCATTAAGCCTTTTAATAATATTTTCTCTCATAATTGCCTTCTAAGTCCCTGAACGAATTATAAATGACAAACTAGTCTTGGACATAGTTTTTAGGCACCACATTTAGTTCAGACTGCTACTCTCTCTTGTGTCTTATGCCATCCGCATTCCATAGTCCCATTATGTTTTTATTTACCTCATTAATACCTGAAATCATGCTAATCACATCGGTTAGCTCAATTATATAGAAGTAGAGTAAAAATATAAGAAACTAGGCATTTGTTTCTCTAAACTTAGCTAAAACATGGATAATTTGTGGTGCTTAGGCGTATAAATACACCCAAGATCAGTGTGTCATGCTATTTATTGGGGGATGTACTAGTCATTCCATGGGATATTTCGCGGTCGTATGGCTACAGGAACTAGGGACCTTTCAGCAGGGGAAGCTGAACACATATAGTCCTTGGGTGGTTTAGGATGGCCAAGATACATAACCCAGGTATAGAGTTTTTAAAGGAATGCTATATCTAGTTCCCTTTACCGGTACTTACATATGTATGGTTGTATGTATTATGGTTGGTTTTACTTGGTTTTATTACTTGTATTATTTTATCCTTATCTTGAGATTCATGCTAGCGGTCATTCTACTTCTCCTATTTAGCATGCGAATTCAGTATCAATATTTGGACTAAAGTGGTGATCTTCCATCCTTTTGGGAGGAATTATTTCATATTATGGATTTCTTTAGACAGTTTTCTTTTAATTTGGATTTTGGTTTTGGCCATGGTTAGGGGCATATCCCAACCAAATCTGTTTACTATTTTGGATAGAGTCTTTGTGGCACTTTTGGAGGTTGGTATGGGCGATATCGGTATTGGTGTTGGGGCTTACACCCTTGGAAGATATTTTTGGTTGTTCCATCCTATTATATTTTAGGATTAATCATAGTATGTTTTAGTATTCTCTTTGGCTATAGCCTGGTTTATGGATATGGTTTTGTTTGGTATGATTGGGCGGTAGGTGTTGTATGGTTGGACTCAGTTGGGTCGGTCACGATCGTGACCCTATCCCAGAGTCTTAATAAGAACAATAATTCTACCTTGTTATATGTTTAATATTCATCCCATCAAAGGATGGATTTAGGTAGTTGGGTTGGGTAACAGAGGTGGTCCCTACTTCTGGTTGGACTTGGGATACCCATTACGACAAGGCCTGGGGTTGGGTCGGTTCAAGTTGGTAATAGATTCTAGGTTCATGGTCACTTGGGAGTCCACAAACACGTACCGAGTAGAGTCTGTTTTAGAGGTATGAAATACGTCATACCAATAAGAGAGAGGCTGGAAGGAATTTAGGAATGTTTTACTTTCTTAGTATTTCTATCTTCAAGCTTGAGTTCTTAATCCTGGAATCTCCTCTAATCTTTGTTTGTCTTTTAGATCATGCCTTCTAAATCTGAAACATAAGAAAATTCTTCCATCCCATCTTGGGATAATGCTGAAAGGGTACGTCCTACGTCTAGAGTATATCTTTGATCTCATGGTCATATTTTGTATGGTGCTGGAGTTCCTCCTATTCCAACTAGTTCTCCTCAGGTCCCTTAGGGCAACGTGATGAATACAGAATTTTATCAGTCTATCCATATTATTGCCCAACTAGTTGCTGCTTAGGCTGAGCGAGGTGTAACTGGTGCTTTGTCCGCTGAGTCCACAAGGGTTGGTCAATTTATGAAGATAGGTCCTCCAACTTTTACTGGGGTGAAAGTAGAGGAGGATCCACAGGGCTTCTTGGATGAGATGGAAAAGTTATTTATGGTGATGTAGGATACTAATGTAGAGGGGGTTAACTTTGCAGCTTATTAGCTCAAGGATTTTGCTTATTAGTGGTATGAGGAATGGGATAGAGATAGAGGTAATATGGAGGAGGAAGGGTTGTGGAAGGCTCTTTTAATGCCTTCTTGGATCGGTTCTTTCCTCAAGATTTAAGGGAAGCTAAGATAAAGGAGTTTGTAAACCTCAAATAGGGGAGGATGTCAGTAAAGGAATATTCTTTAAAGTTCTATCAGCTATCAAGGTATGCTCCTAATTTAGTGGATGATATGAGTTCGAGAATGAGAAAGTTTGCTTCTAGGTTGAATTAGGATTTAATTCGGGAGAAAGACTACCTTGCTGATTAAAGATATAGACATCTCGAGGTTAACTGTTCATATGTAGTAGGTTGAGGATAAAAAGGAAAAAAAGGTGGAGTTTAGAGATAGGCAGGGAAAGAGGAATAGGTTTTCTAATCAAGGAGTTTCTCAATCTCAGGGTAGTAGAGATGGTGGCAAGTGGTAGAAAAAAATGGGGGAGTTCTGGCTTTTTTTTTGCTAATGCTTCTTACTAGTCACGAGAGAGGTATCATCAAGGTGGTGAAAATTCTCGGGCACAGGTTGCCCAATCTCAGGTGAGCAGAGGTTAGTCAGTTTCTTCGTGTCCTCCTTGTTGATTCTATGGTTTTCCTTATCGGGGCTATTATAAGGAAGGAAAGGACAAATCTTCAAGTGTGTCCAGGTAGATAAGATTCTTGTGGCTTCATCTTATGTTCCTACACCTGGCTGGGTGGCATCTTCTTCTATTACTACTCCTAGTTCAAGTATCGGTTGGAACAGGTTGTATGCTTTGGCATCCCAATAGGAATCTGAGGTATCACCTGATGTCGTTACTGGTATGTTACAACTTTTCTTTTGCGATGTATATTTTTTGATTGATCCGAGCTCTACTCTTTCTTATGTGACTTCATACATGGTTGTGTCTTTTGGTTTCGATCCAAAAGTTATCTTGGATCTTTTTTCTATTTCTGCCCCAGTAGGTGACTCAGTTATTGCTAAAAGAGTCTATAGGAGTGGTATCTGTTGGTAGCAAGCACACCTTGGCGAATCTATTTGATTTGGATATGGTAGATTTTGATGTAATTCTAGGTATGGATTTGTTGCATTCTTATTATGCGTCTGTAGATTGTCAGACCCACAGGATTATCTTTAAGTTCCCTGGTGAATTAATTATAGAATGGAAACCTAATTCCTTAGCTCCTAGGGGGAGGTTTATTTCTATTCTTAAAGCTCTGAGGTTAATCTCCAAGGGTTGTCTTTATCACTTGGTCTGGGTTAAAGATTCTAACTCAAAAGTTCCCTCTTTGTCTTTGGTTCCGGTGGTTAATGAGTTTCCAGAGGTTTTTTTGGATGATCTTCCTGGTGTTTGTCTCAATAGGGAATTATAGTTTGGTATCAATTTTTTTTGGACACTTATTCAATTTCTATTCCTCCATATAGAATGGCTCCGGTTAAGTTGAGGGAACTCAAGGAGCAACTTAAGGATCTTCTGGATAAGGGGTTTATTCATCCTAGTATTTCTTCATGGGGTGCACCAGTGTTGTTTGTGCGCAAGAAGGATGGATCCCTTTGGATGTGCATTGACTACAAGCAGTTGAAAAAAGTGACGGTCAAGAACAAGTATCCTCTCCCGAAGATAGATAATTTGTTTGACCAGTTGCAAGGTGCCAAGTTCTTCTCTAAGATAAATCTTCATTCTAGGTACCATCATCTTAAGATTAGGGATGTGGATATCCCTAAGATGGATTTTCGCACTCGGTATGGGCATTTTGAGTTCTTGGTGATGTTATTTGGATTGACAAATGCTCTGGTAGCATTTATGGACTTGATAAATAGGGTGTTCAGGCAGTATTTGGATCTCTTCTTCATTGTGTTTATTGATGACATTCTATTTTATTCAAAGAGTGTGGTGGATCATGCTAATCACCTCTGCATGGTGTTGTAGACCTTAAAGAAACAATATTTGTATGACAAGTTCTCTAAGTATGAGTTTTGGTTGAATGCTATAACTTTTATGGGCACTATTATTTGTAGTGAAAGAATCATGGTAGATCCGCAAAAGGTTGCTGTGGTAAAGAGGTGGCCTAGGACCATAAATCTATCTAATATTCTAAGCTTCTTGGGTTTAGTCAGGTATTATAGGCAGTTTGTGGAAAGATTTTCTTCAATACTTTCTTCTTTGACTAAGTTGACTCAAAAGAAGGAAGGTTAAGTTTTCTTGGTCAGATGCTTCTAAAGGGAGGTTTGAGAAGTTGAAAGATAAGTTGACTTCGGCTCCAATACTGAATTTTCCAAAAGGTAATGATGGGGTTGTGCTTAATTGCGATGCATCTCGGGTAGGGCTTGGTGGTGTTTTGATTCAGCATGGGAAGGTAATTGCCTATGCTTCCAAGCAATTAAAGGTATATGAGAGAAATTAACCTACTCATGATTTGAAGCTGTTGGCGGTTGTGTGCTTGAGCTTCTCAGAGATTATGATATGAGTCTTCATTACCACCCAGGTAAGGCTAATATGGCTGCTGATGCTCTTAGTAAGTTCTCCAATAGGAGTTTAGCTCATATGAAGGAAGGCAAACGGGAATTGGCATAGGATATTCACTGCTTGGCTAATCTTAAAGTTCGTCTCTTGGACTCTAAAGATGGTGGTGTGATGTTGCAAGAAGTGATTCGATCGTCTCTTGGTGCTGATATTAGAAAAATAAAGTGTTAAATCCTATTTTGATGAGAATCAAGGATGATGTTGGTGGGCAAAAGGTAGTTGTATTTGAGATCAGTGGTGATGGTACTTTACGTTACCAAGGGATGTTGTTTGTTCTTAATATCGATGGGCTGCGTTAAAGGTTTTTGGTTGAGGCGCTTGAGTTGTGCTATGTTGTTTATCCCAGCTCGACTAAGATGTATCATGATCTCAAGGAGATCTAATGGTAGAATGGCATGAAAAGAGATGTGGCTGATTTTGTGGCTAAGTGTATGGTATGTCAACTGGTTAAGGTTAAGCACATAAGGCCAGGAGGGTTATATCAATAAATTGATTTTTCTGAATAGAAGTAGGAAGTGCTTAATATGGACTTCATCATCGGTCTTCCTCGGTCTCGAAATCGGTATGATTCGATTTGGGTAATCGTGTATAAAATGACCAAGTCTGCGCATTTCTTACCAGTACGGACTACTTCTTTCGTGAAGGATTATGCGAGGTTGTATCTTTGGGAGATTATGAAGCTACATGGGGTGTCTGTTTCAATTATCTCTAATCTTGGTACGTAGTTTACATCTTATTTCTAGTTGTATTTTCAGGAAGGTTTGGGGACTAAGTTTAGTCTGAGTACTGCTTTTCATCCACAGTCGGATGGGTAAGTAGAGAGAACTATTTAGACATTAGATGATATGCTTTGGGCCTATGTGATTGACTATGGTGGCAATTGGGTTGAGCATCTACCTTTGGTAGAGATTTCTTACAATAATAGCTATCATTTAAGTATTGGTATGGCTTCTTTTGAGGCATTGTATGGTAGGATTTGTAAATCTTCAATTGGATGGTTTGATCTTGGGAAGGGGGACATGTTTGGTCTGAATTTGGTCTATTAGGCGATGGAGAAGGTCGATATGATTCGGTATAGACTTAAAGCTGCCCAAAGTCGTCACAAAGTCCTAAGAGGATCTTAGGCATAGAGACTTGGAGTTTGAGGTCGGGGATAGGGTGTTCCTTAAGGTGTCCCCCATGAAGGGAGTGGTGCGGTTTGGCAAAAAGGGGAAACTCAGTCCTAGATCCATTGTTCCTTATGTGATTTTATGAAGAGTTGGCAATATTGCTTATGAGTTAGAGTTGCCGTCTAGCTTAAGTTTGGTTCATCCGATCTTTCATGTTTCTATGTTGAGGAAGTGTCTTAGTGATCCTTCTTCGGTTGTTCCATTAAAAGGATTAGGTATTTAGGGTTCTCTGTCTTATGAAGAGGTTCTGGTTGAGATATTAGATAGGCAAGTTCGTCAGTTGCGGACTAAGGATGTGGCTTCGGTTAAGGTTCTTTGGCAGAACCATAAGGTAGAAAAAGCTACTAGGGAAGCGGAATAGGACATAAAGTCCAAGTATCCACATTTGTTTCCTGCAACTGGTATCCGTGCAGAAGGTATATTTCTTCAACACATCTTTATTTTGTGAGTTTGTTAAAGGAAAGATTTACATCTTTACCTTTTTTTGCTTTCAAACTTTGTTAAAATAATGTTTGATAATGCAAATGAATCTGTGTGTGGTTACCCCTACCTTGTCTATCATTCGGGGACGAATGTTTCTAGTGGAAGAGATTGAAATATTCTGGGTTTTGACCTTTAGAAAATTTCCTGGAATTTTGTTCTACGGACCCAATATGACTCATGGGTATGAGTCGTATGCTGGTGTACGAGTGGTATGGTCCTATTGTATGCTGACCAGTGTTATTTGGTGGGGTGGGTTTGGTCACTGGAATGGGTACGACTTAGGGGTATGAGTCATAGGAATTGGTCGAGTCATATCAAGGACTCATATGGTGGATAGTGTTTGATCCTCCTAGTATTTCTTCTACCAGGGATACGGGTTATGGGTACAGATCATATATTATGGTTACAACTTGCTTAGATGAGTTGTATATTGGATAGAGTTTGATCATGAGTGGTGGGTACCAATCGTATAGAAGGGTACGACTCATATGGGTTAGTTGTATCCCTACGATAGGGTTCTTAAGGGATTTAAGTAGGGGCATTCTAGACATTCCCCTACTTACCCTAACTAGGACCCACAACTTCTAATACACTTTGGAGGCTATTTACCCTATTATTTTGTTCATTAACACCTAGAAACTATTCCAAAACACTCCATAATTCTCCAAAGAGCTTTTGGGGATAGAAGGCTAGGGTTTCATCTTGCGGATTATTTTAGGGATTGTCTTGGTGATTTCCTTCAATAAATTCTTTGGTATAAAGAATGATTCTCTTTCCTCATTGCAATTTCAACTAAATTCATTGTTTATATGATTGATTTAATGGTTTTACAATTTCATTGTGATGGTTTTTAGCTATTATTTGGGGGGTTTGATATTGAATGCTTGCTTATGGTTTCCTATAATTTTACTTATGCTTTTATATGCATCAATGGTGGATTTGGACAACTGGATTGCATGGTAATGGTTTAATGGTCTTTAGAATTGGCTTTGGTTATATTATGCCCCCAAGGTGTTTGATATAATGCTTATAATGGAACTCTTGCATGTTTTTAAACTTGAAAATTTTTTATACATGGTTAAAATGGTTTGAAAAGGCTAAAGGCTAAATGGTTATGCTTATGGAGAACATGTAAGTCTCCCAAGTGGATTTAATATGGTAATTGGAAGGGCACCTAAGATCCCCTTAACCTAAATGGATGGTCTATGGATATTACTTGCAAGTAAGGGGTGGTATGATGACACCACTTATATTTGCCTTGGTTAATAAATGTATAATGGTTTGGTTACTTGGAAACTGGTTTTAATTGGGAATTAATGGCGGGGTGTGTAGCAAAGCCGTGAAAGGTGGCGGTCCCGGAAAGACCAAAACTGGAAACTCATATTTGTCGATATGAGGATTGGTCTTAGTGGACCATCTGCTTGTGTTACAATATTTATTGGGGGATGTACTAGTCATCCCATGGGATATTTCCCTGTCGTGCGGCTACAGGAATTGGGGACCCTTTCAGCAGGGAGAGCTGAACTCATATAGCCCGTGGGTGGTTTAGGACAGCCAAACTACACAGCCCAGGTATAAAGGTTTTAAATGCATGCTAAACCTAAATTCCTTTCCCGACACTTATATATGTATGGTTGCATGCATTATGGATGGTTTTACTTGGTTTCATAACTGGCATTATTTCATCCTTATCCTGAGATTCATGCTAGTGGTCACTTGCTAACCTCGTCTACTGGCGGTTGTATGCCCATGCTATGCAAGAATCGGTCATTCTACTCTTCTTGTTTAGCACGCGGATTTGGTATCAACATTTAGACTGGAGTGGTGAGCTTCCATACTTTCGGGAGGCATCATTTCATGTTATGGATATCTTTAGACACTTTTCTTTTAATTTAAAAATTGGTTTTGGCCATGGTTGGGGGCTTGTCCCAACCGGATCTGTTTACTCGTTTGGATAGAGGCTTTGTGGTACTTTTGGGGGTTAGTATGGGCAGGATCGGTATTGGTGTTTTCCTTGGCATCAATATTGGTGTTGGGGCTTATACCCTTGGATGATATTATTGGTTTTCTATCCTATTACATTTTGGGATTAATCATATTATGTTTAGGTATTCTCTTTGGTTATGGCCTGGTTTATGGCCTATAGCTTGGTTTGGTATGGTTGTACGGTTGGTATGGTACGGTTTGACTTAGTCGGGTCGGTCACGGTTGTGACCCTGAGCAGAGTCATAATGAGAACAATAACGCTATCTTGTTATATGTTCGAAATTCAGCCCACCTAAGGTTGGATATAGGTGGTTGGGTTGGGTAACAGGGGGCGGTCCCCGGTCCTGGTTGGATTTGGGATGCCTGTTTCAACAAGGCCCAGGGTCGAGTCATTTCACTACTTTGAGCTTCTCTAAGTCTATGCTGAATGATCCGGACACTGTCCAAAGTCTCACGAAGAAATTCCATACCTCGAGGTCTCACCTCTGGAACATCAAATCAACCATTGGCCAGCGACAACGCTTACCATACAATGCTTCTAAATGATTCGTATCAATACTGGAATGGTAGCTATTATTATGCAAACTCTGCCGAAGGTAAATGCTGCTACTACTGACCACCAAAATCCATCACACAATCATGGAGTGTATCCTCCCAAACCTGAATAGTCCGCTCTAATAGACCATTGGTCTGGGGTGAAATGTCGTACTAAGATCAACCCTAGTACCCAACTAATCTTGAAAAGTCTTCTAAAAGTGAGATATGAACATCAAACCATGATCTGAGATGATAGACACTGCACACCATACAGATGCACAATCTCACGAATGTAGCTATGGGCCAACCTCTCAGAACTGAAGAAAACCTGAACTGGAAGGAAATGAGTTGACTTAGTCAATCGATCCATGCTAACCCAAACACTATCAAAACCATGAAAGGAATGAGGCAAACCAATCACGAAGTCCATAGTGATCCATTCCTACTTCCACTCGGGAATGGATAACCTCTGAAGTAATCCACCAGGTCTCATATGTTCGACCTTCACCTAGTGACAACAAAGGAAATGATCTATGAAGTCCGCCATATATCTCCTCATACACCCCACCAGTAGTGTTGTCTCAAATCATGGTACATCTTAGTTGCTCCTAAATTGATAGAATATTTGGAATAATGTGTCTCCTCCAAGATCAACCTAATTTAATCACCTACTCTCAGCACACAAACTCGGCCCCCAATGCTCAAAACTCTATCTGAATCAAGTGAGACTTCCTTTATCTCGCCACTCAGCACCTTATCTCAAATCAACATCAATCCAACATTATCAAATTGGTGATGTCAAATATTCTCTATCAAAGAAGATCTATCCTCTATAAATGCCAAAATACACCCAGGTGTCGAAATATTAAGCCTAACCATCTGTCCAGTCAAATATTGATTCTCAATGCTAAAGTCTTCTCCTAGGTCAAAAGATGTGCCAAATTACCCACGATAGTCGACTTCCGGCTCAAGGCATCTACAACCATATTATCCTTGCCTGTATGGTAGAGAATGGTTAAGTCATAAACCTTATGCTACTCAAGCCAACGACGTTGCCTCATATTAAGATCTCACTGGTTGAAAAAGTATTAAAGACTACGATGATCGGAGAAAATCTCATAACAGACTCCATACAAGTAGTGCCTCCATAACTTCAAAGCGGACACAACCGCGCATAACTCCAAATCATGGGTAGGTAATTTTTCTGGGACTTCAACCAATGAGAAACATATGGAATCACCTTACCCTCCTACATAAATACAGTACCCAATCCAACACCTGAAGTATCATAAAAACAGGATAAATCCCGAGCCCTCCATGGGTAAAGCCAATATAATAGGTGAAGTCAATAAATCTTGAGCTTTTGGAAGCTCGCCTCACAAGCATCAGACCACTGAAAGAAAATCTTCTTCTGCGTCAACTTAGCCAAAGGAGTTGTAATAGAAGAGAAGCCCTCAACAAAATGCCGATAATACCCAGCCAAGCCGACGAAACTCTGAATCTCTGTAGCCAAAGTAGGTCTTTTCTAATCACGAACCGTTGCAGCTAGATCAACCATAGTACCTTTCTTAGTCACCATATGACCCAAGAAAGAAACAAACTTCAACCAAAACTCACACTTAGAGAACTTCGCATACAATTTCTCATCCCCCAAACTCTGAAGCACAATCTGAAAATATTCCTCATGATCAGTCTCATTCCTGGAATATGCCAAGATATCATCTATAAATACGTTAACAAATGAGTCAAGATACGATTGAAACACCCCATTCATCAACTCCATGAATGTGGTAGGGGCATTAGCCAACCCAAAGGACATGACCAAGAATTCAAAATGACCATATCGAGTCTGAAAAGCTGTCTTCAGAATATTTGAAGCTCTAATCCTTAACTGATAATAATCGGATCTCAAATCAATCTTTGAAAATATCGCAGCACCTTGAAGATGATTGAATAAATTATTAATGCTAGGAAGATGATACTTATTCTCAACTGTCACCTTGTTCAACTGCTGATAATTAATACACATGCACATAGATTAGTCCTCCTTCTTTACAAACAAAACAGGCGCACCTCAAGGCGATACACTAGGTCAGATAAATCCTTTATCCAACAACTCCTGCAATTGATCCTTCAATTCCTTCAACTCAGCTGAGGCCATTCTATAAGAGGAAATGGAAATAGGTTTGGTACCCGACTCAACATCAATGGCAAAATCAATATCACGGTCTGGAGACATACTAGGCAAATTCATAGAAAACACATCCATAAACTCACAGACAACACGAATGGAATCTAAGAAAGGAGATGAAACAACAGTAGAATCACAAATATGAGCCAAACAAGATAAACATCCTCTCTCAACCAATCTACAATCCTGAACATAAGAGATAACCCTCTTAGGACCTGAATGAAGCACACCCTTCCAAGCTATCCTTGGTACACCCGGTTGAGCTAAAGTCACGGTCTTAGCAAAATAATCTAAAAGAGCATCATAAGGAGCCAACCAATCTATACCCAAATAACATCGAAGTCAACCATATCTCACAGAATCAAATCTATCCAAGTCTCACGAATATAAAAGTCACAACACAAGATCAGTACACCTGATCCACCACTAAAGAATCTCTTACAGGGGTAGATACCCGAATATTCATGGCAAGAGGATCGCTAATAGAATCAAAACCCAAAGAAAAAATAAATACACATAGGAGAAAGTCGATTTAGGATCAAATAACATCGGTGCAGATCTGAAACAAACGAGGAAGATACCTAAGATCACAACATCTGAAGCCTCTACCTCGAGTTTAGCTATTATAGCATAACACTGACCACGACCACTAAATAGCTAAGTATCCCTATTACCACTACTGCAACTCCACTACTTCTACCCATTTTCTCTTTAGTAGCACCCCTACCCCTTATAGATGAAAGAAGAGTAGCCCTAATCATACGGCGGGGATATTTTCTGGCCACATGGGCAATCTTATCACACACACAACAAGTCCTATGTTTCCCATCAACAGGAGAAGGTACCAATGGGCCCAAACGACCAATCTAAACTACTGAATAAGAAGATCCACCACTTGAACTTTGTAAGGCCGCCTGCACTGGCCTACCCTAATATCCATGAAAACCTCTAAAATCTCTACCTCGAAGAGTATGACCTCTAAACTTACTAAAATAATGCACCTTTTTGGCACCTCTCTTAGATGTTCTAAGAATACCCTATGTCATCTTGGCATGATCCATAATGCTCTGAAAGATAACCCAAACATAACCATCTGAGAAGTACCAACATGAGGCTCAGGGGAGAGTCCCCAAACACTCCTTCTAGATGGGGTTGATCCACAAACCCATCCACTCCCTTGAGTCCATCCACAACTTGAGGCTCGCCCTCTAGGTGAAGTCTCTGTATCTCTTACCTCGTAGGATCTGGTCAACACCATCTTTGCAAAATGAGTAAAAAGCAACTCAGAACTCAAGGTATACAAAAAATTTGCGCGATAAAAAATAAAATAAAGGAAGTTTTCCTAAAGACATCTTATATCCTCTCAAAGATGTCTCAAACATCTATGTACCAATCCGTGAGACTCTATTAGACATTCTGTTCTTATACCATTAAGACCAATGAAACCTGGCTGCTCTAGTACCAATTTGTCACGACCCAAAATCTATAGGTCATGGTGGAATTTATCACGGTGAACTTTGAAAAGTAAGCATATCACACAAACTAATACGCAAGGGGAAAAAGAAAGAAATAACCTTAAGGTGAGGCTTCTAGAATAAACCCGAACCACACATATATAAATAATGCAGAAAGAAAACATAGTCATCACCAATTTATAGTTCCCAAAACCAGGTGTCAATAGTGTAAAAGTACTAATACAATCCAAAGGTCAAATACTTTAGAAAAAACAATAAGAATAATGCATGTCTCTAAATACTAGTAAGGACATAAACTAATACGAAAATATATAAGTGGACCCCAGACGTAAGCAAGTCCAACTTCTATCTTAGGTACTATAAAGATGCCTGAAATCAAGCCACATGAGGCGCACTTGAACCTAGATCTACACCAAAAGGGTAAAGTAGGAATGAGTACGGTCCACTTGTACTCAGTAGGTATCATAGGCCAACCGAGCAAGGTAGAAAATAAAGCATAAAATACATACTAAGGGAACGTCACGTGCAATCAAAAAAATATCCCACAACAGTAGTCCATACCTCTTGCACTAACAGTTCTAGAATATCCATATATAATGCAACAACACACTAAGTAGTATACAAATATACACCATATCACATACAAGTAGAACAAAATAGGAACATGTATAATCAAGACCAACAAGTACAAATAGAGGAAGATAGAATAATTAGACATTTACAAGTCAAGATATAGAACAAATAGACAGATGGCAAGTTAATATGGCAATACAAGGACAACATAAATATAATAAAATAAGTGCAATATATATGATGATGATGATACATGAGGTCGTTTCTCACCCTTCGAGATAATTACACAATCCCCGTATACACCCACAGAGGTAAGCATCCCGATGTAGGATCCATGGGGTGTTCGTCAACCCATATACAATTCATATATCAAAATCTCCTCCCCGGCACATCCCTCGGCAAGGGTTTATAAAATTTGATCTTCTCAATATTTCCAGAATTTCCAGTATATTCAGTATTTCCAGTGTTTCCAGAGCATATAATTCACAAATCAAGTATGACAAATAACAACAATAAGTATATAAAAAACATATAACAAATAGGAGAATGATGTGTGTGATGACATGAGGATGATGGTGTAATATTCACAACCAATCACAATGAGTATTTTCATAATAAATCTACATGATATATATCCGCAATCAGCCATAATGTTACATTTTCACAACCACATTAGCCAACACCCACTCATTATTTCTACCATCCATGAATTTTCACATGATCATATGCCTAGAAAGTATAAATATATCACAATACACCAAAGGTACCGCAATAGGCATTTTAACAACACAATATGATTATTTACATAATTTTAGGCCATCAACATCACATAAGACCCCGCACGGTCACACATATCACGTAATATCCCAAATTTAATAATTACAACACATATAGGTCCCCACATGGGCACAACATAAATATAGCTATTTTTCATGATTATTTTTTATCCTTAACATGAATTTTGGTATATAAATTAATTACTCAATCCATTCTGAAAAGTTAAGTCTTAAGCTACCTCGAATGTCGAAATCGGTCTGCTACACTTTGAACCCACGATCTTACTTTCCACGAACGATCCCAAAATTAACTAAAACAAAGAAATATAGAATCTATGCATTAAAACAAAGTCAACAATATCCATATTGCCTACTTTTAGTTTGAGATCAAAACGGACCCCCGAAATAAATTTTCAAAAAAGAAGGGCAAAATTAGAACTTTATCACAAAAAATATGTTCCCCATATTTTTAGGAATCTCCAACTGACAACCTAAGTCAATCGAGTCAAAAATGAGGTTCAAATTGAAGAAAAAATATTTTAAGCTATATCGAGTAAAACCTTTGAAATTCGAGTTAAAATTAAGAATCGAAGTTGTTTTGAAGTTTAAATTGATGAAAAACTAGTAATTATAAGATTAAAATATTATTCAAGTGAAAAAGAGTGAAATTAGGGTTTAAAATCAATTTCTAAAATTTTTGGAGTTTCAAAAAATTAATCAAGAAATTATAATAGAAAGGGACGAAGTCTCACCTTAAATTCATAATAAAATCAAGAAATAGATGTTAATCTAGCTTCTCAAGCTCCCCCAAGCTTCACTTTTAAGCTCTCGCACTTTTTTAGGGTTTAACTCTCAAGAGTCAAGATGAAAAAATGGGCAAAATGGGAAAGAAAGGAGTAAAACTGCTATAAATTGCTGAAAAATCTGCTATAGTGCAGATTTTTCTAAGTCCAAACGGACTTTGATGGCGTGTCCGGAATTCATTTGGAGTCCGATATATCCAAACAAACTAAGTAATCATACTAAATTTGAAGCTCTGGACTCAATGGCAATATCATATTCTTGTAAAGATATTGTTTTCACTGAGTTGACCCCCAAAATCCGAAATTATAATTTTTTAAATTGAGGGTCGAAATGAGATTCAAAAGCCATAAAACTCCACCAAAATCGACGTTTCGAATGCATTGGCAAAGTTGAATTTTTCATCCGAGATCGTTTCGACTAAATGTGGATCTCACACCCACATTTTCAATTCTCCAACTTTCCGACCAACAGATCTAAATGAGCTCGGGTGCATCGGGACCCAAATCAGAGATCCACCTACCTAAAAATTAATATTCCAAAGTTGCTAGTGCAGTCCATTCAGCCATCTATCGCACGGATCAAAAGATGACCACACAGGTCCATAATAAGGCTCTCGAAGCCACCAAAAATCATAATATTGCATAAATAGTATCAAAATGCATTGAGAACTATGTCAATCACTCCCACATTTCAGAAATACCACAATCCAACTATGGAGAGGAGCAAAACAGTCAAATCACATAGAAATACACATTTCACATATTTCATCAAAAAGTTAATCGTTACACTTTTACAATAAATTATTAAGGATACATGTTTTATACATTAACTAATGAGTGGTTAAAGGTTGATTAATTCATGCGATTACACCGGCAGAATGCAAGAAAAGGGTAGAATTTGAAAAGTTCTTTAGTAATTAAATATGGGTCTCTCTTTCTATATATATATATATATATGTAAAACTATAAGCATCATAAGAAGCCAAGTGGCAGCACAACAGAAAGTCATGTGGTAGTATTAGGACAGAGTTATAGATGTTGTAATAATAGCTTTGAATTGAAAAAATAAAATATTTGAATTTGAAATATATTAAAATATTTGAATTTGAAATACACTATTCTTTTTTTAAAAAAAAATTATCACCTTAAAAATAGATATCTATAATTGAAGAGTTCTGATAGACTTTTACTATTTTAATTTTATCTCTTTAAATAAAATTTAAATGTTTTTAAAATAGCAGTAATAGCAATAGTAATACGTAGTAGTGAGAGTATTTATTCAATCCTAAACGGGCAAACTTACAAAACAATAGTAGTACAGTAGCTGTAATAATAAAAATAATAACACTAATAATAATAATAATAATAATAAATATTATTATTATTATCTCATTTGATTTTAAATATTTATCATATATAAAAGCGTTAGTATATTTTTGAATTGAATAATAAAGATTTTGTAAAAATTTGAATGTAAAAATTAAATATTTGTATGCATTATAGATTAGTAAAACAATGAGATTATTTCATAAAATATATTTAAATTTTAAAATAAATTATTAGAATTTTTGATTGAAAATAACACAGTTATTATAAACTAGAATTACTATCTATATCATTTTTGCATGTGTTGTTATTTTTATCTTTAAAAAGAAAAAAAGAAAAAAAATACAGAAAGATAAAAAGTAATTAAAATAGAAAAGAACTAATTCCTTAACCCCAACGGGAAAAAAAAAGATTCCTTATTTCTAGCGATACGAAACATGATTTTATCTCTTTTTTTAATTCATTTGAATTTTAATTGTTAACTTGTGAGTGCTTCCAAATATTTTCTTCTTTTTATTTCCTTTATAGTTATTTAACTTTAAATAAACTTAAAATTTTCAAACTCTTATAAATGTATTTACATTATAGTAAATGTCTATCAAGAATATAGATAAGATCTATCAATATCTATTTGATAACTATCAGAATATAAAATATCTATCTTTTAGAGAGAAACTAGAAGTACTTTCTCCTACAAATAGAAGAGTTTTTTCATTGTAAAAGACCCAAGAGAATTCCTCAAGAGAAATAAGAATTACTCTCTTTTCTCTCTCTACTATTGTTCTTCTCTACTTTATATTTTATTACACGTTATCAGCACGAGTCTTTAACTATCTTCAATCTCTAACCTTTTGGTGGCTCGGTAATTTATTTTTAATCTTTCTTCATGGTGGTAAGAAATACATTTATATTGATACACAATAATCTAGTTTTATTGGTTGATATAAATTAATTTACCGTTTCTGAAAATATAGTCATTTCAGTTTATGTTACTTGTTCCGGTGAACATCCGCCAAAAAGGTGAGATATGAAGTTTCACTGTAAAATTTAACTCTTAACAGTTTAATTAAGATTTAAAGGATTCAATGATATGGTTGTACAAAATATATTTTATTTTTCCTCTTTCAAATTAGATATAAAAATAAGTATTTACATATACTATTTATGAGACTGCTGCATCTTTAATATGTTATTTGAGTCTATTGTTATTCCTATGAATTTCAAGTTATTAACTGAGCATATGATAATATTTTCAAGGATATGAATTAGGCGAGTCCTATTGTATTTTGAACTATAAATTGGTTGAGGATATGACGGTAGACAAGTTCTGTCGTAATAAAAGGGTAAGACATTGGGGTATAGTCTCTATGCACCATGATGATAAGGTATTGGATTCAAGTCCCATTAATTTATAGCCTAAGATGCTTTTATATGGATAAGATGTTGAGTTTGGATCTCAATGCAATATATTAATGATATTATGATGGCTAAGACAAAATAATGTGTTTTTTATGAGAAGTCATGAGACATGCCCCATTGAATATGCTTCACTCTCTGAAGTGAATATGGTAGCAGTGCATAATATGTCAGAAAGAAGATAAGCGATCGAATGTACGAATATAAGCGTGGAGAGACAATATGATAGTAATCATCACCAGTGATAATATTTCCACATGCTTATTATGATTTAAGATATGTTAGAGAAAAATTATCTACATTATATGTATGCCTCGATTTGCTCCTGAAGTAAAAATATCATGAAAGAGGTTATAAGCTATCAAAATTTAATAGGCTTAAGGCACAATTATATTCCACTTTTTAGAAATGAAAATTTTGATCGTTATAAGTATAGATCCATTCCCTGGTGAATGTGATGATATTTAGAAAAGCTTGTCAATACAAATGTGCGCTTAATTGTGATGGTATCATAACTCGCCTCCGAAGGAGGCAAAATAATTGAAAAAATTTATTTTGAAATCTTCTTCTGAAGTAGTAAATCTGAAATTTATTCATGTAATAGTAAATCTTGAATTTACAAAGAAAAAAAAGTACACGCCATGACAAACTTGGAGTTTACTAGTATAAAATTGACATGAACGATTGCGACATCCCAAAGATGTGTAGTAAGTATTTAACATATATTGAAGGACTAGAAAATTCTTCATGAACTTTTAATGTTGTTTGTTCTCATGATAAGTTGGTTGTTTGTTCTCATGATAAGTTGGTTGGACCAACTAATGTTGAGATTTGATCCCTCAAAATCTGAAAAGTACAAAAGGTGAATATGGGTTTGTTCACCTATCATGTGCTATTTGAAAAGATGCATCAATAAGATGATCACATGTACATTTATTCTCAACCTGCAGTGTGAAATTTAAAAAGTTACTTGCTCAATATAAATTGAGTCAAGTACTGAATTTTTAGATTGTGTAATCAAGACAATTCATCTTGATGATGATGATGGTTTGGCATTGAATGCTTTGTGATAATAGCTAAACCATTTCTAATGAGAACAAAGCTTTATGAGTTGATTTGAAATATGATATATACATACACACACACAAAAGTACTTGTATGCATCAAAACAATAAATTATGATTAATTCCCCCTTAAAGTTGCTTCTGAGTCAGGAACCCCACGTTGTCCATCTAACAATTTTGATGTGCGGTATATGATTCATGAATATACCATAATGCACAAAGATGAATTCTCTAAAGTTGAGATGTATGTTAGTTTTACTAACATAAGGGGAAGATTATAAGTAGCTATAAAATATGTTAGCAATTATCACCAGATTCTCATTCAAATGATGATTCAAGTCAAATGCCAAAAATATCTCATAATTAAGCCGCACGTACTCCTATTTTGTATCCCTAAAGGATAAAATCTACGCATGCGTGAACCATGGTAGACCAATCAATTTCAAATAAAATAATTCTTGAAAATGATAAGGAGCAAATAATCATAATAAGAAGGCAATGTGCTCTTTAAGAGCCTACGATATAGCACTTCATGAAACTTTATGAGAGGGTTGGGTACTTGAAAATAATAAAGTGATGAGATCTCAAAATTTTATGTCACACTGTGAACCAATATGAAATGATATATTATCAATATCTTTGATGCAATATTAGCACAATATTGTAAAAAATTTTGAAAATCTGAATTCTATGTTTATTTAAGCATATTGACATAGAAACATTTATCAAGTGAGGTAAAAGGATGCATCTTGGTAAGTATAAAACTTATTTTATTTGCATTCCAGGCACTTGAAGTTGTCACACATGAAATATTGAATATTGTCACTTGATAAAATTTATATGAAAACTTTTTAAGGATTCAAAGTGTTTTGAAGCATATAAAGGTTTCTGATAAACTTAGTTACAATCCTTATACTACATGATTTACACGATTTGTATAATAATAATAGTAGTAGTAGTAATAAAAATAGTAGAGTTCATTTAGAACTCTTTCACAACTTTCTTAAGCTTATCCTTCCAGATATTGTAATCTCACTCAATCTCTTATTTAAAATTTTGAAATATAATTTCTTTTTATCCAAATCAATATGGCAACCAGCAATATAAATGGAATGTATTTCATTCTCTCTCTCAATGGAATGTATTTTATTCTTTCTCTCTTTCTTTGCTATTAACAAATAACTTCTTCTGCTTTTTTTAATTTTAATGTTCAATTTATTTGCTTTCTTCAATGCCTACAATCTCATTTATGTGTAATTTTGTAGTTTGAATATATAAATATTTGTCTTCTTAATTGTCATTGTGTTGATTAATTTGCTCGCAGATGACAAAAACGGCTTGACATGAAGTACATTTGGAGAACCATATTTATATGCGGCAAAAACAAATGAATAACCATTTATGTGCATCACTTTGTAATTATCGGTCACTAAAGTTGCATTGCATTAATATAGAAAAGTAAGAAAAATTATGAAAATATGTCAATTTCATTAAGCAACTGCATCAAAATTTGTTACTTTAAGAAATTATATGAATTTGATTGTTTTATTCAGGAAGGCAGCGTGTTAAATTGATCAAATTACTTTGGAGATCTTAAATGGAGGTACAACATTCATTCTAAAAGACTTGTGAAAGTAAGATATTCAACGGATGTTGCAATTGAAATTGTCTAATAAGATTTGTTATGTAAAATTTGTTGAAATTTACTGAATCGAAAAAGTGATAAACACACCATGCACTTGAAACATATCATGAAAATATATTTAAAAGTTCAAAAATTTTTGTTGTTACTATTATGTTGTTATTGTTGTTTACAATTAGCATTACATTTATCTTTTGTTATAGATGTAACTAAGGAATTTTAAGTTTCTATATATAATGTATACAAATATCTCATGAATATGAAATGAATAGTCGAACCTTTTCCTTTAAGATAATATGATTTAACATGCTCAAAGTGTTATTAAGAAATAATAAAATGGATAGGATCGGAGTAGAGTGATGGATATTATTAGAGGTAGGGGGATTGTGGTGGTTCGGGGTAAGAGGTGGGCTAGGTGGTGGGTGGCGAGGAGGGGTGGTGGATGTAGGTGGAATTTGGGGGTACGTGTAGAAATTTAAAAAAAAAATTAAACGTTTAAATTTTTTTCTTTTTTTAGGGTTGTGGTTTGGGTAGGGTGAGGTGAGGAGGGAGGTAAGAAGAAAATTATTAAAAAGTTTTTCAAAAAAAAAACTTTTTTGGGGTGGGGATCGAAGGTGGGGAAAAGAGGTATTGGATAGAGGGCCAGGACGAATGGTGGGGGTTAAGGGTAAAGTCAAAAAATTGATTGAAAAAAAAACATGACATTTAATTTGCTATTTTTTTCTAGGGGTGGACAAGGTGAGAGGTGGTATAAGAAATGTATGTAATAAAAATTTTAAAAGTTAAAAAATAAAAGTGGGGTAGGGATGGGGTGGGCAAAGGTGAGGCATGAGTATGGAATTGGTGGGGTGGGTGATTTTGAAAGTAGTATGAGAGTTTTTAATTGACTTAATTTAAAAGATATAGAAAATATAAATAAAATACTTAAAGATATTAATGATAAAATCAAACAATGAAAAAATTAGAGATAAGCATCCAGTATGTAACGGCCCGCTCGGTCGTTTGAGAAATTTTTCCATCTTTCTTATTTTAGCTCTTTCCATAGTTTGTGCACATGAATTATGACTCACAAAATGAATAGTATCATTTTCGAGGTTTCAAATAAATTTTGATGAGTTGTTTGAAGTTTTGGGTATTTTAGATAGTTAATTTGGTTAGTAATTTAATGAGTCAAAGTCTTAATTTATTTTCTTATGGGTCAATACTAGAATAAATTTAAGTAGAGGGTTAACAATAATTATAACAACATCAGTAAAGAATAAAAGTGGAGAGAAAGAGGGATATAGGAATTACAGTTTCCAATCTTGCCTTTGTGAGAAGGACTGCTCGAAGGCTATAGGTGAGATTGGAGTTTGTATATTTGTGGTATGACCACATTTATTGAATTAAGTTGGGCAGGAATCTTAAATTCCAGTGGTAATTTCCTTGGAAAATTGTGTAAAGTAGTTAAGTTTTTTAAAATAAATATTCATATATATATATATATGTATATACATATATATAATAGAATAAAAGAATGAAATCATGTGCTAATAATTGAAATTTGGCTAGAATATATTTCGTTCAATGGAATTTGTCCACTGTTTCATAGTTTTTCAGAGAATTGAATGCAGTGCAGCCACTGTTTCTTCGTTACCTTTAAATTGAAATTTTTGTATGAAATCAACTACCATTTTGGATATATTAAATTTTTGGTCTGAATTTTTAAAGTAAGAATTTATAAAACGGGGGTCATTAGATTTGTATTCTTATGGAAACTATGTTTTGCATAGATATTGATCGTTTGGAGACTTTACAGAAGGGCAGGACTTTTGCAAGTTAGCTTGCATGTGGAATCTTCGGTTAAGGTAAGTTACGGTTAAATTGGAGTTTAGACTCAATTTAATTGTGTGTATGCTCCTAAATTGGATACTTGTTGATTGGTATTCGGACGTGTTTAAAATTGATGATGTTTGGATTGTTGAGGCGTGTGTAAATGATTATTGAAAACTTACTTGATGGAATTGTCTTAAGACTTTAAGTATACTTCTAAACTTGGTACATTATATTGTATGTTGTGTGGTAGTGTAAATTTGATATTGATATTACTTATTTATGTTGGATCGAGTACCACGCCGGTACAGATATGTATATATTGGATTGAGTACCACGTCGGTATGGATATGTATATGTTGGATCAGGTACAACAACGGTATGGATATATATATGTTGGATCAGGTACTACGCCGGTACGGATATGTATATGTTGGATCGGGTACCACGTTGGTACGAATATGTATTCTTTTGATCGGGTACCACGCCGGTATGGATATGTATATGTTGACGCCGGTACGGATATGTATATGATGGATCGGGTACCACACCGGTACAGATATATATATGTTGGATCGGGTACCATGCTAGTATGGATATGTATATGTTGGATCGGGTACCACGCCGGTACAGTTCATAAACATAGATTATTCCCTGTAAGTCATGACTATTTGGGCAAAAATAAGTCCCATAGCATGTGTGTACATATTTGTGTTAATTCTGTGGATGTTTTACAGTATGGTTGATACTCTTGATAGTTATGTGACTTGTTTGTGAGCACTATTTGACCTGTTGTTGCTGTATTGTTGATTTATTGAATATTTATTCTGTGACGATGCTTGACTACTTGTTATTTGATTTATATTATGTACCTGCTACTAAATTGAGTTGGCCTATGATACCTACCAGTACATAGTTGTTTGTACTGATACTACCCTGTACTTATCTTTTGTTGAGTGCAGAAAGTGTTCTAGAGGCTCAGACATGACCTTACCCCTAGAGTTTGATAGCAGATCTTAATCCAAAGGTGAGCACTCTATCTCCAGGCTGCCACGGGTCATCTTATTTGTTCTTGTCCATCTTTCGGGCAATGAAATATTCTTTATTTACTTTATTTTTTGGCTATCTCTTTAGACATGGTCTTTGTTAGTAGTTCTTGTACGATGACTTTTTGGTCTTGAGAATTTTAGTAAGTAGTTTGTGTGACTTCTGCATTAATAATGATTACTCCCAGGTTAATGTTATTATGTTGATTTACAATAATATCATCTTAATATTGATTAAGTGTTTGGGTAATGGTTCAATTTAGATGGTTCTCCCACAGAAATATTAGTGTGGGTGTCACTCATGGCCTTTTGGGTTATGACAAAGTTGGTATCATAGCCCTAGGTTCGTCGATCTCATCGTATAAGAACATGTTTAGTAGAGTCTTACAAAATGGTACGAAGACGTCTGTACTTTTCTTCAAGAGGCTATAGGACACTAGGAAAATTCAAATTCTTCTTTCCTACATGCTATTACTTGATTTCAATTGGTATCTGGAGATTCCAATTGGTATCTGACTTTTTTCACTCTTATTCTTGAAGATGGGTGTGGTTAAAAGGGTATGGTGTAGAACTGGTTACCTTCCAGTGTTAAGGGGATGCCAAGATGTAGTGGAGAGCTTATGTAGAGTGTAGGGATGCAGGTTTTCCTCCCTTGACTTGGACTCAATTTTACTGAGTTTTTCTAGTAAAGTACACGCCTCGTACATTGAGAGATAGAAAAGGGGATGAGTTTGCTAATCGTAAGTAGGGGAACATGTCAGTTATGGCCTATGAGGCCAAATTTTATTCATTGTCCTGATATACATCTCACTTGCTGAAAACTAAAGAGGAGAAAATTCATCTCTTTTGGGAAGGGTTTGAATATAGGTCTCCAGATTTTTGCTCTTTAAATGGCATCTTTAGGTAAGTCTTCTCAGGAGATTGTGGATTTTGTTAAGAAGGTAGAAGGCGTAAAGTAAGAGAGTTACTCCAACGCAGTTGAAAAAATACCCGTAGAGGAGGTAGTTTTAGTGGTTCTTATTTTGGGGTCTAAGTATAGTATGAGTGCGGTGGAGTGAGTCACATTAGGAGGTTTTGTCCTAATTTGAGGCATTATGGTTAGTTTGGCTAGCAAGAGGCTCCTCGAGCTCTAGTTATAACAGGTATGGTAGGTGGTGGTAATGACATAGGTCATTCACAGAGTAGTCGTAGTGGTCATCAGGAAGGTAGGGGTGGTCATCAACCTCATTGAGGTGGTTCTCAGCTATATAAAAATGATGCATAAATTAGTAGTAGGGCCCATATCTATGCTTTTCCAAGCAGGCCCAAGGCAGAGGTATCAGACGTTGTTATTACAGGTACTATTCTTGTCTGTGATTGGATGGCTACTATATTATTTGATCTTGGTTCTTCTTTCTCATATTTGTCTGCCAATTTTGTTGTAGGGTTGGACATGGTGTGTGATTTACTTGACTTTCCAATTCACGTGTCTACTCCTATTAGTGATTCTGTTATTGTTGATAGGATTTATCATTCCTGTTCTGTTATGTTTATAGGTATCAAACTTGGGCAGATTTTGTGATTCTATAGACATGGTAGATTTTGATATAATTTTGGATATGAGTTGGTTGTCTTTATATCATGTTATATTAGACAGTCATGGTATGAAGTAATTATGGATATGCCGAGAATAAATAGACTTAAGTGGGGGGTGATTATAGTCCTACTCCAATAAAATCCTTTTTGCATGCAAAGAGGTTAAATTAGAAAGGTTGTTTGGCCTTCCTAGCACTTCTTCAGGAGACATACGCAGAGGTCCCATCTATTGAGCCATTTTCTGTGGTATGTGAGTTTTAAGAGGTTTTTCCAAAAGATTTTCCTGGTATGTCACAAAGTTGTGACATTGATTTCTGTATTGATCTAGAGTCAGGTACTCGTCCTATTTCTATTCCTTCCTATGGCTCCGTCTAAGTTGAGGGAGCTAAAGAATTAGTTGCAGAATTTGTTGAGTAAAGGTTTTATCCGTCCGACTGTCTCTTCATGGGGTGCTCCTATCTTATTTGTGAAGAAGAAGGATGGTAGTTTTCATAGATATATATAGACTATAGGCAGTTGCATAAGTTACATTCTATAATAAGTATCCTTTGCCCCGTATTGATGATTATTTGACCAGTTATAGGGTGTATCCGTACTTTTTAAGATTGATATGGGGTCTAGGTATCATCAGCTTAAGATTCAGCCTAACGATATTTCTAAGTTTGCTTTTCAAACCCGATATGGCCAGTATAAGTTTCTTGTGATGTCTTTTGGGCTGACTAATGCCCCAACTACTTTTATGAGTTTGATGAGTGAGATATTTAAACCCTACTTGAATTCTTTCGTGATTGTCTTTATTGATAATATCCTGATTTATTCTAAGAGTAAAAGGGAACATAAGAATCACTTAAGGATTGTTTTGAGTTTGTTAGAAGAGAATAAACTTGATACGAAGTTTTCTAAGTGTCAATTCTGGTAGGCTTCTGTATTCTTTTCTTCATAGATGGTGTGTGATATATGTTATGTGCGGATATGGATGTTAGGCTTGATTATGAGTAGGATGAATTGGCCTTGATTGTTGATGTTTGGAGTTTAGATGGGGGCTTAGGACCTGTAAAATGGCATGTTTATACCCCTTTTGAATCCTACTGCTTTCTCTCTCTAGTTTAGATTAATCATAGCATGGTTATGATATAAACCTATGTTTGGGATATTGTTTTAGCATTTGATGCATAATTTGGACATTTAGCCTTATTGGGCTAGTGTGGTAGTCTTGAAAGTGTAAGTTGGGTAGAGTTTACTTAAGTACCTTGTTTCCATTCGAAGTTGCTATCTTAGGCTTGAATATGACTTACTTGACATCTAGAAGATGAACTAGATACCTTAGCCTAGTTTGGGGCATAGTGTGCCTAATTATGAAAATTGAGGATTAGAAGTGGGATTGTCTGGCCCACTTAGGCCTAAACTTGTCTTAAGTCTTGTGGACTTAGTTGCGGATGTTAGACATAGATGAGGCTAGTAAACCTTAGAATAAGGTTACTTCATAACTCGGTAACTTGTATTGATGTCCTCAAATTCTAGATTTTGAGTTATTGTTATGATATTTACTGTGGAAGTGATATTGGATATTTAGAGATAATATTCCTCCTAGATACGTTATGCGGCCAATAGAGATGCTATTTCCTCTTAGATATGCAAATTTGCCTAGAGAGGTGATATTCCTCGTAGTCATGATGTATGACTTATCAATATAAGATATCCTCTAGATGATTACATGCCTATCTATATTATGGCTTCAATATGTGAGATACCTCCTATAAGTGAGATGATTAGAGATATGCTACAGCTTATGAATATGATTATCAATATGAGTTTCGAATATGTATATGGGCCGAAGGCCGTGATTATGATGTTGTAACTATTTTGGATAAATTAATGGGCCAAGAGTTTTTTTATGATAGTGATTGAATATTTGAGGAGTGTTTATCAGTGTAAAGGATATGATTATGGTTTATAAATACAGATATGTTTGTCTACACATCTCTCTGGTATGGGATAGAGGAAGATGTGGTATATTGCTTACGACTTTATTGATTGGATACTGATGGCTAGGAATCTAATATATTATTTAATGAATCTTGCCTAGTTGAAACATGGTAGCTAGCGATGGTTAATGCGTGACTTATGGTAAGGTCTAGTCTAGCATAGGTGAAGATTAGTTGGTATTGATGACTAAGTTTGTGATATCAATTAGTCAATAAACGAGGAGTTGTGTGTTAATGAGGTTAGATTATAAGGGATGTTTTTAATAAGAGGTGACTAGTTAATAACTTTGAATTGTTGCTAAATGGTTAACTAATGA
Organism: Capsicum baccatum var. pendulum; assembly: GCA_030864225.1. Classification (NCBI taxonomy): domain Eukaryota; kingdom Viridiplantae; phylum Streptophyta; class Magnoliopsida; order Solanales; family Solanaceae; genus Capsicum; species Capsicum baccatum. Next base: position 159,236,726 of record CM061561.1, on the reverse strand, counting down.
ATAGTTAAGCAAGGATTAGTTGGTAAACGATGTTTAGATAATCAATGGTGTCAATTAATAAAAAATGGTTAGGTGAAAAGTAGTAATGTGTAGTTTAGTAATGATTAACAGATATAGGATGATTAGGTGATAATAATGAATGGTGGATAAATGGCGATTTTGGTCTAGCAATGAACCTTGACTAAATGTTAGATGTTGGCTATTAAATAAATAGTGGTTCGTTGCTATCCCATGAATAATAATTATGTGAAAGGTATTGTTTAGGCTAATAACTAGCGGTTATGTAATGACTAGTAAACTAGTAATTCTATTATAATAAGTGTTGGTTAGCTAATAATGAGTAGTTGGGAAGTATTGACTAGATAGATATTTTATGGTGATGAGGATATTTTTTTATGAGTATTTTAGTGTATGTTATTCGGTAATGACTGTTGTGATGATGTTGATACCCGACAAGACCGGAGGATACTATTGATAATGTGTTGATATCCGGCAAGGCCGGAGGTTGATTACTATGATGGTGGTCCTGATGAGGACAGTTATGATGAGTTGTGATGTTGATTGTGTACTTTGCATTCATTCCTGCATGCACATCACCTATCACCAGTATGCACCTATAATTATCAGCTGGTATAGGACGTTACATATATATAGGTGAAGAATATTCCTTATGTTGTTGTATGCTGATTGAACCTTCCGAGTCTGGGGCAATGGGGGCACGCATGGGTTCGGCCAGGCATTTGGTTATCTGTAAGTTGAGGACTAAGGATATTGCGTCTGTGAAGGTCCAGTGAAAAAATCTTCCGATTGAGGAGGCCACTTGGGAGACTGAAGCAGACATACGTAGCAAGTATCCACATTTTTCTACTGATTTAGGTAATTCCTTTTTTTCCTTCGTGTCCCTTGTTTGCCGTTCGGGGACGAACGATTGTTTAATTGATATCTGATGTAACAACTCGTCCGGTCGTTGGAGATATTTTCCCATCTTTTTTGTTTTAGCTCTTTTCATGGTTTGTGTACATGAATTATGACTCACGGAATGAATAATATCAGTCTTGAGGTTTCAAATAAATTTTGATGAGTTATTTAAAGTTTTGCGTATTTTAGATAATTAATTTGGTTAGTGATTTAATGAATCAAAGTTTTAATTTATTTTCTTATGGGGTCAATACTAGAATAAATTTAAGTAGAGGGTTAATAATAATTATAACAACATCAGTAAAGAATAAAAGTAGAGAGAAAGAGGGATACGGGAACTACAATTTCCAATCGTGCCGTCGTGAGAAGGACTGCTCGAAGACTACAGGTGAGATTGGAGTTTGTATATTTGTGGTATGACCACATTTATTGAATTAAGTTGGGCAGGAATCTTAAATTCCAGCGGTAATTGCCTTGGAAAATTCTGTAAAGTGGTTAAGTTTTTTAAAATAATTATTCATATATATATTTATATAATAGAATAGAAGAATGAAATCATGTACTAATAATGGAAATTTGGCTAGAATATGTTTTGTTCAATGGAATTTGGCCACTGTTTCATAGTTTTCAGAGAATTGAATGTGGCGCAGCCACAGTTTCTTCGTTACCTTTAAATTAAAATTTTTGTATGAAATAAATTACCATTTTGGATAAATTAAATTTTCAGTCTGGATTTTTAAAGAATTTATAAAACGGGTGTCATTAGATTTATATTCATATGGAGACTATGTTTTGCATAGATATTGATCATTTGGAGACTTTACGAAAGGGCAGGACTTTTGTAAGTTTGCTTGCATTTGGAATCTTTGATTAAGGTAGGTTACGGTTTAATTGGAGTTTAGACTCAATTTAATTGTGTGTATACTCCTAAATTGGATACTTGTTGATTAGTATTCGGACGTGCTTGAAATTGATGATGTTTGGATTGTTGAGGCGTGTATAAATGATTATTTAAAATTTACTTGATGGAATTGTCTTATGACTTTAAGTATACTTGTAAACTTAGTACATGTTATTGTATGTTGTGTGGTAGTGTAAATTTGATATTGATATTACTTGTTTATGTTGAATCAGGTACCACGCTGGTACGATATGTATATATTAGATCGAGTACCACGCCGGTATGAATATGTATATGTTAGATCGGGTAATATACTGGTACAGATATGTATATGTTGGAACGGGTACCACGTCGGTACGAATATATATATGTTGGATCGGGTACCACGCTGGTATGGATAAATATATGTTGGATCGAATACCACGCTGGTACGAATATGTATATGTTGGATCAGGTACCACGCCGGTACGAATATGTATATGTTGGATTGGGTACCACGCCGGTACATATATGTATATGTTGGATCAGGTACCACACTGGTATGGATATGTATATATTTGATCGAGTACTATGCTAGTACGGATATGTATATGTTGGATCGGGTACCACGCTGGTATGAATATATATATGTTGGATCGGGTACTACACTGGTACGAATATATAAATGTTGGATCGGGTACCACGCCGGTATGGTACATGAACGTAGATTGTTCCCTATAGGTCATGACTATTTGGGCCAAAATAAGTCCCATAGTATGTGTGTACATATTTGTGTTGATTCTGTGGATGTTTTACAGTATGATTGATACTCTTGATGGTTATGTGACTTATTTGTGAGAACTATTTGACCTGTTGTTGTTGTATTGTTAATTTATTGAATATTTGTTCTATGAAGATGCTTGTTTACTTGTTATTTGATTTGTGTTGTGTACATGCTATTAAATTGAGTTAGCCTATGATACCTTCCAGTACATAGTGATTTGTACTGATGCTACCATGTACTTCTCTTTTGTTGAGTGCAGAAAGTGTTCTAGAGGCTCAGACATGACCTCACCCGTAGAGTTTGATAGTAGATATTGATCCAAGGGTGAGCACTCCGTCTCCAGGCTGTCATGGGTCATCTTATTTGTTCTTGTCCATCTTTCGGGCAATGAAATATTCTTTATTTACTTTATTTTTTGATATCTCTTTAGACATGATCTTTGTTAGTAGTTCTTGTACGATGACTTTTAGGTCTTGGGAGTTTTAGTAAGTAGTTTGTTTGACTTCCGCATTAATAATGATTAGTCCTGGGTTATTGTTATTATGTTGATTTATAATGATATCATCTTAATATTGATTAAGTGTTTGGATAATGGTTCGATTTAGATAGTTCTCCCATAGGAAGATTAGTGTGGGTGTCACTCATGATCTTTTGGATCGTGACACAGTAACCCTTTGAACTATGACCAAAGTTTCTACGACACATGCCAACTTCACATGGGACCTATTACCTCTCTCAACACAATTTTAGCGTATTTTTGTCACCCTTTTGTGCTGATATGACACCTTTATTATATAAAAATGGAATCCACATCAAAGATGTTACGTCAGTTAAAAAGGCTGACAAAAATACACTAAAATTGAGTTCAAAGTGGTAATAGGACCCCTCTGAAGTTGGGGTGTATCGTAGCAAATTTGGTTATAGTTCAGAGTAGTACTAGATGATTTACTCAAAAAATTATGAACAAGAAGTATGAAAATTTAAAGGAGAATAATAAATTGTATGTGCTTAAATTTTGAATTAAGAGTTGTGATATTTGAAGTTTTGTAATTGACACAATTAAATACTTTTAGTATTTGAAATGAAATTGAAAGGTGATTTTTTTATAAAAAGTGTAGTTAGTAGTTGAAGTTGAATTGAGAAACCAAAAAATAAAAAATTGAAATGGAAGGAACAGAATATAATTATATGTCGTAATTTTTTAAAATATAAAGGTAAAAATTCAACAACAAAATTAATAATTATTTAATATTTAATGTCTTATTACTTTTAGAAATCAATTAATAGAATATGATTGAAATAAATACTATTAATTGTGATTAGTTATTATCTATCAGTTGTAATTTCATATTCACAATTATTTATTTTCTTTTGAAATATGTTAATATGATATAATAAAATTAATTAATTTTATGATTTCAACGTGAATAAATTATTATTTTTAACAAATACTTTTAGAAAAATATTCCGCGCATCCCACGGATATCTATACTAATTTAATGTAATAAATAAATATGTAACAGGAAATTCCAAAGAACATCAATAAATTATTTATAAAGACATTAAATTTTTTTCATTTTCCTGAAGGGCGCTTTTCAATTGAGCAAATTTTCTCTGTTCTTTTCTTTTTCGATCTCTTTATCCTCTCTTTTCTTTTTTTTTCTTAAAAGTAAAGTTTGCTTCAAATAAAAGAAAATGAGAGATGGAGGAGTATGTTGAGTTGATGCCTAGACGTTGGAATTAATTAATCGTCAAATTCAACTCTCGTTACTTTCAAAATTCAGGGGATGATATATGAAGACCACAATTTTCACGTGTAACGTTTGCAAGATTCACGAGTTATGCAAGGGCGAAAATTGCTTTCTTCGTAAGGCTGGTTTTCCGATTCTTATTACTTGACACAATTCATCTTTATACTTTATATGATGATTGCTTTTTTTATGGATGAACAAACAATATATATTGTTTAACTTACTAGAACTATTTACAGCTATAAAGCGATGTTTTGTGTACAAATAGGAAGTATCAAATTTCTTCATAGTGTTAATGATTATTATTACTTTCAGTAATTGTGTAAATAGAAAACAAAATAAGAAAACTAAAGAAGCTATTTAAAATATTTTTATGATGCAGTTAACATTGAATATCACGTTTAAGGCACGTGTGCAAAAACTAATATATATATATATATTTTCAAGTGGTTGTTGGATCATTATTTTTGCGTTTGTCATGCAGTACCTCTTTCCCTTACTGCCAAAAGCTAAGAGAGACGCATCAATTTGAATCATATTTATAGTACGGTTATTTTTTTTTCTATGTTTAAAATTTTTTCTTGTTTTTAAAGTCAAATCATTACAAAATTATTGATTACATTCTTATTACGCACTTAAAACTTTTAAAGATTTGATATTCCTTAAATTTTTCTTATTCTAATCCTTTTATTTTTATTTCTAGATTTTTCAAATCTTCTTAAAATCAAATTTAGTTGATTAAAAATTCTTAAACTAGTAAAAAATATTAGTTGTCATTAATTCTAATGACTTATAATAAGAAAAGTTTATCATAAATATATTTAATTAATTTTCAACTCTTAAATATTAGGAAAAAATAGTGAAAAGACGATTTTGTCTAAAGCAAAAACTTTTAATGAAGGGCAAAACGTTCAAACAACATTTCTAAGGCTCTTCACACTTTTAATATACTAGTTTAACCGCACGTGTCTCACACATGTAACTTTTTATTAATTACATAATTCTTACGTACTTAAAACATATAAAATTTAGATACTTCTTAAATTTTTCTTATTGTAACGTTTTTATATTTATTCTAGATTTTTCAGAACTTCTTAAAATCAAATTTAGTTGATTTAGAATTATTAAAATAATGAAAAAAGTATTTAGTTGTCATGAATTCTGATGCGATAAGGAAAGATTTTACCATAAATATATTTAATTAATTTTTAACACTTAAATGTTGAGAAAATAGTAAAAATAATTGTCAATTTAATGACATTTTTTAATAAAGGCGCAGAACTTCCAAAGGTACATACATCTAAGTTCAAAGTGTCGAATTGCCATCAAGCAACAAGGATAAAATATATTTACAACTATTTTTCTAACCAATCCTAGTGAGTGATCATCGACCTTTAACTATAATAAAAGTAATCTAACGTTCTCAACATGGCCAGCCTCATTACATAGAAATATTCTTCTTAGACATCTCTTTCAGCAAGTATTTAAATTCTGGTGCATAATCAACTGAAGCAATAATAGTGACTGTTATACTTTGTCTTTTCTCATTGTTGTACTCTTATAAAGCAACACTGACTTGAAAAAGATGAGTAACCCATGTAGCTTCCTTCAATTTGATGGCTCGAGATCACCATGACACCAGATTTAAACTTCGTACTATTAATTTTTGTAGCTGAAATCTATGGCATCTTAAATAAGATAGTGGTGTTTCTAAGTATAAGTAACAACCTCAAATTAAGATATAATAATAATTGACTTCACAATTACAATTTAGGTTCACCCAAAAAAAACTTAATTCTTCATCATAATATAAGTTACTATTATGTTATTACATTGGTCATCAATTTTCTACACATTGATAACTTTAGTTTTGAACAACTGATCTTGGGTCTCTTTTATTAGAGAGTAGTTACTCCTTAATATGGGACTTTCGAATTTGGATTTAATTGAGCTTCAAACCGGATATCGAAATATATCTATTGAGAAACCAAAAAAATAGACTTACACAATGTATTTTTAATGTGAGAAATTTGAACGATAGAATTTGCAATGAATATATTCTGAAAGAAACTGAATAAAAACACAAAAAATTCAGGTTTTGATTACCTCTGCTATAATATCTATAACTACATGTAACATAAATGATGTAAGTTCAGAAAATGCTAATTGCATGAATGGATTTCAACTTGACATCAAAAGCGTGAAGTATTTCAAAAGAGTATGGAAGCTAAGAATCAACACAATAGAAGATTAACGTGATATTTTAGAATTCTTTTTAGTCAAAATATGATGCACATTTAATCAAGGGCATTTGTGTCTTTTCATAACTTAGCTTACTCTAGAAGTATAAATAAAATATGATGAGTATATTTTAGGTTAGACAATATCTTTAGATTGAACACTCTTTTGGTGAGTTTGTGGGTTTATCCCTTTGTATCTATAGATTCTCTTGAATATCTTTTGGTAAAATTATTCATGTATGAGTTCAATTCTCTTCTCCCTTGAAATTAATCATGTAATTGTTTGTTCAAATAAGAAAATTACAAATCTATATTTATCTCTAATTTACTTCAATTGTGGGATTGTTTCTTTCTTTCTTCTCTATCTTCCATCTATTTCTTAACTATCCATTTAATCTCTCTATCTTGTATCTCGTTTTACATCAATTGGTATCAGAGTAAGGCTAAAGAATTATTCCTACAATTCTTAATCCTTGGCTTGCATTTTTCTTTAAATCTCCAAAAACAAAATTAAAAAAATTATATTTAAAAATTGATAAAATTTTCAATTGGGTGTTGTTGGGTTTTGTTGGAAATAGTTCAAAGTGCTTGATTATCAAATTTGGGAGCATTTAAAATAGATTTGGAGTTGATTTTGCCCCTTTTTTCTCATTTTCGCAGCTGAAATTTCAGCACTTTCTAAAGTGTAAAAATTTGAGTTTTTAGCTCTCTTATCCAAATTTTACTCCCATCTTTTGGATCTAAGTTGTTTTGATCATGAGTAAACTATATCAAGTTCTAATTTTGAGATCTAAGAACGAATTTGGGGTCAATTTTGGATTCAAAAATTGGATATTTTTCCTTGTGCCAATTTTAGTGAAATTTTAAAATCTGAGTTGATTCCTTACTTTGAAAACAATTGGGTGATGCTTAAAAGTGTCTCATATTGATTGGGTAAACTTGATTCGAGTTGGGTGTTGATAGATTTGATGAATATGGTACTTTGAGTTTGTTTTCGATGATCTTTTTTTCCAAACTCTAAAATTAGAGTTGTTTGAGTTATGGGTAAATCATATTGTATGTCAATTTCTTTAGATAGATTACATTGAGTATTAGTTCTACTTGTGTTATCTAGTTATTTTTGTTTTCGTATTCATTTCGTTATTAATTTCTTTCGTACTTTTCTCTTTTAGTTTTATTGTGTGTTTAATTCATTTCTTGTACATTGACGTATTTTGTCCTTCTTTGTTGTTGACATAAACTCTACTACGAAACGATACTTGAAAGCTTATTTTGAGATTATTTTAGATTATAGAACCATGAAGAGACTAAGTAATACCCTTGAGTGGTGAGATTATTTTAGTGTGGTCCTAAAATCCTATGACCTTTGAGTGTATACACAAGCAGAAAGAAAATTGAGTGTCATCATTTGAGTTATACATGTGAGGGAGTGACTTGTGAGGTTCATTATTTTACTAACCACTTTTATTGTCCTAACTATATCTTATATAGGTTCAAGGAGTTACAATGAAGTTTTGAATGTAAATAGCCAAAGAATAATTTCATTTTATAATTTTACTTCTAGTAAGAGTTATTGTGAAGTTTTTCATGATTATAATGGTGCTTCTAGAAGAAGAAAAAATCATGATCTTAATGAAGGTTTGACTAAATTTGAAGTCATTGTGGAGGAATGTTTAGGAGCTCCTTGGTTCAATCGTAATAAATTTTGATTTGATAAAGAGCTGGAAAATTTTGTTGTTGTAGATTTGATGGAACGAAAGCATGTTTTAACTCCTAAGCCATTAAGGAATCTTCAATAAATAATGAGGAAGTCAAGAAAGTGAAAGTGAAGGCTACTAACTTGAAATTTGATGTACAAAGTCATTCAAATAATTCAAGTGGAGTCTTTGGTGCTTCTAGCGATGCTAAGTTGAAAGTTGATGTGAAAAGTCATTCCAATGACTCAAAAGGGATCCTTGAAGCCTATTGCACACCTAATGAAATATGTGAATGAGAAAAAAAAAGAGTGAGGGAGTGAATAATGACAATTCAAAAGAGGAAAAAGAAAGGATATTTGGAATGAAGTGAGTGAGTGGCTACAAGCACAAAAGAAAAGAGAGTTGAAAAATGAGAATGAATTATCACTAAAAGGAAATAAGAATAGTGAAGCAAGTGAGAGAAAAGAAAATGAGATAATAGAAAAACAAGAGAGTGTGAGTGAAAAGTTTTCTTATTCTAACTCTAATCCTTTGAATTCTTGTTCTTATAGTGTTTTCAGTTCTTTTGTAGGCCTTCCTGAAGAAAAACTCAAAAAGAATCACTCAACATGGAAAAAAATTCAAGAATTGAAAGAAGCAAGTCAAGTAGGGGCTACTTCAAGTGAGCAAGTGAGTTTAATTTTAGAAAATAAAGGTAAAGAAGGTTATTTAGGTGTTCATCAAGTTAAAAGGGATAATACCTCTTTAATTACTTCAAATGAACTTGATAGTGACTTAAGTGTTAATGTTAGACCATCTTTTAATGAGATTGATGATTCTTTACGTTGCGTCAATAAACAAATGGATGACGGCCATACACTAGTTGAATATAATTGTGGAGCTAAAATTGTTATTGATTGTGAGCTTAAAATACTTCAAGCTAGTGTTATGTCAAATATAAAAAAAATATGGTATTTCATTGAATTCTTGCGATGAAGATGAATATATCTCTTCTTTAGCTACTAGGAACACTAAAAATGTGATTGATGATGAATGTCTTTGCAAGTGAGTTTGATTAAAGAAACTCTTTATCTTGTAAGGACATGAATATGCTTTGTGGTAGTACACTTGAAATGCAGCATACAATGTGTCATAATATCCTTTTTTTAGCCTCAAGAATATCAAATTTGCAAAATATTTGGCAATCCTTTATTTGGTGAAAATATGCAAGAAAAATTAAAAAGTGATTTTGGGTTTATAATATGAGTCATTCTTTGAGTTGTCCTAATCTTGATTGTGTAATTCACAATGATCATGATTTGAAAATTGAGTTTGAAAGTGTGAATACTATTGATGAAATTCAATTGAATGATTCATTCCTTGATGTCTCATATGCACTTGATGAAAATGATGATTCAAAATTTAAAAAGTGCATGACTTGTGAAAATAATTCTTGTGGCTTGCTTGAGGTTGTTAATTGTTTGGATGTTAGCAGGTTAACTCCCAAATTATTTGTCGAAAGTACTTCTTGTGTTGAAAAGTCCTCTAAACTTAAAGAAAATCTTTTAAAGAATGGGGGAGACACAAGTGATTAGAGTAGTAAAACGATAGATGCTAGTCTTTGTGTTAATTTATTTACTTACTCTAATCTTGCCTTTGAGGATATAATTTGGGATTAATTCTTAAATTCTTCTAGAAGGAAATATAAATATGATCTATTTGAAGCATTACCAAATATCTATGGGCATAAATGTGACAATTCTTGTTTTGATGAGTTTGCTAACCTTGTTGATCTATTTGTGAAATACCATCAACAGATAATCTATAATGAGGTAAGATACTTTGGAGCATCTTCTTGGGCTACAAAACGATTTGAGGTATCTTTGTCTTATAAATTCAAAAATAATTTGTTTGAATGGTTAGTGCTCATTTTTGGACTTTCTAAAGCCATGAAGGTAAATTTCTATGTCTTTGACCTTCAAAGTAGCAACTTTGTTGTGATTAGTGAGAATTCTTTAATGCAGCTATTTGATTCATGTTGTGAGTTACTAAGTGAGAAATACAAGAAAGTTTTGAAATTGATGTTTGTGTTTGATTCCGAAAATACATACTTGTATTTAAGATTTGTGGATGATATTATTAGTTTTCTTAATCATGTGGTTAGAAGAGTACAATTAAATTGTGAATTAAGAAACTATTTGGTCCAAGTTGTTGAAGAAACTAGTTTTCACTTGAAAGTTCTAATGTATAAAATTATTAATTTCTTTAACCTTTTTAATGATTGTGATATATTTTTGAGTAATGTTCTTGCTATTATGTTTGAAAAGTTAACTTTTAGGGAACTTCATGATTCTTGGCTCTATCAAAAAAGTGTGTAATTTGGGAAATGGTATGTAACTTACTTGAAAGATTATTTTTTGGCTTGGGTACTAACTCCCCTTTATAATTTGAAAGGTTTGAATTCGAGTTCGAATTCTTTTCAACAAGGGGAGAATGATGCAAGTTCGGAAAATGTTAATTGTATGGATGGATTTTAACTTGACATCAAAAGCGTGAAGTATTTCAAGAGAGTATGGAAGATAAGAATCAACACAATATAAGATTAACATGATATTTTAGGGTCCTTTTTAGTCATAATATGATGCACATTATATCAAGGGCATATATGTCTTTTCATATCTTAGCTTACTCTAGGAGTATAAATAGAATATGATGAGCATATTTTAGGTTAGACAATATCTTTTGATTGAACACTCTTTTGGTGAGTTTGTGAATTTATCCCTTTGTCTCTACAGATTCTCTTGAATATCTTTTGGTAATATTATTCCTGTATGATTTCAGTTCTCTTCTCCCTTGAAATCAATCATGTAATTATTTGTTCAAATTAGAGAATTACAAATCTATATTTATCTCTAATTTACTTCAATTGTGGGATTGTTTCTTTCTTTCTTCTCTATCTTCCATCTATTTATTGATTATCCATTCAATCTTTATATCTTGTATCTCATTTTTCATCAATAAAGGATTATTATTATCTACCAAAATCATACGATTAATCTTAATATCTTCACCATACAAAAAATAAATTATATAACTTTATCATTTTAAGATATTAGAAGTTAGTGGATGGCATACTATAATACCCCGTACTAATCCTAGCTCAATTCATATCTTTGTTGCATGCTTAAGGTGCTTAAGGCTTGAAATTTTCACTAAGTGTTGGGGACTTAGCCATTTTTTAGACCTCCTAAACTTTGAGGATGTTTATTTTGGTCTTTTCGACCCTAAGACGTTAGCTTTTGAGTTAATTCATGTTCATATAAGTAAGAAGTATATCTTGGGGAAGTTTTGGATTTTTTGGTCGAGGATTGGGTCACTTTTGAATTTCGATTCCAGAACCTCACCGCGATAGTGGTGCATCCGGTGGATATAGCGATGGGCACATCATCGCATTGTAGTGAAGGTGTTTTCGTCCAATTTTTGATTTATAATTTGAGTACATATGTCATGATCTTTATGTTAGTGTGTGAAGTGCTTATTAGGTGAAAAGTGTTCATATAAATCACCTAGAGTAAAGTTGAGCTAAGAGCCTTTGATTCATCCAAAAATTGATATTCGATTCTACAAAAGTCAAATTTGAATGTGTATAACTTTTGATATACGTAAAATTTTTCAGCTCAAGACCCAACCAATTGTATATAATTGAATAATCTTTCCAATGATACCAATTTTGCCTTAATTGGATATCCAAAAAAATAGTTATGATCATTTTTATCAGAACCAGTAAGCCACCGCGATTAGACCGCATTCCGATGAGCCTTTAATCTGCATTCCAGTTACGAATTTTTGGTTTAAATGATGGAGGAGCAATTGGGTCTTTTCCCACCTCAACCCAATTCGTAAAAGCATGACCTAAGGCTTCAGTTAGGGCATTATATGCCCATATTCTCCAAATTTCCTTTCAAGAAGAAACCCTAATCACCCCCAAGTTTATCCATTCCATCATCTTCTCTTCAAGAAAAACCAAGAATTTAAGTTCCCTAATCCAAAAATTTCAAGATCATCTCCATGGCTTTCAAGGTCAAGGTTTCTCCACCAAGTCAAGTCTATTAAGGTATGTGAGGTTATGAAAAAAGGTTTCCTTCCACCCTTGTGCCAAAAGCTTAATTTTAAGTTGAATTTTGCATAAATTGAAGTTAGGTCTCATACCTAATTTTTATTATTTTTAGTTATGAAATTATCATGTTATTTTAAAATTCAATTGCAAGAGATTTACATATATCCATCTTTGAGTTCATGAGATTCATATTATGAATTATATTCCACTATCTTGATTAAGGTTGCTAAAAGTTTTCAAGATGATTCTTGAGCATGAAGTTTAAATATGATTATTGATGCATTAAAGCAGAATATTTTGAGTCCCAAGTACAAGTGATGAGTTTATAAGGAGAATATGATCTCAAGTTCTATTGACAAGTTTTGATAAGTGCTTTAAAAGCAAAGATGGATCTTTTGATCCCAAGCTAAGATTATGAAATCTACATTATTCTTACTGTTTATGATTTAAAGTAAAGAGAAGCATAATTGGTTTTTCATTATATAAACCCTTATGTTATTTTAAGGTGGATTTCCTATAGTATTAGCATACAGGTAATATAGGAGTAGTATATAGCACTGAGTTGGGTATGAGTCCAAGGTCACATGGCCCAGAACTACGTGCCACCATAGGTTTTTAATACCCATAGTGGGTTCAGTATAGTGATCACTCTACCTTAGGTTTTATTTCGATGGTAAGGGTAGAACAGCTCTCCCCAATAGGGGTAAGACGTTGGAATCTATGATAGCTTACATGGTTTATGTCAATTAGAAGAACCTCCCAAAAGAAAGAGTAAAATTAAATCTTTTAACAACTAAGTGTGTGGCTCACAAAGTTTATTCAGTGTGCTTTATTATTCATGTTTTATGATTTTTCAGCTTTCAGTTTTATTCAAACTCAATGTGAGTCACTTATACTTAACAGGCATTATTTAAAAGTCTATGAATATATTAAGTTATTGTTTTACTTATGTATTCACCCCCACTTACTCAGTACATTCCAGAAGTACTGACCCATATATATGTCTATGTGCTATATTGTCTCATAATGTATGATACGGGCACGACCACCAAGATGGATGAGCATGAGAGTGTGTTGAACCGAGACTTTGAGTGTGCAAGATAAGTGTGAATAAGGGCTTGGAACACACCCAAAATCATCCACACCATGACACTCTAAGGGCGCCTAAATGAAGACTTTCATTAAAGGGCCCTTTTGGTCATTTCACTTTATTTTTGTAATACACTATATATAGAACATTTTAGGGTTTTTTAATCTTAGTTGTACAATTATGTTTTAAGTCTTAAGACCTTTTGGAAACACAAGTTCTCTCTCCTCTAAAAGTCAAACCCGAAACTTGAAAACAACAAGTATGGATTCACTTGTGTTGGATTCTTGGCTTTGAAACGTTGGGTGCTTGGGGAGATTGACGTCCCTTTTGTGTCCAAGTAAGAGTGTAGGTGTTGATTATTACATTTTGTGGGGGTTTTGGTGTTTTAGACACACCTTAGTTCTTAGAACTTGTGATAAGTTATGTCACACTATCTATCTTTCCTTTTCTTGTAATCTTGTACTCGTTTGTGTTCTTGTAATCTTAAGGTCGTGTGTTTTTATTATCTTGTTGTTTGTGTTGTGTTTTTTCTGTTTTAGTTTCATTTACACCTTTATTACTTTGTATTGTTGTTGGACTCTTGGTTTGGAGCTTGTTTCTCTAGCTCTCGGCTTTGTGTGTGTAACTTAGCTTGCATTGTGGACTGTTTTGTGTTGTCTTGGTGCATTCCGTAGCTTGGTTTGTATCATTTGGTATTAGAGCATGGCTTGATTTTGTTTCCATAAGATCAATCTTTGTCTTGCTTGCTTGAAAATAAAAAAAAAGAGTTGAAAAACTAAAAATCTCAAAAAAAGAAGCGAATCTGTCCATTTTTTGCTCTTGGCTGAAAATTATGTTCCTTTTGTATCTTGTCCATGATTTTTACTTGTATTGAGTGTTTCTAGTGTTACTTTTGTTCATCACTAATACGAAAGAAGTTTAGATCTAGATTTGAGCTTGAATTGTTGATGTTGTTGTTGTGAACATAAGACTTGGCCGATTGTTGTTGAACATAAATGTGGTGGACTATTTTGGCCGTGTTGTTTCCCCTTGTTGTCTTAAGCTTGGCCATGTGATATGGTTGTTGATAATTGGTGGGCTAAGAACATTTCATTGAAGTTATTGTAGTCTTGGCCGTGTGGTAGTTGTCCTTGTTGTGGATTTGGAATTGGAAGTATGATTGTTGTTGTAGTTCTTGGTGGATGTTGTTGTTGTTCTTAAAGTTCTTCACCTTCTTTATATATTATTAATCATAAAGGAAATTTATATCAAAAAAGGTGAAGGGTAAAAGGTGTAGCACTTGTTAGTCATGAAAAACTCTACAACCACCAAAGACTTGTCAATCACTTCTCAACTACTTTCCATGATTTAAGGACCCATGTTTGAAGGAGAAGTACAAGAAAAGTCAAATCTTCAAATTTGAATTGAAAAAGGGATCCAAGACTTGTATATCTCCCTCCTTAAACCAAATCTACCAATTCTAAATTATAATTTGATCAAGACTAGGAAATTGAAAAATAAAAACTTGATAGAAAACTGCAACCAATAGTAGACTGCCATGTCATGTTTTACTGTTCATGCGGCAAATTTTAAGCTCAAATTTTGACTTCTTAGTTTTATATTATTGTTTCTTAGTTTCATTTGTTGATTCTAATACTAATTGACAAGCTAGTAAGCTCCTACTAGATTGTAAGTTAGTTGTTGAGTCCATTGTTCGTGTTTACGTTTGTTGTGTGCCTTTAGTCATTTTGATTCGTTGTTAGTTCTTGGATCAAGTCCTATAAGATTTCATTTGAGTTTCAAATCAAAATCTACTCCGTACAAAAGTAGACTCACTTCTCATGGGTTCTTTAGCCGGCTTACAACACTTTTGAAGCTACGAGTGAGGTAATTAAAGAGTGAGAGTGTGGTAAGGCTTTTTGAACTAACTTGTTTCTTCATTTTGTAGGTAAAAGGAGGTATAAGGGGAATATGTCTTCGATAGTCACGGATTATTGTGACTACAACATGGGAAACTATAATTGTAGTGAGGGATTTTATGGCTACGAAGTTGTTGGAGATTATGGGGGCTATGAAAATAGTCGAGATCAAGGCAGGGGCAAATTTGAAAGTTACTGTTTTGAGGGAGAAAGTGAGATGAATGAAGTACTAGTGCTTATAGTGAGTATGGAGATCATGTAGGGCCTTGTGATGGTTCTTATGATGAAAATGGAACGTATGGGAGTCTTGCACTACACACGCCGAACCTAGAATTGGAGTTAGGTATAACTCATTCATTTGCAAAGTTTATGAGAGTTATGGTGAAAGTGTATGTATGGAGTGTGAAAATTCATACTCTTCACCTTGTAGTACTTCTTATCAAGATCGAAGTATTGCGAATGGTTATACTAGCTATAGTAGAGGTTTTCCCATGAGAAGAAGAAGATATGCATCTCCAAAGTTGAAAGGTACCCATGTTCCTTACAATGTTGATCCAAGAAGGAATGTTCACTCCAGAAAGGTGATCATTTTTGGGATACCGGTCTGCCTCATTGTGCTAAATGATAGATGCTATAAAAACTGCATCTTTCCATCCATAGTTGACTCTTTGGGGTTGTTTGAGAAGCTTTATGTGTTCCATATTCCTTGGATGGGTTTAAGGTTACCGAGAGGGTAAAGGTTGTCTTCTCCCAATTTGATTACCATAAGGAGGTGAGGTGCAATATTTTTCCCTTGAAATATGGTCATGTGAGCTTGGGGGACGATTGGTTTGCACAACATAACATTCCAAATGTGCAAAATTGGCCTAATATTGTAAAAGACCTATGGGAAAATCATCTTATGACATTTATTCTATCCAAGTCGTGAAGAGAAGTGTTTACCTACTCTAATCCAAATGATTATGAGAGACAAAATATTGAGAGAAGTAAGGGTGTGCAAGGTGGTAATCCGAGAGTGGAAAAGGAGAGGTTTTGTAGAGCGAAGTAAGGGGATTGCCACCAAAATATGCTAACTATGTTTGTCCTTCTATTTCTAAGGACATTTGTGTACATACCAACATGGAAAGCGAAGGCGAGCAAAGACGAAGAGAAGTTTCTGCCCAAGCTTGTGGAGGACCTTCACACCACGGCAAAGAAGAATTTACTCAAGAAATTCAAGGTAAAATATCTAACTCTTACACTTTTGTGCATGTGAATAATAATTGTGTGTCTAGTAGCCCGTTGAGTGTGAGTCGTAGCTTACCTATATATGAGTATATTGATTTTTTTTCCGCTTGTTGATAATGTACATGTTGTGCGTGTGGATACACTAGTTGATCCTTTTGATGATCGAATTGACTCTTCTTGTAATATCGATTTGTGTCCACCTAGTGTTGAACCCTTTGTGTTGAATAATAGTACATCATCTTGTGAAAATTGTGTTGATCAACTTGTGTGTAAATATTGCCCACTACTTGAGTTAAGTGTGATGTGATTAATGAATCTCAAGTGAGTAAAGAATTTAAAAATATTAGTCAAGGGAATAGGAGTGAACTCGTGTGCTTGTCTGGTGGTGTAGATTCTAATGTTTGATTGGCTCATAGGGATAATCATGTGCGTGAAACATCTTTGAAACTTGATAGTGAACTTATAGAGAGTGAGCTTGTTTGTCCTAAATCTATTCGCGGGATTGATCCTTCTCTTTTCAGGTACAATATCTTGTTTGAAGATAGTTTAATCACTCCTAATGAACCTAGTGGTGCAATTGATGTTGATGGCCTAGCTTGTCTTGGAAGCTATAGCCTATATTCCAACCTACTATGGTGTGACAACATTCCTCCTATTGATAGAAATCTGTTCTTGGAAGATGAGAATACTCTTATGGGTAAGGAATGTGTGGTCTTGAAAATGACTTCTTCTTCTACTTTGTGTGACTTTATTGTTGTGAGTACTCATCATGGTGATGATTGGGAAACTAGTAGTGAGTACACACACGAGGACACCTTAGTAAAAGTTGACTTGAGTACTACCTTTCTCTACTCTCTATTTTCTTTTGATGATATGTATGCTACTGTAGATTGTATTCCATGTAATTTGGGTGAAGACTATGGGAAATGGGAGTGATCTCTAGACCCGTGATCCCGGTGCCATCTTAGGGTGGGGAAGAATTACTCTCGGCTTAGGTGTATTCTTTCTTGATGTTTATCATAACCAAGTCCTTGGTGCAATTTTCAATGATTTCCTAATATGTAACACGAAGGACTCTTGGTTATATGTCAAGTATGAACCGCCTTGGCATATTGATGTTATGTATTTTTCTAACTCTAACCCTCATGCCATGAAGAAGTGTGCTTGTTTGTCTTCTCTTGATTTTGCAAGGTATGGATTCGAGGTCGAATCCTTTTCAAAAAGGGGAGGATGATAGGGGCTCGACCACAAAGATGGATAAGCGCAAGACTGTGTTGACCCGAGACTTGGAGTGTGCAAGAGAATTGTGAAGAAGGGCTTGGAACACAACCAAAACCGTCCACACCATGGCACTCCAAGTGCGCCTAAATGAAGACTTTCATTAAAGGGATCTTTTGGTCATTTCACCTTATTTTTGTAATACAATATATAGAACATTTTAGGGTTTCTTAGTCATAGTTGTTCAATGATGTTGTAAGTCTTAAGACCTTTTGGAAACATAAGTCCTCTCTACTCTAAGAGGCAAACCCAAAACTAGGAAACAACAAGTTGTAGACACGTAATTTTGTCTCTCCCTAAATTATTTTTTTACCATTTTTCACCCTCGTCTTACCACGCACCTTCACCTCACTCCATAATTCTTCCATAAAAGCCAAAAATAATAAATTTCAAACAACTTTAACACCTCACCCTAACAAAGTTAACCATCTCTCACCCTCTACCCTACCCCTCACTACCTTACCCCTACCCCTCACTACCCAACCCAACCCTTTACCCCCTCACATTTTATTCACTCAATAGGAGAATACACAGGGAGCACTCACTAGAAACATAATACATATACACACTACAGATGAAATCCATGGGGGTCCATTCGCAGAATGGACGTACACTCACAACAATTCTCACACACAACACACAACATCCATTCAATTCCACTTACTCTCATCCTTCCTGTTATTCTCACTAAATAGAAACAACTTTTTCACACACAAAATCTCACCATACACACACAAAAAAATTTCACGCACAAATTACACAAGCGCACTCACCGTTCATATAGACACTGCCATTAGATACACACATACATCCAATCGTGAATTGAGAGAAGAGACTAAGAGAGAGATCAAGAGAAAATAGAGGATAGGGAGAATAATAGATCAAGATAAAATAGGTTGAGAGGGATCAAAGAGAGAACTATAATCTCAATTTATTCAGCGATAAGTCGTCGGAAACATCGTTCCTTCATTGGAAAACATTCCATCCCTATATTCGATCAAAATCAGCTCCAAATCGCTCTAAATTCCATTAAAAATGATACAAAACATGTTAGGATTTTCCCCGCTGGTGATTCTGGTACAGGTCAATAAAAATAGTAAAAGGTTATAGCGAAACTGGTTTGTTCATGATTGAGGTACGAATTGAGGTTCCAGCGTGGACTCTATCCTGTATAATGGAATAATACTTGATTGAAAGAGGTATTGAGGTCCAATTCTATCTCTTCTCATTTTCATTTCATTATATGTGATTGATGTTGTGATTATGGGTTAATTATTATGTTTGGGTGCTTTTTTATGAATGTTTGGTGATTGAATAGTCTATCATGGTGAAACTTTGATGTTAATATGGGTGAATAATTATTTTCATATAAAAATTTATGGATAAAAGAGGAATTTAGGGAGGGGTGAATTCGGATAAAGAATTTGATTTAATTTTGGGTCATTGATTAAGTTGAATTTGTTGGAATCGTGATGAATCAAAATGAGTAGGCAAACAATAGAGGGTAGGCAAATTTAAGAGTTCTGGATTGGTGAATGCTTGAAATGTGTGTTGAATGGTTTTGTTTTATCGCTTTTGGATCAATTGTACATTTGATCGGGGAATGCTCTGAGGTATCTGTATTATTTTATTCAGAGAATGCCCAGAGAAATTTGTACTCGAAGGAGGTTCGTGATCAAGACTTGAAACATCGAGTGGAGTTTAGTCTAGGACTAGCTTAGAATAGGATTTATATTTTTGCATTTTTCTATTTTGGGACTGTATAATTCGGACTGGACACTGTTTTTAGATTGTTGGTAGTTTGGTTGTTTTATTTGCTTATTATGTGTTTTTGTTGTTTTATACATTTCGTAGAATCATACTAGCCGATATGCTTCACGAAGCGACCGTGGTCGAACCACGAGATCGAGGGGTGCCTAACACCTTCCCCTCGATCAATAGAATCTCTAAACTGGAATCTCTATTCGTGGATCAGTTTTTAGAGTCAAACTATTTTGAAAAAGGATCTCCAAAGATGACTTGGCACAATCGATTTATGCCAAGTGGCGACTCTGAGTTTAATTGTAAAATGAATTCTTTTCAAAATAATTCTCATCTTTTGTCACTTTAATAATAAAAACCCTTTTGAAACATAAAATTTAAATATTTTGGGTAAAAAGGGGGTGTGACAGCTCTGGCAACTCTGCTGGAGAATTTTCAGAATTTGAGTTTATTTTTGGAGTTGTATCGGCTTAGTATGATACTATAGGTGTATAAATCTTTTGTGTGTGGTATTGTTTGTGTTATTATTTTATCATTGTGGTATGCTTATGTGCTTTTTGTTTACAGTTTTTTTATGTGTTACCGCTTTATATCTGGCATCAGTTACATAACCCAATTTAATTTTTCTACAACAAGTTCTGTAGTACACGTTGTGCTCACGACCTCTATTTGAGTCACCCTTATTTTAAGAGGGGTTACAGTCGGCTGATATGGAGTAGGTGGAAAGCAATCGCAGCCAAAATCGATTATACACTCCCCTGAACAGCCTTATTAGTTGACCCCAGCGTAGGTCAGCCTTTAGGTCATATTTATTTGCATCATATTGAGACCTAGCAAGACCCATTTGGTCCTTTATAAGAGACTCACCTTAAAAGCATCCTTATGTGCTAATTTTTACATCTTTGAGGACAACAAGGTCATTTGACGAACTGATTTGGGGAAAAACATGTGCTAGAATTAAAAAAGAGTATGTTTAGGCAAGAAAAAGGCAAAGTGAATTCAAAAAAAAAATCAAAAAGAGTTTCATAGTTTTTTTTAGAGTTCTTTATGGCTTTTGTTTTTCATAATTCAAGAAAGTTTTAGTTGTGTCCAACAAAGATAAAGAGAGTGACATCATGGGTCAAACAAAGAGTCAAGAAAATATGAGTTTGAAACAAGAGATTAGGAGACTATGGCAACAAATGACGGAAATGCACCGAGCCTGGGATAGTATGTTGCCTCCTCTATTTTCCGCTAATGACCCTGCAAATACCTTCAGTTTTCCATCAAATTGGAAAGTCAGTTTCCTACTGTTGTTGATGCACCACAGAATGCCTCAGAATCCATTCCACATCAAATGCATCTCAATACTTCCACCACTCTTCTTTAGCTCCTCAGTATAAGCCTACCACATTCACAGCACCACATACCATCTATGCTTTTGTTGCTCAACCCTCTACTTAGGGCCCCACTTTTACTATCAACCCAACGATTGTGCTTCCCTAATCTGTTAAAGAGAAAGAAAAAGAGGCTATGAAAATGAAGAGTGTAGAAAAGGTTATGAAAAATTCTTTGGGACTTGTTGTTTATGAAGATGTTTCAGACAAAAACTGGGGCATGTCTTCAAGTGTTAACCTTCCCCCAAGATTTGAGATATCAAAATTTGAGAAGTATGATAGACATGAGGATGTCGTGAAACATTTAGGATAATATTGCAATAAATTAAGGAAAACTAAAGGGAAGAAGGAGGAAAACATACCTATCGTCATTCCAAGGGCAAAACAAAACTCGAGAGGTCCAACTCAGCAATATTATCAGTCTCACCTGGAACAAGGTTTGCCTTTGCAAAATCTAACATATTCCATTTCAATTCCTCAGTCTTCTTTGAACAATGCACAATGGTATACTGATCTGCCTTTTTATCCATAATGGTGTGCACCTGTCCCTCAACATAATCCTCGGCCCCCATAAATTTACCAAGGAACCTCTAAATTCAAGTTTCTTCTAAGGCTAGAGTTCGCAGGTCCATAACCATGGGTTCCAATGCACGAGATCTTGTAACACTTACCAATGATGTCCTATCGATTAGTATTACACAAAAGAAATCAATTATAAATACTAATATAATTAGATCCGCTCTTCATAGACAAACTTGGGATTTGCGATCCCAGGTAAGATCGATTCAGGATCATGGGGTCCTTTTCTATCAGATAGGAAGGGTTGTAGCACAAAATGTATGAGAAAGAAGACAAAGGATAATTTCATGCTAATTGGGGAGTCCTATACTAGTTTGTTCCAGAAATTGAGACAATAGGGCATGATTACTCCTATCCCTGGGTATACTCCCGATCCACATTCAAATAATTTTGTACCTAATGTATGATATGCTTAGCATTCTAATATACAAGGCCACAGTACTGAAGATTTTCATATTTTGAAAAGATAAATAGAGAATATGAGTCAAGATAAATTGATTGTGGTGCAAGATATTGGCCCTTCAACCGCCCCACAGAGTTCTTCAGCAGCACTTGGTAATGTACAATACATGGAAAAAATGAGTTAATCATGGAGATTTAGAACTTATTCATTGAAGAGAATGTGTTTGACAGTGGTGGAATCTCTAGTCATGTTGATGTGCAAACTAGTGGCTAAGATGTCAAGCTCGGCAGTTGGGAAGTCACTCCTCTCCATACTTGAAAGGATTATTGGTAGTTTGTTTTGTTTTACTTTTTATTTTTTGAATTATTTCAAAGTTGTAATTCGGAATCTATCTTGTTTTGTCCTTTGTCATTTATGTTTAAACCCTTCTATCTTTCATTTTAACTAAATTCAATGTCCCTTTTCCCTTTGTGTTTTAAACATATGTTGTTTGTTTATTTTATTTACACAATACATTTTACGTTGATTCTAGTGTTATGACATGCCTGTGGAATTTTCAACTAGATCTTAAAATCTAATTTAATCATGAACTTTGAATCAGAGGGCCAAAGTTAGAAAAATATCTGAGAAAATAGATAGAGTGCTGAGGCATTTGGTGACAAGTTGAAGCCTTCTTTAAAAATTAAGGCAATTATTTTGAGAATCACAAGAATAACTTGGTCATAAATTGAAAGGCATATCTTAATTAGGTCAAATAGTGGACGCGTGATCCCTATATCAAGAGGAACAGAAATATAATCAGCTCCATAAAAGCATGCATCATTTGATGTGAGGGATGTACAACAAAGATGAAGTTGTATGTTTGACAAGTATAGAATAAGAAGTGACCCACATGCTCAGCTAAAGTTGGTGTTATTAAAGTGTCACAAATGATCTTCATTTTTCATTTCATATTGCATAATATGTACTTGAATTTTCAAGGATTGATATAACAAAGGCATTTCATTCTGCTATCCAAACATTGTGTCATCCTTTGTTTACCCCGTTTGAGCTTTAGTTCTATTTTTTTATACCCCTCTTTTGGAATCAAGATAGAGTCGGCAAAGCTCAAAAGAAAAGTATCGCGTAAAAGAATAGAGTCAGAAAAGTTTCAAAAAATGTGTCCAAAAATAAAATAAAAAAAGAGAAGAGTGTCAAGAAAAATAGAGTCAGGAAAAAATCCAAAGAGAAAAGAGCCAATAAAAGAAAAAAAAAGAAAGAAATTAGAATCAAGCAAAAGAACAAGTTATCGAAACTACATGACCTGATTCTTCTCTCTCGGGACTGAGATAGTAGGCTGCCCTACTTGGGGCTCGTTCCAACCAAAAAAAAATTATAATTACCCAGTTAAAAAAAACTAGGGCATGAGTTAATCCTGATTGTTTGAGTTGATTCCAAAAGTTGTAAGTCCTACCCCATTTCAAGTTTCGTTTAGGCCTCGTGCCATCCTTTGTTTCTAACCTTATACTAAAGTCAAGTTACAACCAAAGAAAAACCTTCTGATTAATCTTTGAGAATGATAAGGCTTAGCATGCATATGATAATTCATTTCGGGAACTATTTGTCTTCCTCAGCATAAGGAATCAAGAGAGAAATAAAAATGAGAGATTTTTATCAGTGAAAACCCTCACAGGCACCGTAAGATGATAGTAAGTTAAAAGAGATAAAAATGAGTGAGTCTTATCGGTGAAAATTCTCGCGGGTACTATAAGATGACTGTAAGTTGAGAGAAATGAAAAATGAGAGAGTCCTATCGGTGAAAACCCTCATGGCACCGTAAGATGATTGTGAGTTGAGAGAAATGAAAATAAGAGAGTCTCATTGGTGAAAAACTCTCACGGACATCATAAGACAATTATGAGCTGAGAAAAAAAAATGAAAGAGGCTTATTGGCAAAAACTCTTCAAGGCGCCACTAGTCGAATGAGGTCTCCTAATACAATTAGCCCAAGGAAGTAATGAAGGCCATTAACTCAAGAACAATTGGTAGAAAGTTTGGATAGAAAGATCAGGTAGCTTAATCCAAAATGTATGGGATAATTATTAGAGTTGACTGACATTTGTAGATAAATTTTTTATTTCTTTGTTTCAAATGGGGACATTCATTGTCTTTTCTTTCTTCTTTTTATTTTTATTTTATTTTCTTGAGTTAGTTATCCAAATAAAATATCATTGTCATTTTTCTCTTGTCTTTGAGTCAAGTTTATGTCAAAATAAGTGAGAAAATATTTCAAAATTAGCTACCATCTTCTTTAATTGCACAAAGCAAGCACATAAAAGAGACATGATTGTGAGCCGAAATAAGGCATGTATAAAGTTTTGTCAATAGACAAGTTTGGGAACTCATGAAAATTGTAAGATTAAAAGGGTTTATCTAAGAAATAGGGTAAAGCAGAGATATTATGTTTTGTTCCAGAGTCACTCTTAATAATTTCAGTTTGGGTCAATGATGCAGCAAGTCAATGACATATGCTAATGATTGGAACCAAGATAAAATGTGACTAGGGCAAGAATGATTGCCGTGAAAGATAAAGCCACAAACCAACCACCGTATTTTTAAACTTATACATTTTCTTTGTATGAAATAGGAACACATGTTACCTTCAAATCAAGGACTTCAAAGCTTAAACATCAAAGGCCATAATTTCTCACATCTACAAAAGCAAGAGAAAATGTTTCTGCACAGGCTTCGTAATCAAAACCAAGGTAAAACTCATAATTCAAGCGACATTTGCAAGGAGACGTACTTTCTTATTTGGGTAATTCAAGCGGCATTTGTAAGGAGACGCACTTCCTTGTTTGGATAATTCAAGTGCCATTAGTAAAGATACAAACTTCTTTGTTTGGGTAATTCAAGTGGCATTAGTAAGGAGACGTACTTCCTTATTTGGGTAATTCAAACGTCATTTATAAAGAGACGCACTTCCTTATTTGGCTAATTCAAGCGGCATTTATAAGGAGATGTACTTCCTTGTTTGAGTAATTCAAGTGGTATTTGTAAGAAGATGCACTTCCTTATTTTAGTAATTCAAGCGGTATTGGTAAGGAGATGCACTTCCTTGGATAGGTAATTCAACTTTTACTTTTTAAGTGGTGTACTTCCTAACTTAATCCTTGCCTCCTAGAAGATATACTTCCGAGTTGAGTCATTTCCCTTAATTCCTAAAAGATGTACTTTCTGGCCAAGTCATTCCCCTTGATTCCTAGAAGATACACTTCCTAGTCAAGTCAGTTACCTTGATTCCTAGAAGATGTAATCCCTAGTCGAGTCAGTCCCCTTGATTTCTAGAAGATGTACTTCCTAGTCGAGTCACTCTCTTTGATTCCTATAAAATATACTTCTTGATCGAGTCATTCCCCTTGATTCCTAGAAGATGTACTTCTTGGTCGAGTTACTCCCCTTGATTCCTAAAATATGTACTTCTTGGTCCAGTCAGTACCCTTGATTCCTGAGGATGTACTCCTTGTTCGAGTCAGTTCCCTTGATTCCTAGAAGATGTACTCCCTGGTCGAGTCAGTCCCCTTGATTCCTAGAATTTTTACTTCCTGGTCTAGTTATTCCCCTTGATTCCTGGATGATGTACTTCCTGGTTGAGCCATTCCCCTTGATTCCTAGAAGATGTACTTCCTGGTCGAGTCAGTCCCCTTAATTCCTAGAAGATGTACTTCCTGATCGAGTCAGTCCCCTTGATTCCTAGAAGATGTACTCCCTGGTCGAGTCAGTCCCCTTAATTCCTAGAAGATGTACTTCCTGGTCGAGTCAGTCCCCTTGATTCCTAGAATATGTACTTTCTGTTCAAATCAGTCCCCTTGATTCCTAGAAGATGTACTTCCTAATCGAGTCAGTCCCCTTGATTCAAGAAGATGTACTTCTTGTTTGAGTCATTCCCCTTGATTCCTAGAAGATGAACTTCCTAGTCAAGTCATTACCTTTTGAATCCTAAAAAATGCACTTTCTAGTCGAATCATTCCAATTAACCCATAGAAGATGCATTTCTTTGTTCGGCTTTTTCAAGTAGTTATGATGTGACTTTCACAAAAGTTCTCTAATGATAAACTGGGGCAAAATTTAATTCTTGTTGTTTGGAACTTTACTTTTTTTGGCAAATGAAATCTCTTTATCATAGTCTTTGTTTGGAATAATTTTCTTTCTAGTTTTGATGTGGTTTCAGGAGCCCACCTGAAGAATAGGGCGTATAAATAGAAAGACAAGAAGCAAGGCAAATAAGTTGAAAGTCAAGCAACAAGGTAGAGAAATTAAAAGTCAATAAATTAAAGAAATAGCAAGTCAGGAGTCTGCCTGGAGAATAAGGTAAATAAATTGAAGGTCAAGCAACAAGGTATAGAAATTTAAAGTCAGCAGATTGAGAAATAGCAAGTCAGGAACCTGCCTGGAGAACAGGATGAAGAAATTGAAAGTCAAGCAACAAGTTAAAGAAATTACAATTCAGGAGCCCGCCTGAAGAATAGGATGATGAAACTCAAGTCAAGAGTCCAAAAGAAGTTGCATAGATAGGATTTTTGTAATTCCATTTATGTTTTAACTTGTAATTTTTATTTTGATGTAATGACAGAGCCAAGGATCGGAACCTCGATAAGGCCTTACTCGACTCTCCAACTCAGTGTAGTCCCTCTCCTTCCAACCCTTTGAAATACCTGTGACTCAATCCCTTCATAATCTAGGTAAGTAGGAGGTCCAAAATTAAGACTTGGTTGTCTTCCTTTCTTCTATTTCATTCTTTTGAATAATGGTCGGAAAAAAATTTGATCTCGTTGTCTATTTTTTTTTCTGAAAACACTTTGTGTTTAAACCCAAAAATGGGCATGATGTAGACACATAATTTTTTCCCTCCCTAAATTATTTTTTACCATTTTTTACCCTTGTCTTACCACGCACCTTCACCTCATTCCATAATTCTTCCATAAAAGCCAAAAATAACAAATTTCTAACAACTTTGGCACCTCACCCTACCAAAAATAACCATCTCACACCCCTACCCCTACCCCTCCTACCCTACCCCTACCCCTTACTACCCTACCCAACCCTCCTAACCCCTCATGTTTTATTCACTCAATGGGAGAACACACAGGGATCGCTCACTAGAAACACAATACATATACATACTACAAAAAACTCCATGGGTGTTCATTCACAGAATGGACGCACACTCACAACAATTCTCACACACAACACACAGCATCCATTCAATTCCACTCACACCCATCTTCCCTATTATTCTCACTAAATAGCAATAATTTTTTTACACACAGAACCTCACCATACACATACACAAATTTCATAAATAAATTACACAAGTGCACTCACCGTTCATACAGACACTTCCATGGGATACACACACATATTCAATTGAGAATTATGAGAAGAGATTGAGAGAGAGATCGAGATAAAATATAGAAGAAAGAGAACGATGGGTTGAGAGAAAACAAGATGAAAGAAATCGAAGAGAGAACTGGAAGCTCAGTTTATTCAGTAAAAAGTCATCGAAAACATCATTCCTTTATTGGAAAATGTTCCATCAACATACCCGATCAAAATCAGCTCCAACTCGCTCTAAATTCCATCAAAAAACAACGCAAAATGTGTTAGGATCTTCCCTGCTGGTGATTCTGGTTCAAGTTGGAAAAAATAGTAAAAAGTTATAACAAAACTGGTTTGTTCGTGATAGAGGTTCGAATTGAGGTTCCGACATGGACTTTATCCCGTGTAATGGAATAATACTTGATTGAAAGCGGCATTGAGGTCTAATTCTATCTCTTCTCATTTTTGTTTCATTATACCTGATTGGTGTTGTGATTATGAGTTGATTATTACGTTTGGTTGCTTTTTTGTGAATGTTTGGTGATTGAATAGTCTATTATGGTAAAAAATTGATGTTAATATGGGTGAATAAATATTTTTATGTGAAAATTTATGGATTAAAAATAAATTTGGAGAGGGGTGAATCCGGATAAAGAATTTGATTTAATTTTGGATCATCGATTATGTTGAATTTGTTAGAATCGTGATAAATCAAAATAAGTAGGCAAAAGATAGGGGGTAGGTAAATTTAAGAGTTCTGGATTGATGAATGCTTGAAATATAAGTTGAATGGTTTTGTTTTATCACTTTTATATCAATTATACTATTTGGCCAGAGAATGTCTCGAGGTATCTGTATTTTTTTATCCGGGGAATGCCCTGAGGAATTTGTACTCGAAGGAGATTCGTGATTAAGACCCAGATTTTCGGGTGTAGTTTAGTGTAGGACTAGTTTAGAATCGTATTTGTATTTTTGCATTTTTCTATTTTGGGACTGTATAATTCGAACTGGACACTATTTTTAGATTGTTGATTGTATGGTTGTTTTGTTTGCTTGTTATGTGTTTTTGTTGGTTTATACACTTCGTAGCATCATACTAGCCAATATGCTTCACGAAGAGACCATGGTCGAACTATGGGATCAAAGGGTGCCGAAAACCTTTCCCTCGGTCAACAAAATTTCTAAACCAAAATCTCTATTCATGGATCAGTTTTTAGAGTCAAGTTATTTTGAAAAAGGATCTCCAAAGGTGACTTGGCATACCCAATTTATACCAAGTGGCGACTCTGAGTTTAATTGTAAAATGAATCCTTTTTGAAACAATTTTCATCTTTTGTCACTTTAATAATAAAAACCCTTTTGAAACATAAAATTTAAATCTTTTTGGTAAAAAGGAGTGTAACACAAGTGTGGATTCACTTGTGTTGGATTCTTGGCTTGGAAACGATGGGTGGTTGGGGAGATTGACGTCCCTCTTATGTCCACGTCAGAGTGTAGGTGTTGATTATTACATGTTGTAAGGGTTTTGGTGTTTGATACATACCTTAATTCTTAGAACTTGTGATAATTTATGTCACGCTATATATCTTTCCTTTTCTTGTAATCTTATACTTATTTGTGTTCTTGTAATCTCAAGGTCGTGTGTTGTTGTTATCTTGTTTTTCTTGTTGTGTTGTTTATGTTTTAGTGTCATTTACACCTTTGTTACCTTGTATTGTTGTTGGATTATCAATTTGAAGCTTATTTCTCTAGCTCTTGGCTTTGTGTGTGTAACTTAGCTTGCATTGTGGATTGTTTTGTGTTGTCTTGGTGTATTCCGTAGCTTGGTTCATATCAATGTAGGTACCATTTTTAGTCCACACATCATAATCAGATAGTGTTGATAGCGGAATCAACCCACAACACGGAAACAAGATAGAAAACACAAGAACAAGAAGAGAACATAACACCCAAAGAGGAGACACAACCCGTGGGACCTTATTTTGGTAACAAACTAGCCACCAACTCAACCATAACAAGGATAAATCACACAAATATAGCAACTACACGAGATGAACAAGAGGATTTACAAGAAAGATAATAAGAACCAACGGTTTCCCTAATAACAACAACAAACAATTACTAGAAGTAAAGATAGGTAGTGAGACATCAACTCTTACAAGAACTAAGAACCTAAGTGTATTTCAAACACTAAGACCCTTAATAGATGTAAAAATAAATACCTACATTCTTACAATGACACAAGAGGGCGTGAACCACTCAAGCACTGAGATTTTGAACCAAGTTTTGTAACACTAGTGATTCCACACTAGTATCACTCTCATTTCGGTTTTAGTGGCTTTTCCAAGCCCTAAACTAAGATGCTACACTCTCCATAGAGAGAAGAAAGGTGTTCCAAAATGTTTCTTAAAATATCATTCAACAACTAAACTAAAATGATCTAATGCTAGTCTATTTATAGACTTATTACAAACATAAGTGAAATGTCCAAAAAGCCCTTAATGAAGGGAAGACAAAAGGCGTCTATGGAGTGTATGTAAGGGTGGATTTTGTGTGTTCCAAAGCCCTCTTCACACTTCAAATTGTACACTCCCTTAGTTTGATTCAATGCACACTCACATACGTTCATCTTCACGATCATGCTCGTATCAAGTGTGCAGCTTCCAATCAGCAGGTGATGAGTCCTTTTGATTAGATGGCTTGAGTCAATCATAGTTCGAGTAGCATCTTATTTTATTTATTCAGTTGTATTGATTAGGGATGGTTGGGGTCATGTCTCGACTACCAATAGTCAATATTAGTAGAGGTTCCATAGACAATCAGTATAGTTGATGTATTTAATTTCAATTTTGTTTTGTATAACCGAAGTTGTTATCGTTTTATATAGCTTTGTATTGAACATACTTAGTAAAGACATCTCTTCCACTTATTTATTTTAGATTATTGTATCTTATTTATTTTCTCACGAGTTATGCTAGTATAAGGGTTAGCTTGGGATCACTTGTGGTCCTAAGCACCGTGTAACGTTCAGGGGGTAGTCTCGAGATGCTACACATACTCTCACATATGGATCTTTATAATATTCAACTATATTACTTTTTGACATCATAATGGATAACCTAATATCTACTTCTAGCTACTATAGCCAAACATAATGCATAAATCATAGGTACAACTCTTATACTTATTGGTTTTTCGCGAGATGGCCACATGACACATATAACATTCATCTAACACAAACATAAAGAAAAATCTATAGTAAGTTCTTCAAGATCAAGACGTATCAAAATTTAAATTTTCTGATAAGGCACACAACATAAAAAGAATTACCTCTAAAAAATTAAAATTTCATGTGTGTAGCGATAGAGCGCTAAATTCGATTGTCGAAGAATCCAATGAAGGAACAAAACTCCTTCATATAGTTATAAGATGTTTGGTTCAATGTCCTCATGAATCTAAAGTTTGTATGATTTGGGACTTCAAAATCATGTGAAGTTGATCCAAGAAAGAAAAATCATCGTAAAATTTAATAATGTGTTTATTTACATATATTTTAGGACTCTTAACTTCTTTCTATTTACTTTAGAAATTATATATATATATATAGGACTCTTAATATATTTTCACTTTTAATACAAATTTTTTTTGACCATTTTCTATTTGAGGACATTTGCCTAGGAGGGTTTTTGCCTATTTTTTAGGCCAAATTTAATTGTAAAAAATAGGAAAAACTATATGGAGTAGCATACTTAACACTTACATTTTAAAAAATAGCAACACTTAAATCAAATTATCTTGTGCATCAAAGCAAGCATTATTTTAAGTGGGGGACCACACTTACTGCCTCTACGAAGTTACTGTGTTTGAGGTTCCATTTTTCACGCTTAAAATCTTTCTCTTTCCCTTAATTGTTTTTTACTTTATCATTTTTCATGCTTTTTCTCGGATTTTCTCTTTTAAAATTTTTCCCTTCTTAACGTCTTTTGTACGATCTGATAAGAAAATTATTTCACAATTTCAGGTAACTAATTAATTCAATTATTGCATGTTATCAATATCTCAAAAAAAAAAATTAAATTTTATACTGTCAATAATTACTCCATTTCGTCTTTAAGGTTTTGATTTTTGTAGTTGTTAACATGGAATCAAGGTGATCAGATTTGCTGGATTTTGTTTTTTTTTTCAGTGAAATTTGATGTTTTATGAGTTGATATAATTGATATAGTTGAGAAAGTTGAATTTTGAATGAAATTGGAACTGTTTTTTATTTTGTTGCGATTAATGAAGGATAATCACAGTTAAATGGATATTGTAGATGATTTTGGGTTGATTTGTTGTTGATAGGTTTTTTCGTTTGTTTTTCATTAAAATTTGATGTTTTATGAGTTGATATAGTTGAAAAAAATTAAATTTTGGATGAGAATTGGAATTGGGTTTTGTTTTGTTACGATTAATAGAGGATAATCGGAGTTGAATGAATATTGTAGATGATTTTGGATTGATTTGTTGTTGAAGAAGGCATGGAGGAAGAGGTATTTTTCGTTGGATATGTATTTTTATTTACTGTTATGTATTTAGAGATTTCAATAAAGCTATTATCAATTTAGGATAATATGTATTTTTTTGTGAAGCTAATATGTATTTACTGATCAGCTGATATGTATTTAAGGATTTCAGTAAAGCTGATTTGTGAAGATGATAGGTTAAATATACATTTTGGGTTAACATATTTTTATTTGTATTTTTGTAAAGTTGCTATGTTTAGTTGTATTTGTATGTTAAATGAATTTGCTAAGTTTCATGTATGAAAAAATACATTTATATATGAACTACCCATGAAGAGGTATTTGGCTATATTTATTTTTATTATAATTGATAAGTATTTTCAGTATATTGAAATGTTGAAATGTACAAATACATTTGTGGTTATGGAATATGGACGTATTTGTATCTGTTGAAATACAAATACATTTTTAAATAATTTTTTAATACAATTTATGTAGGTTTACCATATATATAAATGATTGACTAAATATACATTTAAGGTATATGTAAGTAGTTTGTATGTTTTATAGATATATATACACTTTCATTTGTATTTTTGTTAGGTTCAATATACATTTTAAAGTATAGGGAAGCATTTGTATTTTTATACATACATATCAAATTTCATATGTATTTTGCTTTAGTGATGATTTTGTATTTTTGTTTAGTTCAATATACATATGCATATTTATATGTATTTTTTGATGTTTTAATTGTGTTTTGTTATTTTTTTACAATTTAATAATGTATAGTTTTACTTTGTATAGGTGCCACATGATGAAATATTCATCGTAAGAAAACTTTCAAGATTTGCACCACATATGTGCTGCTACAGTGATAATTTTATTGAGGAAAGTTTACAGGCCAAGTGAAAGCTTGTAAGTATTTTAATATACATATACCAAATTTGAAAGTTTTATAAAATATATTTTAATTCTTATTCAATATTCTTTGTAGGGACTGTGGTTTGTATATGGTTACATACGCAGAGTGCCTTCCTCGTGGTCAAGGTGTTTCTTTGATTGGGTTCAATGCCAACGTACTTCATACAAGATATGCTTCATTATTGTGAAATTACGGCATGAGACCAAGAAGCAAAAACTCAAAGTGACGACGAAGCGACATTGAGGCCTATTAGGAAAAGCAAGATAACTAGTATCGCAGAAGTATTAGAAGTCTGATGATTGATGATTTTATTACATTGTATAATTGACAAGATTTAACTAGATGTTGGTATTAATTGTAGAAACTTATTTTATGTTTTGAAGTGAATCAAAGTTGCTTATTTTGAAGTGAATGAAAGTAATTCACTTTATGTTGAATATGTTTTCAATAATTTTGTAGTTTGTGTTTTATTTCACTGTTCAGTTTTATTTGTTACAGTGAGATTTAGCTTCAAAATACATATGCAGTATTTAGATTTTGCAATATATACATATGCAGTATTCATATTTAAATTAAAAATACATATGCAGTTAATATCATATGTATTTTACTCTTGGTTTATTTTCTTTCAAATATATATGAAGTGAATCAAAGTTACTAATTTTGAACTAAATGAAAGTAATTTATTTTAGTCTTTTATGTTGAATATGTTTTCAATAATTTTGTAGTGTGTGTTTTATTTCAATGTTCATTTGTATTTGTTACATTGTGATTTAGCTTCAAAATACATATGTAATAGTCTGATTTTGTAATATATACATATGTAGTGTTCAGATTTTACAATATATACATATGCAGTATTTAGATTTAACTTAAATATACATATGCAGTTAACATCATATGTATTTTAATCTTTGTTCATTTACTTTCAAAATACATATGAAGTGAATCAAACTTACTAATTTTGAAGTGAATGAAAGTAATTCATTTTAGTCTTTTATGTTTAATATATTTTCAATAATTTTGTACTCTGTGTTTTATTTCAATGTTCATGTTTTATTTATTACAGTGAGATTTAGCTTAAAAATAAATATGCAGTATTCAGATTTTGTGATATATACATATGCAGTATTCAGATTTAACTTTGTTCGTTTACTTTCAAATACTTTAAAATACTTTCATATTACAAATACGTATAAGTGAGCATATTTGAAAAATATCTCAGTTATCAAATACATATACCCTAAAACATAGTATTTTTCAAATAAAAAGCATGTGTATTTTTCTATCAAAATTAGTAATACATAACTGTATTACTAATTGTTATTTATAACACATTATAGCAAATGGTCGATAAAGGTCTTAAAACACACAAATGAGTTCATTATTATGAAAAGTGCAAAAGAAATTATAAAGAAAGAATACGGAAGAACAAATGTATCATTTACGATATTTCCTACACAAACGCCTATTGTGACCCTTAGACCCACAATCACTGCATGAGTTGATGTCTTTTTTTTCAAACATATCCCTGCCCGATTTTAACACCTTCAGCATATGTATTTAACACTTGATGCAAATTGTTTTGGACATCAAATTGTTTTGGACATCTCTTCTTTCAACAACACATACAGATGAACTTTCAAAGGTGCTCACAACATCTTTCTCCAAAATCCTTACATATAAAGGAAGACAATACATGTGTTATATCTCTTTCTTTTGCATAATAAACACCTTTAAACCCACATCATTATATATTTGTATTTGCCCAGCATTTCCAGTGATTTGATATTCAATTTGAATATGTTTGATGCTCAAATCCACATTAATATGAGATGCTAAAATATTGTGTAGTTCATTGTATGATGCTGTCGTGCTCATCAATATTGCATCAATAATGTACTTTTCACAGTTTTTTTCATGCGTCCACCTTTCGAAATCCTTCACGAGAACTGAGATGCTCCTCATTGCTAACGTATTTCAACTAAACTACACAAAAAAATATATCTGGAAGACATCAATAGTTACAATATACAATTACAAAATAAAAATACAAACAAACTTCTACAGTTATAAACATAAACAACATATACTAATAGCCAAGAACTCTAACAGAAAATACAATTGCAATAAATTTGTTAAACATAAATTACAAGCACAATCAAAATTTCCAGCAGAAAATACAATAACAAATTATTTGTTCAACGTTAAATACAGATAAATCCATAACCTCCATAATTGAATACAACCAAAATAAACATAATCGAAATTATCAGAAATACAGAAATAGTCTTAAATTTCTGGAATCAGACCTCCAAAAAATTGAATTTGAGCAGCAAAAAAAACTGATTTCGATCACTATTTTGTTCTATCTATTTAATTTACTGTTGCATTGCTTTTTACTCGAAATTCATTTATAAAAATTTTAAAAATAAATTAATGATGTTAATAAAAAATTGAACGGAGCATCAGTAATGGTTGATAAAAAAATTTTGAACCGAAAAACTATAATGATTAAGTACCTTCAACAACAGTAATGGTTGAATTTGTAATCGATTATTGAATTCGAACAAATTGAACTGAAGAAGCTGCAATTGAATTTGATTCAACAACATTAATGCTTTGCTTTGTAACTTATGTTGAATTCGAAGAAATTGAATAGAATAAATTTAAGTCAAATTTGATTCAAAAGCAATAATGGTTGAATTTCAAACTAATGGTTAAATTCAAACAATTTTGAACAGAAAAAGATTCAGTTATTTTTTATTTTACTTTTTTTGTTGGATGAACACGTTAATGAAAAAAACTGAAATTTAAATTTTGCTTAATGTTGTCAACATATAACGGAAATCACATGATTTAAGAGATTTTAATGGAAAAGAAATCTACACATTTAATTCATGGGTAATTGTACCATATTTACTTCAACTACTTTCAGTTCAATAAGGCAGTAAAATGATTTGTATATGTATTTTTATAACAGTTTCTTAAAATACAAAATACGAGTTGCTATCCTAAATAATTATTAAAGTGTTGCTAGGAAACTAATAATTATGATCTTAAGTATGTTATTCGTGAATTTTGCCCTAAAAAATATTTGTTGCCTATTTTGTAGGAGCTTTAATTTCTTCCCATTTGTTTTAGGAGTCTTAATATATTTTCAATTTTAAAAAAAATATTTTCTTACCATTTTTTTGACTTCTTTTTTGCCTATTTTTTGGGTCAAATTTAATTGGAAAAAGGTTTGTTCCCTTTTTTTTTGGACATAATTTAGGGATTTAAGGAAAATCTTCTCCATTTAAATTTTAATTTGTCTATTTATTTTAGTCAAGACACATATTTATTGTCATAAAATAAATAATACCCAATTACCCCCTGAACTATACCAAAAAAATTTATGACACACCTCAACTTAAACGGGATCCTACTACCCCTCTAAACTAATTAAAAGTGCAATTTTGATACCGTTAGTGCCTGCGTGGCACATACGTGTGCCTACATGGATACTTTGTGCCACGTATGTGCCATGTAGGCACTAAGGGTGTCAAAATTACACTTTTAATTAGTTCAGGGATAATAGGACCCCCTTTAAGTTTAGGTGTGTCATAGCCTTTTTGGATATAATTTAAGGGGGAAATTGAGTATTTTTTCTAAAAATAATTATAAAAAGGTAAAGAAGTGATTTTGTATAAAGTAAAGATTTTTAATGATGGAAAAAAATATAACATTTTTTGACCAATTTTTATTTGTGGACGTTTGGCTAGGTGGATTTTTGCCTAGTTTTTGGATCAGATTTAGTTGTTAAAATATTTGTTGCCTATTTTTTAGGAACTTTAATTTCTTCCTATTTGTTTTAGAATTCATATATTTTAGAAGTCTTACTATATTTCCACTTTAAAAATAATATTTTTTTACCTTTTTTTGACGTTTTTTTTGCCTATTTTTTGGGTCAAATTTAGTTGGGAAAAGATTTGTCACCTATTTTTTTGGACATAATTTAGGGATTTAAGGAAAATCTTCTCCATTTAAATTTGAATTTATCTATTTATTTTAGTCAAGATAAATATTTAATATCATAAAAATAATTATAAAAAGGCAAAAAGATGATTTTGTCTAAAGTAGAGACTTTTAGTGAAGGGCAAAAAGTTCAAACAATATTTTTAAGGCTCTTCACACTTTTAATATATTATAGATTTTATATATATATATATATATATAAAGCCAGCTACTCATAAAAGAATTCAAAAAGGCCACATACTGTCAGAATATTTTAATCTTCCAACATTGTAAAATTTTACTTGCAATGACTTAAGTTGATCATCATTTTAACCTATGAAATTCAATTCACATCTACCAATAGATTAAATACTTACATAATCAAAATTCTAAAATGTTTTTTATGAAAAAAAATATAAGAAATAGCAAATTATGTATGACGGGATGGGGCCAGTTTATGCTGGACAAATTGAAAATATCAAATTATACTATGCAGGTGAGGCTGGTTGAAGTTATTGAGAACTTATGCGGATTTGTCCCGCATCCGCCCATTGTCATTTCCATGCACATAGAGAAAGAGAAAAAAATGAAATTGCGACTGTTCTCGATTAGGCCGGCAACCATATGCAACTTTTAAATACCAACACAACATTGAGAAATGGTAGCCCGCCCTGCATCCAAGCAAGAAAAAGTAACTTGACATCACAGTGAAATATAATTTATGTCATATGAAAAAATTAAAATATTGATAACACATATTATTGACGATCAACTTTTTTAAAGTATGTCAGCCAACGCATCAAAGAGAAGAATAAACAAAATAAATGATGGTCAAATTAACAAAGCAAGTATCATATTTGACCCCTAGAATTATTAAATTGAGCTCTCTCAATTTCTAAATAAGTGCTCCTTTTGGGTTTGACATACCCTTTAATAAATTACTAACTCCTAAAAAATAAAAAGTACTCACCAACTTACTGTTGAAAAACTTAAAGAACTCGTCCAAGATCATCATGTAAATCACTAGACAAAGATATAAATACAGAAGAACCATAGGAACACTAACCTTATTCCATTGCAATAACTTGATTTGTTGAAGATCTTTCTTTTCTTCAGTAATCAATTGTATGATCTTCTATTTTTTAATATGCGTTCTATATTCTTTTCTAAGATGGGGTAGAGAAAGAAAAATTACGTACAAATTTAGAGACCAAAATATTTGTATTCTGACTCTTCTAGAAGCCATCATTTAATTATACCTTTTTAGAAGAGATACCTTTTCAATTAAGTTTCCATCACACTTATGAAAAGGTCCATGAGATTTAAATTATACAAAATAAACCGATACTAATCAGATATTTACATTTTAGGTCTTCTTTAGAGATAGCATATCTATGTATAATATATTACTATGTGAGTCCACAAAATAGAAAATTACTAACAATCTCTCACTTGGACCACATATATTACTGAATAATCATACATAGATGAAACTTTAGTGCGCACAAATATTTATTATCTTGATTTAAATATCTCAAAACAATGTGGTCCATCGATACTATTAATATAGGATCAAAGCGGTCTTCGTAACATATATTCGAAACTAAATGCATCAATGATCAAAAATATCAGCAATACCAATGACATGGATCAGATATGAAAATTACAAGTAAAATGATCTAAGTCATGTCTATTTTCAATTGGTCCTACCTTATGACTTTAATAGTTCAAAATAACTTTCTTATACCTTATGCAATACTGCAATAGAAAGTTAATAGCTTTATTTTTTAGAGTTATCAATAAACACACGAAATTCATAGATTTCATAAAACTTGAGCCTGTACAGAAAATAAACTTTAACACATCAATAGCATAAATAAAATAACAAACTCCCACGAAAATGGCTCATCATCAAATTTGACAACACCCATATGAGCCACATACCCATTAAACACTTTAGGTGGCAAATTCTTTGTGAGCGGATCCACAGTCATCAAGTTTGTACTAGTATGCTCAATTGACACAAGACGACTCAGAACCCTTTCTTTCACAACCAAAAACTTAATGTCTATATGCTTTGATTTTGACGAACTTCGGTTGTTCTTCAAATATAACTCAGCAGACTTATTATCACAATGAATTTTCAATGGTCTTTCTATCCCACTGATTATTTGCATTTTTATGATAAAATTTTTTAGTCATATTCTCTGATTTGATGCTTCATAGCAGGCCACAAATTCGGCTTTCATTGTAGAGGAAGCTATTAATATTTGTTTCACACTTTTTCAAGAAACAACTCCTCCAGCCATCATGAAAATATAACCTGATATAGATCTCCTACTATTAAGTAGGAGTGGGCATGGCATGGTATACACCGAATACCATATCAAAATCGATATTTTTTATACTGCGGTATAGATGTTATGGTATTTGGTATAGTATTTAGTAGGAGCTTTAAATTATTTTGGTATTTTGTACGGTATTTGGTATATATGCGATAAATATTAAAATACCGCATACCGTATTGAAGTTTTTTATAATATATATAATTTATATAAATTATATTTAAGATTATTAAATATATTTATATATCATCTATTAGCTAATTGAACATAAAAGTAACTTTTATTCAAAAATATTTTTTTGGAAAAGCTTATTATGTTGGAGTACTATGCTTAAGTTTAGGTAATGTTGTTCAGAGTTTTCATCTTGGACTGCTTAGTCATGATTGAAATGTTCTTTTTGTATAATTGATTAACAAAGATAGTTGTTAGTTTGATATGACTAAAACGTTTTTAAAGTTTAATGTTATAGTTTTTCTTATATGAATATATGTAAGTTGAAATCAAATAAAGTATGGCTACCTAATTATCATATCGTAAAATACTGAAATCGAATTTAAAAATACCAAACTATACCAAACTAATTTGATATGGTAATGGTATTGTTCTTTTAGATACCAAAAATCGAAGTTACCGTACCAAAGTTTAAAATACTATACCGTACCATGTCCACCCTTACTATCAAGACATCCAGCAAAATCTGAACCGGAATACCCTACAATCTCTAAATGATCCAATCTCCGATAGGTGAGCATGTAATCTTTAGTTCTTTGAAGATACCTCATAACCCATTTTACAACTTTTCAATGATCCATTCTCAAATGTGTTATCCTTTTTCAGATTTTATTTAAAAGAAAATGGTTTTGACCTTTTTAAACTATTTCAAAAGTTCAAAAAAAAATTGAAATAATTTTTAAAAGAATTTACGGAGTCTCCACTTGTTTTTTTATAGAAGAATATCAAGAAAATATAAAGAAATTTCAAAGATTCAAAAATAGAAATAAATCTTTGAAATTAGAGAAACTGAGTAGAGAAAATTGAAGAAAAAGTGTCTTTTAAGCCTTGAATGAAGCATTGGTAACATTGACCAACTTAAAGGGTCAAACATAATTAAAAAACTTGATTAGGTTAATTGTGGACTTGATTAATATTTTTCAAACTTTTTAATCTTTTCAAAAATACAAATTAACCCATACCCACAAAACTTTCCTCTCTCTGCAAATCAATCTCTCTTCTCTCTTTCTCTAGATAGTTTCTCTCTCTAACTTCTCCTAAAAATATTTGAGTTTCCTAGTATTTTAATTATTTTTCAACAGATTATCTATTTGTTGCAATAAGTTAGTAATTTATTGCAATAGATGTTTATAATAGGTTAGTCATTTCTTTATTCAAATTAAGCAATTATTAATAATAACTAAATTAATTTAATTAAAATTAAAGACAAGTCTTTAATACAAGACCTTAGACAAGGGGACAAATGTTTGAGTTCTCCTAAAAATATTTGAGCTTTAGTATTTTAAATTATTTTTCAACATATATCTTGTGTATTTAATAATTTCCAATAGATGAGTCATATGTTGCAACAATTTAGTTATCTGTTGCAACAGATGTCTATATTTGTTTGATAATTTTCAATAGATGAGTTAGTTATTGCAACAGGTTAGTCATCTGTTGCAACAGATGTCTATATCTGTTTGGTCATTTTCAACAAATGTCTTTAATTGCTTGGTCTTTTCCACCAGATTACTCATCTATTGCAATATGTTATTCATCTATAAGCCATTATTAGTAATAACTAATTGATTTAACTAAAATAAAATATGAATTAATAAGTTCGATTACTGATTCAATTAATCTCATGGTAATTACACAATCAGCTAAGTATGTTCGTCCTGAGTAGAGTAGTCAATTGACCAATTTTATTTTAAATGATTCCAACTAATCCATCATTAGAAATAACTATATTGATTTAACTAAAATTAAAGATGAATTAGTAAGTTTAATTACGATTTTAATTAATCTCATGGTAAAAATGGTGTATTGATAAATGATGATTTGTTATTATTTCTATTGAATAAATCTTGCTATTGATTTATTTTTTCAACAAATAAACAATCTGTTGCAACAAATGAACAATCTGTTGTAACAGATGAACCATATGTTGCAAAAATGAATCAATTACTCCAACAGATAAGTCATATGTTGCAACAAAAGGGTTATCTGTTGTAACAGATGGACCATATGTTGCAACAAACAGATCATCTGCTGGAAGAACTCAAGAGTCATAATTTTTCGATCATTTAATTAAAAAATGATTCGTAAATAAATAATATGAAAAAAATATGATAAACATAGTTCTGTAGCTATTTAATTTAAATAACTAAAATACCAAAAAGATGAAAAGTTATGACTTTTCACCTTTTTTGTAATTAAATCTATTTTTTAATTTAAATAATCGAAAAGTCACCGAGTTCGATTTAATTAAGAGATATAATTATTAAAAAAGAGGTGAACGATCGTGATTTTTTGCCTAACACACTGCACTACTCACTTATTCAATCTTTTATATATAGGTCTCTTCAGCTCTATCTCTTGCATTTTGTCTTGCATAAAACTGTCATTATATCTTCAATCACTTCTCTTTCAAAAATAAATTTCTTGTTCGTCCGTTGAGGTATGTTTTATTTTCTTGTTCTAATATGAAAATTATTAACATGCATCTATTTTCTAGTTAAGTTTCATATTTTTTTTTGTTAAACTACCAGTTGGTACTATATGTGATTTAGCGTTTTATGTTATTTATTCATGCATGTTCTAGATATGACTGATCTGATTTGGTACATGGGGATTCTGGTTGACACCATGTAGGAACTTGAAAGGATGGTTCATGAACTCGAGTGAGAGTTAGGCGACGCGACAGCAAGGGTTCTTCGTGGGATTCAAAGGCTGAGGGGTCTGCTGCCCAATGGATTTCTGATTGACAATAATAATAATAATTATTATTATTTACTATTACAATAAAATTAAAGATAGATTGATAACAATGACCCATCTATTGCAACAGATAGGTAATCTATTGGAAATGACCAAGTAGATAAAGACATCTATTACAACAGATTGATCGTATGTCGCAATAAATTAGTAATATATTGAAAATGACTAGACAAATAAAGACATATATTGGAACAGATTAATCATCTATTGCAACAAATTAGTAATCTATTGGAAATAACAAACAGATAAAGTCATATGTTGCAACAGATAAAGTCATGTGTAACCACTTATTCGTTCTGCCCTTGTTGAAATTTTAGGAATTTTTTTAGGTCAAATTTTGTTCGTATATCACTTGAACATTACTTCATAGGTGATTTTGTAAGTATAATTATGATTTTGTTGAATTTTTTATTTGGTATATCTTCTACTGCTACAATGGATAGAACCTGCAACATGAATTCAATATATGAGTCATTTGTTACAACAAGTAAGTAATCTGTTGCAACAGATGACCCATATATTGGATTCATGTTACAACACCATAATACGAATCCAACAAATGAGTAATCTGTTGCAACAGATTAGTCATATATGTTGCAACAGATTACTCATCTGTTGCAACAGATTAGTCAATATATTGCAACAAACTAGTCAATATATTGCAATAAATTAGTCAATATATTGCAACACATTACTCATCTATGCAACAGATTAGTCATATATGTTGCAACAGATTACTCATCTGTGCAACAGATTACTCATCTGTTGAATTTACATTACATGTTTTATCTATTGTTGAAAAAACAATAGTAGCAGATACACCCAGATGAGAAATTCAACTAAAAATTATAATTTTACTTTCTAAAATCACCTATAAATAATTCTCAAGTGATATACGAATAAAATTTGATTAAGTAGCAATAGTAGCGGTAACAACAATGTTCAACAACAAGAAGAGATGATAATGAAGAACAAGATGATGATAATGAAGAAGATGATGATGAATAAAGCAACAACAATGAACAACAAAAATAACGAAGAGGGAGAAAACTCCAATAAATAAGAAGAGAGAGAAACATACATTTTTTCCCTCCATTTCTAGTTATATTATGTTTTACATTGAATCAAAGTGTAAATTAAAAAATTTGTGGATTATTTTTAAACCTTTCTTACTTTCTTAATCCTTAATAAAGTAATTGTCACTTTCACTCAATTATTAAGACTTGTGTCACCCACACCTCATTATAAAATACTTTTGTCACCTAGAACCCAAAGCCCCAACTGAGTAAAGGTTCAATTAATGCCCTAAGAAGATTTTTAAGACACTTAGGAGAGTCCGTTTAAAAACGATTCACCAAAAGTTCATTTTTGACTAACTAAAAAGGGTGACTAATTTTGTAAAAAGGTTGATTTTACAAAAATGTCAAAATTATTTATTCCATACATTTAAAATGGCATTTATTTATTCAAATGAGGAAATTCTGCTTGAATTAAACTAATTGCAATTGTTTTTGAATTTAAGAGGAAAATAATAGTTTTGCTTTCATGGAAAAGAAGATTATACAATTATTATTTATAATTATTTATTATTATTATTATTATAAAAATGGTCAATTTTGTTATAAATAACACCTTTGAAAAAGAGATGTTAAGGGGGCATTAAATTAAAAGCATCTCATCAATTATGGAAAATTAGAACTTACAAGAAAAATTAGCTTCTTGAATTTGAAGAAAATTATTTTAGGGAAAATTTTAGAAATAGCAACTCTGTAGCCTTAATTATAACTTTTATAGCAACAGTTTCATAATTACGAAAAATAGCAAATTATATTTGTATTTAAGTAAAATGTTGCTATATAAATACATATACAAATATATATGTATTACTCATAAATACATATGCACAACTGAAAAATACATATTCTTCTATTACTATGAAGTGGGTAAAATATTGTTACTTTTGCTATAAGTTGTAATTTTAAAAAAGTGTTGCTATTTATTGTAATTATAGTCTTAAGGATGCTAGTTTCTGTAATTTTTCCATTATTTTAACCCAAATAGGTTATTATTCGTATGAACAAGACAAATGTCATCTCGAAATAAACTACTTATTTTTTTTTAAAAGAGTAATTTTATGAAGAAAAAATGAAAGGAACTAATTTAATCCATTTAGACAAGATAAATTAGGTGAAAAAAATTATAAATTACGTATGAAAATTGAGATAAAATAGAATCACAACAACATGGGAACCACTAAATTAATTAATTAAAGTTAGTGCTAATACAAATAATAAGTATAAATTGTAAATCATAAGAGAATAAAATAGGCAAAAATACATAAAGTAACATACTTAAGTATTAAATTATAAAAAATAACAACACTTTTATCAAATTACATTTTATAGCATATGTATTTTTATGTATTTATATTTTTGTAGCAACAGTTTGTAAAAATACATATCGATCATAAGGGCAATAAAAATCATATGTATTTATATTTTTGTAGCAATAGTTTACAAAAATACAAAATACAACTTGCTATATTATGTAATTATGAAACTGTTGCTACGAAACTCATAATTAAGGGGAT
Source organism: Capsicum baccatum var. pendulum (assembly GCA_030864225.1). NCBI lineage: Eukaryota > Viridiplantae > Streptophyta > Magnoliopsida > Solanales > Solanaceae > Capsicum > Capsicum baccatum. Next base: position 159,192,038 of record CM061561.1, on the reverse strand, counting down.
AAGTATGCTATTTCTAAATTTTGCCCAATAAAATATAAGAGTTGGAGTTGAGTCCCTCTTGGCCCATCAACAAGCTGCCCAGACTTTGGGCTGCCATTTTTATTTACTTTAAGTTCATTTTTCTGCAAATGTATCAGTTGTATATCACGACACTTTTTCCTGTATTTTCTATTGGGCAAAATTCAGAAATAACATTCTTATCCCCTTAATTATAAGTTTCATAGCAACAGTTTCATAATTATATAATATAGCAAGTTGTATTTTATATTTTTGCAAACTGTTACTACAAAAATACAACTACATATGATTTTTACTGCCCTTATGATCGATATGTATTTTGTATTTTTGCAAACTATTGCTACAAAAATACAAATACATATACTACAAAATGTAATTTGATAAAAGTGTTGTTATTTTTTGTAATTTAATACTTAAATATGCTACTTTATGTATTTTTTCCTTTTCTATTTATTCGATGTATATATGACCTTATTTCAATCATGTATACACAACTTTAATCCTCCAATCATATAATCAACTTCCCTTTCCATTTCCAGTCGTATATCCTCAGTATACTGTTGTATATTTGTGTATACCATTTGTTTCTTGGCGGTTTTAGTCCATCTTTTGGACTTGGAGAAGGCTCGGACTCGACGACAGACTAGGCCTCTGTGGCTCATTGAAGAAATGTAGGGAAGTGAGTCCAATTGGACTCCAACAAGGGTGCTCAGGCAAAAAGAAGAAGTAAACGATTAACTCAATCCGAAAGGTTCTTGGATACCATTTTAGAAAGCAGAAAGATCAAGTTTTCGCTAACCAATGTTATTCAAAAAGGAAGAAACAAATCTTTGAACAACTATAGGTGATTAGAATATCCAAAAAATGAAATGTTTCAATTCTAAGATTGCATTGAAACAGGAACAACATACATTAATTCATGCCAAAAAAGTAATAATATACAAATAAAATCTCCATTTTTATTGAATCACCAAAACCCCTCAATATAGATTACTAGAGACTATGAGAAAGGAGATAGTTATTTGGAGAGATTTATTATCGCTACTTGAGCTCAAATATTATCATTCATATGTAACTATAGAGAGAGTAATAAACCATATCCTCAATTAGGGAGATTCACTTTTCCAGTGATCAATTTCAAACTCACATATATGCATACAAAGCAAAAACAGATTTCAAATTAACACAAATGCACACAAAATAAATTTCAAACTAACCCAAAGGCACATAAAATAGATTCACTTTTTTGGTGATCAATTTTAAACCAACACATATGCAAACACATAACATGACTTCGACTTGATAGATGTCAAAGACTCTTAATTCTAAGTTTTCATCAAAAACAATCAAAGCTTTTGAGATCAGTCCCCGCGTCGCAGTTCTTATGAGATTCATATTTACCACATCCAAGAGTAAAGAAAGAAATGCAAGAGAGATAAAGTGTTCACCTTTTTTGGAGTAGGAACTAGGACAATCGAGTTTTAAATAAACGAAATACCACCAGAGTTTCTAATTTTTATAGAAATTAATTTTTTCGACAGAATTTCTTCTTGAATTCTTTGATTGCGTGGGATTAGATGAATGCTCCTCCAAAATCCCCAATTTTTTCACAAAGAATACCTATTTTTTCTCTCTACATAGGTGGATATTTATAGAGAATTTTGAGAGATGTTTTGGGAGAAATCGGAGGGGCAAAAAGAAAAAATAAATTAGAAATTTGAATTTAAAAATTAGGGTAAGATGAGCTTGAATCAGCCATTGTATGCATTGGTGTTGTTGCTCATACAGTGTTGTTGTTGTTGTGGAAGCTGCACGTTATAGTTGTTGTTACCTTTGTTTTGTTTTATCAGGTAAAGGGGAAAGGAATGGGAGTTGGGCTGGTTTGGTGTTTGGTGTTAGGCTTGGAGCAGGTTATGTGGGATGTATTGCTGCTATTTTAAGAAGGATAAAATTCAGAAATAGCATACTCTGCTTTGGCCCAAATTTTTTTTTTTAAAGAATTGAAATTTTGGGGAAAGAGTAGAAATTAGGATTTTCGGACTAGGATTTATTACTTAGCCAAATTAATTTTAGTTCTAAACCAAATTGGATACCACTTGGCCCATTGCATTGCAATTACAGTCAATTTGATTTTAGTTATGGTCAAATTTAATAAATTGACTAAGTTGAACCATAGTTCGAAATAAATTAATAATCAATTTAACCCCGAGCTTCTTGGTTTCACAAAATTAAAGTAATTATTGTTCAAATAACTCATTTTAATGACAAAAAATGTATTTAAAATTAAAATTTATCCTTTTAAAAAAATCAAAATAGTTATTCATTAAAAAATAATTTTTGAAGTGATAATTATTTAAGCAATCAAAATTTTATGATCTCGTATACGTGAGTACGAAAAATATAATTCATTACTTAAATGATAAAATTTACCCAAATAAATATTTTAGAAATCATTTCTTGGAATAAAATAAATATTTTGATTTTATTTAAAATTGAAGAACCCAAAATCAAACCTAGTTGTGGGGGAGAAAAATTAGGTATCAACAGAATTACTTAAATATCGCACCAAAATTTCCACTATGTACACAATATCTTGACGTGTACAAACTTGTGCATTCATAAAACTTTCCACTGCTGATGCATGTGGAATTTTATCCATCTTTTTCTTCTCTATGTCCAAATTTTAACATTGACGCAAACTAAATTTATCACCTTTTGCCATAGGTATATCTCCTGGTGCACAATTTTGCATGACAAATCTACTTAACACCTTATTAATATAAGACTTTTGAGACAGTTCAAGAACGTTTCTAGTGTGATCCCTATGGATCTCTATACCTAGAACAAAGGACGCCTCACCAAGATCTTTCATTTTAAATTTACTTGATAGTAATTTCTTGGTTTCATGCAATAAACCTACATCGTTGCTTGCCAGTAGAATGTCATCTACATATAACATAAGGATAACAAATTTGCTCCTAATGAACTTAAGATATATACACTGATCAACGGTGTTTTTCTTAAAACCAAAAGAGGTTATCACTTGATCAACTTTTAATACCATTGATGAGATGCTTGTTTAAAATCATATATAGATTTCTTAAGTTTACATAGAAGCCGCTTTGAATCTTGGGACTCAAAGGTTTCTGGCTGCACCATGTATATCGTTTCTTCAATGTCTTCTTTGAGAAATGCAGTTTTTACGTTCATTTGATGTAGCTCTAAATCATAATGTGCTACAAGTGTCATAATGATTCTAAAGGAGTCTTTCGATGAAACTAGTCAAACGTCTCTTTAAAATCTATGTCTTTCTTTTGAGTGAATCCTTTATCAACTAGGTGTGGTTTATATCTTTTGATGTTACCTTTAGAATCACGTTTGGTTTTAAAATTCACTTACAATTAATCGATTTTGATCCTTACGGTAACTCGACAAGATCCCAAATGCTATTATTTTTCATAGACTTCAACTCATCTTTCATGGCTTCGATCCATTTAGAAAAAATTTGACATGATTTTGCTTGACTAATGGTTATAGGATCATTTTTCAATTCCATGTCAAAATCATGTTCTTGAAGATAAACAACATAATCATCTGAAATTGCATTTCTCTTTTCTCTGCTAGATCTTATTTTAGGTGCTTCAACTTGAGGTTGTTGAATTTGAGGTAGTATCGTTGTGTTTTCTCCATAGTCCCGATTTACAGGTTGAAACACTTTTGGTAAAGTAATTTGATCATTTTCACTAGAATTGATATTATCAAATTTCTCTTCAAACATAATTTGTTTGTTTTGATTACTCCTACTATAATCAACATCCTCAATAAATTTGTCATTTTCTATCTCAAAAAAGGATCTATTCGAGGAGTCGTAAAACTTAAAACCTCTCAATCATTCTGAGTAACCCACAAAGTAGCAACTAGCGGTTCTTGAATCCAACTTCTTTTCATTAGGCTTGTAAGGCCTTGCTTCGGCTGGACATCCCCATACATGCAAGTGCCTAATACTAGGATTCTTATTAGTCCACAACTCGCATAAAGTTTTAGCTATTGTTTTTCTAGGAACTTTGTTTAAAATATAAACCGCAGTCTTTAATTCTTCTCCCCAAAGCAACTTAGGTAAAGAAGAATGACCAATCATACTTCTTACCATATCCTTAAAAGTTTGATTTCATCTATCAGCTACATCATTTTGATTTGGAGTCCCCAGCATAGTGTATTGAGGTACAATTTCACATTTTATCAAATACTTTGCAAAAGGTCCTAGACGTTGTTCACCTAATCCATCATATCTACCGTATATTCTCCTCCACCATTAGACTTAATAGCCTTAATTTTCTTTCCTAATTGAGTTTCAACTTCAGCCTTAAAATTTTTAAAAACATTCAATCATTGTGACTTCTCATGAATTAAATTGAGATATCCATAACGGGAGTAGTCATCTATAAAGTTAATGAAATTGTTGACCATTTCATGAAGTCGTAAGGAACGGATCACAAATGTCTGTATGTTTCAACTGTAAAGGTTTTTTATTTCTATAAGCACCTCTTTTTCTTACATTTGTTTGTTTTTCTTTAATACATTGTATACAAATTTCAAAATCTGATAAATCAAAGGAATTAAGAATTTCTTCTGACACAAGCCTTTGAAGTCTTTACTTAGAGAGACGACCAATCGCTTATGCCATAATATTGATAAATTTTTATTTGTTAATCTGCGTTTAGTACCAAAATTACTTGAATGCAGGATTTTGTTACTGCATGAGACTTGTCTATTTAATTTGTATAACTTATCCATTAGAGTACCAGTTCCAATATTTAGAATGTAGAGGAATACTATAAATTTTATTTTCAGTAGAACAATTGTATCCAGATATGTCCAAACAAAAAATAGAAATTAAATTTCTTCTAAAAGACGGTACAATAAATGTTTTCTCTAGCTCCAAATAAAAATCAGGATCTAATGAAATTCTAAAGACACCAATAGCCTCCATAGTTGATTTATTGTCGTTGACAAATTACATATATCTTTGGCTCATTAGGCAATCTTGCATAGTGAAACTTATGTGAGTAGGTGCACCCGTATCTATTCACTAAGTGTCACTAGGTACCATATCCAATTAACTTCTAAAGAAACAATATTAAGAAGTTTACCTTTATTTTCACGCCAGACAGCATACTCAGAACATTTTCTTTCTGTGACCATGTTTGCTGCAAAGGAAATAGAATGATGTCCTTTTGACTACAGTTTATTTAGTCTTGAATTCTTGTTGGCTTTCTTGCAACGGTTTTAGCCCCAAAGGGAGATGTCAAATGAGCACTTTCAATCTGATCGTGTTTATGTCTATCCTCATCATGCATGTATTGAGCTATAAGCTCATCCAAAATCCAGTTCTTAAAGTTTATGTCATTAGGCATGGAAATATTATTCATATTGGCGGATATAGAAGACACTATAAGATAAATAAAAAATGCTTACAATTAACCATCAAATAAATCATGTATATGTGAAGATAATCAAATTAAATAAAAAAAAAAAGAAAAATATAACAAATAAACTCAAAATTGCATATTTATCAAACACATGTACATAAAAGTGGATCCATCTAAAGATACCAAACACAACATTATCATTTAGTCTTTGGCCAAAAATAATAACTTATAACTGGTACTCTTATACATAGTTCATGAATATTGATTACTAAAATAGCCTAACAATATGCCTTTCTTTAGACCGACACATTACTAATTACAGATGTATCACATATTCATAACTACTCGTAATCTGACCAAATTAATCTTCTTTGGAATAATTATTTCGCACAGATAAAAACATGCATACATATTCAAAGTAAATAAAATCTACACCATAAAGATCACTTTGGCAATATATTAATTCAATCTACTCACTTGAACAAGAAGCACAAAAAATTAACATTCTGAGTTATATAGAGGAGAGCATTGAATTGCAATAAAAATTATCTTTCCCTAAAAAAATTGGTAAACAAGTAACATTTTAAAAATTTGTAAACTAGAAAACTTTTATCCAGAACAAGATAATGCGAAAAACTTGTTAATAAACGACAAAAGAACAAAACTTTTAACACTATGGATGATGGGTTTTTAATTACTCCTATTACTCAAACGTTTTCTTGAAACGGCAGAGCATGCCAACCAATATCTTGAAAATCAATAAGTCTGTTCGACATCAAATCTTAACAGAATACTATTTCTTTTCTTTAACGCTACTCGTAATATCACATACCATAAGTAAACAATCCAAAAGGAAAAGATGATCAAAAGAAATGCTTTTCGGCAACATAAATCATAAGAAGACTTTGACCAATATAACTCTTCCAGTACGTTCCATGGAAAAAAAAAACAAAATCTCCCCATAAAAGGTTTTTTAAAGCGTCAAACTGAATGCCGCTTCGCAGCCAACAACAGGTTTTCCACTTTTGGCATTATACAACTACCAACCAAGACATTAAATTTTATTTCAAAAATAAACTAAATATTGCGTCTAATGATCTAACAAGACCTTACGCTCGGATATCACTTGTTGAAAAACTTGAAGAATTAGCTCAAGATCATCATGTAAATTAGTAGACAAAGATATAAATACAAAAGAACGGTAGGAATACTAATCTTATTCCATTGCAATAACTTGATTTGTTGAAGATCTTCTTTTCTTTAGTAATCAATTGTATTATCTTCTAAGTTTAATACACGTTCTATATTCTTTTCTAAGATGGGGTAGAAAAAGAAAAATTACATACAAACTTAGGACCATCATATTTGTATTTTGACTCTTCTAAAAGGCACCATTTAGTTAAACCAATGTAAAAGAGGTCTTTTCAATTAAATTTCCATTACACTTATGAAAAGGACCATGAGATTTAACTTATACAAAATAAATCAATATCAGATATTTACATATTAGGCGCAAATACTTTAATACTTTATTAGATCATAAATTGGGCTTCATTAGAGATAGCATATCTATGTATAATCTATATCTATAATATATTAAAAGTGTGAATACCCTTAGAAAAGTGATTCGAACTTTTTACCCTTCATTAAAAGTTTCTCCTTTAGACAAAATCTTCTTTTCACTATTTTTCTTAAATTATTATTAATTATATTTATAATATTGTCTCCTAAAATATATGGGACCAGGAGTTTAAAATATGTGGTAAGACTTTTTCTTAAATTAAAAGTCCTAAAATATATGATAAGAGATAATTTTAATCAATCATAGTTTACCTTAAATAAAAATTATATTTTATTATAATTATACTCACTATAAAGATTAACACTAATTTATTGCCTTATTTTTTGGCAAAAGAAAAACGTAGGAGTATATTTCACAAAATTAAAAAGTTGCCATTACTTTTAACAAACTAAAACACAGTATGGTAACAATTATACATTTAGTAGAGTCCTCATATATTGTCTTACTTTTGAAAAATAAAAATTGTTATTACTTTTGATCAACTGTCATAAAATTGTATTTTTGCCAAAATAAAAATTACATTATTTTTTGTAAATTAAAAACTATCGCTGAAAATAATTTTTTACTAAATAAAAACTAACATGAGAGTCCTTTTTGTTATAAATAGGAGTCCTCTTTTTTTTTTTTAACAATCAATGAATGATATTCTAATACAAATTTATATAGAAGTCTAAAATTAAGTTTTTTTTTTTAATTTATGAATACCCCTTTCATAAAAAGGAGTTCTTTTATGCGGTGATTAAATCATTACATAAATAAAAGGTGCGTAGAAATAGTTATTTTGTTATTTAATTTTTTTTTTTTTATCATTATGTCTTTGATTGTGTATTTGGATTGATAATAAATCATTACGTAGAATAACATAGAGTTAACAAGTTTTTATAGTAATTAAGTTGTGTTATATGTATAGATATTTATTTTTGCAATCAACGGATGAAACAAGGGTAATATGCCAAAATTCGTTTGTATGATCCTTCAGAATTATTTTTCAGCAATTAATTAGGTGGCTTTATTTTATTTAAAAAATTTATTCATTCATTTTTTAAACGGTCTTATCAATTGTTCAATATATATTTAAAAAGAAGGAAGTGATACCTTTGCAATATATAGCCATTGAATTATAGCACATAAGATCAAGATGAGGACTTGAAACTTCAATTTTTAAATTATTACAGATTTCTGAATTTTTTTATAATCATTTTTACTTGATTTCAAGTTCCAAATTTGCATATTAGTTTGCAAGCATTCATAAATGCATCTATGAGTTTTTAAATTTAATTCTCGACATTATATTTACAGTTAAAGTTTTGCACCGATAACATTATCCAAACTCTTTTGTTTTGATAACATTAAGTCTCATACATGTTGATTTTTTCCTTGGCACCCATAATCTTGCTTGATATTTGGAGAGGAATTTAGATAAGTAATTATAATTAGTCATGGTGCAAAAGGAACAACTAAAAATAATACAGTCTGTATATTTAAATTATTTTTGACTTTATCACTTTAATTTCACTACAAATCTATATCTATCTATATTATATTAAAGTGTAAAGGAATATATCTATATTATATTAAAGTATGAAGGGTCTTACAAAAATTGTTTGAACCTTTTGTCTTCATTAAAATACTCTCTTTTAGATAAAATCATATTTTTTATTATTTACCTAATAATATTTCATTAATTTAGAACTTCAAACCTAACTAAAATCAAATTATCTCCCCCCCTCCCCCCCCTCCCCCTTTGTTAGGACTTCAAATCATGCGTATATAATTTTTTTAAAACAACCTCTATCTTATATTAAATAAAAGGGAAGCAAAAGTCTACCAAATTTTTAAAAAGGTTCATTAGACATTTTTAAAACATTCTAATATTTGTTTTAGTTTAATTTATTTGAAATTCAGAAAATTCTAATATTGATAAATAATTTATGAAAAAAGTAAAAATCTATCATATTTTGATAATTTCGTTACCAAAGAAAAATATTTTGAACTTTCATAAATTGAGAATTCTTCTATAATAATACAATAATATCTAATATGAACATATGAAGCAAGATTTATTTATTTTTATTCTTAAATGATTCTTTGTTGTCAAGAAATATATTTTTGTAATAGTTGATTTACTTTGATGCATAGGTATCTTGAAGATGAATGATGATAATGATAATATAGATAATTGACGGTCAAAATTTTGAGCCATACAAAATATTATGATTATAGTTATCAATATATTTTTTACCTACCTCATTTGTATCTTAGATATTTACAATTATTATATAACTAATTAAACAAATTCTTTTATTATTTAAGCAAATATCATATTTAGTGTAATGTTTAAACTCATTATAGTGAGGTAAACGCGCGAAGCGCATACACCTAAACTAGTATATTAATATGCGAGTCCACAAAATAGAAAACTACTGACACTTACCTCTAACCAAATTTCTCTCTTTCCAGATTGATATTGATTACATTTTATCTGAATAAGGGCAAACTTAGAAGAACATGATCAATTCATTCTTGAATGATTAAACAAACACTTATTTTAGGAATAAAATTAAAAGGCAAAATGCGCACTTATTTAGGAATGAAGAGAATTATAAAATTGTTCGAACATTATTATCAAAAATTGAATATTCTTAAATGATTAACTAATTTAAAGTTATTTGTGTCGGAAGTTTGTTGTTAGTGGTGTTGAGTGATTGTTTGTGATTTCGGATAGATAGCTTTAGTATTATCAGGTAGTTATAGTATTATCTTGTGGCTAGCGGTGTTAGTTTATTTTACATATTGTACTTGTTTATATATATCTATGTTTTGTGTTTGTTATACTGCTATTGATCCTAAGCTGGGGGTTTATCGAAAACAGTCTCTTTACTTTACCTGAGGTAGTGGTATGGTTTGCGTGCACTCTACCCTCCCCAGACCCCACTATGTGGGAATACACTGAGTTTGTTATTGTTGTTGTTGTTGATGAACTAATTTAAACGGAAAAGAATTCGGCAGTAGCATTTACTTGAGCAATGCAAAAACTGCAAGAGTTATAAATACAAAAATCTGTATATACAAAGCAAGCATAATTTGGAGTTATAGTTAGTCTAATTAATATTTTTGATCACCTTCGGTATGTATACTAAACTAGTATACGTATCCGCGTGATGCGCAAGTAATATTAAAATAATATTTTTGATATTTCATGTTGAAATGTCTTATTCGAGCATGTTAAATTCTATTATCTTAAAAAAGATTCAATTATGATATTGTTTCTCAATGAAATGTAAAAATAAAATAGTTTTTTTCTCTACCCTCACCCACCTCCCACCCCTACCACCATCGCCATCCCACTCCGCAATTTATATCTTAAAAAAAATCCTGCCCCGCCCCCGCCTCCACCCCCGCCTCCGCTCCCACCCACCTCTAACCAAATCTTTATGAAAAAAATCATGTAACTATAATATATATACATATATATATAAATATATATATATTATATTATTAAAAATTTGATTTATATTTCTCCCACCCCACTATCCCATTTTTAATCAAATTTAAATGAGTAAAAAACAACCATTCACAATTTAAAGATATTAGATCGTTAATATGTTCCTCTGCATACTTCTAATCAAATTTATATGAGTAAATAAAATCGTGTCATTATAAAAAAAAAAAAGAAACTTTTATTTTTCTTATTTTTTTATTATATTAATTACAATTTAAAGATTTCATATTATTAATATTGATTGTTTTAAATTTTTGTTCTATTGCACCTCCCTCCCCTAATCTATTTCGTTTGAAATTTATAAGCAATATGAGTGTTTGTCCAATTACTTCATTATATTCCTAAAATTAGTTTAAAATATGATCCCTCAATCCTTCATTTTCTATATTTTTTCACTATAGTTTAACTACTTCTATCTAGTGTAACTATAAATTGACTTTATGTTGTATTACACGCCATGATAGTTGAGTTTTCTTCTCTTTTTCAAAATATAGAATGCTGAGTTTTAAATATAAATTACTTAGATTTGATTTTCTATTGTTCATTAATTTCGTCATTTGTTAGGATTATAATTACTTGGTATACATAATCTAAGACTTTGCTCGTTATAATTAAAAAATATTTTTTCAAAATATGATCTAAAAAATTTGAATATTGAGACATAAAGCACAAAGCAGTTGAATTTATCAATTAATCGAAACTCAATTATCAGAAATTAACATATTATTAAATAAATATAAACTTATGAAAATAATTGTCAATATCATAAATGATTTATCATTTAATATTGGGATAATCTAAAATGCAATATCTTTTAATTTTGCTTCAAAATCATAATATCCCTCGATAGTATGTTGTCTTTCTTGTTTTAATTTATTCATGAGTTTAATTTCATTTTTTATTTTAAAAATTAAGGAGTTTAAAAAATAAGATAACCAAATTAATTGAATTTAAGTCTATCTAATAAAGAGTTAATCTATATTAAATTTTTGAATTTAAAAATTATATGCTATTTAATGGATAGATAATTAAAACTAAATTTGATTGAATTTAGACTTATATAATTTTACGATACGAACTAAAATTTTATGTTTTTTCTTTTCGTTTATTGTTCTTCAAGTTTAAAAATCTTGTAATAAAGAAAAACATGTATTTTAGATATCAATTAAACTTTATATTTTGATTATAACATTATTATATTTTTTTCTCTAAACATGATCTGATAAAATGTTTCCCGATTCTTAACATTCTAGTATCATATACAATTAAAAAATAAAATAATATGAACATTTTTTTTAATAAAACAATACTATAACAATAGTAACAAAGGTTAGCAATTAAAAAAGCTAATGTGACACAAAATCTTAACAAAAGGTGATTTTATTTTGCATTTATATAATCGAATGTATTTACTTCTATCAAAAATCAAATAAACAAAATTCAAATTACAAATAACTTGCTTGAATTCAAGCTAGTATATAATGAAAAAAATAACCTATATTTGGTCCATCACTTTTCTGCATATAAAAATAAAAATTTTAAATTAAAAATATTTTAAGAAAATGAATAATATAAAGAATGCAACAAATAAATTTATGAATAAATCTAACAATTACTAAAGATAACAAAGAGAGAAAGAAGTTTAGTGTTGTATATCATTGCAGTAGTATATATAGAGAGATTAGAAAGTTAGAACTCCACTCCAACTCCAATTTCATTTAAATTTGTAATTCAAATATGATACCAATTTAGGTGATTATATTTAAAAGATATCATTATATAAGAGAGATTAAGAAAACAGAACTCCAAAAATTTCATTGAAGTTCAAATTCAAATCAAATATAATATCTATTTGTTAAAAGAAGATCAATTTATTGTTCTTTCTTATCCATATTTTTTCAAATACAATTCATACTTATCTTATAATGTATATATTTAAATTAAGAGAAATATTTGAAATCAATATGATTAATCCACATATTTTTTTGAAAAAAAAAATTACCACGTTTTTTTTTACTTTTCCTTCTATCACTATAACTAGAGAAAATTGAAGTAAAGGTGTCTTTTAAGTCTTGAATAAAAGATTGGTGACATTGACCAACTTAAAGGTTCAAACATCATTGGAAACTTGATTAAGTTAATTGTGGACTTGATTAATATTTTCAAAATTTTCTAATCTTTTCAAAAATATAAATTAACCCAACTCACACCCCTCTTCAATCCAAATCAACCATTCTCTCCTCTCTCTCGACAACTTCTCTCAACTCTCTCCCAACCGAAAGTTCTGCAAAATTTCTTCCTTCAGCCCCCGGCGACTTCCACCTCCGGCGACAAATAGTTGGGCTTCGAGTTTTCCACTTCAATTCAAATCAATCTGTCTCTCATCCCTCTCTCGACAGCTTCTCTCAACTCTCTCCCAACCAACTATTCTGTAAATTTCTCATTTCAATCCTCGACGACTTCAACATTTGACTAAAAATAGTTGGGCTTCGATTTTCTTTTCGACTTCAACCTTCAAATGACGTGACAGTCTTGCTCTCCGACCACAACAGTTTTGAATTCTTCATCATTCCTTTTCTTCTTTCATAAGTAAAAATTTATGGGCTTTTTTGTTTTGAAGAAAACGAGGAACTTGAGCCAACATCTCTTATAGTATTGGTTAACAATTTTAATATTTACTGCATTAATTTGAAATGCGGTCTGAATAAAATTCTAATTTCTGGTATTTCTTCTCTTCTCTTTTTAAAGTGAATTATGTTTTTTTGTTGTTTGTTGCATTTTTGTGAAGTTTGATTTTTATTGTTTTTGTTTATAAAAACAAAACAACAATTTGGGCGAATTTGTTTTGTTCTTGTTCTTGGTAAAAATGGTGATATTGTTATTTTTTTGTTGAATAAAATTGTGCTACTGTTTTTAATTTTATCCAGCAGATTATCCATCTGGTGCAACATATTAACCATATGATACAACAGATTTGTCATATGATGCAATAGATAAACCATCTGATGAACCAGAGGAACCATCAGATTACAATTTTGATGCAACAAATTAACTATCTGATGCAACAAATTAACCATATATTGCAACAGATTAAACATCGAATAAAAAATTTGATGCAACTAATTAACCATCTGATGTAATGAAGAACCGTCAGATTAATAATCTGATGCAACAGATGAACCTCCTTTTGGATAAAATCCTATCAACTCTTCCAACAGAAAATGTCCAAGACTTGATTTTTTTAACTAATCATTCATCTGCCGCAATAGACGACCCTATGTTGGAAGAAATCTAAACAATATTGACCGTTGATAACTGTTCCAACAAATCACACATGTATTGCAACAGATGTGTGACCTGTTGCACAGACCATTCATCTTTCTCAACAGATGAGTGATATGTTTTGTATTGTCGTAACAGATTACTCAGCCATTGCTGCAGGTTAGTTAACTGTTCTGACAGATCACTCATATATTGTAACAGATGTGTGATCTGTTGCACAGACCATCCATCTTTCTCAACAGATGAGTGATATATTTTATATTGTTGCAACAAATTACTCAGTCGTTGCTATGGGTTATTTAACTGTTCCAACAGCTCACTCATATGTTGCAACAGATGATGTCATAATAGATGTGTGATCTGTTGCATAGACTATTAATCTTTCTCAACAGATGAGTGACATATTTTGTATTGTTGCAAAAGATTACTCAGTTGTTGCTATAGGTTATTTAACTGTTCTAACAGATTACTCATATGTTATAGATGATGTTCCAACAGATGTATGATCTGCTGCACAGACCATTCATTTTTCTCAACAGATGAGTGATTTATTTTGTATTGTTTCAACAAATTACTCATTCATTGCAATATGTTATTTAACTGTTCCAACAGATCACTCATATATCACAACAATGTATGATCTGTTGCACAGACCATTCATCTATCTTAAAAAATGAGTGATATATTTTGTATTATTGCAAAAGATTACTTATCCATTGTAATAGGTTGGTTATATGCTGCAAAAGATACACTAATTGGTGCAACAGATCGATGACCTGTTGCAATTGTTATTTTACTTTTTTGCTTGTTTGATTTACTGTTATTCTTTTTTAACGATGAATTAATCAACTATAATATATTTTTTATGTTCCTGTTAATTTTAGATAATATGGTTCCCAAAAGAACAGAAACCGAATCAACTCCAAGTAAAGGAACAAGTGAAGTAGTTAGGCTACATCCACCACTCTATGAGCTTGCTTTACAAGAGTTATCTCAATTAGGAGCAGAATATGATGAACACAGGGAGGAGGAATATTTCAAAAGAGATGATGCAAATGCTAATAGCCCTTCCACCAAAGAGTTGGTCAAAGCCTTCAGCATTGATCGTTATCTCATGAGAATGCAGTACGATGGTGCCACAGATTTAACGGGTGATTTCGTGGTTAAGTCAGCCATAGGAAAATCTTTCGACGCCTTCAAAAAAATACTTCGAGAACAAAAAATTGGATGCTTATTTCAGGGATAGATGTTTTTGGAAATATCTTGATTTTTCGGAGGACAACAATGCTTATTTTCAAATGAAAATGGTATATGAACTTCTTAAGCGTAGGTTTATATATGAAAACAAAGATAAGATGGATGAGGTGTGGATAAATTACTCATGCCTTTTTGTTTTGGTTGGAAGGAGTTTGCCATAGTTACTGGACTAAAATTTTATCCTTCTTCTCAAGTTATACCTATTCTAACCCAAAAGGCACCCCGCACACCCAAAAAAGGCAAAGGCAAGTCATGTGATCATGCTGACCTGGTGTCTATTGTTGGTCCAAGCTTCAAAAATAAAAATTTGATAGAAGCATTGAAAGGTAAAGGACTTTCAAAGAAGCAAAAGCAGTCATTGTGCTTGGTTTGGTTTGTACATAATATTCTTTTGGCGAGAGACGTTAACAACAACATAAGCCTCAGTTTAATAAAGACCAAAATGATGGTGTTTTACGACTAGGACTGAAATTAGCCATAACATCTTGCCCAGGTATCGGATTTGGGTGAATCTTATATCAACGAAAAGATCATTCAATTTTTCACACGATATAATTGATTAACATGGAAAATTTACATAGAATTTATGGCTTTTGGATCATCTACGCATAGAAATAACGTTTTTCATTCTAGTCCAAAATGCAGGGTGTTATTTTATCTCCCCCTTGGAATCATTCATCCTCGAATGATGGGTAGGAACGTTGAAGCTTAAAGGTATGGAATAACGCGGACCTGATGTGTCTTCTAAGAAAGGATATAACTTATCTGAAACATTTAAACTTCTATCATGAAATTGAATTCTAAGCTGACTTGCCCTTACTTGTTTTAAGGAGCTGATTCATGCTGAGAGTTTAGGATTTCCCCCAAAGCATTTATGCTCAAATCACGCATATTGGATTTTGAAGTGATAACTTAGGTAAGTATGAATCACGAGGCAACAAGATGTAGATCGTACAAAGGTATTACACTGTCTGAGCTAAAACAGCTGGAAAAAATTGAGATTATGTACTGAACTCTTATGAACAGAGTCATGACTAAATAACTGAATCTGAAACATAATGCTTGGACTGAACTGAGTTTGCAACTTACATGGATGGAATATATTATCTTTTGGGATGGTCATACGCATTGGACTTCAGATAGTAGGACTGGGTGAAAAGGTGGAAAACCACAGTAGCTTGTCTGACTGTTAAACTGAATTATATAGGACACTTATACTTAACTGGAGTATCTCTTCAACACTCTTTCTAAAGAAGTTCTAGTAGCTTTAGGGAGCAAAGAATCTCCGACATGAGTTACACAAGACATCCAACTAAGGAATCACAACAATGACACTACTCTATAGCATGGAATATAAACATATAACTCGTAAACTAAGATAGAATTACCAAACCTTAGGCATTGCAACTTCTTACTTTCAAGATTAGCCACACTTCTAAAATACTCTCTCAACTATGCTTTCCCCTTAAACACCATGCTCATTGATTCCACTTATTTTTTCTCACATGGCCGCTGATATTTCCATCTACTAATGTATAAATTGAACTAAATCCCCTCATCATCTTCAAGCCTAACTCAAAATTGCTAGACGCACCACATAATACTGTAGTACTAGTCTGAATCATGAATTTAGCATACCCTGCATTTCACAATTCCTCGTCTCGTGCATATTCTTATTGCCACTCCAACAATCACCTTTAACTTCGTATTAGACATTCACAAACACTTAAGGCATCCATCCATATACATACAAACATGACATTCAAGCCTATCTTCATACCCACATATGCACTTCTAAATGGCTACTCATAAAGCATATTTCTCATATTCCATAATACTTCTATCCATAACAACTTCCCTGCACTATTCAAATGATACACATAAAATATCCTCAACTAACCAAGCCATACACGAAACTTCGCCTCAAAATTCTTTCAACTTATAAACTCACATAAAACAAGCGCACAACAATTTTTCCCAAATATAACACACAAAACTTCAACTAACCTTGACACGTGTCAAAGACTCGGCCTCAATCTTACTTCATAGTTACCGGCTTAACTCAAATAAGCATACAACCATCTTTCATCAACAAGAAATATTTACGCTTTCCCATATAAATAATTGTTCACCATCACTATCTCGACCTAGGAAAAATGTCACTGCAAATTGGAATATCAGGATCCAGAACATAAGGAGAGTACTAAGCATAACTTGATACCCTACTGAGGCGTTAGGAATAGAGAACTTATGGTATGGAATCATTAAAGAGATCTAATTTGAGGACGTTCTGAATTTTCATTGATCGTTAAGAGTATTACATGTGCACAAGAGTCATGAACTGCATGATTTGAATTTTGGAATTCATAACTTACGGAAAGCGATTCTGACTGCTAAACAAACTGGGAACTCATCATACTAGGAACTAGGAGAGTACATGATTCCTTATCATATGCATGAACACGAGCTATGATCATGAAACTGAAATAAAAAGCATGAGTATGTGTTGAAATAACTGAAGTAAACCGCTGAAATAAGAATAGATTGAGCATCATTTTTTCTCACGGCCAATTCCACAACTTACTGGCACATCTATTAGCATTTGAAAACTTTACTTGGTTACTCGTTCTATCATCCCCCCCTTAGATTTAAGCCATTACTCTAAGTCTGTGGACCACTATATATACTCTGGTAAACTGAAATCACTTTACTCTAGAGTCAGGGATATAACAATACACATAAACTAAACTTACCCTGTAAGACGGTATCTTCATGTATAACAACCAATGCTAGTACCTCCTTCTAAGATTCAAACCTTAGGTTTCTATAGCCCCAAAAGTCATCATATAACATCTTAAACTTTCACCAACTCAGATTCTTCTAACACTAAACATGGATATCTCTAAACCTTTGACGGATCATACCACTTCTGTCATAGTCTACCAGCATCAGGACTCCAAATTTATATCTCTCTACTATGAGAATCAAGATCATATCAAAGGGCTTAACATTATCTATCAAAACTCCTTAACTTGACTATTTAGAACACCATATACCATCTAACTAGTCTTTCTCCACCTAGCAACTCAACGGTACCACTAGCCACACACAACATGTAATAGCCTTAGAAAAATACAGCAACCTCATATCACCTTGGCATACTTCTACTTCATACATACAACATCATACTTCATTACGAATTAAATAAACTTAAGTTCTTGCATGCATTGCTCAAGCCTATTAGATCGCTTCCATAAAACTAGTATCATTAACCAAGAAATAATAACATCCACCTTCATAGCCATCAACTGTTCAAACTTAATGTCTAGGGCTAAACATGATTTACAACCCAACCTTACACACAATTATCACTTGGAAACTATGAAATAAAATATCAAGAAACAATAGTACACTAGAACTCCGTAGCCATAATAATCGATCATGACCTTACGGTTTTCCTTATTATAATTCATTAACACACACTATTTCAACACATTAAGCCTACATTCTAGCATCAATCATCTACCACCAATGAAGATTGCAACATAATATACTAGTCCATAAAATTGGGATATTCTACCCAAATATCTCATTTTATTTAGATACAACCCACAACCAAAACACCTTCATGACATCACTACTATGCCTCAAATCTACTACATACCTTCTCACAAGTAGTACTAGTTTACAACTACCAAAGAAAAGAAGGTCGGCGGGGTAGAGTCACATAATAGACATGGTCAACCTTAATCTTATATTATAACCCCATAAAATCTTATCTACTTCTACGACTTTCTCACATCATACTTACTTACCCAAGCGTACATTTAGACTACCTTCAAATTCCACAAACAACCTTGTGTCTATAATTATAACTTACTGGATAATCTAGCCATTTTCATACATCGAGCAAATAACAACTCACCTTAGCTAATAACTCCTTCTCTGCCTTCTACTAAACTAACACACAAGGGCGTATCACTTTAATACCAACTCAATCTCATGCAAAAAGTTTTGGCTATACATAGATTCAATAAATCGCCCTTACTACTTTTCTTGCCATTATGCCTCTAAACCCCCCAGTTCCAACCAACACAAGAATCAACAAGATGGACAACAAGTTGCTAGTTAATTGAAATAGACCCCACACGACTCCACTAAACTTTGATTTTTGTGCTTTGAACAAGAAAATGAGAGGAATGATAAGGCAACTATGCTAGTGAATCGAAAGAGCCCCATACGGCTTCACTAGACTTTGAGTTTCAATAACACAATGATAACAAGGTTACAAGAGATAGAAACTTAACACACAATAATCAATGATCTAAGAATACATATCTTACTCTGTATGAATAAAAATCTGAGTCATACACTCCTCCCACATACTACTATACAATTCACACATGCTACTAGGTACCACATTAGTCTATCACTATAAAGGGATAAATCATCCTCAAACATCAGTTATTCAACCAAACATATTTATCTACACAAAAGTCATCCTCATTCTAATTTCTAACCTTGTGACTTTGTATCAGCAACTTCTTGGTCTAATCTCACTACCCATAGGTCATGACACTGACACTTTAACTTATACTACTACTCGGGTGGAAATACAAATCCAACATTCTGCTATCCTCATTCCTCTAAACATCACATCTGCAATATAAAAAATTTGAAAGGGACTGAATACACTTAATACCGCAGGCTCAAAAGCACGATTTCACTAGAATCAAAATTCACACTAGAATCAATACACTCTGAGGCACTAACAGACTCTTTACAAGTCCTTGCCCAATTTTAAAATCTTATATGGCTCAATCAGAAAGGACTATACCATTTAGATTCTAGATTTCTACACTTGAATCACTTCAACAATGAGACATATCTGAGCACATCAAAGTAAAAAATAATTAGGATGACGTTACTTTTGTATGGACAACACCATAGCACGAATTAGAGTATGAAAGAGGAACATTCTGACTCTATAACACGAACTAGAACATAAAGAAATGGAAACATTCCTAAGCGCCTAGTAGCCTTCTGCTCATAAGTATGGCACGATACAAACTCATAAACAAGACACTACCCAACACAATTTTGCAAATACCCTAGGACCATGAACCATGCTCTGATACTAAGTTTGTCACGACCCAAACTAGGACCTGGCTGTGATGGACATCTCAAACTATAAAGGCCCAAATATCCTACTCTATCTGGTAGTCATGCACAATATTCATATAATAAGAGAAAATGCAAAAATACAATTTGATACAGAAACATGGTTACTAACTCTGAGATTCAAGACATAAGAATGAAAGTTGCAATTCAAAATATCTGAATAAGATTTGACCCAGTCTGCAAAATCTCTACTATATATCAAAACTGTTCTAAAAACTGGGACAAGGCCCCTAGTAGACCAAAATAATGGAATAATATAATATGAAATAACAGGCCTTCTAGTTTAAAGAAGGCTCACCACTGCACGGATCACTTCTTTCTGGAATACTCTACTTATTAGCCGAACCTTTGTACTGAGCCTCCGAACTGGGAGGTAGGGGGTCAATACAGATGTACTAGTATGCATAGAAAATCCAAAATAATATTTTATATTAAACATACCTGAAAGCAATTTAAAACAGTTCATAAACATATCATATAGTAAGAAATCTCATGGGCATTTTTTAAAGACTCTGTAAAATCATCTGAACTCTGTGACACTCATTGTTTTACTTCTGCACTAGGTGATATATCCTACAACTCTAAAATTTCATGGGTTATATACAATCCACCATTGATTTGGCGGGGAAGCCTCCAATCCAAGTGTGCCGCAAGGGTTGGAGTCTCTGACTCTGCTATGCCACACGACCATCGCCAACATAAAAATAATATACCCAGATCGATAAATCACGATTTTAGGCTAAGAGTTACTTGAATTCTAGACCTCTTCAGGCAACCACCTATCTCTCTTATGCCCATTTTTAACTCTTTAAGACATGCACTCTTTGAAAACATACTTTGAAAACTCTAACTCTATTATGGCATATATTTATATGGTATCATCATACCATTGACTTGAAAGTCACATCTCTGAACCATTTTTAGCATATTTCAATCTCTGTTTTCAAAACATAAATTTGAGACCACCATATCAATAAATTATTTCAAAGAACTCTTTCTCTAAAACTCATGTAAACACATGTATGGAACTTTTTTTGTCAAACTTTCAATGACGCAAGGTGGTCATGTTAAAGCTCTTAATCTCATGCAAATCTTTCTCTTTTAACAAAATATATTTACATTGAGAAACTCCCTCTCTTAAATCTCTAAATCATGCTCAAAATACTATGGTATTTGAGTAAACTATTTTCAAGCCGTAAATCATGCATTTCAATCAATCACCATAAGATCATAAACATAAGGTTATCACAAGAGAGGGATTTTCATTATTTGTCCTCTCAAACAAATCTTCAATTTAAAGTTTCATACATATACTTATATGTGTAAATCAATTTAAGGGGATAAGGCATAAAGGCCAAAACAACAATATCATTAAACATGCATAAAGCATAATAAAATCATGGATCTCAAAACCCCTTTAACAAATTCATGCTTGATGATTTTTAAATCATAATTGGGTGTTTCTAACAAGCCCATGTACTTTAGGATAAACCCCACGTACCTCAATTTAGAAATTTGATGGATTATTCTTGAAGCCTACGGTTTTGGGATTGCAAATCTTCAACCAGTTTCGAAAACCCATGGTTGAATCTTGAGTTATTTGAATTTTTAGTTTGAAAGCCTAGAGAGTGTTCTTATGAATTTTTGAAGAAAATATGAATAATGAGGTCACTTGGGAGAAAATCCCGTATTTAAGTTGATAAGGGGTGGAAATTAACCAATATACCCTTAATGAGATGGAATAAAATATAAATGGGAGCCCGATTTTATGGGACACCGCGATGCGCCACTATCGCGGTAGCTCACTGGAAATTGATGAATAGGATTCTTGGGGTCACCGCGACATGGAGCCATCGCGTTGTCCCACTGGTTGGGACCTGGAACTTCAGCACAACACACCATAATCACGCTAGGCTACTGGAATTTGACAATTGTTAAATAAACCACCTTCGCGATGCGCCAAGCACCAAAATAACAGTATTTTACGACTAGGACTTAAATTAGCCATAACATCTTTCTCGGGTATTGGATTTGGGCGAATCTTATATTGACAAAAAGCTCATTCAATTTCCCACACTACATAATTGATTAACATGGAAAATTTTCATAGGATATATGGCTTTGTATCATCTACACTTAGAAATAATGGTTTTTGTTCTAGCCCAAAATGCGGGGTGTTACACAACCATCTTAGGATTCTTGGACAGAAAACTTCTTCCTAGTAGTTCACTTGTTGTCTCAAATAAGAAATAGCTTCAAATGCCCAATCCTATAAAATAACACCAATAAATCAAAAGCATTATTGAATAAAAAATAAATCATGTCATAATAAAAGAAATATTTATCATGAAAGCCCATGAAAAACCATATAAGTTGACTGTCATTAGCGTTAACGGAGTTAACAAATATTTGACAGTCATTTTAAAGCTTTCATAACCTCAAGGATAGCTGTTAAATTCCTCAAGATCCTCGGAGAGCTTTATCAAACCAAGTGGCATGTTGTGGTTAACATCTCTCACCCAAAGAATATTATGTACAAACCAAACCAAGCACAATGATGGCATTGCTTCTTTGAAAGTCTTTTACCTTTCAACGTTTCTATCAAATTTATGTTTTTGAAGCTTGGACCAACAAAGGACACTGGGTCATCACGATCAGTCGAATTTCCTTTGCCTTTTTGGGGGTATGCGGGATGCTTTTTTGGGTTAGAATAAGTATAACTTGAGAAGGAGAAGGAGGATAACATTTTAATCCAGTAACTATGGAAAACTCTCTCCAACCAAAACAAATAGGCATGCCACAGTAATTTATCCATACCTCATCCATCTTATCTTTGTTTTCATACATAAACCTATGCTTGAGAAGATCATATACCATTTTTATTTAGAAACGAGCATAGTTGTCCTCCGACAAATCAAGATATTGCCAAAGCAGCTATCCCTGAAATAAGCTTCCAAATTTTGTTCCTAAAGTATTTTTTGAAGACGTCAAAAGAGTTTTCCATGGCTGACTTAATCACAAAATCACCCGTTAAATCAGTGGCACCATCGCACTACTTTCTCACAGGATAACTATCAATGTTGAAGGTTTTGACTAACTCTTTGGTGGAAGGTCTATTAGCATTTGGATCATCCCTTTTAAAATATTCCTCCGCTCCATGTTCATTATCTTATACTTTTGATTGAGATAATGCTTGTAAAGCAAGCTCATAGAGTGGTAGATGTAGTTTACCTATTTCACTTGTTCCTTTACTTGGACTTGATTCAATTTATTTTCTTTTGAGAGCCATATAATCTACAAATAATAGGAACATAAAATAGATTATAATTGATTAATGCATCATTAAAAAAGAATAACAATATATCTGACATGTACAATAGTAAAATAATAGTTCCAACAGATCACATCTATTGCACCAAGTAGGTTATATGTTGCAAAATAAAATTAACTTGTTGTAATGGATAAGTAATTTATTGCAACAATAAAAATAGACCACTCCTCTTTTAAAATAGATGACTTGTCTATTGCACCAGGTACGTTAACTATTGTAATATATAACCAATCTATTGCAATAGATGAGTAATCCATTGGAAATAATAAAAAAAGATACTCATCTATTGAAATAAATCACTTCTCTGTTGCACCAGGTAGGTTATCTATTATAATATATAACCAATCTATTGAAATAGATGAGTAATCTATTAGAAATAGTAAAAATAGATCACTCATCTATTGTATCAGGTAGGTTATCTATTGCTACATATAACCAACCTGTTGCAATGGATGAGAAATCCATTGGAAATAATAAAAATAGATCACCCATCTGTTGCCAAATGAGTTATCTATTGGAAATGTTATCAACTGTCAATATTGTTTAGGTTTCTTTAAAACAGAAAAGTCATTTGTCGCAATAGATGAATGATCTGTTAGATTTTTCTTCTATTGCATTAGATTTTCATTGTTGCATCGGATTTTAATCTATTACATCATATTTTAATATGTTGCATTAGATTTTCATCTGTTACATCAGATGGTTCATCTGTTGCATTAGATGGTTTATTTGTTGCATCAGATGGTTCATCTATTTCATTAGATAGTTCATCTATTGTAGAAAAAATAGTACTAGGATTTAGTTCAATTAAACAACAACACTATCACCGTTTAATATCAAATAGACTATTTTTACCAAGAAAAATAATAAATCAACCCAAAAATACCAACACAACACACACACTAAGAACATCAACGATGACCAAAAATCACCAACATTGTTGTTTTACGTTTGTACAAACACAAACAACAAAAATTAAACTTCTAAAAACTCAACAGACACCAACAAATCGAATCATTAGTTTGACAACATGAACTATAATAACAATAAAAAAATATATTTTACACTGGAAAGAGTAAAGAAGAAATGCCGAAATTAGAGTTTTCTTCAGTCCACATTTCAAATTTAAGCAAGAAATATTGAAATTGTTAACCAATATTAGAAGAGAAGTTGGCTCAAGTTCCTCTTTTTCTTCATGACTAAAAAGACATAATTTTTTACCTGTGAAAGAAGAAATGGGATGACAAAGAACTCGAAGTTATTATCATCGGAGAACACTGCTATTACGTCGATTGATGGTTTAAAGTCAAAAATGAATTTGCCTAACTATTTTTTTCCGGAGGTTGAAGTCTTCGGGAATTGAAGGGAGAAATTTTATAGAACTATTGGTTGGGGGAGAGAGAGAGGAGAGAGACGGTTTATGATTAGGAGAGGAGAGGGGTGCGGGTTGATTTGTATTTTTAAAATGATTAAAAAGTTTTTAAAATATTAATCAAGTCCACAATTAACTTAATTAAGTTTCCTAATTATGTTTGACCCTTTAAGTTGGTCAATGTCATCAATCCTTCATTCAAGACTTAAATGACACCTTTCCTTCATTTTTCTCCCAAAAGTTGCTATGATACACTTAAATTTTATGGGAGTTCTATTACTCTCTTAAACTTATTTTTTCTAGATTTTTGTGCTGCTTTTTATTGACGTAGAAGCTACTAAGTAGCAAAATATTTTGGTGCGCCTTTTATGCTAACTTGGATGCTGACTTGGCATCCATGTCAACATAAAAGGAGCACAAAAATACAGAAAAAATTATGCTATGAGGCAATAGGACTCCGGTTAAATTTAGGTATGCCATAGCAATTTCGGCTATAACCGCCTTATCTCATCCAACTATGTTAAGAACTAAAGAGGTTTTAATTTAGAGAAACTTTAATATTATATAAAATACTACAAAGAACATCGGAATCAAGATTTTAGATGATGTAAATTCTAATGGAAGAACATGCAGAAATGGAGGACAGTAAACAAAAATTTTTTGGGGAACATTGGAGCTTCTTCTCCTCCCGAGTATTGTTAGTCATCAATACGTTATGTTCTAAATAAAATCGATCTTATTCTATGAATAATTAGAATTTTATTCTTGCATTGAATGATTTAAAACATTACTAATTCAGTTAATGAACTTGTAGGACAGTTAAGTTTTGAGTTTGTGCATCTAATCTGATAACTAAGGTATCTTCGGTAGGGAGGAAACAAAATTTTCTCATTATCGGCTGGTTATAAATTTTGAAAAATATCTTTTCTTAAAAAATAAACTACTTTAAAATAAGAAAAATGATTTTCATTTCTTAATGAAAATAAGAAAAACAGGTGGAAGTAGCATTATCTTCTTCCATTCTCAAAGCCATCCACCCTACCCCCACTACCTACCCCCACCCCCACCCCCACCCCCACCACAACCCCAAGCCTTCTCCCCTCTCCCATCCTCCACCATATTACTCATCAATCTACCTATCAATTCTCATTTTTTATGTCAGATATATACAATTATTTTTAGGATAATGATTTTTACTTACTTAACGAACACAAGAAACCACTTGTTTTGCTAGAAATAATATTTTCTTGGAAATGTATTTTCATACCGAAAACATCCCTAATGAAAATCTTTCAAGAAACTAAACTTTCGGTATACAATACACAAGGGCAACAATTGAGAGCAACCAGAGATAGTATATTATACCAATAATATAATGTGCATTACAAAACATATTGATCTGCTCAATTTGAAAGGACAAAAAATAAAGAGGCGGCAGAAAGCTAGAAACTAGTACATTTCTTGAATTCGTCTATTTTGCAGCCCAAACATAATATTCAAAAGTTTCTAGACATACAATGTACGTTGTTTCTACATATTAATTATCAACGCTTCTAGATTAGTTTATTTGTTAGTCCTCCATGTTGATAAACAATCCCCTGCATAAAACAAAGAAGAAAATTTAAGCTATAAGACTGAAAGAGAATCACAATATTATAGTGTAATTGAGAATTAATTTGCACCTTATTTTTCATCAATTTGTTCCTCTTCTTGTTGAAGCCACATCTTTAGTTGAGCATTTCAAATATCGTTTCCCATAATATCCATACTTTCTATCTTTTTTTTTCCAGTTTTTATCCCAAAATTTACTTCTACTTCTTCATAATTTGATTCTCTTCTTTATCTTCAAGTTTGGAACTGTTGGGTTCAATAGGTATAAAAGTGTGAATGGAAAATGGGGGGAACTAAGTGGAGAGAAAAATTGAGAAAACACTATTATGGAAAGTGTACTCTAAAGTAGAAAGTCTGCTAATTCTCCCAACAATGTGACTTTCAAGTGTTTATATTAAGAAATACTTATTCCACTTGGTAAGTGAGGCAAGAAATAAGAGGTGCCTCATGTTGTCATCATCGTTGCTCGCTCGTCTTGACTTCGGATTTGGATTTGGATTTGGAAAATGATCGATCAATGAGATCTATTTTTTTAGACAAAATTTAATCAAAAAAAAAATAAAGGGAAAAAACTCAACAGAAATAGAAAATTTTTTGTGGTTTTGATGCTCCATTAATGTGCATGCATGCAGTGCAGAAATACTGTTTCAAAATACAATGCAGAATGTGAAATGCTATTTCAGAAGGGATGCAACCCTTCGATGAAATGACACACTGGTTCATGAAAATGGTATGCCCGTTTGGATGGTTGTGACTGTTCGGAAAAGACACACTTTTTGGACGAAAAGACATGACTTTTCAAGAAGGGATACAACCTTTAAGTTAACCATTGCCACCTTTCAGAAGGGGCACCTGATGGCTATATAAACCTGCTTTCATCCACAGGTTTAGATATAAAATTTTTTAATTATAAAAACACTTTTTGTCTTCAAAAACATTCTTTGTAATCATCTAATCATTCAGTGAGTTCAAAGATATTCCAATTGTTTGAGGTGCCGCAATAATTAGTATTTTTGACAATTTTATCCTGGGAGGAAAATTCCATAACCTTGGGTACTTGAGGGAAATTATTTTCTTAAGGACACACCGTAAATTCGAAGGACTTGGCTATTTCTGATTCATCTTATTTTTTGAAAAAAAAATACACTACTTAGAAAGATCACTTGGATCTTGTGTTGAGGGTGTTGTTGTACTTCATAGTGTTCTTATTTTATATTGAAATAGTGTTGAAGTTATTCTATTGAATTTCAGATTCTGTGTACCTGAAAACATTATAAAAATAACAATCTTAAGGAAATAACCTTTAAAGAATCTATAATTTTTTATTCTTTTGATTTCTGGAGGTTAAAGCTATAAGCTTTCTAGTCTGTTTGAACTTAAATAGTGGTTTGAAGAAATAAAATCTTCATCACAAGTTAAAGATCTTTTAGTTGATGATTGGAAGTCATAAAAACTTCATCGTTAAACTAGAAACAAGAGGTGTTTAAAGTTGCTACAACTTTATAAGTAACATTTTGATATATTAAATTTACTGTCTTGTTGTGACAGGAAACTTACTAACAATAGTCAAGTGCACGATACTGCAGCGACTGTGGAAGCAACTAGTATTGGCACAATGAGTCGTAACAATGCACCTCAAGCTATGGCACCAACGGAGAAACCCGAAAAATTCGCGGGTATTGAGTCTAAAAGGTGGAAGCAGAAAATGTTTTTCTACCTTACAACTTTATATTTTCAAAGTTTCACATTTGAGAAAGCTCCAGAGGTGCCCAAGGGAACCTTTGACCAAGAGCAATTTTTTATTGTGGAGGCTTGGAAACACTCCGATTTCCTTAGAAGGAACTACATTTTGAGTGGTCTCCAAGATGACCTCTACAATGTGTATAGAGGAAAAAAGACAGCAAAAGAGTTGTGGGGAGATCTAGAATGAAAGTACAAGACAGAGGATGCCGGAACTAAAAAGTTCTTCGTTGCAAGATTCCTAGAATATAAAATGATATACAACAAATCTA
Source organism: Capsicum baccatum var. pendulum (assembly GCA_030864225.1). NCBI lineage: Eukaryota > Viridiplantae > Streptophyta > Magnoliopsida > Solanales > Solanaceae > Capsicum > Capsicum baccatum. Next base: position 159,163,461 of record CM061561.1, on the reverse strand, counting down.
TTGTTTCCCAAGTGTAGGAACTTTAAGTGATCATCCATGATCTCCTTGTGGAAGGTATGATTTTGACAAATATCTTTTTTGAATAGTTTAAAAATGTTCTTAGTATTCACATAAACTTTATTGTAGGTTTGATCATGAATGAAGCATTTCATGTAGCAGCAATAGTAGAGAAGCTACCACCTATATAGAAGGACTTCAAGAACTATTTGAAACACAACCATAAGGAGATGCCAGTCGAAGATCTAATAGTACGACTACGCATTGAAGAAGACAATAAGGCTGCGAAAAGAAGGTCAAGAGGAAATTCTATAATGAATGGAGCCAACATTGTAGAAGATGACCATAACAACTCTAAAAATGAAAGAAAACAAGAAATAAAAGAAATCAACCCAAGAAGAAGTTCAAGGACGATTTGTGTACCATGCTAGTTGAATACAACTTTGTGGGAAATCCTCGCGAATGGTGGGTGGATTTCGATGCCACACACCATGTTTGTGATAATAAGGAGTTGTTTTCGACGTTTGCTCCAGCTCAAGAAGAAGAAAAGATCTACATGGTAAACTCCGCTACTGCAAAAGTGGAAGGAACAGGAAAAGTGTGCTTGAAAATGACTTTAAGCAAAGTGTTGACACTCAACAATGTCCTTTATGTACCGAAGTTAAGAAAGAACTTGATTTCTATATCACTTATAGATAAAAATGGATTCAAATGTACAATTGTTTACAGAAAAGTTGTAATTAGCAAAGAAGAAGTGTATGTAGGAAAAGGCTATCTCACTGAGGGCGTATATAAAATGAATGTAATGATTATTAAAATCAATAAAAGTTCTGTTTCTTCTTACTTTCTTGCGTCTAATGAATTGTGGCATGAACGTTTAGGATATGTCAATTATAAAACTTTGCAAAAACTGATTAACTTAGAAGTTTTGCCAAACTTTGAGTGCAATAAATCAAAATGTCAAACATGTGTGGAATCAAAGTATGCTAAGCATCTGTATAAGTCCATTGAAAGGAATTCCAGTCCCTTAGACTTAATACATACTGACCTTTGTGATATGAACTCAACAACGTCACGTGGTGGGAAAAAGTATTTCATAACTTTTATTAGTAATTGCACTAGATATTGTAGTTTCTACTAGCTAAATAGTAAGGATAAAACAATAGACATATTTAGGCAGTACAAAACTGAAGATGAAAATCAGTTACAGAAAAAGATCAAAACTATAAGAAGTGATAGGGGAGAAAAATATGAATCTCCCTTCGCTGAAATATGTGTAAAGAATGAATTTGTCTATCAAACTACGTATCTGTATTCACCTCAATGTAATGGAATTACAGAAAGGAAAAATTAAATATTGAAGAAAATAATGAATGCCTTACTTATAAGTTAAGATTTACCACAAAACCTATGGAGGGAGGCCATCCTTAAAGCCAACTGAATACTCAATAGAGTTCCCCATAGTAAGACACAATCAATTCCATATGAAAAATAAAAAGTAAGGAAACCCAACTTGAAATATTTCAAAGTGTGGGGGTATCTTGCGAAGGTCCAAGTACCTCTGCCAAAAAGGGTAAAGATAGGACCTAAGACAGTGGACTACATGTTCGTAGGATATGCTAAAAGTAGAAAAGAATGTCGGTTTTTGGTTCATAAATCCGAACATCCGGATATCAATGAAAATACAATAATTAAATCAGATAATGCTGAATTCTTTAAAAATATTTATCGGTATAAAACTAGACATGAACAATCTAGTGGGGGGTCTAAACGACCTCGAGATGAACCAAATGAGAATGTACATAATGATGAAAATCCATGACATAGTACACATCAAAGAACGTAAACTTTGTTTGGATCAGATTTTGTAACATTTCTCTTAGAAAATGAGCCTCAAACCTTTTAAGAAGCGATGTCGTCGTCAGACTCATCCTTTTGGAAAGAGGCAGTCAATAGTGAGATTAATTCAATCTTAAGCAACCATACATGGGAGTCGGTTCATCTTCCTCCAGAAAATAAACCTTAAGGTTCTAAATGGATCTTCAAAAGAAAAATGAATGAAGATAGTACTATTGACAAATACAAGGCTATACTTATAGTAAGAAAGCTTCAAATAGAAAGAAGGCTCTGATTACTTTGATACATAATCTCCAATAACATGGATAATTTTGATTCAATGTTAATTTCCTTAGCGGAGATATATGGTTATGAAATCCATCAAATGAATGTAAAATCAACATTCCTGAATGGAGAATTAGTGGAAGAAATCTATATTGAATAACCCGAGGGTTTTGTCGTTCCAGGAAAAGAAAATAAGGTGTGTAAACTTGTTAAGTCATTGTATGGACTAAAACAAGCCCCTAAAATGGCATGCAAAGTTTGACCAAACTATGTTGGAAAATGAGTACAAGATAAATAAATATGATAAGTGGTCAACATTAAAGACACTCCAAATAACCCAATCATTATTTGTTTATATGTGATGATATGTTGATCATCAGTAGAGACATTTCTGACATGAAGGCCACAAAGCGAATATACGAGAGAAAGTTTGATATGAAAGATCTTGGAGTTATGGATGTGATCTTAAGAATAAGAATCCATAGAACTCCACAAGGGTTGGCATTGTCACAGTCTCATTATATCAAAAAATTACTTGACAAATTCAAGTATTTGGAATTTGATATTACTAAAACTCTATTAGATGTGAGCTCGCGCTTCAAAAGAATGAAGGTGAAAGTGACTCACAATTGGAGTACGCAAGAGTATTGGGATGTTTAATGTATATAATAAATTATACACGACCAGACATAGCATCCACTATTAGTAAGTTGAGTAGGTACACGAGTAATCCCAACAAAACTCATTGGATGACAATGAAAAGAGTTTTAGGGTATCTTAAATACACCCAAGACTATGGTTTGCATTATAATAAATATCCTGCAGTACTTGAAGTATATAGTGATGCAAACTATATTACCGATTCAAATGAAGTAAAATCCATGAGTGGATACATATTTACAATAGGTGGAGGAGCAATCTCTTGGAAATCATCCAAACTGACATGTATTGCTCGCTCTATGATAGAATTAGAATTTATCGCGTTAGATAAAGCTGATGAAGAAGCAGAATGGCTTCAAAATTTATTGGAAGATATTCCTTATTGGCCCAAACCATTGGCACCTGTGTACATACACTATGATAGTCAAGCGGCAATAGGTAGGGAAGGGACCATGATGTACAACGGTAAATCTCATCACATAGGAAGGAGACATAATACCATTAGATAACTTCTCTCTAGTGAATTATCACTGTTGACTATGTAAATTCAAAGGTTAATGTGTCGGATCCAATACAAGAAGTTGAAAGAACATCTAAGGAAATGGGTTTACGGCCTAGGACAAGTCAGCATGGAGGTAACTCTTCCTAGTAGACTGGAGATCCTAAGATCTAGGTTCAAGGAGATCAAATAAAGTTGTGTTTGAAAAGTTAAACATTGTTAATATACCCAACCCATTCTCATAATGTAGACAATGTTTTATAAATAAGGATAAGACTTAAGGTGAAAAGATTTTTAATGATTAGCTATATTTGGCAGATTTGACCAAATAGTTTAATCTATAGGATTGAACGTCTAGAAATCACCTATGTGAGGGCGAAGTCGAAGCCACTTCAAGGAAAATGTTAGTAAAGGTATGTTCTCTAAGCTCTCATAAAACTGGGACGTGTTCATGGCTGAAATGAATAAAACCATGAGAACCATAAATGGTAAAAGGCTTATTGGGTGACATGTGTTGTCTAGGTGTACATTAAAGATCGAAGGTTCAAATATATAAAATCTATAGATTGACCGAGTGCATTCAATGCATGTTCACTACAGAAAGTTCAAAGGAAAACCCACTTATCCAGATGCAATCAATCTTTGCTTAATGATCACATACTTGTCTGTAAAGTTTTATGAAAAAGTAGTCATTCCCCATTCATGTGAGGGATTGTTGGGTTCAATATGTATGAAAAGTGTGAATGGAAAATGAAGGGAACTAAGTGGAGGAAAAATTGAGAAAACACTATAATGGAAAGTGTACTCTAAAATGGAAAGTCTACTAATTCTCCTATATTAGTGGAAGAATGTGACTTTCAAGAGTTTATATTAAGAAACACTTATTCCACTTGGTAAGTGAGGCAAGAAATAAGAGGTGCCTTGCGTCGTCGTCATCATCACTCGCTCGGGCTCGGCTTCAGATTTGGATTTGGATTTGAAAAATGATCGATCGATGAGATCTATCTTTTTGGACAAAATTTATTTGACAGAAATTTAATCCAAAAAAAATCAAAGGGAAAAAATGCAACAAAAATAGAAAGTTTTTTGTGGTTTTTATCCTCCTTTAACGTGTATGCATGTAGTGCAAAAATACTATTTCAAAATGTAGTGCAAAATGTGAAATACTGTTTCAGAAAGGATGTAACCCTTCAAAAAAATGACACACTGATTCGTGAAAATAGTACACCTTTTTAAATGGTTGTGGCTTTTCGAAAAAGACACACTTTTTGGACGAACAGACATGACTTTTGCAGAAGGGATACAACCATTAAGTGAACCATTACCACCTTTCAGAAGGGACACCTGATGGCTATATAAACCTGTTTTCATCCACAAGTTTAGACACAAAATTTTCTGATTATAAAAACACTTCTTGTCTTCAAAAATATTCTGTGTGATCATCTAATCGTTCAGTGAGTTCGAATAGATTCCAAGTGTTTGAGGTACCGCCACAGTTGGTTTGTTTGGCCATTTTATCGTGGGAGGAAAATTCCGCAACCTGGGTACTTAAGGAAAATTATTTCCTTAAGGACACTCCGTGAATTCGAAGGACTTGGCCATTTTTCATTCATCTTATTTTTCAGAAAAAAATACACACTTCTTAGAAAGATCACTTTGATCTTGTGTTGAGGGTGTTGTTGTACTTCATAGTGTTCGTGTTTTATACTTGAACTAGTGTTGAAGTTATTCTGTTGAATTTCAAATTCTGTGTACCCAAAAACTTTGTAAAAATAACAATCTTAAGGAAATAAACTTCAAAGAATCTATAAATTTTATTTTTTTGGTTTCTAGAGATTAAAGTTATAAGCTATCTACTCCGTTTGAACTTAACTAGTGGTTTGAAGAAATAAAATCCTCATCATAAGTTAAAGATCACTCGATTAACGATCGAAAATTAGAAAAACTTCATATTTAAACTAGAAACAAGAGGTGTTTAAAGTTGCTACAAATTTATAAGTAGTATTTTAATATACTATATTTACTAACGATAGTCAAGTGCATGATACTGTAGTGACTGTGGCAGCAACTGTATTGGCACAACGAGTCGTAATAATGCTCCGCAAGCTATGGCACCAGCGAAGAAACCCAGAAAATTCACAGGTATTGACTTCAAAAGGTGACAGCAGAAAATATTTTTCTACCTTATAACTCTTTGTATTTAGAGGTTCACATTTGAGGAAGCTCCAGAGGTTCCCCAGGGAACCTCTGACCAAGTGTGATTTATTATTGTGGAGGCTTGGAAACACTCTGATTTCCTTTGCAGGAACAACATTTTGAGTGGTCTCCAAGATGACATCTATAATGTGTGTAGTGGAACAAAGATAGCAAAAGAGTTGTGGGGAGCGCTAGAATGGAAGAACAACACAGAGGATGCCAGAACTAAAAATTTCTTCGTTGCAAGATTCCTAGAATATAATATGATAGACACCAAATTTGTTGTTTTCCAAGTGCAGAACTACAAGTGATCATCCATGATCTCCTTGCGGAAGGTATGATTTTGAAAAATTCCTTTGTTGAACAGTTTAAAAATGTTCTTATTATTCACATAAACTTTATTGTAGGTTTGATTGTGAATGAAGCATTTCAAGTAGCAGCAGTAATAGAAAAGCAACCATCTATGTGGAAGGACTTCAAGAACTATTTGAAACACAAACGTAAGGAGATGTCAGTCGAAGATCTAATTGTATGACTACACATTGAAGAAGACAATAAGGCTTCGGAAAGAAGGTCAATAGGAAATTCAACAATGAATGGAGCAAACATTGTAGAAGATAGCCATAACAACTCTAAAAAATGAAAGAAAGTTTGAAATGAAAGCAATCAACCCAAGAAGAAATTCAAGGAAAAGTGCTTCAACTGTGGCAAAATTGGCACAAATCAACAGATTGTCGAGCCCCTAAGAAAGAAAATAAGAAGTACCAAGCAAATATGGTTGAGTCTAAGAAAGAAAAGGACAATCTGTGTGCCATGCAATCTGAATGCAATTTGGTGGAAAACCCTTGCAAATAATGGATGGATTTCGGTGCCACCTGTCATGTTTGTGATAATAAGGGTTTATTTTCGATGTTTGCTTCTGCTCAAGGAGAAGAAAATATCTACATGGCAAACTCTGCAATTGCAAAAGTAGAAGGAACAGGAAAAGTGTACTTGAAAATGACTTCAGGCAAAGTATTGACACTCAACAATGTCCTGTATATACCAGAGTTAAGAAATAACTTGATTTCTGTATCACTTCTAGATAAAAACGAATTCAAATAAGTAACTATGTTCAGAAAAGTTGTAATTAGCAAAAGAGAAATGTATGTAGGAAAATGCTATCTCACTGAGGGCCTATATAAGATGAATGTAATGACTATTGAAATAAAAAAAGGTCTTTTTCTTCTTGCTTTCTTGAGTCTAATGAATTATTGCATGAACGTTTAGGATATGTCAATTATAAAACTTTGCGAAAACTGATTAACTTAGAAGTTTTGTGAAACTTTGAGTGCAATAAATCAATGTTTCAAACGTGTATAGAATCAAAGTATGCTAAGCATTCGTCTAAGTCCGTTGAAAGGAATTCCAATCCCTTAGACTTAATACACACTGATATTTATGATATGAAGTCAACACCATTACATTATGGGAAAAATTATTTCATAACATTTATTGATGATTGCACTAGATATTGTAATGTATACTTGCTAAATATTAATGATGAAGCAATAGATGCATTTAGGCACTACAAAATGGAAGTTGAAAATTAGTTAGACAAACAGATCAAAACTATAAGAAGTAATAGGGGCAGAGAATATGAATCTTCCTTAGCTGAAATATGTGTAGAGAATGGATTTGACCATCAAACTACGGCCCCGTATTCACCTAAATCTAATGGAATTGTGGAAAAGAAAAACCAAACTTTGAAGGAAATGATGAATGTCTTACTTATAAGTTCAGATTTACCGTAAAACTTATGGGGGGAGGCTATCCTTATAGCCAATCGAATACTCAATAGAGTTTCCCATAGTAAGACACAATGAAATCCATATAAAAAATAGAAAGGAAGAAAACCCAACTTGAAATATTTTAGAGTGTGGGGGTGTCTATCGAAGGTCCAGGTACCAATGCCAAAAAGGGTAAAGATAGAACCGAAGATAGTGGACTGCGTGTTCATAGGATATGCTAAAAGTAGAAAGCATGTCAATTTTTAGCTCATAAATCTGATCATTTGAATATCAATGAAAATACGGTAATTGAATCAGATAATGCTAATTTTTTAAAAATATTTATCCGTATAAAACTATGCATGAACAGTCTAGTGGAGGGTCTAAACGACCTCGAGATGAACCAAGTGAGAATGTACATAATGATGAAAATCCAAGATGTAGTACACATCAAAGAACGTCAACTTGTTTGGATCAGATTTTGTAGCGTTTTCTTAAGAAAATGAGCCTCAAACTTTTAAAGAAGCGATGTCATCGTCAGACTTATACTTTTGGAAAAAGGCAGTCAATAGTGAGATTGATTCAATCTTAAACAACCATACATAAAAATTGATTTATCTTTCTCCAGGAAATAAACCTTTAGGTTCTAAATGGATTTCAAAAGAAAAATAATAGAGGATGGTACTATTGACAAATACAAGGCAAGACTTGTAGTAAAAGGCTTCAAACAGAAAGAAGTCCTTGATTACTTTGATACATACTCGCCAGTAACAAGGATAAAGTCGATTCAAATATTAATTGCCTGGGCAGCGATATATGGTCTTGAAATCCATCAAATGGATGTAAAAATAGCATTCCTGAATGGAGAATTTAAGGAAGAAATATATATGGAACAACCCGAGGGTCTAGTGGTTCTAGGAAAAGAAAATAAGGTGTGTAAACATGTTAATTCATTGTATGGACTAAAACAAGCACCTAAATAATGGCCTACGAAGTTTGACCAAACCATGTTGGCAAACGGGTTCAAAATAAATGAATGTGACAAGTGCGTCTACATTTAAGACACTCCAAATCACCAAGTCATAGTTTATTTATATGTGGAAAATATGTTGATCATCAGTAGAGACATTTCTGACATAAAAGCCACAAAGCGAATGCTCGGGAGCAAATTTGATATGAAAGATCTTGGAGTTACATATGTGTTATTAGAAATAAGAATTCATAAAACTCCACAAGGGTTGGCATTGTCACAAACTCATTATATCAAAAAAGTACTTGAAGAATTCAAGTATTTGGAATTTGGTATTTCCAAAACTTCATTAGATGTGAGTTTCGTACTTCAAAAGAACGAAGGCGAAAGTGACTCATAATTAGAGTACGCAAGATTATTAGGATGTTTAATGTATACAAAGAATTGTACACGACCAGACATAGTGTGCGCTATTAGTAAGTTGAGTTGGTACATGAGTAATCCCAACAAAACTCATTGGATGGCAATGAACCGAGTTTTTAGATATCTTAAATCGATCCAAGACTATGCTTTGCATTATAATAAATATCCCACAATACTTAAAGGATATAGTGATGTAAACTGGATCACCGGTTCAAATGAAGTAAAATCCACGTGTGGATACGTATTTACAATAGGTAGAGGAGAAATCTCTTGGAAATCATCCAAATAGACATGTATTCTCACTCTATTATGGAATCAGAAATTATCGCGTTAGATAAAGCCGGTGAAGAAGCCGAATGGATCTCTAAAATTTCTTGGAAGATATTCCTTATTGTTCCAAACCATTGGCACCAGTGTGCATACAATGTGATAGTCAAACAGCAATAGGTAGGGCAGGGAGCATAATATACAATGGTGAATCTCGTCATATAAGACGGAGACATAATACCATTAAAGAAATTCTCTCTAGTGAAATTATCACTGTTGACTATGTAAAGTCAAAGGATAATGTTCGGACCCACTTACAAAAGGACTATCTAGAGAAGGAGTTGAAAGGACTTCCAAAGGAATGGGTTTACGGCCTAGGACAAGTCAACATGGTGGTAACTCTACCTAGAAGACTGGAGATCCCATCAGCTAGGTTTAAGGAGATCAAACAAAGTTGTGTCTGATAGATTCAACATTGTCAATATACCCAAACCATTCTCAAGATATAGACAATGTTTAATAAATAAAGATAATACTTAAGGTGAAAAGTCTTTTAATGATTATCTAAATTTGGCAGATTAGACCAAATAGTTTAATCTATAGGACTGAACGTCTCAAAATAACCTATATAAGGGCGAAGTCAAAGCCGCTTTAAGGAGAATATTAGTAAAGGACTGTTCTCTAATCTCTTATGAAATCGAGACGTGTTCTTGGCTGAAATGAACAAAATAGTGAGCACCATAAATGGTAAAATACTGGTTGTGTGACATGTGATGTCTAGGTGTACACTAATGGTCAATGGTTCAAAGATATCAAATCTACTGATTGACCAAGTGAATCCGATGCATGTTCACTACAGAAAGTTCAAAGTGAAACCCACTTATCCAGATGCAATCAGTCTTTGCTGAATGATCACATACTTATTTGTAAAGTTTTATGAAAATGTAGTCATTACTCATTCACGTGGGGTATTGTTGGTTTCCATATGTATGAAAAGTATGAATGGAAAATGGAAGGAACTGAGTGGAGGGAAATATTGAGAAAACACTATTATGGAAATTGTACGCTAAAGTGGAAAGTCTACTAATTCTTCCACATTGGTAGGAGAATGTGACTTTCAATAGTTTATATTAAGAAATACTTATTGCACTTGGTAAGTGAGGTAATAAATAAGAGGTGCCTCACGCCGTCATCATCGTCGCTCTCTCAGCTCGGCTTTGGCTTTGGATTTGGATTTAGATTTGGATTTGTCAAATGATTGATCGATGAGATCTATATTTTTGGACAAAATTTATTTGATAGAAACTTAATCAAAAAAAAACAAAGGGAAAAAATGCAACAGAAACAGAAATATTTCTGTGGTTTTGATCCTCCATTTATGCATGCATGCAGTGCAGAAATACTATTTCAAAAATGTAGTACAGAATGCGAAATGCTATTTTCGAATGGATGCAACCCTTCGACGAAATGACACACTGAATCGTGAAAATGGTATTCCCGTTTGGATGGTTATGACTGTTAAGAAAAGATATACTTTTTGGTCAAACATACTTGACTTTTCCGAAAGGGATGCAACCTTTAAGTGAACCATTGCCACCTTTCAGAAGGGATGCCTATGGCTATATAAACCTTCTTTCATCCACATTTTTACACACAAAATTTTTTGATTATAAAATCACTTTTTGTCTTCAAAAACATTCTGTGTGATCATCTAATCGTTCAGTGAGTTGGAACAGATTCCAATTGTTTGAGGTACCGCTACAGTTGGTTTGTTTGGCCATTTTATCTTGGGAGGAAAATTTTGCAACCTTGGGTACTTGAGGGGAATTATTTCCTTAAGGACACTCCGTAAATTTGGAGGACTTGACCATTTCTGATTCATTTTATTTTTCGGAAAAAAAGACACCCTTCTTAGAAAGATCACTTTGATCTTTTATTGAGGGTGTTGTTGTACTTCATAGTGTTCTTCTTTTATACTTGAACTAGTGTTGAAGTTATTTTGTTGAATTTCTAATTCTATGTACCCGAAAACAATGTAAAAATAACAATATTAAGGAAATAAACTTTAAGGAATCTGTAAATTTTTATTCTTTTGGTTTCTAGAGATTAATGCTATAGTGCTTCTACTCCGTTTGAACTTATTTAGTGGTTTGAAGAAATAAAATCTTCACCACAAGATAAAGATCACTCGATTGAAGATTGAAAGTCATAAAAACTTCATCGTTAAACTAGAAACAAGAGGAGCGTAAAGTTGCTACAACTTTATAAGTAGCATTTTGATATCCTAAATTTATTGCCTTGTAGAGATAGGAAAATGACTAACGATAGTCAAGTGCATGATACTATAGCGACTGTGGAAGCAACTAGTATTGGCACTTAATAATACTCCACAAGCTATGGCACCAGCGGAGAAACCCAGAAAATTTGTGGGTATTGACTTCAAAAGGTAGCAGAAGAAAATATTTTTCTACCTTACAACTCTTTGTCTTCAAAGGTTCACATTTGAAAAAGCTCCATAGGTGCCTAAGGGAACCTTTGACCAAGAGTGATTTGTTATTGTGCAGGCTTGGAAATACTCCGATTTTACATTTTGAGTGGTCTCCAAGATGATGTCTACAATATGTATAGTAGAACAAAGACAACAAAAGAGTTGTGGGGAGCGCTAGAACGGAAGCACAAGACAGAGGATGTCGGAACTAAAAAGTTCTGTGTTGCAAGATTCCTAAAATATAAAATGATAGATAGCAAATCTGTTGTTTTCCAAGTACAGGAACTGCAAGTGATCATCCATGATCTCCTTGCGAAAGGTATGATTTTGACAAATAACTTTGTTGAACAGTTTAAAAATGTTCTTAGTATTCATATAAACTTTATTATAGGTTTGATTGTGAATGAAGCATTTCAAGTACCAATAGTAATAGAGAAGCTACCACCTATGTGGAAGGATTTTAAGAACTATTTAAAACACAAACGTAAGGAGATGTCAGTCGAAGATCTAATTGTATGACTGTGCATTGAAGAAGACAATAAGGCTGCGGAAAGAAGGTCAAGAGAAAATTCTACAATGAATGGAGAAAACATTGTAGAAGATGACCACAACAACTCTAAAAAATGAAAGAAAGCTGGAAATGAAATAAATCAATTCAAGAAAAAATTCAAAGGAAAATGCTTCAACTGTGGAAAAATTTGCCACAAATCAACAGATTGTCAGGCCCCTAAGAAAGGCAAGAAGAAGGACCAATCAATTATGGTTGAGTCCAAGAAACAAATGGACGATCTGACTGCTATGCTATCTGAATGCAACTTGGTGAAAAATCCTCAATAATGGTGGATGAATTCTAGTGCCACCTACCATGTTTGTGCTAATAAGGAGTTGTTTTTGAGGTTCACTTCGAATTAAGGAGAAGAAAAGATCTACATGGCAAACTCTGCTACTGCAGAAGTAGAAGGAAGAGGAAAAGTGTGCTAGAAAATGACTTTAAGTAATGTGTTGACACTCAACAATGTCCTGTATGTACCGGAGTTAAGAAAGAACTTTTTTTCTATATCACTTCTAGATAAAAATTGATTTAAATTAAAACTATTTTTGGAAAAGTTGTAATTAGCAAAGGAGAAGTGTATATAGGAAAAGGCTATCTCACTGAGGGCCAATATAAGATAAATGTAATGACAATTGAAATCAATAAAAGTTCTGATTCTTTTTACTTGCTTGAGTCTAATGAATTATGGCATGAACGTTTAGGACATGTCAATTATAAAACTTTTCAAAAACTAATTAACTTAGAAGTTTTGCCAAACTTTGAGTGCAATAAATCAAAGTGTCAAACATGTGTGGTATCAAAGTATGCTAACCATCTGTATAAATTTTTTGAAAGAAATTCCAATGCCTTAGTCTTAATACACACTAACATTTGTGATATGAAGTCAACATCATCACATGGTGGAAAAAAGTATTTCATAACTTTTATTGACGATTGCACTAGATATTGTTATGTCTACTTGCTAAATTGTAAGGATGAAGTAATAGAGGTATTTAGGCACTACAAAACTGAAGTTAAAAAATAGTTAGAGAAAAAGATTGAAATATAAGAAGTGATAGGGTGGAAAATATGAATCTTCCTTCGCAAAAATATGTGTAGAGAATGGATTTGTCCATCAAACTATGTCCCCTTATTCACCTAAATCTAATGGAATTGTGGATAAGAAAAACTAAACTTTAAAGGAAATGATGAATTCCTTGCTTATAAGTTCGGCTTTACCACAAAACTTGTAGAGGGAGGCTATCCTTACAGCCAACCGAATACTCAATAGAGTTCCCCATAGTAAGACACAATCAATTCCATATGAAAAATGGAAAGTAAGGAAACCCAACTTGAAATATTTCAAAGTGTGAGGGTGTCTAGCGAAGTACCAAGTACCTATGCCAAAAAGGGTAAAGATAGGACCTAAGAGAGTGGACTACATGTTCATAGGATATGCTAAAAGTAGCAAAGCTTGTCGGTTTTTGGTTCATAAATCCGAACATCCGGATATCAATTAAAAATATGATACTAAAATCAGATAATGCTGAATTCTTTAAAAATATTTATTCGTATAAAACTACACATGTACAGTCTAGTGGGGGTATAAACAACCTCGTGATGAATTAAGTGAGAATGTACATAATGATGAAAATCCAAGACTTAGTACACGTCAAATTCGTTTGGATTAAATTTTGTAACATTTCTCTTAGAGAAGGCGTCTCAAACTTTTAAAGAAGCAATGTCATCATCAGACTTATCCTTTTGGAAAAAGGTAGTTAATAGTGAGATTGATTCAATCTTAAAAAACCATGAGATTGATTCAATCTTAAGAAACCATACATGGGAGTTGGTTGTTCTTTCTCCAGGATAAACCTTTAGGTTCTAAATGGATCTTCAAATGAAAAATGAAAGTAGATGGTACTGTTGATAAATACAACGCAAGACTTGTAGTAAAAGGCTTCAAATAGAAAGAAGGCCTTGATTACTTTGATATATACTCTCCAGTAACAAGGATAACATTGATTCTAATGTTAATTGTCATGGCGGCAATATATGGTCTTGAAATCCATCAAATGGATGTAAAAACAGCATTCCTGAATGAAGAATTAGAGAAAGAAATCTATATGGAATAACCCGAGGGTTTTATTATTCAAGGAAAATAAAACAAGGTGTGTAAACTTGTTAAGTCGATGTATAGACTAAAATAAGCACTTAAACAATGGCATGCAAAGTTTGACCAAACCATGTTGGCAAACGGGTTCAAGATAAATGAATGTGATAAGTGCATATATATTAAAGACACTTCAAATCACCAAGTCATTATTTCTTTATATGTGGATGATATGTTTATCATTAGTAGAGACATTTCTAACATAAAGTCCACAAAGCGAATGCTTGAGAGCAATTTCGATATGAAAGATCTTGGAGTTACGGATGTGATCGTAGGAATAAGAATCCATAGAACTCCATAAGGTTTGGCATTGTCACAGTCTCATTATATCAAAAAAGTACTTAAAAAATTCAAGTATTTGGAATTTGTTATTGCCAAAACTCCATTGGATCTAAGATTCAAACTTCAAAAGAATGAAGGTGAAATGACTCACAATTGGAGTACGCAAGAGTATTGGGATGTTTAATGAATATAATGAATTGTACACAACCAGACATAGCGTGCGCTATTAGTAAGTTGAGTTGGTACACGAGTAATCCCAACAAAACTCATTGGATGGCAATGAAAAACGTTTTGGGGTATCTTAAATACAATCAAGACTTTGCTTTGCATTATAATAAATATCCCGAGGTACTTGAAGTATATAGTGATGCAAACTAGATCACAGATTCAAATAAAGTAAAATCCATGAGTAGATACGTATTTACAATAGGTGGAGGAGCAGTCTCTTAGAAATTATCCAAAAAGATATGTATTGCTCACTCTACGATGGAATCAAAATTTATCGCGTTAGATAAAGTCGGTGAAGAAGCAGAATATATTCAAATTTCTCGAAAGCTATTCCTTCTTGGCCCAAGCCATTGGCACCAGTGTACATACACTGTGATAGTCAAGCGGTAATAGGTAGGTCAGGGAGCATGGTGTATAACAGTAAATCTCGTCACATAAGACGAAGACATAATATCATTAGAGAACTTCTCTTTAGTGGAATTATCACTATTGACTTTGTAAAGTCAAAGGATAATGTGTTGGATCCACTTACAAAAGGTCTATCTAGAGAAGGAGTTGAAAGTACATCTAAGGGAATAGGTTTACGGTCTAGGACAAGTCGGCATGGTGGTAACTCTACCTGGAAGACTGGAGATCCCAAGAGCTAGGTTCAAGGAGATCAAACAAAGTTATGTCTGACAGGTTTAACATTGTCAATATACCCAACCTATTCTCATGATGTAGACAATGTTTAATAAATAAGGATAAGACTTAAAGTGAAAAGTCTTTTAATGATTATCTAAATTTAGTAGATTTGACCAAATAGATTAATATATAGGATTGAACGTCTAGAAATCACCTATGTGAAGGAAAAGTCAAAGCGGCTTCAAGGAGAATGTTAGTAAAGGCCTGTTCTCTGAGCTCTCATAAAACCATGACGTGTTCATGACTGAAACGAATAAAACTGTAAGAACCATAAACCATAAAACACTAGCTGTGTGAAATGTGTTGTCTAGGTGTACATTAAATATTGATGGTTCAAAGATATCAAATCTTCCAATTGACCGAGTGCATCCGATGCATGTTCACTATAGAAAGTTCAAAGGGAAACCTACTTATCTAAATGCAATTAGTCTTTGCTTGATGATCACATACTTTTTTCGTAAAGTTTTATGAAAAAGTAGTCATTCCCCATTCATGTGTGGGATTGTTGGGTTTAATATATATGAAAAGTGTGAATGGAAAATGGAGGGAACCAAGTGGAGGAAAATTTTGAGAAAACACTGTTACGGAAAGTGTACTCTATAATGGAAAGTCTACTAATTCTCCTACATTGGTGGGAAAATGTGACTTTCAAGTGTTTATATTAAGAAACGCTTATTCCTCTTGGTAAGTAAGGAAAGAAATAATAGGTGACTTACGTCGTCATAGTCGTCCCTCGCTCGGCTCAGCTTCGGCTTCAGTTTTGGCTTCGGATTTAGATTTGGATTTGTCAAATTTGCTTGATGATCACATACTTGTCCGTAAAGGTTTACGAAAAAGTAGTCATTCCCCATTCATGTGGGGCATCGTTGGGTTTAATATGTATGAAATGTGTGAATGGAAAATGGAGAGAACCAAGTGAAGGGAAAATTTGAGAAAACCCTATTATGAAAAGTGTACTTTAAAATAAAAAGTCTACTAATTTTTCTACATTGGTGGGAGAATGTGACTTTCAGGTGTTTATATTAAGAAACACTTAGTCCACTTGGTACGTGAGGCAAGAAATAAGAGGTGCCTCACACCGTCGTTGTCGTCGCTCGCTCGGCTTTGACTTTAGCTTCGACTTTGACTTCTTCTTTGGATTTGAATTTAAAAATGCTCGATCGATGAGATCTATCTTAAAAAATTTAATTTGAAAAAAATAAAGAGAAAAATGCAACAAAAACTTTTTTGTGGTTTTGATCCTCCATTAATAAGCATGCATGCAGCGCAGAAATACTATTTCAAATGCAGTGCAGAAATACTGATTCATGAAAATGGTATGCCCGTTTGGATGGTTGTGACCGTTCGAAAAAGTCACACTTTTTGGACGTACAGAAAAGACTTTTCCAGAAGGGATACAACCTTTAAGTGAACCATTGCCACCTTTCAGAAGGGGCACCTGATGGCTATACAAACCTATTTTCATCCACAGGTTTAGACAAGAAATTTTCTGATTATAAAAACACTTCTTGTTTTCAAAAATATTTTTTGTGATCATCTAATCGTTCAGTGAGTTTGAAGATATTCCAATTATTTGAGGTACCGCTACAGTTGGTTTGTTTGACCATTTTATTCTGGGAGAAAAATTGCACAACCTCGGGTACTTGAGGGGAATTATTTCCTTAAAGACACTCCATGAATTCGGAGGACTTGGCCATTTCTGATTCATCTTATTTTTCAAAAAAAAAAAATACTTCTTAGAAAGATCACTTTGATATTGTGTTATGGGTGTTGATGTACTTCATAGTGTTCTTGTTTTATACTTGAAATAGTGTTGAAGTTATTCTGTCGAATTTCAGATTCTGTGTACTCGAAAACATTGTAAAAATAACATGAACACATCATTTCTTAGTGGCATTCATCTTCTTCTTTAATTTCTCCACGTTCTTTGACCACTAGTTACTCACTTATCTGGTTTTCTTGGTTCTGATAATTGAATCTTCATTAGATCTTTGATTGTTCAAGATCTTGTAGTGTTAATAGAAAAAGGGAGCGGCAAAGTTTGATTCTCTCATAACTGAATTTATACTATATAAACTGCAAGGGCAAGTCAGTTTTTAGAGTATATGCGCTTAACTAACTTTTTAAAGAGGGAAGTCAAAGTTACTTTTTCTCTTTCTTTCTTTCCTTTTTTTTTTCAAAATGACTTTATTTTTGCTAGCATTATTCTTGTTTTGAAACTTTATTAAGTAATTTAATCATTTATGCTTTAGTAGATTGTTTACTCTTTCATTTTATGTTAGCATATACTCCATGTTATTAAATAAGTGATGTTTTTAGTTTTGACACACCTTTTAAGAAATTACTAATTTATAAAATGCAAATAAATTTTTACTTACCTTTAATAAATATTTTCATAAAGAGTTTCTTGATCATGAAAAATTCTTTTTATTTAAAGAAAAATGGAATTGGAAGAACTTCACTAATGTCTTCTTGATTATCTAAAACACTATTTATTTAGGAACAAAATAAAAAAGCTAAAACAACACTTATTTATAAATAAAGATAGTACCTGATACTTTCTCTGAATAGTTGGGGTAATGAGCCTAATTTAAAGAGTAGAAAATTATATTGTTCAATATCATATGAACCACCCACATTTGTTATGGAATGATAAGTATTCTTTAGTTGTCCTAGGTTGTCCTTGGTTCCAGCTTTGAAATGGATTATACCTCTAAAAGGTGAGATTTCCCAAGCACAAATCTAGATAAGTCTGGCCAAATAATAACATGACAAAGGATAAGATAACACCTTGTTGACACCTAATTTTTGCCCTTCACGCCTAAGTTCAATTTTGAGTTTCTTTGGTTTTAAATAAAATTATAATATTTATTCTATCCAAATATAAAAAAAATCAAAATATTTATGTACTTAATTTTGCCATTGTAATACCCTGAACATTCTCTAAGTCAAATCTAGTCTCCAGAAGAGTTAGTAATGACTTTCTAAATTAATAATATTTAAATCAGATAGAATTTTTTCAATTTCAATTTTTTATCATGTGAAAAATTGAATTAGCTTTCCAAAGATACCAATTTCATCCAAATCCGGTATCAGAGTAAAAAGTTATGGACGTTTTACAAAGAACTATCAGAACTGCCCAGAAGCGACGGTTAGGCCGATGGATCATCGAACTAGCGATGGACCGTTGCCCAAGCCGTCGTGACTAAGGCATTGAACCCGACTTCTGGTCAAGTGTGACGGCTAGGACCGATGGACCGTCAATCTAGCGATGGATTGTCGCCCAAACTATCGCAGACGAGGCAGAAAGTTCAGGTTCTAGCCAAATGCGACGGTCAGGAACGACGGACCATCGATCCAGCAATGGACCATCGACCAAACCGTCGCCACTTTCGATCAGCAATTTTAAGCCATTTTTAAAAGGGTATTTGGTCTTTTTCCACCCGTTTTGACCCCTGATTATGCCAGATCAGAGCTCATAACTTCTTTATTCATCTATAACACCAAATTATGGTTTCTATCAAAGATCAATGCCAATTAGGGTTTCTATCAAAGATCAATGCCCAAGAATAAGAAACCCTAGGTTTTTAATTCCAAGTTGATAATTCAAGCTTTCCTCTATCAATCTTCAAGAAATCATCCACCCAGGTATGTCAAGTGTTGATTCATGGGTTCCTTTCACCCATGAAGCTCAAGAAACCCTATTTGAAATATAAACTTTGAATTTCATGGTATGAATTGAATTATATCCATGTTTATGTTGTTGTTTGATTTCCAAGTTGAAGTCATTATTGACTATCATGAAAATATGTTAGTATGTGGTTGAAATTCTTGCATTGGAAGTGTAAAATATTGCCATGATATATTATTTCAATATTCATGCCTAAGCCTAAAGATATGCATGCAAGGTGTTTGATAAAATGACTAAGAGAATTGGAATTATACCTTATGACTCATTTGTGACCAAAATTGATGAATACATATTTCTCCCTTGTGTTTGATATGACTCCCACGTTATTGTTATACTTTACAATGGATTGATGTGATGCTCATGAGATTAGGCTTACGAAATTATGATATGTTTAATGCTTCATGAAAATCCCCAATGATGTATTATGAATTGTTCACTATGGTCATCTATCAAGAAGTGTCATATCTTGTCAGTTTCATACTATCGAGTCCTGGGGGTACTTGTACCCGACAATTTAGTTCTGTGCCTGGAGCCAGTGTCATGTTTTCTAGATACTCTTAGTCAAGCCATGATTCATAGAACTCAGTCAGTCATGTGACTCAAAAAAACTCAGTAAACTCAGTAATCTTAGAAATATTAGAAATTCAGTAATCTCTGTAATGTTCCGTCAATCAACGAAACTCAATGAACGCATTTCAATTTAGTTTAGTTAATCATATTCAGTGTCTATTCATATGGGAGTAGGATTCAGCACCGAGTGAGCCCAAGGATGGGAACTCACCTGTTATTAGAGGGTGTGATTCTTAGAAATAATCCTTGCACTCCACAACTACGTAGCCAGCGTAGGTTGAGACATCAAACCTACTAGTTGAGGGTAGATAAGGTGGCTTAACCGGTTATATGAAGGTCCCACAATTTTCCTTAGAGTACCTGTTAGATAAGGGATTACTCACATATTGTCCTTACCAGTGGCGCGGTATTGACACCTTTCTAATTGGGGTTACAGATTGAACCCCAACTCAGCTACAATAGCTTATTAGGGGCATGTCGGTTAGATGAATACTTTCCATAGTTACAGTATCAGCCTTAGTCTCAATAACAGAACTTAGATAGTTCTACAAAATTCAGGACTGTCAGATACAGTCACCCAGTTCAGTACGGAACTCAGCTAGTTCTATCAGAAATAAGACTGTCAGACACAGTCATTCAGATAATAGTATATTAGTTATATAAAACTTATGTTATCAGTATTCAGATTCAGTGATGACATGATCTCATTCACAGTTCATGTATTCATGCACTTATTCTCACGCTCATGTTATCTAGTCAGTTAGTATTGTTCGTGCATATAAACCCCTTGCATTCAGCCTACCTCACTTGCATACCAGTACAGTCAATCGTACTGACGTATTTACGCTATGGTGTTTTATACCATAGGTTAAGAAGTACGAGATCCAGAGCACCCTTAGTAGATCAGACGTTCAGCAGACAGACTAGCAATGAGTCCTCATTATTCAAAAATATTGTTATTGGATTATTTCATTCTTTCAGTACTTAATTTATTTCAACAGTCTGGAGTTAGTTGGGGACATGTCCCATCATCTCCACAATTTTTATATAGTTTAGAGGCTTCCAGACTATAGCATATTCAGACAGTTATTTCAGTCATTTTGGTGTTGATATACCGTATTTTTCAGATGTTATGTTTTATCAGATATTTGAACCATATGGCCTTTCAACCTTTTATTCTGCCTTTCTGGAGTATATTATGCAGTGCTCAGGTTGAGATATCAGTCATGGGTTAGCTTGTGGTCCTTTGGGGTCATGAGCACCGTGTAGCATTTCGGGTACCAGATTCGGGGCGTCACAGTAATTTTAAGTAGCTATTATATATTTTCGTATCTAAGAAATTGTATAATTTTCTTACTTAAATAATTATTTTATTGAAATTGAAATTTGATCAAGAGTTATGTTGAACATTTATCAAAATAAATTAAATCTTGATTTAAGTATAATTTGTTCTAGAAAATATTTATTTCATTTTATTAAATCAAGAAGCTCGAGATTAAAATAGTTATTAATTTATTTCAAATTTTGACTAAATTTAGTCAATTTATTAAATTTGACCTTAATTGTAATCAACTTGGTCACTTGCAATGCAATTGGCCAATTAATTTTCAATAGGTTAATATTTAAATCTAATTGACTAAAACCCTAACAATTAGGCTATTTATTAAATAAGCTTAAAACTAATTACCTAACCCTGTTCCCATTCTTTTTTTAACTGGGCCACCAACCCAAAGAAAGCACTCCACATTACACCTTCAAACACCAACTGCCCACCAGGCCCAATAACCCTACACCCGACCCACCATCTTCTTCTCAGCAAACAATGTTAACAACTTTAATAACAGCAAAACCAACTCCAATCGCGACTTCAACAACGAACAACAATAACAATTCAAACAACCAACAAACCGTCGAACCCATAAGCCAATCGGGTGACCTAACCCGCATCCAGCAACCCCGACAACCCGTTAAACCGCTCTAACCCGACAACACACCAAACAACCCAACGACAACAACAACAACTTTCAACGCCAATAGGTGCAACAACAACGACCCCACACCAATACCACAGTGACACAAGGCAACAACAACAACTATTAATCTAATTTTTTTCTCAAAATTTTTTGACCTTGTACAAATACGGACGGTCACGATTAATTCGTATTTGAATTTCAAATTTTTTGTCCCCAATTTCTTATTTGATTCCCCCCAAAATCAGTCCAAAATCTCCTATAAATACCTACTTATGTAGAGACAAAAAAAGGGATTTTTGGGAAAAAATTAGGAGTTTTGGAGGCGCATGCTTCTAACCTCATGCAATCGAAATTCTCAAAGAACATAACTCAAAAAATCTTTCGGTGAAATTATTTTGAGCTCCTGTCGATTGAATTTAAATTTAGTGTTGAAAGTCATCGTCAACTCGTTGTTTAGGTTCACTGCCCAAAAAAAAGTGAACACATTTCCCTATTTTAGTGGATTATTCTTCATCGTCTTCCTAGACTTATATCGTAACTGTAATGATTGGGAATGTTCGCTGCAGAAATTTAGGATTTCACTATGTTTTCGTGTTATTTTGACAATATTCAACCTCACTTTATTTGAAAACTAAACGGTATAAATTGATTTTTGATAAACATTTTATAAATCTTTATAATGAAATTTAGTGAAAGAGTCCTATGGAAATGGTTCAAGTTACTATTTTTTTATTATAATTATAATTTTGTTTAATTTGTGTTGATAATTCAAAGGGTGCGCGTAATTTTGTAGCGAATTTTGATATAAGACGAAAATTGGATGTTATTGTGATGGTTTATTGTGTTTGTGAATTCTGTTAAGTATAAGGTAAAAGTTGAAGGTTCTTGTAATGGTTTATTGTGTTTGAGTAGTGTAATTTGTTAACTCGAGAATATAAATTACTCCTTAGAAGTAAGGAAAAGAATTTAGCTTTAGGATATACAGAAAACCACGAATTCATGCTATTTTGTTTGAATATATGTAGTAATTGTTATTTGAGAATCATGTTCACTTGCTTAGGTTGATTTTGTACATATGTATACCTCCCTCCCTCATATTATTATTTTAATGTATGCTACGAGTTTAATAAAATATTTAACATACTCTCACCAACTAAACAATGCTTCATGATGTTATTGTTATATTAGTATGATGATGATGATTTGTTTGTTGGTAAGTTGCAAGTAAGTCAAAAAATATATAAATTATAGTTTACTTGGATTCTTGAACTCTCTACAATTGTGTCTAGTTTGTTTAACTAGCAAATTGCTTATTGTTACACGATTCTCTTCTTCTTTAAAGAATTAAAAAAAAAATTATATTAATACTAATTCAGAATCAAAAGAAGATTCCACTAGCAAAGTCTCTCTTTTTCATTTTCTTTTACACTCTAATGGTGTATGTTTGATGAGAAAAATTTTGATTTTATATATTTGGTGGCTGTAAGTGGGAAGTACCTAATACAAAAATTTTAGGTACTTTTTAGGCACCCTTATCATATTGAGTGTTTACAAATGATTGTTTTAATTTGATTAGTTCATAGCCGATTGATATCTAACTCTTTGCCCCTTTTATCTGCATGAATCCCTCCGTCAAGTCTCTCAGACTCCCATCCCCAGCATTCCGTTGGGTTAAACCCAACTTGCATCGAGCCAGGACCCGTGTCGAGTCTATAAAATGGATTAATATACTATGGACAGCTTTTGGTATACATTCGTATATGCTATATATACAGGCTTTATATGTCAAAGATGGATGATATATGCCAACATATGATGCATAGTGAAGCTAGAAGCAAATATACAACCATTTACGTATTGATATACAGGGAATATATGGAAAAACATTAAGAAAAGGGCTGCGATATACAACTGATATATACAGCTGAAAGATGGTTGAAATGGGACCATTTAAATAGGCCCAAAACCAATGTTGTCCAGATTTGAAAATGGGCTAATTAAGTCCCAATTTCAATTCTTGTATTTATTTTTTATAGCTTATAATGTTTATTTGTATTAACTAATGCTTTAACTCAATTAATCTAGATAAATTTCCTAAGGTGTTGCCGTTTTATTTTATCATAGTTTTCTTTTATTTAATTCATAATTTTTTTCACCTAATTTGTCATATCTAAAAGCAGATTCAATGGGTTCCTTCAATTTTCTTCCCAAAATAAGTCTTCTAAAAGTGTGTATTTTATTTTAAGATGACATTTATTTTGTTCATATGATTAATAGTATATTTGGATTAAAGTAATTTTCTCCAAACCTAAGAAATTAATCTTAAAATCTAAGAAAGTAATTTGTTTTGAAAATCAACTTTTCAAAAATTAGCAAAGTGCTTTCAATACTCTCTTAGCATCTTTTCAAAGGAATTTTTCATAGTAAAATTGACTTTTCTATAATAATAAGAAAATAACTATACAATCTCCTTCCTTTTCCATAAAAAATCAAAAACATCTTCCTCTTGAAATCCAAAGAAAATTGCAACTTAGTTTAATTCAAATAGAATGTTTCTCCTTCGAATAAATAAATGTCATGTTTAAGTAAATAATTTTAATATTTTCTATAAAATCAATTCCTTGCGATATTTAGCTACTTTTAGTTAGTCAAGTTAGTTCTTTTTCGTAAACCGTTTTAAACGGATGCTCCAAAATGCCTTAAAAACCTTCTTAGGACGTTAATTGAATTCTTACCCAGTTTCTCTAGTTTTAAAGGTTTATTTTTATTTTTGAACCTTAGAAACTCTTTTTATTTTTTTCTTGATTTTTTCTATAAAAATCAAGTGGCGACTCTGTGAATTTTCTTAAAATTATTTTAAATTTTTTGAAATAGTCTTAAGAGATCAAAATCATTTTCTTTTTAAATAAAATCCGAAAAGGATAAAACAGAAATGGCAACTCTGCTGGTGATTTAACTAGGTTCTAACCAAATATTTGAACTAACTTCTTTGACTAATTATTCGGGTTTATAAAACTAGAACTGTTTGTTTACTTATGTGTTTAAATTTTTGTAAAATTTAAATTGTTGTATTTCATGGCATACTTTCATATTTGAATATATAAACTGTTTTGGGGTTTCGCAAATGTCCCGGCCCCTATTTATCAATTCCAAATGAAGTGTTGGAAATACGACAGTTTATTGGCACGTTAGGTGTCTGATGACCGTTCGCATTTTCAAACCCGAGTTGTCCACTTGGGAACCTGGTCAAAGCCCACTCTAGATACCTAGGATAGAGCAAAACCAAAACCCTACTTAGGCATGATTCTAGGATGACCCAATACCTGAGGGGATATTGTGCCCATTAAAAGAACCCACCTTACATCTATTGACCACGAGTCAATAACAGATGATCTTTCTTTATGTGTTTTAATTGAAGGATGTAATGTCGGACTATGCAGAAGATCATACCTTGTGATATATTTGAGGGCAACGAAACATCTTACAAATGTCATGTATACCCTCTAAACGTTAGGCTTACCTTTGGCTTAAAGGTCCCATGTATGCTAAGACGCGTAATAACTGTTTATGTGCTAAAGTATTTTATTGTTTTGCTTTGTCTATATTTTCTTGATTTTGTGTTTAAATAACCTATCTTTGCCTTTAAATAAGACTAGTCCATTATTCTATTTCTAAATCTTAGAGCATTAATAGGCATATAAGACTCAAAATTTAAACCCTTTCAAAATACCCTTAAAAGTCCGTCAATTATATTCCATCTAATCTACCTCATGTTTTATTTCAAAATGTCATTAGGTCATTGGCCAATTCACATTGAGCATGCTTCTCTTACAATTCATTTTTATCGCACTCAATTATAATTAAAGCCATCCAGATGTTCTATTAATGGAAATATCATGATGTCTTCAAAAGAGCTTTTCGAATAAACCTTTTAGAACGTTTATTCGTAAACAACAATTTCTCCAAATCATTGGTTAATTCTAATTCAAAATCCATCAAATGGTCAAAGTTTCGATCATTCAGTCACTTTTTTCAACGCATCCTATTCTTTGAATTCTGGACTAGTCTGTTTCGAACCAAATATATGTCATTTGTTTCGTACATTATTTTGGTTAATTATTATGATAAAAAACTAATATTTTTATCTTTTGAGTGTTTTTCTTTTCTTTTAGAGAGAGGTTGATTTATGTTGGTAGTCAAACTTGCCCGCTTCACAAAGACAAAAAATAATTGTTGGCAGAATATCAATATTTCACACAGTTTAAGGTCTAGAAAGCAACTACAGTTTCATCAGTTCTTGCTTAGGATAATAGAAGGACTCGTTCAACTATGTATTCTAGTTTAATTAACACAAATACTTCATCCGACTCAATTTCTACCTTCTCTGTGGCAATGGACCCAAGTGCCTCAACAGGAAGAGAAATAACCCCAGAGCTCATTACCGGTTTGGAGCAACAAATTTCCAAGCTAAGTCTCATGGTGATGCAAAGTAGAACACCTTCTCAAACTCCTCCAAACGTGACTCTGCCTCCTGTTGCTCGACAAAAGAGGCCTATATTTTTGACGTCAGAAGGAGTTAATCAGGAAGGTCATTTTACTCATGCTTCTCAAAATACCCGTTTTGTGTATGCATTTTCTCACCAAAGGTTTAGAACATATCATTGTCACACCAAGCTCCGTCAGTGTACACTTATTCTATTACCCCACCAGTAACACAAACTCCAGGGTTATACCTCTTAGATATTAATCATTATGTTGAAACAGAGAATGGTCCAAGAATATACATTAATGAGATGGTGAACAGAAATCTCAAGGTCTTGGAAGATGCAATGATGAGTCTTCGGGGGCTTAGAAGTAATCAAAGTGTGAAGTATGAAGAGTTGTGTGCATTTTCTGAGATTGAGTTGCCTCCTGGTTATAAGATCCCCAAATTCGAAAAGTTTGATGGATCCGAAAATTCCTTCTTTCATTTGAAAACTTATTATAAAAAGTTCATTGCTGTGGAAAAGAATGAAGGAATACGGACCAAGTTATTTATTTAAAGTTTGAGTGGAAAGGATTTAGAATGACATGCTAAACAACATGTGACTAAATGGAGCACCTGGATGACCTGGCAAATATTTTTGTGGATCACTACAAGTTTCATGTCGATATTATTCCTAACATAATCTCTATCACGAACCTATGACAGAAATCAAATGAGAGTTTTTGCGAATATGCCATACACTGGAGAGAAGAAGCAATCAAGGTACATCCTCCTATATAAGAAGCTGAAATGATCAACTACTTTATCCATGCACTAAATTCAGAATACTTCGATCACATGGTAACAATGGCTGAAAAAATATTTACTAAGATTGTTAAGACTGGGGAAATGATTGAGAATGGCCTCAAGACAGAAAGGATAACAAATTTTACATAACTACAATCCACTAATAAGGGCTTCCAACTTAGCTCTTTCGAAAATGGGAAGAAAAAAAAAGAAGGAAGTAATAGGAGTGATGACTCAAAAAAATTCTTCCAACTACAAGCAACCTCCTCAATATCAACCCAATTCTTGGTATGCTCACAATCCAATCTTCAACACACAGGTAACATATCATGTTTAACCTCTACCACAAAACTATCAAAATAATTCTTATCATGCCAATCATGAAAGGTAGCCTCCCAGAATTTTTACGCCATTGGAAGAATCTCTTACACAACTTTTTGAAAGGTTGAAAGAAGCAAAACTACTTCATCCAATGGAAGCAAAGCCTGCAAACACTTCTACTAATTGGTATGATCCAAATAAGCGATGTGCTTACCACTCTGGAGTTGTTAGACATGATACAGAAAAATGTATCACTCTCAAGCACAAAATTCAGGATCTAATTGACAACAAGGTGATAACGCTTGAAGAAACTCCAATTAATGTTAACAACAATCCATTGCCCAATCACAAGAAGTAGTCATTGGCACCATCAATCAGAAAAAGTATGAATTTTTCTCAAAAGGCGCACTTTTGGCGTTCTTCTATCCTGCATTTAGAAGTTACTGTTTTCTTTTCTTGTAATCATACTTTCTTATGGCATTTTCTTGTAATTGCAATTTGTTGCTTTATTTCCTTGTAATTGTACTTTATGGTTTGATTTCCTTGTAATTGCACCTTTTTAGTTATAATGAACTACATTCGATGTGATTTCCCTTGTGCAATACATAAGCATCTTGTATTGGCTTCTGTCACGCTATCAAAAATATCAAATATCTCTTTTATTTTGTATGAACTACGTTTGACCTAAATTTTCAAAAATGAGATAAGTAAGCGGCCTGTGTTGGCTACGGTCAATCCCTTAGAAGATTTACCTTTATACTTTTTGTTGGAGTTATATTTCCTACCTTAATGGAATGCGTAGACGTCATGCTGACTCGATCATATTTTTCGTAAGATTTTCATAGAAACTATGGTAAAAATTTAGAGAAGTTCTAAAAAATCATCAAAAGGATCCTTCCCTAAGTTAAATGAAGATGACATTGTAGCATGTAACTGGAGAAGAAATTTTTGAGAAGATCTAAAAAATTTCACAAGAACTTGACATTGGCTACAAAGTTGAAAATCAGACGTTGCTGAGATCAGGGCATAATTTTTAAAGTTCCTTATGCTTAAAGTAATCTATGTCAAAAACAGCTCAAGTATTTTGCATGTTAGACCGGGATAGAATTTTTGAGAAGATCTCAAACATATCATATTAAACAATGTCATAAGAAAGTTTAAGAGTTTCTAAATATGGGCAAAATTTTTTAGGGAGATCCTAAAAAATCCCACAACAACCACACTTCAAGCCTGCAAGTCGATGATCAACAAGGTACATCAGTAGAGCAAGGCAATACCAACAAAGTCATTCTCTCAAAACTAAGAATTTTTCTTTGAATGCAGGAATAGTAAAGTCACAAAGTTGATAATGTTAAGCATGACAAAGGGCATTATTAGACCCGTTGTGTCCTTGCCACGATAAATCGGATAACTTCTCTCCCCCATCTTCCTCTAATTTTATGTTTTTATTATTTGGTTATGATTTCTAACACTTTCTCTGATTTTACAGAAAAATGATCGGGCATAACAATGAAGATATGGAGATATTATCAAAACTACTATCTCTAAATGACGTTATCCAAGATCGCCTCTAAAAAATAATGCAAAAGTATCTTCTCAAAGCTTGAGGATCCAATCCAGAATCTCAGGATATGTACAAGTCCTTTGAAGAACTCCTGATTAGAAAGATGAAGTTCATTTTATTTGGGTGGTCCACCCTTTTAAAATGGCACATCTTATTTCAACCACCCTTTCTAAAAGACATATATTATTATATTTAGACCATTACCTCATCTTAAGTGACATGTTACAGTCAAGGTAGGTTGTCCGTCTTTCAAAGAGGCACATTGGATCATCACCCCATTCAAAGTGACACGCTACATTCAAGATAGGTCGTCCGCCTTTCAATGAGACACATTGGGTCGTCACCCAATTCAAGTGAACTGTTACATTCAATATTGGTTATCCTCTTTCTAATGAGACATGTTGAGTCGTCACCCAGTTCAAGTGATATGTTACATTTAATATTGGTCGTTCACCTTTCAATGATACATGTTGGGTCGTCACCCCCATTCAAGTGACATATCACATTCAATATTAGTCGCCTGCATTTCAATGAGATATGTTGGGTCGTCACCCCCGATCAAAGTGACATGTCATATTCAAGATAGGTCTTCCATCTTTCAATGGGACACGTTGGGTCGTCACCAAAGTGACGTATCATATTTAATATTGGTCGTCCGCCTTTTAATGAGACACATTGGGTCGTCACCCCGTTCAAGTGGAACGTTACATTTTCAATGAGACGTGTTGGGTTGTCACCTCGTTCAAAATGACATATTACATTCAAAATAAGTTGTCCACCTTTCAATGAGACACATTGGGTCGTCACCCCCATTCAAGTGACATATAGGTCGTCCGTATTTTAATGAGACATACTGAACCGTCACTCCATTCAAAGTGGGATATCACATTCAAAATAGGTCGTTCGCCTTTCAATAAGATGTGTTGGACCATCACTCCATTCAAAATGGTTGTACAAATTGGTTCAACTATCTCAGCATAGCATATTCAAATGGGTTTACACCAATTTACATTTGTGTAATGCTACATTTACAACTAATCATTTGTTTGAGTTGTTGTCAAGAGAATCCAAAAGGATGAAATTCTCAAATCAAATCCACAGGTATGGATGACTCCAGAAAAAAATACAACACAACATGGAACTCTTTTTTAGCAGCGAACTGGGACATAGTCTGAAGACGAATTTCAAACTCTTTGGACGCAAACTGAAGGACGACTTGCACCACCATCAAACCATATTCCTATCAGAAGGCATGTGGATATTTCAGAATATTTTAGTTTTGGTTTTACCTCTGGGGCAATTCTAAACTCGCAGTAAAGGTAGTCTTCCTCTTCTTTGAAAATCAGGTGACAACACCTTGAGTTTTGGAAATTATGTCCATGAAGCCCTCAGTTACGGGTGTAAGGGGCCCCACATTTATAATTGGGATAAATGGAAGCCTCTTTTCCATAACTCGATATAATTGTCACTCTGTTCAAACCAAAAGTCTTCTAAAATAAAAGACTATTTTTTCTACCGATCGAGTCGAGCTATAGGCAGTCTGATTCTCCGAGTCTCAGAGATGTGTAGGCTGAGCTCAATGTAGAAAACTAGACTGCATTCCAACCTCCCCCCAATCTTCTTATTCCTCATCTTTTTGGTTTCACCGAAATTTAAAACTCAGAATATCTTATGAATTCTTTAAAAATCGTGCTTTAAAAATTAAGTTTCATGAACTACAAGTGGTCTGAATTCTCATGCAACCTGAGATATGTAGGAAACCCGATACCGGAGTCCGACCATAACTTCCTAAAACTCGTGCGAAAACCAATCCCCTTCGAGAAATGAATTTGTGGTAAAACAAAATTAGGAATGTCAAACTCTCTTTGCCCAGGGTTACTTGCATCCACCTTGCCCAAAGGGAAGGGGTAGTTGTTGACACCTAATTTTTGCCCTCCACAACTAAGTTCAATTTTGAGTTTCTTTGGTTTTAAATAAAATTATAATATTTATCCTATCCAAATTAAAAAAATTCAAAATATTTATATGCATAATGTAGTCATTTTAAGTAGTGATTATATATTTTCGTATATACGAAATTGTATCATTTTCTTACTTAAATAATTATTTTATTGAAAATTGGAATTTAATCAAGAATTATGTTGAGCATTTATTAAAATAGATTAAATCTTGATTGAAGTATAATTTGTTCTTGAAAATAATTTATGTAGAAAATATTTATTTCATTTATTAAATCAAGAAGCTCGAGGTTAAAATAGTTGTTAATTTGTTTCATATTTTGACTAAATTTAGTCAATTTATTAAATTTGACCTTAATTGAAATCAACTTGGCCACTTGCAATGCAATTGGCCAATTAATTTTTAATAGGTTAATATTTAAACTAATTACCTAACCCCTTTCCCATTTTTTAATTGGTCCACCAACCCAAAAAACACTTCATATTACACCTTCAAACAGCAACCGCCCACCAGGCCCAATAACCCCATACCCGTCCCACCATCCCCTTCTCAGCAAACAGCGTTAACAACTTTAATAACAGCAAAACCAACTCCAACTGGGACTTTAACAGCAACAATTCCAACAGCCAAGAACCCATTGAACCCGCAAGCCAATCGGGTGACCCAACCAGCATCCAGCAACCCCGACAACCCGTTAAATCGCTCTAACCGGACAACTTACCAAACAACCCAACGACAATAACAACTTTCAACGACAACATTTGCAACAACAGTGACCCCACACCAATAACACAGTAAAGCAAGTCAACAACAACAGCTATTAATTTAGATTTTTCTCAAAATCGTTCAATCTCGTATGAACACGGACGGTCACGATTAATTCGTATTTGAATTTAAAAATTTTTGTCCTCAATTTCTTATTTTTTTTCCTCCAAAATCAGTCCAAAATCTCCATAAATACCCACTTATGTAGAGAGAAAGAGAGATTTTCGGGGGAAAATTGGGGGTTTTGAAAACGCATGCTTCTAACCTCACGCAATTGAAATTCTAGGGGAACATAATTCAAAAAATCAACTTCCGATGAATTATTTTGAGTTCCTGCGGATTGAATTTAAATTTAGTCTTGAAAGTCGTCGTCAACTAGTTGTTTCAGTTCACTGCCCGAAAAAGGTGAACACATTTTCCTGTTTTAGTGGATTGTTCTTCATCTTCTTCTTAGACTTTTATCGTAGTCATAATGGTTGGGACTGCTCGCTGTAGAAATTTAGGATTTGACTGTGTTTTCATGTTGTTTTGACAACTTTCAACCTCATTTTATTTGAAAACTAAATGGTATAAATTGATTTTTGATAAGTACTTTATAAATCTTTATAATGAAATTTAGTGAAAGAGTCCTATGGAAATTGTTAGGTTACTGTTTTATTATTAGGATTATGATTTTGTTTAATTTGTGCTGATAATTTGAAGGGTACGCATAATGTTTTTAGCGAATTTTAGTATAAGGTGAAAGTTGGAGGTTCTTGTGATGGTTTATTGTGTTTGTGAATTCTGTTAAGTATAAGGTAAAAGTTGGAGGTTCTTGTAATGATTTATTGTGTTTGAGTAATGCAATTTGTTAACTCGAGAATATAAATTGCACCGTAGAAGTAAGGAAACTAATTTAGTTTTAGTATATACAGAAAACCACAAATTCATGTTATTTTTGTTTGTATATATGTAGCAATTGTTATTTGAGAATCATGTTCACTTGCTTAGGTTGATTTTGTACATATGTATACCTCCCTCTCTCATACTATTATTTTGATATATGCTACGAGTTTAATAAAATATTCAATATACTCTCACCAACTAAACAATGCTTCATGATGTTATTGTTATATTAGTATGATGATGATGATTGGTTTGTTGATAAGTTGCATGTATGCCAAAAAAAATGTAAATTATAGTTTACTTGAATTTTCGAACTCTCTACAACTGTGTCTTATTTGTTTGACTAGGAAATTACTTGTTGTTACACGATTCTCTTCTTCTTTAAAAAATTAAAAGAAAAAAGAAATTATTATATTAATACTAATTAAGAATCAAAAGAAGATTCCACTAGCAAAGTCTCTCTTTTTCATTTTCTTTTACACTATAATGGTGTATGTTTGATGGGGAAAAAATTAATTTTATATATTTGGTGGCTGCAAGTTGGAAAGTACCTAATACAAAAATTTTAGGTACTTTTTAGGCACCCTTGTCATATTGAGTGTTTACAAATGATTATTTTAATTTGATTAGTTCATAGCCGATTGATATCTAACTCTTTAACCCTTTTATAGGCATGAACCCCCTCCGTCGAGTCTCTCGAACTCCCATCCCTCGCATTCCGTTGGGTTAAACCCAAATTGTGTCGAGCCAGGACCCATGCCAAGTCCATAAAATGGTTTAATATACTTTGGAAAGCTTCTGATATACATTCATATACGCCATATATACAGGCTTTATAGGTCAAAGGTGGTTGATATATGCCAACATATGATGCATAATGAAGCTGGAAGAAAATATACAACCATTTACGTGTTGATATATAGTGAATATACAAAAAAAATGTGAATAAAAAGGGTTGCAATATACAATTGAAAGAGGGTTAAAAAGGACCATTTAAATAGGCGCAAAACCAAAGTTGTCCAGAATTGAAAATGGGCTAATTAAGGGCCCAATTTCAATTCTTGTATTCATTTTTTGTAGCTTATATTGTTTATTTGTATTAATTAATTGTTTTAAATCAATGAATCTAGACAAATTTCTAAGGTGTTGTCGTTTTATTTTATCATAGTTTTCTTTTATTTAATTCATATTTTTCACCTAATTTGTCTTGTCTAAAAACGAATTAAATGGGTTCCTTTGATTTTCTTCTCAAAACAAGTCTTCTAAAAGTGCGTATTTCATTTTAAGATGACTTTTATTTTGTTCATATGATTAATAGTTTATTTGGATTAAAGTAATTTTCTCCAAACCTAAATAATTAATCTCCAAATCTAAGAAAGTAATTTATTTTGAAAATCAACTTTTCAAAAGTTAGCAAAACACTTTCAATACTCTCTTAGCATCTTTTCAAAGGCATTTTTCATAATAAAATTGACTTTTCTATAATAATAAGAAAATAACTATACAATCTCCTTCCTTTTCCATAAAAAATAAAAATCACTTTCCTCTTAAAATCCAATGAAAATTGCAATTTAGTTTAATTCAAATAGAATGTTTCTCCTTCGAATAAATAAATGTCATGTTTAAGAGAATAATTTTAATATTTTCTATAAAATCAAGTCTTTGCGAAATTTAGCCACTTCTAGTTAGTCAAGTTAGTTCTTTTTGGTAAACCGTTTTAAACGGGCGCTCCTAAATGCCTTAAAAACCTTCTTAGGACGTTAATTGAACTTTTATCCAGTTTCTCTAGTTTTAAAGGTTTGTTTCTGTTTTTGAACCTTTGAAACTCTTTTTATTTTTTTCTTGATTTTTTCTATAAAAATTAAGTGGCGACTCTGTGAATTTTCTTAAAATTATTTTGAAATTATTTTTTTGAATTTTTTTAAATAGTCTTAAGAGGTCAAAATCATTTTCTTTGTAAGTAAAATCCGAAAAGGATAAAATACACAAAATAAAAGATATCGACAAAATTGAAATTATAGGAGCAATACTAGTGATTCTATAACTATTAGTATGGATAGATAATAAGATAACACACAACTATCTACTAACATTCTATCCTAATTTGTATCCTTCACAATCTCCTATATATTACTAAGAAACCTTAATATACGGTTTGGATGATGGTTTTTTATGGTGTGGTATGGTATAGTATGATTATTAAGAGAGTCGTGTTTGTTTTAATTATTTCTTAAAATGTATGATAGGATATGATTTAATTTCATAGTCTCATAACCATGAAAATCCTCATTTTATGTAACCACCGATTTGGTGGTATCCCATGATTTGCTTAATTTTTTTTCAACTATGTCCTTACTTAATATTTTATAATTCAATTTTATCCTTCACCCTATATAATTTAGGAAAAAATTCACTAGCAAACTTAAACACATAATTAGGCATTTCATAGCACCAATTTCATAATTATCCAAAATAACTTGTATTTTGTATTTTAGGTCATTTCTTACCATAAAATACATACATAAATGGATTAATGCACCTTATTTTTCTCAAATCTGTTGAGATAAATAACGAATGATTTAACCCCAACAATGACCCATGAATTTAAATTTACAGATTTCTTTTTTATAAAATATTCCTAATAAATGAATACCTACTTTATTTTCAACAGCACAATTCAAATTCAAAATCAATTTCACTGTATATTTCCTTTTCTTAATGATATTCAAATTAAATCATATTTGTTGATACATGTATTCAATCCCAAACTTGATTTTTAGATCTTTAATATATGTATTTCACCAGAATTGATTTTGAAATTTATCATAAACATCTTTGTCCAAACTCGATTTTGAGATTTTGAAATTATTGGTACTTACAGATTAAGTCAATTTGTCCAATTCAATGTATATTTTGAATGTACTTGTTGAGTTATTTTTTGATTGAACTCGATTTTGCTACATATTCAATTCAGAGTGTCGATTTTATTATTCAGATTGTAATTGTATATTATATATATATATATACAAATATATATATATATATATATATATATATATATATATATATATATATCCAATACCCAACAACTATATCTGAGACGGTACAAAATACATATCAGACGTTGAACTATACAATACCCAAAAACTATATGTACATATACATATATAACATATAATACATATTTGACAATGTAAGTATACAATCCAAATACATATTTGATACAACATAGTCCAAAATATGTGACACTGTAGAAAAATACATATACATATACATATACATATACATATACATATACATATACATATACATATACATATATAATTTGTTAAATACATATGCAAATACATTTACAAATACAATCGTGTTAAATACATACACAAATATCTCTTTTTCATCTTCTTTTGAATCATTTTTGGAAGATTTTTCAACTTCAGAACTTGAAATTTTGCTGCTTGTTCCGACATCTTTTGCTTTTCTTTTTCTCTAGTTTTAAAATTTTTGGTGATTTTGGAGAAGAATTTTTTTTTCAATTCTTTTTCTTTCATAATTTTGTTCATCTTTTCTGAATCGTTATGATGCTTCGCCCTCACCTCTTCAGCACTCATTATTTCTTCTACTTTATAGGTGTAGAAACAATTTTTATATCTTCATCTTGAGATAGTCCAATATAAAAAGATGGTGGATTATCAAAAACTAAATTAATAGGGGTATATCTCTATTAGATCTTCTAATTGGTGTGTATTCCGCCATTAGATAAAACCTCCACAATTATACAAACAAAAGCTTTAAAAAATGAAATATGACAATAATAACGATAATAAAGATATAAAACATAAAATAAATAAATTTTGGGGAAGAGATTAAATGCAATAACTGAAAATTAATGGTTACCTGATTTTTTGAAACATGGTCTTTGTAGAAAAAGTGAGAAAAACATGAGAAAAAAATTGCTAAATTTTAAATCTGAAAAATAGGAGAAAAAATTAAAAAAAATATAAGAGATAAAGAAAGAGATAAATGTAATTGCTTGAAAAAGGAAGAAGTTACACAAAGTAACGGTAAAAAGACTGTAGTGGCTTGCCCCAGTGAAAATATTGTTACATTTGCTATAAAACTTAATTTTGTAAACGTGTTGGTATTTAGCTTAATTATAGATTTAAATTTGTTATTTCTTGTATTTTTCTATTATTAATCTTCACCTCCTACCTTGACCCCCACCCCACCAGCCACCCTCCCCCCTCCCCCCAATTTTTATTTATATAAATTTTTTTTTTTAGAAAATTTTATATTTTTTTCTTATGCCACCCCTACCCCGACCCCAACCCCGACCCCGACCCCACCCCAAATTTTTTCAAAAAATTATTTTTAAAAAATAATTCAAAATTTTTTCTTACCCCACCCCTATCACTATCCCACCACCTACTAGCCCTCCTCCCCGCACCAACTTTCTTCAAAAAAAATTGAAAAAAAAACTTCTCACTCCCCCCTATCAGACCCCCTCCCCCCACCACACCCCCGCCAAACACACAGACACACAAATATATATATATATATATACACACACTAGATGGGCAAGGCCCATGCTCAGCAAAGGCCCAACATATCAATTTACAAGCTGGTTAATTTCTGGATGCTTTGTATAGTCATTTGGTAATGAAAAAAGAATGAAAAAGTAACCGATGGAGAAACAAACATAAAGCTTACACACCTCTTTACAAAGATACATTAAAAAAGTAACAAGGTAAAAGCATAAAAGATAACATAATGAAGATACATTACCACAAATATGCATAGTTGCAGTTAATATTAATGCAAACTGATTATACCACCTTAAGCAACCAAATTTATTCTAATCTAATGCTAATAACTTCAGAATCAATCATCTAGTTACAAGTTTACCTTTATAAAATTTCTTTCAAAATCACCAACTAATGCAAAGGTCATTCATTTCACTTTTACTTTGTTGCACAACATGATTCCACAACTCAAACTCCTAATCCTGCAAGTCGCGGTTTGAGTTGTGACCTTTACTATGAGTCTTTTAACTGCAATAATTTAACAAAAAAGGGTAAAAAAAAAATACCTCTAAACTATCTGAAATGGATCGAAAATATCCCTCGTAAGTTTTTGCTCAAAAATATCCCTCCGTTAAATATTTGGCTAAAAAATACCCCTCTCCTTAACAGAATTCCACTAAGCATGCCACCTAAGTAAAAAATAGTCATGTCACCATCCACATTTAAAATTTTATTTTTCAGAAAAGGATCAAAAATATTTCTGAACTATCTGAAATGGATCAAAAATACCCCTTGTTAGTTTTTTGGCTCAAAAATACCCTTCCCCTTAACGAAACTCCACTAAGCATGCCACCTAGGTAAAAAGGTCACGTGGCTATACCACATCACCATCCACATGTAAAGTTTTATTTTTTAATTATATGGCATTCATTTCTTCTTGATGAAGAAATTAAATAAAAAAGATTATATTCAGTGATGTTAATTTATTTTTTCTGGACTTAATGAATGTTAATAATTTTTTCTAATTTTATGTTTAATCATCAAGTATTCTTAGAATTTTTGAAAATTCCACTTTCAGAAAAGTAAATGACATTTAATATATTTTAATCATTAAAAAAATATGGATATAATTTTCTTTAATAATCTATGTGAAAAGTTATCATATAATGAAAAAAATTAAATAATTTGTACTCCTTTAACAAAATTTATTTAGTACCTTCTCAATATCGAAAAATTCCAAAAACGTTAAACTAAATCCAGTAAAACACTGATTTATTTCATTTTATTTAAATATTTTTAGAAATTTTTAATTTTTCTATTTTTTTTCAGATCGATAAAAATGCTTTGCAAAAAATAAAAATAAAAATAAAGAAGAAAGGAATGTCATATAATTAAAAAGTAACATTTTACATGGGGATGGTAACATGGCATATCCACGTGGCTTTATTTTTTTATCTAGGTGGTCTGCTTGGGAGAATTTTGTTAAGGAAAGGAGTATTTTTTAGTCAAATATTTAACGGAAGAATATTTTTGAGCCAAAAAATTAACGATTGGTATTTTTAATCCACTTCAGATAGTTCAGGGGGATTTTTAACCCTTGTTAGAAAAATAAAATTTTACATGTGAATGGTGACGTGGCATAGCCATATGGCTTTTTTACCTATGTGGCATGCTTGGTGGAATTCTGTTAAGGGAAGGGGTATTTTTGAGCCAAATATTTTATGGGGGTATTTTTTAGCCAAAAAACTAAGGAGGAATATTTTTGATCCATTTCAGATAGTTTAGGGGTATTTTTGATCCTTTTTCGAAAAGTAAAATTTTACATGTGGATGGTGACATGGCATAGCCACGTGACTTTTTTTACCTAGGTGGCATGCTTGGTGAAATTCCGTTAACAGAAGAGGTATTTTTGACCCAAAAATTAATGAGGGGTATTGTTGATCTATTTCAGATAGTTCAGGAATATTTTTGATCCTTTTTCAATAATTTAAATATATTTTATTAGATCTGAAATTACCACGACTGTCCTGATCAATTATCAATTGCTGAAAAACAACTCCGAGATCGAACAAGACCTTCCCTTTTGTTCATCAGACTTACTCTCAGTGAATCCAAGCTCCTTAACATCAACTACTTCACCGAAGAGATCAACTCCTCCCTGGGATGCAACAGTGGCTTTAGAGCTCAGAACTTCTTGCAAAAACTCAAGTGCCGATTCAAAGCTTCCCCTCTCCCAATCCACCTCCCTGTGGATGCCCTCATGATTTCATCCTTCACTGCCTCCGCACACAATTCGTATATCCACCTTCTTTCATTCCTCTCCTTAACCCTCCCTATATATTCCACTATGCACTCATCCGTCAATCCACAACAGTCACATTTCGCCAACCCTACTTCATTCATTTTCACCTTCATCGTATCTGCGGACTTTCCTTCAGTTGTCTCTGTCATTGCTTGAACTACTTGCCTGAAACTATTACATAAACATATTCATAAAATACAATAAACGCTTTGAAAATTTAAAACTCAAATCACAAAATGAGCATTAATGAAATAGGTAATGTTATACCAACTTTAATTCCTCTAGTTAATATAGAAGGGATTATATACCGAAAAGGGCCTAAAATGTCCTTTAACTATTTGAAATGATGCAAAAATATCCTTCATTTATCTATTGGACCTAAAATGTCCTTTCCGTCAACCTATTAGGCCTATTTTGCCCTAACACTTAACAGCTAACTAATGACCCTACTTCATTAATGACGTGACACATTTCTATTGGTCAATTAATATTTAATTAAACTAATTAATTTTATTTTTTAAAACCTAACGATCCAACCAAATAACCCGACCCAACTAATAATCCGCCCCAATTCCTATTATTCTGTCAGGTCAAGTTAAAGGGATAGTCATCACTAAACCTCGGCTCATGAAGAAAGTCGATTTAAAAATTACAGCTGAGTGAAGTAAAATTCTTATCAAATTGGGCAACGCACTCTCCTCTCCATTCCGTTACGCATCAATCACTTCAAAAACTAAAGCTGAAACCACTTCCAAATATTACGAGCACTTGAATTCAGATTTTATGCGACAGAAAACCATTAAGCATTGGAAAGGCCTCGACAATCAATGGTTGGAAGACAAATAAACTAGTGAGACTAGAAAGCTTGTCAAGTTTGTTTGAATTTTTTCAGTTTTCAGAACATTAATGAAGTAGGGTCATTAGTTAGCCCTTAAGTGTAAGGGCAAAATAGGCTTAATAGGTTGATGGAAAGAGCATTTTAGAGGTAGATGGAGGACATTTTTACACCATTTCACATAGTTGAAGGACATTTTAGGCCCTTTTTCGAATTATACACTCATTTCAGCTTCTATACTGACCTGTAAAGCTGAAAATCAAGCGCGAATTTTACCGTTACAACAAAATTTTGTTGATAAACAAAGAATCATAAAATCTACAAATACTCGAAATCAGGAGCATGTTTTAGAGAACGAATAGATACACCAATAGAATTATATTTAGCTGATGATAGAATTATAAAACCTGTAGAAAAAAGCATAATAACTGTCGGTTTTAGATTTTTTGATTATTATTAGTTTAGGCATTAATAATTTTTGTCTTATTAGTAGACTTTTTGTAAAGTAGATTAATTTTAAAAACGTGAATACTCTTGTAAAGATTCATTCAGTCTATAAATAAGATGAACCCGATTTCATATTTATTTGAAAAAAATCAAATGATTTTTCGAATTATCTTTCTTTTTCGAGTGATCGTACCGTCAAGCCTATTATCTTAAGGTTTTTGAACTTTCTTTTCTCACTTTTTATGTTTGAATTTTTGTGTAGCTTTGCTAAGTGATGGTGTTGGTTTATTTAGTTATGTTATTGGCTAAGTTTCATCTGTTTACACTTTTAGAATCTGATAAGTGAATCCAAGTAGTGTAATTCTTGGGAAATTTGTGTTGGAAATGAAGGTTTGCTTCATCAACTTTCATTTTGATTTTGTACTGATTTGGAGTACAAAGAGTAGTGGAAAATGTCTCACCCCTTTTTATTTAATGCATTATAGATAAAGGATTGAGTTGATTTTTTAGATGTTCACTCAATTATTGGTTAAAGCTCATATGGGCGAAAATTTTCACCAAGCCACTTCTTGAAAATTTTGCACTTGGGATTTCCCAGAAGAGAAGAAAAATCTCAAACACAAATTGAACTTCACGTAAGGAGCTATGATAAAAATCATTGAATTATGAATAACACAAATTCATCCTTATTTTGAACTTCCCAAATATTTATCATCATAGTGAAGAAAAATATCAGTGGTACAACAATTTACAACAAACATGAAGTGAGACTGAGGTACAAACCATGCTTTCCTTAATTTTTTCTCTTTAAGTAGTTTCTTTGCATAATCAAGATTGTAAATTCAGAAAAAAAAAAAAAGTAACGGAAGATCTCTCGGGATTTTCAACCTTAATCATTCTTAGGAACTTACCAGAACCCCTGGCTTTACTGAAATGCCCTAGCTCAAGAAATTAATTTTGAAAGATTTTGTTAAATTGGTTAATGTTGATTAATTTATCAGTTACCTCCAAGAAATCGCCCTACTGAATCAGAAATACTGCAAGAGCATCAGAAAGCTGCAAAACACTACTAGCGTAACTATTAGCATTTCTTCCCAACTGATCAGACAAGTTACACTAAGGACACACGAGAAGTATTTCTTTATTATTCTAATTTTATTTTAGTCCGACTTGTAAAGGCATATGAGCCCTACTTAAGCTAAACTCCATTCTCTTAGCTTGCCTTTTAATAGTTTGAGATTTTTGTCACAATGAAATTTGATCTAACTTGGATGTTGAATGAAGACTACCAAGATGCTACCCTGTTCTTCTCGAACTTTAAATATGATAGGCATTCTCCCAATCTCCAAACAACAATAACAACACACCAGTTGTTGGGTACTATGTAGTTTTGATGATTGACAAACTGACACATGAATTAAACATTTTACGCTGGTCCACGCATAGGAAAGCAGATTTTCAGTTTCACTGATAGATACAGACAAAATTGCTTAAAGACAAAAACGAATAAGCAAGCCTAATTCTGATATACTCAAGCTATTGATCATGTAGGGAATATAACAAGTTGAATTTGATTCAAACATTTAATGATAAGGGAAAGCAATTTGAGTTGAAAAAGGAGTCCTACATGAAGAAGGAGTTTCACTTCTGAGTATATCTTGAAGAGTCTTATATGTGGGAGGAGAAAGATTCTGATAAATAAATATGTGCTGATTTAAAAGAGTTGGAGTTTTACTACAACACTAAGGAAAGAAGAATTGGAATTAAAGAAAGAGTCTCACTTGAAGTAGAACTCTATGCAATGAGAGTTCTATTTAAAGGTTGAGTTTGAAATAAAGAATGACTCTTTGGAGAGTTGTGCTTAAATAGAAAATGCACCAGTCAGAATAATTTATGCACTTAAAAAAGCAGAAAAGCTCAATCGATAGATTGACTTCACGAAGTGTTACTCAATCACTGAAGAAACACGTTGAAGAACCTGGTCCTCAGTACAGAATCCAGCTAAGAGTTTTAGCGTTGATTTTTAGAGTTGTTCATTGTGTTTGAGCTATTTGTGTAATATTAGTTTCAGTGTGTTATAAATTGAATTAGGAGTTAGTCTTCGAGTTGAAAAAACTCAGAGACTTTGGGAACACATACCTTGGGAGGTGTGTGTGTAGTTAGGAATTGGAGTTTATAATTCCTAGTTGTTGAGTTATAGGGATTAGAGTTTATAATTCCTAGTTGTTGAGTTATAAGAATTAGAGTTTATAATTCCTATTTGTTGGTTACAAGAGTTTTGTAATCAGTCGTTGTTGAGGCTCAGAGTTTTTAGTGAAGTTGGGGTTAAATCTTGTAGAGGTGCAGGTCGTGGTTTTTTACATCTTTTGAACCGGGTGTTTTTCACGTAAAAATTATTGTGTTCTTTACTTTCTGTTTACTACTTCCTTAAAACACGTCAGACAACACGTTCCATCGATAAGCAAAAGTTAGGCGAAAATAAGAAAATCAGTAGGACACGAATTCTTAACACCAGTGAAATCCCACAAATGAGGTTTGGGTTGGGTGAAGTGTATATAGGTGTTAC
This sequence comes from Capsicum baccatum var. pendulum, assembly GCA_030864225.1. Lineage (NCBI taxonomy): Eukaryota > Viridiplantae > Streptophyta > Magnoliopsida > Solanales > Solanaceae > Capsicum > Capsicum baccatum. Next base: position 159,120,502 of record CM061561.1, on the reverse strand, counting down.
CACGATAGACTTCGACATCATGACAACGAAAATGTGTCAAACACCAACATGTGTATCAGTGTTTCAAGCATATTATCAAATACCACATGTGCATCAATGTGAAAATCATATACCAACATAGCATGCAAATAGAATATACAACACGAAAACTATAGTCCAAAATACATTTGAAAAAAGAAAAATCTGGTGTACTAAAGCTTCCGCTATGCTCAGGGTTGAGGGAAGATCCCCACCACAAGCGTGTATTGTACTATAGTCCAAAATAAATATTTTCAGAAATTTCAGAGAATCAAAATTTGTAAATGAATTGCATGAGTATTTTACCTTTCTAAAATTGTAAAAGCTAACCAAAATCTCCAATCATGGAATGTGAAATCTGGTTAAATTGTGGTGGTGGATTACAAAAAATTCAAGAACTAACAATCACAGATACCATCGAATTCTCATTGTCAATAAATTGGTGCATTAGACGAAGAAATATAAAGAAAAAATTATCAGAACTAAAACTTGTAATATGTATCGAGACAAATTGAAAAGCAGAGAATGTGATTCATTTGCTCCAGTGGGTGAGAAAGAGTGAGAAGAAATAGAGAAGGGAAAGGAAAAATTTTTAGATAAAGATCCAAAGAGAAAAGGAGAATATTGTAATGTAAATGAGAATCATACCTATTTTCACAAATGCAGCACACATCATAGTAAGTAGCCATTTCGCCATAAAAATTACTTTTTTTTAGAGTTGGAGTTGTGTTTGGTCATGTCCTTTTTAAATTTTTTTTAGACTTTAGAAAAATCTTTTTTAAATATGATTTTATGCCGTCAACTTTTAAAAATTATCAAAATCACCCAACTACTAATACCTACTAACATACAACCAAATGTTGAGAAAATAATTTATATGTCTTCAATTGATAAAATAATTAACAACAAACTAATTATTATGATTGTTATTTTTCTAAAATTTGAATAAAAATATCACAAGCACGAGCTAAATAAGTTTATCTAACCATAATCGATTAAATAGAGAAAGTTATATTTTGATAAATATGATTGATAGATATAAATATATTTTATATATTCTTAAATTTGTTGATGAAAATTATTAATTATTTTCACTTGAATTAATTATTTTATTGAATTTGAACTTTTTAAAAAAATTACGGAATTTAGTTAATAAGAGGGATTTGTGTAAAAATTTAAAGATTGAGTTATATGTAATAATAATGAAAGTTGAAATTGGAAGTAGAAAAAAGGGAATCCATTTTCGAAATTTTATTCCGGAATTGTTTTTCAAAGTTTCATGGTCAAACACTATAATTTTCAACTCCAAAAATTTTTTTCGAAAAAAAGAGAAAAGTATCCATGGCCAAACGGTCCCTAAGTGAGTTTACAGTTATCCAATTATCCCTCAATTGAATCCAAATTTGTAGTAGAACTTTTGTTTCTTTTAGTATAACTAGTATACGTTCCTGCGCGCATCGCGCGAAAAATATTAGAGAAAAAAAGAGAGATGAAATCATGTTAATAGCCTGTTTAAGATTGTTTTTTTCTTAAAAAAAACTTGATTTTTTGAGATGTTTTTTTTAAAAAAAGAAGAGCGTTTGGTAACTTGCAAAAGTTCTTTTAAAAAGAAGCTAATAGTTTTTATGCTTTAGAGAAGAAATAGAAAATTCTGCATTTCAAAAAAAAAAAAAAAGCAAAAGCAGCAAATTATTTTTTTGTGACAAAAATATCCCATTCACTTACACACACAAATCTCTCTCTCCCCCCCCCCCCCCCCCCTCTCTCTCTCTATATATATATATACATATATATATATTCCTTGTTAATTAATTAGCATATCTTATAAGTTTGATTAAAGTTTGACTTGAAAATTTTACACTCATATTTATTTCATAATTCTTTATTTTATTCTCTGAGTTATGTATTATTATTTTATTTTTGCTCATTTTCCTCAAACAAAATTAAAAATATCATTGATTATAATAATGAAAGAATATATAACTCATTATTTTTTATTATGAATGATAATAAATGACAGGCGAATCACATTGAAAGATCAAATGGTATTTTTGCAACACTTGTAATTTTTTTCTCAAATATTTAATTTTAAATAAATAATTCATGAAAAGTGAAATTTTTGTTATCATGTGATGAATATTTTCATATGTAATGATTTAATTTATGAAGTAATTTTTAAATTTATTTTTGTTTGATGTTTTTAAGTAATATTTAAATTACTTAAATAATATATCATTGTTTAATACTTTTCAATGTATATAAATATTGATTGAAAAATTTATAATAAATATTTTAACTAAATAAAAAATAATTTTTATTTAAAATATTATTATAGTTATTTTAAATAAATTTTCTCTATAAAATAATTTTAGTAGTAAAAATCTATTGATACATGTCATTTTCAATCATTAGTCTCTCAAAGTACTTCTTGAAAAATTTTATCCAAACACAACCTGTTTATTAAAAACACTTTTCAAATAAATTTACCGAACATAATCTTTTTTTTCAAAAGTACTTTTCTGAAAAGTTATTTTACTAAAGTGCTCTCAAATAAGTAATTTGCTAACAACAATTCCAAACGGGCTCTTAAATTCCGATCTTGCTTGTTAGTATATTTGAATGTATATTTTAATAAAATATCAAATGTCATTTATTATTTCAATATGATACATCTAATTAACATCTTTATAAAATTAAAGGAAGCAAATTATACATTTAATTTAATAAAATCGATTTTATTTTTCGTTATGAAATATCAACTATGTAGTCAATATCTTATATTAGAAATGTTCTTTTTGTTTTAGAAAAATCATTTATTCCATTGTTCTCATTTTTTCAATTTTCTAATTTTTCAATAAGTTCGTTTAGTATTATATGTTTACTTTTAAAATATAATTTAAAAGTACGTAAATATTTTGACGTATCGCTAACCCGTTCTTCATACATTTCTATATTCTACTATATTTTAATTTATATTTTCATTCTAATAGTATATGCCATTAATGACCATTAATAAACTAACAACGTATACAATTTTCAAAATACATAAATAGTAGTTTTCCATGAAATACAACATAAATATCAATATAATATAAAATACATTGGTAGAGCTTCTTTTATATTTATAGCAACAGTAATCAAATACAACACATTGATTGTTTGTGTAATTTCTTGAAACATACATTCACACTTCAGCTTCATTCAACTGTAAAGAGAGTGCTTGATTATTTAAGGTAAATTACAGCATATAGACTATCACCTTCATTAGTCTCACTCTGCGGCAAGTAATTAGGTGTCATAAGTGATCTCCCTCTTTGAAAATGACCATTGTGAATAATGTCAAGTTTGATTGTCGCATTGAAGTTAAACCAATCTATTAGGCGACTTCGTCAATTCTGATGTAAGCAAATAATATTAGTTAGATGTTATATAATTGTTGTAGATATTTTAAAAAAGGAGGTCATTTAGTAATAGAACAAATATAGTTATTAGGTTCGCCCATAGGAGCATATATCCATACACGCAAGATTGCATTCAACATGTATTATTTCACAGATAAATAATTTGGCATCTCGATGAATTGCTTTATTATTTAATTATTATAGACTTGACATGTATAAAAAAAACTAAGAATCTATATGTTTTCATTAATCAATTAAACAACAAATAGGTTAAAAATTAAAATAGCAAACATGATGAAATTTGTGCTCCATATGTGATGAAGATGAGAAATGGATTGACATTAAAAAGCAAACATCGAATATAAACAAATAGGTTAAAAATTAAAATATTAATACACACACACACATACATTCATACATACATGTGTGTGTGTATATACATCTAATATTTTTAATCTCTTTAATAAAAATTGTCTAGTATTATTGACATTTACGAAGTATATTATCATCTGTTATGCATTAAATTAAGTAACTTGTCTAGACTTTCCTCTTTTAGATAAACATTCTGAATCTTATCAAAAAAAATTATTTCAGACTAATAGGATATCGGATTCATAGATTTTACATGGGACATAAATATTAATTGAAAAGAACCACTCACTTCTTATAACTTTGCATGTTTACATGAGTTTCAAAAGTAAAAATATATTTTCTCAGGAGTTATATGTATAGCCTAATAACTTTGCATGTTTACATGAATTTCAAAAGTGAAAATATGTCTTCTCAGGAGGTACGTACATGTACAGTCTAAATTATGGCTTAAAGCGTCAATTTTAAAAAATCCTATAAAATTGAAATCAAGTGAACATAAAAAATAAGCTACAAACACACAAATAGAAAAGCTTAAAAAGTAAATTAACGCAATTAGTTATAAACATTATATCATGTGTTACACATAAAATCATTCATTCAAAAAAAAAAAAAAAACTAAAAATAAATCCTCATTCAACTTATGTAAAAAGTCATGTCTTTATCACTTCTCAAGGCAATTGTCGCACTATGAAACATAACAAAAGTCAAAATATTAAAATTGTGTATATATATAGATTTTTTAGACCTAATTTACAAATAAAATAATAAATTATTCAATAAAAAAAGGTAAAAATAAAAAGAAGAGAAGAGATGATTGTCGGAAGATCCATGGTGCAAAGAAGGGGTAAAACTTACACGCACCCGATATATACACCCAGTCAATACATGCATGCCATGTGTTTGAATTTAAAGTTCATGTTACTTAATCATGATTAATCAATATGTATTTTACTTAATTTATTTACATAACTATGGTAAAGAATATTAGTTTGGTGTATACACCGGGTGCGTGTAAGTTTTTACCTGAAAGAAGAGTGTGCGCATGTGTCATGGATGAGATGGGAGAAAGTTGGGGGAATCAATGGAAAGAACGTTAAAGCAGGTGTGAGTTTGCAGTTTCTTTTTTAGGTTAGTTTTTATCTTCTTCTAATTTTATGTTTTTACTTACTTTCTTTGTCTTCTTTTGAAAAGATAAAAATTAAAATATGATGACAAAATTATTATTTAATTTTTTTTAGATTACAATGAAATGTAGTAATTAAAAGTAAAATAATGTAAATTTTAGGCTTGGTAAAAAAAAATAGTCGTTCACATAAGATTCTCACATTATTTTTGTTGACAATATTACTTTTAATATCTGGATTCATAGTTTTTAAATTTATTTAAGGCTATATATCGTTTATTTTAAATTTATTATTTCTTTTTAAATTTTTAAAAAATAAAATGCTAGAAATATGTCATTTACAATAGCAATATCCATGTGAAAGCATCATCTTTTGGGACTCAATTGAAGGGAAAAAAGAAATTGAAGACTTCGTGTTGTGTGTATATAGAGATAATATTAGAAGACTGCTTTCTGAATCATGAATCGTTCAAAGCTTGATCATATCAAAGCAGTGAAAGTGAATTTTGCTACACCATTTTTTGAAATAGCACTATCTTTATTTTTCGAGTCACATTCCTGTAGAGGCGATACATCTATAACGAGGGATAATTAAAGAATCTGAGCGGCTGAAAGGAATCAGAGGGAGCAAGTAAGTTAAGAACCAATCTTGTTAGCTTAAGGAATATATTGTTATAGTTTATTTTTAGACTCCGACAAATAAAAAAAATTATAAGAAGTTACTACTGATCTTCAACAATTATTTTGTCATATAAAAGTTTTTTAGATGCTAAAACTATATTAATTTTATTAAAATAATGATTAAATAATTATGGCAAATAACTACAAAAGTATAATAAATTGTGTCATGAACAGAACATACATTTGTCAGATAAGTTTTTAACTTTTTTTTATATGATTTCAATTCAACAATTATGAAAAAAGAAGGTTGAGAAGAATGAATAAAAATCAGTACGACGAAAATAACTTACCTTTTTCTCCAACTCATAAAAGCTATTGATTAAGACCCAGTTCACTTTCTCAATATTTGAGAATTGATTCACTTATATTTTGTGTTGTGATAGTTACTACCATAACATTGCAATAAAAAGCGATGTATTCTGAATCTTAGGAACAAATCTTGAAGAAAGTAACATAGAAAAACAACTAGAATTTACAAATGAAGAGGTAAGAGAAGAAAAATATGAAAGTAATTTCTTGTGTTTTTGAGAACCAAGAAAAGAATAATACCCAAACACCTATGGGTCCGCTTCATCTTCATCGATTTCGTGTTCTATTGTCTTAGAAGATTTCATTATGCTTTTGTTTTCTTTCCACTTCTTCACGCGAGAGCAATAGTAGAAATAAATATTTCTGAAATCTATACTTAGAAACTCATATAATTATATAATTACGTACTACAAAGTGGGATAAAGTGGAGAAGCTGTAACCATTTCCAAAGCTATAATTATTAAATTCAAAATTTAATTTTTTTTATACTTGAAAACTAATTAACCACTCTCAATTAAAAATTTAAATAATGCTATATTTTCTTATAGAAAAAAAAATCGATAATTCTTAATGACGTGGTTGTTCCTACTTTTCTGGCCATTCTGATTATGTTGTGTTGTAGAATTTATTAACGTATAATTTATTAATTAACAATTTTTTTTACGAACTACTTGGTGGTTCCTATTCTTTGGCATTTGGTTATAATGTCCCATTATTACTCTTTTCAAATAAATTGAAAATGACATAGAATTTGATGATTTTTTTTAAAAATAGTTACAGGATTATTAATTAGAAAAAAATGTAAAATAATTGTCTAAACCTCTTGATTTTATATGTGAATGGACATATACTTTTTCTATGAAAGTAAAATTCATGAGAGTTTGAGAGAAAGAAAACTGTAAATTTTGAAAAATAGAATTGTGCCTAGAAATGGAGAGACTAAAAATATATGTGAATGTTCAGTCGTGAATAAGAAGTTGTAATCAACTCTAATTCCATTTTAAAAAATATTGAAAGATAAGATTTAAAATTATTTGTAATTCAAATTTAAATTTATTTTACATTTTTAATAGTTTTCATAATATAAATGAAGGGGGATAAAGGTGACATCACGAAATAATGGTGATCTATAATAATATATATTAATAGTATTTTGATTTAACAATAGTACTAAATCAAAAAGAAATTTAAGACAAATAACATGTCAATTTCCAAACTGACAAAATTTTGAATTTACAAAGAATTATATAAATATAAAATTATTGTTTAAAACTTATTAAAAAATAAAATAAATATAAAAAATATTTTTTTAAAACAGTTTTCATGGTCCCAACACGAAATTGATTATTTGGCAGATGACTTATTTATATTAACTAAAAATAATCTATATAAAATTGAATTCATTAGATAACCATCAATATAATTATTAAATTGTAAAAAAATTGAATTAAAGATTAGAGCAATAGAAAAAATTGAATTTTATTAAGAAGTTGTAGAAATTTTAAAATTGATTACTTCCCACAAAGAAAAAGAGTTCTAGATGCGGTTGTGAAGAAAGAGTCCTAAACGTGTGGAGGTGTGGGAGTTAATACCATATTAAATTTATTATTATTAATTTTTAATAATTAATGTAAACAATCTTCATTTAACAAAGGAGTAAATAGACAATCATCACTATGATTTAAAAAACTGCTGTAATTTTTTTTTTTTTAAAAAAACTGGAAAATATAAATAACTATCAAAATTTTAAAAAGCTATAATAAACAATGATTTTTTTACATTAAAATATTCCAATATTTTTTGTAAGTTAACTGATAACAAGTTCATTGGTAACGTAGGACATCATACAAAACCATTATGTATCACATGTTACTGAATAACTTTGGAAACTTTCTTAATAGAACAATTGTTCACTTTCATGCCAAAGATATGGTATAAAGTATGCTTTACATTCCTGACTGTTACCATTCAATACTAGTCCCAAATGGACTTCCCGTCTTTTCGGATTACTTATCTACAATGAACATATATAACAATCTAGTATTAGCAACCAAACATCACAATTCAATTATTTGAATTCACCAAACTAGTGGTTAAGTAGTAAGCCTTAATTACACCATAAAGGGTGTCACTTTAACCCTCTTATACTCCAATTACATTCACATGCCATGCATATTCATACAACATCCTCCAATATCAAGTTTGGATTCATTTAACCTTTCAACCAATCCATTAAACCAAATTGAGCCATAGACATAAATAATCATCAATTCAATAGTATATCACCATATCCACCTTCCATAACTCAATTACCATATCCACCTTCCACAATTCAATACAACCAAACCATGCAAAATAGTCCATAACCCTATTTCCATTACCTTTCAATAACAACCAATACATATAATCCTCTATCACACATATACATATGGAAAAGAACAAAGGCAAACAATATTCATACCTTAGAATTCACCTCTTGATTATGCAATCCTGTTTGTATAAATAATAGGTGCCGTTTGAAGCTCTCGAGATGACAAACGCAGTTATCGGATTACTTTGGAATTTCTACGGTTGAATCAAAAGTAATTTAAAGGTCAAATTTGGCTAGGGTTTGTTCTTCCTCAATGATTGATGATGAAAATGAGATTTTGAACTCATATACATGTATATATACACATATTCCCGTCCAAAATATAATAGGAAATGACCAAAATACCTTTAAAATTTAAATAATGTCAAATCTGTCCTTTAGTGGACTGTTTTGATAAGCTAAAGTAGATTGACCATAACTCTTTGCTCCGATATTGGATTTGGGTGAAATTGGTATCGTTGGAAGGATAATTCAAAGGGCTTTCATTTAATATAAAGTAGGCCATCGTCCTGTACAAGGAGTTAAGGTCGTTTGAAGTTGACCCTAAAAATCTGTTTTGATAGGCTGAAGTAAAACGAGTATAACTCCTTACTCAGACGTTGGATTTGGATGAAACCAATTGCATTGGAAAGAAGACTCAGAGATCTTTCTTTTCATAGGTCGAAGCTCTCCCAGTTCATTATATTAAAGGAGTTATGATCGTTCTAAGTTGACCCAAAAATTCGGCTGACCTCAGTAGTTTGTGTGCAGGAAATTTTCCTGTACATTTACTATTTCCAAATATCTCGGCTTCGAACGTGCTCGATTATATCCGAAACCTATCCGTTTTTGAAAATCTTTATATCGTTGGAAAGATTATTCAATAACCTTCGCATGGAATCATCGATGGGCGAATTCCGGTATAAATAAAAAAAAAATTAATTTCATATAAATAAGACCAATACACGTACTTGAATACGGGGTGTTACATTATATATATATGGTTAAGGTATATATATATATATATATATATATATATATAAATTTATTTTATTTAAAAAATTCAAAACTTTTTTCCTTCCTCCACCCCCTACCCCTATCCCCCACTCCACTACCCCACCCCCAAATATATTTTTTAAAAATTATTTATAATTTATCCTATTTGTTCTCATTGTTTTGTAGTAAATATATACAAATACTTTCAGAAAATATTTTTCTATTTGCAAACATAATAAAATAAGTAAGAAACAATTTGTTTTCTTTGAGAATATTTTTTGTATTCCACACCGGACACACCTATATATAGCATACACAAAAGATGCATTTAAACTTTATATTTGGCGTTGATGGTCATGTCTCAAAACATCAAAAGAAAATGAAATTTGTTACTATAAACAATGAAATCCGGCTACATTTATTATGATCTACTCTTGTATTGAATTTTTAAAATTTACATGAATTTAACAACTTAATATATTTACATGGCATAATTTGTGACAAATCAACAGGAAGAAAATTATTTTATTAACAATTATTGATAAATTTAACAGTTATAATATTAAAGACATTTTAGTAAACATAACAGTTACGATATATTATAATACTGTCAAATCAAACAATAAAAATATGAGTTAATACATAAAAAGGACCCTAAACTTGACACCAAATTATAACTTTGACCTTAAACTTTGATAGTGCACAAATAGGACCTTTAACTATTCAAAACCTGAACAAATATGACCTTCGATTTTGCAATCCCATGCGTGAGTCTCACTCGCACCTACGTAGAAAGGTAATCCAATCACACGGTGCCACGTCGTTAAAAGGGTTGACTTGGAGAAAGGTCATATTTGTGCAGTTTTGAATAGTTAAAGGTCATATTTGTGCACTGTCAAAGTTTTATTTTTTGTGTTAAAACGAAATTATTTTTATTATAATAATAATAATAATAATATTTTTATTTATTTCTATAGTAGCAGCACCTAACTTTTTTTTAATTTTAAAAAATTATTATTATTATTATTATTATTTTATTTATTTCTATAGCAGCAACACCTAACTTTTTCTTAATTAAAAAACAACAACCACTAGCAGGGATCGAACCTGCAGAGTAGGATGAAGGAAGCGCCCAAGAAGAGCAAATAACACCACTGGGCTATCTAAGTGCCTTGTTTCATGTGGTTCAACATTAATATTCGTACATAAATATACATTTTCTATCTTATATATATACAACGTAATTTTTTTACCGAAGGGGTTCGTGTGAACCCCATGACAACCACGTAGATCCGCCCCTCGTTAATTTAATAACGTTAATTTGATAACGTTATTTTAATATACTACTACTATCCTTAATAACATTAATTTAATAACGTTTTATTAAAACTATAATTTTTTTTATTATTAGTATAGTTTCATCTTTAATTTAATATTTAAATAAATAATATTTAGATATATTATATAATTTAAATTCATCATTTGCTTTATAATATATATACATACCCGTTCGATTTTTTTGTATGAGGCTGACCCACCTAATTAATAAATCTTCAATATTGCTCTTTTTCCGCAATGACAAAAGAAATTAGATGCCATTTTCATATTTAAGCCGAAAATAATGAAAAAATAATAGTGAAGAATCATTTAAAGGTCATATTTGTGCAATTTTGAATAGTTAAAGGTCATATTTGTGCACTGTCAAAGTTTAAGATCATATTTATGTATTATGCTCTTAGATTTTAAGCTGGACGCGCCCAGTTTTGCGTGTTGAACACGCGTTTTGCCACGTAGGATTGGAGGTCATATTTGTGCAATTTTGAATAGTTAAAGGTCATGTTTGTGCACTGTCAAAGATTAAGGTCAAAGTTATGATTTGGTGTCAAGTTTAGGATCATTTTTATGTATTAACTCTAAAAATATTATTAAATAACAATGAACAATACAGACTATTCAAACATTGTATTGTACTATATTATACAGTTCAATATCATACCATATATTATAAAACCATGACAAACCACTACCCAAACAAAGTGTAAAACTTTCTTGATAATTCTGAAACTTGTTCTACTTGATATCATAAGGGGAAATGATCAGACCCTTGTTTAATAAGATACTCTAGTAAAGTGGTTATCAAAAAAGGATGCTCCAGTAAAGCGTTAGGGGAGGTATTTAAAAAATCTTCATTCCCTAGACATGATTTGCCCAATCTTTTAAAGATATATCCTTCATGTGAAAAGTCCTCTATATTTCTCAGTTTCATCAAATATTTACATTGAAGTGACCTTCTACCATCCACGGTGAAATCATACATATATGCAAACATATCATGTACATCATTCCATTTAAACATATCAGTGGTACCTTCATGTGGAATCATCAAGTAATCCCAGATATCTTTTCCATTTTCACAAGTTGAGATCCTATTATATTCATTAGGAACTATGCCATATACTAACAGTTTCTTGGCCTTGTACTTCTTTTCAATATTTTTGTGGTCTTCATCATTGTACTCCTTCCTGCTTTTAAAAACCATCTTTGTAACTTCTCCTTCTTTGACTTCTTTAACAGGAACATAAGGAACATTAATAATTATGTCCACATCTCACTATCCTCACCCATAATGAAGTCAAACATCCTAATTTCCACAACTTATTCTATTTTTCATGAAATATTAGTGGTCTAATGGTAGATTGCTCTTATTTAGGTTAGTTGTAGTAGACATGCTAACTAAGACACTCTAGGTATGAACCTTTTAGATTTACCTGGCTCTGGTACCAATTTTTGAAACCCTTGGGGGTTGCAACACACAGTGAGGGACTGGGCCCCTCAAAGTCAATCATAGATAATAAAAAAGTAAATCTCCAGGAATCACAAACTAGTGCAAGAAAGGTAAAATACTCAAGATTTAACATGGAAACCCCACTGCTCAAGGGAGGGAAAATGACGACTTTCCCTCAAAAGCTCAAAGTAGTCCACTATAATGAAACTCTTGATTATAGACTCGACTGTAAACCTAACTCTAGGTTTCTCCTGCTTGCAATACCTCTATTATAAGCACACCTTAACAAAAACTATTTGAGGAAGAAACATCTTTTTCCTTTTATAGATGAATGATAATTAGGGATGAAATGTCATTTGGACAACTGTCCTAAGTATTACAAGCAACACTTGTAATTTTATTATACAATCAAACAAAATTGTGTGGATGTGTGCCAGCTGTTCTATTGCTACAAACATCAAGGGACCTGGTCCCTTTTAGTCATCTGCTCATCATCAAAACTACATATATCACCCCTTCTCACTCATAAGCTATAAAGGTTGAGGTAAGTATAAAAATAAACTACTTTAAACAAATCATAAGTCTAAGTCCTCAAACCATAAGGAATCACCAACTTATAAAAGTAGGCAAAGATGATCGCAACTAGTCATGATGCTGAGGGTGAACACTAGAACCTACATCATGATAGAGTGTAAAGCATAAAGAGTATGTGTTCAGTACTTATGGAATGTACCAATTCTATAGGGGATGCGTGCAATAGGTAAATATGTCATATATCATAGTAATAAAAGATGTATGATAAGTATATAACAACTCACCATTTTCATTAAATGATCACTAAAAACTGAAATGCCATAAGATAATAAGTATCAAAACATAGCTTAATAAAACTAGTAAGCCACATAGAATTAGATTTATAAACTGGTCTGTAATATAAATTTCTATTAACCAATTTAAACTACGTGAGCTAACATAGAATTTGATGCATACACCCATTAAAAGGATCTAATATACCTTGCAGGGTATAAAGGCTTAACTGATTGGAATTAATGTATATTCCTTATTTGGAGGACCTAATAAACCTTTTCCAAAGGTATAAAATATGATTTCTTCGGATCCAAGAGCATGAGCCAAAAGTCTAAGTAAACCTATGGCGGCTTGTAATTTTAGGACTTGGGTTTGCTAAACCTATGTCCGCTTGGTACTCAATACTACTCCCCAAAACATACTAAAGCTCATACAAAAAAGAGTGACTCATGAAGTATGGGTAACTAGCTTATAAGCCTTCAAAAATGATCATGCTTGTACATATATTTCATAACCATAGTTCAAACCCATAAGATTCATAATGATTCTAAGTTCATAAGAACAAATTCATGGTGTGTAGTTTATGTCATGTAAAAATTATACAATACTTGGTAAAATAAAGATCTTTATGTCAAAAGAAATGGTAAAATATAACATGTGATTTAAACCCATAAACAAGATGATAAACCAACAAGTACAATTGTAAATTGAGTCATAATGCATAAACAAACTCATACAGAGATATGAATCTCAAGATCATGATAATTGGGTTTAAACCCTAATTAATAACCTAGAAATTTGGTAAATAAAAGGTTTATTTAAGCACAAGGATGAAAGAAAATCCTCATTGATAATCCCACAATCCTAAAATTATTAATTTCTTGATGGAAAACTTTTGTTTGGAGCCTTGGAAGTTAAACTTTGTGAAGAAACCCTAGTTTTAATTTTCTTCAGAGTTGAAATGGGAATGAGCGATGAAATTTATTGATGATTGAGTAAATAACATTTTATTGGATGAAAAAAGTCATGGATGGAGTTTTTGGGGTAAGGAAAGAACCAAACTACCCCTAAGGAAACTAAAAATTGAATGGAGAAAATTTTTATCTGACGACTTGGTTGATGACTCGTCAACCTACCAATGTATCATCAACTATCTCATCACTTTTGGAAAATGTTTTGAGCTTAATGGTTAATGTTTCCAACCTAACTTGACGGGTTTTCAACCAAGTAATGACTCATTACTTAGGTAGTTTTCTAAGTGACAACACATTACTCAAGGGTTAGTCTCCACTAGACAAACACCCTTAGGTAAAATAAACATTACCATTTTACTTAGGTAATGGATTTACAAAATATCAGATGAATTAGAAATAATAATCAAAGAAATTTAATTTGGTGGGTCTTGAGATGCAAAACTCTTCATATACAAGGAGTTATGATCGTTTAAAATTGAGTAAAAAAGATTAGCACTCAAACTTGGTTAAAATAGGAGTTTTCAATTCAACTGTGTTAGGTATTTTTCATGACTTTTAAACACATAGTAACCCACTAAGAACATGGATAGACTTTGTTAGTGTTATAATATCTCCTCATTGTAATAATTCGTTCTCAAATGAAGATTGAGACTTAATTAATTGGCTAGACTAAGGAACATGAGGTTGAATTTTGAATTATTTAATTAATATGATGGAAGCTAACTCATATTGGAAACACCATCATAATTACTACAACTTAAGCATGTAATTATACATGGAGCTTTATGTAATGACCTGAATTTTTAGTATTTTTTTGTGAAATATTTATTTTTGTGTGATTTGACCGTTTTACCCCTCTCCATGGTTTCTTTGTGGTATTTATAGGGTATTGGGATGATTGGCATTATTCCTAATGTATTTTGGTGTGACTTGTGTGAGATTGTGGATTTTGGTGTTTATAAAGGCTTTATAGCTATCTTTGGTCAACATTTATTGATCTATGCATCTGATGGCAAAACAAACTGCACCAACAGATCCAAAATATTAATTTTAGATTGATAACATGCTTGATGTGATTTTATGACTTTTAAATCTCATTTTAACCCTTGGTCTGGAAAGTTGTGAAATTAGATTTCGAGAATCGACTTTGTGTAAACTACATTATTTCAAAAATCTAATAACACCATTGAGTCTGGAGCATCGAATTTGATAGGGTAAAATAGTTTGTTTGCTTTCTTGGGATTATGGATGAATCTCGAGGGGTTGTAGAGAACTCTAAGACTCTAGCTGGTGTACAAATCTACTGGTGCACCGCTTAAGTGACACTTTTGTCACTTACGTGACTTTGCTTGATAGCCAAAGTGTTGCCTAAGCGACACCAAGATCGTTTAAGCGAATGTCGCTTCAGAGATAGCCTGGTCGCTTATGCAAAAATGCAGGCATCACATAAAGACGCCTAGTCACCTAAGCAATGGTCAGTTAAGTGACAGATGATTTCTTAAGTAATGCTTGGATTTCTTATATCCCTTATTTCTATGAATTTTCACCACTTTTAGACTTAGAGCTTGAGTTTTTGAGGATTTAGGCAATTTCTTCCATTTTAAGCTTGGGAAAGCTCCAAACTTCTATTCAATTACTTTTTTCAAAGTTTTATCATTTTAATCCGTTTAAAAGTTGGATTCAAAGGTGAAATTTAGGGATGTTTGCTCGACAGGACTAAAATAGGATATTCTTCGATTTAAACCCCAATTCCAACATATTTTCACTTGTGTTTTCTTCTATAAGTTTCTTCAATCATGGGGAATATATTTTTGACAAAAATTCTGATTTTGCCTTTTTTAATAAAAACCTATTTTGGGGGTCTATTTTGACCCCAATCTTGACATAGGCAATACAAGTATCGTTGGCTTTCTTTTAATGTATAGATTTTATATTTGTGTATTTTAGTTTATTTTAGATCCATTTTTGGAGTGGAATTTCAGTGTTGAGTGCTTATTTGTACCATTTTATAGAATTTCAGGTAGGTTATGACTTAACTTTCTTTAGACTAAGCTGGGCAGTTAATATTTATATGGAATCATGTTATGGTATGGGAACTACTCACGAAAATAGTTATTAATATTGTGTTGTGCCCGTGTGGGGGCCTATGCAGTGTTATTTGGTGGTATTGAGATATTATCTTCTATGTGTAACCATGTGGGGTCTTGTTTAGTGTTGTTAGCCTTGTGTATATATATTTTATTTGGTATCTTTATGGTGAAATGCCTAAATTGAAATATATGTCGTATCAATGGCATATTGTTGTGTATTTTGCTCTATTAGCAAATGATTACATTGGATTCATGGATTGATGGCATATTGAGTGGATTTTAGGTCACATGGTTTTTATATTAGTTGGCTTTGGAAATTCTTTTTCTGGTTAGTTGTGAGCATTGCATCTTTATATTATATGCACTTGTGAAACATTTGTACCACTATGGAAATACTAGGAACACTGGCTTGTGACCTCTTTATAGACCCTCTCCCAAAGGATGAGCTGAAGAGGAGTCATAGAGTATTATATCATCATCACATCATCATTATTTTTAATGCATTTCATACATATTGTTCTCATTCTGTGTTGTACTACTATCCTTGATTTGATATCTATCTATTTGTACTTCTTTCTATATTTTTATTTTGTATACCTTTATATTTGTGCTTCTTTATCGTATTTGTGTATATTATATGTGTATATTGTTGAACTATTAATGGAGACAGTGTGAACTACTATTTGGGACATTTTTTAACTATAGTTGATGTGCCCATAGTGTGTATTTTATATAATTAATTTTCTACTTTACTTAGTCGACCTATGATAGCTACTGATAACAAGTTTATAATAGTCACCCTTACTGTGCCCTTTTGGTGCAGATCTAGGTATGAGTTGTAATACCCTGTACTTCTACCTATCTTGAAATCATCCTAAGAATGTTAGAAACTTTGAAATATGAATCCATTTTTGTACATGTGGAATTTTTACGATTTTCACTTATTATCATGTAGGAAATTGAATTAGCTTTCCAGCGATACAAATTTTTTCCAAATCCGGTATCGGAGTAAAAGGTTATGGATGTTTTACTTTGACCTGTTAGAATCACCTAGGTGCGACGGCCAGGTTGATGGACTGTCGATGTAGCGACGGACCGTCGCCTAGACCATCCCAGCCAAGGCAGTGAGTTAACCGTCTGGATAAGGTGCGATGGACAGGTTGACGGACCATCAAACTTGCAAGGGGCCATCGCATAAGCCGTCGCCATAGGGCAGTGAGTCTTTTTTTTAGTCCACATAAGATGGTTGAAACAATGGACCATCGAGCCAGCGATGGACCATCGCACGAGCCATCGCAAGTCCCATTCAATGAATTTTAAGTCATTTTTTATAGGGTATTTGGGTCTTTTTGCACCCATTTTAAACCCTAATTATATCAGACCAAGGATCATAAGTTCATTATTCATTCACAACATCAAATTAGGTTTTTCTCTCAAAGATAATCCCCAAGAACAAGATCCTAATCCTTCTTCAAGAAACCAAGAAATTCAAGTTCTTCAAGTCCAAGAACTTTAAGAAACTCACAATCAAGGTATGTCATGTGTATATTCATGGGTCCCTTTCACCCATAATCTCTTTTCAAAATCAAAGATTTGTGTATTTATGAATGTTCATAATTTGAATAGAATTGAAATTCATGTTCATGATGTTGTGGGTTTTTGTTTCATGTTTGAAATTACATATTCCAATGAATGTCCATCGGATGTGTGATTTGCATAATAATCATTATAAACCCTTAAATTTACACGTTGATTGATGTATCCATGATTATTAGATATGTTGATGATTGTATAACCAAAGCATGCTTCCCATGTATTCGATTAAAAGCATATGTGAAGGAGAAGTGCCATACTAGTATGATAATATGAAATCCTCATTTATGTACAAGTTTATGCATGTCAAGTGTTTGATGAAATATCTTTGTCAATGAGTTATGGATATATGTATGGCCATTGTGGTGCTTTAGAACTTCTACTTCATGAAATCTACAACTTATTTACTATGGATTGTGATGTTGGTCATGTATTCAAGAAAGTCATGCTTTGTCAGTTTCCTTCTTTTGTTGTATGCCTAGAATTAGTGTCGTGTTTTCAATATACTCTTAGTCAAGATATGTTCACAGAAATTCAATTTGCCATGTCACTCAGGAAAACTCAGTACACTTCGTAATCTAAGAAACCTAAAAAATTCAATAATCTCAGTAGTGTTCCATTAGTCAACAGAACTCAGTTAACTCAGTATAGTCTGTTCAATTAATCATGTTCAGTGTCTATTTAGATGGGAGTAGAACTTAGCACCGAGAAAACCCAAGGATGGAAAACCACCTGTAATATGAGGGTGTGATTCTTAGGAGAAATCTTTGCATTCCAGAACTACGTAGCCAACATAGGTTGAGACATCATAACTTGTTATATGAGGGAAGATGAGGTGGCTTAACATATTATATGAGGGTTCTCGTCATTCTCACTCGAGTTACCTAATATATAAAAGTTACTCACAGATTGTCCTTACTAGTGGCGCGATATTGACACCCTTCCAATCAGGGTTACAAATTGGACCCCACCTCAGCTATAATGGCGTATTAGGCGCATGTAGGTTAGATAACTACTTCCCATAGTTTCAATACAGAATCAGGACTATCAGATACTGTCATTCAATCTCAGTGATAAAACTCAGATAGTTTTATAGGATTCAAGACTGTCAGATACAGTCAACTCAGAATAGTACGAAACTCAGCTAGTTCTACCATAACCTAGACTGTCAAATATAGTCACTCAGTATCAGTTATTTCATTCATACAAATATCAGTATCTCATGTTATCAGTACTCAAACTCAGTAATCATGTTATCACGAACTCAGTTATAGTTATTATGTAGCCTTGTATGTATTCTCAGGTCCATGTTATCCAGTCAGTTAGTACAGTTCATGCATGTGAACCTTTTTGCATTCTACCTACCTCACATGCATATCAGTATATTCAAATGTACTAACACATTTTCGTTATGGTATTTTATACCATAGGTTCAGAAGCACGAGCTCCAGAGCATTAGTAGCATTCCAGTCTCAGCCGTTACATTTAGCATTGAGTCCTCATCCTTTGAGGACATGACCATTACTTTATTATCTCATTAATTAATTTATTTCAGTAGTTGGAGTTAGTTGGGGACATGTCCCATCAACTCCTTATTTAGACTGTTCAGTCAGTTAGAGGCTTTTCAGACTATCATGTTCAGACAATTTATTTCCGGTTTTGTTTTGGTATTATGATACCATACCATCAGATGTTATGTTTTATCAGATCTTTGAACCTTATGGCCTTCCAACCTTTATTTCAGTATTTATACAATATATTATGTAGTGTTCAGGTACAGATATCAGTCATAGGTTAGCTTGTGGTTTATGGGGTCACAAGTAACATGTAGCATTCCAGGTACCAGATTCGGGGCGTTACAAACTTGCTATCAGAGCCTAAGGTTTAATAGGGTCCTAGGAAGCCTGAAAGCCACATCTAGAAGAGTCTTATGCATGGGTGTATTTCGTGCTACATTTATGTGCAGGAGGCTATAAGATATTTTAGGAATAGTTTCCTTTCTTTCAGTATTCATGTCATACCAGTAAGCATAATATCAAGCCAATATCTTAGTCTAATCCATTTCTCCTTTTCTTCTATAGAACATGCATCCAAAAAGAAGAAATGGGAATCAGCCAGACCCCCAGCCCAAAGATCCTTTGGGCGAACATGTTTCTCATACAAAGTTTAGAGCAGTATTCACTACTTTTACTTAGTCAGTTGCTGCTCAGAATGAATGACCAGCTGTCGTTTTGGCCAACCCAGTGGCCAATCAGCTGCAACCAGGATTCGAGACTTCACCCAAATCAATCCTCCATCATTTTTCAGGTTTAAGTCAGATGAGTACCCACAAGAATTTCTTGATCAAGTTCAGAAGGTTACGGATATCATGGAAGTTACTTCTAGTGAGAGTGCAGAGCTAGCTGGATATTAGTTGCAGTATATTGCTCACACTTGGTAAAAATAATGGAAGTCAGAGAGGGCTGTAGATGCATGGCCTATTGAGTGGGAGGAGTTTTATACTGTATTCTTAGATAGATTCTTTCCCCTAGAGCTGAGAGAAGCTAAATTGTTAGAATTTATCAACCTCAGGAAGGGCAACATGACAGTGAAAGAGTATTCTCTTAAGTTTACTCAACTAGCCAGATATGCTCCTTATGTAGTTGCAAATAGCAGGGCTAAGATGAGTAAGTTTTTTTCTGGGGTGAATAATAGTGTAGTCAATGAGTGCAGGTCTGTGATGTTGAATAGTGACATGAACATAGCCACACTTATGAACCATGCTCAGCAGATAGAAGAGCAAAATATTAAGATGAGGGAGAAGCAGAATAAGAGAGTAAGGACAGGTAGTTTTAGCTTTGCTCAGCCTAAATCAGAAGGAGAAAACCGTTTCCATTTTTGTCCTAAGTCAGCAGTTCTAGCTCCTTCTTCAACCAGTGCTCCATCTCCTAAGTTTAGGGATGGTAATAAAGATATGGCGCAAGGCTTTAAGTCTCAGGGAAGTATTAGCAGTTCCCATACCTATCCTTTTTGCCAGACTTATGGAAAGAACCATCAGGATATTTGTAGAGCTGGCAGTGGTATTTATTTTGGATGTGGAAAGATAGGCCACAAATATAGAGACTGTCCTCAGCCAGGTCCTCAGGTTCAGCAGAGCCATTCCTAAACTCAATCCGGTCGCCTAAACTAATAGGGTGCCACCTCCAACGCTACTAGTGGGCAACACCTAAATTGAATTTATGCTCTCCAGTCCTGACAAGATCAGGAATATTCTCCTAATGTGGTTACTGGTATGTTACAAATCTTTCATGTGCATGTTTATGCTTTGCTAAATCTTGGACTTTCTTTGTCTTTCGCTACGCCCTATATAGTAGTTGATTTTGGAGTCATTCCCAAAATTCTAGCAGAGCCCTTTTCAGTCTCTACCAAGTGGGTAAAACTATCATAGCCCGATGGGTATGTAGGAACTGTCCGATTATGGTATCTCAGAAAGTCACCTCAGTAGACTTAGTTTAATTAGATATGACTAATTTTAATGTCATTCTCGGCATGGATTGGCTTTATTCCTTCTATTCCACAATCGACTGGAGAAATAGAATAGTCTAGTTCTAGTTTTCAAATAAACCTATCCTATAGTGGGGGGAGGGTAGTACTTTATATTTCAGAGGTCATCTTATTTCCTACCTGCGGGCATGGAAAATGATATCTACAGGATGTGTCTATCATCTTGTTTGAGTTAATGACACTAGTTCCAAAACTCCAGTCTTGAATCAATCCCAGTCGTGAATTAATATTCAGATGTCTTTCCCAAAAATCTTTTAGGAATTTCTCCCGAAAGGGAAATAAACTTTGACATTGATCTTTTTCCAGATACTCAACCCATATCTATTTCGCCATACAGAATGGCACCAGCAGAACTTAAAGAACTGAAAGTTTAGTTGAAGAATCCCTTACATAAGGGATTCATCAGGCCTAGTATGTCCCCATGGGGCGCACTAGTCTTATTCGTGTGCAAGAAAGACGATTCTCTCAGAATGTGCATTGATTACCTTCAGCTCAATAAAGTCACAGTTAAGAACAAGTATCCACTTCCCAGAATTAATGATTTCTTTGACCAACTTCAGGCTGCCAGCTATTTCTCTAAGATAGACCTCAGATCAAGCTATTATCAGCTCAGAGTCAGAGAATGTGATATTTTTAAAATAGCCTTCCGTACTCGGTATGGTCACTTCAAACTCTTATTTATGTCCTTTGGTCTTACCAATGCTCCATCATCTTTCATGGACTTGATGAACCGGGTGTTCAAGAAGTACTTGGACATGTTCGCCATAGTCTTCATAGATGACATTATAGTCTATTCCTACAGTGAGCGTGCTCATGCAAACCATATCAAAATCATACTTTAGACTCTCATAGATCATCAAATGTTCGTCAAATTTATTAAGTGCGAATTTTAGTTAAGGTCAATAGCATTTTTGGTCATATCATTTTCGGTGATGGGATTAGGGTTGATCCTCAAAAGACCGAAGGGGTAAGAAACTAGCCCAGACCAGTCTCTCCATCAGATATCAGGAGTTTCTTAGGTTTGGTTAGCTATTACTGATGGTTTGTTGAGGGATTCTATTATATTGCATCCCCTATGTCTAGATTGACTTAGAAGAAAGTCAAGTTTCAGTGGTCAGATCCTTCCAAGAAGAGTTTTTAGGAGTTGAAGACTGGAATCAACTCAGCTCTAGTCTTAGCTCTTCCAGATGGTCTAGATGGGTTTGTAGTGTATTGTGATGCATCCAGACTAGATTTGAGTTGTGTCCTCATATAGGATAGTAATATCATATCCTACACATCCAGATAACTTAAACCCCAGAGAAGAATTACCCCACTCAGGATCTTGAGTTAGCAGCCATAGTTTTTGCCTTGAAGATTTAGAGGCATTATATATAGAGAGATCTTATGGATGTGTTCATAGATCATAAGAGCCTTTAGTATGTCTTTTCTAAGAAAAATCTTAATTTTCGTCAGAGAAGGAGGTTAGAGCTCTTGAAAGATTATGACATGAGTATCCTTTATCATCCGAGCAAGGGCACTGTAGTGGCTGACACTCTCAGTAGAATGTCTATGGGTAGTATTTCTCATGTTGAAGATAGTAAGAAGAAGTTGGCTTAGGAAATCCATCAGCTTTCTAGACTAGGCATTCGCTTAGTCGATTCAGAGGAGGGTGACATATGGTTTTAGAGTAATTCAGAATCATCTCTAGTTTTCAAAGGGAAAGAAAAGCAAGATAGAAATCCCAGCCTTTTCAAGTTAAAAGAGTCAGTCAAGGATCAGAAAGTAGAGGTTTTCTCCTAAGGAGGAGATAGTGTATTACGTTGTCAGGGTTGTCTGTGTGTTCCAGGTATAGATGACTTAAGACAATGAATTCTTGCAGAACTGCATGGTGCACGCTACTCTATTCATCCAGGGTCCACAAAAGTGTACCGCGACTTGTAGGAAATCTATTGGTAGAGTGGGATGAAGAGAAATATTGTAGAGTTTGTGGCTAAGTGATCTACATGTTACCAGGTTAAGATAGAGCATCAAAAACCTAGTGGGTCTATGCAGGAGTTCAGTATTCCTACTTGGAAGTGTGAAGAAGTGAACATGGACTTCATGATGGGTTTGCCTCGTACTCATCGCCAGCATGATTCAATTTAGGTCATTGTAGACAGAATGAAGAAATTAGCTTATTTCCTTCCAGTCCATGCCTCTTATTCAACCGAGGATTGCAACAAACTCTACATTAGAGAGTTGGTCAGATTGCATGATGTTCCGTTATCTATTATCTCAGACTTAGGTACCTAGTTCACCTTTTATTTTTGGAAACCGTTCCAAAAGGGTCTTGATACCCAAGTTTATCTCAGTACAAACTTTCATCCTAAGACAGATGGTTAAGAAGAAAGGACTATTCAAACTTCAGAAGATATGCTAAGGGTGTGTGCAATTGATTTCAAGGGTAGTTGGGATGGCCACTTTCCTTTGATTTTGTTTAGATATAACAATAGCTATCATTCCAGTATTCAGATGGCTCTATTCTGAACTTCCTATGGTAGGAGGTACAGATATCTAATTGGTTGGTTGCAAGTTAGTGAGGCCTTATTTCTAGGGCCTGACTTAGTATTCGATGCCTTTGAAAAATTACAGTTGATCAGAGAAAGACTTCGAGCTGCTCAGAGCCGATAGAAGTCTTATAGAGATATACGCAGAAAGGATCTCATATTTAAGATTGGTGACTATGTCTATCTAAAGATCGCTCCTATGAAGGGAGTGAAGTGATTCGATAAGAAGGGAAAGCTCAGTCCCCGATATATCGGTCTCTTCAAAATTCTCAGTTGTTTTGGCAAGGTAGCTTATGAGCTCAAATTGCCTTCAGATTTAGCCTTAGTTCATCCAGTCTTCCATGTCTCTTTGCTCAAGAAGTGCATAGGTGACCCAGCCATTGTATTTTCGATTCATAGCATAGATGTTCAGAACAACCTATCTTATGAAGAGATTCAAGTCAAAATTCTTGACTACCAGACTCGTAGACTGAGTAACAAAGAAGTTCCTCTAGTAAAAGTTCCTTGATGAAATCCGTCAGTTGAGGGATCTACTTAGAAATCACAAGCAGACATGTAGAATTCTATCATAGACTTGGTATTAGATACCATTGCACATTTAGTCATGCATTCACGTACCAGTTCAATCATATAATCATGCATCAGATATGCATTCTTATTATGAGAACCTTAGTTCATCAAAATACTCAACCATACATTCATGAATCAGTTATACATGCATCAGATATGCATGATCAGTATGATATATTCAGTTATCAGTCATGTCAGTCATGAGACCATATTCCAATTTTAATACCCTGTACTTCTACCTAGTTTGAAACCTCCCAAGAATGTTAGAAACTTACTTTGAAATATGAATCTATTTTTGTACACGTGGAATTTTCAAGATTTTAACTTTTTATCATGTGGAAAATTGAATTATCTTTCCAATGATACCAATTTTGTCCAAAGTGGTATCAGAGTAAAAATTTATAAACGTTTTACTCAGAGCTATCAGAATTGCCAAGGTGCAATGGCTAGGTTGACGGATCATCGATCTAGCGATGGAACATCACCTAGATTATTGTAGCCAAGATAGTGGGTTAACTTTATGGATAAAGTATGATGGAAAAGCTGACAGACCATCACCCAAGCCGTTGCTATAAGGCAATGAGTCTCTTTTTTGGTCCACGTACGACGGTCAAAACGATAGACCATCGAGCCAGCGATGGACCATCGCACGAGCCATCGTAGGTCGCGTTCAGCAAATTTTAATTCATTTTTTTAAAGGATATTTGGGTCTTTTTCTATCTATTTTAACCCCTAATTATATCAGATCAAAGCTCATAAGTTCATTATTAAAAAACAACATCAAATTAGGGTTTTCTCTCAAGATAATCTCCAATAACAAGATACAAATTCTTCTTTAAGAACCCAAGAAATTCAAGTTCTTCAAGTCCAAGAACTTCATAAAACTCACAATCAAGGTATGTCATGTGTTGATTCATGGGTCCCTTTCACCCATGAAGCTCAAGAATCTCTTTTCAAAATCCAAGATTTGTGTATTTATGAATGTTCATGATTTAAATAGAATTGAAATTCATGTTCATGATGTTGTGGGGTTTTGATTCATGTTTAAAATTAAATATTCCAATGATTGACCCTATAATGTGGTGATTTGCATAATAATCATGATAAACCCTTAAATTTTACATGTTCATTGATGTATCCAGGATTATTAGATGTGTTGAAGATTGTATAACCAAAGCATGCTCCCCATGTGTTTGATTTAAAGCTTATGTGAAGGAGAAATGCCATACTAGTATGATAATATGAAATCCCCATTTATGTACAAGTTTATGAATGTCAAGTATTTAATGAAATGTCTTAGTCAATGAGTTATGGATATATGTGTGGCCATTGTGGTTCTTTAGAACTTCTACTTCATGAAATCTCCAACTTATTGTATTATGGATTGTGATATTGGTCATGTATTCAAAAAAGTTATGCTTTGTCAATTTTCTTCTATCGAGTCTTGAGGATACTTGTACCCAAAAATTTAGCTGTGTTCCTAGAATCTGTGTCGTGTTTTAAAGATACTCTGAGTCAAGTCATGTTCACAGAAATTCAGTCAGTCATATGACTTAGGAAAACTCAGTAAACTCAATAATCTCAGAAACCTCAGAAATTCAGTAATCTCAAGAGTATTCCATTTGTCAACGAAACTCAGTTAACTCAGTCCAGTCATTTCAGTTAATCATGTTCAGTATTTATTCAGATCGGAGTAGAAATTAGCACCAAGCGAACTCAAGAATGGGAACCCACCTATTATATGAGGGTGTGATTCTTAGAAGCAATTTTTGCATTCCAAAACTACTTAGCCAATGTAGGTTGAGACATCATAGCCTGTTATATGAGGGCAGATGAGGTGGATTAACCTGTTATATGAGGTTCCCACTATTCTCACTAGAGTTACCTGTTATATGAGGGTTACTCATATATTGTCCTTACTAGTGGCGCGGTATTGACACCCTTCCAATTGGGGTTACAAATTAGACCCCAACTCAGGCATAATAGTTTATTAGGGGTATGTTAGTTAGATAACTACTTCCCACAGTTTCAATACAAAATCAAGACTGTCAGATATAGTCATTTAGTCTTAGTAATAGAACTCACATAGTTTTATAGGATTTAGGACTGTCAGATACAGTTAACTAAAAATAATATGAAACCCAACTAGTTCCACCAGAACCTTGACTGTCAAATACAGTCACTCAGTATCAGTTATTTCAGTTATACAAATATTAGTATCTAATGATTTTAGTACTCAGACTCAGTAATCATATTATCACGAACTCAATTATAGTTATTATGTAGTCATGCATGTATTCTCACATCCATGTTATTCAGTCAGTTAGTATAGTTCATGCATATGAACCCTTTTGTATTCAGCCTCCCTCACATGCATACCAGTACATTAAAACGTACTAATGCATTTCCACTATGGTGTTTTATACCATAGGTTCAAAAGCACGAGCTCTAGAGAATCAGTAGCATTCCAGTCTCAGCATTCAGAGTTAGTAGTGAGTCCTCATCCTTCAAGGACATGACCATTACTTTATTATCTCATTAATTAATTTGTTTGTGTAGTTCGAGTTAGTTGGGGACATGTCCCATCAACTTCTTATTCAGACAATTTAGTCAGTTAAAGGCTTTTCAGACTATCATGTTTAGACAGTTTATTTCATGTTTTATTTTGGTATTGTGATACCATACCATCAGATGTTATGTGTTATCAGATCTTTGAACCTTATGGCCTTACAACCTTTATTTCCGCATTTATACAGTTATTTTGCAGTGTTCAGGTACAAATATAAGTTATGGGTTAGCTTGTGGTCCCTTAGGGTTATGAGTACCGTGTAGCATTCCGGGTACCAGATTCATGGTGCTACATGAGTACATCGCACAACAGTTAATTGAAGCAGTATCTAGAGTATATTTATGGAAGTGGTCGATCTATGCTTTCAGAGTCAACCTCCTACTTCTTCTTATCTATTTTATATCTTATTTTATATCTAAAGATAGACTTTTGATCCTTTTGGAAAATTATTGTATGTTTTGACATTCGAGATGTATTTAGTAGTTCTTACACTATAACACCAAGTTTTGGGATACTCTTATGGTATGTTTAGTTATATTCTTCTACTATTATTATATACATGTGGTTTGACTCCATTCTTGGAGTCTTTTCTTAGGTTTTGTAAGTACTTTCTCATTTTGTTTTAGTTTGGGTGATAGACTTACTTATCAAGACTTTCTACAATAAGTGTCTTCATGACCCTTAGTTTTTAGGTCATGACAAATTGGTATCAGAGTTTCAAAGTTTTTTTTGTCTCATCAGTGTAAGAATAAGGTATCTAATAGAGTTTCACAGATCGATATGTAGACATTTGTATTTATGTTTGAAAGGCTGTAAGATATCTTTAGGAAATTTCTCTTATTTTATGTGAATCTTTCATAACTTATGTTCTAAACAATATTTCACTGTTTTTGCATAGATGGTGAGGACTAAATCCTATGAGGCTAGAGATGCAGAGCTATCATCCGAGGAGAGAGTCCAGTATAGGGGTGAATTGTGAGCCATGGATGGGCACAAGGATATACCTCATCAGGAGGTAGTAGTAGGGGTCTCTTCCCTAAGCCTCGAGTTGAGCATGCTAGTGATATAGATCCTACTTTGGTCTCACAAAGTTCTTCTACCCCATTCTTGGAAGGGTTGCTGATTCACTTGCTGATCCTTTAGAGGGTGCTCTTTTGAGTGCACCTTGTGTTACCCCATCTTCGAATATGGTCCCTTCCTCTATGATAAAGTATGCTTATGGTTTTCCTTTGGTTTTGAGTATGGCTCCTCCAGTGGTACTGACATATACATATGGTGCTCCATAAACTATGAGTGTTATTTCTCTATCTGTGCCAACATCTGAGTATGGTATTCTATAAGTAGGAGTTTACCCTTCATCTATGTTACCTCCTCTAGTAGGATCTCAGCCAGCAAGATTTATGATGTCTTTTCATACTGCGACTAAAGTTCTGTCTTTTAAGAGTCAAAATAGGATTGACAGATTCACTAGTTTGGGTCTTCCCAGGTTCAGTGGTGATGTATGTAAGGATGACTATGAGTTCTTGATTGATTATTATGAGAAGTTAAATAACCTTGGGTTGATTAAGTCACACAGGGTTGCTTATACTGCATACTAGTTGAGAGATATATCCAAGGATTAGTGGAGGTCACTTGTTAGTTCTAGACCTCTAGATTCTCTAGAGATGAATTGGGTTTAGTTTTCTAAGGCCTTTTTGGATAGGTTTGTGCTTTATAGTTTAAGGGATCAGATGAGAGATAAGTTTTATCACTTGAAGGAGGGCACCATGACTCTTACAAAGTATGAGGCATGCTTCCATGCCTTGTCTTGATATTCTTATACTAGGATTACCATCAAATCCAAGAAGATTCAAAAGTTTGTTAAGGGGTTAAATACTTTTCTTCAGCTAGCTACAACTTATGTAGTGGTGTATGAGGCATCACTTTGGAGTATAATGGATCATGCAATAATGATTGAGTCCATTTTTTGGGGGTTTTTATGAGGCACCAAGAGGGTGTACTGTCAGGGCGAGTTTAAAGGTTACACTCCTCCAGGTAGGGATTGTAGAAGCTTTTGTGGGTATCATAGTAGACCAGTTCAGGAAGCCTTAGAGGTTTCAGGTAGTGGATCTTTTTTTGATAGCTTTGGGTAGTCCTTCTAGCTTAGCTAACCTCCTTCCATTGATTCGATACATAGAGGTTTTTTAAGTGTGATGAGGTTGGCTATGTGGCTAAGGACTGCCGCCATCATATTTTTAAGGCTACTTATATTTCGACTGTGAGAGTTAGAGGTTCTACAAGAAGTTTATGGGGCATAAGTAATAGTTCCCATGGTGGTGGTCATGGATTTACTCAGTCAGGTGGTGGTCGTGGGTAGTGCTTGCTATACCCTCTAGACTAGAGGTAGAGGATTTCAATATTGTCATCACAGGTAGTATCCCTATTTATTTTAGATTTGCATATGTGTTATTTGATCCTACATTGACTTTTTCCTATGTGTTTGAATATTTTGATTTGGTTTTTAATTTTGATAGTGAGCCTCTTGCCATGCCTATCTGTGTATCTATCCTTACAAGAGACTCTTTAGTGGAGGATCAGGTGAATCAATCTTGTGTTAGGACTTTTGCTGGGCCTGAGACTTAGGTAGCTCTAATTGTCTCTAATATAGTACAATTTTATGTTATCTTTGTATGGATTTGTTAAATCCTTATCATGCTTCCCTAGAATGTTATTCTAAGATTGTGACCTTAGCTTCACCAGGTGTGCCAAGGATAGCTTGGAAGGGTATGGTTTATTTACGTCCCAAGAGAGTTATATTTTTCCTTTAGGATTATCACTTAGTTGAGTGAGGATGCTTGTCTTATTTGGATCTTAATCCTGATACTAATGCTGCTTCACCTCCTTTTTTCGATTCTATTTGTGTTGTTCATGAGTTCCTGGATGTTTTTTGTATGGATTTGCCTGGTATTCTTATGAATTATGATATTGACTTTGCTATTGATATTAAGCCTGGCACCAAGACCATTTCTATTCCCCCTTCTGGATGGCCTAATAGAGTTAAAAGAATTAAAGAATCAGTTATAAAAGTTGTTAGATACGAGATTTATCTGACCTAGTGTACCTCTTTGGGGTATGCCTATCTTGATTTTGGCAAAAAAGTATGGGTCTATGTGTATGTGTAATGACTATCGACAATTAAACAAGGTGATGCGTAAGAATAAGTATTCGCTTCTTTGTATTGATAATTTTTTCGATCATCTTCAAAGTGCTTCAGCATTTTCAAATATTTATTTGAGATCCAGGTATCGCATTTTCAAATATTTATTTGAGATCCAGGTATCACCAGTTGAGGATTAGGGCTTCAAATATTCAGAAAACAACTTTTTAGACTAGGTATATTTATTATGATTTCTTGGCCATGTCCTTTGGGTTGACCAATGCCCTGTCGCATTCATGGAGTTGATGAATTGGGTATTTTTTTTGTATCTCAACTCTTTTGTAATTTTATTTATAGCTGATATCTTAGTTTATTCTAAGAGTGTGGCTAACCATGAGGAGCATTTGCGGATTGTGCTTCAGAGATTGAAGGATAAGAAGTTGTATGCTTAGTTCTTTAAGTGTGAATTTTTCTTAGATTCTATCTCTTTCTTAGGTTATATGGTGACCTAGGATAGTATTATAGTAGATCCGACCAAGGTTTCAATAGTTCATGATTGGGCTAGGCCTACTTCTCCCATTGAGATTTGGAGTATTGTTGGTTTAGTAGGTTACTATTGGTATTTTGTTGAGATTTTTTCATTCATTACAATTCCATTGATCAAGTTAACTTAGAGGAAGATTTTCTTTCAGTGGCTTGATGCTTTTGAGTGGCTTTCAAAACCTCAAGGATTTGTTGACATCAACTTCTATATTGACTTAGCCCAAGGGTGGTGTAGGTTTTACCTTCTTCTCATCAGCTGAAGCCCCATGAGAAGAATTAACCTACACATTATTTAGATTTACGCATAATTGGTTTTGTTTTAATGTAATGGAGGCACTACTTATATGGAGTATGGTGTGAGAATTTTTTAGATCATTGTAGCCTTCAATGTTTCTTCAGCCAGCGAGATCTTAATATGAGTCAGCACCATTAGCTTGAGTTTCTTAAGAATTATAACTTGACAATTCTCTATCATCCGAGCAAGTCTAGTATGGTTGCAGATGCCTTGAGGCAAAAGTTGACTAGCTTGGGTAGCTTGGTGTATCTTTTGACTCTAGAGAGACCTTTGACCTCATATGTTCAGTCTTTTTCTAACCAGATGGTTATGCTTATAATTTGACACCTGGATGTGCTTTGACATTTATGAATGCTAGGTCTTTCTTGATGGAGCAGATTTGAGAATGATTTGGGATTAAGTGTTGAATTGTGAGACTAAGGAGGCCTCTCTTGATCCAAATGATGTTTTGAGGAATGAAGTCTAAGTTTGTATGTCAGAAGTGGGTGATTGGATTAGATTGATTTTGGAGGAGATTCTTTGTTCCAGATATTCGTTTCCCCAAGAGTGACTAAGATGTATTTTGATTTAATATAGCATTAATGGTTGGTATGAGGAAGGATGTAGTATATTTTATAGCTCGTTTCCTATGATTCCAGTAGGTGAATATGGAGCATTTGAGACCTCGTGGTTTACTTCAGAGGTTACCTATTCTTGAATAGAAATGGGAATAGATTGTTATGGACTTTGTCAATAGATTACCTCATGCTACCTATGGTTCTTATAGCATTTGGGTCATCGTGAATCAATTGACCAAATATTTTTATTTTAATTTGTTTAAGGTTTCTTTTAGTGTTGAGAGGTTGTCTCATTTCTATATTCATGAGATACTTCGATTCATGGTGTGTCAATGCATATTATCTTTGATTAGAGTTCACATCTCACTTTTGGAAGGCTTTTCAGAAGGAGTTGGGTACCTGAGTTAATCTTAGCACAACTTTTCACCCCTAGACTTTTTAGGTTTTGGAAGATATGCTCTGTTCATGTGTGATGGATTTAGAGGTCAGTGGGAGCAACATCTAGCTTATAGAGTTTGCATATAATAATAACTACCATTCTAGTATTGTGATGGATCCTTTTGAGGCCTAGTATCGTAAGCATTGTCCCTCTCCAGTTGGTTGGTTTGAGGTTCTTGGTATTATACCTCGAGATACAGACTTGCTTTGTGAGTCTTTCGATAGAGTTTGAGTCATTCAGGATTAACTTTGAGTGGCTAAGAATAGGTAGAAATGCTATGCGGATTGTATACTTCACGCTTTGAGATTTTGTGTTAGTGAATGAGTCTTCCTTTGTGTATCGCCCATGATAGACATGATGAGCTTTGGCAATAGGGGCATGCTTAGCCCGATTTTGTGATTCTTTAGACTATTGGGGATATAATTTATGAGTTAGAATTACCCCCAAATTTTTTAGCTTTTTATCTTATTTTTCATGTTTCCATGCTTCGGCATTACATTTGGGATGAGTCAGTTTTATTCATTGCGATGTAGTTTAGTTAAATAAGCGGTTATCTTTTGTTGATGATCCCATCTCTATTTTAGCTAGAGATGTTAGATGGTTGTATTCTATAGATACTCCAGTAGATAAGGTTCAGTGGAGACATCAACCGATAGATAAATCTACTTGGGAGGTTAAGTATACTATGCGTGGTTGTTGTCCTTAACTATTTGTTGATTCAGGTATTTCTCTTACCATTAGTTTGAGGACGGACAAGATTCTTAGTGGTGGATGAGGCAATGACCTAATTTTTTTGTCATTTTTGTGAAATATTTATTTCTATGTGCTTTAACCATTTTACCCCTTTCTGTGGTTGCTTTGTAGTGTTTTTGGAGTGTGGGGATGATTGGCACATGCATTTTAGTATGATTTGTGCAAAATTGTGGTTTTTGATGGTTATAAAAGATTTATAGTTGAGGTGGTCAACATTTATTAATTGTGAATATGACCAAAAAACAAACTGCGCTAGTAGATCCAAAGCGTTGATTTTAGGTTGGTAACATAGTTGTTGTGGGTTTACGACTTTTATATCTCATTCTGACCCTTGATTCTAACCTATTGTGTGGGTTTACGACTTTTATATCTCATTCTGACCCTTGATTCTGAAGGTTAAAAATTGGGTTTTGGAATTCAACTTTGTGAAAATGATGTTTTTCGTAAATACAATATTGCAATTGAGTCTGGATCATCAAATTTGATAAGATAGCATAGTTTATTTATGTTCACGGGATTTTAGATGAATTTCGAGAAGTTCATTTCCAAGTCTCTAACTGGTGCACCACTCAGCTGGTGCACCGCTTAAGCAACTTGGGATAACAACCAAAGTGTCACCTAAGCTATACTAGACTATCTTCAGTAAATCTTGCTTAAACGATAGCCTGGTCGCTTACACGACAAGGCGGTGATCGCGTAAGTGATGCTTGGTCACTTAAGTAACTTGGTGATTGCTTAAGCGGTGCCTAGATGGATTATATCCATCATTTTTATAATTTTTCACCATTTTAATACTTGGAGTTTAAGGTTGCAAGTTTTTCGGCAATTTCTTCCATTTTAGAGATTAGGTAAGCTCCACACTCCTATTTTAGTTACTTGTTTTTGGTTTTTATCATTTTAATCCTTTTAAAACTTGGACTCAAAGGTAAAATTTGGGGTTTTTACTTGAAAGGCCTAAAATCTAAAATTCTTTGATTCAAACCCCAATTCAAACCCATTTTCACTTGGGTTTTCTTCTATAAGTTCCTTCAATCATGGGGAATATATTTTTGACGAAAACTCTGGTTTTACGCTTTCTTTTTAAAACCCATTTTGGGGGTTCATTTTGACCCTGACCAGAAATGAGCAATATGGTATCATTGGCTTCCTTTTAATGCAAATATTCTTTATTTGTGTATTTTAGTTAATTCTGAATCCCTTCATGAGGTGGAAGCTTGGTGTTCAAGGATTGTTTGTATTGATTTATGATATTAGAGGTAGGTTATGACTTAACTTTCTTCACACTAGGATGAGTAGTTAATATTAATGTAAAATCATTTACAGGATGTGGGAACTAATCACAAAAATGGTTATTAATATTTTGTTGTGCCCGTGTGGGGGCCTATGTTGTTATTTTATGGTATTGAGACATTATCTGCTATTTATGTTCGTGTAGGGTCTTGTATGATGTTGTTGGCCTTGTGTATGTATATTTTGTGGTTTCTTTATTGAGAAAATCCTAAATTGGAATTTATACGGTATCAATGTCTTATTGTTGTGTATTTTGCCCTATTGGCATATGATACCATTGGATTCGTGGATTAATGGAATATTGAGTCAATTTTGGCTCACGTGGTTGGTATATTTGTTGGTTTTGGATATTCTCATTCTAATTGGTTGTGAGCATTGCATCCTCATATTATATGCACTTGTGAAACATTGGTACCAATGTGGAAATACTAGGAACACTGTGACATCTTTATAGACCCTCTGTTGATGGATATACTGGAGAGGAGTCATGGTATTGGTACTGGATATTGGATTTTATATGGTTGTGAACCCCTCATGGGTCCTACCTGGAAGCACAAATTGGTAGGTGTATACGTAGGTTGTGTGACAACCTTGAGTATCATATCATGATCATCTTCATTGCATTTCATACATATTGTGCTCATTCTGTGTTATATTGTTATCCTTGATATGATATTTGTCTATTTGTACTTCTTTCCTATATTTGAATTTGGTATACGAGTATATTTGTGCTTCTTTCTCGTATTTGTGTATATTATATACGTATATTGTAGAACTATTAGAGCAGACGGTGTGGGCTACCCTTTGGGACATTTTCTGATTGCAGGTGACATGTCCATAGTGTGTATTTTATATGCTTTATTTTCTACTTTTCTCAGTTGGCCTATGATACGTACTGAGTACAAGTGAGTCATACTTACCCCTATTGCACCCTTTTAATGTAGATCTAGGTACGAGCGCACTGCATAATAGCTGATTAGGCGGTATCTTGATTATTTTTGAGGTAACGGTCGATGTATGCTTTCAGAGTTGACCTACTACCTTCCCTTATCTATTTCATGTCTTATTTTGTATTCAGAGATAGATTTTTGATCCTTTTGGACTATTATTGTATCTTTTGACATTCGAGATGTATTTAGTAGTTCTTACATTGTGACACCAGGTTTCGGGATATTCTTATGGTATTTTTTGTTATGTCCTTTCATTATTAGCATATACGTGTGGTTTGACTCTCTTGGAGTATTGCCTTTATTGTGGTATTGATTTCTTATTTTATATTAGTTTGGGTGATCAACTTACTTTTCAAGGCTTGTTGCGACAAGTGACATCATGACCTTTTGTTTTTTGGTCGTGACACTTCATGAGACTAAATAAGAATCTAAAACTAAGGGAATACTGCTAGAAGGAAGATCTATACCTCATATTGGCTCAACACTAGGAGTGAACAAATAAGGGTATTTGTTCATCATGTGTACCTATGCCTCCATGTCATTACCTCAATATACTAATTTCTCCCTAATACCTTACTGGAAGAAACTTTATTATTCCTTAACATTTGAACGATCAAGGGTCTAGATTGAAACCTCATCATAGGATAAACTATCTATCACCCAATACTCTCTACTGGAATAAATAAGGATGGATCTCCAATATACTTTTCAGCAGTGACATATAAAAGACTGGGTGGACTACGACTAACTCCACTAGATGATCTAGCTCATAAGTAACATATGCAATGAGCTTTAAAATGGTGTAAGGACCAATGTATCATGGACTGAGTTTCCCCTTCTTCCCACAACTCATCACCCCATTTCATGGGTGACACCTTAAGGAACATCCAATCAGCCATAGCAAACTTTAGTTCCCCCCTTTCTATAATCAGTATATGACTTTTGCCGACCCTGAGATGTTCTCAATCTCGCCCAAATCAACCAAACCTTCTCCATAGCCTCAAGAATTAAGTATAGCCGAATCAAAGTAGACTCACTAAACTCACACCACCGTAAAGAAGACCTACACCCATATAAGACCTCAAATGGAGCCATCTAGATACAAGAATAGTAGCTGTTGTTATAAGCAAACTCAATTTGAGGTAGCCAATCATCCCAATTTCTTTTGAACTCATCAAACATTCAATATATCTTCTAGATTTTGGATAGTGTGCTTGTTTTGATTGTTTGTCTAGGGGTGGAAGCAGTATTAAGTTTTTTCTCGTTCTAAGACCCTTTTGAATTGATTGTCGAAACTGTGAGGTTAACTGAGTACCTTAGTTTGAGATAATGGATAGTGGGACCTTACGAATTCTAACTGATTCACAAATGTACAATTTTGCATACTCCTCAACTGTATCTTAGTTTCTTATTGGCAAAAAATAGGCTGACTTAGGCATTTGATCAATAATGACCCACAAATGGTGCTGATGCCTAGTCCGAGGAAGTCCCATAGCTAAATCATATTGATTACCTCCCACTTCTAAGTGGGTATGCGAATATCCTGAAGCATGCCTCCCAACCTTTGGGGCTCAACCTTCGCTTACTAATATTTGGGGCATTTATCCACAAACTCTTCTATGTCCATTTTCATACCATTACACTAATCGACTTCCCACGAGTTGTAATACATCTTAGTGATGCGAATGTTTATCAAATACTTAGAGCAATTACTTTTCACTAACATTTTATCTCTCAACCCATCAATGTTTGGAATGGAAAAAAAACCCTGATAATGAAGTGGACTATCTTCTCCTTGGCAGAAAATCTCCACCTTCTGGTGATGTACTACACCAATCAACTGACATAGTATGGGGTCATTAACTTTTTTCTTTAACCTCTGCCACTAGGGTTGTTTAAACCAACATGTATCATCAAGACACTATTATCCACATCAAGAAAATGAACTCCCATATAGCTAACCTAGGCACCAATTTAGCTAACTCCTTTCTATCATCTACATCATAGGCTTCGCTACTCATAGATAATCTACTCAGAGCACGCTCATCTGGAAAAGATTTAACTCCTTCTGACTGAATATATGTTTGATAATTTTATGATCAGTAAAAACATGTACGTGTGCACCATACAAGTAATGTATCCAAATCTTCAACATGAAGAATTTGCACAATCCGAACTACAGCATTGTCATAATAGGCATCCCAAGTCTATCCAGGACCGGGGACCACCTCTGTTACTCAACCTAACCTCCAAAGAGGCATAACTTAAGTCGATGAATTACGAATGTATAACAAGCTAGCGTTTATTACAATTCTAGTATCTGGGATAGATCTATAACCGTGACCAACCGAAAAAATTTCAACCATCCAATACCAACCAACAACCATAACCAAATCAATATGATAACCAAGTTCCTGTCCATAACATAACATAAGAGGATAGAACGATCATAAGTTCAGCCAAATGGTATCATCCCTAATACCAATGCCAACACTAAGGCTGACACCAATACCGACATCGCCCATTCCAACCTGTAGTAGTTCTACAAAGCCTCTAACCGATAGAAAAATAATATTCGATAGGGACATGCCCCAAACCATAGCAATAACCAATATCCATAAAATGTCAAGAGTATGTAAGAGATTCATGATATGAAATGGAGCCTTCCGGAATATGGAAGATCATCGCTTCAATCCAATGGCTGATCTCGAATTCGATAACTAAGAAGGAGGAGTAGAATGTCCAGTTCTCGCATCGCATAGGGATACAATCGCCAAAGGATGGGCTAGCGGGTGAACGATAGAAAGTACTCAGGTAAAATAATACCAACCTTTGCAACCAAGTAAACTAACCATATGCATTCACAACCATACATATATATATATATATATACATACATGTATATATATGTATCCTTGAACCACCCCCGGGCTATATGGGTCCAATGAATCCCCCTGAATGAGCCTCGATGTGCGTAGCCGCACAAACCATAGATACCATAGGAGTAGGGCACTCCCAAGTACCCTTCGCTCTCCATGATACATATACACGATTGTAACTTAGGGGATTCCTGTGTACTCGATATGGTAATCATGACTAAATCCTCATGATGGAAAACATGAGTTCTACTGTTTGTCCATTGGCCTCACACCTTCATAGTTAGATATCACACCCTACTATTATTGCGCAATTAAAACCATTACCACATAGACAAGACCACCATCCCATTTGTTATTAACCAAGTCTATAAGTAGTGTTATCATCATACTGACTATAGCTTGCAAGCAATTTCCTTATCCAACCTTTCAAAGATTAAGGGATTCCCTTGTACCCATTGGTTTCATTTTTAAGTTGACTTGGGGGATTCCCATGTACCCCACAATTAGTTCATTATTAAGTTTTCTTGGGGGAGTACCCTGTACCTCACAAGGATGTTTAATTTACCCTAACCATGACCACGAAACCTTACCATTTAAGCAATTTATGTCATTTAAGGTTCCATTACATAGTTATACCATGCAATAGTTCCACTGAAAGTCCAACAATATAGTAAGAACATCATCATAGGCATTTTATCAAGCATGTTGGGGGCGTAGTGTTTTTAAAACCAAAACAAATTACCAATTTACCATTCCCATGCAACTAATTTTCCAAACAACCAAACCATAACCAAGATTTTATAACCATAACCCCCAACATATGATTGACAACCAAAAACCATAAAACAATTATGCCATGAAAACAATTAAAAAATATGCATTTAGTTGGAACTAACAATAAGGAAGAATTATCTTGACTTAGAGTACGAAGATGACGAAGAGAAATCACCTGTACAAGCCCTAAATTGATGATCTAGATGAAACCCTAGCTTCCTTTACCCATGATCCTTTGAGATAATTTGAGAGAGTTTCTAAGTGTTTAAGATTAGAATATTAGTGTAAATGATGTCCCAAATGAGTTATAAGTCGTGGAGCTTTAATAGGTTAATTGGGGAAATCTCCAGATTACCCCTACTTAAACTGTATAAAATCTTGCAGGAGGGTACGACCACCCTATACCAATCGTACCCCACCATACGAGTGGTACCCACCAATCGTACCCTATGCCTTTACTTAGACCCCAACACTATCCAATATAAGACCATCTAAGCCTAGTCGTATTCAATCATACAATATGTAACTTTTACCTATAACCATCAAAGAATGGAACAAAGAAGATTTGGACATTGTCCACCATACGAGTCAAGGTACTAGTCGTACCCTATCATACGGCTCATGGTGAGTCACTCATACTCAGATCTAGGTTAAGTCCCCAAGTTTCAGATTAAGTGACAGAAAGACCACACCATACAAATTGTCACTAACCATATAATTTGTACCCTCCCAAATCATGCCCATACCAGAAATCAATCAAACCTATCAACCAAAACTGGTTATCATACGACCAAGACCATACCAACTGTACCCCATCATATGACTAGTATACCTTAGTCGTATGATGCCCGGAAACCAAAAATCCAAGAAATTTTCTAAGGTTCCAAAACCTATGGTGTTTCAGTCTCTCCCACTAAGATCATTCATCCCCAAATAAAAGGTAGGGTAAGCCAAGCATGAGTCATTTCATTATCAAACATCAATCTAGCCTTTAACCAAATTAGTAAACAAAGACATGATCAAGAACATATACCTTCTGCATGAATATCTAGAGAAGATAACAAATGTGGATTCTTGGACTTCATGTCCTCTTCCACTTCCCAATAGTCTCTTCTACCTTGTGGTTCCGCTATAGAACCTTAACCTAGGCCATATCCCTGGTCTGCAACCGGTGAACCTGCCGATCCAAAATCTCAACTGGGATCTTTTCATAACACAGAGAATCAGAGATACCTAATCCTTCCAAAGGAACAACTGAATAAGGATCACCAATATATTTTCTCAACATAGAGAAATGAATTACCAGATTAATGGAGATCAAACTAGAAGGCAACTCCAATTCATATACAACATTACCAACCCTCCAAAAAATCACATAAGCACTAACATACAGTAAAATGAGCTTTCCCTTTTTGACAAACCACATTACTCCCTTCATGGGAGATACCTTTAGGAACACCATATCCCCAACTTCAAACTCCAGGTCCTTACGCCTCACATCCGCATAGGACTTTTGGTGACTTTGGGCAGCCTTAAGCTTATCCTGAATCACTTTTATCTTCTCCATATCTTGATAAACCAAATCTGGGTGCAATTTATCAACCTTGCCAAGATCAAACTATCCAATAGGAGATCTACCCCTCCTACCATACAATGTCTCAAAAGGGGCCATTCCAATGCCAGAATGATAGCTATTATTGTAAGCAAACTCTGCAAGAGGTAGATGATCAACCCAATTACCACCATAATCAATCACCCATGCATGAAACATATCTTCCAATGTCTGAATAGTCCTTTTTGCTTGTCCATCCAAATGCAGGTGAAAATAGTACTTAGACTAACCTTAGTACCCAACCACTTCTGAAATGACTACCAAAAGTGAGATGAAAACTGCATACCACGATCAGAGATAATCGAAACATGTACTCCATGCAACTTCACAATCTCATAAAGATACAACCTCACATAATCTTTAACCAAAAAGTTAGTCCTCACAGGAAAGAAGTGAACTGACTTTGTCATCCTATCCACGATGATACAAATCAAATTAAATTGATTACGAGATTAAGGAAGAACAGTAACAAAATCCATATTGATCACTTCCCATTTTTTTCTGGAACATCTATTTTCTAATACAACCTACCAGGATTCATGTGCTCAACTTTCACTTGTAGACACACTAAGCACTTGGCCACAAAATAAGCCATATCATTCTTCATACTATTCCACCAATACATCTCCTTGAGGTCATGATACATTTTCATCGAAATGGGATGAACACCATAGCGCAATTCAAGCGACTCACCCATTAAACTTTCTCGCAAACCATTGACATTAGGAACACATAACCTCACTAGGTATCGGAAGGTACCATCACCTCTGGTATCAAATACCATTTCCTTTTTCCCACCTACATCTCGCTTGATTTTAACTAAGATAGGATCTAGCACTTTTTTCTCCTTGATCTCTGCACCAATAGATGACCGAATTACTTTTTCTGTGAATACACCACTATTTATAGATTCCAACAGGCGAACTCTAAGATTATCCAAGTGGTGAATATCCTTCACCAACTCTCTCCTCTCATTATCCACATGAGCTAAACTCCCAATGGACAACTTGCTAAGAGAATCACCAATAATATTAGCCTTACCTGGATTATAATGAAGACTCATGTCATAGTCCTTGAGAAGATCAAGCCATCTTCACTATCTGAGATTTAACTCCTTCTGCATAAACACATACTGAAAGCTCTTATGATCAGAAAATATATCCACATGCACTCCAGACAAATAGTGCTACCAAATTTTCAATGCAAACACCATAACTAACAATTCCAAATCATGAGTAGGATAATTCCTTTCATGCTCCTTCAACTGTCTAGAAGCATAGGCAATCACGTTAGCATGCTGCATCAACAAACGATCAAGTCCCACCCGGGATGCATCACAGTAAACTGCAAGCCCTTTATTACCTTTAGAAAAATTTAAAATTGGAGTTGAAGTTAGGTTATCCTTAAGGTTCTTGAAACTACCTTCAAAAGCATACGACTAAGAGAATTTTACCTTCTTCTAAGTCAACTTAGTTAATGAGGCAGTTATCATCGAGAAAGTTTCCAAAAACCTCTTATAATACCTAGACAAACCCAAAAATCTCTGAATGTCAGTTGGAGTTATGGGTACAGGATACCTTTCAACCACTGACACCTTTTGTAGATTGGCCATGATCCCTTCTCTAGAAATAATATGACCCAGAAAAGTAACAAAGTTTAACCAAAATTTCTATTTAGGGAATTTGGCATACAATTGATGCTCTTTCAAGGTCTACAACACCACACGGAGATGATTGGCATGATCCACCTTGTTGTTAGAATTTACCAGGATATCATCACTGAACACAATTATAAAAAATCCAAAAATTGACGGAATACCCTATTTATCAAATTCATAAATGCCATTCGGGTATTGTTCAAACCAAATGACATAACCAAGAACTCAAAGTGCCAATATCAATTACGAAAAGTTGTCTTAGGGATTTTCACCTCTCTAATTTTAAGTTGATAATACTCAGACCGATGATCTATCTTAGAAAAGAATTTGGCACCTTGTAACTAATCAAACAAGTCATCTATCATTGGAAAATAGTATTTGGTCTTAATCGTCACCTTATTCAACTATCAATACTCAATACACATCCGAAGGGACCCATCCTTCTTATGCACGAATAACACTGGTTCACCTCAAGGGGACACACTGAGTGGATGAAATCCTTATCCAAGAGATCCTTAACTTTCTTATTGAGTTCCCTCAACTCAGTTGGAGACATTCTATAAGGAGGAATAGATATTAGACGAGTGTACGAAACCATACCAAATCAATCTCAAACTCAATCTCCCTATCTAGAGGAACACCAGGCAAATCATCTGAAAAGACCTTAGGAAACTTATTCGCCAACAAAATTAAATACAATGAAGGACTTCTGAGTTAGAATCTTTAACCCAAACCAATTGA
This sequence comes from Capsicum baccatum var. pendulum, assembly GCA_030864225.1. Taxonomy (NCBI): domain Eukaryota; kingdom Viridiplantae; phylum Streptophyta; class Magnoliopsida; order Solanales; family Solanaceae; genus Capsicum; species Capsicum baccatum. The sequence goes on along the minus strand of CM061561.1, from coordinate 159,078,167 downwards.
TAGAGACACTCTTTAGAGATTAACCTCTGAGCTCTAATCGGTTCACTAGGGAACTTAATGACAACCTTATGGGTCCGACAATATATGGATAAATAGCACAAATGTAACCAATTCATCCCCAGGATAACATTAAAATCAACCATATATAATTTGAACAAATCCACCAAAGTCTCCATACTACCAACAGATGTCACACACCCCTATAGACTATTTTAGAAACCATAGATGCACTAATATCCACTCTTTGTAGGCATAAAGTTGAGAAGACCAAAAAATGTGGATTAGAGATGAAAATGATAAAAAGAGAGCAAAGAAGAGTGCAACTGAAGACCTGGACTACATCAGATTCAGTTATTATGACTACGATCCTCTATCTACAGTCGCGATTAGTTAAGATAGTCAGAGCAATACGATTAAGAAACACAACAATGATCGCGTGGTTGTGGTTGTGGATAGCTATACATGAATGCTCTTAAGAAAAAATATGCCAAGAGGCAGATTTACAAAAGCACTTAGACGTATCCCAAGCCATATTTAAGCAAAAACCCATTCCTTTTTAGGATAGCTTAGCTCATAAGATACTTTTGAATTCAAGACTTGAAACCTTAATCTTGAGCAAGTGTGTAATTAATTTTGGAGGCACAATTTTCTAGTTTCTTGGTGATGAATAGATGCTTTGAATGTCCCATATGGTATCTTTCTCTTTAGTTTCTTCATGAGTAGCTAAGTAATTTGGTCGTGGGATTATGTTGAGCTTAAGTGTGATTATGTATGCGTATTGTTGTGTTTGCATGGATTTTAGTTTTTGAGTATGTCCTCAGGCAAACAAAACCAAAAACTATTTTAGAACACCGAAATGATGCTTAAATAGGAAAATCTTAAGCTACCCGTGGTAGTGATTTTGAACGGAATTTTCAATCATGTTACTCCCCTCCTACTTTTAACTTTGAAAACTCAAACTGCATATAAAAATTTAGCACATAGAAAAATATGAGGGAATCCAATGATGGAATTACATTAGCAATAAAAAATTGGGCATTGACACAAATTCCATTCACCAAAAAATCTAGTGACCTAGAAACATAAACCATGTGCACTCACAGACAAAGAAATCCTTTTTACTCCCAGTATGGATCAGTCCATTTATTTAGGGATATAGCAAATAAATCTCTCGCTCACAAAGAAGTATCACCAGTATATAAAGAATACCATAGGCATGCCCTAATGCTCTCTTCCTAAATATTTAAACTGTCAAGGTAGGATTACTACAAGATCTGATTCATCTTGTAACATAGGTTGGGGCTGATATGATATCCTTTTGTGATTTATTTAGTTACTATGCCTCCTTGACACTATACTTTCTTTGAGTTCAAATTGTTCATTAATTTTATTTCCTCCCTTATGTCTCCCTTTTTATTTTGACACATTCAGATTGGGCCAGGTACGATTTTCATACTTTATTTTTCTTTTTTTTTTCATTGCAATTTTCTTCTTCTTTTATTTTCTTTTGTTATTACCATACTTATCCTTTTTTCAACTTTTTCTTCTACATGACTTTTTTCATACCCTTTTTCTCTTACGCACCCTTATAATAGCCACCCCAACTTAGGAAATTTTCTTGAGTTAAGGTGCACAGTGTCTAAGAAAGACCAGGACCAAAAAAAGTTCATTGTAAGGGAAATAGGAAGGTAAAATTGGTATAATCAAAGAAAAAGGTCTATTTGGCTCAAACATTTGCATCAAAGGGATTTATTCATTAGGTTTGGACATTTAGTATTAGGTGTACTTATAACAAAAAGGTCCTATGATCATCTCCTACTTGAATATCCTCAACCTAGGAAAAAGCAATCAGGCAAGTTATAGATTTCTTTACATCGAGAACTCAGTAATACGTCACACATACTTGCACATGGTTACTTTTCTAAGTACTACTTATCTAGTTATACTATTGTATGCCCCTTATTGTTCTATCCCTAATCCTAATGCAATTATTAGATTCAAAAAAGTCTTGTATATCACACATTTAACAAAAATTTAGTAGGGATCTTAAGTTTTCAACACAATTTAATTATAATAACACAAATTCTTTCAGCATAATCATTTCAAATCCTCAATGTTCTTGTTTCTAGAATCACAAATAAATTTAATTTAAAATCAATTCAAAAATCTCAATTCATTACAAATCAATTTCAAAATCACTCAAAAATTAGTAAAAATAGTCATCTGCAATAGGTGCTAATTTTCTCCTTATTTTAGCCCTTTGTCAGCACCACATCTGTAAGTCATAACGTAGTTTTAGCTACTTATATTTTTTAGCTACTCATTATGGTAAGGCAACTATTAAACCTTCCATGCCTGTAGTTGATGAAGCTAGGAGTAATGTGGTAGATGTAGATGAGTTACTTGAAGTAGAATCTAAAAAGTTTGTGTCTAGTATGAAGTTATCAAAAAAATTGAAATATGTTGATAGAAGTGTTGCGAAGGATAAAGGAAAGGAGAAGGTACTCAAATCTGTGTTAAATACCATTCCACAACCCCCCTTTATTTTCCTTAGAGATTAAAGTATAAACAAGAGAAATAGAAGTATTAGAAGTTCTTATTGATGTTGATAGAACCGTCTGTCAATATTCCCCTTGTAGAATTATTGGAGCAGATTCCTAGATACATTAATTTTATGAAGGATTAGTTACTAGAATGTGGATGGTGATTTTTGAGCCCACTGATAATGTTCATCATGTAGTGCCGTCGCTTCTCGATCATGTTCAGAAAAAAGAGGACCCCATAACATTTACTATTCAATGTACTATTGGGTTCTTTGACTTCTCTCAAGCTTTATATGATTTAGGAGATAGTATTAATCTAGTGCCATTGGTAATATACAAGCAGTTGGGATTTGGGTTACCCAAACCTACATCCTTGAGGTTGTTGATAGCTGACTGGACTATTAAGAAACATAGTTGTATTTTGTGTGATTTCTTGGTGAGGGTATTATACTTCATATTCCCAGCTGATTTTTTGATCCTTGACTCTAAGGTAGATTTTGAAGTTTGTATTATCTTGGAAGTCCTTTTCTAGCTATGGTTAGGACCTTGGTTGACATAGAGAAGGGACAGATAAAGTTCAGACTTAATAATAAGTAGATTAATTATAATGTGTGTTAGTCTATGCAATAGTCAAAGGATATAAGAGTAGAGTCTATGATTGATAATATTGATGATGTATAGTAACTGTGACCATTAAAGAGAGACTTGGATTTGAGGCATTAATAACAGTAATCATGAACTTTGATAGCGATGGCATTCATGAGTATGATTAGATGGTAGAACATTTTATGGTAAAGGTTCTTATAATTAGGCTCCAAAGATGCTAGATCATGATATGAAGAGTAGAACCACTCCTAAATCTCTTCCATCTATTAAGTAACCACGGGTCTTAGATATGAAGACCCTCCTAACTCACTTGCATTATGCACTTTTGTGGCCTGGCAATACCGTACCAGTCATTATTACTGTTGATTTATTAGAGACATAGGTTAAAGCTATGATTTTATATGTTGTAAAGGTTGAAGAGGGCCATAGAATGGATTATATTAGATATTATGAGAATTACACCCAGTATTTTCACTTATAAGATACAGCTTGAACTGGAGTGTATGCCTAATATTGAGCATCAATGTAGGTTGAATTCTTCTATAAGGAGGTAGTAAAAAAGGAAAGCATTAAGTGGTTATATGGTGGAGTGGTTTACCCCATTGTAAATAAGAAGTAGGTCATCCCAGTTTAATGTGTACCTAAGAAGGGTGGTATCGGTGTTGTCCCAAATGAGAAGAATGAATTGGAGATCATGACACTAGTTACTGGATGAAGAGTATGCATGCATTAAAGAAAGCTAAATACTTGCACTCAAAAGGACCATTTCCCTATTCCATTCATGGATCAGATGCCAAACAGACTTGAAGGCAAGGGTCGGTAGTATTTTCTTGATAGGTACTCAGGATACAATCAGGTTTCAATTGCTCCCAAGGTCTAGGAAAATACTAATTTTACTTTTCCTTATGGGACTTTTGCGTTCAAGTGTATGCCATTCAAACTATGTAATGAGCATGCCACCTTTCATAGATGTATGATATCTATATTTTCTAACTTGGTGGAGGACATTATTGAAGTATTTGTTATTGGATTTTTAGTTGTTTGGGACTCCTATGATGATTGTTTGCCCTATTTAGCCAATGTACTCTAAAGATATGAGGAGTGTAATCTGGTGTTGAATTGGGAGAAGTTCCATTTTATGGTGAAGAAAGGTATTATCCTTGGTCACAAAATCTGAAAGAATGACATTGAGGTGGATAGAGCAAAGATTGAGGTGATTGAAAAATTGCCTCCTCCGGTTTCAGTTAAAGGTATCCAAATATTTTTTGGTTATGCTGTTTTTTATAATAGGCTCATCAGGACTTTTCTAAATTACTAATACTCTATAAAAGCTTTTAGAGAAAAAGATGAAATTTGTATTTGATGATGCATGTCTCGAGGCCTTTGCGTGCCTTAAGGAGTAGTTGATCTCCATTCTCATTATCGTGTCCCCTGACTGGTTTTTACCTATTGAGGTTATGCATATTAATAGCAGTGTGGTCTTGGGTGTTGTCTTTGGCCAAGGACGTGAGAAAATCCTTCACTTAATGTATTATGACAGAAAGAGATTAAACTCCATACACAGAAAATTTACAGTCACTAAGTAGGAGTTACATATGTTAATTTTTGCCTTTGACAAATTTCGGTACTATTTGATAGGGACCAAAGTCATAGTTCACACAAATCATACATCTTTGACCTATCAATGTTAAAGAAAGATACAAAACTGAGGTTGATATATTGGGTCCTCTTACTGTAAAAATTTGACTTTGAGGTGAAAAAGTGGAAGGGCATTGAGAACCAGGTTGCTGATCACTTATCTCACCTTGAGGAGGAGGTAATATAAAATTTAGAGGATGACCTTGACCTAGATGATACTTTTCTAGATGAGTGGTTCTTGGTAGCTTCTCAAGACTTAATCCCCAGTTTTGCTGATTTTACCAAATTTTTGGCAAGTGATCTTGTTTTGAATGATTTTTCATTCCAGCTGTGAAAGTTGTCCCTGTATTGATGTCGACCAAAACTACACCTCCAAGAAGTATAAAATGGCAGATGTCAAAATATAGTAACCCAACAAGGTTGGGGTTGAACCAATAGGGAATAGGCAAGAATTATCTCTCAAACTTATTGAAACAGTTGAGTAGTGCAGAAAAGTAAATGGGGGGCGGGGAATTTTCTTTGATAAGTAAGAAGTAATAAAACATGAATTATTTTAGTTGTAAATGATCTAAAAATAACACTAAGTCTATGTTTATGTGGGTTCATAACTCTATTTTTTTATTGTGCTCTGTTGAACTAACCCAATATCTTGCTTAAAGAATCTAATAAGTTATCTATCACTAATAGTCTTGTGAATTCCTTTAGTGAATTTCACTCTTTACCTTTTGAATATTAGAGTGTTTCCTTACTAACCCTTATCATATATCCCAGATTAACCATTACCTTTTGAATCTTAAGTTAATTAGATGAAGATAATTATATTTTTGTTGTGATTTTCTTTTCCTAACCTTTACCTCTTTTGGAATTAAGTAGGGAAAGTAAAGTTATCAACATTGGTCACTGTTAAGAAAGCTATTAAATCGAAGATGATCACGATACATGCAGGAATATTAGTTTGGAACAACATTGCACTTCCCCTACTTTGTTATTCTTCGAAGGTTCACACAACCCTAGATATGAGAATTAACCTCTCATAATTGCAAAACAATCCATAAAATTCAGTAAAGAAGACATAGAATCAATATCACAATAATAGATTCAGAAAACAAAAAGTCTCAAATCAATAATTCAACCAAAAACAAAGAATAAGAGAATCCCAAGATCAAAAGTCAATATTGGAATCAAAATACGTTTGTAAGTAGTATGAGTGCATCTAAGTGCATAAAAAAAACTAAAAAATGTCAAAAGAGTATTTATAGAATACATGGAAACCCTAGGAATCCTTTTCAAAAACAAAAGAGGAAAACTTGAGTCGATGACCACCTACGGTTCTACTTGCGGGTTGTAGGTGGCACCTATGAGATATAGATGGCCTCACACAGGTGGAAGGGTCTTCAACTCTATAGTATCTCTTTGAAACTCCTACTTTTGGAACTTATTTAGGCATCGAGGGCCCGTATGTAGTACCAATGAGCTATAGGTTCCCCATTGTAGCTAGAATAAACAAACTCTCAACTTCTGATTCTCAAAATTTCACTATTATTACACCTACTCTATTACCTATGCTATATAGGTGGCACCTACGCCATATAGGTTCCATCGTAGGTTGGACAAAATCCATATTTCAAGATTTTTTTCTTATATTTAGCTCAAAAAAATTGGTTTCCTTCAAGACACATCTCAAAAACACATCATATCTAATAAAATGGCCTAAGTAACAACATATTTTCATAGTTTTAGCATCGAAATTGCCATGAAACCATGGTACATCATGTAGGATATGAGAAAATTTTTCTGGGATGAGCATTATCTCTTTTGGATTTGTATGGATGGTGTAATTCATAGATGTATTCCTATGATGGAGATGATGAGCATCCTTCAGGCTTGTGACTCATCACCAGTTGGGGGTCATCATGGTGGTACCGGTACGACCCATACAATTCTGTAGTGTGGGTATTATTGGACAACTATCTATAAGGATGTTCATGACTTTTCTCAAGCCCGTGACTAGTGCCAGTAACAATGCAATATTTGATGGAGACATGAACTCCCCATTACACCTATTTTATAGTTGAAGTTGTTTGGTGTATGGGGGACTAATATCATTGGTCCGTTTGTAATATCTTATGGGATTAAGTACATTCTAGTGTCTCAACTATGTTTTGAAGTAGGTGGAGGTGATTGTATTTCCCAATAATAATGGTTGAAGTGTTACTACATTCTTAAAAAAGAACATCTTTTCTCGATTTATCCCTCTACATGGGATTATTAGTGATGGTGGATCTCACTTTTTAAATCTCCTCTTCAAGGCCCGACTCAAAAAATATAGTGTGAAGTATAAGGTGGTAATACCTTACCAAGTGCAAATAAGTGTATAGGTTGAGGTCTCCAATAGAGATATCAAGTCTATATTTACGAAGACTATGAATGTCAATAGAACTGATAGGTCAAGAAAGTTAGATGATGCTTTGTGGGCCTATTGGATAGCTTTTAAGATGCCCATAGGTGTCTCTCTATATCAACGTGGGTATGGAAATGCATGCGACTTTCCATTTGAACTTAACCATAAGGCACAATAGGATTTGAGAAGGCTCAATTTTGAGTGGCATGATACAGCTAAGTTAAAAATGAGCAAGGTGAATGAGTTGGGTGAATTATGGCTCCATGCTTATGAGAGTTCTGTTAAATACAAAGAAATAATGAAATTGTATCATGACAAAAAGATTAAGAAGAGAGTGTTTGAGCTCGGTGATATGGTCTTGGTATATAATATGAGACATCACGTTTTTCCTAGAAATTTGAAGTCTAGGTGGTATGGACCATTCACCGTGCTTAGGGTATTTCCACATGGTTCTCTTGAGCTGAAATGAGATGGTAAAACTCCAGTCAAGGTGAACGGGTAGCATCTCAAAACTATTTGGGTAATGATTATGAGTTGAAAGTGGTTGTTGATGTAAGACTTGGTTAAATTTAAGTATCCAAGGCAATTGAATCATGCCGCGATGTTAAATCAAACACTTCATATGAGGCAAACCATATGCTTGTTAGTGAAGTCTGAGTAACCAACATAGCCACGTTGTGCTGCAACGTTAAATCCAGACATGGGTGGGAGGCAACCTACTATTTTAGTTTTTATGTAGTCTTTTTTTTTTGTTGGTGTAAAACATGAAGAACCACCTAGAACATAGTAAAACATTGCAAAATTTAGTAAATTCCAGGTAAGGGGACTTATTGACCAACTTATGGGGGTCATAAGTCCCACTTGGGCTAGGTAAGTGATGCAATTACTATTAAAGTGAAATCTAAGAATTTTGGGGTCTATGAACTTTTAGTTACGAACTCACTTATGGAGGGTCCTAAGTACCACTTGTGGTGTCAGAAGTTTTAAACGAAAAAGTTCCGAGGGAAAGAAATTTTCCTGTCACCTACGACCTTCAACTTATGGGCCGTAAGTGTCACCATAAGTGACAAAAAAAATCTGCAATAAAATTTTCAAAATCTGTGCAGACCCTAGTGGATCTGACCCCGACCGGCTGAACCCAAGTGGAGCGACCCGGACCGGCCGGACCCTACTTGTTCTTTTATTCCACCCTTTTCTACCCTTTTAAATCTTTTACCACTCATTTGGGTTGGGTGTGGTTTCATTTATTCTCTTCATTTTTCTTTTCTTTTTCTTTTTGTTTTTCTTTTAATATTTTTTTCTACCACACCCAGCTCTACTTTCTTTTCTTCTATTTATTCCCCTCTTCATACCCACTTCTCATCATTCACCCTTATGATAACCACCCTCAACTTAGGCAATTTTCCTGAGCTAAGTTGCACAATGTCCAAAGAGGACCATGGCCAAACCAGGTTCATTGAAACTAAAATGGGATGGTGAAAGGTTAAACAAGAAAAATAGTCTATATAGGCTCAAAAATAGGAATCAAGAGATACTTATTCACATTTGGAAGGTCGTTTAGGATAAAAGTGGATTGATTTCGAGAATGACCTATGATCCTTTCCTAATCGATGATCCTATAACCTCCGTAAGACTAACAGGCAAGTTTTGGATTCAACTTACAAATGGAACAAAGTAGGCATTTCACATATATATGGCATTGGGTTGCATAAAAAACTAGCACCTATATGATTCAAGAAAACATTAGCTATGATTATTATGTCACTAATACTGATGCCATAATGAAATTCACAATGGTCACATATATATACACATCACATAGTTCAAAAATATTTTTTTTGGAGGGGTATCATTTTTTCTCAAAAATCAAAACCAAATTCATCAACTGCCTTAGATACTCATTTTCTCCTAGTTAAACAAAAACATAACACAATACAAAAGAAAACACATCACAATATGATATTTACTAGACATGTCGGTTCTATAATCATACTGCGACTGACATAAAAAGAAGTACAACAATAAAAACCCTCGGTGACTGTGGTATACCCTAACTCAACTAAAATACTACATATTGTCCACAGTGTGTGATAATAATATACTACAAGGGAATGAGAGCATACTTGGGATGCACAACAGTTAGCATTATGCTCATTCCCATCTAGAGGTATCTCGATTGACGGTGGTGGTAGTAGGGCGTGGCGCTACTAGAAGATGCACCCGCTGTAATATCAGCTCATAGCACCACATCATCTGCTATTTTTTCCCAAGCATCATGGGTGGAGCATTTCAGGGCCTGATTAAATGTAATAGAGGGGTCCTGTAGACCCTCTATCCTAGCCCTTTTGGTCCCAACAGCTGGGATCGTCTCCTTCTTCTCCATAACAAATCAAAATATCTAGGGCGACATAGATGCACCGACTGAGAAAATAAAGGGATAACTAGAGGAATGGCCAAAATCTAGCTCTCAATAGGAGAACACACCTCTGATCATAGTATGACAATCTCCTCCTGAATTCCATATAGGCCAGGGGCCTCTATATTTATTAACTGATATGAAATCCATCCCTTAAAAAGCATCAATATAGGCATACAACTTAGCAGTGAACTCCAATATCTCATCCTGGAGTGCAGACCATATCCTAGTCTCAACAGTCCCTTATGACATCTGGACCCAAAGCTGGATCTGCTCATAGAAAGATGCAACCTCAAACTCAACATTCTTAAGCTGGGCGGTAGTCATATCTTGGATCTCAAGAACTTTAAAAACTCCCATTGCACCAATATCAAACTTGTAGTTATGGATGCAGCAGTAGGGCGAGGGGGAACAAAAGAAAACCCAACTAGCTCAGAAGTGGAGGCCGATGCTACAACATAAATAGCTAGTCCTCCTCTACTTATCTATCAGTCTCGATCACATCTCTATGTTCACCAATCTCAAAATCCATACTGGTATTTATATCCACATAAGGACTATCACCATGCTTTCCCAAAATAGAGGGCCCATTTGACTAGGTCAGAATTACTATCGGAGGTGCATGAGCTCTTTGGGCAGGGATTGGGTTTGCCGAATCATTGATCATACTCGTCTGTTCAATGCTCATCACCTTTAATATCCTATCAACATTTGAGATTCTAGGAACTTAAACCTTGTCTCACAACTACTAGATAAGGCAAGGGAAGGGCTAAGTGGTCAAGTCCCCAAATGCTCTCTTATGAAACTCATACCTGCTAATTCCTATAAGTTGATCTCATATCAAGCTATCAAACTCTTGATTTATGCAGCTCAGTCCTATGTACAAAAATTATCCACAACAGTTGTACACAATAAAAAATGAACCACAGTCTATCAAAACTTCATCGAAAAATTCAGTGTCACCTTCTTAATATCCCCCTTTCCCTCTATCCAGGGTGCATCAAATCCTAAATAAAAAATTAGGTTGGTAATCCATATTGGCAAATCTATGATTTTTCTCATATGACTTGCATCCCCCATTACACGTTTGTCTTATGCAAATCTCAATCTATAATTACACTCATCAGTAGATGCCAGAGACATATACTATGGCCTAAAAGTAACCCGATGGATGGCCACCAGTGAAATACCAACCTGCACTCCTCCCACAAGAGTGGAATCTAACTGGGGTTCAACTACACCTCTATCACCTCTAGGCATGGTCAAAGATATTGTGGCCATATTAGATACATAGAACTCGTGGACCAAAGCCTGATTGTAAGAACGTTGGGGTCTATTATTCCACCTAAGCTAGTATCAATCAAATGCGTCTTGCAGGTTTGTTGCCCCTACTCTCCCTGATAACTCAATCATCCTCTCATCCTGAACAAACCTCATAGGTCGACCCACCGAATTAATAAAGTTGTCCCCCCTCATAAATCACCTGTATTTTGGCTACACACCATCTCAGATTTACCTTAACTATTAGCGTAACTAAGATGTATCTAGAATCAGAAGCTGGGTTAGCCATTGATGAATTGAGAGGATAAGGATCCTATGTAGGGGGATCTATGGCTGTTGTTAAAGATAGTGACACCTGGTATAATCCCTGAGTCATACCCTCCTTAGATTGTGGTACTGCTGATACTGACTCTATAACTACTATTATCAACTTATCCTATGGACCCTCCTCAGACTAGGGGTCCTATGTATCCTTCTCTTTGGAAGCCTCATCTCCTTCCTCATACTGGGAGAGTGTGAGGGTGAAAGTCAGGCTGACTTCGTCCTCAGCCTAGGAAATGGTTGTTGTGTAGCTGTGTGGGACCTAACCTATGTAGATGTGGGAAGAGTTCTTCACTGTATTTGTGCTGAATACCCAGTGTGGCTACAACAATGGATTTAATTACAGCCTCTCTCTAGACCCTAGTGTGTGGTGTTTCTTGTCTATCTTGGATGGCCGAGTACTCATCCACTAAGCTACTGCACTCAGCGGACTCATCCCGACATCTCGACTATTCTACCCTCTTTGTTAAAACCTTTGGAGCAATAGTACCTGAAAAAATAGGTTTCAATGCGAAGAAGGATAAGGGAGTGAAAAATTTGAAGAAAAATCAAAATTACCAAACTTCAAATTTTCCCAAAATTTTGCATCCCTATCTAGTGAATTCATCTTATTTAAGTCCAGTATTGCACATACAACTTGTATCAATTTTCAAAAAACAGGTAAGACATACAAAACTCTTAGGTTTCATTAACCTTTCAACTTCTACTTCCATTTAGGGCATAATTACATGTTAGTCATTCAAGAACAATGCACCAATTTCTATTTTCAATTATACTTGGCTCCGACATATAAGTTTGTAGATTTTTTTAAAACAATTTACAAGCATCTATGCATGCCAACTCACTTATTTTAATTTAAGCATAAGACAATACTAGTAGGAGCCAATAATTTGTCTTTAATATGAAAGATAAAAGTGAAGATGGAAAAAGTACAGAGAAACCCTAGCCTCAATGCATAAATTGTGCTATTGGAATTGTTAGTACTGATATTCAGAAGAGTTCTTTCCATATATAAAGTCTACAGGGAGTTGGAGGATTTGAATTTGAGTTTTGAAACATTTTATAAACCCTTATATCCATCGGTTGAACTATTTGGGTTCGGTCCTTGTATGTATGACCACACAATTTTAAAAAAATTTAGGCCTAAAAAATGACACCTACGGAGCCACTTACCACCTATAGATGCTATTTATTGCACTTAGTTACAGGGCATAGGTAGTAGGAAATTTTATAGCCCTCTAATATTGATGTTCTGATACCTCAGACACCACTACGGGGTTGTAAGTAGCAGTTACAACATCATATATTAGTTTGTATGCAAAAGTTTAGACACCCCTAAATCCTCCAAATTTCCCTTTGACATTCATTGCATAACTTGCCTGGCCCGAGTGGGACTTATGACCCCAATAGGTGGGTTAATAAGTCTTATTTACCTGGAATTTTCCATATTTAGTAATTCTTTAAGATGTTCTAGGTAGTTTCTCATGCTATATACCTAGAAAAATAAAAACAACGTGAACACCAAACTAGTGGAATCCTGCAATCTAGTGCCCGATTTAACATTGCGGCACATCATGGCTATGTTGGTTACTTAGAATTCACCAATAAACCCATAGGGTTGCCTCCTATATAGTTCTTGATTTACCGTCACTGCACGACATAGGTGCTTTGATTACTCAAACTCTAGGGTCATCAACATAGTTTGTTACCAAAACTACCCTAATGTCAATCAGATGCTTCATGGTTTTACGAACATTAAATTTGACCTCCTCATCATTCAACATGAACTTAAGATCCCCTTTCTCCATATCAACCAATACTCTACCCATGGCAAAAAATGGTTTCCATAAGATTATGGGCATCTCAAAGGAAACTTCACAATACCAGACAACAAATTCTGGTAGAAATATGAAGTTATCCACATTGACCAAAATATCAAATGATAATCCCACAAGCTTCATCACTATATGATATGCCATAAATAACTACATTGATATTGGTTCAGGAGTTGTCAAGCCCAACCTTTATTTGAACACTGCCAACAACATTAAGTTAATGCTAGTACCAAGGTCACAGCATTGTTTCATAACTTCCCAACTCCTAAATAATTCTGATAACCCCTTCAACAACTAAATACAATTTTTACAATCCACTTACTAATGCGTAATGTATTTATCCACTTATACCCCAACATGACATTCAATCCTATCTTCATAACTATAGCCTCCTGAAAAACAAGAATGCAACACTCTTTTTTTAACATGAAACATTTACTCACTCCCATTTAAGCAATTGCTCATCACTATATCATTTCGTTAAGAAGGGTCACTGAAAGGCTAAAACATGAGGACTTGAAGCATGAATGAACACTATACAAAACTTGACACTTAACTAAGGCCTGTGGAATAGAATATCAATATCATGGATTCCTTAAGAAATCTAAGCTGAGGATATACATGACATAAATCTAAATTTCGCTGATCATTAAGAGTGTAACATGATTACTGGAACTGAATATACTATAAAAACATGAATACACGAGTTATTAGCTTCATGACCTGAGTTTGGATTTTTTGAATTCATGGAACATGATTCATACTGCTGAGCAAATTAGAACTCCTCATACTATAAACTAGAAGCGTACATAATTTTCTATAAAGTGCACGAATATGAGATATGATCATAGGGATGACACATAAGGTATGAGTAGATATCGTGATGACTAAGAAATCTTGCACTAAGATAAGAACGGATTAGGCATCATCCTCTCCTACTGCTTTTCTACAAACACTAGCATCACTACTAGGATATGAGAGCATGACTTGGTTACTTGTTCTACCATCCCCCCCTTAGCTTAAAGCCATTATTTTAAGTTTGTGAACCACTTAATCAACAACTCTTTATTGAACTATCACTACTTTACTCTAGAGTCTAGGGTAGAATAATGCACATAAACCCTATACTTACCCTGAAAGACTATACCTGATAATGTAAGGCCCACTGCTAGTACTTTTTTTTGATATGAAATTCTTAGATTTCCATAGCCCCGATAATCATCATCAAATAATAACTTAAATGTTTAATAACTTAGAATTTCCAAGAGTATCATTATACCATGAGCTCGCACCATCTAGTGCTTCAACTCTACTTTCTATTAGCTCAATCTTCAAAGATTCAAACTTATATTCTAACACTTATCAAGGATTTCCAAAACCTATAAGGAACCATACTAAGTTCCTCATAGCCTACAAATATCATATCTATAAACTTATATTTTCCCTACACCATGAGAATTACCACTTAACCAACATCAATAAAATATAATTTTGAATCACCAAACTTAAATTATTGCATACACTATTTCAAGCCTACTGATTAACCTTTCATACAACTAGTCCCACGAATGTAAAATTTACCGAATTCAAATAACACTATACCCGCTCTACTTCTGCTAAACTCCTAGGTTCATGCTTCTCACTTTAGGCTATCTACTGTCATAGGATTTTTAAAAGGTCTCTAAAAACATGTCTAACCCCTAATTACTAAGGTACTTCCCCTCTATTAAATGACTGGTTCATTCAGAAACTAAAACTGAATGGCTCTATTTTTGAAAATTATTTGAAGTAATTTTCTAGGCTACTGAAATTGAAAAGCCTCTGTATACTCGTCTGTCTAGGATAGTTTTATTCACTTAGGTAGAAACTGAGAAAGTCTCTACACATACCTTTATGATTCCTACCACATTCACCGTAAAATAGGTAACTACGACTACTATTCCCACTACCCTATAACTTAGAGCCGGGTGCTCCATATCGACTGTCATTCTTAAACTTACACACTGGTGCACTGGCTGAAGGCAGGGCTATGGCTGAGAATTTCTAATGGAATTTGGAGTGGTTACTACCCCCTGACGTAGGATTAATACTACTTGTTCTAGACCTCTTATTCTTTCTGTCGTTCTTCCTACGCTCCCCTCCTCATTCTGTTGAGTATGAATCAAAAGCCTAGATAGAAAATAGCCTGCAGATTGTTCTAAGAAACTACTGAATAATCTAATGTAGTGAAAATAGCACTTAATTAAGCATGAGAGACATGGTCATTCATGGAGTCTTCCAGAACAGGAAGAGGTGTAGGCTTATTCCCATTTCTTCTTCTATTATTCTTTCTTGGAGGCATTTTATATACACAGAAGGACACATAAGTTAGAAATAGATTTTAAATAGAGCTCATGCTCTTTTGCATGATATGAACACTGAAAGAAAAGAAACTTTTCCTAAATTGTCTTGTAGCCTCTTGTCCATAAGTGTGGTACAATTCACACCCATGCAAAAAACTCTACTTGATGCGGCTTTCAGAATTCCTAGGACACTTTAAAAACATAGACTCTGATACCAAGTTTGTAGCGCCCTTAGGGTACACCTTGGGTGCCACACGGTGCTTACATTCTCGAGGGACCACAAGCTAACCTATGAGCTGGTACCTATTGTGAGCACTGAAGAATATATTGCTGATAGAAGTCATATACAGAATTTAACTAAAAAATGACTTAAGGTTTAAATCATAGTTCTAATTACGTATGTAAAACAATATGAACCTTATTGATAAAATGGTTGATAATAACAACTGAAAACTGATTGACTGCCTGTACTAGTATGAAAGACTCTAAACTGTCTGACTATGGAGTTGATGGGATAAGCCCCTAAATAACTCTGACTTACTAAATAGTTGAACTGCTAACATAGCTGAATATAAGATAACTCGCCCTTGAAGGATGAGGACTCACTATGACTGCTGCTGCTGATGCACTGGAAAGACTGGAAATTCTTAAGTACGATTAGAAATCTAAGCATTCAAACCTATGAATAAGACATCATAGTGCAAGAAAACAATATGCAATCAATACTTTGAATATACTGGTATGCTAAATAAGGTTAGGCTGACATGCATGGGTTATGTACATGAATAATATCTTACTGAATATCTTGAGTTAACTGAATGATGTCAAATCTGAGAATGCATGACCAAACATATAACTGTCACGACCCAACTTTTTAGGTCATGATAGGACCTACGATAACCCACCAGTAGGCAAGACAACTTGTAGTCTAGAACATCTAGTAATGGAGTACGTAATAACATAAGAAAAAAATACGAAATATATTAGATAAAGATCAATACATAGATGAATCCCAAAACCTGGTGGTATCAGTACAAGAGTTTTTAAACATAATAAGAGTACAAAAGTTATATATCAAGGAGAAATACACAGATTCAACTTACCTCTGAATACAACTTAGAGGCTAGTCTAATACATAAGAGAGAGATAAGTAATACTCCGAACGTCAGGAGATCACTCTAAGTCTTTGAATCAGGGCTACTCCAAATAATGTATACATCAACGGCGATAACTCATGCTATGATCTGCAGGCTGCAGAGGTGTAGTATAAGTACAAAATGAATGGTACTCAGTATGCAACTGCCAACTAAGCTCCAAAGATAAAGTAGATATATACAACATATAAACAGAATGGAAACTACAACCAAGAGTCGATAAATCATGTATAAGTCAATGAGAACAATAAGGGACAACTATCCTACTCATGTCCAAGAGTCTAACATAATAAAACTAAGAAAGTATCAAGGTGAACTATCTTATTCTAGCTACATTAAATATATGCCAAAGCTATACCATATATTCCAGGTCAATATATAGGTAAAGAGCGAAAGAAAGATATATTGTAATATACATGGAGAAGGAATGACTATGCAATATTAACAACGAAGAAAGGGATATCTGATGACTTCATATATCTATATATATAAAATACATATAAATAGGAAATCATCTCAAACATAACCTAGATCGTCATGTTCTCATTTTAAGACCTCCATATAATACTATCAGGATTCAATACCAACATACTCAGGATTTCAACATAGAATAATCGTGCATAGTAATGTAATCATAAGATAGCAAAGGTTGAAGACATACCTCAATCCCAATGCCAGATCCATGACCAATCTATCATAAGCTAGCCATAATAATGATCATAACCATGATAATAACAATATCAATAACATCATAAATAACCGGCTACTTTGGACAACCAAATACCTATCCGAGCCTATGCGTACCGCCACCTCCCCAGAGTCAAAAATTTCAATCAACATATACAAACACAAGGCATATTCTTCACCCATTTCTATGGGATCATCCCATACCGGCTGATAGACATAGGTGAATACTGGTGATAGGCAATGCGTATGCAGGAATGAATGAAAAATATACCATCAATATCACAATGCATCATAACTATCCTCATCAGGACCATTATTATCGTTATCAACCTCCAACCTCACCGGTATTAATACTATCTCAATAGTATCCTCTAAACTCAAATTGGGTATCAATATCATCTCAATATCCTCCGGACTTATCGGGTATCAATATCATCTCAATAGTATCCTCTGAAATCGAATCGGGTATCAATATCATCATAATATCCTCCGGCCTTGTCGGGTATCAATATTATCTCAATAGTATCCTCCAGACTCGAATCGGGTATCAATATTATCATAATATCCTCTGGCCTTGCCGGGTATGAATATCATCTCAATAGTATCCTCTAAACTTAAACTGGGTATCAATATCATCATAATATGCTCCGACCTTGCTGGATATCAATATTATCTCAACAGTATCCTTCAGACTTGAACCGGGTATCAATATCATAGTAATATCCTCCGACCTTGCCGGGTATCAACGTATCATTATAACTCTCGACACATAAATATAGGCATATAATAGGTGCACAGACGCAAGCCGATATATTCATAACTGTACAGTTATCTATCTTATCAATACATCTCAATTACTCGTTATTAGATAACCAACATTTATTATTATTAAACTGCTAGTTTGCTAGTCATCACATAACCTCTAGTTATTATCCTAAACATTATCCTTCACATAATTCTTATTCATGGGATAAAAACTAACCACTATTCATTTAATAGACAACATCTAACATCTAGTCTAGGTTTATTATTAGACCAAAACTATCATTTATCCACCATTCATTATTATGAGCTATTCATCCTATTTTTGTTAATCATTACTAGACAACACATTACTACATGTCGCCTAGCCATCTTTTATTCAATGACATCATTCATTAACTGACCATCATTAGCCACCATGTTCCAACTAAGCAAGATTCATTAACTAATACATTAGCTTCCTAGCCTTCAAGTGCAATAGTTAGCTAATAGACAACTAGTTACCACATAGCTTAACTGTCTAACAAGAAGAAAAATCATACGATCACATTTCAGTTATAATCATATCATTTATAATGGTAAATAATCATGAACGTCTCAAACCTATGTATGCCATCACTAGTATTAAATCAATGGAATAATAAGCATTATACCACATCTTCCTCCATCCCATATCAAAGAGATGTGTATACAAACATATATATATATATCTATCTATATATATATATATATATTTATAAATCACAATTACATCATTTATAATGATAAACACTTCTTGGATATTTAATCAGTACCATAACACAGCACTTGGCCCATTAATTTATCCGAAATAATCAAAATATCATAATCATAACTTTAGGACTATATACATATCTGGGACTCATATCAATAATCATATTTATAAACCATAGCATATCTAGAATCATCTCACACATAGGAGGCATTTCACATCTAGGAGGCATAATATCAACAAGCATATCGCCTCTATTAGACATCTCATATCTATAGATTATGCATCATGACCAAGAGGAAAATCATCTCTATAAGCTTAATAATCATAACTAAGAAGAAAGTCATCTCTATGGGCCAAATATCATAACTAAGAAGAAAGTGCATCTCTATAGGCAAAATATCATAATTAAGGGAAAATGCATCTCTATGGGCCAAATATCATAATTCAGAGGAAAATGCATCTCTATGGGCCACTAATCATAATCCGACAAAAATGATCACAATTTATCAATTCACCAAGTAATTCTCATAAATAAGGCTCATTAGTCTTAAATAGGTCTACTATCCCCAACTAAACACACAAGGGCTAACACAAATCTTGGCCTAAGTGGGCAAAATGATCCTACTTCTAATTCATAATTTCCATAATTAGGCATACTATGCTCCAAAATAGGGTAAGGTATCTAGTTCATCCTCTAGATGTCAAGAAAGCCATATTAACGCCTATGATAGAAACATCGACTAGAAACAAGGCCACTCAAGTCGACTTTACCAAACTTATGGTTCCAAAACTATCACACTAGCCCAATAAGGCTAAATATAAAAATCATGCTTCAAATGCAAAAAAAAATATTTTGATCATAGTATTATATCATATCCATGCTACAAATTTACCCAAACTAGGGAGAAGGCAATAGGATTTTACAAGGGTATTAAGTAATTCAACCTACGGGTCAAAACCCCCATCTAATCCCCAAACATAAATGTATAATCAATACTAAGTCATTCTATCTAATATAAATCTTAACATTGACATTAACATGCAATATATATCATACATCATCCATGAAGAAGAGTAGACAGAAGCCTACCTCAAGACTAAATCGCAAAATCACACTTCAAACACTACATGCTCGTCTTCACTTCACAATCCCCAAAATGCCATCACACTATCAAAAATATAATCTACTCATCAATACGATTCTAACGATACCCACATTGCACTATTGTGCTTCGGGTCTAAAAATGACACCAAAAACCCCAAGTAGGTCCCACATACGGAAATTGCGTTTTCAAGGTCAAACCAATGTTCATATTCCACCAAGGAAGCATAACCCTAAATTGATGGGCGCAAAAAAAATAAAATTTGGGGATAAACCAATCCCTAAGATAAATTGGGGTTTTGGGTCAAGAACAATGAAATTCATCAATAAAGTGATGAAATCTTACCTTAATCTGGATGATAATCATGATAAAAGATGTTTACCAAGATCCCTAAACACCCACAAGACTAAATTTCAAGTTATCATACCCATTTAGGATTTTAGGTTCTCAAATGTTAAAGAAAAATCCCCAAAATCTCGACCTTAGTTCTATTTATAGACCCCTTCGGCAAATAGATGCGGTACCCTACGACAGCAAAGTCAAAAATTTTTTTTTGACCCTTGAAACTCATTCGAGATCCAAAATATATGATCCAATAGTGAAATTTTAGTGTAAAACACAATTCAAATCCATATGAATCATAAAAACATCCATACAAGGTCTTTTAGGAAAAAAGTAGGGTTCACATATATAGTTTCAATTTTATGACTTTCCGACAAATAGATCGAAATGAGCTCGGGTGTATTGGGACCCAAGAAAAAGGTCTACCTAGACTAAAATTGATATTTTAGGTATGCTGGAGTAGTCAAAATTTTCATCTGAGATCATTTCACTAAAGTTTTTAATCGGTGGCCATTTGGAACCAATGAAGACTTTTAAATATGAAATTGACTCTAAAAACCAAACAAACTGCCCGGTAATCAAACCCTCAGTCCCATCAAGTTATAAATGACTTGGGGAATCTATGGAGAAGCTCAAATGGTGAATATAAGAATAAATATGGAAAATAAATTGAAGGGTCATTACAATAACAAGTTTCTGAAATAGTCAATAAACTAAAGTACTAAAATTTTGATAATTCTATGCTATGGTCAATACAAGCCTGAATTGAAATACACTGAATACTGAATTGATACTGTGGAAGCTAGCTATAACCGACATGCCCTAATGTATTATCAGTGTCCAACCTTTAACCCCAGTTGGAAGGGTATTAGTACCGTGCCACGGGTACTAACACTGGCTATGTGGATCCACTAATCTAATATCCCAAAGGCTAAAGGTTTCATGCCTATCTGATGATGGACCCCTCAAATATACGGTGGCGCCGTAGGTATGGAACTTAGGGGCTACTACTAACGTCTCATGCCTACCGATGGGGAAAATGTCATCCCTATGTTTACTCAGTGCGAAGGTTTACACCCAATTGAAAGACATTGAAATATTAGACTACACATAGTTTAACTGATTAAGAATTCTGATAATGTTCATATGATAATAATAATTGAGAAATCAACTAAGCGCATGGTCTATCTGAACTATTCTGTAACAACTGAAATTCTATAAATAGCTAAGTTTTCGAGTATTCATACCCCGAGGACTCGATAGCAATAACAACAAGATTATACTAAAACTTTGATGACATGACATGTAGTCAATTTTCAAAACTCATTCTTTGAGGCATTTCATCAAACACTTGTAATGCATGGCTTAAGCAGGGGAATAGTTTTCTTTTAAAGGAACTAGTAGTAGCATGATTTTGATACTAAATCCCCAAAGTATGGTTAAATCAACTAACAACACCATCAAAGTTTGTAGGGCTTAATAACAACAACAATTTCATAGAAACATGATATAGAATCAATGTTCATGGGGATTCATGGTTAATATTACAATAACTTGTATAATTAATAACTTGGAATTTGAAATTGGTTTCTTGAACTCCATGGGTGAAAAGGGCCCATGGATGAACATTTAACAAACCTTAATTCTTGATATTGAAAGAGAATTAACTCTTCTTAAATGCTCTTGGACTGGGAACCTGATTTCTTGATTCTCTTGTTGAGAGTGTGATGAAATTATTGGGAAGAAACCCTAACCTTCTTCTTGGGAATAAAGAGGGTTGAGAGCTTTTAAAAACTGATTCACAATGGCTAAGTACGTGTTTTTGGCGTTTTATGTTGCGGGGGTAAGATTTTGGGGTGAGGTAAAAGACCAAAATACCTTTATGAAAGCACTTCAAAATTGCTGAAATCCTCAGCTGACAACCAATCATGATGGACCATCACATAGGTGATGGCTCGTTACTTGAGTCGTTACTTTCAGTCTACTTTTGGATCTGGTTTGGTCATGGGTAACGACTTAGGTTGATAAGTCATCACATAGGTTATGGATCGTCACCCCAGGTCATCAGTGGGGAACTTGAATTTCTATTTTCTTCCTAAGGCTGATCATTTGGCCTGATAAGTCGTCATATATGTGATGGCCCGTCAGCTCAGGTCATCACTTCATTGGCAAGCTAACATACTGGAGTAAAATAGGCATAACGTTTCACTCCGATATTGGATTAAGGTAAAACTAAATGCGTTGGAAACAAGATGCAAAGATATTTCATTTGATTCAAGGTAGGACACATAAATCATTATGTAAAAGGAATAATAGTCATTTATAGTTGACCCAAGCTGAATCCTTCACTAAAAATTAATCATTAGAAGTGTTCTCAACTCGTCCTTAAGTTTGGAGATTTTTATGACCTCGACTAATATAAGAGGACATTTTTACACTTTAATATTGATCATCACACATATATAGACATAAAATCATTTGGTTCCAATTTGCATGTTTCATAACAACGGTTTGCATTCTTGCCAAAAAATGTGGGTAGTTACACATACCTTCTTATGTAACAACAATATATGAATTACCAATACCTTTCTTAAACAAGGAAACATGGAACACCAGATGTACCGATGCCAAATCTGCAGGAAAATCAAGATTATAAGCTATCTTCCTAAAATGGTGCAAGATTTTATATGGGCTAACATAGCGGGTACTGAGTTTCCCCTTCTTCTATTGATCCTTCTAGAAGTCATTGTCCGTAAAAGGAATGAAGGATGAATTATGAAGAGGAATTAAATAGATCTCATTCTCTTTCACATGACATGAATGCCAAAAGAAGGGAATATTTTTCCTAAAACATCTTGTAGCCTGCTATCCATAAGTGTGGTACGTGTCACACTCATACAGAAAACTCTACTCTATACATCTTTTAAAATCCCAAGGTTTTACAACCCTAGGCTCTGATATTATGTTTTATCATGACTCGAGGATACCCCCTAGTGGAGACAATGGTGCTTATGACCACAAGCGACCACAAGCTAACACAAGAGTTGGTACTTGTTGTGAGCACTGAGTAAAACAAAAATTCAACATATGTGCAAAAAATAAGCTTATAAGATACTAAAATAAGTGTTAATAAGATGTTTGAAATATTAGATATAATACTAAAAACTAAATTATCTATCTCAAGAAAATGATAATTCTAAAAGGACTGACTAACTGTCTAACTAATTGTCCAAAAGCCTCCAAACATCATGAAAGTTGATGGGATAAGCACCCAACTAGCTCTTACTGACTGAACATAAGGAAATACCAAAATAACCAGGATAAATATGTCATGTCCTCGATTGATGCAGAATCACCATTCCTACTACTAATTAATAGTGAGTTGTCTTAGAATAGTTTGGAAACTAACCATCCGAACCTATGTTATAGGACAACACAGTGCAAAGAAAAGTATACGGTCAATACTCTTAAGTACTGGTATATGAGATGAGGACTGGCTGAAATGCATGAGATAACTGAGCATGAATTCATGAACATGTAATATCTGATAATGCAAGACCAAGCATAAACATGACATTGGAGTAATCTATAAGTTATGAGGCTAAAATCTGTGTAACTGAATAATTGACAATCTGCATGTTTGTTCAAGCAAACCTAAGCCGAGATATACCAAGATATTGACTAAGACTGTGGGAGGTATCTTATAATTGACATACCCCAATCAGAGGCCATTGGGGTCCAACCTATAACCCATTTTGAAGGGTGCCAGTAGTATGCCATGGGTACTAATACTGGCTATGTGGATCCACTAAACTAGTGTCCCGAAGTACTAAGAAGTCACTCTCGACTAGAAGGTTCTCACATGAGATATATGTCAACCCTCAACTATTAAGTAGACATCTCAAACCTATGATGGCTACGTAGTTTTGTAACTCAGGGATTGTTACTAAGGGTCACACCCTCTACTAGCAGGTGAGCCCCCACCCCTGGGTTAGCTTGGTGATAAATACTACTCCCAACTAAACTAACACTGGTACTGAACTGAACTGGACTGAACTAGACTGAACTAGACATAATAGTTGACATTGCTCATCATGATCATAACAACTGACTAAATGGTAATATTATAGTTTAACTGAAATCATTACTTGAAAGATCTAAAATGTAAGTAGTCACATAGGTATTAGATGTTCATAACCCACCAACACTAAATAATCATACAACATCATATTACAACTTAAAACTATAGTACGGAGTTATGGTTCAAAACCCAAAACATAATATTTCATTAATTTAAGTGAGGAGCTTGAACTTGAACATGGGGATGTCTTGAAATGTGAGAAAACACTATGACGTCATGGCTAAATTTACAATTCGAAATTATGACATGAAATTCAATTGAATACGACATGGGAAAATCAAAACTTAAAACATGAGATAACCTAACATTCTATGGAATCATACTAGGACATGAATTGAATCAAACTACTAAGATAAACATGAATTTAAACTCATCCTGATCATATATATCTTTAAAATAAAGGAACACTCATACGTTTAATAAAAGAAAGTTTTTTTTGGCTCCATGAGTGAAAGAGAACCATGGATGAACACCCCACATACTTTAATAACTGACTTCTTGATGATTTCTTATATTGGAATCTTGAAATCTTTGGTTCTTAGAAAAAAAGTTTGATTTTATTCTTAGGGAAAGAGGAAGGTTTATTGAGAGAAATTAGGAATGAAAGGGGAAAACAATGCCCTTTTATAAGTCCCAAATTATATTAAGGATGAATTGGATTGAGGGAAATAAATCAAATACTCCTTGGACACTTAAACCATTTAAATGTGAGAGACAGAGCCACACTCCACGCCACTTTCTCTGTGGGAGAAAGAAACACATTGTGCAGCTTACTCCGGGGGAGAAAGCCATGCATTGTGGACTAATCCACCTTGGGAGAGAGGAATGGGTCGCGGACTTATCACATTCCTCCACTATTTTATCCATCCAAGCACGACTCGATCCTTTTCTAAAAATCCTAACACTCTCCCAAGACATACTTAAACCTTAGTAAACATGAATCAAATTAAAAGTAATATTTTAGGGTTGGGAAGGCCAAACTAAAAATCCATAAAGTCTAGGGGTCTTTAAAATGACTAAGTCCTTGACATTTAGTGAAAATATCAAGTTTTTGACCCCTTAAGCCTTCAACTACAACTGAACCGAGCTTAGGATCTTATGGGGTATTACACTGACTTTCTCACTGGGGTAGAAATTGAGAAGGGCTTAAGGAGATATTCAGGACCTACCCTAAAATTTACAGTAACCAATGGAGTTACATAAGAGAAATTTCATCCCAGTCCTAACAACACATATACATTAAGGTGAAAGGAAAAAATCATACCAATGACAAAATCTAGTTAAATCTCCTGCTCTTGGTGGGATGGTTAAGAATAAAATTAATTCTAGCACTGACCACCACCGATGCTGAATGATGTGCCTTAGAGAGGAACTGGGTGGCCTGGCTGACCTGCTGGATTAGTAGCCTGAGTCTGAGGGTGAGAATATCTACTTCTTTGCTTAGTATATAGATACTTCTTGATCCTATGGATAATCTTAATACAACCATAAAAACCCCCTTTACCGATCATGCACTCACCAGGATGGGTTCTGCTACACTTTGTACATGTCGGGTAACTGGGCCTTCCAGCTACATTATTTTGCTACCTAAAATTTAAAGTCCTACCCTACTGGTCCTGGGTGTAGGGGCACTGGATGAAAATGTTTCACAAACTAGTGAATGACCTTGGAACTGTGAATGGCTTCCCCATCCAAGCCTTGGTAGACTACACTCAAACTGTCCAGTCCTAGCTCTCTTATTTTGCTTCTCTCTTTCCTTCAACTTTTCTACCTCAATCTATTGAGCATGAGTCATCAACCAAGAAATATCTGTATGCCCAATTAGTATAATAGTCCTACTCTCCTTTACCATAAAGTCAAACATCCTAGTAACAAACTTACTTATACGATCTCTAGAGTCAGATAACTCTGGGGCATACTTAGCTAACTGAGCGAACTTAAGGCAGTACTCCTTCATTATCATTGATCCTTGCCTTAGGTTCATGAACTCCTCTACTTTATCCTCCCTTATATCATGAGGAAAGAACCTATCCAAAAAAGTACTCTAAATACCAGCCAATTTATAGGAGATACATTTTTACCCCTACCATCCTTCCATATAGTTATCCATTCATAAGAAATATCCTTCATCCTATAGGATGCCAACTTTACACTCTCCTCTTTAGTAATATGCATGATGTTAAGTAATATTTATCACCTTATCAATAAAGTATTGAGGATTCTCATCCGAATTTAACCCATGGAACTCAGGTAGATTCATCCTCATAAAGTCTTAAATTTGTGATACAGCTAAATTAGTATTTTGTTGAAGTTGGACTACTGCCTGTTTCTTTCCCTAAACATTAGTATTCACAGCTTGGGCCAACACTTAAAAGGTAGCCTAAAGTTCAATATAAGATACATGCTCATTCAGAGGGTTTGAGCGTAGGGGTAGTTGATATTATTTCTGTATACGTCGGCTCTGTGAGGAGGGATATTCAGTCACATAAAATCACGAGTTAAGGAAGATAGAGAAAAATATAAGAATGATAAATTATTAAAGAAATGAAGATTCCTAACTCATTCCATGTCTTCTTGCTCATGAATGGGGAACACTTCGTATTCATGATCAAGACTCTACGTAATGTGGCTTGTCTGACTCCCTAGGAATCTTTAAAACCTTAGGCTCTAATACCAAGTTTGTAACACCCTGAAAGTATCACCCTGGACGTCACACAGTTCTTAATACTAGTAATAGCCCTAAGCTAACCCATGATATCTAATTAGCTTAAAACTCGCATAAAAGCTAAACTAACATATGTATAAAGACTGAAAAAAATAAACTTAAAGATACGTAGTTTGACATTTCTATTACTAACTAGAGAGCTACTAGGATAGACCCCAGCTAACCCATACATAAATGAAAATCAATTAACTAAAATAATTTCATCAATGAACAGGAGTTTGATCATCTAGGTCCTTGAACTATGATGACTTACCAGAGTTGGGATGCGGGTTATGATGCCCGTAATCAATTATGCGAATGGAAATTAGCACCAAATCCTACATTATTAAACTATGTAGCACATAGACATATATATGGGTCAATACTTCTTAAAAGTATTGAGTATGTAGGCGTGAATGCATAAATAAGACAAGAACTGAATATCTATTCACTTTCACATGATGCATGCTAAGCGTAAATGACTCACCTTGGACTTTAGTAAAACTAAAGACTACAAGATCAAAAGACATAGATAATAAAGCATATTAATAATGTTAGTGAGCCATTACACTTAGTTTCTGAAATCTTTACTATTATTCTTTCTTGTAGGAGATTCTTCTAACCTACATAAAACTTGTAAGCTACCATGGAGTCCAATGTCTTACCCTCATTGGGGAGAGCTAGTATACTATTGCCATCAATATAGAACCTTAACTTATAGTGATCACTAAACTTAACCCATATTGGTACTTAAACCTATGGTGGCTCGTAGTTTAGAGAAATTTAGGACACGCTCATCCACATTACCTTATCAGTGCTAAATACTACTCCCAAAATATACATATATGGTCATACTTAAGAAACCCACCTTAAAATAGTATAAGGGTTTATAGACTGAAAATTAGTTATACTTCTCTTTACTTTAATCTTAATCAGATGGAACACTTGTGGATTTCATATCTTATCTTTGATCAAAAGATCAAGGATATGTTTTCTACAGTGCCATATTTAATTTGACCACACCTAGAGGCGGTAGACATGTAGCGCAGTCCCAGCTAAAGCATACTTTTATAACAGAAGTTGAGTTTGACATTTCAGCGGCAGACATCTACCGAGTTTTATTTGGGCTAGAGTATATGGCTCTGACATCTATTATAGAGTGTGAACACATGCTTTTATTTGTATGGTACTGAATGTGATAAGAGATGCTGATTTTAATTAGTAGAGGTTATGGTAGATCGCCAACTAGATTTCAAACTTGGGTGACGATGCCCTTTAGATAAAGGGAAAGGGGCAGATTAAAATAGTGATGCTTTATTTTTTTGTAATGTTTTGGTGGAAAGTGGTGTATTTTTTATTATGTCCAACTATGATTCACAACCTATTTAATTGGGATAGAGCTTCATTAGTTGCTAGTTTAATAGCAGAATATGAGGTCGACATTGGAAATTTTATTAGATATAAGATGCATCAGCAGACATTTGGAGACATGATCACTCTTCCATTTCTTGTCTAATCTAGAGTTTAAGTTATGAGAAAGGTGTGCCTAAGATTCCAATTACTAATAGATAATTAGAGGTGACGAGAATTGCCCATATTAGCTTGATCAAGGA
The DNA here is from genome assembly GCA_030864225.1 of Capsicum baccatum var. pendulum. Classification (NCBI taxonomy): domain Eukaryota; kingdom Viridiplantae; phylum Streptophyta; class Magnoliopsida; order Solanales; family Solanaceae; genus Capsicum; species Capsicum baccatum. Next base: position 159,049,545 of record CM061561.1, on the reverse strand, counting down.
TCCGACAAACATGATCCTTGTACAGAGAGCTTGGGCACCTCCAACTATGATACCAATCCCTTTTGAGGGGCCTCTAAATCTTGCAGAGCATGTTGATAGTCTGGACATAGATGTTGATACAAGAAAATATATACATGCACCTTAAGTTTGATACAAAGTGGAAGAGGGCCCCAACTATATCCACTTCAGCCCCGACCTCTATTTTTAAGCCAGTTGGGGCATCCACTGTGTCTTCTCTCCCTATTGACACTACTATAAATATAGACACAAGGCTTATTATAGTACCCGTGAGTTCTTACAGAGAATAGTAGAGCTGTAGGATGCTACTACTGTCTGCCTTACTAATGTTAAGTCTGAGCTTGTTTCATTATTTGCTCAGATCTGTCCTTAGGTTTGGATGATATTAGACAGTGATGAGACTCATATATGGGTTGTGCATCAAGCTAAGATGTTGGAGTTTACTTTTGAGTTTTATACCTAGATCAATGATTTTGAGGGGAAAGTTTTGACTTAGTTCTGAGATATACATGCTCTTGATCTAGGTAAGATTTGGGAGAAGGTGGCCACATTACGAACAGAGTTACACTCTCTTAAGATCTAAATTTTGGCTATTCCTTTAGTTATCCCTTCAATTTCTCAATCGATGGATCCATGCAGCCCTAAATGCTTTGATTTATTTATGAAAGAGGAGAAGACAACCCTTGTGGTTGGGACCGAGAAAGGTAGATTGGAGGAGCTGCAGGACCTTACTATTCTATATGATCAGATATTGAAAAGGGCCAGTCTCGATTCTAGGAAGTTTGCAGTAGTGGATGCAACGAGACATCATGAGAAAGCTATGCGTGCATACTCTAGTAATGCCCTGCCACCACCACCACCTCTGCCAGTTGAGATGTCTCCAGTTAGGGATAAGTATGAGGCAGATGCCTAATGTGTCCTAGGTATGCCTTCACTCTCTTTCTTTATATTATGGTCATGCACTGGGGATAATGCATTGTCTTTTAGTTGGGGGTAAGGGTGTACCATAACCATTGTGGGTTTTTGTTGCCATTTTTGTTTTCCTTTCGGTTTTGATATGATTATAGAGCCAACACGTCTAGAAAATAATATTTTTGTATTGTTTTTAGGTTTTTGTTGTTTTTTGTTGTTTTCATTAAGTAGGACACTAAAGGGAAATTGATGTGTTTGCTTGTGTTTTTTGTTTATTAGAAAAAATAATATCCCTCCAAAAAAATTATTTTTGAACTGTGTGATATGTATATATGCGACTACTGTAAATCACGTTATGACATTAGGATTAGGTACATGATTATAATAGTTAACATTTGCATGAACCGGATAGGTATTAGTTTTTAATAAAACCCTGTGCCACGTGTTTGTGAGATTCTTACTTAGTTCCCATTGGGTGTTTAATTTAGAACATGCCCGATTAGTCTTTTCTAAGTTGTATGATAGTCTGTTAGGAAAATATCATAGGTCATTCTTGAATTAGTTCACTTTTAGCCCAAAAAACCTTCCAAATGTGAATTAGTATCCCTTGATCCCTATTTTGAGCTTATGCAGACTATTTTTCTTTTTTTTTCACCATTCAGCTTCCCAGTTTAGTTATAATGAATTTATTGTGGCCCTGATCCTCCTTGGGCACTATGCACCCCAACTTAGGCAAATTTCCTAAGTTAAGGGTAGCTTCCATAGGGGTTCATGATTAGAAAAGTGTAGAAATAACGGTGTAAAGAAAATAAAAAAAAGTAGGGCTATGTGTGGCAGAAAACAAAAATGAAAAAAGAAAGCAAGTAAAAAAGGAAAAAACTAAAAGAAATCACACCCATCCTGAATAAGCAATAAAAGGAAAAGGGAGAAATAAAGGGCAGAATAAAAGAAAAGTTGGTTGAAAAGTGGACCGCAAACGTAATTGTAGTACCAAGGAGGCTTACTCAGTAAATTCTAAAATGTACCATACTAGCCCCCAAACCTACGTTACAAGCTGAGTAAAGTACTATAGTGATCCTAGACCCACTTTTTTAAAAAACTAAGGTAAAGGAAATAAGGTCAAGCCTATGGTAATCTATTCACATTATTGGAACTTCTTTGCGAGTGTGAGTTTCTAATAATCGTCCCTGCATTTTTATTTATTATGCTATTGAGTGAGTAGGACTTCTTTGTTGTTAGGGTGCATGGGGTGTGTTTCTAGTTGCTTATCATTTTTGGTAGTGTAATTTGTACATATGTGTGATTATTTGTTGAAAATGTAATTCCAAACCCTGATTCTCTTGTGTCACGTTGTGGTGCTACATAGATCCATACAACTAGTTTTTAAAAGTTAAAATAGGAAGGGGTAACGTTTTTTAGCTGAATTTGAGATTGATTGCCTCAGGTATTATCTTTGTAAAACATTGTTTTGTGTTTTGTTGTGATTTTGTTTCCTGAGTACATGCAAACGTTCTAAGTTAAGGGTGTTAATGTGCCATGGTTTCATGGCATTTTTTATGCTTAAAACTAAAAAATATGCAAGTACTTAGGTTTGTTTGGGTAGATATGAGGTGTTTTTGTGTCTATTTTTCAGGGAACTAGGTTTTCAAGCTTAACATGAAGAAAAGGTGACAAGATTTGTAGAAAAGCCTACTTGCAATGCTACCTATGTGGCGTAGGTAGCACTTACATGGCGTAATTAACTGTCATAGGTTTCCAAATTGTAATCTTCAGAGAATCAGAAGTTGATGTGATGATCTTGTTACTTAATAAGTGTTATCTACAGCCCGTAGCTACTACCTACGACACCATAGGTGCCAGTACAAGTGCAAAAACATTGATGTTTAGATAATCTGTGAGTTGAGGATTTCCTAGTACCTAAGATGAGAAAACCCATGGGATGTAAGTACCACGTACATCCCGTAGTTACTAGTGCAAGAATAGATGTTGCAGAATTGATGACCTTGTCACCTACGATGGCAACTTACGTACCGTAGGTGCTATTTATGGCCTAACTTAGTTTCCCTATTTGTTTTGGTTTAGATTTCCTAGGTTATTATGTTCTGCATAAATACTCATTTGATGTTTTCTGTCATTTGACGCACTCATACTATTCACAAACATATATTTGATTCTAAGATTGACTTTTGATATTTGAATCTCTTTGTTTTTGGTTTTTGGTTGATTAATTAATTTTAGACTTTGGGTTTTCTTCGTCAATTATTTATGAGATTTTTCATATGGTTTCTTTACAAAATTCCAAGTATGTTTCTCAACTCCGAGAGGATAATTCCCTTAGCTAGAGTTACGGGAACCCTGGTAGAATAACAAAGTAGGGAAAGTGCCAGGTTCTTCTAGAACTCTGTTTACATTTGCATTTTGATCTTCTTTAGTTTAATCGCTTTCTTAGTTGTGGCAAATGCTAAGAACTTGCTGTATTCGAGGTCGTCTTAACAAGAGAGATTTAGATTTAGAAAAGAGGATTACAAAAGTGATTCAATTGAATCATCCCTCGTCTAATAAATTTACACCCACAAGGTGATAGTTAAACTGGGATCGAAGATAATGGCCAGTAAGGAGACACCTTGAGACTCATAAGGTAAAGGGGTAAATTTACCAATGTATCTACACGACGGTTGGTAATACCTAGCTTGTCAAATTATAAATATGTGGTGGTGAGATAGTTAGATTGAGCATGAGAAACCTACTAAGTTAGAAAGCCAAGGAAAACACAATCCTAGTGTACATCTCAGATTGTCTACAACCAAAAGCATTCATTACTACAAATCCCCCCATTTACTTTTCAACACTTTTGGCTACTTTATTGAGTTCGAGAAGTAGGTTCGACATATTACCTATGAGATCACCCACGACCTAGTTGGGTTACTATAATTTAACAGCAATCGCATTGTATCTTCTTGGAAGGTATAGTTTGGATAGCATCAAACCCACAGATAATTCTCACCGTCTTCAGTAATATGCCTCGATATCCATCGGTAATGCCTCAATTTGTCAACCACACTTAGTTTCTTTATCTTTTTTAAGTTATTAATACAAAATCATACTCTAAAGTTTCCTTAGTAGGCTCAAAATATTCTCTGAACAAGGATCTTGAGATAGCCTTGATAGGGATATCAACCTTAGTATCCCGGACTCAGGTGGTGTCAATTGGGTTGTTTATTAATTCCTTTACATTCCCCAACAGAGTCATATCCCTTAGAATTGCTACGTAGTTGGCATAAAATTTATGAAAGAACTTTGGTCCATAAGTCCTAAAATATCTTGTCATCTACCCCAACTCATACCTTACAAAGCACTGCACCAACTCTGGGAATTTCGGGAGAGATTTTGGCAATATCCAAGGCTCCTCGTGGATGCTTATCTTTTTATTTCCTCAAACATTTAATGAAATTCCATCATTGTAGTAGTCATGAGAATTTAGGACCACCCAACGTCTAGGATCAACACCTTTTTAAAGTGGTGCAGCAATAACAAAACCCTTAGAGGATTCGGGGTTAGTTACCCCCTCTACCTTAGAAGATCTAATCTCCTCAGCATCATCTCTACCCTAATTTTAGTGTGAGTCTTTCCTTCCCTCTTTAGACTGGGGAAGGTTGATGGGGGTGGATGCTTCTACCAAAGTCATAGATGTTGTTGCCTTAGCCTTTTCCTTCTCAAGTTCCTTGGCCTTTCCCCTTATGGTTAGAGGTAGGTGTAGTTCAGAATTAGATAAACTAAGAGAGAAGTCCTGCACTGTCCTACTAAGCTGTTAAACTCACTTTTTGAGGTTAGAGGTGTGTCCTAGGGAGTCCTCTTCCAAGAGATATCATTCTGTAGCTTTATTTATCCCTTTGGTGCCATTGTACCTATATTAGAAAGAGTTAGCATTAATTTTGAAACATTTGAAACAAGTTTAGGAAATACATTAAACGATCCTTCCAATGATCATGCAATGAAAGAAAGGTCGTGCCTTCCTATAATCAAAAGGATTCCCTTAAAGTACTAAAGAAATAATTCACCAAACAAGGTGGTCCAACAATTTTGTAATGAAGGTATGATCATACGTTCAATCTTACCTTCTGAGCATAGGATCACTTTCTTATTACTGAGAAAATGTCACATCAGAGACCAAAGACCATAATTCTACCAAGATAGCATGCTCATGGGCTATGCTCGTATGATAAACTCCTATGTACTTGACATTAGTATCTGAAAATGATCCAACCTACCATCGTAGGCTATCTCGCAGTATACACTAAAGCAGATTTCAAACTCAACACCTTGACCCTCATTGACTATACTTAGCAATAAATGGGTACTCATACTTTTCTATTATTGATACTCATTTATAACCTTTCTCATGTTTCCAATCTTTTTGCCAAGTACCTCTTTTTAGAACTTAATTTTGCAATGCAGTCATGACTAACAATGAACTAATAAAACCTAAAGATACATATGTAATGTGATTATAATTTAGCTTTATGAATTTGGGTTCCTTTTGAGATTAATTCGACGAGGAGTAGCTAGGGTTCACAAAATTGAGATGAATATCCTTTCCGTTTACTATTTTGATCATTCCAATTATTATGTAATGAGTTTTAATGGGGATTTAGGTCAACCGGGGCAGGGGTATAGGATTTTAGCTCTAGATTTTGAGTCTGGTCGGGTCGTGTTTAATGGTTTATTAAATTAACTGGATCCAATAAGTGAATCAAACATACAATCGTGAAATATAGCCACGATCGTCACTTTCTCTCATATCATGAGGTATAAGGAAAACATTCCAGAGAACCTATGAAGATCAAGGACAATCATGGTATGTAACCACAATAATTCCTTAAACTCATATATTCTATGCCTATTTTGATCATTTGCAAGAGTTGTATCAGACGATGAACACCATAATCATGTCATCTAGGTACGATCGTGGGGATCTATTGTATGACAACTCCAAAGTTTTGAACCTATAATCATGTGATCCTCCCACAATCATACAATGTTTTCGTGGGTCCAGTTCTGAGTCCATTTTAGTGATGTGATATGGTTTCATAGCACTTTTGAAGCTTAAAATGATGAAAATATGCAAGTTACCTCGGTATTTTTATAGATATGATGTGTTTTGGGTTATGTTTTATAGGAAATCAGGTTTTTGTACTATTCTATATAAAAAGAGTGAAAGTCAAAGTTTTGGACTACTAAAATGGGAACTTACGACGCATAGGAATGACTTACTGGGCGTTGGTGCCAGAGTATGTGTCAGAAAGTGAAGTGCAGAGGCTTAGAAGCTGAGAAAAGTTTACCCTGCTATTGGCGGAGGACACCAATATCCTAAAGGTGCGCCTATGGTCTGTAGGTGCGAGAGTAGGTGTCAAAGGATCAAAATATAGAGAGTTTCTAGGAGATTTTGGAGGAGGGGCACCTACATATGATCACATATGGTTCGTAGGTGCAACTTACGGCCTGTAGGTGGCCCAATAAGTGGCCACCAACATTGATCATCCTCTTTTATTTAGGAATGGTTTCCTAAGGTTTCCTTGTACTCTCTATATACCCTTGTGATGCTTTTAGTTAGTTTATGCACTCTTGATACTTACAAACATATATTTGATTCCGGGATTTGATTTTGATCTTGGAATTACTTTGTTCTTGATTTTGGTTTATAATTCGATTCGATACATTGAGTTTTTATTCATTCATCATTGTGATATTATTTGATTCTCTCAATTATTAATTCCATTGATCGTTTACAACATTGAGCGGCTAAAGTCCTTAGATAAGGTTATAGGAATCCTAGCAGATTGATGAAGTAAGGGAAGTGCTAAGTTGTTCTGAACCAATATTCTTGCATATGTTGTGGGTACCTTAATTATAACAGATTTCTTAGTTGTTCCAAACATTAAAAACGCACCTAGTATATGACTACTTACATTATAAAAGAAGTAGAGATTATGAAAATATAATAACAAAATTCATTTAAAGATTAATTGTCGATCTAGGCTAATCAATATTAACTACTTAAGATGGTTATCCTTCATCTAATAACTTGAGACTCAAAATGTAATAGTTAATTGGATCTAGGATAAGGGTTAGTATGGTGACATCCTAAGACTCAAAAGTTAAAGGGTGAAATCTTTCACTGAGTCCACAAGATAGTTGATGGTACATAACCTATGGGATTCGACATGCAGGATATCAGATAGCTTAAACAAAGCACGATAAACCTACAGAATTAAGAAGCACGGGGGAACATAGTCCTAATGTTCATTTTTGAATGATTACAACAAAAGTTGATTTTGTTACCAGTTCTAGATTATAAGTACAAATCCCCCTTTTACTTTCCAGTACAGCTTGTTAACTTCAATAAACTAGAGAGATAATTCACATATTCTTTGTGATTTCGACCCCAACCTGAGTTAGGTTACTATCTTTTGCATCGACCACTTTAGTCTTGTTTAGAGGCATAGATTTGGGCAACATTATTTAGCAACTTCTTTTTCCTGCACAATACCTGCACTAATAACAAACATTACCCTATAAAATATTAAGTACAAAAAATCGGTTACCTCCTGAGAAACACTTGATTTGCCATAGTGGCAGGAGCTAACTCCCTTGACTCAGATTTTATTGAGGTTGTCACAACCCGATTTACAATTCATGATGGCACCTAGATTATCTCGCCAATAGTTAAGCCAAGCCATCACCTGCAGCGATATGCAATGAGATAACTTGGTGGAAAACAACCCAAAATGCAGAAATCAAAATTTCAAGACTTAAAATAACAATAAAACCGACATACAAGTCTAATCAATTGATAAAAGATCAACAATCATCCCACGCCCATGTAATGTCGGTACAAGAGCTAATACAAATGAAACATAAGTACTGAAATAGTCAAATGCAATTTGTCTCAGAAAATGAAAGACTAGATATGGATAATAGAAGGAAAATAGGCAACTCCAACTCTAAGAGCTCACCCAATCTCCGAAAGTAACCCAACACGAGCGTCAACATAAAGGTAAAGAATTGTAGTATGAGTAATAGTACAAACGTGGAAATAAAATCCTACATTGGTATGCATATATAAATAAATAAATTTGGAAAAGTAACATAAATTTCATACAATTATAACTACTAAATTCGCCCCCATAAGCTAATAAGCGAAAAAAATTAATAACCCAATGCGGGCCCCCATAAGCTCAGAGGGTAAAACCAAGGGAAAGTAATTAACCGAGACCCATAACCTTTCTGAAAATTATCTACAACCATCAAATTGCCCATACCATATTATATCATAACTGGCTTAAATGCCAGACTTAAACCAAAACTCATATCATCATAATCATAACATCCTCAACTAAATAAACATCGAACCTCATTTGCTGAACTTAATCTAGAACTCATATTATCAATATCATCTTAACATCCTCCATAGCATTAACATCATAACATTATTTTCTAGACTTGAATCAAAACTCATATTATCAATATCACTATCAATTATCGGACTTGAACCAAAACTCATATCAATAAACTATATCAATAAACAATACCAATAAACAATATCAATAAATGATATCAAATAATTATGTCAATAAACCATACCAATAACCATATCTATACACAACACTAATAACCATATTCATAAGCCTTACCAATAACCCACATCCATAAACCATAACGATAACCATTTCCATTACCATCCCAATAATCGTATCTACAAACCTTACCAATAATCATATCTATAATTCATACCAATATTCATATCTATAAACTATCAAGTTTACCCGAAATTAGCAGCAACTCTCAAATACCAAACTAGCATAAACATTACTTATTTAATCTTCTCAAAGTCCTAAAATAATTACTACTAAGGGTGTAACATGAATATAAAGGTCTGTAAAAGCTAACACAAGTCTTGACTAGAGTGGGCCAGAGGGGCTCACTTCTAATCACTGAGATCCATTTTTAGGTAATTATAACCCCAGACTAGGCTAAGGTATCTAAATTCATTTCTAGATGTTAAACAAGCCATAAATAGCCCTAAGATATCACTTTTTCCTAAAGCATGAGCAACTCAATCAATTCCATCTAAAATAAGAATAACTAGGTCAATGTCATCTAAACATGAACAACTAAGGAAATATCACCTAAACGTGAGCATTTAAGGTAGTTTCACCTAAACATGAACAACTAAGGCAGTTTCACCTAGATTATGCTTTCAAGATAGTCTAAACAATCCAAATAAGACTAATAATACCAATAATACTTCCAATACCTATACCACATACCATATCTTACATAATATTATAATTATTCTATGAATTAGGTCAATATATAAAGAAGGTAATCCTAGCCTACCTGGACGCTAAAGAAAGGATCGCAGAGTCTGCTAAACCACCGATTTCCCATTTTGAGAAGCTTTTGCAAGATGTCATGCTATCAAAATCACAATCTACTCATCAAAGTGAGAATAATGATACTCATATTAGAGTATTATTCTTTGGGTCTAAAATTACATAAAAATCCCATGTTAGGATCATTTATGAAATCACACTTTTGAAACTAACACAGTGTCCCTCTACAGTCAATGAGCATTTTACTTACAAAAATAGGTGAATTATGAGCTCAAATGGTGTTATAATCAATTCCCCGATATTTTAGGGATTTTAGAAAATGATGAAGAACCAAACAAAGCAACAGATTTAAGCTTACCACAAACTTAAAGTAGAAAAGTGTAAATTAACTTTACTCAAGCTCCAAAATTACCCATAAATAATTGTCCCAACTTTTCCCACATTTAAGGGTTCAATATTCTAGGGAATGGATGAAAAATGGATAAAAATAGTCTAAGTAGGGTTTTTCTATCCTTCCCATGTATACGGGTGTGGCTCAAGTGAACATCAGGTCGCTTAAGCAACCAAGTATTGCTTAAGTGATACTTGTTGCATCAACATATATCACATAGGCGACATTATTATCACTTAAGAGACTCTTATTTATATGATTGAAGTCTTGATTAAGAGATACCAGTGGCCAATGCCAAGTTGCTTAAGCAAATTTTTGGTCGCATACGCAATGCACCTGCACCAACTGACACTTGGAAAATTTCATGTCTCCGCCAACCCCTAGGGATCCATTTGGAATACCATATATGAAAATGACCTATGCTACCTTACAAAAGTCATTTCTTTAAAATCAATGGCATAGTCAAAATTTTCATCCGAGGTTGTTTTAATGAAAGATGAGTCCCACACTAATGTGCAATTTTCCCTAATATCTAGCCAGTAGCTCTAAATTAGTTTGGAATCCCTAAGATCCAAACCAAGGGTATACCCATCCTAAAAGTGATATTTTGGAGCTATTGGAACTGTTACAATTTTTATATGAGGTTGTTTGACTAAATTTTTTACTTAGTAGCCCATTTGAAAGACTTTAAAATAGGGAGTTGGTTTTAAAAACCAAATGAACTGCCCTGTAGCAAAACTGTCACTTCCAACAAGTCATTAAAGACTTGGGGAAGCTATTGGAAAGCTCTGAATGGTGAAAAAGAGAAAAAAATACCATAAATGAACTGGAGGGTCATTATAGTATCCATTACTAAATGAAGTTTCTTCTGTGAATTTAAAGAATTAGAGTGTACCTAAATATTTGAACAGGTTAGGATACTTTATATACATCTAGTTCTCAATCATTCAAGTAACCTCCTCTACTAGGTGGTTCCTCTACTGAACCTTAACTCCTGGAATATTCCTATTATCCAACCTCTTGATATCACAGGATAATATTAGCACATATTTCTCTACAAAGATAAACCTCTTTTTGAACTAAACAAAGTCCTATGTAAGCATAGGAGATGGGTTAGGAATGTATCATCTTAGCATAAAAACATGAAAAGCTGGATGGTTAACAATAAAATTTGGGGTAATGCTAATCATAAACCACCTCATCAACTATGTGAAGAATCTCAAAGGGTCCAATATATCTGCGGTTGAGCTTGCCTTTCCTCCCGAACCTCATCACACCCTTCATGGGTGATACTTAAAGGAATACCCAGTCACTAACTCCAAATCTCAAGGCATAAAGTCTGTGATCCATAAAAGACTTTTGCCTGCTCTGAGATACCCTCAATTTATTCTAAATCAAGTAAACTCTATCCAATATCTCATGAAATAAGTCAGTACCACATGGTCTGATCTTAGAGGTCTCAAATAACCTAATTAGAGAATAACATTCCCTATCATACATATCCTCAAAAGGAACCCTCTTAATACTCAAATGGTAGTTATTATTATAAGCTCTTTCAAAGCTAAGAATTTCCCCACTGACCTCCAAAATCTATAACACAGGATCGAAGCATGTCCTTGAGAACCAGAAAAGTCCTATTCCACTCTACATCAATCTGAGGATAGAAGGTTGTACTAAGATCCACCTGATTACATAAATCCTCCTAAAAATCACTCCAAAAGATAAAAGTGAACACCAAACCCTAGTATAAAATAATACATATAGGCATACTATACAAATAAACTATTTCACTAACACAGATACGGGATAACCTCTCAGCACCAAATGATATATTAGTATGAATAGAATGTGCTAACTTTGTCAACCAATACAAAATTCCCCAAATACCATCGGAACCACAAGAAGTACAAGGAAAACCTCTAACAAATTCCATGATAATCTATTCCTATTCCCACTCAGAAATGGGCAACCCCTGAATCAAGACACCATATCTGTTATGCTCAACCTTCATGTACTGGTAACATAGGTAGTGATCTATATAGTTTTCCATACCAATTTTCATACTAGTCAATTGATAATGTTGCCTCAAATCTCTATACATCTTGGCTATACCCGGGTGAGTAGAATTTTTAGAGCTATCAGCCTCATGTAAAATAGACTGAATCAAGTCATCAATATGTGGAACACAAATACGGCTATCAAATATCGAAACATCCTTTGTGGTTTCCCTTTTACACTTATCACAAAGCACTTTATTATAGATAATGCAAAGTCCCTAATCCTAAAACTGACGACCCTGAATCTGCTAAAATAGTAAAGACCTCATCTCAACTCCTGGAAAAATCCACCTAGGGTCTATGTCAGACCAATAAGTTGGCTAAGTATTGAATGTCTTGTACTAATGACCTTTGAAAAACTAAAATACAGGCTAAGCTACCCATAATCACCACCTTCCTACGCAAGGAATTCACTACCATGTTTGCTTTTCCTGGATGATACAACAAAGATAGGTCATAATCTTTAAGCAACGCCATCTATTTATGATATCTAGAACTAATCTCTCTCTAGGTCATACTAAAACACTATAAGATTTGGACTGTTGAAATATTTCTTAAGTTTTTGAGCTTTTTAACTTGGTATGACTCAATGGTACCAATCATATACTTGAATAAGACTCGTAGGCTATCTTAAGTATCCTCTTATACCCTAGGTGGTATGGTTGTCTTGGATACTGCCCAAGATAGAAGTTACTAGGGTATGAATTGTATAGGAGCATACGGATGGTTTAGTGTAAGTTGTAAAGTGCATGATCATCTTGGACTTGTGGAGTCTACCCTAGATTTAGTTTGTGGGTATGATTGGGGGTTTCACTCATACCCTTAAGGTATGACTAAAGAGGTGTGCATTATATAAAAAAATATAGGTAGGGTCTTTTTATGGTCTTGGGTAGAGTTGGGGTACCACTCATACCCTAGGATATGGATGGTAAGGGGGAGTCGTACCCCAATATTTAGCTTGTTTTAATTCAAAGTAAAGGGTAGTTTTGGACATTTCCTACTCCTAAAACCTTATGTACTCTCATTATATATCTCTTGGTGGCCTTCTACAACACTTGTTAATGATTTAAGACACTTTAATTACTCTCTCAAACTCACTCTTAAAGATTGGAGGCTAGAGTGTCTTCATATGTTCTTCAAAGGGCTCAAAGGTCGAGATTTATTCCATGAATCTTCTTGTATAAGACATGTACTCCTTCCCTCATTGTTGTTTACAACTAAAGGCATGCATAATTTATTTCAAGCATTGATTTATGAATTATGAAAGGTGATTTTTGGAATATATTTTGGGGGTCCTGATGCATATAGTTTTGTATAGGTTCAAACTATGTTTTTACATATTTTTGGTAATGGTTTGCATATGTGGTTATTTATTGATTATGTTTTAACAAATAGGTCTTGGTTAACCCAAATTATTGTGGTTTATGCATTGGTTTTGGTCTTGGTAAATGTATGCCCGCAACATATTTGATAAAATGCTTCAAAGAATGTTTTTACTCTATTATTAAACTTTAATTGGGACTCTTTCATGGTTAGATTTGGTAATGGAACTCTAAATGGTTTTAGATGGTTTTTCATGGTTTAAATAATGTAAATGCTTTAAATGCTCAATATGGTCTAAAATACTTTGCAATGGTTTAAAGGGTAAAAGTTTTGGTAGTCATGATTGGCCTATTTTTAAAACCTTACGAGATACATAGAAATCCCTTAAGTGAATGCATTAATGGAAATAGTTTAAGTAATTTGTAAGGTTAAAAGGCTAAATGGTTATGTATCCGGGGAATATGGAATACCCTTAGTGGTTTAATATGGTATATAGAAGAGAACTTGAAAGTCCCCTTAAACCTATAATTAGTTGTCTAAGAATAGTACTTGCAAGTATGGTGGTATGATGATACCACTAATAATGGCCTTGTAAATGAAATGGTTAATGGGATTGGTTGGTTATTTGGAACTAGTTTTAATTGGGAAATATTGACGGGATATATAGCTAAGCCATGAAAGGTGGAGGTCCCAGGGGGACCAAACCTGGAAACTCATATTTTTCAATGTAAGTTTTGGTCTTGGAGATCGTGATCATGATGGAACACCTTATATGGGGATGTACTAGTAATCCCAAGGTTATTTCCCTGGTCGTACGATTACACGCACTGGGCCCTTTCTATAGAGAGAGCTGAACCCATCTATCCCATGGGTGGTTTAGGATGAAAAATCTACATAACCCAGGTAAAGTTTATAATGGCATGCTAAACCTGGTTATATTTCCCGCCATGGATATATATATGTGAATGTGTATGTGTATGGTTGTATGCATCATGGATAGTTTTACTTGGTTTTATAAATGGTATTATTTTATTCTTTTCCTGAGTACAAGCTAGTGTTCATACACTAACCCATCTTTTGGCAGTTATATACCCATGTTATGCAGGTCCAATCATTCTACTTATCCTGCATAGTGATCAGATTTGGGGATAGTAGATATTGGATTGAAGTGGTAAGCTTCCATATATTAGAAGACATCTATTTTATGTCATAGGTTACTTTACATATCTCTCGTCTTTCATAGATTTTGGTTTTTAGCTATGGTCGAGGGCATGTCCTGACTAGGTACTCTTTGGTTGGGGTATAGAGGATTTGTCTGGGAAACTATGAACTTGGGTATGGTATGGATGGATTATGTTATATATATACATATGCTGGATTATTATAATTGGCTTTGGTTGTTGGTTTCTGCATTGTTTTGGTTGGTTATTAAGTGGTTGGACTTTATTAGGTTGGTCTCGATTATAGAATTCTCCCAGAGTCACCACATAGTTTGATATGCTAACTTATTAAATATTTGGACTTCAGTTGACTTAAGGTATGAGTTCAGCAATTGAGTTGGGTAAGGGGGACGATTCTCAATCTTGGTAGGACTTGGGATTGCCCATTAATCTAGGCCATGGTTTGGGTCATGTCATGTTGTTCTAAGAATGTTAGGTTTCAGTGTCTGGGGTCTCCACAAAGCTATGTCAAGTAGAGTTTTCTTATGGGTGTGCTGTGTACCAAACTTATAATCAGCAGGCTGCGAGGCATTTATGATATTGCACTTTCTTAGTTATTCAACTTTTGAGCTATGGAGTCTAAGGTATTGAACTCTTCTCTAATCATATTTAGTTCATCTTTTAGATTATTTCCTCTTAACATTATAAATTTCCTGGAAACTTACCTGTTCTACTCAAAAACAACATAGATGATTCTTGTTTAACTCATGAGTCACAAACCCGATCAATGGTCACTGCTTTTGGTATTTCCTATGGATCCCAATCCATATCATCCCATTTTATTTATTGATTTTATGATCGGTCGCACAATGGGTGTTGCGAGAAAGAAAGGAATGGGCATTTTTGTTATGGTCAATTGGGTCACATACAATGGGAGTGTCCTGTAAGGGATGCCACTTGGGAAAATTGGGTATTGGGTGCTTCTACTATCTTTGACATTGGTCGGTATCATAACACTATTCTTACTATCCCTCAGGAGTTTGAGGCATCTTATGATAACGACATGGATATGTTGGAAACTCTTCCCTTTATGGTGTGTACTATTTACTTAGCTTGGGGTCCCCTCTTTTTTGTGACCGCATTGGCGATTGTGTATTTTGGTTTTGGGTCCCAATGTTATATTGGATTCTTTACTAATTCTACTAGTAAATGAATCTGCGATTGCCCAAAGAGTCCTTAGGGGTGTATGGTACCATTGGTTATAAGAGGGTCTTAGGGGATTTATTTGGCTCAAATATGGTGGATTTCAATGTCATTCAAGGAAATGGATTGGTTACACTCATGTTATTCATTATTAGATTGTCAGAACCATTAGGCTCCTTGGTGAGTCAGTGGTGGAATGGGAGAATGGTTTCATTCCCTAGGTATTAAGGGAAAGATTGTATTCTATCTTAGAATTAGAATATTGTTCTCTAAAGGGGTGCCTTTATTATTTTGTCTGGGTTAAAGATTCTAAATTTGAAGGTCTTTTCTTACATTCAATTTTGGTGGTGCATGAATTTCTTGAGGTCCTTTTGATGAACTTCATGGTATCTTTCTAATTGGGAGGTTGGTATTGGATTGGCCTTGGCTTAGACCTTTGTCCATATTTCTATTTTTTCTTTATTGAATGGTTCCAGTTGGGTTAAAAGGGGCATGGAGGTAAAAGAAGGGATCTTTTAGATCGAGGTTCCATCTATTCTTGTGTTTCTTTATGGGGTGCTTTTGTGCTTTCATGTATAAGGGGATGATTTTTATAGGAGTAAATAGGTTGTTAGAGGTTGACTAAGGAATTTACGGTGTCTTTCTAGTGGAGAAGTACCTTATGAGTATATTCTATTTTAGATGGGGTACTTTGATAGTAGTACATGGTGGTTGGTAGATCCTAGGCTTGAATCTATATGTTTGATCATGGTTCAGAAAGTATGGTAGCTCGGGTATAGCAATGCGGAAGTTGTAGAGGTAAATTAGTTGGTTGAATGAGGTTGATGACTTAAGGAAAAAAATAGTAGGGAAGTTGTGACGTATAGGCTGGAGATTCCAATTGAATGGATGCATAGATATTGAGGGTATATTTATGGGATGGGATAGAGCACGGAGATTACGCGTATCATTATCCCTATACTTATACTTTATTATTGGCGTGAAATTGCTATTAAACTCATGGTTTTGAAAATGGGTTTTGGCACAATTAAAGGATTTGATATGATCACTCATTTAATTGATTTGGATTATAAAGAATTATTCATTCTTTATTAAATTTTTTTGAACATTGTGGGATGCATGGGAATGCTAAATAGATTTTGGGTACTATGGGTTTTCCCAATTACTTGTTTTTTCTCTTTGAAATTATATGTCCTCAAACTATTTGTGAAATTTTGTTGAATATAGTTTTGTCATATGGTTTGACTTTTCTTAAATCATTGGATTGTATAAGTGATTAAAGGGACATAAATTGCTTTTGGTTGGATTCATATAATTTTTGAAAAGCCCTTGGTTGCCATGTTTTGATTTTGAATGGTTTTGATTTAATTAGAAACCTTGGAGTCTATTTGGTTTCATGGTTCCTACATGTCTATAGTGGGCTCTAGGTAGAATTGGGATGAACATTGGTGGTTAATCTAGAAATCTCTTTTAGTAGTGGACTTTAAGGGAAGGTCAGGTCTCATATTCTAGTGATACTCTTTTCTCCCGATCAATAGAGTACTCTACTAGTGTTGCATGTAGCCCTTATGCCTAAGTTTTGCATTTTGCATTCACCTTATTCCCTGGATATGAGTTTTTCCCTTGTGTTAAGTTACTTAAGATATAGGTGGTTATGTTTCTTTTGGTTTCAATTCTATGGACTCCTTTCATGGTATGCTTTGGTCAGAATGATTCTCCCTTATGGTCTAGGTAGTTACTATTAAATACTTTGTGCCTATGGTGTCGCATCTTTTTTTGGCGGTCTTTGTATTTTCTTAGTTGGAATGGATAATTCTTGTACCTAGGTTTCTTAATTTACTTTTCTTGTGTTAGGATGGTAGTGGTATTTGAGGTGTGGTAATGCTGTGAAATAGGGAATATAAAAGCCCCTAAGTGGGGTAGAGTCTCAAGTGACTACCAGATTAAGATTTCAAAAGGCGAGGTAAGGTTGTTGTCATGAGAGATGGTTACGAAAGTGATAGGTTGTGGAAACACTTCTTACAATTATAAAAGGTATTATATCTTTTGGTGGATAGATCATACTATGGGTATATAAGCGGCAGGCTTGAATATTATGGTTGGTAGATATACTAATAAGTTGTGTTGGGTACCTGAGAGGTTTGATAGGGCATAGTTTTATGAATTATTCTATCGAATAGTAGTTGTATGGTTTTGGGTGTTGAATTATAGGATGGAGGTTTTTGTTATAGTAGGTAGATATAGGTTTTTCTATGTCTTTTACTCATGGTTTCCATGGTGATGGAAGTGTAGTAGTGTTTCAGGATAGATTAAGGAGTAGAGCCTGGTGCTTAAGTTAACTCTTTTTTTGCATTGGATAGGATTGAGTATGGAAGTGGTGGTGTATAGTTTGACTTATGTTCTTGTAATGATGTGTCTCAGTAAAATCTAAGATGAATTGGACTTGCTTTGGCATGAGTTCACTCACTTGGTATTCTATGTGTTTTCTTGGGGTAGGGTATGGATGGTCCTTGGTTGGTTAGTCCCTTTGGTTAGTTTTGGTATCTCGACTTCCTTGTTCCTTGAGGAGGTCCTCAATGAGATTCTTGGGTCAGTAAGTTCAATGATTGAGTAGAACAAGGTATAGCTTCGCTAAAGGTTCTATGGTGAAACCAAAAGTCCGAGAAAGCCATTTAGGATGCAGAAGAGGACATGGAGTCCAAGTATCTGTGTTAGTTCTTTGTACCAAGAATTCTTGTATAAGGTGTGTTCTTAAAACACATCCTTCTTTTCAAACTTTGTTAATGGAAAGATTAATTTTCTTACATCTTGGTTTTCTAACTTAGTTAGAGAACGGAGTAAGGGTATTGGGGTGTAAAGTATGCTGGGGGGTATGTGATGATTTTCTCTTCTTGGTTTGTGTTCTTGTCCTCTATTTCAGTGGGAGGAAAGTTTGATGTGTGTTAATGTGTTACCTCATGCTTGTTCTTACCCTTACCCATCATTGGAGGATGAATGATCCTATAAAGGGTGACTGAAACCCCCTGGGATTTGGACCCTTGTAAAATTTCTCAAGTATTGGACCTTTTTGACTTGGTACAACTCAAGGGTACTAATCGTACCCTTTAATATTACTCATAGTCTATCTTAAGGGTTCAATTGTACCCTAGGCAGTATGGATAGCTTGGCTACTGCTCAAGATATGACTCACTAGGGTATGAATCGTATAGGAGCATACAAATGGTGTAGTACAAGTCATATGATGCATGATCATCTTGGTCCTGTGGAGTCTTCCCTAGATACGATTGGGGGGTATGATTGGGGGTGTCAATCGTACCATTAAGATACAACTATGGAGGTATGCGTCATATAGAAACGAGTATGTAGGGTCTTGGCATGGTCTTGGGTATGTGTTAGGGTACCACTCCTACCCCATGATACGAATGGTAATGGGGAGTCGTACCCCTAGACGTTGCTTGTTTTAATTTGTAAGTCAAGGGGTGTTTGGACATTTCCTACACCTAAACACTTATGTCCTCACGATATATATCCCTTGGTAGCTTTCCATAACACTTGTTAAAGGATTAAAACACTTCAATTTCTCTTTTAAACTCACTCTTGAAGATTGGAGGCTAGGGTTTCTTCATGTGTTCTTCAAAGGCCTCAAAGGTCGAGATTTCCTCCGTGAATATTCTTGAATAAGGCAGGTACTCCTCCCCTCATTGTTATTTCCAACTAAAGGCATATGTCTTGTGTTTTAAAAATGCATTTATTAATCAGGAATGGTGGTTTTTGGAGTATATGTTGGGGGATCTAGATGCATATGGTTTGGTGTTGGTATAAAAGCTATGTTTTTGCATGTTTTTTGTAATGTTTTGGATATGTGGTTATTGGTTGGTTACTATTTAATAAATGGGTATTGGGTAACCCAAATTATGGTGGTTTATGGATTGGTTTTGGTCTTGGCAAGGTATGCCCTCAATATGTTTGATAAAATGCTTCGAAGAATGTTTTCTCTATTATTGAACTTTCCTTGGGACTCTTGCATGGTTTGGTTTGGTAATAGAACTCTAAATGGTTTTTGATTGTTTTGCAGGGTTTATAATGTTTAAATGATATAAGTTCTTTAAATGCTTTGCATGGATTAAAATAGTTTGGAGTGGTTTAAAGGGTAAAGGTTTTGATGGTCATGATTGGTCTATTTTGAAAACCTTGCGGGATAGATGGAAATTTCTCAAGTAAATGCATTAATGAAATTTGTTTAAATAGCTTGGAAAGGTAAAAGGCTAAATGGTTATGCTTGTGGAAAATATGGAAGTCCCCCAAGTGGTTTAATATGGTAAATGGAAGGGCACTTGAAAGTCCCCTTAACCCTATAATTGGTTGGCTAAGGATAATACTTGCCAGTATGGTAGTATGATGATACCACTAATTATGGCCTTGGTAAATAAATGGTTAATGGAACTGGTTGGTTATTTAGAACTATTTTTAATTGAGAAATAATTGTAGGATGTGTAGCTAAGCCGGGGAAGGTGGAGGTCCCGGGGGAACCAAAACTAGAAACTCATATTTGCCAATGTGAAGTTTGGTCTTTGTAACCGTGTGTATGATGTCACAATTTATATTGGGAGATTACTAGTCATCCCAAGGTTTTCTTCGCTGGTCGTGCAGCTGCACGTACTAGGGACCTTTCAGCAGGGGAGCTGAACCCATATAGCTCGTAGGTGGTTTAGAAAGGCAAAGCTACACAGTCCAGGTAAAGGTTTTATTGGCATGCTAAACCTGGTCCCTTTTCCCGGCATGGATATATATATGTTTGTGTATATATATATGTTTGATTATTATAATTGGTTTTGATTATTGGTTTTTGCATTGTTTTGGTTGGTTATTGGGTGGCTAGACTTGATTGGGTTGGTCTCGATTATAGAGTTGTCCGAAAGTCGCTACGTGGTTGGATATGCTAACTTGTTATATTTTCGAACTTCAGCCAACTCAAGGTATGAGTTTGGTTGTAAGGTTGGGTAACGGGGGCTGTTCCAGGTCCTGGTGAGACTTGGGATTACCTATTTCGACAAGGACCTAGTTCGGGTCGTGTCACATACGGTGTTGAAGACTATGATGATCTATGAAGATCTTACATTACATGCCATGCATATAATGTCTCCAAATCTTAAGAACAAAACTACCACCGCCAATTCTAAACCATGAGTGTGGTAGTTGCATTTATGAAACTTCAATTGTCTCAATGCATAAGAAATAACTCGATTCTACTCTTTCAACACACAACCCAAATTGACACTAAAAATCATAATACACAGTGAATCCCTGACCCTGAATTAGCAGATAAAAAATAGGACCTAAAGTGAGAAATCCCTTGAGCTTTCCGAAGCTTAACTCACACTCTTCGGATCATCAAAAAGGAACCTCTTTACAAGTGAATTTGGTCATTAGTGCTGCAATGGTAGCAAAACTCTAAATGGACTGTCTATAGTAACTAGCCAAACCAATGAAGCTATGAACCTCAATCAAAGACGTAGGCTTGGCCTAAACACGAATGGCCTCAATCTTCACCTGGTCTACAATAATAACATCCTTAGACACCACCTGTCCAACGAGTGTCACTGACCCAAACCAAAACTCACACTTAGAGAATTTCGGAAAAATCATATGATATCTCAAAGTTAGGAGCAAAATCCTCAAATGTTCTGTTGTCTCTTCTCTACTCCTCGAATACATAATATGTCATCGAGGAACACAATTACAAAGGAATCCAAAAAATATATGAACACATGATTCATCAAATCCATAATATGGCCGAGGCATTGGTCAATCCAAAGCACATCACTAAAAACTCATAATGACCATAACGGGTCCTAAAGGCTGCCTATGGGATATCCTCAACCCGAATTCTCAACTAATGGTAACCAGCTTCAAATCAATCTTAGATATCATTACTTCTCCCTAAAGCTGGTCCAAAAAGTCATTAATACAAGGTATAGGATACCAATTCTTCACCATCACCTTATTAAGCTACATTCAATCTATACACATATGTATGGAGCCAACTTCTAAGACACAAACAACATAGGAGCTCCCTAAGGAGACATACTAAGTCTAATAAAACCCTTACTAAGAAGATCCTAAAGCTGAGAATTCAACTCCTTAAGATTGAAAGGAGCCATATGGTAAGGTTCCATAGAAATATGTCGGGTGCCCAGATGAAGATCAATAACAAACATAATATAACCCTCAGGAAAAAGACTTAGTAGATTGATTTGGAAAACATCGTGAAACCCACTAACTATAGGAATAGAATCAAGTTTTAGACTCTCTACATTTGCAAAATCTCAAAATAATCCTCCAAGTATAAGCATTAGAAATAATCCCTACCGGCTCACGGCTAACTGCTCCCTACAACACCACTGGGGGTACATCTGGCATGGCTAATATAACTGTCATGGCAAAATAATTCAGGATCGCATGATAGTGGGATAAATAGTCCATTCAAAGAATCAAATCAAAATCTAAAATATCTAACATAATAAAATCAACCTGAGTATCAACCTCTCAAATAGTCATATCACATGATCTAAACACTTGATCCACTACTAAAGAATCTCCCACGGGAGTAGATACACATAAAGGAATGGATAATGAATCCCAAGATAACTCTAATCGCAACCCATAATAACAAGACACATAAGAATAAGTGAATCAAAGATCAAACAAAGAAAAGTTGACTTATGGCATGCCAAGATCATAACTAGGATAACAACATTTGAAGACTTAGCCTCAGTTCTCGCAGATACCTCATACATACCATCTTGAGAACCATGCTCGCCACCTAGGTGGCATCTTAATCGTTCTCTTGTACAACCTTCATAAGAACCTCCTTAAACACCTTAGGACCACCCCTACAACCATACATACCATCTATAGTTGGGATGTACAACCCTAATCGGTAGAAAATTTTGAGCTGAAGGAACAGTCGCTTCATGAATAGGGCACTCCCTCAAAAAATGACCCAAAGCTTCATAACCATAACATGCCCCAAGTGTTGTACTAAAATCAAAAGATACGGTTGACCCAAAATAACCACAACAACTAGAATAACTAGAAGATGAACCCATCAAAGACTTTCCATGACCTTAGCTAAGATAATCACTAAAACTAGACCGGCCTCCATCGATAATGTGAAGTATGACCTAAACTGTCCTTCAAAATTGACCCCGATGGTAATACAATTAACATGGAGGGTACCAACCCTAAGAACCACTACCTCTAAATCGTGAGCTACTATGACTCCCACTTAAACTACCTTGATATGTTAACGTAATATTATTACCCCCTTACCCATTTTCATGCATCTCCTACATAATGTAAGCATGATTAGAAACCACATCAAAAGATCTATCCATAACAACCAAATAAACATGTGAATGTAAAGTCTGAATCCTAAAATAAGCAATGAACCATCTTATACCTAATAGTTAGAATAAAAGTAGCATGCCTAGACATATTATGAAATTAAGCCTCATACTCTATAATAGACATGGATCAATTCTCTATCCTTGAGAACTGATCTCTCAAATGATCCTTAAGATAGTGAGGTATATACTTCTCTTAGAAAACCTTTGAAAACTCAGTCCATTCCAATATAGGACATCCAACTGGCCTGGAATTGAGATGACCTCACACCCAATGTTGAGTTGCCAAGTCCAACTAAAAAATATTGTAATTCACACCATGAGTCTTAACTAGGCCCAAATTATGGAGCCTATTCCCACAAGCAATCAAGAACTCATATGCATCCTCACCCAATGCACATAAAATCTAGGCGGGACTAATTTTAAGAATCCACCCAATATTTTTTGGTACTATGTCTTCATCTTCTCAAAAGACATAGAGGGCTATGACACTATTAGCTGAGTAACAATTGGCAGAGCAACCATCGATGAAGGAGGGACCTCAACTCTTGGAGCCGCAACTACAGGATACGCCCATACCTTAGTACTACTACGATCCGTTGTTAGTGCACCACTAGATGTTTCACCACCAACAAATCCAAAAGGCTGAACCAAAGTATCCTTCGATATTTAAGAGGAAATAAATCCCGATGGAGCCTAGACTGTTCCTTTTCTCACCACTGGCTAAGGAAAAAGAATCTCTATCTCTGGAGAAGGAATATGGCATGGTAAAGTCCCCTTATCTTTGTCCCTAGATAGGTACACATCTCTCGAATGTCCATGACCTATAGGTCATCCATGAATAGAGACAGGATCCGTAGGCTTAATCCTGAGACAATCATCTTTTGTAGCAGTAGCATGTGTCCTATTTATTTGTAAAAGAGTGAAACCAAAGAAATTCTTTAGAAACTAACTCAGAATCTTAGCACAAAAGGAGTGAAGAACCAAAGAACATGCATCATTTTTCTGATTTCTGAGACTCTACTAGACACTTTCTCTTATACCAACAATACTGGTAAACCTAAACTCTGATACCAATTTGTCATGACTCAATTTATGAGTCATGATGAAACCTACTTTATCCCGCTACTAGGTAAGCCAAATCATTGCTTTTAGCTTAGGTAGTGGTCTAACTTTGTGAAAAATTGCCTAATAGGTAGGAATCAACTTCTGCAGACTTAAAATAATAATAAAGCAGGCATAATAGTGTATTAGATAGATAAAAGATCAACAATCATCCCACAACTTAGTAACGTCGGTATGAGAGATACTAAAAATGAAACATAAGTACTAAAATAATCAAATGCAAACAATCTCAGAAAATAAAAGACTAGATATGGATAATAGAAGGGAAAAGGGCAACTCTAACTCCAAGAGCTCACTAATCTCTGAAATCAACCCAGCATGCACATCATGTCAACGTTGGCTACTAGTACTCAGATCTAAAACAAAAAGGTATAGAAGTTTAGTACGAGTGCCAAAACCACAGGAACTCAGTAGGCATAATTGGCTAACTACACGAAATTGATATAAATATGATAAAATACAAGATAAAATAAACAAAGTCATGGTAATAGGGTAAACCTAGAAATAAGCTCCAATACTGATTGGAATAAATAAATAAATAAATCTAGAAAAGTAACGTAAAGAACACACTATCATAACTACTAAATTGTCCCCACATTAGCTGATAAGTGCAAAAATTTAAATAACCCAACACGGGCCTCCATAAGCTCAGAGGGTACATCCAAGGAAAAGTAAATAATTGAAGACCCATAACCTTATTAAAAATAAGCTATAACCATCAAACCACCCATACCGTATCATATCATAACTAAATAAAATGTTGGACTTGAACAAAAACTCATATCATCATCATCATAACCTTATTTGCCAAACTAGAACTGGAACTCATATTATTAGTATCATCATAATATTCTCAATTGTATTAACATTATACCATCATCTGTCAGACACAAATTGAAACTCATATTATGAATATCATTATCAATTTCCACACTTGAATCGAAACTCATATTAATAAACCATATTAACTATCCAGACGAATAACCCATATCAATAAATAATATTAACTAACTATGTTAATAAACCATACCAATAACCATATCTATACACTGTACTATTAACCATATCTATAAACCATACCAATAACCACATCCATAAATCATACCGATAACCACATCAATTACCATACCAATAATAGTATCTATAGGCCTTCCCAATCATCATATCTATAATCATACCAATAGTCATATCTATAAGCCATCAAGTTTACCCAAAATTAGCACCAACTCCAAAATACCAAGCTAGCGTAATCATTACATATATAATCTCCTCGAAGTTCTAAAATAATTACTTCTAATGGTGTAGCATACGTATAAAGCTCTACAAAAGCTAATAAAAGTCTTAAGCTAAGGTGGGTCTTAGGGGGCCAGTTCTAATTCTCGAGATCTATTTTTAAGAAATAACAACTCCAAAAATGACTTAGAAATCTAAATTTATTTCTAGATGTTAATTAAGCCAAAAATAGACCTAAGATAGCACTTCATCCTAAAATACGAGCAATTAAGTCAATTCCATCTGAAATAAGAAAGCTAGATCAACTCCACCAAAATATGAGCAACTAAATCAATATCACCTAAACATGAACAACTAAGGTAGCTTCACCTAAACATGAGCATCTAAGGTAGTTTCACTTAGATTTTGATTTCAAGATAGCCTAATTAGTCCAAATAAGACTAATAATACCAATCATGCTTCCAAAACCTGAATACATACCATACTAGCAAAATATAATAATTATACTACAAATTATCTTAATCAATAAAGAAGGTAAACCTAGTCTATCAGTACATCAAAGAAAATCCCAAAGAATCTACTAAAATATTTTTCTTTCTGAGAAGCTTCCGCAAGATGCCATGCTATCAAAATCACAATCTACTCATAAAAATGATAATAATGACACACATATTTCACTATTGTGCATTGGATCCAAAATTACATAAAAATCACATATGGGGCCTATTTTTGGATTCACACTTTCAAAACTAGAACAACATTCTTCTATGCTCAATAAACATTTACCCTCAAAATAAGTGAATTCTAAGCTCTGATGGTGCTAAAATCAAGCCACCAAGGTTTTACGGATTTTAGATAAAGTTGAAGAAATAAAACAAGCAATAGATGGAGGATTACCATAAATTCAAAAAAGAAATGCATAAATTAACATTACCCAAGCTCCAAAATCACCAATAAATTATTATCCCAAGTTTTTCAACTTTTTAGGTTCAATATTCTTAGGAGTGAATAAAAAATGGTGAAAATCAAGGAAAGTGGCATTTTTATACCCTTCCTAGGTATATGGGTGTTGCTTAAGTGGTCACTCGATTGCTTAATCAAACATCATATAAGTGACCAAGTGTCATCATATGTCGGATAGGCGATGCTAGTGTTACATAAGAGCTCTTTTACGCATGATCAAAGACTTAATTAAATGATACTAGTGGCCAATTCTAATTTTCTTAAGCAATCGGCTAGTCACGTACGTGACGCACCAGTCCTACCTGATACTTAGAAAATTCCAAGTCTATACTGACCTTTCAAGATTCATTCGAATTCCTGTATATGAAAATAAACTATGCTACCTACCAAATTTTATGTTTTAGACTCAATGGCATAGTTAAAATTTCCATCGAAGGTCATGAAAAGTGGGTCCCACACCTATGTTCCTTTTTTCTTAACTTCTGACCGATAACTCAAAATTAGTCTGGAAGTCTCAAGACCCAAACCAAGGTCTAACTAGCCTAAAATAAATGTTATGGTGCATTTGGAACTGTCAGAATTAAAATACAAGGTCATTTGACTGAAATTTTCATCTGATATCCTATTTGAACCAACAAAGACTTCAAAATAGGGACTTGGCTCTAAAAACCAAATGAACTACCTAGCAACCAAACTATCTATTCCGACAAGTCATAATTAACTCAAGGAAACTATTGGAAATCTAAAATTTGTAAAAATAAGTGGTAATATAGAAAATGACCTAGAGGGTCAATAATGAGGTCCTCTTGTAGGACCTCAGATCATCTATAGTTCCCATATAGTACTTCACATATTGAACATTTACCTTGAGTGGTACACCTTCATCATATTTTTGCTCAATTGCTCCATGTAGAAATACATACTAATTTGAATGGTGTAGTCCGTTCAAATTTTAGCTTGCCAGGAAACAGGCAATGTCTCAAATTGTATAGCAAGATAAGTTTGTCAGGTGAAATTCTTTATGGTCAATCTTTTGGTTATGATAGAAATTTATATTTTCACTGTACAAGGATGATATTGATGTGTGAGAAATTGGTATCACATTTAAGAACTTTAAACAAGAATAATTTTGAAGTCTTAAGAACCTTTTGTCATTTTTTAAATTATTTATGTCTGACTGTATAGTTTAAGCCGGTGGGATAGGGAACCAACAAGAATGGAAGTAAAGAAGTTGAAATCTGGAGGAATCTAAAGAGGAGTGTGGCTAACGACATCTATGATAAGTCGTCAGCCTTGTGATAGGCTTTTACAGTTGTCGTCAGACTTAACCAGAGATTTGGCATGAGTTAAAGTTGTGATGACATTTTGTGATAAGGCGTCAGGATGGTGATAAGGCATTAGGAGCATCGTCATCTTTAAAAAGAAGATGGAAGTTGAAGATAGTTTGTGACGACATCCATGACATATTGTGGGGATGGTGATAAGAAGTCATCATCGTCGTCAGCCTTAGGCAGCAAAAGCCAAAAGTGAAGAGAAGCTGACAACATCCGTGATAATCCATCATACTTATGATTGGCCAGCACGGACGTCGTCATTTATTTCAAGGAAAAGTTGTAACTTTGATTTTATTTCCTTAATTAGGTTAAACTATTTAAAGCCTTGTTTTAGGGTTTTCTAGAGGATTTTTTTTGGACTCATCTTTATTCAAAAAACATATGATATTTCCATCTCTCTAGTTAACATATTTTGGGAGTTTTGTACCGTACTTCAATTCAATTTATACTTCTTGATTTTTATTATCGTTGTAAGTTAATCTTCTAACTTTTGAATTTAATTCGTGTACTTATCTCTTGCATCATGAGTAGCTAAACTCAATTAACCTAAATTATGGGATCTAGGGTTAGGTCATGACGATGTGATAAACACTCAAGATTTAATAGGTGTTACGATTTCTTGATAATTTTGAGATTTTAATTAATGTCTGTTCATTACAAACAGTAGGCATACCTACTTTGATTTGCCTGATAAAGAAATCATATACAGTAGGAAGTGATTATCAACAGGGACTCAAAAATACTTCGTTTAATAATCAGTGATGTAACAAGGTTAATTAACTTGAGGTAAAATCTGGGAAGGGAATAGCAATTCCCTAAGTCTGAGAGGATTAGGAAATTAGACGTTTAAATAGGTTGAGAGACATTTGAGCATATCAACGATAAAAATATCTTGTTATCCTAACCACCATGATAATCTTGAGTCACTTTTTGCATCTATCATGTATCGTAAGCCCTAGTAAACATAGTTCTGGTTATTTTATAAAATCTTGGTTACAATCATTGAAATTAAAGTGACAAACAGCTATTTGTGAAATTTAAACCCCCATTTCAGGAAACATTAAAATATCAGTGAATTAAATCACAAACGACTTGGTTTTACACCATATTTCCTGTGGGATTCGACCCCAATCTAGTTAGGTTTTATATTGACAACGATCGCTTACACCCATTCAAGAGTGTAGTTTGAGCATTATCAAAAATGGCTCCGTTGCCGGAGAATACGGTTGTAAACTGAAAGTTGTGTGTTCTAATTGACTGTTAGTTAGGTTTTATATATTTACATTTATTTGTTGTTTTTGTTTATTAATGGTTCCTTATTGTTTATGCCTAAAATAAAAATTTTCAAAGAATCGTTATTACCAATTAATTCAAAACCTTAGCTGATGGGAGAATGGAAAAATAGCAAGAGGCTGACAGACTGACAGCCTTAGCCAGGGCTCAGGTGAACATAGAGAACCAGGGTCAACACATATGTCACCTGAACCCTAATGATGAAGACTTGGGTGATGAGGAATTGCTGAATCCTCAAAACCCAAGGAGATCTCTGCAAATTGCTGCACCAGTGTAGTGAAATTTCAGCAGACACCGTCCAGTCAGAGGAAGGTATGGTCAAAAGCCTGTACATTATGAGGTTGATGATGATGATGAAAGAAAGGACAGAGCAGGTTCAGCGGGTGATATCATTCCCCCACTGTTGGCATCTGGTGCAAATTTCAGCATAACAAGTACCATGATCCAACTCCTGAATTTGAAGGGGTTATTTGGACGCCTTCCTAGTGATGATCTGAACATGCACTTGGTGAACTTTATCAATCTTTTCAAATATTTTGATAATCTGGGAGTTAGACAAAATGTAATACGGTTGAGATTATTTTTATTGTCTCTGTCTGGGAGGCAACAATGTGGTTAAATGAGTTAAAGCTCGATTCTATAGCCAACTAGAGATAATTGAAAGAGGCATTCCTAGAATGGATCTTTCCACCGTCCAGGAGGGTACAGTTGAGGGACGAAATTAGTAACTTCAGGAAGCTCCCGACTGAAGCATTGCATGAAACTTGAGAGAGATTCAAGAAGAAGATGACATAATGTTATAACCAGAACATTATGGACTTTCACTTGATAGAAACTTTGTACAAAGTTTTTAACTCTGTGACAAAGTCAATTGTAGATAATGCTGCAGGTGGTTCGTTCATAGACCTTTCTTTTCAAGATGATTCAGACATGTAGAATAGAATAACCAAACATAGTCGGGCTTGGCATACTAGGGATTCTATGGTAGCTGGCCTGACTATTTTTGTTGGTATGACTACGGTGCAATATAGAAGGGATGAGGAGCGAGATCAATACATGGCCCACTTAAAGACTTAGATGGACTTGCTGACCAAGCACTTACTATCAAGCAAGACTGAAAAGGTTAAGGCTGTGGAATCTCTGTACACTATTGCTATTGATACAGATGAGGAGGCAAATTATGTAAATAATCAGGGGGGTTTTCAAGTCAATAGCCAAGGGAATAATGGTAGGAACCTTTATGACAAGCCTGATTATAAAGATAGGGAGCAAGGAAACTGGAGAAGTAATAATGATACGAGTGGTTTGTATGTTCCTTCTGGAATTCTGGATATTGCACCAACTAGATCTGGCAAGATGTTCATGAAAGACATGAGGCTACCAAATCGAGGGTATCCACTATGAAGAGTGAATTCTGTACCCTAAGTCAGTTGGTTAGTTCACACTCCATTTCTATCAAGAAGTTGGAGTAGCAGATGAGACAACTTTTTGCAACACTGAACTAAAGAAAAAGTGGTTCTTTGCCTAGTGATGCAGTTCAGAATCTGTAGAATGATGGCTCATGTAAGGTGATTACCACTAGGAGTGGTAAAATCTTACTTAGACCTTTTGTGGGCAAATGAGTAGATGGTAAGGTGGTTGTTGATTCTTTGAAAAACGAAAAGGAGAAAGAAGATGAAGTGGTGTTGAAATCTATCCCTAGACCACCGTCTCTCTTTCCTCAACGATTGAAGAAGAAGGCTGATGATGCCAAATTAATCAAATTCATGGAAATGCTCAAGTAATTGATAATAAATATGCCCCTGGTTGAAGAGCTTGAGCAAATTTCAGGATATACGAAATTCATGAAGGACCTTGTCACTAGGAAATGAGTAGTGAGCTATAAATTGAAGGAAGATCTCCACCTTTGTAGCGCTATTTCTACAAGGACCTTAGTACAGAAGAAGCCAAACCCAGGTGCAGTCACTATTCCCTGCATAATTTGGACAATGGAATTCACCAAAGCACAATGTGATCTGGGAGCAAGTGTTAATTTGATGCCATTAAAATTTATAAAAAGTTGGGTCTGGGAAATCCCACACCCACCAACATGAGACTCGTGATGATGGATAGGTCAACAAAGCGACCTATTGGCATTCTATATAATGTGTTGGTGAAGGTGTCCAACTTTATATTCCCTGTAGACTTCGTCATTCTAGATTTCAAGGTAGAATTCAAGGTGCCTATAATCTTGGGTCGACCTTTCCTCGTAACCAGAAGTGTGCTGATTGATTTAAGATTGTTTGAGCTCTTATTCAGGGTGAATGATGAAGTGGTATGATTTGATATGGGCAAATCAATGAAGCATCACAAATATATGAGTGTGTTCTCAGTAGTTGATGTGTATTATGAGGACTAACAGGAGGTTCCCATAGCTGAGCAACTTGTTATCGAACCTTTAACCACGACCAAGATGTATTATGATACTGAAGGCATTGAGGAGTATGAAGACACCATTTGTTCCTTGAGAAGAATGGGTTCATATCCTTATGATCCTAAAAATCTAGACCTTGACTTGGCTAATTAACCAACGCCACCAGCCAAGCCATCTATTGAGAAACCTCTGGTGTTAGAATAGAAGGAATTACCTGGGTACCTATGGTACATATTTCTAGGCAATGAGAACACACTACCTGTTACTATTGAAGCTGATTTGGGGGAAAAATAGGTGAATGCAGTTATCTTAGTACTTTAGAGGCATAAGAGAGCTATAGGGTGGGCCATTACAGATATTATTAGCATTCCCCCGGGCATCTGCACACATAAAATTCATCTTGAGGAGGATTGTATTCAAACAATAGAGCATCAGTGCCGTCTTAATCGACCAATGCAAGAGGTGGTTAAGAAGGTAATTATTAAGTGGTTGGTTACAAGAGTGGTTTACCCTATTTCTGACAGCAAGTGGGTGAGCCCAGTTTAATGCATACCCAAAAAGGGGGGTATAACGGTGGTTGCTGATGAAAAGAATGAGTTCATTCTGCTCAGTCCTGTAACTGATGGAAAGTTTGCATGGACTACCGCAAGTTAAATTCTTGGACTTTGAAAGATCACTTTTCAATACTCTTTATAGACGAAATGCTTCATCGATTAGCTGGTAGTGGATAGTATTGCTTCTTGGATGGTTATTCTAGATACAACCAAATGTGTATTGCTCGTAAAAATCAGGAGAAGACAACGTTCACATGCCCATATGACACCTTTGCATTTAAAAGAATGCTATTTGGGCTATGTAATGCACCCGTCACTTTTTAACGATGTATGATGTCTATCTTCTCTGACATGGTGGAGGATACCATAAAGGTATTTATGGATGATTTCTTTATGGTGTGTGATTCATTTAAGATGTGTTTGGCAAATATGAATGTAGCCTTGAAAAATGTGTTGAGTTTAATTTTTTGCTTAACTGGGAAGAATGCCATTTTATGGTCAAGGAGGGCATCATTCTCGGCCACAAAATTTCTGAAAAGGGGATAGAAGTTGATCGAGCAAAGGTGGAAGTTATTGAGAAACTAACACCTCCTATTTCAGTAAAAGGAGTCCATAGTTTTCTTGGACATGCTGGCTTTTATCGAAGATTTATACAAGACTTATCAAAGATTGCAAATCTACTTTGCAAACTTTTGGAGAAGGAGGTGAAATTTTCCTTCGATGATGAGTGCTTGAAGGCATTTGAATACCTTAAAAAGAAGCTGATTGAGGCTCATATTGTTATTGCACCTGACTGGGAAAAAACATTTAAGATCATGAATGATGCAATTTGTGTTACCCTTGGAGCTGTATTGGGGCAAAAGAAGGACAAACTATTTCATCCAATATATTTTTCAAGAAAGGCACTGAATGGAGCACAAAAGAATTACACCATCACTGAACAAGAACTTTTGGCTGTACTGTATACTTTTGATATGTTTAGAGCTTATCTACTTGGTCCTAAAGTGGTGGTCCACACCGACTATGCTTCCTTGAGGTATTTGATGGCTAAAAAGGATGCTAAACCAAGGCTGGTTAGATGGGTATTACTGCTGCTAGAATTTGACTTTGAGGTCAAGGATAGGAAAGGTTGTGAAAACCAGGTTGTAGATCATCTGTCTAGAATGGAAGGTGAATAGGAAAGTAGTGATGAAATGAATATAAATGATGCATTCCCTGATGAGGAGATCCTGGCTGCCGTTATGGAAAAATTGCCTTGGTATACGGATTATACAAATTATGTTGTGAGTGAGGTCATCCCAGAAAACCTTTATTTCTATCAAAGGAAGAAGTTCTTGCATAGTGTGACACATTACTTCTGGGATAAGCCATTTTATTTCGGTGATGTGAAGATAACATTCTAAGGAGATGCATGTTGAAACTAGATGTATTATGCATATTGGAAGCATGTCATGCTTCCCCAGTCGGGGGTCATAACACAGGTGATCGAACGGTTAGAAAAGTGTTGCAGAGTGGCTATTATTGGCCAACATTATTCACGGATGACCATGAGTTTTTCCTAAAATATGACCAATGCTAGAGGCAGCGGTCAATCTCTAAAAGACATGAGATTCCCTTGACTAAGATGCTTGAAATGGAATTATTTGATGTCTGGGGCATTGATTTCATGGGTCCTTTTGTAAGCTCATATGAGATGAAGTATATTTTAGTTGCTATTGAATACATTTAAAAATGGGTCGTAGCTGTGGCCTTTTCTGATAATGAAGGGAAGAGGGTTGTTACGTTTCTCAAGAAGAATATTTTCTCTCACTTTGGGGTACCACGTACTATCATAAGCGATAGAGGATCTCATTTTTGCACCAAAATGTTTTGAGCAGCTTTGGCGAAATACGGGGTGAAATAGCACAGAGTGGCTACTCCATACCACCCATAAATCAGTGGGCAAGTGGAGGTATCAAATTATGACATTAAAGCCATCTTAGCCAAAACGGTGAATGCTAGCCGGAAAGATTGGTCTTGAAAGCTCGATGATGCCTTGTGGGCATATCAGACTTCTTTCAAGACAGCCATTGGCATGCCACCATTTCAAATGGTCTATGGACAAGCTTTCCTCCTACCAATAGAGCTAGAGTACAAGGCCTTATGTTCACTCAAAAGGTTGAATCTGAATTGGAAGGAAGTGGCAGAGCTGAGACTGGGGCAATTGAATGAGATGGATGAATTTTGTCTCAGGGAATATGAAAGAGCAGATCTGTATAAAGAAAAAAAATGAAAAAGTACCATGATTTAAGAATAGAGAAATGAGAATTCCAAAAAGGTGACCTGGTGCTTCTGTTCAACTCTAGACTTAAATTGTTCCTAGGTAACCTGAAATCTAAGTGGTCAGGCCCTTTTAAAGTTAGTCAAGTCCACTCATCTAGAGTAGTGGAACTCAAAAATGAAGTCGGAAGTACCTTCAAGGTAAATAGGAAACATCTCAAGCTTTACATTGTCCTAAACGAATCAGTAAAAAGTATCACCATTATCTGTCTCGATGAAGTTTGAAGTAATCGAGATACCTGAGTCGTGCCGCTATGTTAAATCAAGCACTGCATAGGAGGCAACCCAATTTTGATTTTTAGTTGAGGGTGTGGGGTAGTCTGTTGTTGTAACATATTTTATGTTAACTAGGAGAAATACAAGTACAGAAAGAAGTTGACATGTTTTTGATTGATTTTTAAAAACCTCTCCAATGTTTTGTTTGCAAAGACTGTGTGAATTATATTTACTTGTGACAATTGTGAATCTTGTTGTGGCATTAGTTCTAGCAGCTTGATGATCATTGCTAAACAATTGCATGAACTAGATAAATGGTGGCCTAAGATATATTTGCATGCCATTTATATGTGAGCAGCTACTTAATTCACTCTTATGCTAAAGCCAGAACTTTCCCTGTTAGTCTTACCATGGTTTAAGGATAGGGGTTAGGAAAGGATCATAGGCCATTTTGTTGATTAACCTACTTTTAGCCTAAATAGACTACCCTATGTGCATTATATCCCTTGATCCCTGTTTTGATCCTAATTAGCCTATTTCTTCCTTATGACACCTTTCACCTTCCTATTTATACCATAATGAACCTGTTTGACCCTGGTCCTCCTTGGAAACTGTGCACCTTGACCTACGCAAATAGCCTAAGTTGAGGGTGGCTATCATAGGGGTGCATGGTTTAAGATGAGTATGAACAAGGGTAGTATGAAGAAAAAGATGAATAAAAGTTGAGTGCTATTCTAAGAAAAAGGAGGCACCCAACTTAAATATGTTCAATCAATAGAAAATAAAATAAAAAATAGGTTAATAAGTGAGCCCCAAGAGAGTAGTGTAGTGTCAAGGAGACATAGTCACTCTAAATGTCCTTGAATATCATACCAGCCCAAGCCTACATTATAAGCCTAAAATAAGTCCTATAGTGATCCTAGATGGCCTATCTTAAGGTCTTGGTAATGAAAATAAGGGCAAGCGTATGGTACTTGGCATACACTGATTGAAACTTCCTTTTGAGAGTGAGAGTCTTTTGATGATTCCCATGTTTACATTTTTGGTTTATCTTATGTAAGGAGGGGGATTTCTTTGTTGTGAGGGCACAATGGTATTGTTTTCAGCTACATGCTTGTTTAGACAGTGCAGCATTGGTATATGAATGGTTGTTGTGGCTATGATTGATGCCATCTCTTGAGTCTTTTATGTTACATTATTGTTCTTTAATGACATGCGTAGTTAGTTTTAATTGGATTGATCTTGGTGGTGGTAACTATGTTTTGAGCTTCAAAGAGAAAATTGGTTGTTGAATATGCTATATATTGTATTAGTTGGGCTGAGTTGCTTGAGGACAAGCAATTGTTTTAAGTTGAGGGTGTTGATGTGTGAGCATTTGCTAACACTTAAGACCTTTAACCAAAAATAATTGCAAATTCTTAAGAAACTTTTGTCATTTTTTGATTTTTTTATGTGTGATTTTACAGTTTAAGATGATGGGATAGAGAACCAACAAGAATGGAAGCAATGAATTTGAAATCTAGAGGAATCTAAAGAGAAGTGTGACTGACGACATCTGTGATAAGTCGTCAGCCCTGTAATAGGCTATCACAGTTGTCGTCAGACTTAACTAGAGATTTACCATGAGTTAAAGTTGTAACGACATTTTATGATAAGGTGTCAGGATGGTAATAAGGCGTCAAGAGCGTGGTCAGCCTTAAACAGAAGATGAAAGTTGAAGACAGTTTGTGCCAACATCCATGACACGTCATCAGGCTGGTGATAAGGAATCATCATCGTCGTCAGCCTTATGTAGCGAAAGACAAAAGTGCAGAGGAGATGACGACATCTGTGATAAGCCGTCATACACATGATAAGCCATCACGGATGCCGTCATCTATTTCGACGAAAAACTATAACTTTGATTTTGTTTCCTTAATTAGGTTAAACTCTTTAAAGCATTGTTTTAGGGTTTTATAGAGGATTTTTTTGGACTCATCTTTATTTAAAAAACATACGATATTTCTCTGTCGCTAGTTAAAATATTTTAGGAATTTGGTGTCGTGGTTAAATTCAAGTTATACTTCTTTATTTTGATCATCATTGTAAGTTAATCTTGTCACTTATGAATTCAATTCGTGTACATATTCCTTGGATCATGAGTAGCTAAACTCAATTTACTTGAATTATGGGATCTTGGGTTAGGTCATGACAACGTGCTAAACACTTGAGATTTAATAGGTGTTGGAATTTCTTTATAATTTTGAGATTTTAATTAAGGTTTGTTGGTTGCAAACAGTAGGCATACCTACTTTGATTTTCTTGAGAAGGAAATTATATACAGTAGGAAGTGAATTATCAACAGGGACTCAGAAATACTTCGTTTAATAATTAGCTTTGTAACAAGGTT
The DNA here is from genome assembly GCA_030864225.1 of Capsicum baccatum var. pendulum. Taxonomy (NCBI): domain Eukaryota; kingdom Viridiplantae; phylum Streptophyta; class Magnoliopsida; order Solanales; family Solanaceae; genus Capsicum; species Capsicum baccatum. The sequence continues at coordinate 159,012,843 of CM061561.1, read as the reverse complement.
GATTTAGATAAGGTAAAATCTGGGCAGGGAATAGCGATTCTCTAAGTCCGAGAGAATTAGCAAATTAGATGCTTAAATAGTTTGAGAGACATTTGAGCCTATCATCGATAAATATAGCTTGTTATCCTAACCACCGTGAGAATCTTGAGTCACCTTTAGCATCTGTCATGTACCGTAAGCCCTAGTGAACATAATTCTGGTTATTTCATAAAATCTTGGTTACAAACATCGAAATCAAAGTGATAGACAATTATTTGTGAAATTTAAGCCCCCGTTTCAGGAAACATTAAACTATCAGTGAATTAAATTACAAACGACTTGGGTTCACACCATATTCCCTGTGGGATTCGACCCCAACCTCGTTGGGTTTTATATTGAAAACGATCGCTTACACCCATTCAAGAGTATAGTTTGAGCGTTATCAGATATCTCATAGGCATAGAGATGGAATTCAACCTTATCATTTATCTAATTTAATCTGAGTTGTCCTGCATCACTCCATTCCAGATTTAACTTCAATTCCCATAATGCCTTATGTTCATGTTCGATAGGCAAGGGGCATGCCTTGACATACATAAAATGATATGGGGATTGTATTATAGGGTTCTTGAATATTGTCCGTCAGGTCCACAGTACTCATCCAACCTTTTAGCCTAATCTATCATACTAGCATTCACAATCTTCACCAAGATAGAATTTATGTCGTGATTTGAGACTTCACCTGACAACTCGTCTGAGGATGGTAAGGTTTTTCTACCTTGTGTTTAATACTATATTTATCAAGGTAGGTTTTGAATAGAAGATTGTATCAGTGGGAGCTTCGACCACTAATGGTAGCTTGGGGTATACTGAATCTAGAAAAAAGTTCTTTTTCAAAAAAGCCCTAACAGTCCTACCTTCATTGCTCATAAGTGCAATTGTCTACACCCATTTGGAAGGATAGTCAACAACCACCGATATGTATTTAATTCCATTTAAGCTAACAAAAGGGCCCATAAAATCAATAACCAAGAATCAAATAACTCAAGCACAAGAATAGTCGTCATTAGAAGTTCATATCTATGAGAGATGTTCCCTTGCCTTTTAAATTGGGAATAAGCCCTACCATAATTATGAACATCTTTGTAAAAAGTGGGTCAATAGTAACTGAATTGCGAGATCTTATGCACAGTTTGTACACCTCCATGACGACCCCCAACTGGTGAGGTGTGACATTTATCAAAGATACTCATCATCCCAACCTCAATAACATATCTTTGAGTCAAAACATCTACACAAACCCAAAACACAAATCGCTCATTCTAAAACAATTTTATAACCCCATGCATAAACCTCTTTCACTGTTGAAATGACATATCTTCTGGAATACCATTTGCTAAATAATTAGCAAAATCTGCAAACCAAGGAATTAAGTCTTGTGATGCTTCCAACACCTACTCGTCTGGAAAAAATCAATAATCTCAAGATCATCCCTAAGTTTCAGCATTACCTTCTCCTAAATATATGATAAATAGTTGGCAACATGTTTCTTAGTCCCCCTTTCGATGCTTGACCCAAAAGTCGAGTTCATGTACAGAAGCATCCATCTAATCAATCTTGTCTTTGCATCTTTGTTTTTCGTAAAGTACCTAAGAGCTGCATGGTCAGTATGCACAATCACTTTTGTGCGAATCTTGTAAGACCAAAATTTCTCTGGTTCAAACACATTAACAAGAAACTCTTATTCAGTCATAGTGTAATTCTTTTGAACATAGTTACTTAATTTGGTAGCATAGTAGATGAGGTGTAAGATTTACTTGAGTCTTTGTCTTTGGATTATAACTAGTGCCATGCCACCAGCATCACATATAGCCTCAAATGGTAAGGTCCAATTCAGAGACATAATGGTGACAACTGAAATTAACCTTTATTGAAGACACTTGAATAACCTTAAACATGCCTCATCAAACACAAATTTATGTCCTTCTCCAAAAACTAGAACAATGAATTCACAATCGTAGAGAAGCCATATTGAATGACCAATAGAAACTTGCAAGCCTCAAAAAGCTGTGAATACCCTTGAAAGAAATTAGTGAGGAAATTTCTCAATCACCAAGAACTATTTGTTTTGTCACCATAAAATGTCATTTCTCCCAATTTAATACCAAGTTGTATTCTTGCATTATCTTAGAACATTGGTGACATCTAATAAACAATCATCAAATGAGTCGCCCACATTAAAATGTCATCCAGCAAAACCTTATTTTTGTCCTCCACCATGTCAAAAAGGATGGACATCTTGCAATGCTGAAAAATAGCAGGAGCATCACATTAACCACATAATATCCTCTTAAATGCAAGTTTCATAAAAAGAGAAGTGAAAGAGGTATTTGATTGGTTCTTGAGGGCGATATAAATCTGGTTATAGCCTAAATAATCATGAAGAAAACAATACCATTATCAACTAACAAGACGGTCTAACATCTAGTCCATTAAGGAAACACAAAAGTGATCTTTCTCAGTCCATTAATTTAGCTTCCTATAGTCCATGCATACTCACCATCTAGTGAATGGATTTAGCCTATTCTTCTAAATATGAACCATAGTGATGCTACCCTTTATTGTCACACATTAGACGAGAATCACCCATTTTCTATTAGCAATAAGATAAATCACATCCGCATCCAACCACTTAATGATCATTTTCTTTATGACCTCTTGCATGGGAAGATTCAATATAATTTAGTGCTCAATGATATGTATAAGATTTATATTTATTTGGATGTTATGAGTAAAAATACTTGTGGAACTTCAGTAATGCAAGTGATAGACCATTAAATGGACCGTTTGAACCTCTGTAAAACAGACACTAAGGCATCAACCTTTGACTCTAACAAATCAACTGTAATAATAACTAGTAAGATATTATTGGCCCCTAAAAATACATAACATTGATGAGAAGGAAGGGCTTTGTGATCCAAAATAGATGGCTCCTCAATTTAAGGTTTAGCTGGCGGAATCACTCTATTATTTTGATCAAGATCCAATTTCTTTGGTGCATAAGTCTATGACCCCATACTAATGAGTCTGTTCACCATGTTATCATAATTATCAGTACCATAACAGTCAAAATTCATCATTACAATGTAAATACCTCAACATCAAGTCTTCTTTACTAGAAACCACAAACTCATTATCATCTATGGTAACTATCAAAAAGATCACGCGCCTTAGTGTCTATTTTGCACAGCCTTTGACTTCTTTATAGAATGGCATACCTTAAAAGTAATCTACTCATTATTCAATCAAAACTTTATTTGCCCCAATCTCTATATCATCTAATTCTTTTCTAGTCATGAGAAAAGTCCTTCTCAATGTAATAGGAACCTTAAAGTAAACCTACTAATCAAGAATCATAAGGTCAGTTAGATAAATAAAGGATTCTACCTTGACCAATACATCTCCTTCACCAACTAATCACACAAGATTCCTACCAAATTTTTCACAGTGCAATTCGCCATCAAAAGTCTCATAGAGGTCTTTTTAGTAGACCTATATCCTAGTTTCTTGTAAATGACTAGAGAGATCAAGTTAATAATAGCACCAAGGTCACATAATTCCCTTGAATGATTCAAAGACCCGATTGTATAAAGAATCATAAAAGCTCCTGGGTCTTCTTTTTTCTCAACTAAAGAGTAGAAATAAACTGCACAACCATGGTGCATATTATCCATAGGCTCAAAAATCATAGTCCTTTTATTTGTCACCAAGTCCTTCATAAAGTTTACATAGCCTAGAATTTTCTCTAGAGCCTCCATAAGAGGGATGTTCACTGACAACTTCTTCGGTATAAAAACAAACTCTTAATATTTTTATTCATTGGCTTTCATCTTTAATCTTTAGGGAAAATAAGGAGGAGGTCATGGAATGGGCTTCAATACTGGAGCCATATCCTTACCCATCCCTTTGTCAGACTTAACCTCTTTTTAGCAACTAGCGGCTTTTGAGATGCATGATCATTCACAACCATATTCTTTTTTTTTATTACTATCCACATCATCAATAACCATGGGGTCATCCCTCTTATCATAAACCATAGGCATAGTTGGATCAATAGTAGCCTTATATCTACTATACTTCTATTTTTAAATTCCATACTCAGGATCACGACTCCTTGCTGGAACATAAAGGCCACTCTTGTCTTTATAATCATATTTCCTGTCTAATTTCCATCCCTATCTTAATAACAATATTCCACATCATCAATGATCATAGGATTATCCCTCTTATCATCTACTATAGGTATAGGTGGATAAATAATAGCGTTTTATATCCCAAAGCTTTTATTCTTCAATTTCCAAACTCAGTATCACGGTTCCCTATTGGAACACAAAGGCCACTCTTATCTTTATAATTATTTTTTCTCTTCTAATTACCACTCTTATATTTATAATTATCTTTCTTAATCTAATTATCTCTACTCCTCTCTTTATTCCTCAAGCTATTTTAGTTTTCTCCATAATTATTCCAACCATGCTTCCCTTGCCTTGATTTCCAATTGACATTATTAGACCCTTGGACCATGGTTAGGAAACTCGCCACCTCTCTATCAAGACATTTAGCCCCTCCTCTGAATTCAATCTTCATACCTAGAAAAACATACCTCATGCACCTACTAAATTAACCTTCTTTAATTTAGTTGCCATAAATTTCTTTGAAAGCATCCCAATTTAGTCCCTAACTATACCACCTCTTAACCCATTGTCTTATCTAATATTCTGTAACGACCCAAAATTACCTCTTGAGATGTCACATAGTGCTTAGGGCTATAAGTAACCCCAAGCTAACCCTTTGAGCCTATCACTTCTCATAATAACACATTCAAGAAGGAATATACAAAGCACTGGCACTGTCATATTAAATGAAAGGAAATACGATGATAATACTCGGTCCAAACGACCACAATAATGGAAATCTCAACACAGCCACAGTCTGATAACTAGTCTAACAAAGCTTCTACTACATCATGAACTCGAGAGTCGTTAGGACAGGTCCCTAACTGACTCAAACTAAACTGAAAGTATTAACATAAACACTCAAATACTGAAATGTCTACAGATAGGTCCTCAAACCATGAGGACTCACCACTATAGAAATGTAGACGAAGGTACTCAAGGATCACTGACGAGGCTAGGACTAAGCACCTGAACCTATATTATAAGATAATGTAGCACATAGTCGTATATGTGAATCAGCACATGGGAATGTACTGAGTATATAGGGGTGTATGCATTTATATATAACAATATCAATACTATTTAATCAAATCATGCATGCAAATAGGAATGAATCACATGGCTTGAATAAGTCTAAAATGTAAAGCTCATAAATCATGTAGAATGAAGCATGTAACACAAATATCGTGAGTCATTATACTTTGGCTTTAAAATTTGTGCTCTTCTCTTATTCTCATTACTCATTGGATGAAGGAAGTTTTAAGCAAAACGTTCAACTAATGAATATACCTCTTCGAGAGTAAAAGTTCTTTATTGATCAAGAACTTATAACTCCTTTGAACTTAAACACTTGGAACTCAGAATCATATGACTTTGGTTTAAAAATAGATGATCAACTCTTATTAGTAGAGAAAACTACTTCCTTCTTCGGAAAATACTCAAAAGTAATTCGTTTACTTTAGAAAATATCTCATCTCAAAGCTTTAGGAAAAATATTCTATCTCAATGGGAGATACTTTAGTTTAGGGAGGTTCTCTTAACCGACATAAACTATGTGAGCTACATGGATTCCAACATCTTGTTCTACTTTGGAAGAAACCTCACGTTGGGAAGAGGCATCATACTCTTGCCAAGGAGTATAACCTCAACTCAGTGATCACTTATCTGGGCCTAGGGCCCAATTATTTCGATCTTAGGCCCAAAATCTCAAACCTACGGTGGCACGTAGTTCAGGGATATGAAACAATGGTAACTTACCTAACTCGGTGCTAAATACTACTCCCTTTAGTTTATCTTGCTCATCTCATGGAAATCTACTTTCAAAATAATCTCATGGTTCATAAGAATCCAAAAATAAAATCTGAAATCTCATGTGGTAAAGTGGATTTCTAAACTTTATGACCATTAGGTCAAAACATTTCTCAATAATCTCAAAATACTCAAATCATAGTTCATAAAATTAGAAGTCTCAAGTAGGGCTTAATACCCATAATTCCATCTTAAGTTAAAACTCATCATAATGCATAATAGATAGCATATAGATTCATAATTCATGTAGAAATCTGGAAGTTACAGAATTGTCTCAATATATCAACATACTCATATACTTCAATTCTTAGAATAATAAAACTCTTAAACTCTCAAGGAGTAACAACATAGGGTATAAATCAATCTTCAATTTCTTAAAAAAAACATGGAAAATCCTTCTATTAGACTCTCAATTCATGGGAAACATCAAAAGCTTGCAACCAATAACAATGGGTGAAAAACCCCAATTCAATTTCATGTAAAATCTCATAAATTGTAGAAAATTGTAGTTTAAATAAGCCTTTGGGCACAAGGGTGAAAGTATTATCCTTGTTCAAAACCCCACATACCTTAGATTATGAAATTAGATGAACAAACTTTCTCTAAACTCCTCTTCTTAATCTTCAGAGAGGGTTCTTTCAAACCTTGAACTTGGGGAATTCAAATCTCAACTCAATTTGTAGAATCTATGATCTGTTCTTAGATTTCTTGGAGAATGGTTTTAGATTTAATCTTTAGGGATAAATCCTAGCTCTTTTGTGTTTTGGATGATGAATAGAGCCATTTGATTCGCTTGGAATATATCTCGTTGATAAAAGGGTTTAAAGACTAAAAAGTCCCTTTTAAAAATGACTTAAAATACTAAATCGGGGCTGCAACGGTCGAAGCGATGGTCCATCGCTAGCCTGACAGTCTGTCGGGTCATCTGTCACACATTGGTTAGAAAAAAAACACTAATCTATGCGACGGTCTCAGCGATGGTCTATCACAAACTCGATGGTCCATCAGATCATCCGACGTACATTGGCTAGGATGAGGCCACACCCTCAGCGGTGACGGTCTCAGCAATGATCCATTGCAGACTCGACGGTTCGTCGTCCTAGCCATCGTACTTGGGCAAGAAAAGGGAGTTACTTTCTTGGTTGAGATGGTCCGGGCAACAGTCCGTCGCACACTTGACGGTCCATCAACCTGTCCATCGCACCTGGGTTGTTCCAATAACTCTCGGTATAACGGCCATAACTTCACACCCTGTGCTGAATTTTGACGAGATTGGTATCGTTGGAAAGCTATTTCAATTCTATACACTATAGGAAGTCATTTTCAGGAAAAAATCAACAAGATTAAATCCCTAATCACTTGGGAAGTCTCTTCTTAATGTTTTAGGGCTGAAATTGCACCTCACTTGACACGCTCAAGGGTCAAACTACAAGGAAACTTTGCGGGGTCTTACATTATCTCCCCCTTGGAAATATTCATCCTCAAATGTCTCTGGTTAGACTAGGAACACAGGAAAATAGGGTACACATAGCTGAAGCAATTTTCTAAATGGGTTCAAAATCTTTCTAAACTCTTGAATACCTCAGAAATTACAAGAACTCATGCAAGAATAGATATATAGCTGAACTTTAGATTAGAAGGGCTAAACATTATATAGATCTGAGCTCGTGCAAAAGCGATGCGGGTACTTGGCTCGCATGTCTGCTTTTGCATCCCAAGTAGCGCCCTCGACTGACTGGTTCCGCCATAACACTTTGACCAAGGGAACCTCTTTGTTCCTCAATCTATGGATCTAAAAATCTAGGATCTCAACGGGAATATCATCAAATGAAAGACTATTCTGAATATCAGCATTCTCTGAAGGATCTACCACAACGGAATAACCAATATGCTTCTTAAGCATGGAGACATGAAAAATAGGATGAATGGCTGATAACTCCGCAGGAAACTCGACCTCATAGGCTACTTTCCCAACAAGGCTCAAAACTCTATATAAGCTAACATAATAGGGACTAAGCTTTCCCTTTTTACCAAACCTCTTCACCCCTTTCATGAGTAAAATCTTCAAGTACAACAAATCACCTACTTCAAACTCAAGATCTCTTCTCCTCACATCGGCATATGACTTTTGATGACTCTGAGCTGTCTTTAACCTCTCTCTAATGAACTTAACTTTCTCCATAGCTTTAAACACTGCATCAGGACCAATCACAACAGCTTCACCAACTTCAGACCAATCTATGGGTGATCTACATCTTCAACCATACAAGGCCTCAAATAGTGCAATCCCAATGCTAGCATGGTAACTATTGTTATAGGCAAACTCTATCAATGGCAAATGCTCATCCCAACTTTCTTTGAAATTAAGCGCACACACCCTCAACATGTATTTTAGGGTCTGAATGTTCCTCTCCGCCTAACCATCTATCTGCTGATGAAAAGTGGAACTCAAAAGAACTTGGGTACCAAGACCCTGCTAAAACTCCCTCCAAAATTGAGAAGTAAATTGAGTACCCCTATCCGGAATAATAGATGAGGGAACTCCATGCAACCTGACTAACTCCTGGATATACAATCTAGCATAATCCTCAGCTGTATAAGATGTATGCATGGTCAAGAAGTGTACAGAGTTAGTCATCCTGTCAACAACAACACAAATAGAATCATGATGACTACGCAAAATGGGTAACCCCATCACGAAGTCCATATTCACCACCTCCCACTTCTAAGTGGGTATACCAAACTCTTGCATCACACCACCAGGTCTTTGGTGCTCTACCTTAACCTGTTGGCATGTTGCACACTTTGCTACAAACTCATATATATCATTCTTCAGACCATTCCACCAATAGATTTCTCGCAAGTTGCGGTACATCTTGGTAGTGCCAGAATGAATAGAATACCCTGTGCCATGGGGTTCAGTCGTAATCCTTTGCATCAGATCATCAACACACGGAATGCACAATCTACTTTACAATCTCAACACGACATCTCCCCCTTGGGAGAAAACATCTACCCTTTGGTCCTTAACTGCCTCCTTTAGTCTGATAAAACTAGGATCTCTATCTTGTTTCTCCTTCACTTCCAAAACTAAAGAGGATTTAGAACTACTTTGCACCAAAGTACTTCTCTCACCTAAATCAAGAAACCTAACACCAAATCTAGCCAGACAATGCACATCTCGAGCTAACTCTTTCTTAGTTTTCTCTACATGATGCTAAGGGCATCCGCCACTACATTGGCCATGCCCGAGTGATACAACACACTCATATCATAGTCTTTTAACAATTCTAACCACCTTTTCTCCCTAAGATTCAACTCCCTCTGAGTAAACACATACTACAAACTCTTATGACTAATAAACACATCAATATCAACACCATAAAGATAGTGTCTCCATATTTTCAAAGCTAACTCAAGATCATGGGTTTGGTTATTCTTCTCACGTGGCTTTAACTGTCTAGATGTATAGGCTATAACCTTACCTCTTTACATCAGCACAGGACCCAAACTAATTCTAGAGGCATCAAAATACACCACAAAACCATCTGTACCATCAGGAAAAGTCAACACAGGGCTAAAGTAAGTCGACTTGTCAACTCCTAAAAACTCTTCTCATAGGAATTTGACCACTAGAACTTAACTTTTTCTTCGGTTAACCGGGTCATGAGAGATTCAATAGAGGAGAAACCTTCAACAAATAGCAGTAGTAGCCCGCTAAAACCTAGAAACTTCTAATATCAGATGGAGAGATAGATCTACGCCAATTTCTTACAGCTTCTATCTTTTTGGGATCAACTCTTATACCTTCAGCTAAAATAATATGACCCATAAAGGCTACAGACCTCAGGAAAAATTCACACTTACTAAATTTGGTGAACACCTGGTGACCTCTAAGACTTTGCAAGACAATTGTAAGGTGATCTACATGATCATGCTCACTGCGGGAGTAGAAAAGGATGTCATCTATGAAGACAATTACGAACATATCAAGATATTACTTGAACACTCGATTCATGAGGTCTATAAAAGCTGTTGGGGCATTGGTTATCCCAAAATACATGACTAGAAACTCAAAGTAACCATAGCGGTTCAGAAGGCTTTCTTTAGAATATCACATTCCCTCACTTTAAGTTCTTGATAGCCGGATCTAAGGTCTATCTTTGAGAAATAACTTGCACCTTGCAACTGATCAAACAGGTTATCAAATCCAAATAGGATACTTATTTTTTACTGTGACCTTGTTAAGATGACAATAGTCAATGCACATACGCAAAGAATCATCTTTCGTCTGCAAGAATAGAATAGGTATACCCTGAGGAGAAATACTGGGCCTTATGATACCTTTGTCTAAAAGATTTTTGAGTTGCTCTTTCAACTCCTTAAGCTCAGTAGGTTCCATACGGTATGGAGGAATAGAAATGGGACAAGTGTTGGGAAGAAGGTCAATGCCGAACACTATCTCTCTATTGGGAGGTACCCCTGGGAGATCTTTCGAAAAAATATCTGGAAACTTAGTAACAATATCAACTGACTGAATAGTTGGAGCCTTAGTCTTAGTGTCTTTTACTCTAACTAGGAGATAGATGTAATCCTTGGATATTATCTTTTTGGCTTTGACATTGGAGATAAAATAACTCTTGGGAGATACCGAACTCCCGAACCACTCAAAAATTGGCTCATCAGGGAACTAAAACATGACCACATGGGTACAACAGTCTATAGATGCATAATAAGAATGAAGTCAATCCATACCAAGAATAAGGTCAAAATCCACCATGTCTAACTCTATCAAATCAACAAGTATGACTCTATGAAGAACAGTAACAGGACAATCTCTATACACTTGTTTAGCAACAACTAACTCTCCTACTTGTGTGGAGACTAGGAAAGGCTAAGGAATTTTTTTAGGACTCATTTTGAAATTCATAGCCATAAGTGGGGTCATATAGGAGAGACTCAACCCAGGTACCAAAAAAACATAAACATCAAAACAAAAGATATGGAGCATACTAGTAACTACATTGGGAGAGTCCTCTTGCTCCTGACGAGATGGTAAGGTATAGAATCTATTCTGGCGCTGACCATCAGTAGTGCTAGATGAAGCGCCCTGAACAGGGGTGGGACGAGGGACAGGAGCTGGTGTACTAGTAGTCTGTGCCTGAGGTCGGGCAACTCTGGTCCCCTACCTAGCATATGGATAATCTCTAAGTCTATGGACCTACTTACCACAACCAAAAAAACCTCTCAAATCTGTAAAACACTCATCAATATAATCCCTACCACACTTAGCATAAGGAGGATAATGGATCCTGTTACCAATACTATTCTGCGACCTAGACATAAAAGACTTGCTCCCTTGCTCTTTTCTTCTACTAAGCGTGGGAGCACTAGCTGATAAAGGCACTGGAATAGACGGACGTCTCTGAAACTGAGGGTGGTTTCCACCGTGGAACCTGGGCTAACTATACTTATTACCTCTCACTCTTTCTCTCTCTCAAATCTTATATGCCTCTATCTGTTGTGTATGCATCATCAACCTAGATAGATCCATATGCCTATGCAATATCACAGTTCTACACTCTTTCAGTACAAAACCAGAAAAACTTGTCACGAACTTGCTCATACTAGCTCTTGTGTCAGAAATCAAATCAGGAGCATACTTAGCCAAATCGTTGAACTTCAGTAGTACTCCTTAACAATCATAGAGCCCTGCCTAAAGTTCATAAGATCCTCAATCTTTGGTTCTCTCATATCAAGTGGAAAGAACTTGTCCAAGAATGCATCTTGGAATACTTGCCAAGTCATAGAAGCAGTATCCTCATCTCTACCCTTCCTCCACGATACAACCTACTAATAAGTTATGTCATTTAACCTGTAAGATGCTAACTCAACACTTTCCTCTTCAAAAACATGTGTCATCTGTGTGATCTTCCTCACCTCCTAAAGGTACAATTGTGAGTCCTCAACTGCCTTAGACCCATAAAACTCTGGCAGATTCATCCGCATCAAATAATGGATCCTAGAAGTAGCTACATCATCTCCCTACTGATTTGCAACTGTGGCCTGGTTATTGGCCCAAACATTAGCGGTGATTGCTTGTGCTAATGCCTGAAAGGCCACCAAAACTCATCATGAGACATAGTCTCATTCAAAGGATCAATAACTGGGGGTTTCTTATCATCGTTTCCCTAGGAATTCTCTCTTCGGAGAGGTATTTTCTGAAATAAAAGAGCACAAATTATTAGATGATAGGGACAATTGCAGGCATGATGGAATCTGAAAGAAAGAAATAACTTTTTCCTAAAATGTCTTGTAGCCTCTTCCGCATAGATATGGTGCGCTACATACGGATGATCAAGACTCTACTCAATGCATCTTGTTAGACTCCCTAAGACTCCTTTAAAACCTTAGGCTCTGATACCAAGTTTCTAACGACCCAAAATTATCTCCTTGGACATAACACGGTGCTTACGGATAAAAGTAGCCCCAAGCTAACCCTTTGAGCCTATCATATCTCATAATAACTCATTCAAGAAGGGATATATAAAACACTGGCACTGTCATATCAAATGAATGAAAATATAAAGATAATACTCAGTCCAAATGACCACAATACTAGAAATGTCAGCATAACCACAGTCTGATAACGAGTTTGACAAAGCCTCTACTACTCCATAAACTCGAGAGCTGGTGGGACAGGTCCCCAACTCATTCAAACTAGACTGAAAGTAATAACATAAACACTCAAATACTAAAAATTTTGAAGATAGGTCCTCGAACCGTAATGACTCACCACTATAGAAATATAGACGATAGGACTCGAGAATCACAGATGAGGCTGGGACTGAGCACCTAAACCTACATTATAAGATAATGTAGAACATAGACGTTTATGTGGATCAGCACTTGGTAATGTACTGAGTATATGATGCTATATGCATTTACCTATAACAATATCAATACCCTTTAATCAAATCATGCATGCAAATAGGAATGACTCACATGACTTGAATAAGTCTAAAATATAAAGCACATAAATCATGTAGAATGAAGCATGTAACACAAATCTCATGAGTCATTATAATTTGTCATTAAAATCAGTGCTCTCCACTTATTCTCATAACTCATAGGATTAAGGAAGGGTTTTATATTTGATATTGAGGGAGAAACCCTAGATATCTTGTGTTTTTGATGATTAATGGAGCCATTTTCTTCACTTGAAATATATATGGTTGATAAAAGAGTGGAAAAGACTGAAAATACCCTTTTAAAAATAACTTAAAATAATGAACGGGGGCTGCGATGGTCAGAGCGACGGTCTATCGCTAGCCTAATCGTCCATTGGATCATCCATCACAGGTCGGTTAGAAAAAGAACACACTTCCTCGATGTGATGGTCTCAGCAAAGATCCATCACAAACTCAATGGTTCATCGGATCATTCGTCATACATTGGCCAGAATGCGGTTACACTACCTCAGCGGCGATGGTCTCAGGGACGGTCTATCGCAGACTCGACTGTACGTCATCCTGGCCATTGCACTTGAGGCAGAAAAGAAAGTTATTACATTGGTTGCAAAATTTTAGGCGATGGTCCATCTCACACTTGATGGTCCGTCAACCTATCCGTCGCACCTGGGCGGTTTTGACAACTCTTAGTAAAACAACCATAACTTTCCATCCCGATGTCGGATTTGGAAAAATTGGTATCGTTTGTAAGCTATTTCAATTCTCTATAATATATGAGGTCATTTTCTGGATATATTCAACAATATTAATGCACTAATCACTTCAAAAGTCTCTTATTAATCTTTTAGGGATGGAATTATAATTCACTTGACATGCTCAAGGTTCAAACTACAATGGAACTTTGTGGGGTCTTATATGCTCACTTCTCTATAGAGGCTTCAATTACATAAGTGTGAGTTGTTGTATTCTCCTCCATAGTATAGCACCCTTAGTTGGTTTTTGGTAATTTGATCTAAGATGTTAAAAGCATGCTCCTATTGTAGATTCATAAAGGCCCCGCCAGTAATAGTGTGTGCTACATCCTTAGTCTTACAATTCATGGATCTGTAGAAAATATTTAACAAGTTTCAACCAGGAATTTTATGATTTGGTACATTATGTAGCTTCTTATTGAACCTCAACTATATCTTATGTTTCAATTGTAGCATTCTGGGGAGGCCAGGAAAAGTTTGTCCAAGATCTAAGCCCTCAATTAGTTCCAAGTAGTAATAGATCCATAGGGAAATTCACCTAGACATAGAGTAAATTGTCATCTCATATAGAATGGAAATAACAATCTTTGCTAGATCTCAATATAGTTGATCTGAGCTAGTTAGAGATAGAAACATTATTGTCTGTATTACAAAATTTCAAAATGACCATTGGATGGTCCATAGAAGATATTGTCCGTATTCTTCTTGGTTTGTGTTCACATAAAATTCATCTTGAGCCATATTGTGTTCTATCTATTGAACATCAATGTCAACTCAATCCTCCAATGAAGGAGGTGGTAAAGAAGATGATCATCAAGTGGTTTGATGCTGGTGTAGTATTTCCCATTGCTGATAGTAAGTGGGTTAGTCCGGTTTGATACATACCCATAAAGGGCAGAATAGTTGTTGGGCCTAACGAAAATAATGAGATAGTGCCTATGAGGCCATTCATAGGATGGAGAGTGTGCATTGATTATAGAAAGTTAAATGCATGGACTCAGAAGGATCATTTTCCTATGTCATTCATGGATCAGATGTTGGACTGGTAAGAAAGCAGAAGATGGAGTTATTTTCTTGATGGATACTCAAGAGATAATAAAATCACTATTGTACCTGAGGACCAAGAGAAAACTACTTTTACATGTCCTTATGAGATCTTTTTTATTCAAATGAATGCCATTTGGGCTATGCAATGATCCAGCCACCTTTCAGAGATGTACAATGTCGATTTTCTCTGATATGGTCGAAGACACCATTGAAGTTTTTATGGAAGATTTTTTAATTGTTGGTGATTGTTTTGATGACTACCTTATTCAAATGGCTAAGGGCCTACAAAGGCGATAAGAATATAAATTGGTACTTAATTGGGAAAAGTGTCATTTTATGGTCAAAGAAGGAATTGTACTTGGGCACAAAATTTCAAAGAAACACATAGAGGTTGATCGAGCAAAGGTTGTGGTGATTGAAAAACTACCTTATCTAATTTCTATGAAGGAAATTCAGAGTTTTCTAGGTCATGCAGATTTTTATCGGCAATTTATCAATAACTTCTCATTCTTTGAAGTCCACTTTGAAAACCTCTATATAAGGAGGTAAAATTTGATTTTGATGATGCATATAAGAAGGCTTCTAGAAGCTTAAACGATAAGTTGGTGTCTGATCCAATCATTCTGTCTCCTAATTGGTCCGCCCCTTTTATGATTACGTGTGATGCAAGTGGTTTGGCCTTAGGGGTTGTACTAGGCGAACGGAATGAAAAGATCCTTCATGCCATCTACTATGCTAGTAAGGCACTAAATCCTACTTAAAATAACCATAACATGACTGAACAAGAGTTATTGGCAGTGGTTTTTGCCTTTGAAAAGTTTAGATCTTACTTGATTGGGAAAAAAAGTAATTGTGCTGACAAACCATGCAACATTATGTTACTTAATGACTAAGAAAGATGCAAAGTCAAGGTTTAATAATTGGGTGCTACTATTGCAAGAATTTGATTTTGAGGTAAAGGACAGGAAAAGCATAGAAAATAAAGTTGCAGATCACTTGTCTAGACTAGAGGAGGAAGATATGCAGAAGATTGATAAGGGTTTGGAGATTGATGACTATTTTCCAAACGAACAGCTATTGGCAGATTCCCAAGATTTAATTCCATGGTTTGCAGATTTTTCAAATTACTTAGCAAGTGATCTAGTCCAAGAAGATCTTTCATATTAGAAAGGGGAGGAGTTTATGCATGAGGTAAGAAAAATTTTTTGGGATGAACCTTATTTGTTTAAAATTTGTGAAGATTGGATCATTTGGAGATGCATACTTGAAGTGGAGATGATAAGCATACTAGAAGCGTGTCATTCATCACCAGTTGGGGGTCATCATGAAGGGGGTCGCACTGCGCTTAAGATTCTTCAATGTGGCTACTATTGGCCTACCATATACAAAGATGCTCATGACTATGCTACTGCATGTGATCAATTTCAATGACAAGGTACGATTCCTAGAAGACATGAACTACCTATGACTTCTATCTTAGAATTAGAAGTGTTTGATGTGTGGGGCATAGATTTCATGGGGCCTTTTGTTAGTTTATTGGTATGAAGTACATACTATTATATGTCTAAGTGGGCGAAAACAATTGCACTTCCTAACAATGAAGCAAGGAGTGTCACAACATTTTTGAGAGAGAATATCTTTTCTCAATTTGGTATGCCACGTTCTATTATTAGTGGTGGAGGGTCATATTTTTGCAATCATCTATTCAAGAGTCTTCTTGAAAAATATGGGGTGAATCATATGGTGGAAACACCTTATCATCCGCAAACTAGTGGACAAGTCAAACTTTCCAATAGATAAATCAATTCCATATTGGGAAAGACTGTAAATACCAATAGGACTGATTGGACGAAAAAATTAGATAACACATTATGGGAATATCGTAGAACTTACAAAACCCCACCTTATCATCTTATGTATGGAAAAGCTTGCCATTTACCAATTGAGCTTGAGCAAAAGGTACTATGGGCATTGAAGAAGCTGAATTTAGAGTGGAGGAATGCAGCCAAATCTAGGTTTAATGGCATAAATGAGCTGGACGAATTTTGGTTTCGGTCAGATGAAAGTTCAGCACTTTACCAGGAGAGATAAAGTTATATCGTGACTGGATGATTGTGAAAAGGGTATTTGAAAAGGGTGACTAAGTACTTCTATACAATTCTAGTCTTCATTTGTTTCTAGGTAAGCTTAAGTCAAGATGGTATGGTCCATTCACAGTAACAAGAGTGCATCCCTATGGTGCATTAGAAATAAAGAAGGATGGCACAAGTCCATTCAAAGTGAACGGATACAGAGTAAATCACTATATAAGAAGTATTGAAGAGGTGAAGGAACTAGTTGATATCGGCCTTGATGCAGTATAAGTAATCAAGGAAAGTGAGTCGTGCTGCGACGTAAAATCTAGCGTTGGATGGGAGGCAACCCATGAGGGTAGTTGGTGAAATCTGAGTATCCAACGTATCCACGTCGTGCCGTTACGTTAAATCAAGTGTTGAATGAGATACAACCCATTCTTTTTGTAATTATTTCAATTATAGGGTAATATTTTCGTTCAATGTGCAGGACAAAATGCAGGCTGATAAAATCCAGAGAAGATAAAATGGTATTATATGGACAATTTACGAATCATATCTATATGGTACGACTCGTTAGTAGGAGTCGTAATGACCTGGGAGATCAATCGGAATAAACAATTAAGTTCTGGAATGAATACAACTCTCGATACGAGTCATAGCTTTTGGTTAGGGATCATGACCAAGAGTCGTACCCATCCAGAACACAGGTAAGTTACGAGGCAATACGAGTCAGAGAAATGACACGTAAGCCTGAGTACGAGTCATATACACCACTCATACGCAAGCCTACCAGTTTAGATCTTAGGTTTACCTTATCCAATGCTTAATTAAAATAAATAAAAAGGGCACAATCGGGCACCCGATATCATAATTCGTACCCAGTCCATTTCTAAACTAAATTTCAACTTTTAAAATACAAAATCGAAGTATTTTAAACTTGATTCAACTACCATCAACTTCAAATCTTTCAATTTTCTAGATTTAAACTCAAATTTGGGCAGCGAAACGGAATTGAACACAACAACTTAATTTTCCCACTCACTACGTAAGTTGTTTCACCCTATTCTTTTTACTTTCAGGTCGGCATGAGAAATTTTTGCTACTAGGATTTTGGGTTGAATAAATTTAGGCTAACATTGATTTGATTTGCACCCTAGTTAGAAAATTTTAGTTGAAAATTAGAACTTGGAAAAGAACTTGGGTTGGGTAAGGAATTTTAATAATATTTTGCATTTTAATTGCTTGAAGTAGTTGAATATAGTAGTGGGTACTTTTTTAATTTTATTAGTCAATTTTTAAATTTGAACTCCTATGTTGTAGTGGACACAAGACTTCATACGACCCGTACCTAACACTCCCTAAACTTTAGGTCATATCGTATGGGAACCTCAAGCACACATGTACCAGAGGTCGCCCCATAACCCAACCAAATCACCTTTTCATATCCTAGGAGTTGAAGGAACTCCAATTCACAAGTTAAGATCGTGGAATAATATCATAATTGTACATTAGATTGATAATAATAACTACTCATGCGTAAGTTCACAATTGTTCAAAATACCTCTATACAGAACTAGAGTCAAATGTATATGTCAGGACAAGCCCCCGATTATAGCCAAACCAAGTCTTAAAGATATTAAGCCTAAAGGTAAGGAATAAAGGATCAATGTCTTTCGAATGAAAGGTAGCTCACACCTTCAAGTCAATGCACGAACCTCTTGATTGTCTAATAACAAACATGAAAAAAAGAAGATGCTCTGGAACTTATGTCGCATGGGGACGTAGCATCTGGAGACGGTTAACAGTTGTAACACTAGCATATAACTCAAGGATAAGTGATAAGATATCATCATAAATCAACAACGAGTCAATATATCTCATTTTATCACATTCATACACTTATCCGTATATAAAGATATAACCCATGCTAGTCAAGTTATAAAGGTTTGTCACAATTCTCAAGTATTCATTCATTAGACGTAAAGTGGAGGACTACCAACTTTCAGGCTTATATATTCATCATGCTTAATACACCAAGGACTTTAACCACATTAACATTATCATTAGACCTGGGACTTTACCCATGTATACATATTCATTATGCTAAGGGCTTTAGCTAGACATGCCATTATTCAAATAAGGGACTTTAACCATACCCATTCATCTAGGCGAGGGACTCCATCCTCAAGCCCATTTGTTAGAAATGGGACTTTATCCGCATGCCATACTAGGACTTTATCACAAGACTTCATGAGGCGAGGTACTTTGATCTGAAGTGCTCTTCTTTAGCAAAAGAATTTACCTTGCATTCACATTGGGCGAGGGACTTTGACCTCAAACCATCACAACCATCATTAGTTGACATTTGGGAACTTACCCTCTTGTCTATGATCAACACACACTCAATACAACATTAGGGACTTTAGACATTTAGCCAATTAAATACTATACAAGACCTTATGGTCATTATGGGATCCTTCATTGATCAACAATCTCAACAGGCCAATTCCTTTATTCAATTTGTTAGACGATTCTTTTTATGGTCCATAATACATTCACATTTTAGTAGCATTCTCATACCACACTTTAGTTCAATATACTAATCAAGTTTATCTTCATATTAAGGGACTTCAACTCCCTATTGGTCATTTAGAACAAGGTTATAATCACACCTTACATGGCTTACCATACTCTGATCATAACATTTATCAAACGTTCATACTCATCTGTCCATTGCCCTAGTTCAGTACATCATCAACAATTGACTAGATAATTTAAATAGATATTTTCACAAACACCTTTTGTGTATACTTATAACAAGTTTATTTTCATGGTAGATACCATCAAGACTAGGGTTACTCAAGACCCCCATGCTAAAAAGTATATAAAAAGAATTCACATATGAAACCTACCATCAATAACATGTATGAATGCAAGTATAGGCAAAAATTATCATCTTTCATTGTTAAGTAGAAAAACCCTTTTCATTTAATTCAAAACCACCATGTACACTTACTAGTTCAAGTTTGAAATACATGGGTTTAGAGATATTTAAAGAGTGGAAGAGATACATTCTATAAACAAGATGACACACCAACAATCTTGACTCTTCTTCTTGCAACTAGATGAACACCTCCAAACCCTAGCCTTCAATCTTGTTTCCAAGAGCCTTTAGAGTGTTTAGAAGTGTTTGGGTTTTGTTAATGAAGACTTAGGAGTCTACAATACCTTATATAGGTAAAATTTTAAGGTTTTAGGCAAGGGAAATGACCAAAACGTCCTTGGTTAAAAGCTTGATAGTCCACATATACAGGGGTACGACTCTCTCATACAATCCTATGGAAATCATGATTTAGGATGCGTGTGGTACCCTAACTCATACCCTAGGCTTCCCCTAGATCAACCACACTGTTGTAGGTATGAAAGGGATCCCTTGAGTTGTAACCTAGGGTATGACCTATGTTCCAATGATCTTGAGCCATGACCAAAATAGTCGACACAATTTTGATATTTCACTCCATACGGTTGGCTAGCATATGAGTCATATGTATTGGTTACAAGCACGAAATGGCCTTGTTGAATAGAGGATAGTACAGTACCTTAACATACTACATAGGATACACAAAAAGGTGATGTTTTTCCAAATGGTCGAAGGTCTAGGTGTCTTAATTCTCTCCCACTTTGATAGGTAAGTATATGTACAAGTTAACACCTCAATATACACCAAAGTAATATTTACTCAAAGTTAGAAACAACACACTATAGGAATACAACACAACTCAAAATCATGATCACTACCAATCAACCAAAAATTTTGCAAGGCTACATTCTCGGTTGTTTCATTCTCCCCCACTTAGGATCATTGATCAACGGATGATGGGTAGGGAAATCATGGACAGAAGTCAACACATTTTCACAAATCACAACCAACCATCAAAGTAAATTAGGGCAAGAACACAACAGTGGTACAATACAACATAACACACAACTTGATCATCAGCAACTAACCATTTCATTCCATTTGTCTTGGGACTTAAACCCATTACTTTCCAACACTTACACATTTCATAACTTGGGGACTGCAAACTATCAATCTTCAAAGATATAAGGCAGTTCAAGTGTTGGTTACTTTACTCCATCATCTACCAAGAACATTAATCAATTTAAATTATTAGAGACTTAAACCCATAACAACAAGTCACATGTCATTTCATAATATTAGGAACTTTGAACCAAGGTCTATCATGACACCATTCATTTCAAACATCGAGAACTTTAATCCATTATCTAACAAAGACATAAGCCAATCTCAATCATTGGACACCTTACTCCATTTTCTATCAAAGACATACATCAAGTCAAGGAGATTAACAAATACTTCAATCACAAGCTTCTGCAATGGGAAATAAATGCAGGTAATTGGACTTCATGTCCTCTTCTTTCATTCACAACCAGTGAACTTGCCAATCTAAAATCCTCACTGGGACCTTCTCATAGGATAAAGAGCCCAAAATGCCAACATATTCCAAGGGAAAAACAAAGGAAGGGTGACCCACGCATTTCCAAAACATCTACACATGGAAAATTGGGTGGATGGAGTTTATGCTAGAAGGCAACTCTAACTTATAGGCAACATTGCCAACCCTTTCCACAATCAAGTAGGGACCAACATATCGGGGACTGAGCTTTCTCTTTTTGCCAAACCGCATTACCCTTTTCATGGGAGACACTTTCAAGAAAACCCATTCTCCCATATTAAACTCTAAGTCTCTGCGCCTCACATCCATATAGGACTTTTTGCGACTTTGAATGATTTTAAATCTATCACAAATCACCTTCACCTTCTTTAAGGATTGGTGAACTAAGTTAGGCCCAAGAAACTTACCCTCTCCAACTTCATACCACCCAGTAGGAGATCGACATCTCCTACCTTCCAAATCTTCAAAAGATGCCATACCAAAACTAGAGTGGTAATTATTATAATAGGCGAACTCAATCAAAGGCAAATGGTCGTACTAACTACCTCCAAAATCAATTACACAAAACCTAAACATATCTTTCAAAGTTTAGATAGTTCTCTCGACTTGACCATCCATCTGCCGGTAAAAATCAGTACTAAGGCACACCTTAGTTCCCAAACCTTTTTGAATGACTTCCAAAAGTTGGATGAAAATAGAGGGGTACGATCTGAGATAATAGACATTGAAGCTCTGTGTAACTTCATGATCTCCAAAATATATAACTTGGCATAATCCTCCAATGAGAAACTAGTTCTCACGGGCAAGAAATGGGCAAACTTGGTAATTCTATAAACGGTGACCCAAATAGAATCAGATTGATTCTGAGATTTAGGAAGACCGGTAACAAAATCCATATTAGAATACTCCCACTTTCACTCAAGCAACATAATATCTTGGTGTAAGCCATCGGGCCTCAAGTGATCAACCTTTACTTATTGGCACACCTTACACTTAGCCACATGGCTAGAAACATCACACTTTATATTATTCCATAAATAGAACTCCCTAAGGTCATGGTAAAACTTCGTGGAACCAGGATGAATAGAATAACGGGCTCCATGAGCCTCGGCCATAACCCTTTTCCCTCAATCTATTGAAGTCGGGAACACATAGCCTACCTTGGTACCTAGTCTGCGGCTTTGTGTTCACCCATATAACCCTTGATTTTCATCAATTATGGGTCTAATAATTGCTTTTCCTTTTTCTAAACAACAAGAGATGACTGAGATACCGAATGCACAAACACACCACCATCCTCAGAGTATGCAAGTCAAACCCCAAAATTTGCCAAATGGAAAATATCTTCTACCAACTGCCTCTTATCCTCGTCCACATAGGCCAAACTCCCAATATTCAATCTACTAAGAGCATTGGTGACAACATTTTCCTTACCGAGATGGTAATGAAGACTCATATAATAGTCTTTCAATAGCTCAAGCCACCTTCATTGCTGGAGATTCAACTTCTGTTTGCTAAACATATATTGAAGGCTTTTATGATCAGAAAATATACCAACATGAACACCATAGTGATAATTCCACCAAATTTTCAAAGCAAAGAACATGACTATCAATGCTAAGTCATGGGTGGGTAGTTGTTTTCATGCACTTTCAATTGCCTTGAAGAGTAGGCCACCACACACAACCAAGATCGACTTAAGAAGTATCATAATAAACCACAACATCATAACTACCCTCAGGTAAGGTCAAAACTAGAGCCAAAGTAAATTTATCTTTGAACTTCTCGAAACTATCCTCACACGTATCGTACCATAAGAACTTGACCTTTTTTTGTGCCAATTTGGTCAACAGGGCAGCTATAGTGTAAAAACTCTCCACAAACCTTCTATAATAACCAGGTAGACCCAAGAAGCTCAAAATATTGGTTGGAGTTGTATTTCAAGGCCACTTCTTAACTACCACAATAGTTTGGGTAGCTACCGTGATCCCTTTACTAGAGATGACAAGACTAAGAAAAGCTATGGCTTTCAATAAAAACCTACACTTGGAGAACTTTGTAAACAAATAATGATCCTTCAAGGTTTGTAACATGGCACGGAGGTGATCTACATAATTTGTCTCACTCATAGAATACACTAAGATGTCATCAATGAAGACAATGATTATATTCATCAAATTTATGAATGCCTCCAGGACATTGGTCAGCCCAAAAACATAAAAAGAAACTCATAGCAACCATACTAGCTTCTAAAGACAGTCTTAGGGATATCCACATCCAAAATTATAAGTTTATGAAAACCTAATCTAAGATAAATCTTAGAAAAATACTTTAAACCCTGAAATTGATCAAACAAATCATCGATCCTTAAAAGACGATATTTGTTCTATACGATCACCTTGTTTAACTGACGATAATCAATGCGCATACGATGGGAACTATCCTTCTTACGCACAAACAACATGGGAGTACCCCAAGGAGACATACTAGGCCAGATAAAACCCTTATCTAAGAGGTTTTTCAATTACTCCCTAAGTTTTTTCAACTTTGCCAGACCTAATCTCTAAGGAGGGATAGAGATTGGACTAGTGTCTGGATCAGGATCAACCCTAAAATAAATTTCCCTATCGGGAGGAACACTGGTACCCATATATACGCATTCATTATGATATGGGCTTTAGCCATACATATCCTTATTCAAATAAGGGACTTTAACCACATACATTCATCTAGGCGAAGGACTCCAAACTCATGCCCATTTGTTAAAAAGGGGACTCTAGCCGCATACCATATTAGGACTTTATGAGAAGAATCTATATAAGATGAGGTACTTTGAACCCAAGAGCTCTTCTTAAGCAATGGACTTTACCTTGCACTCATAATGGAAGGGAGACTTCTACCACAAGCCATCAGTAAGGCAATAGACTTTTACCTCAAGCCATCACAACCATCATTAGTTGATATTTGGTACTTTACCGTCTTGTCTATGCATCAGCAAACACTCAATACGACATTAGGAACTTTAGCCATTTAGCTAATTCAACACTATATAAGACCTCGTGATCATTATGGGAGCCTTCAATGCTCAAACATCTCGTTTGGCCAATGCCTTCATTTAATTTGTCACACTATTATTTTTATGGTCCACAAGACCCTCACAAGACATTCATATTTTAGTAGGATTCCCATACCACACTTTAGTTCAACACACTATTCTAGTTCATCTTCAAATTAAGGAACTTCAACTCCCTATTTGTCATTTAAAACAACAAGGTTATCATCATACCTTACATGACTTACCATATGCTTATCGTAAAATTTATCAAAAGTTTACACAAATTGGGACACTTTCCTAGCTCAACACATCATCAATAATTGACAAGATAATTCACTTAGACATTTTCACGAACACCTTTTGTGCATACTTATAACAAGGTCATTTTCATCGTAGATATCAATAAGACAAGGGTTAATAAATACCCTTATGTTAAACATCATATAACAAGAATTCACATATGTAACCTACCATAAATAACATGTATCAATATAAGTATAAGCAGGAATCATCGTCATTCATTGTTAAGTAGCCAAACCTTTTCATTTGATTCAAAACCACAATGTACACTTACTAATCCATGTGTGAAATACATGGGTTCAGATTTATTTAAAAAGGGGAAGAGATACATTCCATAAACAATATTACACACAAATAATCTTGACTCTTCTTCTTGCCACTAGATGAGGACCTCCAAACCCTAGCCTCTCATCTTGCTAGCAAGAGCCTTTAGAGTGTTTAAGAGTGTTTAAATCTTGTAAATAAATACTTTGGAGGCTACAATAGATTATATAGGGAGAGAGTTTATGGTTTTAGGGATGGGAAATAACAAAAAGGCCCTTGATTAAAATATCTAGAAATTCCACACGTGCTGGGGTACGACTCCCCCGTACAGGTCCTATGGAAATCATGACCTAGGGTATGAGTGGTACCCTAACTCATACCCTAGGTTTCCCCTAGGACAACTACACTATTTTAGGTAAGAAAAAGCACCCTTGATTCATAATCAAGGGTATGAATCATGTCCAAATCGTGATCTTGATCAGTGACCAAAATAATCCACTTAATTTTGAGGTTTCACTCTATACGGTTTGGTAGCATATGACTCGTATGCATTGGTTATGACTAAGGAATGGCCTTCTCATATGGAAGACAGTACATTACCCTAATATACTATATAGGACATGAAAGGAAAGGGGGATAGGGTTATTAGTCGTTACATAGGGTACGACTCAAGCACCCCAACTATATCCACTCCAGAGACACAAAAAGGTTGTTGTTTTCAAAATTGTCCAAGGTTTAGGTGCCTCAATTCTCTCCCACTTTGATAGGTAAGTATAGGTACAAGTTAAAACCTCAACATACACCAAATAAATATTTACTAAAGTAAGAAACAACACATTATAAGGAAACAACACAAGTCACATATCATGATCACTACCAATCAATCAAGAATTTTGCAAGGCCATATTCTTGGGTGTTTCAGTACCAAATAGTACGAGAGTCATAATGCGACTCGCACCCACTGGTAACATGGAAAACTAACAAATTCAAAGTTCTATATAGGATACAACTCAACCATATAAGTCGTATCCTACCCTTACAACTTGCACACATTAATCATACCTACCTAGGTAAATAACTCAACTGGAATAAATATTTCTGACTAGCTTACGACTGTTGCTCATGAGTTGTACCCATTTGGTATGATTGGTAATGAGGAGTCTTAAGTTGTCCAGTTAACAAAGGTCATGTACTTTCTAGGATATGACTCAGGCATACGAGTGGTACCTATTGGATACGACCGGTACCCACCACTTGTACCCAATTATGAAAAAGCACATTGAAATTTAATATTAAATTTTTCTCATATTTTCTTTGTTTAGTTACTAATAAAAGTTTATTTTTTGGTACAATGCCTCCGAATAACGCCGCATCCTCCAGACCAAGTGCTACGAAAGTTACAAAACAAAATCTAGTCGAAAGTGAAGAAACCAGTTTATCCAAAAGATGGATGAAAAGCAGTGGAGAAGAATATGATGAAACCATATTAATGAAAGCTAGTCAGAAAGGAAATCTATCTAATAAGACAATGAGAAATAAGGTCGTTTCCTAAGAATATGAAACACCACCATGAAAGGGTCCAAGAAAAAATAACGCAGTTGTCTCTCTTTCGCATACACAATAGCCTGTGGATGATGAAGATGAGGATGATAATGATGAAGCTGAATCCAATTCAGTAAAAGAGAGTTTTGATGAGGGTCAGGAGACCGAGATTGATGTTACCTCGATAGACAGATAGGACCTCCCACTCGCATTAACACTTGCTCTGGTTCCCATCATTGAACGATAGGGGTACCCCATCATGTAGGAAATATTTAACTTAGGGTTTTCTCTTCTTCGAAGTCGTAAGATAAGAAGAGTGTTGTATCCAGAAAGAAGAATGACTAATACATGGATGGCTGAGTTACCTGAGTTCGCTGAGCAATTCAAGGACTATGGTTTTGACTGTATGATGAGAGCACCGGGTAAATATAGTGAGGTTCTTGTTCGTGTGTTTTATACTGTATACAAAGGAGAAATTTAGTGGAAATATACATAATGTATGCCATTAAAGGGAGGTGATCCTATTACCTTCCTCATAATTTGAGGATACACAATGGATATCTCACCCCATACCATTGAGAAATTTTTATATGGGTAGGAATATTAAGACCTAGCAAATAAGAGAGAGAGAGAAAGAGATTACAGAATGGTCGAGATAAGAAAAATTACAATATAATATTAGCTATCGAGGATAAACTAGTGATGTTTAGTTTCATGGCAAAGCAAATAGCTTTGAATAAAATACATGTTACTTGGGTAGAAGGTGTTTTTGGAGATTCCCAGCAAATTAAGAAAGGTACCCTAAACTTTAAGGTTAAAGCTTGGTGGACACTAGCGCAACACAGGCTATGTCTAAATACTGGAGATAATGTCTTGAGTTTGGTACGGGAAGCTATAATAACTAGTTTTATAATCAGCTATGCGTTCGACATTATTGAGTCCCTGGCCTGAGAGATGAGAGATAGGGTTGTTGGGGGTCAGAAGAAACTATTGGCCTACCTCTGTATGATTACTTATATCTATTTGACAGTGGGAGATTTAAAGATACCCAGATCAATGAGATGATCGTGGCCTATAGAATGTTTGATATTGGTATTATTTGAGATGTAACTAACCTATTGGCCTAACATTTGTGGAAGGCCAATGATGCTATGGCAGGAATGTTCCCATAAGATGAGAAGATGGATACCCCTACTTAAGTTGAGACTACAAAAACATGTGCATAGACTGCAACTACACTCATAAATACAAAGGAGATTTCAAGTGCCCCACCGCCAGTCTAGTCCATGCCACCTAGGCCATGGGGTATGGAACCTAGGGTTATGTTAATTTATAAGGTTGCATGGACAGAAATTTTGACCCAGCTAAAAGCGTTGACTATGATAGTAAGTTATATGGAGGGAAGAGTACAAATTTGGATGACCGAGCAGTTGGAGGCATGGGATAGGCGAGTCCAAGAATTCCTATATGTATTTGAGTCAAGGATTACTCAGTAGTTGGGTAGTGGATAGGTGTCTAATGTTGTCGATGTCAGAGCAAAGATTGCAGAGATGAAGAAGGTGGTCATTGAGTTATTCGAGAGGCTAATAATTATTGAGCCTATTATAGATACTTCTTTTTCCTATAGTAGAGGTGCCAAAAATTTATGCAGTATTAGCAAATGAGCAAGCTAAGAAGACCGAGGAACATAGAAAATAAAGAAGAAATATTCTAAAGCTATGAAGAAATAAGACAGACTAGAAAGCATCCACTATGAGTAGAATATCAGACATAGGTCCAAAAGATAGATATGGGAGCTGGTAGTTCTAGATTTCTAGTTCCAAAGTCTGTGGGGGTTGATGTTTTACCTTTTCATGTTGTTGATCTAGTCTTGGGTGGGGAAGAAGCGGATGATAATGGGACCCGATCTGAGGACCCTGATCCTTACTCTATTTTATTCTTATAACACTGGGGATAGTGTAACATTTTCAACTTGAGGCTAAGGGTACCAAAAATTTTGGGTGTAGTTTAAATTTTTTTAGATGTAGCTAAAACTAAAAGTCTGTTATGACTTGTAGGTCTAAGGCCAGCAACTGAGATAAGGAGTAGATCAGCTTTCCTATGGCAGCAGATATTCTTAATTTTTTATGATAATTTTTATGGATTTTTGAAATGTTGGGATGTACTTAAAGATTTTGACCTTGATTTTGATGTTTATTTTATGATTGTAAAAAAACTATAGATTTTGTAATGATGTCTAAAATAAGATTGTGAAAAGTGGTGTGAACTGTGCTAAAAAAATTAAGAATTTTGAGCTCCCTCGAAATCATTGTTTTATGAATTACGTGATTTATATAGTTGTGTGAGATTCTTGAGTATCTGATAATGGTATTAGGATTAGGGATAGTATATTTTGGGACAAAATTGTTGCATAATTGGATAACTAGTACTTGCAAATACAGCCTTGTGCAAGTATGCGTGCACGGTTTACTTAGTTCCTTGTTGTTTGGAATCTAGAACTTAACCGATTGGTTTTTCCTAGGTCTAAGGATAGTTAGGTAACAAATAATCATAGTTTTTTTTATGTGAGTCCACTTAAGATTAAAATGCCTAAAAAAAATGAACAAATCCCCTTGATCCGAATATTTGAGCTTTAATAGACCAATTTTTCTTGTTCTACTTATCACCTTCTCATTTCACTGACAATGAAATTGTTATGGCCCTGGTCCTCCTTGGGACACTATGCATCTCAACTCAATAAAATCACCTAAGTTGAGGGTGTTGATTATTGGGGTGCCTAAGAGAAAACTAGAATGAAGAAAAGTGTGTACAAGGGAAATATTTGAAACATGGGCGGCATGATGTAAAGAAAAGAAAGGAAAGTACAAGATATAGAAAAATTATAAAGAATAAGAAAAATAAGTGCTAGAAGGAAACACCCGACCCAAGTGGAATGTGCTCTAAAGAAAAAATAGTAGACCCCGAAAAGAGCGTAGTGTCCAGGAGGCTTAGTCACTTTAAAAGTCCATACGTATCATACCAGCCCAAGCCTATATTACAAGCCAAATAAAGTGCTATAATGATCCTACTGTGATTGTCTGTCAAATTAGGAAAATATCATAAGGGCAAGCTTATAGTATTTTATGCACACGGGTGATACTTCTTTGTGTGAGAGAGAGTTATTTATATATCCTTGAATAGAGAAGTATATCCATGAGGAGTAAATGGGGTTTCTTTGACTATGAGTGCACATGGGTTATATTACTAGGTTTCTAGATTGTTTGATGGATATAAAGCACGTATATGCCCAAGTGTTTAGGGCTAATGTAATGCCATCATCGGATTCATTTATGTTTCTACATATGCGAAATTATTGTATGCAAGTATGAGTTGAAAATTTTAAAATTGAGAGGGGATCAACAAGATTTAAAAATTGAATCGAAAATCAATGCCATGAGTTACTTGAGATCTTCCTATTTTAAGCATTTCCTCTGTGTTAGGAAATAGTATTGGGTTTTTTTTCCTGAGGACATGCAAAAGTTTAAGTTGAGGGTGTTGAAATGATGTAGAAACAAGGAACATTAGATGCATAAATCTATGAATTTATGCGTGAACTTCGGTTGTTTTGTTAGATATAATGCATATTGGTATGAATTACAAGTAAAACAAATTTATAACATTATTTGAGCGAAAATAGGACAAAAAGATCAACTCCAATCAGTATACGAGTATGCCCTTGAGTCATAACCATTTTATATGACTCATATACAGAATCATATGAGGAACAAAGAAAAAATCAAAATCAAGAAACCAAGTTCAAAGAAGAAACGACATAAGTAACCCAGTCCTAAGCCATGATGATGATAGGCGAATTTACACGCCTATAGTGCTATATTTTACCCATATTTTAGCAATGTTTTGAGAACAAATTATATATTTCATGCACTTTTAGTCTTTTTTCCTGTAAGTGAGCTAACGAACATGATTAGCAAAGTTTTAGGTATAAATGATGAAGAATTCAACATCTTAAGGATAACTTGACGCCAAAGAAAGCTTCACGAAAGGAAAAAAGGGAGTCTTGGACGCCAAGGACCAAAAGTGGCGCATGGAAAATCTGTCCCGGGCTAAAACAACAATTCTGAAGACTTTGGGGATTAGCAGTATTTTATTAGGATTAGGATAATGATACATTAACCTAGTACAATTGGGTTAAGTATTTCATTAGCTTAGTAGGATTTGGTTAAGTATTTCATTAGCTTAGTAGGAATAGGATATGGGTATTATAAATACCCTATTTTGCTAGAGATTTTTATTCATTCTACTTAACAACAAATCTCATCTTACTTTACAATTCATTCACTACTACTTTTAATTCTACTTTTTATTCTTCTTCTATTCATCTATTCAATTCTTAATTTCCGCAACAAGAGAAACGTTACTTTGCTAGGAATTCATGCCTAAAGCCTACCACACTACTACTACACGAAATCTTTATTGTGGTATAATAACAATGTCTATTGTGATTTCCTTCGCACTCATGGGTAACTAAACCTCTCTGTTGGGGTTATGGAAGCCGTATGAGATACTATCTATTGCTATGAGTTTGTGATTTTGTGACACGTATGCTTCTTATATCATTATTCTCTTCATCTTAATCTAAATTCTTTGTGGTTGCAAACGCAAGAATACGCCAGTATATCATTAACTTGTTCGAAAGAAAAGTTATATGTCTGGAAAAGAGATAATGTCAAGGTAGTAGGGTCCCATCACCTATTACAAAGTTAGTGCCGTAACTGGATTAACCTCTTGGAGAATTTGTACCGATAGATATGCTTTAAGCTCGAAAGAGTTAAAGTGAAATAATCCTCGAATAGGTCGAAAGACGCCTGGATTTACCATCGAATACAATTCTCTATAAGCACATGCATGTCTGAATTCCGCATAACTCATAGCTAATAGAAACGTAAACTCAGAAGGTGGACATAACCCCAACTTTTCAATTCTCATTGTTTTACAACCTACTAAACATTATTTCTTTTTACATTGCTATTTTTAGTTTTTACTTTAATATTTTGGTTACACATTACAATCCCCCCTTTTTACGAGACTTGCACTAAAAGTCTAGTAATCGTTTCTTACTTGTTGACCAAGCTATTCCCTGAGGGATTGATACCCAACCCAGTTGGGTTCTATATTTTACTACCACCGCTTTACACTCCTACGAGAGCTGTAGATTGAGCGTTATCAAAAATTGGCGCCGTTGCCAGGGAATACGAGTGTCAATTAAGTTTGTGATAATTACTAGACCCTTTGGTCAAAGATTCTTGTACTTTTACTTTTAGTTTTCGTTTTTGTTTACTGCAGGTTTTTATTCAGTGCATGCCCCATACTCGAAGTTTTGGTCAACCGTTATTACCTATCAATCCTGAACCACAACGAATTGGCAGAATAGAGGCACAAAAGGAAATCGAAAGAATGGCTGATCAACAGGAGCAGGCGAGATTAGTTGCTCTTGCCTCCGCCCAAGTAAACCAACAAAACATTGATAACCCTGGGCGAGCAACAAATCCTGACGATGAGGATTTAGGTGATGACGAGTTACTAAACCCAAGGCATGATGCTGAAATCGCAACACCTGCCAACAGAAGAGGTTGTCAAGCTCGGTTTAGGTATAATTGCCAACCCATGCAACTAGCTTTTGACGACGATGATGATGATCTTGATGGAGCTGGAGCCACAGGAGCCATTATTCCTCCACTATTAGCGCCCTGAGCCAAGTTCAACATCACAAGAACCATGATTCAGTTATTGCAACTAAAGGGATTATTTGGTTGACTAGAAGGCAATGATCCGAATATGCATCTCATCAACTTTATTTCTACATGCAAGTCGTTTGACAATCCTGGTGTTGGTCAGAATGCAATTCGATTACGTCTATTTCCATTGTCTCTGTCTGGGGAGGCAACTCTATGGTTGAATGGGCTGACTCCTGATTCTATTATAAATTGGAGGCAATTGAGAGACGCTTTCCTAGAAAGATTCTTTCCGCCATCCAAAAGAGCACAATTGAGAGATGAAATCAGCAACTTTCGTCAGCTTCCAACTGAAGCCCTTCATGAAACATGGGAGAGGTTCAAGACAAAGCTAGCAAGATGCCCAAACCATCACATGACTAATGTTCACCTAATGGAGATATTATAAAGAGCCTTGAATTCAATAACTAAACCAGTGGTGGATAATGCGGATGGAGGATCTTTTATGGACCTCACCTTTGGTCAAGCAAGCAATATGCTAGATCGTATGACGAAGAAAAGTAGAGCTTGGCATACTAGGGATTCTGAGGTAGCAAGCCCCACTTTATCTATTGGCATGACTGCAGACCAAAGAAGAAGAGAAGAAGAACTTGATCAAGATATGACGCACATGAAAACACAAATGGATCTTCGTACAAAGCATTTATTATCAGGGAAGACCGAAAAAGTCAAAGCTATTGTGTCAAAAGGAAGAGACGAATCTGATTCGGAAGAACAGGCCAACTACTTGAACAATCAGGGGGGTTTCCGAGGGAATACCTAAGGAAACCAAGGTCGGAACTACTATGATAAATCTGGAAACAAGGACCAAGCAAGTTGGAAGAACAAGAATGAAAAGAGTGGTTTGTACGTTCCCCCTGGAAGACGTGACGCCACCACATCTAATTCTGGAAGTATGGAAGACATGCTGGCTAAAATATTGAAAGGAGTGGAAGCAACAAGCACGGGAGTAACGGAGGTAGTTAATGATTTGTCCTCTATGAAACAAATAGTTGATTTTCATTCCACTTCAAGCAAGGAAATAGAGCAGCAATTGAGCCAACTTTCAGCAGTACTCAATCAAAGAAAGGCTGGCACTTTACCTAGCGATACTGTGCAAAACCCAAGGAATGATGGATCATGCATGGCCATTACTACCCGAAGTGGTAAGGTGCTAGAAACTTCAGCAAAAAGTAAGCAAGTGGTTGACGAAATAGCGGATATTGATGATAAAGTGAAAAAAGAAGCATCCGCAGAACAAGGCCATGATGTCCATGACGTCAACCCCAATGATTTGCAACCTGAAAAAGCTGAAAAACGGAAGCAACAGGAGAAGAAAGCCGTGGAGAGAACAATTCCATACCCACCACCACCTTTTCCTCAAATATTAAAGAAAGTGGCGGATGACACGAAGTTCAGCAAATTCATGACTATGTTAAAGTAGCTGACCATTAATGTTCCATTGGTGGAGGCACTTGAACAAATGCCTGGGTATGCAAAATTTATGAAGGATCTTTTGACAAAGAAGTGGGCAGCAAGTTATGAGTTGAAATATGATGTTCATCACTGCAGCGTAATCGCGACCCGATCAATGGTTCAGAAGAAGGCTGACCCCGGTGCTTTCACTATTCTTTACACCGTTGGATCTTTAAATTTTGCCAAGGCATTATGTGCTTTAGGAGCCAACATCAATTTGATGCCACTATCTATCTATAAAAAGTTGGGGTTGGGTGATCCTACTCCAACCAATATGAGGCTCGTAATGGCGGATAGGTCGGTAAAACGACCTGTTGGTATTCTATGTGATGTATTGGTAAAGGTTTCTTCATTCATCTTTTTGGCAGACTTTGTTATTTTGGATTATGAGGCAGATTCAGAAGTTCCCATAATCTTGGGGCGCCCTTTCCTTGCTATGGGAAGTGTGCTTATTGATTTGAGAGCTAATGAGCTTTCATTCCGAATAAATGACGAAGTAGTTCGCTTTGATGTTTGCAAATCAATGAAGCAACCCAAAGAGTTGAATGTATTCTCGGTGGCTGATGTTTACTTTAATGATGAGAAAGAATTACTTGAAGAGGAGCAGCTGATTGATGACCCATTGGCGACTTTGCTTATGAATGGTGAGAGTAAGGATGCTGAAAATTGTGAAGAAGCTATTTGTGCTCTATCAGGATTAGGGACATATCGCCATGCTCCCAAGAAGCTGGACCTTGATCTCAAAAATCGACCAACACCACCAGCTAAGCCATCTA
The DNA here is from genome assembly GCA_030864225.1 of Capsicum baccatum var. pendulum. Classification (NCBI taxonomy): domain Eukaryota; kingdom Viridiplantae; phylum Streptophyta; class Magnoliopsida; order Solanales; family Solanaceae; genus Capsicum; species Capsicum baccatum. The sequence goes on along the minus strand of CM061561.1, from coordinate 158,978,313 downwards.
TTGAAGATCCACCCACGTTAGAATTGAAGGAGCTGCCAAGTCATTTAAAGTACGCATTCTTAGGAAGCGGAAATACACTTCCAGTCATTGTGGCGGCAGATTTGGGTGAGCAACAAGTTGCAGCTCTCATTGCTATTCTACAGAAGTATATAAGAGCCATTGGATGGACCAGTGCGGATATTATTGGTATTCCACCTGGGATTTGTACACACAAGATTCAGCTTGAAGAGAATTGCACACCCACCATTGAGCATCAAAGGCGTCTAAACCCACCTATGCAAGAAGTGGTGAAGAAAGAAATAATTAAGTGGTTAGACGTAGGAGTTGTGTATCCAATCTCTGATAGTACATGGGTAAGCCCGGTACAATGTGTTCCCAAGAAAGGAGGCATGACGGTGGTCACGAATGAAAAGAATGACCTTATTACACTTAGACCCATCACCGGATGGAGGGTATGCATGGACTACCGAAAGCTAAATTCATGGTCACTCAAAGATCACTTTCCAATGCCATTTATGGACCAAATACTAGATCGATTAGCGGGGAAAGGATGGTTTTGTTTCTTAGATGGTTATTCCGGCTATAATTAGATTTGTATTGCTCCCGAAGACCAAGAGAAGACAATGTTCACATGCCCATATGGTACATTTTCCTTCAAACGTATGCCATTCGGGCTACGTAACGCACCAGCCACCTTTCAGCGATGTATGATGTCCATTTTTTCTGATATGGTTGAAGACACTTTGGAGGTATTTATGGACAATTTTTCAGTTATTGGTGAGTCTTTTGAAGCGTGCTTGGCAAACCTAAGCATGGCATTGGAAAGATGTGTAGGATTCAACCTAGTGCTGAATTGGGAGAAGTGCCACTTTATGGTAAAAGAAGGTATCGTTCTTGGGCATAAAATCTCCGAAAGAGGAATTGAGGTGGATCGAGCAAAAATTGAAGTTATTGAGAAGCTGCCACCCCCAATCTCTGTGAAAGGTGTTCGTAGTTTCCTCGGTCACGCAGGTTTCTATCGATGGTTTATCAAAGACTTCTCCAAAATTGCTAGTCCATTGTGCAAACTCTTGGAGAAAGATGCAAAGTTTGACTTCAATGAAGATTATGTGAAGGCATTCGAATGCCTCAAAGAAAAACTAATTGAAGCCCCTATCATGGTAGCACCAGATTGGTCTCTCCCGTTCGAAGTCATGTGTGATGCTAGTGGGGTAGCCGTTGGTGCTGTACTTGGACAAAGAAAGGGGAAGCTATTTCATCCTATCTACTATGCGAGTAAGGTCCTGAATGAAGCCCAAAAGAACTACACTGTCATAGAACAAGAGCTCCTAGCGGTTGTGTATGCATTTGAGAAGTTTCGAGCTTATTTGTTGGGTACCAAAGTGATAGTTCATACAGACCATGCAGCTATAAGGTATCTAATGACAAAGAAAGATGCAAAACCAAGACTAATTCGATGGGTTTTGCTACTACAAGAATTTGATTTCGAGGTTAAAGATAGAAGAGGTTGTGAGAACCAAGTGGCTGACCATCTGTCTAGACTCGAGAACGAGCATGTGGCGCAGCCTGAAATCGAGATTGATGATGCATTCCCTGATGAGAAGATCTTAGCAGCAACAATGGAAGGATTACCATGGTATGCCGACTTTGCAAATTTTGTGGTGAGTAAAGTGATACCTGCAAACTTATCTTCCCATCAAAAGAGGAAGTTTATGCATGATGTACAACACTACTTTTGGGATGAGCCACATTTGTTTCGACGATGTGCGAATGGTGTTATTCGACGATGTATATCCCATGTAGAGGTTCCTAATATATTGGAAGCATGCCACACTTCCCAAGTTGGTGGACATCACGCAGGTAATCGGACAGCAAGAAAGGTATTGCAAAGTGGATATTATTGGCATTCGATATTCAGAGATGCCTACGACTTTGTTAGAAGATGCGACCAATGCCAAAGACAAGGTGCTATTTCAAAACACCATGAGATGCGCATGTCAAAAATCCTTGAAGTAGAGCTCTTTGACGTATGGGGTATTGATTTCATGGGTCCATTCGTAAATTCGTTTGGAATGAAGTACATCCTAGTTGCTGTAGATTATGTCTCAAAATGGGTTGAAGCTGTAGCATTGGCCGACAATGAGGGAAAGCGTGTTGTGGAATTCTTAAAGCGAAATATCTTCTCTCACTTTAGAGTACCACGTACTATTATAAGCGATGGAGGATCTCACTTTTGCAACAAGCTATTCAAATCCGTGTTGGTAAAATATGGTGTAAAGCAACATAAGGTAGCCACGCCTTATCACCCATAAACTAGCGGCCAGGTAGAGGTTTCCAATTGAGAGATCAAGCAAATCCTTGCTAAAACGGTAAATGTTAATAGAACAGATTGGTCTCGGAAGTTGGACGATGCACTATGGGCCTATAGGACTGCATTCAAAACACCAATTGGCATGTACCCTTATCAACTAGTTTATGGGAAGGCTTGTCACTTACCCATTGATCTTGAGCATAAAGCATTGTGGGCATTAAAGCGATTGAATCTGAATTGGGATGATGCAAAGAATATGAGATTGGAGCAACTGAACGAGATGGATGAATTCCGTGTACAAGCTTATGAGAGATCGGACCTATACAAGGAGCGGATGAAGAACTATCATGATCAGCGGATTGTTTGACGAAACTTTCAAAAGGATGATATGGTGCTTCTCTTCAACTCCAGATTGAAGATATTCCCAGGTAAGTTTAAAGTCCAAGTGGTCTGGTCCATACAAAGTTATCCAAGTCTACTCGTCTAGAGTAGTTGAGTTGGAAGACACCAATGGTGTTATCTTCAAAGTGAATGGCCAACGAGTTAAACCCTATATCGGTCCTCTTGATTCGATAAATTATATGGCCATCACTTATCTCGACGAAGTCTAAGTACTCGAGGTAACTATGTCGTGCCACAACAATAAATAAGGCGCTAGATGGGAGGCAACCCATCGTTTATTGTTTTTCATTTTTTTCGTTCTAGTATGTGTTTTGCTTTTGATTAATAAAAATAAATAAAGAAGAGTCGTGCCACGACCAAAACTAAGGCGCTTGGTGGGAGGCAACCCATCGTACTAATCGTTTTCAGTATTTTTGAGCAAATGTAGGTGCAAGAGGTATACAACGAGGAGATCGGTTTCAAATTTTGATTTGGACGGATTGCATGGTAAAGGTGGTAAGTTAGGAATGAAGATGCAAAAGGTTATGGATTGAGCATTGCTCATGAAAATATAGGCATCGAACAAGGATAGGCCTAGGTAAAACTAGGCCACGAACAAGGCAAGGCCTATACTATGGCCTAAGGTCTCGGAATCTAGTGTGCCATAGCATAGGCGCCGCCCATGCTCAAGTATGCCATAGCATAGGCGCCGCCTATGCTAAAGCCTTTTGTCTCTGAATCACAAATGTCAAGTGAAAGGCGCCGCCTATGTTCACTAAAGGCTTTGCACTAGGCGCCGCCTATGCTCACCAAAGGCAAAGCAAAAGGCGCCGCCTATGCCAAGCATAGGCAAAGCTAAAGGCGCCGCCTATGGTCACTTTTTGTCTCCAAAACCGATTTTAAATGGGTCAAAACCCGACCCAACCTTTTTCTATAAATAGGAGACTTAGTCTTGAAACACAAACACATTGAAAAACCTAACTAGGCGCCGCACATACTCTCCAAATCATCTCAAAAATTTTCCTTTTGCTCTAATTCTTCACAAGAACATCAACCAAAGGCATTAATCAAGTAAGTACTTATTTGTTCTTCATTTATTTTTCGTAAGTACTACATTATCATGCCTATTATGAATTGCTAAATCTTGAAGAAATATTGGTGTTAAGAATGTGTTTGAATTGTTGATACACAACTAAGTGAGTGAACATATACGTTGGGATAATCTTAACTTATTTCCAACTTGAATTTTATTTTGATGCATTGTTATACTACTTACGGAATTGCCATAGTCATTAACATTGCATAATCTTGTCACTTGAATACTTATATGTTGGAATGACTTGTTCATCGGAATGGGACTTATAGTGGCCTGCCAACATAGGAGGTTGTGATTATTGTTAGATGCTATACCTTCATGTAATACCTATGTAGTAGTCTTGCTATATCTATCATGAAAGTATTGCAAAGATTACAAGAAGGGTGACATCTCTGATTTGATTGTTGGAATATAGCACCTAAAACGTATGTCGATGAAGTCTAAGTAATCGACCACTTTTACTTTACTAATTTGTATCAACAATCTAAGTGTGGGGTGGTACCCCTATTGCTTGTGTATAGATTGTATCTATTGAGATGATGCTAACATGAACATTGTTCTAAGTCTCAGGTAAAATGGCACCCAAAGCAAGACAAGGCAAAGATAAGGCTACCACTTCCCACAAAGGCAAGAAAAGAGGCCGCAAAGAGCAAGGAGAATCATCCTCAATGCAATTACCACGTCGCATGTTTGGAATAAAATGGGTTCTTGAGGAGGAAGCGAAGGAATGGTATAGGAATAACAAGGAAAGAAAATATGTTCTTGTGGACTTGATAAACGAGGAAAGCCTAGCGAAGAAGGAGCCGCGCATATTGGCCAAGATCATGGCATTACATCTTGATTTCATCTTCCGAGACATGGGAGAATTTAATCTCGATTTGAAAAGAGAATTTTATGCCAACTGGTCGCCGAAAACCACAGGCAGTGAGGTCAAGATTCGGGACCAAGTTTTACAACTCAATGTGAATTTCTTCAACTCCTTTCTTGGCTTGCCTTCAGTCGATCCATCACCATTCAAAGAGCTATATAGTAGACCTCCATATAGAGCAATTCGACACACACTTTGTGGAAGTAGATCCATGGAAATGTGGAGCAGACAAAAAGACACCGGACGACACAACACCTTCCCATATGCTTCTTTGAATAGGGAAGTAAGTATATGGTTGCGTATTGTCAACTCTTGCCTCATACCAGGGACCCAGTACACCAAGATAACAAGAGATAGAGTGTGCTTGGTATACGCGCTGATGACGAATGTCCCTATCAACTTTGGGGCAATTATTCGATCCACCATGCGGAAAGCCAGGCTACACAAGCGATCCCATTTCAGTTTCGGCAACTTGTTAACTGCAATCTTGAGGAAGGAAGACATCGAAGAGGAACCGGCTGATCATAGACTCCCACACAATCCAAAGAAGGTTGACCTCACAAAGATCAAAGATGCTGAAACCACACATGGCGTCAACCTTACTACGACAGAGAGACATGCTCGGGATGAGAGTTTCTTTCGCCATCTTTATGGCATGACTCGGTTCACAATGATGAGTGGTGGACGTGTTCCAACTGCTGCAAAGCTCCAACAGCTGGATCATGACTATCCAATGAATGTGCATGCAAGGGAGATGTGTGGAGTAGGTACATAATTTGAGGAACCTCTTGATGACGATGTGACGACCGATGATGAGCGACGAATGCCAGACTCCGACGTACAGGAGAATTCTGATGACGACAACTCCTATGATGATTCCGACAAAGGGGGTATGACCCCCGACATAGAGGAGGAGTCCAACTGACCAGGTTCTTCGTATTTATTTTCCACTGAGGGCAGTGTCCCGTATAAGTGTGGGGGTATTTGCATGCTATACTCCTTTATCCGCATTTGCATTTATTTATGTTTGTTTGTTTGAGTTTTTTTTTCATTTTTTTGCATTTATTTAGGTTTGTTTGTTTGAGTTTTTTTTCATTTTTTTTGCATTTATTTATGTTTGTTTGTTTGAGTTTTTTTTCGTTTTTCGTTTTTTTTGTAGTTAAATTTTTTTACTTAGCTTCGCATGAAATTATTCTAATAGGCAGCATGAGATTATAACAAGAGTTTGTGCTAAAATCATGACTATTGAGACGTTTAGGCTCTAATTGTGACTCACTACGTGATATTGTGTGGTATAATTCCTTCAGTTGTTGGGTCAAGAGTCTATACTACTCCTAATAAAGTCGACCATGTGCCTTGTATGTGTGAGGATATTGTATATTCTATGTTTGTGGCTGATGCTAGAACTTGCCTGGTATGTATGTAAAGCGAAAATAAAGAGTGCAAGTTTAGGAGATGATTTAGGCATTTCTTTGGCAACCTGTAATTGTTTACCCTCATTCTAACCTACCCATGGACATCATCCTATCTAAACTCTTTTGAGCCTTTAGCCTATGTTCTTTGACAGCCTCATATGTAAGCCTAATCCATTTTTTTTCAAGACCATAATTTGATCCAAATTCCTAAGTGCTTTAAAGTGTAAAGTCATGTGACAAAATAAGAGGAAGTTGGGTAAGTATGATGCTTTAGAATGTAATGGTGCTTGAATTTGTTATGAAAAAGAATTGCTATCATAAGAGGTATGTTATGAAAACAAAAAGGAAAGGAAAACTGAAAAGTTGCTTAAAATTGAAAAACAAAAGAGGAGAAAAAGGGTGGTAGAATAAAAGAAGGTAGAAAGGTTGTTTGAAAGAAAAGTGTTAATGATACAATGTGATGTATTAAAGCGCTTAGGAACATAGTCACTATTTTTGGCCAAAATAGTCCTACCTGTCCCTTAGCCTACATTACAACCCATAAAAGACCTAGTTGATCCTAAGCTTAGCATTCTGACATTTAGTGGAGCATTAAACTAAGGGCAAGCCTATGGTCATCAGTTGCTGCATATGAATTCTTTGTGAGAGCGAGAGCAAAGATATTTCTGTACCCATGTTTGAAAAATATGCTATACTTGTGAGTGATTATGGGTAATATATTGTGAGACACACATGGTTGATGTGTTTTGGGTAGTTGTGTATAACTCTTTGTACCTTAACTTTTGGATATGAATTAACTACCATCACGAGTCTATGTTGGAGGTTGAATTGTTTCTACTAATGATCAGAAAACTACTCTTTGCTGATAATTGTTGTGCTTGTCTTGATGAATATTTTGTGTTGATACTGTGAAACCCTAAGTTGATGTTTAGATGGACATGATAGTTTGTTCGAGGACGAACAAAGCTTCAAGTGTGGGGTGTTGATGATAGGCGAATTTACACGCCTATAGTGCTATATTTTACCCATATTTTAGCAATGTTTTGAGAACAAATTATATATTTCATGCACTTTTAGTCCGTTTTCCTGTAAGTGAGCTAACGAACATGATTAGCAAAGTTTTAGGTATAAATGATGCAGAATTCAGCATTTTATGGATAACTTGACGCCAAAGAAAGCTTCACGAAAGGAGAAAACGGAGTCTTGGACGCCAAGGACCAAAAGTGGCGCATAGAAAATCTATACCGGGCTAAAACAGCAATTCTGAAGACTTTGAGGACTAGCAGTAATTATTAGGATTAGAATAATGATACATTAACCTAGTACAATTGGGTTAAGTATTTCATTAGCTTAGTAGGATTTGGTTAAGTATTTCATTAGCTTAGTAGGAATAGGATATGGGTATTATAAATACCCTATTTTGCTAGAGATTTTTATTCATTCTACTTAACAATAACTCTCATCTTACCTTACAATTCATTCACTACTACTTTTAATTCTACTTTTTATTCTTCTTCTATTCATCTATTCAATTCTTAATTTCCGCAACAAGAGAAACGTTACTTTGCTAGGAATTCACGCCTAACGCCTACCACACTACTACTACACGAAATCTTTATTGTGGTATAATAATAATGTCTATTGTGATTTCCTTCGCACTCATGGGTAAATAAACCTCTCTGTTGGGGTTATGGAAGCCGTATGAGATACTATCTATTGCTATGAGTTTGTGAGTTTGTGACACGTATGCTGCTTATATCATTATTCTCTTCATCTTAATCTAAATTCTTTGTGGTTGCAAACGCAAGAATACGCCAGTATAGCATTAACTTGTTCGAAAGAAAAGTTATATGTATGTAAAAGAGATAATGTCAAGGTAGTAGGGTCCCATCCCCGATTAAAAATTTAGTGCCGTAACTGGATTAACCTCTTGGAGAATTTGTACCGTTAGATACGCTTTAAGCTCGAAAGAGTTAAAGTGAAATAATCCTCGAATAGGTCCAAATACGCCTAGATTTACCATCGAATACAATTCTCTATAAGCACATGCATGTCTGAATTCCGCATAACTCATAGCTAATAGAGACGTAAACTCAGAAGGTGGACATAACCCCAACTCTTCAATTCTCATTGTTTTACAACCTACTAAACATTCTTTCTTTTTACTTTTGCTATTTTCAGTTTTTACTTTAATATTTTTGTTACAGATTACAATCCCCCCCTTTTACGAGACTTGCACTAAAAGTCTAGTAATCGTTGCTTACTTGTTGACCAAGCTATTCCCTGAGGGATCGATACCCAACCCAGTTGGGTTCTATATTTGACTACGATCACTTTACACTCCTACGAGAGCTGTAGATTGAGCGTTATCATATGATATGAATAGTATCCTGAAGCTGTAAGCATAAAATAATCCAAGCTACTATCAAGGAATTGAAGTATCAGGAGGATAAAAGTTCATAGTCAGAGTACGACTTGTATAGGGATGTTGTATACAAATAATTGTTCAAGATTGGAAAATACTAATGTCCTAGGTGGATACGGATCTAGGACACTAGTCGTATACGTAGTTATGACTCATAAGCCGAAGTATTAATATGAAAAGAGAATTGAATCCATAGAAATATTAGCCACTAGATTGGTTACAATAAGGCAGGGTACGATACGTAAGCTGAGTGTACGAGTGAAGACCGAGTCATACTGACTGTCGACTTAACTTTACCTTTCTCATTTTTAGTAGGATTTTTATTTTATTTTGATATACTATAAATACCCTAGGGTTTATCTTTCATTAGGTTATGCGTAGCGACATTCTTTTATGCGTGATTACATTTTATTACATTCTTTTACAATTATTCTTAAGATTGGAGGGTTTTATTCAATTAAATACCTTGGAGTTTATTCATCTTATTCTTATACAATTTATTTTGTGTTCTTTATTGATAATCATTGTTTAGTGCGCAAAAATAAGTGGGTAATATCCCTATCTAGAGTTGTGGGAACCCTGATGGATTATTTACCTAGAGAAAGTGTGAGACTCAATCGGTCTAGGGTTTCTACACGTATCTTAACGCTTCTTTACAATAATTATCCTCAAGTAACTTTAGTATCTTACAATTGCCTATATTTTCATCCTTTGAATAACTAAGAAGCTTGCAATTGGGAAAAGAAAATTAAGAAAGTGAGACAATAACCAATTATAACTGAGGCCATAAAATAAGATGACACCCTGAGATGATAACCAGGTCAAAAGGGGTGAAATTTATCTTCTAAGTAGGTGATAATTCCTATATTGTAGTCTTTGCATGACAAACAATAGAATAATTGGGTTAAACACGAGACATTTATGCAATCAAGAAGCCGGGGGGACACAAACCTAACATTCTTCTCTTTTTATTTTCAACTCGACAACACTCAATAAATGGTTACTATTAGCAATTGATAACAAAACTCCCCCCATTTACTTTCCTATAGTTCTTTAGTATTACATCAAGGTAAGAAACTATTCACATTTTCCCTATGGGATCGACCCCAACCTTGTTGGGTTACTATATTTTAAATCTACTGTATTGTACTTCTTGTAGAGGTGTAGTTTTGGGAGACATCAAATTTTGGCATCGTTGTAGGCAAAACAGTTAGAGTAGTGAATTTAATTGGCGAAGTTCATGAGTTTTTACTTTTTTGTTTTAATTTGGCATACACCGATGTATACTAAGTACTAATAATAGAGGCAATCTGTTAATCCCTTTTGATCAGGATCTAGAAAGAATCCTTCAAACACCTAGAAGGATGTTAGGACAAGTTTATGATGGGGTACAAGATCCCCCACTTGTGGTCCCAAACATGGAACTCCCACATGCCCCATTATATCCACAAAATATTACAGACCTACAAAAATAACGACTGTTAGAGCAAGAACGTAGAGAAACAGAAAAAGCCAAACTTGCTGCAGATGTGGCATTAGCTCAGTAAGGTTGGGGATAAAGATTTAGGTTATTTTAATCATACGGAGTTTGGGGCCATTGTTCCTTCTCCTTAGCCCCTAACGTGAAGTTTGATATCACTAGTGTTATGATCCAATTGCTAAATCTGAAGGGTGTGTTTTTGGGAGCTGCAAAGTATGACCTAAACATTCAGCTTATAAATTTTCTCGTGATATGAACAAGTTACAATATTCTGGGAGTTAATAAAGAAGTATTAAGATAGATGTTATTCCTGTTTTCTTTAACTGGAGAAGTATCATTATTGTTAGGGGAACTTCTAAGAGGATCTATCACTACTTGGTATGAATTGAAGACATAGTTTCAGAGTATATTCTTTCCTCCTTTATGGATGTTACAGTTGAAGAATGAAATTTATAATTTCAGTTAGTTACCTATAGAGTCTATGTATGAGGAATGATTTTGATTTAAGAAAAAGCTAAGCATGCGACAAAATCAAAAAATTAGGGGATCTAACTTGTTTGAGATTTTCTATCGATCATAGAATGATAGCTCAAGAGCTATGATAGATACTATCACATGAGGAGCATTTATGTGTCTTCTCTGGAAAGCTGCACTGGAAATGCTAGATGATATTGCATTTACCATCTGAGGATGGAATAATCGAGATTTGGAATGTGGTGGTGGTAAATATGCCATTAGAGCAACAAATACATATGGAGCAGTGAATGATATACTAGCACAAGAGGTTGCACTACTTCACACATGTATTGGGTTGCTTACAAAACAATTTATGTCAATGAGTGCTGAGAAGGTGAATGTACTTTGGCACAAAGGTCGGCCTCCAAACCATTCTAGATTAAATATGAAGAAGAGGCAAAGTATCTTGATTGTAGATTGGCTGATTTCTGAGCTCAAGAGCAAGGGAATCAAGGCCAAATCTATTATAAGGATAGATACAAAGATAAGAGCAGAGATAGAGATAGTACTGGCGGTGTAAGGATGACTATAAAGAGAAGAGTGACAAATATATTCCATTAGGGAGTCGAGATATAGGGTAAAAATAGAGGAACTCTTAGCCAGGCTATTCAAAGGTCAAGAGAGTCAAGAAAACTTCTTGAATGATATAAAAACTGATTTCTCGGGATTAAAATAAGAAGTTGAGCCACATGCTACATCAATCAAGCAGTTGGAGCAGCAATTTGGTTAGATGTCAGACACAGGGAACCAAAGACATCCTGGAACTCTTCCAAGTAATACAGTGTTGAATCCTAAAAATGATAGTCATTGCCATGACATTGCCACTTGGAGTGGTAGGATTACTACAAATCCACCTGTACCTATAGTTCATAAGCAAAGAGTGAGGATGAACTGGTTGATTTTTAAAGTAGCATCACACCGAATGAAGAAGAAGAAAAGGCTACAAAGCCTGTGCTGAAACCTATTCCTAGACCACGTCTTTCTTATCCAGAAAGACTGAGAAAAAATAAGAAGAAGGAAAGTACAAGAAATTTTTATCTGTGTTAAAAGATTTAACTGTTAACACACCACTTATAAAGGAACTGGAGAAAATGCCAAGATATACAAAATTCAAGAATGATTTGATCACCAAGAAGAGGTCATTCAATCATGATCATGTTGACAATATACGTCATGGCAGTGTTGTAGTCTCTAGATCATTGGTAGAGAAAAAAAGGACTTTGGCACTTTCATAATACCTTGCACTATTGGGTCTTTCAAATTCACTCGAGCGTATGTGGTTTAGGGGCTAGCATCAAACTCATACCCTTTGTTGTATTCAAGCAGTTGGGATTGGGAGAATCCAAACAAACCACCATGAAACTAGTAATGACAGACAGGACAGTAAAGAAGCCTATTGGTATCCTTTATGGTGTTTTGGTAAAAGCATCTTCTTTTATATTTCCTTCTGATTTTCTTACATTAGACTGTAAAGTAGACTTTAAAGTCCCCATTATCTTGGGAATACCATTTTTGTCTACAGATAGGATACTGATTTATCTGGAAAAAGGATATCTAATAATGTAACTCAACGAAAAACATGTGACATTCAACGTGTGCGAATCTATATAGTAGCCTAATAAATTGAGAGCGGTGTATGTATTGATATAGAGAATGAGGATACATATTCATTCTATGATCCTAATGCAGTTATTCCTCGGGAAGATGGTTCTGATATGATTGTTCTTGTGAAGGAGAGGCTAGGTGTCGATGCTCTTATGGCTTCGATTATGAATTTTGACTGAAGTTATCAAAGAGTATGAGGAGTTGGTGAGTGCATTGCATAGTGATGGTTATAATTATGCACTAAGAAAGATTAATCTAGATTAAAAGAATAGAACAACTCTACCTGCTCGCCCATACATTGAGGAACCGCTAGTGTTAGAATTAAAGGCCCTTTTATCTCACTTACGATATGCATTTTTAGGGGACAACAATATTTTGCCAGTTATCATTGTAGCTGATCTAATCCAGTCAGAGGTAAAAGAATTATTGTCAATATTGGAGAATTTTAAAAGGGCTATTAGATGGTCCATAACAGATATTGTGGGTATTTTGCCTGGCTTATATACTCATAAAATTTAGCTTAAGCCATATTATGTTCCATCTATTGAATATCAGCACCGACTCAATCCTTCTATGATGGAGGTGGTAAAGAAGGAGATCATCAAATGGTTGGATGCTGGTGTAGTATTTCCCAATGCTGATTAAGTGGGTTAGTCTGGTTAAATACATATCGAAAAAGGGCAAAATAATTATGGTCCCTAACGAGAATAATGATCTTGTACCTATGAGTCTAGTCATGGGATAGAGAGTGTGCATGGATTATAGAAAGTTGAATACATGGAATCTGAAGGACCATTTTCCTACGTCATTTATAAATCAGATATTGGATCGATTAGCAAGAAGATGATGGTATTGTTTTCTTGATGGATAGTCAAAATTTAGTTAGATTTATATTGTTCCTAAGGACTGAGAGAAGACTACTTTTACATGTTCTTATGGGACCTCTCTATTCAATCGAATGCCATTTTTTCTATGCAATGCTCCAGGCACCTTTTAGAGATGTATGATGTTTATTTTCTCTGATATGGTAAAAGAAACCACTAATGTTTATTTGGATGATTTTTTAGTTGTTGGTGATTCTTTTGATGACTGTCTTATACACTTTGCAAAGGCCCTACAAAGTTGTGAAGAATGCAACTTGGTGCTTAATTGGGAAAAGTGCTATTTCATGGTCAAAGAAAGAATTGTAATTGGGCACAAAATTTTGAAGATAGGCATAGAGGTTGATTGAGAAAAGGTTGAGGTGATTCAAAAACTACCTTATCCAATTTCTATAAAAGGAATTTGGAGTTTTCTAGGAAATCCATGTTTTTATCAATGATTTATCAAGGACTTCTGATTCTTTGCTAGTTCACTTTGCAAACTTCTTGAGAAGGAGGTAAAATTTTATTTTGATGATGCATGTAAGAAGGCTTGTGAAATCTTAAAAGAAACGTTGGTGTCTACTCCAATCATTGTGTCTCCTAATTAGTTCTACCCTTTTAAGATTATGCATGATGCAAGTAGTTTGGCCTTAGGGACTGTACTAGGCCAATAAAAAGAAAAGATCGTTTATCCTATCTACTATGCTAGTTAGGCACTAAATCCTTCTTGAAAGAACTATGCCATGATGGAACAAGAGTTATTTGCAGTTGTTTTTGCCTTTGAAAAGTTTAGATCTTACTTGATTGGCACAAAGTTTATAGTGCACATAGACTATGCAGCATTGTGGAACTTGATAGCCAAGAAAGATGCAAAGTTGAGGCTTATCCGTTGGGTGCTTCTTTTGCAAGAATTTGATTTTTAGGTAAAGGATAGGAAAGACACAGAAAATCAAGTTACAAATCACTTGTCTAGAATAAAGAAGGAAGCTATGCGGAAGGTTGCTAAGGGGTTGGAGATTGATGATAGTTTTCTAGACGAACAAATATTGGCAATTTCTCAAGATTTAATTCCATGGTTTTCAGATTATGCAAATTACTTAGCAAGTGATCTAGTCTAGAAGAACTTTTATATCGGCAAAGGAAGAAGTTCATGCACAAGGTACGAAATTTTTTTGGTGATGAACCTTATCGGTGAAATTTTTTTGCAGATGTTATAATTCGGAGATACATAACTGGAGTGAAGATGATGAGTATACTAGAAGTGTGTCATTTATCACTAGTTGGGGGTCATCAAGTAGGTGCCCCCAAAGACCATAAGATCTTTCAATGCGGCTATTATTCGCCGACCATATTAAAAGATGCTCATGTCTATGTTGCTGCCTGTGATCAATGTCAATGACAAGGTATGATTACTAGAAGAAATGAACTACCTATGACCCCTATCATAGAATTAGAAGTGTTTGATGTGTGGGGCATAGATTTTATAGTACCTTTTGAAAGTTCTTGGGGCATGAAGTACATACTGGTTGTTTTTGATTATATGTCAAAGTTGGTGGAAGCAATTGTGCTTCCTAACAATAAAGCAAGGAGTGTCACAATATTTTTTAGAAAGAATATTTTTTCTCTATTTTATATGCCACATGCTATTATTAGTGATGAAGGGTCACATTTTTGCAATAATCTATTCAAAAGTCTTCTTGAAAAATATAGGGTGAATCATAAGATGGCAACACCTTATAATCCACAGACTAGTGAACAAGTTGAAGTGTCCAATATAGAAATCAAGTCCATTTTGGTGAAGACTGTAAATGCCAATAGGACTTATTTGGTTAAAAAGTTAGATGATGCATTATGAGCTTACCGCATAGTTTAAAAAAAACCCATAGGTTCTTTACCTTATCAACTTGTGTATGGAAAAGTTTGCCGTTTACCAATTGAGCTTGAGCATAAGGAACTATGGGCATTGAAGAAAATAAATTTAGAGCCGAGGGATGCAACCAAATCTAGGTTGAATGGCATAAATGATTTAAATGAATTCCATCTCCGGTCATATGAAAGTTCAACACTTTACAAGAAGATAAAGAAGTTTTATCATGATCGGAAGATTGAGAAAAGGGTATTTGAAAAGGGTAACCAAGTGCTGCTATACAAGTCTAGACTTTATTTGTATCCAGGTAAGCTTAACTTAAGATGGCTAGGTCTATTCACAGTAACACGAGTTTATCCCAATGGTGTGTTATAAATAAAGAAGGATGGCACAAGTCCATTCAAAGTGAACTAACACAAAGTAAAGCACTATATGGGAAATATTGAAGAGGTGAAAGAACTAGATGATATTGACCTTGATGAGATCTGAATAATCAATGCAAGTGGGTTGTGCTGCGATGTTTAATCAAGTGCTGCATGGGAGGCAACCCCTGAGGCTAGTTGGTGAAATCTAAGTATCTAACTTACCAACGTCGTGCCGTGATGTTAAATCAAGCATTGCATGGGTGGCAACCCATGTTTTTTGTACTCATTTTAATTATAAGCTAAGGTGTTTGTTTAATGTGAAGGAATAAAAAAAGGTAGATAAAATCCAGTGAAGATAAAATGGTATCATACGAACTCTTTACAAATTGTATCTATACAATATAACTCGTGAGTAATAGTTGAATGACTTAGGAGATTAATCAAAATCAGAAATTAAGTTAAAGAATGAGTACGACTCTTAATACAAGTTGTTACCTTTGGTTATGAATCTTGACCAAGAGTCATGCTCAATCCAGAACCCAGGTAAGTTACCAGGCAACACGAGTCAAAGAAATGACACATAAGCCTAGGTATGAGTTGTATACACCACTCATACCCAAGCTTACAAAGTCAAATCTAGGGTTGACCTAGCCCAATTCTTAATTAAAATAAAGAAAAGGGGTACAATCGGGCACCCGATAGCATCATCCGTACAAAATCCATTTCACGACCAAATTTCACCTTTTAAACTACCAAATGGAAGTATTTAAAACTTGAATAAGATACCATCAACTTTAAATCATTCAATTTTTGAGATTTAAACTCGGATTTGGGCAGCAAAACAGAATTGCACACAAGAACTTAATTTACCCACTCACCAAGTAAGTTATTTCACCCTATTTTCTTTATTTTTAGGTCGGAATGAGAAATTGTTACTACTAAGATCTTGGATTGAATTGATTTAGTCTAACATTAAGTTGATTGGTACCCTAGTTAGAAATTTTTAGTTGAAAATTAGAACTTGGGAAAGAACTAGGGTCGGGAAAGGAATTTTTATATGATTTTGCATTTAAATTGTTGGAAGTAGCTGAATATAGTAGTGGGTACTTTGGTAATTTTATCAGAATCAAACTTTGAAGTTGGACTCCTATGTTACAGTGGATACGAGACTTTTTATGACTCGAACACACTATTACAGGATTTGTTATGAGACTCGTGCCCACTAATAACATGGAAATCTAACAAATTCAAAGTTTTGGATGGGATACAAATCTACCATCTGAGTCGTATCATACCCCTATGACTCATAATCATACCTACCTTGGTAAAAAACTCAAAAGGAATAAATTTTTCTAACCAGCTTACAACTATTGGCCATGAGTCGTACCTAGTCGGTATGACTGGTAAGGAAGAGTTGTAAGCTGTCTAGTGAATAAAGGTCATGAACTTTCTAGGATATGACTTAGGCATACGAGTCATACCAATTACATACGATCAATACCCACCACTCGTACTCAATGGTGACAGAGCATATTGAACTTTAGTTTTAAATTTTGCTCTTTTTTTCTTTGTTTATTTACTAATAATAGTGTATTTTTAGGTACAATACCTCAAAAGAATGATGCATCCTCCAAACCGAGTGCTAAGAAAGTTACCAAACAAAATCAAGTCTAAAGTGAATAAACCAACTTTTTCAACAGCTTGACAAAAAGTAGTGGAGAAGAATATGAAGAAACCACATCAATGAAACCTTGGTATTGACCTTTTTCTAGACACTCATCCTATTTCTATTCTTCCATATAGAATGGCTCCACCTGAGTTGACGGAGTTTATGGAGAAATTGAATGACCTCTTATACAAAGGTTTTATTCATCCTAGTGTATCCCCGTGGGGTGCACCAGTTTATCCATGCAAAATAAGGATAGTTCCCTTCGGATGTGTATTGATTACCGATAATTTAATAAGGTTATGGTGAAAAATAAGTATCCTATTTTGAGGATTAATAATCTCTTTGATCAGATTCGGGGTTCCAAATACTTTTCTAAGATCGATCTTCGATTTGGGCATCATCATTTAAATATAAGGGAAGTTGATATCCCCAACAAAACTTTCTTCACCCAGTATAGTCATTTTAAGTTCCTAGTGAGTTGTTAGGTTTGACTAATTCCCTATGGCAGTCATGGATTTAATAAATAGGGTCTTTCATCAGTTTTAGGATTTGTTCATTGTTGTCTTCATTAATGACATCTTAGTGTACTCGAAGAGTGTGGAGAATTATGTCGATCACCTTAGTCTTGTGTTGAAAACCTTGAAATATTAACAGTTCTACGTTAAGTTCTCTAGGTGTGAATTTTAATTTAATTTCATAACTTTCCTGGGTTATGTTGTATCTAGCGAGGGGATTATGGTGGATCCTTAGATAATTTTTAGGTTTTTTTTCTATTGCTGCTTCATTTACCAAATTGACTCAGAAGAAGGTATAGTTCTAGTGGCCTAATGCTTGCAAGGGTAACTTTGAGTAGCTAAAAGATAAGTTGACTTCAGCACCAATCTTGACTCTACCTAAGGGTACAAAGGGTTTTGTGGTTTATTATGATGCATCCTAGATTGGTTTGAATTGTGTGTTAATGCAGCATGGTAAAATGGTTGCCTATGCCTTTAAATAGTTAAAGGTTCATGAGAGAAACTATCCGACTTATGACTTGAAGTTGTTTGTTGTGGTGTTCGTATTGAAAATTTGGCATCACTATTTATATAGGGTGCATATTGATATCTTTATTGACTATACGATCTTGCAGTATGTGTTTACTCAAAAGAAGCTTAATCTAAGGCAAAGGAGGTGGCTTGAGTTGCTGAAGGACTATGATATGAGTCTTCACTACACCCAGGTAAAGCTAACATAGTTGATAATTCTCTTAAAAGGTTATTCATGGGTATCTTGTAGAATGTGGATAAGGATAAAAAGGAATTAGTCAAGAATATTCACCGTTTAGCTGACGTTGGAGTCTGTCTCTTATACTCTTAAGATGGTTGTATGATAGTTAAAATGATAGCATAATTATCTCTTGGTTTGGAAATAAAAGAGAAATAGGTATTAGATCCTCTCTTGATGAAGATCAGATATGATATGGGTAAGAAAAAGGTGATGTCCTATGAGATTGGTGGAGATGGTATCTTAATGTAGTAAGGAAGGTTATACATTCCTAATGTCGATAGATTGAAAGGCAGGATTTTACTCGAGGCCCAGAAGTCATGGTATGCGATTCATCCCAGTTTAACAAACATGTATCATGATCTCAAGGAGATATATTGGTGGAATAACATGAAATAGGATGTGGCTGAGTTTGTGGCTAAGTGTATGGGATGTCAGAAAGTAAAGGTAGATCACTTGAGGCCCGGTGGGTTACTTCAAGGATTGTGTTACCGAGGAGGAAATAGGAAATAAGTAATATGAATTTTTTTACCGGCCTTCTGAGGTGACAAAACTAGTGCGACTCTATTTTGGTCATCGTGGATAGGATGACAAAGTTTTCTCACTTCTTCCTCGTGAGGACTACCTATGCTGCCAAGGATTGTACAAAGTTGTACCTTCATAAAATTGTACAGTTGCATAGTGCGTCTGGCTCAATCATTTCAGATTGTGGCACCCTATTCTTGTCACATTTTTGGTGCTCTTTCTAGTGTGGTTTGGGGACAAAAGTAAGTCTTAGTTCAACTTTTTACCCACATTTAGATGCACAAGATGAAAGGAACATTTAGACTTTGTAAGATATATTGCAATCTTGTGTAATAGATTATGGTGGTAGCTGGTTTGATCATTTGCCCTTGACTGAATTTGTTTATAATAATAGATACTATTCTAGTTTTGGTATGGGCCTATTTAAAAGAAGGTGTAGATCCGCTATTGGGTGGTTTGAGGTTGGTGAAGTGAAAATGTTTGGCTCGAATTTGGTTTACCAAGCCATGAATAAGGTCAAGGTAATTTAGGATAGTATTTAGACCACCCAAAGTCACCAAAAAGTCCTACACGAATGTGAGGTAAAGGGACTTGTAGTTCGAGGTTGAAGATTGGGTATTCTTAAGGGTATCTCCTATGAAGGAAGTAATGCGGTTTGGAAAGAAGGAGAAACTTAGTCCTCGTTATGTTTTCCCATATGTGGTTTTTAGAAGGGTTGGTAATATTGTATATGAGTTGGATTTTCTCTCTAGAATGAGTTCTATTCATCCGATATTCCATGTGTCTATGATGCAAGAATGTGTGGGTGATCCTTTGGATGTTGTTCCCTTGGAAAACATTGGTATTTTGAATTCTTTTTCCGATGAGAAGGTCTCATGTAAGGATCTTGGATAGGAAAGTTTACCAATTACGAATGAAAGATATGGCTTCGGTGAAGGTTCTATGGCGGAACCAAAAGTCCAAGGAGGACATAAATTCCAACTATCCATTCCAAATCTCAATTTCGGAAAATCGTGCTTGAGGTATGTATTTTTCTCAATATTTTTTTTCTATGTTTGTTTATGATAGACTATAAATATCTTAGTGTTTGTTTTCTATCTTAAAGATAAGGGTAGAGATATTTGGTTTTTAATCGTACTTGTAGTGCCTCGCCCCATCATTCGAGGATGAATGATCCTAAGAGGATGGAGACTGAAACACCTCAAACTTTAGCCCTTGCAAAATTTCCTGAGTCTTGGATATTATATGCATCATACGACTTATCATACTACTTGTATGTTGTAGGTACGGGTCAAGGAACCAAGTCATATGTTGTTTAGTTTCATATTGGCCAAGTTTTGTTTTTGGTACAAGAAGTCAACACACAAGTCGTATGCACATAATATGTGAAGTATAGTGCTAACCGTATGTTGTTCAGTGTCTAGCCTTGACACTATTCCTAGGGTATGATTTGAATAGGTACTACTTATATGGAAGGGTAGGACTCATGCTAAGGGGTTGTATGGTTTATTAATTATAGTGTCCAACATTTTGATCAACATAGGAGTAAAGGGTACCACTCGTATGATGTGGGTATGAGTGGACAGGCCAAATCTTACCCTCTTATGAGTCTTGTAACTTCTTAAGCTGAGGGTAATTTTTGACATTTCCCACCGCAATCCCGCAAGACCCCACATCTTAAAACACTACTAGGTCCCTCATTCCTCACTTGGAAAGATCAAAACACTATCAAAATCCTCTCTAAACTCTCTCTGGAATATTGGGCTAGGGTTTCCACAAGGTGTTAATCCAGTGGATCAAGAGTCAAGTTCATTCCATGAATCTTCATTAATAAGACATGTAACTTTTTCTTCATAGCTAGTTCTCAAATATCATATGTTGCAAACATTGTTCTTGAATCATAAGTAATGGTTTTGAAATCTATTGTTGAGGGTTTGAATGTATATTGTTGAGTATTATTCACTCATACCTTAACTTATGTTTATGCATGATTTACTAATGGTTTTGCACATGCGGGTGCTTGAAAATTGTAACTTAAACTAAGGGGTGATAATTAACCTAACTTGATGGTCTTTGACTTGAATAATGGTTTGATAATGGTATACCTTCAACTTATTTGTAAAAATGTCTATCAGAATTATCTTGTCGCATGCTGAATTGTGTTTTAAACTAATGCTTGGTATAAGAATGCTAATGCAGGATGAATGATTTTGTAAAGGTCTTGATGACCATAAAGTGAATTGAATTGTGGTTTGAACTAAGGTATCGGCCTAATGATGTAAATGGTTGGTAAATGGTTCCATGAAGACCTTGTGGGTTATAAATGGTTTTTAATTCTAACCTTGGTGGTCTAATTGGCTAAATGGGTTTGAGTCCCTAAATTTTTAAACTGAATTGATGACTTTTTATAGACAATGGGTTCAAGAAAGTCGAATGATGATGGCTATGGCATATTGTACGCTTCCAAGTAGGGTTGGTATGAAGATATCAATGGGATGCCTTAAGTAATTAGGGTACTAATGATTGTGTGTATGCATTAATGATGTATTCAATTGGGCTTTAAAGTGGGATGCGTATCTGAGCTATGAAAGTGGAGTCTGAAGGACTAACACTAGAAACAACACTAGACAGTGTGGTTGTGTATATGTCCAAGAGGTTTGAGTACCCTGAATAGATATATGAATAGTAGGTTCGAGTCCTACATATTGTATACCTAGGTGCTACGTTACCTTGATTGTGTTGGGAGGTTCGACTCCCCCATAATTGTATATTTGGATATAGATATCCTCTAGTTTGTGCGGCTACTCACAGAAGGGCCTTTCCAAGTAGGGTAAATCTAGGCCCATATAGCCCATGGGTGTCTTGTTATATTACAGTTACGCTACATATCCCAGGTCAATGTTTTCAAAGTTCATGCTATGTCTTTTCCCCTTCTTGGCACTATATATATACATGTGATTCCATATGAAGTTTTAACTTAGTTTTACATATGGCATTATCTTATCCTTGTTCCTGAGTTATATGTTAGAGTTCCAACCACTAACCATCTCTTAATGTTGTTCCCTAGGTGATACAGGAACCAAAACTTCTTCTTCTTTTCCTGCGTAGTGACCAGGTGTTTGAGTGGATTGTGAGTTGACATTAAAGTGGTGGGCTTACTTAATTAGGAAGGTATTCATTTCATTGTCCTTTTACTCTATGTAATAGACTATGCAAGGCTTGGATTTTTTCTATTGTCAGGGGCATGTCCTACATTGTATTGACTTTAGATTGTAGAGGCTTTATGGATTAATGTGGACTTAGGTGTGATGTTTTAGTGTGTGGTGGTAATGAATGGCTTAGACATTTTATGAGTTGTTGTTAGTCTTATATTGATCTATCTTATTATATGGACGGAATTCACCCATCACTTGTGGTTGGAATGTTTGTTAGGTTAGGTGAGGGAGTGATCTCTAGTCCACGTGGGACATGAGATACCCATCACGGCCAGGCCCCTGTTTAGGTCATAACAATTAGACAAAGCTGGTAGGTTATGAACACCCGATACCTAGGATTTGATGCACGTACAATTGATAGTTTTTACCATTTCAGATTATACATATATGGCTATTTTAAAGAGTTCACTCTATGTGCTTATATATATATATATATTTGTATATGAGTTTTCAGTTTTATTCAGTTGGGAGTGGTACTTAGCACTGACTGAACGTAGGTATGAAGGTTTACCAACCAGTTGAGGATTACGACCTTTAGTAGAAGTCCCTAAGTTACAGAACTACAGTACCACCATAGGTTATAAGGGGTCACCCGCCAGTTGAGGACTGATACCCTACTCCTTTGGGACATTAGTTTAGTGGATCTACGCTAGCCAGTGTTGGTTCCCTTGGCAAGGTACTACCACCCTTACAACTAGGGTTACTTGTTGGACCCCAGTTTTGCTCAAATTGGGGTTTGTCGGTTATTTTGAGCTCCCATACTTTTTAGATTATTTTTAGTTTATGTTCAGTTTAGGTTTGTTGGACAAAGTATTCAGATATTTAGTTATTCAGTATTTAGTTTTATCCAGCATATGTTCAAGCACACATGATCAGTTTATGTTAGCTAGTTTCGTATCTCACATACTCGGTACATTCAAAGTGCTTAACGCATACTTTCCGATGCTATATTATCTCATTATATAGGTTCAGACGCTTAATACCTAGACAACATTTAGCACATTTCCGCATCACTCAATAGCATCTTTGGTGAGTCCTCGTAATTTAAGGGCTAGTTATTAACTAATTATTTTATTATTTCATTTAATTACAGTTAGTTGGAGTTAGTTGGGGGCTTTGTCCTAACAACTCAGTATGATTTAAAGGCTTTTAGATAGATGTTTAGATTATCAAAATAATGGGTTGTTAGACAGTTCTATATCTAGTTTTTAACAACATTTAATTTTATATTATTACTTCTATCAATTATGTCAGTTTGCTTTCGCCTAGTATCACTACAAGAAAAATGGTTATTAACAAAGGGAAATCTGGTCCCTAAAAGTCAAATTTTGTTCCTTAAATGTCATTAGCAACCAAAAAAATTTGGTCACCACCCGTCCTTATAGGCTTCACCACTAAATGGCAATAACAACGAGACCTTTTTTCTGGTCCTTAAAAGTAGTTAGTGACCATCTAAAATCTGGTACTTAAATATGTTTTGACGACCAACTTTCTGGTCCCTAATTATATAATAATTGCATGCTATTTTCATCCCTATAAACTTTTAGGGACCAGTTTCTGCTGATCTTAAAAAATATTTATAGCACAAAAATTGTGTTTTATGGACCATAAATTATGGTTTCATAAAAGAAATATACAATATACATTACAAAAAACAAGATGCACATAACAAAATATAAAAATAACTTTGTATATATTAAAAACTAATGTATTTACATCTCAATTGTTGTGTAGCCATGACATAATATTTATGGAACTGTTTACGCAATCCCATATCTAGCATTCATAGGATATATTGTAATATTTTGCCTAAAATTCTTGGCAAAGACTACAATCAACTTTGAATAACTTGTACGTGGTTTTCAAAACTTGTATCTTCATACATTAAAATATGTAAAAAGAAATTAAATTGAGCTTTGTCTAGATAGCACAAAATATAATTGAGGGACATCTTACAAGTAATTAGCATATGGAATGACTCAGATTAATACTTCAAAAAAAATTACCGTTGTAAAGTAATAAGACCTTTCCCATAAACAAATATTGAATACACTAATGCATCTACAATCTCACACAATAACTAACCTTAACTTTCGCTCTTTGGCTGGGCAGTAGCACAATTTCTTGACAACTACAAAAATAAATTATGACAATAGTAAAACTATGAACAAAATAGAGCACTTAAACAAATTGCAACAACATGGACACACTTAGTAATCTTATACATTCAATTAAATTTTAATGAGGATGTGTATAAAATGATTTATCTTTCAAAATAGTCCATATTTGAGCAAAATATGCATCTAAATAAACAATAATAAGCATTATAATTAGTTAACATACTGTAAGACCCCACAAAATTCTTCGCTTAACTCAATCCTTTAAGTTTGTTAAGGGGGGTCCTAGACTTAAAAATTTTTATCCAAGTATCAAGACTTAGAATTATTTTAGCCTTTGAAATTTGGAGGATTTTATTTCCGACCTTTCCCGCCTTAGTTAGTCGATTTTTAAATTGATTCATGATCAGGGTCACTTATAGATCATCTTAGGTGAGTTTTTGATTTTTCATACAAGAATAAGGGCGAGTTTGGATGCCCAAAACAGTGAAGGGTAGCGATAGCCCTGCATCGCGAGGGCCAATCAACCCAAGCAAGGGTCGTACCGCAATGAATACTTGACCTGATTAGGGATCGCATGACGATTGCTACTTGACCCAAGCAGGGGTCACGATGCAAGGTCAGGCCTATTTAGCATTATTTTAATATGGGTTGTGGGGGAAAATGAGTTATTTTCCCCACCCTAATTTAGCATTAACACGAAATTAATCAGCCTATAGGGCAAAATATCATTCTTTACTCATAAACTCTCTCAAGAGCAAGTCCTAGCCTCATCAAGTTCAAAAATTAAAGTCTCAAGAACTCACTTCAGTTTTCTCGAAAGTAGTAATCAAGGTATGTGAAGTGTTCATCCAAGGGTCCCTTCCACCCTTGGAGTCCAAGAAACTATTTTTAAACTTCAAGTTTATGCATTTCATGAATTCCATGTTGGGTTTGATTATATCCATTTTTTAAATGATTAATTGAGATCGTAATCTATGTTTTATGATACGTTTCATGTGAGGTTAATTAATATGTATGTAATATCATGAGGATCCACATACAACCCTTGAAATTGTCAATGGGGAGTTGAATTATGATGTCTACTTGTTATTTAGTGTTATATGCATATGTATGCTTGATGTATGAGCCTATGCTAACACATTTGAAGTTTTTAACTCTAAATAATTGTAAGGTATTTAGAAAATTTAGTTGTTTTTGATTAGTTTACTTTGATTTTGAAGTAAAAGTGGAGAAGAAGGGGAACCACAAATAAAGGATGCAAAAAACATTAAATCGGAAGCAAATAAAGAAGAAAGACTGGCTGACGACATCCATGACACGCCATTAGCCTGGTGATAGGCTGTCAAGGATGCCATCAGCCTTAACTAGAGAATGAGATTTGCTCTAATATTATGTGGCATTTCATGATATGGCGTCAGAGTTATGATAAAGCGTCAGGATCACCATCAACCTTAGGCAAAAATTCTCAAAATAAAAGAGAAGCTGACGACACCCATGATGCACCGTCAGACTCCTGATAGGACGTCATTGTCGCCGTCATCCTGAGACAACAAAACCCAAACTTAAAGAGAATCTGACAACATCCGTGATAGGACATCAAACTCCTGATAGGTCATCACGGTCGCCGCTATCTATTCCGGGGAAAATCTGTAACTTTAGTTTTATTTCCTTATTCAGGGTTAACTATTTAAAGCCTTGTTTTAGGGTTTTCTAAGGATCAATTGACATATCCCACAAGATAGCATATATGATTTCTCTCTCTCTCTCTCTCTCTCTCTAAGACCAATATTTTGGAGCTTTGCCTTGTGATTCAATTCAAAGTACACTTTTGACTTTCTTCATAATTGTAAGTTAATCCTTTCATTTATGAATTCTATTTGCATACTTGTTTCTTGTATCATGAGTAGCTAAACACCTGTAACCTAGATCATGGGATCTAGGGTTAGGTCATGATAAGTTGTTAAATACTATAGATTTAATAGGTGTTAGAATTTTTTGGTAATTCTGAGATTATAATTTACATTTGTTTGTTGCAAACAGTAGGCGCACTTGCTTTGGTTTGCTTGAGAAAGAAATCATAATAGTCAGAAGTAAATTATCAATAGGAACTCGGAAAGGCTTCGTTTAATAATCAGTGTTGTAATAAGTTTGATTAACCTGAGGTAAAATATGGATAGTGCATAGAGATTCCCTAAGTCTGAGAGGATTAGGATATAAGATGATTGAATAAGTAGAGAGACATTTGAGTATATCATCGATAAAGATAGCTTGTAATCCTAACCACTATGAGAGTCTTGAGTAATTTTTAGCATCTGTCATGTACCGTAATCCCTAGTGAACATAATCCTGGTTATTTCATAAAATGTTGGTTACAAATATCAAATTCAAAGTGATAATCAATTATCTTCAAAACTTAAACCCCATTTTAGGAAATAGTAAACTATTGGTGAATTAAATCCTAAACAACTTGAGTTCACACCTTATTCCCTATGGGATTCTGCCCCTACGTAGTTTGGTTTTATATTGATAACGATTGCTTACACCCATTAAAGAGTATAATTTGAGCTTTATAAAAAATGGCGCTGTTTCCAGGGAATACGGTTGTAAACTAAAAGTTTGTGTGCACTAATTTGTTGTTAGTTAAGTTTTCTTGATTTACGTTTATTTGTTATTTTTGTCTATGCAGGTTCTTAGTTTTTTATGCCAAAAACAAGAAGTTCCAGAGAACCATTATTACCAATTAATCTGGAACCTCAATTGATTGGAAGAATGGATGAACAACAGAAGGCGGAAAGACTAGCCACTTTGGCCAGGGCTCAGGTGAACGTGTAGAATTTGGGTTAACAGGTACGTCACCATAACCCTGATGATGAAGACTTGGGTGATTAGGAATTGCCGAATCCTCAAAACCCAAGGAGAGCTGAGCAAATTGCCACACTAGTGTAGTGAAATGTCAATAGAAACTGTCCAGTCCGAGGAAAGTATGGTCAACATCCTGTTCAATACAAGGCTAATGAAGATGATGAAGGAATGGATGGAGCTGGTGCAACGGGTGCTATCATTCCTCCACCATTGGCACTAGGTACAAAATTCAGTATAACAAGTACCATGATCTTACTCCTGAATCTGAAGAGGTTGTTTGGAGGCTTACCTGGTGATGACCAAAACATGCATTTAGTGAACTTCATCACTATTTGTAAATCTTTTGATAATCTGGGATAAAGCCAAAATGCAATTAGATTGAGATTGTTTCCTTTGTCCCTTTCTGGAGAGGCAACAATATGGTTAAATGAGTTAAATCTCGATTCTATAACCAACTGGAGATAGTTAAAATAGGCATTCCTAGAATGGTTCTTTCCACCATTCAGAAGGGTACAGTTGAGGGAAGAAATAACTAATTTTAGGAAGATCCCTACCGAAGCATTGCATGAAACTTAGGAGAGATTTAAGAAAAAGCTAACACAATGTCCGAACCGTAATATGATGGACTTGCACTTGATGGAGACTTTGTATAGATCTTTTAACTTTGTGACAAAGCCAAATATAGACAACGCAGCAGGTGGTTTGTTCATTGACCTCTCTTTTCTAGATGCTTCAGACATGCTAAATAAAATGACTAAGCAAAGTCGGGCTTGGCACACCAGGCATAGCCCACTTAAAAACACAGATGAACTTGCTGACCAAGAACTTGCTGTCAGGTAAGACCAAAATGGTTAAGGCTGTGGAATCTCAGGGTACTATTGCTATGAGTGCTAAGACGGAGGCAAACTATATTAGTAATCAGGGGGGGTTTTGAGGTAATAGCCAAGGGAACCAAGGTCAGAAATTTTATTACAAGCCTGATTATAAAGATAGGGAGCTGGGACATTAGAGAAGCAAGAATTACATATATGTTCCTCCTGGAAGTCGGGATGTTGCAACAACTGGCTTCGGCAAGATGTCCATGGAGGATGTGATGGAAAAGTTGTTGAAGGAAATGGAAGCTACCAACTCAGGGGTAACTACTATGAAGATTGAATTCTCTACCCTCAGTTAGTTGGTTACCTCATACTCTGCTTCTATTAAGCAGTTGAAGCAGCAGATGAGTTAACTTTTTGCTACACTGAATCAGAGAAAAAGTGGTACTTTACCTAGTGATATGAGTCAGAATCCGTGGAGTGATGGCTCATGTATGGCGATCACCACTCGGAGTGGTAAGATGTTACTTGGCCCTTTTTTGGGCAAAACTGTAGAAGATGAGGTAATTGTTGATGGACTCGAAGAGAGTAATCCAGCGGAGTCTGAGAAGATGGATAGTTCTACTGATGATTTGGAGAAGGAAAATGAGAAGGAAGAGGAAGTGGTGTTAAAGACTATCCCTAGACCACCACCTTTCTTTCCTCAATGGTTGAAGAAAAATGTCGATGATGCAAAATTTGGCAAGATCATGGCAATGCTCAAGCAATTGACAATTAATGTACCTTTGATTGAGGTACTTGAGCAAATGCCAGGATATGAAAAGTTCATGAAAGACCTCATCACAAAGAAGATAAAGTTCAGAAATGGGTAGGTGGACAATCTCTACTATTGCAGCACAGTTTCCACAGGATTCTTAATGCAAAAGATGGCCGACCCAAGAGCGTTCACTATTTCGTGCAAAGTTGGGTCTCTGGATGTTGCAAAGGCATTATGCGATTTGGGATCCAACGTGAATCTGATGCCTTTGGCTGTATATAAGAAGCTTGGTTTAGAAGCTATGACACCCACTAACATGCGATTGGTAATGGCAGATAGGTCGATAAAATGGCCTGTTGGAATTTTGCATAATGTGCTGGTGAAAGTAGCAGACTTTATTCTTCCTGTGGATTTTGTAGTACTGGATTATGATGTAGACTTTAAGGTACCCATTATTTTGGAGAGGACTACTGTTAGAAATAGGAAGAGTAATAATTGACATAGAGTTGAATGAGCTTATGTTTAGGCGTGGAAAAAAAAGGCAAAATTCAAAATGGATCAACCCATGACCCAAATAAAAGATATGAGTGCCTTCCCAATCGTTGGCGTCTTCTATGATGATGGAAAACGAGTATCAATAGGTTGTCTTGGCTAAGTCTGAGTAGTCAAGATAAGCCAATCGTGTCGCGACAGTAAATCAGGCACAATTGGGAGGCAACCCAAATTTTTTATGTTGAAGCAAGTGCTTTTATTTTTTTATAATTAGGATTTAGTACGGAGAAGGTGGAAAATGAGAAGGTCAGCTGAAAGGTCATGACGACATCTATGATAAGCCATCACAATTGTGACAAGCTATCACGATTATCGTCAGCTAGGCCAAGCTTGAGGCATTCTCTGTTAAGGGTGACGACGTTCGTTATAGGATATCACACTCGTGATAAGCTATCATAAATCACCGTCAACCCATAACCTTAAAAGATGAATTCTGGACCCATTTTAAAGTAAATCCGACCCGGCCCAACTGTGAAACCTTTTCAAATTTCTGCTAGTTTTATTTCTTTTTCTTTAGTTATTTATTACCTTAGTTAGTTGATCTACTCTTTTAAAAAACTCTTAAGAAAACAAATTCTCTTGTGTGGGTTTGCACTTCACAATCAAGGAGTTCTTCCTATTTCTTCCTCTTTTTATGCGTGAAACCAGTTTAAAGGCTCCATCAGGTATACTCTACTTTAACTCTTACTTTCTTGTGATAAGTGATAGAAAAATTTCAACCTAAGTCCCTAAGAAGCTTACACCAAGTTCAGCTTGAAAAAAAAAACTAAAAATCATACCTAGGGTTTGCTGAGCAGACCCCAGGGTTTAAAAGTCAGCTCACAAATTGGAATTCAAGTGAATTTTGGGAAATAATGGGGACCAAAAATTGAGTAAAAATCAAAAGTGGATTTTGATAAGAGCTGACGACATTTATGATAGGCTATCACAATTGTGATCGCTTATCAGTAATGTTATCAGAAGCTGCTAAAAAAGAATTGGATTCTGTTTAGGATTGACGACATTCATCATAGGATATCATAATTATAATGGCTTATCAAGAATGTCATCAAAAGTTGTTCAAATTTTGAAGGTTCTATCTGAGGTTGACGACAATCGCGATAAGCTATCACGGTAGTAACGGCTTATCAAGAAATGTCATCACACCTGGAACCTGAGGCATGAATGAGCTTAATTGATTAATGAATTTGTGTTTGTGTTATTGAGGGTTGACTAATGTTCTTTTATTGTCTCCAGGAACTTTACAATGACACCAATAAGAAAGAGCCCCATAATACCAAAGAAATAGGGGAAATAAAGTGTATGTCATAAGTTCATCGATGAGGAATCTGATTATGAAGAGGAGAAACCTTTGCTCAGGATGCAAAATAAAAAGCCACGTCCGAAGAAACCTTCACCACCATTGCCCATTTAAGTGGAGGATAGTGATGACACTAAAACAACAATTGCTTCTGAGTAAGAGGGTTCGGAACAGCATGAGTCTGAACATGTTAAATCTAAAGAAGAGAAGCAAGAAGAGTCTTAGGAGTCTGAGTCTGAGGAAACAGTATCGGGGTCCCCGTCCACTTAACAGCAAGAAGGGGAAGAGTCTCCAAAAACTTATCAAATGTAAGAACCCGGAAGTTTGAGACAATGCTAGGTGGTAAATTCCTAAAGAAAAGAGCATCTACACTGTCGGACATCACAGAAATAACAGAACAAGAGCTAAAAGGCTACTTCAGGTATAAAAGTTGATTATCATAAAAGGGTTGAGCAGGTACCCGGAGGTAGAATAGAAGTTCCAAGAGTATGGATTGGGGATGACCACAAAAGGAGGAGGATTATTTTGTCCTACATTGGTTCGGTAGTTCTACATGAACTACCAAGTTCAGTTAGAAAACATGTGCAGGCCAGGTGAAAGAGTAGCAGACCTACCCCTATTGGATAGAGTGCAGGTAAAAGGTGTAAAGTTTGATATTTACATTAGAACTATCAACAGATTCTTCCATTGCCCCAACTTTACTCCTTAGGCCACTGCATTATCAGTTTATGTTCGAATTAAGAACCAAGAGAAACAATGTTCGTGGTTGGCCAACATCATAGCTGACAGAGAACCAGCATGGGTGACAAACCCAAATGAGAGAATATGTAAGTCTTCTTTGACTCAAGAGGCAAAGTTTTGGTGGGGAATAGTGTGTGTCTGACTGATGCCCACTATGGAAACAACATTCTGGGTAATGACCGAGCTATTTTAGTAGGAAGCATGGTGCAATAGTTATTCGTGAACTTCAAGGACATCATTGCTAATGAGGTGAATATTAGGATGTCGAGAACCGACACTGCTTATCCTTTTCCTTGTCTTATCATGGAGTTGTGCTAAGCTGATAATGTGCCAAAAATTGCAAGATTTAATAATGAGGTTCCTCCTTAAAAGACTCATAATCCCATACGGTTTGATGAGAATCAACCAGTATTGACACTTGATAGAGGTGTACAGGTAGCAGCGGACCCCCTAGTTAAAAATGTAGGAGCAGCACCTCATGTGGAAGTGCAAGATTCGGAGATTGGGCAACGAAATTTTTCAGCATAGGCAGGTTTAGTTACTGAGACTGAAGCCAACCCCTCAATTCCTATAACATCAGCAACATTTACCTTTCAGCCTATTGATATAAAAAAAGTGGCTAAACAATCCAAGTGGTGTAAGGAATAGCTACATGCTTTTTCTAAAAAGTTTGTCGTTGTTTTGGACAAGAGAATCAAGGCTGCTCTTGAGCCTTTTGTGACTTTTCCTGAGTGGGTTGCAGATTTGGAGAACTGATTCGATGCACGGGTAAGAGAAATGTTGGGAGCTGATCTTTCTAAATTTAGAGAAGCATTGGAAAAAGTAAAAGCAGAAGAAGAAATTACCAACAAGTTCCGCCTTGCCTGAATCTGAAGAAGAAATTACCATACTTGACCTCACCGCAGATTCCCTAAAAAATAAAGAAAAGAGGGAAAAAAGGGTAAAGATAAGAGAGAAGAGCCAGACAGTGAGGAAGAAAACAGAGTAAAAAAGAAGGCCAAGAAAAAGGCCAAAAAGAAAGAGTTGAAGAAGGCAAGATTGGAGTCCCTGGATGATACAGAGAAATGGGAGGTAGCCATCCAAGCTAGGGCTGCAGGTGCTTTATCTACCCAAGCTCCCACCACTGCTAGGCCAGATGCTCCTGATGGAGAGAAGACACCAGATGATGCAGTAGCAGGGTAGGAGACCCAGGATCCGTGTGCTTAATTGTCTTTAGGTATAGCCTAACCCTTAGTAAAGTTTATTTTTAATTTTAAGTTGAGGGTGTAGGGTAGGTTGTTTTTGTAACATATACTGTAGATTACTAGGAGTAGTGCAAGTACTTGAGGTAGTTAGCTTATTTTGTCATTTTTGAATACCTCTCCATTTGTCTGATATAGTGTGTACTATGAAAATTGCATCCATTATAATCATGATGTATCTTTTTGTGGCATTAGTATGGCAGCTGAATAACCCTTGTTAAACAAATGCATGAATCAGATAAGTAGTGATATATGATTTACTTGTGTGCCATGTGTGTGTAAGGTCTTACTCAGTTATCGTTGTGTGTTAAATCTAGAACTTTCCCTGTTAGTCTTGCCATGGTCATAGGATAGGCGTTAGGAAAGGATCATAGGCCATTTTTTATTTTTTACTCACTTTAGCCAAAATGACTTTCCCTATGTGCATAATATCCCTTGATCCCCTTTTGAGCCTAATTAGCCTATTTTTTTCTTCAATACCTCTCACCTTTCCGTTCATATCACAATGAACTTGTTTTGGCCCTGGTCCTCCTTGGACACTGTGCACCTTGACTCAGGCAACCAGCCTAAGTTGAGGGTGGCTATCATAGGGGTGCATAATGCAAAATGAGTATGAAGAGAGAGAGAATAAGAGAAATAAATAAAAAGTTGGGTGCAGTAAAAAAAATAAGAAAAGAGAAAGATGTTTAAAAGATGATAATAAGATAATATGATAATTGAAAAGGCCACACCCACCTTGAGCATGTGTGATCAATAAAAGAGGCGAAGAAAATAAGGTTAAGAGTTGAAACCCTGAGAGTTTAGAGTAGTGTCAAGGAGGCTTAGCCACTCTGAAATATCCATGAATATTTTATCAGCCCCTGGATAATATTACAAGCCTAAGAAAAGCTTTATAGTGATCCTAACTGACCTGTCTGAAGACTTGGGTACTGACTATAAGGGAAAGCCTATTGCATTTGACACGCAATGTTTGGAACTTCATTCTGAGAGTGATTTTTGTGTTTATCCTTGTGTTTATGTATGAGAATTATGATATGAGTAAAAAAGGGATTTCTTTGTTGTGAGGGCACACTAGGTATGTTGGTAATCAGTGACTTGCTCGGATACCGTGATTTGGGTATGTGCTAGTTGTTATTGCTGAATTTGGGCCATATCTTGAGGTTTGTGAGTTGCATGGTTGTTTTCAATGATAGACACAGTTTCTCTAAATTTGACTGACTTTGGATGTGGTAAATGTACTCTGAACTAATATGAGTAGTTAGCTGCCAAATTGTACTCTGTATACTCTTAGTTATGTTATTGTTGCTTGAGGACAAGTAATTTTTTAAGTTGAGGGTGTTGATGTGTGAGCCTATGCTAAAACATTTGAAGTTTTTAACTCTAAATAATTGTAAGGTCTTAAGCAACTTTAGTTGTTTTTGATTAGTTTACTTTGATTTTGCTGTAAAAGTAGAGAATAAGGAGAACCACAAATAAAAGAAGCAACAAGCATGAAATCGAAAACAAATAAAGAACAAAAAGTGGATGACGACATCTATGACACACCGTCAGCCTGGTGATAGGCTGTCAAGGATGCCATTATCCTTAACAAGAGAATGAGATTTGTTGCAACATTGTGATGGCAGTCATGATAAGGCATTAGAGTTGTGATAAGCCGATAGGATCACCGGCAACCTTAGGAAGAAATTATCAAAATAGAAGAAGATCTGACGACATCCATGATAAGCCATCAGACTCCTGATAGGACGTCATTGTCGCTATCAGCCTGAGATAGAAAAATCCAAAGTTAAAAAAAATCTGACAACGTCCATGATAGCCCATCAAACTCCTGATAGGCCATCACAGTCGCCATCATCTATTCCGAGGAAAATATGTAACTTTAGTTTTATTTCCTTATGTGGGGTTAACTATTTAAAGCCTTGTTTTAGGGTTTTCTAAGGATTGATTGACATATCCCACAAGATAGCATATATGATTTTTCTCTTTCTCTCGCTCAGACCAATATTTTCGAGCTTTGCCTTGTGATTCAATTCAAAGTATACTTTTGATTTTCTTCATCATTGTAAGTTAATCCTTTCAATTATGAATTCAATTTGCATACTTGTTTCTTGCATCATAAGTGGCTAAACACCTGTGACTTGGATCATGGGATCTAGGGTTAAGTCATGATAAGGTGTTAAATACTCAAGATTTAATAGATGTTAGGATTTTTTGGTAATTCTGAGATTATAATTTATGTTTGTTGGGTACAAACAGTAGGCGTACCTACTTTGGTTTTCTTGAGAAAGAAATCATAAATTGTCGAAAGTGAATTATCAACATGGACTCAGAAAGGCTTTATTTTATAATCAGCGTTGTAACAAGGTTGATTAACCTGAGTTAAAATCCGGATAGTGCATAGAGATTCCCTAAGTTTGAGAGGATTAGGAAATTAGATGTTTAAATTGGTCGAGAGATATTTGAGCATATCATCGATAAAGATAGCTTGTGATCTTAACCACCGTGAGAGTCTTGAGTAAATTTTAGCATCTGTCATGTACCGTAATCCCTAGTGAACATAATCTTGGTTATTTCATAAAATGTTGGTTACAAACATAAAATTCAAAGTGACAATCAATTATCGGCAAAACTTAAACCCCATTTCAGGAAACAATAAACTACTAGTAAATTAAATCGTAAACAACTTAGGTTCATACCTTATTCCCTGTGGGATTTGAAGCCAACCTAGTTGGGCTTTATATTGTCAATGATCGCTTACACCCATTCAAGAGTGTCATTTGAACATTATCAATGCTCACCAAGTGCTTGATGAATTACTCATGTGAACTACTAAGGGAAAGAGATCATGTCATGTTAGCTTATATGCAAGTTGTATCATGCAAGTGTTTGATAAAATGTTTCCATGAATGAGTTGTGAACAAGTGCACATGATTATGCTTTTCAAACTTATGCTATGATTTACCTTTCATGCTATCGAGTCCTTGGGGTTTTCAATGCCCAAAACCTTATTTTTGATTACCTAGAGCTTTAGTCAGTTAAAGAACTCAGGAAATTCAATACTATTATGTCAATCCACAGAACTCAGTGAAGTTAGTTCAGTTTAGTTAAATAGTACAATTAGTAATAGTTCAGTCAATCTCTATACAGTCTAGGAATCAGTTCAGTATTTATTTAGTTGGGAGTAGAATTTAGCACCGAGTGAACCCAAGGATGGGGGCTCACCTACCAGTTGAGGGTATGGTCCTTAGAAGCAATCCTTGTATTCAAGAATTACGTAGCCAGCATAGATTGAGATATCTCCCTACAATACTAGGGTTGATATATCTTATTTGAGATTTCCTACCAGCGAGGGTTAACAGAAAAGCTTCCTATTAGACAGGGCTAATTCACAGCTTGTCCTTACCCGTGGCATGGTATTGACATCCTTCCAACTTTGGTTATAGATTAGACCCCAAACCAGTTAGAGAAGGGGTATGTCAGTTAGATTATTATTTTCCACAGTCTCAATTTCAGATTCAGTCTCAGTATAAAACTCTGTTCAGTTCTATAGATTTAGGATTGTTAGATCCAGTCACTCAGTTCAGTTTAGAACTTAGTATAGTTCCATAGATTTAGGACTATCAGATATAGTCATTCCATTATCAGTAATTCAATATCAGTATACTCAGATATTAGATAATCAATACTCTCATTCGGTCATATTCATGATATTCAGTTTGTATTGTTCATGCATATGAACCCATGTATTTCAACCTACCTCACTGAACATACCAGTATATTCAAAGTACTGATGCATGCTGCCTTTCTTTTGCTCTATGATGTCTTATATCAAAGGTTTTGAAGCACGGGCTCCCAAGTATTCTTAACAGTTCAGACTTTCAGCAGTCAAAGATAGTGATGAGTTCTCATAGTTTAAGGACATAATTATTTTATTTTAGTATTTCAGTTATTAGTTCACTTTTAGTTGTTGGAGTTAGTTGGGGGCTTGTCCCATCAACTCCACAATTTCGATAGATTAGAGGCTTTTCAAACTAGAGTATTTTCATATAGATATTTTAGTTTTAGTATTGTTATACCGTATTCAGTCTATTTATAGTATTGAAACTTATGCCCAATTTTTGCCTACTTAACACATATTTACAGTATTATTATTCAGTTATTATAGCAGGTACCAGACATGGGTTAGTTTGTGCTCCTCCGAGATTATGAGCACTATGTAGCATCCGGGGTAAAGACTCGGGGCATTACAAACTTAGTATCAAAACCAGGTTCAATAGAGTCCTAGAAAGTATGATAGCTACATCTAGTAGGGTCTTGTGCATAGGTGTGTTACGCGCCACACTTATAGATTAGAGGCTACGAGATGTTTAGGAAAATTTTAACTTCTTTCTGTATTCATATCATGTAAGTGAGCATGACCTCTAGTAAAAGTATTAGCCTAATTCACTTCTTCTTTTCACTTCTAGAACATGCCACCCAAAAGGACTAAAAAAGAAGAACCAGAAATTAGTCAGAACCTCAGCCCGTTCAGGTAGATCCCCTGGACAAGCAGGTCTCTCATGCAGAACTCAGGCCTACATTTAATACTCTAGACAATTTAGTCACAACTCAGAATGAACAACCAGCTATTTTCCCAGCTAACCTAGTGGCCAATACTACTATAGCTAGCATTAGGGATTTCACCCAAATGAATCTTCCCTTATTCTTAGGTTTTAAGTCTGAAGGGGATCCGTAGAAGATCCTCGACCAAGTTCAGAAAGTCACAAATATCATGGGAGTGACTTCTAGTGAGAGTGCTAAGTTAGCAACCTATTAGCTGCAATATATAGCCCATACGTGGTTTAGGCAGTGAAAGGTAGACAAGGGTGTTGATGTAGAGCCCATAGAATGGGAAGAGTTTACTATGACCTTCTTAGATAGATTCTTTCCCTTAGAGTTTAGTGAAGCCAAGGTATTAGAGTTCATCAATCTCAGGAAAGGAAATATGAGTGTGAAAGTGTATTCCCTCAAGTTCACTAAGTTACCCAGGTATGCTCCCCATGCAGTAACAGACAATAGATCCAAAATGAATAAGTTTGTGTCTGGGGTATCGGGTAGAGTGTTTAAGAAGTGAAAGCTTATGATGTTGATGAGGGATATGGACATATCTAGGCTTATGGTCCAAGCTCAATAGCTTAAGGAGAAGAAACTTAAGAAGAAGACAGAAAATAAGAGAGCCACAATAGGTAGTTGTAGTTTTGCCTAGCCAAGGTTAGAGGGTGGTAACCATTCTCAATTTAGTTAGAAGTTCTCAGCCCC
This sequence comes from Capsicum baccatum var. pendulum, assembly GCA_030864225.1. Taxonomy (NCBI): domain Eukaryota; kingdom Viridiplantae; phylum Streptophyta; class Magnoliopsida; order Solanales; family Solanaceae; genus Capsicum; species Capsicum baccatum. The sequence continues at coordinate 158,940,763 of CM061561.1, read as the reverse complement.
AGTTCTATCTTCATCTAGTACACCAGTACCAAGGTTCAGGAATGACAGTCATGATGAGGCGCCAGGCTCAAAAACCCAAAGTAGTGCAAATGGTGGTCGTACTAATCCGCTTTGCGTAGAATGTATTAAGAATCGTAAAGGTATGTGAAGAGTCAGCAGTGATGTGTGTTTTGGATAGGGTGAGTCAAGTCATAGAGTATGAGATTGTCCTAAGTCTAGTGACAAGATCAGAAAACTTCAATCCAGGCAAGATCAGAAAAGTTCCCCTGATGTGGTCATTGGTATGTTATAGACCTCCCATTTACATATTTATGTCTCATTAGATCCAGGAGCTTCTCTGTATTTTGTAACTCTTTGCATAGCATTAAACTTTAAAGTCAGACCAAATATTAACAAAACTATTCTCAGCCTCCACCCTAGTGGGTCAGTCTATCATAGCCCTCCGGGTATACAGTAACTGTCCGGTTATATATCTTAGGTAGTCAGGCTTCCTGATTTCAGTAGTAATATTAGAAAAGTAATGGGTGAGAATGATGCCCAACCCATTTTTACCTCAGTTTAAAGTTTTGTACTTCAGTTATTATGATACCTTCGCATGCTTTATGTCTCAGCTCCATGAACTCAACTTATATTCGCATACTTTCTATAGAATCATGTGCATTTCCCTTTTCTTAGTATGAGGAGTTCCAGTTCGCTCAGTAGCACAAATCATGCTCCATGAATACGGAAACTCCAAAACTTAGGTCATGCAGTTAATGACTTCTACACTCATGCCTTACAGTGTGTTCAATACCAACTACCATTTGAATCATAGTCTCAGTTATAGTATTAGTTATAGTATCAGTCTCAGTCCAGTAATTAGATCAGGAACTCCGTTCAGTTTTAGGTTTGCTCAACCATAGCATATAGTTATCAGTTAGTCAGTTATTAGTATTTTAGTACCTAATATTTTAGAACCATGTTATACGGTTGGTCTTGCATTCTTAAATAATATAGCTTTCACGAATTCATGCTCAGTTACCTCATATTACCCAGTCAGTCCTTACCTCATATACATGATACTCTATAGTTTTATTCAAGTTATTCAAACTAAGTACAGTTCAGTCTTACACACCTAGTATTTAGCTATTAGTTATTTGGTTAATCAGATAAGTTAGTTTGTTTATGCATTCATGCGCAGCGCCCGTGCAAATATTTTACAGTAGTCCCAAGTGAACTATAGTACTATGGTAAAGAGTGTAGTTTAGAAAGTATTCAAGGGATATGTCAAAGCTTGAAAATTTATGGTTGTAGTGCATAAGTCTTAGTCACTATATCTTAGATGATGATTAGTAGGCCTCACTTCATATTAGAAATTTTAGCCACATTGTGATATCTTATTTAGATAATGCCAAGCTTTTCTTTCTCTGTAAAGTTGTTGGCAACTCAATAAAAAGAGTGTCAGAGAAAATCTCCAATTGAAAATAAGTTTTCAGTATGAGTTAGTTCGTAAAGCTAGTAATTCAATTTAGTAGTCAGACGGATAAATTTGCGTGGTGTGGTTTTCCATCTTTCCATCTAGTTACACTATTCGAAGTCTTATGAAAGTAACTATTTAAAAATCGAGAAACCATGTGGTTGCAAGTTCAGCACACTCTGAGTGACATGCCTTAGTTTCAGATCCCCTATATGTAAGTCATGATTAAGTTCGCAGGTGCCCTGTGCATCGTCTCAGTTTTTTCTCAGTATCTCAGCCAAGTGAGTATTCTTCAGGTGACATAATATCCCAAGAAGGAGATATACTATAACCCCCCCCCCCCCACGTTTTCATGACCTAAATCTTCCATCTTCTCTTTACGTAATGAATTCTGTTTGGAGTAGTGGGTACTCATGGGTGGACCCTCAAGTTCTAATCTCATCCATAAGCCATTTATTCAGGGGCTCAATTTCATTCATAATAATCAGTTCTTGTATCACATTTCAGGCTCAGTTATGTTCTCATGTTCCCGTTCATGTGTATTCAGTAAATAATCTCGAGTTCAAGATCGATGATTTGGTATTCTTAAGAATCTCTCCTATGAAAGGAGTAAAGAGGTTGGAAAGAAGGGAGAAACTCAGCCCCTGATATATCGGTCCTAACCAAATTCTCAGTCGTTTAAAAAAGGTAGCTTTGGAGCTTGAGTTACCTTCAGAATTAGCTTAATATATCCAGTGTTCCATGTCTCCATGATAAATAAATATATAGGTGACCCAGCAGCCGCAGTCCCTATAGAGGGCATAGACGTTCAGAATAGTCTCTCTTGTGAAGAGGTTCAAGTGGAAATCCTTGACTATCATTTTTGTAGACTGAGGAACACAGAAGTCCCTCTAGTCAAAGTTCTTTGGCAGAATCAATCTATTGAGAGAGCTACTTGTGAAGCAAAAAAAGATATGCAGACCAAGTATCCCACCTCTTTTCCGCAAAATTAGACTCAGATCAAGGTAACAATTCTCTTTAAAAACTTACTCAGTTCCATGCACAAATGTTCCTCGCGAACTTGGAATCAATTACAATTGCATATTCAGTCATGCATTCATCAATCATGTTTAGTCATGTAGTCATACATCAAACATGCATGTTCAATATATATATAAACTCAGCTTATCAGTAATATTAATTACGAAATCATGCATCAGATATGTATGTTCAGTATGAAATTCCAATATAACCATAGTCTCAGCCATGAAATCACGTTTTAGTTGTGTATGTCTGGTACGTACTTGCAGTCTGTCAGTTCTCCCATATTAGTCAGTCTTATTCGAAGACCCTGCAAAATTCTTAGCTTAACTCAGTCCTTTAAGCTTGTTAAGGGGGGTCCCAGACTTAGAAAATTTTAGCTAAGTATCAAGACTTAGAATCATTTTAGCCTTTCAAATTTGGAGGATTTTATTTCCAACCTTCTCAACCAAGTTAGTCAATTTTTAAATTTATTCACGATCTGGGTCACTTGTAGATCATCACAGGCGAGTTTTGAATTTTTCAGACTAGCGTAAGGGCAAGTTTGGATGCCCAAAATAGTGAAGGGTTGCGATAGACCCATTTCGTGAGGGCCACTTAACCCAAGTAAGGATTTCGCTACGATGGCTACTTAATCCATGTATGGATCGCATTGTGATGGCTACTTGACCTAAGCAAGGGTTGCAGCACGACGTCATCCCTATTCAGCATTATTTTAATAGGGTTATGGGGGCAAATGGGTCATTTTCCCCACCCTTATTCATCCTTAACATAAAATTAATTAGCCTATAGGGCAAAATCTTATTCTTTACTCATAAACTCTCTCAAGAGCAAGCACTAGCCTCATCATCTTCAAGAATTCAAGTCTCAAGAACTCACTTCAATCTTCTCGAAAGTAAGAATCAAGGTATGTGAAGTGTTCATCCAAGGGCCCCTTTTACCCTTGGAGTCCTAGAAACTATTTTTAAACTTCAATTTTATGGATTTCATGAATTCCATGTTAGGTTTGATTATATCCATGTTTATAATGATTAATTGGGATTCTAATCCATGTTTTATGATATATTTCATGTGAGGTTAATTGATATGTGTGTAATATCATGAGGATCCAGGTACAACCCTTGAAATTGTTAATGGGGAGTTGAATTATAATATCTACTTGTTGTTTAGTGTTATGTGCATATGTATGCTCATTAGGAGTTGAATGAGCAATGAAAACGTGCACATGATTATGCTTCTCAAAATTATGCTATGATTTACCTGTCATGTTATCGGGTGATAGGGGAATTCAATACTCAAAAAGTTAGGTGTTTACCTAGAGGTTCAATCAGTTAAAGAACTCAGGAAATTCACTAGTATTCTATCCGTGCACAGAACTCAGTAAACTCAATTTAGTTCAGTCATATAGTACAATTAGTAATGGTTCAGTCAAGCTCAATAAAGTCTAGGAATCAGTATAGTGTATATTCAGTTGGAAATAGGATTCAGCACCTAGTGAACCCAAGGATGGGAGCTCACCTGCCAGTGAAGGGTGTGGTCCTTAGAAGCAATCCTTGAGTTCTAGAACTATGTATCCAGCGTAGGATGAGATATATCCCTACAAGACTAGTGTTGATATATCTCATTTGAGTTTTCCCACCAGCGAGGGTTGATAGAAGAGATTTCTGTCAGAGAGGGCTAACCCATAACTCGTCTGTACCCGTGGCACAATATTGACACCCTTCCAACTAGGGTTACAGGTTGGACCCCAAATCAGTTAGAGAATGGGCATGTTGGTTAGATGATTATTTCCCACAGTCTCAGTTTCAGATTTAGTCTCAGTATATAACTCAGTTCAGTTCTACAGATTTAAGACTATCAAATCCAGTCACTTAGTTCAGTTCAGAACTCAATACAGTTCCATAAATTCAAGATTGTCAGATACAATCATTCAGTTATTAGTAATTCAGTATCAGTATTCTCCGATACCAGTTAATTAGTATTCAAATTCAGTATCCTGTGTTATTATGTTTTTAGTTATAGTATATGTATGTATGCATGTACTCTTATTCAGTCATATTAATGATATTCAATTAGTAGTGATCATGCATATGAACCCAAGTATTTTATCCTACCTCACTGATCATACCAGTACATTCAAAATACTGATGTATGACTTTATTTTGTTCTATGATGTCTATATCATAGGTTCAGACATGCGGGCTCCCGAGCACTCTTAGAAGTTCAGACTTTTAGTAGTCAGAGTTAGTGGTGAGTCCTCATAGTTTGAGGCTATGATTTTTTTTCTTTCAGCATTTCAGTTATCTGTTCACTTTTAGTAGTTAGAGTTAGTTGGGGGCTTATCCCATTAACTCCGTAGTTCAGTCAGATTAGAGGTTTTTCAGACTAGAGTATTTTAAGATAGATATTTTAGTTTTGGTATTGTTATGCTGTATTCAGTTCTATATAAAGTGTTAAACCTTATGGCCTATTTCTGCCTACTTTTCATATATTTATAGTATTATTATTCAGTTATTGCAACAGGTACCAGACATGGGTTTGCTTGTAGTCCTTTAGGATTATGAGCACAGTGTAGTGTCCAGGGTACAAACTCGGGGCATTACACAAACAATGCTAAAGAAACATTTAGCAATACAAACGAAAAAGTCCAATTGTACACTGCACATAAGGAGATGAGCTTGTTAGCTTTAGAGTATCTGCATTCAAACTATATTCATCACAGACACCTTAATTATGCAATATATACACCATAGAGGACAATGATATAAGGTTTGGTGATTTTGATTAGCAAGATTAATCAATGTAGAAGTTCGTGCTTTCTCAATTGCTGGTAGTCCAATCACATGTGCCCTCAGCTCCTTACTGACAATACCCTATGGCTACAAATTGGATATATGGTTGCTAATATTCTGAATTATTGACTGGGTTCTGCTCTCTCCACATTGATTATATACTCCTCCATCTTTAAAAAATTAATAAAAAATATGCTAAAGAAAAATCCATAAGATAGATCAACATCTGCCAACTTGTTAAGGCAACAACATTTGAAACTATACCTTCTCTTATGTCAAAACCCTTCATATGTTATTCTCCCTATGAAGTCCCCAAGCAACACGAAAGAGAAAACATAATCGTTACCTAAAAAATCAATTAGTCTGACAGATAGCAAAAAGAAACAATTGAAGCTAAAAGAGAAGAGAGAATCTTCCTTTACTTATAGTTTGATAATTTTACTCTCAAGTCCCCTCTTTTCCCCTGTAGCCACATTGTTGTTCAATGGCTATAGATAACAAATCAAAGACAAAAATGGCAGCCAAACAAAGAATATACAATGTTATCATCCAAAAATTAAGGCAGTGAAGAAAGGTGTATACCCTTTACATCGAAGAGTACAAGGTTTCTATATTACTTATGTTAGTGAAAAGAAATGACAAGCTCCTCAAGAAGTTGTTAATGTTATTGACTTTTTTTATAAAGAGCTGGTCCAGGGGACAAGTTTAAAATTAGGACAAGGAGAGTTATCAAAAAAACCTATAAACAAAAAAGTTGATTTCAAATATTCTAATTCTTCTAGTAGTGATGATGATGATGATGAACATGAACACGACGATAATGGGAATGATGAACACTAGATGAAGGAGTAGAATTCAAAATTTGAGCCACACCAGGAGAAACTTGATGATGAGATTGACATCTTAAAAACTGGTAAATCTGAGCCTGACAACAAGGATAACATCTTTAATTATGAACAAATACAAGGAAATACTAAGAATAAGAATGAGCTATAGACAACTAATGAACCGAATTATATTGAAGTTAGGGTGCCAATTGCAGAGAAACAATGTGTTGAAAGAAAAGCATCAGAAGCAAGAAATATTGCATTTGGTAAGACAGAGGAGAAATCTATTGATAAACTAATTGAAGCTGAGCTTGCTGAATTAGGAGACAAAAGCAAGAGGTATTTTAGCTACCTTGACTTAGGTGGTAATGGTGTTTTATTTTTTCATATGATCAAGAAAGATGGAGATCCCAACCTTAAGGAAATTATTCAACATATGTTGTCCTCACTTACATTGACAAAGAAACATGTATCATGGTTTATATTGCGAGTGTTACAATTAAAGTAACATGTTATGCATTAGAAAAGGAAATTGGTAAAGAAATACAACCTTTCATTACAAAATATTTGCCTTCTGAAAGTGACACCCCAAAGAAGATTGTAGTCTTTATGAAGCCCGAACAAATACAGGAATCAATATGATAAAAATCATTGATACTGTGGATAAATTAGTTCCTTCACCTCACAAAGTTAATCTTAGCAACCCTGAGATAAACATAGTGCTAAAAATAGTCAAGACTGTGTACTTGCTTGGAGTTGTTGAAAATTACAAGGAGTTGTCCAAGTATAACTTGAGGTTTCAGGTAAAGCATTGGGATCGAAGAGAATTCTATTGTGTGTTCAAATTTTCCATGTTTGATGTTTTTTAAACTCATTAGAGATCTAATAATTATGTTTTAGGTTAGGATTAATGATGTTAGAATTCCTATGTTGAGGGAAATCTTACTGGAACTTTACGTTAAAAGATTTGATCATGTTTTCAGCTTTACTTTGGACAATAATTAACGTTTGTAAGATGCATTTGTTCTATTATTTCTTTGTATTATTTCATGTTTCTGAATGTATCTTCCTATAATTGTACATATGAGATATAAATTAATCTAAAAGAAATCATCCTTTACTTAATATCCCACCAAAAAATATATCATTTGAGCATAACACATTCTAAGCCAAACTTGAGACTAAGAAGTTGATCCAACAAGTGTACTTAGTTAGGATCTCTAAACATAGTGAGGATTCTATAAGTGAGAAGATCAGCGGGGAAGCAACAATTTTGTAAAGGAAAACTAAGATTATATCAAGATCTTAGTTCAAGGGAAAAAATATTATCTGGTGACAAGAGAATGATAGATTATTTAAAGAGTATGAAAGAGTAGTAAGAGAAAAGGGATTGAGGTGTTGAGTAGTGCACTCGTCACTAAGGAAGCAGATATATTGCAATCTATATCCAAAAAGCTTAGAATAATAACATTTTCTAAATGAAGATCAAGTGATAAAACATGATCCACTTATGAAGAAAGAACTTCATCAAATTCCCAAATGACAAAACCATATACTGATCAGGAAGCACTAAGATGTTATGTCATTAAAACTGAATATGGTAGTTAGTATAGAGAAGCTATTATTTACTACATATGATATGGAAGCAATTGTTCACTTCTACATAAAGATGATCTAGAAAATAAGAAACCAAATAGTATAAGAAAGATGCTCATCAAATACTGGATAATATTTTTTCATAGATCAAGTCACTAGTCGAGTCAACTAGTAAGAAGGACAAAGATATTTGTGGGAATCCCACTCAATAAATAGCTAAAAATTTAGAGTCTCTTTTGGATGTTTGTGTATGACTACTTAAACAGGAAAATATTGATAAGCTTACTAGTGGGCTGAAACTATTTGGGGATGGTGGAATATCGTCTAGAGAAACAACAATCTCATTGACAAAAACTCTCATGATAGCATAAAAATTAGAATTAAGGGATCGTGCTACCCCTAAGAGTTGCATATCATTATCTGCAATAGATCTGGTTTCCTAGAAATTAATTCATGCAGCTAAAAATATTTCAAATTTCCTACCACTTTATAGATAGAAGCAGAAAAGAAACCTATCATTGAAAAGTTAATAAATGTTAACTACGATAGTGATGATAGAAAAATTGACACAGCAAAATTAAAAGGACCAGAGAGACTCAAAAGAGGTTTCTAACAACAATCTAGTATAGAAAAGGTATAAAAGAGGAAATGGGAGAGTAGAATCTTATACTCTATTACAGAAAGTTTATCGAATTTTAGCAAACGTTATAAATTACTCATTTAACACTAATACTTACTATGGCTGGACTACAACCATTTTGTACCAAATGTATAGTTGAGGCTGGATTATACTCGTTCCTTATAGCTTACAATCATATGCGTAGTTAATTGCCACCCTAATTACAAAAAGTCAAATGCTTACTACATTTTCTCAAAACATAGATCTATAAAGTTTAGTTATATATATAAATTCCTTCAAGTTGATCCAAAACTTACCTCATGGTTAAAACTATTAGCCTTCTACTTCGGTTTCTTCTCCTTTTTAGAGTACATAGATCTATGTTCTGCAGACTCTTCACTTTCAATGCTGCACCCATATCGAATTCTGCCAAAAATACACTAGTTTTGACGAATCAGACACGCATTCGTTGATATTATTAGAGTGTCTGGGCAACATAGATATAGATTTAGGTGCAATTGTTTAACGAACTTACACATACAAATATATTTTAGTGATAAAGTGTGAGCATCTTCAGGAATTAATGTATGTTAAATAAAAAAATTTATTTCATTTACACTCATGTGTCTGAAGCTAATGTAATTAAAAAATGAGGGAAGAGCAATTTTTCACTCGAAGGAGATATTGAGACAATTAAATCCATTACTTGAAACAATTAAGCAAATAAATGTACAGCTAAAGAAATTACATATCCTGCAATTCATAGCTTTATCAAATCTTAATTTTCTAGCTATAGAATTTAAAGAAACCATAAAAATATAGAGTAAAGCAACTTAATTCCCACAATAATTAAACCCACGGTAGTTCCTCGGCCCTTGAACTAAATCTGTAGAAGAATTGTTTAAAGCAACTCAAATCCCAAAAGATGAAACCCACAACAAATCATCGAATACCTCTCAACGTTTCCCTTCAAGCACTACTTTTATCCTCACACACAACAAAAAGAAGTTCATTCACAATAAAAAGAAAGAAACTGAAGGATGAATTTTTGTTCATGGTTGTAAAGTGCACCAAACTTATGGGTGAGAGGCTATGAAATATTTTTGGAAATGCTAACTACTTTCCTGATTCATATCATGTGATAGAGTATGAACTCTATTAAAATTTCTTTTCAAACACATCCTGTATTCATTTACAAACAATGCTTCTTAAGAGAGAACAATTTCTTTTCCATAACTTTTTGCCACAATATTGGATTAAAGAGAGACTAGTGGAATTTTGATGTTAAATCAATGGACTATCTTTTGATGGGTCTAGATCTTGAAAATTTAGGTTATTAAAATATCTCCCTCTTTGAAGAATTCATTCTCGAATGAAACGGACTAAGCTGAAAGGCAATAGGAAAGCTGAAATTTTGCACTGAACAATAAAAAGTTCATGGGTGTAAAGTGCGCCAAACTTATGGGTGAGAGGCTATGAAATATTTTAGGAAATTCTAACTTCTTTCCTGATTCATATCATGTGATAGAGTGTGAACTCTATTGAAATTTCTTTTCTAACACATCCTGTATTCATTTACAGAAAATGCTTCTTAAGAGAACCAATAAAAGACAGAATGGGAACCAAAAAGCACCGCCGCTAGTTCTCCAACAACCTTTGAATGAGAAGGTCTCTCATGCTGAGTTTAGGGATACTTTAATAGTGCTGAGAAGGGTGCAATCTATTTTGATTAGTCATAGATTGGGATAGCACCGTTAAAGTAGCCCTAAACTTAGCATGAGAGACCTTCTCATTCAAAGGTTCTTCGAGAACTAGCGGCGGTGCTTATCAGTTCCCATTCTGTCTTTTATTGGTTCTCTTAAGAAGCATTGTCTGTAAATGAATAAAGGATGTGTGAGAAAAGAAATTTTAATAGAGTTCACACTCTATCACATGATATGAATCAGGAAAGAAGTGAGAATTTCCTAAAATATTTCATAGCCTCTCACCCATAAGTTTGGCGTACTTTACACCCATGAACTTTTTATTTTTCAGTGCAAAATTTCAGCTTTCCTATTGCCTTTCAGCTTAGTCCGTTTCATTCGAGAATGAATTCTTCAAAGAGGGAGATATTTTAATAACCTAAATTTTCAAGATCTAGACCCATCAAAAGATAGTCCATTGATTTAACATCCAAATTCCACTAGTCTCTCTTTAATCCAATATTGTGGCAAAAAGTTATGGAAAATTTACTGAGGGTATATCAACTGCCAGTGACAACTACTCTAGCAACGACCCTTTATCAATCATAATGAGTAGTTGTGTGGAGTCATTTCTATAGTATTGAATAATCCTAAATTTTAGCCCAGTGGTGATGAGTCCAACATACGACATTTTACCAGTCCTAATGAGTTATTAGGTGGACCCACCGCCATAACAAAAAGAAATCCAAAAATCAAGTCTCTGACCACGAATTCTCTTAATAACTAATGATCAGAAACAATAAGTCGTTAGGAGGGGAGTCACTTTCATAAGAAAAACGACTCAGAACTCAAAACCTCAGGTCATGACTCGTGACCAATCGTATTGAGTCATTATCTGAGTCTTGACTATTTCTTACTAGAAATTCTTAAATGATTTAAAAGGGGCTTTTAATTCTTTTTCCATTCTTTTAACCACAGACCCACATCATTTAGGCACTCAAAAACCAATTATTAAGGCTTAGTTTACCTATTAAAACCCTGAGGGTTGCACCACACAATGAGGGACCTGGTCTCTCAAAGTCAATCATAGGCAAAATACTGTAAAGAAACTAGGAATCAAAATATAGTAAAGAAAGAGTAAAAATCACAATAATTTTACCTGGAAAGCCAGGAGGGTAAAAACCATGGATTTCTGTCACAATAACCAAAGAAATCCACTATAATCAACATCCTAATTACAGTATAGATTTTAGCCTAACTATAGGATCTTTTTGCTAGTAGCAACTCCACTACAAGCTCATCTTTTTAACTCTACCAAGGACCCTCTTTACTAATTAACTCTAATCAATCTCACACCTAGGCAACTCTAGGTAACAACTCTCTTCCTAAAGATAAAAAGTCATTACTCTTATGACACAAGTAATTCATTTACAAATCAAAACTCACTCAAAAATAATATCTGTTTAAGAACTCGTAAAGCTTGAGTAGTGTTGGAACTATTTTTATGCTTCTTCTCTTTACTCTTTGTATTTGCAAGAACCATTTGATGAAGAGGCTTCTCTTTCCTATTATAGATGAGTGATGATTAGGGCTGAAATATCATTGGACCAGCTGTCCTAATTAGTAGAAAAATAGCACTAGCAAGTTTTTTACACAAGAGAACAAAACTATGCAGATAACGCATGCCAGCCTACTGCATATTACACATCAAGGGACCTATTCCCTTCCAGTTAGTTGCTCATCAGCAAAACTATATATAGAAAATTTTCACCTTTTTTATGGAATACCAACCATACAACTTTGAGCATCAATGCACATTCATCATATTTAATTAGTGTGATTACCACCTGAAGATAAATATTTCCCCTGTTATCATGCAACATAGAGACCTGGTCCCTTGTTGTCATTTGTAGCAAGAACTTCTTGTTTTTTTACCTCTATTGCCTTATCATTCACTTAGAACATCACTTCCTTTCCCCTATCAATGTGTTTTCCCTCTTTTATCAACATTCAGCATATCACGTACTTCCTCTATCAGCATGTTATTCAAATCTTTAACTTACTGGTCCCTACTACATGAACTCAGTATTCCCTCTTTTGGCATCACTTAAAATGAGAACAGTAAACCAAGATTAAATTAAGCATAAATTAGTTAACTCATGTCCACTAGGCAATACTAACATGAGGAATAACTTCTCAATTTAAGGAGAACAAATGTAATACAAAAAGAGAGAATAAGTATCATAACATAATTTAAATTTTATTAGGGAAAAAGCCACATGAATAAAAAAGGAACAACAATTGAAGGACTGGGAAAAAGATTTGAAGGAGTATGGTTAGGTTGTTACTAAGATGCCTTATCTCTGCATCTGACTTAAGGACCTCATCATTAAGGTTGACACTCTCTTCTTAAGTTCAGCATTTTCAGTTCTAAACATTTCATTGTCAAATGGACTTCCTTTGGAGAGATGTTCAATTGTCAGTTAGAGATAGCTAATTTCTTGATCCTTGGCGGCTAGGATAAACTTCAACATCTAAATTTACTTTTTGATCTCCCTTTGATAAATTCTAATTGATTTGACACTTTCAGTCTTGACTTATAATTTTATGCCAAGCATTTGAACCATAGATCGTTGGGTTCCAAAATCACAGACAATGCCATAATGACCAAGTATATTGTTCAACCAATATCCATAAGGCATTCCATTCTTTCCATTATTTCCAAGAACAACTTTGTGAATTTATTCCATCATCAATCTAGGTAGATTAATAAACTTAAAGCAACTAAGGCATTCCATCATATATATGTTAGTGGCTAAGGTAATGTTTCTCTTTTCTGACCTAGGCTGAATTACCTTGTTCATAAAGTCAAAAATCAGTTGAAGCTCACTCTTGAATGAGTTCCTATTTATTGCAACCATATATTTTCCTTACCTTGGATGCATTTACTAAGAATTCTATTGAGGTAGCTACTTGGAGATAGTTCTCACTCCATATATAGGTACTTCTAAATCCTTATCAGTGTTTCCTCATTCAACTTTATTTTCTTTTGTTGAATATGTGCAGTCAAATTAATCCTATCTTCTGAGAATTCTAAAGTGAAATAGAATTCCCTGACTATCTTATAAAAATTAGAGGAAATAGGTCCTTTCATGAGCTGCATCCAACCTTGATGTTTTACTATCTCAACTAATTCCACCATATCAGGTTTTGTTACCATATTTGAATCAACAATCCTTCCAGTTAAAACCTTTTGATTCTTCAAAAACCTATTTCTAACTTAATTGGATGCAATGTCACTTCTTTCTCCATTATTTCTTCAAGTATAAGTGATCACAGATTCTTTTTCAGCTTCTTTCTCTTCTTGGGACCAGGTCCCTCAAGAATTAACTATTTCTCAGTAAAACTTCGAAACTATTTTGCAAAATTCTTGGTGTTTTACTGACATTGTTTTTCTTATGATCAACTATGATCTTTCCTAGGCTTTTGGACAACAAGATGAGATTTTTAGCAACCTAAGTTGCATCCACTACACCACTATCATAACAATTTTAAAGGTTCAGGGAAAATTCTTCATTAACAATTTGAGTGATGAAGGAATTAATCTTTGGAAGAGTAGGAGAAGAATGATGTTTTTAAAAAAGGATTGTGAAGGTATTTTTCACAATGCTAAGCTTAGAATTCTTTCCAAGACATGAAATTAGGAGAGTTGCATCCATCAAGAAGGTTATTTTCTTAGAAGGGCTATTTGGGATTTGGATTTTCCTTCTTGATAAGAGAAGTAATAGGTGAAACAAGATTTAAAGAATAATAAGAACAAGTAAGGGTTTTCTAGGATGATTAATTTCAGACTTTTAGGTGACTTGCCTTCTCTTTTAGAGTAGTACAACCCTTTTTTGACACAAAGAAAAGGAGGACGCATATTTTTCTTAATAAAACAAACAAAATTTGCACATACAAGATAATAATATAAGAGATAGGAACATGTCCCCCTCTAGTTTAAGTGAATCTTCAACTTTAATCTTGTCACATCTATCCACCTCCACAGTTGTTCCCTTGGGTATATACCTACAAGGGTATGGTACTGAGTTAGATAACAAGTACCTAATTTACCAAGGGTACCTGCCTCCTAAACATAGCTAATTTTGTGAGGAGACCCGGATTAACTTGATAGTAGGTCAGGCTTATCCGATCAATCCTAGCATCATCTTGTTAGATTCATTACACCACATTATTTCATGACTTGTTTTTGAAAAAGTTTGAAGGACTAGGTCCTAGACATGGCATTCTTCAAATGTCCAAAGTTCTTTTTGCATTATTTTGAACTTTCCAACCTCTTTCACAACTTTTTGAGCTAATTATTGGGATAGAAATTCTAATCACATAAGACTTACTCACTCAAAGTGTCATAGGAAAGAGAATGCAATCAAACCGTCCATTCATAGCCTTGAACAATTACATAACAAAAAGATTTTTCTGATTGCAAACCCTTTCTCCCTCCTATACTTAATATCATTTGTTAGACTTGGGAACCCATTTGAGTTGAGTTCCAAGAAGGAAGAAAGAGGCATGATTAAATACTTATTTATCCATCTAGGTAATTAGATTTTTGTATGTATTTCAAAGGTCTTACACCCTTTGGATAGATATTCCCCTTGTGGAGATGCCTAACATCTGTCATTCTTTCTCTGATCCATCTTTAATAGTTTTCTTTCATGTGTCCATCTCTACCAAAGTGAGTACATACAGGCTTGTGAACCTTGTTCTCAGCATTTTAAGCAATCTTTCCATAAGATCAAGGTGATTAAGTTTTTAGCTGATAGCCAAGCCCTTCACCATAATTAACTCCTTAATTAGTCAACTTAGAAAGGATCTGAGAAGATGAAGTCTATTGCAGGGATTTTTTGAGTTCTTTCCTTAGAAATACAAGGTCCCTTTCCAACTCTTCATTCTAATGAAGTGCAATCATGAGAAGCCTTTTAGAGTTCTCAAATTTTTCTTCAATCTTAACCTAAAATTTTGATACTTCTTTCTTTCTTTTACTCTTAGAAGCATCTACTTTCTCCAATTGGCTCACCAAGCTCAGATTTTCAAATTTGAGCTTAGTAACCTATTGCTCAATTTCAGATATTTGGAGAGTAAAAGCTATCAATTCCATATCCTAAACTTCTATCTTTCCTTCTAGAGAATTATTTTTTACTTTATCACAAGCACTATTGGATTTATCTAATTGATTAACTAAGCTTTAATGTTTAGATTTCATCTTTACAATTATTTCCTTAATTTTAGATATCTGGAGGGTTAGATCTATAAATGCACACTCTTGACTTTCTACCTTTATTCCACAACATTTTTTCATTAGTCATTTCACACATGGAACAAATCAGCACATTGGAAATATTTATTATTTTTCTGGAAGAGTAATTCTCTATGTTTTCTTTAATGTCAGAAAGTGTTACCTCTTTTTTTCTTTATCTTCAGTGTTTGCCATAAAAGCAAATGAGGAATCAAAGGTCACTTTCTCATCCTCTACTTCCATCATGAAAACATCTTCCTGCTTTTTATCTTCCTTAGATTCAATAGAGAAGTCTCCCCACATTTCTAGATCCTGTCTTACTGCATAATTAGTTGCTTTCTTTTTGCTTAATTATATAGGGACCTAGTCCCTGTTCTTTCCTTTGTCACCACCAGTCCTGAGATATTCCTGATATTCCAATTTATGCATTGGACAATCCTTAATAAAGTACTCAATACTTTCATATTTATGACAAACCTCCATAATGTATCCCTTTTTGTTGGTACTCCCACTTCTTTGAAACTGACAATTCTTTTTGCCAAATAGTCAACATCGGTGTCTTCTTCATTATAGTCTAATTTAAATTCTTTTTGTGCCAGAAGATTTTTCCTTCTTTCCTTCCTTTTTATCTTGTTTTTGTTACTTCTTGAGTTCATGAGCCTTTAAATTTCCAATAAACTCATCCATAGTAAGAGTTTTCAAGTTCTTTACCTCAATAATAGAATCCACTTTACTTTCCTAGGATTTTGGCATAACCCCAAGAATCTTCCTCACTTATATATATAGTGGAATCTCTTCTCCTAATTAGTGTAGCTCATTTGTGATGGAAGTTAATGTTGTATGCATTTCCTATATTTTCTCTATTTCTTTCATCATGAACATTTCATTCTGCGTAGCTAGCATGCCATCTTTGGAATACTTCACATCAGTTGTTCCTTCATGAGTTGTCTTCAAGCATTCCCATATTTCCTTAGCTAATTCACAAGCTAAAATACTGTTGTATTCATCCGGAGCTATGCCACAGACAAGTAATTTCTTGGCCTTTTAATTCTTCATAATTCTTTTTCTAACTTCATCATTATATACTCTCCTACTCTTAACAACCATTCTAGTTATTTCTCCTTCTTTGACTTATTTAACGTTAACATGAGCTCCATCAAGGACTATGTCCATCAGTTCCCTATCTTCAACCATGATAAAGTCAAATATCCTGGTTTTCCATCACCTATAATACTACCTATTGAATCTTAGTGATCCACTAATAGATTGCCCATCTTCTAGATTAGGTGGAGCATCTATGCTAGCCAAGACACAAGGTGTGAACCTTTTAGAGGGACCTCTCTCTAATACCAATTGATGAAACCTTGAGGGTTGCACTACACAGTGAGGGACTAAGTCCCTCAAAGTCAATCACGAGGAAAATACAATAAAGCATCCAAGAATCAAAATATAGTGCAGGAAGATTAAAAAAATACAAGATTTTTATGTGGAAACCCAGGAAAGAAAAAACCACGGTTCAAACTCATAAGCACAAAAGAATTTCACTATAATCAACCTCCTAATTACAGTCTATATTTTAGACCAAATCTAGGCTCCTTTTGCTAGTAGGAACTCTATTACAAGCTCATAAAAGCTGAGAATGGGCTTGAGCACACATGATAAGTATAAGCATAGGCCTGTGGCATGGATTTGTCAAGCAAGTGATGGATTTGGTGTTGTAATGACTGAAATCTATGGAATACTCTAGAGTAAGAAGGGATCACTATATCATCATAACTTATTATTGACATATATCACAATCTAATTCTCAAAACTCGGTTTGGTTCTTCACTAACTATCTCCCTCTTAGGTCAAAGCTGGTATTCTAAGTATGATGGTCTACTCCATATCCTTGAGATTAAGCCATAATTTCATCATTCTATTAGCTACATATAAATGCTAAACTCACAAGAATAAACTAATTTTGAACTTACCAACTTCATTCTTGAACAACCCATCCATATGCCATCCTTAACTCTCTAGCTTCAATAATCATCATCAAAGACTTACACTCTCATTTGTAACCATATCTACATCTCTAATCACATAATCATAGCCTACCAAGATCACACTTCTATACTTATATTTTTCCCAAACCATGCGAATAAAATCATTCTAAAAAGGCTCAACATCTTCAATCATAACTCTTTAACTTAGCTATCAAGAACAACATAAATTATCTAACTAGCCTTTGTCCACCTAGCAACTCAACGTTACTACTAACCACACAATATGCAATAATACTCAAAAAAATAATGAAGCCTCATAGCACCGTGGGCACACATCTACATCATACTTAATAACGAACACATGATCTTACACTCTTGCATACACTGTTCAGGCCTACTAGATCACCTCTATATAACTAGCATCAACCACCGAACCATCAATTATTCAAACTTAATGTCTAGATCTAAACATGATTTACAACCCAATCTCACTCACAATTTTCACTTCAAAACTGTAGAACACATCATTAAGAAAAACTAGTACACAATGACAATTGATCATAATCATATGGCCTATCTTATTCATAATTCGTTAAAACATCACATTATTACTATTTACCCATCTTTGCACCTAAATTACTTTCATATCTCTATAAATTTCAACTAAACTTCCTCTTGCAATCTCAGGAAATCCTTAATTAACAATACTCAACCACCAAGAACTTCCATCAAAACCTATACTTTCCTAGCACAACATATAGCATCAATAACTCTTTTCATACTTCAAGCAAACAACAATCCACCTTAACTAATAATCTTCTTCTCTAACTTCACTAAACTAACAAACACGGGTATATCACTTCATTACTAATTCAATCATAAGCAAAAATACAGCTATACATATTCAATAAATCACCCTTAACACCATTCTTTCCACTACACTTCTAAACCTACAAGTTCAACTAACACAAGACTTTTAACTAAACGTTAATACTTCTGTCACTGCATAGAAACCGACACTTTCAACTAACTCCAAAACAACAAGATAAACAACAAGTTGCTAGTAAATCAAAATAGGCCTCACACGGCTTCACTAGACTTTGGTTTTGCATTTTGAACAAGAGAATTAGATGAATAACAAAGCAACTATGCTAGTGACTGAAAATAGGCCACACACGACTTCACTAAACTTTGATTTTTGACAAAGATAATGATAACAAGAATACATAATACAAGAGATAGAAACTTGACACACAACATTCAACGATCTAAGAATACACCTTACTCTGTCTTAATTAAATAACTCATAAGAACAAGGGCATAACTCTAAATCTGAGGGACTTATAACATACTAGAAGGCTCCTCTTAAGCCGCTTTATGAAACTTCTAAAACTTCTGCTAGCAATTATAAACACATTATCTGGGAAGGAACTGGAACTTGCCAAACATGTTACTTCAAGAACATAGATAGAGAAGTATAAATTATCATTATGGATTCTGAGGATAAATTTGAAAGCATATCTGACTCAGGCTTAGTGCACGATATCTACAGGACTGATAAAGTACTTTAATTTTTCAAAACTCAAAAGTACTGATAGGATACTTTTGTAGCTCTCTTACAATTCCATAACTATCTATAGAGAATTAAGCTCATTTTTTCTGATACGTTAGAAATAAGGTAGAGATGGCCTGACTAGAGTAAGATGAGAATCTATATAAGTTTCTTGGAGAACGTTTCTATAGCACGATTTAAGACTTGAAAGAATGGAGACATTTATTAAATGCCATGTAGCCTCTCGAAGAAAAGTACAGACGTCTCAGTAGCATTTCGCAAGACTCTACTAGATATGGCTTCACAGACACCCTAGGACACTTGAACTCAGTGCTCTAATACCAAGTTTGTAACACCCCAAAATCAGGTCCCGAGATGTCACATGGTGCTTAGGATCACAAGTGACCCCAAGCTAACCCTTCTACTGGCATAACACATAAGCAACTAAACAAAAAGTATAAATCTATACAAATCTGCAGAAAATAACTCTTTTCTGAATATGACAGATACAAAACTAAATTTACACGATTACAACTCTGCTTTTACAACCAAAACTGAAATGGAATGCATCAACTTCTACTGACTGTCTATGAAGCCTCTACTAGTACTGACTATAGGTAGTCAATTCATGACTCCTGACTAACCCAACTCAATACGATTGAATAAAGAAAATACAACACTTCTCAAACTATATAACTAACTCAAGCCCTTGAATCAAAAGGACTCATCACCTGCTGACTGAATGCCGCGAACTAACTAGATCTGAAGATGTACACAATACCTTATACCTATATTTTAAAAAATGTAGCCCACATATGAATATGTAGGTTAGTACCATGGAAACGTACCGAGCATATGGGGGTGCAATGCATATATAAAATAATGTCTTAATATCATCATAGTTTATAAAATTTTACATGCTGATATAAATGACTCACTTAGCTCGAATTAAAATCATCATAATCATAAGAGATTAAAATATATCAGGTGAAACATGTGAGTCATCATAATAAATCTCAATTCACTTCCATCTCGATTCCAAATCATCAAAGCAATGAAATCTCATAACAATTCTCATTGGAATATATGTTCATTAAATCTTTCAAAAACAATGACTTTCTCAAGCTCAGTCTTTTAAACAAATATATTTTCATCTCAGATAGAAGAATAAGACTTTTCATATTAGATAGGAGAATACACACACACATTGGGAGATCTCATAACCAACATAAACCATGTAAGCCATATGGATTCCAATGTACAACCTACGTTGGGGTGAGTCATCCTATCCTTGCCATTGGAGTAGGACTATAAGTATCAAATCCAAAAACTAGTGATCACTATATATAATCAGCCTCAATTCCAACTTCTACGGGGGCACATAGTTCTAGGGAAGTACCAACACAGCTATACCTCCCACTCGGTGCTAAAAACTACTCCCAAACTTAGCTCAAATCTTTTCAAAGAAAATTCACCTCAAAATAATTCAGCAATTCTCAATGGGAACCATCATGCTACCTCTTTTTAATAATAAATCAAACTGTGGAATTTTTTTCTCATTTGAGTTCAAAAATAAATCTTTCAAGACCAAAAGTACAAATCATTCAAATCTCAAGGTGTGGATAACACATTACTTTCACAAATATCATAATTCTCAATTAGGGTTTAAAACCCATATATCAATACTTGAGCAAAATATTTCAAGATTCACACTTTATGTAGAAAACATGCATAATTCATATGAAAATCTAGAGATTCAACTTCAAACATGATATTAATATCAAAACTCAAGGAATTTATCTTCAAGACATCATAAAAATATAATAGTCTTTTGAACAAGAACGTAGGATAATAGTTTCAATCTCAAATTCATATCAAATCATGTAAAATCATATATCTTTGTAAAATAATACACATTTTGGGGAACGAAAGGATGTTCGTGTTAAAAAACCCCACATACTTTAAACTTGAAGCTTTGAATGAACTCTTGACCTTGGGACTGTATTCGTGAAAATAATGAGTGTTTCTTGTAGCCCTCTGAATGGGGATTCCAAATCTCAAAGAATTATTGAAAACTCATGGTTGAATCTTGAGATATTTGAATTTTTAGGTTGAAATCCTAATGAATATTCTTGGTGATTTTTAGAGAAAGTAAACTTATTTTGGTGTTATGGGAGTTTAATCCCATGTTATAGAAATATATAGGGGTGTTTTTTACACTTGGAAGTGAGGTATGCGGCGCATTGCTTATTGCACACATTTAAGTATGTGCCACATTGCTTATCACACACATTTAAGAAGGCACCGCATTTCTTATCGCACACATTTAAGTATGCGCCGCATTGCTTATTGCATACATTTAAGTATGCGCTGCATTACTTATCGCACACATTTAAGTATGTGCCGCATTGCTTATTGCACACCTATTCAATTAGCCATGAGTGATTAGTTAGGAGACACACTCTACTTTGCAAAGCCATAACTCCTTGCTCTAGTGTCAGATTTTGATAAAATTGGTATCATTGGAAAGCTAATTGAATTATATTCAATTTGATAGGTATTGCAATTAAAAATTCCATGTATATTAAGAGATATTCATGTTTGAAGTTGACCCTTGTAGAATCGAATGTCAAACTTTGGATGAATCAATTGGTCTTAGCTCAACTTTGTTCTAGGTCATTACTATGAACATTTTTCACCTCTAAACTACTCCATAGATTAGGATAATGATCATGCAACTTCTATTCATGAGAGAATCACTTCGATTAGAGCTTAGACACGCAGGAACAGTGGTTAGAATTCTGGTACGAAAATATGGGGTATTTCATAAGGAGTCTTGGAATGGCTGAATAACATATGGGTTTCGAGGGTCTGGAGTACGATTATCAGATGATCTGTGTGATTATTCTCGCTATGGGAATAGACAAGAATGTCATCTATGAATAATATGATAAACATGTCTAAGTACTACTTGAACACATGGTTCATCATGTCCATGAATGGTGCTGGGACATCAGTAAGACCAAATGACATAACTATTAATTTAAAGTGACTATACCAAGTTCTGAAAGCCTTTTTTGGAATGTCCCCTTCCATGAATCTTAGGTGATTATAGCCTAATCTGAGGTCTATCTTAGAGAAGTAACTGGCACTCAAGTTTTTCAAATAAGTCATCAATTCTGGGAAATGGTTACTTGTTTCTTAACCGTGACTTTATTTAGCTAACGATAGTTTATACACATTCTAAGAGAACTGTCTTTCTTACACATGAATAAAACTAGTGCACCCTACGGGGACACACTGGATCTGATGAATCCCTTATCTAGGAGATTATTTAACTGTTTCTTTAATTCTTTGAGTTCTACTATTGCCATTCCGTATGGCAGAATAGATATGGGTTGAGTATCTGGAAGAAGGTCTATTTCGAAGTTGATTTCTCTTTCCGGGGCAACTCTAGGAAGATCTTCAAGAAACACGTCTGGGAATCTAGAACGAGATGGTAGACACATTCCTTAGATATCATTTTCCTTGCCATTATGTAGAAAATAAGTTGACCCCTAAGTAAGGATGTAATACCCCTCCATTCTAGTACGGGTTCTTTTGGGAACTAAAACTAGACAATTCTATTTCTGTAGTCGACTGAGGAATAGCAGGAATAAAGCCAGTCCATGCCGAGAATGATATCAAAATTGGTCATCTCTATTTTGACTAAGTCAACTGAAGTGACTTTATGAGATACCATAACCGAATAGTTCTTGTATACCCACCGAGCTACAATAGATTTATCCATTAGGGTAGAGACTAAGAAAGGCTCTGATAGCATTTTGGGACTGACTTCGAAGTCTAAAACTATATAAGGAGTAATAAAGGACAAAGAATCTCTTGGATCTAGAAAGGCTTAAACATGAAAATGATAAACTTGTAATGTAACAATGACTACATCAGGAGAACTTTCCTACCATGACTAAAGGGCATAAAGTCTATTTAGGCATTTCCTATAGGTGGAACTGAAAGCGGCATCGTGCTGATACGGGCGACTAGACAGAGCTGAGGGACAATTTGCTGACTATGTGAACCCACCTGAGGACATCGTTTGACTCTATGGACTATCTTGAAACATTCTAAGAATACATTACTGCTAGGTCTGTAGACACCATGATGATTTCTTCCATACTTCATACAAAGGAGATTGGTCTGGCCACTCTTTGTCCTAGATATTCTGGCCCTCTTATTCTTTCTCCCCTTTTTCCTACGCCTCTCCTCCTTACTTTGCAGAGAATGAACCATAAGAACAGATAGGATAAAATCTAGTTGATTTTTATAAGAAACTATTGAATGGGCTAAGGTGGTAAAATCATCTCTAAACTCAGCGTGAGAAACATGGTCATTTAGCGGATCTTCCTAAATATGCGGAGGGGCTGACCAATTTTTGTTACTTCTCTGGAAGACATGTTCTAAAAGCATATAGAAGTGATGAATTAGACTGAGAGTTTAACTTGAGCTCATGATTAATGGACATGAATACTTAAAGAAGGGATATTTTTCCTAAAATATCTAATAGCCTTCTGCCCATAAATGTGGCACTCTACACACCCATGTACAAGACTCTACTAGATTCGGCTTTCAGACTTTCTAGGACTCTGTTTAACCTTACGCTTTGATACCAAGTTTGTAATTCTCCGAGTCTGTACCCTAGATGCTACACGATTCTCATAGTCCTAAAGGACCACAAGCTAAACCATGAATGCTACCTGCTACAATAATTGAATAGTAATACTGTAAATATGCAAAAATTAGGCAAAAACTTGACATAAGATTCAAAACTGTATATAAATACTGAATACTAAGAACTAAATACTGATATATCTGTCTGAAATACTCTAGTCTAATAATCCTCTACTGTCTAAATAAAGTATTGATGGGACGAAACCCCAACTGACCCCAACTACTGGAAAAACTAATAAAATAAGATACTGAAGTAATAATCAAGTGCTCAAAATATGAGAACTCACCACTAGTCTATAGTTAATGGATCAATCTGCTAAGTATGAACACAAGCTTGAGAGTCTAAACCTATGATATAATACATCATACCGTAAAATAAAGGTATGCATCAATACTTTAAATATATAGGTATGCTAAGTGAGGTAGGCTAAGATACATGGGTTGATATGCATGAAAAATACTGATTGAATAGCATGAGTATAACTGAATAAAAGTATATACATGAATACGGAAATTATAACTGAGGTCATGATAACACTGGGTACTAAATTTTGAATTACTAATTTACGGATATCTGAGTTTAATGATAATGTATTAGGATTAACTGGGTGACTATTTCTGACAGTCCTGATTCTATGGAACTATTCTAAGTTTCGTACTGAATTGGATTCTATACTAAGTTGGGTGACTATGTCTGACAGTCTTAAATTTGTAGAACTGCACTGAGTACTATTCTAAATACTGAAACTGAGATTGTAGAGCAAAATTATCTAACCGACATGAACCTCTCTTAATGGATTCATGTCCAACCTATAACCCCATTTTGAAGGGTATCATATCGTGCCCCAGGTAGAGATTAGATGTGAGTTAACCCTCTCTGACAGGAAGCCCTTTTGTCAACCCTAGTTGGCAAGAAAAATCATATGAGATGTATCCACCCTAATCTGGCAGGAAGTTATCTCAACCTACGCTAGCTATACAGTTCTATAATATAGGGATTACTACTAAGGGTTAAACCCTCTACTGGTAGGAATGCCCCATCCCTGGGTTATCTCGATGTTGAATCTACTCCTAACTGAATAGACACTAAACTGATTTCCTAGTTCATACTAGGCTCGACTGAACTGTTATTGAGTTTAGTAAATTATGTTGATTGATGGAATACTACTGAATTTTATTAGTTGACTGAGTTTACTGAAGTCTGAACTGAATACTGAATTATACGAGACTAATACTGAGTCTATAAAGTTTTTCCCGTGTCCTGTAACTTACTGAGAGTTCTACTAATAATGACATGACTGGGATTATTTGGTAACTGACAATGGCTCAAGTTAAATAGATAAATTATCAAATATTAAAGACCCCAAGGACTCATTAGCATGAAAATTAAAGCATCGCATGACCTTGCCTAGCATAAATATGCACACTTGTCCATAATGCATCAATAGAGGCATTTTATCAAATATTTGTATAACATGAACTAGTATATGTACTATCATGATATAATCTCATTATTACTTTCACATGAGCAGTTCATCAAACACTTCGATGGCATAGTATATGCACATAATACAAAACAACATATGAGTATCATGATTCAATTCCAAATTCACAATTCCATGGGTTTCAACATGAATTAACGTGATAAGTCACACATATCAATTAATTCTACATCAATCTTGTAATAAATCATGACATAGAAAATCCAATTAAAACAATACTCATGAATACACCTTAATTCTAAATCATGAAAATCATGAAATCAATCTACTTGAAGTTTAAAAGAGTTTCTTGGACTCCGGGAGTGGAAGGAACCCTTGGATGAACACTTCACATACCTTGTTTGCTAATTTTTTGAATAAATTGGTGAAATCTTGAGCCTTGGCTTTGAAATTAAAGTACCTAGGGTTCTTGTTCTTCAAAAATTTAAGAGAAAGTGAGTGTGTTTTCTTAATGAGAGCTGAATATCGTGTTTTAGGGATGAATAAGGGAGGGAAAAATACCTAAATATCCCTAAGGATGCGGCTTTTTACTGACTGAAAACTAGGTTGTTGATGTGCATACCGATGCGCTATGTCGTTGGAATCAACATGATGGCCAACGTGTCGCATCGAGTTTGCATCATTTCACAGGAATTTGCACTGAGCAGAGAGAAAAATCATCTATCGACACGAAGGACAATACGATGCATTAAGATCGCATTAACTCACTGTTTTGGTCACTCGAACATGGTCTAAACTAGGTCTACAAAATCCAAAACATGTTTAGGAATACCTACTGACATTCCTAATCATGAATCAATCTAAAGATTGATACATTAAGGTCATAAGAGTCTTGAAATAGAGTTGCCAACTTACAACGGCCAAGTTAATACTAAGTCTGGGGCTGAGTTAAGCTTAGAATTTTGGGGGGCCTTACAGCTATTTTCAAGAGTTCACTATATTAGGAATATTTATATATATTTATATATATATATATATATATATATATATATATATATATATATTTTAGATTCATTTATTTGGGAGTGGTACTTAGCACCGAGTGAACGTAGGGATGAATTCTTACTCGTTATTTAAGGATTGATACCTAGAGTTGAAGTTCTTAAGTTCTAGAACTATGATCCCACCATAGGTTATGAGGGATCATCCGTGAGTTAAAGACTAATACCCTAGGCCTTTAGGATATCAGTTTAGTGGTTCCACACCAGCCAGTGGTGGTGCCCTTATCAAGGTACTAGTACCCCTCCAATAGGGATTACAAGACAGATCCTGGGCTTGCTCAGATTAGGGTATGTCAGTTATTGGTAGCTCTCATAGTCCTCAATTTATATTCAGTTCATTTTTTCTTGATTAATTATTCAGATGTTTAGTTATTCAATATTCAGTTTTATCCAGCACATATTTGTACTTGGTTTTGCATTCAGTTTACATGTTCATGCACTCATGTTTAGTTTATGTTATCTAGTTTCCCATCTCATATTCTCGGTACATTTTAAGTACTGATCCTATAATTTCTTATGTTGTATTATCCCATAACATAGGTTCAAACACTTAGTACCTGGATCGTACTTTACACATTTTTGCATCACTTAGTAGCAACTTTGATGAGTCCTCATCATTTGAGGGAAAGTTATCAATTAGTTATTTTAATATTTTATTTTATTTAAGTTGGTTGGAGTTAGCTGGGGGCTTGTCCCAAAAACTCAATATGACTTAGAGGCTTCTAGATAGATATTTAGATTATCAGCATATTGGGTTGTCAGACAGTTTTATTTTTAATTTTAACCGACATTTAGTTTTGTATTATTACTTCTATCAATTATGACAGTTAGCTTCCACCCAGTATTTTGTTATTTCCTTATTATTCCAATGTATGTCATGATATAGGTTAGCTTAGGGTCACTTATGGCTCTAAGCACTGTGTTACAACTAGGGGGTAGTCTCGGGTTATTACACTTATAGTTTTCTGACTTTAGGTATATAACTACCTTCTATGGTACCTTCCCCCCATATGGATTCACTTCTTATTATAATTGATATTTCTCCTATAACTTAGGGTCTTTTTATTTCTTTTTATGATCAGAAGAGGTTTGAGAGGTTCATTATATTTGCTTCTAGGATGTTTAGTCATTCCATTGGAAAGAAAGCCTATGAGTTTTTACTTTATTGTAAGAAAAGGTTTGGGAACCATCAAAACTATAGTCAACTTATATATATTTTAACAAATTACATAACCTCAAATCCCTTGAGTCCCGAGGTGTTTCCTATAGGACTTTTCAGCTTACTAACTTGTCCAGACAGTGGTGGAGGTCTCTTTTTCGTTATTGACCTTTAAGTTCACCTGCTATAACCTAGACCCAATTTTGTAAGGCTTTTTAGAGAGTTTTATGCCTTAGAAGGATCAAATAAGAGATGAGTTTGATCACCTTGAGTAGAGATCCATGAATATTGTTAAATGTGATGCATGTTTTTATGCATAATCTAGTTATGCCACTGCTAATATCTCTATTTAGTTAGAGAGGCTTAGAATGTTTGTCAAAGGCTTGGAAAACTTCTAATAGTTGGCAATAGGTTATATGGCATTGTGAGGGTCTTCTTTCTAGAGTATAATTAACCAAACAAAAATGCTTGATTTAATTTACCAAGGTACTCAAGGTGGTGGCAATTCTAAGAGAATACATCAATAGGGTTAGTTTGATGGACATACATTTCAAGGTAGGGAGATAAATGTGCTTACAATTTTAAAGGTAGACTAATTTAGGTATCATTAGAGAGTTTTGGTAGTAGTTTTTTAGTTTCTATAGATTTAGGTAGCAAAGGGTCAGGTCATGTAGGTAGAGGCTCTAATTTTAGTTCATCAAGTCAGGTTAGATATTCTCGCTCATCTAAGACCTATCAACATAATGCAGGTAGAAAAAAGTATTTCATATGTCAAGATAATGGTAATTATGTGAAGGATTATCCTCAACATACCTTGGGTCCTACCAAATAGGGTTCTCAGCTTTAGTTTTGCCCTACTCTTATATTGGCAGAAAAGGGTGGTTTATAGAGTGGTAGGGGTAGTACTAAATATGCCCAAGGTAAAGCTTGTGGTAGTGGATGTAGGGTTTCCCAGTCTAGGAGAGAGCATGATCAGTGCTATGCTATACCAAGGATACCTTAAACAAAAGCCTCTAATGCAGTCATCACAGTGAATATTCTGATTTTCCATCATTGTACATCCATGTTATTTTACAATGTGTCTACATTCTCTCGTGTATCTATATACTTTGTTTTGATGTTCCATTTGAATATTTTGCTGTGTCTATTTATTTTTTTACCTAGTAGAAGATTCTTTAATGTTAGATTAAGTGTACTGATCATATGTAATTGCCTTAGCAGGGCATGATATTTGGAAAGACTTTATTATCCTAGCTATGGTTTATTTTGATATTATCTTGGATAAGGATTGGTTTTCTCCCTATCATGCAATTTTGGATTATTTTTTCAAGACTATGACTTAAGCCATTCCAGGTGTGCCAAGAATACCATGGAAGGGTAATCCTAGTTTGGGTCTCAAGGATTTATACCTTTCCTACATATTTGTCTCATGGTAGTAAAAGTATGTCTTTCTTATTTATCCTATGGTTGCGTTCTTAGTATTTCTTCACCACTTTCTTTGGACTATACATGATTTCTTATCTAGTTCATGGATATGTCTCTTGTGTACTTGCTTTTTATGCCTCCAAAATGAGATATGGACTATGTTATTCATGTTAAGTCAGGAACCAAGCCCATTTCCCTTTGTCGTTATAAGATGGCCTCATCTAAGTTAATGGAATTTATAGAGCAATTATAGGATATGTGAGGTTAGGGGTTCATTAGACCTATTATGTCCCCTTGGGGTGATCCTATCATGTTTTTAAAGGAGAAGGATGGTTCTATGCCGATGTGTATTGACTATCAAGAATTGAACAAGGTAACGGTCAAGAGCAAACATTCTCATCCTCACATTGATAATCTATTTGACTAGCTTCAGGGTGCATGAGTGTTTTCTAGTTATGAATCAGTTGAGGATTACAACTCTGAATAATCCAAGATATCTATTTATACTTGGCTTAGTCATTATGAGTTTTTAGTTATGTCATTTAGGCTGACCAATGCCCCAAAAGTATTCATATAGTTGATGAACTGAGTATTTTTACCATATTTTTATTCCTTCATGATTTATTTATAAATAATCTCTTATTTTATTCAATGAACGGAATAACCATGTGAGACACTTGAGCTATTTTAGCAATTACTGATACTGGGTTTTCTTTGATGAAGAAGATTTAAGATCATTAGTTTGTTGATAATAAATTAAGGGTGATTATGATAAGGTGTTGAGTAAGGAGGCTAAGGTGGCATCTCTTAATTCTAATGGAGTTTTGAGGATTAGCAGCTAATTTTGTGTGTTTATAGTTGGTGCATTGTTTGATTAATCTTAAAAAAAGGTTCATTATTCTTGAATTCCAGTCAACCAGGAGAGGATAAGATGTATCATAACCGAAACCAAAATTATTTGGTAGGGTGTTATGAAGAAGGATAATGTAGATTTCATGACCAAGTGTTTAAATTTCTAATAGGTGAAGTATGAGCATAAATGACTAAGTGGTACGATTTAGATAATGCCCATTCCCTAGTGAAACGGAAGTGGATCATATGGATTTTATTGGTTTCCTATCCTAACCTTGGGGAAATTTGACTCTATTTGGGTTATTTTAGATAGATTGACCAACTTAGCGCTTTTGTACTTGTGAGAGAAAATTATAATGCAAAAAAGTTGGCCAAGATCTACATGATAGAGGTTTTTCAATTGCATGGTGTAAGGGAAGAGGTGGAGATCCCCCTTGGGATGGTTTGATCTTGTAAAGTAAGGCCTTAGGACAAAAATTTTATATGGATTCGATGGATCATGTGAGACTGATCCAGCAGGGGTTATTACCTTTCTAGATTATGCAGAAGAACCATGCCATTCATCGAGCCTGCAATGTTATGTTCTTGATTGAAGAACGAGTTCTATTGAAGGTTTCATGCATGAAAAGTGTGATGGGGTTCAGAAAGAATGAGAATCTTAGTTTAAGGTTTATTGTACCTTTTCAAATCTTTGAGATGTACGGTGATATGGCATATAGGCTAGCATTGCCTCCATATCTAGCAGTCGTTCATTCTTTGTTCCATGTTTCTATATTGAAGAAATGTAATGCAAATGTTGCACATGTGATTAGTGGGACTCATGATGTGACGTTGAAACATGACACTTTAGATGCTTAAAATAATGAAATCATGCTTGTACTTAGGTTATTTGGTTGATATGATGTGGTTTGTTACTTATTGTAGGTCAATCAGGTCTAGCATAGTGTTGGAATGAAACTGGAAGAAAAAAAACTGAAAAATACCACGAATGGAGAAGATACAATAAACTATGTTAGTCGTCAACACATCATACGACCTGTAGGTTGACTCGTAAACACAATAGAAGCAGAAGCCAAAATAAGAAGCTAAGTATAGAGAAGATGCGAATGGAGCATCCGAATCATAATATGAGGATATGGGTCGTATAATGAAGTTATCAAGAGAAAAAAACAAGGAAACAATTCAGAGTTGAAGTCTCAAAAGAATACAAGTTGGAGGTCTGAGTACGTCTCATATGGATAAGCCATAAGAAGAACAGTGTTCAAAGGCTTTAAAGGAAGAAGCCCTACGTGGATACGAGTAAAGGCCATGAGTCATATGGTCGAGGTAAGACTCGTGAGCATAAGTCATAAAAAGAACAAAAATTTAAAGCTTGGAAGATCAGACACTGGAGTGGATAGGAGAGGAACAGTACGACTCGTAAGAAAACTTACTAGTGGATGAGCGATTCGTACTATGTGTCGATGTTACCTTTTCCTTTTTTTCATTTTTCTTTAGGATTTCTAAGTATTTTTGAGATACTATAAATACCCTAGGGTTTATCTATTATTAGGTTACACTCTTTAACATTATTTTACTCTCTTTGATACTTTTACATACTTTACAATTATTCTTGAGATTTTGGATTTTTATTCAATTAAAGACTTCGTATATTATTTATCATATTTTGTGAAATTAATTACATGTATTCTTCATTGATTATCATGGGTTCTTGTAAATACATGGGCTGCTAATTTCCCTAACTAGGATTGTGGGAATCCTAGCAATTAGCTACGTAAAGGAAGTGGAAGATTCATCTATTCTAGGTTTTATACATGTATCTTAATTCTCTTCATAATAATTGACCTCAAAGCTACTGTCGAAGCTTAGGGATAGCTTGTATTTGCAAACGTCTACACAAGGGAGTTTGTGATTAGGAATAGAGGATTAAGATAGTAATTTAACATTCACTTCCATCTTATTATCTTTCAACCATCACATCTAATCAAATTGAGACTCGAAAGGTGATAGTTCAACTGAAGTCATAGACATGGATCAACAAGGTGATGCCCAGAGACTCATAAGGTAAAGGGTGATATTTATCAACACGTTCACAAGAGAGTTGATAATACATATTTTGTTGACTTTGCATGCAGAATAGTAGAGTAAGTGGATTGAACATGAGAAATTTATGGATTTGAGATGCCAAGGGGAACAGAATCCTAGTGTTCATCTCCTTTTGTTTACAACTTAAAGCATTCAAGATTTGGTTACTAGTTACTGATAATTCCAAATTCCCCTATATACATTTTAGCACTGCTTATGAATAACATCAAGGTAAGTAACTATTCAAAGTTTTCCCTATGGTATAGACCCCAAACTATTTGGGTTACTATATTTGGCATCAACCAAAGCATACTTCCTTTGGAGGTTAGTTTTGGGTGGCATCAAATTTTTGGCTCTGTTTCCGAGAAGACAATTTGATTAGTTAATTAAATTGGTGAAGTTTGCAAGTTTTATTTTTTATTCTAATTTGTCATACGTTGGTGTATGAAAAATACTAGGAGAAGAGGAAATTCCTTACTCTCTTTTGATCTAAACCTAGAAAGAATTCTTCAAACACCAAGAAGAATGTTAGAACAAGTTCATGATAGGTTTCAAGACCCCCCACCTATTGATTCTAATGCAACACTCCCACGTGCTCTAGTTGATCCACATAGTGTTTCAGATTTACAGATGCAACAACCAACAGTTACTGTTAAGGAAGAAAGAAGAGCAACCAAAGAGGCTCGATTAGTTGAAGAGGATAGGTTAGCTCCATAATAAGGACTAGACAAGTACCTGAGAATCGATATAGAGTTCAGATAGGTAGAGCTCTATTGATTCCTGCATATCAACACTTACACCCATATGATGATGAAGAGGATATGGGTTATGTTGATCCTGTTAAGACAAAATCCATCATTTCTCTTACTTTACCACTCAATGTGAAATTTGATATTACAAGCGCCATGATCCAATTATTGAAATTGAAGGGTGTACTTTCAGGATCAGAAATTGATGATGTGAACATGCATATTGCTAATTTTACTGGGATCTGCATACTATACACTATTCTGGGAGTGGATCAGAAAGCCTTTAGATTGAGGTTGTTCCTATTTTCATTGACAGGTGAAGCTTCAGTACGATTAGGGGAACTTCCAAGGGTTTCAATAACTACTTGGCATGAGTTGTGTAAATAGTTTTTGAACAGATTTTTCCTTCCTACAAGGATGCTGTGGTTGAAAGATTATATTTATAACTTCATACAGTTACCTGCAAAATCCTTGTATGAGGCATTGTTTAGATTCTACAAGAAGCAAAGCATGGTACCTAATCACATAATCAAAGGTTCAAATTTGTCGAAAATCTTCTACAGATCACTAAATTTAGTTCTAGAGCAATGAAAGATATGATTTTGGGAAGTTCATTCATGATTCTTTGATAGGATGATACTCAATATATGCTTGATGATATTTTGGTGACCAATAGATCTTGGCATACTAGAGATGTTGAGCGTGGTACAGGTACATATGCTATTGTAGCGGCTAATAAATATAGAGTTGGTCATGATTTGGTAGCTCAAGAGATTGCACAGATTTTTACTGATATTGGATTGCGTATAAAATAGTCTGCAACAATGTGTGATAAGAAAGTGAATGTAGTTGTGGCGTAGGGATCTACTTCTAGATCTCTTAAGATTGAATCTTAAGAGGTACCAAAGTATATTGATTGGTGAATTTCTGAGCCCAAGGTCAAGGAAATCAAGGTAAGAACTATTGTAATAATAGATACAAAGACTAAAGCAAAGAAAGAGAAGGTAATTAGCGATAGAAAGATAACAATAAGGAGAAGAGAGATAAGTATGTTCCACTAGGTAGTCTTGATTTAGAATCCAGAATAGAGGCATTGTTGTCAAAATTAGTTAAGGGTCAAGAAAATCGAGAGAGCTATCTTAAGGCTATCAAGGAAGACCCATCATGGCTAAACTAGAGAGTTGATTCATATGCTATAGCAGTCAAGCAGTTCGAGCAACAATTTGGTCATAAATCAACCATAGTAAATCAATGACAGTTTGGCACTCTCCCGAGTAACAAGGTGGCTAATCAAAAGAATAATTGTCACTGCTATTCTATTACCACTCGAAGTGGTAAATCCACCATAGACCTACCTATACTGGTTTTAGATGAGTAAAATAATGATGATAATCCTATTGATGTAAAAAGCAGTAGCAAGCTAGATATAGGAAAATATAAGGCTGAGGAGCCTGTTTTGATGACCATCCTTAAACCTCATTTTTTTACATCAAAGGCTAAAAAAGAAAAAAAAGGATAAGTATCAAAAGTTTTTAATGATGTTGAAGTAGATATCTGTCGAAATCCCACTTGTACAGGCATTAGAGAAAATTCAAGGATATGCAAAATTCATGAAAGATTTGATCATAAAGAAGAGGTCTGTTAGTTATGAGCCAGTTGATAATATTCATCATTGCAGTGTTGTAGCTATGAAATCTTGGTGGAGAAGAAGGAGAATCTTGGTTCTTTAACCATACCTTGCACCATTGGATATTTCAACTTCACTCGTGCATTATGAGATTTGGTTGCTCGCATCAACCTCAGGCAATTTGCAATGTTTACATAATTGGGGTTGGGATTTCCCAAACCAACCTCAAAGAGACTTGTAATAGCAGACAAAACTAGGAGAAAGCCAGTTGGTATTCTATATAATGTGTTAGTGAAGGTGGCTTCCTTCATCTTTCCTATTGATTTTGTGTTCTAGACTATGAAGTGAATTTTCAAGTCCCAATTATCTTGGGAAGACCATTCTTGGCTACAGAGTTGATTGATTTGGATCTAGGACATTTGATGCTAAAACTCAATGATGAACAGGTGATATTTAATGTATGCAAATCGATGAAGCAGCATGATGAGTTAAAGAGTGGTATTTGTGATTTATGTGCATGGTGAGGAGATTGATTCATTTTATGATGTTGATTCAGTGACTATTTAGGATATACTTCTATTATTCCTTTTGAAGACAGGTTGGGTATTAAAGCTCTAGCAGTCGTGATCATGAACTTTGAAAATAATGGAACTTACAAGTATAATGAGATGGTTTGTGTATATTATAGAAGCGGTTCATACACTTATGCACTAAAGAATCTTGATTTGGATTTGAACAATAAAACTATGCCACCTTCTCATCCATCCATTAAAGAGCCATCGGTCTTAGAGTTGAAGGCCATCCCTTCTCATTTGTGATTTGCATTTTTAGGGACCACTAACACTTTGTTGGTTATTATTCCAGCTGATTTAATTGATATAGAAGTAGAAGGATTGTTATCAGTATTACATAGATTCAAGAGGGCCATTGGTTGGTCCGTTGTTGATATTATAGGTATCCTGCCTGGGTTGTGTACTAATAAAATTCAACTTGAACCATAATATATCCCAAGTATAAAGCATCAATTTTTACTCAATCCTCTTATTCAAGAGGTGGTGAAGAAAGAGATAATCAAGTGGTTGGATTCTTTTGTAGTTTATCGTATTACTGATAGCAAGTGGATCAGTTTGGTAAAATATGTTTTGGAGAAAGGAGGGTTTACTATTGTGCCTAACGAGAAGAATGAGATAGTTCTAATAAGGCTAGTCACGGGATAGTGTGTATGCCTAAATTAAAGAAAATTGAATACATGGACCCAAAATTACCATTTTCCTATGCCCTTCATGGACTAGATGCTGGATAGACTTATGGGTAGAGGATGGTACTATTTTATTAATGGGTATTCAAGTTACAACCAAATCACTTTGCACCAGAAGACAAAAAGAAGACTACCTTTATAGGTCCTTATGGGACTTTTGCATTCATACATATGTTGTTCAGGTTATGCAATGCTCTAGCCACATTTCAAAGATGTATGATGTCAATATTCTCTAACATGGTAGAAGTTACCATCAAAGTGTTTATGGATGATTTTTTAGTCATTGGTGATTCTTTTGATTACTATCATGTTCACTTGACAAATTATCTTAGAAAATATGAAGAATGCAACTTGGTACTTAATTGGAAAAAGTGTCATTTTATGGTCAAAGAAGAAATTATACTTTTGCACAAGATTTCAAAAAGAGGAATAGAGGTTGATAGAGCCAAAATTGAGGTAATTGAGAAATTACCTCCTCAAATTTTGTGATGGGGATTCGAAGCTTTTTAGGATATGCTAGTTTTTATAGGCATTTTATCAAGGATTTCTCGAAGATTTCTAACCATCTTTTCAAGCTTCTTGAGAAGGATGTTAAATTTTTTTGATGATGCATGTATTAAAGCTTTTGAAAGAATAAAAGAGAGTTGGTGTCGGCTTCAATCATCATGTCTCCAAATTGGTCTTTGCTTTTTGAGGTTATGTGTGATGCAAGTAGAGTGGCCTTAGGGCTGTCCTTGGCCAAAGAAAAGAAAATATCCTTCATCCCATCTACTATGCTAGCAAGGCATTAAACCCTACTCAAAAGAACTGCACAGTGACTAAACTAGAGTTGTTGGCAGTGGTTTATGCCATTGAGAAGTTTAGGCCTTACTTGATTGGTATGAAGGTAGTAGTACACACTGATGCTGCAGCATTGCGGTACTTGATGGTGAAAAATGATGCCAAGCCTAAACCAATTAAGTGGGTCTTATTGCTGCAAGAATTTGATTTCAAAGTCAAGAACAGAAAAGGCATTGAAAACCAAGTTACAAATCATCTAGATAGACTTGAGGAGGTAGATGATATTTTTCCAGATAAGAAGTTATTAGAAGCTTCCCAAGATCTAATTCCATGGTCTACAGCCTATGCAAACAATATAGCCAATGATCTAGTCCAAGAAGATCTTTCCTTTCAGCAAAGAAAGAAATTTATGCATGGGGTAGGGAAATTTTTTTGGGATGACCCTTATTTTTTTAGAATTTATACGAATAGGATTATTCATTGATATATACCTTAGGTGGAGATAATTATCATACTTGAGGCTTGTCATTACTCACCAGTTAGGGGTCATCATGAAGTAACCCGCACAACCCACAAAATCTTGTAAAGTAGGTATTATTGGCCAATAATCTACAAAGATGCACATGATTTTGCTTCAGCTTGTAATCAATGTCAACAATAAGGCAACATCTCTAAATGCCATCAACTTTCTATAACTCATATTTTAGAATTGAAATTGTTTGATGTACAGGGTATAGATTTCATGGGTCCTTTTGTGAGTACGTTTGGCATGAAATATATACTTGTGGATGGGGATTATGTTTCTAAATTTATAGAGGTATTAGCTCTCCCCAACAATGAAGCACGTAGTGTCACTGCATTATTTAAAAGGCATATCTTTTCTCGATTTGGCGTGCCACCTGCTATCATTAGTAATGGTGGATCAAATTTTTGTAATTATCTACTCCAAAGTCTGCTTGAGAGGTATAGAGTGAAACATAAGGTGGCAACACCTTATCATCTACAGACTACTAGAAAGGTTAAGGTGTCCAACAAATAAATCAAGTCCATCTTGGTGAAGAGAGTAAATGTTAATAGGACTGATTAGTCACATATGCTAGATAATGCATTATGGTCTTACCGAACAGCTTACAAGACCCCCATTAGTGCTTCTCCTTATGTTTTAGTATATAGAAAGGCATATTATTTTCCTATTGAACTTGAACATAAAGAACTATAGGCATTGAAAAAACTGAATTTGGAGTGGCGAGAGGCAGTAAAGGCAAGGATGAACAACATAAATAAGTTGGATAAATTCTGACTCTAGGCATATGAAAGTTTTGCACTTTACAAAGAAAAGATAAAGTTGCATCATGATTGCAAGATTGAGAAAAGGATTTTCGTAAAAGGTAACCAGATGGTGCTCTACAACTCTAGGGTTTACTTATTTCTAGTTAAGTTGAAGTATCGATGGTACGGTCCCTTTACAAGGCTAAGAGTGTTTCCATATGGTTCTTTGGAATTGAAGCAAGATGGTAAAACCCCATTCAAGGTGAATAGGAAATGAGTAAAGAACTATATGGATAACACTAAGGAAATTAGTTTAATTTTTAAGATTGACCTTGGTAAATTCTGAGTAACCAAGGTAATTACGTCATCCCATAACATTAAATCAAGAATTTCATGGGATCCAACCCATGAGGATAGTTAGTGAAATCTTAGTATCCAACTTAGCTCAGTCATGTCGTGATATTAAATTAAGTGTTGCTTAGGAGGCAACCCATGTTTTGTGTTTATTTATTTATAGGGTAAAATGTTTGTTTAGTGTGCAGGTTTAATGATTGCAAAAAAGATCCAGACAAGTTCAGGAAGTTAGGTCATACGAATTCTTCACAAATCGATCCTAAGGGTACGACTCGTGAGTAAGAGTCATAAGGAACTGGGAGATTATGCAGATTGAGGTAAAGGTTTTTGGAGTCTTTATGACTCTAGAACGAGACGTACCCTTAAGATACAACACATCACATTAAGTTGTATTAACTCAAGAACCCAGGTAAGGCTCCAAGTCTTTATAAGTAGAGGAAAAGACCCGTATGCCTGGGTATGAATCGTACACATAACTCAAACCCAAGATTACTAGGTTAGGGGTCTCGGATCAACCCGACCCATCTCACCTAATTTAAACAAAAAAGGCACCCAAAGATGGGTAGCCGATACCAGAATACGAACCATCCCCCATTGTCGACAGAATTTAAAGCTCCCAAGGCACGAAATCACTTCGAATCACTTACCAAGTTGATCTAATTCCTCACATTGCCTGATTTAGGAATGAATTTGAGGAAGAAAAATTTAAACTCAAGC
Organism: Capsicum baccatum var. pendulum; assembly: GCA_030864225.1. Classification (NCBI taxonomy): domain Eukaryota; kingdom Viridiplantae; phylum Streptophyta; class Magnoliopsida; order Solanales; family Solanaceae; genus Capsicum; species Capsicum baccatum. The sequence goes on along the minus strand of CM061561.1, from coordinate 158,902,432 downwards.
ATCTTAATCTCTCACTTATTCAAGTAAGTGTTTGAACTTCATTGGTCTAATTTTTGAGTTGAAATTGCAAATGTGAGATTTCTTGAACTTGCTTTAAGTTGATTTGGCTTATATGTGGAAAATTAAAACCCTAGTTCTTGTCATTAACTTTAAATGGTAGTTGGGGGAAAATTTTGATATTTGGTGTTTAAGTAGTATAGTATTGGACTGATTTGGGGATACTAATGAATTACAATATTAAGGGTAGTTTGGGAAAATCATATAGGAGTCAACGCAGAAATTGAACTTCTATGTTGCAATGTATAATAGACCCCTTATAACATGTACCCATAAGTAATAAGTCATAATGAGACTCGTACCCACTAACAACATAGAAGCATAACTGATTTTAGATTCTTGTATGTGTATGACTTGCTTGTATGAGTTGTATCTAACTCATATGACTCGTACACGCATATCGTGAGGACCTGGGAAGGGGTCATATTTTAATATTTTGTTTTGGGACTGCTTATGAGTGTTGGTAATGAGTCATACATTATCTTACAACTAGTAAGAAGGAATCGTAAGTAGACTCGTGAATATCCATATACGCACTAGTATGATACGACTAAGTCATATGAGTCGTACCCTGTCTATATGAATCTTACACCCCAGTCTTCCCTTGTACAAAACATGTACATTGATAATTATTTTCTTATTTTTTCTTTTTTTACCTTTTATAATTACTAATGTATGCTTGCAATCAGGTACAATGTCTCCCAAAGGTGCGTCTTCTTCAAAGAAAGTGCCTAAAAAGGGAAACAAACAGGCATCATCTTTAAGCTCTGAATCCACTAACTCATCTAGTAGTATCGGTGATGAAGTGGAGTTCCTAATAAAGTGACAGGCTGACAAAAGGGGCAAAAGATCTGCTCGAGAAAAGAAAGCAACAACCCCATAGGACATACCTCCACAGGTACTAAGGATAAAGAACCCAAGTACATCTTCTCTACATTAACCTCCACTTTCAGAGGTAGAAGATGATGTTGAGTCAACCTCTAAAGAAGTAAGTTATGAAAGTGCTAATGGTGCTATAAAAGAATTCGATGTGCCACCAATTGATGTTCAACACCTTCTACTAGCCACCACAACTGCTTTGGTGCCCATCGTTCAATGGTTGGGGTACCTCGATATGCAAGCTAAATATAATAATATCCTGGGTAGACTCTAAAATAAAAAAATGAAATTGGTCTTACTATTTGGAAAAGAGGTTAACTACTATAGAGATTACTAAGTTACCTAGGTTTGAGGAGTGATTCAAGAAGTATGGATTTGAGTAGATGACTAAAGCACCCAAAAGGTACAGTCTTGCACTAGTACAGGTGTTTTATGAAGCATACAAGGGAGAGCTTCAGAGATATTATCCACAAGGGCAGCTGTGGAAAAGTAGTGAACCCATCGCCTCATTATTCACCTGGGAAGTATGGGTCAACATCTCCACATGCACTATTTCTAGATTTTTTTACGGACCAAACTATCGAATTTTGGTAAACACAAGACAGATGGATTACAAAATAGAAAAGATGAGAAAATCACTCGAATATAGTTGGGGATGAAGGATAAGATGGGCCACTTTAGGTGGATTGCTAGGCATATAGCATCGAATCGTGAGGACGTGGTTAAGGTAGTTGGACACCTAGGTGTCACTTCGTAGAATATAGAGAACAACACCCTAAACTTTGAGGACAAGGCATGGTGGACAATGGCCCAAAACTAATTATGTCTTACTACTGAGACAACATACTCAGCCTAATTTGGGTAGTGTTTATGGGTTCATAGTAAAATATGAGTTTGATGTATGGGATTTCTTAGCTCAAATACAAGAGACCGAGTTATGGGTGATGATAAACTCATGCTTGCTTACCCGTACATAATTACATAGATGTGTTTGGCTGTGGAGGTGTAGGAAATCCCAGGTATTAATGAGATGGTTGAGGCCACGAATACCACAGATTTAGGGTTTTTTAGGGATACAGCTAGCGCATTGCCCAGACAGGTGAGGCAAGAAGAAGATACGTTAGCTGAGATATACAGGAGCTAGATTAAGGCTACAGAGACTACGGAGGCTACCGAGTCAGGTAGATAAACTAAAATACCTTGGTTTCTAGACCATAGAAAATTTCTTGGAATTCTGATCTCTGTACCCAATATGACTCATGGGTATGAGCCATATGTTGGGGGTACGGATGGTATGTTCAAGTCATATGCAGACCAATGTTGGTTGGTGGGATGGATTTTGGTTTCTGGAATGGGTACGACTTAGGGGTATGAATCGTATTGGTGGTTATGGTTTTTTTGGTTCCTTAACTTAACCTTATACTTGGTTACTTAGGTTATATCTGAGTACAAGTGGCTCACCATGATCCATAAACCAGGGTATGAATCGTACCTAAGACTCGTATTGTGGACAATATATAAATCTTCCTTGGGTTTAAATTTACCAGGGGTACAAGTGAAAGTTATGGATCGTATACTTTGGATATGAATAGGCTGGATGAGTCACATGTTGAACCTTATTTGATCCAAATTTTAGGCTTAGGGTCCGAGTTGAGGGTACAACTCGTTTTAGAGTGTATGACTTATGTGGGTCAGTCATACCCCTGTGATGGGATTATGGTGCAACTTAAGTGGGGGTATTTTGGACATTTTCCCACTTATCCTAATAATTCCCCATGACTTCTAACCTACTGGTAAATTTATTTACCCTATTATTACATTCATTAATACTTAGAAACTTTTCTAAACACTCCATAATTTCTCAAAAGATTTTGGGCAAGGGAAGCTAGGGTTTCAATTAAAGGAAATATTTTTGGCTGGCCTTGGTGATTTATTTCCGTCATCACCTTGGTTTAAGGCATGTTCTCTTCCCTCATTGTTAACTTTATCTAAAGGTATGGTTTTATAAATATTTCTATGATTTTATTGATTGTATGATTTTGGTTTTCGAATATGAATAGGTGGTTTTGATATTACATGGTTGGTTATAGTTTCCCATTGTTTTAATATACTTTTATATGAACTAATGGTGGTTTTGTATAATTGGATTGCATGGGAATGGTTTAATGGCAATTGGAATTAGCTTTGGTCATATTATGCCCCTTTGACAAGATAACTATAACAGTATGTTTATTGCATTGACTACTTTTAATGGAACTCTTGCATGTTTAAAAACTTAGTAAAAAAATTGTGCATTTTCTAAATATCTTGGAAAGGTAAATGACTAATGGTATGCTTGTGGGGTAAATGGAATCCCATAGGTGATTTAGTATAGTAAATGGAAGGGCACTTGAAAGTCCCCTTAAACCTATAAATGGTTGGCTATGGATAATACTTACAAGTAAGGTTTGGTATGATGAAACCTATATCAATGGCCATGGTTAATAAATGGATAATGTTTTGGTTATGTAGAAATAGGTTTTAATTGGACAATAATGGAAGGATGTGTAGCAAAGTCGTGGGAGGTGGAGGTCCTCGGGGGATCAAAATTGGAAACTCATATTTTCCAAGATGAGGTTGGTATTGGTGACCGTGTGCATGATTTCATAATATATTTGGGGGATATAATAGTATTCCCAAGGGTTTCTTTCTTATTCATGTGGCTACACGCACTGAGATCCTTTCAGTAGGAGATGCTAAACCCATATAGTTGTGGGTTATTTAGGATAGCAAAGCTACACAACCCAGGTAAAAATTTTAAAGGCATGCTAACCCGATCCTTTTTCTCAGAATGGTTTTATATATAGGTATGGTTGTGTCTATATGGATGGCTTTACTTAGTTTTGTGAATAGAATTATTTTATCCTTACCCTGAGATCATGCCAACGGTCACTCACTAACCCCGTCTACTAGTGGTTGTATACCCACGCTATGTAGGATCCAACTATTCTACTCCTCCTACATAATGATTGACTCATGGATAGTATTTGGACTGAAGTGGTGATCTTCCATCCTTTCTAAAGGCTCCATTTCATGTTATGGAGATTTTAAGATATTTTTGTTTTATTCAGGATATTATTTTTGGCTATGGTTGGGGGCATGTCCCAACTAAACTTATTACTCTTTTTGTTAGAGGTTTTATGGTGCTTCTATGGGTTGGAATAGGTGAGATCGATATCGGTGTCAGCCTAGGCATTGGAATAGGCTGGTCGGATGACATCATTGGATGCTAATGTTGGTTTTTTCATCCTATTTTATTTTCAGATTAGCTATATTATGTTGTGGAACATCTTTGGTTATATCCTAGTTTATGGCCCTTATTTTGGTATAGTTTGGTATGGTTGGACTCAGTTGGGTAAGTCACAGTTTTGATATTATCCCAGAGTCTTTATGTGAAGGGTTATATTATTTGCTCATTCTCAAAATTTAGCCAACTCTGAGTAGGTAACTGGAGGTTGGGTTGGGTAACAGGGTTAGTCTTCAGTCCTGGTTGAACTTAGGATGCTCATTACAATAAGAGCTCAGGGCGAGTAGCATCAAGTTTATATCAGAACCTAGGTTCATAGTCAATTAGGAATCCTCAAAGTTGTGTCAAGTAGAGTCTCTTTTAGGGGTATGTAGCGTGCCACACTCATAAGGGAGAGGCTATAAAACATTGGGAGTATTTTAGTTTCTTGGTATTCAATTTTTAAGTGTAGAGTCTAAGTCCTAGAATCTTTTTTAATCCTTGTCTGTTCTTCTTTCAGATTATGGCTCGTAGATCTAAAACACAAGAAAATTATTTTATCTCATCTGGGGGTAATGCTGAAAGGGTGCATCCTACTTCTGGGGTTCATGTTCGATCTCATTGTCCTATCCCTGATAATTATAGAGTCTCATTGGTAGCTACTAGTCCTCCTCAAGGAAAGGTGACTAATGTAGAATTCTGTCAGTCTATTCATACTTCTGTTAAATTGGTACTGGCTTAATCTGAGCGGGATATGTCTTATGCTTTGTCTACTGAGGCCACAAAGGTTGGCCAGTTTATGAAGATGGGTCCTTCTACTTTTTCTGGAATGAAGGTGGAGGAGGATTCATAGGGCTTCTTAGATGAAATAGAAAAGATATTTTGGGTGATGTAGGTTACCAATGTAGAGGGATTAATGTTTATAGCTTTTCATCTCAAAAAAGTTTTATAGTAGTGGTATGAAGAGTGGGATTGGGATATAGTAAATGTGGAGGAGTCATACTTATGGGATGCCTTCTTTGGTGCTATTTTAGATTGTTTCTTTCCACAAGATTTAAGGGAAACAAGGATGAAGGAGTTTATGAATCTCAAGTAGGAGAGGATGTCTTTTAAGAAATATTCCTTGAAGTTTCATCAGTTGTCAAGATATGCTTCTAATTTAGTGGCTGACATTCAGGCTAGAATGAGGAAATTCACTTCTGGGTTAAATCGGGATTTGATTTTGGAGAGTAAGACTGCCTTGCTTCTTAAGGATATGGACATCTCTAGGTTAACTATTCATATGCAGTAAGTGGAGGATTAAAAAATGATGTAGACAGAGATTGGAGATACGCAAGGAAGAGGAGTCAATTTTTTCACCAAAGAGGTGCTCAGTAAAAGGGGGGTCGAGATGGTGGCAAGTGGCAGGAAATGAAGTAGGGGAATTCTGGTTCCTACTCTTCTGTTAGTGCTCCTTAGCGGTCGGGTGATAGGCATTATTAAAGTAGTGACATATTCAAGGAACAGGGTGCTCAATCTTAGGCAAGTAGAGGCAAGTCAATTTTTTCATGCCCTCTTTGTCAGTTTGATGGCTATCCTCATCGGGGTTATTGCAATGAAGGAAAATACCAATGGTTTAGGAATGGCTAGGTATGCCATCAACTCTAGGATTGTCCAATTAATAAGATTTCTAGGGGTCAAATAAAATTCCTATGGCTTCATCTTCTGCTCCTACACCTGGTGGTATTATATCTACTATTGTTACTGCTCCTGGGTCTAGTATTAGTCGAAATAAGTTGTATGTTTTGGCATCCCAAGAGGAATCTGAGGCATCACCTGATGTTGATACTAGTACATTACAACTTTTCTTTTATGACATATATTATTTGTTTTATACAGGGTCTACACTCTCCTATGTGACTCCTTATGTGGTTGTATCTTTTGGTTTCAATCCAGAAGTTATTTTAGATATTTTTTCTATTTCTAAACCTATATGTGACTCAGTTATTACTAAGAGAGTCTATAGGGGGTATCATTTGGTATCAATCATACCTTGGTGGATCTATTTGAGTTAGGTATGGTAGATTTCGATATTATTTTGGGGATGGACTGGTTGCATTCTGGTTATGCGTCCTTGGATTCTTAGACCCATAGGGTTATCTTTAGGTTCCCTAGTAGAACAATTATAGAATGGAAAGGTGGTTATCTTGCTCCTAGGGGAAGATTTATTTCATATCTTAGAGCTCGAAGGTTGATCTCTAAAGGTTGTCTTTATCACTTGGTCCAAGTTAAAGATTATTATTCGAAAGGTCCTTCTTTAAAATCAATTCTAGTGGTTAATGAGTTTTTAGAGGCCTATATGGATGATCTTCCCGGTGTTCCTACAGATAGAGAAATAGAGTTTAGTATTAACTTAGTTCCGGATACTCATCTAATTTCTATTCCTTTGCATAGAATGACTCCGACTGAGTTGAGGGAACTCAAGAAACAACTTAACGATCTTCTAGATAAGGGTTTTTCTCATCCTAGTGCATCTTCTTGGGGTGCACTGGTATTGTTTATGCGTAAGAAGGATGGTTCCCTTCGAATGTGCATTGACATAGGCAGCTGAGCAAGGTGACAGTCAAGAATAAGTATCTTTTTCCAAGGATAGATGATTTGTTCGACCAGTTGTAAGGTGTCGACTTCTGTTCTAAGATAGATCTTCGGTCTAGGTACTATTATCTAAATATTAGGGAGGTAGATATCCCAAATATGTCTCTTTATACTTGATATGGGCACTTTGAGTTCTTGGTAATGCTATTTGGGTTGACTAATGCTCTGGCAACATTTATGGATCTGATAAACAAGGTTTTTTTTAATATTTGGATCGCTTTTTTGTTATGTTTATAAATGATATTCTAGTCTATTCAAAGAGTGAGTTTTGGTTGAAAGCTGTAACTTTTTTTGGTCATATTATTTCTAGTGAGCGGATCATGGTGGATTCATAAAAGGTTGTTGTGGTAAAGATGTGGCCTAGACCCTTGACACCATCAGATATTTGTAGCTTTTTGGGTTAAGCCAAGTATTATAGGTAGTTTGTCAAAATCTTTTTATTAATAACTGCTCCTTTGACTAAATTAACTCAGAAAAAGGTTAAGTTTTCTTAGTCAGATGCTTGTGAAAAGAGTTTTGAGAAATTAAAGGATAAGTTCACTTCGGGCCCAATTCTGACTTTGCTAGAAGGCAATGATGGGTTTGTGGTTTATTATGATGCATCTTGGGTAAGGCTTGGTTATGTGTTGATGAAGCATGGGAAGGTGATTGCCTATGCTTCCAGGCAGTTGAAGATGCATGAGAGAAATTATACTACTCATGATTTAGAGCTATTAGCGGTTGTGTTTGCTTTGAAAATAATGCAACATTATTTGTATCGCATGCACATGGATATCTTCTTTGATATTAATAGTCTACGGTATGTGTTCACTTAGAAAGAGCTTAATCTTTGGCAAAGGAGATAGCTTAACCTTCTCAAGGACTCTGATAAGAGTCTTCACTTTCACCCAAGTAAGGCTAATATGGTTGCGGATTCTCTTAGGAGGTTATCCATGGGTAGTTTGGCTCATGTAAAGGAAGGAAAGAAAAAATCAGTAGAGGATATTCACTATTTGGCTAATCTTTGAGTTTGTCAATTCGACTCAAAGGATGGTGGTGTGGTGGTGCAAGAAGTGTTTTGGTCGTCTCTTGGTGAAAATATTAAGGAGAAGCAAATGCTAGATCCTATCTTGATAAAAATTAAGAGTGACATTGGTGGGAAAAAGGTAGTGGTGTTTGAGATTAATGATGATGATACCTTACGGTACCATAGGAGGTTGTGTGTTCCTGATGTCGATGGGTTGAAATAAAGGATTTTGGCTGAGGTGCATGAGTTACACTATGTTGTACATCCCCTTTTGACTAAGATGTACCATGATCTTAAGGAGATCTATTGGTGGAATGGCATGAAGAGGGATGTGGTTGATTTTATGGCCAAATGAATGGTATGTCAATAAGTAAAGGTTTTGCACATGAGACTAGAAAGGTTGTATCAATAAATTGATTCTCTCGAATGGTAGTGGGAAGCAATAAGTAGGGACTTCGTTATTGGCCTTTCTTGGTCTTGAAATCAATATGATTTAATTTGGACCATTGTGGATAGGATGACTAAGTCTGCACACTTTTTGCTAGTGCAGACAATTTTCTCGGCGGAGGATTATGCGAATTTGTATATTCAGGAAATTATAAAGTTGCATGGGGTGCCTATTTCAATAATTTTTTATCATGTCACGCAGTTTACATCTCACTTCTGGCGATCTTTTCAGAAAGGGTTGGACACTAAGGTTAGCTTGCAAACTACTTTTTATCTGCAGAAGGATGGGTAAGCAAAGAGAACAATTCAGACACTAGAGGATATGATTCGGGCTTGTGTGATTGATTATGGTGGCAATTAGGTTGATCATCTATCTTTGGTGGAGCTTTCTTACAACAATAGCTATCATTCTAGTATTTGTATGGCTCCTTTTGAGACATTTTATGATAGGAGGTGCAAATCTTCTATTGGTTGGTTCGAGCTTAGTGAGGTAGACATGTTTGGTCCCGACTTAGTTTACCAGTCTATAGAGAAGGTGAAGGTGATTTAGGAAAGACTTAAGGATGCCCAAAGTTGCCAAAAGTCCTATACGTATGTTAGGCATAGAGACTTGTATTTTTAGGTTAGGGATAAGGTTTCCCTTAAGGTATCTCCCAGGAAGGGAGTAGAGCAGTTCAGCAAGAAGGTGAAGTTCAGTCCTCAGTATATTGGTCCTTATGAGGTTTTTCAGATAATTGGTAAAGTTGCTTATGAGTTGGAGTTACCTTCTAGCTTAAGCTTGGTTCATCCAATCTTTTATGTTTCCATGTTGAGGAAGTGCATTGGTGATCCTTCTTCGGTTGTTCCTTTAGAAGGATTAGGTATCACGGAATTTTTTTCTTATGAAGAAGTCTCGATTGAGATCTTGGATAGGCAGGCTCATCAATTGTGGACCAACGATATAGCTTTGGTTAATGTTCTTTGGTAGAACCAAAAGGTGGAAAAGCTACATGTGAAGCGGAGGAGGACATGAATTCCAAATATCCGCATTTTTTTCTGCTCCTGGGATTCATGCAAAATGTATATGTCTTCAAAACATCTTTGCTTTCATAGTTTGTTGAAGGAAAGATTAATATATTTGCCTCTTTGTTTTCAAACTTTATTAAATATTGGGAATATATTTGATAATGCAAATGACTCTTGCATGTGGTTATCCCTATCTTATCCGTCATTTGAGGATAAATGTTCCTAGTAGGGGATACTGAAATACCTTGATTTATAGACCTTAGAAAATTTCCTGGAATTTTTAAATTTGGACCCAATATGACTTATAGGTATGAGTAGTATGTTGGGGTAGGGAGGTATGATACAGTCATATGCTAACCAGTGTTGGTTGGTGGGATGGATTTTGGTTTTTTGGAATGGGTACGACGTAGGGGTATGAGTCGTATTGGTGGTTATGGTTTGTTTTGTTACTTAACTTAACCTTAGACTTTGTTACTTAGGTTGGATCTGAGTACGAATGGCTCACCATGAGCAGTAAGCCAAGGTACGAGTCGTACCTAGGACTCGTATGGTGGACAATGTCTAAGTTTTTCTTGGGTTTAAATTTACCAGGGGTACAGGTAAAAGGTACCAATCATATACTTTGGATACGACTAGGTTGGATGAGTCATATGCTGGACAGTATTTGATCCAAAGGTTGAGGCTTAGGGTATGAGTTGAGGATGCCACTTGTATCGGAGGGTATGTCTCGAGTGGGTCAGTCGTACCCCCGTGATGGGATTTTGGTGCAACTTAAGTAAGGTTATTCTGGATATTTCACCACTTATCCTAATAAGTCCCCACGACTTCTAACATTCTTGCAAGGTTATTTACCCTATTATCACATTCATTAACACTTAGAAACTCTTCTAAACACTTCATAATTCTCTCAAAAGCTTTTGGGTAAAGGAAGATAGGGTTTCAACTAAAGGATCAATTTGGGTCTTTTCTTGGTGATTTAGTTTCATCATCATTTTTGCTTAAGTCATGTTCTCTTCCCTTCTTGTTAATTTTATCTAAAGGTCTGGTTTTATGAATGCTTCCATGATTTCATTGATTGTATGATTTTTGTTTTCAAATATGAATTGGGGGTTTTGATGTTAAATGGTTGATTATGGTTTCCCATGGATTTAATTTTTCTTTCATATGCATTAATGGTGGTTTTAGATTAATGGATAGAATGGGAATATAGCGTACCATACTTATAAAATAGAACTACGAGGCTTTTAGTAATATTTCCCTTTCTTGTTGTCTTATTTTTGGGCTACAAAGTCTAAGGTCTTGGATTCCTTGAAATATTATTTATTTGCCTTTCAGATTATGCCTCCCAGATGATTTAAAGCTCATATAAACTCATATGTTTCACCTAAGGACAATATTGGAAGATCTCATCCAACTTGTGGGGTACAAACCAGGCCTATGGTCAATGCTTCTGATTGTCCTTGTGGATTCCCACTTGTCTCCACTAATCTTTATCCAGCTGGTGGCACTCATACTCATCCACCTTAGGGAGATATTACTAATGTTTAGTTTTGCCAATCTATTCATCTGTTGACTCAGTTGGTGACATCCCAGACATGTCAAACTAGTGCTTCTGGTATTGTGAGGAGTTTATCTGAGGCCCCTAGAGTTGGCCAGTTTATGAGATTAAGCCCTCTAACTTTCACTAGTACTAAGGTTGAAGAGGATCCTCAAAGTTATATAGATGAGATGGATAAGATTTTCTAGGTTATGCTTGCTACTGAAGTAGATGGTTTACAACTCACTGCTTATCAGTTGGAGGATATAGATTATCAATGGTATAAGGAATGGGAACAACTTTGGGGGTGATCATGTTGAGTCTGCTTTGTGGGATAATTTCTCAAATGCCTTTCTTGACCGCTTCTTTCATTGGGAGTTAAGGGAGGCAAAATCTATGGAATTTGTGAATTTAAAGCAAGGCAGGATGACAGTAAACGAGTATGTCTTGAAGTTTCATCAATTATCATGATATGCTCCTGAGCTAGTGTCTAGTATGAGGGCTAAAGTGAGGAAATTTGCTTCTGGTTTCTCTCATGAGTTAATTTTGGAGAGCAAGGTTGCCTTGTTAAATCAGGATATAGACATCTCTAGACTTATGATGTACTACAGTAGCTTGAGGAGGAAAAGAAGAAGCAGGTAGAGAGTAAAGGTAGAGATGGAGAGAAATGATCCAAAAAGAGGTGGGGCAACCCAAGTTCATATTTGACAGAGATTGCTCCATATCCAAGGTCATATGAGAATTGTCATTTTTAGAGTGATGATAGTTATAGGGCACATGGTTCCCAATCTCAGGCCAGTGGGGGGGTTTTATCTTTATTATATCCTCATTGCATATTTTATGGTCGTTTGCATCGTGGTTTTTGTGATAAGGGGAAGAGCTGGTGTTTTATGGTGGTCAGATTGGCCATGTACAATGAGATTGTACTTCAAAGCTGCTTCTAGGGATAAGTCCCTATTGCTACTTCATAATCTCCTGTACCAATGGGTGCCACTTCTCACTCCATCACTATTTGGAACCTCTTCTATCCTCTTACTACTCATCAGGAGTCTGAGGCATCCTCTGATGCCGTCACTGATATGTTAAAACTCTTTTCTCATAATATGTAATATTTACTTGACCTGGAGTCTACTCTTTCTTATGTGACCCCATTTGTAGTTGTGAATTTGGTTTTGTTCCCGAGTGTATTTTGGACCCCTTTTCTATTTCTACCCGATGGGTGACTGGTGGTTTCTAAAAGGGTCTATAGGGGTTGGTGGTATCTATTAGTGGTAGGGAAACCTTGGTTGATCTGTTTGAGTTAGATATTCTAGATTTTGATGTTATCTTAGGGATGGACTAGTTGCACTCGTGCTACAACTCTTTTGATTGTCAGACACATAAAGTCATTTTTAAATTCCCTATGAGAAAATTACTGAGTGGGAAGAGAGTTCCTTAGCACCTATGGGAAGCTTCATGTTGTATCTTAGAGCCCGCAAATTTATTTCTAAGGGATGCCTTTATCATTTGATCTGGGTTAAAGATTCTAAATCGTAGGGTTATTCCTTAAAGTCTATACCCGTGGTTAGTGAATTTCCTAATATTTTCTCTAATGATCTTTTTGTTGTTCCACCCAATAGGTAAATTGATTTTGGGATTGATCTTATTTCAAACAATCATTCTATCTATATCTTTCCATATTGAGTGGCTTTGGATGAGTTAAAGGAGTTTAAGCATTAGTTAAAGGATCTTCTTGATAAGGGTTTAACCCTCCCTATTGTGACTCCAAGAGGTGTTTCTGTTCTCTTTATGCGTAATAAGGATGGTTCTCTTTGGATGTGTATTGATTACCGTCAGTAGAACAAGGTAACTATGAATAATAAGTACCCTCTTCCTAGGATTGATGATCAGTTTGACCAACTTCAGGGTGCTAAGTATTTCTCAATGATTGACCTCCGTTTGGGCTATAACCAGTAAATTATTTGGGTTAGGATATCCTTAAAACTACCTTGTGTACCGATATGGACATTATGAGTTCTTGGTTATGTCTTTTGAGTTGACCAATGCCCCGCCGACATTTATGGATCACATAATTTAGGTATTCTATTAGTTTTTGTAGTTGTTTGTAATTGTATTTATAGATGATATTTTGGTGTATTCAAAAAGTGAGTTGGATCATACCAATCACCTCCGTGTTGTTTTGCAGACCCTAAAGGATCAGCAATTGTATGTTAAGTTTTCAAAATAAGAATTTTGGATGAATGTTGTTTATTTTATAGGTTATGTTTTTTCTAGTGTAGGGATCATGGTGAATCTATAAAAGGTTGTGGTGGTTAAGAAATGGCCTAGACCCACAAATCCAACTAATATTCAAACATTCTTGGGTTTAGCGAGATATTATAGGAGGTTTGTAGGGAGATTTTCATTAATTATTACACCTTTGACTAGGTTGATTCTGAAAAAGATGAAGTTCTTACGTTTTGATGCTCGAGAAGGAAGTTTTGAGAAGCTAAAAAATAAATTGACTTCTTCTTTGATTTTGACCTACCCGAGGGTAGTGATGGTTTCGTAGTTTATTGAGATACATCCCGTGTGGGACTTAGTTGTGTTTTGGTGCAGCATGGAAAGGTGTAGAATATACTGCTAGGCAGTTAAAAGTTAATAAGAGGAATTATACAACTCATGATTTGGAGTTGTTGGAGGTGTTATTCGCATTAAATATTTGGCAACATTATCTATATGGGGTCCATGTTGACATATTTTCATATCATAAAAACCTACAATATGTATTAACCCAGAAAGAGTTGAATCTTAGGAAAATGTGATGTCTTGAGTTGCTCAAGGATTACGACATGAGTCTCCACTACCACCCAGGTAAAGCTAACATGGTTCTTGATGCTCTTAGCAGGTTATTAATAGGGAGTTTGTCTCATGTGAAAGAAGAGAAGCAGGATTTGGTGAAGGATATTCACCATTTGGTTAATCTTGAATTTTGTCTCCTAGATTCTGAGGATGGTGGTATGTTTGTGCAAGAGATAGCGAAGTCATCTTTTGGTGCTGGGGTGAAGAAAAAACAAGTGTTGGATCCTATATTGATGTAAATCAAGGATGATGTGGGTAGTCAAAAGGTGATTGGTTTTTAGATTGGTAGTAATTGTACTTTTAGGTACCAAAAGAGGTTGTGTGTTCCTAATGTGGATGGGCTGCGAGGTATGATTTTAGCCAAATCTCATGAGTCATGTTTTTCAGTTCATCGTAGTTCGACAAAGATGTATCATGACCTTAAAGAGATCTATTGATGGAATAATATGCAGAAAGATGTAGCTAATTTTGTAGCTAAGTGCATGGTGTGTCAATAAGTGAAAGTGGATCACGTGAGGCCTAGTGGGATGTCTCAAGAAATTGAGTTACCTATATTGAAATGGGAAATGATAAATATGAATTTTTTTACTGGTCTTTCGCAGTCTCAAAACGAGTTTGATTCTATTTGGGTCGTCATGGATAGGATGACTAAGTCATCTTACTTCTGCCGGTGAGGACTAATAATTCTACCGAGGATTACGGAAGGTTTTATATTCAAGAAGTCATGAAATTGCATGGTACTCTTGTCCTATTATTTCACATCGTGGTACTCAGTTCTCATCTCATTTTGGTGTTTGTTTTAGTGAGTTTTGGGGACTAAAGTGACCCTTAGGATTGCTTTCCACCCACAAACAGATGGACAAGCAAAAATTACCATTCATACTTTAGAGGATATTCTTTGGGCTTGTGTAATTGACTTTGGTGGTTGTTGGATTGACCACTTACCTCTTGTGGAGTTTATATACAACAATAGATATCACTCTAGAATTGGTATGCACCTGTTTGAGGCATTATATAGTAGGAGGTGTAGATCTCCTATTGAGTGGTTCAAAGTTGGTGAGGCAAGGTTGTTCAGTCCCAATTTAGTTCATCAAGCTATGGAGAAAGTGAAGGTGATTCGGGATAGGCTTAAGATTGCCCAAAGCCGTCAAAAGTCCTATGCGAATATGAGACAGAGAGATTTGGAGTTCTATATGGGTGATTGGGTATTCTTAAAGGTGTCTCCCATGAAAGTAGTGATGTATTTGGGAAAGAAGAGGAAGTTCATTCCTCATTACGTTGGCTTTTTTTTTTATTTTGAAGAGAGTGGGAAGTGATTCTTATGAGTTATAATTGTTTGCGATTCTGGGTTCTATTCACCTTATGTTTTATGTATCCATGTTAAGAAAACAAGTAGGTGATCTTTCCTTGGTGGCCTATTGAGAATATTGTCATCTCGGATTCCTTGTCTTACGAAGAGGTTCTGATAGAGATCTTAGATAGACATGTTCATAGATTGTGGACTAAAGATGTATCATTGGTAAAGGTCCTTTGGAGGAACCATAAATGTAATACCCTGAGAATCCTAACCGCTAGTAGAACCATGCTTCAAGCTCATGAGAAATAAATTTTAGTGATTTCTTAGTTTTATGATCAAGTTCGATGTGTATTAAGGCCTCAAATATGTCCTTGATATTAGGTGAATCAAAACATCCCTTACCGACTGAATTCTTGAGAAGGATTTTGGTATAGTCAACTTCAAAAAAGCATATATTTTTTTTATACTACAAAATTTTGAGCTCATAATCCACCAATAGATACATAATTGAATTAGCTTTACAATGATACCAATTTTGTCAAAATTCAATATCGGGGTAAAAAGATATGGCCATTTTACATTGAGCTATCCGGACTGCCAAAGTGCAACGGGAAGGCTGACGAACCGTCACGCCTGTGATGGACCGTCGCCTAAACCATTGCAACTAAGGCAGTAAGCCTGTTTTCTTGCCAAAAAGTGATGGGTTGAAAGGACGGTCCATCCCCAGGGCAACGAATCATCGCTTAAACCATCGGAAACCTCCATTTAGCGATTTTAGACCATTTTTAAAAGGATTTTTGGGTCTTTTCCACCCTTTTAACCCCTAATTAAATCAAATCAAAGCTCATAACTTTCTATTCATCCATAGCATCAAAATTAGGGTTCCTTTCAAGATCAACCCTCAAGAACAAGGTTCAAACGCTTCTTCAAGAAAACTCAAGAATTAAAACATCACCATTCAAGAACCTTCAAGAAAAGCCTTAAAGAACACTCTCAAAGCTTCAAAAGTCATCTTGTTCCATCAAATTGAGCTAAATAAGGTATGTGGGGCTTGAACAAGGACAATCCTTTTGTCTTTGTGCCCAAAACTTATTTTTAATTACAAAGATATATGATTTTATATGTTTTCTCATGAAATTGAAGTATAGGTTTATACCCTATGTTGTTATTCTTGAGATTATGATATTTTTCATATTTTAGAAATTGAATTACATGAGTATGTTGATATTATAATGCATATTGCTAAAATTTTCCAGATTTTGAGACGATTCATGAATCTTTATGATATCAAGTATGAATTTTGAGATGTTTTAACATGATATTGAATTATGGATCATTAAGCCCTACTTGAGATTTAAATATTAAGAACTTTTGTGCTATAAACACCCATAATTTGAGTTTTTTGAGATTATTGAGAAAGTTTTGACTTTGGCGGTCATAGTATATTTGAAATCCACTTTTCTAAATGAGATTACAAATTTTATAGTTGGGTTCTTTATGAACCATGAGATTATTTTAAAGTTGATTTCCATGATATGAGCGTAGATAACTAAAGAGAGTAGTATTTAGCACCGAGTCGGATAAGTTCCTATGGTTTCATACCCCAAAACTACGTGTCACCGTAGGATTAAGATTTATGGGCCTGAGGCCGAGATAGTGATCACTGAGTTGAGGTTATACTCCCTGGTAAGAGTATGATGCCTCTCCCCAATGTGAGGTTTCTTCCTTAGGAGGACAAAACGTTGGACTCTTTGAAGAAAGTATTTCTTTTTCCTGCTAGTAAAAGTAAATAATAGCTTTTGAGAATATTTCTTAAGGTAATTATTTTCCTTAATGATTTTAGGAACTAAGTGTAAAGGCTCACAAAACTTATTCAGATATTGAATTACTTGAGATTTTCAGTTATAGAGTTACAGCTTTAGTTTTCAGACACAAAGGTGAGCTCCTTTTTCACTTAGCCTATATGAATTGAGAAAAAGTATTTCCTATGCAGAAAGAAATTTCAGATTTCATTTAGTTTACAAGATTACGAGAACAAGAAGAGGATACAGATTTAGAACTAAATGTTGTGACTCACGAGATTTGTAAAGCATGTTTTGTGTCTTATTGCTACTTGTTTCAGTATTTTAGATATTCTAACTTATGTGAGTCACTTACATTTAGCATGCATTGTTTTATAAATGATGACTATGAGATATGTTTTTACTTATGCATTCACCCTCATATACTCAGTACATCCTTAAAGTAATAATTCACATATATGTATATGTGCTACATTAGCTCAAAATGTAGGTACAAGTTTCAGTATGAACATTCAGACTCAGACAGTTGTAGATTCCAGCCTGTGAGATGATGAGTCCTCTTACTTCGGGGACTTTCGTTATACTTATTTATATTCTTTACTTTCTCATTCATACGTATTAATTAGAAATGGTTAGAGTAGATTCCCAACTATCTATAGTTAGTATTAGTAGAGTCTTCATAGATAGAAAGTAGAGTTAATGTATTCAGTTTCAGTTTTTCTTTGTAAAAGCAGAGTTGTAATCATGTGAATTCAGTTTTGTATTGAACAAAATTCATAAAAGAGTTATCTTCCACTGATTTTGTACAGATTTATCTATTTTATTCAGTTTCTTATGAGTTATGCCAGTAGAAGGGTTAGCTTGGGGTCACTTATGATCCTAAGCACCGTGTGATGTCTTGAGACCCATTTTTGGGGTGTTAAAATAAAGTGGAAGAAGCCACGCTAGAAGAAAAAGAGAATGTGAAGGTTAAGTATCCATTTATATTCTATGTGACGGATGAAGAATCTTGAGGTATGAATTCCGTTCTTCCTTGTTATTATTTGGGTTTATATTTTGATTCTAGTGTAGTATTGTTATTATCGTGCGAAATGTGTCCAAGATCATCATTCAAGGACGAATGATCCTAAGGGTGGATAATGTAACACCCTCAAAATTTTGGATATTTTATTTTTGGCCATCCCATGCTCTAAATATCGATTTTTGACTCAAATTAAGATTGGGGATGTTAAAAGGGTAACTCAAAAGAGTTTTGGAATTTTCGGATGGGGTTTGAGGTAGTTTCAGGTCACGAAGGTAGTGAGCCTCCACAATAGGTCCATGTCATGGGGGATAATCTCCGTGATATGTCCATGTCACGGAGGTTAGCCTCCACGATAGGGTCTGTGTCACAGAGGTTGGACCTCCGCGATAAGGTCCGTGCCACGAACCTATGATATTTTGCGGCTATTTTGTCTAATTAAAAGGGTATGAGGGGAAATGGGGACCTTTCACTTATAAACGAGCCTTAGGCACTATATAAACCAATTCTCATAAGTTTTTACTGTGCAAAGGCTATTGTTTCTCTCCCTAAGTCCACTCTATCAAATTTCCTTTTTTAAGTCAAGGCTAGGGTTCAAGAAAGTGATCAGTAGGGTCTTAAGGGTGTTGTTTTCTTCAAGTTCTAGGAAATTAAGGCATGTATCTCTTTTTCTATTATTTATATTTTCTCAATGGCATAAATTGATTATCAATGTATAATTTTTTTATGTGGGTTTTGACATAGTTGAGGGCTTTTGACATGATTGGTTATTAAATTGATTTTTTCGTAGTTTATTATGCAATATTCAAGTTTTATTATTGTTTTTAAAAATTGTGGGGTGCATAGGAACAGTCAATAAATTGAGGGGTCATGTGTAAACCCCAATATGTTGATTTTACCTTGATATATGGTTTGAAAACAATATGCCCTTAAACTGTTTGTGAAATTGATAATAAATATGATTTTGTCACATAGTTCAAATTGTTCACTTGTACTAATGCATTTGGGCGTAAAAAGACTAATGGAGTATAAATATTTTCAATGAAAGGCCTTAGTCTCCATGGATTTATTTTAAATTAGAACCTTGGGGTTCGGTTGGTTAAATGGGTTTGAGTCCCAAATGGTAAATTACTTGGAGGTCATTTGAGCCGATGGGTTAGAGTCCTAGTTGACTAAATAATTGGCAATGGCATGATGCTATTAGCTTTCAAGTGAAATTTGTATGATGATACCAATGGGTTTCCTTGATGCATAAATGGTTTAATGAAATAGAAATGTATTTTAAATGTTTTAATTGGACTTAGAAGAGGGTTGGGGAGCAAACCGTGGAAAGTGGAGGTCCCGGGTGGCCAATAATTGAAACCACACTAGCTAATACGGGGATCGATATGGCTTGGGGTTAGAGTCCCTTTTATGCTTATGACCAGGTGGTTCGAGTCCACCTTATTACATGATTGGGAGGTTTGATTTCACCATCTTACATTAAATGATCGGGTTCTTATGTCACCTTAGTATATGATTAGGAGGTTCGAGTCCCCTGTGCATATATATGAGATTATTCTCCGGTTTGTGCGGCTACACACACTAGGGCCCAGCCAGGGGGTGAGATCCGGGGCCCATATAGCCTGTGGTACCATTATATGACATTTAAGCAATACAGTCCAGGTTAATATTTTAAACATCCATGTTAAGGGTTGTTCCCAACCCCAGCATGTGATATATATATATATATATATATATATGTGTGTGTGTGTGTATTTGCATTTGATGGTGTGTATGAATTTTGAGTTGTTTTGAATTATGACACATGTCATTATTTGTTCCCTTTCCTTGAGTTACGTGCTAGCGATCTAACCTTTAACCGCCTTCAGACACTGTATCCCCATGCGATGTAGGAATTGGACATACTTTTACCTTTCCTACATAGCGATCAGGTTTTCGTGGTTAGTTCGTGAGTTGACTTGAAGTGGTGTGCTTCCATCCTTCAGAAGACTTAATTTCATGTTGGTTTCTTATGACAGAATTTATTTCATATTTTCTTTAGCTATGGTCGGGGGTATGTCTTGAATCTTTATTAGTACTCGGTTTTTGTTATAGGCTTTGTATTCAGTGTTGAGTTGGGTGTTGTGGATGTTTTCGGATGTTGATCAGATACAGATTCTTTTTCCTTGATTTTTTATTACATTTTGTCTTATATCTGCTAGGTGTTCTTAGTTGTCTTTGAATAGGCTCGGGGAGCGGTCTCCAGTCTTCAGTGGACTTGGGATGCCCGTCATGGCCAAGCCCTGGTTCGAGTCATGACACCCAGCCTAACCTCTAGCTTGTATAGATATTCCACTCTAACCTTTACCTAAACCTTTTCCCTACTACGTACCGAAGGTAAGGACGTTGTATCTATTACCAAGGAAGAACGTGTCCTCACCATCTGTGAGAGAGTGACTAAGGGGTTTCTGAATGACTTTAAGTTATGAATGCATGACATAGAATGAAGTAATGGATTTCTTTTAAAGTCATAGTCTATCGATGATACATTTCAGACGTCTCCACACCAATATGCAAGACACTACTAGACTTGGCTTGTACTAGTGAGACCAATGAATCTGGGGCTCTGATGCTAATTTGTCATGACCCAAAAATAGAGTATGTCATGAGACCTGTCACACCCTTCAATAGAAGTAAGCCTATCCCAATCAAAAATAACAATTTAGTAAATTAGAAGCGAAAGAAAAAGAAGAAGAAGAAGAACAAGAAGAAGAAGAAGAAGAATCCCAAAAAATATATATAATGGTAAAGTAATAATTCAGAGATATGTCGCTGTTATGGTTGTCCCTAGTATAAGACTAAAGATACATAATGATACCAATAGCTAAAGTATCTTAAATATGGGTAAGAATAAGATAAATAAAGAGAGATCTAGTAAGTTTTGAATTCTGCTAACCAATACCTCGATCTCCGCAACTCCAACACCAAAGGAAAGCAATCTACGATCTAGTACGTGAACCAAATACCTACACAAAGTACATAAAAATAAAGAAGGAAATAAAAGCAAGAGTGTGTATGAAAAATACGTGCTCAGCTAGAATCATCGATAACCGATCCTAATCTAAAGTGATGTAGAGAACCACTATCTTAACAACCAAAGGTTTTCCCAAATAGATCAATAACTGATAGATACTCAATTTTATCCTATCAAGAAGGCCCAACACAGCATTCGTAGGAGTATCAATATACAGGGTAGGCTAATTAATCCAAGTAAGTCAACGCTAGTCATTATTATGATCAACAAGCTGAAGAAAGTCACTATAAGGAAAACTTACTGACATAGTATATAAGGATTAATTATCATGTTCAATCAATAATCTAGGCTAAATTAGTGAGAGTGTACAATTATGTGTATTTCATGCTACCAATAGATGTGATACTACATCTCTCACTAATCAAGCTATAAACATACCCCACATCCCATTAATATCATGACTCCTAAATCAACCAAGAGGTAGCATAATATGATGTGATGTAGTGAAAAGAATGCAAAATACCCAATATCATAAACAAGGTTCAATCACAATAATTTAATACAAAAGTAAATATTGAAATACAAAATATTCAAAACACAACAAATAAATGCATTCAATGTAGTAATGATGATAGGATGATTATTAATGAATTAAAGTTGTCGCATAACTTTATGTATATGCCACCGAGCCTTATTGCTTTCAAGATAGGGTTCCATGGCAGGTTCACATTCTAATAATCTCAATCCACCTCTTCATCTAATGTTCATAGATCAAGGTTTATAAAGTGTTTCTCTTATCTCATTCAACCCAATTGGAACATTCCTCGGCTAGGCATTTTCAAAAGTATCTCATTTTCTTTCAGAATCAGTATTTCTCAGTGGTACCAATGTCTCATGAATATGTATGTTTGAAATGAGGATGCAATACTCACAACCCATAAATTATAAGAGGTTAATCCATTTACTACATGTAAAAATCAACTCAATATGTCATAATTTATGATATCAGCCCTCGCTCGACACCACTAAAATGAATAGTCATATGAGACATCAATGTAGTAATGATGATGAGAGATTATTAATGATTGAATGTTGTCACCTAATTTATGTATGCACCTAGCAAGCCTCCACTCCTAAAATAGGACCTATGGAGAGTTCACAACTAGTATACTTTCTACTAATCTCAATTCACCTCTCTAGCTAATGTTAATAGATCAAGGTTTATAAAGTTTTTCTCTTATCTCATTCAACCCGACCAACAAATCATTCGGTCTAGGAATTTTTAAAAGTTTCTCATTTTCTTTCAAAATTAGCATTTCTTAGTGGTGTCAATGTCACATGAATATATATGTATGAAATGAGGATGTAATTCTCACAATCAGTAAGTATGAAGATGAAAATACATTCAATACTTTTAAAAGTGAGCTCATAATCAACTCAATGTGTCAATAATTTATGAAATCAATCCTCACTCGACACCACTAGAATGAATAGTCATATGAGACATTAATAATATCTTTTCAAACTCCTCACTCGGGTATCATCAATATAAGAATGTAGTTTAAAGAACAAATAGACCTATGATAATAAGTCAAGCCCCACTAATAATATAAATGACAATTTAATGCAAAAATAAGGCCTATGATAAGAACTCAAGCCCCACTTAATGAAACAATAATATAATTGGCGATTTACTTTTCAATCATGGCCAACAATATCAATTAAAGACACCCCTTGGGCATCACAGTAATATTTTCTCTCCAATCAATAATAATATGCATAAAAGCCCTCACTTGGTCACATGATAATAAATAATTTCTGACATAAATAATGTTCACATAAGCCCTTACACGAAAACACAAAAAACTAGCAACAATCTAAATAATAATATATTATGAGCCCTTACACGAAAACACAAAAAAGTAGCAACAATCTCAATAACAATATATTATGAAACTACCCAAACCTAGCTTGTCATACCACAAGAACATTTTTTTCAAAGATGACATCATTATCCTAAACTATAAAAAGAAAACAATGCTAGATAACAACATTCTCTAATGAGAGATACTAAACCTCGATAATTACATTAACTATTACAAATATATTTATACACTTTCTCTAAATCTCAATCATTACACCACTAACAATAATAAGATAATTATCCTCTAAAATATCACTACGCCCTGATTATCACAATAAAATCCTCTATATGTGATTCAAGCTCCAAAATAAGTATTCACTATAAATTTTTTCAATGTTAATGATCTGACTATCTACAGTCTATACAATCATAACCACAAATAGAAAGACTAATTAATGTAAGCATTTATGGAACTACAATCCATCAAAAGACTCAAGTACCTGTGGAGATGCTCGTCATTTCAACTAAGCAAGATCCCTAATCCTGAGAGATTCACAAAATACAATAAAATAAATATAAAACACATAAAAACTTCAAATAAAGGAAATGTACATCTCAACTTGCCTTCAAAGAGGATCTGCAAGTCAAAACATAGTCTAAAGAATCAATAAGAAACTTTACTCCCTCGAATCATCCTTAAAGTTGACAAATCTAATTAAATATGATATATACAAGTCAAATGGTTTCCAACAATATCGAATTGACTATGTTTGTTTGGGTCCAAAAATTATTCAAAAAGTGACCTCAAAGGAAAAATAGTAAAATTGGAATTTTAGTTAAGAGTCATGCTCCACATACTTTTTGGGTTCTAAAACTGAAAATCCAACTAAAAATAAGTTGAACTCAAACTTGAAGTCAAAGTTTGTAATTTTTCAGTAAAAACTCCAAAATTCATTATCATATGTGGTTTAACACGAGCAACTTTGGAAAAAATTTTACAAATTCATTTTCCCTTGATAAAAGGACCCTAAATCTCAAAAATCAATAAGAACCCATTCCAAATCGATCTTCAAATAAAGAACTTTTGATTTCAAAATATTTAATTTCAAAACTAATATTTATAAATTGAAGTCACAAAATATGAGATGGATGTCAAATTTTGGGAATTTTATTTTTGGCCTTCTCATTTTTGAAATATCGATGTTTGACCTAAATCAAGTTTAGGGATGTAAAATGGATAACCTAGAGGAGTTACAAAATTTTTGGATAGGGTTCAAAGTAGTTTTGGGTCTCGGAGGCAGAAAGCAATCATGACCCGAGTCTAGCCCCTAGTCGTAACATGATGTTTAGAACTACAGGTGATCTCAAGCTAACCCATGTGCTGGCATACTGTTGAGCAACTGATATAATAAGTATATAACAAAACTTAATTTGTTGAGCGGAAGCATAATCATGAGAAAACCTAAATCAATGTAATACAGATAAAGATTAGAACATGATAAAACTGAAGAAATAACTTGATTTACATATTATGACTTTGACTGACTGTCTATGAAGTTTCGACTCTACTAACTATAGATAATTGGGACATGCCATCTATGAAGTCTCGACTCTACTGAATATATATAGCTGGGACATGCCTCCAACTACTACTAATCAATATATATGAATAACCAAAATACAACACATAAACTTTAATGGAGTGGAGTCCCCAAAATAAGGGAACTCATCACTTGTTGGTTGAATGCTAAGATTGTCTGATTCTGACGTGTGGACTACATCTGGTACCTACATTATGAAGGAATGTATCCACAAATACATATATATGGTCAGTACGCTGGAATGCACTGAGTATATGGAGACATGCAATAAATCATGGAAATATTTAAAGCATGCTTTAAAACTGAGGACATAAGTTATTTACTGAAACATACATTTAAAACATGGTTACACATGAAAACTATAAGTCATGGTGAGATTTATAAGTCATGAGTTGAAAATAATTTTGTAAGCTAGGAAGTAGAAAAACATGATTTTTGTATGTAAATCTCATTTAAAGCTTAATAGACTATAAAACTTACTGAGGATCATGTATGGATACTGAGAATGAAAACATAAACATGTAAAACTGAGAATGCAAGACCAAGTAACGCATGTACTGAAATGACCTGAATAACTGATATCTAAATAACTACAATAATTTGTAAAACTGATTGAATAAATATTGAGATATGTCTACTTGGTCAAGCAAACCTGAACTGAGATAAACTAAATACTAACTAGAACTGTGGGAGCTATTATGTAACTGACATAAACCATTCAAGCTATCATGGATTCTAAAGTCTAACCCACGTTGAGGAGGGTTATTCTATCCTTGCCATCGGAATAGAACCTAAACGGAACTGGAGTGATCACTAAACTAAGCCAATATAGGGCAATAAGAAACGCTCTCTGGCGAGGCCCCTAAACCTACAGTGGCATGTAGTTTCTGGGGAAGTAGGATGTGTTGAAACCATACTTCCCTCGCGGTGCTAAATCCTACTCCACATTGAAAGACACCAAAATGCTAACTGGTGCATGCACTGAAGATGATAAGCTCAGGTCATGGTATTCTGAAAACATCAGTGCATAGAGAGTCCGAAGTAATCATAAATATGTAAATTGCTGGTGCTCGACAAGATCATAACAAACTGAGTTTAACAGTAAAATCACATGTTGATTGCCTCATTACTATCAAAGTCTAAAATGTAAGTAAACATGTAGGTATCGAGTGTTCATAACCTGCCAGTACTTAATGATTACAGAATTCGATAACAACATTTAAAATAGTGACATAAAGTCATAATTCAAAGACCCAAAACATGAAAAATTTCAATGGTTTCATAAATTTCATAAATGTAAACATGGGAACAAGTTAACCTTTGAAAATATCATGTTTATTTAGTTTAAAGAATAATTTGAGAATTTGGCATAATATTGACTGAACATGGCATGGGATTTTGGAACTTTAAGCACGTAGGAGCATGATTCTCATGGGATAAAATAAATAGCATGGCTTGGATGAAAAACTACTGAGAAAACATGGATAAATTTAATAATTTACATGAAAGTTGATCATAGTTAGAGTAAAATTCATAATTGAATCAAATGAGGGTTTTGGGGCTCAACAAGTGAAAATGACTCATTAATAAATACCCCACATACGTTAATTATTCGAATCCTTAAAGAAGAAGCTTGGAATTGTGACCTTGGATGCTTCAATTCTTGATAAGAAACTTGAATTTTGAGGCTTGAGAGATGACTTGATGAGAAAATTCTAATCTTGATATTCTTGAGAATGGAGAGGATTAATGGAGTTTAAAACTGACTAGTAATGGCTAATAACACCTATTTTATGATTTTAAGACATCGGGAGTAGCGTTTGAGGTGAGGAAAATACCAAAATACCCATAAAAAAATTAAATAAAAATTACAAAAAATTTTAGTTAATGACTTAGTTGATAGCTTACCAACTAGTTGATGGCTTATCAACTTAGTCATCACCTTCTCTTAATGATCTGGTTAAGGCTGACGATGAGGTTGACAACTCATCACAAAGTTGATGGCTTATCACCTTATAGTTGTATTTGGTATATTCTATTTAAAGTTGGCGATGAGGTTGATAGCTTGTCACTTAGTTAATGTTTTATCACCTCAAGTCATCACATTGTAGCTGGACTGACATTCTAAAGTAAAATAAGCATATATTTATACTTTGATATAGGATTTAGGTAAAATTAGATGTGCTAGAAATAAGACCCAAAGTTATTTCTTTTGATATATAATGGGACAAGTGAATCATTATATTCTTAAAGTTGCACTCGTTTAAAGTTGACCCTTATAGGATGGATACTAAAACTCAATCGATACAAGTGTTCTCTACTCGGCTTTGCTCTAAGTGCTTCCTTTTAACATTTTTAACCTCGATATCACTTAACACACTAGGTAAATTATCATGACACATATATTCATATCCAAATATTTGATGAGAGTTTACACATGTAGGAAAGACAGTTCAAAGTCTTGCCTGAAAATTTGGGGTGTTACATTATCTCCCCCTGGGAATCATTCATCCTCGAATGGTGGATAGGAATTTGTTGAAGATTTAGAAGTATGGATAACATAGACATGACATGTCTAATAATGAAGGATACAATTGAGCTGAAACATTAAAAATTCTATCATGAAACTGATTTCTGAGTTGGCTTGACTTTATTGACTATAAGGAATTGATTCATGTTGGGAGTTTAGAACTCACTTGAAATGTTCATAATATGATCATACATATAGAACTGTGATATTCTAAACAATGCAACAAAAATCCAAGAGTTATTAAGGATGGAATAAAGTATGTAACTTCTCATTAAAAATTATCCCCCAACAAAGCACATATAGGAATCAAAGGAAAAAGGGCTTTGTGGAAAAGCCAAGTACATTATGTAAGAACGAATCATGAGATAATGAGACTTAGGCCATACAAGGGGTGTTCAATGTCTAAGCTGCAATACTTGAAAAACTGGGATCATGCACTGAACACTTATGAATTGAATCAAGACTAAATATCTTAATCGGAGACATGATGCATGGACTGAACTGGATTCACATTTACATGAATGCGAACAAATTACCTCTTGGAATAGACATATTCATAAAACTTTGGATATTAAGACTAGATATAAAGATGGAAAGATGGAAAACTATAGGAGTTTATTGGTCTGATTGCCAAACCAAATTTTGGCTATACAAACTGAATTATACTGAAAGCTTATACTCAACTGGAGTATTTCTTCAACACTCTTTGTAAGAAGCTCTAATAACATTAGGGAGCAAAGAATTCTGGGCATAATCTGAAAAGGATATGTGTACAAGGAATCGTAATATGTCTATAAGTCTATAACATGGAATATAGGCCTATAAAACATAAGCTAGGATAGAATTACTATGGTTTAGGCAATGCAACTGTTACTTTCAAGCTTAGACATACTTCTCAAATACTTCCTAAACAATACGTTTCCCCTTCAATATTGCACTACACTTGAGCCCACTTATAATTTTCACCTGGATATTGATAACTCTATCCACTAAAGTCTGAGCTAAACTGAATTCTCACACTATGTTCAAGCCTACTCAAAATCACAAGGTATAACAGATGACACCATAGTACTAGTGTAAACCATGGATTCAATATCCTATGTGCTTTCATAGCTCTCATCTCAAGAATATTACTCCTTACCACTTCAATGACTAACTTCAACCTCTTACTAGGAATTCACTAACTCGCAACGTGCCCATCCACTTCTATACCAATATGAAACCAAAGCCTATCATTATAACCACATATAAACCTTTGGTCAATCAGCCCACTGTGGAACTTGACCATATTCTCTAACACCTCTTGTTAATAACAACTTCCATACACTATCCCTAAGAAGACATACATAGAATTCTCAATTAACCATGACATATACCAAAAGTTTTACATCAATCTTCCTTTAACCTTATAGCCTTATATAAAATAAGCATACAATAATATTTCCTCAACAAGGAACATTTACTTTCTCCCATCTAAACCATTGATCATCAATTTTCCATTGCCACTACCTTAACATAAAGAGAGTACATTGAAAGGTTAGAACATGAAGACCTAAAGCACGAAAGATTAACTTTGACACTTAACTGAGGCCTAAGGAATACAGTATCTGTACTGACCCAAGACTACCCCCTATTCATTACATGGTGCTTACAGTCCCGAGCGACCACAAGCTAACCCATGAGCTAGTACCTGTTGTGAGCACTGAATAATATAATCATGAATGTAGAAGAGTAACTGAAATGCTCTAAGGTTGTAATAATGAAATAACTACTAAATTATGAATCTGATAAAATACTAAAAACTAAATAGTCTGAATAGGTAATTGTAGTATCTGAAAAGCCTCTTAATTAAATACTATGAGTTGATGAGACAAGCCCCAACTAACTCTACTAACTACTGAGATAAAGACATGAAGTAATATAACCTATCCTTAGATGATGAGGACTTACCAATGCTACTGTATTGCTGATAATCTGAGAATCGAGGTGTGATCTGGGAACTGAGCGTCAGCACCTATGATATGAGACATCATAGCATAGAGAAAAGGTATGCGATCAGTACTTTGAATGTACTGGTATGCTAAATGAGGTAGGCTGATATGCATGGTCTCATGAATAGGAATAATAATAATTAATTGGACATGCATATAAAGCATAGGGTACTGACTAAAGAGCATGAAATCTGTAGATACTGAAAATGCATGAAAATCTATAAATATTGTAGATGCATGAACAAGTATATAACATAAACAGATTAAAATCTATAAACTAAAATACTGAGATAACTAAAATCTGTATGCTTTGGTCAAATAACACAAAGACTGAATAACTGAGCTGGGACTGTAACTAAGACTATATCTGAGACTGTGGGAGGTATCATCTAACCAAAATTCCATAATTTAACCTAATCGGGGTCTAACCTGTAACCCCAGCTGGATTGGTGTTAATACCGTGGCACAGGTAAAAATAATGGTTGTGCAGAAAACTGATATAATGTCCAAAGGACTAAGGGTGTCAAGCCTAAACTAATGGGTGACCCCTGGGAGATAGTCAAGCCTAACCTGACGGGTGACTACTCATATCATACACTGCTATATAGTTCTGGAGTCTAGAGACTACTACTAATGACTCTACCTATCTGACAGGAAAGTTGTCATCCCTACACTCACTCATTGCTAAATCCTACTCCTCACTGAAAGACACTGAGATACTAAACTATTCTGAGTTGAATAACTGATAGCTGACTATTTTGATAATGCTTATAATATAATATGAAGACTATTCTGTAATGTACTAAGACTAGACTAAATAAACAGCTATGGTTTTTGGGTATTCAAGACCCCCAGGACTCAAAACAACAATACTGAAAATACATTAAATCTTGGAGGCCAAAACTTGAATGATCTTATTAAATAAATCACTCTTATAGGCATTTTATCAAAAACTTGCACTTCATAGTTTAGTCAATTCATAGGAATAGTATAAAACTTGAAATAATAGCATGACTTCAACATTTATAACACTAAATCATGATCTAATTCGAAGAATGATAATAATAAAACATGGGGGATTCGATAACAACGATAATTCCATTAAAGTATGGTATAAAAATCAATATTCAAGGAAGTTCATGGAGATTCATAGTTTTAAATCACAATTTAAAATCATAAATCTTGAAAAGATGATAGATTTGTAATTAAAATGATACTTGGACTCCATGGATGAAAGGAATCCACGGATAAATATCTAACATACCTGGGGTGATGAATTTGGAAGGATTAATGGAGAGTTCTTGAGATTTGACCTTGATTCTTGAGAGCTAGGGTTTCTTATTCTTGAAAGAGATGATTTTTAATTTGAGAGAAACTGAATAATGATGAGTATTTAGGTCAATTAAGGGTTAAATTTTGTGTTTAGGGCAAGTTTAGGACTTAGGAAAAAGACCCAAATACCCTTAAACAAATTTAAAAATTCAAGCTGGAAACTGAAATCCCATTTTTTGTCCTTAGTGCGATGCGCCACTATCACGCCAAGCCACTGGAATAGAGACAACTGGGACTTGGACAAATGCTGCGATGCTCCACCATCGTGGTAAGCATGTGGATGCCAATTTGGCCATCTTTGCGATGAGCCAGGATCGCGGAGGCCCACTAGAAATTGACAAATATCAAATGACCTATGGTGCGACCTCCACGGGATCGCGAACCCTCACTCGAATTTGCCAAATAAGAGATTGTCCTGCTCCGCGATGCACTAAAGGTTAAAATGATAGAGTTTTGCTATAGAAACTTAAAATCATCATAACTTCCTACCCAGTTATCAGATTTGGGTGAATCTTATATCATTGGAAAGATAATTGAATTTCCTATGCAATAGCAGGTTTTAAACTAAAAAATAATAAGTTTTTCAAAAATTTCATATATGAATACTCATGTATTAGGACTTATATTATGCTAGGGAAATATGGGGTGTTATAATATCTCCCCTTAAAGGTCATTCATCCTCGAATGAAACTTGCTAATTTGAGGGAACTGATGGACTAAGCTTACACACTGAATATGCATGTTTGATGCATGGAATGCATAACTAAACTGATTCATGAATGCACGACTGACATGAACATGATGTGCAAGTGAAACTGAGCATGATATAAAATATCTTAAGAAGATTTGTTACCTTATACTGAATTTGGATTCGCGGAGAAGAGATGAGAGTACTTGGTCTGCATATCATCCTCTGCTTCCCAAGTGGCTCCCTTATCAGACTGATTTCGCCAAAGAACTTTGACTAGTGGAACTTCTTTATTCCTTAGTCTATGAACTTGACGATCAAGCATTTCGACTGGAACTTCCTCAAAGGAAAGACTATTCTAAATATCTATACTTTCTAAGGTAACAACTACAGCTGGATCACCAACATAATTCTTCAACAATAAGACATGGAACACTAGGTTTACTGAGGCTAAATCTGAAGGTAACTCTAGCTCGTAAGCTACCTTTTCAAAATGACTAAGGATTCTGAAGGGACCGAAATATCGGGGACTGAGTTTCCCTTTCTTATCGAATCTCTCCACTCCCATCATAGGAGATATTTTCAAGTACACAAAGTCATCAACCTTAAACTCAAGGTCCTTTCTCCTTACATATGCATACGATTTCTATTAGCTCTGGGCAGCCCTAAGCTTTTCTCTGATCAACTGAACCTTCTCTAATGCATCAAACACCAAGTCAGGCCCTACTACTGCAACCTCACCTACTTCAAACCAACCAATTAGATATCTACATCTCCTACCTTAGATAGTCTCAAATGGAGCCATACGGATACTGGAATAAAAGTTGTTATTGTATGCAAATTCAATCAAAGGAAAATGGTCATCCCAACTACTCTTGAAATCAACAACGCATGCTCTCAGCATATCTTCTAGATTCTGAATGGTCCATTCTTCTTGGCCGTCTGTTTGAGGGTGGAAGGCTATACTAAGGTGGACATAGGTAACAAGACCCTTTTGGAACACTTTCTAAAAATAAGAGGTAAATTAAGTACCTCTATCTGAGATGATAGATAAGGGAACACCATGCAACCTAACCAACTATCTAAGATAGAGATTGGCATACTCCTCGGCTAAATAAGAGGTATAGACTGGCATAAAATGAGTTGATTTGGTCATCCTAGCTATGATAACCCAAATAGAGTCATGCTGATGATGGGTATAAGGCAAACCTGTCATAAAGTCCATTTTCACTTTCTCCCATTTCCACATAGGAATACTAAACTCTTGCATGGACCCACTAGGTTTTTGGTGTTCAATCTTAACTTGGTGGCATGTAGAGCACTTAGCTACAAACTCTGCAATATCTTTCTTCATCCCACTCCACCAATAGATCTTTCGTAAATCGTGGTACATCTTAGTGGCCCCTGGATGAATAAAGTGACACGCACTATGTGCTTCTGCAAGAATTCATTGCCTCAAATCATCTACACCAGGCACACACAATCTACCCTGACAACATAAAACACCATCTCCCCATTGGGAGAAAACCTCTACTTTCTAATCTCTAACTGATTCTTTTAACTTAACTAGATTGGAATCCCTATCCTGCTTTTCCTTCACCTTAGAAACTAGAGATGACTCTGAGCTACTTTTCACCCATACACTACCTTCTGCTAAATCGAGTAAATAGACACCTAGTTGGCCAAGCTGATGAACTTCCTGAGATAACTTCTTCTTACCATCCTCAACATGAGCTACACTACCCATAGACATTCTACCAAGATCATCAGCCACTATATTGGCCTTACCTAGATGATATAGAACACTCATGTCATAATCTTTCAATAACTCTAACCATCTTTTCTGACCTAAATTCAAATCTTTCTGAGAGAACACGTATTGAAGGCTTTTGTGATCTGTTAACATATCTACATGTACCCCATAAAAGTAATGCCTCCAGATCTTTAATGCAAATACTATAGCTGCTAGCTCAAGATCATGAGTCAGATAATTCTTCTCATGAGGCTTACGCTATCTGGAGGCTTAGGCTATGACCTTACCTCTTTGTATGAGGACACAACCTAAACCTACTACAGATGCATCATAGTACACAATAAAACCATTTAAACCATCTGGAGAACTAGGGCTAAGATGAGTCGGGTCTTCAACTCTTGAAAACTCTTCTCGCATAAATCTAACCACTGAAACTTAACTTTTATCTGAGTAAATCTAGATATGAGTGATACAATAGATGAAAACCCCTTAACAAACCAATGATAATAGCCAGATAAACCCAAGAAACTCTTGATATCTAAAGGAGAGATGGGTCTAGTCCAGTTTCTCACCACCTTAGTCTTTTGAGGATCAACTCTAATTCCATCACCAGAAATAATATGGCCAAGGAAATCTACTGATCTTATCAAAAAGTCACACTTACTAAATTTATCAAACAACTAATGAGCTTTAAGAGTCTGAAGCACTACTCTGAGGTGGTCTACATGCTCATTTTTGCTACAGGAGTAAAAAAAAATATCATCAATGAAGACTATGACGAACATGTCTAGGTACTGCTTGAACACTCGGTTCATCAAGTCCATGAAGGCTTCTAGGAATAAAGAAGGACATAACTAGAAATTTGAAGTGACCATACCGGTTCAAAAAGCTATTTTTGGAATGTCACTATCTCTGATCCTGAGCTGATGATAGCCTGACGTAAGGTCTATCTTTGAAAAATAGCTAGCACCCTAAAGTTGATCAAACAAGTCATCTATTCTAGGAAGTGGATATTTATTCTTGATTGTGACCTTGTTCAACTAATGGTAGTCTACGTATATTTTGAGAGCACCATCTTTTTTACGCACGAATAGAATAGGTGCACCCTATGGGGAGACACTGAGCCTAATAAATCTCTTTTCTAGGAGATCTTTTAATTATTATTTCAACTCTTAAAGTTTATCTGGAGCTATTTTGTATGGAGGAATAGATATAAGTTGAGTATCAAGGAGAAGGTCTATTCCAAAGTCGATTTCTCTTTCGAAAGGAACTCCGAGAAAATCTTCAAGAAACACATCTGAGAATTCTTTTACTACTAGGGCTGACTCAAGATTAGGAGTTTCTGAGTTAGAGTCTTTGACTCGTATGAGATGGTAGACACACCCCTTGGATATCATCTTTCTGGATCTAAGGTATGAAATTAACTGACCCTTAAGAGCTGTAGTACTACCTCTCTATTCAAGGACTGGTTTATTTGGGAACTGGAAATGAACTATTCTATTTCTATAGTCAACTGAGACATAGCATCAGTGGAACTAATCCATGCCAAGAATGACATCAAAATCTATTATCTCTAACTCCACGAGATCAACGGAGGTAACTTTTTAAGATATTATGACCATACAGTTCTTGTATACCTGTCTGGCTATAATAGAAACACCCACTGGGGTAAACACTGGAAAGGGCTCTGCTAGAGTTTTGGGACTGACTCTGAAATTGACTGCTATATATGGAGTTACAAAAGAAAGTGAAGCTCTAGGGTTTAGTAAAGCATAAATATGTAAATGAAAGACCTGCAACATACTAGTAACTACATCAGGAGAATTTTCCTGATCTTGACGGGACTGAAGAGTATATAATCTATTCAGACGCTGACCACTGAAAGCACTGGAAGTGGCACCCTACTGAGTAGGGCGGTCGGATGGAGCTGACGACTGATAAGACTGGCCCTATTGGCATGCATCCGTACCTTTTTAAGAAACTACTCAGTGCTCCCAAATCTGATGGTCTGACTTGCCATACTCGAAGAACACATCACTACCCACTCTATACTCCCCTTGATAATGTCTTTCGTACTTCTAACATAAAGGATTGGTACGAGCACTACTAACACTGACCTAGGACTTAAAGCCCGGTGCCCTATCCCTATTGTCGCTTCTGAATTTGGGTACTGGAACATTAACGTCAGAAGGTACTATGGATGAAGACCTCTAATAAAACTAAGGATGGTTACCACCTTCTGACTTTGGCTGATTGAAATTAAAACTACCCATCCTAGCTCTTTTGTTTCCTATCTCCCTCTCTTTAATCTTTTGCTCCTCTATCTATTGAGCATGGACCATCAGCCTAGACAAATCCATCTCACTAATCAGTACTATGGTCCTACACTTCTTGACTATACTATTAGATATGCCAGACACAAACTTACTCATCTTGGACCTACTGTCAGCTACCACATGAGGAGCATATCTAGCTAACTCAGTAAAATTGAGAGAATACTCCCTCACACTCATGTTGCCTTGCCTCAAATTAATAAATTCTAACACCTCGGCCTCCCTCAACTCTAATGGAAAGAATCTGTCCAAGAAAGTCATGGCAAAATTTTCCCATTCTATAGGTCCTGCATCAACACCTCTATCAACTTTCCACTACTTAAACCAAGTATGGGCTACATCCTGGAATTGATATGCAGCAAACTCGGCACTCTGACTAGACTTTACCCTCAAAGAATTTGTTACCATTTGATCTATATCTATGAATTCCTGAGGATCTTTTTCAGACCTAGATCCTGTGAAAGAAAGAGGATTCATCCAGGTGAAATCCCAAATTTAGGTTGCAGCAGTATTGGCCAATGGATTGGCCAGAACAGTAGCTGGTCATTCATTCTGTGTAGCTACAAAGTTTTCTAGAGTATTAAATGCAGTCCTGAATTCTGTGTGAGAGACATGCTCATCCTGAGGATCTGCATGGATGGGCTAAGGGGATGGCTGAGTTCCTGTTCTTCTTTTATTCTTCTTGGGAGGCATGTTCTATAAACAAAAGGAGGAAATGGATAAGATTGAGATTTTAACTTGAGATAATGCTCAATAGCACCACATGAATACTTCAAAGAAGGGAAACTTTTTCCTAAACGCCTTATAGCCTCTCGTCCATAAGTGTGGCGCGCTACATACCTATGCACAAGACTCTACTCGACGTGGCTTTTGGACTTCCTAGGACACTTTAAAACCTTAGGCTCTAATATAAAGTTTGTACAACCCAAGACTACCCCTAGTCGTTACACTGTGCTTACCATCCCGAGAGACCACAAGCTAACCCATGAGCTTGTACCTGCTGTGAGCACTAAATAATATAATGATGAATGCATAAGAGTAACTAAAATGCCATAAGGTTTTAATAATGAAGTAACTACTGAATTATGAATCTGACAACATACTGAAAACTGAATAGTCTGAATAGATAACTGTAGTGTCTAAAAAATCTCTAAACTGAATACTATGAGTTCATGGGACTGGCCCCAACTAACTCTACTAACTACTGAGATAAAGACATGAAGTAAGATAAACTATCCTCAAATGCTGAGGACTCACCACTACAACTATACTGCTGATAATTTGAGAATCTAGGTGCGATCCGGCAACTGAGCGTTAGCACCAATGATATGAGAGATCATAGCACAAAGAAAAGGTATCCGATCAGTACTTTGAATGTACTAGTATACTAAATGAGGTAGGCTGATATGTATGGTCTCATGAATAGAAATAATAATAATTAACCAGACATACATGTAAGGCATGGAATACTGAATAAAGAGCATGAAATCTGTAGATACTAAAAATACATGAAAATCAATAAATATTGTGGATCCATGACCAAGTATATAACTTGAACTGAGTAAAATTTATAAACTGAAATACTGAGATAACTGAAATATGTATGCTTTGGTCAAACAACACTGATACTTAATAACTAAGTCGGGACTGTAACTAAGACTATATCTTAGACTATGAAAGGTATCATCTAACCGATATTCCACAATTTGAGCTAATCAGGGTCTAACCTGTAACCCCAACTAGAAGGGTGTTAATTCCATGCCAAGGGTAATAAAAATGGTTGGGTGGATCCACTAAACTAATATAATTTCCAAAGGACTAAGGGTATCAAGCCTGAACTGATGGGTGACCCCTACGAGATAGTCAAGTCTAATCTGATGGGTAACTACTCATATCCTACACTGGCTACATTGTTCTAGAATATTGGGACTACTACTAACGACTCTGCCTATTTGGCGGAGAAACTGCTATCCCTACACTCACTCATTGCTAAATCCTACTCCTCACTGAAAGACACTGAGATACTAAACTATTCTGAGTTGAATAACTGATAGCTGACTATTTTGATAATGCTTATAATATAATATGAAGACTATTCTGTAATGTACTAAGACTAGACTAAATAAACAGTTATGGTTTTTGTGTATTCAATACCCCCAGGACTCAAAACAACAATACTGAAAAGACATTAAATCTTGAAGATCAAAACATGAAGGCTCTTATTAAATAAATCACTTTTGTAGGCATTTTATCAAACACTTGCACTTCATAGTTTAGTCAATTCATGGGAATAGTATAAAACTTGAAATAATAGCATAAATTCAACATTTATAACACTAAATCATGATCTAATTTGAAGAATGACAATATTAAAACATGGAGGATTCGATAACAACGATAATTCAATTAAAGTATGGTTTAAAAATCAATATTCAAGGAAGTTCATGGAGATTCATAGTTTTAAATCACAATTTAATATCATAAATCTTAAAAAGATGATATATTTGTAATTAAAACGGATACTTAGACTCCATGGATGGAAGGAATCCAAGGATGAACATCTAACATACCTGGGATGATCAATTTGGAAGGATTTATGAAGAGTTTTTGATATTTGACCTTGATTCTTGAGAGCTAGGATTTCTTGTTCTTGAAAGAGGGGATTTTTAACTTGAGAGAAAGTGAATAATGATGAGTATTTAGGTCAATTAGGGGTTAAATTTTGTGTTTAGGGCAAGTTTAGGACTTAGGAAAAAGACCCAAATACCCTTAAACGAATTTCAAAACACAAGCTAGAAACTTAAATCCCAATTTTTGGCCATGGTGAGACACGCCACTATCACGCCAAGCCATTGGAAAAATGACAACTGGGACCTGGACAAATGGCGCAATGCACCACCATCACGGTAAGCATGGGGATGCCAATTTGGCCATCTCCTCGACACGCTAGGATCATGGAGGCCCACTGAAAATTGACAAATGTCAAATTGACCTACGGCACAATGCGCCAAGATCGCAGACCCTTATTGGAATTTGCCAAATGGGAGATTGGCTTGCTCCATGATGCGATAAAGGTTAAAATGATGGGGCTTTGTGACTGAAACTTAAAATTACCATAACTTCTTATCCGATTATCGGATTTGGGTGAATTTTATATCGTTGGAAAGCTAATTAAATTTCCTACGCAATGGCAGGCTATAAACTGAAAAATAATGAGTGTTTAAAAAATTTCATATATGAATACTCATGTATTGGGACTTATATTATGCTATGAAAATACGGGGTGTTACGGTATCTAAGGCATGAATTCATTAATGAAATCTAAATTGAGGACATACATGACATAATCTGAATTTCACTGGTTATTTAGGAGAGTAGCATGAGTACCTAGAATTGAACATACTATAAAGCATGAGTACATGAGTCATGAGCTGTATGACCCTGAGTTTGGAGTTCATGATTTCATAGAACGTGATTCGTACTGCAGAGAAAAGGGGTATGGAGCGTACATGCTTTTCTATAAAGTGCATGAATATGAGCTATGATCATAGATCTAACTGGTAAGGCATGAATAGGTTTCATAATGACTCAAGTACAAAAACTTATACCGAGATAAGAAAGGGGTCAGGCATCTTTCTCCCCAGTTATTTCTCTAAAACTCATTACCATCACTACTAGAATCTGAGAGCTTTACTTGGTTTCTTGTTCTATCATCTCCCCCTTAGCTTTAAGCCTTCATTCTATGTCTGTGGACCTTAATAAATTCTAAACTAAACTGCAATCACTTTACTCTAGATTCCAAGATATAACAGTACACATAAAGAATAAACTCGCCCTGAAAGACCATATCTTAAGTGTAAAACCCGCTGATACTACTTCCTTATAAGATACAACTCTTAACTTCATATATCCCCAATAATAATCATATAATAACTTAAACACTAACTTAGAATTTTCAGGAGTATCACCATATTGTGAGTTCACAACCATCTAGAATTTCAACTCTTCTTTCTATTAGCTCAATCATTTGAGATTCATACTTAAATTCCAACACCTAACATAGATATTCCACCAACATGCCTAACATCAACAATCTATAACCCATAACATAGTAGGTAAGAACATCATATACTACATAACTAGCCTCATTCGCACTCAGCAACTTAAGGGTACTATCTAAGCACACACACATTATAAAATTAGAAATAACACAATCCCATATCACCTTGGGTATACCTCTAGATCATATACACGTTATCATAATTAATTTCAAATCAATAAACTTAAATTCTTGCATACACTGTTTCAAGCCTACTGGTTCACTTTTCAGACAACTAGCCCTATGGATACAAAATCTACTAAATTCAAATAAATACTATACCACTTCACTGCTATTAATCTTCTAGGTACATGCTTCTAACTCTAGATCATATGTTGCCATAGAATTCTGAGAAGGGATCTAAGGGCACATAAGACTGTCTTAGGGCACAATTTTCATGAATAGGAATAAGAAAAATTAAAAATTAGAACATAAGAGTACTAATGGAATCCTTTTCATTCTTCATGTAATCCCATAACTGTCTATGGGGATTGTCTGAGAAAATTTTATCGGTAGGAATTTAAGCTTGATTTTTTCTGTTACCTCAAGAATAAGGCATAGTTAGCACGAATAGAGCAACACGAGAATCTATATAAGTTTCTTAGAGAACATCTCTGTAGCACGATCTGAGATATAAAAGAAAGGAATTATTTCTTAAATGTCCCATAGCCTCTCAAAGAAAAGTATAGATGTCTCCATACCGTTCCTCAAGATTCTACTTGAAACATCTTCATAGACACCCTAGGACAGTTGAACCTTGTGCTCTGATACCAAGTTTATCACGACTCTTAACTACCCCTAGTCGTAACACACCGCTAAGAACCATAAGTTATCCCAAGCTAACTCGTGTGATAGCATACTATTCAGCAACTGATTTAATATGTATATAACAAAACTTAATTTACTGAGAGAAACCATAATCATGAGAAAATATAAATAAATGTAATACTGATAAAGTTTACAAAATGATAAAATTAAAGAAAGAAATTGATTTACATATCATGACTCTGACTAACTGTCCATGGAGTCTCTACTATACTGATTAAAGATAGCTAGTACATGGCTCCAACTATCACTAACCAATGCATATGAATAATCAAAATACAACACATAAACTATAATGTACTGGAGTCCCCAAAATAAGGGAACTCATGACCTGCTGGATGAATGTTGAGAACTATTTGATCTGATGTATGGACCACATCTGGCACCAATATTATCAAGGAATGTAGGCACACACATGTATATAGGATCAGTACGTTGGAATGTACTGAGTATATGTAGATATGCACTAAATCATGGAAATATTTAAAACATGCTTTAAAACTAAGAACATATGTAATTTGTTGAAACATGTATTTAAAACATGGTTATACGTGAAAATGATACGTCATAGTGAGATTTATAAATCATGAACTGAAAAATAATTTTGTAAGTTAAGAAGCGATAAAACATGAATATTGTATGTAAATCTCATGTAAATGACAGGACTATAAAACTTACGGAGAATCTTGTATTGATACTGAGCATGAAAACATGAACATGTAAAACTGAGAATACAAGACCAAGTAAAGCATGTACTAAAATAATCTAAATAACAAAAATAATATGTAAATTGACTAAATAAATACTAATATGTGTCTACTTGGTCAAGTAAACATGAACTACAATAAACTGAATAATTACTGAAACTTTGGAAGTTATCCTGTAACCGACATAAACCATGTGAACTATCATGGAGTCCAACATCTGTCCCACATTGAGAAGGATTGTTCTATCTTTTTCATCGAAATATAACCTGAACTAAACTGAAGTGATTACTAAACTGATCCCAAATAGACCAAGGGAAAAAACTCTTTGGCGAGGCCCCTAAACTTATGGTGGCACATAGTTTCTGGGAAAGTAAGATATGTTGGACCCAAACTTCCCTCTCGGTGCTAAATCCTACTCCTAACTAAAAAAGGGTAAAATACTAACAAATGTATACACGGAAGCTGATAAGCTCAGGTAATGGTATTTTGAAAACATCAGTGCATAAAGAGTGTGAAGTAATCATAAACATGTAAATTGATAGTACTCGACGTAATGATAACAAACTGAGTTTAATAATAAAATCATGGGTTGACTGACTCATTACTTTAAAAGTCTAAAACGTAAGTAAACATGTCGGTATCGGGTGTTCATAACCTGCCAGCACTAAATGATTACAGAATTTGATAACAATATTTAAAACAGTGGCATAAAGTCATAATTCAAAGACCCAAAATATGAGATATTTTAATAGCCTGATAAATTTCATGAATATAAACATGGGAATGAGTTAACCGTGGAAAAATATCATGTTTATACAATTTAAAGCATAATTTAAGAATTTGACATGATATTGACTGAATAGAACATGGGGTTTTCGAACTGCAAGTATATAGGAGCATGATTATCATGGGATAAAATAAGTAACATAGCTTAGATGAAAAACTAATGAGAAAACATGGATAAATTTTATAATTTACATGAAAGTTAATCATAATTAAAGTAAAATTCATATTTGAATCAAAAGATGGTTTTAGGGCTTAATGGGTGAAAGGGACCCATTGATGAATACCCTACATACCTTAATTATTTGAATCCTTGAAGAATAATCTTGGAATTGGTACCTTTGATGTTTGAATTCTTGAGAAGAAACTTGAATTTTGAGGCTTGGGAGATGACTTATGAGAAAACCCTAGTCTTGATGTTCTTGAAAATGAAGAGGATTAATGGAGTTTAAAACTGACTAGTAATGGCTAATAACCACTATTTGATGATTTTATGTCATGGGGAGTAGGGTTTAAGGTAAGAAAAAAAAATACTCCTAAACAAACTAAATAAAAATTGTAAAAATTTTTAGTTGATGACTTAGTTGATAGCTTATCAACTAGTTAATGGCTTATCAACTTAGTCATCACCTTCTTTTAATGATTTGGTTAAGGCTGATCATGAGGTTTATGGATCATTACTTATTTTATGGATTATCACCTCAAGTCAGCACCTTGTAGTTATTTTTAATCATATTATCCTTAAGTGCAATACCCCATACGTTTTCCTAGCTAATTTCATCTCAAGGATGTCTAGCCTTAGCTTCTAAATGGAATGATGATTATTCCATGAGGAATTTTCAATAATTTTACTTTTTTTATGTGGGAAATTCAATAAGCTTTCCATCGGTATAAGATTCTCCCAAATTCGATAACCGGGTCAGAAGTTACGACTATTTCAAGTTCCCATCATATTAGTCAGTGGCGCGCTGCGCCATAAGAGGAAATGGCATTTAGAAAATTCCAGTAAGGGTCCATGATTATAGTGCATCGTTCCAGGGCCCAAATTCAGAATTTTCCTTTTCCAGTGTCTTAGCATGATTTCCTCTGCGTCGCGCCAAAGTTTTAGGTCGTAAAAAAAGAGGCAACGCAATGGCTCCACGTAGCGCCGCATCGCCAGGGGTTCAGTTCGGGAAAAATTTAATGAAATTAAATGATGCATCTAGGGTTAAAAGGGTCAAATTTTCACCCCTATTTAAGCCCTTTAACACGCGATTCAGCCACTTTTCACCCAAAATACGCTCTCTTCTCTTAAAAAAACTATCAAGAACAACATAGGGTTTTTATAGAAGATACAATTCCAAGAAAGTTTCACCATCAATCTTCATAAAATCACGACTAAGGTATGCATAGTGTACATTCCTGGACTTCTTTCATCCATGAAGCCCAAGAATCCTTTTTTCTAAATTCAAGTTATGGATTTTCTTATAAATTTCATGATTTGGCTACTCTTGTTCATGTTAATAATGATTAATTGAATTTAATTCCATGAATGAGTGCTAAAATTCCATATGGGTTGATTTGTATAGGTATAGATTCATGAAATCCTATGACTAAACCCCTGAATGATGAAATTAGAATTGAATCATGATAGTTAATTGTTGTATGATGTTGTTTACACATTCTATGCCTACCATGTGTTTGATTAAATGCCTAGATGAAGGAAAAGTGTCTAATTAGCATGATATCATGAAATCCCCATGTATGTACAAGCTTATGCCTATCACATGTTTGATGAAATGCTTCAGTGAATGTATTATGATGATTATTATGTATTCAAGCAAGTCATGCTTTGTTAGTTTCCTTCTATTGAGTCCTGGGGGTACTTGCACCCGAAACATTAGCTGTGTGCCTAGAGCCATGTCATGTTTTCACGATACTCTCAGTTAAGCTATGAATCCTTAGACTTCAGATAGTCTTATGACTCGGGAAATCTCCATGATCTCATGACCTCAGTTAGTATTTAGATATCAGTATTATTCTGTCAGTCATAGAAATTCGAAAGTTGACCTCATGTTCAGTTTAGTAAATCATGTTTAGTGTCCATTTAAATAAGATTAGAAATTACCACCGAGTGAACCCAAGAATGGGGACACACGCTATCAGATAATGGTGTGATCCTTAGAAGTCATCCTTGCATTCTAGAACTATATAGCCAGCATAGATAGAGACATCAACACCATCGATAAGGGTTGATAAGGTGGATAAGCACTGTTAGATAAGGGCCCGACCATTCTCACACTGGAGATACTATCAGATGAGGGTCACCCACAGCTTTTCCTTACCAGTGGCGCGGTATTGACACCCTTCTAATTGGGGTTGCAGATTGGACCCCAACTCAGTCATAATGGTGTATTAGGGGCATGTCAGTTGGATAATTACTTCCCACAGTTTCATGTTATAGAATTAGGACTGTTAGACATAATCAATCAGTCTCAGTATTAGAAGTCAAATAGTTCTTCAGATTTCAGGTCTACCAGATACAGTCAACTCAGGTATAGTACAAAACTCAGATAGTTCCATCAGATTTAGGACTGTCAGATATAGTTACTCATGTTATCAGTTATATTCAGATTCAGTAATCATGTTATCACGGTATTAGTGTAAGTTTGTATATCTCATGCATATATTCTCACACTCATGATAGTTAGTCAGTTATTATTATTGTTTATGCATATGAACCATATATATTCAGCCTACCTCACATGCATACCAGTACATTTAAAGTACTGATGCATTTGCGGTATAGTGTCTTATACCATATGTTCAGAGACACGAGCTCCAGAGAACAGTAGATTCCAGATATCCATAGACAGAGTTAGAAGTAAACCCTCATCTTTCAAGGACATGATTATTTCCTTATTAGCTCATTAATCAGTTTATTAGTTGGAGTTAGTTGGGGACATGTCCCATCAACTCCTTACTCAGACATTTCAGTCAGTTAGAGGCTTTCTAGACTATCATGTTTCAGAATTCAGTATGTTCAGTTTTGTTTTGGGTATTCTATTACCCTACACAGATGTTATATCATTCAAATCATGTTCAGTATTGAACCTTATGGCCTTTCAGTTCATGTTTCTGCATTATTCAGTATTTTATGCAGCATATAGGTACAGGTATCAGTCATGGGATAGCTTTTGGTCCTTCGAGGTCATGAGCACCATGTAGCATTTCGAGTACTAGATTTGAGGTGCCACAAACTTGGTATCAGATCCTAAGGTTCAATAGATTCCTAGGAAGTCTGAAAGCCGCATATAGTAGAGTTTTGTACATAGGTGTGTTGCACGCCATATTTATGTGCAAG
This sequence comes from Capsicum baccatum var. pendulum, assembly GCA_030864225.1. Lineage (NCBI taxonomy): Eukaryota > Viridiplantae > Streptophyta > Magnoliopsida > Solanales > Solanaceae > Capsicum > Capsicum baccatum. Next base: position 158,857,776 of record CM061561.1, on the reverse strand, counting down.
AGGCTATAAGATGTTTTATGAATAGTTCCCCTTCTTTTGGTACTCATGTCAAGCCAGTGAGCATAATTTCAAGTGAATCCTCAGTCTAATCTGTTTCCCCCTTTCTTCTATAGAACATGCCTCGTAAAAAAAGAAATGGAAATCAGTCAACCCCCCTGCCTGAAGATCCTTTGGGCGATCATGTTTCTCATGCGGAGTTTAGGGCCGCATTCAGTACTCTTGCTAAGTAAGTTGCCACTCAAAATGAACGGCCAGCATTTATTTCAACCAACCTAGTGGCTAATTCAGCTACAGCTAGGATTTGGGACTTCACTCGAATGAATCCTCCGTCCTTCCTCAGGTCTAAGGTAGATAAGGACCCTTAAGAATTCATTGATCAGGTTCAGAAGGTGGCAGACATCATGGGGGTGACTACTGTTGAGAGTATTAATCTAGATGTATATCAGTTGCAGGATGTGGATTATACTTGGTTTAAACAGTAGAAGTCAGAGAGGTCAAATGATGTAGGTCCTATAGAGTGGGAGGACTTTGTCACTATATTCTTAGACAGATTCTTTCCCTAAGAGCTTAGAGAGGCTATGGTGCTAGAATTCATCAACCTCAAGCAGGGCAATATGATGGTGAAAGAGTATTCTCTTAAGTTTAATCAATTAGCCAGATATGCCCCTCATGTGGTTGCGGACAACAGACCCAAGATTAGTAAGTTCGCTTCAGGGGTAAATGATAGTGTGGCAAATGAGTGCAGATCTACCATGTTGAATAGTGACATGACTTTAGCTAGGATTAAGACTCATGCTCCCCAGATAGAGGGGCAGAAGATTAAGCAAAGGGAGAAGCAGAATAAGAGAGCAAAGACAGCTATTTTCAACTTCGCTCAGCTTAAATTAGAAGGAGAAAACCGTTCTCAGTTTTGTCCTAAGTCATTAGTTCCAGCCCCTTCTTCAGCCAATGCTCCAGTTCCTAAGTTTAGAGAGGGTATAAAAATAAAGCGCCAGTCTCTAAGTCTGAGGGCAGTGTTAGCAATGCCTGAACTAATCCCCTTTGTCAGACTTTTGGTAAAAACCACAGGGGTGCTTGCAGAGATGGTAGTAATATCTATTTTGGTTATGGTAAGATAGGCCACAGAGTTAGAGATTGCCCTCAGTCAGGTTATCAGAGTCATCTCCGCTACTCAGCTCAATTCGGTTACCCAAATCAATTGGTTGCTACCTCCAGTGCTACTAGTGGGCAACACCCAAATCATTTCTATGCTCTTAAGTCCTGATAGTATCAGAAAAATGCTCTTGATATAGTTATTGGTACATTACAGATCTTTCATGTTCATATTTATGCTTTGCTATATGATGTGTGAGCCAATGCTAACATATTTGAGGCTTTTAACTCTAAATAATTGTAAGGTCTTGAACAACTTTAGTTGTTTCTTATTAGTTTACTTGGATTTTTGCAGTAAATGTTGAGATGTAGGAGAACCAAAAATAATGGAAGTAAAAAGGCTAAAAAGTGAAGCAAAATAAAGGATAAGTGTGGCTAACGACATTCATGATAAGTCATCAGCCTGGTGATAAGCTATCAAGGTTGTCGTCAGCCTTAAATAAAAGATGGAAGTTGAAGATAGTTTTGTGACGACATCCATGACATGTCGTTAGGTTGGTGATAAGGTGTCATCATCATTGTCAGCCTTAGGCAGTGAAAGCTAAAAGTGCAGAGAAGCTGACGACATTGGTGATAAGCCATCATACTCATGATAAGCCATCACGGCAGTCATGACCTATTCCAAGGAAAAGCTGTAACTTTGATTTTATTTCCTTAATTAGGTTAAACTATTCAAAGATTTGTTTTAAGATATTCTAGAGGATTTTTTTTGGACTCATCTTTATTCGAAAAACATACGATATTTCACTCTCACTAGTTAAAATATTTTGGGAGTTTTGTACTGTGGTTCAATTCAAGTTATACTTCTTGATTTTCATCATCGTTGTAAGTTAATCTTCTGACTTATGAATTCAATTCGTGTACTTGTTCCTTGCATCATTATTAGCTAAACTCCATTAACCTAAATTATGGGCTTTAGGGATAGGTCATGATGAGGTTCTAAATACTCAAGATTCAAAAGGTGTTAGGATTTCTTAATAATTCTAAGATATTAATTAATGTCTATTGGTTGCAAATAGTAGGCATACCTACTTTGATATGCTTGACAAATAAATCACATAGAATAGGAAGTGAATTATCAACAGGGACTCAGAAATACTTCATTTAATAATCAGTTTTTTAACAAGGTTGATTAACCTGAGGTAAAATCTGGGCAGTGAATAGTAATTCCCTAAGTTTGAGAGGATTAGAAAATTAGACGCTTAAATAGGCAGAGACATTTGAGCATATCATCGATAAATATAGCTTGTTATCCTAACCATCGTGAGAATCTTGAGTCGCCTTTAGCATCTATCATGTAGCAAAAGCCCTAGTGAACATAATTCTTGTTATTACTTAAATCTTGGTTATAAACATCAAAATTAAAGTGACAAACAATCATTTGTGAAACTTAAACCCCCATTTCAGGAAATGTTAAACTATCAGTGAATTAAATCGCAAATGACTTGAGTTCACACCATATTCCCTGTGGGATTCAACTCCAACCTAGTTGGGTTTTATATTGACGACGATTGCTTACACCCATTTAAGAGTGTAGTTTGAGAGTTATCAAAAATGGTATCGTTGCAGGGGAATATGGTTGTAAACTGAAAGTTGTGTGCGCTAATTGACTGTTAGTTAGGTTTCCTAGATTTACATTTATTTGTTGTTTTTGTTTATTGAAGATTCCTTGTTGTTTATGCCAAAAACAAGAAGTTTCAGAGAACCATTATTACCAATTAATATGGAACCTCAGCTGATCAGGAGATTGGCAGAATAGCAAGAGGCTGACAGACTGGCGGCCTTGGCCTGGGCTCAGGTGAATGTACAGAACCAGGGTCAACACGTACATTACCCAAACTCTTATGATGAAGACTTGGGTGATGATGAATTGCTGAATCCTCAAAACCCAAGGTGAACTGAGCAAATTGTTGCACCAGGGCTCAGGTAAATGTACAGAATCAGGGTCAACACGTATATCACCCAAACCCTTATGATGAAGACTTAGGTGATGAGGAATTGTTGAATCCTCAAAACCCAAGGTGAACTGAGCAAATTGTTGAACCAGTGTAGTAAAATTTCGAGAAAAATAGTCTAGTTAGAGGAAGGTATGGTCAACAGCCTATCCATTACGAGGTTGATGATGATGAAAAAAGAATGGATGGAGTAGGTGCAATAGGTGCTATCATTCCTCTGTCGTTGGCACCTGGTGTAAAATTCAGCATAACAAGTACCATGATCCAACTCCTGAATCTGAAGAGGTTGTTTAGAGGCCTGCCTGGTGATGATCCAAACATGCACTTGGTGAACTTTATCACCATTTGAAAATATTTTGATAATTCGGGAGTCAGCTAAAATAAGATCCGGTTGGGTTTGTTTTTATTGTCTCTGTCTGGGGAGACAACAATGTGGTTAAATGAGTTGGAGCCCAATTCTATAGCCAATTAGAGACAGTTCAAAGAGGCATTCCTAGAATGGTTCCTTCCACCTCCAGGAGGGTATAGTTGAGGGATGAAATTAGTAACTTTAAGCAGCTCCCGACTGAAGCATTGCATGAAACTTGGGAGAGATTCAAGAAGAAGATGGAATAATGTCCGAACCACAGCATAACGGACTTGCACTTGATGGAGACTTTGTACAGAGCTTTTAACTTTGTGACAAAGACAATTGTAGATAATGTTGCAGGTGGTTCATTCATTGACCTTTCTTTTCAAGATGCTTCAGACAAACTGAATAGAATGACCAAACAGAGTTGGGCTTGGCATACCAAGGATTCTATGGTAGCTAGCCCAACTATTTCTGGTGGTATAACTGCAGAGCAGTGCAGAAGGGATGAGGAGCGAGACCAAGACATAGTCCACTTAAAGACTCAGATGGACTTGCTGACCAAGCACTTGCTGTTAGGCAAGACAGAAAACGTTAAGGCTGTGAAATATCAGTACACTGTTGCTATTGATGCAGTTAAGGAGGAAAATTATGTTAATAATTAGGGGGGTTTTGGAGTTAATGGTCAAGGAAATCAAGGTCGAAACTTTTATGACAAGCCTGATTATAAAAATAGGGAACAAGGAAATTGGAGAAGCAATAATGATAAGAGTAGTTTGTATGTTCCTCCTAGAAGTCTGGATATTGTACCAACTAGATCTGGCAAGATGTCCTTGGAGAACATGATGAAAAAATTATTGAAGGGACTTGAGGCTACCAACTCGGGGGTAACCACTATGAAAAGTGAATTCTCTTCCTTGAGCCAGTTGGTTCGTTCACACTCCACTTTTATCACACAGTTGGAGCAGCAGATAAGCCAACTTTTCAAAACACTAAACCAAAGAAAAAGTGGTACTTTACCTAGTGATAATATTCAGAATCCATGGAATGATGTCTCATGTATGTCGATTTCCACTAAGAGGGGTAAGATCTTACCTGGCCCTTCTATGGGTAAATCTATAGATGGTGAGGTGGTTGTTGATGAATCCAAAGAAAGAAAACCAGTAAAGTTTGAGAAGATGGATAGTTCTATGGATGATTTGGAAAAGAAAAAGGAGAAGGAAGAGGAAGTGGTGTTGAAATCTATCCCTAGATCACTGCCTCCCTTTTCTCAATGATTGAAGAAGAAGGCTGATGATTCCAAATTCAGCAAATTCATTGCCATGCTCAAGCAATTGACAATTAATGTGCCTTTTTTTGAGGAACTTGAGCAAATGCCAGGCTATGTGAAGTTCATGAAAGACCTTGTAACCAAGAAATGGAAGGTTAGCCATGAGCCGAAGGACAATCTTCTCTATTGTGGCGCTATCTCTACAAGGTCTTTAGTGTAGAAAAAGGCAGATTCGAGAGCATTTATCATCCTATGTACTATTGGTCCCCTAAAGTTCACAAAAGCACTATGCGATCTAGGAGCCAGTATAAATTTAATACCACTGGTTGTGTACAAGAAATTGGGTTTGGGGGATCCTACCCCAATAAATATGCGGTTTGTAATGGTAGATAGATCTGTGAAGCAGCCTGTGGGCATACTGCATGATGTTTTGGTAAAGGTAGCCGATTTTGCTCTACCTTCTGATTTTTTAGTCCTAGATTGTGAAGTGGATTTTGAAGTGCCCATCATCTTGGGTAGGCCACTACTTACAACTGGGAGAGTGCTAGTAGATATGGAGTTGAACGAGCTAAAGTTCAGGTTCATTGACAAAGAAGCACTCTTAAAAATACACTCATCCATGATTTAAGAACATGAGATGAGTGTTTTCTCAATCGTTGACTTCTTCTATGATGATGGTAAAAAGGTATCAACAAGTTGTCTTGGCAAAGTCTCAGTAGTCAAGACAACCAAGTCGTGCCGCGATAGTAAAGCAGGCGCTATTGGGAGGCAACCCAAAGTTTTTATGTTTAAGCAAGTGTTTTTACTTTTATAATTAGGATTTAGTACAGAGAAGGTAAAAAATGAGGAGGTCAACTGAAAGGCTATGATAACATCTCTGATAAGCCATCACAACTGTGATAAGCTATCAGAAATATCATCAGATAGGCCAAACTTGAGGCAGCCTCTGCTTAGGGGTGACGACATTTAAGATGGGCTGTCAAACTTGTGAAAATCCATCACAAGTCGCGTCATCCCAAAGTCTTATAAGCTAAATTCTGGGCCCAGTTTAAATCAAATCTGACTCGGCCCAGCACAGGAACCTTTTCAAATTTTCGCTAATTTTAATTCTTTTCCTTTAGTTTATTTCTTTCTTAGTTAGTTTCTTTCCTACTCTTTGCAAAACACTTCAAGAAAACAAGTTCCCTTATGTGTGGGTTTGCAATTCACAATCAAGAGATTCTTCCTACTTCCAACTTCTTTTTGTGCATGTAATTAGATTAAGGGCCCCAATCAGGTATACTCTAACTTTAACTCTTTTTTTCTTATGGTAAGTGATTGATAGATGACAACCCAAGTCCCAAAGATGCTTGAACCAAGTTCAACTTTGAAAGGAGATAAAATTACATCTAGGGTCTGCTGTGCTGGCCCAGGGTTTAAAAAGACAGCTCACACTCAGAATTCAAGTGGATTTTAAGAAATAATAGGGACCAAAAATTGAGTTAAAATCAAAAGTGGGTTCTGATAAGAGCTGAAGACATTTATGATAGGCTATCACAATTATGATGGCTTATCAGGAATGTTATCAAAGGCTGACAAGAATGAAGTGGTTTCTGTTTAGACCTTATGACATTCGTGATAGGCTATCACAATTGTGACGGCTTATCAGAAATGTCATCAAAAGTTGTTAAAATTTTTGAAGGTTCTATCTAAGGTTGAAGACAATTGTGATACGCTATCACAGTCGTGACAGCTTATTATGAATTGTTGTCACACCTGGAACCTGAAGCATGAATAAGCCTAAATGATTAATGTGGTTGTGTTTATGCACTTATGGACTAAGCAATGGTTTTTATATTGCTACAGGAACCTTAAAATGACACCAAAAACAAAGAGCCCCAAAGCACCAAAGAAAGTGTACGTCATAAGCTTATCGACGAGGAATTTGATTACAAGGAGGAGGAACCTCTACTCAGGACGCAAAACAAGAAGCAAAGTCTGAAGAAAACCCTACCACCTCCACCCATTAAAGTAGAGGATAGTGATGACACTGAAACAATAACAGTTTCTGAGCAGGATTCATCTGAACATTCTAAAGATGAGCAGCATGAGTCTGAACATATTGAATCTAAAGAAGAGAATCAGGAAGGGTCTGAGGAGTCTAAGTCTGAGGGAACAACATTTGGATCCTCGTCCACTGAACAACAAGATGATGAAGAGTCTCCATCTCAGGGAATACTTATCAAACATAAGAACCCTGAAGTTTGAGACAATGTTAGATGGAAAATCCCCAAAGCAGAGGGCATCTTCGCTGCTGGTCTTCATAGAACTAATAGAAGAAGAGCTAAAAGGCCGATTCAGGAAGAAAAGCTGATTATCGCAAAGGGGTTGAGCAGGTACCCTGAAGTGGAACAAAAGTTCCAAGAGTATGTTTTGGGATGGACCATAAAAGAAGAAGGTTCATTTTTCCCTACAATGGTTTGGGAGTTCTACGCAAACTACCAGGCTTAGTTGGAAAACATGTGCAGGCCAGGTGAAAGAGTAACAGATCGGCCCCTATTGGATAGAGTGCAGGTGAGGTGTGTAAGGGTTGATTTCTTAATCAGAACCATCAACAGGTCTTTCATGGTTCCAACTTCACTCCTCAATCCACGGCACCATCAGTCTATGCTCAAATTAGGAATTGGGAGAAACAGTATGTGGTTGGCAAAAATCATAGCTAAAAGAGAACCAGCATGGGTAATAAACCCAAATGAAAGAATCTGCAAGTCCTCTTTGACTTAAGAGTCTAAGTTTTTGTGGGGTATAGTGCGTATCTAGCTGATGCCCACTAATGGAGACAACTTTTTGGGTGATGACCGAGCTATTATAGTGGTGAGCATGGTGCGGAACCTTTCCCTAAACTTTAGGGAAATCATTGCTGATAAGATAAAGATTAGAATGTCGAGAACCGACACTGCTTACCCTTTCCTTTATCTTAGCAAAGAGTTGTGCCGAGCTGCTAAGGTGACAAAGATTATAGAGGTTGATGATGACATTCCTGCCCGAAAGACTCACAAACCCATATGGCATGATAAAAATCAGCCAAGATTGAGACTTGATAGAGGTGCAGGGGTAGCAGCAGACCCTCCAGTTACAGATGTCGGTGGAGCACCTTATGTAAAAGTGCAAGATTCTGAGGCTGTATAGCCAACTTCTTCAGCACAGGCAGGATCAATTCCTGAGACTGAAGCTAGCCCTTTAATTCCTACAGTAGCAGCAGGTTTTGCATTTCATCTGATTGATATTCTAAAAGTGGCTAAACAATCTAAGTGGTGTGAGGCACATCTACATGTTTTTGCCAAATATTTTGCTGTTGTAGTGTATAAGACAGTCAAGGATGCCCTTGAGCCTTTTGTGACTTTGCCTGAGTGGGTTGCAGATTTGGAGAACCGATTTGATGCGCGGGCAACAGAAATATTAGAGGTTGATCTTGATAGATTTAGAGCGGCATTGGACAAAGTAAAGGCAGATGTCAGGGTGTTGCATCAACACTAATTTATGATACCAACAGGTCAGGCCATGCATGAATCTGAGGAAGAAATTCCAATGCTTGACCTCATTGAAGACTCACTAGAGAAAGAAAAAAAGAAAAAAAGTGAGAAGAAAGGTAGGGAAAGAGAGAGAGGCCCGACAGTGATGATGAGAAAAAATTAGAGACGAGGATAAGAAAGAAGAAGGAGAAAAAAGAGCTAAAAAGGGTAGAAATTGAGTCCTTAGTTGATGATGAAAAATAGAAGGCAGTCATCCGAGATAGGGTTGCAGGTGCCTCATCTAGCAAAGCTTCAACTACTGTAAATCCAGATGCTCCAAATAGAGAAACGACAGCAGATGATGCAGTAACAAGGTCAGAGACCCAGGATCCATATGCTTGATTGCCTTCAGGTATACCCTAACCCTTAGAGCAGTTTTATTTTTATTTTAAGTTGAGGGTGTAGGATAGGTTATTATTATAGCATATTTTGTAGATAATTAGGAGTAATACAAGTACTTGAGGTAGTTAACTTATTTTTTATTTTTGAGTACCTCTCCATGGTCTGATATATTGTCTATTGTATAAATTGTATCCATTTGTGACCACTGTGCATCTTTTTGTGGCATGAGTCTAGAAACTGAATAACCATTGTTAAATAAGTACATGAACCGGATAATTAATGATATGCAAGATACTTGTGTTCCATGTGTGTGTAAGGTCTTACTAAGTTTCCATTGTGTGTTGAATCTAGAACTTGCCCGGTTAGTATTTCCATGGTCATAGGAAAGGATCATAGACCATTTTTGATGATTAGTCCACTTTTAGCCTAAATGACCTTCCTAATATGAATAATATCCCTTGATCCCTGTTAGAGCCTAATTAGCCTATTTCTTTCTACGACACCTTTCACCTTCCCGTTTACATCACAATGAACCTATTTTGGCCCTGGTCCTCGGATACTGTGCACCTTGACTTAGGCAAACACCTTCAGTTGAGGGTGGATATCATAGGGGTGTGTGATACAAAACGAGTATGAAGAGAGGAAGAATAAAAGAAAAGAATAAAAATTTTGGTGCAGTGAAAAAGGAATAAGAAATGAGAAAGTTGTGTAAAAGATGATAAAAAGGTAATGTGATAATTAAAAAGACCGCATCCATCTTGAACATATGTGATCAATAAAAGAGAGGAAGAAAATAAGGTTGAGAGTTGAAAACCCAAGAGTTTAGTGTAGTGTCAAGGAGGCATAGTCACTCTAAACTATCCATGAATATCATAAAAGCCCCTGGCCTATGTTACAACCTTAAGAAAAGCCCTATAGTGATCCTAACTAACCTATCTGAAAAATTAGGTACTGACTATAAGGGCAAGCCTATGGAATTTGACATGCAGTGTTTAGAACTTCATTCTGAGAGTGAGTCTTGTTTTATCCCCCTATTTATGTATTTAAATTCTGATATGAGTAAAAAGGGATTTCTTTGTTGTGAGGGAACACTGTGTATGTTACTAGTCACTGACTTGTTTAGATAAGTGTGATATTGGTATGGCATGGTTCCTATTGCTGAATTTTTGCCTTATCTTGATTCTTGTGAGTTGCATGGTTGTTTACCTAAACATCAACAGTGAGCTTTAAAATTGACTTACCTTGGAGATGTTGAATGTATTCTGAACTAGTATGAGTAGTTAGCTGCCAAATTATACTTGTATTCTCTTAGTTATGTTATGATTACTTGAGGAAAAGCAATTGTTTAAGTTGAGGGTGTTGATGTGTGAGCCTATGCTAACACATTTGAGGCTTTGAACTCTAAATAATTGTAAGATCTTGAGCAACTTTAGTTGTTTTTTATTAGTTTACTTTGATTTTCGCAGTAAATGTTGAGATGTAGGAGAACCAAAGATAATGGAAGCAAAAAGGCTAAAAGGTAAAGCAAAATAAAGGATAAGTGTGGCTGACGATGTTCATGATAAGTCGTCAGCCTGGTGATTAGCTATCAAGCCCGTCGTCAGCCTTAAATAGAAGATGAAAGTTGAAGACAGTTTTTTGATGAAATCCATGACACATCGTTAGGATGGTTATAAGGAGTCATCATCATCATCAAATTTAGGCAACGAAAGCTAAAAGTGTGGAGGAGCTGACGACATCCGTGATAAACCGTCTACTCATGGTAAGCCGTCATGAACATCGTCATCTATTCCGAGGAAAAACTGTAACTTTGATTTTATTTCCTTAATTAGGTTAAACTATTTAAAGCCTTGTTTTAGGATTTTCTAGAGGATTTTTTTAGACTCATCTTTATTAAAAAAACATACGATATTTGTCTCTCACTAGTTAAAATATTTTGGGAGTTTTGTACCGTGGTTCAATTCAAGTTATACTTCTTGATTTTCATCATTGTTGTAAGTTAATCTTCCAACTTATGAATTTAATTTGTGTACTTGCTCCTTGCATCATGAGTAGCTAAACTCCATTAACCTGAATTATATGATCTAGGGGTAGGTCATGATGAGGTGCAAAATACTCAAGATTCAAAAGGTGTTAGGATTTCTTGATAATTCTGAGATTTTAATTAATCTCTGTTGGTTGCAAATAGTAGGCATACCTACTTTAATTTTCTTGAGAAAGAAATCATATATAGTAGGAAGTGAATTATCAACAGGGACTCAGAAATACTTCGTTTAATAATCAGTGTTGTAACAAGGTTGATTAACATGAGGTAAAATCTGGGTAGTGAATAGTAACTCCCTAAGTCCGAGAGGATTAGGAAATTAGACGCTTAAATAGGTTAAGAGACATTTGAGCATATCATCGATAAAGATTGATTGTTATCCTAACCACCATGATAATCTTGAGTTGGCTTTAACATCTGTCATGTACCGTAATCCCTAGTGAACATAATTCTTGTTATTTCTTAAAATCTTGGTTACAAACATCGAAATTAAAGTGACAAACAATCATTTGTGAAACTTAAACCCCTATTTCAGGAAACGTTAAACTATCAGTGAATTAAATTGCAAACAACTTAAGTTCACGCCATATTCCCTGTGGTATTCGACCCCGACCTAGTTGGGTTTTATATTGATGACAATTGCTTACACCCATTCAAGAGTGTAGTTTGAGCGTTATCACTAGATCCAGGAGCTTATTTGTCTTTTGTTACTCCTTATATAGCAGGCAATTTTGGAATCAGTCACGAAATCCTACCAGAACCCTTTTCAGTCTCTACCCCAGCGGGTAAAACTATCATAGCTCGGTGGGTATACAGGAACTGCCCGATTATGATATTTCAAAAAGTCACTTCAGCAAATTTAGTCGAATTAGACATGACTGATTTTAATGTCATTCTCGGCATGGATTGGCTTCATTCCTGCTATGCCACAGTCGACTGCAGAAATAGAATAGTCCAATTTTAGTTTCTAAATGAACCTATCCTTGAGTCGAAGGGTAGTACTTCCTCTTTCAGAGTTCAGCTTGTTTCCTTCCTTCGGGCACGAAAAATGATATCTAAAGGATGTGTCTATCATCTTGTTCGAGTTAAGGAGACTAGTTCTGAAACTCCCAGTCTTGAATCCATCACAGTAGTGAATGAATATTTAGATGTATTTCCTAAAGATATTTTGGGAATTTCTCCCAAAAGGGAAATAGACTTCAGTATTAATCTTCTTCCAGATACTCAGCCTATATCCATTCCGCCATACAAAATTGCACCAGAATAACTCAGAGAACTGAAAGAACAAATGAAGGATCTCTTAGATAAGGGATTCATTAGGCCCAGTGTTTCCCCGTGGGACACTCCAGTATTATTAGTGTGAAAGAAAGACGGTTCTCTTAGGATGTTGTAGACTATCGTCAACTCAATAAGGTCATGGTCAAGAAAAAGTATCCTCTTCCCAGAATCGATGACTTATTTGATCAACTTCAGGGTGCTAGTTATTTCTCTAAGATAGACCTTAAATCCAGCAATAATCATCTCAGAGTCAGAGAATATGACATTTCAAAAATAGCTTTCCATACTCGGTATGGTCATTTTGAATTCTTAGTTATATTCTTTGGTTTTACCAATGCCCTAGCCACTTTTATGGACATGATGAACCGTGTATTCAAGCAGTACTTGGAGATGTTCATCATAGTTTTCATAGATTATATCCTGGTCTATTCCCACAGTGAGTGCGATCATGCAGACCATCTCAAAATAGTACTTCAGACTCTCAGAGATCATCAACTATTCGCCAAATTTAGTAAGTGCAAATTTTCGCTAAGTTTAGTAGCATTCCTTGGTCATATCATTTCTGGTGATGGCATTAGAGTAGATCCTCAAAGGATCGAAGCAGTAAGAAACTGGCCTCGCCCTATCTCTCTATTAGAAATTAAGAGCTTCTTGGGTTTGGCTGGCTATTACAGATGGTTTGTTGAGGTATTTTATTCTATTGCATCCCCTATATCAAGATTGACTTAGTAGAAAGTCAAGTTTTAGTGGTCAGATCCTTGCGAGAAGAGTTTTCAGGAGTTGAAGACTCTACTCACCTCAGCTCGAATTTTAGCTCTTCCAGATAGTCCAGATAGGTTCGTAGTGTATTATGATACATCCAGAGTAGATTTGGGTTGTGTCCTCATTCAGCATGGTAATGTTATAGACTATTCCGCCAGATAGCTTAAACCCCATTAGAAGAATTATCCTACTCATGATCTTGAGTTAGACACCGTAGTCTTTTTCTTGAAGATTTGGAGGCATTATCTCTATGGATTTCATGTAGATGTCTTCACAGATCATAAGAGTCTTTAGTATGTCTTTTCTCAAAAATATCTCAATCTTTGTCAGAGAAGGTGGTTAGAGCTCTTGAAAGATGACGACATGAGTTTTCTTTATCATCCAAGCAAGGCCAACGTAGTGGTCGATGCTCTCAGTAGACTATCCATGGATAGTATTTCTCATGTTGAGGACAGTAAGAAGAAGTTAGCTCAGGAAGTCCATCAGCTTTCCAGACTAGGCGTTCACTTAGTTAATACAGATGAGGGTGATATATAGGTTCAGATTAGTTAAGAATCATCTCTAGTTTCCAACATGAAAAAAAAGCAAGATAGAGATCCCAGCCTTGTCAAGTTAAAAGAGTCAGATCAGGATCATAAAATAGAGGGTTTTTTTTAAGAGGAGATAGTATTCTTCGTTGTTAGGGTCGTCTCTGTGTTCCAGGTGTAGATGACTTAAGGCAGCGAATTCTTGCAGAAGCGCATAGTGCGCGCTACTCTATTCATCCAGGGGCCACAAAGATGTACCATGACTTGTGGAAAATCTATTGGTTGAGTGGGATGAAGAGAGATATTGTAGAGTTTGTGGCAAGTGCTCTGTATTTCGGCAGTTTAAGATAGAGCATCAGAAGCCTAGTGGGTCCATGCAGGAGTTTAGTATTCCTACTTGGAAGTGGGAAGCTGTGAACATAGATTTTATGATGGGTTTGCCTCGAACTCGTCATCAGCATGATTTAGTCTAGGTCATTATAGACAGAATGACCAAATCAGCCCATTTTTTTCCAGTCCATACCTCTCATTCAGCCGAGGATTACACCAAACTCTACATCAAGGAGTTAGTCAGATTGCACGGTGTTCCACTATCTATTATTTCAAACAGAGGTACCCAGTTCACCTCTCATTTATAGAAAGGATTCCAAAAGGGTCTTGGTACCGAAGTTCATCTCAGTACAACCTTTCATCCTCAGACAGATGGTCAAGCAGAAAGGACCATTCAAACGTTAGAAGATATTCTAAGGGTGTGTACAATCTATTTCAAGGGAAGTTGGGATGATCACTTACCTTTGATTGAGTTTGCATACAACAATAGCTATGATTTCACTATTCAGATAGCTCCATTCAAAGATCTCTATGGTAGAAGATGTAGATCTCTAATTGGTTGGTTCGAAGTTAGTGAGTACTCAATCATAGGTATTGACTTAGTATTCGACGCCTTAGAAAAAGTCCAGTTGATTAGAGAAAGACTCTGGGCTGCTCAGAGCCGATAGAAGCCTTATGCAGGTGTTCGTAGAAAAAATCTCGAGTTCTAGATCAGTGATCATGTCTATCTAAAAATCTCTCCCATGAAGGGAGTGAAGAGATTCTGCAAGAAGGGAAAGCTCAGTGACCGATATGTCGGTCCCTTCAAGATTCTTAGTCGCTTTGGCAAAGTAGCCTATGATCTTGAATTGCCTTCAGATCTAGCCTCAGTTCATCCAGTCTTTCATGACTCTTTGCTCAATAAGTGCATAGGTGACCCATCAGTTGTAGTCCCTATTTATAGCATTGGTGTTCAGAACACTCTCTTATAAAGAGATTCCAGTCAAAATATTAGAATATCAGACTCGTAGATTGAGGAACTAAAAAGTCCCTCTAGTTAAAGTTCCTTGGCAAAATCAATCCATCGAGGGAGCTACTTGGGAAGTAGAACCATATATGCGTACCAAGTATACTCACATCATCTTCGCCAACTCAGATCAAGCTTAAGGTTACAGTTCTCCTTAAGCTTACTCAATTTCATGTTCAGTGTTCATCACAAACCTGGTATGCAGTTTCATGCTCATGTTCCAATTATAAACTTTGTATCAAGTACCATTGCATATTCAGTCATGTACTCATCTATCAGTTCAGTTATGTAATTATGAATCATACACGCATTCTCATTGTGAGAAATTTGGTTCTTCAGATCACTCAGTCATGCATTCAAGAATCAGTTACACATGCATCAGATACGCATGTTTAGCATTATATATTTAACTTGTCAGTCATGTCAGTCATGAGATCATGTTCCAGTTATTCATGCTCATCATGTACGTCAGTTGTCTTTTCTCCCTTCTTAGTCAGTCTTATTCGAGGACGAATATTCTTAAAGGGGAGATATTGTAATACCCTATACTTTTTCCTAGCTAATTTCATCTCAAGAATGTCTAGCATTAGCTTTTAAATGGAAAGATGATTACTCCATGAGGAATTTTCCAGATTTTCACATTTTGTCATGTGGAAAATTTAATAATGTTTCCATTGGCATAAGATTCGCCCATATCCAATAATCAGATAAGAAGTTACAACCATTTCAAGTTCCTATCATAAAACAGCATCATATTAATCAGTGGTGCACCACGCCACAAGAGGAAATGGCATTTGGTAAATTCCAGTAAGGCTCCGCGATTATGGTGCATCGCGCCAGGGCCCAAATTCAGAATTTTCCTTTTCCAGTGTCTGAGCACGATTTCCTCCGCATCGCGCTAAAGTTCTAAGTCACAAAATAAGGGGCAATGGGATGGCTCTGCATCGCGCCATCCCTTAGTTTCCAAATTGTCAAATTCCAGTGGCACAGCGCGATAGTGCTGCATCGCGCCAGGGGTTCAATTTGGGAAAATTTTATTGAAATTAAATGACGCATCCAGGGTTAAAAGGGTCAACTTCCCACCCCTACATAAGCCCTTTAACACGTGATTCACCAACTTTTCTCCCAAAATACGCTCTCTTCTGTCAAAAACCTCTCAAGAACAAGCTAGGTTTTCATAGAAGATCTAATTTCAAGAAAGTTTTACTATCAATATTCATGAAATCATGAACTAAGGTATGCATAATGTTCATTCATGAACTCCTTTCATCTATGAAGCCCAAGAATCTCTTTTTCTAAATTCAAGTTATTGATTTTCTTATGAATTTATGATTTGGCTGCTCTTGTTCATGTTGATAATGATTAATTGAATTATTTTCCATGAATGAGTGCCAAAATTCTATATGGGTTAGTTTGTATAGGTATAGATTCATGAAATCCTATGATAACCCCTGAATGATGAAATTAGAATTGAATCATGATAGTTAATTTTTGTATGATGTTTCTATTCCTACCACGTGTTTGTTTAAATTCCTAGATGAAGGAAAAGTGTCTAATCAGCATGATATCATGAAATCCCCATGTATATACAAGCTTATGCCTGTCACATGTTTGATGAAATGCTTCAATAAATGTATTATGATGATTATTATGTATTCAAGAAAGTCGTGCTATATCAGTTTCCTTCTATCGAGTCCTGGGGGTACTTGTACTCGAAACACTAGTTGTGTGCCTAGAGCAATGTCATGTTTTCACATTACTCTCAGTCAAGCTATGAATCCTTAGACTTCAGACAGTCTTTTGACTCAAGAAATCTCCATGATCTTATGACCTCAGTCAGTTGTCAGATATCAATAGTATTTCGTCAGTCAAGGGAAATTAAGAAATCAACCTCACGTTCAGTTTAGTGAATCATGTTCAGTGTCCATTCAGATGGGAGTAGAAATTAGCACCGAGTGAGCCCAAGGATGGGGACACATACTATTAGATAACGGTATAATCCTTAGCAGTCATCCTTACGTTCTAGAACTATGTAGCCAGCATAGGTTGAGACATCAACACTATCGATGAGGTTTGATGAGGTGGATAAGAACTGTCAGATAAGGGCCCCACCGTTCTGATACAAGGGACACTATCAGATGAGGATCACCCACAGCTTGTCCTTACCACAGGGGCAGTATTGACACCCTTCCAATTGGGGTTATAGATTGGACCCCAACTCAGCTATAATGGCATATTAAGTGCATCTTTGTTAGATAACTACTTCTCACAGTTTCATGTTATAGAATCAGGACTGTCAGACACCGTCAATCAGTCTCAGTATTAGAACTCAGATAGTTCTTCAGATTTTAGGACTGTCAGATACAGTCAACTCAGATACAATACGAAACTCAGATAGTTCCATCAAATTTAGGACTGTCAGATACAGTCACTTATGTTATCAGTTATATTTAGATTTAGTAATAATGTTATCACGATATTAGTGTCAGTTTTTATATCTCATGCATGTATTCCCACGCTCATGATAGTTAGTCATTTATTATTATTATTCATGCATATGAACCCTATACATTCAGCCTACCTCACATGTATACCAGTACATCTAAATTACTGATGCATTTGCGGTATGGTGTCTTATACCGTAGTTTCAGATAAACGAGCTCCAAAACAATAGTAGATTCTAGATATCCATAGATAAAGTTAGAAGGGAACCCTTATCTTTTGAGGACATGATTATTTCTCTATTATATCATTAATCAGTTTATTAGTTGGAGTTAGTTGGGGACATGTCCCATCAACTCCTTACTTATTTCAGTCAGTTAGAGGCTTTCTAGACTATCATGTTTCAGACTTCAGTATGTTTAATTTTTTGGGGGGTATTCTATTACCCTATACAGATGTTATATCATTCAAATCATGTTCAGTATTGAACCATGTGGCCTTTCAATTCATGCTTCGGCATTATTTAGTATTTTATGCAGTATACAAGTATAGATATCAGTCATGGGTTAGCTTGTGGTCCTTCAGGATCATGAGCACCGTGTAGCATTTTGGGTACCATATTTAGGGTGTTACAATAAGGCTGATGATGAGGTTAATATCTCATCACTTAGTAGATGTCTTATTACCTAAATTTAATACCTCATAGCTGGACGAACACTTTAAAGTAAAATAAGTATATCTTTCTACTCCAATATGGTATTAAGGTAAAATTTTATATGTTCGAAATAAAACTCAAAGTCTTTTATTTGATATATAATTAGACACCTGAATCATTATATTCTAAGAGTACACTCGTTTAAATTTGATCCTTGTACGTTTGAATACTAAAACTCCTCGATACAAGTGTTGTCAACTCAACTTTGCTCTAAGTGCTTCCTATAAATATTTTTAACCTCGATATCACTTAACATACTATGTAAATAATCATGACACATATATTCATATCCAAATCTTTTGATGAGAGGTTACACATGCAGGAACGACGGTTCAAACTCTTGCCCGAAAATGTAGGATGTTACATAAGCCTCCATGATAGCCCCATGGCGCAGAAGGTAGTCACCCCAATAAGGTCCTTGACATGGACCTGTGTATTTTTTGCGTTTATTCTATTTAATTAAAAGCGGAGAAGGGTAAGGTCTTTTCATTCATACATGACTTTTAAAACATATAATGACCAATTCTCATCACTTTTTCAATACGAAAAGCTCATTATTCAATTTTAAACATTCTCTCTCAAAATTCTTTTTTCAACTCATGGATATGGTTAAAGGAGGTGATCATCTAGGGTCCTAGGGATATGGTATTCTTTGAATCTCTTGGAAATTAAGGCAAGTATCTCTTTGCCGTGAACTTATATTTTCTTATGGGCATAAATTGATTATTATGGCATAGTTTTGATTTGAGTTTTGAAATAGTTGAGGGCTTTTAACATGATTAGTTTCTAAATTAATTTCCCATGGTCTATTATGCAAAATTCATACTTTATTAATGTTTATGAACATTGTGGGATGCATGGGAATGATAATTAAACTGAGGGTCATGATTAAACCCCAATTTAATGATTTTCCCTTGATTCAAGGTCTGAAAATAATGTGCCCTAAACCTATTTATGAAATTGTCAATGAATATAATTTTATTACCAAGTTTGGTTTGTTCACTTGTATTAATGCATTGGTATGAAAATCATTGGTTTGGTCTACTTCCTTAAAACTAATGCAAGGCATAAATAGTTAAATGGTCAATGAGGGTTTTGAAAACCTTGTAAGGTAAGATGGAATCCCCCAAGTATATGATTTATGAAAACCTTGTGGGTTACAAAGGAATCACTCAAGTGACTTTTATAATGTAGTCTGCAAGGTACGAAGGAATCCCCTTAGTGATGGCTAATTACATTTCTTGCAAGCTATAGTCGGTATGACGATACCACTTAATAATGCCTTATTAATTGACTCCTGAAATTGGTGACTGGATTATGTGTAAAATATTATAACTGGGCATTAATGTGGATTGTGTAAGTTAGTCGTGAAGATGTGAGTCCGAAGGACTGATACTAGAAACTCATGTTTGCCGATGTGAAGGTTGATCTGAGTGATAGTGTTATTATGGGGTATGAGGGAATCCCCTAAATATATAGATGTACATATATATCATGGAGGGCGAAGGGCATGTTCGAATCCCCAGCTTTTTATGATATCTCTGGTTCATGCGGATAATACACATAAGGTACCGTTTAGGGGGTAACCTGGACCCATATAGCCCATGGATAGATTTTATGATGGTTAAGATACATAATCCAAGTAAAAGTTTTAAACGTTCATGTTAAGCCTTGGTCCCCATCCTATCATGGTGTGTATATATATGTATCTGTATTTGCATATGGTTATGTGCATTGGATTTTAATTGGCTTAAATCATTATGCATAGAATTATTTATTACCTTATACCTGAGTTACATGCTAGCATTCTAACCGCTAACCATCTTCAGATATTATATCCCCATGCGATGCAGAAAATGGCCATACTCATACTTCTCCTAAACTGTGATCAGGTATTCATGGTTAATTCATGAGTTGACTTGAAGTGGTAAGCTTACATTCTTTCAAAGATGTCATTTCATGTTTAGTTTCTTATGTCATAGACTTTATCTCATATTTTTTTCCTACGGTCAGGGACATGTCCCAAAACTTTATTGGTACTCAATTTTTGGTTAGAGGCTTTGTTAGACTACTGTGTACTTGGGTATTATGGTTGTTGATTGGTATTGGATTTTGGTATTGTAGATAGATTTGGATTTTAATTTTATATATATCCTTGAGTTATCTTTCATGCTTTTTTATATATTTCTATCATCCGCTGCTAGGTGTTCTCAATCATATTGGAATAGGCTTAGGGGGAAGTATTCGATCCTCAGTAGAATTGAGAGACCCATCACGACTAAGACCTAGTTAGGATCATAACAAAGTTGGTATCAGAGCTTAGGTTTTGGCATCATAGGGTGTCCACAAAATCTTGTCAAGTAGAGTTTTTTATGGGTGTATAGCATGCCACACTTATAATAGAGAGGCTATGAAGAATTTAGGAATATTTCCCTTTCTTGTTGTCTTATTTTTGGGCCATAAAGTCTAAGGTCTTGGATTCCTGTAATTCCCATTTATTTGCCTTTTAGATAATGTCTTCAAGATAAACCGAAGTTCATGAAAAACTCATAAGTCACGCTTGAGGACAATGTGGATGGAGTTCGTCCTACTCTTTAGGTACAGAACCAGTCTAGGGTTGCTACTTCTGATTATCCCCGTAGAGTTCCATCTATCTCTACTGATCCTTCTCATTTGGTGGAGCTCATACTCAGCCACCTCAGGAAGATATTACTAATTCTATGTTTTTCCAATCCATTTATCTGTTGACTCAGTTGGTGAAAACTCAATCATATCAGTTGGGTTATGTTGGTAATGTTGGGAGTTCATCTGAGGACACTAGAGTTGGGCAGTTCTTGAGGCTGAGCCCTCTAATATTACTGGTACTAAGGTTGTGGAGGATCCTCAAAGTTTTATAGATGAAATAAAAAAGATCTTTCTACTTATTCATGCTACTCAGGTCGAGTGGATAAAATTCATTGTTTATCAATTGAAGGATGTAATATACCAACGATACAAAAAGTGGGAGTGACTTAAGGGTAATGATGTTGAGTCTGCCTTGTGGGATGATTTCTCTAGTGTTTTTCTTGACCGCTTCTTTTCTTAAAAGTAGAGGAAGGCAAAAGTGGAGGAGCTCATGAATTTGAAGAAAGGCAGGATGACAATGAAAGAGTATGCCTTGAAATTCCCTTAGTTGTCCCAATATACTCCTGAGTTGGTGTCTGTAATGAGAGCTATAATGAGAAACTTTGCTTTTGGTTTATCTTGTGAGTTCATTTGGAAGAGCAATGTTGCCTTATTGAACAAGGACATAGACGTCTCTCGACTAGAGATGTATATACAGCAGGTTAAGGAGAAGGATAAGAAACAACCAAATATAGGGAAAGGCAGAGTAAGAAATTTTGATATTTAGATCAGGGAGAAGGTCAATAACAGAGTAGTAGAGATTATGAGAAGTGGTCCAAGAAGAAGTGGGGTAACTCGGGTTCCTATTGGATGGCTAGTGCTCCTTATTTAAAGCCATTCAGAGTTTGTTGTTTCTAGAGTGGTGATATTTATAGAGCACAGGGTGCCCAATCTCAGGTCAGTGAGGCTAAGTCATCTCCATCATTTCTTTCTTGCAAGTTTTGTAGCCGATTGTATTAAGGTTTTTGTGATGAGGGGAAAAACAAATGTTTTGGTTGCAGTCAAATTGGTCATTTGTTGTGGAATTGTCCTTCAAAGGATTCTTCCTATGCCAATAAGGTTCCTACTGCTACTTCATCAGCTCCTTCACGAAAAGGTGCCACTTCTGGCTCCAACACTGCCCGAAATTGCTTGTATGCTCTAACTACCTGTCAATAGTCCGCGGCATCTCCTGATGTCGTCAATGGTATGTTGAAACTCTTATCTCAAGATATGTATAGTTTTCTTGATCCTGGGTCTATTCTTTTTTATGTGACCTTATTTGTAGCTGTGCATTTTGGTTTTGGTCCTAAGTGTATTTCAGACCTTTTTTTTGTTTCCACCCTGGTGGGTGACTCAGTGGTTGGTATAAGGGTATATAGGGTTTGTGAGGTCTCTATTGGAGGTAGGGAATCCTTGGTGGATCATTTTGAATTAGACATGTAAGATTTTGATGTTATGTTTAGAATTGAATGGTTTCCCTCATGTTATGCCTCTATAGATTGTTGAACCCATAAGGTCATTAGTAAAATTCCTAAATAAACCAGTTATTGAGTAGGAAAGGAGTTCCCTAGTGACTAAGTAAAGGTTTATATCATATCTTAGAGCTCAAAAATTAATTTCTAATATGTGTCTTTATCATCTAGTCTAGGTTAAAGATTCTAACTTAGGGGGACCTTCTTAACAATTTGTTCCTGTGGTTAGTGAATTTCCTTAGGTTTTCCTTGATGATCTTCCTGGTGTTCCTCCCGATAGGGAAATTGATTTTGGGATTGATCTTATTTCAAACACTCTTTCTATCTCTATCCTTCCTTGTAGAATAGCTCTGGTTGAGTTAAAGGAGCTTAAGGATCAGTTAAAAGGATCTTATCAACAAGGGTTTTATTCACCCTAGGGTTCTCTTCGTGCCTAAGAAGAATAGTTCTCTTTGGCTGTGTATTTATTATCTGAGTTAAACAAGGTGACTGTGATGAATAAGTAGCCTCTTCCTAGGATTGATGATCCATTTAACCAACTTCTGGAAGCTAAGTATGTCTCTAAGATTGACCTTTGATAGGGATATTATTGGTTAAATATTAGGGAGTAAGATATCCCTTGGACTATCTTTCATACTCGGTATGGACATTGTGAGTTCTTGGTCATGTCATTTGGGTTGACCAATGCCCCGGTAGCATGTATGGATCTCATGAATTAGGTATTCCATTAGTTATTGGATTTGTTTGTGATTGTGTTTATAGATGATATTCTGATATATTTGAAGAGTGGAGTGGATCATACCAATTACTTCCGTGCCATATTACAGACCCTAAAGATCAATAATTGTATGCTAAGTTTTTGTAAATGTTGTTACTTTTCCATTGTATGCTAAGTTTTCAAAGTTTGAGTTCTGGTTGAATGTTGTTACTTTTGAAGGTCATATTATTTCTAGTAAAGGGATCATGGTGGATATACAGAAGGTTACGGTGGTTAAGAAGTGACCTCCCCCCACGACTACAATAGATATTTAGAGCTTCTTGGGTTTATCAATTATTATAGGAGGTTTGTGGAGAGCTTTTCATCGATTGTTGCAACTTTGACTAGGTTGACTCCGAAGAACTTAAAGTTTCTATGGTCTGATGCTTATGAGAGAAGTTTGAGTATCTAAAAGATAAATTGACTTCTGCTTTGATTTTTCTTTGCCAGATTGTAGTGATGAGTTCGTGGTTTATTGTGATGCCTCTCTTGTGGGACTTGGTTATGTATTGATACAGCATGGCAAGGTGGTAGCATATGCTTCTAGGCAGTTGAAAGTTCATGAGAGGAATTATCCAACTCATGACTTGGAGTTGTTAGTCGTGGTCTTTGCACTGAAGATTTAGTGGCATTATCTATATGGGGGTCAGGTTGATATCTTTTCTGATCATAAGAGCCTGCAGTATATCTTCACCTATAAGGAGTTGAATCTTAGGCAAAAAAGATGGCTTGAATTACTCAGGGACTATGACCTGAGTCTCCATTATCATCCAGGTAAAGCTAACGTGGATGTTGATGCTCTTAGTAGGTTATCAATCGGAGCATATCCCATGTGGATAAGGAGAAGCAGGATTTGGTGAAGGATATTAGCCATTTGCCTAATTTTAGAGTTCATCTCCTAGATTTTGAGAATGGTGGTATGTTTGTACAAGAGGTAGTGAAGTCATCTATTGGTGATAAATTGAAGAAGAAGTAGGTGTTGGATCCCCATCTTGATATAGATCAAGGATGATGTGGGTAGGCAAAAGGTGATGGATTTCGAGGTTGGTGATCATGGTATCTTGAGGTACCAAGGGAGGTTTTGTGTTCCAGATGTGGATAGGCTGCGAGGTAGACATTTAGTTGAAGCTCATGAGTCAAGTTATTCGACTCACCCTGGTTCGGCAAAAGAAGTATCATGACCTTAAGGAGATTTATTTGTAGAATAACTTAAAGAGAGATGTAGGTAATTTTGTGGCTAAAAGCATGGTTGTAATGCCCTAGATTTGAAGGACCACAAGCTAACCCATGATTGATATCTGTAACTGAGCACTGAATAATATATTGTAAAATTACGAAAAACTGGCGAAAACTTACCAGAAGGTTCAATACTTAAATAAAACTGAATAAAGTATAATAATACCAAAACTAAAACAACTGTTTGAACATACTCTAGTCTGAAAAAACCTCTAAACTGTCTGAATTAGGAGTTGATGGGACAATTCCCCAACTAACTCCATCTACTGAAATGCTAAATCTAATGCAATAATAAAATAAGGAACATCCTCGAATGATGAGGAGTCACTGCTAAGTCTATTGCTGCTGGCTAAATCTGAACTGCTAAGGGTGCTCTAGATCCCATGCTTCTGAACCTATGGTATAAGACACCATATCTCAAGAGAAAAGTATGTGTTAGTACGTGGGAATGTACTAGTACGCTAGATGAGGTAAGGCCGAATGCAAGGGTTTACATGCATAAACAATACTGACTAAATATCATGAGACTACTAAATGGGGATATATGCAGGAGTGCATAAGCTATAACTGATATCATAGTAACACTAACTACTGAATACTGAATTATAATAACCGAATTTTTGATTACTGAGTCTACTGATACTGATATCTAATTGATTGAGGTTTAGATCAGTCCTATCTAGTGGATGATCTCTGAATATATTGATAATGAAGATAATTAATTGATTCTGAGATCAGTCCTATCTAGTGGGTAATCTCTAAATCTAATGGTACTTGATACTAATTGACTATATTTGAGATCAGTCCTATCTAATAGGTGATGTCTGAATCTGTTGGTACTGGTACTGATACTGCTTGACTAAATCTGAGATCAGTCCTATCTAGCGGGTGATCTTTAAATCCATTGATAATACAATTGAGTGATTGTATCTAACAGTCCTGAATCTATGCTACTGAGCTAAGTTCTTTTATTGAGACTGATTTTGAAGCTGAGACTGTGGGAGGTAGTCATCTAACCGACATGCCCCAAATCTTAACTTGTGGGGTCCAACCTATAACCCCCAGCTGGAAGGGTGCCAGTGTCACGGGTAAAAAGATAACTTCTATTGTGGAGTCAGTCCTATCTAATGGGTAACCCCTAGGATCAGTCCTATACTAACGGGTGACCCCTGAGTATGTCAGTCCTATCTAGCGGGTGACATCTCATACCTATGTTGTCTACATAGTTTTGGAACTTAGGGATTGCTTCTAGGGATCTCAGTCCTATCTAATAGGTGAGCCCCCATCCCTAGGCTCGTTCGATGCTGAATTCTACTCCCAACTAAAAGACTCTGAAATGATTCTTAAACTGTACTAGGCTGAGCTAAATCTGTTACTGATCGTACTGATTAACAAAGCTAAGCTAATTTCAATGAGTTTTGTTGACTGACGGAATACTACTGAGTTCTGAATTGATTACTGAACTAAAGCTAGAATGCTACTGATACTGAGATTACTGAGATTTCCTAAGTTCTGGGACAGTCTGAGTTCTACTGATCGTGGCTTAATTGAGAGTATCTTAAAAACTGACACTGGCTCTATACAAGTAGCTAATTTGTCGAGTATAAATACCCCCAGGACTCGATTACGTAAATAATACAAGACAGGACAACTCCTACATAACATGGCAATAGGCTATCATTCACAACACAATTAATGAAGCATCTCTTCAAGCACTTAGAAGTCTTAAACATGTAAATGTAAAGGGAGTGCATACTATTATCTCATAATTCATTCAATAAGGAATGCACATGAGTAGGAATGTATGCAACATATCATAATTCATTCACTAAGGCCTTTCGACAAACACTTGGCATGCATTAACTTATAAACAATGTGGAATTTCTTGTCAACATGCTATAATGACTCTACTTCCTTCACATAAGTATTTTATCAAACATATGGGGAGCATAATTCATTCAATACACCTAATTAACATGTTTACATCAATTAACATGCATCTTAAAGGGGTTTATCATGAACATCAAATAAACATCACATACTAGGATCAAAACTTGGAACTTTGTAAACAAAACATGAATTAAAACTCAACATCATAAACTTCAGTGTCAATTCACATAAATCATGAAAACTCATAAATAACAATCTTTATAATTTGAAAAGGGATTCTTAAACTTCTTGGGTGGAAGGAACCCAAGAATCAACATCTAACATACCTGGAAATCTAGATTCTTGAAGTTCTAGAAGATTCTTAGAGGGATTCTTGAGATTGTTTTTGAACTTGAGGGCTAAGATTTTCTATCTTTGAGAGAGAGTGATTTATTTATTGAGGAATGGTGAAAATAAATGAGCAATTTTGGCTATTAAGGGTTTAAATCTCGTATATAGGCTGATTAGGGGCTTTAGAAATTACCAATTGGTCCTTAGGATTAAATAATGGAATTTAAAAATCCCAATTTTTCATGCTGGTACGACACGATGAAATCGTGCCAACTCACTGGAAATTGGATGACTGGGAAACTGGTTGGTGGTGCGACACGACGGAAATTGCGTTGCCACCTTGGTTGCGAACTGGAATGGCACTGCGATGTAGTGGAATGGCGTTGGTGCACTGGAATTTGACAATTCTAAAATTAAGACTTAGCACGAGGCGCCCTAATCGCAGAGGCTCATTGGAATTTGACGATTGCCATTTTGGCTGACTCCGCGATGCGCTAAAGTACCAGGTGGTGCACTATCTTACTAAAATGGCTCTAACTCTTCGTCCGAGTATCGGATTGGGGAAAATTTTATATTGATGGAAAGCTTATTCAATTTTCCACATGATAAAAAGTCAAAATCTTTAAAATAACACAGGGAATAAAAGGTATTCAACTATGAAGCAAGATCTTTGATGTTTTAGAGACGAATCGAAGCTAGACAGAAATACGGGGTATTACAATGGTGTGACAACAAGTGAACGTGGAACACTTGAGTCTCGATGGGTTGTTTCAAGAAATTGAGTTTCCTGTATGAAAATGGTAAGTAATAAATATAGATTTTTTCACTGGTCTTCCACGGTCTCAAAACTAGTTTGATTCTATTTAGGTCATCGTGGATAAGATGACCAAGTTTGCTCACCTCTTGCCGGTGAGGACTAACTTTTCTGTTGAGGATTATATAAGGTTTTTTATTCAAGAGGTCATAAAGTTGCTTATTTTTTCGGTCCCATTATTTTAGATCATGGTACTCAGTTCTCATTTTAATTTTGGCGGTCATTTCAGTGAGGTTTGGGGACTAAGGTGACCCTTAGTGTCGTTTTCAACCCGCAGACAGATGGACAAGCAAAAAGTACCATTCAGAATTTAGATGATATGCTTTGTGCTTGTCAAATTTACTTTGGTGGTAGTTGGGTTGACCACTTACCTCTTGCAGAGTTTTCATACAATAAGAGCTATCACTCTATCATTGGTATGGCTCCGTTTGAGGCATTATATGGTAGGAGGTGTAGATCTCCTATTAGGTGGTTCAAAGTTGGTGAGGCAAAGTTGTTTGGTCCTAATTTAGTTCTTAAAGCTATAGAGAAGGTGAAGGTGATTCGGGATAGGCTTAACATAGTACAAAGTCACCAAAAGTCCTATGCGAACTTAAGACGATAAGATTTGGAGTTTGATGTGGGTGATTGGTTGCTCTTGAAGGTGTTTTCCATAAAGGGAGTGATGTATTTTGAAAAGAAGGGGAAGCTCAATCTGTGTTTCATTGGTCCTTATTTGATTTTGAAAAGAGTACAAATATTGCATGAGTTGGAGTTGCCTTTGAGTTTAGGTTCTATTCACCCTGTGTTTCATGTGTCTATGTTAATGAAATATGTGGGTGATCCTTCCTTGGTGGTTCCTATTTAGAATATTGGTGTCTCGAATTCCGGTCTTAAGAAGAGGTCCCGATGGAGATCTTAGATAGTCAAGTTCGTAGGTTGCGGACCAAATATGTTTCATTGTTAAAGGTCCTTTGGAGGAACCATAAAGTAGAAGAAGCCACTCGGGGGGTGGAAGAGGATATGAAGGCTAAATATCCATTTCTATTCCATGAAATAGATAAAGAAGCTTGAGGTATAAATTTCGTTCTCTCTTGTTATTATTTGAATTTATCCTTTGATTCTGGTGCATTATAATTATTCTCTTGCGAAATATGTCCTAGATCATCATTCAAGGGCGAATGATCCTAAAGGGGGGATAATGTAACACCCTCAAATTTTAGGTATTTTATTTTTGGCCTGCTCTTTCTTGAAATATCATTTTTTTACTCAAATAATGTTCGGGGATGTAAAAAGGATAACCAGTTTAATTTTTGAAATTCTTGAATGGGGTTTGGGGTAGTTTTGTGTCACAGAGAAAGTAAGCCTCCACAATAGCCCCACGGCGTAGAAGGTAGTCATCGCGATGAGGTCCGTGGTGTGGACCTATGTATTTTTAAATTTGTCTTGTTTAATTAAAAAGGAGATAATGGTAGTAATGTCCTTTCACTCATACACGGCTCTTAAAATATACAAGGACCAATTCTTATCAGTTTTTAATACGCAAAGGTCATTATTCACTCTTAAACATTCTCTCTCAAAATCATCTTTTCAACTCAAGGATAGGATTCAAGGAGGTGATCATTTAGGGTCCTAGGGGTGCGGAATTATTCAATTTTCTTAGCAATCAAGGCATGTTTCTTTTTCCCTTGAACTTATATTTTCTTATGGGCATAAATTGATTATAATGCCATGGTTTTTATGTGAGTTTTGTAGTAGTTGAGGGCTTTTGATATGATTGGTCATCAAATTGATTTTCCATGATTTATTATGAAAAATTCACACTTTATTAATCTTTATAAACATTATGGGATGCATGGGAATGATAATTAAACTGAGAATTCATAATTAAACCCCAATTTGATAATTTTTCTTGATTCATGGTTTGAAAATAATGTACCCTCAACATGTTTGAAATTGTCAATGAATATGATTTTCTCACCAAGTTTGGTTTACTCACTTGTATTAATGCAAGGCATATGCAGTTAAATAATTAAGGATGGTTTTAGAAACCTTGTGTGGTACTATAGAATCCCCCAAGTGACTAATTTATGAAAACCTTGTAGAGTACAAAGGAATCCCATAAGTGACTATTATAATGGATTCACTGGGGTGCGAAGGAATCCCCTAAGTGTTGTCTAATGACATTGCTTGCAGGTTATAATCGGTATGATAATACCACTTAACAATGCCTTAATAATAGACTCCTAGAATTGGTGAATGGGTTATGTGTAAAATGTTTTCATTGGGCATTAATGGGAGTTGTGTTAGCTAGCCGTGAAGGTGTGAGTCTGAAGGACTGATACTGGAAATTCATGTTAGCCAATGTGAGGGTTAGTCTTAGTGACTATGTGCTTGCGGGGTACAAAGGAATCCCCCAAGTGTATAGATTTACATATCTATCATGGAGGGCGAAGGGTATGTAAGAATCTTTGGCCTTCTATGATATCTCGGATTTGTGTGGCTAACAAGCATTGGGGCCCATTTAAGGGGTGACACTGGATCCATATATCCCATGGGTGGATTCTATTATGGTCAAGCTACACAATCCAGGTCAATATTTTAAACGTTTATGTTAAGCTTTGTTCCCTATCCTGGCATGGTGTGTGCATATATATAGAGAGATAGATAGATAGATGTGTGTGTGTGTTTGCATATGGTTATGTACATTGGATTTTGACTGGCTTAAATCATTATGCATGGCATTATTTGTTCCCCTATCCCTAAGTTACATGATACCACTTCAATCTCTCACTGTCTTCAGACACTGTATCCCCATGGGATGCAAGAGCTATCCATACTTCTACTCCTTCTGCATAGTGATCAGGTGTTCGTGGTTGATTTGCAAGTTGACTTGAAGAGGTGAGCTCTCATACTTTGGAAGATATCATTTCTTGTTTAGTTTCTTATGTCATAGACTTTATCTCATATTTATTTTGGCTATGGTCAGGGGCATGTCCCAACACTTTATTAGTACTTGATTTTGGGTTAGAGGCTTTGTTGGACTACTGTGGACTTGGATATTATGGTTGTAAATTTGTATTGGATTTCAGTACTGTGGATAGATTTGGATTTGGATTATATATAGATCTTTATCTTTCATGTCTTGTTTTATATTTTTATTCATCTACTGTTGGGTGTTCTTAGTAATATTGGAAAAGTCTCAGGGGCAGTCTACGATCCTTGGTGGACTTGAGATATTCGTCGCGACCAAGCCTTGATTAAGGTCGTGACAATGGATAATCTTTGAAATGAACAAAATGAAGGAGTAATCACATACTCAATTATATTGCCGCACACTTTTTTTACCAAAAAATTAATTGACTTTTATAGTTTAAAAGGATTTTTATTATAAATGTGACTAAAATGAAAATGTGTTTTGAGAAAGGATTTTGCAATTAAACTCAGAGTCGTCACTTGCCATTATTTGGTATGTCAAGTCACCTTTTTTAAATTCCCTTTTCAAAAAATGGTTGACTCTTAAAACTGATCCACGATTAAAGATTTCAGGCAAGATATTGTGTTGACCAATGGAAAGGTGTTAGGCACCCTCAATCCCATGGTTCGAACACGATCACATTATTTGAGTTATATCGGCTAATATGACACTATGACGGAGGCAAGCCTCCCGAGTGGGACCCATGGAGGGTTTGTCAACTCATATACAATCCATAATTCATATCCATATCTCCTTCCTGACACATCCCTCAGGAAGTGTTTTATAAGATGTTGTAATATCTCATCCTCAGCACATCCCTCGAAGAGGATTTTACAAAAGATGTTGTCAGTTTTTCTCAGGTGTTTCCATGGTAGTACCTTTTATTTTATGAGTGAGTATGATATGAGTATGTAATGCTCATAATCAGTCACAATGAGTAATTTCGTAACCAACCACAATGTTATACTTCCACAACCAATCACAATGTTATATTTCCACAATCACTTGAGCTGATATCCACTCATTATTTCCGTCTATCCATGAATTTACACATGTTTCATATACCAACAAGTATGAATATATTACAATAATTCAATGGTATGACAAAAAGGCACTTTCAACAACATAATATAATTACTCAGATGTATTTTGGGCTATCAACATCACATAGGACCCCACACGGTCATACATATCGCTCAATATCTCAATTTCAATAATTACATCACATTTATGCCCCCACACAAGCACAATACATAGATAGCCATTTATCATGATTAATTTTCATCCTTAACATGAATTTTGTACCAATATTTCTACTCATCCTAGTATGAAAGAATTAAGTCGTAACCTATCTCAAGGACAAAACCAGCCCGCAACACTTCAACCACAAAGCCCTACATCTTACGAAGGGTCCCAAAATCAACTAAAACTACGAAATATAGAATCTATGCATCAAAATAAGGCTAACAATACTATTTTGCCTACTTTTGATTTGGGATCAAAACGGCCCTCAAAATGGATTTACAAAAAAAAGGGTAAAATCATAACTTTACTTCAAAAATGTGTTCCCCATACCTTTAAGAATCTACGGATGAAATCCGTTTTAAAATCAGGAATCGAAGTTGTTTTGAAGATGAAACTGGGGAAAAACTAGTAATTATAGGATTAAGAACATTATTCAAGTGAAAAGGTTTAGAATTTGGGGCTAAAGCAAGTACTAAGTTTTGGGGGGGCTTGAACAATTAATCAAGAAATTTGATAAAGAAGGGTGAATTCTCACCTTAAATCGATAAGAGAATCAAGAAATAGATGTTAATCTAGCTTCCCAAGAATCCACGACCTTCACTTTTAAGCTGTCACACTATTTTAGGATTTAGATCTCAAGAGGAAAGATGAAAAATGAGAAAAAATCAAGAAAAAAGGGTTATTTATACTCATACCAGGTTACCAGGTACATAAGGCATAAAATGCATTCCTCAAATGAGTTTTACCCTTTGTAATCCAGGTTGCACCAGTAACCTAGTGCACCGAATTTTCTAAGTCCAAAACGGACTTCGATGAGGCACCTAAAATTCCTTCGAAATCCGATATATGCAAATGAACTGTGTAACCACACTAAATTCTACACTCCGAACTCAATGACGGTATCAGAATTTTAAAGAAAAATATTATTTTCACAAAGTCAATTCCCGAAACTCAAAATCATAATTTTTCAAATCGAGGGTCAAAATGAGATTTAAAAGACATAAATTATACCAACCATGTTACCACTCTAAAATCGACATTTCAGATCTGCTGACACAGTCCGTTCAGTCATCCATCACACAGATCAAAAGATAACCACAAAAGTCCAAAATATGGCTCTTGAAGCTTCCAAAAACAACAATATCACATAAATGATATCAAAATGTATCGAAAATTGTGTCAATAATTCCACACCCCAAAAATACCACAATGCAACTACAGAAAGGGGTAAAACAGTCAAATCATAAATTTCACATATTTCATCAAATTTCAAGTCATTACACAAGGTCTAATAGAACCTCAATATATCTCTACCACTAATCAGCCTGCAGATGCTTTAACTAAGAGCCTGGACAAGGTTCAACATGAATATTTGACCTCCAAACTTTTCATTCTCAACATTTTCCAATATCAATTTGAGGCAGAGTGTTGAAGATAAAACTAAGTGTTGAAATTATGCTAAGTAGGATCGCATCTTAAAAGTTAGTTATAATCAGTTTATTTAGTTATGTTAGTCTTAACAGTTTCAGCCTAAGGCTTAACTACTTCTTTAATGTACTACACAGTCTCAATTAATCAATTCAACTAAGAATTTTTCGCTACTACTTTCTTCTTCATTATGCTCTCCTCGTTCATCACCATCTTCTTCTTTATTTTATGCCAATGAGTGTTAAGATTCTACACTAAAGAATCTCCAGAATTCTTTAGTATTGCTTTTGAAAATTATAAGAACCAATATAGTTTCACATTAGGAATATAGTATATTTTGGTGCTGAAGCAATTTTCGTACGAGTCCCCCTAAATATCCAGTCCAAGGTAAGAACAAATATTCAATGTTTTGTTATCTTTAAATTTATTATATAGAATTTATTCCATTAAATTCAATATATTTTCAGTTCTTTTTACAAAATATAAAACATGTTCGCTTTTATATCAAAATGTAATAATCAATTTTTTTAAATTAAATTTTAATAGTTTGATATCCAAACATATGATAAAAGAGTAAACTGAAATTTTTAAGTAATTTACAAGAATGTTCTTGAAGATGGGTGATTTTAAATTTTTGACCTGGCTATTCATTAAAAACATATTTAACTTTGACAAGTTTTAACTTTGATCTTGAATGATCGCTTATAAACAAGTGGAGGTCAAAACTTTAGATTGCCATTTTTAAATATCATTAGTTGTGATTTCTTTAAGGGAAAAGGACATGGCATGGCCATTTTAAAAAAAAATGGCCCACATGTGAAAAGGTGGACATGCTGTAGTCAGTCGGTTAAATTAATTCCTTTATTTAGCCATTTGGCCCAATTGGGCACATACAATCTCTATACTCAATTGATACACTTTTATACTATATTGATACACTTTTTAAAAAAGAGAAAGGAAATTCTATGTAAGCACATGTAGTCTCTATACCCAATTGATACTCTTTTATACCACATTAATACACTTTTATAATACAATGATATACTTGCAGTGTCCATATACTCAATTGACACTCTCTTATACTAGATTGATACATTTTTAGAATGCATGTAGAAACTATATAGAGTCGTATAAAATATGTATCTAAATAATAATTATAGTTAAAAATTGTATAGAATGTGTATAAAAATGCTATAATTATTATATAGAATATGTATATATATAGAAACTGTATCATTATTATATACTATAAATATATATCTTTAATAATTGTATTATATTAAAAGTATATGGTATTGTACTTTATTATATAAATAAGTAAAACTAAACAAAATAAATTGTATGTTATTTTAATAATGTTGGCGAATGCAAAATAATTTTAAAAAGAAAAAAAAGAAAAGCAATCACTCAATTGTTTAAAAATTAATAAAAAATAGTAGAATGTTTAAAAAAGAAAAGGAGCCATACCAAACTTATTACAATTTTTTTTGAGTGCTAGTTGATAGATCCATGCACTAGTGAACTACGTGTCGCCGTCTAAGTATATAGTCGTGATAGTGAAAATTTTGGGGTAAGCAGTCACCATGATCGAGTGCTATTTTTTTGAGTTTTTAAATTTAGGTGCTAATTTTATGAAATTATTTTAGTTTTAGGTGTTATTTTTGTCTTTTTTTCCTTTCTTTAATCTTCATAATGAGAATGGGCAAGAAAGGTCCATTTTCTTCTTTTAAAACATGGGCTTACAAGCAAGTTGACCCATTATTGTCAATAATTAGAAGGAAAGTATGGGCTTCAAACTCAATAAAAATATAAAACTTACATAAATTCTAACAACTTTACCCCTAATTATTCTTTATCCCTATTTTTAATAAAATTACATAAAATTTCTAATTTTGTTATTCAGATACATAATTTTACAAGAGATATATCTAACAGATACATCCTAAAATGAAGTTAGCATGCGTTAAAATGGGAAAATAACGAGAGAAAAATAATTGAAGAGGAAATTACACTTCATCAGTTGTAATGTACTATCAAAATCCAAAAAAAAACACAATTAGTTATAATTTTGGTATTCAAAGAAAAAAGGAGCCTTATTCTTCTAGCAAAAAGATCTTCTCCTATCTTCTCTGATTGTTTCTCTTTTTTTTTTATTTTTAAACGAATCATAATAAGTATCTCCATGTTATTATGACATTTTGGTATCTGACTGTCTGATGTCAAGTACGACGGATATAAGAGTGATGAAATTATAATCAGAGAGAATGTAACATATGAAAAGTTGGTTTTGGTAACTGCTATAGAACTAAAAATTTATAAAACAAGGAAAATATCGAATTCCAATTCACTTTTTAGAAAATTCAGCTCCATTGTTGATCCGTAATGATATGGGGTCAAGCTTTATATAGAAGTTAAAAAAATGTGTGCCAAGATTTGGGATGAATCCACTATGCATTAGTACAATTGATAAAAATGTAAGGGAAATGTTGTTTGAGGTTGAGGCTGGAGAAGTTATTTATTTAGAGGGTATGAAAATAGAAGGCCTAGCACTAGCTATTGTCAACTCAGAGATTTCGGAGGCTTCGTCTTTGATAGACATTAAGGTGAACAACATAACAATATATTGCAATAATTTAGTTATTAAGGAAGGACAAATTTACAAGGACAAAAAAAACTTGCATATGTCATGGTTAATTATTTCAATTTTAAAGCAGAAAAATCTGACAAAAAAAGGTATGATTGTATATCTTTTTGTTTGATTCAGCTAAAATACAAACTATTCTTCACATATTAGATATAATGACAAAATTACAATTTTAAAAGCATAATACATCTAAATATAACAACCTCGAGGCATATTTTGTGTAGAGATACATTTATCATTAAACTGAATATTGAATAATAATGTTGAATGTCATAATAAAAGATACATAACAAAGAGTGAACGTTACAACTATACATACATTTGTTAGTAGATTGTATACTAAGTCACAACCAGTACCCAACATGTCATAGTTCAATTTTCTGAATTTGATAACTATAATGTTTCTTAATTAGATATACATTTGTTAAAAAAAGGGGTAGATTTGAACATGTCTATGTTTTCTTGAAGTTGTGTCCTCAAATGTTATTTGAGAAATTATAATTAAATTTTTAAGGTGTCAGGTTGAAGTCTTTGAAACTCTTCAAAATAAGGGTGTTTCATGATGCACACACCTGTCCTTTCACTCAAGTTCAAGATATGGTGTCGTCCATTAGCAATTTTACAGCTATGAAATTAGTTAACCGTAAAAGAATACACACACCAACCGATATAGATAAGGATACTAAATCTTTTTTTGTTGTGGACATTAATTACCGAAAGCATGAAGGGCCAAGGTTCATGCAATTGAGATTTCAAGGGGGAGACTTGGTGATGGTTACCATCATATACCTATCAAAATCCCCAAAAAAAACACAATTAGTTATAATTTTGGTATTCAAAGAAAAAAGGAGCCTTATTCTTCTAGCAAAAATATTATGATGCATAAATCTGAAGATAACAATTTTATGTATCTGTTCATAGCCTTACATCCATTAATGAGAGAATTTTGTATATATATATATATATGCTTAATTTGGTGTATCCTGGATCACACATATTATGATGCATAAATCTGAAGATAATAATTTTATGTATTTGTTCATAGCCTTACATCCATTAATGAGAGAATTTCAATTTTGTAGACTGAAGTTGTGGTGGATGGGGCTCATCTAGGTG
Source organism: Capsicum baccatum var. pendulum (assembly GCA_030864225.1). NCBI lineage: Eukaryota > Viridiplantae > Streptophyta > Magnoliopsida > Solanales > Solanaceae > Capsicum > Capsicum baccatum. The sequence goes on along the minus strand of CM061561.1, from coordinate 158,821,519 downwards.
GATCATATAAAAAAATATTTTTCTCGGCATTCACTCTCTATAAGGTTGGTACATCAAATAATATGTTCCAAATATAATGTCATAATTTAATTTTAATAGTATATTTATCACTCTTTGGTGAATTACCTAACTAGCAAGAACTGTAGAAATGACATAAAAGATATTTCTATTTTTAGGATGGATATTGCCAATTGAGTATGGTGTTCCAGACTCAGAAAATAATTGTTCATGGACTTGATTTTTAGAAGCTTAAAAGTAACTTAGACAGAGTGAATATGTGTGTTGTATCTGAACATAACGAAAGTATAATTACGGCTATGAGCATTGTGTATTCTAAAGTTTCGCATTTACATGTATTTGACATCTTTGAAAGAATGTATGCACAAACTTCAGATGGAGCAAAGACGGACTTAGCGATGTGTACTATATAATGGCAAAGGTATATAAACAAGAAAACTTTGATTTTTTTATAGATCGGGTTGGCAAGGTGAATCATAGAGTAAAGAAGTACCTGCCAGATATGAAAAATAGGGAAAAGTATACATACCAGCTAACCGCGGTAGAATGATGACTTCAAATATAGTTGTGTATCAATGGAAAAATGGTCAAGGCGCGTAAATTTTCTATCTTAGAGTTTCTAAAACAAACAAGAATACTATTTGAATCTTGGAGTTAAGAAAACAGAGAAAGAGCTTCATATACAAAAGAAACATTTGCAAAAAGATTTGAAAATATTATAATGATAAATACATCAAAATCTTCTTGACTGATGGTTAGTTATTTTTTTCATTTTTTAGCTTATATAAATATTGGCAAAGGTTTATTACAGTTGACTCAATGTTTATTTAATGTGTATTAATTATGTATTAGCATTTATTTTTTATTTTTATAAGTGATATATAACAGTTGTTATGTATAACTTTATTAAACAGTGATTGTTTTTTATAGGTTAAGACTTCACTGCCTTATATGTACTCTGTGTATGATGGCGGGAGATAGTATATTGTATGTCTAGATAGTAGAACATGCAGTTGGAGAAGGTTCCAAATAGACGAGATAACATATCAACACGTAATTGCAATTCTTAAAAGCAACTATACAAATAATATGAAGCCTTATTTCTCAGAGTATTACCATCTAGAAACATTAATCAAGACGTATGAAGTTTTGGTGGTTCCGATGCCCAGCAAAAAAGAATCAATTCTACCACAGAAAATTCATGACAAAATTATCTTATCACCAAAGTACAAAAGATCGCTCGAAAGGCCAAAAATGGAGGCACAAGAAATCAAGTAAAACTCTTACATCGAGCAGTAACTGTTGTGGGCGATATGATTACAAAAGTCACAACAAACGTACTTCTAATTTTGTCCCAGGAGAGGAATGGCCTTTCGATCTGCATTAAGTTAAGATCTGTTACTATTTAGTAGTTCCATATTTTATTTTGTTAATTAGACTTTGTCAATTATGTTTGAACAATAATTCATTTTCTATCTTCTATTTTCAAAAATTATGCCAAAGTTTAAAAGTGATGATGCACTGTAAAATGTATTATTGAGGATGAAATTATGACAAATAAATTTGTCTGAATATAATGATTGTAAGAATTTATTTTTTTGTGTTATTAGATACATAAATTTTTTTCACATTAAAATGAATCTATACTAATGCAACAAAATGAACTGATACTTTGTGATATTCAATTACTATCCAGCATTTTGTACAAGCAAACATATTATTGTGTAGAAACATCAATTCAATATGACAATAGGTACATATTATTTTTTATATACGTAATAGAAATGATAAGATATATTTGACACATGACTAGAAGCGATAGTATAATACTCATCTAACTTTATATGCATCTTGAAGTATGACCCTCCTAATACGAAATGAGGTTACATACTTGTTAAACATCACTTCTGTATGTAAATGTAGAGATACGTCACTTCATTAATACATAAGATACATTATTAATGTATAATTTCATTTGTTAGAAATATTAATACATTAATACAAAAAATTAGGGTGACCTTACATTACTTTCCTATGTTAAATAGAGATACCTCACCTCATTAATACATTCGATAATAAGTAATGTATAACTTCATTTGTTATAACAATGTATACGATACATATTATAAAGGATCTAATACATATAAAGCAATAATAAAGATATTGGAATAATAGTCAATGATTTTTTAAAGTGGTAAATTTTCGGTCATATGTAATAAAATCAAAACTAAACATATTATATATTTACTTCAAATGAAAGCATCAGCAAAAAACTAGACTAAATTTATCAAGACTTGTCTTTGTGATTAAACAACAAACATCAGTCGAGAAATTTCAAACTTGACTAATTAAAAAGACTATTTCAAAGTTGGACATAACCCACATAATTGAAATTATTCAACTGTAACCACTTTTCTTCATCTGGTGGTATAAAGTTGGATTTAGGTTTCAGAGGACTTTCACTATTACTAACATATCCATTCTCAATCTTCAAAACTTCATAATTGCATAACATGAATCCATATCTCAATTGATGGTATTGAGCAACAATCTCATAAGATAATATTTGTAATTCATCACTCAAAAACTCGAGGAACATAGCTAAAAATAGTCTACAATCTCTGCATTGTTAATCATAAGAAAATAATTTAAACACAGATTATAATAGATGCAAAAAAATGAAAAAAGAAAATGATACATGCAGACTATAACTTGATTGTTGGGCAATGTTAGAAAAATATTCAAGTTCATATGGGTTTTTTTCGATTTTTCTTTTGTAAGATTCAAGTGTTGACCAGTTAGATGTAACCTTTTATTCTAGAAAATTATTGTACTGAAGATAATTTGGCAACATTAAAGCCAACTTTTGGACCTCACTGAAATGTTCTCTATTTCTTAATGTGAACATCAAATAATACACAATAATGTAATGCTCCTTTAGTATAATAATTGTCAGGATCCAATAAAATTCACCATCATAATTTATCAAAATATAGACCTCATCTTTAAGATTTCAATGCAAACCATAGTGTTAATTAGTGACTTCTCATATTCAGCAACAACATTAGAACATGCAAATGCCTCCTGTGTAGGAAGAAACTTCTCCCTCGCTGCTGAATAGTAACTTTTATACACTTGTCAATATATATTTTGAAAAACTAAGCTACAATGGTGTATTTGTATTTTAGATTATTTTGTTTCTTTGACTTCTTTTGTAAATAGCAGAAAATGACATCCACATGTTGCACAAGTGCATTAAAAATTATAAATAACTTAATAATATAAGCCGATACATGTTAGAGGTTGGCAGTATTTAGGAGTCAACGAGGACTATTAACATCATCTAGTTTACCAAAAATCTAATACATTATTACGTTCTATGACATTGATTTTATCAAAGTTTATGTAGTTGTTGCATCATCCGATATATAATTTGAATATAAAGTTAAATGGTGTGATTATACCTCGTTATTTCAGCATTTGTTTGGCTAGTACATAAGGTAGAACCAGTTCTTCATCTTCGAAAATGCAACTACAAAATCTAGTTGTCAAAATTCAAGATTCGAGTATTTGACTTTAGTGGTCATCCTTATCTTTTCTGTAAATTTGAAGACAATAGCATTAATAACTATACATTATTATTTGAGGTTGAAGAAATAAATAGTTGACTAACTTTTATGTGTGTTATTTGTAATGATTATCTCGTATTCATTTCTCAAACAATGAGATTTGATCAGTTGGACCCATCTAGAAATGGTATAACCTTCGAACAGATATGTTTGACGCACAATAGAAATGACTTTTTCCTTTCCTTTTGAACTAGAGCGAAATTCTATCAAATATGAAGAGTTGAATACCTTCAACGAGTACGTAGTCCACTATTCAGGGGTATTTTTATCATTATTTATGACCTTTAATGGACTACAAAATGAAGCTAGTGATAACGCTCAATCTACAGCTCTCGTGGGAGTGTAAAGCGGTCGTTAGCAAATATAGAACCCAACCTGGGTTGGGTGTCGATCCCACAGGGAATAGCTTGGCCAACAAGTAAGCAAAATTAATAGACTTTTGGTGCAAGTCTCGTAAGAAGGGGGGATTGTAATGTGTAACCAAAGTAATGAAATAAAAGCTGAAAATAGCAAAGTAAAAGAGAAAGATTGTCACATAAGTTGTAAACAATGAGAATTGAAGTGTTGGGGTTATGTCCACCTTCTGAGGTATACGTCTCTATCGGCTATGAGTGTGTAGAGTCTTGACATGCAATTGCTTTTAGAGAATTGTAGTCGATGGTAAATCCAAGCGTCTCGCGACCTAAACAAGGACTATTTCACTTTAACTCTCGCGAGCTTAAAGCGTGTCTAACGATACGAATTCTCCAAGAGGTTAGTCCAGTTACTGCACTAGCTTTTTAATAGGAAAGGGTGTCCTACTACCTTGACATTATCTCTTTTCCGGACAAATAACATTTCTCGTGAACAAGTTAAATGTTAGACTGGCGTATTCTTGCATTTGCAACCGCAAGGAATGTAGATTAAGATGAAGAGAATAATGATATAAGCAATATACGTGTCTTGAACTCACAAACTCACAGCAATAGATAGTAACTCATTCGGCTTCCATAACCCCAACTAAGAGGTTTAGTTACCCATGAATGCGAAGGATATCACGTTTTGCATGGTTGATGGCGTGAGAAGTAGGTGATAGGCGTGTGGTTTTGGTGATTCCCTAGCAAGTAACGATTCTCTTGTTGTGGAATTTAAGAATAGAAGAGTAGATTAGAAGCGTTTGTGGTGGAAGATGAGAGGGATGGAAGAAAATTAATTGTTGAATTAAGTGAAGAATGAATTAAAAATCTCTAACATGATAGGGTATTTATAATACTCCTATCCTACTCCTACTAAGCTAATGCAATAAATAGCCAAATCCTACTATACTAATGAAATCCTTGACCCAAATGTACTAGGGTAAGGTTACAATATCATAATCCAAATAGAATAGTGAAATACATAACCTAATTGTATTAGGTTAATGTATCTTTGTAAAAATCCAGCTTTGTGTCTGTAAGTCCCCAAAGTTTTCAGAAATGCTGTTTTAGCCCGGGACAGATTTTCCATGCAGCAGATTTGGTCCTTAGGCGTCCAGCTCCCTTCTACTTCGTTTGTGAGCTTTCTTTTGCGTCAAGTAAGCCATAAAATGCTGTATTTTGCATCATTTATACCTGAAACTTTCCTAATCATGTTTGTTAGCTCATTTACAGGAAAAAGGACTAAAAGTGCATGAAATATATAATTTGTTCTCAAAACTAGGCTAAAATATGGGCAAAATATATTGATATAGGCGTGTAAATTCGCCTATCATCAGCTAGTAATGCTATATTTCTAATAAGAAATTGGGTTTCAGTTATTAGTGAAGAAGTGTAAATTGTCGAAGATAAAGCAGATTAAAGAGCAACAAGACTTGATATTAATGGTTTTCTTCCTTCTACAATATTATCAGGCAATGGTTCAGTGTCGATATTCTGGAGAATTTTGTATATATCAATAAAACATTAGATACATAATATTAAGAACTTATGCAGCTACTATAACAAATGCATTACTTTTTATTATTATTATCTGATACTTTACTAATGCAACTAACACATTAGATTTTTTGGATCATTTACTAATATATCATCAGCATATGATATGTATCTACTATACTTTATTATATATTATAAATCATACACAGTATTGATTTATATGAAGCATTTGTAATATCACGAACACATTATAGTCAATATAAAATGATAGCATCTATAGTCGAATGTGCATGAAGCATGTTATCAATTACCTTCTCAACCTCATGACCATGACTGATATTCATCGTGGTTGATTGACGTTAATTCATTCTATAACACCTAGATGGATTGAGGTATCTATTGGACTGTTAGGTTTAATAGGACGCTTAGAATTACCTTGTCCATCTGAAAAGTGGTCTCCATTTGGGCTCTCTTTTCTAAGTACAACCTGGGTGAATAATTATGTGCAACATAATAACATCATAATTGATATGACTTCCATAAATGTCAAATTAAATTAATTTCGTAATAATGAAGACCATAGTTACTAATATATCACCAACATATCATATGTACCTACTACACTTTATTGTATCATATACATCATACATATTGTTGATGTATCTGAAACATTTAAAAATATCATGAACATATTACATGATAATATAAAATTGTAGAATTTATGGCAGAATATACATAAAGCATGTGATCAATTACCTTCTCAACCTCATGATCGTGATTGGTAGTCGTTGGTGCTTGATTTATATTTATTCCTTCCTTATCACCCGAATGGATTGGGAAACCTTTTAGACTATCAGATTTACTAGGACGTTTAGTATCACCTTGACCATCTAAAGGGTGGTCTTTATTTGGGCTCTCTTTTCCGAGATCTACCTGTGAATAATTATGTGCAACATAATAAAATTATAATTAATACGATTGCATAAATTTCAAATTAAGTTACCTTCTCTTCATGAACATGCTTTAGCTTCAATGCTTTCATAATCTTTGTGTATTAATTAAACACCAGAGTCTCAAGGTCATTGAATTTTAGATCCATCTTATAATATAAATAGTTAGAATTCATAAGTGTATTTAACTGAAATTATTGATTGATATGACAACATTAAAGTGATACTTACATAGGTCTTCATATAGGACACTCCGACTTAATGCATCTAAATCCATTTTAACCAAGGGTTCATTCAGAAGTCTATTGGCAGATTCATCAACCACTTTTGCATCCACGTCAGGCTTCAAGCGATGTGGTGATATTTGCTAACCAGAAAACTCAAGAGGTAAAGCATCTTTTTCAGCATGGATAATGGGATCAATCGAAGCTTTTGATGTCCTAGGGGATTGATTTTCTTTTGTTGTATATGTCTCAGATTCTCCTTCCCTGACTATGCTTTTATGGATCAAAATAGTTTTCTTTTCTTTAATGGCGGGGCAGATGTTGTCATTAAACATACTTTGTCTTATTTATCAACTTCTCAGAAAGTTTAGTACTAAAATCCTCAAAACCATCATGATCCATATTGATGGGTGCTTCATTAACTTCAGGATCAATTTGTGTTGATATATTAGATGATGTGAAAGATATGGATCATGAATATATAAAATCTTTATACTGGTCAACCTATATCATTCTGAAATCCATCAAGGTAACAGGTGCATGATGAGTGGTAAATGTTCCAACTTTCTAGCACTTTTTAGGCCTAAATTATCATGTTTTTATTGGTTTATTATTAATTTCTTACTTAATGCTCATTGGTATAGATAAAAGTTAAAATGGAAAGATGAGCAAGGAAACTTGATAAAAATGAGTTGAGAAAAAAGTAAAAGAGAAAAAATGTGAAAGAAAAAAGTCAAATGCTGAAAATTAGGATCAAGAATCAACCCTCGGTTATTGTGATCGTGGCTTGAGGTTCGCAATCGCTATCTGAGGTCATTTCAAACTTTGCCAATCGCGAGGAGACCACCACAGTCGTAGGAGTCACGAACGCAGTAAAGAGATGGCAATCACGATGGGGCAGAAAAGTTTCAAGGGCAGAAATAGAATTCGCTTAAAAGCAAGGTGACAATTTCGTAATATTTGGCAAATATAGAGTTGTGGCTTAAATAAGGGTTTTTAGCTCATTATAATCTATATTTTTTTACCCATCATCTATCTTTTAATTTTGGGAACTCTATTGTACTACTCTTGGGTGAAGATTACATTAGAGTAATTCCTAAGTGAAGGATTAACAATTTTCATTGAAGGTTCATTGAAAATTAAAATTTGGATTTTCATTCTCTTTATCCTTCATGGTTCAATTTGGAGAAAATCTTGGTATATTTTTACTTTTTTTCTTTATGAGTAGCTAGTTCTTTCTCTTAGGGTTATGCTTGAAAAGGTTGTGATTTGTGTATGGGTGTCGTTTATTTATCTGTCTAATTAGCTATCTGTAGTGGGTTTTCATATTACTTTATGTTTGAGTTGAATTATGGGTTAAAGTGCCAATTGACTTGGATCCCACATCATCCTTGAAAAAGGTATGTGGGTAATGAGTAATTGTGAACGACTACTGGATACTAGTTATTTTTCTAACATTGTCTTAGAAATAAGGATGTTATGTGATAGCTAGGTTGATGGGAATCATCCTAGAAATAGAAAAGCTAAGTTGAGGTCTTGGATTGGTTAATCGGGCACGCTCATAAGGTATTCAAAATAAACCATGAGTGTAATTTAGTATTTTTCTGAAAGACTAATGCTAATACTTTAAATCTAACCTACCCGAGACTCCTAGCTAAATTTGGATAAATTCTCAGTTACTATGTATGAATTCACACCTAGAATGACATAATCCTAAGATCCGTTCCTAATTGATTATACACTAATTTTTCTTAACCTCGAGTTAGTTTTCTAGAAGCCCAAAATTGTGATATTTTCAAAAATGTTCAAAACCTTCAAATATTTGTATCTTAGGTTTGAATTTAGCAAATTTATTCTATTTTGAACTTACTCATTCCCCACTCACATTATTCCTCGTTGATTCGACCCCAACTCAAAGTTGGGTAATTATATTGACGACAATCACCTTGCACTTAAATTGACATGTAAGATGAGCGTTATCAGTGCATCGTTTAATTGGAAAAATATGAAGGTATGGGTGAAATATAAAATAGTATTGTGGAGAGCATCTCGATTATTATCCAAATTTTTCATCCTGTAATGTTGGATCAATTTAAGTTTGGTAACACTATTTGTTGATGGCATAAAATACTTCTGCATCAGGTTCTAGAAGATGAATCAATGTATTCAAAATTATCGACATTGCTGGTGCATTTCAAATCAGTGAGTATGGCAAATGCAAAGATGAAAAATCTAAGAACAGTGCCCTTGACGCAAACATGAAGTTCATCTTGGTTGTTTTGTTGTATCTCAAGCATCAGTAGACATTTGGTAATTTATCTTATGTAATTGCACTTGGTCATCTTGAGGTAAAAACCAAAGCACATCTGACTGAACAACTCACCTACTTCTTTTGAAAGAATATCTTAAAAGCATGTAGGAACTTAGCATTTTATGAGCTGCCAAACCTTAAAGAATGTGATGGAATCATTGATAACATAATTCATACCTTAAAAGGAGATAAAAAATTAAATTACTCAACAGTAAAATGTATCAGGATAGTAAATCATGTATTAATAGAAAAATGTACTTGAGATACATAACACTATACTATTTTACCATATAAACATAAATAAAAGAGATACAAAATCTACATATGTATCAGACACATAGACCTAATATATATCAAGTATCTTCAACTTTTAATAATGTATCTTGATGTAAATAATCAAGTATCAGCAGAAAAATATACTTGAGGTACATTACACTATACTATTTTACTATATAAACATAAATAAAAGAGATACATAATCCATATATGTATAAGACACATAGATCTAAGATATTTTACGTATCTTCAACTCTTAATGATGTATCTTGGTATATTTATTTTTGATACAAATATGTAATTTATTTGGAAGGATGTCTCTTGTTGTAACTTCAACAACTTTTTATTTTGAGGTACGAGCTTTTCCTCTTGAAATGCCAGATCCTCTTTAGTTAGCATCATCAACTCTTTTTTTGTTAGATTTTACAGTCATCTTTTCATGCAACTTCTTAATCATTATAGGATTGTTGTGATGTTTACACCTGTTTTCATGAAAATCTTCAGAGATAAAATCGAAAACACTAGGAATAAAATTAACATCTTCATCGTGGTTGATGTTGTCTAATTAGGAAATTTCAAGACTAAAAGATGGTACTGAATTCAGATCCATTTTATAACTTGGTATTGAGTTTAGAACTGTTAATTGAACCGATAAAGGCTCAAAAATTTGATCTACTCAACTTTTTAAAATAATGATAATAAACTAACTTCATAAAAGAAAGGGATAATACCCACGAAAATACCTGAACTTTAACCAAATTTCCAGTGGAGCATATTGAACTTTGTGGGGGTCCTATTACCCCCCTATACTTTTTTAATCGGAATTAATTTTCCTCCGGACTTTTTTAAAGTGGAATTAATCTCCCTCCCACCCCCAATGTATACCCAGTTTTTTAGGTGAAAAGTGTAGTACACGCACTTTGTCTTCTCTATTTTATCACTTTTCAACATGTTTTCACCATTACAACCATATTAAAGATTCCACAACTCAAATTCATTCTATAAATCAAATTTCAAATAATTTCATTGAGTCAATTTCAAATTTCAAGTCCATTCTTATCACACAAGTTTCCAAATTCAATTTGTAGTTTCAAACTTTAAATTCCATTGACTTTAATCAAAAAATTTCTTGCACATTGAATTTATATAAATTCGCTTGAATTCCAGTTTATGTATAAAAAACATACATTGAATTCCATTTCTTCCATTCCAAATTCCATTTCCAAACATACATAATTTTCTTCATCCGGGTCCCCAAAAGTTTTCAAATTCCATTTCCAAATTACGCCAACTCAATTGAATCTTCCATTGAGATTCAAATTCCAAGTCCATTCCAACTCAAATTTCTTGAAAACTTTCTTCAATAAACTTTTAAAACATTCTTCAACAAACTTTCTTAAACTCAAAACTCCAAACTTTCTTCCATTGAGTTTTCGGTTTCGATGACGGAATCTTCAAGAATAGAAATTGAAATGGAACGAAATGGACTGCAACAAAGAGGAAGAAGAAACTGAAACTCAAGAATCAAGAATTAAGAAGAAAGAAGAAAGAAGAAAGAAAAACTTTAAATAAATAAAAATAAAAAATTTTAAATAATTATAAAATTAAGGGGTTGTTTGGCAAAAAAAAAGAGTTTAAAACGTTTTTTGCACTGGTCACGCGCTTAATGCGCGTGACTAACACGCAATGTGCCAAGTGGCAGATATATGCCATTAAAATACAAAAAAAAATGTCTGGGGGTAATAGGACCACCGCAAAGTTTAGTATGCTCAACTGGTAATCCGGTCAAACTTCAGGTATTTTTGTGAGTATACTCCCTAAAAAAATAAAGATGACACTTAAATTGATATTTGAGAGATGAACTTGTTAAGATGTAAGTGAAGATGAATTGGGAGGAACGGCCACATTTTAAAATTCTAAAAATGAGTAATTGCAAGATCCCATAGCTTGATTTGCGTCGTTGTTGGAGTAGTTGCGGCTTCTGTGGGATTTATCCAAAAAAATAAGGATTTGCAGAATGTATTCGATCTTTGTACTGAAAATATGAAAATCATGGATATATGTAATTTATATAAAAAAAAAAACAGGAATTTTAAGTAGTTTGGGTAACTTAAGATATGGTGTTATGTAAGCTTCGCATAAAAAATTGTGAAAGATTCTTATAGATCCAAAATGAATTTTCTGTTTACTAAGCATAACATGTTTTGTTTTTTGTTTTTTCAAAATATATAGAAAATCACGTCTTGAATCTCACTCACGGTTTTATATATAATATCGTTTAAGTTCTATATGCAATATGTATTAACAGTTTTAAATTTTGTTTAAGATAGGTTTCTGAAAGTACGTGTAATTTTTGTGTATAAAAACATATACATATATTATATGTATATTACGATTATGATAAAATATATATGAATTATTTAAAATTTATAGAGTGTATAAAATCACATAAAAATTGGTCGGGGCTAAGCACAGACGCTTTTTCCCTAAATCTGCTATAATTTGTAAAAAGAAAAAAAAATGTTTTGTTTAGTAAGGAAATGTATGTAAGTATAGTAATATAGGGCTTTATTTAGTTAAAATACGGGGTGGTTTTTTCTTTTTTTCGTTGTTCTCTTTTGTTATGCTTTTGTTATTTTATTTTATGTGGTATCTTTATTTATTAGTTCAGAAAAACAAAGCTATTTTCTAAATGTTAAAAAAATTGGAAAAATTACAGGCCAATTTCTCTGGGGCATCTAATTTATAAAACATGCACACAACATATAGATAGTGTATACTTTATACTAATAATATACATATATCATACATGTAATAACATATATATACATACAATATACATATATATACAACGTTTACAATCGAGCATATACGTAGTGTTTACACGCACTCATATGCTTCATGGCAAGTTTAACATCGTACATTTCCAAAATCTAATTTTGTTTTTAGTTTTTAAATTTTGTATAGAGTCAAGTACTGTATTTGAGTTGATACAAAACATAGACGAGAGTAGTTAAGTGAGAAAAATTTGTCTAACTTTAATGGGCATAAACCACTAGTATTTCTTTATTATCAACTAGGTAATTTATCGGCGCTTCGCACGGTGATCAATCACTTCATTAAACTTACAAACAATCTTTTATAATATTCAAATATTAGAAACAACAATGATCAAATTATAAACAAAATTTAGTCTTTAAATCTAAATATATCGTACTTTCAATTTTAATCATTTTTTATGAGTACATAGAGCTGGTGAAATTCTACCTTTTCCCTGTCATCTTTATTAAAATGTCTATTATTCTTACTGTCTTTACTTTTTAATTATAAACCTCCCTTTTCTTTCTTTATATTTAACTCATAAGTAATAATAGTAGATTCAAAAGAAACTCATTGGTGATCACAATAATTTTTTCTATAAACACGATTTCAACAATTTCTAGGGGAAATCTGCTACACTTTATTGCAATTTATTTTCCGAACATATTCAACCACTTCCACATATTAGTTAAGAGTATTCAACTTCCATTAACACTCTTGGTAACATTCCTCACACAACACTTTCGTGAAACAGTAGAAGAGTTCCCTTTTCCTATGATAGAGAACTTCTAATTCCCTTTCTTCTCGATCAAGTTAATCTTGCATCATCTCGAATATATTTTTCATGCTCAATAATCATATTCTTGATCTCCAAAGGATGGAGAGATAGATAGTTAGGGTACAAATTTTGTGCTTTCGAATCTTGAATGTAGTTGTACCTAGCGCCCTATTGCCATCCAACCAATGTTTCATGGTGAAATCAATGCATTTTACTTCTTCTTTCGAGAAGAAATTTAGTGGTGAATCTTTCTGTACTTTCGAGTCAACCATATAGTCTATGATGCGGGGTAACTTTAAGAGTTCAGCTTTCGATATTGCCAATGCCTCAAGATAGCCTTCGCTTGTTATATTGCAGGGTCTATCCAAAATAAAAGGAGTATGTTTAATATACTACAACATGGACAGATATCTATGGTATGATGCTCCAAATATATTCTAGCAGAGATTCTCTTACATCATTCTAGTATGGATTTTGATTGTTCAGCATTTTTTTGGTGTGATTAATTTCATAGATTCCATGTATGGGCAACGTGATCAGAGTTTCTTGACGTAAATACCAGAAAAAGAATCAGAATTGCATAGCTATAAAAGTTGTTTAACAAATATTTCTCATTTCTATGCAGCAAAGCGTTCTTGTTTCCAAAGAATATAATAATTGAGATAGCAATTGGTGAAGTAGATGATGTACAGCCAGGGTTGTGAGATACCAGCTCCTTATGAACAGTTTATGTAGCTTCACCTGCACAATAATATCAAATGGATATTATCACTATTCAAAAACGAGGTCATGATGAAACTTATTTCGGCCCAGCCTTCATAAGTAAGTCAAACATTCAAAGATAGAAAAAAACTGGAAACAATAATAAAATGAAATAAAGCGAGACTTCTAGAACGAAGTCAGACCATAATATAGAAAAATACGAAAGTTTGAACAAAAACACCATAAAAACCCAACAATAGTGTCACAAGTGTAAAAGCATCAAATATTGAACGGAACCTGAATAATACATTGTCTCCAAAATAGAAATAAAGAAAACTAGTAGATAGAGGAGGTCTGAAGTCGACTCTAAAAAGCCTAGAGCGGGTTAATAGCTCGAGAAATCACCAACTCAACCGCACGTATTAGCCTTCGCCTATCGTACTCATGCTAGGATTTGCACCAAAAGAGCACAGTAGGAGTGAGTACGATCAACTTCTACTCAGTAGGTATCATAGGTCGACTGAACAATTTAGAAAGTAAGATAAGTAAACAAAATACTATGAGCATGCAACCTGTAAGCACAAAAGTTCCCAAACGGTAGCTCACACTGTCTCCACTAGCAGTTCTAATATATATATATATATATATATATATATATATATATATATATATATATATATATATATATATATATATATATATATATATATATATATATATATATATATATATATATATATATATATAACAAAAGGGACAAGCATACAGGCAAGTATAGATAGAAGCAAATTACATGACAAGAAACATGTAAAAAGGATACATGATGTGCAAATGTAATGCAATGAATAATGAAGTGAATAGTTGAAAGTCGTCGTATGATTTTCGGTATACATTTATCGAGCCCCAATGCTCCCAAAATAGGACCCATGAGGATTCGCAACTCGTATATAATCTCAAATTTACACTAATCTCAATCTCATATCTCAGTCTAACTGACCGACATATTCCTCGATCTAGACATTTTCAAAAGTGTCTCATTTTCTTTAAAAAATCAATGTTCCTCAAAGGTGTCGATATCTCATGAATGTGTATGTATGCAATGAGGATACAATTCTCACAATCAAATAGTATGAAGATGTCTAATATATTTAATACATATACAAGTGAGCTTAAAAATCAACTCAATATGTCAGTAATTCATGATAGCAAATCTAGATAGGCATAATTAGAATAAACTGTTAGCCCCAAATTAGTTTTAATAATGGCAACACTAATCCCTAACTTTCATTAATTCCTAAATTTGTGTGGGATAATGAAAGAAGTAATCAGCCTAGTACTCCATCAGAAATAAAAAAGCCACTATCAAGGATATCTCCAAATCAATCAAGATTATAATACAACTGAAAGATGGGCAGTAAAAGGAAGAAATATCTGCATCATAAAAGAATAAAGAAGAAAATATATGAACATATTTGATACGGATATATTACGTCATCTAGATACTCAATCACTAAACCTAGATGACCCTACAAATTCCTTGGATTTCTCGATATCATAACAATGGAATTGGAAGAAGGCAAATCTGGTTCCACATGGAAAGCAAAGATCGGTCAAGATTTTTAAGATTGAAAATCAGTACAACTTTAATATCTTTTCCCATGTATAAATAGATCTTAGCAACCTAGTTTTTCCCTTATACATCTGCACTTGAGAAATATTCTAGTTACTTCTTAAGACTTATACAACTCATTGTAATATGTTGTAGTGAAAAAAAAAAGAGAAAAAACTAGGTGCTACACAAGTAGAGACTACTATCTTTCTCTGAGAAGCTCACCTATAAAGCTTTTGGAGAAACACTTTGTA
Source organism: Capsicum baccatum var. pendulum (assembly GCA_030864225.1). Classification (NCBI taxonomy): domain Eukaryota; kingdom Viridiplantae; phylum Streptophyta; class Magnoliopsida; order Solanales; family Solanaceae; genus Capsicum; species Capsicum baccatum. The sequence goes on along the minus strand of CM061561.1, from coordinate 158,806,056 downwards.
ATCATTCACGTTGCTCTAAACAAAACCTCTTGTAACCCAATGGGACTGAAAGTAGGCATCACAAGAATGTTGGGAATCAGGATAAATCTTACTGTCTTATTTATCTTATTTTTATATTTTTAGTTTTTGTAATAATTGTTTCCTTGATACTAACATTGTTGTGCAGAGAAATTGACTAACTGATCATAATAGTCATCTTAAGGTATAAAAATTTCAATTCACCCCTTCTTCCCCTTCCTGATTATCAATCAACATTAGAGCAGAACTCAAAAAATATTGCTCAATAGTGCATGAGAAAATATCAAAAAGCAAATAATCAGATTCCTGGAGTTATTCTTCAAGATGGACATTCATCCAATAGGTCCCGTACTTTAATAGACAATATTATTCTCATTGGAAAAATAGATTCAGAATTTTCATACAATCAAACTTTCAAGCTTGGGTAGTCACCAAGAAAAACCAACCCCTAGACTCAAAGAAAAGGGAAAGTAATCTAGTAGTACCATTGATTTCAAAACTTTTGTGGTCATAAAGGAACAACAAGAGGTACTCAAAGTTGATGATAGTCCAATAAATTTGTTTTACTATGGAGTTAGTGGATCAGAATATGATTAGATCTCAATATATGGGACAGTAAAGGAGGTACGGGACAAGCTTAAAGTCACCAATAAAGGTACTATAAAAGTGAAAGAAGCCATTATTGGTGCATCACTAATGAATATGAATTGTTCAAAATGGGCGATGATGAAGGAGTGGAATCTATATTTTCACGATTCAGTAAAATTGTATGTGAACTCAAATCTCCAAGAATGAATTACTTAACTAGACTACTGATAACGCTCAATCTACAGCTCTCGTAAGAGTGTAAAGCGGTCGTAGTCAAATATAGAACCCAACTGGGTTAGGTATCGATCCCACAGGGAATAGCTTGGTCAACAAGTAAGCAAAGACTACTAGACTTTTAGTGCAAATCTCATAATAAAGGGGAGAGTTTTGTAGTGCAAGTAATGTAACCAAAATATTAAAGTAAAAACTGAAAATAGCAAAGTAAAAAGAAAGAATGTTTGGTAAGATGTAAATCAATGAGAATTGAGGAGTTGGGGTTATGTCCACCTTATGAGTTGTACGTCTCTATTGGCTATGAGTTGTGCGGAATTCAGACATGTATGTGCTTATAGAGAATTGTATTCGATGGTAAATCCAAGTGTCTTTCGACCTAAACAAGGACTATTTCACTTTAACTCTTTCGAGCTTAAAGCGTATCTAACGGTACAAATTCTCCAAGAGGTTAATCTAGTTACGGCACTAACTTTTTAATAGGGGATGAGACCCTACTACCTTGACAATCTCTTTTCCAGACATATAACTTTTCTTTCGAACAAGTTAATGCTATACTGGCGTATTCTATGCGTCTACAGCCACAAGAATTTGCATTAAGATGAAGAGAATAATGATATAAGAAACACACGTGTCACGAATTCACAAACTCATAGCCTTAGATAGTATCTCATAAGGCTTCCATAACCCCAACAGAGAAGTTTAGCTATTCATGAGTGCGATGGAAATCACAATAGACATTATCATTATACCACAATAAAATATCTCACGTGTAGTATGGTGTGGTGCTAGGCGTGAATTCCTTGCAAAATAGCGATTCTCTTGTTGTAAAATTAAAAGTCGAATAGATGAAAAATAATGTCAACAATGAATTAATAAAGAGAATTGTTTTGATAGATGGATGGATGGTGGATGGATGGGAATTGATGGAATGGGGGAATTGTAAGGAATGAATTAAAATCTCTAGCAAAATAGGGTATTTATAATACCCATATCCTATTCCTAGTAAGCTAATGAATTACTTAACCCAATCCTACTAGGTTAAGGTATCATTATCCTAATCCTAATAAATTACTGCTAGTCCCCAAAGTCTTCAGAATTGTTGTTTTTGCCCGGGACAGATTTTCCATGCGCCACTTTTGGTCCTTGGCGTGTAAGCTTTCCCTTCCTTCTTTCGTGAAGCTTTCTTTGGCGTCAAGTTATCCATAAAATGCTGAATTCTGTATCATTTATACCTGAAAACTTGCTAATCATGTTCGTTAGCTCACTTACAGGAAAAAGGACTAAAAGTGCATGAAATATATAATTTGTTCTCAAAACTTGGCTAAAATATGGGCAAAATCTAGTGCTATAGGCGTGTAAATTCGCCTATCATCAACACCCCACACTTGAAGCTTTGTTCGTCCTCGAACAAAATATCATGTCCGTCTAAACATCAACTTAGGGTTTCACAGTATCAACACAAAATATTCGTCAAGACAAGCACAACAATTATCAACAAAGAGTAGTTTTCTGATCATTAGTAGAAACAATTTAACCTCTAGCATAGACTCGTGATGGTGGACAATTCATATTCAAAAGTGAAGGCACAAAGAATCATACACAACTACCCAAAACTCATCAACCATGTGTGTCTCACAATATATTACCCATAATCACTCATAAGTATAGCATATTTGTCGAAACATGGGTAGAAGGGTATCCTTGCTCTCGCTCTCACAAAGAATTCATATGCTGCAACTGATGACCATAGGCTTGCCCTTAGTGTAATGCTCCACTAAATGTCAGAATGCTAAGCTTAGGATCAAATAGATCTTTTACAGGTTGTAATGTTGGCTAAGGGACGGGTAGGACTATTTTGGCCAGAAATAGTGACTATGTTCCTAAGCGCTTTAATACATCACATTATGCCATTAATACTTTTCTTTTAAACAACCTTTCTATATTCTTTTATTCTACCACCCCTTTTTTTTTCACCTTTGTTTTTCAATTTTAAACGTAACTAACTTTTCAGTTTTCCTTTCCCTTTTTTTTTCTTTTCATAACACCTCTTCTGATAGCAATTCTTTTTTTATAACAATTTCAAGCACCATTACATTATAAAGCATCATACTCACCCAATTTCCTCTTATTTTGTCACATGACTTTACACTTTAAAGAACTTAGGAATTTGGATCAAATTATGGTCTTGAAAAAATGGATTAGGCTTACATATGAGGTTGTCAATGAAAATAGGCTAAAGGCTCAAAAGGGTTTAACTAGGATAATGTCCACGGGTAGGTAAAAAGAAGGTAAACAATCATAGGTTGCCAAAGAAATTCCTAAATCATCTCCTAGACTTGCACTCCTTATTTTTGCTTTACATACATACCAGGCAAGTTTTAGCATCAGCCACAAACACAGAATATACTATATCCTCACACACACAAGGCACATGGTCGACTTTATTGGGAGTAGCATAGACTCTTGACCCAACAGATGAAGGAATTGAACCACACAATATCACATAGTGAGTCACAATTAGAGCCTAAACGTCTCAATAGTCATGATTTTAGCACAAACTCTTGTCATAATCTCATGCTGCCTATTAGAATAATTTCATGCGAAGTTAAGTTAAAAAAAAATTTAACTAATAAAAAAAATTAACTACTAAAAAGAGAAACAAAACAAACATAAATGCAAATGCAGATAGAGAAGTATAGCATGCAAATACCACCACCCCACACTTAGACGGGACACACTGCCCTAAGTGGAAAATAAATACGAAGAACCTGGTCAGTCGGACTCCTCCTCTATGTCTGGGGTCATTCCCCCTTCGTCGAAATCATCATTGGAGTCGTCATCCTCAGAAGTTCCTCATAAGTACCCTACTTGATTCCAAGAGTACATCGAGGTATTTGCAGTACGGATGATTTAGCTTGCTCTTTTCTTCCCTTTTTCTGGCCTTTTTGTGAAGTGGTTGCTTTTCTTGTCTTTTGGTGCCATTGTACCTGAGATCTCAATAGAGTCATGTTAGATTCATCTTGGAAGATTCAATCAACAAACAGACAATAGTGGCACCACCCCACACTTAATTTGTTGACACAAACTAATTAAGTGAATGTTGTCGATTACTCAGACTTCATCGACATACATTTAGGTGATATATTCCAACCATATGTTCAGCGCAGTCATAATTCTTGTAATCTTGGCAATACTTTCATGTTTGATATATCAAGACTACTACATAGAGATTGAACCAAGGTATAGTATCTAGAAATAATCGCAACCTCATATGTTGGTAGTCAACCATAATTCTTATCTCGATGAATAAGTCATTCCAGCATGTAATCTTTTTATTGACAAGAGTATGCAATTTTCGTGACCATGTCAATTCCGCAAAAGTATGACAATGCATCATAATCAAATACAAGTTGGAAACATGTTAAGATCATTCTTGCGTATGCATTTACTCACTTAGTTGTATCACAACAATTCAATCATATTCAAATCACCACTACTTCTTTCAAGATTCAACAATTCATAATAGACGTAGTACCGTAGTACTTACGGAATATAAATGAAGAACAAAGTAGTACTTACTTGATTGATGCCTTTGGATGATGTTCTTGTGAAGAAAAAGAGTAAAAGGCAAATATTTGAGAGGATTTGGAGGCTATAGGTCGCGCATAAGCTAGGTTTCCAACGTGTTTTTGGTTCAAGACTGATGATAGGCGAATTTACGCGCCTATATCAATATATTTTTCCCATATTTAAGCCTAGTTTTGAGAACAAATTATATATTTCATGCACTTTTAGTCCTTTTTCCTATAAATGAGCTAACGAACATGATTAGTAAAGTTTCAGGTATAAATGATGCGAAATTCAGCATTTTATGGCTTACTTGACGCAAAAGAAAGCTCACGAAGGAAGGAAAGGGAGTTTACACGCCTAAGGACCAAAACTGCTGCATGGAAAATCTGTCCCGGGCTAAAACAACATTTCTGAAGACTTTGGGGACTTACAGACACAAAGCTGGATTTTGAGAATGTTACATTAACCTAGTACAAATGGGTTAAGTATTTCCTTAGTTTAGTAGGATTTGGTTATTTATTTCATTAGCATAGTAGGAGTAGGATAGGAGTATTATAAATACCCTATCAAGCTAGAGATTTTTAATTAAGTCCTCCCTTAGTGGAGAGGCAACTCCTCCCTTAGTGGAGAGATACATTCATCAATTAATCTTCTTCCATCCCTCTCTTCTTCCACCACAACAATTCTAATCTACTCTTCTAATCTTTCCATTAATTCTATTCTTAAATTCCACAACAAGAGAATCGTTACTTGCTAAGGAATCACGCCACACGCCTATCACCTAATCCACACGCCATTACTCAACAATAACAATGCAAATCGTGATCTCCTTCGCACTCATGGGTAACTAAACTTCTCTGTTGGGGTTATGGAAGCCGAATGAGATACTATCTATTGCTGTGAGTTTGAGACACGTATATTACTTATATCATTATTCTCTTCATCTTAATGCAAATTCTTGTGGCTGCAGATGCATAGAATAACGCCAGTCTAACATTTAACTTGTTCGAGAGAAAGGTTATTTGTCTGGAAAAGAGATAATGTCAAGGTAGTAGGACACCCTTTCCTATTAAAAAGCTAGTGCCGTAACTGGACTAACCTCTTGGAGAATTCGTACCGTTAGACACGCTTTAAGCTCGAGAGAGTTAAAGTGAAATAGTCCTTGTTCAGGTCGAGAGACGCTTGGATTTACCATCGACTACAATTCTCTATAAGCAATTGCATGTCAAGACTCTACACACTCATAGCCAATAGAGACGTATACCTCAGAAGGTGGACATAACCCCAACGCTTCAATTCTCATTGTTTACAACTTACGTAACAATCTTTCTCTCTTTACTTTGCTATTTTCAGCTTTTACTTTATTGTTTTTGTTACACATTGCAATCCCCCCTTTTACGAGACTTGCACCAATAGTTTAGTAATTTTACTTACTTGTTGGCCAAGCTATTCCCTGTGGGATCGACACCCAACCCAGGTTGGGTTCTATATTTTCTAACGACCGCTTTACACTCCTACGAGAGCTGTAGATTGAGCGTTATCAAAAATTGGCGCCGTTGCCGGGGAATACGAGTGTCAATCAAGTTCGTGATAATTACTAGACCCTTTGGTCAAAGATTCTCGTACTTTTAATTTTAGTTGTTGTTTTTGTTTTATTCAGGTTTGTTCAGTGCATCAATGGAGGCACAACATGAAATTGAAAGGAAGGCTGCTCAAGTGCATCAACAGAATATTGATAACCGTAGGCCAGCAACAAATCCTGACGATGAGGATCTAGGCGATGAAGAGCTACTAAACCCACGGCATACTGCTGAGATGGAGGCACCCATGCAAAGGAGAGATCATCAAGCGCGATTTAGGCCCGAACGCCGAGCTGTGCACATACCGTTTGATGATGATGATGACGATTTGGATGAAGCTGGTGCCACAGGAGCCATTGTTCTGCCACCCTTGGCACCTGGAGCAAAGTTCAATATCACTAGCGCCATGATTCAGCTTTTGCAACTCAAGGGATTATTTGGTGGACTAGCAGGCGATGATCCGAATATGCATCTGATCAACTTTATTTCTACATGCAAGTCATTCGACAATCCTGGCGTTGGACAGAATGCAATTCGACTACGCTTATTTCCATTGTCTGTGTATGGGGAGGCAACTCTATGGTTGAATGGGCTGACTCCTGATTCGATTACTAATTGGAGGCAATTTAAAGACGCTTTCCTAGAAAGATTCTTTCTGCCATCCAAAAGAGCACAGTTGAGAGATGAGATCACCAATTTTCGACAGCTTCTAACTGAAGCTCTCCACGTTACATGGGAGAGGTTCAAGACGAAGCTAATGCAGTGCCCAAACCATCATATGACCAATGTCCACTTGATGGAGATATTATACAGAGCTTTGAATTCGGGGACTAAGCCAGTGGTTGATATTGCGGCTGGAGGATCATTTATGGACCTCACCTTTGTTCAGGCAAGCAATATGCTAGACTGGATGACAAAACAAAGTAGAGCTTGGCATACCAGGGATTCTGAGGTAGCAAGCCCCACTTTATCTATTGGCATGTCTGCAGAACAAAGAAGAAAAAAAGAAGAACGTGAGCAAGACATGGCGCACATGAAAACACAATTGGATCTTCTGACAAAGCACTTATTATCAGGGAAGACCGAAAAAGTGAAAGCTGTAGCGCTAAAAGGAAGAGACGAATCTGATTCTGAAGAGGAGGCCGACTACTTGAACAATCAGGGGGGTTTCCGTGGGAATGCCCAAGGAAACCAAGGTCGGAACTATTATGATAAATCTGGAAGCAAAGACCAAGGTAGTTGGAAGAAAAATAATGAAAAGAGTGGTTTGTACGCTCCCCCTGATAGGTCGGTAAAACGACCTGTGGGTATCTTGAATGATGCGCTGGTGAAGGTTTCTTCATTCATCTTTCCTGAAGACTTCGTTATTCTGGATTGTAAGGAGGATTCTGAAGTTCCCATCATCTTGGGACGTCCCTTCCTTGCAACTGGAAGTGTGCTTATTGACATGAAAGATAATGAGTTTTTGTTTCGAATTAATGACGAAGTGGTACGGTTTGATATATGCAAAACGATGAAGCAGCCCAGCGATATGAATGAGTTATATGTTCATCATGAGGATACGAAAGAATTATCTATAGAGAAACAGCCTACTGTTGAGCCATTGTCTGCTGTGCCACTGAAAGTTGAGCATGAAGATAATGAAGGTTATGAAGAACTTATGAGTGCTCTAACAGAAATAGAGCCTTATACTCCTAAGCAACCAGATTGTGATCTCAAGAATCAACCAACAGTGAAGACTCCCATTGACGAGCGACCAATGCTAGAATCACAAGAGCTTCCCGATTATCTAAGGTATGTGTTCTTGAAAAGTGGAAGTATACTTCCGATAAGTGTGGTGGATGATTTAAGTGAACAGCACGTGGAGGCTCTCATCTCTGCTCTGATGAGGTATAAGAGAGCTATGGGTTGGACTATTGATGATATAATTGGTGACTCTCTGGAGAAACGTAGGAGCCATCTCGAAGAAAATCGCATGCCCACAGGTAAGCCTCATTGCCGTCTAAATCCTTTCAGAAAATGATCCACCATTTACCTCGACGAAGTTTGAGTACTCGAGGTAACTATGTCGAGCCACGACAATAAATAAGGCGCTGGATGGGAGGCAACCCATCGTTTTATCGTTTTATCATTTTATCATTTTTCTTTTGTTCTAGTACTTGTTTTGTTTTTGCTAAATGAAAAATCCAAAAATAAGAGTCGTGCCACGACCAAAACTAAGGCGCTTGGTGGGAGGCAACCCATCGTACTAATCGTTTTTATTGTTTTGAGCAAATATAGGTGCAAGAGGTATTCAACGAGGAGATTGAATTCAATTGACGGTTTGGACGCATTGTATGGTAAAGTTGGTAAGTTAGGAATGGTGATGCATAAGGCTATGGATTGAGCATTTCTCACGCAAAAATAGGCATCGAGAAAGGCTAGGCCTTGGTAAAACTAGGCCACGAACGATGCACTACCTATCCTATAGCCTAAGGTCTCGGAATCTAGTGTGCTATACACTATGCGCCGCCTATTCCTAGGTATGCTTTTGACTATGCGCCGCCTATGCTATGGCATTTGGTCTCAGTATCTCATATGCCATAGACTATGCGCCGCATATGTCTACAAATGCCATAGACTATGCGGCGCATATGTCCCATTATGCTATAGACAATGCGCCGCATATGTCATTGATATGCCGAGCATTATGCGCCGCATATGTGGTATTTTTGTCTCCAAAACCGATTGTAAATGGGTCAAAACCCGACCCATTCTCTTCCTATATAAAGGGGACTTAGTCTTGAAACATAACCACACTAAAAATTGACCTAAAGGCACCGCATTCCCTCTCCAAATCATCTCAAAATTTTTTTCTTGCTCTTCCAAATCACAAAACCATCTCCAAAAAGCTTCAATCAAGTAAGTACTCTCTTATTCTTCATTTATTTCTCGTAAGTACTACGTTGCTATGTCTATTATGAATTGCTAAATCGTATAAGATTGTTGGTGATGTTCATGTGTTTGGATTGTTGATACAAAATCATGTGAGTGCACATGTACGTAGGAAAATCTTGACTTATTTCTGACTTGAAATTGGTTTTAATAGCATTGTTATACTATTTGCAGAATTACTATGGCTATGAATAGTTCTTAAGATTGTTGTTTGGATACTTACATGTTAGACTATCCCGGCCATCGGGATAAGACTTATAGTGCCTACCGACATAGGAGGTTATGATTGTTGAAAGAATAATTATTCCATGTGGTAACCCCTATGTAGTAGTATTGTTATATCTAACATGAAAGTAGTGCAATGGCTGCAAGTAGTGATACATCACTGATTTTCTTGTCGGAATACAGCTCCTAAAAACATATGTCGACGAAATCTGAGTAATCGACCACTTTTACTTCACTAATTTGTGTCAACAAAACTAAGTGTGGGGTGGTACCCCTACTGCTTATGTATAGATTGTATCCATTGAGATTGTGCTACCATTAACACTGTTTCAAGTCTCAGGTACAATGGAACCCAAAGCAACACAAGGCAAAGAAAAGGCTACCACTTCCCAAAAGAGCAAGAAAAGAGGCCGCAAGGAGCAAGGAGAACCCTTCTCGCTGCAAATACCTCGACTCACGCTTGGAATTAAGTGGGATACTTATGCAGAACTTATGAGGATGATGACTCTTATGATGATCCCAACGCAAGGGGTATGACCCCAGACATAGCGGATAAGTCCGACCAACCAGGTTCCTCGTATTTATTTTCCACTGAGGACAGTGTCCCGACTAAGTTTGGGGTGGTGGTATCGCATGCTATACTTCTTTGTTTGCACCTATGTTTGTTTGTTTACTTTGCTTATTTGAGTTCGTTTTTTTTTTGTTTCGTTTGATGTCTTTTTAAGTTTTTTTAGGAGTAAAATCTTTCTAGCTTCGCATGAAATTATTTTGATAGGCAGCATGAGATTATAACAAGAGTATGTGCTACAATTGTGACTATTGAGATGTTTAGGCTCTAGTTGTGACTCTTTATGTGATATTTTGTGGTTTAATTCCTTCACTTGTTGGGTCGAGAGTCTATATTACTTCCAATCAAGTCAACCATGTGCCTTGTGTGTGTGAGATTAATAGTATCTTCTATGTATGTGGCTGATGCTAGAACTTGCCTGGTATGTATGCAAAGAGAAAATAAGGAGTGTAAGTTAGGATATGATTTAGGCATTTCTTTGGCAACCTATATTTGTTTACCTTCAGTTTTACCTACCCATGAACATCATCCTAGTTAAACCCTTTTGAGCCTTTAGCCTATTTCTTTGACAACCTTGTATGTAAGCCTAATCCATTTTTTTCAAGACCGTAATTTGATCCAAATTCCTAAGTGCTTTAAATTAAAAAAGTCATGTGACAACATAAGAGGAAATTGGGTAAGTATGATGCTTTAAATTGTAAATGGTGCTTGAATGTGTTATGGAAAAGAAAGTGCTATCATAAGAGGTATGTTGTGAAAAGAAAAAGGAAAAGAAAGCTGAAAAGTGAGTTGTTCTTAAAATTGAAAAACAAAAGAGGAGAACAAGGGTGGTAGAATAAAAGAAAGAAGAAAGGTTGAAAGAAAAAAGTGTCAATGATACAATGTGATGTATTAAAGCGCTTAGGAGCTTAGTCACTATTCCTGGCCAAAATAGTCCTACCCGTCCCTTAGCCTACATTACAACCATCAAAAGACCTACTTGATCCTAATCTTAACATTCTGACATTTAGTAGAGTACTACACTAAGGGCAAGCCTATGGTCATCAGTTGCTACATATGAATTCTTTGTGAGAGTGAGAGCAAGGATATTTTGACACCCATGTTTGAAAAATATGATATATTTGTGAGTGATTATGGGTACTATATTGTGAGACACACATGGTTGATGAGTTTTGGATAGTTGTATATGATTCTATGTACCTTAACGTTTGCATGCGAGTTGATCACCATCACGAGTCTACGCTAGAGGTTAAACTGTTTCTACTAATGATCGGAAAGCTACTCTTTGTTGATAATTGTTGTGCTTGTCTTGATAAATGTTTTGTGTTGCTGTTGTAAAAACCCTAAGTTGATGTTTAGAAGGACATGATATGTTGTTCGAGGACGAAAAAAGCTCTAAGTGTGGGGTGTTGATGATAGGCGAATTTACGCGCCTATATCAATATATTTTGCCCATATTTAAGCCTAGTTTTGAGAACAAATTATATATTTCATGCACTTTTAGTCCTTTTTCCTATAAATGAGCTAACGAACATGATTAGTAAAGTTTCAGGTATAAATGATGCAAAATTCAGCATTTTATGGCTTACTTGACGCAAAAGAAAGCTCACGAAGGAAGGAAAGGGAGTTTACACGCCTAAGGACCAAAACTGCTGCATGGAAAATCTGTCCCGGGCTAAAACTGCATTTCTGAAGACTTTGGGGACTTACAGACACAAAGCTGGATTTTGAGAATGTTACATTAACCTAGTACAAATGGGTTAAGTATTTCCTTAGTTTAGTAGGATTTGGTTATTTATTTCATTAGCATAGTAGGAGTAGGATAGAAGTATTATAAATACCCTATCATGCTAGAGATTTTTAATTAAGTCCTCCCTTAGTGGAGAGGCAACTCCTCCCTTAGTGGAGAGATACATTCATCAATTAATCTTCTTCCATCCCTCTCTTCTTCCACCACAACAATTCTAATCTACTCTTCTAATCTTTCCATTAATTCTATTCTTAAATTCCACAACAAGAGAATCGTTACTTGCTAAGGAATCACGCCACACGCCTATCACCTAATCCACACGCCATTACTCAAAAATAACAATGCAAATCGTGATCTCCTTCGCACTCATGGGTAACTAAACTTCTCTGTTGGGGTTATGGAAGCCGAATGAGATACTATCTATTGCTGTGAGTTTGAGACACGTATATTACTTATATCATTATTCTCTTCATCTTAATGCAAATTCTTGTGGCTGCAGACGCATAGAATAACGCCAGTCTAACATTTAACTTGTTCGAGAGAAAGGTTATTTGTCTGGAAAAGAGATAATGTCAAGGTAGTAGGACACCCTTTCCTATTAAAAAGCTAGTGCCGTAACTGGACTAACCTCTTGGAGAATTCGTACCGTTAGACACGCTTTAAGCTTGAGAGAGTTAAAGTGAAATAGTCCTTGTTCAGGTCGAGAGACGCTTGGATTTACCATCGACTACAATTCTCTATAAGAAATTGCATGTCAAGACTCTACACACTCATAGCCAATAGAGACGTATACCTCAGAAGGTGGACATAACCCCAACGCTTCAATTCTCATTGTTTACAACTTACGTAACAATCTTTCTCTCTTTAATTTGCTATTTTCAGCTTTTACTTTATTGTTTTCGTTACACATTGCAATCCCCCCTTTTACGAGACTTGCACCAAAAGTTTAGTAATTTTACTTACTTGTTGGCCAAGCTATTCCCTGTGGGATCGACACCCAACCCAAGTTGGGTTCGATATTTGCTAACGACCGCTTTACACTCCTACGAGAGCTGTAGATTGAGCGTTATCAAAGACTAAGTCTCATATTTATAGGAAAAGGTTGGGTCGGGTTTTGACCCATTTAAAATTGGATTTGGAGATAAGAAGTGACCATAGGCGGCGTCTTTAGCTTTGCCTATGCTTGGCATAGGCGGCGCCTTTTGCAAAGCATTGTCTAGCATTGGCGGAGCCCATGCTATGGCATACTTGGGCATGGGCGGCCCCTATGCTATGGCATACTAGATTCCGAGACCTTAGGCCATAGTATAGGCCTTGCCTTGTTCGTGGCCTAGTTTTACCTAGGCCTAGCCTTGTTCGTTGCCTATATTTTCATAAGCAATGCCCAATCCATAGCCCTTTGCTTCTTCATTCCTAACTTACCACCTTTAACATGCAATACGTCCAAATCAAAATTTGAAATCGACCTTCTCGTTTTACACCTCTTTGCACCTACATTTACTCAAAAACAACAAAGACGATTAGAACGATGGGTTGCCTCCCATCAAGCGCCTTAGTTTTGGTCGAGGCACGACTCTTCTTTCTGGATTTTTATTTATCAAAAGCAAACAATTAGTAGAATGAAAGAAAGAAAAAAAAATGAAAAACGATGGGTTGCCTCCCACCAAGCGCTTGATTTATTGTCGCGGCACGACATAACTATCTCGATTACTTAGACTTCATCGAGATAGATGGTGGATCGTTTTCTGAATGGATTCAGACGACAGTGAGGCTTACTTGTAGGCATGCAATCTTCTTCGAGATGACCCTTGTGCATGCCTATCCCGGGAGGGATACCAATTATATCATCAATAGTCCACCCGTGGCTCTCTTGTATCTCTTCAGAGAAGAGATGAGAGCCTCTACGTACTGCTCACTTAAATCATCCTCCATACTTACCGGAAGTATATTTCCACTTTCCAAGAATACATACCTTAGATAATCGGGGAGCTCTTTTGATTCAAGCATTGGTGGCTCTTCAATGGAAGTCTTTGCTGTTGGTGACGGTTGATTCTTAAGATCAAGGTCTGGCTGCTTAGGAGTATGAGAATAGGACCCTATTCCTGTTAGAGCACTCATAGTTTCTTCATAATCTTCATCATCCTCATGCTCAACATTCAGCAGTGCAGCAGACAATGGCTCAACAGTAAGCTGTTTCTTTACAGATAATGCTTTCTTATCCTCATAAGCTACGGAGAACACATCCATATCATTGGGTTGCTTCATTGCTTTGCATATATCAAAACGGACCACTTCATCATTTAACCGAAATAAAATCTCATTAGCTTTTATGTCAATAAGCACACTTCTTGTTGCAAGGAAAGGACGTCCCAAGATTATGGGAACTTCAGAATCCACCTCACAATCTAGAATAACGAAGTTTGCAGGAAAGATGAATGAATAAACCTTCACCAACACATCATTAACGATACCCACAGGTCGTTTTACCGACCTATCAGCCATCACGAGCCTCATATTGGTTGGTGTCGGATCGCCTAACCCCAACTTCCTGTAGACGGATAGTGGCATCAAATTGATGCTAGCACCCAGATCGCATAATGCCTTGGCAATATTCATAGATCCAATCGTGCAAGGAATAGTGAAAGCACCGGGGTCGGCCTTTTTCTGAACTAATGATCGGGTAGTAATAGCGCTGCAATGATGAACAGTATCTTTCAACTCATAGCTTGCTGCCCGCTTCTTTGTCAAAAGGTCTTTCATAAATTTCGCATACCCAGGCATTTGTTCAAGTGCCTCCACCAACGGAACATTAATGGTCAGCTGATTTAACATCGTCATAAATTTGCTGAACCTTGTATCATTCGCCTGCTTCTTCAGTCTTTGAGGAAAAGGTGGTGGTGGATAAGGAATTGTTTTCTCCACGACTTTTTTCTCCTCTTGCTTCCGTTTTGCAGCCTTTTCAGGCTGCAACATACTCGGTGTGACGTCATGGACGTCGTGGGTGGTTTCAACGGCAGCTTCTCCTTTTGCCTTATCATCGATGTCTGCTGCCTCATCAACCACTTGTTTGCCTTTGGATGAAGTTTCCAGCACCTTACCACTTCGGGTAGTAATAGCCATGCATGATCCGTCATTCCTTGGATTTTGCACAGTGTCGCTAGGTGAGGTGCCAGCCTTTCTTTGATTGCGTGCTGCTGAAAGTTGGCTCAATTGCTGCTCTATTTTCTTGATTGAAGTGGAATGTGAGTCGACCAATTTCTTCATTGAGGACAAATCATTTATTACTTTTGTTACTCCCGCGCTAGTTGCTTTCACTCCTTTCAATAGTTTAGCCATCATGTCTTCCATACTTCCGGAACCAGATGCAGTGGCGTCACGTCTTCCTGGAGGAACGTACAAACCACTCTTGTCATTGTTGTTCTTCCAACTACCTTGGTCCTTGTTTCCAGATTTATCATAATAGTTCCGACCTTGGTTTCCTTGGGTATTGCCTCGGAAACCCGCCTGATTGTTCAAGTAGTTGGCTTCTTCTTCCGAATCAGATTCGTCTCTTCCTTTTAACGCAACAACTTTGACTTTTTCGGTCTTCCCTGATAATAGATGCTTTGTAAAAAGATTCACTTGCGTTTTCATGTGCGCCATATCTTGATCACGTTCTTCTTCTCTTCTCCTTTGTTCAACAGTCATGCCAATAGATATAGTAGGGCTTGCTACCTCAGAATCCCTGGTATGCCAGGCTCTACTTTGCTTCGTCATCTGATCTAGCATATTGCTTGCCTGCGCAAAGGTGGGGTCCATAAATGATCCTCCAGCCGCATTATCCACCACTGGTTTAGTTATTGAATTCAAGGCTCTGTATAGCATCTCTATTAGGTGAACATTAGTCATGTGCTGGTTTGGGCATCTCGCTAGCTTTGTCTTGAACCTCTCCCATGTTTCATGAAGGGCTTCAGTTGGAAGCTGATGGAAGTTGCTGATTTCATCTCTCAATTGTGCTCTTTTGGATGGCGGAAAGTATCTTTCTAGGAAAACGTCTCTCAATTGCCTCTAATTTGTAATAGAATCAGGAGTCAGCCCATTCAACCATGAGTTTCCTCCCCAGACAGAGACAATGGAAATAGACGTAATCGAATTGCATTTTGACCAACACCAGGATTGTCAAACGACTTGCATGTAGAAATAAAGTTGATGAGATGCATATTCAGATCATCGCCTGCTAGTCCACCAAATAATCCCTTGAGTTGCAATAACTGAATCATGGTGCTCGTGATGTTGAACTTGGCTCCGGGCGCTAATGGTGGAGGAATAATGGCTCCTGTGGCTCCGGCTCCATCAAGATCATCATCATCATCGTCGAAAGCTGGTTGCATAGCTCAGCGTTCAGGCCTAAACCTAGCTTGACGATCTCTTCTGTTGGCAGGTGTGGCGATCTCAGCGGCATGCCTAGGGTTTAGTAACTCGTCATCACCTAGGTACTCATCGTCAGGATTTGTTGCTCGCTCGGGGTTGTCAATGTTTTGTTGATGCACTTGAGCGGCGGCAAGAGCAGCAAATCTCGCTTGTTCCTGTTGAGCAGCCATCCTTTTGATTTCGTGTTGTGCCTCCATTCTGCCAATACGTTGTGGTTCAGGATTGATAGGTAATAACGGTTGACCAAAACTTCGAGTATGGGGCATGCACTGTATAAAAACCTGCAGAAAACAAAAACAAAAACTAAAAGTAAAAGTACGAGAATCTTTGACCAAAGGGTCTAGTAATTATCACAAACTTAATTAACACTCGTATTCCCCGGCAAGTGTCTAGAATCTTGTAGTGCAAGTAATGGAACCAAAATATTAAAGTAAAAACTGAAAATAGCAAAGTAAAAAGAAAGAATATTTGGTAAGATGTAAATCAATGAGAATTGAGGAGTTGAGGTTATGTCCACCTTATGAGTTGTACGTCTCTATTGGCTATGAGTTGTGTGGAATTTAGACATGTATGTGCTTATAGAGAATTGTATTCGATGGTAAATCCAAGCGTCTTTCGACCTAAACAAGGACTATTTCACTTTAACTCTTTCGAGCTTAAAGTGTATCTAACGGAACAAATTCTCGAAGAGATTAATTGATAACGCTCAATCTACAGCTCTCGTAGGAGTGTAAAGCATTCGTAGTCAAATATAGAACCCAACTGGGTTGGGTATCGATCCCTCAGGGAATAGCTTGGTCAACAAATAAGCAACGATTACTAGACTTTTAGTGCAAGTCTCGTAAAAAAGGGGATTGTAATGTGTAACCAAAATATTAAAGTAAAAACTGAAAATAGCAAAGTAAAAAGAAAGAATGTTTAGTAGGTTGTAAAACAATGAGAATTGAGGGGTTTCGTCCACCTTCTGAGTTTACGTCTCTATTAGCTATGAGTTATGCGGAATTCAGACATGCATGTGCTTATAGAGAATTGTATTCGATGGTAAATCCAAGCGTCTTTCGACCTATTCGAGGATTATTGCACTTTAACTCTTTCGAGCTTAAAGCGTATCTAACGGTACAAATTCTCCAAGAGGTTAATCCAGTTACGGCACTAACTTTTTAATAGGGGATGGGACCCTACTACCTTGACATTATCTCTTTTTCAGACATATAACTTTTTTTTCGAACAAGTTAATGCTATACTGGCGTATTCTTGCGTTTGCAACCACAAAGAATTTAGATTAAGATGAAAAGAATAATGATATAAGCAGCATACGTGTCACAAACTCACAAACTCATAGAAATAGATAGTATCTCATACGGCTTCCATAACCCCAACAGAGAGGTTTAGTTACCCATGAGTGCGAAGGAAATCACAATAGATATTGTTATTATACCACAATAAAGATTTCGTGTAGTAGTAGTGTGGTAGGCGTTAGGCGTGAATTCCTAGCAAAGTAATGTTTCTCTTATTGCGGAAATTAAGAATTGAATAGATGAATAGAAGAAGAATAAAAAGTAGAATTAAAAGTAGTAGTGAATGAATTGTAAGGTAAGATGAGAGTTGTTGTTAAGTAGAATGAATAAAAATCTCTAGCAAAATAGGGTATTTATAATACCCATATCCTATTCCTACTAAGCTAATGATATAATTAACCAAATCCTACTAAGCTAATGAAATACTTAACCCAATTGTACTAGGTTAATGTATCATTATCCTAATCCTAATAAATTACTGCTAGTCCCCAAAGACTTCAGAATTGTTGTTTTAGCCCGGGACAGATTTTCCATGCGCCACTTTTGGTCCTTGGCGTCCAAGACTCCCTTTTCTCCTTTCGTGAAGCTTTCTTTGGCGTCAAGTTATCCATAAAATGCTGAATTTTGCATCATTTATACCTGAAACTTTGCTAATCATGTTCGTTAGCTCACTTACAGGAAAAAGGACTAAAAGTGCATGAAATATATAATTTGTTCTCAAAACATTGCTAAAATATGGGTAAAATATAGCACTATAGGCGTGTAAATTCGCCTATCATCAACACCCCACACTTGAAGCTTTGTTCGTCCTCGAACAAACTATCATGTCCATCTAAACATCAACTTAGGGTTATACAGTATCAACACAAAATATTCATCAAGACAAGCACAACAATTATCAACAAAGAGTAGTTTTCTGATCATTAGTAGAAACAATTCAACCTCCAACATAGACTCGTGATGGTAGTTAATTCATATCCAAAAGTTAAGGTACAAAGATTTATACACAACTACCCAAAATTCATCAACCATGTGTGTCTCACAATATATTACCCATAATCACTCACAAGTATAGCATATTTTTCAAACATGGGTATAGAAATATCCTTGCTCTCGCTCTCACAAAGAATTCATATGCAGCAACTGATGACCATAGGCTTACCCTTAGTGTAATACTCCACTAAATTTCAGAATGCGAAGCTTAGGATCAACTAGGTCTTTTACGGGTTGTAATGTAGGCTAAGGGACAGGTAGGACTATTTTGGCAAGAAATAGTGACTATGTTCCTAAGCGCTTTAATACATCACATTGTATCATTAACACTTTTCTTTCAAACAACCTTTC
The DNA here is from genome assembly GCA_030864225.1 of Capsicum baccatum var. pendulum. Taxonomy (NCBI): domain Eukaryota; kingdom Viridiplantae; phylum Streptophyta; class Magnoliopsida; order Solanales; family Solanaceae; genus Capsicum; species Capsicum baccatum. The sequence goes on along the minus strand of CM061561.1, from coordinate 158,787,537 downwards.
TACCTTCTTTTATTCTACCACCCTTTTTCTCCTCTTTTGTTTTCAATTTTAAGCAACTTTTCAGCTTTCCTTTCCTTTTTCTTTTCATAACATACCTCTTATGATATCAATTCTTTTTCATAACAAATTCAAGAACCATTACATTCTAAAGCATCATACTTACCCAACTTCCTCTTATTTTGTCACATGACTTTACACTTTAAAGCTCTTAGGAATTTGGATCAAATTATGGTCTTGAAAAAAAATGGATTAGGCTTACATATAAGGCTGTCAAAGAACATAGGCTAAAGGCTCAAAAGAGTTTAACTAGGATGATGTCCATGGGTAGGTTAGAATGAAGGTAAAAAATTACAGGTTTCCAAAGAAATGCCTAAATCATCTCCTAAACTTGCACTCTTTATTTTTGCTTTACATACATACCAGGCAAGTTCTAGCATCAGCCACAAACATAGAATATACAATATCCTCACACATACAAGGCACATGGTCGACTTTATTGGGAGTAGTATAGACTCTTGACCCAATAACTGAAGGAATTATACCACACAATATTAGGTAGTGAGTCACAATTAGAGCCTAAACGTCTCAATAGATATGATTTTAGCACAAACTCTTGTTATAATCTCATGCTGCCTATTAGAATAATTTTATGCGAAGCTAAGTAAAAAACAAAAAAAAACAAAAAACGAAAAAAAACTCAAACAAACAAACATAAATAAATGCAAATGCGGATAAAGGAGTAGAGCATGCAAATACCCCCACACTTAGACGGGACACTTCCCTCAGTGGAAAATAAATACGAAGAACCTGGTCAGTCGGTCTCCTCCTCTATGTCGGGGGTCATACCCCCTTCGTCGGAATCATCATAGGAGTCGTCATCATCAGAATTCTCCTCCACGTCGGAGTCTGGCATTCGTCGCTCATCATCGGTCGGCACATCGTCATCAAGAGGTTCCTCAATGTATGTACCTACTCCACACATCTCCCTTGCATGCACATTCATTGGATAGTCATGATCCAGCTGTTGGATCTCTGCAGCAGTTGGAACACATCCACCACTCATCATTGTGAACCGAGTCATGCCATAAAGATGGCGAAAGAAACTCTCATCCCGAGCATGCCTCTCTGCCGTAGTAAGGTTGACGCCATGTGTGGTTTTAGCATCTTTGACCTTTGTGAGGTCAACCTTCTTTGGATTGTTTGGGAGTCTATGATCAGCCGGTTCCTCTTCGATGTCTTCCTTCCTCAAGATAGGAGTCAACAAGTTGTCGAAACTGAAATGGGACCGCTTGTGTAGCCTGGATTTCCGCATGGTGGATCGAATAATTGCCCCAAAGTTGATAGGGACATTCGTCATCAGCGCGCATACCAATCACACTTTATCTCTTGTTATCTGGGTGTACTAGGTCCCTGGTATGAGGCAAGAGTTGACAATACGCAACCATATCCTTGCTTCCTTATTCAAAGGAGCATATGGGAAGGTGTTGTGTCGTCCAGTGTCTTTTTGTCTGCTCCACCTTGTCATGGATCTACTTCTACAAAGTGTGTGTCGAATTGCTCTATATGAAGGTCTACTGTACAGCTCTTTGAATGGTGATGGATCGACTGAAGGCAAGCCAAGAAAGGAGTTGAAGAAATCTGCATTGAGTTGTAAAACTTGGCCCCGAATCTTGACCTCGTTGCCTGTGGTTTTCGGAGACCAGTTGGCATAAAATTCTCTTGTCAAATCGAGATTACATTCTCCCATGTCTCGGAAGATGAAATCAAAATGTAATGCCATGATCTTGGCCAACATGCGCGGCTCCTTCTTCGCTAGGCTTTCCTTGTTTATCAAGTCCACATGAACATATTTTCTTTCCTTGTTGTTCCTATAGCATTCCTTCGCTTCCTCCTCAAGAACCCATTTTATTCCAAACACGCGGCGTGGTAATTGCATTGAGGATGATTCTCCTTGCTCTTTGCGGCCTCTTTTCTTGCCTTTGTGGGAAGTGGTAGCCTTATCTTTGCCTTGTCTTGATTTGGGTGCCATTGTACCTGAGACTTAGAACAATGTTCATGTTAGCATCATCTCAATGGATACAATCTATACACAAGCAATAGGGGTACCACCCCACACTTAGATTGTTGATACAAATTAGTGAAGTAAAAGTGGTCGATTACTTAGACTTCATCGACATATGTTTTAGGTGTTATATTCCAACAATCAAATCAGAGATGTCACCCTTCTTGTAATCTTTGCAAAACTTTCATGATGGATATAGCAAGACTACTACATAGGGATTACATGAAGGTATAGCATCTAACAATAATCACAACCTCCTATGTTGGCAGGCCACTATAAGTCTCATTCCGATGAACAAGTCATTCCAACATGTAAGTATTAAAGTGACAAGATTATGCAATGTTAATGACTATGGCAATTCCGTAAGTAGTATAACAATGCATCAAAATCAAATTCAAGTTGGAAACAAGTTAAGATTATCCCAACGTATATGTTCACTCACTTGGTTGTGTATCAACAATTCAAACACATTCTTATCACCAATATTTCTTCAAGATTTAGCAATTCATAATAGGCATGATAATGTAGTACTTATGAAAAATAAATGAAGAACAAAGAAGTACTTACTTGATTAATGCCTTTGGTTGATGTTCTTGTGAATAATTAGAGCAAAAGGAAAATGTTTTGAGATGATTTGGAGAGTATGTGCGGCGCCTAGTTAGGTTTTTCAATGTGTTTGTGTTTCAAGACTAAGTCTCCTATTTATAGAAAAAGGTTGGGTTGGGTTTTGACCTATTTAAAATTGGTTTTGGAGACAAAAAGTGACCATAGGCGGCGCCTTTAGCTTTGCCTATGCTTGGCATAGGCAGCGCCTTTTGCTTTGCCTTTGGTGAGCATAGGCGGCGCCTAGTGCAAAGCCTTTAGTGACCATAGGCGGTGTCTTTCACTTTGCATTTGAGATTCAGAGACAAAAGGCTTTAGCATAGGCGGCGCCTATGCTATGGCATACTTGAGCATGGGCGGCGCCTATGCTATGGCACACTAGATTCCGAGACCTTAGGCCATAGTATAAGCCTTGCCTTGTTCGTGGCCTAGTTTTACCTAGGCCTAGCCTTGTTTGATGCCTATATTTTCATGAGCAATGCGCAATCCATAGCCTTTTTCATCTTCATTCCTAACTTACCACCTTTACCATGCAATCCGTCCAAATCGAAATTTGAAACCGATCTCCTCGTTGTATACCTCTTGCACCTACATTTGCTCAAAACCAATGAAAATGATTAGTACGATGGGTTGCCTCCCACCAAGCGCCTTAGTTTTGGTCGTAGCACGACTCTTCTTTTTGGATTTTTATTAATCAAAAGCAAAACACATACTAGAACAAAAAAAATGAAAAACAATAAACGATGGGTTGCCTCCTATCTAGCGCCTTATTTATTGTCGCGGCACGACATAGTTACCTTGAGTACTTAGACTTTGTCGATATAAGTGATGGCCATATAATTTATCGAATCAAGAGGACCGATATAGGGTTTAACTCGTAGGCCATTCACTTCGAAGAAAACACCATTGGTGTCTTCCAACTCAACTACTCCAGACGAGTAGACTTGGATAACTTTGTATGGACCAGACCACTTGGACTTTAACTTACCTGGGAATATCTTCAATCTGGAGTTGAAGAGAAGCACCATATCATCCTTTTGAAAGTTTCGTCGAATAATCCGCTGATCATGATACTTCTTCATCCGCTCCCTGTATAGGTCCGATCTCTCATAAGCATGTAGACGGAATTCATCCATCTCGTTCAGTTGCTCCAATCTCAGATTCATTGCATCATCCCAATTCAGATTCAATCGCTTTAATGACCACAATGCCTTATGCTCAAGCTCAATGGGTAAGTGACAAACCTTCCCATAAACCAGTTGATAAGGGGACATGCCAATTGGTGTTTTGAATGCAGTCCTATAGGCCCATAGTGCATCGTCCAACTTCAGAGACCAATTTGTCCTATTAGCATTTACCGTTTTAGCAAGGATTTGCTTGATCTCTCAGTTGGAAACCTCTACCTGGCTGCTAGTTTGTGGGTGATAAGGCGTGGCTACCTTATGTTGCTTGACACCATATTTTGCCAACACGGATTTGAATAGCTTGTTGCAAAAGTGAGATCCTCCATCGCTTATAATAGTACGTGGTACTCCAAAGTGAGAGAAGATATTTCTCTTTAAGAATGCTACAACACACTTTCCCTCATTGTCGGCCAACGCTGCAGCTTCAACCCATTTTGAGACATAATCTACAACAACTAGGATGTACTTCATTCCAAACGAATTTACGAATGGACCCATGAAATCAATAACCCATACGTCAAAGAGCTCTACTTCAAGGATTTTTGACATGGGCATCTCATGGTGTTTCGAAATATCACCTTGTCTTTGGCATTGGTCGCATCTTCTAACAAAGTCGTAGGCATCTCTGAATATCGAAGGCCAATAATATCCACTTTGCAATACCTTTCTTGCTGTCCGATTACCTGCGTGATGTCCACCAACTTGGGAAGTGTGGCATGCTTCCAATATATTAGGCACCTCTACATGGGATATACATCGTCGAATAACACCATCCGTACATCGTCGAAACAAATATGGCTCATCCCAAAAGTAGTGTTGTACATCATGCATAAACTTCCTCTTTTGATGGTAAGATAAGTTTGCAGGTATCACATTACTCACCACAAAATTTGCAAAGTCGGCATACCATGGTAATCCTTCCATTGTTGCTGCTAAGATCTCCTCATCAGGGAATGCATCATCAATCTCGATTTCAGGCTGCGCCACATGCTCTTTCTCGAGTCTAGACAGATGGTCAGCCACTTGGTTCTCACAACCTCTTCTATCTTTAACCTCGAAATCAAATTCTTGCAGCAGCAAAACTCATCAAATTAGTCTTGGTTTTGCATCCTTCTTTGTCATTAGATACCTTAGATCTGCATGGTCTGTATGAACTATCACTTTGGTACTCAACAAATAAGCTCGGAACTTCTCAAACGCATACACAATCGCTAGGAGCTCTTGTTCTGTGACAGTGTAGTTCTTTTGGGCTTCGTTCAGGACCTTACTCGCATAGTAGATAGGATGAAATAGCTTCTCCTTTCTTTGTCCAAGTACAGCACCAACGGCTACCCCACTAGTGATCTTTGAGTGTCCATGAATTTAGCTTTCGGTAGTCCATGCATACCCTCCATCCGGTGACGGGTCTAAGTGGAATAAGCTCATTCTTTTCATTCACGACCACCGTCATGCCTCCTTTCTTGGGAACACATTGCACTGGGCTTACCCATGTACTATCAAAGATTGGATACACAACTCCTACATCTAACCACTTAATTATTTCTTTCTTCACCACTTGTTGCATAGGTGGGTTTAGACGCCTTTGATGCTCAATGGTGGGTGTGAAATTCTCTTCAAGATGAATCTTGTGTGTACAAATCCCAGGTGGAATACCAATAATATCCGCAATGGTCCATCCAATGGCTCTTATATACTTCTGTAGAATAGCAATGAGAGCTGCAACCTGTTGCTCACCCAAATCTACCGCCATAATAACTGGAAGTGTATTTCCGCTTCCTAAGAATGCGTACTTTAAATGACTTGGCAGCTCCTTCAATTCTAACGTGGGTGGCTCTTCAATAGATGGCTTAGCTGGTGGTGTGGGTCAATTTTTGAGATCAAGGTCCAACTTTTTGGGAGCATGGCGATATGTCCCTAATCCTGATAGAGCACAAATAGCTTCTTCACAATTTTCAGCATCCTTACTCTCACCATTCATAAGCAAAGTCGCCAATGAGTCATCAATCAGCTGCTCCTCTTCAAGTAATTCTTTCTCATCATCAAAGTAAACATCAGCCACCGAGAATACATTCGGCTCTTTGGGTTGCTTCATTGATTTGCAAACATCAAAGCAAACTACTTCGTCATTTATTCGGAATGAAAGCTCATTAGCTCTCAAATTAATAAGCACACTTCCCGTAGAAAGGAAAGGGCGCCCCAAGATTATGGGAACTTCTGAATCTGCCTCACAATCCAAAATAACAAAGTCTGCCGAAAAGATGAATGAAGAAACCTTTACCAATACATCACATAGAATACTAACAGGTCGTTTTACCGATCTATCCGCCATTACGAGCCTCATATTGGTTGGAGTAGGATCACTTAACCCCAACTTTTTATAGATAGATAGTGGTATCAAATTGATGCTGGCTCCTAAATCACATAATGCCTTGGAGAAATTTAAAGATCCAACGGTGCAAGGAATAGTGAAAGCACCGGGGTCAGCCTTCTTCTGAACTATTGATCGGGTCGCGATTGTGCTGCAGTGATGAACATCATCTTTCAACTCATAACTTGCTATCCGCTTCTTTGTCAAAAGTTCCTTCATAAATTTTGCATACTCAGGCATTTGTTCAAGTGCCTCCACCAATGGAACATTAATGGTCAGCTGCTTTAACATAGTCATGAATTTGCTGAACTTCGTGTCATCCACCACCTTCTTCAATCTTTGAGGGAAAGGTGGTGGTGGGTATGGAATTTTTCTCTCCACGGCTTTCTTCTCCTCTTTATTCCGTTTTTCAGCTTTTTCAGGTTGCAAATCATTGGGGTTGACGTCATGGACGTCGTGGCCTTGTTCTGCGGAAGCTTCTCCTTTTGCTTTATCATCAATATCCGCTGTTTTGTCAACCACTTGCTTACTTTTTGCTGAAGTTTCCAGCACCTTACCACTTCGGGTAGTAATGTCCATGCATGACCCATCATTCCTTGGGTTTTGCACAGTATCGCTAGGTAAAGTGCCAGCCTTTCTTTGATTGAGTGCTGCTGAAAGTTGGCTCAATTGCTGCTCTATTTGCTTGATTGAAGTGGAATGAGAATCAACTATATGTTTTATAGAGGATAAATCATTAACTACCTCTGTTACTCCCGCGCTTGTTGCTTCCACTCCTTTCAATATTTTAGCCAGCATGTCTTCCATACTTCCAGAATTAGATGTGGTGGCGTCACGTCTTCCAGGGGGAACGTACAAACCACTCTTTTCATTCTTGTTCTTCCAACTTCCTTGGTCCTTGTTTCCAGATTTATCATAGTAGTTCCGACCTTGGTTTCCTTGGGTATTCCCTCGGAAAGCCCCCTGATTGTTCAAGTAGTTGGCCTCTTCTTCCGAATCAGATTCGTCTCTTCCTTTTGACGCAATAGCTTTGACTTTTTCGGTCTTCCCTGATAATAAATGCTTTGTAAGAATATCCATTTGTGTTTTCATGTACGCCATATCTTGATCACGTTCTTCTTCTCTTCTTCTTTGGTCTGCAGTCATGCCAATAGATAAAGTGGGGCTTGCTACCACAGAATCCCTGGTATGCCAAGATCTACTTTGCTTCGTCATACGATCTAACATATTGCTTGCTTGACCAAAGGTGAGGTCCATAAAAGATCCTCCAGCCGCACTATACACCACTGGTTTAGTTATTGAATTCAAGGCTCTGTATAATATCTCCATTAGGTGAACATTAGTCATGTGATGGTTTGGGCATCTCGCTAGCTTTGTCTTGAACCTCTCCCATGTTTCATGAAGGGCTTCTGTTGGAAGCTGACGAAAGTTGCTGATTTCATCTCTCAATTGTGCTCTTTTGGATGGTGCAAAGAATCTTTCTAGGAAAGCGTCTCTCAATTGCCTCCAATTTGTAATAGAATCAGGAGTTAGCCCATTCAACCATAGAGTTGCCTCCCCGGACAGAGACAATGGAAATAGACGTAATCGAATTGCATTCTGACCAACACCAGGATTGTCAAACGACTTGCATGTAGAAATAAAGTTGATGAGATGCATATTCGGATCATCACCTGCTAGTCCACCAAATAATCCCTTGAGTTGCAATAACTGAATCATGGTGCTTGTGATGTTGAACTTGGCTCCGGGCGCTAATGGTGGAGGAATAATGGCTCCTGTGGCTCCGGCTCCATCAAGATCATCATCATCATCGTCAAAAGCTGGTTGCATGGGTTGGCGATCATACCTAAATCGAGCTTGACGACCTCTTCTGTTGGCAGGTGTTGCGATTTCAGCATCATGCCTTAGGTTTAGTAACTCGTCATCACCTAAATCCTCATCGTCAGGATTTGTTGCTCGCCCAGGGTTATCAATGTTTTGTTGGTGTACTTGGGCGGCGGCAAGAGCAGCTAATCTCGCCTGCTCCTGTTGAGCAGCCATTCTTTTTATTTACGTTCGTGCCTCCATTCTGCCAATTCGTTGTGGTTCAGTATTGATAGGTAATAACGGTTGACCAGAACTTCGAGTATGGGGCATGCACTGAATAAAAACCTGCAGTAAACAAAAACAAAAACTAAATGTAAAAGTACAAGAATCTTTGACCAAAGGGTCTAGTAATTATCATAAACTTAATTGACACTCGTATTCCCCGGCAACGACGCCAATTTTTGATAACGCTCAATCTACAGCTCTCGTAGGAGTGTAAAGCGGTCGTAGTCAAATATAGAACCCAACTGGGTTGGGTATCGATCCCTCAGGGAATAGCTTGGTCAACAAGTAAGCAACGATTACTAAACTTTTAGTGCAAGTCTCGTAAAAAAGGTGGATTGTAATGTGTAACCAAAATATTAAAGTAAAAACTGAAAATAGCAAAGTAAAAAGAAAGAATGTTTAGTAGGTTGTAAAACAATGAGAATTGAAAAGTTGGGGTTTTGTCTACCTTCTGAGTTTACGTCTCTATTAGCTATGAGTTATGCGGAATTCAGACATGCATGTGCTTATAGAGAATTGTATTCGATGGTAAATCCAGGCGTCTTTCAACCTATTCGAGGATTATTTCACTTTAAATCTTTCGAGCTTAAATCGTATCTAATGGTACAAATTCTCCAAGAGGTTACTCCAGTTACGGCACTAACTTTTTAATAGGGGATGGGACCCTACTACCTTGACATTATCTCTTTTCCAGACATATAACTTTTTTTTCGAACAAGTTAATGCTATACTGGCATATTCTTGCGTTTGCAACCACAAAGAATTTAGATTAAGATGAAGAGAATAATGATATAAGCAACATACGTGTCACAAACTCACAAACTCATAGCAATAGATAGTATCTCATACGGCTTCCATAACCCCAACAGAGAGGTTTAGTTACCCATTAGTGCGAAGGAAATCACAATAGACATTGTTATTATACCACAATAAAGATTTCGTGTAGTAGTAGTGTGGTAGGCGTTAGGCGTGAATTCCTAGCAAAGTAACGTTTCTCTTGTTGTGGAAATTAAGAATTGAATAGATGAATAGAAGAAGAATAAAAAGTAGAATTAAAAGTAGTAGTGAATGAATTGTAAGGTAAGATGAGAGTTGTTGTTAAGTAGAATGCATAAAAATCTCTAGCAAAATAGGGTATTTATAATACCCATATCCTATTCCTACTAAGCTAATGAAATACTTAACCAAATCCTACTAAGCTAATGAAATACTTAACCCAATTGTACTAGGTTAATGTATCATTATCCTAATCCTAATAAATTACTGCTAGTCCCCAAAGTCTTCAGAATTGTTGTTTTAGCCCGGGACAGATTTTCCATGCGCAACTTTTGGTCCTTGGCGTCCAAGACTCCCTTTTCTCCTTTCGTGAAGCTTTCTTTGGCGTCAAGTTATCCATAAAATGCTGAATTCTGCATCATTTATACCTGAAACTTTGCTAATCATGTTCGTTAGCTCACTTACAGGAAAAAGGACTAAAAGTGCATAAAATATATAATTTGTTCTCAAAACATTACTAAAATATGGGTAAAATATAGCACTATAGGCGTGTAAATTCGCCTATCATCATTAATCTAGTTACGGCACTAACTTTTTAATAGGGGATGGGACCCTACTACCTTGACATTATCTCTTTTCCAGACATATAACTTTTCTTTCGAACAAGTTATGCTATACTGGCGTATTCTATGCGTCTGCAGCCACAAGAATTTGCATTAAGATGAAGAGAATAATGGTATAATCAACACACGTGTCACGAATTCACAAACTCATAGCCTTATATAGTATCTCATAAGGCTTCCATAACCCCAACAGAGAAGTTTAGCTATTCATGAGTGCGATGGAAATCACAATAGACATTATCATTATACCATAATAAAAGATCTCACGTGTAGTATGGTGTGGTGCTAGGCGTGAATTCCTTGCAAAATAGCGATTCTCTTGTTGTAAAATTAAAAGTCGAATAGATGAAAAATAATGTCAACAATGAATTAATAAAGAGAATTATTTTGATGGATAGATGGATGGTGGATGGATGGGAATTGATGGAATGGGGGAATTGTGAGGAATGAATTAAAATCTCTAGCAAAATAGGGTATTTATAATACCCATATCCTATTCCTAGTAAGCTAATGAATTACTTAACCCAATCCTACTAGGTTAAGGTATCATTATCCTAATCCTAATAAATTACTGCTAGTCCCCAAAGTTTTCAGAATTGTTGTTTTTGCCCGGGATAGATTTTCCATGCGCCACTTTTGGTCCTTGGCGTGTAAGCTTTCCCTTCCTTCTTTCGTGAAGCTTTCTTTGGCGTCAAGTTATCCATAAAATGCTGAATTCTGCATCATTTATACCTGAAAACTTGCTAATCATGTTTGTTAGCTCACTTACAGGAAAAAGGACTTAAATTTCATGAAATATATAATTTGTTCTCAAAACTTGACTAAAATATGGGCAAAATCTAGTTCTATAGGCGTGTAAATTCGCCTATCATCAACTACAAGTCAAGAAGGTTATTGTAAGACCCCGCAAAGTTCCCTCATAGTCCGAGCCTTAGAGCGTATCAAGTGAAGTGTAATTCCGACCCTAAAAGATTGAGAAGAGACTTAATAAGTAATTGGTGTTTAAACCATATAGACCTTTCTTAAATTTGACCTTTTTTCATGTAAAGAATTGAATTAGCTTTCCAACGATATCAATTTCATCTAAATTCGGTATCGGGGTGAGAAGTTATGGTCGTTTTACTGAGAGTTTTTGGAACCGCCCAGGTGCGACGGACGATCCGACGGACCATCGAGTCTGCGATGGACCTTCGTACGGTGCATCACAACCAAGGAAGTAACCCCATTTTCTGGCCCAAGTGCGACAGCCAAAATTAAATTAGCATTTTTCACCCATTGTTATTGGTTGCAATCTTTTGATGTTTTCCATGAATTAAGAGTCTAATGGCATAATGTTTACATTTTTTCTTGAGAAATTGCAGCTGGGTCTATACCCCATGAGTTTAATCCTTGAGAAGTTAATAGTTGAAATGTTTGACATTTTGAACAAATTGCTGAAATTTTCAGATTTCTACATGAGTTATGAATCTATATGATATCTATTATGCTTTTGATGAGTTTTAACTTGATATTGAATTATGGGTTATTAAGCCCTACTTGACACTTGAGATTTTATGAACTCTTGTGCTATAAGCACCCATGATTTGAGTATTTTGAGATTATTGAGAAATGTTTTGACCTAATGGTCATTGAATTTTGAAATCCACTCTACTACATGAGGTTACTGATTTGATTATTGGGTTTGTGGTAAACCATGAGATAATTTCTAAAAGTGTATTTTTATGAGCCAAGCACAAATAATCTAAAGGGAGTAGTATTTAGCACCGAGAGGGTAAGTTACTACGGTTTCTTACCCCAAAAGAATGTGCCACCGTAGGTTGGGCCTAAGACCGAATTTATGATTATTATTGGGCCTAAGGTCGAGTTGATATTGGACCCAAGGCCGAGTTTATTTAGTGATCACTGGACCTAGGTTATACTCCTTGGCAAGAGTATGACGTCTCTCCCCAACGTGAGGTCTCTTCCTTAGGAGGACAAAACGTTGTACTCCATGTATCTCGCATGGTTTATGTCGGTTAAGAGAACCTTACTTGACATTTAAACTTCGATATCAGTTACTCCCTAAACTAAAGTATTTTCCATTGAGCTAAGATATTTTATTTTAAAACTAAAATACTTTCCGTTGATATTAGTATTTTTCCCTAAAGCTTAAAATGAGATATTTTTCTAATGTGAATGAAATGCATTCAAGTATGTTCCAAAGTTATATGACTTCGAATTCCAAGTAATTGAGTTCAAAAGAGTTACGAGTTCTTGAGCATTGAAGAAGTTTTACTCTCCATGAGACATATGCATGAGTTGAAAGTATTGCTTAAAGTTTTCTTTAGCCTTGAGTAATGAGAATTAGAGAAGAGCATAAATTTCAAAGCTAAAAGTATAATAACTCACGAGATTGTGTTATATGTTCCATTTTACATGATTCACGAGCTTTGCATTTTATGCTTATTCAAGCCATGCGAGTCATTACTTATTACATAAATAATTTGATTAAAGAGTATTGATGTTGTTCTATATAAATGTATACACCCCACATACTCAGTACATTCCCAAGTGTTGATCCACATATACGTCTATGTGCTACATTGTCTTATAATGTATGCTTAGGTGCTCAGTCCCAGCCTCGTTAGTGACTTTCGAGTACCTCTATCTATATTCCTATAGTGGTGAGTCCTCATGGTTCGATGACCTATTCTTAGACATTTCTGCATTTAAGAGACCATGTTTTTACTTTCATATCATTTTGAGTCAGTTGGGGACCTGTCCCAACGTCTCTCTAGTTCATGAATTAGTAGAGGCTTTGTCAGACTATTTATCAAATTGTGATTGTGTTGAGAATTCCAGTATTGTGGTCACTTGGACCAAGTATTTTCTCTGTATCTCCCTTCATATGATATGACTATGCTAGTGTTTGAATTATTTCATCTTGAAATGATTGTTATTACTAGAAACAGGCTCAAAGGGTTAGCTTGGGGCTAGTTATAGCCTTAAGCACCATGTGACATCTCGAGAGGTGATTTCGGGTCGTTACAAACTTGGTATCAGAGCCTAAGGTTTTAAGGAGTCCTAGGGAGTCTGACAAGCCGCGTTGAGTAGAGTTTTGATCATCAGTGTGTAGCGCGCCATATCTATAAGCAAGAGGCTATAAGACATTTTAGGAAAAAGTTATTTATTCTTTCAAATTCTAGCATGCCTACAATGGTCCCTCTTATCTAATTATCCGTGCTCTTTTATTTTCAAAAAATGCCTCCCCAAAGAGCTAATGTCCATGGAAAAAATGATGAGTAACCCCCACTTATTGACCCTTTGAATGAGACGGTGTCTCATGCTGAGTTTCGGGTGGACTTTCAGGTGTTAGCCCAAGAAGTCACCATCAATTTTCAAGCCAATAACCAGGCCGCAAATGATAACCAGCAGGGAGGTGATGTAGCCACGGCTAGAATTTATGTTTTATACGGACAAATCTGCCAGAGTTTTATGGGTCTAAGGCAGATAAGGACCCATAGTTGTACCTTGAGAAGGTGAGAAAGATCACGCAGGTGATGCATATTTCTGAGGAAGAAAGTGTTGATTTGGCATCCTACAGGCTAAAGGACATTGCTTATGAGTGGGTTGTATTGTGGAGGAAGGGTAAAGGCAAGAATGTCGCTCCTATGACTTGACAGGTGTGCCAAGATACATTCTTGGAAAAGTTCTTTCTTGTTGAGATCAGGGAGGCAAAGATTAAGGAGTTTATGAACTTGAGGTAGGGCTCCATGACTGTTAAGGAGTACTAGTTGAAGTTCAATTAGTTGGCCAAGTATGCTCCTAATTTGATTTCTGACAGTCAGGCTAGTATGAGCAAGTTTGTAATGGGTGTTTCTGGTTTGGTACTAAAAAAGTGTAGGACTGCGATGCTGCATAGGGATATGGATCTGGCTAGGTTGATGACATATGCCCAGCAGATAGAGGCGGATAAGATTAAAGAGAGAGATAGAGTGAGGAGTAACAAAAGAGCTAGATCTGAGCAGCATGAGTTTAGCCAGCCTAGGTTCCATGGAGGGAACCGCCCTCAGTTTCCTAGACATTCATCTATGCCAGCGCCTTCATCAGCTAGTGCTCCCATGCCTAGAGGTCAGGCAGGATAAAGGGGGAAGGTCTTTTATGTCTAGGTCGTAGAACAGTATTGGTAATAGGCCCCGTTATCCTCCTTGTGCTAAATATGGTAGGGATCATCTCGGTGAGTGTTTCGTAGACCTGAGGGGTTGTTTTGGTTGTGGCAAGTAGGGCCACAGACATAGATATTGTCCTCATGCTAGACAGAGGAATAGAGATGCCCGACCTTAGGGACAGGCTACTAGTGTAACAGCTCCTGTACCCCATCCTACCCCTGCTCAGGGAGCTTCATCTAGTAATGCTGGAAGTCAGTGCCAGAATAGATTCTATTCCTTACCATCCTGTCAGGAGCAGGAGGCCTCTCCGTATGTTGTTACCGGTATGCTCCGTGTCTTTTGTTTTGATGTCGATCTGTTGTTGGACCCCAGATCAAGTCTCTCTTATATGACCCTACTTGTAGCTATGAATTTCAAAATGAGTCCCGAAAAGATTCTTGAGCCTTTCCTAGTCTCCACCCCTATAGGGGAGTCAGTTGTTGCTAGACAAGTGTACAGAGATTGTCTTGTTACTATTCTTTACAGGGTCATACTTGCAGATTTGATAGAGTTAGACATAGTGGATTTTGAACTTATTTTGGGTATGGATTGGCTTCATTCTTGTTATGTATCTATAAACTGTCGTACCCATGTGGTCAAGTTTCAATTTCCTGATGAACCAACCTTTGAGTGGTCCGAGAGTTTGGTATCTCCCAAGAGTCATTTTATCTCCTATCTCAAAGCCAGAAAGTTAATATCCAAGGGTTGTATCTATCACCTAGTTAGAGTCAAAGACACTAAGTCCGAGGCTCCAACTATTCAGTCAGTCGATATTGTTAATGAGTTTTCAAATATTTTTTCGGAAGATCTCCTAGGGGTACCTCCCGATAGAGAGATAGAATTCGGGATTAACCTTCTTCCCATTGCTCATCCCATTTCTATTCTGCCATACCGTATGGTACCTGCTGAGCTTAAGGAGTTGAAAGAGCAACTCAAAGATCTTTTAGACAAAGGTTTCATAAGGCCCAGTATTTCTTCTTGGGGCGCACCTGTCTTATTCGTGCGAAAGAAAAATAGTTCTTTGAGTATGTGCATTGACTATCATTAGCTTAACAAGGTCACAGTAAAAAATAAGTATTCTTTTCTGAAAATTGATGACCTAATTGATTAGTTGCAAGGTGCAAGTTATTTCTCCAAGATAGACCTTAGATCTGGCTATTACCAGCTTAAAGTCAGGGAATATGATATTCCAAAGATAGTGTTTTGAACCCGCTATGGTCACTTTGAGTTTTTAGTCATGTCTTTCGAGCTAATCAATGCCCCAGCAGCCTTCATGGACCTCATAAACCGAGTATTCAAGCAATATCTTCATATGTTTGTCATTGTCTTTATGGATGACATCCTTGTGTACTCCCATAATGATAATGACCAGGCAAATCACCTTAGAGTTGTCTTGCAAACTCTTAGATACCACCAGTTATTCGCCAAATTCAGTAAGTGTGAATTTTGGCTAAGGTCTGTAGCCTTTCTAGGTCATGTTATTTCAGTCAAAGGTATTAGAGTTGATCCCCAAAATCCAAAAGCTGTAAGAAATTGCCCTAGACCTATCTCTCCGTCTGACATTAGAAGTTTCTTGGGTCTAGCGGGCTACTACCGCTATTTTGTTGAGGGTTTCTCTTTTATTGCGTCTCCCATGAGCCAGTTGACCCGAAAGAAAGTTAAGTTCTAGTGGTTAGATTCCTGTGAGAAGAGTTTTCAGGAGTTGAAGACTCGACTTACTTCAGCCCCTATGTTGACTTTGCCTGATGGTACAAATGGTTTTGTGGTGTATTGTGATGCCTCTAGAATTGGTTTGGGTTATGTATTGATGTAAAGAGGTAAGGTTATAGCCTATGCCTCTAGGCAATTGAAGCTGCGTGAGAATAATTACCCAACCCATGATCTTGAGTTAGCTGTTGTGCTCTTTGCTTTGAAAATCTGGAGACATTATCTTTATGTAGTCCATGTAGATATGTTTACTAATCATAAGATCTTGCAGTATGTGTTTACTTAAAGAGAGTTAAATATTAGGCAGAGAAGGTGGTTGGAGTTGTTGAAAGACTATGATATGAGTGTGTTGTATCACCCGGGCAAGGCTAATGTAGTGGCAGATGCCCTTAACAGGTTGTCTATGGGTAGTATTGCTTATGTAGAGAAAGGTAAGAAAGAGTTAGCTCGTGATATGCATTATTTGGCTAGATTAGATGTTTGGTTGCTTGATTCAGCTGAGGGAAGTACTTTGGTGAAGAGTAGTTCTGAATCCTCTTTAGTTTCAGAAGTGAAGGAGAAGCAAGATAAGGATCCTAGTTTGGTTAGACTGAAGGAGGCAGTTAAGGACCAAAAGGTAGAGGTTTTCTCCCAAGGTGGAGATGGTGTGTTAAGATTACAAGGTAGATTATGTGTTCTATGTGTTGATGATCTAAGGCAGAGAATTATGGCTGAAGCGCATGGCGCGCGGTATTTTATTCATCCCGACACTACCAAGATGTACCGCGACTTGTGGGAAATCTATTAGTGGAATGGTATGAAGAAGGATATAGCTGAATTCGTAGCAAAATGTGCAATGTGCCAACAGGTTAAGGTAGAGCACCCAAGACCTGGTAGTGTGATGCAAGAGTTTGGTATACCCACTTGGAAGTGGAACGTGGTGAACATAGACTTCGTGACTGGGTTTCCTCTTTCGCATCATCATCATGATTCGATTTAGGTTGCTATAGATAGGCTGACTAAGTCCGTGCATTTCTTGTCCGTGCATACATCTTATACAGCTGAGGTTTATGCTAGATTGTATATCCGGAAGTTAGTCAGGTTGCATGGAGTTCCCTCGTCCATTATTTCAGATAGGGGCACTCAATTTATTTCTCAGTTTTGGAGGGCATTTTAGCAAGGTCTTGGTACCCAAGTTCTTTTGATTTCCACTTTTCACCCGCAGATAGATGGTCAGGCTGAGAGGACCATTCAGACCCTAGAGGATATATTGCGGGTGTGTGCTCTTGATTTCAAAGGTAGTTGGGATGAGCATTTTCCATTGATATAATTTTCCTATAACAATAGTTACCATGCTAGCATCGGGATGGCACCATTTGAGGCCTTGTATAGTAGGAGATATAGATCACTCGTAGGTTGGTTTGAAGTGGGAGAAGCTATTGTAATTGGTCGTGATGCAGTGTTTGAAGCTATGGAGAAATTTAAGTTGATTAGAGAGAGATTGAAGACTACCCAGAGTCGTCAAAAGTCATATGTCGATGTGAGGAGAATTGATATTAAGTTTAAGGTGAGTGATTTGGTGTACTTGAAGATTTTACCCATGAAAGGGGTGAAGAGGTTTGGTAAAAAGGGAAAGCTTAGTCCCCGTTTTGTTGGCCGTATAAAGTTTTGAGCCGTGTTGGTAAATTAGCCTATGAGGTTGAGTTTCCTGTGGAGTTGTCTGTCGTTTATCCTACTTTTTATGTCTCCATGCTTAAAAAGCATATTGGTAATTCTATTGTAGTAGATCCCTCAGAGAGTGCTGATATTCAGAACAGTCTTTCATTCGATGAGATTCCTGTGGAGATCCTAGATCTTCATATCCGTAGACTAAGGAACAAGGAAGTTTCCTTAGTCAAAGTTTTGTGGCGGAACCAGTCTTTTGAGGGTCCTACTTGGGAGGCAGAAGTAGACATGCGAGCTAAGTACCCGCACCTTTTTTCCGCGAGCTCAGATTAATCCGAAGGTATTGTTCTTCCTTAATTCAGCCCTTCTAATCTAAAGTTAATCTATATGTATCTATTCTTGCATGAGTTGTTTAAATTTCTGAGGTATTCAAGAGTTTAGAGAGACTTTGAGCCATTTAACAAATTGCTTCAGCTTTGTATACTCAGTTTTTCCTGTGTTCCTATTCTAACTAGAGACATCCAAGGACAAATATTTCCAAAGGGGAGCTATTGTAAGGCCCCGCAAAGTTCCCTCGTAGTCCAAGCCTTAGAGCGTGTTAAGTGAAGTGTAATTCTGACCCTAAAAGATTGAGAAGAGACTTCCCAAGTGGTTGGTGTTTAAACTATGTAGAATTTTCTCAAATTTGACAATTTTTCATGTAGAGAATTTAATTATTTTTCCAACGATACCAATTTCGTCCAAATTAGGTATCGGGGTGAGAAATTATGGCCATTTTATAGAGAGTTGTTGGAATTGTCCAGGTGCGACGGACGATCCGACGAACCATCGAGTCTGCGATGGACCATGACCACCCCTTTCATTAAGGGTATTTTAGCCATTTTTATATGTCGGCCCGTTGAAACCAAGGCAATAACCCCCTTTTCTGGCCCAAGTGCGACGGCTAAAATGATGGACCGTCAAGGATGCGATGGACGGTCGCTAGGACTGTCGCATTGACGCAATGTGGCCTCACCCTTTTCATTATAAGACGGAAGATCTGATGGACCGTTGCTCCAACCGTCGCATCAAGGCAGTGTGTCCCATTCCTGGCCAGCGTGTGACGGACGACCCGATAGACCGTCGTACTTGGGACGGACTTTTCGATCGTCGTAGTCCCCGTTCAGTTTTTTAACTCGTTTTAAAAAGCGAATTTTAGGTCTTTTCCATTTTAACCCTCAAATATATTCCAAATGAACTTGATAGCCTCATTATCTCCCAAAACATCCAAAGTCTAGGGTTTCTCCCTCAAGAGAAAATCTAAAACCCTTCTCCAAGAAATCTATGAAATCACCATAGATTCAACAAATTGAATTGAGATTTGAGTTCCCCAAGTTCAAGGGTTGCAAGAACCCTCTCTCAAGAGTAAGAAGAGTAGTTTAGAGCAAGCTTGTTCATCTAATTTCATAATCTAAGGTATATGGAATTTGAACAAGGGTAATTCTTTCATCCTTGTGCCCAAAGGCTTATTTAAACTATGATTTTCCACAATTTATGAGATTTTACATTAAATTGAATTGTGGTTTTCACCCATTGTTATTGGTTGCAAGCTTTTGATGTTTTCCATGAATTGAGAGTTTAATGTCATGATTTTTACATGTTTTCTTGAGAAATTCCAACTGGGTCTATACCCCGTGATTTTAATCCTTGAGAAGTTAATAGTTGAAATATTTGAGATATTGAAGTATATGAGTATGTTGAGATTTTGAGACAAATTGCTGAAATTTCCAAATTTCTACATGAGTTATGAATCTATATGCTATCTATTATGCTTTTGATGAGTTTTAACTTGAGATTGAATTATGGGTTACTAAGCCCTACTTGAGACTTGACATTTTATGAACTCTTGTGCTATAAGCACCCATAATTTGAGTATTCTGAGATTATTGAGAAATGTTTGGACCTAATGGTTATTGTGTTTTGAAATCCACTTGACTACATGAGGTTACCGATTTGATTATTGGGTTCGTGGTGAACCATGAGATTATTTTGAAAAGAGGATTTTTATGAGATGTGTGCAGATAATCTAAAGGGAGTAGTATTTATCACCAAGCGGGTAAATTACTACGATTTCTTACCCTAAAACTACATGCCACCGTAGGTTGGGCCTGAGGCCGAGTTTATGATATTTATTGGGCCTAAGGCCGAGTTTGTTTATTGATCACTGGACCTAGGTTATACTTCTTAGAAAGAGTATGACCCCTCTCCCCAACGTGAGTTCTATTCCTTAGGAGGATAAGACGTTGAACTCCATGTAGCTCACATGGTTTATGTTGGTTAAGAGAACCTCCCTTGACATTTAAACTTCGAGATCAGTTACTCCCTAAACTAAAGTATTTTCCATTGAGATAAGATATTTTCTTTTAAAACTAAAATACTTTCCCTTGATATGAGTATTTTTCCCTAAATCTTGAAATGAGATATTTTCCTAACGTGAATGAAATGCCTTCAAGTATGTTCCAAAGTTATATGAATTTGAATTCCAAGTATTTGAGTTCAAAAGAGTTATGAGTTCATGAGCATTGAAGAAGTTTTACTCTCCATGAAACATATGCATGAGTTCAAAGTATTGCTTAAAGTTTCCTTTAGCCTTGAGTAATGAGAATAAGAGAAGAGTACAAATTTCAAAGGTAAAAGTATAATGACTCACGAGATTGTGTTATATGTTCCATTTTACATGATTCATGAG
Source organism: Capsicum baccatum var. pendulum (assembly GCA_030864225.1). NCBI lineage: Eukaryota > Viridiplantae > Streptophyta > Magnoliopsida > Solanales > Solanaceae > Capsicum > Capsicum baccatum. The sequence goes on along the minus strand of CM061561.1, from coordinate 158,767,344 downwards.
CTTTTCATTTTACACTTTATCAAGCCATGTGAGTCATTACTTATTACATGCATGATTTGATTAAAGAGTATTGATGTTGTTTTATGTAAATGCATGCACCCCACATACTTAGTACATTCCCAAGTATTGATCCACATATACGTCTATGTGCTATATTGTCTTATAATGTAGGATCATGTGCTCAATCCCAGCCTCTTCAATGGGTTTTGAGTACGTCTGTCTACATTCCTACAGTGGTGAGTCCTCATGGTTCGAGGACCTATTCTCAAACATTTTTGCATTTGAGAGATTATGTTTTTACTTTCAGTTCATTTCAAATCAGTTGGGGACCTATCCCAACGGCTCTCTAGTTCATGGATTAGTAGAGGCTTTGTTAGACTAGTTATCAGATTGTGATTGTGTTTAGAATTCTAGTATTGTGGTCACTTGGACCGAGTATTTTCTCCGTATCTCCCTTTATATGATATGACTATGCTAGTGTTTGAATTATTTCATGTTGAAATGAGTGTTATTACTAGAAACAGGCTCAAAGGGTTATCTTGGGGATATTTGTAGCCTTAAGCCCCGTGTGACATCCTGGGAGGCAATTTCAGGTCGTTACAGTTAAAAGGAGTTTTCCCAAAGCACAAGAGATGAAGGCAGCCATTCTAGAAGATGGAGATCTACACAATATGACGTATGATGAACTATGAGGTAATCTTCTTTCTTACAAATTAAATCATATCAACCGGTACAAAAAAGAAAAGAAAAAGAAGATTGTATCCTAAGATATGGACAACAGAGATCTCAACAATCCTTCAAGAACAATGACTACCCAAGAAATGATGATAGATTTTATCACTATGGCAAGCCTGGACATATTAAACAAAATTTTCCTGAATTGAGAAGGAGATCATCAAAGAAACACAAAAACTTTAGGTCATGGAGTAAAGAAAATAAAACAGAGGAAGACACAAAAACTGTAAACATATGTTTCTTGGCTATAAAAGAATCAAGTGAAGTAAGACCCTTCAGTTGTCATAATTGTAGCATATTGCCATCAAATCTTGATATTATACATGATGAAATTCAAAAAGCCATCAACAAATATAATAAGATTGCATAAGAAAGAAAAAATGGGAAACTCATTTAAATGCTAGGATCGCTAAAGATAAAGGGACTGATAGATTCTCTTAGAAGTAAACGAAATTGAAGTTAACTTGCTTCAAGAGGAACTTGATGAGATTAAGATGCAACTTAATATCATCAAAAAATCACCAAGTCACGTCTCAATTAAATCTAATAATTTTGAAAGGAAATCTCCCAGTCACATCTCTAATATGTTCACAGTAAAGTCTGATTCTTACTCGTTTGCATCTGCTAAATTTATCTCATTATTAACTAGCTTTTATACCTATGGTAGAAAGGTCAAAAATTATACAAATACAGAAACAGTCTTGCATAACATTGATTTGCAGACCAAAGGAAACTGCTTCTAACCCTCCAGGACCCAAGAACACTTGGGTACCTAATAGAAACTATTTTTTTTGGTTTTGCATAAACACACCCAAAGAAACTACAATAAATAAATATTGATAATAGATAGTGGGTGTTCCGGGCACATGATAGGAAATAAAAAAGTTTCAGATCTGTAAAGGAAATAGACGGATCTCAAAAATTGTGTGAAAATGCTAAAATAGAATTCGTAAGAGTCAGCTCTGTGAAAATAAGCGCATCCTGTGACTTAATTTAAGTTTACCTTATAGATGGATTCAAGTATAATTTGCTTAGTATCAGTCAACTATACGATTCTAGATTTTATGTATTATTTAATAATGTAAAATGCACCATCAGTAATTCCACAAGAAATATCACCCTTATAGGTGATCGAATTAAGAATGTCTATGTTTTAAATAATGTTGATTTACCTATATTGACTTGTCTTACTGATCAAACTTGTGAACTTTGGCTATGGTATAGAAAGCTTGTACTTGCACGTATGCATGCTATCGAGAAGCTTCTAGAGTTGAACTGGTTAAAGGTCTGCTTAAGATTAAGCTTGAAAAGGACCACAACTATGAAGATGTCAACTTCGTAAGTAGACTCTAACATCATTAAAAGTCAAGGACATCATTAGTACATCCAATCTACTTCAAACTATCCATATAGTTTTTTTCTAACCTACCAAAACTGATAGTAGTTAGTGGTAAAAGATATGTTTTTGTTATTATTAATGATTTCTCACGATTTACATGGGTAATATTTCTTATTCACAAGCATAAAGTATTCACTAACTTTGAAGTATTTTATAGAAGAGTTCAAAGAGAAGTAGGATATTTTATATCCACTATTCACAGTGATCTTGGAGAAGAATTTAAAAATAAAGCCTTTGAAGAATTCTATGCACAAATGGATACACTCAAAATTTTTCTTCACCTCGTTCTCCTAAACAAAATGGAGTAGTTGAACCAAAGAACAGATCTTACAAAGAGACTGCCAAAATGATAGTATTGGAAAAAAGTCTGCCTAACCACATCTGGGCAGAAGCAATAAGCATAGCATGTTATATACTATCACGACCTGAACTAGGGCCTAGTCGTGATGGGTATCTAATGCCCACCGTAGGCCAGAGTTCACCCCCCTTAGCCTAACCTTCAGAGCCTAATAAATAAATACAGCAAAATCTAACCAAAATAGTAATAAAGATAGATGAATCAAATGTAATCCAAGAGTCAAAACAATATGACCAATCATCTCAACACTTGTCCACAAAAGACTTTAAAACCATAAATACCAACTAAGTCGGGACATGCCCCCGACTATGAACAAAAAGAATCCAATTAGAAAAAATAAAAGATAATAAAAATAACATAAATGAATGGGCTTTCCGAAAGATGGAGGCTCACCACTTCAGAGCAGATCCACAGGAGCACCAAATCACCTAATGCCGCATAGGAGAAATCGAAAAACCTTCGGACCCTACATCATGAAATAATGCAACATCCACAGACGGTTAGTGGGAAAAGCACTAGCATGTAACTCAAGAGAAAGTGATACAATAATTCCATTGCCAAAAACAATTCAAAACCACATGCACAACATTTATGTATACATATATAGGATGTCGGGATAGGGAAAAGAGCCATAAACATGAGAGTTTAAAATACTAACTGAACTGTGCATCTTGCTCCGTCCTAAAGGCACCCACAACATATATGGTCTTCCCCTACTGAAAGGGCCCCGGTGTGTGTTAGTCACACGAATCGAGAAAACCAAAGGAAAGGCTAAATACAACAAGGTGATAGCCATCCAAAATATAATGTGTGCACCAAGCACACGGTCATATAGACCCCCACGCCGGCAAATGTGGTTTCCAGTGTTGGTTCCCCCGACACCAACAACTTTACGATGAGCTATATATTTTCCTTTAAGACCAATTTAAAATAGTTTGCTCATATATCCAACCATTAACTACGAGAAATTTATTAAGGCATTTACCAATATGGGATCGTTATACCAATATGCTTTCAAGTTCATATAATTATGCCAAACCAATCCATGTAACCATTAGACTCCCAAGTTCTATTTAAATTCTAAACCATTGCCACCAAGGGCCTTCCAAAATCTTTTTTGTCATCCATTATCCCCTAATGCAATGCAATGTTCCAAAAGTAAGTAAAATCATACAAATTACTTATTCAAAACCAAATTCATAATGGTGGGTTGAGGTTAATGCCATTATCAAGCCAAATTTTCTTCAATTTAGGAAAACCCATGTTCTCCATTCCCGTTCTCATAACAATGCACCCATTTAACCCCAAAACCCATCAATTAAATTATAAATAACACATTTAAATCATAGAAAATACAATTCAAGTAATAACCATCAAAATTCCTCAACCTAATTTCAAACCCAATAATTAAAATCACATGAATAATGATTAAATATATGTCATAATATAAAATTAAGGTTTGGGAAAGAGGAACATGCCTAAAATACACAAGAAATTGAAGGACAATTCAAAGTTTGGAGTCCGGGGTAGTTATTACTTGAAAAACCCTTGAACTTTCTTAGGTTGGGAGTTAAAGAAGAAACTAGAGGAGTTTGATCTTTGAAAATTGAAGGAAAAGGGTTGATTTTGTGTTTAAAAGTTATGCAAGGGGTAAATACAAAAATCCCCTCACCCCAAGTGAATAAAACAAAAACTGGGCAAAATTTGCGTAGCAGCATGCCACGCCGCTATTGTAGAACTTAGACTCTGTGACACGCCCTTATCATGGAGGCTAAGTGGTGTGGTGTGGCGTGGAACTATCGCAGTGGCTTACAGCCTCAAAGTCCAAAAATAGCCCCAAACCCCTTCTAAAAATTTTGACACTTTCCCAAGACCACCCTCTAACATCCCTTAATACAATTCAAGTCAAAAATTAATATTACGCACGTGTGAGGATAAAAAAAATCATGAAAATTTTGTGGGGTCTTACATTATCCCCCCTCCCTCCAAGGATCATTCTTCCTCAAATGAGGAGTTAGGGTATTTTTAGCACGGATAAAAGTAAGAATACCTCAGAAGCAAATGATAAATTTGAAGTACGACAAGAAGAATACGAAACTCATACCTTAAGAACTTTTATCCAATGTCAGGAATAAGAACAGGTACTTGGCTTTCATATTTTCCTCAGTTTCCCATGTAGCCTCTTCCACCTTTTCATTTCTCTGAAGAAGATTCATCAAAGCTACATCCTTTGTCCTCAACCTATGAACCTACCTATCTAATATATCAATTAAAAATTCCTCATAAGACAAAGAATTTGTAACACCAACATCCTTAACAGGAATTATCTTGGAAGGGTCAACCACACACTTTTTCAGCATAGACACATGGAAAATAGGATAAGTAGAAGCCAGATTCACTAGTAACTCCAATTTGTAAGCGACATTTCCAATTCTCCTCATAATCTGATATAGACCAATGTAACAAGGACTAAGCTTCCCCTTCTTCCCAAATCTCATGACTTCTTTCAAAGAAGAAACTTTCAAGAACACCCAATCACTTACTTCAATCTCCAATTCCCTTTTCCCAACATCCGCATAAGACTTTTGGCAAATTTGAGCTGTCGTAAGTCTTTCTCTAATCACTTTCACCTTTTCCATGGATTGGAGAAACAAGTTAGGTCCAAACAACCTAGTCTCACCTACCTCAAACCATCCAATAGGAGACCTATACCTTCTACCATAGAGAGCCTCGAAAGGAGCCATTTGAATGCTAGAGTGATAACCATTATTGTAAGCAAACTCAATAAGAGGCAAATGATCAACCAACTTCTCTTAAAATCAATCACACAGGCCCTTATCATATCCTCCAAAGTCTTAATAGTACACTCTGCTTTTCCATCCATTTAAGGGTGGAAAACAGTGCTAAGGTTCACCTGAGTACCCAAACCTTTTTGAAACAAATGCCAGAAGTAAGAAGGGAATTGCTTACCTCAATCTAAGAGAATGGACACTTGTTCTCCATGCAGCTTAACTATCTCTATAATGAACAATTTGGCATAATCCTCTCCTTAGTAGTTAGTCCTCATAGGCAAGAAGTGAACAGGCTTAGTCATTTTATCCAAAATGAGATAAATAGAATCGTACTAATTGAGAGACCATGGAAAACCCGTAACAAAGTCTATATTGATCATCCCCCACCCCCATATGGACAACTCTATCTCTTGATACGTGCCACCAGGCCTCAAATGCTCAACCTCAACTTGCTAATAAACCATACACTTATAAATTAAATTTTCCACGTCTCTCTTTATGTTATGCCACCAGTAGATTTACTTTAAGTCATGATACATCTTAGTTGAACCCGGATAAACTGTATATCTAGACTCATGAGCCTTATTCAAAATCCTTTTCTGCGACCCATAAACATCAGGAAAACACAATCTTCTTTGGTACCTTAGAATGTCATCTCCCCCAATCTCAAAAGCTATAACCTTTTGATGACCCAAATCATCCTTAATCTCGTAAGTATGGGATCCAAATCCTATTTGTCCTTCACCTCAACAGCAAGAGATGATTTAACCATTTCTTAAATAATCACTCTTCCATCCTCTGAGTCTAAGAGACGAACTCTTAAATAAGACAACCTGTTAATATCCTTCACCAACCCTCTTTTCTCCTCATCAACATGAGAAGACTCCACATGGATAACCTCCCAAGAGCATCAACAACCATATTAGCTTTACTTGGATGGTAGTGTAGGCTCGTGTCATAATCCCTAAGTAGCTTGAGCCATCTCTTCTGCCCGAGGTTTAATTCGTTCTATGTAAACATATACTGCAAGCTTTGTAATCTAATTAAATATCCACGTGCACCCCATACAGATAATGGTACTAAATTTTCAAAGATAAAACCACAATCACCAACTCTATATCGTGAGTCGGATAGTTCCTCTCATGAACTTTGAACTGCTTGGAAGCATAGGCCATAATCTTACCTTGTTGCATCAAAACACTACCCAACCCCCACAAGACACATCACAATACATAACAAACCCATTAGTATCCTCGGTCAGGGTCAAAATTGGCAAAAAAGTTAGTTAATCCTTCAATTTCTCAAAACTACCCTCACAAGCATTAGACCAAAAAAGTTTAACCTTTTTCTGAGTCAACCTCGTCAGCAAAGCATCAATGGATGATAAACTCTTTCACAAATATCCTATAATACCCAGCCAAACCCAAAAATCTCCTAATGTTAGTTGGATTCATAGGTCTAGGCCACTTCTTAACTGCCTCAACTTTTTTGGATCCACGTTAATCCCCTCACTAGAAACAACATGCCCAAGGAAGGTCACAACACTCAGTCAAAACTCACACTTAGAAATTTTGCATATAATGTCTGATCCTTAAATGTTTGAAACATAATTCAAAGATGATTGTCATGATCCTCCTCGCTATTAAAGTACACCAAGATGTCATTAATTAAGACTATAATAAACAAATCTAGAAATTACCAGAGAACCCAATTTATAAGATCCATGAAAGCAGCCGGAGCATTAGTCAATCCAAATGACATATCTAGAAACTCATAATGGCCTTACTGAATCTGAAAAGTTGTGTTGGGAATATCAACCTCTTTAATTTCCAGCTGATGATAGCCCGAATAAAGATTAATCTTAGAGAAATACCTAGCACCCTAAAGCTGACTTAGGTCCTTAATCTTTGGATGAGGTACTTATTTTTACTGTAACCTTGTTCAACTGAGGATAGTCTATACACATCTGAAGAGACCTATTATTCTTTCACATAAAAAACATAGGAGCACCCCATGGAAAAACACTAGGATAGATTAAACCCTTATTAAAAAGATTCTTCAACTGTCTCCTTTAGCTCCATTAGTTTAGCCGGATCCATCCTATAAGGAGGAATGGAAATGGGATGAGTATCTAATAGAATATCAATCCCAAAATCTATTTTTCTATTGGGAGGAACTCCAAGAACATTGGGAAAAACTTTAGGAAACTCACTAACCACAGGGACATATTTCAAATAAAGACTCTCGGAATTTGAATCCTTAATCCAAACTAGATGATATAGACATCCTTCGGAAATCAACTTCTGAGCTCTAAGATAGGAAATAAACTTCCCCTTGGGTACCAAGGAAGTCCCCTTCTATTCAATAATAGGTTCATTAGGAAAAGGGAAATTGACATTTAGGGTCCTAGAATCTAGAGAAGCATAACATAAACGGATCCAATCTATCCCTAAGATCAAATCAAAATCTACCATATAAAGTTCTATTAAATCCACCAAAGTCTCCCTATGATAAATGGACACCACACAACCCGTATAGGTTTTTCTAGTAATGATGGAATCACCCATCGAAGTAAACACAAAAAAGGGGTCAGAAGTATTTTTGAGACCAAAACCAAAGTGTATAGCCACATAAAGGGTCACATAACACAAGGTAGAACCCATATCAAGAAAACAGTAAATATCATAAGAGAAAAGTTGTAACATACCATTGACTACATTGGGGGATGCCTCAGATTCCTGAGGAGTAGCAAGTGCAGAGAGATGATTTCAACCATTGTCGATACCTAAAGTAGCACCCTTAGGTAAAGGAGCTGATAAAGTGGTGACCAAAACCTTATAAGCTTCAGTGGCAACTTTAGCTATGGGATAATTTCACCGAAACTGACTAGGCTGACCATAATTGAAACACAAATTCCTTCCCTCCTCATAATATCCATGGTGAAGCTACCCATAAAATTGACTAGGAGGATAAGATGGGGTTGATTGAGATCTACTAACCTGAGATTAGGCACCCTGTGTCTTAAGACCACTGCTAGCCTAAAAAAGATGATCACCATATAGCTTAGGTCGAATATGAATTTCCCTAATTCTTCTTCATGGTCCACTGTCTACAATCTTTTTTATTGTTCTACTAATTGGTACCCTGCTCTAAATAGCTAAATTTCTTGTTCTACCTCTCTTCTATCTCTACCTATTTTTTTCTCATCTTCCGCCTACTTTATATAGAGATGTTCATATCATTATTCAAAATAGTAGCCTTATACTCCAACACCAAGTCATGGGACAAGCTAGAAGCAAACTTCCTAATCTTGGCCTCATATTAGATACCAACTCTAGAGCGTAATAGGACATCTGCTGAAATTTTAGAGCATACTCTTTCACCCTCATCTTACCCTGTTTCATGTTCACAAACATGTCAGAATTAGCCTACCTCAACTCATGAGGAAAGAAATAACCAAGAAAAATACCTAAAAACTCATCCCACATTGCCGGCTCAGCATTATCACCCCTCATCGCTTCCCACTCCTTATAACACGAGTAAGCCGCATTCTTCAACTAATACACATCAAACTCTACACCTTCAAAATCATTAGCATACATCACCCTTGAGATCTTCTACATCTACCCTAGAGGATCCTCCTCAACCTTAGAGCCTTTAAAGATTGGGGATTAACCTCATAAATTGGATAATTCGAGTGACCTCATATGAACTAACAATAGAACCAACATAATCAAATAGATAAGATTGTGATATTACCAATTGAGAAAACATATGAATAGACTAATGGAACTCCACATTAGAGGTATCTTCTTAGGGTGTTTGGGTATGACAATCACCGGCCGAAAAAGCTTGAGGAGGACTAGTAAGGACTGATGGGACCCTACTAAAAGAAATACAGTCAGGAGTAGGGACCTTAGATTGGGTCTACACTCTATAAACAGCCACAAGTTCCCTCCACATTTTCCTTAGGTGAAACAAATTTTGCAGCAAAATTTCTACAACTGTCAGATGCACAATAGTTATGTATACATATAGAGGATGTATGGATAGGAACAAGGGCCATGAATATGAGAGTTTAAAATATTAACCTAAACTGTGTAGCTCTCTCCATCCTAAAAGCAACCACGGGCTATATGGGTTCAGCTCTCCTGCTGAAAGGGTCTTAGTACGTGTTAGTTGCACGAATTAAGGAAATTAAAGAAAAGGCTAAAGACAACAAGGCAATAGCCATCAAAAATATAATATGAGCACTAAGTACACGGTCATATAGAATACAATGTCGATAAATATGGTTTTTAGTATTGGTTCCCCCAGGACTTACACCTTCACGGTGAGCTACACAATTCCCTTTAAGCCCAATTAAAAACACTTTGCAAATAAATCCAACCATTAACCAAGGATTCATTTATTAAGGAATTTACCAACATGGTATCGTCATACCAATATGGTTACAAGCTTATATAATTATGCCAAACCAATTCATGTAACCTTTAGACTCCCAAGCTCCATTCAAATTCCAAACCATTGCCACCAAATGCATTCCAAAACTATTTTTGTTATCCATGATCCTTTAATGCAATGTAATATCTCAAAAGTAAGTTAAATCATGTAAATTCTATATTCAAAATCAAAGTCATAAAGGTGGGTTGAGGTCAATTCCATTATAAAGTCAAATTTTCATCAATTTGGGGAAATCCATATTCCCCATTACAATCCTCATAAAAGTGCACCTAGTCCTCCCCAAAAACTATTAATTAAAGTATAAACAACACATTTAAATCATAGGAAATAAAATTTAAGTAATAACCATCAAAAGCCTTCAACCCAATTTTAAACCCAACAACCAAAATCACATGAATAGTAATTAAATATTTTCTATAATGTAAAATTAAAGTTATGAAAAGAGGAACATGCCTAAAATATACAAGAAATTGCAGACAATTCAAAGTTTGGAGCCCAGAGTAGTGATTTCTTGAAAAAAAACTTGAGCTTTCTTGGGTAGGGAGTTAAAAAAGAAAATAGTGGAGATTGATCTTTGAAAACTAAATAAAAAGGATTGATTTTATGTTTAAAAGCCGTGCAAGGGGTAAAAAGACAAAAATCCCCTCACTCCAAGTGAAAAAACATAAAAACTAGGCAATATTTACATGGCAATTTGGTACGCCGGTATCCCGGAGCTTAGCCTCCTTGCCATGCCCTTATAGTGAAGGCTAAGTGGCATGGCACACCACTATTATGGTGGCTTATTTCCTCGGATTCTAAAAATAGCACCAAACCCTTTGCAAAAATTCTAAAACTCTTCCAAAACACCCTCTAACATCCCTTAATACAATTTAAGTCAAGGATTGATATTAGCACGTGGAAGGATCACAATAAAAATCATCAAAATTTATGAGGCCTTACATATACTCAACAGATGTTTGATCAGGCCCATTCTATAAAAAAAACCTTATGAACCTTAGAAAGGAAAGAAGTTGAATATCAGTTATTTTCATTCATTCATCTATAAGTGTTTCATTCACAATAATGGTAAGAACACTTTAGTAAAATTTGATCCTTAGAGTGATGAAGGTATTTTTTCTGGATATTCTACCACTAGTCATGCATATAGAGCTTTTAAAGTAAAAACTTTAAGCATGGAAGAATCTATGCAAGTAGTTTTTTATGATCCTAACCCTATTTCAATTAGTGTGAGTATTGATGAAAAATAGGCAAACGACTCTCAAATCAAAAACATAATAGATTTTGTATCCCTAAATAACAAGGAGTTGATTGTAGCAACACATGAGTCAACTACCCTTCTGAGGCTCTTACGGAAAATTTTACCAAGGGAATGGAGACACGATGCAAACATTCTAAATGAAAATAATTAAATATAGACAAGAGGGTCAATAAAAAAAAGTATTTGTAGCTCCAGTTTCTCAATTTGAACCAAAACGAATTAATGAGGCTTACAAAAGTGAATCGTAGACTTAGTCTATGAAAGAAAAACTAGATCAATTTGAAAGAAAACAAGTTTGGAATTTGGTGAAACAAATAAAGAATTTCTCGGTGATTAAAACTATATGGGTCTACAGAAATAAGATGACTGAAAAAAGAAAAGTTATCAAAAATAAGCCAGGTTAGTGGCTCAAGGTTATTCTCAACAAAAAGGTAGTGACTATGATGAAACCTTCTCTCTTGTAGCAAGGTTGGAATCCATTTGTATTATATTGGCTTATTCTTCATTTAAATATTTCAAATGGATGTGAAAAGTACCTTTTTAAATGGTTTCATAAATGAAGAAGTTTACGTCAAACAACCCCCAGGTTTCAAAAATCCTTCTTTTCCTGACTACATATTCAAACTCTCAAAGGAAAATTATAGTCTCAAAAAAGCTCCAAAATCTTGGTATGAGCGACTTAGTACCTTTATATTAAATAATGATTTTCAATGACAAAAAATCAGCATCACCTTCTTTATTTAAAAATTGCATTCAAGAATTCTTATTGTACAAATTTTATGTTGATGATATTATTTTTGAAAGTTCTAACACCTGTCTTTGTGAGAACTTTCTAATCTTATGAAAGTAGAATTTGAGATAAGCCTTATGGAAGAGACGACCTTCTTTTTGGGTCTTCAAATAAAGTAGTCGTCTTTAGGAACCTTCATAAGTCAATGCAAGTACACTAAAAAGCTTATTAAAAATTAGGCATGGAAAAGGGAAAGGCGTTTGGAACTCCTATAAATCCCTCAACCTATCTTGAGTCCAACATCCAAGGGAAAAGTGTTGACGAGAAACTTATCGAGGGATGATTGGATCACTATTATATCTAACAACTATTCAACCAATTATTATTTTTAGTATATGTAAATAAGTGAGATTTAAATCATCACCAAAAGCATCGCATCTTACAGTTGAACAACAACAACAACAACAATAGTATTCGGTGTATTCCCAAAACGTGAGGTCTGGAGGGGGTAATACGTATGCAGTCCATACCACTACCTTAGATAATTCGATATCTCATTAGAACTCAAGATCTTGGACTATGGTACCCTCATTGTTCAAATTTTTATTTAATTGGATACACGGATGCTAACTTTGCAGGTGATAAAACTCATCAAAAAAGCACAAGCAGAACCTGTCAATTACTTGGTGATTCATTAGTATCATGGCACAGAAAAACGCAAACTTTTGTTGCATTGTCTACTACGGTATCAGAATACATGGAAATCAGGAGTTTTGGTACTCAAATACCATGGATTATGCATCAATTAGTTGATTATGATCTTTTATATGAGTCAGTCCCTATTATGTGTGATAATATCAGATCCATCACTCTCTATAAATATATTATTCATTATTCTAAAGCTCAGAATATTGATATTAAGCATCATTTAATTAGAAACCATGTCTAAAATGAAGAATTTGTGTTAAATTTTATTGACTCTGAAAATCAGCTTGTCAATATTTTTACAAAATCTCTTTTGGAGGAAAGATTCTATCTTCTAAGAAAAAGGTTTGGCATTACCATTTTGAACATGCTTAGTAATTTGTTTATTTATATTCATAGTATCTTATTTTATATTCTAATTCATTAAATATTTTTTGTTTTATTTTTTTACTAAACGTGATATGTTTTAATTAGGTGATAACGCTCAATCTACAGCTCTCGTGGGAGTGTAAAGCGGTCGTTAGCAAATATAGAACCCAACTTGGGTTGGGTGTCGATCCCATAGGGAATAGCTTGGCCAACAAGTAAGCAAAATTACTAAACTTTTGGTGCAAGTCTCGTAAGAAGGGGGGAGTCTTGTCGTGCAAGTAATGTAAACAAAAGCTGAAAATAATAAAGTAAAGAAAGAGAGATTGTTACGTAGGTTGACAACAATGAGAATTGAAGCGTTGGGGTTATGTCCACCTTCTGAGGTATACGTCTCTATTGGCTATGAGTGTGTAGAGTCTTGACATGCAATTGCTTATAGAGAATTGTAGTCGATGGTAAATCCAAGCGTCTCTCGACCTGACCAAGGACTATTTCACTATAACTCTCTCGAGCTTAAAGCGTGTCTAACGGTACGAATTCTCCAAGAGGTTAGTCCAGTTACGACACTAGCTTTTTAATAGGAAAGGGTGTCCTACTACCTCGACATTATCTCTTTTCCAGACAAATAACCTTTCTCTCGAACAAGTTAAATGTTAGACTGGCGTTATTCTATGCGTCTGCAGCCACAAGAATTTGTATTAAGATGAAGAGAATAATGATATAAGCAATATACGTGTCTCGAACTCACAAACTCACAGCAATAGATAGTATCTCATTCGTCTTCCATAACCCCAACTAAGAGGTTTAGTTACCCATGAATGCGAAGGATATCACGATTTGCATGGTTGATGGCGTGAGAAGTAGGTGATAGGCGTGTGGTTTTGGTGATTCCCTAGCAAGTAACGATTCTCTTGTTGTGGAATTTAAGAATAGAAGAGTAGATTAGAAGTGTTTGTGGTGGAAGATGAGAGGGATGGAAGAAAATTAATTGTTGAATTAAGTGAAGAATGAATTTCTCCACTAAGGGAGGAGTTGCCTCTCTACTAAGGGAGGACTTTTTTCAAAATCTCTAGCATGATAGGGTATTTATAATACTCCTATCCTACTCCTACTATGCTAATGAAATAAATAACCAAATCCTACTAAACTAAGGAAATACTTAACCCATTTGTACTAGGTTAATGTAACATTCTCCTAATCCAAATAAACTAATGAAATGCATAACCCAATTGTACTAGGTTAATGTATCATTGTCAAAATCCAGCTTTGTGTCTGTAAGTCCCCAAAGTCTTCAGAAATGCTGTTTTAGCCCGGGACAGATTTTCCATGCAGCAGTTTTGGTCCTTAGGCGTGTAAACTCCTTTTCCTTTCTTCGTGAGCTTTCTTTTGCGTCAAGTAAGCCATAAAATGCTGTATTTTGCATCATTTATACCTGAAACTTTACTAATCATGTTCGTTAGCTCATTTATAGGAAAAAGGACTAAAAGTGCATGAAATATATAGTTTGTTCTCAAAACTAGGCTAAAATATGGGCAAAATATATTGATATAGGCGTGTAAATTCGCCTATCATCAACACCCCACACTTGCAGCTTTGTTCGTCCTCGAACAAAATATCATGTCCTTCTAAGCATTGACTTAAGGTTTTTACATCAACAACACAAAACATTTATCAAGACAAGCACAACAATTATCAACAAAGAGTAGCTTTCTGATTATAAGTAGAAACAGTTTAACCTCTAGCGTAGACTAGTGATGGTGATCAACTCACATGCAAACGTTCAAGTGCCTAGAATCATATACAACTATCCAAACTCATCAACCATGTGTGTCTCACCATTTAGTACCCATGATCACGCACAAATATAGCATATTTTTCAAACATGGGTATCAAAGTGTCCTTGCTCTCACTCTCACAAAGAATTCATATGTAGTAACTAATGACCATAGGCTTGCCTTTAATGTAGTACTCTACTAAATGTCGGAATGTTAAGATTAGGATCAAGTAGGTCTTTTGATGGTTGTAATGTAGGCTAAGGGATGGGTAGGACTATTTTGGCCAAGAATAGTGACTAGGTTCCTAAGCGCTTTAATACATCACTTTGTATCATTGACACTTTTTTCTTTCAACCTTTCTTCTTTCTTTTATTCTACCACCCTTGTTCTCCTCTTTTGTTTTTCAATTTTAAGAACAACTCACTTTTCAGCTTTCTTTTCCTTTTTCTTTTCACAACATACCTCTTATGATAGCACTTTTTTTTTCTTTTTCATAACACATTCAAGAACCATTACAATTTATAGCATTATACTCACCCAATTTCCTCTTATATTGTCACATGACTTTTTCACTTTAAAGCACTCAGGATTTTGGATCAAATTATGGTCTTGAAAGAAATGGATTAGGCTTACATACAAGGTTGTCAAAGAAATAGGCTAAAGGCTCAAAAAGGGTTAACTAGGATGATGTTCATGGGTAGGTAAAACAAAGGTAAACATGTATAGGTTGCCAAAGAAATGCCTAAATCATCTCCTAAACTTACACTCCTTATTTTCGCTTTGCATACATACCAGGCAAGTTCTAGCATCAGCCACAAACATAGAATATACTATTATCTCACACACACAAGGCACATGGTCGACTTGATTGGAAGTAATATAGACTCTCGACCCAACAATTGAAGGAATTGAATCACACAATATCACATAATGAGTCACAACTAGAGCCTAAACGTCTCAAAAGTCACAATTGTAACACATACTCTTGTTATAATCTCATGCTGCCTATCAAAATAATTTTATGCGAAGCTAGAAAAAAATTTTAACTACTAAAAAAAACAAAACGAAACAAAAACAAAACAAAAGCAAACAAACATAGATGCGAATAGAGAAGTATAGCATGCAATAAACAAAAACAAAACAAAAGCAAACAAACATAGATGCGAATAGAGAAGTATAGCATGAAATACCACCACCCCACACTTAGTCGGGACACTGTCCTCAGTGGAAAATAAGTACGAGGAACCTGGTTGGTCGGACTTATCCTCTATGTCTGGGGTCATACCCCTTGCATTTGAATCATCATCAGAGTCGTCATCCTTAGGAGTTCCTCATAAGTATCCCACTTAATTCCAAGAGTGAGTCGAGGTGTTTGCATCGAGGAGGGTTCTCTTTGCTCTTTTTGGCCTCTTTTCTTGCCTCTTTTCTTTGCCTTTTTGGCCTCATAAGTATCTCAATAGAGTCATGTTAGCATCATCTCAATGGATACAATCTATACATAAGCAGTAGGGGTACCACCCCACACTTAGTTTTGTTAACATAAATCAGTGAAGCGAAAGTGGTCGATTACTCAGATTTCGTCGACATACGTTTTAGGATCGTATTCCGACAAGAAAATCAGCAATGCATCACTTACTTGCAGCCATTGGACTACTTTCATGGTAGATATAGAAACACTACTACATAGGGGTTACCACGTGGAATAGTTATTCTTACAACAATCACAACCTCTTATATCGGTAGGCACTATAAGTCTTATCCCGATGGCCGGGATAGTCTAACATGTAAGTATCCAAACAACAATCTTAAGCACTATTCATAGCCATAGTAATTCTGTAAATACCATAACAATGCTATTAAAACCAATTTCAAGTCGGAAACAAGTCAAGATTTTCCTACGTACATGTTCACTCACATGATTTTGTATCAACAATCCAAACACATGAACATCACCAATAATCTTATACGATTTAGCAATTCATAATAGACATAGTAACGTAGTACTTACGAGAAATAAATGAAGAATAAAAGAGTACTTACTTGCTTGAAGCTTGTGGAGATGGTTTTGTGAATTGGAAGAGAAAATTTTGAGAGGATTTGGATGTATATGCGGCGCCCGTAGGTCAATTTTTAGTGTGGTTGTGTTGTAAAACTAAGTCCCCTTTATATAGGAAGAGTATGGGTCGGGTTATGACCCATTTACAATCGGTTTTGGAGACAAAATTCCCACATATGCGGCGCGTAATGCTTAGCATAAACATGACATATGCGGCGCATTGTCCATAGCATAATGGGACATATGCGCCGCATAGTCTATGGCATTTGTAGACATATGCGCTGCATAGTCTATGGCATATGAGATACTGAGACCAAATGCCATAGCATAGGCGGCGCATAGTCAAAAGCATACCTAGGAATAGGCGACGCATAGTGTATAGCACACTAGATTCCGAGACCTTAGGCTATAGGATAGGTAGTGCATCATTCGTGGCCTAGTTTTATCAAGGCCTAGCCTTCCTCGATGCCTATTTTGGCGTGAGAAATGCTCAATCCATAGCCTTATGCATCACCATTCCTAACTTACCAACTTTACCATCCAATGCGTCCAAATCGTCAATTGAAATCAATCTCCTCGTTGACTACTTCTTGCACCTATATTTGCTCAAAACAAATGAAAACGATTAGTACGATGGGTTGCCTCCCACCAAGCGCCTTAGTTTTGGTCGTGGCACGACTCTTATTTTTGGATTTTCATTTATCAAGTACTAGAACGAAAGAAAAATGATAAAATGATAAAACAATAAAACGATGGGTTGCCTCCCATCTAGCGCCTTATTTATTGTCGTGGCACGAAATGGTTACCTCGAGTACTCAGACTTCATCGAGGTAAATGGTGGATCGTTTTCTAAAAGGATTTAGACAGCAATGAGGCTTACCTGTGGGCATGTGATCTTCTTCGAGATGGCTCATATGTTTCTCCGGAGAGTCACCAATTATATCATCAATAGTCCAACCCATAGCTCTCTTGTATCTCTTCAGAGCAGAGATGAGAGCTTCTACGTGCTGTTCACTTAAATCATCTGTACTCTCCGGAAGTATATTTATACTTTCCAAGAACACATACCTTAGATAATCGGGGAGCTCTTGCGATTCTAGCATTGGTGGCTCGTCAATGGGAGTCTTCGCTGTTGGTTGATTCTTGAGATCACAATCTGGTTGCTTAGGAGTATAAGGCTCTATTTCTATTAGAGCACTCATAAGTTCTTCATAGCCTTCATTATCTTCATGCTCAACTTTCAGTGGCACAGCAGACAATGGCTCAACAGTAGGCTGTTTCTCTATAGATAATGCTTTTGTATCCTCATCAGCTACAGATAACTCATTCATATCACTGGGCTGCTTCATTGTTTTGCATATATCAAACCGCACCACTTCGTCATTAATTCAAAACAAAAGCTCATTATCTTTCATGTCAATAAGCACACTTCCAGTTGCAAGGAAGGGACGTCCCAAGATGATGGGAACTTCAGAATCCTCCTTACAATCCAGAATAACGAAGTCTGCAGGAAAGATGAATGAAGAAACCTTCACCAACACATCATTCAAGATACCCACAGGTCGTTTTACCGACCTATCAGCCATCACGAGCCTCATATTGGTTGGTGTAAGGTCTCCCAACCCCAACTTTCTGTAGATAGATAGTGACATCAAATTGATGCTGGCTCCTAAGTCACACAATGCTTTAGCAAAGTCCAAAGATCCGACGGTGCAAGGAATCGTGAAAGCTCCGGGGTCGGCCTTCTTCTGAACTATCGATCGGGTAGCAATTGCACTACAATGATGCACATCATCCTTCAGCTCATAACTTGCTGCCCTCTTTTTAGTCAAAAGATCTTTCATAAACTTCGCATACCCAGGCATTTGTTCAAGTGCCTTCACTAATGGAACATTGATGGTCAGTTGCTTCAACATAGTCATGAATTTGCTGAACTTAGTGTCATCGACCACCTTCTTCAATCTTTGTGGAAAAGGTGGTGGTGGGTATGGAAGTGTTCTCTCCATGGCTCTCTTCTCCTCTTGCTTCCGTTTATTATTTTTTTCAGGCTGCACGCCACTAGGTAAAACATCCTTGACGTTTGAAGTAGTTGTTGCGGCTTCTTCTCTTGTAACGTCACTAGGTGTGGCGTCAATGTCTGCGGCTACGTCAACCACTTGCTTGCCTTTTGCTGAAGTTTCCAGCACCTTACCACTTCTGGTAGTGATGGCCATGCATGACCCATCATTCCTTGGGTTTTGCACAGTATCGCTCGGTAAGGTGCCAGCCTTTCTTTGATTGAATGCTGCTGAAAGTTGGCTCAATTGCTGCTCTATTTGCTTGATAGAAGTGGAATGAGAATCAACTAATTGCTTCATGGAGGCCAAATCGTCAATTACCTCCTTCACTCCTGCGCTTGTTGCTTCCACTCCTTTCAATAACTTAGCCATCATGTCTTCCATAGAATTAGATGTGGTGGTATCACGTTTACCAGGGGGAACGTACAAACCACTATTTTCATTATTTTTCTTCCAACTACGTTGGTCTTTGCTTCCAGATTTATCATAATAGTTCCGACCTTGGTTTCCTTGGGCATTCCCACGGAAACCCCCCTGATTGGTCAAGTAGTTGGCCTCCTCTTCAGAATCAGATTCGTCTCTTCCTTTTAGCGCTACAGCTTTCACTTTTTCGGTCTTCCCTGATAATAAGTGCTTTGTCAGAAGATCCAATTGTGTTTTCATGTGCGCCATGTCTTTCTCACGTTCTTCTTCTCTTCTTCTTTGGTCTGCAGACATGCCAATAGATAAAGTGGGGCTTGCTACCTCAGAATCCCTGGTATGCCAAGCTCTACTTTGCTTTGTCATGCGATCTAGCATATTGCTTGCTTGACCAAAGGTGAGGTCCATGAAAGAACCTCCAGCTGTGTTGTCCACCACTGGTTTAGTTATTGAATTCAAGGCTCTATACAAGATCTCCATGAGGTGAACATTAGTCATGTGATGGTTTGGGCATCTCGCTAGCTTTGTCTTGAACCTCTCCCATGTTTCATGAAGAACTTCAGAGGGAAGCTGACGAAAGTTGCTGATTTCATCTCTCAATTGAGCCCTCTTGGATGGCGGAAAGAATCTTTCTAGGAAAGCGTCTCTCAATTGCCTCCAATTTGTAATTGAATCAGGAGTCAGCCCATTCAACCATAGTGTTGCCTCCCCAGACAGAGACAATGGAAATAGACGTAATCGAATAGCATTCTGACCAACACCAGGATTGTCAAAAGACTTGCATGTAGAAATAAAGTTGATGAGGTGCATATTCGGATCATCGCCTGCTAGTCCACCGAATAATCCCTTGAGTTGCAATAACTGAATCATGGTGCTAGTGATGTTGAACTTGGCTCCGGGCGCTAATGGTGGTGGAATTATAGCTCCAGTGGCTCCAGCACCATCAAGATCATCATCATCATCGTCGAAAGTTGGTTGCAACGGTTGGCGATCATACCTATACCGATCTTGTCGACCTCTTCGGTTGGCAGGCGTTATAATGTCAGCATCACGCCTAGGGTTTAGTAACTCGTCATCACCTAAATCTTCATCGTTAGGATTTGTTGCTCGCCCAGGATTATCAATGTTTTGTTGTTGGACTTGAGCAGCGGCAAGAGCAGCTAATCTTGCTTGCTCGTGTTGAGCAGCCATCCTGTCGATTTCAGCTTGTGCTTCAATTCTTCTAATTCGTTGTGGTTCAGGATTGATTGGTAATAACGGTTGACCAGAACTTCTAGTATGGGGCATGCACTAAAGTAAAAACCTGCAAGAAACAAAAACAAAAACTAAAAGTAAAAGTACGAGAATCTTTGACCAAAGGGTCTAGTAATTATCACGAACTTAATTGACACTCGTATTCCCCGGCAACGGCGCCAATTTTTGATAACGCTCAATCTACAGCTCTCGTGGGAGTGTAAAGCGGTCGTTAGCAAATATAGAACCCAACCTTGGTTGGGTGTCGATCCCACAGGGAATAGCTTGGCCAACAAGTAAGCAAAATTACTAAACTTTTGGTGCAAGTCTCGTAAGAAGGGGGGAGTCTTGTCGTGCAAGTAATGTAAACAAAAGCTGAAAATAATAAAGTAAAGAAAGAGAGATTGTTACGTAGGTTGACAACAATGAGAATTTAAGCGTTGGGGTTATGTCCACCTTCTGAGGTATACGTCTCTATTGGCTATGAGTGTGTAGAGTCTTGACATGTAATTGCTTATAGAGAATTGTAGTCGATGGTAAATCCAAGCGTCTCTTGACCTGAACAAGGACTATTTCACTTTAACTCTCTCGAGCTTAAAGCGTGTCTAATGGTACGAATTCTCCAAGAGGTTAGTCCAGTTACGGCACTAGCTTTTTAATAGGAAAGGGTGTCCTACTACCTTGACATTATCTCTTTTCCAGACAAATAACCTTTCTCTCGAACAAGTTAAATGTTAGACTGGCGTTATTCTATGCGTCTGCAGCCACAAGAATTTGTATTAAGATGAAGAGAATAATGATATAAGCAATATACGTGTCTCGAACTCACAAACTCACAGCAATAGATAGTATCTCATTCGGCTTCCATAACCCCAACTAAGAGGTTTAGTTACCCATGAATGCGAAGGATATCACAATTTGCATGGTTGATGGCGTGAGAAGTAGGTGATAGGCGTGTGGTTATGGTGATTCCCTAGCAAGTAACGATTCTCTTGTTGTGGAATTTAAGAATAGAAGAGTAGATTAGAAGTGTTTGTGGTGGAAGATGAGAGGGATGGAAGAAAATTAATTGTTGAATTAAGTGAAGAATGAATTTCTCCACTAAGGGAGGAGTTGCCTCTCTACTAAGGGAGGACTTTTTTCAAAATCTCTAGCATGATAGGGTATTTATAATACTCCTATCCTACTCCTACTATGCTAATGAAATAAATAACCAAATCCTACTAAACTAAGGAAATACTTAACCCATTTGTACTAGGTTAATTTAACATTCTCCTAATCCAAATAAACTAATGAAATACATAACCCAATTGTACTAGGTTAATGTATCATTGTCAAAATCCAGCTTTGTGTCTGTAAGTCCCCAAAGTCTTCAGAAATGCTGTTTTAGCCCGGGACAGATTTTCCATGCAGCAGTTTTGGTCCTTAGGCGTGTAAACTCCTTTTCCTTTCTTCGTGAGCTTTCTTTTGCGTCAAGTAAGCCATAAAATGCTGTATTTTGCATCATTTATACCTGAAACTTTACTAATCATGTTCGTTAGCTCATTTATAGGAAAAAGGACTAAAAGTGCATGAAATATATAGTTTTTTCTCAAAACTAGGCTAAAATATGGGCAAAATATATTGATATAGGCGTGTAAATTCGCCTATCATCATTAGGTTGTGTGTCATTATATATCAAATCCCCCAATTCTCGTATTCCTCCTTAAATGTTTCACTTTGTTCCATAAATAAAGTTGTTGCACTTGTCTACTCTCTTCCTTTTCTCAGTCGATTAAGTGAACAGACATTTCCCTTTCTTCTCACTCTTCTCGATATAAACCACTCTTTTTCTCCACTCACTCACATACTTTCAAAATGACTAGATCCATGGCCTCTCTTCCTCCTCATCATCAAGTTGACTTCTCTTAAATTTCCTCCACAAACATCCCCGATCACTCTTTGAACCTTTTTGAATGAGAATCCCACGGGGTGGACATAAATACTGAAATATCGAACCGAATCGAATTATTTTGATTTTTCAATTTCAGTTTTTTAGTTTTTAGGTTCGGTGTCAATTTATTTTCCTACAAATTTGATATTTCGGTTCAATTTTTTATTTTTGGGTTGACGTAATTTAGTTTTTGGTTAAAACTAAAAAATTTTAATATACTTTATTATATATATAATATTATTTAATATTTTAGTATTCTAGTAACCATGTGGTTCCTGTAGTGTCGAGAGAATTTGTGGGTTCTTAACTTAATAGATATGTTTCAGCCTTTAAATAAAAACAGTTGCAATTTCAATCGTTGGGCAGTGGGCTATTTGGAATCTGAAACATGGTAGCTTACTAGATTTCCATTTCCATTATTTGTTTAGCATTCTTTGCTCCAAATACAGATCATGCTTTGACTAAATAACTATAAACTATGCTTGTTTCTTATCATTTCTTAGGTAGGTAGAATTGCTTATATCTTATGCGCTGATACTTGATGGAGATTCATTACATAAAAACAACTTTTGTTCACTAAATTTTCTCCAAGCATGAACAAATGCATTATAGTTTCTAAATATCTAGGCTGAATTCTTGTATTATTGTATTAGTAATTGTTTTATAAGGTGAGTTGGTGTGTGGTACATGAATAAAATGAGAGCAAAATCATCGTTGGCAGTAACTCATCATTCATGCAGTCCAAAGCAACGATAATTGATAATAGACTCTTCTGAATTCTGACCACATCAAGAGAAAAGATAATACTAGTTGTCTATTTTTTAAAACTTTCTTTTAAACAAATACTTGCCTACGAAAATTGAAAAATACATTAAAGTAATTGACAATTTGACATATTAAAATTCGTTGGCTCATTGTCGTCCTATCAGCAGCCCAATTTACTTAAACAGAAAAATTAGAAATTATTTAAAAATATGGTTAACCTTAAAAAATAGTCCAATTTACGAATATAATTTATCCCATTAAACAAGCCCAAAACCAAAAAACTGAAATTATTAAACCAAAATTTAACCAAACCAAAATTTACATAAACTAAACCGAACTTAATTAGTTTGATTTGATTTTTGGTACGCCTAATTTCATAATCGAAAACCAAAAAAACAAAATAAAAAATCCAAAACCTAACCAAATTACCGAATGTCCACCCCTAGAAAACACATCAAAAAGGCGATCCAATAGAAGCAAAGGACCTTCTTACAAAAAATTGTGAGCAGACAATCATGATTCATTTTCTTCGGAAGACATGCAAAAGTTTTAGGTAATGGACCAAAAAGAGAAGTTTGATCTCTTTAAAAATCGATGGATGGTATCAGGTAGAGTAGTAAATTTGAAATAACTCAAGGAATGCCATTGCTTGGTAATTGATAGTTTTCAAGGCTCAGAAACTAAAATTGTTTTTCAAAGTCTGCGCTATTGAGGTCTATGAAGACCCTATCTATCTTCTTTATGCTAACTTTGAGTATCTCAGGAAAGTGATGAAATGGAAACCCTAATTCTATGCACTAGAATAGTTCTAAATGATTTTTTTTGAAAAAAAAATTGAAATTGACTCTTTTGGAGGTATTCCATATATGAATTGTGTCTGTCCTAATGATTTTGAAGTTTTGTTTGAAGTTTAAAATAGATAAGTAGATGAATATGGCACTGATCATTCTAACTTTGGACCGTTGTCTCTATGCTTTGAGAATGGAATCTTAGCCCATATCATTTCCACCACTCTGGTTCCCTGCAAGAGTTTCATCAGTAGTATATTTACTAAGGATTTGTTTCTATTGTATTTCTTGGCTTAAATTGGAGTGGGTGATTTCGAGGATACTGGCGGAGAGTACTTAGGATCCTAGTCATTCAGCTTGTTTTCCCTATGGTTCACTAATCTTGTATCTTACTTCATCCGATGATTGATATATTTGGTTTTCATGTTTTTTAATTTACTTGTACCTATTGTTCTTGAGATTTTTAAAATATGAGGTATGTGTTGGTTAATTTTTAGTGGTGTAAGACGGACTCAGTCAAAGCTTATTTTGTGAAAGCTAACACTGCAAAGCTCCAGCGGACTCTACTATAGTCTTACTTCAAAAAGTAAAAGGTATACAGGAATGACTAATGACCTTGGAAAAAGATATGATTTCTCTATAGGAAACTATTATCAAAATCAGCCAAGTGACAAAGGATACAAGCAGGATGTTGGAAAGCTCAGGATCGTAGTAAACAGTCTGAAGGTTGAAGAGATTTGGCTCGTGAATAAGTTGATCAAGCAAGTTGACTCCACCAATGCAGGAACCAGATCCTCTCATAACGAACTTGCTTTTACCTTTCAGACCTCGTATTCAAACTTCTTAAAGAATGTGCAAAAATCCTAAGATGTTTTCTGCAAGAATGTGATTATGACATTAATTTAATTCTTGAAAACTCAACCTCCTTGTCTTTCTTGATTCAAAAGGGGTGTGTCTCTTTCAAACAATTCTTTTTGTACTCTGAACACCTATACTCCCTGACTTCCCCCTCCTTGAGGATATCACTACTCTGACAATGGTTTTATGCTTTGTTTTTCTATAACTGTGTGTTCTCTGTTATTTGTATGTCATTTTCTTTTTAGTTATACCAAAGGGGGAAAAGAACTGGTATTAAGAAATGCACAATTTAGGGGGGAGTATCAAGCCATCAGAAAACTCGGGGGAGCCACCTTAGGACCTCCAAACAGGAAAGTTAAAATTAATAGCTGTTACTTTTTGTCATCATAAAAAAGATGGATATTGTTAGCCCCAAATCTATTTTTAACTATGACAATACTAACCTCTAACTTTGTGCGGGATAATGAGTATGTAACCAACCTAGTACTTTCTGAAAACTAGAAAAGCCACGATCAAGTATATCTCGGAATAAATCAAGATTCTAATGCAAATGGAAGGTGAGCCGCAAAAGGAAGAACTATCCTCAGCACAAAAGAATAAAAAAGAAAATATATGGGCGTATATGATATAGATATATTACGTCATCTAGGTACTCAATCACTAAATCAAAATAACTCTGTAAATTCCTTGGGTTCCCAAATATCATAGATAAACAAAATTACAAGAATGAAAATTCTAATTCCTTAAACCAAGGCAAATATGGTTCTAAGTGGAAAGCAAAGATCGAACAAGATTCTGAAGATTGGAAATCAATAAAACTTTAATATCTTTTCCCGTGTATAAACAGATCATTAGCAACCTAGGTTTATCCTTGTATATATTCACTTAAGAAATATTCTAGTTACTTTTTCAGACTTACACAATTCATTATAATACGTTATAGTGAACAAAAAGAGAGAAGAAACTAGGTGTTATACAAATAGAGGTTGCTACCTTTCTCTGAGAAGCTCACCTATAAATCTTTTTTTGAAGAAACACTTTGTAATCATTCACATTGCTCTAAAGGAAACCACTTGAAACTTAAGAGGACTGGAAGTAGGCACCACTAGGGTGTTCTGAACTAGAATAAATCTTACTATGTCATTTATCTTACTTCTATAGTTTTACTTTTTGTGATCATTGTTTCCTTTATACTAGCATTGTTGTACAGGGAAGTCGACTATCTGATCACACTAGTCGACTTAAGGTATAAAAATTTCAATTAATCCCTCCCGTACTAGATTATCTTAAACATGTATGTAAGATATCATTAATATCATATCAACTCATAACTTGGGTATTTCTATCATTATAAAGGCAAATGGTGCTCAATAAGGCCTATAATATTTATCCAAGCCCCTCCCCCTTCCTCCCCAGGATGTCACATTAAGATAAAGGAAATCAAATGCACAAATAAAGCCAATGAAAAAGCTCCCACACGGGCAACACGCAGTATATAATATCATAAGCCAACAACAACAAAAAATAAGCCCCCAAACTGGCATCACGCGATATATATATTATCTCAAAAATCACATCACATAGTTGATTTTCCCAACCCATAGTATGCTTTACTTATTCATTAACTACCTAGGCCAAACTGAAGAATGTTAAGTTATAACCTACCATGAAAGAATGAAATCTAAGCCTAAAGTTCTTCGACATGGATATGTACCCTTTCAAACAGCCTCGAAATCAACTATTACATTCAAATATAGCATATACACGCTAAAAGAAAGTTAATAACACCCATACTTTCAATATTTGAGTCTGGTCCAAAATCAGTTTGCAAATGAAAGGGGTAAAACTGGAATTTTATTTTAGGAATACATTACCCAAGCATACAGGAATTTATGGTAGAAAATCCACGCAAAAATAATTTTAAAATAAGGTCCAAATTGAAGAAAAATAATTTTAAGCGTTTTTTGAAAAAATTCTCCAAATTCCATGTTAAAACCAAGATTAAAGAGTGTTTTGGAGGATATAAGACAATGTAAGGTAATGAAATTAAGGTTTTGGAGCTTACCCAATCTCAAATAGTGATGAAAACCCTAAAATTTGTCAAAATCGTAGCTCAAAGTCTAAAAATGATGAAAAAATACAAAATAGGGTTCATATATAGAGGTTCCCGCTTAAGCGGTACTAGACCGCTAAAGGGACTACCACTTAAGCGATGCTTGGACACTAAAGCAACTACCACTTAAGCGGTCTTGGTCTGGTAAAGCGGCTACACCAGACATCAGCAGGGGCTGATTTTGATGCAAGCCAACAATGCTTCAAATGAATCCTTGGGATTTGATCGAAACCCCATATAAATAAACTATATATGCTACATGCTAATTTAGACATGTTGGACTCTATGGCAATGTCGAATTGTCAAAAAAAGATCATTTTCAAAAAATTAATTCCAAGACCCATTTAAGGCATATTACACTAGTTTTTGAAATAAATGATCAAAATACAAACTAAGGACTCCAAACCCGAACCAACCCCCCTACTAACCCAAATTCGACATTCTAGATCTAATGGAATTGTCCAAATCATCATCCAGCACTCAAATATCAAATATTGACCAAAGTAAACTATGAAACTTCTAAAGTTCTAAACCACCTAAAATTCTCCCAAAACCAACCCGAAGGCATTTAAAATCATGTCAACCATCCCCACACCCCAAAAATAATATGTAGCAATTACGGAGAAGGGCAAAATGATAAAATCATATTAAAAGTAATATTTCACACTTTAGGTCATTATAGTATCCACCACTAAGACTCTAGTTTATCCTCAAACAAAAAGATAGGGAAACGCCAGAATCGGTAAAGAGCTAAGGGTAACTACTATGTACGTCTAACTCGATCTCCCAAGTAGCCTCCGCAATAGGATATTGTATCCACTAAACCTTAACCACCATAATATCTCTAGAGCGCAACTGTCTCGCATCCCAAGCTAAAATAAAAATTGGCTCCTCTACAAAGGTCAACCTCTCATCCAACTGGAATGAGGCCCAAGGAAGCACGTAAGACTCATCTAAAATATAGCACTGAAGCATAGATACATGAAAAATTGGATAAATAATTGAAAATTATAGCGGTAAGGAAAACTCATAAGCAACCTCCCCAACAGTTCGAAGAATCTTAAATGGCCTGATATATCTAAGGCTAAGCCTGCCCCTTTTCTCGAACCTCATTACGCCCTTTATGGAAGACACATGAAGAAAGACTCAATCACCGATACCAAACTTTAAAGAACTAAGTCAGTGGTCTGCATAGCTTTTTTTTGAACTCTAGGCTACGCAAACCCTATTCTAAGTTATTCAAACTATGTCCAAGGACTCGCAAAGCAAATCGGTACCACGGGTTCTAACCTTTGAAGTCTCAAACCAATAAATAAGAGGTCAGGTCTTATCTCAATACTTAAATAGTGGCTATTATTATAAGCAAACTCCGCTAGGGCTAAATGTTGTTCTCCCTAACCTTTGAAATTCTTAACACAAGCATGGATCATATCATCTAAAACCTGAATGGTCCACTCGAATTGATCATCGTTCTAGGGGTGAAAAGTTGTGCTAAGGTCAATCTGAGTAACTAACTCCTCCTAAAATATCCACCAAAAGATAAAATAATGGACATGGGTACCCCTATAAAGATGAATTATTTCACGAACATAGATATAAGCCAATCTCTTGGGACTAAAGGAAATGTGAATAGGTATGAAATAGGTCAATTTTGTCAATAGATCCTTGATGACTTCATAAATGTTGTCAAACCCACAAGAAGTACGAGGCAACCCACTCACAAAGCCCATAGTGATCCGCTCTCACTTTCACTCTAGAATGGGTAATCTTTGAAGAAAACCACCCGGTCTCTGATGCTTGGTACCTATTGACAGCATAAGTAACAAGCTACAAAGTCTGCTTCATCCTTCTTCATACCACCCTACCAGTAATGATTTTTCAAGTAACGATATATCTTGGTCACCCCTTAATGGATAGAATTTCTGGAATAATATGCCCTCTCTAAAATCAATCTCATAAATCCACCAACTCTTTGTACACAAAGACGACCTCCAAGCCTTAGAAAACCATTAGAATCAAGAGATGTTGCCTTATCCTCTCCACTCAACACCTTATCTCAAATTACCCTCAAGTTATCATCATTAAGCTAGTGAGCTCGAATCTGCTCCATCAAAGAAGATCTAGCATTAACAAAGTGTAAAACATGTTTGGATGCTGAAATATCAAATCTAACCATATGGTTAGCTAAAGACCAAACATCTAAGGCTAAAGGATACTCCTGGGTCAAGAAATGAGCTAGACTTCCCATAGTCTACTTCCAGCTCAAGTCATCCGCAACCACATTAGCCTTGCCCCGATGATAAAAGAATAGTAAGGTGATAATCCTTAAGCAACTTAAGCTAAGATCTCGCTGATTGAAGAAGTTAGACGGCTACAATGATCCAAAAAAATCTTGTAAGTAACTCTATACAAGTAATGACGCCATAACCTTAATACAAACACTATGGCTGCCAACTCTAAATCATGGGTTGGATAATTTCTCTCATGAGGTTTCAATTGACGAGAAGCATAAGTAATCACCTTACTCTCTTGCTTCAATATCACACCAAAACCAACACCATAAGTCAATAACTCTTTGAGCTTTTGGAATCTCTTTTCACGAGCATCCAACCATTGAAATACCATTCTTTTTAGTCAACTTGATCAAAGGAGTCACAATAGATAAGAAACCTCTACAAAATGCCGATAGTAATCCACCAAACCAATGAAACTTTAAATTTTG
Source organism: Capsicum baccatum var. pendulum (assembly GCA_030864225.1). Lineage (NCBI taxonomy): Eukaryota > Viridiplantae > Streptophyta > Magnoliopsida > Solanales > Solanaceae > Capsicum > Capsicum baccatum. Next base: position 158,737,811 of record CM061561.1, on the reverse strand, counting down.
ATAGGAAAAGTAGGTCTAACCCAATCACCAATCACTGTTATCTTGGATGGATCAACCATAATACTATTCTTAGTCACCGCATGACCTAAGAAAGAGATAGAATCCAACCAAAACTCTCACTTGGAATACCTGGCATACAACTTCTCATCATACAACCTCCGAAGTACAATTCTCAAATGTTTTACTTAATAAACCTCATTCTTAGAACAAAGCAAGATGTCATCTATAAACACAATCATAAATGAGATAAGATATGGTCAAAATACCCGTTTCATCAACTATATCTAGGATAATCAAGTCTACTTAAGTCTCACATCATATAAAGGTAACTACACAAGATCGGTACATCCGATCCACCACAAAAAAATTCTATGGGGGTAGAAATATAAAGAGGCATAGAAAGGGACTCGCATGCAACATCAAAACTAAAAATAATGTATATAGACATATAGGAAAATGTAGACACACAGTCAAATTACATGGAAACATATCTATAGAAAAATAGGACGGTACCTATAATAACTGCATTATAAGTGTAACACCCCAAAGTTTTTCCTAGCTGAATTTTTTTGTCCCTAAAGTATCAAGCATTGGATTCTAGAATGATTTATACTTATTTCCCTGTGGAATTCCTTAGATTTCAACTTTTCATTACGTAGATTCATCCAAAATGGACACTCGGTGAAGGATTTATAATTAATTTAAGTCCTAATCATAAAACACCATCATTCCTGTCCTTGGCGCATCACGAAGAGGGTTTAAATGATGATGGTCAATTTCTAGTAAGACTCCACGATGGTGGTGCATTGCGGAGTGGGACAAATTTCCATTCGTCAATTTCCAGTGAGCCACCGCGATAGTGGCGCATCGCGGTGGCCCATAAGATCGGGTTCCTAGTTTAAATTTTTCCAATTTTTTTCAGAAGTTAACAAGGGTAGTTTGGACTTTTTATCAAGTCTCTTAAAACGTCCAAATAGGAGATTTAGACCTCTATAAGCATAATATACGACATTCTCAAGATTTCCCTCAAAACAAAAACCCTAGTTCATATACTTCTCCTCCAAAAAACTCAAGATTCAACCGTGGGTTTTCAAAATTGATCGGAGATTTGGAATCTCGAAATCATAGGCTTCAAGGATCAGCCAATTATTCTTCATAATCGAGGTATTTGGGGTTTTTCTAAAATCTTATGGGTATAGAAATCATGATTTTAAGAAAGGGGTTTTTGAATTTATGAATACATTCATGTTTTAGAAGCTTCGATAATATTGTTTAGGTCTTTAGGCTTTTCCCCAAATTGATTTGAATTGTATATATGTACGTATGCATTGAAAACCATGAATTGTTAATTGAGAGCATTAAATATATAATATATCTCTCCCATTACTTTATTATTTGATTTACAAGTTATGAATCCTTACATTTTATGGTTTACAGAATGATTCAAGATACTATTTATCTTATGTGAAATTCATGATGATTAAGAATAGGAGAGAGGAATGCTTTAATGATTTTTAAGTGTTGAGATTGATAAACAAAGAAACTTTAGAAATGTTTTTGAGAAGTTGGCCACTACTTATTGAAATTGTTGAATGAATGGAAAGCCTTTGCATGATTTTTTACTTATGATTTGAGATATGACTCTTCTTACACTATATGCATGATCAAGTAGCCTGAACATTGTTTTAGAATAAAATAATTATATATGGCTTAGAATAATGACTTGCAAGTCTTGGTATGACGATACCAATTCAGACAATGCCATAACAGAGATAGACTAATACAGAAATCAGACGTTCATGTTTAAAATTTTAGAATGATGCATGTTCATAAAAGGCTAAAATAGGTCATAAAGAGATGTTAGGTGGTTTCCTGAAGAGGGCACGAGTTCAGATAACTCATTGCCCAAAACCGTGATTTGCCGATCCAGGTATTTTATATTATGTTGTCCTAGGGTCGTGTGGCGTATCAGAATCAGAGACTCCAACCTTTGCGGCATACCTGGGTTGGGGGCTTTCCCGCAAAGTCAATGGCGGATTCCCTATAGCCCATGGAATATCAGAGTTGTAAGGGAGTGCCACCTAACTCAGAAGTAATACAAAGAATAGACAGTGCATTGACAAGAATGACTTATGATTTTTAGAAAGTGCCCATGTGTTTTGAGAACTGTTTATGCATGGTGTTTTAACAAATTGCTCTCCACTATTTTACTTATATAAAAGTTTTATTTTGGATTACTTTGCACACCAGTACATCTGTATTGATCCCCCCCCCATCCCTCTAGGTTCTGAGGCTCAGTCTAGGAGTCCAGAAAGTAATAGATTTTATCAGACAGAGTTGCAGTATCCAGTTGGTGAGCCTTCTTTATTCCGAAAGGCCTGTTTACTTTCAGACAACTATTATTAGATATGGCTTTGGTCTACTGGGGGCTTTGTTCTAATTTTCAGATTGTGTTAGTGATCATGTAGTAGAGATTTTACAGACGGTTTGCAGATGTTGCTAGTTAGTTTTAGATTTCGTTCTTAAATGCTAAATTCATATCAGATTTATAACCATGATTCCGCCTTTCTATAATTTCCATATTTCCTTATTTATGTATGAATGGTGTATATGATTTCAAGTTTAGAAGGGTGTTCGAGCCTTAATGGTTCGGGATGCTCGTCACAGTCAGGGCCTCGGTTTGGGTCATGAAAATAAGTCTCTACCTCGTGTCTCCTCGATATAGCATAACACTGACCACATTTGCTCTCGAACTAAGTAACCCCACAACCACCACCATGAACTCCCCTACCTCTACCTCTATCACCACATCTACCACTCTGTGAACTACCTCTTACTATAGAAACTAGAGTACGATAAAGTTAAAGATGAGAACCATGCTGAGTGGGTCCATATACACGTTGGGGACAACCTTAAACAAATGACCAACCTTATTAATAAAAAACACTCTATATGACCTGGCTCAATCTGAGAGGGCACAGATAAACTAGGATAATTGTCGTGGCCTGAAGAACTGAAACTAGAACCTCCACTAGTACGACCTAATGCCTGGCTACCTGAAGCCGCAAAACGTAAAATTCTACTACCTGATCCTTGCAAAGAAGCCTGAATCGGCCTACCATGATAACCATGGAAACCTCTGCTCGAGAAATATCTATTGCGGGAGGCATGACCACTACACTCTCCCTGAAGGTGCATCTTCTTAGAGCCTTTCTAAGTAACTTGAGTAATAGACTCAGTCAATTTGGCATGCTCAATAATAATCTAAAAAAAGCCCCTAAAATAACCAGCAGGGCAATACACAACTGATACGAACCCTCTTAGCCCTTCACAAACTTATAAATCTTCTCTGACTCAGTAAAAATATTTGTGGTTGAATATATGAATAGAGCATGAAAATATGCCTCATACTCAACAATAGAAATGGATCTGATAGGGCACCAAATGATCAAACTCATCATGCATCTGAGAGGGCACCAAATGATCAAACTTATTACGCATCTGATATCTCAAGATATATGGAACAAACCTATTTAAGAAGTCCTAAAAAAATTGGGCCCAAGTCTTAGCAAGCGAACCTAAAGGCCTACAACTAGATAAAGACCTATACCCATCCCTAGCGACATCCATCAACTGATAGGTAGTATAAACAACTCCATAAGACTCAACAGATCTAAGATTATGTAACTTCTCCTTACAGTCAATCAAGAACTCATAGGAATCCTCACCAATTACTTCACTAAACTTGGGAAGAGCCAAACAAATAAACCTCTCAAACTTTTTTTGGTCATCGGAACACATTATTGGAGCCAAAGTAACTGGAAGAATAGTAAGTCTAACAAGCACTGAATCCACACGTAGGGGAATCGTAGATGATAGTTGTACTCCTAAAGTAGGAATACCATAAACAAATATCAGTACAGATGGCGGAACATAACTTGAAGCCTGAGAAATACAAGGTACACTCAATGGAACACCCTCCAAGTGATCAAAAGGCGAATCAACAAGTCCTGAAGCACTAGGGTATCAACTATACTTTGTGGAACCTAAACTGGCCCTGCACCCCTTGTTTGATGATCATCTTTAGTATACACAACCTCAGGCTCGGGAGAATCCTTCATAGAACATCCTCTGGTTAGGGCATCATTTAATTTCCGTTCTCTACCTCTGGGTCAGCCACAACCCCTGTCTTGTACTCTAACCGAGGCTTATATATATATATATATATATATATGTATAGATATATATATATATATGTATAGATATATATATATATATATATATGTATAGATATATATATATATATATATGTATATATAGAGAGAGAGATATCTATAGATATACATATAGATATATATGTAAATACACACATATATATATATATATACATATATATATATATAGAGAGAGAGAGAGATTATGATTCGAATTGTGATGTTATTATTAATTATTTTCTCTTATATAATGAGAGGGAGTTGGGATTATGATTTGAATTGTGATGTTATTATTAATTATTTTCTCTTATATAGTAAGAGGGAGTTGGTCGGCTAAAGCAAGCTTCTCTCCGTCAACATGCCTGCTCCAGCTGCTTGCTCTGTCATTTTACTATATCACGTTCAATTAATTATTATAAGTTATTTACATATTAAAAAATTAATAATATTTAATAAAAAATAAAATAGACATTTATGACATATCTACTTCAGCTGCTTTAATATATATATATATATATATATATATAGATATATATAATGAGAAAAGGATAAAGTAGATATAAAATGATAAGTTAACTCTTGATTGTTTTAAATTAACTTCACATCTTATATGAGGCCCACTTAAAAAAAAATCACAAGTATTTTTTATAGTAATTTTGCCCTATCACGTCTAATTAGTTGTTGTGAGTCAATTAAGACATGTCTGGCTTGCTGCTTCAATCATGATTTTACTATATCACCTCTAATTAATTATTATGGTCATCTAAGAATTATGCAACTTAAATTGGAATAGAAGAAAAAGTTTTATAAATCACAATAATTAAAAACTTAAATTATTTAAAAATATATAATTGACTATCAATATCACAGAAGCTTAGACAATGAGAGTAACCTATATTATTTGATTTATGTCGCATAAATTAAAACCAAAAAATAACATATATTGAGCTTGTGTTATTTGAAAAGCAATAATATAGGCCCATCGAATTTTGATTTTCACACTCTTTATTGATTTATAAATTTGTAGACTTTAATTTTGATCGTGAATTAAATTTTTGAAATAAAATTATATAGTTGAATAATAAATCACAATAATTGATAATTTAAAATATTTTAGGAATATATACAAAAATTACCCTGAAAAATAAATTATTTAAATTTAAAAATTCAAAAAATATCACATTTATTGATATGCTTATTATTATAAAATTAATCTTTAATAGATATTGGGCCCGTGCTTTGCACGGGCTTCTTCTAACTAGTTTTAATTAGAAACACGAATGAAATTTTGCATGGTGTTAAAAGCCTAAAACATGGAGTATCAATGCTATTGTTTAGGCAGGTAAACAAAGGGATTACACCACTTCTACTTCAACCTTGTAACCTTGAAAATCTTGATTGTAGCTTTTTTTTTTTTTTTTTTTTTGTAAAACAAACTTCTAACTAATCAACTTTTTCTTAATTTAATTTGTCATTTTATTAATAACTCAATCAAAAATAATTAAATAGTATCTATAAAAATGGACCAACCCATCATAAATCTGATAAAGTAATTTGGGCTTAAACAAATCGAATAAATAAACCCGGCCCAGTCCTACTATATCCATACATATATAAATGTCTGTAGGATTTCCTAAATGATGTTGTTGTCTTTTCCGCCGTTCCAGCTTACTTTCAGGTGAAAAATGGATCTGCCATCTCTGAATTAACAATTTGTGAGGCTTGCTCTGTGGATCATCAATATTGTGCCCTGGAGATTGTAACTTCCTTCTATTAACAGCTCTCAAAAGTAAGTAGTTTAACCATTTTTGCACTAGATTCCATCTATTCATCTTCCTCGGTCTAGCTTCAATCCTTATTCCTACTCTTGTGGTTGTTGTCAGCTGAGTTCTCTTGTGTATGGGATAGTTTTTCTTTTTTGGTGCAGAAATGAGGGTGGTAGGTCCCTGAGACTTGCATGTCCAAGTAAGTACTATTTGCTGTGACAGCGCCCAAGCGCACACGTAAGTGTACGTTGTCTTATTAAGTAGTAAAGTGGTCTAATGAAAGCCAAGTATCGATACCACACAGACTTGATTTAACAACGATTTAATTCTAGTTTCACTTCTAACATTAATTTGATGCAAAGGTAATCAAAAAGAGTTTGAAATATTTATAAACTAAAATAAAGTAAATAATGCGTAAAATAAAAGTACTTGGAACAATCAATGAAGTAAAGCTCGGGTAAAAGCACTCCGAACAATCATACTATGTTATTGAATTTCATTCATTGACTTGCTTATCTTGGTTGTTGATACGTAGGGTTAATTGCATGATTATGGTTTCCCAACCTCTAATCTTTTACCTATTATGGACATTACAACTACATCATTGAGTGGGAATGTAATAATCCAATTAAGTGAATTAAAGCTATCATCCTACATTTAAATCAAGTAAGGCATCTAAGTGCATCCCTGTTCTAGACGCTAAGTTTAAATCTTTATTTTATAAAAGAATAAAAACTCAAACTTTGTTTATTCCAATGTTCTATCTCCCTATTCCCTCTCCCGAGATTCCTATTCCCTCTCCCGAGATTAAAAGGTCGACAATATATGTATTTTATGGGTGATCAATTAATAAAATAATTAAAACAAGAATAAACAAACAACCAAATATGATAAGTAAAATTAAACGAATTTAATCCAAAATAATAGTACTTATGTTCTTGGCTTTAATCCTGAAAAGAGGGTTTTAGCTGATAATATTTATAATCACAATCCAATTAATTGAATACATGATATGATAAGTAACAACTAAATAAAAAATATTAAATAAAATCTACACGTAGCAGCCACCGAATATTGTTCCCAGGTGTCCACTGGTTCAATATTGTCCAAGTTCGTTCCAGCGTTTTGCAGAAAGTGTGCATGTATATTAATATAATCCTAATTATTGTAGGATTATGATTCTGCACGTCATCCAAGATTTTGTGGGTAATATTTAATTCCCAATCCAAGTGGATTAAGGAACTTTGCACGGGTTTCAACAATATTCCCTAACACTTTGTGCAAATACTCCACTCTTTGTTGGCAGAATTGTATTTTGCGCATGGATCAACGACGCGACGCGTCAAGGATCACGTTGGTCACATCGACACAACGCGATAGTATCATGTCGACTCACTGGAATTTGCTTCTAAAAATTTGGTTAAGTGTCGAACATCCCTCTTTTTTCTTATGCCTTTTGTGGTGTATTTTCAATAAATTTTGAGTCTTTTTATCATCAATATATCATCGTATTCAGCTCACAAAGCCTCTTACAACATCACACATCACAAATTAGAGATTAAAACAATACAATAACCTCAACGACGAATCAAAATAAGAGCTAAGATAGGGCAAATTCGCAATGATCTTTCACTTATTATTCCGACTCTTAACTTAATGAAATTAAAATTTTCACATTACAAACAAGTTATTCCATATATAATTACATATTTAAATCATTTGGAACAAATTAAACACATTAGAATTTATCGAAACCAACTAAACACACACCTAACTCAAGCTAGTATAACTAGTTTTCCGGGTTGACCTCTAAATGACTCAATTAAGCACAAACTTGTTTGAAAAATACTTTGAACATTGTAAATGCACACTTGGACACTTGAATGCTTATTTATATCAATATTAACACGTTAAGCACATGAATTTCTCTCAAAACTAGGCGAAATAAGCTAGAATAATGATACCAAAGTATATAAAACCACCTCAGATCATCACCCCACACTTAAACTCTTGTTCATCCTCGAATAACTCTTTAAGCATAAAAATCTGAGGTGACATTGCACTTCAACTAAAACAAAGACATTCAAGCTAGTACTACAATGACTACACGGAAAGCAAGTTTCTACATAAAGCATGTTATTTACACAATTGGTAGCTCATGAACACTACTCCAAAATATTCTAGCCTCAAGAATTGACTCCACAAGTGGAAAAGTCATGCTTATAATTCAATCAAGGACATCATATAAATCATCCACATTTATCAAACATGTTCCCCTCACAACAAAAGAGTTACCCATAATCACTCACAATAATGCAATTTATAACATAATGTGTATAAGAATCAAATTACACTCACTCTCACAAAAAAATTCACAAGTTACACACAATGAACCATAGGCTTGCCCTTAGTGTAATGCTCTACTAATATTGGAATGATGAACTTAGGATCAAATAGGACTTTCTGGGTTGTAATAAAGGCAAAGGGGCGGGTAGGAACTATTTGAGAATAGTGACTAACCTCTCTAAGCGCTTTAATACACTATATTATACATTTAAAATCAATCTCCAACAACTAATTTACACCATTTTTCATACACTCATACTTTTTGTTTTTGTCCCATCTCTTTTAAGCATTTCACAAACACTTGGTGGACGCATAGTTTACTACCACATGAATCAATTTTTTTCTCTTTTTCACAATCATGGCAATATTTCTAACATCAATTATATCACATCCATCCATCATACATCAATTATTAATACCACTAACTATTACCTTGGGGCATGAATTTCACCTTTTTCTTCTCCAATTTCTTAAACTCCTTACTAATTTAATTTTTTATTAAAGCAATTAGGAGCTTTTTGGATTAAATTATGATCTATCAAATAAGGGATTAGGCTACATATGAGGCTACCAAAGAAAAATCTAATGTTTCAATGGGGCTTACTAGGATTATGCACAAGAGTGGGTCAAAAAGAAGGTATAAAACAAGGCTATCAAATAAATGCCTATATCGACTTCTAAATTCACATTCTTATTTCACTTCACACACACACCGGGAAAGTTCTAGACATCACATGCAACAAGAAATATACAAAACCTCACACGCACATAGCACATGCTCAACTCAATAGGATCATCATAGACTCCCAACTAAACAATAGCATTAATTCAAATTTAAGCCAAAAAGTACAAGATTCAAAAACTTGAACCTAGGAGTCTCAAAAATAGTAATTCAATCAATCAATATACTTTTACAAACAAACCCACTTGAACCATGTAATAAAAAATAGCACCAACAAGAATATCTTACACAAAAAAAATTAAATTGACCTAAAATTTGGGAATTTCCCCACCCCACACTTAAATGGAATCTGCGGAACCCCACACTCAGTTTTTTCCATGCTCATTAGCTCAAGTTTATGGTACTCAGACTTCCCATTAACTTGTGAATCAACCAAAAACAAAAACTACGTGAAATAAAACCTAAAAAAACTGGAAAAAAAACATACCTAATTAACTTGGGTTGCCTCCCAAGAAGTGCCTGATTTAGTGTCTCGGCACGACCCATATCAACTCAACCATATTCCTTCACCCTTTTACTTCCCCTTGAGAGTCATTTTTTCATTCATTTCTAACCTTTTGAGTTTGCACTCTCAAGATCAACATCTCTCTTAACTTTATCTTTCATCATGTTGGGAAACAGTGGGTTTATCTTAGGCTGCTTAATCAGGTAATTTGAAGAGGTATTTTGTGAATTAACCACTCCACACTTTTCCCCTTCACTAACATTGATCATACATAAATATTTATATTGGGAATTTACGATAGGTGCTTTGTAAACATCAAATACCACCTCTTCATCATCTACCCTCATTTTGAGTGTGCCTCCTCTAACATCAATCAAGGCCCCTCCAATTTCTAAGAATGGACACCCCAAGATGATTGATATATGTTCATCTACCTTAAAATCAAGAACAATAAAGTCAGCAGGTATAATGAATTTACCAACCTTTATGAGGACATTCTCAATTATTCCTTCTGGATATGTGAATGACCCGTCTACCAGCTATAACACAACGGTGGTCGATTTAGGCTTTCCCAAGCCTAATTTTTTAAACAGTGATAAGGGCATCACATTTATGTTTACCCCTAAGTCACTTAGTGCATGGACCACTTTGCTCCTAATTTGAATAGGGCTAGCAAACTTTCCCAAATCTCTAAATTTCTTGGGGATTTTCTGTGTCATCACAGTGCTACATTCTTCGGTGAGTGTTATTATTCCCACATCCTGTAATTTTACCTTATTAGCCCCCACGTCCCTCAAGTACTTTTCATACTTGGGCATACTCTGCAAAATATCTAGCAAAGGTAAGTTAATATGAGCTCTCTGAATGTATTAAAGAACTTTTTGAACATAGCATCCTCCTTCGCTTTCATGTACTTCTGTGTGAAGGGTAGTGGTGGCATCTTTTTCACTTCTTCTGCAGCAACTTTTTCTTTCAAGTCCTTAGACTTCTTTGATTTTTTAGCAACTTATTCAGAAACCTATTGGGGAGTCAAATTTGCATCTACCTTCTTTGTTGCCTTTATAGGTTCTCCTTAAAGCTCTCTCTTTACCACTTTTCAAGGTGATTGTCATAACCTGTTTTGGATTCTTTGTATCTGCTGGCAGACCACCTTAAGGCCTAGTGTTCAATGCTTATTGCAACTACCCCAACTACAACTCTAAGCTTCTTTGAGCCACTTTCTAATTTGTTAATTTTGCTTGTTGATTTTTTATATCTGCAGCTATTTGTGCTTGACCAGCGAGAATCTGCTTCAATATCTCTTCCATGTTGCTAGTTGACTGATTAGTTTGACCCTGTGGTTGTGGAATTTGTTATTGTTGCGCGTTCCAAGGATAACTTTATTTTGTAGGAATAACCATAATTTGGCCTTTGAGCATTGCCTACATACATTACTGATTTCGTATTTAAAGCACACATGGACGTAGAATGGCTATTATTTCTGCATACCTCACACCAATCACTAGTTTGCTGAACTATATTGACTGCTGTTGTAGGCTGTGGAACTCTAACTTTCAGGTTGGTGAAGTAAGTATTTATAATATCTTGCAATGTTGCAACCTGAACTGATAAGGCTATGAACTGGTCCACCTTTAGCACACCTGCAATTCTTTTGTGGCACACCTAGAATCTAATGTCATTCCAGATTTTCTTGTGTAATGTGGTTCAATAATGTGTACAACTTATCATAAGTTAGCTCCAACACTTGACCACCTGCGACAGAAACTAGAAAAATCTTTGTACTGTGATCAAATGCTTCTACAAAAGTATGAGCAAGTACCTCATTGGACTGTTGGTGATGTGGACACTACAGTTGTTAGTTCATTTAATATCTCAAATCCTTCTATTTCTTCTTCCTTAAAGAATTATCTCAGAAAGAATATTATAGCTTTCTCTGCGATGTCTTTCTGATCCTCTAGCCATTTACCCTCATCATTCTGAATTCATTTTTTATTTTCAATCTACTCCTTATTTCTTTCACCACAACATGAAAAAAAATTGTTCCTTTCTCTATCTTTAAACCAATCTAGTTCAGCTTTCTACTTCTAGAAATCCTCCTCCCTTTTCAATTACAAGTTCAAATCTGCTTGTGTTTTGAACAATATCTGTCTATTATTGCCTGTTGGATTTTCCTCAAATTATTTCTCCCTGACTTTGATAATCTCCTCCAATGTTGCAATTTCTTGAAAAATATTACCAAAGTACTCTTTACTCTATTTTCTCAATGCATTTTTAACCCTTTTTTAACTTGTGATGAACATAATAAAAGGATTACCCATCACTTCAGTTTGCCAGTTTTCTTTATTAGATCATAACATGCTTTCTCCTTCAACCATATATTCAGAAACCTGAATGGTTTGCGAATATATTTCTCCACAGTACTAAAGTGAATTTTTAGTGGAGAGTGATCTGAATCACTCCTAAATAGATTCTTCACTTTAAGGATTGGAAAGAGGTCTTGTAGTTTATCATTACAAAGCACTCTGTCTAATCTCTTGAATATACAATCTTCATCTATCCTGCCATTCTACTAAGTAAATTTACTACCTTTGAAGCTGGATCCTCTATTCCACATAAATTAATACAATTCTTAAAATCTTCTGTCTCGGCCATAGTAACTAGTAAACCCCCTTAGTTTTTCCTCTTCACATACTATTACATTGAAGTCCCCCCCCCCCCAATCAACCAAGGATCTTATATTGTCTGAGCTAAATCCACCAGTGAATCCCATAGCAAAAGTCTCTCATGTTGAGTGCATTTAGCATAGACCAATGTAGCCACAACTGTAATTCTTGTTTCTTGATTGATCAACGTAATGGTCGATTGTTGATCCTCATCTTTTATTACAACATAATCTATAAAATCCTCAATAAAAACCCATATTTTTTTTGAACATTTTACTGTTGCTTGCTTCATTCCCAATCTTCATCTGTATTCCTCAATAGTGTGGTTTTCGTGGAATGGCTCCATTAAACCAATGAATAAGAAATGGTATATTTTGTGCAAAGTGATAAGTTTAGTAAATGCCTTTTATGTGTTAACTGATCTGATATTCTAGATTAGTGCATTCATTTAAACGTATTTTTTAATGAATTCCTTGTCTGCATTAAGGAGGTTTTAACTCCTTTATCTTTATTCTTTTGAATTCCTTGATTTGTCTTTAATTTTTCTATGTGCCTCGGAGACAAATTGCCTTCAATCCCTACTTTTTCAATATTATTTGTCAAATCTCCTTCATCCAAGCTTAACTTTCCTATATTACTGTACTCAGTTTGATTTTCAGCCTGGATTGCTAGAGGTAGTATATTCTCAATCACCATCTCTTGTTGTCCATCTTCTTGATACTGCACCAATGCCAGCTACTTTGTTTCATACTGTTTACTTTACTTTTCCATTGCAGCTAACTACTTAGCTTCATCAATTTGCTCATTTTGTATTTGTTGACTGGGAGATTCATTAGTTGGTTGTTTTGCATCCTTCTTTATTTCTTTCTCATTTGATGATTGTTCCTTCTGTTTCTCCTGTACTTCATGTTCCTACACTTTTTCTTTGTTTGAGTCATTATGCCCAAAAGTTCTATTTACCCATTCCTTTGTACTTTCTTTGGGCTACTGCTTAGCTACACTTTCAGGTTTGTCTTTTAACCCATCATTTTCTTGATTTTTCTCAATAGCTAATGCATCAAACTTGTTGGAAACTTACACTTCTTGATGTTTCTCTTCTTCCACTTCCCCTACTATATGTACATATCTATTCCTTTTATATTTACTCTTCCTTGTAAGCAATTGTTGTCCATATGTATTTCCCTTTCTCATGTTATTATCTTCAACTTGATGTTGTGTGTCTCCATCTACTTATTGACTCAACTGTTTCCTTTGTTCCTCTATTTTTTTTTTCATATAGCTCTGGGTGCTTATTCCAACATGTGTTATCATCATGACCTTGTAAGCAACATTCGTTACAGTATTGAGTCATGTAATCATACAGTATCTAAATCCATTTGAACTTTATATCCCCAGTAATATCATCCTCTTCATTAATCTTTACCCTTTGAGGTAATTTTGCTACCAAATCAACTTTAACTTTCACATGTGCACAGCTTGGCCTTGTCTGATTTTGGGTAGCCATATCTATCATTAATTGTTTTCCAACTGCTGAAGCTATTGAAAAAATGGCCTCCTTCGGAAAGAACTTAGGAGGTAAATCAGGGAATGAGATCCATGCAACTCCTATTGTTGTTTCCATATCCGGTTCAAACCAAGGATCTCACTTAAGGGTGCGCATCTGCCAATACCTTTCTTTGGCTTTTATGTAATAAGCAGTTGTTGATAACAATTTTACATAATCCTCCAATGCTGTCAATCTAATAAGAATATGTCTTGAATCAAGTACTCTAATATTGCAATCGCTTTTTATCCTATATTGTTGCAGGATCGATTTCCTCAATTCCATGATATCCGGTCTTCCATATTGTAAATTCCCCTGCATTATTAAGCTCCTAATTTCTGATGATTTTCAAGTTATGATTGGTTCTCCTTCAACTAAAACAACTAGTTTCGGTGGTACTCTTAGTTCCTTAACACAGCCCACTACTAAAAAAATCAGTAAAATCGACCACAAAAAATAGACCACAATTTGTGGTCGTAAAAAACCGACCACACGTGGTCGGTTTTTAAATTTTCTTTATTTTTTATTTTTTAAAACCGACCACAAGTGGTCGTTTTTATATTTTAAAAAATCAAAATAATTAATACAATAATTTTAATAATTATTATTATTTATTTAACAAATAAAAATTATAAAAAAAACACAAAACCAACCACTGATGGTCGGTTTTCTTTAAAAAAATTTAGTTAAAAAATATTTATAGTCGGTTTTAAAATTCTTTTTTAATTTATTTTTAAAAAATCAACCACAAGTGGTCGGTTTATATAAAAAATGATTAAAAAATACTTTTAAAAAACAGACCACAAGTGGTCGGTTTTCTGATTAAAATAAAAAAATAATTTAAAAAATCGACCACTTGTGGCTGGTTTTTGAAGTAAAAAAATTTAAAATTAAATAATTTTAAGTAACACCTAATTATATATATAATCAAAACCTAATATATTAAGCTAATCCAAAATAATTAATCAATCACTAATCTAAGTATGTATAAAAAACACATCGCATTATATTATTGGATAATATACTTGTATACGTATGTGATGTATATAGTATGTATTTTAAACTTGATATAGTCGATAGTGTGTATATGTGTGTGTATGTATGTGTATATATATAACATATACATATTATATAGCAATGGTATATTAATGACATAAGATAAATCAATCGATAATTTATTTGAGTATATGTGAATTACAATGGGGTAGTAAAATTGGATATGTGATGTATATAGTACGTATATGAAATACGTCACGTTATATTATTGGATAAGATACTCGTGTACGTATGTGATGTGTAGAGTATGTATTTATATAGTCGATAATATGTATATATATGTGTGTGTATGTGTATGTATATATATAGGTATATATATATTAATGACATAAGATAAACCAACCGATAATTCAACTGAATTTCTGTGAAATACGTTGTACATTATTATGGGGTAGTAAAATCGGGTATGTGATGTATATAATACATATTTGAATGTTGATAGCCAATTGAATATATTTATATATATACGTATATCTCGTGTAGTGATGAAATAGATATACTATTTTTTGTCAATATAATATAAACACACGTATATTGTTAAAGTTGTAATAAAGTAAGGCAAGTATTACGAGGTATATGAAAGGGGGGAAGGAAGTAGGGGAGGGAGACAGAAAATTGAATCATGAAACTGGCATACACTAACCATTTGCTTTGAATTTTGAATTTTGAACGACCGCCAAATTTTGGCGGTGAATTTAAGCTTTTTCACTTAAAATTTTATATATGAGTATATGTGAAATACGTTGAATGTTATTATGGGGTAGAAAAATTGTGTATGTATATCTCGTGTAGTGACATATGCAGCAATCGAAAGCTCGATAACTGAATCTATATATCAAAATATTTTGAATAATACATTGATATCATACTATTGAAGAAATAGATATACTAATTTGTGTCAATGTAGATACGCGTATATTGTAGAAGTTGTAATAATATAAGACGTCGATAATTTATTTGATTAATACGTATATAATATATATATATATATGTATATATATAAAATATCGTAATTAAAAGCCAATGAACAAAAAATTTATCGTAATTTGCGAAATTCATTGATATTATTATGGGTTGAAGGAAATGTACTACTCGTGTTAATGTGATGATAAAATAACTAATTATCTTATTTATATATACACAAATTGTATTAAATTAATTGAATATTGTTATAAATATTATAGCATTTATTAAAAAAATTAATTAATTAAAAATTAAGTTTAATTTATTAATTAGTTTATTAATTATAGTTTATTAAAATTTAATTTATCAAAACTGTTAATTTAAAAAAAAACAAATAATAACCTGACTCGACCTGACCCGACCCACCCAAATAAATAAATTTTCCAATTGCTATAGACATACACAAAAGAAATGGGAAACAGCATACACACACAACATTACCCGTATACACACACAAACACACACGACACTCGAAATCAGTCGAACAAGTGCATTTTCATAGCAAATCTTGGTTTCTCCAACTCAAGTAAGTAAGAATGTGAGATTTGTTGACCTTATTTTGAGTTAACTTCACTTCATTTTGATTTTTGAAATCCTAGTTCTTATGTTTTGGTTGAAAATGGGGAAATTGGGGATAAACTTAAATGTAGTATGGATCGTGTGTGTTATCTTGCATAGAGCGGGTTGAATTAGCTTATTTATGATCTTCTTATGTATGTTGAGCGGGTTCTTGACACGCGTTATGAAAAACGAGAAAAAAAGGTTTGGTTTTTATTTTTATTTTAGAAAAATTATTACCTTGTCATATCTTATATCAGAAGAAAAATAGGACCTATGGAAAAATATATAAAGAATTATATCTTTGAGTGCCTAACTAGTTTGGATTCGAGGCATAGTTGATGATTGATTAATTACTTATTGGAGTAAGTGTTTTTTGAATTGGCTAGTTTGTAAGAAAGTGATCTAAATTTTGCTGAATGGATATAGAAGATTCATACAGCTGAACTCAATTAATTTGGTTTGTGACTAAAATTAATTGATTTAGTTCAATTCATTTGACTTAATGTTTTTGAATTAACTTGCTTTGTGGAAATTTCAGAAATGGGATAGCTTTAGTTGGTCCAATTTGGATCTGGTTCATGTGCTTGTGATCAAAATTTAATTTTAAATTCTGTAGTGGATTGATTTGGTTCAATCTGGTTGAATGGGTTTTTTGAATTAGATTGCTTTGTGATTATTTTGATGAATGCAATAGCTTTAGTTAGCGCAATTTGGATCAGGTCATTTTCTTGTATCAAAATGAGGAAATTAAGGATAAACTGAAATGAGTAATATTTTGCATAGAGTAGATGGGTATTTTGGAGAAAATTATAGTAGTCTATCTTTTAATTTGTTAAGCTCATTATTATTAATGTTGCAGCTTCCCGTGAGAGAATCTACAAGCAGATTGAAGCTGCCATTTTGAAATATCTAGAAATTAAGAAAAATATCAAAGTTATGTTGACATAGTGAAGTCGTGTGGGGCCTTGTGCGATTCACTCTTATTGTTATCTTTCTTTCATTGTTCATATTGAAGTCTAGTGAAGCCGTGTGGGGCCTTGTGTGATTCACTAGGATTGTTCTTGACATCTTGTTGGTCTTGTTGTTGCTTGTTTCTTTATTGTGAACTTGATCATGTATCATTTGGCATGAAAGGTCAAGGCTTAGTTTTGAATGTGTAGGGACTTGGTAGGTATTTTTTTATTTTGAATGTGATTATATTTGGTGACTTGATAGGTTGAAAATGATTAAGTGTAGGGACTTTAAGGGTGACATGCTAGGTTGAAAGTGATTAAGTCTAGGAACTTTAAAGGGGATTTTTTGTTTTGAATGCGGTTTTGTTTTGAGACTTATTTGCTTGAAAATGGTTAAGTTTAGGGACTTTGAAGAAGATTTTTTTTGTTTTGAATGTGATTTTGTTTTGAGACTTAGTTGCTTGAAAATGGTTAAGTGTAGGAACTTTAAAGGGGATTTTGTGTTTGGAATGTGGTTTTGTTTTGAGACTTAGTTGCTTGAAAATGGTGAAGTTTAGGGACTTTGAAAGGGATTTTGTTGTTTTAAATGTGGTTTTGTTTTGAGACTTAGTTGCTTGAAAATGGTTAAGTGTAGGTACTTTAAGGGGGATTTTTTTGTTTAGAATGTGGTTTTGTTTTGAGACTTAGTTGCTTGAAAATGGTTAAGTGTAGGGACTTTAAAGAGGATTTTTTTGTTTTGAATGTGGTTTTGTTTTGAGACTTAGTTTCTTGAAAATGGTTAAGTTTAGGGACTTTAAAGAGGATTTTTTTATTTTGAATGTGGTTTTACTTTAAGACTTAGTTGATTGAAAATGGTTAAATTTTTGTGACTTGATCTAATTAGTTGAATCTAATTGATTGCGTAGATGGAACCTGATTATAGCTGGATATATCAACAAAACAGTGATAATTGAATGGGTATTAGGGAGGAATTTGTTAAAGGTGTCAAAAGATTTGTTAAACATGCTAAGACACTTGATATGTGGTCACGTTATCGGGTTATTTGTTGTCCTTTTGTTAGATGTGATGGGATAAATCTTGTAAGTAAAGAAGATGTAAAGGAATATCTTTATAGAGAGGGGTTTCACGAGGACTTTTTAAGATTGCACGACATTCATGGTAATGTTGCGCAAAATAACTTTGTTGCTGGAGAAAGTAGTAGGTCTGCAGGTCATAATGAATATCAAGATACTAGGATAACAGAAATGGTGCACGATGCTTTTGGGATGCAACACGGGGTTGAGTTTAGGGAAAATATTGATGATGTTCCTAATAGCGAAGCGAGTAATTTCTACAAAAATTCCATGTTGCTAGTCATCCTTTGTTTGATGGGTATTTGCACTCTCATTTGTTTATTGCTTTTAAATTATTAAGTATTAAATCTGACTAGAATATTGTTGAAGGAGGAATGGACTCAATAATAGACCTTATTAAAGAGTTAGTTGACCCCGGCTTGGAGGTTCCTAATTCTTTCTATAAGGCAAAAAGACTGGTGTCAAAGTTAGGTCTCTCCTTGGTTAGAATTGATTGTTGTGAAAATGGATGCATGTTATACTTTAAGGAAGATGCTAAGCTAGAGTTTTGTAAGTTTTGTCAGCACTCTCGATATAAGCGCGGCTCTACTGGAAATAAAATTGCTATTAAGGCTATGCATTATTTAGCTCTTATACCAAGGTTGAAGAGGTTGTATGCTTCAAACAGCTCACCTCCTCATATGAGATGGCACAGTGAAAATAGAAGGC
Source organism: Capsicum baccatum var. pendulum (assembly GCA_030864225.1). Classification (NCBI taxonomy): domain Eukaryota; kingdom Viridiplantae; phylum Streptophyta; class Magnoliopsida; order Solanales; family Solanaceae; genus Capsicum; species Capsicum baccatum. The sequence continues at coordinate 158,718,778 of CM061561.1, read as the reverse complement.
CCATTGGTGTTATGTGTCATCCATCTACTGGAGGGGCTTGGAAGTATTTTGATGCAACTTATCCAGATTTTGCAGCTGAGCCACGAAACATTCGATTATGATTATGTGCGGATGGGTTCTCTCCTTTTTCAGTTGGTGGTGCGCCATATTCATGTTGCCTTGTATTTATCACTATTTATTATCTTTCTCCTGAACTGTTGATGGTCCCTATATATTTCTGAATTGTGTTATTCCTGGCCCGCATAATCCAAAAAGTGGAATAGATGTCTACTTGCAACCTTTGATTGATGAACTTTAAATTTTATGGCATGAGGGGGTTGAAACTTGGGACATCTCTCTTCAACAGAATTTTAATCTGTGTGCATGTCTAATGTAGACTGTTAATGATTTTTCTACTTATGGAATGTTGTCTGGGTAGATGACAACTAAAAATCTGGCTTGTCCATACTGCATGGAAAAAACAAATTCTTTCACATTGAGACATGCAGGAAAATTCATGGTTTGGTTGTCATTGTTGTTTCTTGCCACCTGATCATGCATTTAGGAGACTCAAGAATGTATTCAGAAGGAATAGAAGGGAATATGATGGTTCACCTCCAAAGATGTATGGTCATGACGTCTGGAAAATACTTCAGGATTTGCCTCAAGCCAGCGAGAAACGATTGTACAAGCTTGATGGATATGGCGTTTCGCATAACTGGACTAAGCAAAGTATATTTTGGGAGTTAGAATATTGGCCAGATAATTTACTTACACATAATGTTGATGGCATGCATACTGAGAAGAACTATTTTAACAACTTGTTCAACATAGTTATCGATGTCACCGGCAAAACAAAGGATAATCCTAAGGCCAGACTTGACTTACCAGAATATTGCAACCACAGAGAATTACACTTACAGCAGGGGCCCAACGGTAATGTTCTTAAGCCCAAGGCTAGTTTTACATTCAAGTTGGACAAAAAGCGTCAAATATGTGAGTGGGTTCAAAGTTTGAAGATGCCTGATGGATATGCCTCAAATTTGGGAAAGAGGATTGATATGACACAAGGAATCTTGCATGGAATGAAAAGCCATGATTTTCATGTTTTCATAGAACAATTACTTCCAATTGCTTTTATTAGTTTACCTGAAAACATATGGAAATCAATAGCAGAGATCATTTTGTTCTTCAAAGACTTATGTGCCACCACATTAAAAGAAGAAAATCTAGCGTGAATGAAAAGTAATATTGTTGTTATCACCAACAAGCTGGAGAAGATTTTTCCGCCAGCATTCTTCGATGTGATGGAGCATCTTCCCATTCACCTTGTGCATGAAGCTCGGCTAAGCGGTCCAGTTCAAACTAGGTGGATGTATCCATTCGAACGATAAGCATTTGCAATATATTTTAATTCATACATATCTTTTTCACATGTAGTAAACATCTAACCTTAACATTGTACAGGGAAATTAGAAAATTAAAAATAGGTCCCAAAGACAAACATAGGGTGCAAGGCTCTATAGTCAAGGAATATCTTGCAAGAGAAACTTCTCAATTTTGTTCATACTACTTTAGTGATGAAGTTGCTTGTTCAAGAAACCGACTGAATCGTCATCAGGACGATGTGAATGAGCCTTATTTGCAACCGATATCAATTTTCAATCAGTCTGGTTGTAAGGCTAAAAAGATCATACCTCGTCGGCTCACTCCCACGGAACGCAAATCAGCAACTTTGTATGTCATGCTGAATTGCCCAAAAATTGAGCCCTTTTTTAAGTAAAGAGATTAAATTTTAACATATCATATTTGTTTACTCATTCCCTTAAAGAAACTAATTGTGTTTCCCATGTGGGATGTTTAGTTCATTTAAGATTCAATTCCACGAAAATCAAGTGTATGCATCCTTTGTAACGTGGTTTAAAAATGAGGTTTGTAAGTGTATTAATATTTCTACAAAGTTTAAATATTTACACATTCCTCAACTAAAATATATATATGTATAATATTTTTAGGTGCACCATTCACCAAATGCAGCCGCATACGATCAGCTCTTGAGAGATATTTCTTTAAGTCCAGTTGAAGCTAATGCAATGTCCCAGTACAAAGTAAATGATTTTAAATTTTCCACCGAACAACACTCCAGAACAAGGAAAACAAACAATAGTGGTGTTTGGGTTAAGGGTGATGATGATGTTGATTACTTTAGCATCATACACGAGATCTTAGAACTGGAGTATGCTGGTTTTCCAATAAAAAAATGTCCTTTTTTGATGTAAGTGGTTTAATATAAGAACAAGAGGAACAAGAGTACATAGGGAGCATAACATAAGCACAATATCTCATATCCTATTTACGATCCATTTGTTCTAGCGTAAAATGCTAAACAAGTGTATTATGCTCCTTATCTGTTGTGCAATGACAAGTCTGATTGGTGGATTGTAATTAAAACAAAGTCTATAGGTTGGGTTGAAGTTGAGAATGTGTTGGAGACTGCGTATCAAAATGAAATACAGATTGATCACCAGCTAGTAGACATTGAATTAATGGATGGTTTGAATCACCCAAAAAATATATTTAAAGAAGTTAATATTGCAGAAGAAGAGGTTGAGTAGGTAGGAGATGAGGAAACCTCCGAAGAGGGTGAATGGTTTTGTGGAGAGTCTTCAGAAGAGGAGGATTAGTTGTGTAGGTTGTATTTATTATGTATTGATGTCTTTATGATTTGTACTATATATTTACCTTTATGCTTCTTGTTTAAGATTGATATGAAATATACAGTTTTACTTTGTTGTTTCCACTTTTCCATGATTTACATAGTAATAAAAATATTTTTGTTTATATCTCGTGTTGTTAGAGTTATTTTAAATATGAATTAGTAACTTGAAATTATTTACTTGGAATGTTTTCTTATACATTCATTTTGTAGTAACTAACTACTTGTTAACTTAACATAATTTAGATGTTAGGCAGAGGTGACAAAGGTAAGGAAAAAGTTGATACTACGAAACCAAAAAAGAATACACAACCTCCACCTTATAGACGACCAACAGGCATTCATATATCTGAGGGTCACTTTGCTGATGCGCCAGCATGACCCTCATATTCTAGGTCATCCGAGGATTCGATACCTACTCCTATGCATGTGGGGCCACTACAAGGGTCTGCACAGACTCATTCTGCTGCTATGACTATGCCACTGCCAGCACGGTACTATCAGACAGCCGATGGCCCCTCCAGACATGTACCATCATCGATACCCTCCTGCAGTAGTCACGCAGCTTCGCACAGTGATTCTGCTGGATCTATTGGGTTGTCGGATCTTCAACTTAGAGGCACTCCATCTAGTGCTTCAGATCCACCCACGTCAATGCATCCACCAACATTTACTAGGCAGCCAGGATACAGAGACGATTCTGGATGGATTTATCTTGTTCCAGTTGCGAGAGGGTAAGATTTTTAAATATAATAACGTTACTCATTTTTTCATTACTATATTATTATGCTCTATAAAATTACTGTTTGATCTTGTGTTGTAGGTTTAGGCCAGATGTTGGAGTTGGACAAAAGGCACGAATATGCATTACTCGGCACTTCAACGGCTACTGGACCAGCTAGCAAAATATTCCAGAACTTGACAGGGAGAGAATGTTTGAAGAATTTAAGGTAAGGATTTAACTTATCTACTACTCATTACTCCCTCAATTTCATAGTAAATGAATTGTTGAATTTTGACACACATATTAAGGAAAAAACATTAAAGACATAAATTTAACACAACTTTCTATTTTTATCTCAAAAAAAAAGAAAAGTTGACTTTGTAATACCTTTTCAAAAGTTAATTGGTTGTCAAATCATAAGGGCAAATTTGAAAAAATAATTCAATGATTCACTTATTTTGAAACACCAATAAATAACCCAACAATTCACTTATTTCGAAACGGGGGGAGTAGCATTTTGTTAGAACAAAAGATTGAATATTATATTTTTGTTGTAGAAATTTTACTGGTGGGATGATGCAAATACATTTCTTATAAATAAGAACTTTTTCATAAGATGTAGAGCCAGATTTAACGATCTCTTGGATTATGCCCGAAAGAAAATGGTAAAACCTAAGTGGATTCCTGAAGGCGCATGACAACTGTACATTCGCCATTAGAGTAACATAGAATACAAATTGTTGAGTGAAAAAGGAAAGAAATCCCGGGCATCATCCAAGGGTGGCTCCCTACATACTCCGGGTGCCGAAAGTACTCTTGCTGTGAAGGAAAAAATGGTAAGTAACTGTTACAGTGTTAATTGTTTGTTTGTATTTAAATTTATTTATTATTTGAACATTGATATATAATGTTTTCATATGCAGGAAAAAGATAAGGGTAGGCGAATACCAACTGATCAGCTATTCGAGGAGACTCATACGAAAAAAAAAAGACCCGACTGATGAAGGTATCTGAGTTGAAGCTCGTGCAAAAGTTGTCCATGTAAGAAACAAATTTTGAATTATAACTACGTTACTATTTTTTTACTTTTGGTATTAACTTTACTTTAAATATAGGATGAATATACGCGTCTTGTTGCTGAGTATCGTAGTAGTCAGCCTCCTGAAAATCAGGGCGACCTAATACCCGAGCATGTAGAGGAAGAGTTATGGACAAAAGTTGTGGGTCCTGCAAATAGAGGTCATTTTTATGATTCCACATAAAAAATTTTGGCGATAATATTAGGTCTTCATCCGGCGATGCATACTCTAGCTCTTCAGTTGATAGAGAAACCATTGAAAGACTACAAAATACGGTTTCTCAACTCACTGAAGAGCTTGCTGAACAAAGAGAGAGGTTTGTTGAATAGAGAGAGGCAGAAGAAGACCGAGAAGGTACCAACATCACAAATCAAGATGTTGCAGCAGCAGTTCAGCTCTTTCATTCTGACTGCGGGGGTTATTTCTCCGTGTCCTGGTGATGCAGTTCCGGTTGCAAAAGGTCTAGGCCCCCTGGATGATTTCATCGAGGATGATAATATGGAAGACGAGGACGAATTTGATGATGATGACTTTTAGCTTTTTTATTTTGTATGTGTTGTATTTATTATTCAGACATTTTGTTGTTTGAAAGTATTGTTGTAGTTTTTTCATATTCACTTTTGTAGGAAATTTTGTACGTGTTGTAGACTTTTGAAAGTATTTCCGTTTAGTTTTTGGTTGTTCTTGTTGTTGTATTGATTTGGTTGCTATTGTATTGGATTGTTGTTGTTGCATTGTGTATTTGGGTTTTGATTTTTATTTTCTTTTTCAAATTTCAGAAAAACCGACCAAAAGTGGTCGGTTTTTCAATTTTTTTTCCAGAAAACCGACCACTTTAATTAATTAATTTAATAAAAAACCGACCACTTGTGGTCGGATTTTTTTTCCTGAAATTATTTTTTCCAATTTTAATAAAATAATAATGAATTTTTAAAATATATATATATTTTTAAAAAAAAAACGACCACATGTAGTCGATTTTTAAAAACCTACCACAACTTTACCGACCATACACTTTGGTCGGTTTTTTGGGAAAATCGATCACATGTGGTCAGTTTTTGTGGTCGGTTTTCCCCTTGTTTTTAGTAGTGGCCATTCTTAGGCTTCAAAATATTAGCATACGACTGTTTGTCCATCGAATCCTCATTAACACAACTTCCTTTTTCATTAATAAGAATCTGATTGGGTTTTTCCGGAGGGTTTACCCCACCGCTGGAGGTGGCCATGACGGTCAGCTAGAGAAAAGTTTTTAAGGTTTAGGGTTTTTTGACTAACTAATCAACAAGTTTATGAATGGAACCAATGGCACCTAAAGGACACCTTTTAACTTTAACAACTTTTACAGTCTCTGTTTCAATTTGGCTGGCAAATTAAATATTTGGTGTTAGAATGATCGAGGGGAAGAACAATTGTATTGACAGAGGCAGATTCAATATTTATTTAAACGTTACAAGTTTGAGTTTGGGATTAACCTCATCTCAATTCATTTGTTTTGTTAGATTCAAAAGCAATTATTACACTTAACTGATGGATTTTAAAACACATACAAAATTTGAACCAAAATTATCCTAATTAAGATGAATGTATAAGTTATACACCAGATAGACCTATATGTTACAATAGGTAGGTAGGAATCTTATCTTAAAAGTATAGTATAGTTTAACTAAATAGAAGACAAAGAACAGTGTAGAAGGAGAAGGTAATGTAGAACTTTTGTACTTGACCATCCAATGTGCGCATTTTCAGTGTAGTGAAGATAAAAGGAATATTTTCTGCCCCTCTTTGGATGTGTAGCATTCAACTTCCAGTCCCACATTTCCACTATACCTTTTTTTTCACTATTTTGTGCTGCCACTGCTTCTGCTACTGTCCATTCCTTATCCGTTACGAGTCAATTTGATTAGTTGAGTCAGAATTTGATAGATTAGACTTTAGAGTGGAGTAATTAATAGTCTATGTGATCAAATTTTTACCGTAAAATACATATTTTTGAGTAGTGGCATCTCTAGATTCTTCACCGTCAAAGGTGAAAATATTCTCCATTAAGAAGTGGCGCAGCCACGTAGAGTTTAGGGTGGTCAATCGAACACCCTTCGTAGAAGAATTATATTTTGTATATGAAGAATTATGCGAAATATATATAGATAAAAAATTATTTTTCATACATATATATTAATCTTGAAAATTTTTAACGGAATATCTAATGTCGCCACTACCACTAACAAGTATTTTTTTCATCCATCAAAAGCTAGATGAGTTATAACATTTTCAATATACCCTTGGGATTCTACAGCATGCAATACTATTTACTGACCTTAGCTAAATATCTTGAGAACCAATTATACTGGCCATTTTGAACTTATAGATGTAAATTAAGCTTTACTTTTTTCTAGGATAAAGCAGGAGAACCAATTTCCAGAAAGTAGCCGAGCATCCAATTTCATATCTAAAGTATTGCATGAAAATACTATATCTTAAAAATAGAACCGAAGAATCGAAAATGTGTTTCTACCTAATTTTCCTGTCATATCAATAATCTATATTTATAATCTATAATATATTAAAATAGAAAAGACCTTTAGAAAAGTTATTTGAACTTTTTGCCGTTCAATAAAAGTATCCGCTTTACATAAAATCGTTTTTTCTCCTTTTTCACTTAAATTATTAAAATTAAATATTAACTATAATAAATATTTAAAATTAAATAGAGAAGATTTTCTTATTATAGTTAAATACCTAAACTTATGGTATTTTTCCCCCCAAAAAATTCTCCAATGCTCCCCAAAAAATAGGCTCATTCATCGTAGTAATAAATTCTATTATAATTAAATTTTTACATTTATGGTAAATAGACTCCTTCATCGTATGATCAAATAGGACTCCTTATAAGATTTGTAATTCATGAGATTTTTAGGAGGCTTTATTATTTCTTTTTTGGTAGAAGATACATCACAAAAACATCTACTCTTCTTTGTCTCGCTTTGTTCCGTTCTTAATTTAGTTTCCTCATCAGTAATTCATGTTTGTTGGTTTTATAAAGTTTTAGATATTTCTATCCTCTCCAGACAATATACGAACAAGTATACATAATTCATCATTGATTTTTTAATATTCTTGAGCTGGTGAAGGAAGATTCATGTGTAGTGTATGATTGAGGCTTTGTGCCGATTAACAAAGAATTTGAAGGTATGTGTACTGTCACACCCCTTTTTCGCCGAAGGGTCTCGAAGTTGAAAGTTTTTCCAATTAAAGTGATGAATAGGGATTATTTTAGTTATAAAGTCGCCACTTGAAATTGAGTTATGGTGTTCCAAGTCACCTTATTGAATTCCTAATCAAAAGGACATGACTCTTTGTTGGTCTGTGAAAACAGAAGACTGAGTAAGGAATTATGTTGACCGAGAGGAAGGTGTGAGGCACCCCTCGAATCCCGTGGTTCTAGCACGGTCGCTTTTATTGACTATTACTTGACTTAAACTATTTTGAATAAATTATATTTTAAGGCCTTGATTCGCTCATTTTTAATTTAATAAAACTTGTCTATTATTCTTGGATTAAACTGATATAAATTAATTTTATAGCAATCTTTGCCGAAGTGCAATATTGCATCCTCGAATTATTTTTAAACATCTGATAAAGATACGTACGTCGAATTTTTAAATGAGACAAATATTTTTAAAATGTGCTTAAAGCTCATCTAACGTCAAAGGCATTTGTTTTGTCTCTTGTAAACTCGAGACAATTTTATCATATCAATTTTTTACTTTTTCTTCCAAATTTTTCAACGAGTCTTGGAATTAATCTGCAACTCGTCTCTCCCTCACAAATGAGTTTTCCTCTCTTTTCTTTTATCACTAACAACAGGTTTTGAATAATACCGCAACGTATCTCAGTCATTCTCATCCTAATTAATTTGATTAAAGAGATCGAAGAAAACTGTCTAGGCCAGGAGAATATACATAGACATTTTCTTTTTTATTACCCTTTTTTTACATTTAGAACGACAAGGATTGATCCTACAATTGACGAACAAATCTATAATATATTAAAAGTGTGAAGACCCTTAGAAAAGTGATTTGAACTTTTTGCCCTTCATTAAAAGTCTCTTCTTTAGACAGAATCGTCTTTTCACTATTTTCCTCAAATTATTATTTAGTTATTATTAATATTAGAACTTTGAAATTAATTAAAATCCTTATTGAGTTAGGAAAGAAAGTTCTAAATCAATTCAAAACTTACCTTATATGTAATTTATTAATAAATTAATAAATGAAAAATAATTTTGATTTGAATTGAAAAGAATAAGAAAAAAAAGGTCTAAAGCAAAAAAAAAAAAAAAGAACAAAGAAAGGAAAATACATAAATGGAAAGAAAGCTAAATTGAATTAAAAAGAAAGAAAGAAAATGTGTGGAGGAAAAAAGGAAAAAAACAAAAGAAAAAAGAAAAACCAAACAAAACATGAAAACAGAAAGTCACAAAGGCTAATTTATTACATTAAATAAATTCAAATTAAATTGACAAAGAAGGAAAGTAAACTAAACTTCAAATTTCTTATAAATTGAGAATTCTTCCTTTTTACAATAATATGTCGACAATATAGTTCTTAAATAATTTTTTTCTTTATTATCGTTGTTCATAAATTTGATTGTGATTTAAGGTATGTTTTCTAAAATTTTTGTTTTTGATGTTTACAATCTTGATAATATCTATGATTAAAGAAATAAATTTGCTTGTAATTTGAGGTAGTTTTCTAAAATTTTAATTAGTATGTTCTTGAAGTTTATAACAAATCATCATGTACTCGTGATAGACAATTGCTAATTGAGAAGTTTTTGGTGAAATATTAACAGTATTTATGATTGAAGAGACAATTTTTCTTGTGATTTGAGGTAAGTTTTCTAAAATTTTAGTATATTTTTTATGTTATAAAAATAAATAATCATGCATTTTTGTTAGACTTCTACTAATTGAGAAGTTCTCTTTAATGATTTTTGTATGTTCTTGAAGTTTAAATAATAAATTATCATCTATTCTGAATAGGTAATTGATAACTGAAATGTTTTTTGTGATTTTTTTATAATGACTTATATATAATAAATAATTTGAAATTGACTTATTTATAACTTTTACCAAATTCTTTAGATTATATTTCATCATAAGAAATTGGTTAGTCACTCTAATTGTATACATATTTCTTTTTTTTTCTTTTATCCACGTGAGATATTAGGAGATTTAGTTAAATTAATAATCTAACTTTTAGAAAAGTACTAACTGAATTGAATTCTAATGATATCAAATAATTTTATTCAAAAATAAGATTAAAAAAAGTGAAAGTAGAATTTTAATCCAATGACTATATATTTATAGTATAATAGGCATGTTTATTTATTAATCAAGATATATTTATAGTTTACACATCGTAGATGAATTTACAAGTGATAGATCAATTTACATGTGGTAGATGAATGTTGGTCGGTTTTGAGAATTTTTTTAGATAAAGGTTAGGTTTAATTGTATTGTATTTATATCTCTGTTTTGAGAATTTTTTCATGTAAAGGTTAAGTTTAGTTGTATTATTTTGATATATTTATTATTATATTATTTTATTATAGTTCACAAGTGGTAGATGAGTGTCAGACGACTTTAAGAAAAATTTTGTGTAAAGGTTAGATTTAATTATATTATTTTGATGTCTTTATCATCGCATTGTTTTGTTGCAATTTATAGGTGGTAGATAAATGTCGATCGATTTTAACAATTTTTTTTGGTAAAGATTAGGTTTAGTTAATTAAATCTCCAAAAGAATTTGAATTTAATTATTGTATTCATCTTTATTATTTAAACAAATATCCTATTTAGTACAACGTTTGAACTTGATAAATTGAAGTACACGTGCGAGGTGGGTACACCTAAACTAGTTAATATATAAGCTTGACAAAATTACTTGATAAACCAAAATAATATAATCACATACCTAAAGTCAAATTTAGCAAAACTATCATCACGAAGTTAACAAAAAGAAATAATAATAATTAAATGATCATATATTATATTTAACAAACTTTTTATGACTAAATTAATGTATATATAAAAAAAAATTGTTATTCCTTTGTTTTGTCTAATTTTTCCATTTTCTTGCTTTCTTTTCCTAAGGTTTCTTCTGCTCCTATGTTTCTTTTCTTGTTTTCCATTTTCTTAAGTTTGTGTGTGCATGATCTTTACGTGTGTGCATGCATGTTTATCTATTTTTTTAATAATTTTTTTATTGTAGTTTATAACAAAAGTACATACTAATTACTTGTAAATTAACACAATTTACATCTTTAAACAAAAATAACTTTAAATATTATCTCATTCTAAATTCAAAATCAATCTAATTAACATTATTTCAAAAAATAACACACGAGTTAGAAATAAAGACGTAGACACAAACTAGATATAAATAACAAACTACACAAAATAAATAATATAAAAATCCATAAGAACAACTTTAATTATGCTTCAATCAACTTAAAACTTATAAAATGATACAAAATGGATAAGAACCTGAAAGACGAACTGACTAAAGGAAGTACGAACAATGTCCGAAAACTCAAACAAGACCCCAAACTCAAACTGTAACTCTTTTTTTTTTCCTTTCTGTTTTTTCCCTCTTTGTTTTTCCTTGTTTTGTTTTTCCGTCCCTTCTCTTTACTTTAAAAAAAAAAAAAATTGGTTTGTCTTTTTTTCTTCTGTTTTTCTTTTGCTTACTTTTCAAAGTCTCCTTCTTTTCTCTTTTGTTGTCTCCCGTGTTTTCTCTTTTTTTTTTGTTTTTTGTCTGTCCTCCGGTAAAAACTTATACGCACCCGATGTATACACTAAATTAATGTTATTTATCAAGATTATGTAATTAAATTAAGTAAAATACATATTAATTAATCATTATTAAGTAACATAAACTTTAAATTCAAACACATGGCATGCATGTATTGACTTGATGTATACACCGTGTGCGTGTAAGTTTTACCCCCTGTCCTCCCTTCTTTTTTTTTTTCCGTGTGCATATATGTATTGTGTTATATATAGTGTGTAGGGTGGGAAGTTGAGGAGGGTTGAGAGAAATTAGGGGGTAGTTGGGTAGTTTAGGATAAGACTTATCTTTTTTTTAAATAATAAAATAACTAATAAAAATAAAAGAATATTAATTTTTATATTTTAAGAAAATATATTAAAAGTTTATAAATAATTTAAATTAAATATAATTAAGATAATACTAAAATTAGTAGCCTATTATTAAAAATATATATATATTTTTAATTTTTTGTTTGTATTATTTTAAAATAAAAAATAAATAAAAAATTCCCAAAATGTAACTTTATTTATTTATTTTCAAATAAAATCTATTAAAAATGAAATAAGGGCTAAAATAAATATTGGATAAAATATAAATATTTAATGTCGAAAAATATGTTAAAATTCAGGGAGGGACAAAAATTACGTGTCTACATTTTGCCCCTCTTTGTGTGAAATCTCGAAGAGTTTTCATACCAAAAAGTAGACGAAGAGGTGATTTTTTATCCTCCAATTATTTGAAATGTGAGGATAAAATAAAAAATGTGATCGAGTCCTGATTTTGGACCGCCTATATATCCCGGGTTATAAGGGAATCAGCTCACTTGTAGCTCAAAGGTAAAATGGTGAGAGGACAAGTTAGAGGTTGAGTCAAGTTCCGTCGAATTTTCGGTTCACAACTTCTTGCTTTTACATTTAAATAATAACAAAAATAGAAAACGAAGATACAAGGAAAAGATCCTATCTATGCAACTTCCTTGAATCTTGACTTGGACTTGAAAATCTTCAACCTATTCTTCAGGAGGGCTCCTGAATTTGCAACTAATAATATTCACCCTATTCTTCAGGCGGTCTCCTGACTTACAACTGATAATGTTCACCCTGTCCTTTAGGCGGGCTCCTGAATTTATACCTTCTTCACCCTGTTCTTTAGGCGGGCTCCTAGACGTACAACTTTTTCACCCTGTTCTTCAGACGGGCTCCTGGATTTACAACATCTTCACCCTATTCTTCAAAAGGGCTCCTGACTTGTTATTTCTTCACCCTGTTCTTCAGGTGGGCTCCTAGACTTACAACTTATTCACCCTGTTCTTCAGGCGGGCTCCTGACTTGTTATTTCTTCATCCTGTTTTTCAGGCGAGCTCCTGGACTTACAACTTCTTTACCCTGTCCTTCAGGAAGACTCCTGGACTTACAACGTCTTTACCCTATTCTTCAGGCGGGCTCCTGACTTGTTATTTCTTCACCCCGTTCTTTAAGTGGGCTCCTGACTTGTTACTTCTTCACCCTGTTCTTCAGGCGGGCTCCTGACTTGTTATTTCTTCATACTGTTCTTTAGGTGGGCTCCTAGACTTATTACTTCTTCATCCTGTTCTTCAGACGGGCTCCTGACTTGTTATTTCTTCAGCCTATTCTTCAAGCGGTCTCCTGACTTGTTATTTCTTTACCCTGTTCTTCAGATGGGCTCCTGGACTTACAACTTCTTTAACTGTTCTTCAGGCGGGCTCCTGACTTGTTACTTCTTCACCCTGTTCTTCAAGCGGGCTCTTGACTTGTTATTTCTTCACTCTGTTCTTCAGGCGGGCTCCTGACTTGTTATTTATGACTTTGCAAATATGTTCCTGAACTCAAAATAAAAGGTGAAACAAAAAAATAACATCCCATTCTTCAGAAGGGTCCTGTCCCCATTCTTCAGAAGGGTCCTGAGAATAAAAATAAAATTCCCATTCTTCAGTAGGGTCCTGAGCAAAAGGTAAATTCCCATTCTTCAGAAGGGTCCTGAGCATAAAATAAATTTCTATTCTTCAGGAGGGTCCTGTCCCATCCTTTAGGAGGGTCCTGTCCCATTCTTCGGGAGGAACCTGACCATAAAATAAATTCTCATTTTTCAAGAGGGTCCTGAGCGAAAAGTAAATTCCCATCCTTTACACAAACTTTTTCATTTTTCAACATTTTTATTTTTTTGTTTTTCATTATTTTTAATTTTATTTTTTTTCCCCAGTTTGTATTGAAAAAATTTATGCGTGTCACCAGATCTTAATGTTTTGGAAAATATAGTGAAAGAATAATCGAAGCCTGCAATAGCTTTAGTATGTTCGTCTTGCACAAAGTAAAATTTACCCTAACCAAGACCCAGCATCGTGTGCTGCAACCATTCTTCTTTCATTGACAGAAGTGTTAAATTGCATCCTCTATCTGAAAACTTTTGTGAAAAAGTACATCCCATCTCTGTTTCAAACAAAGAAAAATTGTGAGCTTTAAAACATATGGTGGTTGGTTTGTGGCATTTGGCTTTTGAAGCGACCGCTCTTGCGTTTGTCATGCTCAACTCTTTTTTCAATTCTTTATAAATATTTATTTACTTGTCATACTTCCGATCCCAAATTCTAACTACTGAGACTCTCAATTCAAAGCATATTTCTCTTGTATGATGTTTCTAGATTTAACTACAATACACCTTTTATCTTTTCACGAGTCCAAAATTGTCAAATCACAATCATTCTGAGTACTTTATTTTACTTTGAAATGTTATCTTTGTGCGTCGACCTTTTGTATCGCTTTATACCATTGAAGAAGTTGGCAGCAAGTTTGGAGTCCTTTCTCATTAGACTTGACACGAATTTGACTCAAAAACACACAAAAGATGACAATAATTTTTCATTTGACGAGAAGGACACAAAGAATCAAAAATCAAAATAAAACAAAAAGGAAAAAGAAAAAACAATAAGCATCTCTTTTTCAAAATAAAAAGGAAAACTTATCTGAATGTGCAAACTGATTCTAGTGATTATGACATGCATTTTGAATCAAACAACCAAATCTATCCACACCAATCATTACAAATTTTGCCCACTTATTGAGTTTGAAATGGAGTCATTCTTGAACATGATCCCTCTAGATCACAATCCTCTTTCGGCTAGTGGCACCTCAATGAATTTTCACTAACAAGCCTATCTCGTTTTCATTTCTTTCTCGACTCACAGTCGCCTTATGGCGTCCATAGGGATTTTCACCAATAAGACTCTCTCATTTCATTAGTCTCACAACTCACTGTCGCCTTATAGTGCCCAAGAGGGTTTTCACCAATAAGTCTCTCTCATTTTCATTTTTTACTTTTTTATTTCATCTATCTTTAAAAAAAAATAACACTCAAAATATGAAATATCATGCTCTCATAACATGTTTAGCCTTGACATTCTCAAAGACTGATCTGAAGGTCTTTCTTTGGTTATAACTTGGCTTTTGAAAATGGTTAGAAAGAAAGGGCGGCATGAGGCTCAAAAATTTACATAACATTGGGTGAAGCATACAACTTTTGGAATTGACTCTTTAAGAAAATAAACATTTGCCCCAGTTTTATTTCATTCTGGGTAACTTGAATTTTCTTTTGGTAAGACCGAACCTTGGAGTAGGTCTACCTACGTATCTTTTCATATCAAGAATCAGGTCAAACTTCATGACATCTTGTTCTTTTGCTTGATTTTTCTTTCTTTTTTTTTCCTTGATTTTGTCTCTCTTCTTCTTTTTTTTAGAGTGATTTTTCCAACTCTATTTCTTCTTTTGACACTTTTTCTGACTCTATTCTTTTCTTGACACTTTTTTTTTGAATTTTTGCAGACTTTATTTTGATTCTAAAAGAGGTGTATGAAAGAAAATAAAATTAAAGCACAAAGGGGATAACAAAAGATGACACAACATTTGGATAGAAGAATGAAATGCCTTCGTCATATCAATTCTTAAAAATGCAATTACATAACATGCAATGAGAGAGTGCAACATAAAAATCATGCACATCTTTTCAACATTGACCTTGACTGAGCAAGTGCACATGTGCCACTTCTTTTAAGCTTGTGAAATATATAGGCCCATTTGTGTTGTACTCTCCTCACAACGGATGACTTTTTTTCTGACCGTTGAGACTATAGATCCTCTGATTAATATTCATTCAAAATGCTTGAGATGGACCTTCTCATTCATAATCAATTTATTTTCTGATTCAAAAAGTGATTACCTCAATCCATTCAAATAAGGCTTTAATTCGGTCTTCAAACATCCCAATACTCTTATTTTCTTTTTTTCAATTTTAACTTCTTGGCTAAATACTTTAGTATTAGATTGGATTTAAAGATCAGTCTGTGAATTCAACATGCATATCACATCACTAGAATCACCATAGAAAGAACTCTCTAAAGAAAAGAAAGACAACCAAACAATATATAATGAAAAATAAAATAAAAATATAAAAAAAGGACACACATTTGTTGAAAGAAAGATAGAAGGATTTGAAAAGAAATGATAATAAAATAAGACAAGATAGATCCCAAACTCCAACCCTAAAATAATTCAGGTAGTAGAAAGAAAAACAAAGCAAACTACCAAAAATCCTTCCTCGTGGGGAGCAGACTGGCTTCTAAATTTCTAAACTTAATATTTTAGCCACTGATTCACACGTTGTCCTTAATGGAGTTTTCACAATCATTGCTACATCATCTGTTTTTTTCTTTTTGAACCCAATCATTTTGAATTTATCACCGTACAACTCTCTCCAAAATAAGCCATCAGCAGTTTCTCTTTCCCCCTACTCCTCTTAATTGATTTCAAAACCTTTTTAGATGAGGCAAAGGATGACTATGACCCTCGTACATGTCCAACTTTGGTGTTTTAGAGTTTAGAGGCAAGTGACCATTGGAACATGTAAAAATCCTTGTGAGAACTCTCTTTTTCACTCTCAGTATTTGCATGTTTCTCATATTTTGCTCTAAATTTCTCACTTCTCAGGTCATTTCTTCTTATTACTCATTTTTAACAATCTACACCAACTCATCTCAGACCCTATATCATTTTTTGTGGGTCATCTTACCTATTCTTTGGATATTACGTTGTATGGGTGAGATGTCAATTTAGCCATAAACCAACCACTAAATATTATTTAGATTTTGGAGAAAACTAATATGCCAGAGTTCAAGATTCTTTTAAGACCACCGAATTCATGGAGGACTTCCTACGTATCTCATTAATATGAGAATCAGGTGTACATAGTTCTTGAAATATATGTCATACAAAACTCAACCTCAAGACCCCTAAAGGTTCAGGACTGTTCAGATTTATATATATTTTTATTTTGTAAAACTTAGCCTCATGATCCCTAAAGATTTTGGGCTATTAAAATATATGCTTACATATTTTATTACTTTATAAAAATTCAGCTCATGACCCCTAAAGGTTCAGGCTATTAAGATTTGTATTAAAAATTAAACTTGAGGATAAGAAAAAGAAGAAAGAGAAAATAATATTATTAATGAAATATAGTCATTTATTTTATTCATCATTATTTTTCAAAAATATCTCTCAATAAATTAGAAAATTTTTATTTTACAAGACAGGGCCATATCCTGGAAAAAATTTCCTATGTATCCCACTAAAAAGTGAGAATCGGACCCTCGTAGTTCATGAAGATCTTGAAAAAAACTACGTATATTTTTTAATCTCTTTGAAAAGGATATTATTAAATTTGAGGACAAAATCTTCTCTTTACATTTCGCCAAGTTGCCTAAAAGTCGGTCAACAATCAAATAGCCTTTCAAATAAATGTCAAAGAACATGTAGGATGCACATGTTGGTCAAAAGAGGGACACCTATCCTAGACAGACCCGGACCCTGTGCCGAGTCTCGGTAAGTCAAATGCATATGATGTAAATAAAGCATAACCTAATATGAATAACCAGAATCTGAGTTTTCAGTTCTTCTAAGTTTAAGCCTAATAAGGATAGGTGTCTAGACTGTCTTACGAGAGCGGACACTCGAGTCAGAGAGGGACAACTTGTTCGGTAGCAGTGCTACTCCACCTTCGTTGTCGATCTGAACTCCGCCTAATATGTGTGACTATAATCCTTCACCAGGTGCCTTGATACTCCAGCTATCTCAAAAAGAAAGTAGGATGTATGCGTTGCATTCCTTTTATCCTATTTCAGAGACTCGGAGGGGGTGCGCAAGAGAAGATAGTTTATAAATACAATTCAACAATATCAAAGCGATAAATAAGCAACAAGTAGCATATTAGGACAACAAACACAATAACAAAATAATTAAAGCAAGTAAAAGTCAGTATTAAAAGCTCGAATTCTGGTTATCCCCAGCAGAGTCGCCAGAGATGTCATACCCCTTTTTCGCCATAGGGTCTCGAAGTCGAAGGGTTTTTTCAATTAAAGTGATGAATAGGGATTATTTTAGTTATAGAGTCGCCACTTGAAATTGGGTTATGGTGTTCCAAGTCACCTTATTGAATCCCTAATCAAAAGGAAATGACTCTTTGTTGGTCTGCAAAATTAGAAGACCGAGTAAGAAATTATGTTAATTGAGGAGAAGGTGTGAGGCACCCCTCGAATCCCGTGGTTCTAGCACGGTCGCTTTTATTGACTATTACTTGACTTAAACTATTTTGAATAAATTATGTTTTAAGGCCTTAATTCGCTTATTTTTAATACATTAAAACTTTTCTATTATTTTTTGAATTAAACCGATATAAATTAATTTTATAACAATCTTTGTCAAAGTGCAATATAGCATCCTCGAATTATTTTTAAACATCTCATAAAGATGCGTACGCCGCATTCTTAAATGAGACAAATAAAATAAAACGTGCCTAAAGCTCATCTAATGTCAAAGACATTTATTTTGTCTCTTGTAAACTTGAGACAATTTTATCTTATTAATTTTTTCACTTTTTCTTTCAAATTATTCAACGAGTCTTGGAATTAATCTGTATCTCGTCTCTCTCTCCCTCACAAATGGGTTTTCCTCTCTTTTCTTTTATCAATAACAATAGATTTTGAATAAAACCGCGACTTATCTCAGTCATTCTCACCCTAGTTAATTTGATTAAAGAGATCGAAGAAAATTGTCTAGGCCAGGATAATATGAATAGACATTCTTTATTTTTTTTTACTTCCCATTTTTATTTTTAGAATGACAAGGATTGATCCTACAATTGACAAACAAATTAATATATAAGCTTGACAAAATTACTTGATAAACCAAAATAACATAATCACGTACCAAAGTTAATTAATAAAGTCAAATTTAGCTAAACTATCATCACGAAATTAACAAAATAATAATAATAATAATAATTAAATGATCATATATTATATTTAACAAACTTATTATGACTAAATTAACATGAATATATATATATATATATAAATTTGCTATTCCTTTGTTTTCTCTAATTTTTCTATTTTCTTGCTTTCTTTTCCTAAGTTTTCTTCTGTTCCTATGTTTCTTTTCTTGTTTTCCATTTTTTTAAGTTTGTGTGTGCATGATTTTTACGTGTGTGCATGCATATTTATCTATTTTTTTATTATTTTTTTTGTAATTTATAACACGAGTACATACTAAATACTTGTAAATTAACATAATTTACATCTTTAAACACAAATAACTTTAAATATTATCTCATTCTAAATTCAAAACCAATCTAATTAACATTATTTCGAAAAATAACGCATGAGTTATAAATAAAGACGTAGATATAAACTACATATAAATAACAAACTACACATAATAAATAATATAAAAATTCATAAGAACAACTTTAATCATGCTTCAATCAACTTAAAACTTATAAAATGATACAAAATGGATAAGAACCTGAAAGAAGAACTAATTAAAGAAAGTATGAACAACGTCCGAAAACTCGAACAAGACCCCAAACTAAAATTCTAACTCTTTTTTTTTTCTTTTTGTTTTTTCACTCTTAGTTTTTCTTTGTTTTGTTTTTCCATCCCTTCTCTTTACTTTTTTTTTAAAACTTTTTTTTTGTTTGTCATTTTCTCTTCTGTTTTTCTTTTGCTTACTTTTCAAAGTCTCTTTCTTTTCTCTCTTTGTTGTCTCCCGTGTTTTCTCTTCTTTTTTTTTTTTTATTTTGGTCTGTCATCCCTTCCTTTTTTTTTCTAGGTGCGTATGTATTGTGTTATATATAGTGTGTAGGGTGGGAAGTTGAGGGAGATTGAGAGAAATTAAGGGGTGGTTGGGTAGCCAATTGTAGGAGGTGCGGATAACTTGTGTGGTAAAATAGATCTATTATAAATACAATGGATCTATTTTTATTTGTGTGTGGATATTTCTTAACTTCTCTAAATATTTTTATGTTTATTTTTATTTTGAGTTTATTTATGTTAGTTTTATCAATATTCATATCTTGGGGGGTGATTATATGGTAATTGGTTAAATGCTTTACTATAGTATTCTTTATTTTTTTCCCTTAGTTTTTGTAATTCTTCTATATTATTTTGAAGGTATTCTAAATATTCTATATCTTTTGTTTCAAAATATCCAATTAAATTATCTTTCATAAATTTTTCTAATAATATTATTTCTTCCATATTTTCTCTCCAATATTTTATTTTATTCTAGCCGAACTTCTGGGATAATATTATCTTCTCCATTACATCTCGAACATAGACGATCTGGATATTTGTGTCCAATTATCTTGCAATATCTTGTCAATAGTCCGTCTGAAATAAATCCTCTCTTAATTACTCTTGCAGTAGATTATTTTTCTGATTTAAGTAATGTCATTATCCATTGTCTAACATCTTCCATATCTGCTTGTCGTAGTTCTTTTGAATTTGAATAAATCATCTGATGGTCTCTTGAATAATAGCTCCATATTCGATTTTCATTGGTATGATTATTTGCTAGTTCTTGAATAATTGTAACTAGTCCAATAAGTCGTTTGTTTGCATAAAAATTAGGTATCTCGATTCTGGGTATCTCTGGCTGCTGCACAATATCTTCTGGTATAATCATATCCCTGGTTAATCCTATTTTTACAATTTGTATAACTGCTTTTATATCTTCGTATAATATCTCTGCTGGTGCAGTATAACACTTTATATAAAATAGATTTTCTTTGATTACTCTTTTATAGGTGTTGAATATTTTTTGTAATTCTTCCATAGTTGATAATTCTTCTCCATCTTGGTTGTATATGGTATTTAATAATCCATAATCAAAACAGGTTTTTATTAAGCTTGGGTTGGTTTTGGGTAGTGCAATTAGCTTGTTGTGGCCTTGTAATCTTTGGGTTATATAGTTTGTGTTGGGTTCTTTGATATCTGTTGCTCTAGGGTTAAGGTTTAGAAAAGTTTGTACTCGGTAAATATTTTTTATGTATTTTTGGGTTGTATAGTTATAAACTTTTTTATCTTGGTTCAGACTATCTCGTTATGTGGTAATTTGTGGGGGTATGTTCAAGAGGTCTTTTTGTATTTTTAATGTAAATGGTTTTTCAAATGTCTTATTTAAATTCATATTCTGGTATCTTTGTTCAATAACTCCTTTGCTTGTACCTGCAATTGTAGATTGATAAACGTTATGGGTTTTACGGAGTGTCCCAACGTCTTCTTCTAGCTCTGAAATTTTAATGTCTTCCGATCGACATAGCTCTGCACACTGCTGAGTTAGCTGATTTGTTGCTACAGACTTCAGTTTATCTTCATTAGTCTTTAGCTTTTCTATTTCATTACCCATACTGTCCACTTTTATTGAAAGCGTAGTTAGGGTTTTGAATATCTTTTCTAAAGCATCATCTTCTATTATATCAGTCTGTGTAGCTTTGTCTTGATATGTAATTTGCAATAACGTTTTTGTTAGTACTAATTACTTCAATTGTAAATGTAAAATTTAATATATTCAATACTAGTCTCTGAATCTCTTTTGTTGTAACTGAATTTTATATTTTCTTTGTTAGCCACCAACGTACCTGTGTATTATCTGTTCGTACAATAAACTTGTTATATACAATATATGACTCAAATGCTAATAAACATTTATATAATGAGCATAATTCTTTTTTATTTATTTTCTATTTTATTTCTGTTTCATTAAACGTTCCAGAATAATATCTACAATGATGTTCTATATTTCATTTTTGCACCTATATTTAAGTACTCCTCCATAACTAAATTCACTACCATCTGCTTCTACTATATATATAAATTTTCTATTTTCGTTTGGAAATTGTAATTTTGGTAATTCTTTACAAAGTGTTTTTATTTTCTGGACTAGTTTTTTATTTTCTTCGTTATAATTATATTCTACATCCCTTTTTATTTTTTCCTATAAAGGATTTAGATTTTCTGCAAATTTTGGTATATATTCCCTTACTTGGTTTACTAATCCCAAAAAAGATTGTAATTTCTTTTTTGTATCTAATTCTTCTTTCGAATTTATTAGTTTTTGTACTATATGTTGTTGCATTTTTACTCCACTTTTATCTATTTGTATTCCTAAAAACTCTATCTGTTTTTTCATAATTTCAGCTTTCTTTTTACTTAGACTTATTCCCGATTTTTCTATTATATTTGTAAATTGTTCTAATAATTTTAAATGTTCTTCTTTGGTTTTTGTATATAATAGTATATCATCTATGTATACTATACAATTAGGCAATTGTTTAAAATAATTATCCATAAAATGTTGATATCTACCTGGTGCATTTTTATATCCAAATGGTAGTATATTCCATTCATAAAATCCTTGTGGTACCGTGAATGCAGTTAATTCCTTAGATTCTTCTTCTAACTTCAAATGGTAAAATCCTGATTTACAATCAAATTTACTAAAGTAATTATATCCTTGTATTTGTCTTATTTTTAATATCTTATTTGGTATTGGGTAATTATATGTCATAGTTTTTGCATTTAGATTTCTATAATCAATAACCATTCTACTTTTTCCTCTTTTTTGTTCACTATGTTTATTTACTATAAATGCTGGACTATTCTGTTTACTATCACTTTTTTGTATATATTATTTTTCTAATAATTCATCTATATGCATTTTAAATTGTCAAAATTATATGTTAATAATTTTTGAGTTATTATGCTATTTTTATCTATTAATTCAATTTTTATAGTAGTTTTATGTTTTTCCCATCCTTTTAATGGATCTTCACTATATAATTGTTCTAATTTTTTTCTTAATTATTTCTATCTTATTTATTGAAAATATAGTTATTTCCTTTTTATTTATTGAAAATATGACTAGTTCTATTGTATCTTCAGTATTTTTTATATTTTCTAATTTTTGTGTATTTTTTTCACTTTCTTCTATCCAATCAATTTTTTTTTCTTATTTTATTAGTAACTCTTTTTGCTCTTACTTTCTGTTTACATGGTGTTGTAAACCACCAATCCGTTCTAGTTATTATATGTGGGTATAATTTATCTAAAAACGGCATTCCTAAAAGTATATCTTTTGATGTTAGCTCATAATTATAGATTTCTTCTATTGTTAATATTTTATCTCATACTTGTGTTTTTACATTCTTAGCTTTATAAGTAATTAAGCTTCCTTCGTTATTAAATTCTTTAACTATTATTGGTGTTTTTAATTTATGCCATTTACTTTTTGGTAAACAATTATATTTACATAAATTAGCTTCTGCTCCTGTATCTATCATAGGCGTATAATATCTACTGTAATACTCTTCTACTACTATCTTCATTAATACATATATTTTCATATCATGTTAAAGCTCTTCTTAAGAATAATTTCTCTCTGTTATATGTTAAAGATAATTGTGTATGCTCTATATTATATGGTTTTACTTGTTCTAGCCATTTTATTCCTAATATTATGTCTGTTTTTTGCATTTCTTCTTTTATTTTTATTTTTCTAACTCCTATTGTTATTTTTTTCTGCTATATTTTTAGTGTTTATTAAGTTTTTTGGTAGATCTGGGCATATATTATTATCAGATTTTATTTCCTCATTTTCACTAGATATCTTGCTATATAATTTTCTTCTTGTCCTGCATTTAAGAGTATTAAATATTCTTTTTCATTTATTGTTCCTGTTATGTAATATTGGTTTAAATTAGTTGTTGAACTTGTTCCATAACTTGTTGTTTTTTATGAACTTGATGATTCTGGTTTTTCATAAGCTATTTTTTTTGTTGTACTTATTCTATCATTTATTATTTCTAAATTTTCTTCTATATCTATGTCTCTATAACTATAATCATTATTATCAATTTGGATTTATTTGATTAATTTATCAAAGCTTATGCTGTTTAAAATTATGAAAGTAGTATATATTTAGATTTATTTGAATAATTTATTATTTGATTAATTTATTAATTATGACTTATTTGATAAAACTAGATTTAGATACTCCCCAAAATATTATTTAGATGAATAATGTACAAAAATTACCAAAATATAAAGAATTAAAGAAAATAATATCTGAAAAATGTAAAGAATTAAAAATAAGGATAAAAAGACTACAATATAACATAATTGTCGGAGTTAGTAAAAACTCAATAAATGCACAAAAAGAAGAAATATCAAATTTAGAATCAACAATAGATAGTCTAGAATATACATACCAACATGATCTATTAACAATTAAATAAAAATGAACAAAGAAGAATTTATAATATATGAAAAAATATATGAAACATGAAGGATTAAAAATAAAAATAGTATTTTCTAATCTAGGAAGAAGGTATAAGAAAATAGGTGAGCATTTATATTTAATGTTAGAAAAAAAAAAGAATTAAAATTAGAAGATAAATTGACAACTATTGTAAGAATAGAAAAAGAAAATGAATAAATAGACAAAAAAAGGAAATAGAAAAAATAAAACAACAAACTACAGAAGAAATACGAAAAATAGAAGAAACTAAAAATAGTAGGATTGCTAAATTAGAAAAAAACTACAAATGTTAAAATATTTGTATGGAAAAAGACAGAAAGAAAAAGAAGAAAAAGATATAGAACAAAAATTATTAAATGAGATAAATCAATTTAAAGAAAAATTAGAAATAAATACAATAGATGTTGAAGAAAAAGATAATTGTGATTCAGAAGATAGTGAAACATATACAGAAATCTTAACAAATACAAAAAATTTAGAAATCAATGAAAAACAAGAAGTAATTAATGAAGAAAACTTAGAAAATAGAAACACGGAAATAAATACTCTTGATAAAAAAGAAGATGAAAATATAATACCTAGAACATCAGAAATAAGAAAACCTACATATTATAAGAATAAGTTTAAAAGATATAATCTAAAGGATGAATATGACAAATGGACACCAAAACAAATAGTTAATAAAAATTATAACTTTTTAGCTTAGATCGTGTAATAGATACAGAAAAAATAATACAATTATGGATAGGATATATGACAAAAAAATTATTAGATAATAATATAAATGTAACAAATGCACCAGAATATATAAAAAGAACACTAATAGGAACAGTGAAATTATGGTTTTCAAATCTAACTAAAAATAGTAAAAGGGTATTAAGAACTGACAAACCTACAGAAGAAACATCATCAACAACTACAACTAAATTAACACCTATAGAAATATTTAAAAAAATATGAAATAGCTATAAAAGACGAATTTAGCAGCATGACAACAACAGAAGAAGAACAAAATGAAGAGAAAAATACAAATAGAAATTTAATGTTAAAATTAGCCATATGTAATATGTGTTACATAGATGAATATACTTGTGCATCTAAATAATATTATTATAAAGGAACATATAATACAAAAGAAAGTAAAGAAATAAGAAAATTATATTTTAGTAAATTACCTGAACCATTTAGTTCAAAAATAATAAAAAGTTGGGATGAAGCAAAAAATAGTAGATACTCTTGGAGCAAGAATAAAATTTTTTAAACAATGGTATAGAAACCTATGTGAAAAATATAGAGAAGAAATAAAAATGGAAAAAACATTAATAAGAAACTTAGCATGTTGCAAAGATAAAATAGCACCTCAATTTGGATGCGAAGAAAGATATTATAAGAAAAGAAAAAGACATAAGAAATATAAGAAAATACAAAAAATCAAAATATAAATATAAGAAACCAAGAAAAAGATATTATGTAAAAAATTATAAACATAGAAGACCATATAGGAAAAAGAAATCTATAAAAGAATGTACTTATTATAATTGCAGAAAATTATGACATTTAGCTAGAGATTGTAAATTACCTAACAATCCAACAAATAAACAAATATCAGAAATAAAAATAGAAAATGCAGAATATATGCAGATAGATTATATAGATTATGAATTAGAAAGTGAAGATAGTATATATGAAATTTCAGAGAATGAAACAGATAATGAAATAGATAGTGAATTAAATCAATTAAATGACTGAAGAAGATATAAGAATAAACTAAATAACTGAAGAAGATATAAAAATAATAACAAAGGAAGAATATTTAAATGAAGAAGGAATAGATCAAAATATAATATATGATAGTCATATATTTGATGAAATAAAAGGAAAAGAATTAGATTTAAGTGTAGAAAAAATATTTAAAATACCAACAATAAAAAACATATTTAGTAGAAGAAAGGAAGAATACTACGTAGTAAGCCAAAAAGAACATGTAATAGATTGTAGATATGTAAAAGGAAGAGCTAGTATACCACTAGTAAAAAAAAGAATAATTAATAAAGAAATAAACGATATAAAAAGTAAAGACCCAATAAAATATATACACCTTGGAGGAACAGAGATATTGATAAAAACATATTTTAGAGAAGGAATAGATACACGAATAGAATTATATCTAGCTGATGATAGAATTATAAAACCTATAGAAAAAAGTATAATAACTGTCATAGAAGGAAATTTAATATACCAAAAATTTAAATTTATAATAAGTGCGAATTATTCAGTAGCAATAAAAGATAAAAATATAGATAAATCATTAGTATTATATTGAAAAATATTAGGAATAGAACTAACCCCAAAAAGTAAAATATTTACAGCAAGATGTAAAAATCTATATGTATTAACAATAAAACATAAAATAACGGGAAAAAATAAAATTAACAAAATATAAATAGAAAGTCCTTTCGAACAATTTGTAAAAACAATTGATAATAATGATTATAGTTATAGAGACATAGATATAGAAGAAAATTTAGAAATAATAAATGATAGAATAAGTACAACAAAAAAAATAGTTTATGAAAAACCAGAATCATCAAGTTCATCAAAAACAACAAGTTATGAAACAAGTTCAACAACTAATTTAAACCAATATTACATAACAGGAACAATAAATGAAAAAGAATATTTAATACTCTTAAATGCAGGACAAGAAGAAAATTATATAGCAAGATATCTAGTGAAAAATGAGGAAATAAAATCTGACAATAATATATGCCCAGATCTACCAAAAAACTTAATAAACACTAAAAATATAGCAGAAAAAAAATAACAATAGGAGTTAGAAAAATAAAAATAAAATTTGAAATAAAGGAAGAAATGCAAAAAGCAGACATAATATTAGGAATAAAATGGCTAGAACAAGTAAAACCATATAATATAGAGCATACACAATTATCTTTAACATATAACAGAGAGAAATTATTCTTAAGAAGAGCTTTAACATGATATGAAAATATATGTATTAATGAAGATAGTAGTAGAAGGGTATTACAGTAGATATTATACACCTATGATAGATACAGGAGCAAAAGCTAATTTATGTAGATATAATTGTATACCAAAAACTAAATGAGATAAATTTAAAACACCAATAATAGTTAAAAGATTTAATAACGAAGGAAGCTTAATTACTTATAAATCTAAGAATGTAAAAACACAAGTATGAGATAAAATATTAACAATAGAAGAAATCTATAATTATGAGCTAACATCAAAAGATATACTTTTAGGAATGCCGTTTTTAGATAAATTATACCCACATATAATAACTAGAACGGATTGGTGGTTTACAATGCCATGTAAACAAAAAATAAGAGCAAAAAGAGTTACTAATAAAATAAGAAAGAAAACTGATTGAATAGAAGAAAGTGAAAAAATTACACAAAAATTAGAAAATATAAAAAATACTAAAGATACAATAGAACTGGTCGTATTTTCAATAAATAAAAAGGAAATAATTATATTTTCAATAAATAAGATAGAAATAATTAAGAAAAAATTAGAACAATTATATAGTGAAAATCCATTAAAAGGATGGGAAAAACATAAAACTACTATAAAAATTGAATTAATAGATAAAAATAGCATAATAACTTAGAAATCATTAACATATAATTTTGACGATTTAAAAGAATTTAAAATACATATAGATGAATTATTAGAAAAATAATATATACAAAAAAGTAATAGTAAGTACAATAGTCCAGAATTTATAGTAAATAAACATAGTGAACAAAAAAAAGGAAAAAGTAGAATGGTTATTGATTATAGAAATTTAAATGCAAAAACTATGACATATAATTATCCAATACCAAATAAGATAATAAAAATAAGACAAATACAAGGATATAATTACTTTAGTAAATTTGATAGTAAATCTGGATTTTACCATTTAAAGTTAGAAGAAGAATCTAAGGAATTAATCGCATTTACGGTACCACAAGGATTTTATGAATGGAATGTACTACCATTTAAATATAAAAATGCATCAGGTAGATATCAACATTTTATGGATAGTTATTTTAAACAATTATCTAATTGTATAGTATATATAGATGATATACTATTATATACAAAAACCAAAAAAGAACATTTAAAATTATTAGAACAATTTATAGATATAATAAAAAAATCGGGAATAAGTTTAAGTGAAAAGAAAGCTGAAATTATGAAAAACTAGATAGAATTTTTAGGAAATGCAACAACATATAGTACAAAAAATAATAAATTATAAAGAAGAATTAGATACATAAAAGAAATTACAATCATTTTTTGGATTAGTAAACCAAGTAGGGGAATATATACCAAAATTAGCAAAAAATCTAAAGCCTTTACAGAAAAAATTTAAAAAGGATGTAGAATATAATTATAACGAAGAAGATAAAAAACAAGTCCAGAAAATAAAAATACTTTGTAAAGAATTACCAAAATTACAATTTTCATACGAAAATAGAAAATTTATATGTATAGTAGAAGCAGATGCTGGTGAATGTAGTTATGGAGGAGTACTTAAATATAAGTACGAAAATAAAAAAATAGAACATCATTGTAGATTCTATTCAGGAACGTTTAATGAAATAGAAATAAAATGGGAAATAAATAAAAAAGAATTATGTTCATTATATAAATGTTTATTAGCATTTGAGTCATATATTGGATATAACAAGTTTATTGTACGAACAGATAATACACAGGTACGTTGGTGGCTAACAAAGAAAATACAAAATTCAGTTACGACAAAAGAGATTCGGAGACTAGAATTGAATATATTAAATTTTACATTTACAATTGAAGTAATTAGTACTAACAAAAACGTTATTGCAAATTACATATCAAGACAAAGCTACACAGACTGATATAATAGAAGATGATGCTTTAGAAAAGATATTCAAAACCCTAACTACGCTTTCAATGAAAGTGGACAGTATGGGTAATGTAATAGAAAAGCTAAAGACTAATAAAGATAAACTGAAGTCTGTAGCTACAAATCAGCTAACTCAGCTGTGTGCAGAGCTATGTCGATCGGAAGACATTAAAATTTCAGAGCTAGAAGGAGACGTTGGGACACTCCGTAAAACCCATAACGTTTATCAATCTACAATTGCAGGTACAAGCAAAGGAGTTATTGGACAAAGATATCCGAATATGAACTTAAATAAGACATTTGAAAAACCATTTACATCAAAAATACAAAAAGACCTTTTGAACATACCCCCCCAAATTACCACATATTGAGATAGTCTGAACCAAGATAAAAAAGTTTATAACTATACAACCTAAAAATACATAGAAAATATTTACTGAGTACAAACTTTTCTAAACCTTAACCCCAGAGATACAGATATCAAATAACCCAACACAAACTATATAACCCAAAGATAACAAGGTCACAACAAGCTAATTGCACTACCCAAAACTAACCTAAGCTTAATAAAAACTTATTTTGATTATGGATTATTAAATACCATATACACCCAAGATGGAGAAGAACTATTAGCTATGGAAGAATTACAAAAAATATTCAACACCTATAAAAGAATAACCAAAGAAAATCTATTTTATATAAAGTGTTATACTGCACCAACAGAGATATTATACGACGAGATAAAACCAGTTATACAAGTTGTAAAAATAGGATTAACCAGAGATATGATTATACCAGAAGATATTCTGCAGCAACCAGAGATACCTAGAATCGAGATACCTGATTTTTATGCAAACAAATGACTTATTGAACTAGCTACAATTATTCAAGAACTAGCAAACAATTATACCAATGGAAATCGAATATGGAGCTATTATTCAAGAGACTATCAGATGATTTATTCAAATTCAAAAGAATTATGACAAGCAGATATGGAAGATGTTAGACAATAGATAATGACATTACTTAACCTCGAAAAACAATCTACTGCAAGAGCAATTAAGAGAGGATTTATTTCAGACGGATTATAATTGGACACAAATATCTAGATCATCAATGTTCGAGATGTAATGGAGAAGATAATATTATCCCAGAAGTTTGGCTAGAATAAAATAAAAAATCAAGAAGATAAGCATGTCAGCTGGAAAGAAGATAAAAAAAGTAGATACGACAAGGAGAAGATATCAGCGAAAAAAATAATGGAGATAAAAGACAAGCTATTAAATTGTGAAAGCGACATGTAACAAACTTTCACAATTTTCTTTACGTAAATTATTAGAATTGTATAGGTTTTTTACTATTATTAGTCTAGGCTTTAATTAATTTTTGTCTTTTTAGAAGACTTTTGTAAAGTATAGCAAATTAGGTTTGGTAGATAATTTTTGAAGAGTTTTTGTAAAGTTTTAGAAACGTGTAAAATAAGGAAGGAAAACTTTTGTAAAGTTTCAGATTATAAATAAAAGTCATCGAAGGCAGAAAGAAAGGTAAGCCTTCATGCGTTGAAGAAAAAAACTCTCTCTTGTCTACAATAAATAATTTAATTTTTTAAAAAACAGGTATATTTCAATGGAAAAATCTATGGAGGAACAAAGCTTAGAATTATCAAAACTACCAGAACAAGTATATTCATTTACTATTATGAATAGCTAAATTCATAAATTCCTAATAATCATAATATGATAAAATAAGTTCATGTTAGTTGCTTTATAGTAGAATTATTTAAAAAATAGCATGTTAAGAAGTTTATTAGCAAAGTGAAAAAGGAGAAAAATCCCTAAGAACTATGCCATCCTAAAAGTGAAACCAGTGAGGCAAGAAAACCGTGATAGGGGAGTAACCATAGTAGAGGCGTTGTTTAAGGGAAGAGTATCCAGATTACCATGCTAATAGTGACCGGAGAATATGTTATTTAAGAATAATCTAGTATATAGCAATCTAAAGTGATCATATTTTGTTATGTGCATGATTGAAGGGAATATTTTGAAAATAGCAGTTTTATGAAAAATGAATAATTATTTATCCAATGAAATGGTAGATAAATTTAAAATACTCGTTTTATATGTACTTAAGGATATAGAAATAGTAGATATAAGAAAAATCATATTGGAAAAAATATTTGATAGATATTTTATGACTAGAATTAATTATATACCACACCTACTGAACTACTCTTATAAATACTTACATACCAAACCCACACACTAACTATGATAAATTATGTATATTTAGAATTTTGAAAAATAGATATAAAATATATACAATTTCTTAGTGAAAATATAGAAGAATTAATGAGATTAAAACAAACAACTAAAAAATATTATAATAAAGTATTTAACCTATTTTAAATGATAGATAATCTTAAAATATTAATCTTATATATACTTAGAGATATATAAATTATAGATATTAAGAGAATAATATTAGAAAAAGTATTAGACTATGAAATTGAAACTATAAATTGAATAGAACAGTTATACCTGGATAATTACCCAGATGGATATTATTCAGATTAAAAAATGTTAGAATATATTAGAAAAACTAGATAAAATCAATATAATCTAAATGAAGAAATTAATTATAAAAAATCGAATTAGAAAAATAATGGAGAATCTAAAAGAAAAATTAATATGGATAGAAGAAACCCTAGAAAATTTAGGAAAAAGTACATGTGATAGTTTATATAATTTAAAAAACTCGCTACGAGAAGAACAACACAAGATAATAAATAACATTGAAAATCTAGAATTAGATATACATTACAGTACAATTAGGATAAATTATTATACAAAAATTTGTAAATCTACAGTTACTACAGGATAAAATGATAGACTATGAATATTAAAATATTGGAGAGAAAATATGGAAGAAATAATATTATCAGAAAAACTTATGAAAGACAATATAATTGGATATTTTGAAACAAAAGATATAGAATATTTAGAATATCTTCAAAATAATATAGAAGAATTACAAAAACTAAGAGAAAAAAAATAAAGAATACTATAGTAAAGCATTTAACCAATTACCATATAATCACCCCCCAAGATATGAATATCGATAAAACTAACATAAATAACTCAAAATAAAAATAAAAATAAAAATATTTAGAGAAGTTAAGAAATATCCACGCACAAATAAAAATAAATTCATTGTATTTATAATAGATCTATTTTATCACACAAGTTATCCTCCCCTTACCCCCCCCCCCCCCCCACAACTTATCCTTTTTTCTTTTTAAATAATAAATTAAAATAACTAATAAAAACAAAAGAATATTAATTTTTATATTTTAAGAAAATATAATAAAAATTTATAAATAATTTAAATTAAATATAATTAAGATAATACTAAAATTAGTAGCCTATTTATTACAAATATATATATATATATATATATATATATATTTAAATTTTTTGTTTGTATTATTTAAAAAAAAAATCTCAAAATGTAACTTTATTTATTTATTTATTTATTTTCAAATAAAAACCTATTAAAAATGAAATAAGAGCTAAAATAAATATTAAATAAAATATAAATATTTAATGTCGAAAAATAGATTAAAATTTGGGGAGGGTAAAAAATTACGTGTCTACATGTACACGACCCATGCAACACTAATTTTTTTTAGAGAAGAAGATGAAAAATGCCCTCAATGAAAAGAAGAGAATATAAAGCTTTCTGATTGTTCAAGCCCTTGCAGCTTGACTCCCTCATTCTAACTATTGTTTGAATTTCATACAAACACAATATCTGTCAACGATGACAACTCTGAAGGCCAACAATAGCAGCTTTGAAGAGGACTAGTTTCATGTTGTGTCAAAGATATTATTAGGGTATCACACTTTCTTACCTCAAATTATAAAGGTTTCAATCTCTTTTTGTTGCTCTACTCACAATTATAAAGGTTTTGGATTGCTTAGTGTTGTAGATTGTGGTAAGTGAATGATTGAAATATTTCTTCCTAAATTTTTGTGAGTAGCAACATTGTAAGTCCGTTTGATGTTATCTAAGTAATAGATGAAAGAAAACGTGATTGACACGTTTATATTTTTTCTCATATGAAATTAAATGGGATAAACAACATAATATATAGCCTGCCGTTATTAGTTTGGAGATAGGCATAGTTGTGTCTTTTAATTGTAGATAAAAAAGTTGATTTATTGGCTTAATACATGGGTAATTCCTTAAATTGATTGAGATATTTTAATTATTGACAATTCAAAATATTTAAAAGATATATGATAAAATTACGATCAAAAATAAATTTATTTGAATTTTTAAACTTGAAAATGGAAAGAGTATTTCTAATATTGCCCTTATTTATTACTTCTTAGTGGCAACTATGACTGCATCTTGCACAATCAGTTATAGTGATCTTCATCCTAAAATGTTAAGTTTTATGTTGTTATTTTTTTTTTTTTGAGTACTAATGTCTTTCTCTTCTCTTGATCATGTTGCAATGAAACTACAAACCTTAAGTTAAACTAAATAAATTGATAGATATGATTCAGATAGTATACAGAGATGTTAGAGGAGATATAATAATATGATATATTGACGAAATATGTTGGCAATTGTTTAAATTAGTCGATAAATTTTATTTAAACATTCGAATTATGATTTGTTTCAATCGAGCACCTGAACACTTAATAAAGTTTTCATATTGCTACTTTTTAATGTGTTTTGACATAAACATTTAAGAGACATGTAAAGATAAGTAAAAAATTAATTTTTCAAAATTCAAAGTATCTAATAAAAATACTTCAAATAAATTCTTTAAATAAATATTATTTTACATTATAGTAGTAAAAATATTAATTCATTGTCCTCGATCTAACACTTTCTAACGATATATCATTGCTTCATATGTCATTTCGAGAAAGTTTTTAAAGCTTTTTTTTTTTTGGATTGTTCTATAGCCTTGATAGTTTTTCGTAGTTTAAATTAAAGTGGTCTTTAATACTTTTATATGGTTTTGTATGAATATATTAATTTTCTATTTAAGTGTTTTTCGTATTTAATAAAACTATCAATTTATCTAACTTATTAATCAAGACATATTTCTTTTATAATATCAAAGTGATTTTATAAAATTGAACACATTAAAGCGAGGTACACGCTCTGGGCGCATACCCTAAACTAGTTGTTTTTAATACCGGATGAAGTGGAAAGGCAAAAACATATATACATTACAAGAAAAATGTTAATTATCTGAGAATTTACTTGAGAATTTTGTTCGCAGATTTTTATAAATAATTCTGAAATTCCTAAATTCTAGTATATTTTTCCTTCAAAAAAAATTTCACAAGAAAATTTGCAGATAAATTTGGCATCATTTTTGCAAAAATGTTACCTAGGAAATTATATAGGAAATTAATCTGTAGAAATTATTTTCATAGATAAATCTGCAAGTAGATGAATAAAATAATCTTTTTATTAATTCACAGAAAAATCTACAAATAAAGCTATCTGCGGATGTAGTTAGGGATAGTTATATAAGGATTTAACTGGGGATTTTGTACTTGGGATATATATGAGGATTTTGATCTGCATATTTAGTTGGGAATAATTTCTTGGAAATTAACCTGGGATTACATGTAATACAAAATTACGTGGGAATTTTTTAATTGCGTATTTAGCTGAGGATTTCTTCTTGGAGATTTACTAAATGGAAAATACTTGAGCATTTTGTTTGTTGTGAATTTAGCTTAAAAGTTTTTCTTGGAAATTTACTGATTAGCTGAAAAATTACTTGGAATTTTAGTTCTAGATATTTAACTTAGTATTTTACTTTAATCTTTAGGGAATCTATTTTTGGATGTTCGTACAAGGATATTATTTGTACATTTTGTATGAGGATTTAAAAAGCTTTTACAAACTTTTAAGGTAGTTTCAAGAAATATTAATAGTTTTTATTTAATAATTAGGTTTTAATGTATAATTTAGAAAAATGTTACCGACGTCAATCAAACTCGTTTATCTATATTAACAACACAGTAAGTGAAAAATAAAATATGAATATACACATATATATGTTTAATACATGCATTATAAAATAAAAATTATAAAACAGATATTGTTAGATTTTGTAACAACTTCACAAAAGGATTATTCTATTTAAAATATTAATTAATTATAAACTTAAATAAAATTTATAATAATATATAAATTTATTTAAATTACAGATAAAATATCTAGGGCAGAAAATAAAATACTATACATAATACAAAAATTTATTATATAGACGAGTAATTAAAAATGTTAAGGGTAAGATGAGAAAATTGAAGAATAGGTGTCTTTTAAGTCTTGGATGAAGGATTGGTGACACTGACTAACAGATAGGGTCAAACATTATTAGGAAACTTGATCAAGTTAATTGTGGACTTGATTAATATTTTCAAAGCTTTCTAATCTTTTTAAAAATACAAATCAACCCAACTCATACCCTCTTCAATCCAAATCAACCACTCTCTCCTCTCTTTTGACAGCTTCTCTCAACTCTCTTCCAACCAACAGTTCTGCAAAATTTTTTCCTTCGACCCCCGACGACAAATAGTTGGGCTTCGAGTTCCCCTCTTCAATTCAATCAACCTGTCTGTCATTCCTCTCTCGACAGCTTCTCTCAACTCTCTCCCAACCAACTGTTCTGCAAATTTCTTATTTCAATCCTCGGTGACTTCAACATCCGACTATAAATAGTTGGGATTCCAGTTCCTTTTCGACTTCAATCGACGTGACAGCCTTGCTCTCCGGCCACAACAGCTTTGAATTCTTCATCGATCCTTTTCTTCTTTCATAGGTAAATATTTATGGCCTTTTTAGTTTTGAAGAAAACGAGGAACTTGAGCCAACTTCTCTTATAGTATTGGTTAAGAATTTCAATATTTGTTGCACTAATTTGAAATGCGGTCTGAATAAAATTCTAATTTCTGGTATTTCTTCTCTTCTCTTCTCTTTTCGAAGTGAATTGTGATATTTTATTATTTGTTGCATTTTTTTGAAGTTTGATTTTTATTGTTTGTGTCTATAAAAATAAAAGGACAATTTGGTTTGATTTGTTCTGTTCTTGTTCTTGGTAAAAATGGTGAAATTATTATTTTTTGTTTAATAAAATTGTGCCACTGTTTCCTTTGACAGATTACTCATCTGGTGCAACATATTAACCATCTGATGCAACAGATTCATCATATGATGCAACAGATCAACCATCTGATGCACCAGAGGGACCATCAGATTACAATTCTGATGCAATAAATTAATAATCTGATGCAACAACTTTATCATAGGTTGCAACAGATTAAGCTTCGAATAAAAAATCTGATGCAACTAATTAACCATCTGGTGCAATGGAAGAACCATCAGATTAATGATCTGATGCAACAGATGAACCTCCTATTAGATTAAATCCTACCAACTCTTTCTACAAAAAAAATCCAAGACTTGATTTTTCCAACTGATCATTCATTTGCTGTGATAGACGACCCTATGTTGGAAGAAATCTAAATAATATTGACCGTTGATAACTGTTCCAACAGATCATTCATGTGTTGCAACAAATGTGTGACCTATTGCATAGACCATCATCTTTCTCAACAGATGAGTGATAGTTTTGTATTGTCGCAATAGATTACCCAGTCTTTGCTATGGATTATTTAACTGTTCCAATAGATCACTCATATGTTACAACAGATGATGTCATAATAGTTGTGTGATCTATTGAACAAACCATTCATCTATCTTAAAAGATGAGTGGTATGTTTTATATTGTTGTAACAGATTACTCATCTGCTACAATAGTTTGGTTATATGCTGCAACAGATATACTACCTGGTGCAACAAATCGGTGATCTGTTGTAACTGTTATCTTACTGTTTTGCTTGTTTGATTTACTGTTATTCCTTTTTAATAATGCATTAATCAACAATAATATATTATTTTATGTTTCTGTTAATTTTAGATAATATGGTTCCCAAAAGAACAGAAACCGAATCAAGTCCAAGTAAAGGAACAAGTGAAGCAGCTAGGCTATATCTACCACTCTATGAGCTTGCTTTACAAGCGTTATCTCAATCGGGAGCAGAATATGATGACCATGGGGAGGAGGAATATTTCAAAAGAGAAGATGCAGATGCTAATAGCCCTTCCATCGAAGAGCTGGTCAAAGCCTTTAGTATTGATTATTATCCTGTGAGAATGCAGTGCGATGGTGCCACAGATTTAACGGGTGATTTCGTGGTTAAGTCAGCCATGGGAAAATCTTTCGACGCATTTAGAAAAATTCTTCGAGAACAAAAATTGGATGTTTATTTCAGGGACAGCTGCTTTGGGAAATATCTTGATTTACTGGAGGACAACAATGCTCGTTTCCAAATGAAAGTGGTATATGAACTTCTCAAGCGTAGGTTTATGTATGAAAACAAAGATAAGATGGATGAGGTGTGGATAAATTACTGTGGCATGCCTATTTGTTTTAGTTGGAAGGAGTTTGCCATAGTTACTGGACTAAAATGTTATCCTCCTTCTCAAGTTATACCTATTCTAACCCAAAAAGGCACCCCCACACACCCAAAAAAGGCAAAGGCAAATCGTATGATC
Organism: Capsicum baccatum var. pendulum; assembly: GCA_030864225.1. Classification (NCBI taxonomy): domain Eukaryota; kingdom Viridiplantae; phylum Streptophyta; class Magnoliopsida; order Solanales; family Solanaceae; genus Capsicum; species Capsicum baccatum. The sequence continues at coordinate 158,681,212 of CM061561.1, read as the reverse complement.
ATGATGACCTGGTGTCCATTGTTGGTCCAAGCTTCAAAAATAAAAATTTGATAGAAGGGTTGAAAGGTAAAGGACTTTCAAAGAAGCACAAGCAGTCATTGTGCTTGGTTTGGTTTGTACATAATATTCTTTGGGCGAGAGACATTAACAACAACATAAGTATCAATTTAATAAAGCTCTCCGAGGATCTTGAGGCGTTTAACAGCTATCCATGAGGGTATGAAAGCTTTAAAATGACTGTCAAATATTTGTTGACTCCGTTAGCGCCAAAGACAGTCAACTTATATGGCTTCCCATGGGATTTCATGGTAAATGTTTCTTTCTTCTATTATGATATCATTCATTTTTTTCGCTCAATAATGGTTTTGATTTATTGGCGTTATTTTATAAGCTTGGGCGTTTGAAGCCATTCCTTATTTGAGACAACAAGTGAACTACCAGGAAAGAGTTTCCTGTCCAAGAATCTTGAAATGGTTGTCGGCCAAAACTGATAAAAATGCAAAATTTCTTGATCTCTTCAATCCCCCGAAGGATGCAGTAAGTATAATTATAATTAATTTTTTCTTTTAATTAATATTTTTTTTTGAATGATCTAATCATCATTCTAATATATGTAATGATTTATATTAGAATGTGCATCCGTCGCTAGTTCCGACCAATTGAGAGTTGAAGATGCCATTTTTTCTTACTTTACAGTCTGTGCAAACTTTATCGGACCTAAGGATATCGACAGAATAAAAATAAAATTGTTTAGAGCAATAACCATTACAAGAAAAATAATTTTGAAGGGTGGGCTTGTTATTGTTGATGGAGCTGTTGGTGGTGGTAGTGGTGTTGCTGTTGGTGCTAATGATGCTCCTCTTACAGTATTTAAAGAAAACCATTATGAGTATGATCATACTGGTTATACAGATTTTGCCTCTCCCAGCGAATATTCTGCATGTAAATGTTAAGACTGCAGGGCAAAACATGATGTAGTGATTAATACTATTAATGCATTAAATGCTTCTATAAAGGAATTGACATCTAAGAGGGGTCTCATTCCATCAAAGAAGATTTTATTTCCATCTGCTCCATTAGATATTAGGGCTAAGAGGAGAAGGAGAGTGATTTCCAAGGCATTATCAGGCATCCAAAAAACCAAAATTGCAACTCCTCTGTCTGCGTGTTGCACTGGCCAACGTACAATATACAAAGGAGAGTAGCATGAGTTAAAGAAGGTGAATATATTATATGTATTCCAACTGACAAAACAAATAGACACATATCTGTTTCAATAGATGACACATCTGCTGAAAATTATCAAATAGATATATACATCTGTTGCAACAGTTGACTAACCTGTTACACCAGATACTTTATCTGGTGCAACATATGTCTCGTCTATTTTAGCAAATCAAACAACTCTTCGTACAACTTTTATTTTTAGCAACAGATGACCTATCTGCTGCAACAGATGATTCATATGTTGCAACGGATGGTTCATCCATTGGAAACTATCACATAAGGTCTTTCTCATATAGAAAATTTTCCCAACAGTTGATTCATTGTTGCAACATAAATATAATATGTTTGGGATAATTTAAAATGGGAGAAAGACCTATTTGATTTGCTAGAAGAGATGAGTTATTCTTTTCCATTTTGTTGTATCTCCATGATTAGCATTGACCAATTCTGGCTTTCCAGGTGGATGTAGAAAAAGCTACTACTGAACAACATTAACAATATGCTACTCTTTTTATGGAAATACAGATAACAGAAAGCGCAGAAATCGTACACAAGCGACAATAAAGATCCACGACGAGCAAAGCCAAATTTCATAGCACCGGATAAAGAACAACTTGTCCATACTGAGTAGATATTTATAGCTTGAGCCTGTCAAAGCAATCTTTGGCAGTATACTTAAATTGTTGTTGATGTATTTGTTGAGATCTGTACCCATAACAATTTTTTTACATTTCATTTATTCATTGACTTATTTCAGCTAATTTATGAAGGCTTCGATTTATTTTATTTTGTCTACAAATTTTATTTATTCGTTAGATTTGAACTTATTAATTGAAAAGAAATACTAGATTCAAATATTGCAACAAATAATGTATCTGTTGCAAGAGACGACACATCTATTGGAAAATTCAAACAGATTTAGACATATGTTGCAAAAGGTAGGTGATCTATTAGAATTTATCAAACAGGTCTTCCCATTGTTGCAACAGATGGAATTTAGATAAAAATATCAAGATAATACAACAGATGACACATCTATTGGAAAAAAAGAACAAATTTAGATATATGTTGCAACAGATGGACTTTATCTGTTGCAACAGATGACACATCTATTAGAATAATCAAACAGATTTATACATATGTTGCAACAGGTAGTTTATCTGTTGGAATTTATAAAATAGGTCTTCCCATTGTTGCAACAGATGGACTTTAGATAAAAATATCGAGATAATGCAATAGATGACCAACCTATTACAAAAGATAAACTATATGTCAGAACAGGTAGGATAACTGTTACAACGGATGGAGAATCTATTGCATTATAAAAATTCAACTTTTGTTGGACATAAAAAATTGCCACTACGTGTAAAAAGGTTAAAGTGAATTGAAATAAAAAAAGCACAACCCATTGACGGTGTTCAGTTCAAATACCTAAAAAAAATAGGCATCAAGTAGACATGTTCATTTTAAACACGTAAAATAAAATAGGCATCAAATGTGTTAGTGTCAGTCCTGGCACATTTCATTGACTTGCCGTCATTTAGCCCCCAACGGTAATTTCCCCCCCTATTGTCTTATATATTCATCTTCCTCCTAAAATTTAACCCTAAATTTCCAAATCTTTTTCTTCATCATCATCTTCTTTTATCTATCCAAATTCTTCAATTTATTACTTTCATTTTTTTCCAACTGACCTTGACAATGTAGAGCGCATCTTCCACTATTTTTTATGATAAAGATTTTCGATATTGTAAGTGCGGTCATGAAGCTCTGTTAAAGACTTCTTGGACTCAACAAAATCCGGGTCGTAGGTTTTTTACTTGTAAGATTTCAAAGGTAATATTTTTTTATTTAATTAATTGATTAATTATTAACTTGTAATTATTTTGTAATTGTGTTTTTTTTTATAGAAATTGGGTGGATGCGATTACTTTGATTGGTATGGAAAATGACACCCTTCACAAGCAAATCGTGTAATCTGGGGTTTGTTGAACAAAGTCAAGGCTTCTGAAGAGAAACAAAATCGAGCAAAAAGATACTACATTGTTACCGCTATTGCTACTGGTTTGGTGTTGTTGGGCACATGGATATTGAAGCCTAATTGCTGAAATTTTCATGGTGGTGTGTGTATTTGCTACTGGTTTGTTGTCGACGAGAACATTGATATTCAAGCGTAACTGTTGGAAAATATCAAAAAGATTTAGGCATATGTTGTAAAATTTAGATCATCTGTGAAAATTATCAAACAGGTCTTTCTACTGTTGAGGTCTTCCCACTGTTGCAACAGATTAGACTTAGATTATTAGATTATTCAAACAGGTCTTCCCATTGTTGCAACAGATTGACAATCTAATCTATTGCATTATAAAAAACTCAACTTTCATCAGAAAAAAATTATTGCCACTACATGTACATGTAATAAAGTGAAGGCTGACTAGAAATTAAAAATTTCTATTTCACAGGCTCTTCTATATACACAGGCTTCAAGTGTCTAGTTAGTACCCCATAAGCCCAGACCTCTTGTAGGTTTATCACCGCGTTGTCGCACAGAAAAGTCATTGTCTCGATCATTTTTGTGTCGGTTAGCAAACATTCGATGTGTGCAAGAGCGTGCGAGCCGCTCGCTTTAGCGGCATCATCTTTTGGAAGGATCATTCCCCTATTTCAACCTTTAAAATCCCATGATTTCTTCATCAACACTTGTTTTGGCAAATGATTCATCAGTTTACTCTCCCTCAATAAGATGGCCAACAACACCATCAGTGGATCCAGGAGGAGAAAAAGATCGAAATCATCATGAAAGGTATGCTGGATTCATAAACATTGATATTTCCCTCCTTGAGTAGTATCTCAACAGTTCGATAATGCATGTCATTCATGCTAATGACTGCAAGAATCCTTTTTACCTCGGTCCAGCTCTTACTGTGTGGATTTGGCATGTCCCCTCTAACATATCTTAATATTTATTCTTCATCCAAGACCAACGTAGGAACTAGGAAATCAAGTCCCACGCTAAGGGCTGACGCCTCTCCATTGAGTTGATCGTACCTATCCTTGAGCTTCTTGCAAAAGTCGAGGTCCATTATCCTATTGGTAGCGTCATAAGCTTCCCGATACATTAATTGGCTTTTCCTCATGAGGTAGAGAATTATGTCAACATGCTGTGAGATAAGAAGTCAATTTTTAAAGAAGTCAATTTTTAAATAGGTTAGTAATTGTAAAGATGCAACGGATGGTCCATCTATTGCATAGGGTTCTCTGAATCAATAATCCAGCCCAACTTATGCAACAAATGGATAATAAGTTGCAACAGAACCACAACCAGTTGCACCAGTATACCCAACTGTTGCAACATATGTGAAATCTATTGCGTAGCTTCTTCTTCATGGGGTAGATTAGAAGGGCTAGGTTAGGAAAAGTAAACTTGCCTTGTCCTTATACCGCATACACATATCAGTCATAGTCTGGAAGTCTTGGGGGAAAAAGGGAGGCCTGGGGTAATCTGGTGCGATTGGCTTGGCATTTTTCGCCTGTCGCAATCCCTCTTCTCTTCGGTGCCAAGTTCCGCGTATATGTCCACCTTCTTGACTAGCCCCTGAACTTCAACAACTTTTGAAGAGGGAGGAATTATAATTTCTTTTGATTTCCGAGCAGAGAGTACATCTCTAATTGATCTTTTCTTTCTCCTAACCAACGCTGTAAGAGTGTGTGGCTCCGTTACCTTATTGGATGGTATGACACACCTCTTGTATTTAAATTCCTCAATAGCTTTAGAGATAGCCTCTACTTTTTCAAAGAGTTTATCCTGTCTGTCTTTGCACTCATCGTATTCGCAACGAGAACACGAGGGTGAAGAGGGATGAGAGGGACCTGTGTAAGGGCAAAAAGAGGTGTTTTCAAACATATTTATTCTTTGGTAGCAGCATCAGAATGCCTGCCACCAACACCAACAAATCCAACAAAAGAAGCACCCGGATCTGCCTTAGTAAAAGGTTGGTCATGAAGAGCCTCAATATTAGGCTGACCTTGCCTAACTACTCTTCTTATGGCTGTTGCTCCAGCCAATTCCTTCTTTATTAACTCCGCCGTTGGGTCTGCAATAGTGTCAACATGACCAAGAGTAATATAAGAAGTCATCACCGACTCTTCCTCAGTAGACACGATCCATGGATGCACAACCTATAAAAAAAAGACAGATGGATTTAAATCATATAATATAATAATTTTCACAATTGGGCTACAGTTAAAAAAAAGACCCATTTGTTGCATAGTTTGCAGTATATGGTTAAAATATGTTTGAGTCTGGTTCAGAGAAACAAAGAAACACATGGATAATCTAATGCAAAATATCAATCATCTGTTGCAACAGCTGCACAAGATATGTAATTTGTTATACAACAGATGATCTGTAAGTCGCAATAGATGAACGATATATTATCAGATTAAACATCTATTGCATAATTTGCAATAGATGGTTAATATTTTAGGAATCGGGTTCAGAGAAACAAAGCCACAGATGGGTAATCTGATGCAAGATATACCCCATCACAATAGATGTCCTATCGAGTGCATCGGATATAATATCTCATGCACCAGATATAACATCTGTTCAATATCTTTCTTATCTTTGAGTAGAATTATTTTACTTGAAGAAGACGTACTGCATCATCTGGAGGGTTAAAGATATCAGCCTCCTTAATATTGGTGTTGCTCTTTGCAGCCAACGACCTAAACATAGATAAGAAACCTCATCTGGGTAATCCATTAACTACTTTCGAAGGGGAGGAATGACTTCAAATGCCCAAGCCTAAAAAGTGTAAATAGGAAGCAAGAAAAACAATCATAATAACTATATTCAATATAAATTAATGGATGAGTAAAATTAGTGATTAATTTTAAAATTAGTGATTAATTTTACCATGAAAGCCCAAGGAAAGCCGTATAATGTGGTTCTCTTTCTCTTTTTGACTTTTCAATTCCTCCTCTTTCTCACTTTCATTTTCTTCATCACCATCTACGAACCCTTGTCCACCTCCCTCAACGTTGTTTTCACATCTCTCCTCAGCTTCACTTTTCCCTGACTGAGATTGTTCAGGAAGCTCCTCCGAATCCCTCTGTACTGTAGCCTTTTTTTTGAGTGGTCAGACGTTGATCCACTTTCACTTTATTTTCTTTTGGAGCCATGTTTTACCTACAGACAAAGAAAAACAAAAATTACATTATAGTTGATGTATGCGTAGATTTTAAGAAATACATTACAAACACCACGAATACTGACACACCAACAGCCACCACCGCAAACACCACCAACCAATGCCAACAAACAAACAAACACCACAAATATCAACACCACCACAAACACCACCAACCAATGCCACCATCGGTGCCACCACGATAACCATAAACACCACCTCTACCACCACCACTACCACCAACAACACCATCCAACTATACTACGACAGTCAACGGAACACTGGGATAAAAACTAGGGATTTCTCGAGTTCTTCCTACGATTTTACCATCAAAACTCAAAATTGTAAACCTATTCTCAAGGATAATACAATTAAAAATTTTATTTTTCATCATTAACTTAAAATCCCTTATTTTTTAGAAAAAAAAAATATAGATCTCTTCTCGAACTCTGTTGCCTACGAAGACAAAGAAAACGACTGATACAAGCAAGAATGGTGTCAAAAATAACACCTATGTGGTTGGAAATGAGAATAAAAATGATCTGTTGTGGAGGGTTGCACAAATTTGTTAAGTAGTTGTTGTCTGTACTATATTATTGAGTGAGAATGAGAGAGAAAGAGCCAGCCTCAAGATTTGAAATGATGAAACATTTTGTATGGGTCGATTTGTATTTTGGAAAAGAATGACAAGTAGTTTTGAAAATGTTAATTTGGTCCAAAATGATCTTAATTATTTTTAAAATCATAAAATATATGCGTAATTTTTAAAATCATATAAAAACAATTGAAGTTGTAGTTCACCGAGTACTCTAGGAGGTAACCCTGTGAAAACTCACCCCTGATCCTAGATTAATCAATTTAGGAGTCTAACATATGAACTCAATTGAAATTGTAAAAAACAAATGTTCAACATGTTGCATCAGATTTCTCATCTGTTGTAAATTATCAATCAGATTAGATAACAATAGATTATGAATCTGATGTAAATTATCAAATAGATTAAGTCATCTGTTGTGATAGATTATCCATCTGTTATAAATTATCAAATGGATTATCATATGTCACAACAGATTACCCATATGTTATAAATTATCAAATAGGTGCTGCCATCTGTTGTGGATGACCCTATGAGAACTCACCCCTAGTCCTAGATTAATCGATAGTTTACCCTATGAGAACTCACCCCTAGTATCAGATTATTCAATCAAGGTATTAGTACCCTAGTCCTAGATTAATCAATTAAGGTATTAGTTTAACATATGAGGTAGTAAGAATCAGTTCGGCTCAGAGTGATCGATCCCCGACTCTGGTCGGGAGGAATGCAGTACCGTTTCATCATGCAATTGACAAAAGACTCAATTGAAGTTGTAGTTGACCCTATGAGAACTCACATTCAATTAAGGTATTAGTCTAACATATGAACTCAATTGAATTATATATAAATAAATGCTCAACCTGTTGCAACAGATGTCTTTTCCGTTGGATCAAATCAAACAGATTATGTAATCTATTGCAACATATTACACATCTGTTGTAAACTATCAAACAAATTAAGTCATCTATTGCAATAGATTACCCATCTGTTGTAAATTATCAAATGAATTGAGTCATATGTTGCAATAGATTACCCATCTGTTGTAAATTATCAAATAGACACTATTATCTATTGTAGTTGACATTATGAAAAATCACCCCTAGTCCTAGATTAATCAATTAAGGTATTAGTTGGATATATGAGGTAGTAAAAATCGGTTCGGCTTAGAGTGATCGATTGATGACTCTTGTCGGGAGGAACGCAGTCCCGTCTTATTATGCATTTTACAAAAGACTCAATTGAAGTTATAGTTGACCCTATGAGAACTCACCCTTAGTCCTAGATTATTCAATTAAGGTATTAGTTGAACATACGAGGTAGTAAGAATTGGTTTGTCTTAGAGTGATCGATCGATGACTTTTGTCGGGAGGAATGCAGTACCGTCTCATCATGCAATTGCCAAAAAACTCAATTGAAGTTGTAGTTGACCCTTTGTGCTTATTCATCCATACCTAATTCCACCTAGATCAATGTAGGTACTATTATTAATCTTAACATTAAGTTAATGAGAACACATTTCAACTCGGAGTGATCGATCGATGACTCAGGTCGGGATGAATGCAATACTAACACTATGCAAATACAATGACTCAATTAGATTTGTAATTGACCCTGTGAGCTCATTCATTCATCCCTCGTTTCACCTAGATCGATGTAGGTACTATTATTAATCTTAACATTAAGTTAATGAGGTGCTCATTATTTCATCCCTAGTTCATCCTAAATCAATTGCAATGAAATCCATTGCAACAAACAACTAAGCTGTTGGAGAATTTCAAACAGATAATAATATCTATTGCAACAGATGACATTTCTTATTTAATTATCAAATAGACATTTGTATCTGTTATGACGGATGACTGAGGTGTTGGAAATTTTCAAATAGATATTGATATCTATTGTAACAGATGACGTTTTTGATTTAATTATCAAATGATATTTCCATCTGTTTTCATAGATGACTGAGCTGTTGGGATTTCTCAAATAGATATCTAAATATGTTGCAACAGACAACATATCTGTTTGAAAATCTTTTTGTTTTCTTTTAATTTTAAAGCAAGCTACTGTTCGAGTAGATAAAGTAGTAGTACTACTAATGGCGGTAAAAGATGTTTCTTGGATAACTCAAAAATCTCATTGAGTAATCTTGTCCTGTCTTTTCAATGTCACACGTTTTCTTCCTTGTGCCCCTCAAATTATTAGTGAATATTAATTAATGAATATTGAAACCTCTAATACTTTTTCATTTTCATATTGACTTGGCACTCCCATCAAGAAAATATTAATTAGCGGTTTATTTTACTACCAAATTAGCCTTATTAATTATGCTTTGTAAATATAAATTTGAATAAATACACTTTGTTTAGTCATTTAATATTAAGGGTAGTACATCTAGAAATTAGAATTATCTCATCTCTCCTCTCCTCCCCTTCAACCCTAAATCTCTCATCTTTTTTTTTCTATCCTCTTTAGGGTTATCAAAACCTTTTTTCCTCTCCTCTTTCTCAAAAATTTTCGTCCGGATCTAAACCGATCGATATCCATATCTTATATTCCTCGACTGAAATTGTTGTTTTGACCCTCTTTTGACATTGTATGATATGATTCACTATTGCTCTTTCATTCCCATTTTCTTCTTGCAACTTTATTTACATCTTTTTGTTTATTTAATTATCATTTTCTCATATCATATTTATTTAAAAAATTTGAACGAACTTTTAATTGTTGAATAACCATACCGAGAATTTTTATTATAAGATGCAAAAAAAATTCATCTGTTGGGAGAAGTTTAAAAGCCTTGTTGGCAGTATTATTTTTTTTATGTATTTTGTTTGTTTCTTTGTTGTTGATGCTGTTATTGATGTTGTTGGTGGGGCTGGCATTATTGGAACTTATGGTGTGTTGTTGTTGGTGGGTTTGGCATTGTTGGAACTTGTGGTGTGGTGTGGTTTAGACGGTGGGTGCTTCTTAGCTTAAAAATAGTGGAGTCCGAACAATCAACACAAGGAGTAAGAGAGAAAAAATAAAAAGTTTAAAGTGACTAAGAAAGAGAAGAGTTGGTTACCAAAATTTTAAAAATATGTGCTGAGTGGGAATTGAACTCAAGACCAAAAAAAATAAATAGCCTTAAGCACCCATAAACAACAACTAGGCTAACCAAACAACTCTTACTATGGGTTCTCACTGGTTAGATTATATATATTTTTTTCTTTATTTCCACATACATATATAAAGTTCGATACGAGTTCAGTCTGTGCTCGCTCACCCGGAGGACTCCTTGTGGGTCCGTCCCTTGTTGTTGATGGTGTTGGAACATAGGATGTATGCTTCTTTGTAGTTGATGATGTTGTTGTAATAAATGTTGTTGTTTCCTTTGTTGTTGATGTTTTTTATTTATTGTTTGTAGCTTATATCGTTGTTGATGTTGCAACAGACGGAGCAACTGATAGAACAAATCAAACCACCAGCAAGGCTGCTATATATTCCAACAGACTCCATATTTGTTACATCAGACTCCATATCTGACGCAGCAGACTCCACATCTGACGCAAACTATCTGAGATTTATGTGTTGTGTGTGTTACTTAAATAAAATTGGTGTCTTTATTAATATGTAAATTAAAAAAGTGGATCTAAATACAACATTTTATCTTTTTGTTATATTTCCAAAAGAAACAGATTGGTAATATGTTGCAAAATATATTCCATCTGTCAGATAACTTACAACATATGGACAATCTATTGTAACAAATGTATATATCAGTTTGCTTTTCCATCAGTTGTGGCATCTGTTACAACTTGCTAATCATCTGTTTATTCAATTTCATCAAGAGCAATAGATTTTTCTAAACACTTCTTAGCCAAACTCAATTTTTGCTCTTGGACTGCTTCTCCTTTTTTCTTTGCATCCTTCAAGCTAGCCTCCAAATTCAATTTTTGCCCTCAATCCAATAGAAAAAATTTAGTTTGGTTGAAGGATGCAAAGAAAAAAAGAGAAGCAATCCCAGAGACAAAATTGAATTTGGCCAAGAAGTGTTTAGAAAAATCAATTGCTCTCGATGAAATTGAATAAACAGATGACTAGCAAGTTGCAACAAACGCCATATCTAAAGGAAAAGTAAACTGATATATCTATCTATTACAACAGATTGTCCATATGTTGTAAGTTATCTGATAGGTGGAATATATTTTGCAACAGATTACCAATTTTTATCTTTTGGAAATACAACAAAAAGATAAAATATTGTATTTAGATCCGTTTTTTTCTAATTTACTTATTAATAAAGTCACCAGTATTATTTAAGTAACACACACAACACATAAATCCCAGATAGTTTCATCAATATTGCATTAAATCCTGGATAGTTTGCTAATTATATTTTATCCCAAAATTTTGAATTGTGATACATATGTTAAGCAGTGATACATATAGCATATGTATCACTAGTAAATATGAATCTGGGATTTTATGTAATTTTGTAAAACATTAAGGGATATTGTGTAATATGGTGTCTTAAATATGGGATTTGTGTAATTTTTCCTTTTAAGGGATATGAGCAGTCGTGGATTTTTGTTTGACAAAGTTCAGTCCCTTCCAATTCTTAATCATTTTATAAATAGGTCCCTCCGGCCTCCTCACTCACTCTCACTCACTCTCGTTCATTGTACTATACTTACAATACTAATATGTCAGATCCATATTCGTACAAGAAGGTTCATATCGAGTCTTTATAGGAATTTCAAAGGCAGTTTGATGAACTCCAGTGGGATTTGGGCGACTTTCGAGCAAGGCTGAGAAGGGCCCTGCTGCTGCCGAATGAAAATTGTCAGGTTGACAATAATAATAGTAATAATAATAATAATAATAATAATAATAATAATAATAATAATAATAATAAGGTTATGTTTTTTTCTTTCTTTTAGCGTATGTATTTTCCCTTTTTATATCCGATCTACCTATAAGGGATTCAAAAAAATCCATGTATATGTTTGGTTTGGTTTGGTTAGTCGATTTTGAATTTTTAATTCTTATTCAATATTTAATTATCAGTCTATTTATTTTCTATTCAAAACATGTCGGCGGTTGGAGTTAGGGATGCGGTCATGATGAGAAATTCTCCTAAAAATGGTTCGTTAATAAATAATAAGGAAAAAAATGATATTATAATCGTAAAAGAAAGATTATTTAATTTTAAAAAAGTCACAACATTGGATTAATTTAATTAAGATATATATATATATATATATATATATATATATATATATATATATATATGATATGATATGATTTTTAAGAAAAAAGTTAATGAATAATCGTGACTGTGACTTTTGTCTAAACCGATTCAATAAACAAACAAAAACAAAAAATGCTTCTCATGCACCAAATTCCTCATCTGTTGTGACTTTTGAATCAATTAGAAGAAATAAAAAAACGTCCTTAAACAGATAGTCCATTTATAGCAACAGATGGTATATCTATTGAAACAGATGGGTTATCTGATGCAACAGATATACAATCTGTTTCCATAACTCAATAAATAAAAATGGTTATTAAAGAAACGAAAAGATTAAGTCACCACCAGCTTGATTTAATTAAGTTATTTCTTTTCATAGAAAAGAATAAGGAAATAAATGATAAACACAATTTAAACCGTAAAAAACTCACCAGAAATATTCTTGTTTTTAAATCTTCTTTATTAATTTATATAATTAAAAAGTCAGAAAATTTGGATGTCATGAAGATAATATATATTTTTTAAAATATATATGTATTATATGTTGCAACAGATATATTATCTGATGCAACAGGTTATCTATTTGTTGCGAATCATGATATATCTGTTGTAACAGATGATTTATCTGATGCAACAGATATATTATTTGTTGTCCAAAATAGTATAAGAAAATGGTTCCTGAAAAGAACTAATTATTAATAATAATAAAGTTGAAAAGTCATGACTTATCATAATATTGATTAATTTAATTAAGTCATAACTTTTTACAGTAATCAAGAATGTCACTAATAAATGGAGGTGAACAGTTACGATTTTTTTCCAAACTCATTTCTATAAATAGGTCCCTCCTTACTCAATCGTTCGTTCTACTACACTATTTATTCCTCGCTCTTGTTACACCTTCAACTACTTTTTCTTCAAGGACTTGATAGCTTTTTCCTGTCTCTGGTAAGTTTTTTTCTTGATTTTTGTGTAAATATACGTTGTATTACATTACATTACATTCGAATTCTTTCTTTTCTTTACTTTTGTGTTTACGTGTGTATTTTGTCAACTTATGCGTTTTTTAGATATGGCTGATCCTGTGTGGGATGTCGCTATTTTATGATACGTCATGAGGGAATTGCAGAAGGAGTTTCATGACCTGTATTGGGAGTTGGCCGCCGTCAGAGTAAGGATGCTGCGGGATATCCGCAGGCTGCGGAGGGTGTTGCTGCTGCCCTTTGAAGATTGGCCGGCTGGCCATACAAAATAATAATGATGTTAATAATGATGATAATAATAATTAAGCTTTTTTTTTCTATTATCTATGTATTTTTTTGTTTGTTTTATAAAAAAATATGTTTGATGCACTTGACTTTTTATTTCTTAATTTTCGTGCTGTCTATTTCTATTTCTTAACGAATGACATGTCTACAATTAAGGAATAATTTGATTCCAGTATCAATAGCAAGAACATATGAGTTATCTATTAGGTTTTGTGTGTGACAGGAGCTGTATTTTGTTGTTCGAAACATATTAGTAATCTGATGAAACAAATTATTTATTTGTTGAAACAGATTACTAATATGGTGCAATAGAATACCCATTTATTCGATTCATAATCATATTACGGGAACCTAGAACCCTTAAACATAAATCCAACATAAGTCTACTGTTATAACAGAACATTTATCTGGTGCCGCAGATAATGGATCTGTTTAAACAGATTGCTTTTGTATTGCATTCATGTTCGTGTGCAAACTATTATTGATAAAACAACACACTAGTAATTACCCAGATTCAACTAAAAAGCATAATCTGACTTACCAAAGTCTCCTCTCAAGTAAATTCCAAAGTTGAAAGTGATTTACGAAACAAAATTTGACATAAGAATTTGGTCAAAGAGCAGCAGTTGGGGTAACAACAACAACAACAACAACAATGGTCAACAAGAAGAATATGAAGTTGATAATAAAGTATAAGATGATGATAATGAATCAGAAGATGATGAATAAAGCAGCAGCAACAATGAACAACAAATATCGCAAAGAGAGAGAAAATAATAATGGATGAGGAAAGAGAAAAAGATGCCTTTTTTCCCTTCGTTCCCCATTATATATTAACTAGCATTTGAATCAAAGTGTAAATTTAAAAACTTATGGGTTATTTAGAAATTTTCCAAACTTTCTTAAACCATAATGAAGTAATTGTCACCTCTACTCAATTATTAAGACTTGTGTCACCTACACATCATTTTAAAACTCTTTTGTCACCTGTGGCCCAAACTCCGGGGTAAGATAGATATGGTATGGAGTAAACACGGATAATGTTTATTATTAAATTTTAAAACATAAAGATAAGATTTGATTTAAAAATAAAGTTGAGGGATATGAATAATTTTTCCCATTTACTTATTGGGGGCATTTTGTTAAAAGTGACTAAAAAGTTCGAAAATAAAGTGTAGGTGACTCAAGTCTTAATAATTGAGTGGAGGTGACAATTACTTTATTATGGATTAAGAAAGTTATGAAAGTTTGAAAATAGCCCACAAGTTTTAAAATTTATACTTTGATCCAAATGTTAGTTAATATAACAGGAAACAGAGGAAAAAAGGCATGTTTCTCTCTCTTCTCATCTATTTTTGTTTTCTCTCTCTTTGCAATTTTTGTTGTTCATTGTTGTTGTTGCTTTATTCACCATCTCCTGCTTCATTTTCATCATCTTCAACTTTATTTTCAACATCTTCTACTTCATTATCATCTTCATCTTCTTCTTGTCGACCATTGTTGTTGTTTTTACCGCTACTGCTGCTACTTGAATAATTTTTTAGGTCAACCTTTATTTCGTACATCACTTTAGCATTACTTCATAGGTGACTTTGATAAGTAAAATTATGATTTTTAGTTGAATTTGTCATCTGGGTACACCGTTACTGCTATTTTTTCAACAATGGATAAAACTCGTTCATAAATCCAACATAAGAGCTATCTGTTTAAACAGATCACTCATCTGTTGCGACAAATGAGTAATCTGTTGTAACGGAAGACTCATATGTTGGATTCATGTTTATGATTCTATATAGTGCCTGTAATATGAATCGAACAGATGGGTCATCTGTTGCTACATGCAGGTCATCTGTTGTAACAAATGGATCATCTATTGCTACATACGGGTCATATGTTACAATAGCTAAGTTATCTATTGTAACAGACGAGTTATTTGTTGCAACAGATGAGTAATCTGTTTGGAACAACACAAAACAACTCCTTCCACAAACCCAACAGATAATCAATATGTTTCAAAACTCTTGCTATTGCTACTGGATTCAAAATTGTTCCTTACGTCTAATTGTCGACATGTTTGTTGAGAAGAAGAAATTGACAAAAACATAAATTTTTCATTAAACAAAAATAAAATATATTAGGTAGGTTGTAGGAATATAACTAAAAATAAAAATTCACACGCTAAAAGAAAAAACATAACCTAATTATTATTATTATCATCATCATCATCATTATTATTATTGCTAGCCGACCAATCATCAACCGGCAACAGCAGGGCCCTCCTCAGTATGCAAATCTCACGGAATATCCTTGCTCTCATGGCGTCCAACTCCCACTATAGGTCATGAACCTGCCTCCGAAGTTTCCGCAAAGCGTCTTGTAGAAAAACAATGACCCAAATAGGATCAGTCATATTTAGAACACGCATGAATTGACAAAAAAAGTAGAAAATACAAGTGAAGAAAAAAGTGTGAATGTAATACAACGTATACTATCAATTGGGTATATTTACACAAAAAATAAGAAAAAACTTACCTGATACATGGCAAAGGTATCTGGTTTCTGATCTTTGAAGAGAAAGTGGTTCAAGGTGTAATATGATAGAGAAGATGCAAGAAATAAATAGAATGTAGTAGTAGAATGAACGAGTAAGGATGATTCTATTTATAGAGGATTAAATTTAAATGAGTTAGGCAAAAAGACGTGACTATTCACCTCCATTTTATTAATTACATTCAAACAAACTAGTGACTTTTTAATTACTGTGGAAAGTTGTGACTTAATTAAATCTAGTTGCTGACTTTTTTATTATTGTGATAAGTCATGGCTTTTCAGCTTATTATTATTAATTAGTTCTTAAATTTAAATAACTTTTTACTCAATTAAATAATCGAAGACTTTTTACCTTTTCAATAACCGTTTCTTTTAATAATAAAATAATAACCATTTTATTGAGTTGTGGCAATAGATTGTGTATCTGTTGCATCAGATAACCCATCTGTTGCAACAGATATACTATTTGTTGCAACAAATCTATAATCTGTTGCAACAAATAATCTACTGTTGTAACAGATAATCTATCTGTTGCAACATATAATCTATTTTTAATAATAATAATAATAATAATAATTATATATACTTTCATTAATCCATATTGGTGAATTTTTTAATTATTTATTATATAAATTAAAAAAGAGATTTAAAAACAAAAATAGTGAAAAGTCACTACCTATCGCTTATTTAATATTAACATCACTTATTCAAATTACATAACCATTTTTTTACGGTTATAAATTGTGTTTATCATTTATTTACTTATTATTTTTTGTGAAAAGAAATGACTTAATTTAAATCAAGCTGGTGAGTTTTTGATTATTGTGACAAGTTATAACTTTTCAGTTGATTATTATTAATTAGTTCTTAAATTTAAATAGTCTTTTTCTCAATTAAATAATTGAAGACTTCTCACCTTTTCAATAATCATTTCTTTTAATAAAATAATAACCATTTTTATTTATTTTTAGAAACAGATTGTACGTCTGTTGCGTCAGATAACTCATCTGTTGCAATAAATTGACCATCTGTTAAAGGAGCTTTTTTGATTTCTTCTAACAGCTGATTCATCAGTCGCAATAGATAGATAATTTGATTCATTAGTTGTTTCGAATGTGTGAGACAAAAAGTCAAGCCTATTTAATATTAACATCAGTTATTAAAATTAAATAACCATTTTTTTACAGTTATAAATTGTGTTTATCATTTATTTGCTTATTATTTATTTACAAACCATTTTTCATATTAAATAATTAAAAAGTCATGAATTTTCACCCTCTCAATAACAATAACTCTTTTTTATTAATAACCATCTATTCCAATATATGATCCATCTGTCGCAACAGATTAACTATCTGTTACCACAAACGCTCAATCCTTACCTCCAACTGTCGACATGTTGAGAATAAGGATTACACAAAATGAAAAATTAAATATTAAATAAGAATTAAAAATCCAAAGTCAAACAAATATAGATTTTTGAATCCATTATATACAAATATACAATAAACAAAACATACATTAGGTTCCTCCTTTAGGTAGATCTGCTATAATAAAAGAAAATACATATGCTAAAAGAAAAAAGCATAACCTAATTGTTATTATTACTATTATTATTATTATTGTCAACCGGCCAATCATTATCTGGCAACAGTAGGACCCTCCTCGGCCTTGCTTTCATGTTGCCCAACTCCCACCGGAGTTCATGAATTTGCCTTTCAAGTTCCCGCAAGGACTCACGTAAAATTACCTTGTCCGAATTCGGATCTACCATATCTAGAAGTGGAGTTATGTATAATTACATCCCTTAATTAAATAAAACTGCTGACTTTTTGAATATGTAAATTAAAAAAATAAATCTAAATACAACATTTTATCTTTATTGTATTTCGGAAAGAAAAAAAAATTGCTTTAAAATAAATCTAATAGATGGGTAATCTGTTGCAAAATATACTCTATTTGTTTGATAATTTACAAAATATTGACAATCTGTTGCAACAGATGCATATATCTTTTTGATTATTTCTAATAGATAAGTCATATGTTGCAATAAATTAATTATCTGTCCTAACAAATGTCTATAATTATTTGATAATTTTAAAAGATGTGCCATATGTTGCAACAAGTTAGTCATCTGTTTATTTAAATTAAGCCATAGATGGGCTAGGAATAATAAGGTGCATGCAGATGGATGGATTTATTTTCATGTGTGGGAGTTATGTAATACTGATAAGGTCATCGGGACAACACACATAAAGTATAATAATTTTTTTTGAATGCAGTTCTTAACCAATCAGGCATCGATCATTCAAACAAGATCCTTATTTTACACTTAAGTTTGATAGGTTCGAATTAATAAGGCCGAGGGGCCCATGAAGATGGTGTTGATACCCTGTTACAAATTAATGACGGTTGTTGCTCATGTTTATACGTGTCAAGTTTTGAGAAGGTATTAATATTTGGTGTCATTACAGAGATTCAATAGCGATTGGACTTAACTTTAAGTGTGCATTGGGCTCTGAAAAGACCTTCAAAGCCTCACACTGAATCAAACAAGAACGGAAAACTAATAGAAATTCTCCTGTCCTAAATTTATATGGAAGGGTTGTTTGAGAAGATGATCATACGCCAGAAGGAGCCGAGGAGAATACCTACGAGGGAATGGGGAGTTGATGAAATACTATATCATCTGAGAGCTAATTAAAGAGGAAACATAGGGTACCAAGGAACTTCTAGTGAATCTAGCCAATGAAACTGAATTAAAACATGAGAAATTTGAATCAAGTGCAAATATGAAAGTGTATCCAGTAATGAAAATTCGTCTGTTGTCTCTCTCAAAGAAAAATAGTACAGATGGACATTTTGTTAGAGAGATGCGGAATGGTCACCTACATAGAAAATAACAGAACACCAAGAAAGCAGCTTTGCGAACATTGAGGGTTGTAATGATGTACAGTAAGTCAAGAAAACTTAGGCCAATAATAACTGCAGTTAAAATAAGGAATCAAGTAGAGGCGGGAATTTTCGAATTTTAAATTGCATCCCATTCCTTGTTGTTTATGGTTTCGATTAGGTCTACTACTACTGATATGATTGGAACCACAAAAAATATTTAAAGGCAGATTGAGTATCATTAATTTCTTAGCAATATGGATATAATTGATTATGTTTTCTTGCCTTAGCATGCTTTCAATATATCTTGGAGAAGATCAGAAGCTTGTTGTAGTATATGAATCCCGATGATTTTCAAGCTTGCCTCCAGCTAGTTTATTCAGTATTCAAGTTTGTCATTGCCTTCTTTGAGGTTAGTATAGAGTTCTTGGTTTTTTGTGAGCTCGTCGATGAGGAACACTTTTTTCGAAGTTGTGTCATTGTAAAAGGCCTTCAGAAGGCTTACAGAACACTTTCTTCAGAAAGCTTAAATGATAAATGGATAGTCGCTATGTTTGTTTTAGGTCAATATGTTGATGCACACTCAAGCAGTGGTCCCAATAGTTGAATAGCTCACTTTCTCGACCGTTGTTCAATGCAACTTATTCAACCAACCTTTAAAGGATTTGATAGGTTAATGAGCCTGGAATTACGTAACGTTTGATTTAAACTGATTCTACTAATCCTATAGCCTAAATGCTAGGAAACAACTTATTTGACTCCACAATAGTAACAAACAATATAGACCAAATAAGGAACTACATTATTTATAAGGTACTCCAATTTTATTTACTATTTATTTATAATATCTATTTGGAGTCAAATAAGTTATTTCCTAGATTTTAGGATATAGGATTACTCAAATCAGTTTAGATCAAACGTTATGTAATTCCAGGCGCATTAACCTATCAAATCCTTTAAAGGTTGCATTGAACAATCTACATTGAAAAACGCTCGAGAAAGTGAGTTGTTTAACTGTTGAGACCAATGCTTGAGTGTGCAACGCGTAACAAACATAGCCACCCTCCATGTATCATTTAAGCCTTCTAAAGAAAGTGTTCTGGAAGCCTTCTGAAGGCCTTTTACAATGCCACAACTTCGAAGGAAGTGTTCCTCATTGACGAGATCACAAAAGACTAAAAACTCTATACTAATCTCAAAGACGACAACGATAAACTTGAATACCAAATCAGTAAGCTTGAAAATTATCGAGATTCACCTACTACAAGAAGCCTCTAATTTTCTCCAAGATATGTTGAAAACATGCTAAGGCAAGAAAACACAATCAATTATATCCATATGGCTAAGGAAGTAATGATACTCAGTATGCCTTTCATTTTTGTTTGTGGTTTCGATCAGGTCAATAGCAGTGGACCAAATCGAAACCACAAACAACAAGGTATGGGATGCAATTTAAAATTCAAAAATTGTCATCTTCGCTTAGATTCCTTATTTTAACTGTAGTTGTTCTTTGGGAAAATTTTCTTGACTTATTGTACATCATTTCAACCTTCGATGCCCGCAAAGCTTCTTTCTTAGTGTTCCATTATTTTCTATGTAGATGATTATCCCAACTACGCTACCTAGTCGCAGCTCCTCTAAAGTAGTGCCCAGCTGCACTATTTTTCTTTGAGAGAGACTACAGACGGATTTTCATTATTGATACATTTTTCATATTTGCACTTGATTCAAATTTCTCATGTTTTAAGTCAATTTAATCGGCCAGATTCACTACAAATTCCCTCCTATCCTATGTTTCCTCTTCAATTAGTTCTCAGGTGATATAATCTTCATCAACTCTTATTTTTCCTCGCAGGTATTCTCCTACCGTACCTTCTGGCGTATAATCATCACCCTAATCAACCCAACCATAAAATCTTGGGCTAGGGAAATAAATATATTGATTTACGTACTTAGTTGCAGCAGTAGGAGGCTTTGAAGGCCTTCTCAGATTCTAATGCACCTTAAAATTTAGTCCAATCGCTATTGAATCTTTTTACAATGCTATAAAAACTTGATCCCTTCACAAAGCTTGACACTTAAACATGAGCAACAACCGTCATTAAATCTCAACAAGGTATCGAAACTATATTCATGGTCCCTCAGCCTTATCAGTTTGGACCTATCAAACTTAATTATACAATTGTAGATATCTTGTTTGAATGATCAATGCCTAATTGGTAAAAAAAAATATCCACAAAATTAGTGTACTTTATGTGTGTTTTTATGATAACATGATCAGTAATACATACCTCCCACATATGAAGTAGTTCTATCTGCAAGCAGCTTATTCCTCCAAACCCATCTTTACTGTAGCCTTTTTTTTTTGTCGAGAAAAAGTTGGTCAATTTTCATTTCTTTATATCTACAAACAAGATAAAAACAATTGATGTCAAACAAGAGAAGAACAAAAAGAATATTACAATTGATGTCTGCATAATTTTTAAAAAGGTAACATAAAATTGAATAAATATAATTTTATCTGTTTTATTTTGGACAAAAAATTGCTTTAAAATAAAAACAATTCAAATAAATATGTAATTTTTTGAAACAGATATCAATAGTTGTTTGAAAATTTCCAACAGCTCAGTCATCTGTCGCAATAGATGCAAATGTATTTTTGATAATTAAAATAGATAGGTAATCTGTTACAGCAAATCTCAATATTTGTTTGACAATTTCCAACAGCTCAGTAGTCTGTTGCAATAGATTTTCTTTCAATTGATTTAGCTAGAACAAGGGATGAGTTGATAAGGTCAACTATAACTTTAATTAAGTCTTTGCAATACCTAAGTTATTATTAAGCTAATACCTAAATTGATTTAGCTACAACTAGGGATGATTTGATAGGGTCAACTAAAACCTCAATTGAGTCTTTCAATTTGCATGATGTTGGTATTGCATTCCTCCCAACTATAGTCGTTGATCGATCACTTTGTGTTAAAATGATTACTATTAACTTAATATTAAGTTAATACCTTAATTAATTTAGCTACAACTAGGGATGAGTTGATAGGGTAAACTAAAACATTAATTAAGTTCTTGCAATTGCATGATATTGGTATTATGTTTCCGACCTGATTAATTCAACGATCACTCTGAGTTGAAATGATTCCTATAACTTATTATCAATCTAATACCTAAATTGATTTAGCTACAAGTAGGGATGATTTGACAGGTTCAACTATATCTTCAATTGAGTTTTTCCAATTGCATGATGTTGGTATTGTGTTTCTCTCGACTTGAGTCATCGAACAATCACTCTGAGGTTAAATAATTCCTATTAAATTATTATTAATATAATACCTAAATTAATTTAACTACAACTAGGGATGAGTTGACAGGGTAAACTAAAACTTTAATTGAGTTTTTGCAATTGCACGAGGTTGGTATTGTGTTTCTCCTGACCCGAGTCTTCAAACGATCACTCTGAGTTGAAATAATTTCTATTAACTTATTATTAAGATAATACCTAAATTGATTTAGGTACAACTAGGGAAAAGTTGGCAGGCTCAACTATAACTTCAATTAAGTCTTTCCAATTGCATGATGTTGGTATTGTATTCCTCCCGAACCGAGTCATCGAACGATCACTCTGAGTTAAAATGATTCCTATTAACGTATTATTAAGCTAATACCTAAATTAATTTATCTACAACTAGGTATAAGTAGACAGGGTCAACTACAACTTCAATTGAGTCTTTATAATTGCATGATGCTGGTATTGCGTTTCTCCCGATTTGAGTCATCGAACGATCACTCTGAGTTGAAATGATTTCTATTAACTTATTATTAAGATAATACCTAAGTTAATTTAGCTACAACTAGTTATGAGTTGATAGGGTCAACTAGAACTTCAATTGAGTCTTTGTAATTGCATAACATTGGTATTGCGTTCCTCCTAACCCGAGTCGTCGATCGATCACTCTAAGTTGAAATAATTTATATTAACTTATTATTAATCTAATACCTAAATTTATTTATCTACAACTAGGTATGAGTTGATAGGGTCAACTATAACTTCATTTGAGTCTTTACAATTAGATGATATTGGTATTGTGTTGCTCTCGACCTGAGTAGTCAAACGATCACTCTGAGTTGAAATAATTCCTGTTAAATTATTATAAAGCTAATTCCTAAATTGATTTAGCTATAACTATGAGTGAGTTGACAAGGTCAACTACAACTTCAATTGATTCTTTCCAATTGTATGATGTTAGTATTGCGTTCCTCCCGACCTGAGTCATCGAACAATCACTCTGGGTTGAAATGATTCCTATTAACTTATTATTAAGCTAATACCTAAATTGATTTATCTATAACTAGTGATGATTTTACAAGGTCAACTACAACTTCAATTGAGTCTTTGCAATTGTATGATATTGGTATTGTGTTTCTCCCAACTTGAGTATCAAACTATTGCTCTGAGTTGAAACGATTCCTATTAACTTATTATTAAGATAATAACTAAATTTATTTAGCTACAAATAGGTATGATTTGACAGGGTCAATTACAACTTTAATTGAGTCTTTGTAATTGTATGATATTGGTATTGCGTTCATCTCGACCTGAGTTGTCAATCGATCACTCAAGTTAAAACAATTCTTATTAACTTATTACTAAGCTAATACCTAAGTTGATTTAGGTACAACTAGGGATTATTTGACAGGGTCAACTACAACTTCAATTGTGTCTTTGCAATTGCATGATGATGGTATTGTGTTCCTCCTGACCTGAGTCGTTGAATAATCACCCTGAGTTAAAATAATTCCAATTAACTTATTATTAAGATAATACCTATATTGATTTATCTACAACTAGGGATGAGTTTACAGGGTCAACTACAACTTTAATTGAGTCTTTGCAGTTGCATGATATTGGTATTGCGTTCCTCCCGATCCGAGTTATCAATCGATCATTCTGAGTTGAAATAATTCTTATTAACTTATTATTAAGGTAATACCTAAAATTCATCAGTTTTCCACTTAATACACTTTATTATGATGGGACGGTTAAAAATTATATCTTTTATATTTTTTTAAAAAATAATTAAGATAAATTCGGACCAAATGAATAATTTCAAAACTTGTCATTCTTTTCTAAAAATACAAATCAACCCATACAAATCATTCATTTGTGGGAAAAACATTTCATCATTTCAAATCTTGAGCTCTCACTTTTTTCTTTTTCTCTCATCAATACAGACAACAATTACTGATTATTTTGCTTAACCTTTCAATATAGATTGATTTTCATCCCATTTTCAACCATATAGTTGTTATTTTTGTCTTTATTCTCGCTTGTATCCGTTGTTTTCTCTATCTTCATAGGTAATAGAGTTTGACAAGAGTTCTACATTTGTTATTCATTCTAAAAATTAGGGCTTTTTAGTTAATAATGAAAAAAAAGAGTTTTAGATGTATTACCTTCGAGAATGGGTTAATAATTTTGAGTTTTGATGCTAAAAAATGTAGAAAGAACCCGAGAAAATCCTAATTTTTATTGCAGTATTTTATTGAATGTGGTGGTATTGTTGGATGATGTTTGTGGTATTCTTGGTGGGGTCGGTATTGGTGGTCTTGGTGGTGGTGTCGGTGGTATTGGTTGCATTGGTGGTGGTGTTAGCGGTCTTGGTGGTCTTGGTTCGGGTATTGGTGGCATTGGTAGTGGTGTTGGTGTTGGTGTTGGTGGTGGTTTTAGTGCTCTTAGTTGTGGTATTGGTGGTCTTGGTGGCATTGTTGGTGGTCTTGGTGGCATCGAAGATGGTCTTGGTGGTATCAGAGATGGTCTTAGTGGCATGGGAGGTAGTCTTGGTGGAGGTGTTAGTGGTCTTGGTGGTCCATCTATTGTACAGGTGAAACATCTGTTGGGAGATATTAAATAGGTCTTCAAATAGATTTCCCATCTGTTCCAACTGATGGGTTATCCATTGATTTTTTTTGTAATGTGGCGTATAATAATTTATTGAAATTTGGCTTAACTTTTTTAAAAATAATGCAGACATCAAATGTAATGTATTTTTTGTTTTTCTTTTGTTTGTAGTTAAAAGATGTCTCCCAAAAGAAAAGAAACTGAAAGTGGATCAACTTCTGACCACTTAACAAAAAAGGCTAGAGTACAGATGGATCCGAAGGAACTTCCTGAACAATCTCAGTCAAGGATAAATGAAGCTGAGGAAAGTTATGAAAGAAAAAGGTGGAAATAGGTATATAGAGGTTGGTGAGGAAAATAAAAGTCAGGAGAAAGAAGAAGATAAACAAGAAGAGAAAGAATTAGAAAGTGAGAAAGAGGATATAGGTCAACATGATGATAATTCATCACCAATGGGGCTGAATTAAGATCAAAATTCCAGCATGATCCTGTCAAAACTATTAGTATTGATAGGTTTCAAGTTGCGATGTTGATAGATAACCCTGCAGAACTAACTGGTGATCTTGTACTTAAATGTCAGTTGGGGAAACCTTTTGATGAATTTAGGAATATTATGAAGAATGAAAACATAGATGAGCTTTGTAAAAAGAGCTTCTTTGGTCGCTTTCTCGAGGTGCCTGAGGACCACACTACCCATTTCCAAATGAGCATGGTATATGGTCTTTTCAAGTGCAGGATCAAGTACGTGGGGATGATAAATATTCGACGGAAGGAGGAAAAAAGATGGATGAAATATGAATCAACTACTGTGGCATGCCAGTTTGATTTGACTTGAAAGAGTTTGCCATAGTGACAGGCTTGAGATACGATCATCCAGAAGAACCTTTCATCAAGAAAACGCCCCACAAAAAGTCCAAGGCAAGCAAGACAGCCAAACCACCACCATCCAATAAAGGGAAGGCATTATCCAAGAAACCACCCAACAAAATAAAAAAATAAATAGGTTGTTCGACATTAAGGGACGTAACTACAAAGCGGTGAATTTGATAGAAGATCTCAAGGCTAAAATCATACCAAAGCAGTACAGGGAGAAAGTGTAGTTGGTTTGGTTTGCCCATTCTGTTATATTGGCAAGAGACATCAACAAAGTCATAGAAGATGATTTGTTGGCACTTGCTGAGGATTTTGAAAAATTTAACAATTATCCCTGGGGATATGACAGCTACAACTTGATTGTCAAATATTTACTGACAAAGCTATCCCCAAAGACGATCACATTACGCGGTTATCACTATTTGTTTACTCATCCATTAATTTATATTGAATAATTATTATGACTTTTTTGTTTCTTCCAGTTTACATATTTTAGGATTGGGCATTTGAAGACATTCCTCTCCTCTAAAAGCAGGTCAAGGATTACCCAGATAAGGTTTCTTATCCAAGGATCCTTAGGTGGTTAGCTGCAAAGAGCAACACAAGAACTAAGGAGGATGGTCTCTTTAACCCTCCAGATGATGCAGTAAGTCTTCTTTCAAGTAAAATAATTTGACTCAGAAAGATATTAAAACATATGTGCCATCTTATTGGAAAAGATGGGGCGTCGGTTGCAACAGATTACCCATATACTGCAACTAGTGCAACAGATAGGTAATCTATTGCGATAGAAGATCCATATTTCACAATAGATTGACCACCTATTGCTCTAGTTCTCTGAACCCAGCTCAATAGATTACCCATCTGCTGTAAATTTGTAATGCCCCGAGTCTGTACCCTAGAAACTACACAGTGCTCATAATCCCAAAGGACCACAAGCTAACCCATGACTGGTACCTACTGCAATAACTGAATAACAATACTGTAATTATGCAGAAATTAGGAAAAAATCTGCCATAAGGTTTAAATATGAAATAAATAATGAATATCAATATTGAGAACTGAATACTGATACATTTGTCTAAAATACTCTAGTCTGAAAAGCCTTTACTGTCTGAAGATGGAGTTGATGGGACAAGTCCCCAACTAACTCCGACTCCTAAAATAAACTAAATACTAACAACTGAAATGATAACTTTGTCCTTGAACTATAAGGACTCACCACTAAACCTACTGCTGATAATCTAGGCTACTAAAAGTGATCAGGAGCACATGCGTCTGAACCTATGATATAATACATGATAGCACAAAAGAAAAGTATGCATTAGTACTCTGAATGTACTGGTATGCTAAATGAGGTAGGCTAAAATGCATGGGTTTATATACATGAACAATACTGACTGAATGACATGAGTATAACTAAATGAGAGTACATGCCTGAATATGTAAACTGTAACTGAGATCATGATAACACTAGACACTGAGTTTTGAATACTGATTAATTGATATTTGAGTTCACTGATACTGAATTACTGATAACTGAGTGACTGTATCTAATAGTCCTAATTCTATAAAACTGTACTGAGTTTCATGCTGAGCTGACTGACTGACTGTATCTGACAGTCTTGATATCTGTAGAACTGAACTGAGTTCTATACTGAGGCTGGAACTAAAATTGAAGGTAATTATCTGACTGACATGCCCCTCACTAAACTGATTAGGGTCCAACCTGTAACCCCAGCTAGAAGGGTGTTTTTACCGTGCCACGGGTAAAGACAAGCCGAGTCACACTCATTTGGTTGGTGCTCTAAATGAGAACAGTGTTACCCTCAACTGGCAGGTTAAAATACCTCATCAACCCTCAATTGGCAGGTTAATCTCTCAACCTATATTGGCTACGTATTTCTAGAATGAAAGGACTTCTTCTAAGGATCACACCCTCTGCTGGAAAGTGAGTCCCCATCCTTGGGTTTACTCTATGCTGAATCCTACTCCCAACGGAATAGACACTGGACTAATTTCTAAACTGTTCTAGAATTGACTGAACTGTTACTAATCATATTAACTGACTGAACTGAACTGAGTTCACTGGGTTCTGAACTGATTACTAATTGAGTTCTGAACTGATTACTAATTGCATTCTGGACTGATTACTAATTGCGTTCTGGACTGATTACTGAACTACTGAACATGATACTACTGAGTTTGTTCTGTAACTACTATAGCTCTAGGTAAATAGCTAGATTTTTGGGTATTAGATACCCCCAGGACTCGATAATATAAATTATAAGACATAGCACAATCTTGAAACATGATAACTAATTACTTGGTCACCATTCATCCATCAAGACATTTTATCAAACACTTGTAAGACATTTACTTATACATGAATGGGGATTTTATACTGTCATGTTATAATGGTACTATCTCATTCACATAGATATTTTGGCAAACACTTGTATGACATGGACTTATATACATGCTAACATGATATGATTTCACTATTCAACTCACATGAACAATTTATCAAACACTTAGAGGGCATAGTATATTCATATAATACTAAACAACATGTGAGCATCATAATTTCAAGTACCAAATTCCCAATTTGAAGGTTTTAGCATGAACTCACATGATACTTCAAACATGATAAATAATTTCACATGAATCTTGCAAATAAATCATGAAATAAAAATCCCATTAACATGATAGTCATGAACACAATCAAATTTAATCATGAAATTCATTAAATTCATTAACTTGTAGTTTTAAAAAGTTTCTTGAACTCCAAGGGTGGAAGGAGACTCTTGGATGAACACTTAACATACCTTAATGCTTGAATTCTGAAAGATTGATGCAGAGTTCTTGAGTCTTGAATTTGAATTTAAATCTCCTAGGATTTGTTCTTGAAAGCAGTTTGTGAAGAATGATTGAATTTTGCTCTTAGAAGGGTTTATTTCGTGTTTTAGGGGCTGATAGATATGGAAACAGATCCAAATACACCTGAGGACTCAGATTTTTAATGACTAAAAATTGTCCCAGTGACGCGCAGACCGATGCACTGCATCGATGGACGATGCGCTGCATCGATGGACGATGCGCCATGTCGGTTCACTGAAAATTATACTGGGAGCTGGGAAAAAATATTCATCGACGTGATAGGAGACGTGGTACGTCAAGATCGCGTCGATACAATGGTTTGGACTTCCACAGGTGCTCCAAACGAAGTTTGAAAAATCTGAAACTTGTCCGAGAACACCTAATGACATTCCTGATCATGAATCAACCTAAAGATTGATACTTTAAGGTCATAAGGGTCGTAAAACAGAGTTTCCAACTTATAAAGGCTAAAATAACACTAGGTCTGAATACTTAGCTAGAATTTTCTTAGTCTAGGACCCCTCATTAAGCTCTAAGAGATTGAGTTAGGCATAGAATTTTGCGGGGTCTTACAATATCTCCTCCCCAGGAACATTCATCCTCGAATTAGACTGACGAGGTTGGGAATACTAAAATACTAAACTTGCTTACTGGACATGCATAACTGTAACATAATTTCATGACTGACACTACTGATATGCTGAAATTTCATACTGAACATGCATATCTGATGCATGAGTACATGGCTGAACATGATTCATAAATATATGACTAGAATTGCTAATAAGATGAGTTTATCATGTTGAATATGCATATCTTATGCATGAAGACACAACTGAATATGCAATGGTAACTAATACCAAGTTTATAAAGGGAAATCTGAGCATGAAACTGAGTAAGTTTAAGGGACAACTATTACCTTGGGCTGAGACTGAGTTTTCGGAGAAGAGGTGAGGGTACTTGGTCCGCATATCTGCTTCTGCTTCCTAAGTAACTTCCTCAACGGACTGATTCCGCCAAAGAACTTTGACTAGAGGGACTTCTTTGTTCCTCAGTCTGCGGATCTGATAATCAAGGATTTCGACTGAAACCTTCTCTTAAGAGAGATTGTTATGAATATTTAGGCCCTCAATAGGGACTACAACTGCTGGGTCGCCTATGCACTTCTTAAGCAAGGAGATATGGAACACTGGGTGCACTGAATCTAAGTCTGACGGAAACTCAAGCTCGTAAGCTACCTTTCCAAAATGATTGAAAATTCAATAAGGACCGACATATCGGGGATTGAGCTTCCCCTTCTTGACAAACCTCTTCACTCCTTTTATATGAGAGATTTTTAAATACATATAATCACCAATCTCGAACTCGAGATCCTTTCTACGCATATCTGCGTATGATTTCTGTTGGCTCTGAGCTGTCTTAAGCCTTTCCCTAATCAACTAAACTTTTTCTAAGGTATCAAATGCCAAGTCAGTACCTACCACTGCAACCTCACCCACTTCAAACCAACCAATGGAAAATCTATACCTCCTCTTATAAAGCGCTTCAAACGAAGCCATCTGAATACTGGAATGATAATTGTTGTTATACGCAAACTCAATAAAGGGTAAGTGGTTATCCCAAATACCCTTAGAATCAATAGCACACGCTCGGAACATGTCTTCTAAAGTCTGAATGGTCCTTTCTGCTTGACCATCTGTTTGAGAGTGAAAGGTTGTACTAAGGTGAAATGCTTTCCAGAAATGAGAGGTAAACTATGTACCTCTATTTGCGATAATAGATAACGAAACTCCGTGCAATCTGACCAACTCTCTAACATAGAGCTTGGCATAATCCTTGGCTGAATAAGAGGTATAGACTGGTAGAAAATGAGTTGATTTGGTCATCCTGTCTACAATGACCCAAATTGAATCGTGCTAACGAAGAGTACGAGGCAGACCCATCACAAAATCTATGTTCACCTCTTCCCACTTCCAAGTGGGAATAATGAACTCCTGCATAGCCCCACTAGGCTTTTGATGTTTGATCTTAACCTGCTAATATGTTGAGCACTTAGCTACAAACTCTGAAATGTCTCTCTTCATCCCACTCCACTAATAGATCTCCCACAAATCATGGTACATCTTAGTGGCCCCTAACTGAATATAGTAACGTGCACCATGTGTTTCTGGAAGAATTCACTATCTTAGGTCATCTACACTCAGCACACATAGCCAACCCTAATAACATAAAACACCATCTCCCCCTTGGGAGAAAACCTCTCTACTTTCTGATCTCTAACTGATTCTTTTAACTTAGCTAGAATGAGATCCCTATCCTGCTTTTCCTTCACCTCAAAAACTAGGGATTATTTAGAACTACTCTGCACTGATACATTACCTTCTGCTGAATCGACTAAGCGAACACCTAGTAGGGAAAGATGATGAACTTCCTGATCTAAATTCTTCTTACCATTCTCACATAAGAAGCATTACCCATAGGCATCCAACTAAGAGCATCAGCCACTAAATTGGCCTTACCCGGATGGTACAGAACACTCATGTCATAGTCTTCTAATAATTCTAACCACCTTCTCTGATAAAGGTTTAGATCTTTCTGAGAGAATACATATTGTAGGCTCTTATGGTCAGTGAACACATCAACGTGCACTCCATACAAATAGTGCCACTAAATTGTTAAGGCAAATACTATAGCTGCTAACTCAAGATCATGAGTAGGATAGTTATTTTCATGGGGATTAAGCTATCTAGAGGCATAGGCTATGACCTTACCTATTTTCATTAAAACACACCCCAAACCAACCTTGGAAGCATCACAATATACCACAAACCCGTCTGAACTATCTAGTAGAGTCAAAGCTAGGGTTGTAGTGAGTCGAGTCTTTAACTCCTGAAAACTCTTCTCATAAGAATCTGACCATTGGAATTTGACCATCTTCTGAGTCAATCTGGACATAGGGGATGCAATAAATGAAAATCCCTCAACAAACCATTAGTAATAGCCGGCCAAGCCCAAGAAAATCCTGATATCTGTTAGAGAGATAGGCCTAGTCCAGTTTCTCACTGCTTTGGTCTTTTAAGGATCAACACTAATGCCATTATTGAAAATGATATGGCTGAGAAAAGCTACCGACCTTAGCCAAAATTCACACTTACTGAATTTAGCAAACAACTAATGGTTTTTGAGAGTCTACAATACTATTCTGAGATGGTCTGCATGATCATGCTCACTGTGATAGTAGAAAAGAATGTCATCTATGAAGACTATGATTAGCATGTCCAAGTACTGCTTCAACATGCGGTTCATCAATTCTATGAAAGCTGCTAGGGCATTGGTAATACCAAATGATATGACTAAGAATTCAAAGTGACCATACCGAGTTATGAAATTTGTTTTTGGAATGTCACATTCCCTGACTCTAAGCTGATGATAGCCTGATCTGAGGTCTATCTTAGAAAAATAACTGGTGTCCTGAAGTTGGTCAAATAAGTCATCAATTCTAGGAAGTGGATACTTGTTCTTAATCGTGACTTTATTTAGCTGATGGTAGTCTATACATATTCTGAGAGAGACATCTTTCTTATGCACGAATAGGACTGATGCACCCCATAGGAACACACTGGGTCTGATGAATCCCTTTTCTAAGAGATCTTTTAACTATTTTTTAACTCCTTGAGTTCTGCTGGAGCCATTTTGTATGGCATAATAGATATGGCCTGGGTATCTTAGAGAAGGTTTATTTCAAAGTCGATTTCCCTTTCGGGAGAAACTCTGGGAAGATCTTCGAGAAACATATCTGGGAATTCACATGCTACTGATACTGATTCTAAATTAGGGGTCTTTGAACTAGAGTCTTGGACTCGAATGAGATGGTAGACATATCCCTTAGATATTATTTTTCTCGCCCGAAGGTAAGAAACAAGTTGACCCCTAAGTGATGAAGTAATAGCCCTCTACTCTAGGACAACTTCATTCAGACGACTGAAGCATAGCAGGAACAAAGCCAATCCATGCCGAGAATGACATCAAAATCGATCATCTCTAATTTGACTAAGTCTGCTGAAATAAATTTCTGAGATACCATAATCGGACAGTTCCTGTATACCCATTAGGCTATAATAGATTTACCCACTGGGGTAGAAACTGAGAAAGGCTCTGGTAAAATTTTAGGACTGACTCCAAAGTTAAAAACTATATATGGAGTTACAAAGGACAAAGAAGCTCCTAGATCTAGCAAAGCATAAACATGTAAATGGAAAACTTGTAACATACCAGTGACCACATCAGGAGAAATTTCCTGATCCTATCGGGAGTGAAGTGCATAGAGTCAGTTTGGACATTGCCCACTGGTGGCACTGGAAGCGACGCCCTATTGATTCGGGCGATCGAACTGAGATGGGGGACAGTTATGCTGATCTTGGGAACCTGACTGGGGACAATTTCTAACTCTATGACCTGTCTTGCCATACCCAAAACATACATCACTGCCAGCTCTGCAGATACCCTGGTGGTTTTTGCCATATTTCTAACAAAGAGGATTGGTTCGGGCGCTGCTGACACTATCTTAAGGTTTAGGGCCTGGCGCCCTATCTCTGTTGTCGTCTCTAAATTTTGGAACTGGAGAAATGGTTGAGAAAGGAGTTGGAACTGAAGATTTCAGGCAGAACTGAGAATGATTTCTACCCTCTGACTTAGGCTGAGTGAAGTTAAAACTATCTGTTCTTACTCTCTTGTTCTTTCTCTCATTTTCTCTATTCTTAGCCTCTTTTATCTACTGAGTATGGACCATGAGCTTAGATATGTCCATCTCCTTAATAATCATTGCAGTCCTACACTCTTTGACTACACTGCTAGATACGCCTGACACAAACTTACTCATCTTAGCTCTGCTATCTGCTACCACATGAAGAGCATATCTAGCTAATTGAGTAAACTTGAGAGAATACTCTTTCACTGTCATATTGACTTGCTTTAGATTTATAAATTCCAAAACCATCACTTCCCTCAACTCCAATGGGAAAAACCTATCCAGAAAAGTAATGGCAAACTCATCCCATTCTATGGGCCCTATATCTGTGACCCTTTCTGCTTTCTACTATTTAAACCATAAGTGATCCACATCCTGCAACTGATATACGGCCAACTCAGCACTCTCACTAGCTATCACCCCGATAACATCTGTAACTTTCTCCACCTAATCTAAAAATTCTTGAGGGTCGTGACTTAGACCAAGTAAAGGATGGAGGGTTCATTCGGTTGAAGTCCCAAATCCTGACTGCAGCAATATTGGCCACTAGGTTGGTCAGAATGGAAGACAAGCATTCATTCTAGGCTACCAAAAAATGAGCTTGAGTGGTGAAAGCTGCTTTAAATTTAGCGTGGGAGACATGTTTGTCCAGGGGATCTGGCTGGATGGGCTGAGGCACTGGCTGATCTCCTATTGCTCTTCCCTTAGTCCTCTTTCGAGGCATATTCTATAAATGGAAGAGAAACTTGGATTGGACAGAGAGTTTAACTTGAGCTTGTGCTCACTCGTACGACATGATTAGCAAAAGAAGGAAAACTTTTCCTAAAAAACCTTGTAGTCCCCCTGTCCGTAAGTGTGGCGCGCTACACACCCATGCATAAGACTCTACTAGATGCGGATTTCAGAATTCCTAAGACTCTATTGAACCTTAGGCTCTGATACCATATTTGTAACACCTCGAGTCTTTACCCCAGATGCTACACGGTGCTCATATTCTCGAAGGACCACAAGCTAACCCATGACTGCTACCTGCTGTAATAATTGAATAACAATACTGTAATTATGAAAAAATTAGGTGGAAATCTTCCATAAGGTTCAAATCTAAAATAAATACTGAATATCAATATTAAGAACTGAATACTGATACATCTATCTGAAATACTCTAGTCTGAAAAGCCTCTAATGTCTGAATGTGGAAATGATGTGACAAGTCCCCAACTAACTTCGACTACTAAAATAAATTAAATACTAATAACTGAAATGATAACTTTATCCTTGAACTATGAAGGCTCACCACAAAACCTGCTGTTGATAATCTGGGCTACTAAGAGTGATCAGGAGCCCGTGTATCTGAACCTATGATATAATACATCATAGCACAAAAAAAAGTATACGTCAGTACTCTGAATATACTGGTATGCTAAATGAGGTAGGATAAAATGCATGGGTTTATATGCATGAACAATACTGACTGAATGGCATGAGTATAACTAAATGAGAGTATAGGCATAAATACGTAAACTATAACTGAGATCATGATACCACTGGACACTGAGTTCTGAATACTAATTAATTGATATCTGAGTTCACTGATACTGAATTACTGTTAATTGAGTGACTGTATCTGACAGTCCTAATTCTGTGGAACTATATTGAGTTTTGTGCTGAGCTAACTGACTGACTGTATCTGACAGTCTTAATTTCTATAGAACTGAACTGAGTTCTATACTAAGACTGGAACTGAAACTGAGACTATATGAGGTAATCATCTAACCGATATGCCCCTCTCCGAACTATTTGAGGTCCAACCTGTAACCCCAGCTAGAAGGGTGTCAGTATCGTGTCACAAACAAAGACAACTTGAGTCATCCTCATCAGGCAAGTGCTCTAAATGAGAATGATGGTACCCTCAACTGATAGGTTAAAACACCTCATCGACCCTCAACTGGTAGGTTGATATCTTAACCTATGCTGGCTACATAGTTCTGGAATGCAAGGACTGCCTCTAAGGATCACACCCTCTGCTGGCAGGTGAGTCTCCATCCTTGGGTTCACTCGGTGCTAAATTCTACTCCCAACTGAATAGACACTGGACTGATTTCTACACTATTCTAGACTAGACTGAACTATTACTAATCTTGTTAACTGACTGAACTAAACTGAGTTCACTAGGTTCTGAACTGATTACTAACTGAGTTCTAAACTGATTACTGACTGAGTTCTGGACTGATTATTGAACTAATGAGTCTGTTTTGTAATTATTATAGCTCTAGGTAAACAACTAGATTATCAGGTATTAGATACCCCCAGGACTTGATAGCATAAGTTATAAGACATAGCACAATCTTGAAACATTATAACTAATTACTTGGTCACCATTCATCCATCAAGACATTTTATCAAACACTTGTAATGCATTTACTTGTACATAAATGGGGATTTCATACTGTCATGTTATAATGACACTATCTCATTCACATAGGCATTTTGGCAAACACTTGCATGACATGGACTTGTATATATGCTAACATAATATGATTTCACTATTCAACTCACATGACCAATTCATCAAACACTTAGAGAGCATAGTCTATACACATAATACTAAACAATACGTGAGCATCACAATTTCAAGTACCAAATTCCCAATTTGAAGGTTTTATCATGAATTCACATGATACTACACACATGATAAATAATTTCACATGAATCTTGCCAATAAATCATGAACTAGAAACCCCATTAACATGATAGTCATGAACACAATCAAATTTAATCATGAAATTCATCAAATCCATTAACTTATAGTCTTAAAAATTTCTTGAACTCCAAGGGTGAAAGGAGACTCTTGGACGAACACTTAACATACCTTAATGCTTGAATTCTGAAAGATTGATAGGGAGTTATTGAGTCTTGAATTTGAATTTAAATCTCCTAGGGTTTGTTCTTGAGAGCAGTTTGTGAAGAATGAATGAATTATGCTCTTAAAAGGTTTTTAATTTCGTGTTTTGGGGGCTGATAGATATGGAAAAAAGACCTAAATACCCCTGAGGACTCGATTTTTTAATGACTAAAAATTGGCCCAGCGATACGCAAACCGATACGCCGCATTGATGGTG
This sequence comes from Capsicum baccatum var. pendulum, assembly GCA_030864225.1. Lineage (NCBI taxonomy): Eukaryota > Viridiplantae > Streptophyta > Magnoliopsida > Solanales > Solanaceae > Capsicum > Capsicum baccatum. The sequence continues at coordinate 158,644,725 of CM061561.1, read as the reverse complement.
TCGATGCTATGGCCAATGCACCGTATCGAGTCTGTGTCAGTTCACTAAAAATTGCACTGAGAGATGGAAAAAATATTCATCGATGCAATAGGCAATGCTACGCGTTGAGATCACATCGATACACTGGTTTGGACTTCTAAAGGTGCTCCAAACTAAGTCTGAAAAATCTAAAACTTGTTCGAGAATACTTAATGACATTCCTGATCATAAATCAACCTAAAGATCGATACTTTAAGGTCATAAGGGTCATGAAATAGAGTTGCCAACTTACAAAGGCTAAAATAACACTAAGTCTGAATACTTAGCTAGAATTTTCTAAGTTTGGGACCCCTCATTAAGCTCTAAGAGACTGAGTTGGGCTTAGGATTTTGCGGTGTCTTACATAATTATACAATAGATGGGTAATTCAATACAATTTATTATTCATCTATTGCGATAGATAGATCAACTGTTTTGACAAATAGATCATCTATTGCATAATTTTTCTATATTAACATGTAACCCAACTGACTGCAAATTATTATTATATGATTTAAATGTATCTGTCTTTTTTTATGGGTTATGCATTCTTTGATCGTGCCTACTGAGTAGGAGTTGGGGATGATTTCTTTTATTAATCTAGGTCTTATTGATACAATAGCAGACCCAATGATGGAGTTAATATAGAAGGAATTGGCTAGATCAACAACTATAAGAAGAGCAGTTAGGCAAGGTCAGCCTAATGTTGAAGATCTTCATGACCAACCTACTGTAACAGATCTGGGTGCTTCTTCTGGAGGAGTTGTTGATGTTGGTGGTAGCCATCCCGATGTTGATACCGCTGCCAATTATGATGATGAGCATGTTGATGCTCAAGAAAAAATAAATACATTTGAAATCACCTCTTACACCGGTCTCTCCCACCTTTACAGTGGTCCTTCTCACCCCTCTTCACCCTTGTGTTCTCATTGAAAATACAAAGTGTGTAAGGACAGATAGAATAAACTTATTGAAAAACTAGAGGCTATCAATGAAGCTGCCGAGGAATTGAAATCTAAGAGGGGTGTCATACCATCCAAGAAGGTGAGAAAGCCATACACTCCCACAGTGGAGTTTAGGAGAAAGAATAGAAAATTAGTTAAATCCTCTCTAGTCTAAAATAAAAAAAAATGCAAATCCTTTCTTTTCAAAAGTTGTTGAAGATGTTCAGGGGCCATTGAAGAAGGTGGACATATACGCGACAGTTGGCGCCGAAGAGAAGAAGGAACTGTGAAGGACCACGAATGCCAAGAAAAAACTTACACAAGAATACACCATACATATCTTTGATGCCCAAGACTATAAGAGTATGACAAATATGCATAAGTGGTATATGGATTGGGTAAGTTTACTTTTCCTAACCTATCTAATCTACTCCATGAATAAGAAACTACCCAACAGCTGTATCATCTGTTGCAACAGCTAGGTATTCTGGTACAACTGGTGGTGGTTCTGTTGCAACAGATTACACATTTGTTGCATAATTTGCATTAGCTGGGTAATCTGTAAATAGATTCAGAGAACCCTATGCAACAGATGGACCATCTTTTGTATCTTTACACTATGTTTTTCTTCTTTACAATTACTAAACTATTTAAAAATTATCTTCTTATATCACAGTATGTTGATAAAATTCTCTGCCTCATGAGGGGCAGTCAATTGGTGTACCCAAATGTTTATGATGTTGTCGATAGGATAATGGACCTCAACTTCTACAACAATTTCAAGTATAGGTACAATGAGCTCAGTAAGCTAGCTTCAACTTCTGGTGGCTCGAAATTTTATTCACTATTTTCTAAGTTCTAATGGGATGAGGCCATAATCACACAGTAAGAGATGGATCAAGGCAAAGAGAATTCTTGCAGTCATGAACGTGGAAGTAAAATATTTTCTCATTGTTAAGATACTTATCGAGGAGGGAAAGATTAAGGTTTATGATTGCAACTTACCTGTCTTTGATGACTGTGATTTTCTTACCCACATGTAGCCACTGTTGAAGTTATTTCTTAGCTTATTGAGGCAGAGTAAACTGATGGATCATTTGCCAGGGAAAGTGTTGAAGAAGAAAGCATGGGATTTTAAAGGTCGAAACAAGGACATGGACCTTCAAAAAATAAAATAGGTGTCGCATACGGGTAGTACACGCTTACATACATCGAATATTTGCTGCCCAACACAGAAATAGCTAGTCTGTGTGATGACATTGTGGAAAAAATGCAACAGGTCTGGGCTTATGGGATACTAACTACATGCTTGGAGCCTGGGTATAAAGAAAAAGATGTACAAAGACAAACACCATAACAATTTTTTATTTCAAGCCACTTCACTTTACATGTAGTGACAATTTTTTATGTTTGAAGAAAGTTTAATTTATTATTATGCAACAGATTGTCTATCTGTTGTAACAGATAGTCTATCTGTTTCACAGATTGATTATCTATTATAATAGGTTGGTCATCTGTTGCATTATGCAGAAGTTTCTCAGTCTATCTGTCGCAACAGATATATAATCTATTGCAACATATAGTCTACCTATTGCAACTGATAGGTAATCTATTAGAACAAATCAAAATAGTAGGAAGACCTGTTTAATAATGTCCAAGAGATAACCTATATGTTGCAATATATGTCTAAATCTATTTGATAATTTTCAACAGATATGTCATTTATTATAACAGATGTATTATCTATTGCAATATTTGAATTCAGTATTCCATTTTAATTAATAAGTTCAAAACTAAGGATTAAATTATATTCATAGACAACATAAAATAAATTGAAGCCTTCAGAAATTACATGAAATAACTCAACAAATAAATGAAATGTAAAAAAATTATCATGGCTACATATGATCTACTCTACAAATAAATCAACAATTTAACCTTTGGTGCCAACAATTTATAAGGAGAGGTTATTACTTTGACAAACTCAAGCGATACAGATCTACTCAATAAGGATATGTTGTTCGTTATTCAGTACTATGAAATTCAGCTTTGGTCATCGTGGATCATTAATGTCACTTGCATACGGTTTTTGCGTTTCTACTTCTCCATATTTCCATAAAAGAGAAACATATCGTTTGTGGAGTAATCCGACATCAAGTCCATTATTTGGTACTTGTAATCCATCTCTCAAATACTCTGCATAAGCGGCAACAAAAAGACCACAATCCCTGCATTTTAATAAAACAAATAATCCATATCTTGCAATTCATATAAGTGATATGAAATTTATGAAATGAAACTAAATCATGATATTTACAGGCTACCAATGGATTGTTGAGCAGTTCCTTCAATATATTCTACATCAAATGGATTACCCATTTTATCTCGGCATGCTTCAATCATCGATCAATCAGTACAAACCTTTTGGTCCAAAAAGTCACTCATATCAATGTAAGTAGGCAATATTTTTGCCAGCTTTTGTATCTCAGACGATGGTCCAGAACATCTTCTTTGCAACATCGCTTCATAAACTCGAACACACCTCTCTTTTAGAACAACGAAAGCCAACACCTAATGAAATTTATCACCATAATTGATTGGGATATGCACTTCGTTGACCAAATTCCAAGGTAAGCCAGCAGTAATGCTAAAACCTTTGATGATGTTGATTAAGCATTCCTCGTTTCGAGAAACTTTTGGCTATTGTTGACAATACCTATTGTAGGGATTATTGATGAAAACTTTATAAAAATAATTGTCTGTCCTGTGTCTGTATTGTTCTTGTGTTTGTAACTTGACCTTCTTTTGAAGGTAGTCAAAACTGGCATTGATATGCTGCACATATTATCAAACACTTTGAATTATGTGACAGTAAAATTAATACACAGATGCAATTAGATAAAGTATTAATTAATAGTAATATGTATGGAATTTAAACCTCATTATTTCAGCGAGTTTGTAGCTGTAACATCAAATAAAATCAATCCTTCATTCCGAGATGTGCAACAACAAAGTCAAACATATCAAAACCAAGACTCGATTCGTTCACTTTTTAGTGTTCATCATTTTATTTTCTACATGATTTATGTGTTAATGTCATGTTTTTACAACAAGAATTGTATAAATCAATATCTTTAAAAATGATTTATGTACCTGCAGGCATAATGCTTTAATAGCCCATCGATAATCCATTCTGAATAGTTGTTGATCAACTTTGTTAGTTTTTTTGGAGCCTCTTCTGAGATATTAAATCCTTCAAACAGGTAATTCTTTCATTCTCCTAAACTGACAGGTTCCAATTTTTCTTCTTCCTTGGAAGCATTTGATGGATTATCAGCTGTGATATTATGCTGTTCAGCAGTAGCTTCTACTATGACATCCACTTAGAAAGCCAGAATTATCAATGCTAATCACAGATATATAGCAGATTATCTATCTGTTGCATCAGATGGATCATCTTTGGGATAAATTCAAACAGGTATAACAGAGTTGTACGATAATTTTAACAGATGACCAATCTATTGTAACATATGACTCATCTGTTAGTACAAATTAAAATAGTACAAAGACCTATTTGATTTGCTGAAATAGGCAGATATATGTTACAACAGATAACGCATATGATGCAACAAGTTAGACAACAGTTGCAATATATGTATATATTTGTTTGATAATTTTCAGAAGATGTATCATCTGTTGAAACAGATATGTATCTGTTTATTTATTGGAACAGATGATATACATTCACCTTCTTCAGCTCATGTTGCTCTCCTATGGCCCTTGTACATTGAAAAAAGGTGCAAGACAAAGACAAAAGAGCTATAATTTTGCTTTTTTCGATGCTTGATGATGCCTAGAAAATTATTTTTCTTCTTCCCTTAGCCACCTTCATCTCTAGTAGAGTGTATGAATATGAAATTCTCTTTGTGGAATAACACCCCTCTTCGATGTTATTTTTTTTACAGAAGCAGTTAATGCATTAATAGCATTAATCACTTCATTATGTTTCTCCTTGTAGTCTTGACATTTGCATGCAGAACATTCGCTAGAAGTGGAAAAATCTGTATAACTAGTATGATCATAATCATAATGGTTTGTTGTTTTAAAAACTATAAGAGGAGCATCATTAGCCCCAACAGCAGTACCACTACCACTACCAATACCATCATCAACAACAATAAGCCCACCCTCCAAAATTATTTTTCTTGTGATAGCTCTAAATAATTTTTTTATTCTACAATGACCTTAGGATTCAATAAAATTTGTACAGACCGTAAATTAAGAAAAAAATGACAACTTCAATTCTCGATTGATCGAAATAAGCCACAGATGGATAATTTAAAATAAATCAGTACATATATTAAAATGATGATGAATCATTTTAAAAAATCATTAATTAAAATAAAAACTTAATTAGAATTAGACTTACTGCTTCCTTCAGGGGATTGAAGAGATCAAAAAATTTTGCATTTTTATTAGGTTTGGCCGACAACCATCTCAGGATTCTTGAATAGGAAACTTCTTCCTGGTAGTTCACTTATTGTCTCAAATAAGGAATGACTTATATTACCCAAGCCTATAAAATAACACTAATAAATCAAAAGCATTATTGAATAAAAAAATAAATCATGTCATAATAAAGGAAATATTTATCATGAAAGCCCCTGAAAAGCCATATAAGTTAATTGTCTTTGGCGTTAACGGAGTCAACAAATATTTGACAGTCATTTTGAAGCTTTCACAACCCCAGGGATGGTTGTTAAATGCCTCAAGATCCTCAAAGAGCTTTATTAAACTAAGTGGTATGTCATTGTTAACGTCTCTCGCCCAAAAAATATTATGTATAAACCAAACCAAGCATAATGCTTGCTTATACTTATTCGAAACTCTTTTACGTTTTAAGGCTTTTATCAAATTTATGTTTTTGGAGCTTGGAGCAACAAGGGACACCAGGTCATCACGATCACTCAACTTGTCTTTGCCTTTTTAAGGTATGCGAGGTGTTTTTTTGGTTTAGAATAGGTATAACTTTAGAAAGAGAAGGAGGATAACATTTTAATTCAGTAAATATAAAAAAATCCTTCCAACCAAAACAAACAAGCATACCACAGTAATTTATCCCCACCTCATCCATCTTATCTTTATTTTCATACATAAACCTACGCTTAAGAAGATCATATACCATTTTCATTTGAAAATGAGCATTGTTGTCCTCCGGCAAATCAAGATATTGCCCATAGCTGATGTACCTGAAATAAGCTTTCAAATTTTATTCTCGAAGTATTTTTTTGAAGGCGTCAAAAGATTTTCCCATGGCTGGCTTAACCATGAAATCACCCGTTAAATTTGTGGTACCATCTCACTGAATTCTCATGGGATAACTATCAATACTGAAGGTTTTGACCAACTCTTCGGTGGAAGGGCTATTAGCATTTGGATAATCTTTTTTGAAATATTACTCCTCCTCTTGTTCATTATCTTCTGCTCCTGATTGAGATAATGTTTGTAAAGCAAACTCATAGGTGGTGGATGTAGCCTAGCTGCTTGACTTATTCCTTTACTTGGACTTGATTCATTTTTTTCTTTTTGGATCCATAAAATCTAAAAATAATAGGAACATAAAATAGATTATAATTGATTAATGCATTATTGAAAAAGGATAATAGTATATCTGACATATACAACAGTAAAATAACAGTTACAATATATCACACATATGTTACATCAGGTAAGTTATCTGTTGCAATATATAACTAATCTATTGCAATGGATGAGTAATTTGTTGCAACAATAAAAATAGATCAATCATCTGTTGAAACAGATGACTGATCTATTGCACCAGGTATGTTATCTGTTACAACATATAACCAACATGTTGTAATCAATGAGTAATCTGTTGGAAATAATAAAAAATATCACGCATCTGTTGAAACAAATCACTCATATATTGCATCAGGTAGGTTATCTATTGCAACATATAACTAACTTGTTGCAACGGATAAGTAATCCGTTGGAAATAATAACAATAGATCACTCATCTGTTGTACCATATAGATTATCTGTTGCAACATATAAACAACATGTTATAATAGATGAGTAGTCTGTTGGAAATAATAAAAACAGGCCACTCATCTATTGAAATAGATAACTCATCTGTTGCTAAATGAGTTATCTATTGAAATTATTATCAACTATCAATATTGTTTAGGTTTATTCCAAACAGAAGAGTCAACTGTCGCAACAGATGAATGATCTGTTAGATTGTTCATCTGTTGCATCAAATTTTTATCTGTTGCATCAGATAGTTTATCTGTTGTAGAAAAAAATTGTACCAGGATTTTGTTCGACAGAACAACACTATCACCGTTTAATATCAAATACACTATTTTTATCAAGAAAAACAACAAATCAACCCAGTAACACTAAAAACACACACACTAAGAACATTAAAAGTGACCAAAATCAACAACATTGATATTTTGCCTTTGTACAAACACAAATAACAAACATTAAACTTTAGAAAACTCAGCAGACACCAACAAATCGAATCAACAATTCGACAACAAAATCTACAATAACAACAAAAAATTATATCTCACACCGAAAAAAATAGAGAAGAAATGTCAGAAATTAGAGTTTTCTTCAGTCCACATTTTAAATTAAAGCAAGAAATATTAAAATTGTGAACCAATACTAGAAGAGAAGTTGACTCAAGTTCCTTTGCTTCTTCATAACTAAAAAGACACAATTTTTTTACCTGTGAAAGCAGAAATGGGACGACAAAGAACTCGAAGTTGTTGTCGCTGGAGAACACTCTTGTCATGTCGATTGATGGTTGAAAGACGAAAATAAACTCACCCAACTATTTATCACTGGAGATTGAAGTCGCCGGGGATTGAAGGGAAAATTTTTGCAGAGTTGTTGGTTGAGAGAGAGTTGAAAGAAACTATCAAATGAGAGGAGAGAGACGGTTGACTTGGAGAGGAGAGGGGTATGGGTTGATTTGTATTTTTTAAAAGATTAGAAAGTTTTAAAAATATTAATCAAGTCCACAATTAACTTAATCAAGTTTCTTAATTATGTTTAACCCTTTAAGTTGGTCAATGTCACCAATCCTTCATTCAAGACTTAAATGATACCTTTCCTTCAATTTTCTCTACTTATTGATAGCATTGTCAAGAATATTTATAATTTATTTAAAGTTTAATGTAGGTAAAATTTAGTAGGCGTTGGGCTATGAATAAAAAAATACATTCATTTTATTAGGAATTTTTGAAGTTGGAGTTGTGTTTGGCCATAGTATTTGGAGTTAATATTAGAATTCAAAAGTATTTTATTAAAAAACATTTGAAATGCAATATAATTTAAATCGGGTTAATTAATGAAAATCAAAAATAGATTTTTTTTAAAAAAAATAAATTAAAATGTGAAACCAAATAAAGTGAAAACACCCATTGAGGTATTTTTCAAAATTTCAAATACAACTTAAAGTTATATACTTTTATTTGATATTTTTATGATCAAACAAGAATTTCGGGGTAAAGTTAATAATTTCTAGTCCGATACTAATTGTATTTTCTCAAACAATTTTTTTTACATTTTAATTTAGTGAATGGAAAACTGAAAGAAAATATTATAGTCAAAGTTTGTCTGTACCACATCGGATACAGATTATTACCCGTTGGTTTTTATATTGAGTAAATAAACTCCCCGTTGAAATACGCATATTGCACTTGATATCGGCGAGAGATCGCAGTTTGCATGAGCTCAAGGATGTTTATATGAACACTTGAAATCAAGTATGTTTTATATGAACACGACTGTCGAAAAATTATATTAAAATTAAATTGTATATATGTGTAGCAGAAAATTATATTAAAATTAAAATGTATGTGTGTGAAAAAATTATATTAAAATTGGGAAAGGACAGGTCCTTCAATTATATAAATATTTTTTTCTTATTGATCAATTAAAAATTAATTAAAATAGTTAATTTTAAATTAAAAAATCCGACCCGCCCTAAGGTAATAATCCAACTCACTATCCACCAAACCAAATAATCTAAATCAGTACCTGATTTCAATAATTGTTCTCGTTCTTTTTCCTTCTTTTCTCTCTTCGTCTTCTCTGATAGAAAGCACCGACTGTTAGAGTTACCATATTAAACATCTTAGCCGATAAAATCTTACACTTCAAGAATAATTTTACTGCTTTTCAAGTAAGAAATTCTTTCTTTTTATTAACAATGTGGCTAATAATTAGCAGCACTTGAGTTATGATCTTATACAGCCCCAGAATTTCTTCTCTAATGCTAGTTACCAAATTATCTCGAAGGCCTCATGATTGTGGACAGATGGAATCTGTCAGCTATACACATTTCTAACTGGAGGAAGGCACACATGACTTTTATCCTTATAGCTTGCTTATAGATAAACTTAGTTCTATGCTTTTTAAAGTTTTGGTATAGGATAGATGCCTCACTTCTTATGACTAGATGGCCTTTGTATCAGCATACCAAATGCTATTTACTTTGTTTCTTTTGTATCCAACACTAAATTTCTATCTTCAGAGCCAGTAGGAGATGTTTGTCATGTGATAATCCCATTGACGCAGCATCGACTGGTGAACCAGAGAGACCGTGGATTGTAATTGACCATCCTTTTCGCTTCCCAATGAACTTAACCATCCTCATTAACTACTATGCTCCAATGGTAAAGACCTGTAAAGTGCTTTCTACCAGAGAAGAGAAGAGAGAAAAGAAGGAGAAAAAGCGTGAACTGATATTGAAATCGGGTACTGATTTGCGTTATTTGGTTTGGTGGGTAGTGGGTTGGGTTAGGTTTTTAATTTAGAATTAACTATTTTAATTAATTCTTAATTGACCAATAAGAAAAAGATATGTCATAAGTTAAGTGGGGTCAGATTAATCTGTTAAATAGAAGGGCAAAATAGCCCCAATAGGCGAAAGGGAGGGCATTTCAGGCCCAATAGTTAGATGGAGGATATTTTTGCACCAATTTATACAAGGGAAAAAGACACTTTATGGCACTTTTTACAATAAATAACCCAAGTTTGAAAACTTTTCAAAAAGTGGCCAGTCGGATATACTATTTTTGCGTTATAGTCATCCTAATTTGGGTCATTTTTGCCTACGTAGTCCATATACAGTCCATATATACTGATACAGTTTATATATAATACTGATATAATATTCAACTTGGGCAATTCGACCATTTTAAAAATATTTCAATTTTTTTTTGTTATAATTTTTTTAACTGATCAAATATTTTTTTTTTATTGTTTAGAAATAATAATGAAATTATATAAAAATGATATAATGTTAAATAGAATATGTATCTATATAAGATATATGTGTAGAAATTGTATAATTCTATTAAATATGTGTATGTATAAAATATATATATAAAATATATAGAAAGTGTATGGAAATTATATAATTATTGTATAAAACGTGTAAAAAAAAAATGTACAGTTATTGTATAAATTGTGAATCAAAACTGTATAATTTTTGTATAGAATATTTATATGTATAAGATATATATAGAAACTGTATAGAAGGTGTGTAAAAATGGTATAGAACAAGTGAGTAAATTGAATTGACTAGGAAATGGAATTTAAATTTCATGGTCATTTTCATGAAAATAGTTTGATTTGAAGTGTCGTTTCTGTCCTATCTCTTTGAACATTTTAGGCCTTTTTCCGTATTAAAATTAAATTGTATATATGTGTATCTTCCAACTCATATGTTGGCCACGGTGCACCACCGGAAGAAGTGGTCAGGATATGCATCACTGGGTGGAGTGGAAAACTCTCTGCTATCCATACAAAGAAGGAGGGACCCAATTTAGGAGAATTCAAGACGTATGCAGAGCAGCATGAGTTCATGATTGCTAAATATTGCTGCAGGGCGCATCCAATAAAGGACCAAATGGTACCCGGGTCAATCGCATCATTGGAAGGCAATGTAAAAAACTAAAAATATAGTCGAGGAGAACATAGAGTGGAAATCAGGAGAAGGATTGGTTTCTTTCTGGTACGATAATTGGACGGGTCATGGTCCGCTCTGTCGGCACTTGAGGAAGATTTTGGACCTTTGCTAATGTACTTGGAGGAGGAGGGCAGTCGAGCGCTCTGGATGTGGACGTACCTTCAACGGTATGGGAAGAGGTATTTCAAAGGAACTTGAACCTCGACACAACAAAAAGGGGTAGGGCCATATGGCTTTGGCGACGCGGAGGGTTTTGCACAACAGGTTACTAACGGATGATAAAGTGAGGAAATTTGGCATCATTGTGATCCCAACGTGTTACTGCTGCTCCCCTCCTATCACTACCACGGAAAATGCATACCATGTTTTCAACACAGGAGGTTTCGCACAAAGAATTTGAAACATATATGCTGGGCTATTTGTGGTACAAGTATTGAATCTTCAATTCAACCAACTCCTGATGCAATGGTGGAAGTGTAAAACTGTGAATCCGATGGCTACTGTTATGGCCAAGATCCTACCAGCCCTAATCACATGGAAACTATGGAGATCGAGAAATGCGGCAAAGTATGGGTCGGAGAAGGCATCCATTAACTGGTCAGTTGTCTTTATTCTCCAAAATCTCCTTGAAATGGTTGGCCCAAAATTTGGAGAAATTCAGATACAAAGATCTTGGGAACAATTTCAATATTTGGTGGACACAACACCGGACACAAGAAGGTACAAAAGGATACAACAGAGGAAACCATCAAGAAGAGCTTTTAATCTCAATACAGATGGTAGTTTCCAGATGGGGAGTTGCGGATAGGTGGTATCATAAGAGAGCACAGGGAAGACCACACTAGCCTTTTCGATGTTCTTGGGTCCGGACCATGGCGGATCTACATAGGGTCCCGGGGTTCATTCGAACCCCCTTCGTCGTAAAATTATACTATTTTTACATGATAAATTTTTTTTATGTATAAATAGTAGATGTTGAACCCCTTCAACTAGTTCGTATATGTACTACTGAACCCCTCACTGAAAATCCTGGATCCGCCCCTGGTCCGGACATGATCAATTGGGCTAAAGGCCAGGCTATGCTAATTGGACTCCAACTGGGAAAGGAATATAAGGTCGAGATTAAGCTAATAGAGACGGACTCATAGCGACTAACAATGTGCATCAAAGGAGAAGCCACAAGCCCCTGGAGAATAGCACACACAGTAGAGATTATAAAGAAGAGAGTGGAGGAAAGAGAGATTGGATTCCAACATTGTTTTCGTGAAGAAAACCATGTAGCGAATAAACTAGCAACACATAGTCATGCTCACAGAAGAAAACTAATATTCACAAGTTTTGATGGTCTTTCTAGAGCAGTGAGGGGTCTTGCACAGCTGGACAAAATAGGTATGGTGTCCTTCAGGATGCGATAGTTGAAGGACAAAGAAATATGCTTTGATCCGCCTTAGCTTAGATGTACTCTTTGATAAGATAGAAGTCCTCTAGGTGATATTCAAATGTAATGAGATTGGCATATCAATCTCTCCTAGTACAAAGGGTGGGCACCAGATTCTCCCTCAAAATGTTCTCAGTTTCAGATCCAAAGTTTTTATTGATTAAAAAAAAACCAGCAATGCCCAAAAGCACGTTGATTCAACTTCTTAATCCTGATGTCGTTAGTTCAAGCCCACATGTAGCGCTCTTTCCATTTAATGTCCTTTGCACAACATGTTCTCCTTTAATTATCCTAACAAGTTGCTTTTAAATTTTATCATCATTATTATACTATAACTTCAATAATATAAAAGGACTAAATCTTTATTAGATAATAATCCCCAAATAGGCCAATTTTTTATAATAAAAAAATTTGTACAAGTAAAATCCCGAGTTCCTACTATCCCCTCTCAAATCTCAGAACCCTTTGAAAACTTAAAAGAAAATACGTCACTTATATGGTGCATTACGTGGAAAAAGAATATTTAAAATTATCTCTGATGATAGTATTATGAATAGGTTACAAGAAATGAAAACTTGTAGAGTAATATGCTTTAGTTAATCAAACTTTATTTTATTTACTTTTTTATATTTTTTATATATATATTGAACCAACTTGGTGAAAATTTTGGGTCTGCTATTGGTCCCTGTCCAAGGATTAGAGGTAATTTGTAGGTCACTAAGGAGATCGTTTGGTAGAGTGTATAAGAATAATGTTGAATAGGATTTATTAGTAATGTTTGCATTAATAATGTTGGTATTAATTGTGCTGACATTATTTCTTATACAGTATTTGGTTTGATGTGTTAGAAATAAAATGTCTTCTATAATTTTTATTAAAAAAAAATATTTATTTATAAAAATACCCTTTACGCTTTTTTTGTAACAATTTTTTTTTTTTAAAAAAACCCCTTTTACCTTTTCATTTTTATGAAACTTTACTGATTGATTTGTAAGATTCAGGTTTGCAGCTGCAGAAATATACTTCAATAACTTGAGCAAAGAAAATAAGAATGATAAACAATATTATGCTCCTCTACATTGTTATGTTCGAAGTGTCAAATTGAGTAGACATTGAAACATTTGCGAAAGACGAAGGAGGAAGGTGTTTCTCTACCTTCTGTGGCCTTCAATGAAGGAAATTGGGGTTTGAGCTAACAATTTAACTTATAGAATCAGTATTAATTTGTAATACCCCATAATTTTCCTAGCTTAAATTCGTCTCTAGAACGTTAAGGGATAGCTTTCAAAATGAATATTATTTATTTGGTATGAAATTCTTCAGATTTAGAACTCCCATTGTATGGAAAATCGAATAAACTTTCCAACGATATAAGATTCGCCTAAATCCGATAACCGGGTAAAAAGTTATGACTATTTAAAGTTTCAGTCGTAAAACATCGCGATTTGGGCCCTTAGCACATTGCGGAGAAGCGTAAAATCACAATTGTCAATTTCCAGTGAGACTCCGCAATTTTGGCGCATTGCAGAGAGGCTTGATTTTCCATTTGGCAATTTTCAGTGAGACCTCGCTATACTGGCGCGTCGCGCCAGTGGTCAAAATGACAAACTAAAGGGCTCAGCAATTGTGGTGCATCGTGATAAAATCTCAGTTCCCGCTCTTTCATTTTTCAGTGAGCCACCGCAATAATGGCGCATCGTGGTGGCCACCCAGTTCGCAGAGAGTTCATTTTTTCAGTTCTGTTTAAAAGATTAAAGGAGGTATTTTGGTCAATCCTCAGGGCCCTAATTCGTCCAAAACACATCATTAAGCATATGCCAAAGTACTTTATGCTTATTTCATCACTTTTCTCTCAAAAGGAAACCCTAGATCATCAAACTTTCTCCCCAAGAAATTCAAATTTTCTCTATTAATTCTTTAAAAAAATTCAAGATTAAGGATTCCCAATATAAGAACTCTAAGAATTCATCTCCCAAGCATCAATAGAGATCCAATATTCAAGCTTTTCATTAAAGATCATCAATTAAGGTATACGGGGTTATGAACAAGGACGATCCTTTCATACTTGTGCCCAAAACTTATTTTAATTACAAATTTACTGAATTTTATATGATTCCCCATGAAATTTAAGTTAGGATTTATACCCATTATTGTTATTTACAAGCTTATGATATTTTCAATGATTTAGAAGTTGAATTACATGATTACGCTCATAATTACATGCATATTGCAGAAATTTCCAGATTTTGAATTGAATTATCAATGTTTACATTATCAAGCATGAATATTTTAATGTTTTAACATGAGTTTAATACATGGGTCATTAAGCCCTAATTAAATATTGTTATTTCAAGAATTGTTGTACTATAAGAACCCTATGACTAGATTCCATTCAGATAGTTGATAAAGATTTGATCTTTTGGTCTCAGAATAGATATGAATTCCACTTTACAGATTCAGATTACAGATTTAGCTTTATAGATTTACAGTTGGTTTTCATTATAAACCATTAGATTGTTTTAAAAGTGGATTTTCATCAGAATGAGCATACAGATTTAATGGGAGTAGTATTTAGCACCGAGATGAGTACATTACTACGGTTTCATATCCCCTAACTACGTGCCAACATAGGATTTAGATTATTCCTACTTCTACGTAGATGACAGATATGTGATCACTCAGATAGGTTATACACTCTGGCAAGAGTATAACTCCTCTCCCCAATGTGAGGATTCTTCCTTAGAAAGACGAGACGTTGGACTCCATGAATGCTCACATAGTTTATGTCGATAAGAGAACCTCCCTAAGATAAAGCATTTTCCACATTTTAGAAACTAAGTGTAAAGGCTCACAAACTTACTCAGATATTATTTTACTTAAGGTCTTAGTTACAGAATTACAGCTTTTAGTTTTTCAGACATAAAAAGTGAGCCCTTTTCACTTAGCCTATATGATTTGAGAATAAGAACAGAATACAAATTTCAGAACTAAGTGTTGCGACTTATAAGATTTACAGTATATGCTTTATTATTTATGATTTATGATCTTCAGATTTTCAATTACTCGAGCCTATGTGAGTCATTTACATTTAGCATGCATGATTTTATAAATTGTGATAATATTGTTTACTTATTGCATTCACCCCCATATACTTAGTACATCATCAAAGTACTGATCAACATATACGTCTATGTGCTATATTGTCTCATAATATAGGTTCAGGTGCTCAGTCTCAGCAGCGTGAGTGATCAGTTGGTAAGTCCTCATAGTT
The DNA here is from genome assembly GCA_030864225.1 of Capsicum baccatum var. pendulum. NCBI lineage: Eukaryota > Viridiplantae > Streptophyta > Magnoliopsida > Solanales > Solanaceae > Capsicum > Capsicum baccatum. Next base: position 158,629,045 of record CM061561.1, on the reverse strand, counting down.
CGGGGACTTGACTATTCATGTTTTCAGTTTATTAATAGATGTTCCTGTATTCATTTCAGACAGTTTGAGTCAGCTGGGGCCTGTCCCAATGGCTCTCTAGATTTAGGCAGTAGAGGCTTATCGGACTACCAGATTCAGTATCCAGATTTTTCAGTATTGTTTCACCAAGACTCTTGAGATTATTATGTTTCAGACATACCAGTTATTTCAGATAGATTTTCCGCATTTACTATGATTTTATACTTATATTCCCCTATTTTGAGATTCAGATTTAGTAAAAGGTAGCCAGGGTTAGCTTAGGACTAATTGTAGTCCAGAGCACCGTGTGGCATCTCGAAAATTAGATTTTGGGGCGTTATAAACTTGGTATCAGAGCCAGGTTTAGAGAGTCCTAGGGAGTCAGACAACCTACGTTACGTAGAGTCTTGATCATCGACGTGAAGCGCGCTATATCTATGAGCAAAAGACTATGGAGTGTTTTAGGAAACCATCTCTTCTTTCATGATATATCGTGCATTCAGTGTCTTTATCTACTTCTAACTCATGATTTTACGTGACAAAAAATTCCTGCTCTTAGAGCTAATGCCCATAAAAATGATAACCAGCCACCTCAACCCTTAGATCTTTTGAATTAGAATGTGTCACATGCAGAGTTTCGGGTTGTCTTTAAGGTGCTAGCCCAAGCTGTGACAGCTAATGTTTAGGGCAACTGTCAAGATGCAGTCCTACTTCAGCAAGATGGGGACTTAGCCGCATCCTAAATTCAAGATTTTATAAGAATAAACTCGCCAGACTTCTTTGGGTCGAAGGCAAGTGAGGACCCACATTTGCATCTAGATGAGGTGAAGAAGATCACCTAAATTATGCATGTTTTTTAAGAGGACCGTGTAGAATTGACATCCTATAAACTGAAGGATATTGCATATGATTGGGTGGTGATGTGGAAGAAAAGTAGAGGAGAGAATGCAGCTCCTATGACTTGGCAGATATTTCAGGATGCATTCTTAGACAAGTTGTTCCCACGTGAGATGAGGGAAGATAAGATAGAAGAGTTCATGAACCTGAGGCAAGGTTCAATGACAGTGAGGGAGTATTACCTTAAGTTCAACCAATTATCTAAGTATGTCCCTGATCAGATGGCTGACCCTAGGTCAAGCATGAGTAAGTTTGTAACCGTTGTATCTAGGTTGGTAGTTTAGGAGTGTAGGACTGCCATGCTCATTAAAGACATTGATCTTGCTAAATTGATGATGCATGCTTAGTAGATTGAGGCAAAGAAGTTAAAGAAAAGAGAGAGAGTAAATAAGAGGGCTAAAACGGGACAGTTTGATCATAGTCAGAATAGGTCTGGAGGAGAAAATTGTTCACTATTTCAGAATCGTTCATCTGTTCCCGCACCTTCTTCAGATAGTTCTCCTGTACCCAAAAATAAGAAGGAACAGTGGGATAAGTCTTCTATGTACAAATTTTAGAATATTGTGAGTGGAAAGCCTAATCACCCCCCATATGCTAATTATGGTAAGAATCATGGAGGTGAATGTTTGTAGGGTTAGAAAGGTTGTTATAGTTGTGGCCAGGTGGGTCACGGAATCAAATAATGCCCACATACTAAATAGGGAAATAGGTATGTTCGTCCCTAGACTCAGCCTAATAGTGCACCAGCTCATCTAGGTCGCCCAGCCTCTCCTCAGGGCGCCTCATCCAGTACCGGTGACGGTCAACACTAGAATTGATTTTATGCTTTACCATCTTGCCAGGATCAGGAAGATTCACCAGATGTTGTTACTGGTATGGTTTGTGTCTTTCATCTTGATGTTTATGTGTTGTTAGACCCTGGGTCGAGTTTCTCTTATGTGACCCCATTAATTGTAGTAAATTTTGAGATAAGTTCTGAAAAGATCCCTGAACCTTTTTTGGTTTCTACTCCAGTAGGTGAGTCAGTTGTTGCTAAACAAATCTATAAAAAGTGTCCTATCACTGTCCTTTATAAGGTTATGTTATCAGACTTAATAGAGCTAGATATGGTTGATTTTGATCTTATTCTTGGTATGGATTGGCTCCATTCCTGTTATGTTTCTATCGATTATCGCACCTGAGTGGTAAAGTTCCAGTTTCCAGATGAGCCAATCTTTGAGTGGTCAGGTAATTCAGTGTCTCCCAAGAGTCATTTCATATCTTATCTTAAGAATAGAAAGTTGATATCCAAAAGTTGCATTTACCATCTATTTCGAGTCAAAAACACAAAGTCTGAGACTTCAACAATTCAGTCCTCTGAGTGGTAAATGAGTTTTCTAAAGTTTTTTCAAAGGATCTCCCAGGGGTACCTCCAGATAGGGAAATAGAATTTGGGATTGACCTTCTTCCTGATACTCAATCTATTTTTATCCCTCCTATCATATGGCTCCCGTAGAGCTTAAAGGGTTGAAGGAGCAACTCAAAGATCTTTTAGATAAAGGTTTCATAAGACCTAGTGTTTCTCCATAGGGCGCTCCCATTCTATTCGTGCGAAAGAAAGATAGTTCTTTGCGAATGTGCATTGACTATCGTCAGTTAAATAAGGTCACAGTTAAGAACAAATACCCTCTTCCTAAAATTGATGACTTGTTTGATCAATTACAAGGTGCAAGTTATTTCTAAAAGATAGACCTTAGATCCGGCTATTGTTAGCTTAAAGTAAGGTGGTGTGATATTCCAAAGACAGCCTTTAGAACCCGTTATAGTCATTTTGAGTTTCTAGTCATGTCTTTCAGGCTAACCAATGCTCCAGCAACCTTCATGGACCTCATGAATCGAGTGTTCAAACAATATATAGACATGTTTGTCATAGTATTCATAGATGATATCCTTGTGTACTCCCGTAGTGAGGTTGACTAAATAGATCATCTTAGAATTGTCTTGCAAACTCTTAGAGATCATAAATTGTTCGTCAAATTCAACAAGTTTGAATTTTTGCTAAGATCTATAGCCTTTCTCAATCATATTATTTTTGCCGATGACATTAGAGTCGATCCCTAAAAGACAGACATTGTAATAAATTGGCCTAGACCTTTTTCTCCGTCAGACATTAGAAGTTTCTTAGGTCTAACTGGCTATTACCGCCATTTTATTGAAGGATTCTCATCTATTGCCTCCCCTATGTCTAGACTGACCTAAAAGAAAGTTAAGTTTCAGTGGTTAGATTCTTGCAAAAAGAGTTTTTAGGAGTTGAAGACTCGATTCTCTACAACCCCAATCTTAGCACTACCAGATGGTACAGACGATTTTGTGGTGTATTGTGATGCCTCCAGAGTTGGTTTGGGTTGTGTGTTGATGCATAGAGGTAAGGTCATAGCGTATGCATCTAGATAACTTAAGCCTCATAAGAAAAATTACCCAATCCATGATCTTGAATTAGCTACTATGGTGTTTGCGTTCAAAATCTGAAGATACTATTTGTATGGTGTACATGTTGATGTGTTCATGGACCACAAAAGTTTGTACTATGTGTTTACCCAGGGGGATTTGAATCTTCATTAGAGGAGATGGTTAGAATTGTTAAAGGATTATAATATAAGTATGTTGTATCATTCGGATAAGGATAATGTTGTAGCAGGCACCCTTAGTAGATTATCAATGGGCAGTGCGCCCATGTGGAGAATAATAAGAAAGAGTTAGCTCGAGAAGTTCATCGTTTGTCTAGATTGGGTGTTAGGTTGGTTGATTCAGCTGAAGGGAATGTTTAGGTTCGGAGTAGTTCCGAATCTTTCCTAGTTTTGGAGGTGAAGGAGAAGTAAGATATGGATTCTAGTCTGGTTAAACTGAAGGAGTCAGTTAAAGACCAAAAGGTAGAGGTTTTATCCCAATGAGGAGATGACGTGTTGAGATACCAAAGTAGGTTGTGTGTGCTATTTTTTGATGAGTTGAGTCAGCGGATTATGGCTGAAGCTCATGGCATGCGTTATTCTATTCATCTAGGTGCTACCAAGATATACCGTGACTTGCAGGAAATCTATTGGTAGAGTGGTATGAAGAGATATATAGAGGAGTTTGTAGCAAAGTGTGCAACTTGTCAATAGGTTAAGGTAGAGCACCAAAGACCTGGTGGTACGTTGCAAGAGTTTGGTATCCCCACTTAGAAGTGGGTAGAGGTGAATATGGATTTTGTGACTGGTTTACCCCATTCGTGTCATTATCATGACTCAATTTGGGTTATTGTAGATAGATTGACTAAGTCAGCGCATTTCTTGCCATTTCACATGTCCTATACAACTGAAGATTATGCTAAGTTGTATATTCGAGAGTTATTCAGACTGTATGGAGTTCTCTTGTCTATCATTTCCGATAGGGGAACTCAGTTCACTTCCCAGTTTTGGAGAGCCTTTCAGAAAGGTCTTGGTACCCAAGTTCCTCTCAGTTCAGCTTTCCATCCTCGGACTGATGGTCAAGCAGAGAGGACCATCCAAACTCTAAAAGATATGTTGAGAGCATGTTGATACACCCAAATTACACCTCTGTTACGAGAGAGTAAGCGGTCGCTGTCAAATATAGAACCCAACTGAGTTAGGTGTCGAATCCCAAAGGGAATACTATGTTTAATAAGTATTGTGACTGTTATTAGACTGTTGATCTAAGGTTCTAAAATAAAAGGGGTTTGGAAATGTTAATAGTGTTCTTTTGTATTTGTGTTACATAAAACTCCAGCTACTGAGAGTAAATATAGATGTAATTTCAATGAGAATGAACTAACTAGAATTATTCTCACCAAGATGTTCAAATAATTAGGGTTGTGAGTTTGTGTTCGAATTCTAGCTTGTGTATCCAATTGCAAGAATTATTGAATTCTACGGATTACCCACGTGTATATCAACCTAATGAGTATTTCACCCTTTACTTCTCTCGAACTTAAAGGATTAATGCATTATTCAATAACACTCTCATAAGGGTTGATCCTGTTAAGACATCAACCCGTTAACCCAAAGGGTAAACCTATGGAGTTCATATGAATCCCTTCTTTTCCCAACATCCACTTTCTTATCAGACAAGTGGAGTTCATGGGCTCACTTTTTAAGTTTATAACCAAGAGATGTAATTAAAATGAAGAAAGATTCATGCAATTTCGATAAATGTTAGAAATAAAACCCATTCACAACCCCAAAATAGTTCTCTACATCAAGGCTCCCATAACCCTAGTTATAGGAGTTTAGCTACTCATCTCTATATCAGAAATCAAAGTTATATTGATGTTCATAAATAACTTCAGAAGAGTACTTACAAAAGTCACAATATTGTTCTTCTCAATCTTTGATGGAAAATATGAAAACTAATAATCAAATCTCAATCTCTAGATTCAAATCCAAATAAAAAGTAGTACAAAACTCTCACTAGAGGAGAAAGTATGAAACTGAAGACCAAAAGTGTGGAATAAACCCTAATACTTTGTATTTATATGATTCCAGAACTGGGGTTTTAAAATTCAAACTTAGATTCTCCGTGTTATGGTCGACGGATCAAGCGATGGTTCATCGCAGGTCCAACGGTCCATCGCCTGCACCATCGCTGGGTGTCTAGTGAATCCATGCTCTACTTTTGGGCGACGAGTAGTGCAATGACATATCGCAAGGTCGATGGTCTGTCGCCTGGACCATTGCAGGACTTCCAGTGATGATGCGTTCTGTATCTTGGTGACAGTTCAAACCAACAGTTCATCGCTGGGCCGACGGTCCATCGCCTGTATCATTGCAGGATGTCCAGAGTCTATGCCTTCTGCTTTTTTTCGTCGGTTTAGACTGACGGATCATCGCAAGGTCGACGGTCCGTCGCCTAAGCCGTCGCTACTCATTTTACCTTTGTTTTGCTCAGATTGTCCAAGTTATCCTTCAAACTCAGTTCTGCCGAACGTATGCGTGTAGGAAGGCCGATGACATCCTTATCCTAAAATCACTAAAATACCATGTTAAATGCAACAATGGTTTCTTAAAAACACACAATTATCCTAAGGAAAAGGCCTAAAATGTTCCGTCAAAAGCCGGAATATCAACACCCTCAACTTAAGGCAATTATTTATCTTGAAGCAACTCAACACCAGGATACATATATTAACAACATCATGCTGGGCATTTCACAGTAAAACCAACAGAATCATACATTTATTCCACTACCCAATTAGTTATACTATCTCAACACACATGGATCTACTCCTGGTATTAACTAATAATCAACATATTCACAGCTACAGATACAACACCCCAAAGGACTAAATAGAACAAATATAACTCAACATGCCCTCACAGCTAAAGAAGTCCACCTCACATCACACAATTAAATCGTGGACAAAACTAATCTCTCTCTCTCTCAAAAAAAGTTACCAACATAATGTACATCTATAATCTTGCCCTTATCATCTAATGTTCTCTCATGATTGACTCGTAAAGATCAAATAGGACTTGCTAAGGTTTGTAATGAGGTTTTAGGTTCGATGAAGGTTATTCATTTGGGTAGGTGACTTAAAGTACAAGAATTCACTCTCTTTTACACTTTTTGGTAGATACTTACCAGAATTAAAGACCCTTTTATTTATTTCGCAGTTATCCATCAGTGCTCCTATCATAACTCTTTTTTCTTATCAAAATACAACATTAGCCACCCTCAAATTATGATAATGCAAAAGGTTAAGGTGCACCATATCTTTTTAGATTGGTGACTAGACCAAGGCCGTACGCTACCCCTCAAATTAATTTCAACTCAACCTCCTAGGCTGCCAACAATCCAACAGTATCCACCCTCAACTTAGACGATTTGCCTAAGTTAAAATGCCAATGTCCATAATTGGACCAGGGCCAAAGCTAAGTGCTTAACACCTTCTAGAGAGTGAATCAAACTTATTTGGACAGAAAAACACTAACACAACTCAACAGGGTTGACAAAGGGAACACAAAATTTTTGGTGGTTCAATCATTTGGGTAAGTGGAATAACAACAAAAGGAGGCCTACTATCCTCTCTTATCGATTCAAAACACATGACAATATCTAATGAACCGGGCAAGTTCTAGGTATAACACTTATATTAGAACTACACAAATACTCACCCACACAGGCACTGAGTTAGCTTCTATCCTACTAATTCTTCGGATTCATATCACATGGCTATGCTTTGCTTCATTACTAACTTCTAACACCATTATCAGAATCACACATAGTTGCATAACACTTTACCACTTGGTAAGAGGAATTAATTATACAAAAATGAAAAACACACTTTTGCCATAATCAGTTGCCATCCACATATGTACAATAAGGTGCTAACAGAAATGGAACTTTTATTTCATGCAACAATATTACCAACAGAACATGAAAATAAAAATAGTGAAAATGAAAATGCAACTTAATACACCCCCATGGTAAAAGAACATCCCACCCCCACATAAAAAGAATGCTTTGTCCTCAATGCATATAACTTTAGGTACAAAAGAGGGAAAATACTTGTGGTGCCTCTTATTCATCTGAGGCATCTGTGAAGTGTGGTGAGGCTGTTGTGTCCTCACCCAGAGCTATGTTGACTCCCATGGTGGTGGGAGTACTCACAATATCTCCCTCCAGAATCAGAGGTACCACATCTCTAGCCGGATCTATATGTTGCCTCCTAGCTAGGGCAGAATTGGTAGACACTCCAGTTGCTTCATCTTTTGCTCTTTTTCTTCTTCTCTCCTCATCTCTTCTTGACCTCCTTCTTTCCTTTCTCATATCATGCTCAAGTCTCTACTCAGGTGACATGGCTTCTAGCCTCTTTCTCTTGGTATCTTTCTTTACAGCTTTCTCAGTTTTTTCATTTGGTTCAGCTACTTTCTTACCCTTATCCTTGATTAGTCACCCCATTAAGTCAATGAGCCCTTCATATTTATCACTTGTAATCTGAACCAGATCAAATATGGTCTGCTAAGGTTGCTGATTTATCTTGTCCATGTCAGCCCAAAGTTTTTTCACGTCCTCAATCAATTTTGTAAAATTCAGAATAGACAGGTTATCCAGCTTCTTATTGATATGCTCCTCCATACTGTCCATTCAAAGATGGATGTTCCTGAAAGGCCGGTTTTCCTCCTCCATAATTCTCTCAATGAAGGGTTTAAAATCTGCCCCCCATATAGCCAATTGCTTTTCAATCCTTTTCTGCGCTCGTACATACTTTGCAAAATTTTCCTGGTTCAGTCTGTATTCTGACTATTGGGGCAGAACTGATGCTAAATCCATAGTTCCACCCATGGGCATCGAAGATGAAACTGTAGAAGTAGGAGGAGGTATGTATATAGCAAGTGGTAATGGCATTGAAAGACCCTCTGCTAATTTAAAAACTGGCGCTGACTGCGTTTGCTGAGCTGGAGGCCTGTTGACTCGCATATCAAACTTTGATTCATCCCTCGTATTTTTAATATCTCACTTATGTGTCTCCTGAATTTCATTATCAACTCCGCTAATCAAAGGTACATTCACTTACTTGCACAATTCTATGATAAGGCATAGGAATGGTAGCGCAGTCTGAGTCTTATGGGTGCGAAAGAACAATTCATCGGAAATAATATGGCCGAAATCCACTGTTAGCCCCTCAATAAAGGCAACTATAATCACGGCTCTAGTGAGTTCTAAGCGGTCATCACCGCTTGTTGGCATCAGTCTTAGCCTCACAATCGCCCACCATAACTTGGCCCTAAAATTTAGGGACAACTTAGATATCTTTTCGCGCAGATTATATAGCCAGGCAGGCTCTCCTACATCTATCAATATTCTGTCTAACCACGACTTTTGCTATGTGCGTGTGAACAGCCGATGCTCCAATTCTGTAATCGCCCCCGGTGTCTGATATTCTGGCCAAAATAAGAATCTGTTCAGCGTGCACTCCAAAATATCTATATCAACTCCACGAACAGGAATAATATCCCGCTTGTTCATGTCAGCCACTGATGCACCTAGAGGACAGTTTTGCTCAAGCAATGCCAAGTAATTGGCAAAAAATTCACAGACCAGATTCGGTTGATAGGTCCCCAGCGGCCTACTCATCCATGCTAATTCATACTCGTTGAATCAGCGCTCAAGCTCTGGGTATTCGTGCAAGGTCGCGGTCACAATTTGATCCTCTTAAAAAATATCCCTTTTTATGTCTACCCTATTTGTTGGTGCCAGCCCGTTGTAGAAATACTAACGGGCACCCTCAATCTGCCACTATAAAGCTTCCCGCACTTGTGAATTCTTACGTTGAACCAAATTTAGGTCTGCTTGTTCTGGACTTTCCTCTTGGACAGGGTTAGATACTCCAACCCCTTTCTCAATTGAAATTGAGTTGGAGCTGCTGCTGCTACTGCTTTCACCCTCCTGTTCAAATTTAGAGAATGAGGAGATGGTTTGACGATTGTGCCGGGTATTGTGTGCCAAGGCATCCGTATCTTGTGATAGCCCTTGTCTGGCCTCTTGGCCTCTACCTCTACCCCTGGTAATTGGTAATTTGCTTGCCATGATACCCGTAAATGAAATGTTTATCATTTAACAATTTAAACCAGAGGACAAAAAAATTTTGGACTAGCAACGGATAGAGATACGGCCCGTCGGTCCTGAGATGGTCCATCGACTCAAACCATCGGGGTCATTCCAGTAGCTTTAATTCTGAGGAATTGGAGACGATTCAGGCAAAGCATCATCGAGTATCTAATGGTCCGTCGCGTTGACCGTCGCCTGCCATTTTTATTTTCAGGCTTCATTTCGGCATTTTGTCAAACACCTTGCACAATTTCAATCCAGGAACAATTATTCATGGCATTTTCACAAATAACCAACTACTTATTTTTCTTTTCTTGATCCATTGGCTACTCAGAATTCAACCATGATTTTATCAGGTTTCAACTTAGTTCAGATCCACACATAAGAACCTCAAGATCAGAGAAAATTAATTCACCATTACAACCTTCATATGCTATCTTGATTCTTAGTGTTGAGTAGTATAAAGAGTAAAAAAGAGTTCATACCTTTGCGTTGCTGCACTTGATTCTACCCTTGACTTGTACTCTAAACACAAGACACAGTATGACACCTTATTTTAATGGAGGACTTTTGTTATTTGTGAGTGGAAGAATAATGAGGGGATGAAGTTTAAACAGAAGTGGGAAAAGGGAAGTGGAAAGTTTTCAAAAATAATGAAAGGTTTCAGGTATGTTGAATAGTTTGAGGGGTTACTCAACTGCTTTAAATTAACTATTTAAAACCACTTGGGTCGAATAAGAATAAAAAATTTGGCTATTCAAATCGATCCGACCCAACTCGCTAAAGTAGGGTTAAATGCGATGGTTTGTGCGATGGTACGTCGCCTGTACGATGGTCCATCGATTAAATCCATCCTCCCAATCCATTGAACCTACCTTGTGACACATTAGTGATGGTTCATGTGACGGTCTATCGACTATGCGATGGACTGTTGGTCAACCCGTCGCTACTTTTCCAGTTTCCTGAGTTCTGGACATTGTTGCGACGGTTACCACGATGGTACGTTGAGATAGCGATGGTCCATCGGGTGATCCTTTGGCTACCTAAAATTCCTTCAGCTTCTGTTTTCCCTGCACTATTGTACCTGGACACTTCCACAAACCCTTCAGCTTGCATAAATCAACAAAACAAACAACAAAATAACTTAAATAAATACTATACAATAACACAATGTGGGTTACCTCCCACTAGCGCCCGATTTATCATCGCGGCACGACTTAGTTATCTCGATTACTCAGACTTCATTAAGATAAAAAGTAGCAATACTTTTATCGAGTCTTTTGGACTGATATAAAGTTTGACTCGTTGCCCATTGACTTTGAAGACACTTTCATCTTCATTTTCAAGTTCAATCACTCCAGATGAGTAAACTTGACTAACCTTAAACGGACCTGACCACTTGGACTTAAGTTTACCTTGGAACAGTTTGAGTCTGGAGTTGAATAGAAGCACCAAGTCACCTTTTTGAAATTCCTTCTTTACAATTCTGCAATCATGGTATTTCTTCATTCGTTCCTTGTACAGGTCAGCTCTCTCATAAGCTATGAGATGGAACTCATCCATCTCATTATGCTACCCCAGTCTCATATTTGTTGCCTTATTTTAGTTCAGATTAAGACGCTTCAGCGCCTACAGTGCTTTATGCTCTATCTCAATCAGCAAATGACATGCTTTTCCATAAACCAATTGGTATGGCGACATGCCAATAGGTGTCTTGAAAGGTGTTCGATATGCCCATAATGCATCGTCCAACTTCCTAGACCAATCCTTCCATCTAGCAATCACAGTCTTGGCAAGGATATCCTTGATTTCCTAATTGGAGATTTCCACTTGCCCACTTATTTGTGGGTGATATGGCATAACTACCTTATGCTGTTTAGCTCCATATTTTACCAATGCAGCTCGGAATATCTTGTTGCAAAAGTGTGATCCTTTATCGCTTATGATGGTACGTGGTACCCCAAAGCGAGAGAAGATGTTTCTCCTCAAGAATGCAATGACTCACTTTCCTTCATTATCTTATAGAGCTACAACCTCGACCTATTTTGACATGTAGTCAACAATAACTAGTATGTACTTCATCCCAAATGAGCTCACAAAGGCCCCCATAAAGTCAATGCCCCAGACATCGAATAGTTCAACCTCTAACATCTTAGACATTGGCATTTAATAGAACTTTGAGATAGACCCTTGCCTTTGACATTGGTCACATCTCTTTACGAACTCATATGCATCCTTAAACAAAGTGGTCCAATAGTAACCACTTTGAAGCACTTTTTTGGCAGTACAATCACTAGTATGATGACCTCCAACTGGGGAAGTATGAGTCGCTTCCAGTGCACTTAACATCTCCACTTATGGAATGAATCTTCTAGTAATTCCATCCGCACACTACCGATAAAAATACGATTCATCCCAGAAATAGTGTTTCACATCATGGAGAAACTTTTTCCTCTGTTGGAAGGAAAGCTTCTCTGGCATTACCTCACTTACCACGTAGTTCACGAAGTCAGCATATCAAGGTACTTTTTCGAGCACTGCAACCAATTCTTTCTCATTCGAAAAGGAATTATCAATTTCAAGCTCGTCTTTTACTGCCTGCTCTCCTTCAAGTCTGGATAGGTGATCAGCCACCTGATTCTCACATCTCTTGTGATCCTTAACCTCGAAGTCAAATTCTTAAAGCATCAACACCAACCGGATCAACCTTGGTTTAGCATCCTTCTTCGCCATAAGGTACCTCAAGGCAGCGTGGTCAGTATGTACCACTACCTAGGTACCTAACAGATATGCCCCAAACTTCTCAAAAGCATACACCACTGCTAAAAGTTCCTTCTCTGTCATCGTATAATTCTTCAAAGCCCCATTTAGGGCCTTGATTGCATAATATATTAGATAAAACAACTTCTATCTCTTTTGTCCAAGAACAGCTCCAAGTGCTACTCCACTAGCATCATACATAATTTCAAATGGCTTCGTCTAATTAGGAGAAACAATAATTGGAGCTTCCACTAGTTTCAACTTAAGGTATTCAAATGACTTTCTGTAATCACCAGCAAAAACAAATTTGGCTTCCTTCTCCAAGAGTTTGCAAAGCGGGTTTGCAATCTTGGAGAAATCCTTCATAAATCTGCGGTAGAACCCTACATGGCCAAGAAAACTACGTACCCCTTTGACTGAGATAGGAGGTGGTAGTTTCTCAATCACCTCAACCTTTGCCTTGTATACTTCAATGCTTTTAGCTAAAATTCGGTGACCGAGCACAATGCCTTCCTTCACCATAAAGTGACATTTTTCCAGTTTAAGAACAAGGTTGAACTCTTCACACCGTTGTAATGCCCAACTCATATTTAGAAATCATAGTTCAAAGGAATCACCAACAATCAAGAAATCATCCATAAACACCTCCAGGGTGTCTTTGACCATATTAGAAAAGATTGACATCATGCACTACTGAAAAGTTGTCGGTGCATTACATAACCCAAAAGGAATTCTTTTAAAAACAAACATACCATATGGGCATGTGAATATCTTTTTATCCTGATCTTTAGGAGTAATGGAAATTTGGTTGTAATCAGAATACCCATCTAAGAAGCAGTACCACCCCCTTCCTGCCAACTGATCAAGCATTTGATCTATGAAGGGCATTGGGAAGTGGTCCTTTAAGGTTCATGAGTTCAGTTTGCAATAGTCCATATAGACTCTCCACCCAGTCACAGGACTGAGAGGAATCAACTTGTTCTTTTTATTTGCAACAACTGTCATGCCACTTTTCTTGGGCACGCATTGAACTGGGCTTACCCATTTACTGTCGGAAATAGGATAAACCACTTCTGTGTCCAACCACTTAATATTCTCCTTCTTAACCACTTCTTTTATTAGTGGGTTATGTTGGCACTGATGCTCGATGGTTGGGGTACAGTCCTCCTCTAGTTGTATCTTATGGGTGCAGATACCAAGGGGAATGCCAATAATGTCAGCAATAGTCCAACCTATTGCTTTTTTGTACCTTTGGAGCACCAAAATAAGTGCTTGCACTTGTTACTCACCCAAATCAGCTGCAATAATAATTGGTAGAGTGTTTCCATCTCCTAGAAACACATACCTTAAATGTCCGGGAAACTTTTTAATTCCAACATCGGTGGATCTTCAATGGACGGCTTAGCCGGTGGTGTTGTATTATTCTTCAGATCAAGATCGAGTTTCTTAGGAGCATAAGATTATGATCTCATTCCTGTCAATGCACAAATCATCTCTTTGTACTCCTCAATTCCCTCACGATCAAAATTCATCATCACTGCAGCTAGGGGCTCGATAACAAATCTTCCTCAATAGGTACCTTCTGATCATCCTTATAATATACATCAATAATTGAGAACACACACATTTTTTCTGCTGCTTCATTGATTAGCATACATCAAATCACACCACTTCATCATTTTACCTCAATAAGAGCTCATTCGCTTGCAGATCAATCAACACACTTTCGGTTGCGAGGAAAGGTCGACCCAAGATTATGGGCACCTTGAAGTCACCTGGAAATCCAAAATGATGAAATCCACTGGAAATATAAAGCTAGCAACCTTCACCTGCGCATCATATAAAGTACCAATAAGTTATTTTATCGACCTATCCGCCATCACAAGTCGCATGTTGGTGGGTGTGGGGTCTCCCAAACCCAACTTTTATACACAACTAGCAGCATCAGATTGATGCTAGCTCCCAAGTCGCATAGATCTTTAGCAAAGTCAAGAGGCCCAATAGTGTATGGGATTGTGAATGCTCCCGGATCTGCCTTTTTCTGCACTAGAGACCTTATGGAAATAGAACCACAATAATAGAGATTGTCCATCAGCTCAAAACTAACTGACCGCTACTTCGTTACAAGATCTTTCATGAATTTTGCGTACCTGGGCATTTGCTCCAATGCCTCCACTAATGGTAGATTAATAGTAAACTTCTTAAGCATGGTCATAAATTTGTCAAACTTTGTGTCATCGGCCTTTTTCTTCAACCAATGGGGAAATGGAGGTGGTGGTTTTAGAAGAGTGGTAACCTCCACTTCTGCCTCTTTTCCTTTATTCTTCTCTAACTCATCAACCTGTTGACTATTGGATGGTGCATCATCAATAAACTCATCTAATTTCCCAGACTCTACCAGATGATCAATCTCTACTTCTTCACTTTCATCTACTATTATATCAACCATAGGCTTGCCCACAGTAGGGCTTACCAATACCTTACCACTTCTAGTGGTGACTGCCATACATGACCCATTCTTTCTTGGGTTCTGCAATGTGTCACTTGGGAGGGTGCCAGCTTTTCTCTAATTGAATACAACAAAAAGTTGGTTCATCTGTTATTCCAACTATTTTATAGAAGAAAAGTGAGAGTCAACTAGCTAGTTTATTGAGGATAACTTACTTTTCATCTCATTTACCCCGGTACTTGTTGCTTCTACTCTCTTCAATAGCTTGGTCATCATGTCTTCCATAGAAATCTTCCCCGAACTAGTTACAACGGTCTCACAGTTTCTAGGAGGGACATACAACCCACTCCTGTCAGCCTTACTCTTTTAATTTCCTTGATCACGGTTTTTATATCCAAATTTATCATAATAGTTCTGACCTTGGTTTCCTTGGCCACTACCTCGGAAACCCCCCTAATTGTTCAAATAATTTGCCTCCTCCTCAGAAGCAGAGTCAGCCTTTCCCTATGATGCTACAGCTTTAACCTTCTCTGTCTTTCCTGATAACAAATATTTGGTGAGGAGATCTATATGTGTCTTCATGTGAGCTATGTATTGGTCACACTCTTCTTTTCTTTACCTCTGCTCTGTAGTTATGCCTATAGATACAGTGGAGCTTGCTACCTCAGAATCGCTGGTATGCCAAGCTCTACTTTGTTTTGTCATACGGTCAAGCATGTCATCTGCTTCAGGGAAGGTGAGATCCATGAATGACCCACCTGCTGTGTTGTCCATCACTTGCTTAGTTATAGAGTTCAAGGCCCGATACAATATCTCCATCAATTATACATTGGTCATCTGATGATTTGGGCACCACATAAGCTTCTTCTTGAATCTCTCCTAGGTCTCATAGAGAGCTTTAGTTAGAAGCTGTCTGAAATTGCTTATTTTATCTCTCAACTATGCTCTCTTGGATGGCAGAAAGAATTTTTCTAGAAAAGCATTTTTCAATTACCTCCAATTAGTAATAGAGTCGGGAGTTAGCCCATTCAACCATAGATTTGCCTCTCCAGATAGAGACAATGGAAATAGCAGCAACTGAATAGCATTTTTTCCTACCCCTGGGTTGTTAAATGACTTGCATGTTAAGATAAAATTAACCAAATGCATATTCGAGTCATCATCATCATCATCATCCAGATTAAATGGGGCAGCTTGGCGTTCTAGTCTCGCCCTCATAGGGCAATTTATGTTGATATTCCTATTTGTTGGTGCAGACAAATTATTTTTATGACAACTGTATTCTCTGACGACGGTGCAAAAATTTGATACGCCTAAATTACGTGTCAAATCCCACAGGGAATACCGTGTTCACTAAGTATTGTGACTATTATTAGACTGTTGATCTAAGGTTCAAAAATAAAGGGGGTTTGGAAATGTTAATAGTGTTCTTTTGTATTTGTGTTACACAAAACTCCAGCTACTGAGAGTAAATGTAGATGTAATTTTAATGAGAATGAATTAACTAGAATTATGCTCACCAAGATGTTCAAATAATTAGGGTTGTGAGTTTGTGTTCGAATTCTAACTTGTGTATTCAATTGCAAGAATTATTGAATTCTAAGAATTACCCACGTGTATCTCAACCTTATGTGTATTTTACCTTTTACTTCTCTCGAACTTAAAGGATTCATGCATTATTCAATAACACTCTCATGAGGTTTGATCTTTTTAAGACATCAACCCATTAACCCAAAGGGTAAACCTATGGAGTTCATGTGAATCCCTTCTTTTCTCAACATCCACTTTCTTGTCAGACAAGTGGAGTTCATGGGCTCACTTCTCAAGTTTGCAACCAAGAGATGTCATTAAAATGAAGAAAGATTCATGCAATTTCGATAGATGTTAGAAATCAAACCCATTTACAACCCCAAAATAGTTCTCTACATCAAGGCTCCCATAACCCTAGTTATGGGAGTTTAGCTACTTATCACTATATCAGAAATCAAAGTTATATTGATGTTCATAAATAACTTCAGAAGAGTACTTCCAAAAGTCACAATATTGTTCTTCTTAATCTTTGATGGAAAATATGAAAACTAATAATCAAATCTCAATCTCTAGATTCAAATCCAAATAAAAAGTAGTACAAAACTCTCACTAGAGGAGAAAGTATGAAACTGAAGACCAAAAGTGTGGAATAAACCCTAATACTTTGTATCTATATGATTCCAGAACTGGGGTTTTAAAATTCAAACTCAAATTCTCAGTGTTATGGTGATGGGTCAAGCAATGGTTCATCGTAGGTTCGACGGTCCATCGCCTGCACCATCGTGGGTTTCCAGTGACTCCCTGCTCTACTTCTGGGTGATGGGTAGTGGGATGAAACATCACAATGTCGATGGTCCATCGCCTGAATCATCGTAGGACTTCCACTGATGATTTTTTTTGTATCTTAGCGATGGTTCAAACTGACGGTTCGTCACGGGGTCGAAGGTCCGTCGCCTATACCATCGTAGGATTTCCAGAGTCTATGCCTTCTACTTTTTGTCGATGATTTAGATCGACGAATCGTCGCAAGGTCGATGATTTATTGCCTAAACCGTCGCTACTCATTTTACTTTTGTTCTACTCAGATTATTCAAGTTATCCTTCACACTCAGTCCTTATCCTGAAAGCAGTAAAATACCATGTTAAATACAATAATGGTTGTTGAAAACACACAATTATCCTAATAAAAAGACCTAAAATATTCCGGTAAAAGCCGAAACATCACATGTGCTCTTGATTTAAAAAGTAGTTGGGATAAGCATTTGCCATCGATTGAGTTCACTTATAATAACAGTTACTATTTTAGCATTCAGAAGGCCTCATTTGAGGCTCTTTATGATAGGAGATGTAGATCACCCATAGGTTGGTTTGAAGTGGGTAAGGCCGCTTTACTTGGGCCCAATTCAGTGCTTGATGCTATGTAGAAAGTTAAGTTAATTAGAGAAAGATTAAAAACAGCTGAGAGTCGCCAGAAATCATATGCAGATATGAGAAAGAGGGACCTCGAGTTTGAGGTTGGTGATTTTGTATAGTTGAAAATTTCACCCATGATTAGGCAAAAAAGGGAAGCTTAGTCCCCGGTATGTTGGCCCCTATTGTATTCTGAGTCATGTTGGGAAAGTCGCTTATGAGCTTGAGTTGCCTGCAGACTTGTCAACCGTTCATCTTGTATTCCATGTCTCTATGCTTAAGAAGTGCATCAGTGACTTCACGTTGTAGTTTCTTTAGAAATCTCAGATATTCAAAACAGCCTTTCATACGAAGAGATTCCAGTTGAGATTTTAGATCATCAGATCCATACACTAAGGAACAAAGAAGTTTCCTTGGTCAAAGCTCTTTAGTGGAATCAGTACGTTGAGGGTGCTACTTGGTAAGCAGAAGAGGATATGTGAGCCAAGTACCCTCGCCTCTTCTCTGCAAACTCAGATTTAGCCGAAGGTAATACTCTTCCTTGATTCAGTTCTTTTCTAATCATGTATTCAGCTATATAGTTTTCCTCATGTAGGTTCATGCACTCACAAAATTTCTCAGAAGCTCAAAATGATTTAGATTCAGTTTTGAAAATTATTTTAGTTGTGCATGCTATCATATATCCTCAGATTCCTTAGTATTCTTAGTCTAACTAGCAATATTCGAGGATGAATATTTCCAAGGAGGAGATATTATAATACCCCATAATTTTTCTAGCTTAAATTCATCTCTAGAACTTTAAGGGATAGCTTCAAAAATGAATATTATTTATTTGGTGTGGAATTCTTCAGATTTATACCTCCCATTGTGTGAAAAATCGAATAAGCTTCGCAACGATATAAGATTCGCCTAAATCCCATAACCGAGTAAGAAGTTATGACTATTTTAAGTTTCAGTCGTAAAATATCATGATTTGGGCCCTTAGCGCATCGCGGAGAAACACAAAATCACAATTGTCAATTTTCAATGAGACTCCGCAATTTTGGTGTGTCGCGGAGAGGCCTAATTTTTTGTTTGGCAATTTTCAGTGAGACCTCACGATACTGACACGTCACACCCGTGGTCAAAATGACAAACTAAAGGGCTCCGCAATTGTGGCGCGTCACAGTAAAAGCCTAGTTCTCGCTCGTTCATTTTTCAGTGAGCCACCACAATAGTGGCGGTTCATGGTGGCTACCCAGTTCGCAAAGAGTTTATTTTTACAATTTCTTTTAAAAGATTAAAGGGGGTATTTTGGTCAATCCTCAGGGCCCTAATCCATCCAAAACACATCATTAATCATATACCAAAGCACTTTATGCTTATTTCATCACTTTTTTCTCAACAGAAAACCCTAGATCATCAAACTTTATCCCCAAGAAATCCAAATTTCCTTCATTAATTCTCCAAAGAAATTCAAGATTAAGGATTCCCAATACAAGAACTCTAAGAATTCATCTTTCAAGCATCAATAGAGATCCAAGATTCAAGCTTTTTATGAAAGATCATCAATTAAGTTTATATGGGGTTATGAACAAGGACAATCCTTTCATCCTTGTGCACAAAACTTATTTTAATTACAAATTTACTGAAATTTATATGATTTCCCATGAAATTGAAGCTAGGGTTTATACGCATTATTGTTATTTACAAGCTTATGATATTTCCAATGATTTAGAAGTTGAATTACATGATTATGCTCTTAATTTTATGCATATTGCAGAAATTTCCAAATTTTAAATTGAATTATCAACGTTTACATTATCAAGCATGAATATTTTGATGTTTTAACATGAGTTTGATACATGGGTCATTAAGCCCTAATTAAAGATTGCTATTTCATAAATTGTTGTGCTAGAAGCACCCTATGACTAGATTCCCTTCAAATTATTGATAATGATTTGACCTTTTGATCTTAGAATAGATATGAAATTCACTTTACAGATTCAGATTACAGATTTAGCTTTACAGATATACAGTTGGTTTTCATTATAAACCATTAGATTATTTTAAAAGTGGATTTTCATCAGAATGAGCATACAAATTTAATGGGTGTAGTATTTAGTACCAAGATGAGTACGTTACTACATTTTCATACCCCAGAACTACGTGCCAATGTAGGATTTAGTTTATTTCCACTTCTACGTGTATGACACATATGTGATCACTCAGATAGGTTATACTCTCTAGCAAGAGTATGACTCCTCTCCCCAATGTAAGGATTCTTCCTTAGAAAGACGAGACATTGGACTCCATGAATGCTCATATGGTTTATGTCCGTTAAGAGAACCCCCCTAAGATAAAGCATTTTCCAGATTTTAGAAACTAAGTATAAAGGCTCACAAACTTACTCAGATATTATTTTACTTAAGGTCTTAGTTACAGAATTACAACTTTTAGTTTTTTCAGACATTAAAAGGTGAGCCCTTTTTATTTAGCCTATTTGATTTGAGAATAAGAACAGAATACAGATTTCTGAACTAAGTGTTGTGACTCACAAGATTTACAGTATATGCTTTATTATTTATGATTTATTATCTTCAGATTTTCGATTACTCGAGCCTATGTGAGTCATTTACATTTAGCATGCATGATTTTATAAATTGTGATGATATTGTTTACTTATTACATTCACCCCCATATACTTAGTACATCATCAAAGTACTAATCCACATATACGTCTATGTGCTACATTGTCTCATAATGTAGGTTCAGGTGCTCAGTCTCAGTAGCGTGAGTGATTTTCAAGCATCTCATCTATATCCCTGCAGTTGATGAGTCCTCATAGTTTGGGGACTTAACTATTCATGTTTTTAGTTTATTAATAGATGTTTTTGTATTCATTTCAGACAGTTTGAGTCAGCTGAGGCCTGTCCCAGTGGCTCTCTAGATTTAGTCAGTAGAGGCTTATCGGACTACTAGATTCAGTATTCAGATTTTTTAGTATTGTTTCACCAAGACTCTTGAGATTATTATGTTTCAGACATACCCAGTTATTTCAGATAGATTTTTCGCATTTTCTATGATTTTATACTTATATTTCCCTATTTTGAGATTCAGATTTAGTAGAAGGAATCCAAGGTTAGCTCAGGACTACTTGTAGTTCGGAGTACCGTGTGGCATCCCAAAAACTAGATTTCGGGGCTTTACATAATTCGTATGGAGCTAGATAGATTTTGAGGGGATGGACAGTGATTTGAGGATAATAATATCATTAACCAAGTTAATGCATGTATTGAAACACTTGGTATTACTGATATATGAAAAAGGATAGTATTAGTAATGCATACCTCAATACACATTAGAGTGCATAACTGATGCAAGCATGAGTTATGCCTAGGCTAAAAAATTGTACCATACAAGATATTAGTAGTACACATTAACTAATGCATGCATTATTTTTACCAATACACTCTACCAAACAACCCCTAAATCTTTAACAAGAATAATAATTAATATAAAAAAATTTCAATTAAAAGAAAAAGAGAAAAGACATCTTCCCCCTCCCCCCGAACTTGTCCGCTCAACTTACTTTAGCACTTAAACTTAACTTCTGTTTATTTACCCCCTCTCCCTTAACATCTTTAAAGTGTATTAATTTCACCCCTCAAAACTGAATACCACTCTCAAAACGGAGAGTGTGTTACACTCGCCTACACATCAACACCACGTCAATGCCATGTCGGAGCTACGTCATTTCCACGTAAGAAGTTTAAGTTTTCTAAAAAAAAAATATTAATCCCGCACATATTATTTTTATATATTTTTTTAAAAGAATAAAAAATATATATATTTACTATTTTATTTATATAAATATATATTTATATGTATATATATCTAATAAAAAAGGCACCCCCACCTCCATTTTCTTTCTTCTTCACACCCCCATCTACCCCACCCCCTACCCTGCAACACAGCCCCCTTCCCCCTTTCTATTTTCTTCAAACCACCCCACCTCTCCCCTTACCTCCCTTTTCTATCTTCTTCAAACTTAAAGCACATTACCAATAGCCATTGTTGTTGTCCATTAACCAAAAAGAAAACACCAATTATTCCTTCATCAAACCACCAATTCAAGAAACAAAAATGCAATAGCATCATCATGTTCCAATTCAAAACTCTTCATTCTGACATATTCCAGCAAAACTCACCGGAAAATGATTAAAACAAATCCATAAAAGAATATACGCACACCATTAACACCACCATCATCATTAACACCGCCGCTAATAACTTTTCTTCAATTTCAATTTTGTTTCAAATTTTTAAATTCATGAAGATAACTTTTAATTTTAGAAATTCAATTTCATTCTTTTCTAATGATCTTAAGTCAAAAGGTTTAAGAAGGAGAAATTGAAGGTGGGGTGAAGGATTTTGTAATTGAAGGAGAAGAAATTGGGGGTTTGGAGGAGAGGGGGTGGGGCTGGAGGTAGTGAAATTGATGGTTGAAGGAGAAGGGGGGTTGGTGGTGGCGGGTTTAATTTGGAGAGGAAAAGTTATGGTGGGGGTGAGGGTAGAAGAATAAGATGAGAACTATATATATATATATATATATATATATATATATATATATATATATATATATATATATATATATATATATATATATATATATATATATATATATATATATATATATATATATTAGAAAATGGGGCCATATCAGTTTTTAAATAAAAAAATGCACTTTTTTTTTAAATTTCACGTCAGCTTGAGGGGTGAAAATAATACAATTTAAAGATGTTAACAGGGATAAATAAACAGGAGTTAAATTTAAGTGCTAAAATAAGTTGAGCGCATACGTTCGGGCGTGGGATGATGTCTTTTCTCAAAAGAAAAATAATAAAATGGGCTAAAATAGAAAAGAGGAAGTATTGTAGTCGTTAAAAAGATACTTACTGAAAAAGTGAGTTAATAACAAGCTAATCCTCTTTTCCACATTTTTTTTCCCAATAATCTTTAGAAATTTACTTGGGGATTTTTTCGTATGAAAATCCGCAAGAAATATCCTTTCCCTACACGAAATTTAACCAAAAAAATCTTGAGAAATTTAATATTTTTGCGAGAAAATTCTTAGGTAATTTATATATATGTGGGTTTTAAATTCCCATCTAATTTATTTGGAGAAATTTAAAAATCTGCGGGTAAAAATTATCCACGAAGGTTTTGCCATCGGATTTTTTTAGTAGAAGAAAAATCGACAGAAAGTTAAGTTATCTAATTTTCATATATAATCCGCAAATAAATTCCCATGTAATCTGCATTTTTCTAGTAGTGATTATCCATAAGTGATTTTTCTTCAATTTTTTCATTCTTTAATTGAAAAGAATTTTACATTACTAAGTATTAAAGAGTTACACCTCTCCAAGGTATTTATCAAGAATAAGTTCTTCCAATTGTTTAGGAATGATTGATTTCTTAGGCGTTGTACCTAAACTAAAAACACCATTATTTAGGAATTGAGAAAATATAACTATTATTAGGCCTACCACAATGTTTTGGTACTCAAAGACAAAATATTTATTAGCTATAAAATTTTATTTTAAAAAATATTTTTCATGGCTAAACGACCACAATTGCTACTATAAGTTTTAACACATTACAATAATTAATATTAGCTACGTAGTTATACTATGTAAAATATTATGGCTATATCATTAACTATTGCACTAGTTTTTTGTATGTTGAAGCAACAATATATATTTAGCCATAATATTTTATTCTAATTAATTTATTATGGCTAAAAGGTTACGATTACTATAGAAAGTTTTAATTTGTAGCAAAAATTAATAATTAGCTACGAAATTATATTATAGCAAAAGAAATATGGCAAATCATTTAACTATTGCCACAATTTTTAATAACTTGAAGCAAAAAAATTATTTAGCTATAATATTTTATTTTAAATATTTTACTGTGGCTAAAAGTTCACTATTGCTACAATAACTTATATTGCATGGCAAAACTTATTATTAACTATAAAATTTTAGTGTAGCAATAAAGTTGTAGCTATTTAGATAGTTATTTCTACGATTGCAAATAATTGTAGCAAAATTGAAGAATTAGCTTTGTTAATTTAATTTTTGCAGATAATTTTTTTTATGAATTTGTAAATAGCTATAAAATTCAAAGTTTTATAGCTATTACTAGTTAATAGCTACGATCTCTAAATTCATAGCTTAGATTTTATAGCTATAGATACATTTTGTTGTAGTGCTAGCTCTTGGGATCTCCAGTCTGTTAGATAGAGTTACTGCCGTGATAACTTATCCTAGGCCACAAATTCATTCCCTTCGATGATCTCTCAACTCTCTCTCTAGTTAGGTCTTTTGTAAGTGGATTCAACACATTATCCTTTGACCTCACATAGTCAATCGTGATAATTCCATTAAAAAGTAATTCTCTAATAGTATTATGTCTCCATTTTATATGATGAAATTTACCGTTATACATTATGCTTCCTGCCCTACGTATTTCTTCTTGACTATCACAGTGTATGCATGCTAGTGTCAATGGTTTGGGCCTATAAGGAATATCTTTCAAGAAACTTCAGAGCTATTTAGCTTCTTCACCGACTTTATCTAATGCGATAAATTTATATTCTCTTGTAGAGGGAAAATGACATGTCTGTTTGAATGATTTTCAATAGACTACTCCTCCACCAAAAGTAAATACATATCCACTCGTGGATTTTACTTTATTTGATTTGGTGATCCAATTTGCATCAATATATCCTTCAATTACTACTGGATATTTGTTATAATGCAAGACATAGTTTTGAGTATGTTTTAGATACCCCAATACTCTTTTCATTGCCATTCAATGAGTTTTATTGAGATTACTCATGTACCGACCCAATTTAGTAATAGTGCATGCTATGTCTGATCAGGTACAATTCATCATATACATCAAACTTTCCAACACTCTTGTGTAGTTCAATTGTGAGTCACTTTTGCCTTCATTCTTTTGAAATGCAAAGTTCACGTCTAATGGAGTCTTGGCAATATTGAATCAAAATACTTGAACGTGCCAAGTACCTTTTCAATGTAATGAGATTGTTACAATGCTAATCCTTGTGGAGTTCTATGAATTCTTATCCCTGATTACATCAACAACTCCAAGGTATGTCATATCAAACTTGCTCTCAAGTATTCATTTTGTAGCATTTATGTCAGATATATCTCTACTGATAATCAACATGTCATCTATATACAAATAAAAAATAACTTTGTGAATTGAAGTGTCTTTAATGTAAACACATTTATCACATTCATTTATCTTGAAATCGTTTGCCAACATGGTTTGTTTAAACTTTGCATGCCACTGTTTGGGTGCTTGTTTTAGTCCAGAAAGTGAGTTAATAAGTTTGCACACTTTCCTTCCTTTATCAGGAACCACAAAATCCTCAGATTGTTCCATGTAAATTTCTTTCTCGAATTTTTTATTTAAGAAAGTTGTTTTCACATCCAATTGATGGATTTCAAGATCATATACCACCGCTAAAGCAACCAACATCTGATGGATGTTATTCTTATTAGTGGAGAGTATGTGTCAAAATAATCAAGATCTTCTTTTTTACTAAAGTCTTTCACAACAAGTCTTGTCTTGTATTTGTTAATAGTACCATCATCCTTCATCTTTCTTTCGAAGATCCATTTAAAACCTAAAGGTTTATTTTTTGAATGAAGAATAATCAACTCCCAAGTATGGTTGCTTATAATTAAATCAATCTCACTGTTGACTGCCTCTTTCCAAAAGGATGGGTTCGAAGATGACATCTCTTCTTTAAACGTTGAGGCTCATTTTCAAGAAGAAATGTTACAAAATTTGATTCGAAGGAAGTCGATGCTTTTTGACGTGTACTACGCCTTGTATTCTCATCAATTAAGTATATTCTCATTTGATTCATCTCGAGGTCGCTTAAACCCTCTACTAGATAGCTTATGTCCAATTTTATATGGATAAATGTGTTCAAAGAATTCAACATTATCTAATTTAATTACCGTATTCTTAGGAATATCTGGATGTTTGAATTTATGAATCAAAAATCGACTTGCTTTGCTATTTGTAGCATATCTTATGAAAACAAAGTCCACAGTTTCTTATTCTATTTTTTTCTTTTTAGGTATTAGGAACTTGGACTTTGGTTAGACACCCCTACACTTTAAAATATTTCAAGTTGGGTTTTATTCCTTTTCATTTTTCATATGGAATGGATCTTGTCTTTCTATGGGGCACTCTATTGAGTATTCGATATGTTGTAAGTATAGTTTTCCTCCACAAGTTTTGCAATAAGCCTGAACTTATGAGTAAGGCATTCGTCATTTCATTCAATATTTGGTTTCTCTTTTCTGCAATTTCATTCGATTGAGGTGAATATGGGATAGTAGTTTAATGGACAATTCTAATTTCTAAACATATTTTTCGTAAAGGAGATTCATACTTTCCACCGCTATCACTTCTTATCATTTTGATCTTTTTATTCAACTGATTTTCAACTTCGGTTTTATATTGCCTAAATGTGTTATTTCTTCATACTTATCATTTAACAAATAAACATAACAATATCTAGTGCAATCATCAATAAAAGTTATGAAATACTTTTTTCCACCACGAGATAGTGTTTACTTCATACCATAAATGTCAGTGTGGATTAAGTCTAAGTGATTGGAATTCTTTTCAATAGACTTATACGGATGCTTAGCATACTTAGATTCCACACATATTTAACACTTTAATTTATTGCACTCACTTCAAAACTAATCAATTTTTGCAAGATTTTTTGTAATTGATATGTCCTAAACTACTCTGTCATATATTATTTGACCCGAGCATATAAGAAGAAGCCTTAGCTTTTTTATTTCAATAGTCATTACATCAAGTTTGAAAAGACCTTCATTGAGATAGTACTTTCCTACATACGTTTTATTCTTTCTTATTACAACTTTCTCTGAAACAAACATACACTTAAATTTATTTTTAACAAGAAATATTGTCGATACTAAGTTCTTCCTAATAGTAGAAACATGAAGAACATTGTTGAGAGTCAACACCTTGCCGGAAGTCATTTTTAGGATTATCTTTCCACTTTCTTCAACCTTGGTTGTTGCATTATTTTCTATTAAGATCACTTTTTTAGAATCAGTGGTATTATAAGTTGCAAGAAATTCTTTATCCTCACAAACATGTCTAGTGGCTCCTTAATCAAACCACCATTCATTTGAATTTCCAAATAGATTGCATTCAGTGATCATAGCACACAGATTTTCAATCTTTTCGATTGCTTCCAACATGTTTATCTAATTTTTTTTCTTATTGTTATTCAGAACTTGATGATTTAGAGCTTTGTGGCCAATATCACTTCAATTGTAGCTACCTTTAAACATTTTTTTGGTTTGTTCTATCTCTTGCAGACTTCTTCATCTTGTTATTACTTGGAGAATCATCCTTAACAGAATTTGCAACCATCATTGATGATTTCTTATTACACTCATTGTCCTTCTCTATCTAGGGACGACTCACAAGATCTTTCAAATTAGAAATTAATTTTCAAACTTTATTTTTTCCAAAACATAGGGATCTCTACTTGTGAATATTTGCATTTCAAGTTTGGTTAGCCAAAATGATATCAGTTGTTTCCATTTTTTGAATTTTACACCAAAATATTTTTTTCAATTTCTCTGTCATTTTCATTACTAGAGCAATATTTGAGTGACTTAATGATACAACATTGATTGCCGTTAGGACAAAATTATTCACAATCAAATCAATTTGTTGTTCAGTTTCATTCATCATTTTTCATCAATATTTGACATACACTTTAGTATTTCAAAATACTAACATAAAGACATTAATCTTTAACCAATTTAGTTCTAGTAAATGATGAAGTTTTTATATCTTCAAATCATCAACCAAATGAACTTTGAAACTTGACGAAGTTTTATGACTTCAAACCAAAATTAAATTCAAATAGAGTGAAACTCCATAGGTTTTAAACTCTAGAAATTAATATAGATATTTTAGCGAATCGGTGAAGTTTGTGTATTCTTCAAACTAAATTCCCACACTGATTTCTAGGTGAAGCTTTTATATTCTTCAAACCGAGGGAGTAGAAATCAAAAAATTTTAGTCTCCACAGAATCAGATCCAATACAAATTTACTAAGTACTTGATTTATAAATGGTGATTTTTTTCCCACCAAACAAGCACAAGAAAAAAGTAAATATTTTTTATCATTATTATTTAATTTTCTTAGAGAAAATGCTCTATTTTCACCTTGAACTATACACGAAAAGGTTGAGACACAACTGAACTTTAGGAGGGTCCTATTACCCTTTTGGACTAACTAAAATCATATTTTTGACAACCTTAGTTGCCTATATGGTACATATGTGGCAAAACACACTGAAGGCTCCACGTAGACACAAGTGTGTGCTACGTAGGTAATAAGGTTGTCTAAAATATGATTTTAATTAGTCCGGGGAGGGGGGGGGGGAGGGGATAGGATCGTCCTAAAGTTTGGATTTATCTCAGCCTTTTCGCATATAGTTCAAGGTGGAAATAGTGCATTTTCCCATTTCCTTAAGAACTTCAAACACAAGTTCGAATTAATCATATGAAGAATCAAATGAAGTTGTAACTCTGTATTCACAACTTTGAATAGGTTCAACGCAACTTATGAACATCAACAAAATGAAGTTCAAACTATTTTCTGGAAAATAGCAAAATCAAACATTTAGAAAAAGAGAAAGAGTAGAAAAATTCAAGTCCACCGAATTCACGGTGTGTCCTTAAGAAAATTATTCCCCTCAAGTACCCGAGGTTTAGAATAGACCGTCCCAGGATAAAATGAATCACTTCAACAGAAGAGTAGTACCTAAAATTCTATGAATTGCGAATGCACTCAACGGTTGCCAATCAAACACATTAGATTTTTTTTCAAGAAAGAGAAGTGTTCTTACTTCAAAATTTAATGCATATACCTAAGAAAAAATTCAGGTATTTATCGTCATCAAGGTGTTGCTTCATGAATAGAAGTAATGGTTTAGAAAGGTGCATGATGATAGGCGTATTTACACGCCTAAAGTGCTATAATGTACCCATATTTTAGCTAAGTTTTAAGGACAAAATATATAATTCATGCACTTTTAGTCCTTTTTCCTGTGAGTGAGCTAACAAACGTGATTAGCAAGTTTTCAGGTATAAATAATGCAGATTTCAGCATTTTATGGATAACTTGACGCCAAAGGAAGCTTCACGAAAGAAGGGAAGGAGAGCTTGGATGCCTAGGACTAAAAGTGACGCATGGAAAATCTGTCCCGGTAAAAACAGCAATTCTAAAGACTTTGGGGATCAGCAGTAACTTAATAGGATTAGGATAATGATGCAGTAACCTAGTAGGATTAGGTTAAATAATGTTGTGGCTTAGTAGGAATAGGATATGGGTATGATAAATACCCTATTTTGCTGGAGCTTTTAAGGAGGATGATTATTCCATCAATCATTCAATAATTACAACAATTCTCTTTCAATTAATTCTTATTACTTTCTCTTCATCTATTCGATTTTAAATTTTCACAACAAGAGAAATACTACTTTGAAAGGAAATCATGCCACAAGCCCTACCAACATATACTACACGTTCTATCCTTATATTGGTATGATGATAATGACTATTGTGATTTCCATTGCACTCATGAGTAGCTAAACTTCTCTGTTGGGGTTATGGAAGCCTTATGAGATACTATCTATTGCTATGAGTTTGTGAATTCTTGACTCGTATGCTGCTTATATCATTATACTCTTCATCTTAATGCAAATTCTTGTGGTTGCAAACACATAGAATATGCCAGTATAGCATTAACTTGTTCAAAAGAAAAGTTATATATCTGGAAAAGAGATAATGTCAAGGTAATAAGGCACCAACCCCTGTTAAAAAGTTAGTGTCGTAACTGGATTAACCTCTTGGAGAATTTGTACCGTTAGATACGCTTTAAGCTCGAAAGAGTTAAAGTGAAATAATCCTTGATGGTCGAAAGACGCCTGGATTTACCATAGAATACAATTCTCTATAAGCACATGCATATCTGAATTCCGCATAACTCATAGCCAATAGAGACGTATAACTCATAAGGTGGACAAAACCCAAACTCTCAATTCTCATTGGTTAAACATCTTACTAAACATTCTTTCTTTTTACTTTGCTATTTCCATTTTTTTTACTTTGTTATATTATTGCACGCTACAATCCCCCCTTTTTACGAAACTTTCACCAAAAGTCTAATAATCTTTGCTTACTTAGTGACCAAGTATTCTCTGTGGGATTCGACACCTAACCCATTTGGGTTCTATATTTGACAACGACCGCTTACACTCTGACGAGAGATGTAGTTTGAGCGTTATTAAATTTTGGCGCCGTTGCCGGGGAATACGGTTGTCAACTAAGTTCGTGATAATTACTAGACCCTTTGGTAAAAGATTCTCGTACTTTACTTTTAGTTGTTGTTTTTGTTTTCTGCAGGTTTTTATCCAGTGCATGCCCCATACTCGAAGTTCTGGTCAACTATTATTACCTTTCAATCCTGAACCACATCGTATTGGGAGAATGGAGGCTCATCAGGAAATTGAAAGAAGGGCTGCTTAACAGGAACAGGCTAGACTAGCTGCTCTGGCCGCCGCTCAAGTGCATCAACAGAATATTGATAATCCTGGGCGAGCAACAAATCCTGACATGAGGATCTAGGTTATGATGAGTTACTAAACTCTAGGCGTGATGCTGAGATGGCGACACCAGCCAATAAAAGAGATCGTCAAGCTAGGTTCAGGCCTGAACGCCGAGCCATACCATTCGATGATGATGATGATGATCTTGATGGAGCAGGTGCCACAGGAGCCATTATTCCTCCGCCATTGGCACCCGGAGCCAAGTTCAACATCACGAGCACCATGATTCAGTTATTGCAACTCAAGGGATTATTCGGTGGACTAGCAGGCGATGATCCGAATATGCATCTGATCAACTTTATTTCTACATGCAAGTCATTCGACAATCCTGGCGTTGGACAGAATGCAATTCGGTTGCGCCTATTTCCATTGTCTCTATCTGGGGAGGCAACTCTATGGTTGAACGGGCTGACTCCTGATTCTATCACTAATTGGAGGCAATTGAAAGACTCTTTCCTAGAAAGATTCTTTCCACTATCCAAGAGAGAAGAATTGAGAGATGAAATCAGCAATTTTCGACAGCTTCCAACTGAAGCCCTCCACGAAACATGGGAGAGATTCAAGAAGAATCTTATGAGGTGCCCAAACCATCACATGACCAATGTTCACTTGATTGAGATACTATATAGATCCTTGAATTCAGTAACCAAACCTGTGGTGGATAATGCGGCCGGAGGATCATTTATGGACCTCACCTTTGTTCAGGCAAGTGATATGCTAGACGGGATGACGAAGCAAAGTAGGGCGTGGCATACCAGAGATTCTGAGGTAGCAAGCCCTACTTTTTCGATTGGCATGACTGCAGAACAAAAGAGAAGAGAAGAAAAACGTAATCAAGATTTGGTGCACATGAAAACAAAATCAGATCTTCTTACAAAGCATCTACTATCAGGGAAGACCAAAAAAGTTAAAGCAGTTGCGTCAAAAGGAAGAGAGGAATCCAATTCTGAGGAAGAAGCCAACTACATGAACAATCAGGGGGGTTTCCGAGGCAATGCCCAAGGAAACCAAGGTCGGAACTATTATGATAATTCTGGAAACAAGGATCGGGATCAAGGTAGTTGGAAGAACAAGACTGACAGGAGTGGCGTGTATATTCCTCCTGGACGACGAGAGGCCACTGCATCTAGTTCGGGAAATATGTCAATGGAAGATATGATAGCTAAGCTGTTGAAGGGAGTGGAAGCAACCAGCACGGGAGTAAATGAGGTAATAAATGACTTGGCCTCAATGAAGCAATTAGTTGACTCACATTCCACTTCAATAAGACAGCTGGAACAACAATTGAGTCAAATTTCAGCCACATTAAATCAAAGAAAAGCTGGCACCCTACCGAGCGACACAGTGCAAAACCCAAGAAACGATGGAACATGCATGGCTGTTACTAGCAGAAGTGGTAAGGTGCTGGAAAATTCATCCCAAAGCAAGCAAGTGGCCGAAGATATCGTAGGAGATGACGCCGTCGAAACTAATGAAGACATTCATAACCTCAGTCCTCGACGTCCACAGCCTGAAAAGATCTCCAAACCTAAGCATGATGAAAAGAAAGTCATGGAGAAAACAATTCCCCTTCCACCACCTCCTTTTCCGCAAAGATTAAAGAAGAGAGCTGATGATACCAAGTTCAATAAATTCATGTCAATGTTAAAACAGCTGACCATTAATGTTCCCTTGGTTGAGGCACTAGAACAAATGCCAGGCTACGCAAAATTTATGAAGGATCTTTTAACAAAGAAGGGAGCAGCAAGTGGTGAGTTGACAGATGTTGTTCATCATTGTAGTGCAATTGCTACCAGATCACTAGTTCAGAAGAAGGCAGACCCAGGAGCCTTCACTATTCCTTACACTGTCGGATCTTTGAATTTTGCCAAGGCATTATGCGATTTAGGAGCCAGCATCAATTTGATGCCATTATCCATTTACAAAAAGTTGGGGTTGGTGAAGGTTTCTTCATTCATCTTTCCGGCGGACTTCGTTATTTTGGATTTTGAGGTAGACTCTGAAGTTCCCATAATCTTGAGGCGCCCTTTCCTTGCAACAGGAAGTGTGCTTATTGATTTAAGAGCTAATGGGCTTCTATTCCAAATGAATGAAGAAGTAGTCCGCTTTGATGTAGGTAAATCAATGAAGCAACCCAAAGATCTGAACGTGTTCTCGGTAGTTGATGTTTATATTGATGATGAGAAAGAATTACCCGTAGAGGAGCAACTTGTTGATGACCCATTGGAGGTTGTGCTTATGAATGTTGAGCATAAGGATGCTGAAAATTATGAAGAAACTATTTGTGCTCTAACAAGATTAGGGTCATATCCTCATGCTCCCAAGAAGCTGGACCTTGATCTCAAAAACCGACCAACACCACCAGCTAAACCATCTATTGAGGAACCACCCACGT
This sequence comes from Capsicum baccatum var. pendulum, assembly GCA_030864225.1. NCBI lineage: Eukaryota > Viridiplantae > Streptophyta > Magnoliopsida > Solanales > Solanaceae > Capsicum > Capsicum baccatum. Next base: position 158,596,238 of record CM061561.1, on the reverse strand, counting down.
TAGAATTGAAGGAGCTGCCTAGTCATCTAAAGTATGCATTCTTAGGAAGTGGTAACAAACTTCCGGTTATTGTGGCAGCAGATTTGGGTGAGCAGCAAGTTGCAGCTCTCATCACGGTTCTACGAAAGTACATGAGAGCCATCGGTTGGACCATCGCTGATATCATTGGTATTCCGCCTGGGATTTGTACACACAAGATTCATCTTGAAGAAAATATCTTACCCACTATTGAGCATCAAAGGCATCTGAATCCACCTATGCAAGAGGTGGTGAAGAAAGAAATTATTAAATTGTTAGATGCAGGGGTTGTGTATCCAATCTCCGACAGTAAATGGGTAAGCTCGGTACAATGTGTACCAAAGAAAGGTGGCATGACGGTAGTTACAAATTAAAAAAATGAGTTAATTCCACTCAAACCTGTCACAGGGTGGAGAGTATGCATGGACTACCGTAAGCTGAATTCATGGACCCTTAAGGATCACTTTCCAATGCCCTTTATTAACCAAATGCTTGATCGATTAGCAGGGAAAGGATGGTTTTGTTTCTTAGACGGTTATTCCAGCTATAATCAGATATGTATCGCCCCTGAAGATCAAGAGAAGACAATGTTTACATGCCCCTATGGTACGTTTGCCTTCAAACATATGCCATTTGGGCTATGTAACGCACCCGCCACTTTTCAGCGTTGTATGATGTCCATTTTTTCTGATATGGTGGAAGACACACTGGAGGTATTCATGGATGATTTCTTAGTTGTGGGTGAGTCATTTAAATCGTGCTTGACAAATCTAAGTATGGCGTTGCAGAGATGTGTTGAATTCAACCTAGTGCTGAATTGGGAGAAGTGCCACTTTATGGTGAAAGAAGGTATTATTCTTGGGCATAAAATCTCCAAAAGAGGAATTGAAGTGGATCGAGCTAAAATCGAAGTTATCAAGAAACTACCACCCCCAATTTCGGTCAAAGAAGTTCGTAGTTTCCTCGGTCATGCAGGTTTCTACCGAAGGTTTATCAAAGACTTCTCCAAAATTGCTAGTCCATTATGCAAACTTTTGGAGAAAGATGCAAAGTTTAACTTCAATGAGGATTGTATAAAGGCATTTGAATGCCTCAAAGAGAAGCTAATTGAAGCTCCTATCATGGTAGCATCAGATTGGTCTTTACCGTTTGAAGTCATGTGTGATGCTAGCAGGGTAGCTTTGGGTGTTGTACTTGGCCAGAGAAGAGAAAAGTTAGTCCATCCAATCTACTACACGAGTAAGGTCTTGAACGAAGCCCAGAAAAACTATACAGTCACAGAACAAGAGCTTCTAGCAGTTGTGTATGCCTTCAAAAAGTTTCGTGCTTATCTGTTGGGAACCAAAGTGATAGTTCATACAGACCTGCAGCCCTTAGATATCTAATGACAAAGAAAGATGCAAAACCAAGGCTAATTCGATTGGTATTGTTGCTGCAAGAATTTGATTTCGAGGTAAAAGATAGAAGAGGTTGCAAAAACCAAGTGGCTGATCATCTATCTAGACTCGAGAATGAGCATATAGCATAGCAAGATCCTGAGATTGACGATGCCTTCCCTGATGAAGAGATTTTAGCCACAATGATGGAGGAGTTACCATGGTATGCAGATTTTGCAAACTTCATGGTAAGTAATGTGATTTCTACGAATCTATCATTTCATCAAAAGAGGAAGTTCATGCATGACGTGAGACACTATTTCTGGGATGAGCCATATTTGTTTAGACAATGTGCGGATGGTGTTATCAGGCGATGCATATCCCATGTTGAGGTGCCGAATATATTGAAAGCATGTCACACTTCTCGAGTTGGGGGACATCACGCAGGTAATCGGACAGCAAGGAAGGTATTGCAAAGTGGCTATTATTGGCCTTCGATATTTAAAGATGCCTACGACTTTGTGAGAAGATGCGACCAATATCAGATACAAGGTGCGATTTCGAAACACCATGAGATGTCCATGTCAAAAATCCAGGAAGTAGAGCTCTTTGATGTCTGGGGTATTGATTTTATGGGTCCATTCGTGAATTCATTTGGAATGAAATATATCCTAGTTGTTGTAGATTATGTTTCAAAATGGGTCAAAGCAGTAGCATTGGTTGATAATGAAGGAAAACGTGTTGTTGCATTCTTAAAGAAAAACATCTTCTCTCGTTTTGGGGTACCACGTACTATCATAAGCGATGGAGGATCTCACTTTTGCAACAAACTGTTCAAATCCGTGTTGGCAAAATATGGTGTCAAGCAACATAAGGTAGCCACGCCTTATCACCCACAAACTAGTGGACAAGGCGAGGTTTCCAATCAAGAGATCAAGCAAATCCTTGCTAAGACTGTAAATGCGAATAGGAAAGATTGGTCTCGGAAGCTGGATGATTCCCTATGGGCTTATAGGACTGCATTCAAAATTCCAATTGGCATGTCCCCGTACCAACTAGTTTATGGGAAATATTGTCATTTACCCATTGAGCTCGAGCACAAAGCATTGTGGGCGTTGAAGCAACTGAATTTGAATTGGGATGATGCTATGAACTTGAGGTTGGAGCAGCTGAATGAGATGGATGAATTCTGTCTACATGCATATGAAAGATCAGACCTCTACAAGGAGCGGATGAAAAAGTATCATGATCAGCGGATTGTTCAACAAAACTTCTGAAAGGGTGATATGGTACTTCTTTTCAATTCTAGACTAAAGTTATTCCCAGGTAAGTTAAGGTCCAAATGATCTGGTCCGTACAAGATTAGCCAAGTCTACTCTTCTGGAGTAGTTGAGCTAGAAGACAATAATGGTGTTGTCTTTAAGGTGAATGGCCAACGAGTAAAACCATATATCGGGCCCCTTGACTCGATGAACTATATGGCCACCATCTATCTCAACGAAGTCTAAGTACTCGAGGTAACTATGTCGTGCCGCGACAATAAATCAAGCGCTAGATAGGAGGCAACCCATCGTGTTTTTTTTCATTTCCTTTGCATTTATTTTTTACTAAATAAAAATCCAAAAAGAAGAGTCGAGCCACGACCAAAACTAAGGCACTTGATAGGAGGCAACCCATCGTTCTAATCATTTTTTTTTGTTGTTTTTGAGTGCATGTAGGTGCAAGAGGTGTAAAGGAGGAGATTGGTTTCAAATTTTGATTTGGAAGTATTGCATATTGAAGGTGGTAAGTTAGGAATGAAAAAGCAAAAGGCTGTGGGTGAGGCATTGCCTATGCAAATATAGGCCACGAACAAGGCACGACCTATGCTATGGCCTAAGCTCTCGGATTCTAGAGTGCTATAGCATAGGCGCCGCCTATGCTCAACAATGCCATAGCATAGGCGCCGCCTATGCAAAAGCATTTTATCTCTGAATCTCATATGCCATGGCATAGGCGCCGCCTATGCCTAACAATGCCATAGCATAGGCGCCGCCTATGCTCAACAATGCTTTGCAAAAGGCGCCGCCTATGCCAAGCATAGGCAAAGTATTAGGCGCCGCCTATGGTCACTTTTGGTCTCCAAATCCGATTCCAAATGGGTCAAAACCCGACCCAAGCTTGTCCTATAAATAGAACCTTAGTATTAAATCAAAAACACATTGCAATTCACCCTAAAGCGCCGCCTACCTCTCCAAATTCTCCCAAAAAAATTTCCCTTTTGCTCTTTTATTTTGCAAGATCATCTTCCAAGGCCATCAACCAAGTAAGTACTTCTTTGTTCTTCTTTTATGTTCCGTAAGTACTACACTACTACGTCTATAATGAATTGTTTAATCTTGAAGTACTATTGATAATTTGAATATAGTTGATTTGTTGTAGTGAAACTAAGTGAGTGAAAGAATACGTAAGGATGCTCTTGACTTGTTTCCAACTTGTATTTGATTTTGATACACTGTCATACTTTTGCGGAATTGACATGGTCAAGATAATTGCATAACCTTGTAACTTGAAAGCTTGCTTGAATGACTTGTTTATTGCGAAGAAAATCATGGTTAACTACAAACATAAGATGTTGTGATTATTCCAAGCCATAAATTGATACAATATCTATGTAGTAGTTTTATTCAAAGTGATGCATTAGTCCAAGACATGAAAGCATTACCAAGATTACATGATCTAGAATTGAGAAAGGATAGTTAAGATGATACGAAAAGTATGACTGCACTGATTATATTGTTGGAACATAACACTTAAACGTATATCGATGAAATCTGAGTAATCGACATCGTTCACTTCACTAGTTTGTACAAACAAACTAAGTGTGGGGTGGTGCCACTACTGCTTGTTTATTGATTGTATCCATCGAGATGAAGCTAACATGACTATTATTTTAATCTCAGGTACAATGGCTCCAAAACCAAGACAATGGAAAGATTAAGCAACCACTTCACAAAAAGGCCAAAAAAGGGGACGAAAAGAGCAAGGAGAATCCTCCTCGCTGCAAATACCTCACCGCATGTTTGGAATTAAATGGGTCCTCGAGGAGGAAGGAAAAGAGTGGTATAGGAACAATAAAGAGAAAAAATATGTTCATGTGGAGTTGATACACAAGGAAAGCCTAGCAAAGAAAGAACCCTGTATGTTGGCTAAGATAATGGCGTTACATCTTGATTTCATCTTTCGAGATATGGGAGAGTGCAATCTTGATTTAGCATGTGAATTCTATGCCAACTGGTCACCGAAAACTACAGGGAGTGAAGTAAAGATTCAGGGCCAAGTTCTGCAACTAAATGCGGAGTTCTTCAACTCCTTTCTGGGTTTTCCATCTGTTGATCCATCAGCACTCAAAGAGCTGTATAACAGACCTCCGTATAGGCAAATTAGAAACACATTGTGCGGAACAAGATCTATGGCATGATGGAGCAGACACAAGGACACCGGTCGGCACAACACCTTCCCATATGCTTCTTTGAATAGAGAAGCTCGGATATGGATGCTAATAGTCAACTCTTGTCTAATTCCAGGAACCCAGTCCACGAAGATTACACGAGATAGAGTGTTCTTGGTGTACGCATTGATGATGAATGTTCCTATCAACATTGGGGTAATTATTCGATCTACAATGCGAAAGGCCAGGCTACACAAGACGTCCCACTTTAGCTTTGGTAATCTGTTGACCGCAATATTGAGGAAGGAGGACATCGAAGAGGAACCAGTTGATCATAAAATTCCACACAACCCAAAGAGGGTTGACCTCACAAAGGTTAAAGATGCTGAAACCACGCATGGCGTCAACCTTACCACTGCGGAAAGGTATGCTCGGGATGAGAGTTTCTTTCGCCATCTTTATAGCATGACTCGGTTTACCATGATGAGTGGAGGTCGTGTTCCAACTGCTGCAGAGCTCCAACAGCTGGATTATGACTACCCAATGAATGAGCATGCAAGGCAAATGTGTGGAGTAGGTGTATACTTTGAGGAACCTCTTGATGACAATGTGCCAACCGATGATGATCGTTGAATGCCAGACTCCGATGTGGAGGAGAACTCCGAGGGCGACGACTCTGATGATGATTCCGACGAAGGGGGTATGACCCCAGACATAGAGGAGGAGTCCGACTAACCAGGTTCTTCTTATTTATTTTCCACTGAGGGCAGTGTGTCCCATATAAGTGTGGGGTGCTGGCATTTGCATGTTAAAATTCTTTATCTGCATTGGCATTCATTTATGTTTGTTTGTTTTGTTTTTTTAGTAGATAAATTTTTTTTTTTAAAAAAAAAATTTAACTTTGCATGAAATTATTCTGATAGGCAGCATGGTATTACGACAAGAGTCTGTGATAAAATCATTACTATTGAGATGTTTAGGCTCTAATAGTGACTCATTATGTGATAATTGTATGGTTCAATTCCTTCATCTATTGGGTCAAGAGTCTATACTGCTTCCAATAAAGTCAACCATGTGCCTTGTGTGTGTGAGATGATAGTATATTCTATGTCTGTGGCTGATGCTAGAACTTGCCTGGTATGTATGTAAAGCGAAATAAAGAGTGTGAGTTTAGGAGATGATTTAGGCATTTCTTTGGCAACCTATGATTGTTTACCTTCATTTTATCTACCCATGGACATCATCCTAGATAACCCCCTTTGAGCCTTTAGCCTATTTTCTTTGACAACCTCATATGTAAGCCTAATCCATTTTTTTTCAAGACCATAATTTGATCCAAATTCCTAAGTGCTTTAAATTGTAAAGTCATGTGACAAAATAAGAGGAAATGGGATGAGTGTGATGCCTTAGAATGTATTGGTGCTTGAATTCGTTATGAAAAAGAATTGCTGTCATAGAGGTGTGTTATGAAAAGAAAAATGATGAAAACTAAAAAGTTAGTTATGTTTAAAATTGAAGAACAAAAGAGGTGAGAAGGGGTGGTATATTAAAAGAAAGTAGAAAGGTTGTTTGAAATAAAGCATAAATGGCATAATGTGATGTATTAAAGCGCTTAGGAACATAGTCACTATTTCTGGCCAAAATAGTCCTACTCTTCCCTTAGCCTACATTACAACCTGTAAAAGACCTATTTGATCCTAAGCTTAACATTCTGATATTTAGTGGAGCATTACACTAAGGGCAAGCCTATGGTCATCAGTTACAACATATGAATTCTTTGTGAGAGTGAGAGCAAGGATAATCTTATACCCATGTTCAAAATATATACTATATTTGTGAGTGATTATGGGTTATATTTTGTGAGACACATATGGTTGATGAGTTTTGGGTGGTTGTGTATGATTCTCTGTGCCATAACTTTTGAATACGAATTAACCATCATCACGAGTCTACATTAGAGGTTGAATTGTTTCTAGTAGTGATCAGAAAACTACTCTTTGTAATAAGTGTCATGCCTGTCTTGATGAATATTTTGTGTTGCTACTGTGAAACTCTAAGTGGATGTTTAGAAGGACATGATATTTTGTTCGAGGACGAACAAAGCTTTAAGTGTGGGGTGTTGATGATAGGCGTATTTACACGCCTAAAGTGCTATAATGTACCCATATTTTAGCGAAGTTTTGAGGACAAAATATATAATTCATGCACTTTTAGTCCTTTTCCCTGTGAGTGAGCTAACAAACGTGATTAGCAAGTTTTCAGGTATAAATGATGCAGATTTCAGCATTTTATGGATAACTTGACGCCAAAGGAAGCTTCACGAAAGAAGGGAAGGAGAGCTTGGACGCCTAAGACTAAAAGTGACGCATAGAAAATCTGTCCCGGGCAAAAACAGCAATTCTAAAGACTTTGGGGATCAGCAGTAACTTAATAGGATTAGGATAATGATGCAGTAACCTAGTAGGATTAGGTTAAGTGATACAGTAGCTTAGTAGGAATAGGATATGGGTATTATAAATACCCTATTTTGCTGGAGCTTTTAAGGAGGATGATTATTCCATCAATCATTCAACAATTACAATAATTCTCTTTCAATTAATTCTTATTACTTTCTCTTCATCTATTCGATTTTAAATTTTCACAACAAGAGAAATACTACTTTGAAAGGAAATCATGCCACAAGCCCTACCAACATATACTACACGTTCTATCCTTATATTGGTATGATGATAATGACTATTGTGATTTCCATTGCACTCATGAGTAGCTAAACTTCTCTGTTGGGGTTATGGAAGCCTTATGCGATACTATCTAATGCTATGAGTTTGTGAATTCTTGACTCGTATGCTGCTTATATCATTATGCTCTTCATCTTAATGCAAATTCTTGTGGTTGCAAACACATAGAATACGCCAGTATAGGATTAACTTGTTCGAAAGAAAAGTTATATATCTGGAAAAGAGATAATGTCAAGGTAATAGGGCACCAACCCCTGTTAAAAAGTTAGTGTCGTAACTGGATTAACCTCTTGGAGAATTTGTACCGTTAGATACGCTTTAAGCTCGAATGAGTTAAAAGTGAAATAATCCTTGATGGTCGAAAGACGCCTGGATTTACCATAGAATACAATTCTCTATAAGCACATGCATGTCTGAATTCCGCATAACTCATAGCCAATAGAGACGTATAACTCATAAGGTGGACATAACCCAAACTCTCAATTCTCATTGGTTAAACATCTTACTAAACATTCTTTCTTTTTACTTTGCTATTTCCGTTTTTTTTTTACTTTGTTACATTATTGCACGCTACAATCCCCCCTTTTTACGAAACTTTCACCAAAAGTCTAATAATCTTTGCTTACTTAGTGACCAAGTATTCTCTGTGGGATTCGACACCCAACCTAGTTGGGTTCTATATTTGACAACGATCGCTTACACTCTTACGAAAGCTGTAGTTTGAGCGTTATCAGTGCACCCCTTCGTAAAGGTACAACTCTTCAAAAAAGTCACAACCCATTAGAAAGATCATAACCATCTAAATTGAAAAGATGTTTTTTTTCAAATTCCATCCTTTCTCTTGGTGTCTTTTCGAAAAAAAACCTATTCATTTGTCATTCACACCTCTTAAAAACCTAATAAATACTAACATACCTAATATGTTTTCACAAATAAAATCTAGGGTTGATGGTACACACACACAATATATATATAAATAAATATGTGAGTATGCGTGTGCGCGCGCCTCTCACACGTAACTCTTGTAGCTATTATAAAGATTGTGTGTGTTCAAAATGAAGGAAAATGTATTTTTAGAAAATATTTTTTTGAAAAATAAATAATTTTCTTATTTATTTTCTAGTTTTGGTTGGTAGAAGAAAATATTGTTCCAAGATAATTTATGTACAGCCCAACAATACTATGATATCGGACACAACACTTGAACACGACGACTAAATCGAGACCTTGACTTTGACCTGAGGCCCAACTCCAAAACTAAGATACAACTCTCAACCTCAACCCCAACTCTTGATCCTAACCTTGACTTCTGATTTTGGATCCAACCCCAACCCTTAACATAGAACCAAACTTCCAACTCGAGACCTGACCCTGAACTCTACACCAGCCACATTCTGAGCTAAGACATAATTTCCCACCCGGACTTAGACTCCCGATCTTGACCCTAACTCCCAACCTCAACTCGGGTCTCGGTCTCTATTTAGGACCCTATTCTTGACTTTCGACCCCACTTGAGAACTGATCCCCAAAATCAATTCTTATCCGACTCTGGGCGGAGACTTGAATTTCGATATGAAACCCAACTCTTAATCCCGATAACCAAAATTTATATTCATACTTTTAACCCAACTTTGACCTGAGACCCCGACTTTGATAGGAGGCCTAACTCTGGAACTAAGACACAACTCTCAATCTCAACCCCAACTCTCGATCCTAGCCATGACTTTTGATTCCAGCCTGAGTCTCAACCCTGAGTCAGGAGCAAATTTTAGAGTCAAGACCAGACCCCCAATTCCAACCAACCCCATTCTAAGTTAAGCCTCAACTGCCGATCCGACTCCAAATCCTGATCTCGACTCCAACTCCCAACCTTAAATAGATTTCACTTGGTTTAAGATATTTTTCTAATAAATCTTTTAATTATTTTAGGAGGTTGTTGTCGCATAAGACTTTACATTGATAGTGTTGGAATATGTTTCTCCAAAATTTATTAGTTGACCTTAAAGTCTTACTAACAATTTAATCCTACATAGGTGTTTTTAAAACTTTTAAAGGGTATGAAAGTCTTTTAATATTATAAAACTGTTTTCTTCAATCAACACTTAAATACCTAATTAAAAAGAAGTAAAGACTCAATATTACATATTGTCCATGCATGCGATCAATCTGAGTAATCCAATATATGCTACCAAGCCACAATATTAGATAAATCATTATATATGTAACAGTTGTCATGCATGCATATTCGGATTAAAACGTTTAAGCAAAACGTATCAAAAAATGACATGGACCCAGATTATAATCCGTTGAAAATTAATTTTCTGAATTAAAAAAAGAAGTTTATATGAGTAGTTATTGACAGAAAAAGTCAAAAAATATCATAGTAACATGTAGGATGTTGGTGTGTATGCATTCTATTATTAAAATAATATATTAAATACATATATTAGTAGGTATAAATTATGGTAAAAGATGATTATTAATTTTTGTGACTCATATGAGTTCTTGTAACTCTCGTGGTCTTTAGTTCTTGTAGTTACTTTCATGGTCATTAGTTTCATGTAACTTATGTAACATCAAGGCTATTCATCTATCCACAATACTACCCATCATTCATCCTATTCAATGCAAGGATGAATATCTCTCCTATAATTATAGGTGGTCTTGTATATATTTGAAGTACAAGGAAATATGATAAGTGTGGAAATTATATTAGTGAAAGAGAGTTGAGACAAATAAAATATTCTAAGTCTCCAACTATATTCACTATACAAAAGAGAATAATTATATTAGTGAAAGAGAGAATTGAGACAAAAAAAAATATTCTAAGTCTACAATTATATTCACGGTACAAAAGAGAGTTTTAAAGTGTTGAAGGAAAGTCTTTTTTTGGTGGAGTTTTGGATTCTTCTACTAATCCGGAGTTGTTAGAGTTGTACATCGTGATGAGTTGTTGTATTCTGGAGGGAACAAGTCAAGAGTTGATACTGCTGGATCGATGTAGATTATGTCGCAGTGGACTTGAATCTCCTTAAAGAGGGCAAGATATCTGTGTCTTAGCCATAAAAAAAGTTATCTTATTTTTTTATTTTATTATTTCAATTGTAATTATTGTAATTTGTAGTATATTGCACCAATAATTTTAAAGAGATTCATGTTTTGTTACAATTTAAAAAATTATGGGTATCGAGATGGGAGATCACAAAATCTCAAAGTCACTAGTCTCTTCAAAAGATGGAAGAAAAGAGATGAAGAGTAAAATATTTTTCTACTTACTCAACTCAAGTGAAGAAAAGATTAAAAAAATTTCTACTTCTTGCGGAGTAAATGCAAAAAACCTTCTACCTAATATTTTAAATGAATAAAGTGATACTACTTTTCATAAACATAAAGTGATAAATTCTTCAAATAGCGGAGGCTAATGAAATGACAAAAAATATCATCATGAAAAATGTGATGTTTGTAATTTTGAGAATGCGTTAAGAAAAGTGTTACAAGTGCATAATTAGTCTTGAAATAAATCACATGCATGTTACGATTTACACATGACTTGGTGTCTCTAAATTTGGCTCTAACATGTTATCAAAGAAATAATAAAAATGTCGAGTAGTCATTTGACATTAGATATTTGAGTGAGATAAATTTAATTCTAGAAATGAAATATACCTAAATTATGTGATGAATTTTTCCTTGACATGTCACATTATGATGGAAAAAGGAAAATTGTGAAATACAATATGTTGATTGTATGAGCCATGCAACACTTTTTTTATTCAATTATGTGAAAGTGGTGTGACAAATAAAAGAAGAACTTTTCTAGTCTGATAAAAAAGAGATATGTGGCTAATTGCACTTAGCTTGATATTTTGTATGCATAAAAAATACTTAGCAGGTACAAGAAAACCATGTATATTTACTTGATACAAAAGTTGAGGCTTGTTTTAAATTTTCTCTACTTAAAAGTACTTTGTGATGCAAATGAGAATACTTGGTGCTATTTGATGAAATGAAGAAATAAATTATTATTTTCTAGCTCTATCTTGGAGGTTGAACTAACTACTTTAGTTTTCGCTAGTGAGAAAGTGAATTAATCAATCACTTATTTTGAGTTAATGTGATAGCTCCAATATTATTGGTAGAGTATAAACCATTATTATAATGGTCAAATGCATATCATAAGGAGAAAATACAATATTATGAGATCACATTGATCAATGCTATTTCAATATTAATTGTGTTAACTTAGTGATAAACTTGCAGATCCATTGACTAAGGCCTTAGCCAAAAAATTATCTGAAGCACATTGAGGGGGAAGGAATTGACGTTTAAAAATCTAATTCATATATGAGAAAACCTAGCCTGGGGATGAGACATCCTATAACCAGGTTTAATGGAAAAATGAATCATATGATAACTTGTTGTGAATGCACTATTATTTTATCCCTCTCTATGGTGTGAGTGCATTTTTCTATAATGATTTATGGAGATTGAGTCTAACAACTCCTAATAAAATTTTGTATCTTGTATAAGCGGGGTGTCGAAATTACAATATCACCTTTAACAGATTTCACCTATGCGAGTGTGGAAGTAGGCCGCATTCTATGAGAATTGAGCTTATTCTCAAAAATGCTTACGAAAAATCAAGATAGCACATGGCCGTAATGTGTTGGCTATTAAAGCTTATGTCAACATCTTGACTAATATTGTGTGTAGGCAGTAATACTTTATTTTTGTTAAGCAGTCATTGTTCAAGTCTAAGACCGCTACTAACTCTTGAGTAAAGATTACTATTTTACTAAGTGGGGATTCAATGCAGAGAACATCTTAATTATGCATAGTAGTCTACCTTTGACTAAATTGGTGAAAATACTCTCTTATTTTAATATTAAAATGAGTGAAGAAATGTTGGTATGTATGCATTTTATTATTAAAATAGTATATTAAGGGCATATGTTAATGAGTATAAATTGTAGTAAAAAATGACTATTAGTTTTTGTAACTTATGTGAGTTCTTGCAACCCTCATGGTCATTAGTTATTGTAGTTAACTCCATGGTCATTAGTTTTTAGTAACTTATATAACAGCAAGACTATTCATCACCCAGATTACTACTCCTCGTTCATATATGCGTCCCAATGCAAATTAATTACATTGGATTATTAACATTCCATATTTAATTTGTGGCAAGGAAAAATCTCTAGGCAATAGCAGAACTTTATAAAATTATTCATGATTCATTCAACTATCCGACTTTAGACTAGATGTAACAAAAGGATCTAATGACATGTAACAATCATATATTTAATCAATACTTTGTGAAATTTATTAGTAACTAGTAAATTTATCCGCGCTTCGCGTGATTATAGTAAACTTCTATCAAAATCATAAGTTATTATTTTGAACCAATATAATTATAAAGTTACAACAATCAAAAATTCATATAAAATACAAAATAAAGAGAAATCATATAGAGAACATGCAAAAAAACATATATAACTCATTCTTACGAACTTAATCATTAAAAAAATTTAAAATTAATGCACAATCTTTCAAGTTATTGTCAACATCAAATTCCACATGTCGATCATCATTTAATATCATTCATTCTTTGAGTCAAAGTAAAACATGGAAATATAATAAGCACCGAAAACATAACAATTAAAATGATAAATTCAGGTATATAATAAATTAACATTTGAATATAGCAGCTTTTATTTTACAAAAATAATAATGAAAAGGTTACTCCTTGAACTCAAATCGTTGAAACAACAAAACTTGTCTTAATTAACATCATAAAGAATAAATTAACATAGAAAAGTAAATGAAAACATGTATAAAGAATAAATTAATAGAAAAGGTAAAGAGAAACATTATTCACGAAATTTATGATGAGTTAGTATTCCTCACGAATCAAGCTTAATTCTACGAATAAAAATTAAACTGTCTATTAGAATCAAGCATTCAAAAATTAGAAGAAGAGTCAATTAATTGGGCAAGATTTATCTGACCATTTTTTGTTAGGGTCTAGAGTGCGTCTTTGGATTGCTACTAAACAATGAGAATAATAATCGGTCGTTTCCACTTTCTGCCACTATTGGTTGTCTCTTTCCGATCACACAACAACCTGTATATGTAAAATATAAAATATTTATAATCCCATTGATTTGCAAAGACTACACAGATTCTGGACCCTCTTATCTTTTCATATCATATAACACTCTCTTCCAAAAAGAGGGTAAAAATGTAACACCCCGCATTTTGGGCTAGAATGAAAATCATCATTTCTATGCGTAGATAATCCAAAATCCATAAATATAATGTAAATTTACCATGTTAATTAATTATGTAGTGTGAGAAATTGAATGAGCTTTCTGTTGATATAAGATTCGCCCAAATCCGATACTCGGGCAAGATGTTATGGGTAATTTAAGTCCTAGTTGTAAAACACCATCAATTTGGTGATTGGCGTGTCACGGAGGTGGTCTATTTAATAATTGTCAAATTCCAGTAGCCTAGCGCGATTATGACGCGTCGTGCTGAAGTTTCAGGTCCCAACCAGTAGGACAATGCGATGGCTCCACGTCGCAGTGACCCCAAGAATCCCATTTGTTAATTCTCAGTGAGCCACCACGATAGTGGCGCATTGCAGTGGATCATAAAATTGGGCTCCCAGTTATATTTTATTCCGTCTCATTAAGGGTATATTAGGTAATTTTTACCCCCTTGTCAGCTTAAACACAGGATTTTTCTCCCAAGTGACCTCATTATTCATATTTTCTTCAAAAAATTCATAAGAACACTCTTTAGGATTTTAAACTAAAAATCCAAATAACTCAAGATTCAATTGTGGATTTTCAAAACTGATTGAAGATTTGGAATCCTCAAACCGTAGGCTTCAAGAATCATCCATCAAATTTTTAAATTGAGGTACGTGAGGTTTATCATAAAACTACATGGGCTTGTTAAAAATACCTGATTATGATTTAAAAATCATCAAGCATAAATTTGATAAAGGGGTTTTGAGATCCATGATTTTATCATGTCTTATGCATGTTTAATGATATTGTTGTTTTGGCCTTTAGGCCTTATCCCCTTAAATTGATTTACACATATAAGTATATGTACAAAACTTGAAATTGAAGATTTGTTTGAGAGCACAAATAATGAAAAATCCCTCTCTTGTGAAAACCTTATGTTTATGATCTTATGGTGATTGATTGAAATGCATGATTTATGGATTAAAAATAGTTTACTCAAATACCATAGTATTTTAAGCATTATTTAGAGATTTAAGAGAGGATGTTTCTTGATGTAAATATATTTTGTTAAAAGAGAAAGATTTTCATGAGATTAAGAGCTTTGACATGACCACCTTGCATCATTGAAAGTTTGACAAAGAGATTTGCATACATGTGTTTACATGATTTTTAGAGAAAGAGTTCTTTGAAATGATTTATTGATATGGTGGTCCTGAATTTATGTTTTGAAAATAGAGATGGGAATATGCTAAAAATGGCTCAGAGATGTAACTTGCAAGTTAATGGTATGACGATACCATATAAATGTATGCCATAACAGAGTTAGAGTTTTCAGAGTATGTTTTTAGAGAATGCATGTCTTAAAGAGTTAAAAATGGGCATAAAGAGAGCTAGGTGGTTTCCTGAAGAGGGCTAGAGTTCAAGTAACTCTTAGCCTAAAATCATGATTTGTCGATTCGGGTATATTATTTTTATGCTGGCGACGATCATGTGGCGTAGCAGAGTCAGAGACTCCAACCTTTGAGGCACACTTAGGTTGGAGGCTTCCCCGCCGAGTCAATGGTGGATTCCATATATCCCATGGAATTTCAGAGTTGTAGGGTATACCACCTAGTGTAGAAGTAAAACAAAGAGTGTCACAGAGTTTAGATGATTTTACAGAGTCTTTCAAAAATGCCCATGAGATTTCTTACTATATGATATGTTTGTGAAATATTTTAAATTGCTCTCATATATGTTGAATATAAATTATTATTTTGGATTTGCTCTGTGTACCAGTACATCTGTATTAACCCCCTACCTCCCAGGTTTGGAGGCTCAGTCCAAGGGTCCGGCTAATTAGTAGAGGATTCTAGAGAGAAGTAATCCGTGCAGTGGTGAGCCTTCTTTATTCTAGAAGGCCTGTTATTTCAATTTATATTATTCCATTATTTTGGTCTACTGGGGGCCTTGTCCCAGTTTTTAGAACAGTTTTGAGATGTAGTAGAGATTTCGCAGACTGAGTCAGATCTCATTCAGATGTTTTGAATTGCAGCTTTCATTCATATGTATTGAATCTCAGAGTTAATGACCATGTTTCTGTATCAAATTATATTTCCGTATTTTCTCTTATTATATAAATATTATGCATGACTACCATACAGAGTAGGACGTTCAGGCCTTCAGGGTTCAGAATGTCCGTCATGACTAGCCCCTAGTTCGGTTCATTGACAAACTTAGTAGCAGAGCACGGTTTATGGTCCCAGGGTATCTGCAAAATCACGTCGGGTAGGGTCTTATTTATGGGTATGTAGCGCGCTACACTTATAAGCAGAAGGCTACTATGCGTTTAAGAATGTTTTTCTTTCTTCATGTTCTAGTTCGTTCAATGGAGTCAGAATGTTCCTCTTTCATACTCTAATTCATACTATGGTGTCGCCCATACGAAAGTAAAGTCATCCCATTTCTTTCCTTACTTTGATATGCTTAGATATGTCTCATTATTGAAGTGATTCAGGTGCAGAAGTCTAGAATCTAAATGGTATAGTCCTTTTTGATTGAGCCTTATAAGATTTTGAAATTGGGAAAGGACTTGTGAAGAGTCTGTTAGTGCCTCAAAGTGTATTGATTTTAGTGTGAATTTTGATTCTGATGAAATAGTGTTTTTAAGCCTACGGTATTCAGTGTATTCAGTCCCTTTCAAAATTATTATGTTATAGATGTCATGCTTAAGAGAGAATGAGGTATAGCAGAATATTGGAACTGTATTTTTACCCGAGTAGTAGTATAAGTTAAAGTGTCGGTGTCATGACATATTGGTAGTGAGATTAGACCAAGAAGTTGGTGATACGAAGTCACAAGTTTAGAAATCAGAGTGAGGATAACTTTCATGTAGATAAATGTGTTTAGTTGAATAACTGATGTTTAAGGATAATTTACCCATTTATAGTGATAGACTAATATGGTAGCTAGTAGCATGTGTGGATTGTATGGTAGTCTATCGAGGGAGTATTTGACTCATATTTTTATTCATACAGAGTAAGATATGTATTCTTAGATCATTTATTATTGTGTGTCAAGTTTCTATCTCTTGTAACCTTGTTATCATTGTGTTACTGAAAATCAAAGTCTAGTGGAGCCCTATGGGGTCTACTTTGATTCACTAGCAACTTGTTATTCATCTTGTTGATTCTTGTGTTGGATGGAACTAGGGTTTTAGAGGCGTAATGGCAAGAAAAGTGGTAAGGGTAATTTATTGAATGTATGTATAGCCAAACCTTTTTGCATGAGATTGAGTTGGTATTAAAGTGATACGTCCTTGTGTGTTAGTTTAGTAGAAGGTAGAGAAGGAGTTATTAGCTAAGGTGAGTTATTGTTTGCTCGAAGTATGAAAATGGATAGATTAGCCAGTAAGTTATAATTATAGACACAAGGTTGTTTGTGGAATTTGAAGGTAGTCTAAATGTACACTTGGGTAAGTAAGTGTGATGTGAGAAAGCCATATAAGTAGATAAGATTGTATGGGGTTATAATATAAGATTAAGGTTGACCATGTCTATTATGTGACTCTACCCCCTTTGACCTTCTTTTTTTTGGTAGTTGTAAACTAGTACTACTTATAAGAAGGTATGTAGTAGATTTTGAGGCATAGCAGTGATGTCATGAAGGTGTTTTAGTTGTGGGTTGTATCTAAATAAAATGAGATATTTGGGTAGAATATCCTAATTTGATGGAATAGTATATTATGTTGCATTCTTCATTGGTGGTAAATGATTGATGCTAGACTATAGGCTTGATGTGTGAAATAGTGCGTGTTAATGAATTATAATTAGGAAAACCGTAAGGTCATGATCGATTATTGTGGCTACGGAGTTCTAGTGTACTATCATTTCTTGATGTTTTATTTCATAGTTTCCAAGTGAGAATTGTGTGTAAGGTTGGGTTGTAAATCATCCCTAGACATTAAGTTTGAACAGTTGATGGCCATGAAGGTGGTTGTGATTATTTCTTGGTTAATTATACTAGTTTTATGGAAGCGATCTAATAGGCTTGAACAGTGCATGCAAGAACTTAAGTTTACTTGATTCCTAATGAAGTATGATGTTGAATGTATGAAGTAGAAGTATTCCAAGGTGTTATGAGGTTGCGGTATTTTTCTAAGGCTATTACATGTTGTGTGTGGTTAGTGGTACCGTTGAGTTGCTAGGTGGAGAAAGACTAGTTAAATGGTATATGGTATTCTAAATAGCCAAGTTAAGGAGTTTGATAGATAATGTTAAACCTTTTGATATGATCTTGATTCTCATAGTAGAGAGATATAAGTTTGGAGTCTTAATGTTGGTAGACTATGACAGAAGTGGTATGGCCCATCAAAGGTTTGGAGAAATCCATGTTTAGTGTTAGAAGAATCTGAGTTGGTGAATGTTTAAGATGTTATATGATGAATTTTTGGACTATAGAAACCTAAGGGTTAAATCTTAGAAGAAGGTACTAACATCAGTTGTTATACATGAAGATACCGTCTTACAGGGTAAGTTTAGTTTTACGTGTATTGTTATATCCCCAACTCTAGAGTAAAGTGATTTCAGTTTATACCATAGTGTATATAGTGGTCCATAGACTTAGAGCAATGGCTTAAATCTAAGGAGGAGATGATAGAATGAGTAACCAAGTCAAGTTTTCAAATGCTAATAGATGTGCCAGTAAGTTGTGGAATTGACCGTGAGAAAGAATGATGCTCAATCTATTCTTATTTCAGTGGTTTACCTCAGTTATTACTACACATGCTCATGCTTTATCTTTCAGCTTCATGACCATAAATCGTGTTCATGCATATGATAAGGAATCATGTACTCTCCTAGTTCCTAGTATGCTGAGTTCCTAGTTTGTTTAACAATCAGAATCGCTTTCCGTAAGTTATGAATTCCAAAATTTAGATCATGGAGTTCATGACTCTTGTGCATATGTGATACTCTTAACGATCAGTGAAAATTCAGATTTATATCAGGTACGTCCTCAGATTAGATCTCTTTAATGAGTCCATGCCATGAGTGCTCTATTCCTCATGCCTCAGTAGGGTATCAATTTATGCTTAGTACTCCCCTTATGTTCCGGATCCCGATAGTCCAATTTACAGTGACATTTTTCTCTTAGGTCGAGATAGTAATGATGAACAGTTGTTTAGATAAGAAAGCGTAAACATTTCTTGTTGATGAAAGATGGTTGTATGCTTATTTGAGTTAAGGTGATAATTGTGGAGTAAGATTGAGGCCGAGTCTTTGATACATGTCAAGATTAGTTGAATTTTTATGCGTTATATTTGGAAAAAATTATTGTCCGCTTGTTTTATGTAAGTCTATAATTTGAAAGAATTTTGAGGTGATTTTTCATGTATGGCTTGGTTAGTTGAGGATATTTTATGTGTATCATCTGAATAGTGCAGGGAAGTTTTTATGGATAGAAGTATTAGAAAATATGAGAAATATGCTTTATGAGTGGTTGTTTAGAAGTGCATATGTGGGTAAGAAGATAGGCTTGAATTTCATGTTTGTATGCATATGGATGGATGCCTTGAGTGTTTTTGAATTTCTAATACTAAGTTGAAGGTGATTGTTGGAGTGGCAATAAGAATTATGCAGGAGATGAGGAATTGTGAAATGCAGGGTGTGCTAAATTCATGATTCAGACTAGTACTACAATATTATATGGTGCGTCTTGTGATTTTGAGTTAGGCTTAAAGATTATGAGGGGATTTAGTTCAGTTTAGACATTAGTAGATGGAAATATCAGCGGTCATGTGAGAAAAATAAGTGGAATCAATGAGCATAGTGTTTAAGGGGAAAGTATAGTTGAGAGAGTATTTTAGAAGTGTGGCTAATCTTGAAAGTAAGAATTTGCAATGCCTAAGGTTTGGTAATTCTATCCTAGTTTACGAGTTATATGTTTATATTCCATGCTATAGAGTAGTGTCATTATTGTGATTCCTTAGTTGGATGTCTTGTGTAACTCATGTCAGAGATTCTTTACTCCCTAATGCTACTAGAACCTCTTTAGAAATAGTGTTCAAGAGATACTTCAGTTAAATATAAGTGTTTAGTATAATTCAGTTTAACAGTCAGGCAGATAAGTTACTGTGGTTTTCCACCTTTTCACCCAGTCTTACTATCTGAAATCCAATGCGTATGACCTTCTCAAGGGATAATCTATTCCATCCATGTAAGTTGCGAACTCAATTCAGTCCAAGCATCATGTTTTAGATTCAGTTATTTAGTCATGACTCAGTTCATAAGAGTTCAGCACATAATCTCGAATTTTTCCAGCTATTTTAGCTCAAACTGTGTAATACCTTTGTACGATCTAAATCTTGTTGCCTCATGATTCATACTTACCTATGTTATCACTTCCAAATCCAATGTGTGTGATTTGAGCATAAACGCATCGGGGTAAATCCTAAACTCTCAACATGAATCAGCTCCTTCAAAAAAGTAAGGGCAAGTCAGCTCAGAATTTAATTTCATGATAGAAATTTAAATGTTTCAGATTAGTTATATCCTTTCTTAGAAGACACATTAGGTCCGCATTATTCCGCACCTTTAAGATTCAACATTCCTACCCATCATTCAGGGATGAATGATCCCAAGGGGGAGATAATGTAACACCCTACATTCGGGCTAAAACGAAAACCATTATTTCTATGCGTAGATGATCCAAAAACCATAAATTCTATGCAAATTTTCCATTTTAATCAATTATGTAGTGTAGAAAATTAAATAAGCTTTCCGTCGATATAAGATTCGCCCAAATCCGATACCCGGGAAAGATGTTATGGCTAATTTAATTCCTAGTCGAAAAACACCATTATTTTGGTGCTTGGCGCGTCGCAGAGGTGGTCTATTTAACAATTGTCAAATTCCAGTAGCCTAGAGAGATTATAGTGTGTCGCACTAAAGTTTCAGGTCCCAACCAGTGGGACAACGCAATGGCTCTGCATCGCGGTGAGCCCAAGAATCCCACTCGTCAATTCCCAGTGAACCACCGTGATAGTGGCGTGTCGCGATGGCCGATAAAATCAGGCTCCCAATTATATTTTATTAAGTCTTATTAAGGGTATATTGGGTAATTTCCATCCCTTTTGTCAGCTTAAACACGGGATTTTTCTCCCAAGTGACCTCATTATTCATATTTTCTTCAAAAAATTCATAAGAACACTCTGTAGGGTTTCAAACTAAAAATCGATATAACTCAAGATTCAACCGTGGGTTTTAGAAACTGATTGAAGATTTGGAATTTCCAAATCGTAGGCTTAAAGAATCGTCCATCAAATTTCTAAATTGAGATACGTGGGGTTTATCCTAAAACTACATGGGCTTGTTGAAAACACCCAATTATGATTTTAAAAATCATCAAGTATGAATTTGTTAAAGGGGTTTTGAGATCCATGATTTTATTATGCCTTATGCATATTTAAAGATATTGTTGTTTTGACCTTTAGGCCTTATCCCCTTAAATTGATTTACACATATAAGTATATGTACGAAACTTGAAATTGAAGATTTGTTTGAGAGCACAAATAATGAAAAATTCCTCTCTTGTGATAACCTTATGTTTATGATCTTATGGTGATTTATTGAAATGCATGATTTATGGATTGAAAATAGTTTACTCAAATACCATAGTATTTTGAGCACGATTTAGAGATTTAAGGGAGGGTGTTTCTTGATGTAAATATATTTTGTTAAAAGAGAAAGATTTGTATGAGATTAAGAGCTTTGACATGACTACCTTGCATCATTGAAAGTTTGACAAAGAGAGTTGCATACATATGTTTGTATGAGTTTCAGAGATAGAGTTCTTTGAAATGATTTAATAATATGGTGGTCCCGAATTTATGTTTTGAAAATAGAGATGGAAATATGCTAAAAATGGCTCAAAGATGTGACTTGCAAGTTAATGGTATGACGATACCATATAAATGTATGCCATAACAGAGTTAGAGTTTTCAGAGTATGTTTTTAGAGAATGCATGTCTTAAAGAGTTAAAAATGGGCATAAAGAGAGCTAGGTGGTTTCCTGAAGAGGGCTAGAGTTCAAGTAACTCTTAGCCTAAAATCATGATTTGTCGATTCGGGTATATTATTTTTATGCTGGCGACGATCATGTGGCGTAGCAGAGTCAGAGACTCCAACCTTTGAGGCACACTTAGGTTGGAGGCTTCCCCGCTGAGTCAATGGTGGATTCCATATATCCCATGGAATTTCAGAGTTGTAGGGTATACCACCTAGTGTAGAAGTAAAACAAAGAGTGTCACAGAGTTCAGATGATTTTACAAAGTCTTTCAGAAATGCCCATGAGATTTCTTACTATATGATATGTTTATAAAATGTTTTAAATTGCTCTCATATATGTTGAATATAAATTATTATTTTGAATTTGCTCTGCGTACTAGTACATCTGTATTGACCCCCTACCTCCCAGGTTCAGAGGCTCAGTCCAAGGGTCTGGCTAGTCAGTAGAGGATTCTAGAGAGAAGTGATCCATGCAGTGGTGAGCCTTCTTTGTTCCAGAAGGCCTGTTATTTCAAATTATATTATTCTGTTGTTTTGGTGTACTGGGGGCCTTCTCCCAGTTTTTAGAACAATTTTGAGATGTAGTAGATATTTCGCAGACTAAGTCAGATCTTATTTAGATGTTTTGAATTGTAGCTTTCATTCTTATGTCTTGAATCTCAAAGTTAATGACCATGTCTCCGTATCAGATTGTATTTCGACATCTTCTATTATTTTTTGAATGTTGTGCATGACTTCCAGACAGAGCAGGACGTTCAGGCTTTCAGGGTTCGGGATGTTCATCACGGTCAGGCCCTAGTTCGGGTCGTGACAAGAAATATTACTACCTCCGTCCCATTTTATGCATCACCATTTGACTGGTCATAATATTTAAGAAATAAGTGATGACTTTGTAAAGTTTATAAAATTATCCTTATTAAAGTTATTTTAATATTACTTTTTAGTTGTCTTTTCTTAATAAGTGGGACCCACTAAGAATAAAATAGGAATAATGTCATTAAGGGCTCGTTTGGATAGGATTAAAAGAATATCTTTTTAGCTTAAGTGATTAAAAGCTTAAAATAAGTGTTTATAAATTAAGCAAATAAGTGTTTAAATAGAAAGGCTAAAACTAAAAAAAAGTTGTTGATGTGTTTGGTAAACTAGTATTGTTAAACACTTTTTTGTTGTCAAAATGACTTAAATGACCTTAAAGCTATTAACACCATAAATAAAGTGACTTATGTATAATTTTTAATTCTAAAATAAAATTTTTGAGCAAATCTTCGATGTATGATGATTTATTGAAAATAAAGAGAAAGATGAAGAGAAAATTGGAGGAAAGAGATGAAAAGAAGCGACAAAGAGAAAAAGAAAGAAAAACCATATATTTAAGGGCCACAAGTTCAGGGTATTGTTGAAATTAGAGAAAAATATATGGAATAAAAAGGTAAATATTTTGGTCAAACCTAAACGAATTTTAATCTAAAAGGTAAAAAGTTGGGGGTACCCAGCTTATCACTTTTTGCTTTTTCTAATCAGTTTTTAACCCTTTTTAAGCAATTTTTAATTTTACCAAACCCCTAAAAAGTTAAAAAAAAAAGATTAAAAGTTGATTTGACCAGATTTTAATTCTATCCAAATAGGCTCTAAATAGTTACCAAATGAGGAAAGGTGATATTCTTTTTGTGGTGGACCAAAAAAATAGCGACATATAAAATGGGATGGAGAATATATATCATAGAGATGTGTCACGTCACCTTATTTATTTATATAAAGATGATATAGCAATATAAATGAATTAATCTAAAATCTGCTATAAATATGAAGCAGATGCTAAACCCGCCTCATTAACGAAAATAGTTGCCTACTAATATTCATAATTAGTATTTGATCTATATGAATTTTTTCTTCAGTTTATAAAATATCAACACTAAAAAAATATCAAGCAATAAAAAACACATATTTAAAATTTTATGATGCATTCTTACAAATTTTAAGCTACTAACACACAAAAAAAATAGAATATACTTGTTTACCTTGATAATTGCTTGTAGAGTGACAAAAGTGTTGAAGAAGCATAAATCAAGATATATTTATAAAGGAGAATCATGCTTCTACTGATGTGGCATATCTTAGAATCAAGGAATCATGTTTATCTTTTACCTCATTTTTTGCCTTTAATTTCTTTATTTTTTATTTACAGGACTTTTTAAAAATCCAACAAATTATCTCATTAATTCTAAAGTAATTGCATAATAAAATTTCGGTTACAACAATTGAATTGAATTTAAATGATGGGAAGATGTTACACCAACAATCTTCTTATACATAACCTATGTTTTACCCTTTAAAACAGATCATAAACCACACTCTATGTTGCTTGATCTTTTATTTGTGATTCGTACCCACAAGATCACTGTTCTTCATTATGTTGTAAATATTGCATTTTTCTTTATTTTGTGTGTGTATGTGTGTGTGTGCATACTTATCTCTCTTCTTGAGTTTTAGGAGCCATCTACTGTAGGCATATTTTTCCAGTCTTAAAGAAGTTCCAACATTTATATTCCAAGTTACATTTTGAAAGTTGAATTGGAAGAATTCTTTTTTGAATTCGCTCAACGATTTTTCTCTTTTCTTAATTTATAAAAGTTTGTCATACTATACATTTCAGGAGCTGACTAGGAAATTCTTCAAGGATGGAAGATCTGTTGATATGGAAGGTATGTTGAACATTCTTGAATGTCAACACCTTTATTCGTGTATGAAATTGTAAAGTCATTGAGGAAGTGCAGAATGGACCCAATTGCTAAGAACTTATGTATAATGAATACTCTCAGCCTCTTTCCTAGGAAGCGAATAACCTTAGATTACCATCATTTATAATTATCCCATTGTCTTCTGCATTTGTATGATTGATGTTAACAAAATATGATTTGTTTAGTTACATTTTTGATCTATTAGCGTCTTTTATTTGTTCCATGTAAACTGAAAACCATTAATTTTTTCTTTCAGGCCTCAAAAATTATATGAGAAGGATATTTCTACCTTGGAGGTGTTGAAGGCTTATTGAATTCCTTAAAAGAGAATTGATACGAAATCCATGCTTTCACAAATTATCCAATCCGGTATGACAACAACTACGTCTCATTCTCAAACTAGATGGAGTCGGCTATATAAATCCTCATCGACCATGATACTCTATATTAACTTGTCTCAAACTTTCATTACTTAAAATATTCAAGTCTTTCAAACATTTGTTTTTTCTTTAGGTACCAAATGATTGAGGACAAGCTAAAACTCTCAAATTACCTATCTTGGACATTTTGTTCTTGTATATTTGGTAATTTTCTCCTTACCTTCATAGATTTTCTATCTCTCGACTTTTTTATGAACATTTCATGTTGATATAGCTAGTTCCTTATGTAGTCTTGCATATGTAGAGTTTTTGGGTGCTTACACAAGCAACCGATGGCTTTTTAACATAAATACCAGGTTTGAGCGGAAGCTACTGGTTGAACCCCTAACTATGATGGTGACTTTACCCTTGGAATCAAAAGTTCAACAGTCAACATCCTGATGGTTGATACTTGGATAGATACATAAGGCTGATAGGCTTTATCCAAATAGAAATACAAGAAGTAAGATATGCTGACTAGAAAAAGAAATCTGAGACAAAACATTCTACTTAAAAGTTTTCACTTATATACTAGATTTAAATGCTTTTTTTAAGTTAGTTCACTTTGGAGTTATCGAGGGTATATAGGAAATAACCTCTACCGCCTAGGTATGAGTAAGGTCTACGTACACCTACTCTCCCTAGATCCCAATTTATGGGATTACACATTTGTATGTTGTTGTTGTAGTTTGCTTGGGAATTTGGACTTTAAAAGTTTTTTCTACCTTTGAGACGCAATTTCATATTCTTTTTTGTAAGGATTCTTGGTGAGAATCAATAAAGTGGCATGTCCATTTTAGTCAGTCGCTTTTTTTTGTTCTGTCATTTTGCTGCCCAAGGTACATCTTCATTTCCTTTGTTTTAGATTTTTTGATAAGATTTTGTTTCATGATTCATTTTTGAGATTTTTAGGTTCTTTTTCATACTTGGTTATGCTTTTGTGTTCTTTATATTATATGACTAATGGTTTTCCTGCTATATTTTGTTAGTTATAGCAATCAAATTTGTATACTTTGGTTCATAAATTTCACCAACAATCAAATTTCAATCAAACTTGTGTAAAAGCTTTAGAGATTCTCTATACCAAATCTCTCAATTTTTTTGATTTTACTTTTGGAGGATCAATTTTGTGTTCAAGTTCAGTAGGAGATTAGGAGTTTTCCAAAAATAAATGGTTCTCAGAAACAAAAGTTCTTGGCCTTACCACTCCGCTG
Organism: Capsicum baccatum var. pendulum; assembly: GCA_030864225.1. NCBI lineage: Eukaryota > Viridiplantae > Streptophyta > Magnoliopsida > Solanales > Solanaceae > Capsicum > Capsicum baccatum. The sequence continues at coordinate 158,570,003 of CM061561.1, read as the reverse complement.
TTTGTTCTAGGAAAGGCAAACACAATAAAATAGTGTAAAGAGAAATTAAAATTTTTATGGATCTGAAAATACGCATTTGCTTAAATCACTGCTTTTCCTGATTAGTCTCTGCCACTATTCTTTCAGATTATGATCGACAAAACTAATTGAAGTTTAGATACCACCAATGTTATGGTAAGTCGTATTTACTTATGTCTTTGAGATCTAGTCCCAAAATTCTTTTACGTTGTAATATTGATCAAACTAATATTAAAAAACAATATGAAATTCTTCTTGCAACAATTCAAATTTTTACCAACCTCAACCTGTCGATCAAGAAACCTTACACATTTAATCTTATGAGGATTTTTAGGGCTTTCGGTGCTCTGGTTGCCCATTTCAGTTCTTTTTAATTATTTTACTGACTTTGATTTAAGTTTATGGAGAAAGTGTCATCAATTATGCTAAATAGGTAGATATATATCTGTAGTTTGAACAATAGGGGTATGTGTGTGTGTGTATATATATATCATTATACTCTTAGATCACTTTTTTGACATTTCATTAATCGAATTATCAATACATCAATCAACATAACACTTGTTGGGTTTGAAATCGAGAGGGCGTCATGCGGAAGCTTAAAGTTTGCAAACCGTGAGACAATAATTCAGACAACACATAAAACAATTCTAAAAAGCTATATTATTGATATGATTTGGCCAAAAGACCTACATATTAAAAATAAAATTGAAAAATCTAAAGCCTATTGAGAGAAATCTCCCCCTAAACAAAAAATCTTTAAAGACTACATTGTGGATGCTATTATGTTATGGTATAAAAAGGGGTCTTCTATTTATAGAGTTCCAAAACCTTTCCTCTAAGAAAGAAGTTTGCCAAATATGAAAAGAAAAATTATATTTTCCTTTTAGTAAAAATAAAAGTATTTATGGTTACTTTTATTTTTCTTACAAGAAAAAGTTAACTTAATTTTGGTAAGAAAATCAGGGCAAAAGCCCTAACAAATCTCCCTCCCCTTTTTGGCTTGATTTTCCTAACTTGATCTTCCTTCTTCATGTCATGCATAATTTTGGCTCTTCACATAATCTTCATTTATCTCTGTTGTTTGTCATGCTTAAAAATGTATCCCTTTTGGGTTAAAAATATATTAACCCTTTTGAGTTAAAAGGAGTCCTTTTGGGTTAAAAATATATTAACCCTTTTGGGTTAAAAATATTGAAGCCCTTCATAGGGTTAAATGAGAGCTTTATTTTTAAAGATGTGACAACGGGATTATTGAAAATATGATTGAAATATCTTCCCCACATGCAGTTGGACATATATCTTCATTATCATCAAATTGATTGCAAATTGGTTTGAACCGCCTTAGACTGGTCTTCAACCTCATTTTATCAAACCACTGGATCTTTGAACTGTAGGCTCTGATATCACTTGTTGGATTTGAAATCGAGAAGGCGACATGCGGAAGCTTAAAGTTTGCAAACCATGAGACGATAATTCAGACGACACATAAAACAATACTAAAAACTATATTATTGATATGATTTGGTCAAACGACCTACATATTAAAAATAAAATTAAAAAATCTAAAACCTATTGAGAGAAATATCTCTCTAAACAAAAAAATCTTTTATGACTATATTGTGTTATGGTATGAGAAGGGTTCTTCGATTTATAGAGTTCCAAAATCTTTCCTCTAAGAAAGTGGTTTGCTAAATATGAAAACAAAATTATATTTTCCTTTTAGTAAAAATAAAAGTATTTATGGTTACTTTTATTTTCCTTACAAGAAATTAAAACTTAATTTTGGTAAGAAAATCAGGGCAAAAACTCTAACAACACTTGCAGTTAACCCCAACTAATTCTTTGTCTATTAAACTCAAAGTAAATGTTGGCCTGCGTATCTTCTTATAATGAGTGTTGCAACTCTTACCTTTTAATGTTAATTATAGTATCTTTCTCATTATTCATCGAGAACTCATTCATCATTGGTTTCTTTATAAACAGAGAAGTGATCTCCTTTTGTCAAATGCGTTAGAGGTTGTGTTTTGCATTCCGTCGAGGTTGCCGATTCTGTTTGAGGCTTGAATTTCTATTTGGTTTACTATCTTGGTCGAGTTCTCTGAGAAATTCAATTCCTCTTTTGATGTTCAAACAAAGTTATTAATAGTTAAGGTCTATTCTTACTTTCTTTTTTATCCTTGCATATATCACGATGTTAAAATATTATATCAATTCATTTAGATCCCTTAAGTCATTTAGCTTTACTTTCAATTCATAAATACATTTACATTTTCATGTTTGGCTGCTTTTATTTGTTTTTGAAAGATAATTATGCCTCATAATTTTTCTATTCTCTGTTTATAGATGCCAATAGAGTAATATGCAAAAGGAGACATTAACTATCAAGTTTTTTTTTAAAGAATTGATGGGTTCTGAGTTAAATTTGATTTATAATCGATTTTTGTATATTTGAATTTCTCTAGGACGTGACCCTCTGCATAACAATAGAAGATAACTTGAAATAGAAAAGTAGTCCAGGAGAGCTACAAAGAAGAATAAAGAAAGATAAACAGATACTTCCTCTAATTGCCTTCTTTTATAGGTTTGCTAGATATTTTGTGGACTTCTTGATATTTTTCAAATTGTATTGCCGTATTTCTCATTAGATTTTTATTTTTCATTGTCATCTTTTATATTTTATTATTTTTTAACTTAAGGCTGATATATACTTACGACGACGAGGTGCTTTATAAGAAAGATGAAGCGATGAAAAATTTAAAACTTTAGAGATACATGCCAATTTATTTTTCGTAAGAACAAGTCTGATCCACTCATCAACTTTTAGATGATTTTTGAGTTTTTAACATATTATATAGATTAAAAAAATGAGAAAACCCTCAAAAAATGAAAAAAAAAAAAAAGATAAATAGAAATGGTATCCTTAGAAGTATCCTCCATCATCAAACTTGTAAGTCTCCTTTATATATATATATATATATATATATATATATATATATAAAGATTGATTCTCCTTTTATTATTATATATTGATTTAACTTAATACAAATGAATCACATTAATTATAGAGAAACATAAAAGCAATTAACAAAATATTTAGAGTTTAAAAAATAAAATAAAAAAGAGAAAAAAGATAAATGGTCTTCTTGTACATCAACTAATTGAGGGTTATGAATATGAAAGGCTTGAGAGTTATGGACATTACTAATATTGAAGAGTAGAATTTATGTAATTGAATGTATTAATTAATGACATGATATTGTTTAATAAACTAATTGAAAGAAATGATAAAAAATGTCAAAAAAGGAAGAAAAAAGAAAAATTAGAATGGACGCCATAGAGAGGTGCCACATAGGCATATCTGTAACCCTATACACACACTAGGAAAATTAGTTGCGCTTCGGCAATGTTAAAAAATTAATGATTTATCCGATCAATTTCATATTCACATTAAATTTATTATCTAAGCGTAATATTATAACTTGTATCAATTCATATATATAAACATAAAAATGAGAAGATATAGCAAATATATGTTCATATTTGAATAAATTAATTTATCAACATATTTATTTAACATGTTCATCTTTAAAATGAGTTGAACTTCATAATTAAAACAGTAAATAAAATTCTTGAATTAGAAATCCACAAACTTAAAAAGCAAAATATGTACATAAACTGTATTTCAGAACTTCACTCAAAATCAAATAACTCCTTAATGTCCATTTGATTCAAAATCATCTCTTCCTCAATCGAGATGCTATTAACATTAGACCTTTCTGTAACTTGTACTTCTGTGGACATGGTGGTAAATTATTGAACCTAAGATCTTACGTAATCTACATCTAGATTTACATATATTTTGTTTGCATAAGTGGTGGGGAAGCTAACTTCACATATTAACAATGAATGTAATAGAATATAACTTTGACATTTCTTGAACAAAATAGCACTTAATTCATAATAGTGACAATTAAATTGAAGACAATTACCACAAAATTCTTTCACAATTGTAGATGTGACTATGGGCCAACATCCTTATTGTACAAGGAAGGAGCAAATTTTTCACCAACTTTTGCCATAAGGTAATTTTGACTTTCTCTAAACTATGCATGAAAATAGACAAAGCAAAATTTAAAGGTGTATAATTGATACAATTCGCCTAAATTTAACCAAAAGATGTTTTCAGCCTTTGGTTCTAATATGAAGACATGTACATGGTTTGTTAAGTTTATTTTGTTATATTTGGATTTAAGAAATCACCCCAAAGCCGAGAAAAAAAAACATGAAAGATTTTCAAAATGCATATATTTTAAGTTTCATGGACTGTAAATGCAGAAGTTGCATTTAAATAACACCAAAGTAAAAAATTATGAATGAATTATTACTTTAAAAGAACAACTGATATATGAAATGGTTGCTTATATACCTATGAAGTTAGATGTCATAACATCAATGAATGACTATAATGAAGATATTAAGCGGTTATCTAGAGATGAGTGACTTACTAATCAGTAAAAATTTGAATCTCCCTTTTTTCGCACTTCAATCCACAATTCTCTATATCACCAATTTCATATAAACAACCAACCACATCTATAAATAAAGTGAGTGAAGCATGACATTTAAGAATAATGTTGATGTTTTAATAATTTATGAAATAATTAATAATAAGAAAAATGTAGACCTAATAACAAAGTGTCGTTATTCATCCTTGAATCAATCATAGTTGGTTTAATAAATTGAAATCCATTTATAGGAATGTCAACAATATCTTTAGATAGATTCTTGATGACAGCTGAGGCAAATAAAATAATTTTTAATGGATTTTCAATAGGTCTATAGTAGAGATGATTTCAAAAACTTTGAAGTTCTTGATGGTAAATAAAGAACCTTCTTTCAACTTGCCTTTAAACCTGTTAACTTGATTTGTAATAATTATACTATAGATCAAATTTTTCTGGTGGAAGAAAGTCATAAGTGTTATGTAAATTAAAACTTTAAATAAGAATTGGTGTTTTTGAAAAAAGAATCAATGTAAGAAGGAACCTTTTCATCAATAAATATCATTTCCACAGTGATCAACTCATTATTTTATTGGGACTAATGACATCCCACATTCTACAATAATGAAATCATCTCTATCAAAAACCAACTGTGAAAGGAAAAAATCTGCGATTGTAAAATCTTGATTAAAAGGTATACAATCAAAGGAATTACAGTATGCAAATAGTTTACTTTCAATCTATATATAGTGCTAAAATTAGAGTATGGAAGGGCAAAAAAATTAATTAATAATATAATTATTCACAAATTAATACACATTAAATAATTTGCAGTTACAAATTAGAAATATGAAATAAATGATTAATGAGGATCAACAATGAATTAGCAATGCAATAATTCAATGAGTAATATACAATTAAAGACACTAAGAGTTACAAATGTGAAAGATGAAGGAACGGGCTAATGAGAGTGAACTCTTTTCAATTTTGATGACCTGAATCACTCGTCATGTGATTCTGAAGCAGAAGTTAAACCAAAGCCACCATCGTATCAAGTGTGAGGATTCATCTCCGTCTTCTCAGCAATCACCGAGTAAATAAGATAGCTCATTGTGCTAGCAATAGAGATAACCGACAAGGGTAACAATTTTAGGGTCACAACAATACCAAGATAGAAATTCGTTTATATTGCCATAACAGAGTAAAGATTACAGATTCTACTCGCTTGAGAATCACTAATTAATTTGATGCCATTATATATCTAGGCAACATTTGATGAACCAATTCACTATATGGTAACATGGATGCCATATTTCCATCATTTGAATCTTATAACATAGATAATTTGCCTCTTCTAGATCGTAATGAAATTAAAGTTCATAAACTTATTGGTGTTTCACCAGATTAGAATTACTTTTGTAATTTTAGGCGTGTCACTTATACATATATTAGTTGTATAATCTAAAATATTTTAAGTTCAATAATCTTAATAGCAAAGTATGGTTTAATAGTTATGAAGCCACGGCTATACATTTTTCCTAACATTTGAATCCTCAGAAGGACCAGCTGCAGAAAGTCTTTGTAATTTCTTTTCCAATCTTTTGAAAAGATCAGTTATTTCATGTGTAAGAATCTAAATACGATGCTGATATTCCCTACCATCTCCAAATATTTAATGACCCTCCAGGTCACTTTCTCAATTCGCATGAACTTTTAGTATTTTAATCCTTCTCACAGTGGCTACAGGTCATTTATGACTTACGGGAATTGTCTGTTCGATGATCGTACAGTTCATTTTGATTTTAGGCTCATTTCCCTATTTTGGACCTTTCGTTGGTTAGGATTTGGCCTCGAACCAAAATTCCTAGTAGATGACCTCCGATGCAAATTTTGACTGCATAAACAGCTCTGGAATATCGATTTTAGGTTAGGTAAACTCTTGGTTTGTGTCACAGCCCAAACTAGGGCCTGGCGGTGACGGGTATCTCAAGTCTAACAAGGACTGGAGACTACCCCTTACACCTAGCCAAACAGGACACATTAACCTCAACAATGGATAAATTTTGATAACAAGATAGCATAAGATATGCTCAAAGAATTTAAGTTATATCTATAACTGACAACCGACGACTGATAACCAACCAAAAACAACCAACCAACACCATCACCTAAGTCCACAATAATCCACAAAGCATTCTAACAAACCAAAATCAATAATATGTCGGGACATGCCCCCGATTCTGACAATGACAATGATAATTTAATGTGAACTTTTCAATTCTAGTTTATGAAAGGAAACCGATGGAATGATTAAGTCTTTTGGAGAATGAAAGCTCACCACTTCATCGCAAATGACTGACGAACCGAGATGATCCACCTAACACTGCACAGAAAAAATAAAAGTATCTTCGATCCTGCATCGCATGGTTAGTGGGTTGAGCACTAGATGTAACTTAGGGGTAGGGGATAAAGTAAAACTATGATCCAGATTTTCAAAAGTCACTCAAGCCAAGAAGCTCCAAATATTAGTTGGAGTCGTGGGTCTAGACCACTTCTTAACCACCTCAACTTTTTGTGGATCCACTATGATCCCCTCACTAGAAACAACATTACGTAAATAAGTCACTGCATTCAACCAGAATTTGTACTTGGAGAATTTAGCATACAACTACTGATCCTTAAGAGTATGTAACACTATTCAAAGATGGTTGGCATGATCCCCCTCACTCTTGGAATACACCATAATATCACCAATAAACACATTATGAACAATTCTAAGAACCAACAAAATACCCAATTCATAAGGTCTATAAATAACATCGGGGCATTTGTTAAACCAAAAGACATCACTAAAAACTTGAAATGACCATACTGAGTTTGAAAAATAGTCTTAGGGATATCCACCTCCCTAATCTTCAACTGATGGTAACCCGATCGAAGATCAATCTTAGAATAGTACTTAGCACACTGAAGCTGGTAAAATAGGTCATCAATCCTATAAAGAGGATATTTATTCATCATAATCACCTTATTTAACAAGCGATAATCTATACATATCCAAAGGGATACAAAGTGTACTAGAGCACCACATGGAGAAACACTAAGGCGAATAAAACCCTTGTTAAGAAGATATTTCAACTACTCCCTGAGTTCTTTCAACTCAATTGGAGTCATTCTATAAGGAGGGATAGAAATAGGATGAGTGTTCGAAAGAAGATCAATCCCAAAATTGGTCCCTATCGGGAGGAACACTAGGAAGGTCATCAGAGAAAACCTTAGGAAATTTATTAACCACGGTAATGGATTGTAATGAAGGACCCTCCAAGTTAGAATCTTTAGCCTAGACCAAATGATAAAGAAACCCCTTGAAAATCAATTTTTGGGCTCTAAGATATGAAATGAATCTTCCCTTAGGCACTAGGGAACTTTTTTTCCTACTTAATCACTGGCTCATTTAGAAATTGGAAACTGAAATTTTGGGTTCTACAATCCAGAGATGCATAGCACAAGTACAACCAATCCATTCCCAAAATCACATTGAAATCTAACATGTCCAACTCTATTAGATCTGCTAGCGTCTTCCTACCACAGATAGATACCACACAACCCCTACAAACTCTTGTAGCCACAATAGAGTCACCCACTGGGGTGGACACTGACAAGGGATCAGGAATACACTCCGGGCCAAAACTAAAATGAATAGCCACATATGGGGTCACATAAGAAAGGATAGACTTGGGATCAAGCAGACAACATACATCACGAGATAAAAGTTTTGGCATACCAGTAACAACATCAGGAGACGCCTCCAAATCCTGATAGACAGCAAGAGCATACAGACAGTTTTGACTAGTGTCGGATCTATAAGTAGCACCTTTTGGTATAGAAGCCGAAGAAGCAGAAATCGGGAACTTGTTAGCCCCATTTTCAACATCTCTTGAGTGACAGTTACTCTGAATGTGGCTAGGCTATCCACATCTAAAATACTTATTCCCTCTCTCATTATAAAAGTCGTGGTGTAACTATCCACAAAATCTATAAGTAGGATATGATGGAGTTGACTTAGACTAACTGGACTGAGATTGGGCAGCTTGTGCCTTAAATCCATTGTTTCTCTAAAAATGGCGATCACTAAATAGCTTAGGATATAGAGAACTAGCCATAGAATAAGAACCAGAATTCTCTCATTTTTTCTTAGAATTTCCCACCATCTCTACCACTATGCTACTGACCTCGACCCTGATCTGAATATCGAAACTTCTTACTTTGTCTTTTTCTCAGCTCTATATGTTTCTTTCTTTCCTCCTCAAACTATTTCATATACACCAAAAGCCTCAAAATGTCCATCACAATATTCATCAAGGCAGCCTTACACTCCAATACCAAGTCTTGAGATAAGCCCAAAGAAAACTTCCTCATCTTAGTTCCCATGCTAGACACTAACTCCGAATCATAACGGGATAACAGATGAAATTTTTAAGGCATACTTTTTAATTTTCATCCTACCCTATTTTTGTAACTCCCCGAAACCTGGTCTCGAGATGTCACATAGTGCTTAAGACTACGAGTAGCCTTAAACTAACCATGTCTGCCTGCTACTAAGTCTGAATCGCACAACAAGGAAAATATAGATAAAAAAGTCATACTAAAAGTGAAAATTCATCAAAAATAACTGCAAAAAAATCTGAATATAATCTCTAAAAACCAAGTACTATAAGACTGAATCAAATCTAGCAATCTGACAAGCCTCTACTACTAATGCTAGAGAGCCACTGGGACAAATCCTCTGCTGACTCGAACTGTCTGAAAAGAATACTGAATCGTCTAAACTGATAAGTTGAACATAAATCGAATGACTAATTACCCAAACTATGAGAACTCACCAGTAGTCAGGATGTAGATGGAGATACTCAAAATTACTCTCACTGCAGAAACTGAGCATCTAGACCTACATTATGAGACAATGTAGCTCATAGACATATATGTGGATCAGTACTTTGAGGATGTACTGAGTACATAGGGTTGAATGCATAAGTAATACATAATATCAATCATCATCATAGTTTGTAAAACAATGCATGCTAAATGTAAATGACTCAAGTAGGCTGGAATAACTGAAAAATATAAACTGTAATCATGAATAGAAAATCATACTTTGAAAATCTAGTAAGTAATAGCATTTAGTTCTAAAAGCTGTACTAATATTCTGTTTGTAAATCATACTGTCTAAGTGTAGAAAGGACTCACGTCTATATCTGAAATCTGAAAGCTAAAATCTGTAGCTAATATCTTTCTGTAATGCATAATCTAAATAAAGTTGTGACCCTTTACACTTAGTTTTCTAAAAGTTTTTCTGTTATTCTTTTCTGTCAGGGAAAATACTTCATCTAAATGGAATTCTTTCAAAGCTTTTCATTACTAGTGGGGAAATACTCAAAAACTATTTATTTATTTTTACTAGTAGGGAGGTTCTTCTAACCGACATAAACTATGTGAGCTAACATAGAGTCTAACATCTTGATCCCCTATGGGGAAAACCTCACGGTGGGGAAAGGTGTCATACTCTTGCCAAGGAGTATAACCTAATCTAAGTGATCACATTTGTATCTGTCATCCATGTAGAAATGGAAATAATCTGATAATCTATACCTACGTTGGCTACGTAGTTCTGTAGAATATAGGGCACGCTAATCTCACACTTTCCGCTCAGTGCTAAATATTATTTCCTTTACTTAGTATGCTCATTCTGTTGGAAATCCACTTTAAAAACTAGCGTAATAGTTTATTTTGAAAACCAACAGTACAATGGCTAAGTCAAACTGTAATCTGAAATTGTAAAGTAGATTTCATAATCTAAGTTGAGATCAAAAGATCAAATCTTTATCAAAAATTTGAAAAATATTAGTCATAGAGTTCTTATAGCACAATAAATCTTGAAATAGCAATATTCAATTAGGGCTTAATAACCCATGCATCAATGTCATGTCAAAATATCATAATATTCATGCTTGATAATGTAAACATTGATAATTCAATTCAAAATCTTGAAATTTCTACAATACGCATAAAATACGCAAGAAAATATGCAATTCAACATCAACAATACTTCAAATCTCATAGTCTTTAATTGGTGATAAATGGGTATAAACCCCAAACTGAAATTCATGTAATTTCAGTTATCAATCAACTTTTGGGCACAGGAATGAAAGAAGTATCCTTGTTCATAAATTCCACATACCTTGTTGATGAATTTGATGTAAAAGCTTGATTCTTGACTCTCCAATGGTGTTCTTGAAGCTTCCTCTTGAAGTTCTTGAACCCAGAGCTTTGAATTATAAGATCTCTTGGAGTAGAAGTTATGGGATTTATTCTTGATTCTTAGAGCTAGGGTTTGTTATTAGAGATGAAAAGATGAATAATGAGGCATCTTTGCTATTTGGGGCTAAAATTGTGTGTTTTGAGCGGATAAAAGTGGGGAAATCGACTCATTTTCCCCTTTGGAAGTGGATTTTTAATGATAGAAAATTTGTACCCCGCGACACACAGACCGACGCGTCGCATTGATGGGGTTGGCGCGATGGCCGATACAATACGTCGAGATCGTGTCGGCTCACTGGAATTTACACTGGAAGCTGGGGAAAAGTATCTATCGATGCAATAGGCGACGCGACGCATCAAGATCGCGTTGACTCACTGTTTTCAATATCCCAACGAGCTTCTAACGAGGTCTGAAAAATCTAAAACTCATCCGAGAACACCCATTGACCTCCTTGATCATGAATTAACTTAAAAATTGACACTTTAAGGTCATAAGGGTTGTAAACAAAATCATGGAAATACCGAGGTCCTAAAATGAGACTAAGTGTCATTGCTTAGCTGAACTTTTCTAAGTCTAGGACGTCTTTTCATGCTCTAAAGGAATGAGTAAGCTAGGATTTTGCAGGGTCTTGTAATATCTCCCCCTTGTAAACATCCGTCCTCGAATGTGGCTAGTTAAGCTAAAAATACTGAGGAATCTAAGTCTATAAGCTATCATGCACAACTAAAATAAACTATATGACTAAATCTAAAACATGTTGAGCTACTGAGAAAATCTATGAGTGCATGAGTTTACTTGGACACAACCATATAGCTGAATCTGAGATTGAAAAAGAACTGAATGAAGAAAAAATATTACCTTCCACTAAAATCTGAGATCGTAGGGAAAGAGATAAGGATACTTGATATGCATGTATGCTTCTTATTCCCAAGTAGAACCCTCAACGGACTGCTTTCGCCACAGAACTTTGACCAAGAAAACTTTTATGTTCCTTAGTCTACGGATCTGATGATCAAAAATCTCTACTGGAACTTCATCAGATGAAAGGCTATTCTGAATCTGTACATTCTAGAGGGACTATAATGGCCAAATCATCCATGCACTTATTTAATAAGGACACATGGAATACTAGATGAACTGAGGACAAATATGCAGGTAGCTCAAGATTATACACTACCTTCCCAACACGACTTAAAATTCAGAAGGGGCCTACATATCGGGGACTAAGCTTCACCTTTTTGCCAAATCTCTTCACCCCCTTCATGGGTGAAACTTTCAGATACACAATATCATCTACTGCGAACTCCAAATCTCTTCTCCCTACATCTGCATAAGATTTTTGACGACTCTGGGCTACTTTCAATCTCTCCCAAATCAACTTAACTTTCTCCATGACTTCAAACACCATGTCTGGCCCAATCAAAGTGACCTCACCCACTTCGAACCAATCCACTAGTGATCTATATCTCCATCCATAAAGAGCTTTAAACGGTGCCATCTGGATACTAGGTGATAATTGTTATTATAGGTGAACCCAAACAATAGCAAATAGTCATCCCAACTACCTTTGAAGTCAAGAACACATGCCCATAACATATCCTCTAGATTCTGAATAGTCCTTTCTGCCTGACCATCCGTTTGTGGATGAAAAGTTGAACTAAGATAAACTCGGGTACCAAGATCCTTCTGAAAAGCTTTCCAAACCTGAGAGGTGAACTGAGTACCCCTATTTGAGATGACGCACAAAGGAACTCCATGCAATCTAACTCGCTCTCTGATATACAACTTGGTGTAATCTTTAGCTGTGTAGGATGTGTTAGCTGGTAAGAAATGCATTGACTTAGTCAATCTGTGTACAATAACCAAATTGAATCATGCTGATGATGCAAATGGGGTAATCCAGTCACTAAGTCTGTATTCACCTCTTCCCACTTTAATGAGGGGATACCAAACACTTGTAATATACCACTAGGCTTTGGTGCTCTATCTAAACCTATTGACAAGTTGCACACTTGGCTACAAACTCTGCTATATCCTTTTTCATACCGTTCCACCAATAGATTTCCCGCAAGTCGCAGTACATCTTGGTGGCTTCTGGATGAAAGGAATAATGCTCACCATGTGCTTCCGCCATAATTCACTGCCTCAAATCATCAACACGTGGCACACACAATCTATTCTGGTATCTCAGCATACCATCTCCCCCTTGGGAGAAAAATTCTACCTTTTGGTCTTTAACTGACTCTTTCAGTTTGACCAAACTAGAATCCTTATCTTGTTTCTCTTTCACATCAGAAACTAGAGAAGATTCAGAACTACTCTGAACCCAAATATACCCTTCAGCTGAATCAACTAATCTAATACCCAATCTCGTTAATCGATGAACTTCCCAAACTAACTCTTTCTTATCATTCTCCACATGAGCAACACTGCCCATAGACAATCTACAAAGGGCATCTACTACTACATTGCCTTGCCCGAATGATACAACACACTCATATCATAATCCTTTAACAATTCTAACCACCTTCTCTGATGAAGATTCAACTCTCCCTGAGTAAACATATACTGCAAGCTTTTATGATCCATAAACTCATCAACATGCACCCCATAAAGATAGTGCCACTAAATTTTCAAAGGAAAAACAATAATAGCTAACTCAAGGACATGGGTAGGGTAATTCTTTTCGTGACGTTTAAGCTTTATGGATGCATAATCTATAACTTTGCCTCTCTGTATCAGAACACAACCCGGATCAACCCTAGAAGCATCACAATACACTACAAGCCCATCTGTACCATCAGGTAGCGCTAAAATTAGAGCTGAAGTGAGTCGAGTCTTTAAATCTTGAAAACTCTTCTCACATGAATTTGATCACTGGAACTTGACTTTCTTCTGAGACAATCTAGACATAGGGGATGTAATGGATGAAAAACCCTCAATGAAATGCCTGTAATATCAAACAAAACCCAAGAAACTTCTAATATCTGATGGGGAAATAGGTCTAGGCCAACTTCTTACTGTTTCTATCTTTTGGGGATCAACACTAATGCCCTCACTGGTAATAATATGACCGAGGAAAGCTATAGACCTTAGCCAAAATTCACATTTGCTGAATTTGATGAACAACTGGTGATCTCTAAGAGTTTGCGATACAATTCTAAGGTGGTCTGAATGATCATCCTCACTACGAGAGTAGACCAGAATATCATTAATAAAGACTATGACAAACATGTCCAAATACTATTTGAATACTCTGTTCATCAAGTCCATGAAGACTGCTAGGGCATTTGTTAGCTCGAAAGACATGACTAAAAACTCGAAATGACCATAACGGGCCCTGAAAGTTGTCTTTGGAATATCACACTCCCTTACTCTAAGCTGATGATAGCTGAATCTTAGGTCTATCTTTGAGAAGTAACTTACACCTTGGAGTTGGTCAAATAGATCTTCAATTTGAGGAAGAGGATATCTATTTTGACTGTGAATTTATTCAGCTAACAATAATCAATGCACATTCACAAAGAACCATCTTTCTTTCGCACGAATAGGATGGGAACACCCCAAGGAAAAATACTAGGCCTTATGAAACCTTTATCTAAAAGATCTTTGAGATGCTCTTTTAACTCCTTAAGCTCGGATGGAGCCATACAATATGGAGGAACAGAGATAGGCTAAGTATTTGGGAGAAAGTCAATACCGAATTCTATTTCCCAATCGGGAGGTACCCCTGGCAAATCTTCGGGAAAAGATTTAGGAAACTCATTGACTACTCGGACTGACTGAACTGTTGGATTCTTAGACATAGTGTCTTTGACCCGAACTAGATAATAGAAACATTCTTTGGAAATCAACTTTCTAGCTTTAAGATAGGATATGAAATGATTTTTGGGAGACACTGAATTACCTTCCCACTCAAAGACTGGCTCATCTGGAAACTAAAACTTCACCACTCGGGTGCGACAATCTATAGATGCATAATAGGAATAGAGCCAATCCATACCAATAATAAGATCAAAGTCAACCCTATCTAACTCTATTAAGTATGCCAACATGATTTTATGAAAGACATGGATAGGACACTTTCTATAGACCTGTTTGGCAACAATTGGCTCACCCACTGGGGTAGAAACAAAGTAGGGATCAAGAATCTTTTCAGGGCCTATTTTAAAATTTATAGCAACTAACAGGGTCACATAAGAGAAATTAGAACTGGGGTCTAACAATACATAAACATCAAGATGAAAGATGCGAATCATACCGATAACAACATTTGGGGAGCTCTCCTACTAAAGATAGGATGGTAAGGCATAGGACTAATTCTGGCGCTGACCACCACCAGTACTAGATGATGTGCCCTGAGGAGGGTTTAGGCGAGCTATGGGAGCTGGTGCACTAGTAGCCTGAGTCTGGGGATGAACATCTCTGTTTCCCTGCTTAGCATACGAAAACTCTCTAATTCTATGACCCAACTTACTACAACCATAATAACCTTTCTGTCTCATTAAATACTCACCAGGATAATTCTTACCACACTTAGGGAACACAGGATAAATGGGTCTTCCACTTATACTATTCTAAAATCTGGACATAGAAGACTTACCCCATTGCTCCTGCCTAGCTTTGGGAGCGAGAGCACTAGCTGAAGATGGTGCTGATATAAATGAATGATTCTAAACCTGTGAATATTTCCCCTGTAGACCTTGACTGACCATACTCAAACTTCCTAGTTCTAGCCTTCTTATAGCTTCTATATCTTTCTTTTAACTTTTCTATCTCAATTTGTTAAGAATGAGTCATTAATTTAGAAAAATCCATATCTCCAATAAGTATGGCAGTCCTACACTCCTTGACTACCAGTCCCGACACTCCAGTAACAAACTTACTCATACTAGATCTAGTGTCAACTATCAACTCAGGAGCATACTTAGATAACTTGTTGAACCTAAGGCAGCACTCTTTCACTATCATTGAGCCCTGGCTCAGGTTCATGAAGTCCTCAATATCTACTTCCCATAACTTATGCAAAAAGAACCTATCTAGAAAAGCATTCTAAAATACTTGCCAACTCATGGGAGTTGCATTCTCACCCCTACCTTTCTTCCACATAACCACCCAATCATAAGCAATATCCTTCAGCCTATAAGAAGCCAATTCAATACTCTCCTCTTCAGTAATATGTATAACTTGGGTGATCTTTTTCACATCATCAAGAAACAACTGTGGGTCCTCACCTATCTTTGACCCAAAGAATTCAGGCAGATTCATTCTCATGAAATCACGAAGTCCGACTATAGCTAAATCACTCTCTTGCTGATGTAGAACTATAGCCTAATTATTGGCCTAAATATTTACAGTCATAGATTAAGCTAACGTCTGAAAGGTAGCCCAAAATTCTTCATAGGATACATTCTCGTTCAGAGGGTCAGACAGCTAGAGTGGCTGGTAATCATTTCTATAGGTGTTAGCTCAACGAAGAGGCATTTTCAATAGCTGTCATGAGAGAGCACAAGTTAAAAAAAGATATAGATACCATAAGCATGATAGATTATGAAAGAAAGATATGATTTCCTAAGAACAGCCCATAGCCTCTTGCTCGTGAATGTGGTGCACTTCAACACCACGATCCAGACTCTACGCAATGCAGTTTATCTGACTCCCTAGGACTTTTATAAACCTTAGGCTCTAATACCAAGTTTGTAATGCTTCGAAACATGGTCTCGAGATGTCACACGGTGCTCAAGACTACGAGTAGCCTTAAGCTAACCCTGTCTGCCTGCTACTAAGTCTGAATCACAATACAAGGAAAATATAGACATAAAAGTCATACTAAATGCTGAAATTCTTCTGAAATAACTGTGAATAATCTGAATATAATCTCTAAAAACCAAGTATTGTAAGTCTGAATCAAATCTTGTAGTCTAAAAAGTATCTACTACTAATGTTAGAGAGCCACTAAGACAAACCCCCAGCTGACTCAAACTGACTAAAAATAATACTAAAATATCTAAACGGATAAGCTGAACATAAACCGAATGACTAAGTCACCAAAGTATGAGGACTCACCAACTATCAGAATGTAGATAAAGATGCTCAAAATCACTCTCGCTGTGGAAACTAAGCACCTGAACCTATATTATAAGACTATGTAGCACATAGACATATATGTGGATTAGTACTTTAAGGATGTATTGAGTATATGGGGGTGAATGCATAAGTAAAACATAATATCAATCATCATCATAGTTTGTAAAACAATGCATGCTAAATATAAATGACTCAAGTAGGATGGAATATCTGAAAACTAAAATCTGTAATCATGAATAGCAAATCATACTTTGTAAATCTAGTGAGTCATAGAATTTAGTTCTGAAAGTTGTACTAATGTTCTGTCTATAAATCATATTGTCTAAGTGTAGAAAGGACTCACGTCTGTATCTAAAATTTGAAAGCTGAAATTTGTAGCTAATATCTTTCTATAATACATAATCTAAATAAAGTTGTGACCCTTTACACTTAGTTTTCTAAAAGCTTTTCTGTTATTCTTTTCTGTCAGGGAAAATACTTCATCTAAATGGAATTCTTTCAAAGCTTTTCATTACTAGTGGGGAAATACTCAAAAACTATTTAATTATTTTTACTAGTAGGGAGTTTCTTCTAACCTACATAGACCATGTGAGCTAACATAGAGTCTAACGTCTTGTTTCCCTATAGGGAAAACCTCATGATAGGGAGAGATGTCATACTTTTGCCAAGGAGTATAACCTAATCTATGTGATCACATCTATATCTGCATCCATATAAAAATGGGAATAATCTACTAATATGTACCTCCATTGGCTACAAGTTGTGTGGGAGTTAGGGCACTCTAATCCCACACTTCCTGCTCGGTGCTAAATACAATTTCCTTTACTCTGTTTGCTCATTCGGTTGGAAATTCACTTTAAAAACTAGCATAATGGTTTATTTTTAAAACTAATAGTACAATGGCTAAGTCAAACTGTAATCTGAAATTATAAAATGGATTTCATAATCTAAGCTGAGATCAAAAGATCAAATCTTTATCAAAAATCTGGAAAAAGAAATCTAGTCATAGGGTGCTTATAGCACAATAAATATTGAAATAGCAATATTCAATTAGGGCTTAATAACCCATGCATCAATCTCATGTAAAAATATCATAATATTCATGCTTGATAATACAGACATTGATAATTCAATTCAAACTTTGAAAATTTCTACAAGACGCATAAAATACGCAAGAAAACATGCAATTCAACATCAACAATACTTCAAATCTCATAGTATTTAATTGGTGATAAATGGGTATAAACCCCAAACTGAAATTCATGTAATTTCAATTAAAAATCAACTTTCAATCAAATTTTGGGCACAAGGATGAAAGATATATCCTTGTTCATAAACTCCACATACCTTATTGATGAATTTTAATGTAAAAGCTTGATTCTTCACTCTCTAATGGTGTTCTTGGAGTTCTTGAACTCGGAGCTTTGACTTATAATATTTCTTGGAGTAGAATTTATAGGATTTGTTCGTGATTATTAGAGCTAGGGTTTGTTATTAGAGATGAAAAGATGAATAATGAGGCATCTTTGCTATTTAGGGCTAAAATTATGTGTTTTGAGCGGAAT
Organism: Capsicum baccatum var. pendulum; assembly: GCA_030864225.1. Lineage (NCBI taxonomy): Eukaryota > Viridiplantae > Streptophyta > Magnoliopsida > Solanales > Solanaceae > Capsicum > Capsicum baccatum. The sequence goes on along the minus strand of CM061561.1, from coordinate 158,551,509 downwards.
AAGAGTAGGGAAATTAACTCATTTACCCCTTTGGATGTGGATTTTTAATTATAGAAAATTTATACCCAGCGAAACACAGACCGATGCAGCGCATTGATGGGGTTGATGTGATGGCCGATGCGACATATCGAGATCATGTCGGCTCACTGGAATTTACACTAGGAGCTAGGGAAAAATATCTATCGAAGCAATAGGTAATGCGGCGCATTGAGATCGCGTCGACTCACTGTTTTCAACATCCCAACGAGCTTCTAACAAGGTATGAAAAACTCAAAAATCACTCGAGAACACCCATTGACCTCCCTGATCATGAATTAACTTAAAAATCAATAATTTAGGTCATAAGGGTTGTAAATAAAATCATGGAAATATCGAGGTCCTAAAATGAGACTAAGTGTCATTACTTAGCTGAATTTTTCTAAGTCTGGGACCTCTTTTCATGCTCTATAGGACTGAGTTAAGCTAGGATTTTGTGGGGTCTTTCAGATTCAGATTCACAAACTCCTTAGCTTTCAACTCCCTCAACTTCTAAGGAAATAAGCAAACCAAAAAAACATAAGAAAAGTCATCCCGTAAAGCAGACTTGGCATCATCACCCCTAAACTGCTCCCACTCCTCATACCATTGATACACGACATCCTTTAACTAATAAGCAGTGAACTCTACATCCTTCACATATATAGCTTGCATCACACAAAAAATATTTTTCATCTCATCTATGAACCCTTGAAGATCCTCCTTAACCTTAGATGTGGTAAAAGTTGGAGTATTGAGGCTCATAAATTGCCCAACTCAAGTAACCTTGGAAAAAATCAAAGCAGTACCAATAGGACTCAATTGAGATGACTGAGATGTCACCAACTGGGTCAACAGATAAATAAAGTGGCAAAACTCAATAGTAGAAATGCCTCCTTGGGGTGATGGGGTATGATCATAATTAGCCAGAGAGGCCCTGGAAGGACTGGTAGGAATCGGTGAAACTCCCGTAGGGAAGTATAATTAGGAGATAGACCTCTAGATTAGTTCTAAACTTCATAAGCAGGATGGTCTATGTCTACATTATCCCCAAGTAGGACCAAAAATTTTCCACGAGCATCAGATCTTCTTGGAGAATGATCTGAAAAGCAAACATATATGAATTAGAAGAGATTTCAATATCTTAGACACCACAGAACGAAGTAGAACAACAAGAAGGTGAAATATTCCTAAATGTCTCATAGCCTCTCTCTTATAAGTATGGCATATTACACACCCATAAAAGAGACTCTACTCAACACAGCCTTGTGGACACCCAATGACACCAAACTAGGCTCTGATACCATATTTGTCATGACCTGAACCAGGGCCTAGTCATAATGGGTATCTTAATTTCAACAAATACCGAAGACCACCCCCTACACCTAGCCAACTAGGACACATTACCCCTAATAGTGGATGAATTTTGAACATATAAAAACATAGCATAAGATAAGCTCAAACAATTTAAAATATATTTATAACCGATAACTGATAATCGACCAAAAATAACCAACCAACACCATCACCCAAGTCTACAGTAATCAACAAAGCCTTTTAACAAACCAAAATCAATAAAGTGTCGGTACATGCCCCAACTCTAACAATGACAATGACAGTGATATGCTAATATGAACTCTTCAACTCTAGTTTATGAAAGAAAACCAATGGAATGATCATCTTCCATGGAATGAAAGCTCACTACTTCACCACAAATGACTGGCAAACCGAGTTGATCTACCTAACATAGCATAATAAAAGTAGAAGTATCTATGGTGCCTACATCACGTGGGGATATAGTATCTGAAGATGATTAGTGGGTTCAGTACTAGCATATAACTCAAGGGTAGGGGATAAAGGAATTCCATGACCTATATTTTCAAAAGTCACTCAGTCTAATGCTCATAATCATATATATTTATATACATATAAACATGTCATATCAGGAAAGGTAACAAGGCTAAACATGGAGTAAGACTTTATCCTAGACTATGTAGCTCAACTATCAAAAACAGGCACCCACAGGCTATATGGGTTTATCTTCCCCCGCTGAAAGGGACAAGTGCATGTTACCTATACCAACCGGAGGTATTAAGAAAGACTAGAGTATTTCCACACCCCGCGTCAATCCAAGATACAATCATATCAATAGTGTGAATCATACACACGAAGATGAAACCTCACGTTGGCAAATATGAGTTTCTAGTACAAGTCATTCAAGACCCACACCTTTACAATTTAGCAAAATAACCCCCATTAAGCCAAATTAAAATAAGTTTCACGTAACTCTTTTTATTTACCAAAGAATTATACTTTAAGGGATAGTTTATGTATCGTCATACCCTACACTTGCTAGCTTATCATGATGCCATTACAATTAAATTATCTCGGGGGAATACCTCGACCCCTTTTGTTCATTAAATCAATTTGGGAAATGCCTCAACCTCTTTTTATTTATTAAATCAAGCATGGTCATCAAGGCCTTTAAAATCTATGTTTACCAATCTAATCATTTATGCAATGCAATAGTGAGTAAGTCAAACCAATTAATAATTTCACCATTCAAAGCCATTAACACAAGTGGGTTGAGGGATTATTCAAAACCAATTCCATGTTTGAGATATCAATTTAGGTAAATACCTCAAACCTATTTTAATTCACATACACGTGCACCCCAATGGGTTCAAAACATGAAAACAAAGTATGAACAATTGTATTAAAACCATAGGAAATCAATTCAACATGCATTCATTCTAAAATCCTCAAACGTATATTCATAAACCATAATTAAATCACATAGGTACAATTATAAACACATGATTTTGATAAATTAATAGTTGTAGAAGAGTAACATGCCTGAAATATTAAGAGTTATGAAGAGAATTTTTCCTTAGGAGCTCTAATTAATCAACTTCTTAGAAACACTAAGTATCTTGCTTGAGAGAATTTAGAGAGTTTGAGAGAGTGTCTTGATTTTGAATATAATGCTAATGAAGTACCACAAAGGGTTTTAAGTCATGGGGTCTAAGTAGGGAAGAAGGAAAATTACTAGGATGCCCTTAATTAAAGACTGAAAACTGACGCCCAGTAGCTACGAGTGACCACTCGGCTCGTAGGGTCACCCTATGACTCATATCATCCATTCATAGGATGGACAGTGTCCTTTGGCTCACACATTTTTGACCCTACAACTTGAGACCTATGATGATAGGCGTATTTACACGCCTAAAGTGCTATAATCTACCCATATTTTAGCTAAGTTTTAAGGACAAAATATATAATTCATGCACATTTAGTCCTTTTTCCTGTAAGTAAGCTAACAAACGTGATTAGCAAGTTTTCAGGTATAAATGATGCAGATTTCAGCATTTTATGGATAACTTGACGCCAAAGGAAGCTTCACGAAAGAAGGAAAGGAGAGCTTGGACGCCAAGGACTAAAAGTGATGCATGGAAAACCTGTCCCCAAGCAAAAACAGCAATTCTAAAGACTTTGGGGATCAGCAGTAACTTATTAGGATTAGGATAATGATGCAATAACCTAGTAGGATTAGGTTAAGTAATGCAGTAGCTTAGTAGGAATAGGATATGGGTGTTATAAATACCCTATTTTGCTGAAGTTTTTATTATTCCAAATCATTCTAATTCTTCCATTAATTCGAATTCTAACACTTCTACTTTTTATTCAACACTCTAAATTCTTATTCTCTTCATCTATTCAACTCCTAATTTTCATAACAAGAGAAACGCTATTCTTAAAGGAATTCACGCCACAAGCCCTACCAACATATACTACACGTGCGATCTTTATATTGGTATGATGATAATGACTATTGTGATTTCCATTGCACTCATGAGTAGCTAAACTTCTCTGTTGGGGTTATGGAAGCCTTATGAGCTACTATCTATTACTATGAGTTTGTGAATTCGTGACACATATGTTGCTTATATCATTATTCTCTTCATCTTAATGCAAATTCTTGTGGTTGCAAACACATAGAATACGCCAGTATAGCATTAACTTGCTCGAAAGAAAATTTATATGTCTGGAAAAGAGATAATGTCAAGGTAATAGGGCACCAACCCCTATTAAAAAGTTAGTGCCATAACTGGATTAAACTCTTGGAGAATTTGTACCGTTAGATACGCTTTAAGCTCGAAAGAGTTAAAGTGAAATAATCCTTGATGGTCGAAAGACGCCTGGATTTACCATAGAATACAATTCTCTATAAGCACATGCATGTTTGAATTCCGCATAACTCATAGCTAATAGAGACGTATAACTCATAAGGTGGACATAACCCCAACTCTCAATTCTCATTGGTTAAACATCTTACTAAACATTCTTTCTTTTTACTTTGCTATTTTCTGATTTTCACTTTGTTACCTTATTGCACGCTACAATCCCCCCTATTTACGAAACTTTCACCAAAAGTCTAATAATCTTTGCTTACTTAGTGACCAAGTATTCTCTGTGGGATTCGACGCCCAACCCAGTTGGGTTCTATATTTGACAACGACCGTTTACACTCTTACGAGAACTGTAGTTTGAGCGTTATCAAATTTTGGCGCCGTTGTCGGGGAATACAGTTGTCTACTAAGTTTGTGATAGTTACTACACCCTTTGGTCAAAGATTCTCGTACTTTACTTTTAGTTGTTGTTTTTGTTTTCTGCAGGTTTTTATCCAGTGCATGCCCCATACTCGAAGTTCTGGTCAACCATTATTACCTTTCAATCCTGAACCACATCGTATTGGGAGAATGGAGGCTCAACAGGAAATTGAAAGAAGGGTTGCTCAACAGGAACAGGCTAGACTAGCTGCTCTGGCCGCCGCTCAAGTACATCAATAGAATATTGATAATCCTGGGCGAGCAACAAATCCTGACGATGAGGATCTAGGTGATGATGAGTTACTAAACCCTAGGTGTGATGCTGAGATGGCGACACCAGCCAACAGAAGAGATCGTCAAGCTAGGTTCAGGCCTGAACGCCGAGCCATACCGTTCGATGATGATGATGATGATCTTGATGGAGCTGGTGCCACAGGAGCCATTATTCCTCCGCCATTGGCACCCGGAGCCAAGTTCAACATCACGAGCACCACGATTCAGTTATTGCAACTCAAGGGATTATTCGGTGGACTAGCAGGCGATGATCCGAATATGCATCTGATCAACTTTATTTCTACATGCAAGTCATTCGACAATCCTGGCGTTGGACAGAATGCAATTCGGTTGCGCCTATTTCCATTGTCTCTATCTGGGGAGGCAACTCTATGGTTGAATGGGCTGACTCCTGATTCTATTACAAATTGGAGGCAATTGAAAGACGCTTTCCTAGAAAGATTCTTTCTGCCATCCAAAAGAGCACAATTAAGAGATGAAATCAGCAATTTTCGACAGCTTCCAACTGAAGCCCTCCACGAAACATGGGAGAGATTCAAGAAGAAGCTAATGAGGTGCCCAAACCATCACATAACCAATGTTCACTTGATGGAGATACTATATAGATCCTTGAATTCAGTAACTAAACCTGTGGTGGATAATGCGGTTGGAGGATCATTTATGGACCTCACCTTTGTTCAGGCAAGTGATATGCTAGTCCAGATGATGAAGCAATGTAGGGCGTGGCATACCAGAGATTCTGAGGTAGCAAGCCCTACTTTTTCTATAGGCATGACTGCAGAACAAAGGAGAAGAGAAGAAGAACGTGATCAAGATTTGGCGCACATGAAAACACAAGTGGATCTTCTTACAAAGCATCTACTATCATGGAAGACTGAAAAATTCAAAGCAGTTGCATTAAAAAGAAGAGAGGAATCCGATTCTGAGGAAGAAGCCAACTACATGAACAATCAGGGGGGTTTCCGAGGCAATGCCCAAGGAAACCAAGGTCGGAACTATTATGATAATTCTGGAAACAAGGACCGGGATCAAGGTAGTTGGAAGAACAAGACTGACAGGAGTGGCGTGTATATTCCTCCTAGAAGACGAGAGGCCACTGCATCTGGTTTGGGAAATATGTCAATGGAAGATATGATGGCTAAGCTGTTGAAAGGAGTGGAAGCAACCAGCACGGGAGTAACTGAGGTAATAAATGATTTGGCCTCAATGAAGCAATTTGTTGACTCACATTCCACTTCAATAAGACAGATGGAACAACAATTGAGTCAAATTTCAGCCACATTAAATCAAAGAAAAGTTGGCACCCTACCGAGCGACACAGTGCAAAACCCAAGAAACGATGGAACATGCATGGCTGTTACTACCAGAAGTGGTAAGGTGCTGGAAAATCCATCCCAAAGCAAGAAAGTGGCCGAAGATATCGTTGGAGATGATGCCTTTGAACTTGATGAAGACGTTCATGACGTCAGTCCTCGACGTCCACCACCTGAAAAGATCTTCGAACCTAAGCATGATGAAAAGAAAGTCGTGGAGAAAACAATTCCCCTTCCACCACCTCCTTTTCCACAAAGATTAAAGAAGAGAGTTGATGATACCAAGTTCAATAAATTCATGTCAATGTTAAAACAGCTGACCATTAATGTTCCCTTGGTTGAGGCACTAGAACAAATGCCAGGCTACGCAAAATTTATGAAGGATCTTTTAACAAAGAAGCGAGCAGCAAATGGTGAGTTGACAGATGTTGTTCATCATTATAGTGCAATTGCTACCAGATCACTAGTTCAGAAGAAGGCAGACCCAGGAGCCTTCACTATTCCTTGCACTGTCGAATCTTTGAATTTTGCCAAGGAATTATGCGATTTAGGAGCCAGCATCAATTTGATGCCATTATCCATTTACAAAAAGTTGGGGTTGGGTGATCCTACCCCAACTAATATGAGGCTTGTGATGGCTGATAGGTCGGTAAAACGACCTTTTGGTATTTTATGTGATGTATTGGTGAAGGTTTCTTCATTCATCTTTCTGGCAGACTTCGTTATTTTGGATTGTGAGGTAGACTCTGAAGTTCCCATAATCTTGGGGCGCCCTTTCCTTGCAACAGGAAGTGTGCTTATTGATTTAAGAGCTAATGAGCTGCTATTTCGAATGAATGACGAAGTAGTCCGCTTTGATGTATGTAAATCAATGAAGCAACCCAAAGATCTGAATGTGTTCTCGGTAGCTGATGTTTATATTGATGATGAGAAAGAATTACCTGTAGAGGAGCAGCTTGTTGATGACCCATTGGCGGTTGTGCTTACAAATGTTGAGCATAAGGATGCTGAAAATTATGACGAAACCATTTGTGCTCTAACAGGATTAGGGTCATATCCTCATGCTCCCAAGAAGCTGGACCTTGATCTCAAAAATCGACCAACACCACCAGCTAAACCATCTATTGAGGAACCACCCACGTTAGAATTGAAGGAGCTGCCTAACCATTTAAAGTATGCATTCTTGGGAAGCGGTAACACACTTCCGGTTATTATGGCGGCAGATTTGGGTGAGCATCAAGTTGCAGCTCTCATCACGGTTCTATAAAAGTACATGAGAGCCATCGGTTGGACCATCACTGATATCATTGGTATTCCGCCTGGGATTTGTACACACAAGATTCAGCTTGAAGAAAATTGCATACCCACTATTGAGCATCAAAAGCGTCTAAATCCACCTATGCAAGAGGTGGTGAAGAAAGAAATTATTAAATGGTTAGATGCAGGGATTGTGTATCCAATCTCCGATAGTAAATGGGTAAGCCCGGTACAATGTGTACCAAAGAAAGGTGGCATGACGGTAGTTGCAAATGAAAAAAATGAGTTAATTCCACTCAGACCTGTCACAGGGTGGAGAGTATGCATGGATTACCGTAAGTTGAATTCGTGGACACTTAAAGATCACTTTCCAATGCCCTTTATTGACCAAATGCTTGATCGATTAGCAGGGAAAGGATGGTTTTGTTTCTTAGACGGTTATCCCGGCTATAATCAGATATGTATCGCCCCCGAAGATCAAGAGAAGACAACGTTCACATGCCCCTATGGTACGTTTGCCTTCAAACATATGCCATTTGGGCTATGTAACGCATCCGCCACTTTTCAGCGTTATATGATGTCCATTTTTTCTTATATGGTGGAATACACGCTGGAGGTATTCATGGATGATTTTTTAGTTGTGGGTGAGTCATTTGAATCATGCTTGACAAATCTAAGTATGGCGTTGCAGAGATGTATGGAATTCAACCTAGTGATGAATTGGGAGAAGTGCCACTTTATGGTGAAAGAAGGTATTGTTCTTGGGCATAAAATCTCCAAAAGAGGAATTTAAGTGGATCGAGCTAAAATCAAAGTTATCGAGAAACTACCACCCCCAATTTCAGTTAAAGGAGTTCTTAGTTTCCTCGGTCATGCAGGTTTCTACCGAAGGTTTATCAAAGACTTCTCCAAAATTGCTAGTCCATTATGCAAACTTTTGGAGAAAGATGTAAAGTTTGACTTCAATGAGGATTGTATAAAGGCATTTGAATGCCTCAAAGATAAGCTAAGTGAAGCTCCTATCATGGTAGCACCAGATTGGTCTTTACCATTTGAAGTCATGTGTGATGCTAGCGGGGTAGCTTTGGGTGCTGTACTTGGCCAGAGAAGAGAAAATTTATTCCATCCAATCTACTATACGAGTAAGGTCTTGAACGAAGCTCAGAAAAACTATACTGTCACAGAACAAGAGCTTCTAGCAGTTGTGTATGCCTTCGAAAAGTTCCGTGCTTATTTGTTGGGAACCAAAGTGATAGTTCATACAGACCATGCATCCCTTAGATATCTGATGACAAAGAAAGATGCAAAACCAAGGCTAATTCGATGGTTATTGTTGCTGCAAGAATTTGATTTTGAGGTAAAAGATAGAAGAGGTTGCGAAAACCAAGTGGCTGATCATCTATCTAGACTCGAGAATGAGCATATAGCACAGCAAGATCATGAGATTGATGATACCTTCCCTGATGAAGAGATGTTATCCACAATGATGGAGGAGTTACCATGGTACGCAGATTTTGCAAACTTCGTGGTAAGTAATGTGATGCCTACGAATCTATTATTTCATCAAAAGAGGAAGTTCATGCATGACGCGAGACACTATTTCTGGGATGAGCCATATTTGTTTAGACGATGTGCGGATGGTGTTATCAGGCGATGCATATCCCATGTTGAGGTGTCGAATATATTGGAAGCATGTCACACTTCCCAAGTTGGGGGACATCACGCAGGTAATCAGACAGCAAGGAAGGTGTTGCAAAGTGGCTATTATTGTCCTTCGATATTTAAAGATGCCTATGACTTTGTAAGAAGATACGACCAATGTCAAAGACAAGGTGCGATGTCGAAACACCATGAGATGCCCATGTCGAAAATCCTTGAAGTAGAGCTCTTTGATGTCTGGGGTATCGATTTTATGGGTCCATTCGTGAATTCGTTTGGAATGAAATATATCCTAGTTGTTGTCGATTATGTTTCAAAATGGGTCGAAGCAGTAGCATTGGCTGATAATGAAGGAAAACTTGTTGTTGCATTCTTGAAGAAAAACATCTTCCCTCGTTTTAGGGTACCACGTACCATCATAAGCGATGGAGGATCACACTTTTGCAACAAGCTGTTCAAAGTCGTGCTGGTGAAATATGGGGTCAAGCAACACAAGGTAGCCATGCTTTATCACCCTCAAACTAGTGGACAGGTAGAGGTTTCCAATCGAGAGATCAAGCAAATCCTTGCCAAGACTGTAAATGCGAATAGGAAGGATTGGTCTCAGAAGCTGGACGATGCACTATGGTCTTATAGGACTGCATTCAAAATGCCAATTGGCATGTCCCTGTACCAACTAGTTTATGGGAAAGCTTGTCATTTACACATTGAGCTCGAGCACAAACCATTGTGGGCGTTGAAGTAACTGAATTTGAATTGGGATGATGCTATGAACTTGAGGTTGGAGCAGCTGAATGAGATGGATGAATTCCGTCTACATGCATATGAAAGATCAAATCTCTACAAGGAGCGGATGGAAAAGTATCATGATCAGCGGATTGTTCAACGAAACTTTCAAAGGGGTGATATGGTACTTCTTTTCAATTCCAGACTAAAGCTATTCCCAGGTAAGTTAGGGTCCAAATGGTCTGGTCCGTAGAAGATTAGCCAAGTCTACTCGTCTGGAGTAGTTGAGCTAGAAGACAATAATGGTGTTGTCTTTAAGGTGAATGGCCAACGAGTAAAACCATATATCGGGCCCCTTGACTCGATGAACTATATGGCCACCATCTATCTCAACGAAGTCTAAGTACTCGAGGTAACTATGTCGTGCCGCGATAATAAATCAAGCGCTTGATGGGAGGCAACCCATCGTGCTTTTTTCATTTCCTTTGCATTTGCTTTTACTAAATAAAAATCCAAAAAGAAGAGTCAAGCCATGACCGAAACTAAGGCACTTGATGGGAGGCAACCCATCGTTCTAATCGCTTTTGTCATTTGTGAGTGAATGTAGGTGTAAGAGGTGTAAAGGAGGAGATTGGTTTCCAATTTTGATTTGGAAGTGTTGCATGTTGAAGGTGGTAAGTTAGGAATGAAGAAGCAAAAGGCTATGGGTTAGGCATTGCTTATGAAAATATAGGCCAAGAACAAGGCACGGCCTATGTAAATCTAGGCCACGAACAAGGCAAGGCCTATGCTATGGCCTAAGCTCTCGGATTCTAGAGTGCCATAGCATAGGGGCCGCCTATGCTCCACAATGCCATAGCATAGGCGCCGCCTATGCAAAAGCATTTTGTCTATGAACCTCATATGCCATGGCATAGGCACCGCCTATGCCTAACAATGCCATAGCATAGGCGCCGCCTATGCTTGCCAAGCATAGGCAAAGCATTAGGCGCCGCCTATGGTCACTTTTGGTCTCCAAATCCGATTCCAAATGGGTCAAAACCCGACCCAAACTTGTCCTATAAATAGAACCTTAGTCTTAAATCAAAAACACATTGTAATTCACCCTAAAGCGCCGCCTACCTCTCCAAATTCTCTCAAAATTTTTCCTTTTGCTCTTTTACTTTGCCAGAACATCTTCCAATTCCATCAACCAAGTACTTCTTTGTTCTTCTTTTATGTTCCGTAAGTACTACACTACTACGTCTATAATGAATTGTTTAATCTTGAAGTAGTATTGATGATTTAAATATGGTTGATTTGTTATGGTGAAACTAAGTGAGTGAAAGAACACGTAAGGATGCTCTTGACTTGTTTCCAACTTGTATTTGATTTTGATACATTGTCATACTTTTGCGGAATTGACATGGTCAAGATAATTGCATAACCTTGTATCTTGAAAGCTTGCTTGAATGACTTGTTTATTGCAAAGAAAATCATGGTTAACTACAAACATAAGATGTTGTGATTATTCCAAGCCATAAATTGATACAATATCTATGTAGTAGTTTTATTCAAAGTGATGCATTAGTCCAAGACATGAAAGTATTACCAAGATTACATGATCTAGAATTGAGAAAGGATAGTTAAGATGATACAAAAAGTATGACTGCACTGATTATATTGTTGGAACATAACACCTAAATGTATATCGATGAAATCTGAGTAATCGACATCGTTCACTTCACTAGTTTGTACAAACAAACTAAGTGTGGGGTGGTGCCACTACTGCTTGTTTATTGATTGTATCCACCGAGATGAAGCTAACATGACTATTATTTTAATCTCAGGTACAATGGCACCAAAATCAAGACAAGGGAAAGAAAAAGCAACCACTTCACAAAAAGGCCAAAAAAGGGGACGAAAAGAGCAAGGAGAATCCTCTTCACTGCAAATACCTCACCGCATGTTTGGAATTAAATGGGTCCTCGAGGAGGAAGTAAAGGAGTGGTATAGGAACAATAAAGAGAAAAAAATATGTTCATGCGAAGTTGATACACAAGGAAAGCCTAGCAAAGAAAGAACCCCGTATGTTGGCTAAGATAATGGTGTTACATCTTGATTTTATCTTCCGAGATATGGGAGAGTGCAATCTTGATTTAACACGTGAACTCTATGCCAACTGGTCACCGAAAACTACAGGGAGTGAAGTAAAGATTCGAGGCCAAGTTCTGCAACTAAATGCGGAGTTCTTCAACTCCTTTCTGGGTTTGCCATCTGTTGATCCATCACCACTCAAAGAGCTGTATAACAGACCTCCGTACAGGCAAATTAGACACACATTGTGCGGAACAAGATCTATGGCACGATGGAGCAGACACAAGGACACCGGTCGGCACAACACTTTCCCATATGCTTCCTTGAATAGAGAAGCTCAGGTATGGATGCGAATAGTCAACTCTTGTCTGATTCCAGGGGCCCAGTACACGAAGATTACATGAGATAGAGTGTTCTTGGTGTACGCGTTGATGACAAATATTTCTATCAACATTGGGGCAATTATTCGATCTACAATGCGAAAGGCCAGGCTACACAAGAGGTCCCACTTCGGTTTTGGCAATCTGTTGACCGCAATATTGAGGAAGGAGGATATCAAAGAGGAACTGGCTGATCATAAACTTCCACACAACCCAATGAAGGTTGACCTCACAAAGGTTAAAGATGTTGAAACCATGCATGGCGTCAACCTTACCACTGCGGAAAGGCATGCTCGGGATGAGAGTTTCTTTTGCCATCTTTATGGAATGACTCAATTTACCATGATGAGCGGAGGTCGTGTTCCAACTGCTGCAGAGCTCCAACAGCTGGACTATGACTACCCAATGAATGAGCATTCAAGGCAAATATATGCAGTAGGTGTGTACTTTGAGGAACCTCTTGATGACGATGTGCCAACCGATGATGATCGTCCAATGCCAGAATCGGACGTGAAGAAGAACTCTGATGGCGATGACTCTGATGATGATTCCGATGAAGAGGGTATGACCCCAGACATAGAGGAGGAGTCCGACTAACCAGGTTCTTCTTATTTATTTTCCACTGAGGGCAGTGTGTCCCGTCTAAGTGTGGGAAGCTGGTATTTGCATGCTATACTTCCTTATCTGCATTTGCATTCTTTTATGTTTGTTTGTTTTGTTTTTTTTGTAGTTAAATTTTTTTAATTTTTTTTTTTAACTTTGCATGAAATTGTGTTGATAGGCAGCATGGTATTACGACAAGAGTCTGTGATAAAATCATTACTAGTGAGACGTTTAGGCTCTAATAGTAACTCATTATGTGATAATTGTGTGGTTCAATTCCTCCATCTATTGGGATAAGAGTCTATACTACTTCCAATAAAGTCGACCATGTGCCTTGTGTGTGTGAGATGTTAGTATATTCTGTGTTTGTGGCTGATGCTAGAACTTTCCTAGTGTGTATGTAAAGCGAAATAAAGAGTGTGAGTTTAGGAGATGATTTAGGCATTTCTTTGGCAACCTATGATTGTTTACCTTCATTTTATCTACCCATGGACATCATCCTAGATAACCCCCTTTGAGCCTTAAGCCTATTTTCTTTGACAACCTCATATGTAAGCCTAATCCATTTTTTCAAGACCATAATTTGATCCAAATCCCTAAGTGCTTTAAATTATAAAGTCATGTGACAAAATAAGAGGAAATTGGGTGAGAGTAGTGCCTTAAAGTGAATTGGTACTTGAATTCGTTATGAAAAAGAATGGTTATTATAGAGGTGTGTTATAAAAAAAAAGAGAGAAAAATAAAAAGTTAATTCTGTTCAAAACTGAATAACAAAAAAGGTGAGAAGGGGTGGTAGATTAAAAGAAAGTAGAAAGGTTGTTTGAAAGAAAGTGTTAATGGCATAATGTGATGTATTAAAGCGCTTAGGAACATAGTCACTATTTCTGGCCAAAATAGTCCTACCCGTCCCTTAGCCTACATTACAACCTGTAAAGACCTATTTGATCCTAAGCTTAGCATTCTGATATTTAGTGGAGCATTACACTAAGGGCAAGCGTATGGTCATCAGTTGCAACATATGAATTCTTTGTGAGAGTGAGAGCAAGGATAATATTATACCCATGTTCGAAATATATACAATACTTGTGAGTGATTATGGGTGACATATTGTGAGACACACATGGTTGATGAGTTTTGGGTGGTTGTGTATGATTATCTGTTCCTTAATTTTTGGATACGAATTAACCATCATCACGAGTCTAAATTGGAGGTTGAATTGTTTCTAGAAGTGATTAGAAAACTACTCTTTGTCAATAATTATCGTGCCTGTCTTGACGAATATTTTGTGTTGTTACTGTGAAACCCTAAGTAAATGTTTATATGGACATGATATTTTGTTCGAGGACGAACAAACCTTTAAGTGTGGGGTGTTGATGATAGGCGTATTTACACGCCTAAAGTGCTATAATCTACCCATATTTTAGTTAAGTTTTAAGGACAAAATATATAACTCATGCACATTTAGTCCTTTTTCCTGTAAGTAAGCTAACAAACGTGATTAGCAAGTTTTCAGGTATAAATGATGCAGATTTCAGCATTTTATGGATAACTTGACGCCAAAGGAAGCTTCATGAAAGAAGGAAAGGAGAGCTTGGACGCCAAGGACTAAAAGTGACGCATGGAAAACCTGTCCCGGGCAAAAACAGCAATTCTAAAGACTTTGGGGATCAACAGTAACTTATTAGGATTAGGGTAATGATGCAATAACCTAGTAGGATTAGGTTAAGTAATGCAGTAGCTTAGTAGGAATAGGATATGGGTGTTATAAATACCCTATTTTGCTGAAGTTTTTATTATTCTGAATCATTCTAATTCTTCCATTAATTCGAATTCTAACACTTCTACTTTTTATTCAACACTCTAAATTCTTATTCTCTTCATCTATTCAACTCTTAATTTTCATAACAAGAGAAACGCTATTCATAAAGGAATTCACGCCACAAGCCCTACTAACATATACTACACGTGCGATCTTTATATTGGTATGATGATAATGACTATTGTGATTTCCATTGCACTCATGAGTAGCTAAACTTCTCTGTTGGGGTTATGGAAGCCTTATGAGCTACTATCTATTACTATGAGTTTGTGAATTCGTGACACATATGCTGCTTATATCATTATTCTCTTCATCTTAATGCAAATTCTTGTGGTTGCAAACACGTAGAATACGCCAGTATAGCATTAACTTGTTCGAAAGAAAAGTTATATGTCTGGAAAAGAGATAATGTCAAGGTAATAGGGCACCAACCCCTGTTAAAAAGTTAGCGTCGTAACGGGATTAACCTCTTGGAGAATTTGTACCGTTAGATACGCTTTAAGCTCGAAAGAGTTAAAGTGAAATAATCCTTGATGGTCGAAAGACGCCTGGATTTACCATAGAATACAATTCTCTATAAGCACATGCATGTCTGAATTATGCATAACTCATAGCTAATAGAGACGTATAACTCATAAGGTGGACATAGCCCCAACTCTCAATTCTCATTGGTTAAACATCTTACTAAACATTCTTTCTTTTTACTTTGCTATTTTCTGATTTTCACTTTGTTACCTTATTGCACGCTACAATCCCCCCTTTTTACGAAACTTTCACCAAAAGTCTAATAATCTTTGCTTACTTAGTGACCAAGTATTCCCTATGGGATTCGACACCCAACCCAGTTGGGTTCTATATTTGACAACGACCGCTTACACTCTTACGAGAGCTGTAGTTTGAGCGTTATCAACCTATAACTCATAATAAGACCTAATGACTCATAGGGTCCAGTCATAGTCAACACAAAAATCCTATTGGGAAAACACTGGACACCCAATAACTTGGAAAACTTGACTATTAATGAGTTTTTGCAACTCTCTAGGGGACAATTTTAATCATAGCAGAAACTGATGGCATCCTCCACTAGTCACCCTATTCTTAGGTCCTATGACCCATAATAACTCCCTATGACTCGTAGGGTGAGTCATAGTGAGGACTATAAGCTTAAAGGTTAAGAAATTTTCAAGGAACAAAAATCCAAGGTGTTACAGTTTGGGTCCTGGAACACCCAAACTCATTTAGAGTTATTGGTCAAAAAATTAAGAAAATAAAATATAGGTATGGGACCCATATTTGGTCGAAACAACCTTAGATGGAAGGGCTTGGTGGAGATTTAGAAGATTTTCTAAGTTTCATCTGTCAACTGGTGCAGCTACTATCACAAGATAAGGGTTGTGATAATGGTACCCTTGGCAGGAGAATTGGTGTGATCATAGAAAGAGGTGTTACGATCACAACACCTTGTGTAGTAATCAAGTAGTGCAATCGCTGGGTATGAGTTGCGACTGCAACTCACATTTTCACCCACTAAATACTGCGATCATAGATCTGGGTCGGCGATAGTGAGGCCTGAGGACCTGGTATGGGTGTAAATACCCCTTTCTCAGCCTATTTTTGCCATTTTATCATCTATTTCTTGAGCTCTTAAATCGTAGAAGTCGAGAGAGTTTGGGATTAAAGCTTGTAGATGATTTAGGGAGCTTGGATATCCATTATTCCATGATTTTCCTTTGAATTCATGATAAGATTCCTTTGATTTCTGTATATATTCTTAGAAATTAGGTCTTTGAATTCTTAAACTTTAAGGGCTGATTTGAGATCCAATTAGTTCTCCGTTTGTGCTCAACTTTTGAACACAACTTTTTTATCCTTCTAGGGACCTCGTGATGGATTCAATTTTGGATTCTGTTTATGATCTTATTCCTGACCTAAAATTTGACCAGACCTATTATATGGAAATATGGGTCTCATTTGACTCCTAATGAGATGTAGATTATGATTTTGATAGTGTAGCAGTATTTTGGGATTGTGAAGTGAAAACGGACATTTGTGGATAATTTAAGATTTGTGTTTGCGGTTTAGCTTCAAGGTAGGATTCTGTCTATTGTTCTTCATAAGATAATGTGTTTTATATATTGTATATGAATGTGAATGTTAAGAATAATTATGGGTAGAACACCATGACTTATTCTTGATTATCAAAGTTTGGGTATTAGATGGGTGAATTGACGCGTAAGGTTAAATACTTACTATACTCATATGGACCTATTGCCTTCTTCTTGGTTAGATATGAGATCTGTGGTATTATTATAGTTTTGTTCTAGATTTGGAATGTAGCTTAAGTGTTGGAAACGTGATTAGTATGAATATCTTTATGTGGTCTATTTAGCGACCTTGAAATCGTAATTTAGGTGGAATTGACCTAATTGCATATTTCTACGTGAAATTCCTATCTTAGGGATAATTATGGTTTATGTACCATCTAGAAGTTAATTTAGATACCTTAGCCTAGTGTAGGGTAGAAATTGACAAAATACGAAACTCGAGGATTAGAAGTGGGTTCCTCTGACCCACCTTAGGGAACGACTTATGTTAGTATTTGCAGGCTTATTTATGCATGTTAGGCATAGTTGAGACTATTGATCCTTTAGTATAAGGTTATTTTGTGACTTAGTGAATGATGATGGTTTTCTCAGATTATGATGTATGCCTCATAGTTATAATATATGGCCTATAGATATGAGATGGCTTATGAATATGATTATTCATTTGGATTTTGCATATGTATTTGGGCCTAAGGCCTTAATTATGATGTTGTAATTATTTTGAACACATTATTGGGCCCAAGGCCATGTTAAGATATTAACTGGACATCCAAAAAGTGTTTATCCTTATAAAGGATGTGGTTATAGTTTATAGATATATTAATGCTTATGGTTCTATTATTTGAATACAAATGATGGCATGCATAGATTTGATACATTCACGATTATTGATGTAACAACCTGAAAATTTTGATGAAATATGTGAAATTTGTGATTTTGTGTGATTTGTCTATTTTACCTCTTCTCATAGTTGCATTATGGTATTTCTTGGGCTTAAGGGTGATTGGCATGATTCTCGATGCATTTTGGTACCATTTATGCAATATTGTGATTTTTTATGCCTTTGAGAGCCTTATGTTAGACTTATGTGGATATCTTTTGATCTGTGCGACAGATGGCTGAACAGACTTGCCAGTAGCTCCAAAATATTAAGTTTAGATTGGGTATACCTTTGGTTTAGGTCCCGACTCATTTTGACCTATTGGTCAAAAAGTTGGAAAATTGGAAGTATAGGTGTGGGACCCATATTAGATCGAAATGACCTCGGATGGAAAATTTGATTGTGACATTGAGTACGAAATGTTGAATTTGGTATGGTTACATAGCCCATTTGCATATACGAGATTTTGAATGAATCCTGAGGGCTTGGTGGAGACTTTGAAGATTTTTCAACTTTTAGTTGTCAACTGGTGCAGCTGCTATCGCAAGCTAAAGGCCACGATCGTGGTACCCTTGGCAGGAGAATTGGTGCTATTATGGAAAAAGGTGTTGGGATGGCAACACCTTATGCATTCATCAAGTAGTGCAACCGTAACTTGCATGTATAGACACTAAACACTATGATAGCAAGTCTGAGTCCATGATAGTAGGACCCGAGGCCCTATTATGTGTATGAATACCCCTTTCTAAGCTTGTTTTTTCATTTTCTCCTCCATTTCTTGAGAGCGTAAAACCCTATAAGTTGAGAGAGATTGGGATTGAAGCTTGTAGATAATTTGAAGAGCTTGGGATTGAAGCTTGTAGATGATTTGGAGAGCTTGGTTATTCGTTATTCCATGATTTCCCTTTGAATTCATGATAAGCTTTCTTCGATTTCTTGATAAATTCTTAGAAATTAGGGCTTTGAATTCTTAAACTCTAAGGGATGATTCGAGACCAGATTTGTACTCCATTTGTTCTCAACTTTTGAACACAACTTCCTTATCCTGTGAAGGACCTTGTGATGGGTTTAATTTTATTTCCATTTACGGGCCCAGCCATTCTTGACCTAAAATTTGACCCGACCCGTTATATGGCAATATGGGACTTATCTAACTCCTAATGATGCATAGATTATGATTTTGATAGCATAACATATTTTGGGATCATGGAGTAAAGAAGAACTTTTTATGGATGATTTAAGATTTTTTTTGCGGTTTGGCTTCGAGGTAGGCTTCTGTATACTCTTCTTCATAATATGATATATTTTATATATTGCATGTGAATGTGATTATTAAGATTTATTATGGGTAGAACACCGTGACTTAGTCTTGATTATCAAATTTTGGGGATTAGATGGGTGAATTGGCCCGTAAGGTGAAATACTTACTATAATCCTATGAACCGAATGCCTTCTTCTTGGTTAGATATGGGATCCGTGGTATGATAATAGTTTTGTTCAAGATTTGGGATATAGATTAAGTGTTAGAAATATGATTAGTATGAACATCTTTATGTGGGTTATTTAGCGACCTTGAAATCGTAATTTAGGTGGAATTGACCTAATTGCTCATGTTCTAGGTAGAATTCCTTTCTTAGGTCTAATTATGGCTTATGTACCATCTAGAAGTCAATTTAGATACCTTAGCCTAGTCCGGGGTAGAAATTGACTAAATATGGAACTCAACAATCAGAAATGGGTTCCTTCTGCCCTTCATAGCCCAAGACTTATCTTAGTCCTTGTGGACCTATTTACATATATTAGTCATAGTTGAGACTATTGAGCCTTTAGTATAAGGTTACTTCGTGACTTGGTAAATGATGATGATTTTCCCAAATTATGATTTATGCCTCATAGTTATGATATATGGCCTATAGATATGAGATGACTTATGAATATGATTATTGATATGGATTATGGATATGTATATGGGCCTAAGGCCATAATTTTGATGTTGTAATTATTTTGAACACATTATTAGACCTAAGGATGTGTTATGATATAGTTTGGACGCAGAGAATGTGGTTGTAGTTTATAGATTATTGATGCTTATAGTTCCATTATTTGAATACTGGTGATGGCATGCATATATTAGATATATTCATGTTTATTAAATTGGTAAATAATACGATTCCAACTGGAATATGATTTTATTATTATTTTTCTAAATAAGAGGTAAAGACAACCTTTCACCTTAAATTGAATTTCTCAATAATTGCACCATCTTAATGAAGAACTTATGTGTAAAGAGATAGAAAATGATGTTTTAAAGATTTGACCAAGGTAGAATCTGGTTTATGATTCTAATACTACTATTTACTCCGGCCATGAGAGATACTAACCCTTTCAACACATTCATAATGATTTAGTTTTGAAGTTTACCCCAGACAATGGATTTACGAATTTACACTCTTTTTATCCACAACTTAAGTCCGTGCACCTATTATATATCTAGCTATGTATCTCTCCGGTATGGGATGGATGGGGAGGATGGTATTGATGACATGAATTCTGGGTAAAAAACCTGATGATAGATTATAGTATTGATGTTATATTTATATATGTGTTGATGATATATATTTATGCCTGAAAAGGCCAGAGGATGATTATGATATTGATTATATATACCCTGTTTGATTCTGAAGGATAATTATGATGTTGATTATATATACTCGGTTCAATTCCAGAAGATGATTATGAAGATTATTATTATTACGGTGATGGTTATGGTGATAATGATTATGATATTAATTATACTTACCGGTGTTACACATTATGATACTCAAATCGATTATGATATTGTAGATTCTATTGCATTCATCTTGCATACACATTGCCTATAACTTATATGCGCCTATATATCAGCCTTATAGGGGGTTATAGAGGTATGGGTCATGACTATGGCTTATTGTCTGTTGTGTGTTGATTGAACCTTCTAAGCCTGGGGCGATGGGGGATCACGAAAGGCTCGGTTAGGTATTGGTTGTCCGAGCTAGCCAATTACTCATGTTGTCATTGCTATTGACATTATTATTATTGTTATGATTATGTTATGGCTAATTTATGGCAGCTTAATTAATGATCCGGTATTGAGATTTGAGGTATGATTCTAGCTCTTTTACCTAATGATTATATTATTATGCATGATTATTTCTTGATTAGACACATAGATTAGAAACCCTAATGTATTCTAGCACTAGTTCCTTCTATGATTATGGTATTATCATATATCCCTTCCTTCCTTCATTTATTCAGATTGTACATTCATTACTTGGCCTTGTATACTGTTGTATATCCTTCTTTTACCCTTTATTCGTATATTGGCTGGTATATACGATATAGTATTGAGATTCTTAATTATGGTTGGAATAAAATAGTTCATTCTTATTACTTTCTTAGCCTTATTATGTTAAATTCTGGGATATGAGTAGGATAGTTTGCCATTACTATCTCACGAAATTTATTGTGTAGTAGTTGGACATTTGGGTTTAGACTCTATTTCTATTTATAGGTTGTATATATCTGCATTATCTTTGGAGCTCAGTTGGCAGTTGCCTACTGAGACCACGTGTTTGGTACTCATACTACATTTTAACAACCTGCAAATAATAGTACGGGTTATCATCGGTGTTGTGTGCATCATGAAGAGCAGCCATAGTTCAGAGACATAGAGTGAGCTCCTGACATTCGAAGTATTACTTTTCTCCCTCTTATGTGCTTGTTGTGCTAGCTTTATGTTAGCATATTTAAGGGTTTTAGCTTGAAATAATTCTAAGTTCTTAAGTAACTATTGTTGTTTATTATTGTATTTTATGTGATTCTAAAGGGAAAGTCAAGATGCATGAAAACCTATGAAAACTATGTCAAGAAGGATATTTTTTGGTGAAGTAGATTAAGCAAGGTTTTGAAGATTTCAGTTGATGACTTTGGTGATAAGTCAACTTGTTGATAAGTGATCAGTGTAAGTCATCACCTGTAAATAGAACATAGATACTGAGGAAGACAAGTTGATAACTTGGGTGATAAGTCGTCAACCTGTTGATAGGTTATCACTGGAAGTCGTCACCTGAAGATAGCAAGAGAATGTTGAATACTCAAACTGTCGACTTAGTTGACAGGTGATCTACAAGTTGATAAGACATCAACTTTGTCATCATCTATGGTGCGAAAATGATGGATTTTGAATTTCAAATTCTGAAGGCTAAGGATATATATAGCAACTTTTAGGGTTTCATTGAGTACCGTGAACTTATTCCAAAGAAGATTTTACATCTTTTGGGGTCTTAAGTTTTGAATTGAGTTTTCAATTTTTGTTTTAGTTTGGGGAAATTTTTGGTGAAACTTAGAAGAGAACAACCTTTGATTACATCTTTTGTAAGTTTAATTTCTTTGAATTATGGATTCAGTTATTGTTATCTCTTTCTATTTCATGAGGAACTAACACCCATAACTAGAGTTATGGGACCTATGATTTTCTCTATATTGATTTAATAGTTGGATAAGATTCGAATGACTATGGGATTCATCTTGATAATTTTGTTGTATTACATGTTTTCTATTGGTTGCAAACAATAGAACCTGCTTCGTGTTGCTTTGCTCGAACTAAGAACTCAACTAAAAGTAGTGAATTATCAATGAGGATTTGGAAGGTTAATTTTCCATCTAATGATTAATGTTGTAACAAGATTAATCAACTCGAGATAAAATCAGTGTGAATAGAAGGTTTTCCTAAGTTTGAAAGAATTAAGGAACTTAACATCTAAGTAGGTTGAAAGACACCTAGATTAATTATTGATATTAATAATCTGGTATTTTTTATAAGTCACGAGAATCAAATACCAAAACTATTATTCAATCAAGTTATTAATCATAATGATCATAACTCTAGTTCTACTACACCATTGCTTTGAAATAATGCAATCTTAAATTTGAGTTTCTAAAACAAGTTGAAATATTAACAATAGATTGGTTGATAAAAAAACCCCAATTAAAGGAGACCATTAACTATTAGTCGGTTTAATCACAAATAAACTTGATTAACACCATATTCCCTGTGGGATTCGACCCCAACCTAGTTGGGTTATATATTTGACGACGACTGCTTACTCTCTCATAAGAAAGGTGTTATTTGGGCGTATCAAATTTTGGTGTTGTTGCCGAGGAATATGGTTGTCAATTAAGTATATTTGCGCTAATTGACTCTTGGTTAAGTTTCCTGGTTTTACTTTTATTTATTGTTTTTGATATTTATAGGCTATCTTTGTTGTGTATGCCACAAACCAGAAGGTCGGGAGGACCATTATTACCTTTCGACCCAGAACCTCTACTAATTGGGAGAATGGCTGACACACAAGAAGCTGAAGATTACCATTTTAGCTAACGAACAACTCAATCAACAAAATGTTAGTAACCCAGGTGGGGTAGCTAATGAAGAGGATGATGATCTGGGGTATGATGACTTGGTTGATCCTGTAACAGGTGACATGTAGAGAATATAGCTGCACCAGTGAATCAAAATCTACTATTTAGAGGCAGAGCAAACTGCTAGGCTGTTGTGCAGTCTGACCAGGATAATGATGATGATGATGATTTGGATGAAGTTGGTGCAACAGGACCAATTATCCCACCACCATTAGCACCAGGAGTAAAGTTCAACATCATAAGAACTATGATATAGTTGATAAACCTCAAGGGTCTATTTGATGGACTTCCAGGTGATGATCCGAATATGCATCTGGTAAACTTTATTAGTATCTGCAAATCCTTTGATAATCCTAGATGGGGTAGAATACAATCCATCTACGGTTATTCCTATTGTCCCTGTCTGGGGAGACAACCCTATGGTTAAATGATCTAACAGCCAATGCTATAATAAAATGGAGAGAACTGAAAGGAGCTTTCCTAGAAAGGTTCTTTCCGCCTTCCAGGATGTTATAGTTGAGGGATGAGATTAGTAATTTTAGGTAGCTATCAAATTAAGATCTTCATGGGACATGGGTGAGATTTAAGAAGAAGTTGATGCAATGCTCTAATCACAAGATGACTAATGAGCATTTGATAAAAACATTTTATAGGGCTTTGAACTCAATTACAAAGAAAACTGTGGACAATGCTTCAGGAAAAGCATTTATGGACCTTACGTACACTAAGGCTACGGAGATAATAGAGAGAATAATTAAGACAAGTAGAGCTTGGCATACTAGGGATTCTATGGTGGCAAGTAATACTAGGTCTAATGGGATATAATCTGAATAATATAGGAGATAAGAGGAGCGTGATTAGGATATAGCTCATATAAAAACCCAGATGGATCTGCTCACAAAATATTTTCTATCAGAAAAGGTAGAAAAGGAAAAAGTTGTAGGGTCACACAGTAAGGAAGCTGAATCAGACACTGAGGAAGAGGCTAAATACTTATATAACCTGGGGGTTTCTGGGCCGGTGACTAAGGGAACCAAAATTGGAACTGTCAAGGAGATTGGAAGAATAAAAATGATAGAAGTGGATTGTATGTACCACCTGGGAGCCATGATAATGTTGTGAACAATTCTAAGAAAATGTCTATGGAGGATATGATGGCAAAAGTATTGAAAGGAGTAGAGTAAACAGATGCCAGAGTTAGGGAAATGAAGAGTAACTTGTCGACCATGAGTCAGTTAGTTGACTCGCACTCCACATCTATTAAATAATCGGAGCAGCAAATAAGACAATTATCAGCAGCATTCAACCAAAGAAAAAGTGGGACTCTACCAAGTGATACAGTTCAGAATTTGAGAATTGACGGGTTGTGTATGGCTATTACCACTAGGAGTGGTATGATGTTATCTAGTCCAGGCCTAGGAGCATCTTCTTATATTGATGATTTTGAAGTAAACGAGGAGATAATTGGCGAATCCCTAGTGGTGCCTGAGTAGTTGAGAGGTTTAGAAAAAAAGGGTGCAGAAGTGGAACAACTATCTAAGCTGAAATAGGCTAGTAATATAGAGCAAGGCATAGGAAAGGAGGTAGAAGTTGCTCCAGCTAAAATCCCAAAGCCACTACCTCTATTTCCATAAAGATTAAAGAAGAAATCAAATGAGGGTAAGTTTAGCAAATTCATGGATATGCTGAAGTAGTTGACAGTGAATGTGCCTTTAGTCGAGGCATTAGAACAAATGTAGGGATACGCTAAATTTATGAAAGACCTCGTCATAAAGAAAATGACAGTTATCTATAAGCCCATGGACAATCTTCATCATTGTAGTGCCATTTTTACTAGTTCCTTAGTGCAGAAAAAAGCTAACCCGGGAGCATTCACTATCCCATATACAATTGGAGCATTTAGCTTTGGTAAGGCTCTTTGCGATCTTTGGGCAAGAATCAACCTTATTCCAATAGAGGTTTTCAAGAAATTAGGTTTAGGAACTCCTAAACCATCTATTATATGACTAATGATGGTTGATCGATCAGTGAAGAGACTCGTAGGGATTCTACATGATGTACTCGTAAAGGTAGCCAATTTTATATTTCATACAGACTTTGTAATTCTTGGTTGCAAAGTAGACTTTGAGGTACCCATAATTTTGGGCAAGCCGTTCTTAGAAACTAGGAGAGTTTTAGTTGACATAGAGTTGGTGAGATAAAATTTAGGCTTAATGATAAAGAAGTTAGCTTTAGCGTATGTCAATTCGTGAAGCAACCAAGGGAAATGAGTGTAGTCTCAGTTATTGATGTTGATTATAAAGATGAATCAGTTGATCAAAAAGGCAAAGAAAAGAGAAAAAGAAGTGAGCGTGATGAGTAGAAGAGCATTGAACAGAAAAAGGAAAAGAAGGAGAAAAAATAGAAAAGAGAAGTACTAAGAGCTAAAGTTGTGAGAGCCTTTACTAGCAGACCTTTGGATCCTATTGGGGAGTTCTTTACTCCATCAACCAAGGCTATGGATGCATCAGTGGAACCTAATTCCACTATTGATATTCTTCCCACGGATGATGAAGCATCACAATCAGTAATTTATGATACAAGCGTTTAAGGCACTATAGGTATGTTCCCACCCTTGTTTTTGTAGTTTAATAAGTTTGCATTAAGGACAATGCATGCTTTTATTTGTGGGGGTGGGGGTACTTGCAACCTCAAGGGTGTATTGTCTGTGTTCTATGCCCTTGAGCACTATCTAGGAGCCGACATGTTTAGGAATTATTATTTGTTTTTAGTTGTGTGTTACGTATGTATGAGAAGTAGATATGAATGAGTAGTATTGTATAAGTCTGTAAGTTTGAAAATTGTGATTTGAAAATTGTGAGCCCATTAAAATTTTTGTTTGTGAGATTGATTGCTAGGTACATGGGAAACCATTTTTGTCTACGAAAGTACACAAATATGGCATTCCCTGCTTAAGACTTGGTTTTGATTGAGTAACTGGTGATGGCAGTACAATTCCATGCCACGAGAGAGTGAGGTTTTTCTATGAATATTTTTTTATTGTGTGCATGTATCTACAACTTGCCCAAATCATTCTATTAGGATTGCTAGTAGTCATCTAAGAAGTGATCACGGGCCATTTTTTTATAAGAAAGCTGCTAAGCCATAATAAACAACCCATAAGCATATAGTAAATCCCTTTTTGAGTCATTTGAATATTTTCGTTATTGCAACAAATTGAACATCTTTCACTAATTTCATGATTAAGCCTTTGTTTTAGCCCAGTTTTCTTTATGGACATTTTTCACATAAACTTAGGCAAATTATCTAAGTTGAGGGTGGCTACAGTAGAGGGGATAGTAATTGAAAGGTGCGAAAGGTATTATGAAAGTTAGTAAGAAAAAAGGTATAGTAATAATAGTAAATAAATAGTGTTGAGTGGGGATACTAAGAAGGATACAAAATTTGATTGGGAGAAGAATGCAAATGAATTAGTGGTGGTAGCCAAGTGGTGTAAATGAACAAAGAGAGGCTAAGTCACTAATCCTAAATCGACCTTCCCAGCACTTAAGCCTTTTCTTCAAGCTAAAAAAGTCCTGCAGTGATCTTAGTTTGACTACTAGATAAACCAAATAGAATGTTGAGGTCAAGCTTATGGCATTATAGGTGTACAATTTGAAACTTCGTTATAGGAGTGAGAGATTTGATGATTCAGTTCCTAAAAGTATCAGGTGATATTTGGAATAAGGAACTTATTTCTTTTATGTGAAGGCATGAGAATGGTATTTCTTGTTGCTAAATGATTGATTGAATACCCTGAGTTTAAGTAGTGCTTTGTCTATTTGAACTTTTAAGATATGTATAGAATCTTGATGTTGCTTAGCAGAAAAAGATCACATGTTTCTTAATGGGTTCGAAGTGAAGAAAACAAGTGCTACTCTTGCATTGATGTTCTGATTGTGTGCATAATACTATGTTAGATAGTTGCTTAAGGACAAGCAGGTGTTTTAAGTTGAGGGTGTTGATGTGCTAGCTTTATTTTAGCACATTTAAGGTTTCTAGCTTGAAATAATTGTAAGTTCTATTGTTGTTTTTGATTGTATTTCATGTGATTTTGCAGGGAAAGTCAAGATGCATGAAAACCATGTCAAGAAAGATATTTTTTAGTGAAGCAGATATGAAGCAAGGTTTTGAAGATTTTAGTTGATGATTTTGGTGATAATTCATCAACCTGTTGATAAGTAATCAATGGAAGCCACCACCTGTAAACAGAACATAGATGCTAAGGAAGACAAATTGAAGACTTGGGTGATAAGTAGTCACCTGTTGATAGGTTATTAATGGAAGTCGTCACCTGAAGACAGAAAGATAGATGTTGAGAAAGATAAGTTGATGAATTGGGTGATAAGTCGTCAACTTGTTGATAGGTTATAAGTGGAAGTCGTCACCTGAAGACAGAAAAAGAATGTTGAATACCCAAACTGGCGACTTAGTTGATAGGCTATCAACAAGTTGATAAGCCATCAACTTTGTCGTCAACTATGGTGTGAAAATATTGGATTTTTAATTTCAAATTTTGAAGGCTAAGGATATATATAGAGCTTTAAGGGTTTCATTGAGAACCTGGAACTTATTCTAAAGAAAAGTTTACATCTTTTTGGGCTCTTATAGAATTCAATTTTCAATTTTTGTTTTAGTTTGGGGAAATTTCTGGTGAAACTTGGAAGAGAACAACCTTTAATTACATCTTTTTAAGTTTAATTTCTTTGAATTATGGATTCAATTGTTGTTATCTCTTTCTATTTCATGAGGAACTAAAACCCATAACTAGAATTGTGGGATCTATGATTATTCCTATATTGATTTAATAGTTGGATAAGATTCGAATGACTGTGGAATTCATCTTGATAATTCTGTTGTATTACATGTTTTCTATTGGTTGCAAATAATAGAACCTACTTCGTGTTGCTTTGCTCGAACTAAGAAATCAACTAAAAGTAGTGAATTATTAACGAGGATTTGGAAAGTTTAATTTTCCATTTAATGATTATTATTGTAACAAGATTAATCAACTCCAGATAAAATTAGTATGAATAGAAGGTTTTCCTAAGTTTTAAAGAATTAGGAAGCTTAACGTCTAATTATGTTTAAAGACACTTAGAATAATTTTCGTTGTTGATAATATGGTACTTCCCATAAGTCACGAGAATCAAATACCACAACTATTATTCAATCAAGTTATTAATCATAGTGATCACAACTCTAGTTCTACTACATCATTGATTTGAAATACTTCAATCTTAACTTTGAGTTTCTAAAACAAGTTGAAACATTAATGATAGATTGGTTGATAAACCCCCCCCCTCTCCCAAAATTAAAGGAAACCATTAACTATTATTCGATTTAATCATAAATAGACTTGATTCACCATATTCCCCGTGGAATTCGACCCTAACCTAGTTGGGTTATATATTTGACGACGATCATTTACTCTCTCATAGGAGAGGTGTAATTTGGGTGTATCATTGCTAGACTAGTCTCTATGTTGTATTCAGAGATGGTTGTATCTATATATTCATTTAGTAGCTCATTTGTATCTTTCTTAAGTTAGAGTCTCTTGTACTGATTCCACAAGGATTTGGAAGTATCTTATGTATGTTAGTCCTTTATTACTTTTATTCCGCAATCCTTTCTCATTCTCTTGGTAATTCATTACTAGTAGTTTTGGACTATGGGGTTATCTTGCCTACTTTCGGGTTATAGTAGGCACCATCATGACCTGAGAAATTGGGTCATGACAAATTAGTTGGATTAAAGCCTTAGCATGAACTTTGCCTAGTTCAGCCATCTTTGTACGGACCCATTGCACATTAGTCATGATTTCTTCTGATAAGTCCACCCAAGATGGTGGTGGACCTACTGTAACTGGACCATTACTGGAGCAGGGGAAATCATAAATGACAACCATATCATCTAGTAAAGATACACTTGATTAAACAAATCTAGGAAGTCTGAAAAGAATATTAAGATCTAAGAAAGTTGCCTAATTGAAAATGATGCACAAGAGATTTTAACGGAAATAATTTATTCATGGAGTTTATTATATGAAAACTGACATGGTTCTCAACAGTTATGTTTTAAATAGTGTCTAGGTATCCCTCTTCAAATCTTTGTTGTTGTTCCAGGCATAATAAGCTTCAGAATTTCTCTCTGTCTCTCTTTTTTCTTAAAAATCCTGCAGTACACTTTAATGGAAGATTGACCTTGGATATTTAAATGCTTGACAAATGGAGAACACCAATTTAAGGATTCAACCACCAAAGTACCATAGCAAGATTAAGAAAATGGACTTCACTCTTGTAGATTCACATTTGAACTCTAATATGCAGACTACAGGGAAATTGCAGGTGATGCTAATAACTTCCTCAATAATGACATACCGGAGCCAGGTTCCATTTCCATATCAAAAGTGTAGAAGTTTTCTTAGAATTAACAAATCGGCTAAGCCCCACAACATATGATATAAGCTAAATATAGAAAAACTACACAACTCTTTTATGTGATAATCAGAAACCTATTTTACATGACATTTCATATTCTAAAGAAAAAACATTTTATTTGTCAATTAGAAACTATGTTATAGTTTTTCTAGGGAAATAAAGCATATACTCAAACTTGCTAAATTAAGACAGTCATATTTTCCCAGTTGCAAATTGCAGCACATTCAGTAGATCAAGTTAACTATCGGAATGTCACCTGAATAAATTCCACTAATTATCGTTCCTTCATGATAGCTTATTAAGAAAACCTCATTTGAACATATTAAATTGTATCATACACTCATCACTTCAATAAACTTTTTAATTTTTTTTATAACTGTGGTTTTTGAGCCAGCTTTTTCGCGCCTCGACTAATTCCACGAGATACTTGTCACCTCCCACCACCACCAGGTTCCGGATAACTCTGTTCATCAAGGCACTAATAGACCAAAATCACCTACTGTTTTTGTCCTCTTCTAGAATTCTCCGCCCACTTCATTGACCGCTAGGTCACACCCTTGGGTGCATCACTTTAATAAACTATTATAGGAATAACAATTTAAAACATCATTAAACCATTACAATTCATAATAGAAAAGATAGAAAATTGAACTAGTTTTAATCACCAATCATCTAATACTGGAGCTTCCTCTCGATTATCATAACAAAATAAATTGGACAAATAAGTTCCTAATGCCATCTATTAAAGTTACTACTTCTAGATTCTGAGCTAGCATATTATATCCCTAACCTTATATAACTAAAGATTCAAAAAAAAATCAAAAGCAATAAGTGAAAAAGCAAGGAAGTATATACAAACTTAGAGGTTCCAGGAATTTCTATACCAAGAGAAGCATAAGATCGATTAGGATTAATCAACGATGTCGTTTTCAATTTGCACCAGTTAAGGCCTACTCCAATCAAAATCCAACAAATTCTTAATGTTCATCTGGTTCGTAAGTATCTCTTCCTCTCCAAAAATTTTAAGAAGCAACTTACCTTAAAAACGTAGTCATAAGGGTACAAATCCATCAAAGTAGGATCCAGTTGGTCCTTCCAGCTTGTCATGCTAGTTGAGTTTGGTGACTTCCTCAGAGCTGCAGCATCTGCAGTTATGTACCATTAATCTTTGCAAAGAATTAGTTTATAGTGTCCATATAAGTGTGTACATATATGTATGCTATTATGAGAACATATTTAGACCTATACATAGACACAGTACAAAAGTGTAGCTATGTACATAACAACAGGCAATGGAATTTCTAATTCCTTTTTTAGAATAATGCATTTAGGAAGTTGATGAACTAATTCTAAACCTGATAATAGTAGACTTCCAAATTTGATGAAGATGCCAGATAGGTGATATCGAGTCATATGCAGACCATGTCTGATGAATGTGAAAACATATTTTCAGAGCTTTCATGAAATTATCTTACTCAATTTATATGATAAAATCAATGTTTTCATCTTTTTTTTAAATCACACAACAAAGTAGAAGTGGCGACACAGTAAATAGAATCCATAAGAAATTATGCCTTCAAAATAGTTTAAGAGTAATAAGACTTACAATGGACACTAAGGAACGCCTTTGTGTAGTTTTCATCATATTATATTCAGTACGATTGATGGCCTCTTTTTCTTTCAGCACCTCAAAAAGAATAACAACAAATAAATACACATCAGCCATTTTAGTTGCCAAGTAATCCCACAAGTACATGCAACAGCAAGAGAAATAAATAAAATCAGAGAGAAGTTTCAGTTTGTCCTATTGCTTATTGTTGGTTATGTTGCTTACTCCGAAGCTACATAACCATAGGTTCCAATAACTCATGTTGCAGAGGCTTCTCCATCATTAGTTATACCCATAAGTTTGACAAACCAAAATTTGAAATCTATCGCAAATCAAACACAATGAGAATTTGGGTTCAAAAAATGATAACCAGCAAGGAGAAAACTGGGTACCAATATAGCTACAACCTTCACTCTAAAAGAAACATCAAGTAGGATGTTACATGGGGGGAGGGGGATTGTAACGCTTGGAATATTTCCAGTGATACAAGTAGATAAGTAATCAAATGGTCCCTATAAGTACTATCATCCCATAATATTTCTCGACACTTTAGTGTTTGTCAGAATGGACCATAAAATCCTTAATCCATCGAACGAAAAAAAATTCTAATATGGTTTCAATTTATAGCCATCAACAGTAGTCTCATTGTCAACAGGGAGAGCTAACCAAATTCTACCAAGTTCAAGTATTGCAATTACCTGACAAGCTAGACGAGACCTAAAGATGATGAATGTAAAAGAAATGAGAAGTATAAATCATGAAAATGTTGAACAGTACAAAGCAAGATATATACGTATAGGTCATACCAAAATCAAGATCCAACATATCATATTCGACATCTGTTGGATCATCTAGCTTGTTGTAGTACACCACATCCTGTCGAACAACAAAAATATAGATAAGAAATACAACATATTTATCGTATCAGAATAACCAAACAAAGATATACAGTAACTCCCAGCTAGGAGGGAAAATGAAGACAATAAAATTATCTTGATAACAATTACTTACCATAACAATCACATGACATATGGAACAGACAAGCAAAACTTCACATGATCCTGCATCACAAGCCATACTATTCAGTAAAGCTAACAATTAAAACACCCTGAGTTTGATCCTTAGAAATTTCCTAAGTTCTGAACCCTTTGGACATCATACGACATAGGCTTAATAGTTGTATGATGTGGGTAAAACCTAAGGGGGCCAAGTCGTATGTTAAGCAATATGTTCTTGATTATATACTGTCCTAGGTACGACTAGACTCCATACTAGTCGTATAGAGATATTACGAGTGGTATAGTCCAATTCATATGTTATCCAGTGTCCAACCCCTTAGATTCTATCTTGGATATGGTTTGAGGGTACTAGTCTTATGGTATGGGTACAATTTGGGTAAGGAGAGTAGTACAGTGGACAGTGTGTGATGTCCAATATTCTGTCTAGGGTATGAGTGGTGGGTACCACTCGTATGGTGTGTGTACGAGTTGGGGGAGTCGTATACTCCTACGGTGATTTTTATAATTTAAGTTGAGGGTATTTTGGACATCTCCCCTCTTAACCTATTTTGACCCCATAACTTAAAACACTTTTGGGACTTTAATTACATTATTATTCTCAATAAAAAACACTTAAACACTCTCAAATCTCTCTCAAGGCTCTTGGCTCAACTTCAAGGTGGTCAATTAAGGCTCTAAGGGGTGGTTTCTCTTTGTACTCTTTGGTATCTAAGGCATGTTACTCCTATCTCATTGTTAGTTCAACTAAATTCATATTTTTATGAATGGTTTTCATGATTTAATTATGGGTATTGTTTGGTTTTGAATTATATGTTGGGGGTTTTGGTTGTTCTTAGTTGGATAATGTTTTTCCATGTTTTTCTTATGATTTTCATGTTATAATTGTGGAATTGAACATGTGGTTTCATGGGAATGGTCAATTGGTACTTGGTTTTTGTTTTGGAAACTATATGCCCTCAACATGTTTGTTAAAATGCCAATGAGAATGGTTTTGTCACATGGTTTGACTTTTATTGAAACTATTGCATTGTACTATTTGGTAATGGAATCCAAATTGGTTCAAATGGTTTTAAATGAATTGGAAAGGCCTTGGTGGCCATGGTTTTAGTTTAATTAATAATTATGTAGGGTACATGGGAATCCCCTGAGTGTTGGCTAATGATATTGCTTGCAAGCTATAGTCAGTATGACAATACCACTTCATAAAGCCTTGGTTAATAACTTCATGATTTTAATTAGGCAATAATGGCGGGTTGTGAAAGATTACCATGAAGGTGTGAATCTGATGAACGGACACTAGAAACTCATGTTTGTCAATAGGGGGGATGGTTGACTTTATACTTGTGGGGTACACGGTAATCCCATAAGTTTACACTTGTATATATTTATCATAGAGGGAAAAGGGTATACGATAATCCTCGACTCCTGTGATATCTCTGATTTATGAGCTACACGTACTGGGGCCTGTTCAAAGAGTAACACTGGACCCATATAGCCCGTGGGTGGATTATTATGGTAAAGCTATACAAACCCAGGTTAAAGGTTTTAAATGCATGCTACACCCGATTTTCATTCCCGGCATGGATTGTATATTTGTATATAAATATATGGATGTGATTGCATATGGTTATTTACTTAGTTTTAAATATTGACATTATTTTAAACTTACATGCTAGCGTTCACCCACTAACCCATCTTCAGGCGTTGTATTTCCACGTGATGCAGGAACCGGATATACTACTACTCCTGCTTAGTAAATTAGATTCGGGGATAGCTTTGTGTTGGATTGAAATGGTGAGATTTCATACGTTGTAAGTCTCCATTTTATGTCGTGGACTTCTCTATATACATTGGTTATTTCTTAGACTTTGGATTTTGGCTATGGTCGGGGGCATGTCCCGATCAAATATTATTTTGATTTCAGACAGAGGCTTAGTGAGACTACATTAGGTTGGCATGGGTTGTGTCGATATTGGTGTCAGCCTTGGCATTGGTATTGGTATTTTGGCTGACACCATTTGATTATATTTAATTTATGATTGTTCCATTTTGCTATATTATATATATACATATATATTCGAAATCCACCTGATATAGGGTGTAGGGCGGTTATGGTTGGGTATTGGGGGTTTCCTCCAGTCCCTATTGGGCTTGAGGAAACCCGACACGACTATGCCCTAGTTCGGGTCATGTTAGATTAGCATTAAAGTCATAGGTTCATGGTCAATTGGGAGTCCATAAAGCCATGTCGAGTAGAGTCTCTTTTAAGGGTATGTAGCGCTCCACACTCATAAGGAAGAGGCTACAAGGCATTTAGAAATGTTTCTCTTTCTTGTGTTTGGTTATCATGCTATAAAATCTAAGACCTGAAATCTTCTCTAATTCTCATTTGTTCGTTTTTCAGATCATACCTCAATGATCTAAAGATCACAGAAACTCCTCTGTCCCAATAGGGGACAATGTTGATGGGACACGCTCTACTCATAGGATCCATACTAAATTTATGGGTCTAGTCTTGGATTGTTCTAGAGTTCCACCGATTACCTCTAGTCCATCTCAGACTCCTCGAGCTGAAGTGGCAAACGTTGAGTTTTGTTAGTTTATTCAAATGTTGGCACAGTTGGTAGCTACTCAGTCTGAGTGTGTTATTATTATTACTCCATCTTCTGAGACCACAAGGTTTGGTCGGTTCATGAGGATGGACCCTTTGACCTTTATGGTTATTGAGGTAGAGGAGGATCCTCAAGATTTCTTGGATGAAATGGAAAAGATAATCTGAGTTATGCATGCCACAAATATGAAGGGAGTGGAGTTTGTCACCTACCAACTAAAAGATGTGGCGTACCAATGGTATGAGGGATAGGAACAGTCGAGGGGTGACGATGCCGAGTCATCTCTGTGGGAAGATTTCTCTAATGCTTTTTTGGACCGCTTCTTTCCTCAGGATTTGAGAGAAGTAAAAGCAGGAGAGTTTTTTAATCTAAAGTAAGGTAAGATTTTAGTCAAGGAGTATACCTTAAAGTTTCACCAGTTATCGCCGTATGCTCTGGATTTAGTTTCTAGTATGAGGGCCTGAATGAGAAAGTTTGCTTCGAGATTGTCTTGTGAGTTAATTATTAAGAGTAAGGTTGTCTTGTTAATCAAGGACATAGATATCTCTAGGTTGCAAGTGTACATGCAACAGGTAGAGAAAGAGAAGAAGAAGCAGGATGAGTTGGGAGAGAGACAGGGAAAGAATCTTAGATTCTCTGATCAGGGTGGTGTCCAGTAGAAGAGTGGCAGGGATGGTGGTAAGTGGCCCAAGATGAAGTAGGGAAATTCTGGGTCTTAATCGACGGCTAGAGCTCCCTACCCAAAGTCATTGGGTGACAAGCGTTTCCTTGGTGGTGATAACTTTAGGGCATAGGGTTCCCAATCTCAGGCTAGTGGAGCTTAGTCAGCTCTATCATATCCTCCTTATAGATTTTGTGGTCATTTGCATCGGGGTTTCAGTGATGAGGCAAGGTACAGGTGCTTCAACTGTGGTCATCCAGTCCATATGCTTAGAAATTGTCTCGTTGGTAAGGTTTTGTAATAACCTATACTTTTCTTAGTTCTATTTAGCTCATAGTGCATGCATAAGAGGCTTAGAACTTGAAAATTTCACCAAGTGTTGGGGACTTAGTCTTATTTTTAGCCTTTTAACTTCGAGGATTTTTAAACTGGCCTTTCCGACCTAGAGACGTAAGTTTTTGAGTTAATACATGTTCAGGGGTGTAATGATCATGTCACAGGAAAGTTTTGGATTTTTTAAATGAGGATTGCATTATGTTTGGATTTTGATTCCAGAACCTCATCGTGATAGTGGCACGTCGTGGTGGTTAAAGCGATGAGGCCTTCATCGCATTGCGGTGAAGATGTTTTCATCCAGTTCTTGATTCATAATTGAATGCATGTGTCATTATCTTTATCCTAGTGTGTGAAGTGCTTATGAGGTGAGGAATGTTCATAGAAATCACTTAGAACAAAGTTGAGA
Source organism: Capsicum baccatum var. pendulum (assembly GCA_030864225.1). Classification (NCBI taxonomy): domain Eukaryota; kingdom Viridiplantae; phylum Streptophyta; class Magnoliopsida; order Solanales; family Solanaceae; genus Capsicum; species Capsicum baccatum. Next base: position 158,515,190 of record CM061561.1, on the reverse strand, counting down.
TAAGAGTTTTTGATTCGTCCAAAGTTTGGTATTTGATTCTACAAGGGTCAACTTTGAACGTATATAACTTTTTATATACATGGAATTTTTCAACTCAAGACCTACCAAATTGTATATAATTGAATTATCTTTCCAATGATACCAATTTTGCCTTAATTCGATACTCGAGCAAAAAGTTATGATCATTTTTGTCAGAACCAATAAGCCATCACGATAAGACCACGTCGCAATGAGCCATCAATCCACATTCCAGTAACAAATTTTTGGTTTAAATTATTGAGGGGCAATTGGGTCTTTTCCCACCTCAACCCAATTCATAAATCCATGACTTAAAGCTTCAGTTAGGGAATTATTTGCCCATATTCTCCAATCTCTTCTCAAAGAAACCCTAACCCTCTCCCGAGTTCATAAAATTCAATTATATTCCCTTCAAGAAAACCAAGAACTCAAGTTCCCAAATTCAAGAACCTTCAAGAAATCTTAAGGAATAGTGTTTCTTTCCCCAAGTTAAGAAGTTTAAGGTATGTGGGAGCTCATCCATGGGTCCCCTTTCACCCATGGAGCCCAAACTCCTTTTCTTTCAATTAAAGAATAAATCTTCTATGATTATGGTATTTTGTATATTCCAGAAAGATTGAATTTCATGTTTTCTTGGTAAGTTAAATGTTATTTCATCCCATGTATGTTTCAATGAAAGATTTAATTTCCTCATACTGTGAATTTGGATTTCCCAAGTCCTATTTCAAGTGAATTCCATGTTAAGCCTCCAATTTGTGATTTTAGTCATGTAATCATGCTATTTCCTCATGTTTAAAGAATTCTCATGTCCAAGCTTATGATTTTGACATGTTTGGTGGATTGTTCATGTTTTGGGTCTTTGAACCATGATTCCTATACTACAGTTATAAGTGTTGATATCGTGCCTTATAGTTATTCAGTGCTGGTGGGTTATGAATACTCGATACCTATGTTATTTACATAAATTCAACTTTTCAAGTATTCAGATAGTTAATCCATGAATCTTATCAATATACTCAGATATTCAAACTCATAACGAGCATTATCAGTCTATATAAATCCCAAATTTATGATTTTAGTATTGCAATTATGCTATTCCCATATGTTTCACTCACCTCCATGATTAAGTATATGAATTTCAAGTGTTTAATGAAATGTCAAAATACTTGAATTTTGAAACATGATTCCCTATTATGGTTTTATAGCTTTCATGTGTTCCTATTGTTATTCTATTGAGTCCTGAAGGGTTATGAACACTCGTTACTTAGTTGTTTACATAGTTTTCAGAATCTTTAGAATGGTTTTTGATAAACCATAAGTCTTGTCATTCAGTTAGTATCATGTTCAGTTGTTGGCTCAGTTAAGCCAGTAATCAGTGTCAGTTAAGTTAGGAGTAGGATTTATAACCAAGTGAATGCAGGATGGCGTCTTCCCCGTTAGTTAGGCAGAGTCGTTAGTAGCAGTCCCTGCATTCTAGAACTATATATCCAGCGTTGGATGAGGAGTCACCTGTCAGTTTAGGCTTGACTACCTCTCAGGGGTCACCCATCAGATTAGGCTTGACTCCGTCCAGGGATCACCCACCAGTTTAGGCTTGATACCCTAGTTCTTCAGTAGCTTAGTGGATCCACACAACCATTGTTAGTACCCATGGCACGGTACTGATACCCTTCCAACTGGGTCACAGGTTGGACCACCACTCAGCTTAGAATGGGGTATGTTAGTTAGATGATACCCCCTACAATCTCAGTTCAGTATTCAGTACAGAATTTAGTTCAAGTTTCATTGACCATAGCATACAGTTTATCAGTTATTCAGTTATCATATTTTAGAATTTTAGTTTATAGATTATTCTATTCAGATCCTTGAGTTATGTAGATTTCCACCACATAGTTTCAAACCCAATATTCATACAGTACCGATATTTTACTGTCTTTCAGCTTTAGTTCTACTTATATTATAAAAGTAAAGTTTTAAGAAACTAAGTGTACTGATACACCAGCTAGGGGTGGGCATTCGATATTCGGTTTGGTATTTTCAAAGTTCGGGTTTGATAATTCGATAATCAATATTTGAACATAGATACCACATACCATACTTATAAACACCGATTTGGTAGTTCGGTAATCGATAAATTAAACTTTGGTAGTTTGGAGATGCGCAAATGTACGTTTAAACTTCAAAGAGTATATTTAATAGAAACCCTATTTAGTATTCTTTTTGTTGCTTTTTATGAATATATTACCAAGGTCCAAGAGATTCTTTGGGATGACTAGTACTATTGTCTATTGGGTTGAGTTAGATTTATATATATATATATATATATATATATATATATATATATATGTGTGTGTGTGATATTCGGTAAATACCGAATACAAATGGTATTAATATCTTGTACTAAACCTAATCCCGAATAACTAAATATTGAAATTTTACTCCCAAATACCATACCAAACACCGAATTACCGAATATTAATTACCAAATTTTTCAGTTTCGTAATTCAGTTTTTGGTATTTTATGCCCAGCCCTAACACCAACTTATCAGATTACATTTGTTACTCAATTTTTTAAGATATTTCAGCTTTCAGTCTATTTCAGTCTCTTGGTGAGTCTACTTACTCTTACCATGCATGCTTTAAGATTTCATATAAAATTAGTTTTACTTATTGCATTCACCCCTGCTTACTCAGTACATTCCAGAAGTACTGATCCATATATAAGTCTATGTGGATACATTTTTTTATAATGTAGGTACCAGTTATAGTCCACACATCATGATAAGACAGTTGCAGCTTCCAGCTAGCAGGTGATGAGTTCTCCTATTTTGGGGACTCCAGTCAGATGTTGTTCGTGTACTTTTTCTTTTTATTATTCATATGTATTGATTAGTGGTAGTTAGAGGCATGTACCAGCTATCTATAGTCAGTATAGTGGAGGCTTCATAGATGTCAGTCAGAGTCAATCATGTAATTTTAGTTCTCTCCTCAGTTTTTATCAGATTATAAATTATATCAATAATATAATTTCTCTCAAATTTTGTCATGATTATATTTCCTTACAACAAACAGCTATTTCATATATTATAATTCAGTTGCTTAATAGTATGCCAGTTCATAAGTTAGCTTGGGATCACTTATGGTTCCAAGCACTGTATTAAGACTAGGGGGTTGTCTCGAATTGTGACAAACATGGTATCAGAGCACAAAGTTTAAGTGTCCTAGGGAGTCTATGAAATTGTGTCTAGTAGAGTTTTTCAAAATGGTATGGAGACATTTGTACTTTTCTTCAAGAGGCTACAGGGTATTTAGGAAATGTTTCCCTTCTCTCATGTCTCAGATCGTGCAGTAGAAGTGTTCTATTAGAAAGTTATATAGATACTTATCTTTCTCTATCATGCTAACTCTGCCTTACTCTTGAGACAACAAAAATAGCCCAACTTAAATCCTTACAGACAAAGTTTTCTTAGACAGTCCCCACAAATAGTTATGGGATTACATGAGGGATAAAAAATATCCCATCAATGCCCTTATGTTCTAAAGTTTGAAATATTTCATTCATGTTCATAAAAATCATGTATTGAGCCGAAGTCAGATGTGCTCTTAGATTCTTTCTTAAAATCCTATGATAGTATATGATCTAGAGTTAGAAGCATAAACCCAGAAGTTTAGCAGCGTGTGAAATGGGGATAATGTTTATCTGGATTTAGCAGATTATACATTCATGAAACAAACTGTATAAAGGGTGAATCCGTAGGATTGAAATAGTGTATGCAAGAATTTAAGTTTGTTGATACAAAATTATATGTTGTTGATGTTAGGTATGTTGGTGTAATGGTAATTGTCATAGTTTAGATGTGATGTTAGTTGGCTATGAAGGAAGTTAGTATGGTTCATTGGAGGTTTGGGGATATCCATGTTAAGTGTTAGAATCAAAGTTTGAATCTTTAAAGATTGAGCTAATAGAAAGAAGAGTTGAAGCTCTAGATGGTCTGAACTCAGAGTAAAGTGATTGCAGTTCAGTTTAGAAATTTTAAAGGGGTCCACAGATTTAAAATGATAGCTTAAAGCTAAGGGGGAGATGATAGAACAAGTAACCAAGTTAGGCTCTCAAATTCTAGTATAATGTCAGTGTATTGTAGAACATCAGTAGTAAGAGAGGGTGATGCCCAACACATTCTTATCTCAATGCAAAGTTTTTCAGTCATCACGATATATACTCATGCCTTACATGTCAGTTCCATGATCATAGTTAATGTTCATGTACATAATAGAGAATCATGTACTCTCCTAGTTCTTAGTATGAAGAGTTCTAGTTCATTCAGAAGTACGAATCATATTTCACAAAATTTATGAACTCCAAACTCAGGTCATGCAGTTCAAGACTCATGTACTCCTACTTTACAGTATGTTCAATTCCAGGTACTCATGCTACACTCCTTATGATCAGCGAAATCCAAAGCATGTCATGTATATCCTCAGTTTAGATCTCTTTGATGAATCCATAATATTGATACTTTATTCCTTAGGCCTAATTTATGTGTCAAAGTTATCCTTTCATACTTCAGGTCCTCATATTCTAACCTTTCAGTGACCTCTTCTTAGGTCAAGATAGTAATGACAAATAATTGTTTAGATGGGAGAGAGTAAGTGTTTCTTGTTTTCATAATTCAGACAAGTATTACAGTGTTATGTGTACACTTGGTAGATTCGAGTAGGCTTGAACATAGTGAGAGAATTTAGTTCATCTCAGACTTCAGTAGATAGAGTTATCAGTGCCTATGTGAATATTTTAAGTAGCCTCAAGTGAAGTGAAGTTTTGAAGTAAACTGTATAGTTGAGTATAATCTTTTAGTATAATTCAGTCTATTTAGCCAGCAGTTCAGTTTAGTAGTCAGACAGACAATGTCTTATGGGTTTCTATGTTTCGATCTAGTCTTACTAAGTTTCATGAATATGGCCATTCCAAGAGATAGTTTGTTTGCATCCATGAAAATTATGAATCCAGTTCAGTTCATGCATCAGTTTTAGATTCCATATATTCAGTCATTATTCAGTTCGTAAGTGTCCCATACATCATCTCAATCTTTCCTTAGTATTTCAGCCAAGTTAATATCATTCGGGTGACGAACGATCCCAAGGGGGAGATGTTGTAATACCCTAAGTTTTCATGTTCTAAACCTCTCATATTTTCTTCACGAAATCAAATCCTGCATAAAGAAATGGTTACTTATAAGTTGACACTCTCGTTTCTACCTTAGCCATTAGATCCAACCTAAAGAAATGGTTACTTATAAGTTAACACACTCATTTCTACCTCAGCCATATAACCATTCTTATGTCATTGCGTGTATTCAAGAAATTATTTTAGTTCATGATATTCAGTTCATGTATCATGTTTTAGACTTAGATACACAATAATGTTCTAAGTCATGTATGTTTAGTATATGATCTCAGTTTTCTCAGTATTCTCAGCTTAATCAGTCTTATTCGAGGATGAATATTCCCAAGGGGGAGATACTGTAACACCCCATACTTTTCTTAGTTTTGTGCAGGTTATAGTGTATGCATAAGAGGCTTAGAACTTTCTATCATGACCCGAGCCAAAGCCCTGGCTGCGATGGGCATCTCGAACCACGAAGGCTCGAGAGACCCCTGTAATTGCCTAACCCACTAGTGATATTATCTGCTTTGGGCCCAGGCCCCCACGACTTTAAAATGCATCACTGGGGAGTAAGGCTTGCTTACTTATATACCCAGCATCCCTCTTTTTTTCATCGATGTAGATCTTCTTATCCTATGTTAGGGTATTGCATACACCCCCTTATGGACTCAATATCCTTGCTGAGGATTGCCCCACCGAATGGGATTTGCTTAGACTCAGGACTGAGGTTTTCCCCACCTTATCGAGATTTACCTAAACTCAGTTTGAACTCCGTCCCACATTGATAGGGCTGACATAGGAGCGGATCTAATACCATTCTTATCATGACCCGAGCCAAAGCCCTAGCCGCGATGGGCATCTCGAATGATGAAGGCCCGAGAGACCCCTGTAATGGCACAATATACTAGTGATATTGTTCGCTTTGGGCCCAGGCCCACACAACTTTAAAAAGTGCACTAGGGAGTAAGGCTTGCTTACTTATATACCCAGCATATCTTCTGTGTTTTGCCGATGTGGGACTCCTTATACTAAGTTGGGGTGTTACAGTTGCCTCTGGGGATAACACTGTTCCTGTTACATCCTCTTTAGCGCCGGCACCAAAGGGTGCATCATGACTCCAACACTGGTCAAAATTATCGTTATGCTCTCACTACTCGTCAGGAAAATGAGGCATCACCTAATGTCATGACTGATATGTTGAAACTCTTTTCTTGTGATGTGTACTATTTACTTGATCTGGGGTCTACTCTCTCTTATATAACCTTATTTGTGGCTATTTATTTTGGTTTTGGTTTGGAGTGTATTTTGGATTCTTTTTCTATTTCTACCCCGGTAGCTGACTCTATGACTGCTAGAAGAGTCTATAGCGGGTATGTGGTATCTGTTGGTAATAAAGAAACTTTGCTAGATTTGTTTCAATTAAATATGGTAGATTTTGATATTATATTGGGGATGGGTTGGTTGTACTCATGCTATGCGTCTCTAGACTTTCAGACCTGTAAGGTTGTCTTTAATTTCCCTAATGATCCAGTTAATGAGTAGGAGGGTGGTTCCCTAGATCCTAATGGGAGGTTTATATCATATCTTAGAGCTCGAAGATTAATCTCCATGGGGTGTCTCTATTATCTATTCCAGGTTAAGGATTCTAACTCTGAGGTTCCTTCTTTGCATTTTATCTTGGTGGTAAATGAATTTTTGAAGGTCTTCACAAATGACCTTCCTAGCGTTCCTCTAGATAGAGAGATTGAGTTTGGGATTGATCTTATTCTGAAAACTCATCCAATTTCTATTCCCTTGTATATAATGGTTCCAGCTGAGTTGAAGGAGATTAAGGAGCAACTAAAGGATTCTTAGATAAGGGTTTCATTTATCCTAGTGTGTTTGCATGGGGTGCACTAGTGTTATTCATGCGGAATAAGGATGGTTTCCTTCGGATGTGTATTGATTATCGACATGTTGAATAAGGTGACGGTAAAGAACAAGTATCCTCTCTCGGGGGTAGATGACTTGTTTGATCAATTGCAGGGTGCTAAGTTTTTCTCCAAAATAGATCTTTGATCTGGGTATCATCAATTAAATATTAGGGATGAGGATATCCCTAAGACTACTTTTCATACCCGGTATGGGCATTTTGAGTTCTCGATGATATTTGGTTTGACCAATGCCCCATTGACATTTATGGATTTGATGAATAGGGTCTGCTGTCATTTTTTGGACTTGTTCATCTTTGTGTTCATAGACGATATTTTGGTGTACTCTAAGAGTAGCGTGGATCATGCCATAACCTTCAGGTTGCATTACTGACTCTGAAAGAACAACAGTTGTATGCTAAGTTTTTGAAATATGAATTTTGGTTGAACACTGTCACCTTTTTGGGTCATATCATTTCTAGTGAGGGGATCATCGTAGATCCGCAAAAGGTTTTTGTGGTTAATAAGTGACCTAGACCCACGACTTTAACCGATATTCAGAGTTTCTTAGGTTTAGTGGGTTATTATAGAAGGTTTGTGAAGATTTTTCTTCCATAGCTGCCCCGTTGACTAAGTTGACATAGAATAAAGTAAAGTTCCTGTGGTCTGATGCTTGTAAAGGTAGTTTCAAGAAGCTGAAGGATGAGCTAACTTTGGCTCCAGTTTTGACTTTGCCTAAGGGCACTGATGGGTTTGTGGTTTACTATGATGCCTCCTGTATGGGGCTTGGGTGCATTTTGATACAGCATGGCAAGGTGATAGCCTATGCCTCTAGACAGTAGAAGGTACATGAGAAGAATTATCTGACTCATGATTTGGAATTATTAGCGGTAGTATTTGTATTGAAAATCTGGCGTCACTATTTGTATAGAGTGCATGCGGACATTTTTTTTGATAATAAGATCTTGTATTATGTGTTTACTCAGAAAAAGCTTAACCTCGGGCAAAGAAGATGGCTTGAGCTTCTCAAGGATTATGACATGAGTTTTCACAACCATCCAAGTAAAGCCAATATAATTATTAATGCTCTTAGTAGGTTGTCCATAGGAAGTCTAGCTCATGTGGATAAAGAGAAGTGGGAGTTGGTGAAGGACATTCACTATTTGGCTAACCTTGGAGTTCATCTCTTGAACTCTAAGAATGGTGGAGTGTTCGTTCAGAAAGTGGAAAAGTTATCTTTTGGTGCTGAGATTAAGGAGAAGCAAGTGTTAAATCCTGTGTTGATGAGGATCAAAGGTGACGTTGGTGGGCAAAAGGTGATGGCCTTCGAGATTAGTAGTGATGGTACCTTGTATACCGAGGGAGATTATGTGTTCCTAACATCGATAGTTTGTGAGAAAGGATCTTGGCTAAGGCGCATGAGTCGCACTATGTTGTACAGCCTGGTTCGATGAAAATGTATAATGACCTCAAGAAGATGTATTGGTGGAACAATATGAAGAGGGATGTGGCTAATTTTTTGGCCATGTGTATGGTGTGTCAACAAGTGAAAGTTGAGCACATGAGGCCCAGAGGTCTATAACAAGAAATCGAGTTGCCAGAGTGGAAATGGGAAGTGATGTACAAGGATTTTGTTACTGGTCTCCCTCAGTCTCGGAATCAATTCAATTTGGTTTGGGTCATTGTTGATAAGATGACAAAGTTTGCTCACTCTTTTCCAGTGAGGACTAACTTCTCAGCTGAGGATTATGCAAGATTGTATCTTCATGAGATTGTAAAATTGCACAAGGGGCCTATTTCTATCATCTCAAATCGTGGTACTCAGTTTACATCTCACTTTTGGCGGTCATTTTAGAAAGGTTTAGGGACCAAGGTGAGTCTTAGTACTGATTTTCACCCACAGTCAGATGGGCAACCAGAAAGGATTATTCAGACATTGGAGGACATGCTTCGTGCTTATGTTATTGACTGTGGTGGTAGTTCGGTTGTACATTTAACCCTTGTGGAGTTTACCTATAATAATAGCTACCACTCTAGCATTGGGATGGCTTTGTTTAAAGCCTTGTATAGTAGAAGGTGTAGGTATCCTATTGGGCGGTTCGAGATTGGTGTGGCTGAAATGTTTGGTCCGAATTTGATTCACCAAGCCATGGAGAAGGTGAAGGTAATTCAGTATAGACTTAAGGCTGTCCAAAGTTGCTAAAAGTCTTATGCAGATATAAGAAGGCGAGAGTTAGAGTTTGAGGTTGGGGATAGGGTGTTCCTAAAGATATCTCCTATGAAGGGAGTAATGCGATTTTGGAAGAAGGGGAAACTTAGTCCTCGATATATTGGTCCATACTTGGTTTTGAGAAGGGTTGGTAATATTGCGTATGAGTTGGAGTGGCCTTCTAATTTGAGCTATATTCTTTCGATATTCCATGTTTCTATGCTGAAGAAGTTTATGGGTGATCCATCTCGAATTGTGCCTATCAAGGATATTGGTATATTGGTTTCTTTGTCTTCTGAGGAGGTCCAGGTTGAGATTTTGGATCAACAGGTTCATCAGTTACATACCAAGGTTGTATCTTCGATTAAGGTTCTCTGGAAGAACCACAAGGTAGAAGAAACTACTTGGGAAGCGGAAGAGGATATGAAGTTCAAGTATCTATTCTTGTTTTCTGCTTTGGATACTCTTGCTGAAGGTATGTGTTCTTCATCATACTTTTGTTTTCAAGCTTTGTTAAAGGAAAGATTGACTTTCTTGCATCTTTGTTTTCTAACTTAGTTAAAGGTTAGAAGAAAAGAGTTCCAAACCTTTATGTTCAATACAAGTGTTGCATATAAGTTTTGGCCAGGATGACTGAGAAAGATTCAATCAATTTGAACCGCTTACATCATAATAGTAGTAGCGTAATGGCCGTAAGTCAGGGGCGGCCATGAGGTGTTGGGGTGTAAATTATGCTTACACTATTTTGTTCAATCAATCTGGGATTAATGATCTAAGTGGGGAACAATTGAAACACCCTGAGTTTGATCTTTAGAAATTTCCTGAGTTTTGAACCTTCTAGACATCATGCGACTTAGGCTCACTAGGTGTATGTTATAGGTACAACCTAGGGGGCCCTAGTCATATGTTATGCAGTGTGTTCTTGATCAGGTACTATCCTAGGTACAACTAGACTTTATATGAATCGAATAGAGATGGTACGAGTGGTATAGTCCAATTCATATGTTGTCCAGTATTCAACCCCTTGGATACGGTTTGAGAGACCTAGTAGTATGGTATGGGTATGATTTGGGCAAAGGTATTCATATAGTGGACAGTATGTGATGTCTAACATTCTGTCTAGGGTATGAATGATGGGTACCACTCATATATTGTGTGTACGAGTTGGGGGAAGTCGTACCTTCCTGTGGTGATTTTTATAATTTAAGTTGGGGGTATTCTGGATATTTTTCTCTTAACCTCTTTTGACCCCACGACTTAAAACACTTTTGGAACTTTATTTACCCTATTATTCTTAATCAAAAACACTTTAAACACTCCCAAATCTCTCTCAAGGCTCTTGGTTCAAGAAAGGCTAAGGTTTCCTTCAAGGTGGTCAATTAAGGCTCTAAAGGGTGGTTTCTCTCCGTACTCTTTGGTATCTGAGGCATGTTACTCCTCCCTCATTGTTAGTTCAACTAAATTCATTTTTCGATAAATGGTTTTCATGATTTAATTATGGGTATTATTAGGTTTTGATTTATATATAGGGGGTTTTGGTTGTTCTTGGTTGGATAATATTTTTTCATGTTTTTCTTATGGTTTTCATGTTATAATTGTGGAAATGAACATGTGTTTTCATGGGAATGGTCAATTGGTACTTGGTTTTGGTTTTGAAAACTATATGCCCTCAACATGTTTGTTAAAATGCCTATGAGAATGGTTTTATCACATGGTTTGATTTTTATTGAAACTATTGCATTGTATAACTTGGTAATGGAATCTAAATTGGTTCAAATGGTTTTAAATGAATTGGAAAGGCCTTGGTGGCCATGATTTTGGTTTAATTAATAATCATATGGGGTACATGGGAATCCCCTAAGTGTTGGCTAATGACATTGCTTGCAAGCTATAGTCAATATGACAATATCACTTCATAAAGCCTTGGTTAATAACTTCTGGAATTGGTTGGTTATTTATGTACTAAAGATTTTAATTGCGCAATAATCGCGGATTGTGATAGCTTACCATGAAGGTGTGAGTCCGATATACGGACACTGGAAACTCAAGTTTGCTGATACGAGGGATGGTCTTGGTGACCTTATACTTGTGGGGTACACAGGAATCCCCTACTTTTACACTTGTATATATGTATCATGAAGGGCGAAGGGTACACGAGAATCCCCAGCCCTTGTGATATCTTCGGTTCGTTCGGCTACCTGCACTGGAGCACGTTCAGGGGGTAACACTGGACCCATATAGCCCGTTGGTGGATTAGTATGGTAAAGCTACACAAACCCATTTTGAAGGTTTTAAATGCATTCTAAACTCGATTTCCTTTCCCAGTATGGATTGTATATATGTATATAAATGTATGGATGTGATTGCATATGGTTATTTACTTGGTTTTAGATGCTGACATAATTTTATCCTTACTCCTGAGTACATACTAGCATTCACCCGCTAACCCATCTTCGAACGTTGTATCCCCACGCGATGCAGGAGCCGTCTATATTACTCCTCCTGCTCAGTAACTTGGATTCGGGGACAACTTTATGTCGGATTGAAGTGGTAAGCTTCCATACTCTGGAAGGCTCCATTTCATGTCATGGACTTCTCTACATACTTTAGTTATTTCTTAGACATTGGTTTTTGGCTATGGTTGGGGGATGTCTTGACCAGATATTGTTTTGATTTCGGATAAAGGCTTTGTGAGACTACTCTGGGTTGGCATAGGTGGTGTCGGTATTGGTGTCAGTCTTGGCATTAGTATTAGTATTGGGGCTAACACTGTTTGACTGTATTTGATTTATGACTGTTCCATTTTGTTATGTTCTATATATATTCGAAATTCATCCAACATAGAGTGTAGGGCGGTTATGGTTAGGTATTAGGGGTGGTCTCCAGTTTCAGTTGGGCTTAAGGCACCCGACACGACTGGTCCCTGGTTTGGATCGTCTTAACAACAAATCATTTGTTATGGTAATTAGAAATGTTAATACCATAAAAATATCTAAAAGTGTTCTTATTAATAATGTTCTTATTTATCTGAGTGTGTCCTGAAGTCTGAACCGCAATAAGTAGGCAATGCATATGTCAATCATGTAATTTTGCCTAGAAGTATGCATTTGTAGCTCATGGAATATCAAATGTTGAAGCTGGAATTGAAAGATACATCGTGAACATAAAAACTATCATTTAAGACGGTCAATAAAATTTATGCTCAAATCTGTAGGCAAATATTTTTTCCATTCTTCTTAAAGAACTTTTTGGATAACTAAAAGTGCAAGATGATGTTAGTTGAAAATTCTAACATGTCCAATAAATGCTTCCCAACTGACAGAAACTAATACCAAGATTTACTAAGTTGCCTTGTCATTTTTAAATTGTCAACAAACTTAAGCAGTTGAGGATGATAAGATTTGTACATGATAAAAATGTCAACATGCGTCAACAAAGCTGACCTTAAAGTTCAATGTTATTTTCATGTGCAACTTCTAACATAGACATTCCACTAATGTGCAACTTCTAACATAAACATTCCAACATGGACCTTTATATGGTTCTCTTCTCCATCCTTGTCAACAAAACTTACAGATATTCTATAAATCACAAAAAGAGACAACAGAAAAATAAGTTTGTGATAACTAAATCAATGTGGCATAATCTTATGACATTGCATCAGCTAAATTGTAAAGGCTAACCAAGATAAGATGACACTGGATGCAGTCAAGGAGACAGCATAAAGTTCAAATTTACCATCATATAGAAAAAGCTATAAGATCAATGATATAAAATCTATATGAGAAATGTATTAGATTTCAGAATACATAAGTTTGAGGAGAAAATGTTGGATTATAATAAGAACTTCCCCAGCTGACATCATCCATTGGGCACAGATCATCTAGTAATCAAGAAGAACCTAAATAAGCATAAACATACACCACTTTTTTGCATATCAAAGTTGTTCAATTTGTTGTGGATAAGGAAATGGATGTCTAAGAAACATGACATATTAATTTCACAGCTGGGACATGTGTACCGGAGCTTTATCAATATTTGCTTGAAAAAAATTCAAACTCTCTAGTAAATCCATTTACAACTACAAATATAAATCATTTGCATTCTGCAATGAGAACAAAATAGCCAGACATTACAACCACACAAATTATTTATCAATTTAATAATAAAAGCGAGCATCTAATACAGGGACAGTGTGAACAATTGATATATAAGAAAGTTACTGAAGTTATATGCACGACCAGACTCTACGTAATGGGGAAAAAGACTGTAGGGGTCATATGAGCATGAAGATTATTCAAAACATTTTCCAACACACTACATAATTCTTTCTATCAAAAATAGATAAAAAAATGAATTGAACAAGATAATGTACCTCATCATATCCCAAAGATAATATTGATCGGCATGCAACATATTTAAAATCTTTTGTTTTGTCTCTAACTTTTGACATACCTTCAAATCGCAGGAGAAAAAAAGAAGATTTCTCCCTAAGAAATGATGCAGATTCAAAGATATATAGTAATTTGATATACCCCAGCAGAAAATTGAAGATATTCGTCCTTCCGCATAAAACTCTACAGAAAATAAAATTACCAAGTTCCAATTTTTCAACAACAATCTCAGTTATTACAACTTATAAACATAAACAATACCCATAGTTGGAGATATTAGTCGTTGTCAAGTTCTTTATACACTAATCCTGATTAAAGAGAACATTATTAACCTTACGTGGCCCATATAGATGGACAAATTTGAATTTTAAGGGATATTTCAACTTAATGGATTTCAAATGCTTGGATCTTGGAAGGTTAGAGAATGAAATTGATTGCCTTTAATAGTTAGAAATGTTTATAAAATCAATGAATCAACTGCATCTCAATCCAAGATTAGTTTAGGTCAACTATAAATAAAAACTTACTAAATGAAAATCAAATTTAAGTCTTTCATGCCAAACACTAAAACCTCAGTACATAATGATAAATATTTACTCTCATGTGTTCTTACACTTTTTCATTCTTCTTTAGTAGAAAGTTTCAGAATTTGATTACCAAGGGTCGTTTGATTGACGGATCAAATTATCTAGAGATTATAATTCTTGAACTAATTTATCCCACATGAAAGGTTAGACAACATAATCCTAAGTTTAATGGTAAAGATGGGATATCCCAAGATTAAGCCTGGGATAAGATTTCTTGAGTCGGGGATCTATTAGAAACAACTTCTACCTCTATAGTAGAGGTAAGGTCTACTACACTCTATCCTCCTCATACACCACTTGTGGAATTATATTAGGTATGTTGTTTGATTGAAAAAATAACCAAACACGATAGCTATATTTTATCCCAAACTTATTTCTGAAATATTCAAGGTTGCAAGTTAAAAGAAGAGTTGACAAAAAATAAATTCTAAAATAGTAATACATTTTAACTTCTGCAGAAGATGAAACCAGAAATTAAGTTAATAAATGTTGTTGATTTCAGTAGTCAATAGTACTCTTGAGTTTTAAAAACATGTTGCATTGATTATCAGTTGCTAAGTTACTCGGACTCTTTACTTTCGGTACCGCACCCATGTCAACACGAAATGGGTGTAGGTGTGGGTGTGGGTGTGGGTGTGGGATCTGTACCCGATCTGGTCAATTAATTTTGCGTACTTTGACCAAAATCAATTGGAAAAGTCAGAAAAGAGTTAAGAAATTTTGTAATCAAAATAAAAGTTCAGGTGAAATTGAACAAAATGGAATATCTTGTATATAGAAATTTTGATGTTATTGCTTTTTCTTTTTATCTCCTTTCAGAATTTTCTTCTTGAACAATATTGTATCCTCAAGTCTTCCATATAATATCTCATAATTTATGTTTTATAACTCTATTTTTAGATATTTAAATTGTTTTTTGCTGAATTTGTGCACCCATACCTATCCCTAGATCCATATCTCCGAATCTTTAAATTCAGACTGTGAAGGATAACAATTATCTATCTTGTTGAAGTTTTGAAATGGCAAATTAAAATCTAAGAAGTAAAAGATAACTTGTATGTCAACACTTCAATCAAACTCCAACAAATTCTGCCTATTCACTGCTATCTCAGGTCCATTTCGTAGTTTTCCCTGAAATATTTTTCGAATTTAAGTGTCGAAGATGTCATTTTCTCAATACAATGAAGTTAGATTATAGTCCAGAAAGAAGCAAATCATTATCACGGCTCATTTTATCAAGCCAATCAACATCAATAAAAAAAACCTCCTTTAGGTTCCAAGCTCTTAAAAAAAAATAACCTGGTTATGTCATTTTTACTTTGCAGAAGGACAATGAGAAACCCCCAAGGTAGTTGGTTTTTTAGGAATAGAGAAAGAAATCATAGACAGAGCAGTAGGGGAAACCACCTTTACAGAAATCTCAGCTCTATCTGATGTCTCTTTTTTATTTTTGAGTTTTGTTGTAAGAACAGAGATTAATTCCTCCATCACAGTTTAAGAAAATGTCAATGCCAAAAACGTAAAATCAAGAAAAGTCTAGAGGAAGGGAAAAAGAGGAAAACAGTGGGTTTTCCTGGGTTAATGGTATTTGGTAATAACAAAGGACAATTAATGGATTTGTTAAAGAGTCTTTGTTTAGGAGATATTTCTCTCAATAGGTTTAATGTTTTTCGATATTAGATTTTATAATATGTAGGCCGATTGGCCAAAACATATAATAACTTAATGTTTTTTAGTATTGTTTTCTTTGTTGTCTGATTTATTGTCTCAAGGTTTGCAAACTTTAAGCTTCCGCATGACGCCCTCTCAATATATATATATATATATAGTTACTGTTGAAGTGCTACTTATCAAATTAGATCAAATGTTGTTCACATACCGTTTTTGTTAAAGTTGAGCACTTCACCAGCTTAAAAAGGTAACGACCAAATATAGGGATTATTTAATATACTTAAAGATACTAATACAGATTAATCCAATAATGTTAATTCTTTAGATCCCTTTCTTTTTACAAATGTAATTTTCACATGCAAAAGATCACAATTTCTTTTTTCATGTTTCTTCTTTAAAATTGAATTATTCGTGCTTAATTAGCATTTTGGCAAAGCCCCATTAACACAAAATAAGTCGATTTCTAGTTTTTAAATTCTCAAAAGCTAGCTACTCAGCTATAATCATCAATAATGTGTTGCTTTCAAATATAACTATTGCCCGCTCATAATCTTGAGCTCACACGTCAACCAACATGAATGGTCCCCCCTAAGCTTGATTACCAAACTTAACTAGTCAGGAGTGCAAATCAAATAATACCACGTAATTACAAAGTTGCATTATTATGTTTTTTTTATAAATAAGTGACAAAAAGTCACATGCGTTATTAAGTCATAACATTTGCAATTGGAAGGAAATGATGAACAATTGCTGATATTACTGTTTATTTTAGTTTACTCATTAATGATGTAATTTTCGATTATATTTATTTTTTTTGTCATTAGACTTATTATTAAGCAAAAGCATTTGCTATTTCATGATTTCACCTAATGTACTGAAAAATCTAGTTCATCAGTCGGCTAACGAGAAGTAAAGTGCGGAATGTAATCAAACAAGAAATTTTGCCGTAAAAACTTCTTGTGTCAAGAGAATAAAAAGTCACAACCTACCCTCACAGGGTTCGCCTATATCCACTAAAAATTCAGGTAATTTTGTGTTATAACTTTATAATCAAAGGAACTAACTCTAACTCTGGTACCTTACCTTTCATAGTTACAAGTAATTGCAACTGCCTCTTTCTAAGATTTTACACTAATTTTAAAAATCTTTACAGAACTCAAAAAACAATCAGCTACTGCAAAAGGCCTAGTAAAGTGAAAGGTTGCAATATTTGGAAAATAATTATTGTTTTTGGTACACAATCTGTATGTTTATTCACTAAACTTCAACATACGTTTAAGATTTTTTTCAAGAACAATTATGAAGTTTTTCAACACCTTCAACACAAGTTCAATACGAACTATCAAAGAAGTGTGTTATATTTAAAGAAACAAAATGAAGCAAAAATAAAGTCAAGTCCTTCGAATTCATGTAGTATCCTTAAGGATTTAATTCCCCTCAAGTACCTGAGGTTGGGAAATTCTTCCTCCCAGATGATTTAGAAGCAAGAGAAATGATTTTCAAAGAAGAAATTTTCATATTAAACCTATGGAGAAAATGTAGGTTTATATAGTCATGAAGTGCCCCTTTGGAAAGGAGCCAATGGTTCATTAGAAAGGTGTATCATTTCGAAATGGTCATGTTTGTTCATTCGAAACAGTATGTCTTTTCTGAACAGACACAATCATCTGAATAGTCATCCTTGTTCCCGAAATGGTGTATCTTTTACTTGAATAGTTGTGTCCCTTCAACGTTTTCTGCACTGCATGCACATTCAAAATCGAGCGAGCGACGACGACGCGAGGCACCTCTTGGTTCTTGCCTCACTATCCACTTGAAGGAGTACTGTTTCTAGATAAGAACACTTGTGGGAGAAGTAGACTTTCCTTTAGTAAGTACACTTTTAAGTGTGCTCACTTTTCCTCCAAGAATTTGCCTCCATTTTTCATTCACATCATTGAACCCAACAAAAATCAATCTAACGACTATAGAACTTGTATTAGCAACTTCCTTGAGAACATGTTTCCGCCATTGACATTTGACTCTCATAAAGCACTTCTTAAAATGACAATTATTTGTTGAGAACATATCCTGATCTGTGTGAATAACATCCAAGACAATAGTATAGATGTGTTGTCTTATAGATGAGAGGTGATAGTCTAAATTCCCTCGTCTTCTCGGAAACTCATCGAAACTTGGTCAATAAATCCAATCCTGACTGGACGTGATTTCCTTATTTGTTTCAACCTTTACATGATTTCTCTTATTGTGGGTTTGGTATGATGGAAAATGTTTTCCTATTTTTTCTTGATTTTTCTTACGGTGGGTTTGATATGATAGAAAATGTTTTCTTAGTTTTCCTTGTTTGGTTATAGTAAAATATTGGGAAAACATTTTTCAAGATAACTCATTTTCTTCTATTTGAGGGAAAATGACTTTCCTCATGAACTAAGGAAAGTCATTTTTCGAAAAATGACAAATATGACTTATGCCCACACCTCCATCCCTCTTCCCCACCCCAACAACACTCATATTCACATGACTCAAAAAATTCACATTTCTCAAAAATTTACATTACTCAAAAATATTTTTCACTGTGTTTTGCCTCAATTTTTCACTGCTTGAAATAAAAAATAGTGAAGCCCGAATTTTTCCATTTCCAATGTTCGTTGAATTTATTGTTATTTTCATATACATAGAGGAACACTTACCTATGTTACTTTTCCTAGTTGCATATTTGATTTTGTAATCGATGTAACTTATTTCACGAGGTTGAATAAGCTTGTTGTTCCATTATATTTCTATTGATTGTAGTATCTTTAGATTGTCCTGACAAAATGTTGAAAAGTGTCCCCTATATTTGTTAATTAATAGTTGCTTAAATTTAGTGATCGTAATATTTAAGTATTCGATATTGATATTATTTGTGATGCTTAAATTAGTTCTTACAAATTGTTGAGTTGCTAGAGGCACTGATATACTAGTTAACAGTTAGTAAAATTTTCTAAAAAATATTTTTTCACTCACCAATCAAACACTAGAAAATATTTTTCTAAAAATATTTTCTACTCACCAACCAAACACCATAAAATATTTTTCACTCACCAACCAAACATGAGAAAATAAGTAGAAAACCAACTTATTTTCTAGAAAAACATTTTTCAAGAAAATATTTTCTATCATACCAAACACAACCTTAATCCCAAAACTCTTCCCTTTTGTGCAAATATCAATGTTTGCATGTTTAGCTATTGTTCCTTGATCAAAACATTTATACCATAAATCCAAACCATCTCATCCTTCTACACTTGGAATCTACTTCTGTAATCCAGTTCTTCCCCTTGTAGACATGATAAGGATCCAATTCTCATGCAGTTGTTTGTCAATCATAAACACTATCAATTGTTTATTTGAAACATGTTACAAATTTGGTTCATGTGTAATACTTATTATGTTTGTACTCAATTTTCAAAATTTCAAATTCAGACGACATGGCACAGTAACTTGGTTCCTTGGTGACATGCCAAGTTCATATATTAATTGCCTAATTTTTTTAATTGCCAAAGTAAACTGCTTTTAGAAAAAATGAACAAAATCACTTAGTGTTTTATAACTGGTGATGCAATTCATTTTCTTATCATGTTATTCCCCCAATATCTCTATATTACCAACATATCGATAAACAAAAGTCAAGGAACAAAAAGGAAGTACGAAAAGACAAACTAATCTGATATGTTGTGTAAATAAAATTTGTGGCATATTACTTTACTTTAATACCAATAATAAGAGGGGATACGCATGTGGAATGTTAGGATTTTTATCTGATTTTCTTACTCAATTTAAGTTTTACTTTTTTTTTGTAAGGAAAATAAAAGTAACCATAAATACTTTTACTTTTCCTTAAAGAAAAATATAAAAAATTTCATATTTGGCAAATTTCTTTCTTGGAGAAAAGGTTTTGTACATTTATAAATAGAAGACTCTCTTCTCATACCATAACATAATAGCATTCACAATGTAATCTTTTAAGATTTTCGTTTAGGAAGAGATTTTCTCCCAATAGAATTTTAAGTTTTTTTCAATATTATTTTTAATATGTAGGTCGTTTGACCAAACCATATTAATAATATGTTTTTAGTATTTGTTTTTCTTTGACATCTGAATTAGCGTCCTATTGTTTGCAAACTTTAAGCTTCCGCATGACGCCCTCTCGATTTTGAACCCAACAAGTGGACGTGTTTGCTTTGGCTTTAATCATAATTTTACTGTATCATTCCTAATTAATTAATATAAGTCATTTAAGTATTAAAAAAACAATAATATTTAATTAAAAAAGTAAACTAGAAATAAAATGATAAATTAACTCTTGATATTTTAAATTAACTTGACATCTAATATAAGACCCACTTAAATTTTTTTCACAAGTATATTTTATTTTGCTACATCACTTGTAATTAGTTATTATAAGTCATTTAATTCATGTCTATTGCTTCAGTGTGATTTTACTATATCACTCTTAATTAATTATTATGGTCACTTAACCATTAGAAAATTAATAATATTTCATAAAAAGAAAATTTTAAAATGACACAAAATGACATGTCAACATAAAAAACTTGGCTGACTATCGAAATTATATTAGTGTCACATAAATTGGGATGGGACATGGGAAGATATATTGTAACATATACTATTTAAAAATGAGATAAAAAGTATTATAAATAATAATAATAATTAAGAACTTAATATAAAATATATATATATATATATATGTGTGTGTGTGTGTGTTTGTAAAAATAAAATTAATTGATTGTCAAAATTTTATATGTGTCACATAAGTTGGGGTGGAGAGAGTATTCATATCTAATTGAAAAACTATGTAAAAAAATATTATAAAATACAATTAACAACTTAAAAATTTTAAAAGATATAAAATATTTGGCTGACTCTCAAAATTATATCAGTGTCACTTAAAATTGGAATAGAAGGAAAAGAATTATAAATCAACAATAACTAAAAACTTAAATTATTTTAATGATTGATCATCTAAATTATATTTGTGTCACATAAATTGAGATAAAAATAATCTATATATATTTACGTTTACATTTCAAATAGATAATATACCTATAGTTGGTTTATTAGTTATCTGTCGGGGTATTTTATTCTGATTTCCTAATTGCACGAATAAATTAAGATTGGATTATTTAAAGAGCATCATCAACATGCCCTGCATAAATCTTCGGTTCTTCATCAAGGAAATTTAATCCTTCAATCATTTTATTTTATGAACAAGTCACACATGATTTAGTTAATTACTTTAATATGATAAAAAATAATTTTATGACTTTATTTTTATGTTATACTAGGTAAAATTCTCTTTGATAAGACAAATAATTTTTTTAATCTATTAAGAGAATTTTTGTAGGTCAGATGATTGCTACATAAATTTTTATTTTATTGGAGTGTTTGATTTCCACAGATATTCCCTCCCTATTTTTTTTTTTAAATATGTTTTAACTTATTAATTATCAATATTTTGTATGTTCGACAACCGTGGTTTTAGAATATATAATCTTGATTAGTTAAAAAATTATCGAATGAATATAAAAAAATTTAGTGCGTCCATGCGATAATTTAAGCAATATGTTTTGTTTTTATCTTCATATATTAGAGAGAAGATTTAAATTTCATGCTAACCATGTATGATTTAAATATAAGATTTTGCCAATGCACGTGCTAAGATTTCCTTTCTTATCTTATCGAACTATTTCTTACTTTAATCATGTGAAAATGCTCCTTTTTGTTTACTTTATTCATAACTTTACTATTTAACTTTCTAGAAATCTAGATGAATTTCATTCCTGCTGCAGTGTTTAAAGTGATATGGCCGCACAAAATACAATCTACTTTTACGAGTTTTAGCATTATCGAATCTAGAGAAAACGGTGTTAAAAATTCACAACCTTTATCCGCAATCTCAACTACATATTTGAATTTTATGGAGGTCCTATCACCTTCCTGGATTATTTCAAACTGAAATTATTATATTCTTAAAAAACCATAATCACATTCACATTGATCAATGAAACTCACACATTTGACATGTAAAAAAATATTTTTAAAAAAAAAATTTCATTATCTTCAATCATATTCACTTCTACAAAACTAAAATAGAATTCTCCTTTGTAAAGAATAAATTTTTAATCTTCTCACCAAACAAAGCATCAACATTATTGAATCCAGGCCGTTGGTCAGGGAAAAACGAAAAAACAACAAGTTCAACACGAATAATTTTGTGTTTCATGTTGTTGTTATTAGGATTTTGGTCCTTATTTTTTACCACATATAAGTATTTATTTTCTATTGAAAGAAAATAAAAGTCTTACCATAATTGTTTTTACTTTTTCTAAAAGAAAAATATAAAACTCTTTCATATTTGACTAACCTCTTTTCTAAGGAAAAGTTTTGTTCCTCTATAAATTGAAGATTCCTCTTCTCATACCATAACACAATAGCATGCACAATTAGTCTTTAAAGAGTCTTGTTTATGGAGAGATTTTTCTCTCGTAGTTTTATGATATTTTTATTAGTTTTTCATATATAGGTCAATTGACCAGATCATATAATAATTTTTTCTATAATTAAATTTTAGGTTTGGGGATCAGTTTATTGCAAAGCAAAATCCAAATCCAAAATTACAACACTCTTTAAAAATAAAAAAGGACCCGAGCCCAACAGATGACCCAAGTCCGAGAAACCTACTATAAAAGTGTAGCTACCCTTCTTCAAAGTTTCCTTCTTACACTTTCTCAAGACTCGTCGTATTTCAAGCATGTTTTCGGATTGTTGTCGGTAAAACTCCAGATGGTTAATGTGCTCCTTTGGATTGTCTTCCACCTTGCTCCCTTTATGTTTTCTGATATTTTGCTCAGTCTATCTACTTCACTCTTGTCACATAGTAAGTTTTGATCTATCTCTATCATGACTCGAGACTACTCGTAGTCGTAACATGGTGCTTAGAACCACAAGTGATCTCAAGACAACTCATGTACTGACATGATACTTAAGCAACTGATTTAAAAAGTATATAATAGATAAATTTGCTGAGCAAAATCATATTCATGAGATAATCTGAATGAATGTAATATTGATAAAGTTTACTACCTGATAAATCTGAAGAAAGAGCTTAAATTACATATCATGACTCTGACTGACTATCTATGAAGCCTCTACTATACTAACTGTAGGTGGCTGGTATAGGCCTCCAACTACCAGAAATCAATACATAAGAATAATAACAATACAATACATGAACTACAACTGACTAGAATCCTTGAAACAAGAGAACTCATCACCTGCTGGCTGAAAGTTGAGAACTGTCTGACTCTGGTGTGTGAACTACAGGGTGCCATCATGAAGGAATGTAGCCACAATGCATATATGTGGTCAATACTTTGAAATGTACTGAGCATGTAGAGGCATGCACTAAATCATGAAAATATTTAAAACGTGCTTTGAAACTGAGGATATAAGTTATTTGTTAAAACATACATTTAAAACATGGCTATACGTGAAAACTGTAAGTCATAGTGAAGTTTATAAATCATGAGATAAAGACAATTCTGTAAGTTGGAAAGTGGTAGAAACATGAATGTTGTATGTAAATCTCATGTAAAGCTAGACATGTTGTAAAGTTGTATTGAGGATCATGTATGAATACTGAGCATGTAAAATAAATGCAGGACCAAGCAAAGTATGCACTGACATAATTTGAATACTAAATAATCTGTAAAACTGTCTGACTGAATAACTGGTTATCTGATTACTTGGTCAAGCAAATCTGAACTGATATAAACTGAGTACTAACTTATATTGTGGGAGCTATCATGTAACCAACATGCCCCAATTTGATCTAATTGGGGTCCAACATGTAACCCCAGTTGAAAGGGTATCAATACCATGCCACGGATACTGACACATGGCTATGTGAATCCACTAATATAGTGTCCGGAGGGACTAAGGTGTCACCCTCTACTGGCAGGCGCCCTTAAGATAATGTCAACCCTCTATTGGCAGGATGACCTCTCAAAATCTACGCTGGTTACGTAGTTCTGAAACTCAGGGACTGCTACTAAAGGTCACACCATCTACTAGCAGGTGATCCCCCATCCCTAGGTTCACTCGGTGCTAAATCCTACTCCCAACTGAACTGACACAAAACATAACTGATACATGCATTAATAATTGATCTGCTCATATAAGGTTTTCTGAAAAATATAGTGAATATATAATTTAAAGTAACCAAGAACATGTAAACTGATGTATTTAACATGAAATAATACTGGTAAGTTCATTATAAAAATAATGATCTGAATATGGTGATAAAATCATAATTCTGACTGACTTGTTACTTGAAACTCTAAAACAAGAGTAAACACATAGGTATCGGGTGTTCATAACCCACCAGCACTGAATGATACAAAAATAAGATAATATCACTTAAAACATTGGTAGAAAGTCATAATTTCAAAGTCCTAAAATATAATACATTTTAATGAACGAATGAGGTACATGAATTTGAACATGGGGATGAATTGAACTTGGGAGGATAACATGTTCATATGGTTTAATACATAAATTTAAGAATTTAACATGATATTGACTAAACGCTACATAGGGATTTGAAACTTTAAGTATATAGGAGCATGAATCACATGGGTTAGAACTATTAGCATGGCTTGGATGTAAATTAATGAGGGGACATGTATAATTTCATAATTTCATTGAATATTACATGAGTACTTGAAATTCGAAGTATAAAATAACCTAATTTACATGGAACACACATTGACATGGCTTGAATTTAGATTTACAAAGAAAAACATGGATTGATTTATCTTGAACATGTATATTTTCATCAAAAGAGGAGAAATTCATAGTTGAAACAAAAAAGGAGATTTTTGGGCTCAATGGGTGGAAGGAACCCATTGATGAATACCCCTTATTTGGGTTTTAACTCGTGTATTGGGTGTTTGGGGGTAAAACAACGTAGTTTTGAGGTTGAAAGAGTGGGAAAAGACCAAAAACAACCTTAGGAACTTCTGGAAAACGTCTGCAAACCGTTCCGATGAGTTTGACCACAACTCATAAGGTCTGGGTACGAGTCGTGGCTTGAATCGTCATCAGGAAACCATATTTCTACCCCTAATGCTATCAGTTCCCAAGCGCACATGAAAGTGTACGTAGTCTATCAAGTAGTAAAGTGTCCTTTAAGAAGCCAGGTATTGATCCCACAGGGACTTGATCTAACAACTATTCGATCCTAGTTCACAATTTAGATTCAATTGATGCAAGAGTAACCAAAATAAAGTTTGAATATTATAAATTGTAAATAAAGTAAACAATGCGTAAATAAAGTACATGAGACAATCAATGGAGTAAAGCCCAGGGTTAAATCACTTTGAACAATCATACTATGTTGTTGAACTTCATTGTTAACTTGCTTATCTTAGTTATTATTCGTAGGGTTAATTGCATGATAAGGGTCTCCTGACTTCTAGCTGTTTACCTAATTTGAACCTTACAACTACATCACTGAGCGGGGATGTAATAGTCCAATTAAGTTCTTTAAGCTATCATCCTACGTTTGAATCAAGTAAAGCATCTAAGTATATCCCTGTCCTAGACACTAATTTGAATTCCTTATTTTATAAAAAATACAAACCATACTTTGTTTATTCCCATGTTCTATGTAATACCCCGTATTCAAGTACGTGTATTGGCGTATTCAAGTACGTGTATTGGTCTTATTTATATGGAATTAATTTTTTTTATTTTATTTATACCGGAATTTGCCCGTCGATGGTTCCATGCGAAGGTTATTGAATAAGATTTCCAACGATATAAACATTTCCAAAAATGGATAGGTTTCGGATATAATCGAGCACATTCAAAACTATAAAACGGTGGCCGGGATATTTGGGAATAGTAAATGTGCAGGAAAATTTCCTGCACACAAACTACTGAGGCTAGCCATTTTTTTTGGGTCAACTTTGAACGATCATAACTCCCTTAATATAATGAACTGGGAGATCTGAAACCTATTAAAAGAAATATCTTTGAGTCTTCTTTCCAATGCAATTGGTTTTATCCAAATCCAACATCTGAGTAAGGAGTTATACTCGTTTTACTTCAGCCTCTCAAAATAGATTTTTAGGGTCAACTTCAAACGACCATAACTCCTTGTACAGGATGAATTGGGTGGCCTACTTTATATGAAATGAAATCCCTTTGAATTATATTTCCAACGATACCAATTTCACCCAAATTCGATATCGGAGCAAAGAGTTATGGTTGATCTACTTTAGCTTATCAAAACAGTCCACCAAAGGACAGATTTGACATTCTTTAAATTTTAAAGGCATTTTGGTCATTCCCTATGATATTATGGACGGGAATATGTGTATATATACATGTATATGAGTTCAAAAACTCATTTTCATCATCAATCATTGAGAAAGAACAAACCCTAGCCAAATTTGACCTTTAAATTACTTTTGATTCAACCGTAGAAATTCCAAAGTAATCCGATAACTGCGTTTGTCATCTCGAGAGCTTCGAACGGCACCTATTATTTGAGCAAACAGGATTGCATAATCAAGAGGTGAATTCTAAGGTATGAATATTGTTTGCCTTTGTTCTCTTCCATATGTATATGTGTGATAGAGGATTATATGTATTGGTTGTTATTGAAAGATGATGAAAATAGGGTTATGGACTATTTTGCATGGTTTGGTTGTATTGAATTGTGGAAGGTGGATATGGTAATTGAGTTATGGAAGGTGGATATGGTATATACTATTGAATTGACGATTATTTATGTCTATGGATCAATTTGGTTTAATGAATTGGTTGGAAGGATAAATGAATCCAAACTTGATATTGGAGGATGTTGTATGAATATGCATGGCATGTGAATGTAATTGGAGTATAAGAGGGTTAAAGTGACACCCTTTATGGTGTAATTAAGGCTTACTACTTAACCACTAGTTTGGTGAATTCAAATAATTGAATTGTGACGTTTGGTCGCTAATACTAGATTGCTATATATGTTCATTGTAGATAAGTAATCCAAAAAGACGAGAAGTCCATTTGGGACTAGTATTGAAGGTTGACAGTCAGGTATGTAAAGCATACTCTATACCATATCTTTGGCATGAAAGTGAACAATTGTTCTATTAAGAAAGTTTCCAAAGTTATTCAGTAACATGTGATCCATAATGGTTTTGTATGATGTCCTGCGTTACCAATGAACTTATTTCCACCCTACAAGATGTCAAGACATTTCAATACTTACTTGTTTTCCAAATCTTACATGTTTATTGCACTAATGAATATCAGAAGGTATTCGGTTACTCAACAAGATCCATGTGCTATTAATGACTCCAAAACGTTTCATTGATATACCAATAAGTTCCTACTTCATTGTTATGGCATTGAGGACTCCAAAACACTTCATTGATGTGCCAATAAGTTCTTACTTCATTGTTATTGCATTGATGGTCTATTTATATGTCTCTTATTAATGTATCATTGTTTCAAAGTATCAAAAATACGATGGCAACCTAAATAACAATCTCAAAGATTAATTGAACTAAGTGATGGAAGTTCTCTCTTATCGGGTGGTATCCCAGGGGCATAAGCCTATCATGGGTCGATCCCTATTTATGTGTTTATGGGTGGTATCCCAGGGGCATAAACCTATCATGGGTCGATCCCAGTTGATATGTACTAGAGGCAGCCTAATGGTCACAGTACAATACAGTAATAATTACAAAGATGATAAGAACGAAGGTAAAGTGATTGAATAAATACAGTGTACAGGTTGTCACAAGTTCTAGTAAGTGTGGTCAACTCCTATTACGATTTATTCACTTATTTCTGATTTCTATTGAGCTCCTATATCATATGTGATTATCTACAGCTTTACATACTCAGTACATATTTCGTACTGACGTCCCCCACGGGGGACCTGCATTTCATATTGCAGGCACAGGTACCTCAGCTCATACACCGCACAAGTAGGAGCCAGGATATCCAGCTGCTTTTGGTGAGCTCCAGTTTGCTTCGAGGCTTTTCGTGTCATATCCAGTCAGTTTTGGTATTGTATAGAAGTTAGTTATATGGCGGGGTGTGTCCCGACCTTCGTTAAACTCTGTGTATTGTCTAGAGGCTTTGTAGACCTAATGTATAGTTAAGGTGGTGTTTTGTTAATAGACGTGATGGCTCCAACGGCCAAGTATTGTATATACATATATATGTGTGCTCGAGCTTATACAGGTGATTATTTCCTTTTATATGCGACATGATGCTGTCCGAATTTTGGGTTGTCATAGAGGTATGCATGGAAGTATAAGGTTATGAGATGGTTCTCCCGGACCTCCTCGGTTACGGGTGTCAGTCCGCCCCAATAGGATTTGAGGCGTGACATTCTATCTCCCTATTCCCTCTCCCAAAATCACAAGGGTGACAATAGATTTGTTTTTCGGGTGATCAATCCATCAAATAATTAAATCAAGAATAAACAAATAGTCAATAATGATAAGCAAATTAAACAAATTTAATCCAAAATAATAATACTCATGTTCTTGACTTTAACCCCAAAAAAAGGGTGTTTAGCCGATAATATTCATAATCATGATCCAAGTAATGGAATTCATGTTATGAATTGTTAACAATCTAATTAAAGAATGAAAAATAAAACCTAAAACATGAAACAGCCTCCACAAATATTCTACGACGTCCAAAGTTGTTTCCAGAATTGTCCAAAATTGATCTTAATAACGCGTGTATATATAATACTATAATCCTAATCCTAGTAGGATAATAAAATTTGTTACACGGTTTCTAAGATATTCCCACCAGCTCCTTAAAATGTGTGAAATGTACTATATATGTAGTGGGATAATACCTAATCCATGTAGGACAAGGTAATATATTTAATACCTAATGTAGGATTAGTATGTGCCTGCAATATTTTGCCTTGTATAAAATGAGAAACGCGATGCGTCAATGATATCGTTGACAAGAGCAACGCGACGCGTTGGTGGATGCACTGGGAGAAGCGACGCAATGCGTTGAGATCGTGTCGACTCACTAGAAGTTGCGTCCAAAATTTATTCTAAGTGTTGAACATCCTATCCTTTGCCCATGCCTTTTGTAGTGTATTTTTAATGAATTTTCAGTTTTTTTATCATCAATTTATCACTATATTCAACTCACAAAGCTTCCAACATAATCAAAAATCACATATTAGAGATCATAACAACACAATATCCTTAACGATGAATCAAAATACGAGATAAAATAAGGCTAATTGGCAATAATCTTCACTTATTGTTCCGACTCTAGACTTAATCAAATTAAACTTATCACAAATAAGTTATTCCACTCATAATTACACATTTAAACCATTTGGAACAAACTAAATACATTAGAATCCAATGAAACCAACTAGACACACACCTAGCTCAAGCTAGTAAAACTAATTTTCTCGATGGAACTCTAAATGAGTCAATTAAGTACAAACTTGTTTGGAAACACTTTGAGCCATTGTAATCATGTACTAAGACCCTCATATGTTTGTTTATATCATATTAACACACAAAGAACACGAATTATTCTCAAAACAAGGCTAAATAATCTAGAATAGTAACACTAGAGTGCATAAATACAACCAACATCACCGCCCACACTTAAAGCCTTATTCGTCCTCGAACAACTCTTAACTCTATGCATCATAAGTTGAGGAGACTCTATACTTCTACTAAATGCAAGACACTCAAGCTATTACTACAATGACTATACGGAATGCAATTTTCTTCACTATGCATGTTACAAACACAATTGAAAGCTCATGAATACTACTCCAAAACATCCTAGCCTCAAGACTTGACTCAACTAGTTGGAAAACTCATGTTTATCATTCAATCAAGGACATCATATAAATCATCCATATTCATCAAACATGTTCCCTCATAACAAGAGAGTTATCTATAATCACTCACAATTAAGTAATATATAACATGATGGGTACAAGAATCAAATTATGCTCACTCTCACAAAGAATTCACAAGTAACACACAATGAAACATAGGCTTGTCCTTAGTGTAGTGCTCCGCTAATATCAGAATAATGAACTTAGAATCAGTTAGGTCTTTTTTGAATTATAATGTAGGCTAAAGAATGGGTAGGAACTATTTTGGAATAGTTATGACTATCTTCCCTAAGCGATTTAGTACATCCCCTTTTACAATTAAAACCATTCTCCAACAACCAAATTACACCATTTTTGTTTACCCTATTCTTTTGTTTTTCACCCATCTTATTAAGCTCATTCATATACACTATGGTGGGAGTATTTTATGCACAACTCATTCAATTTGAACAAATTTTTATTCTTTTCATTACTTAACTCGCCACCATAATACATTACAATTCTTTTTTAACATCAATAACTATCTCTTTTGGGGCTTCAATGTCAACTTTTTCTTCTTCAATTTCTTACCCCTAACTCCATTGATTTTTCATTAAAGCGCATAGGAGCTTTGGATCAAATTATGGTCTATCAAATAAGGGATTAGGCTACATATACGGCTGCCAAAGAAAAATCTAAAGGCTCAACGAGGCTTACTATTATTATGCTCAAGGGTAGGTCAAAAAAGAAGGGTATAAAATAAGGTCAAAAAAGAAGGGTATAAAATAAGGCTATCATAAAAATGTCTATATCATCTCCTAAATCCACACTCTTTATTTCATTTTGCACACACACCAGACAAGTTCTAGACATCATATGCAACGAGAAATACACAAAAACCTTACATCACACATGACACATGCTCAACTCAATAGGATCATCATAGGCTCTCAACCAAACAAAAGCATGAATTCGAATTTAAGCCAAAGTACTAGAGTCACAAACATGTGCCTAGGAGTCTCAAAAGTAGCAATTCGTACAATTCAACATGCTTATACAACTAAAACACTTGCCCCGTGTAATCAAAAATAGCACCAACAAGAATATCTTACACAAAAAAATTAAAATTGAGCTAAAAATTAGAAATTTTCCCACCCCACACTTAAAAATCTACTTTTTTCCCAAAGTGAACTTTAAGGTCAGAGTTATAAATACTCCCTGGGGCCTCTAGGCCTAGCTAGTAGCAAGATGGACGCCCCAAGATGATTGGTGTCTATTCATCTTCCTGAAATTCTAGAATAGTAAAGTCAACAGGAATAACAAATTTACCAACCTTCATGAGGACATCCTCAATGATTTCTTCCAGATAGGAAATGGATCCGTCTGCCAGTTGTAGACGTATAGTGCATGATCTGAGCTCACCCAAACCTAATGTTTTGAATTGAGATAGGGGCATCAAGTTTATACTTGTCCCTAAATCACTAAGTATCTAAACTACCTCATTGTTGCCAATCTGGATGGGGAGAGTAAACTTTCCAGGGTCCTTAAGCTTTTTTAGCATTTTTTGTGTCATTGTAGTGCTACACTCTTCAGTGAGTGCTACCGTGTCCACATCCTGCAATTTTACCTTATTCGCAACCACATCCCTCAAGTACTTAGCATACTTGGGCATACTCTGCAAAACATCTAATAAAGGTAAATTAATGTAAAGCTCTCTGAACGTGTCAAAGAACTTCTTAAACATGGCATCCTCCTTCAATTTTATTTGCCTCTAAGGGAAAAAAAGTGGTGGTATATTCTTCACTTCTTCGGTAGCTTTCTCTTTCGAGTACTCAGACGTCCTCGCCTTTTCAGCAACTTTGTCATTTACTTGTGGGGTAGTCAAATTTGCATCTACCTTCTTTGTTTCCTTAAGAGGCTCTTATTGAAACTCTCTACCACTCCTCAAAGTGATTGACATGACTTGTTTTAGATTTTCTGTATCTCCCGACAACCTACCTTAATGCCTGGTATTCAGCACCTGTTGTAACTGCCCCAACTGAAACTCTAAGCTTCTCTATGCCGCTTGTTGATTTTTTACATCTGCCGCCAGAGGTGTTTGATTAGCTAGAACCTGCTTCATCATCTTTTTCAAGTTTTTATCAAAAACTTTTGATTACATAAATCATCTTGAAACTTTAAAACGCACTTAATGATAGTAAGCATTTCATGAGCCACAGTAGCATATTTTTTCTGGGATTCAGTCCATTTTCCTGAATAAAATCTTCTCAAGTATTCAAATTTTTCATGGGGATTAACTTGTGTCAGTATTCCACCATAACCTATATTAGACGTATCTATCTCAATAATTTTTTGCCATGCTGGATTAGCCAAAGCCAAATAGGCTAAAGACTTAACACTCTGTTTAATCTGTATAACAAGATTCGTGTGACTATCTGTGCAGGGACCTTTATAATACTTTTTTAGCCTATCATATAATGGGGCTAAATCACGAGATAAATTTTTATAGATGGGGGATATATAATTCAAAATTCCTAAGAATCTCTGCAATTAAGTTCTTTTAGTAATAACATCAGGGGATTTTGATGCAAAATCAATTGATCTTTGGATGGGAGTAATCGTTCTTTGACAGATATTGTGTCCTAAAAATCGAACATCAGTTTGAAACAAACTCATTTTTGGTTTAGATATCACCAAACCATTTTGTATTATAATTTTCTTAAAGATATCAAGATGCTTGATATGCAACTCGAATGTCTTAGAAAAAACTAATATGTCATCAATATAAACAATGATGAAATCCATATAAGGATTAAAATATCATTCATGATCTTCTGGAATTTAGAAGGGGCATTTTTTAGGCCAAATGGCATAACATTTCATTCATATTGTCTAAAGGGGACATTAAAAGCAGTTTTATAAGTATCCTCTTTAAATATTTAAATTTTCCAATATCCTAATTTTAAATTAAATTTTGAAAATATATTGGCATCTTATAACCTTGATAGAAAATCTTTTATATTCGGAATAGGATACCGAATCCATTTCAAATGTTTATTCAGCGGTTTATAGTTTATAACTAACCTGGGAACACCAGGTTTCTTTTCTGAGCATTATTAACATAAAATGTAGTACAAGACCAGGGGGATTTTGAAGGCTTTAACAAACCTTTTTGTAACAAATTATCAATTTTTTTTTTGCAGAATTTGACTAATTCAGCAATCATTTGACACGGTCGGAATTTGGTTGGGATATTATTCTCAGGAAAACTATCCTCATATGGAAGAGTGACAATGTGCTTTTTTCTGATTCCAAAAGGCACTGGGATGATCGGCACAAACATCAACAATCATTTGTTCGAAAATTAATTTAATTTTTTCCTGTATCTTAGCAAACTTCATAGTATCACAAATATTCATGCTAAGTAATGCAAGTTATAAAGAATCAGCATGCTTTTGTTTCATTTCAATTAAAGTGTTAATATCTCTAGTTACGGAATCTGTAACAAAAGAATAAGATATCTCTTTATTCTTCTAAGTAGCAGTAAATTCTTTTGCATCAATATGAATATAAGGATAAATAGCATTTATAAAAAGAGTTTCAAGTATAATTAGAGGGTATAATTGATTTTTCATCAAAAAGAAGAAATGTGGAATGCGAATTTTATTCTGACAAATATGAGTATTCGGTAATTTATACTCAATATCAAGAGCATGTCCGGATGCAGATTTAACTACATGAGTTATTTTTTAAAAATATTTTGTGGAAATTAAATCTTTTTAAATGCAGCTAACATCCGCTCTACTATCAATCATAGCAACATCAGTTATAGAAAAATGATTATCAATCAAAATAGTACATTTAATATACCATTTATGAGCAGTGATAATTTGTATCTTTCTTGAGAAATAATCATTTTTTGAATCAAGGGAACTCTGAATAATGTCATCTATATCATCATTTTCTTTAGAAATCTTATCTTTCCTTTTGGAAATAACATTAGGAGAATTATTTTTCTCTATTTGCGTAGTACTACGATCACAAATCATTTAATTTTTTTTAAGATATTTAATCTCTTTTTTCAAGTTTTCAACTTTAATTTTTAAATCATCAAAAGAGGTATCTCTACCAGTGGCGGAACCCATAGCAAAACGCTTATTAACCTCTGATAAGGAATAAGGCGTAAAATAATCAGGACCTTTCCTTGGTTTACAAAAATTGCTATCGGCAGTGTCAAGCGTACTAGGTTTTGAACTTGTAGATAAATTAATATTTTTTCACGTCGTTTCTCATATGAAACTTCTTTTAATAGCTCTAATACATTATCAGAAGTAATGGTCCTTAGATTTAAATCTTCAAATTGGGACTTCAATTTATAAAATGCATCATCACAAGTGCAGCAATCAAAACATATAGTATCAACATTTTTATCACTATCAGATAAATTAAGTAGATCAACTTTATTTTCTGACTCTGATTCAGAATTATAATCAAATTCTGATCCTAAAGTGTTTAACAAATCATAAACTTGATCATGCAAATCATCAGCAAGTCTTAAGGATTTAAGTTTTTGAAGCTTACAATTCAAGCAATATGTCCGAAATTACCACATTTATAGCACTTAATCTTGGCAAGATCTCGCTTAGACCTATTTTTCATAAATTTGGTAGACTTACAATGAGCTTTTCTAACTTCACGTTCTTCTTTGGATATATATCTAGATCTCTTTTTCCTATAAAGTTTGTCATCCTTAGAATATCTATGACTCTTTTTCCTAGAAGAAAAAACTGATTCGGGTACCACAAATTGAGTACAAAAATCTCCTAACTGAGATCTTTCTTTAAGCTTATCAATATTAAGTTGTCTTCATAACTTTAACTCATTACACAAGTTTAATTCTTTTTGTGTACATACTCCTATCAATTTGCCATAGGTGTAATTTTCCCATGGAACTTCACCTTAAGGACCTCTAAGAGCTTTTATTACCTTTTGAGCAAATAAAGGAGAAAGCCCGTCTATAAACTTAGTCTTCTAATGAGCCAGCCTATTCTTGGGTAATTTCATAACCTGACTCATAAAGGTGTCTTTATACAACCTAAATTCTCCTAGAGTCTTACATCTAAGACTGTTTAAGAGAGTTCAGACAGTTTCATACTGGTTGGTGAATCTACCATTAAAATGTTCTAAAATAGTAAGAACGAGAGTTTAAATAGCATCTTCTCTATTTTCAACTAGAGATCTTCCTAGGTTATCAATCCCTGATTCAGTAGCAATAGCATTGACAATAGCAGCTTTTTGGTCAGGAACTAGAAAATTGTCCCACCAACCACGAAGTTAGCCAGTAAAACCATCTATTATCATTCTACAGATAATTCTATCTGTGTTCTTGTCACTAGTCGCTTTGCACACGGTACCATACATCATCATGCAGTATACAAGGATAGTTAATTGCCTATCAATTAGGACATCTAGGTTCTATTCATATATATCTGAACCACTATAAAACGTATTAATCTAATTTCAGTCCCTTTCATCTATCAGAACATCTTGAAGAGTAGGTCTAGGATAGTAATATGTTTTCCTACGGGGTAAATCAGCATCCCTTTGATTTTTACCCAGTTGTTTTTTAATTATTCCTCTGAGCTTATTAAGCTCTGGTTTATTCTGATTTTTCAAATCAGGAGTATATTCTAACTAATCAGCAAAATCATTTGATAAAACAATAGGGTTAACACTTAATCAGGAAAGCTTTTTATCAAGAAGCTCTTTCAAATCTTTTAAAGGCAAACTAATTTGAAATCCCTGAATATCAGGGAGCCTGTGAATACTAGTATTAGTCGTTAAATCTTCTAACTTACTTCCTGAAAAGGAGGCGGAAGATTTTGAAGTAGTACTCAGATCTTTAACCAAATCAGTTAATTCATCAAGTTTTTTATTAAGAGAACTGATATGTTCCCCTAAAATTTTAACATATAAACTCAAATAATTATTTTGAGAAATCAGATTATTAATTTTGGTGATGCTCGCTGCCGCAACTTCATTATCAATGAATTTTTGAAAGGCAAAAAAAGTAATACCTGTATTATTATTTAATATGAAAGGTGCTTAGGGAGGGTAAACAACTTTAACAATGTTACCACTACCGTCTTTATAAGATTGTTCTAAAACCTTTATGTATAATGGCAAACAGGTAGTTATAAACCAAGGAACAAAATGCATAATTTGATTATGCAAGGCACATACTTCATAGAATTCTAGAGAAATTTTATTCAATTCATCGGGACTATAAGTCTCAAAAACAAGTTCTAAGCTGGTTCCATTTTTTATTAAAAAAACTATTTTAATATAACTTCTTGCCTGGGATCCAGGACTAAAATTAATTTGGTGTGAAATCATCAAATATCATTTGGATCAAAGTTCATTTCAGAAGCAGTAGGGATATCTCTATTAGAAATATTATCACTATCTTGAATAACATTTGTTCGGGGATTGATCTTAACCTTTTCTACAAATTTTGTAGGAGCAGAATCAATCGTATGCAAAGAAGCAGCACGACTTCTAGCTGGACCATATGATGGTTCTACAGGAGAAATATGATGCATAGTAGGCAATAATTTAGGCATAGAAAATGAATGTCTGTTATAAACAATAGACTTATCATCAAACTGAATACAAATCCGCCCATCTGGATTCTGGGTAACATGCGAAAGGTCATTATTTGTCAAGTCATTAGTAACTTGACTCGGAGATATAATCGTATTTAAGGTCCAATAGTGGGAAAATTAATTTCTTCCCATTTGATAGGCCTCCTAGTGGTGACCTTAGACCTTGCAAAATTAGTTTCGACTAATATAGTTTGATCAGATGTATCGTATAACTTACATATAGGATTTAATGTAAATAAGAATCAATAATAAATTTTGTATGACAAACATATAAGTTCACATCTAGACGCATAATTATAATCATGCGTTTTCACATTTAATGTCAAAACATCAAGTATATTCACACCAGTCAAAGATAATTGCAAATTTGGCTGAGTGTTGAAATAAACTGGACCATAGGCCACAGTGGATTCAATCGAACCCATCAGAGACTGTCTGAAATTCAGATTTCTACTATCTCTAAGAGCTGCCAAAAATGTCTCTGGTAACCTTTTAAGAGTTGATGGTTTAAAAGCAATTTGAACCATTCCAATATGCATAAAATTATAATGATTTTTATGTAAATAAATATCACGTTTATTTAATAAATAAATCATCTATTCTTAAGAAGTTAATGCTAAAGACTGCTCAGTTGTCTTTATCATTTGTTTAGAAAATTTTTTGTCAAACCATCCATAATCATAAGTGTTTTTTATATCAACTTTAGGGATTGTTCATTTATTTAACAAATTAAGATTGTGAGGTATATCTGTCTCGTCAAGTTTAGTACTCTTAGTACTCAATCTCCCATTTCCATTAGTAGAGAATTCATATTTATGTTGAATAGTTTAGATCTATTGCATAATTACCATGAAAGTTCCATGGCTCTATCAAAATATAAGGGTTCAAGTTCATTTAGAACTCTTTCATTGTGGGTTTCTACTTTTAAACTAATTAATAAATTTTTTAAAGGATAATGTATTTTAAATTCAAATAATTATGAAAATTGTATGACAATACTATTAAACTTGTCCTAAAAATTGACATGTGGCTTCTCAACAGTTTGACACTTGGCTTCTTCTAATGTTTCGTCCTCTACTTTATATATACTAGTATAGGTACCCACACGATGCGCGGAATATTTTTTTTAAAAAAATATTCATTAAAAAATATTATGATTTTCACTTTGAGATTATAAAATAAATAAATTTTTATTACATCACATTAACATACAATTATAAAATTTGTTAAAATTACCCGTCTCAAATTGAGATGACACATTGATTAAGAAAAATAATTAATAACATGGCTAGTTTACCAAAGTACCCCTATTAAATGATGTTTATATTTTAATTTGAAGAAAAAAGTAATTAATGCAAAGGGTAAAACATGAAAAAAATAAATTTGTCTCTTCTTGATTAATGAAAAAAGACAAGTAAAATGAGAAATCAAATTAGAAAATTTGAGACGGATAATTTGGGACGGAAGGAGTATCTTTTAAAATCATATTTCATTAACTGATTTTAAAAAATTATAAAATAAGAAATATTAAATAAATAATAATCTTATTTTTGGACTTTTAAATTTATAATTTTAATCAATTAATACATGTATTTATATTATTAATTTTATCTTCCATTTCAAATTTTAATTTTTTTCGGTCTATAAATTCAACTTTAACAATTAGTTACAATTTTTTAAAAAGAGTTTTATCTTTCAATTCCATTTCAAACACTCTGCTTGATTGTGTCAATTACAAAATTTTAATTTTCAAATTTTAAATTTTAGAACTCTCAATTCAAACTAAGAACATATAATTTATTATTCTCTTTTAAATTTTTACACTTTATTCGATTGTTCATAATTTTTTCATTGTTTAATTTCAACAATAATATCTTTAAGTATTTTATTTATAATTATTATTATATTTACTAAATTAATTCAAATAAAAGTTCACGTTGTTAGCAAAATAACCGCATCCCATCAAATCCCACACTCATTACTCACCTTTTATCCTACCACCACACCACTCCCCAAAAATTTTATTTTTTAAAAACTTTCAAAAAATTTATTCAAGTTTTTCTCTTACTCCACTCACTCCCCCACCCCTTCCAAAACAAAAAAAAAATATTTATTTTTTCAAAAAACTTTTTTCCTTTTATACCATCCACCCATAACCCCGACCCCCTTACCCAACACCTCCTTCTTCCCCCCCCCCCCTCCCCACTCCCCAAAAAAATTATAATTTATTTTAGATTTTTAACAAAAAAAATTCTTAACTCTCCCCTCCCCACCTACCTTGACCCTAATTTGTTTAAACCTTTTAATTTTTATTTTTTAAAAAAATTATTTTTCTACCGCTACCCCAAACGCCACCTATATCCATCATTTCGGCTACCCCTTACCCACCAAGCCCACCCCCTACCCCACCCACCAAGTCCACCCTTACCCCGACCACCACAATCTCCTACACTTTCTCCCCTATCACAATGTCCATCTCTCTACCTCTATTTATTTTTATTATTTCTTACAAACACTTTGAGCATCTTAAATCAAAAATAAAAGTTTAATTATTCCTTTCATATTTATGATATACTTGTATACACGGTATATAGAACTTCAAATTTCTCAGTGATATCTACAGAAAAAAAGATAAATGTAACACTAATTATAAAGAACAATAACAACAAAAAAAATTGAAACTTTTAACATAAATTTTCAGGATATGTTTCAAATACATGACATGTTTATCACTTTTTTGATTCACTATATTTCAACAAATTTCACACAACAAATTTTATTGAGCAATTTCAATTGCAACATTTCATTGAATATTTTATCTTCACAGTCTATTTACAAACTTCAAATTATTTAATTTGACCTAATTCAAATTACAGTTATTTAGAGAAATCTCGTGTGTGCGTGATCTAGTCTTTTTGTTCATTGATGCCATTCTATGTAACAATAATGATAAATTATTATAAATCTATAATCAAATAATTTTAAAGAAAAAATAAAAAATCAATTGAAATATCTATATGCCTTCAAATTTAAATTCAACTTCAGTAACATATTTGTTGGAAATATTCTATCTATAGAAGTAAATATATGTAAATATATATATATATATATATATATATATATATATATATATACACACTTTTCTTTTTCTTCGTTTAGAATGAAGATATATATTTTTGTAAGAAAAATAGAATTTATCACAATTTAAGTTTAAATTTGAAATCAAATTCAATAAAATATATGTTTGAAATACTTTTACAAAAAATTATATATTTAAAACTATAGAAATCTAGGATACTTTATCTTTACTTTCTTGCTTGCAAAAAAATGGACTATTTCTTTTTTAGAAAAAGAAAATTTAATACATTACCTTTTAATTTCAATTCAAGTTTAATTTAAATTCAAACTTAATAACATATTTTTTTGGTAAATATATTTTTTTATAAAGAAGGATAGTATAAAGGGGAAAAAAATTAGCGTGATAAACTAGTAGATCCAAATGGTTGATTCTTGAAAGAAAAACAACAAAGCATCCATGTTTCCATAAGCAATTATCTTATGCTTCTTTTGTTGTTTGATTTCAGGTTACCACTTCTAAACTGTCATTTTCAAAGTTTATTGATTATTCAGAAGTAGGTATCAATGAAGCCAACCTCTTTATTTCATTATAAAAATTATTTATTAACCCATGCAACCTAGCACAATCAAAGAAAGGAGATCAACATCCAATATATAAAATTATGTCATGACAATCATTAATCTCAATTTTTTACGATCAAATAATACAAATTGTTAGCAAATTGTAATCATATAATCTAAATTTAATCTTTGAATGGTAAGCAAATTGTGCACAAATATAATAATGTAAGCATATGCCAGCCATGAATATATATTAATAAACAAATCTGATTGTAGAATCAAAGAATAAGCACAAACAGTTTATAAAATAAAATAAGAAGCAAATCTGATTGAAAATTGAGTTTATATAGGAAAGGATTAATTGAATCCTACTTTATCTAGTATAGAGTTTGTTTTCGAATCAAATTCTTGAACAATTTGTAACTTTCTATTCAAATTCAAAATTAAAAAATTATCACTAATTTAACTAACTAATTTTCAACAAACTCTATATTTCTCTAAAAGCATTTTTTTAAAAAAATTATCTTAAAAAATAAACTTTATTAAAATGAATAATATAATATACAATCTTTGAATTAAAATAAATAATATAAAATAATACTAACATGAACATAAACTTTGCGAGAAATAATACATTACAATCTTTGAAATCCATATTGAATTAGTTGCTACAAAAAACATTAAAATTTAAATTTAAATTTAGAATATAAAAAGACAAGCTTTCTTCTACAATAATGGAGCATGTGTGATAATGCTCGAGGAAAATGGGGAAATA
The DNA here is from genome assembly GCA_030864225.1 of Capsicum baccatum var. pendulum. Classification (NCBI taxonomy): domain Eukaryota; kingdom Viridiplantae; phylum Streptophyta; class Magnoliopsida; order Solanales; family Solanaceae; genus Capsicum; species Capsicum baccatum. The sequence goes on along the minus strand of CM061561.1, from coordinate 158,474,201 downwards.
AGAGATGAAGAAGTTACGTGGGTGAGTGGTTTAAGTTGGTTTAGATTAATTAATAATTTTTCTTTGTTCATTTTTTATTTTATTTCTTTCTTTTATGAAATTTTTTTTACAAAAATAATTGGCTTTTATCATATAAATAAGTTTTCGTTTTACAGTTACATGTAAATTTTTAAATTACTATTATTTTTAACTAAAGTAAGAAATGAATAAATAAATTAGCTTAATCATTTTCAATCAAAAATTCAATGAGATTCTATTTTTAAGCTAATGACTTTTGTTCTTTTAAAAGGATGATGTATTTTCAAATTCAACTATTATATTATTCTACTTGTTATTATTTAATATTTAAATACTTTTATAATACTGAAAGGGATAAGTTATGAATAGTTAGAGTTCATCTAGAACTCTTCAATATTAGTTTTAAGTTAATTATAAATTTTTTTTATAAAATCTAATATTTTTAAATTTAAATATCTCTAATTTTTTAATTCAAAATTTTTATTACCATATTTATATCCTTGTCCTAAAATTGCGACATGGCTTTCTATTATGCTGTCACATGGCTTCTTCTAATGTTTCGTCCTTTGCTTTATAATATATATATACAGAGACTAGTATATGTACCCGTGCAATGCACGAATAATATTAAAATATTATTTTTAATTATTTTATATTAGCATGTCTTGTTCCAGCATGTTATTAAAAATTAAGTATTATATTATTTATCAATAAAAAATATAATTTAAAAAACAAATCTACTCCTACCCATCTCCACCCCCGCCCCCTCTTCAATTTTAAATATACTAAATTATTTAATATTCAATTACCAGTTTTATCGTTGGGGTTTTACCTTTATATTTTTAATAAATTAAGACATGCAATTACAATCCTTACCTTCATTTCACATTTTCATTTATTTTAATCTATCAATTCAGCTTCAACAACTAACTACATTTTTTACAATGAAGATTTTATCTTTCAATTTCATTTCAAAAATAATTAATTGTGTCAATTACACAACCTCTAATTTCAAAATTTAAATTTCACCCTCTCAATTCTATAAACAAAGCACATACAATTTATTATTGTTTTTAATTTTCAAACAAAGTTTCATTGTTTGTAATTTTTTCATTGTTTGATTTTATCATTAATATTTTTAAGTATTTTATTTATACATATTATTATATCGTCTAAATAAATTTAATTAAAATCACTCATACCACTCTCAAAATCATCCATCTCCCTCAACCCCAACCCCAGCCCCAACCCCAACCTCCGATTTGTTTTTAACTTTTAACTTCTTCTTTTTATTCCCTAGCCAATTCCCTACCCCTAACTCACCCTCCCGACTCCCCCAACAACTAAAAATTATTTTATTTTATTTTATGTTATTTTAAAAAAAAAAAAGTTTTTTTCCTTAACATCACCCCCCACCACCACCTCCACCACGAAACCCCCGCCCCTCATCCGCTAAAAAATTAATTTTTTATTTTCTATTTTTAGAAACTTTTTTTAAAAATCTTTTTTGTAATCCAAAAAAATTTTAAAATCTTTAATTTATATTTTTTAAGAATCTTTTTTCCTTCCCACCCCAACTAAACCTACATTCACCCCCTACCCGCCCCCCCCCCCACACACACACCTAGAACATTTCGTTCGTCCCCACCTATCCCAATTAACTTCGACCATATTCATCTTTTTGTCACTATTCATTTTTATTGTTTAGTATTATAATACATATAAGCTTTTAGGAAAATATTTTTTATTTACACCGCGAATGAAAAAATAAGTAAGAAACAGTTTGTTTTCTTAAAAAATATTTTTCGTGAAAATTATATTTCTCCATACTGAACACACCCATAAAATCATTAAAAAAATTCAGTGATAAAGATAAAAATGATGGTACACAAAATCTTGAACCCTTTTTTGATAAATAGGAAATATTATATATAAATGATAGTACTTTTGTAACAATAATATTTACCAAACCAAAAAAATAAAAAATCAACAGTACTATTTTGTAGAACCAAAAAACATGTCCATACTGTAACTTGAAATGATCAAGATCCATGAATCTAAAATGTATAAATAGATGAAAAGTACGACATACAATTATTATAAAAGATTTTATTAGTGATGACACCATGAGCGCCTGCCTGATGTAATTTTCAAATAGCTTAGTACACAATAAAGCATGTAATGCATGTATATACATTGTTCAAAAATAGCAAAAGGTTGACTTTTACAAATTTAAGAAAAAACAGATGGATTAAATTAGTGTACCTTTAACATCAATGGAGGAAGATAAAAATGGCATATTCTTCTTGCATATAAAAAAGAAAAGTGTTAAATCAAAATTAATTTTTAGAAAATGAGGAATTAAAAACTGCAGTAAATAAATTCATGAATAAAACTATTGATACATATAGGATTATATATAAAAGAGCCTAAAAGGCTATAATCCCATTCCAATTCAAATTTCATTTAAATTCAAATTCGGATACTATCATATTAATTTGTTAAAAGAAAATTAATTTGTTATTCTTCCTTGCCCTTCCTTTTTTTCAGACGTAATACATAGTTATCTTATCTGTATATTTGAATTGAGATAAATATTTGAAATCAATGAGATAATTATAGTAATTTTTAAAATTATTATTTTATGTTTAATTATATAAAAATATTTTATAGCATTTAAAAAGTATAAATTTATGTATTTGCAACTATCCACTCATGATTTTCTAGTTTTAAACTAGTGAAAATATATTTTTTTAATCTAAACACCTAATATTTTTCACATTCAAATAATTTTTTTAATATTATTATTATTATTATTATTATTATAATAATAAAAAAAAACTACTACTACTACCGCAAAAAAAAATTTAACTTTAGAAAGTACTACTACGTGTCTTTAACTATTACTACTACAATTATTATTGTTTATTGTTATTATTATTTTGTATTTAATATTTAAATATATTTGATGATATTAAGAGGGATAAGATCATGATAATTTGTTTATTGTTCAGATTAAAAATATAATTTTTTATTAAATATATCATCCTCAACGTAATATTACGAGTTCTACTATTATTTATTAATAGATTATCGTTATTATGAAATAGTTAGAGTTTATTTAGAACTATTCAATCATATTGTTGCTAGATTTAAGCTAATGAAAATCTTTTGTTTTTCTTTTAAAGTACTATTATTTTCAAATGCACAAACTATCAATTTATAACAAATTAACTCTGTAATATAAAATACACAAACTATTCATAAATTATAATCAAACCATCTAAGTTAAGCTTTGAGTAGCAAAAATTTATGCACAAATATATTAGTATAATTATGGCCATCCATAAATCTTGAATAATCAAAGGAATATGATTGAAGAATTAAAGAATAAGTGAAGAGTTTAGAGAACAAAATAAAAGGTTTGACTAAAATATCATATTATATAAGAAAGATTTATTTGAAATTCGACTTTATCTAGTATAGAGTTAGTCTTCAATTCAATTTGTAGAAGAATCTGTAACTGACAATTCAAATTCAAAATTCAAAATTTAGCATCATTCAAATAACTAATTTTTAGCTAAATTTATCTAAAAAGTAATTTTAAAAATAAACTTTATCTTTAAAATTAAATTGTATCCTCTTATAGTTTCAATTTAGAACTATAAAAAAGTGTTTCAAACTAAATAATTTTTGATGGATTGTATTTTATCTATAAACTAATTATAATAACTTTATATTTTTATAACTACAATTTGTAACTTACAAATCGTAGAATGCTTTGTTCTACAAAAATGCAATGTGTGTGATAATGCTTGAGAAAAAATGGGAATGAAGAAATTACTTTCTTTTTCTTTCTAATTTTATCATTTTTCTTTTATTATTATTAATACTAAGTTTTTCTAAAAAATTAAGATTGCTACTACTACGTGTGTATTTCTGATGCTACCACGGTCGTTGTTGTTGCTGCTGCTATCATTGTTGTCGCTGTTGACGCTGCTGCTGAATCATTGAAAAGAATAAATTTATGAATAGTAAGAGTTCATTTAGAACTCTTCAATGTTATGTTTCTAATTTCAAGCAAATGATAATCTTTTTTCTAAAAGAAATCTTATATTTTCAAATTCAAATACTCCTATCTTTTAATTCAAAAATTTTATTACAATACTCTATTAACCTTGTCTTAAAATTGACAAGTGGCTTATTCTTATGCTGCCTCTTGATTTCTTCTAGTGCTTCATCCTCTTTTGTATAATATACTAGCGTATGTACCCACGCGATGTGCGAATAATATTAAAACATTATTTGTAATCATTTTATATTGAAATATCTCGTTTGAGTATATTAAATCATATTACCCAAAATAAAAGCTCAACTATCATATTATTTCTCAATGAAATGACAAAAAAAAAAAAAATCTAACCCACCCACCTCTTGCCCCCACCTCATATATTTCAAGATCAGATGATCCACATCTTTATCCATTTGGGAAGGCTAACTCAGATTAAAAATATAAAAATTTTATCCATCCCCTCGTTCCATCCCTACCTACCCTAATCCCCCTATCTCTAATCAAATCTATATGAAAAAAATAATCATGTCATTGTAAAAAAAATTATTATGTTTTATATTTTTCTTTATTACATTGTTCACAATTTAAAGGTAATAGATTGCCAATACCCCTTTCATCGCACCTCTAACAAAATTTATATGAATAAAAACAATCATTTAATTCAAAAAAGCTTTTTGTATTTTATGTTTTTCTTTGTTTTATTATTTACCATCTAAAAATTTATGGTTATAAAAAATAATGTAAATTTTTATTCCACTATAGAGTTGATAAATAGTAACATATATATGATATTGTCTAATTGCTTCATTATATTCTAAAAATTAGTTTAACCTCTCCCCCACCCCCCAAATCCTTAATGTGCATCTTTTTTATATTATATTTAATTACTTTACTTTTTTGTAATTTGATTTTGAATTAAATTACTTTTTTGTGTTATGCATATATCACTAAAAAATTATAAATGTAAATTTGCAAGTAAAAATTAAAAGAGAATAAATAAATTAAAATATCAAAATGTCTACAAATTTGTTTTATAATTCTCCTAAAAAAGTAAATATATGAATGTGATATTAAATACAGAAATCAGACAGTTATGAATTGCATATAATTGTATTAAATATAGAAAAGCAATGAAGTAAAATAACATTAAAAAAAGGACAGTAATATCAATACATATTTCGAAAAATTCACGATTTTTATCAATATAAAATAAGTATTTCTATTGTGTTCACTTATGACTTTTTTAAACTTTTATTCTATGTCTTTTGAATTTTAAATTATTGGATAGTAATGTGTGTATTATCTAATTGCTTTTTAAAAATTAGTTTAAAAACACCAACATCCCAATTTCCTAAAGTTTGTGGTTTATATTTATGTTTTTTTTTAAAAAAAAATTCTTTATCTATACTAAGGAACTACTCAAGAAGTTAGAATTTTATTCCAACTTAAATTTTATTTAACTGTAAATTTGAATTTAAATATCATATCAATTTGTTAAAAGAAGATCAATTTATTGTTCTTTCTTATTCTTGCTTTTTTAAATATAATATATAACTTGTTTCTTCAAATTGAGATAGATATTTGAAATAAAAAATATTCATATATTGACAAAAATGAATAAAAGAAGACCAGTTTTTTATTCTTCATTATCCGTGCAATTTTATATTTTTCCTTAGTTATTTAAAATTAATAAATATATAAAATATTAAAATAATCAATATGTTCTTTAAAAATGTAAATATAGATATTGTTTGAGTATTTATTTTAAATTATGATGTCTTACTATTATAATATAAATAGAAATATTGGTTGACTGTTTTATACATTTATATTTTACAACTAATAAGTTTTATATCACGTATAATTAGAATTATAAGTTTTATCATGTGTAATAGAAATGATAAAATGAAATATAAAGTAAGATTTTATCAAAAGAAATATAGAGTAGAAGAAGACTCCAATATAATCTAATTTAATTTTTTAGGAATATTTATTTTTTAAAATTCAAAGTCAACATTTATTTAAGCTAAACGCTTTCACCTCAATTAAAGATAATTTTATCTCATATTTAATTAAAAATTTTAAATTCAAATTAAAAATTTATTAAACTTGCCTTATGATTAAAATAATTCAATATTGCATGAAATTATTTAAGAAGGAATGCGTAAAATCAATAACAAAAATTTATTCATAAATGAAAATCTGCAAGTAAACATTTATTCATAAATGAAAATCTGCAAGTAAAACCATGCAAAAAAAAATAGATCAACATTATCTAAACGCTTTCAAAATTATTTTATAAGATCCTAGAAGAAAATAGATGTGATTTTTTTTTTTACATTCATTCTTTAAAAAAATAATCTTTTAAATCACCTATATATATTTTGAGTCTCAATTGTAATTATCGATTTCTCAAATATTTATTTCCCATTTTGAATTAGTTACATACACCATATTTGCGGAGACTTCACCTTCGTTAGATACATATGTGACAAAAGATAAATATGGTGTTAATCATAAATAATAATAATAACAACAACAACAACAACAATAATAATAATAATATAACTAAAAAAGAAAAAGAAATTAAGCATGAAAAAACCTACCTTTGTATTATTCACAGAAATCTGAGGGTGAGCATTACCTATAATATTTTTATCCATGATAGTTATGCCTATGATTTACGATAAGTATAATATTAATCACAACAACAACAGCATACCCAGCATTATTATTAATCAAATAATAATAATAATAATAATAATAATAATAATAATAATAATAAATTAAAACTAAATTAAGCATGAACAACATACCTTGATAGTTATTCAGAGAAATTTGATGAACATCACCTATAATCTGTTTATCCTTAGTAGAAATACTCTATGACAATATATATATATATATATATATATATATATATATATATATATATATATATATATATATATATATATATATATATATATATATTGTAGATTAACAATCAAAAGTTGCAAATAAATAAATGTGTATATCTAAGAGAGGAGAGTTAACTACCTACCTACAATATGCCTACTCAATTAGAAATAAAAGATACGAATAGAAATGAAAAGATTTATGTGGAATGATAATGGTAATGACTTTATATTGATAAAATACTCAATTTGAAATTTCAAAATAGAAATGATTTAACTTCTGGACAAACTTAAATTTAAATTAAAATAAAATTGTAATTATCCTAATAGATAGAATGTGAATATAAATTGTTAAAAAGTGATTATATATATAATAATATTGTATTCTTAATTATCTTCTAGCCTTGTGGTAATTCAATTGTGATAGGCAAAAAGAGACAAAACGTGCTTAGCCAAAAAAAGAAAGTTATCATTAACTTTAAATTCAAAATTGATTAGCATATTAATTAGATAATTACAAATTTTAAATCTTAACAATACAATTAAAAGAAGAGAAAAAATTGTGTTAGTTGTTAGAAAGTAGGATTACATGCTATTATTATGTAAGCATAATATTCTATTAATAGAAGACCTAATATAGATTATTTAAAGTTGGATAATTAAATAGTAGATTAAAAACATAACTATTTAGGAACACTCACAACCAAATAACTAACTTAATGAAGTCAAAAAAGAGATAAAAATCGTGTATTGCTAAAAATGAGGAAAGCTAGTTTATCTTCTTCTTTTTTTTTTCCAAAATCGTGTATTTGGAGTCTAGCTATGTTTCTTTTTTTAATTTATTGTTCTTGTGTTTTTGTCTCTTTTTTTTTTTTTCCCTTTTTCCTTTTCTAGTAAAGATAAAAGTAAAAAAAAAAAAAACATAGACAAAATAATTTTATTTTCTTATTTTTGTCAAATGTGTTATTTTTCAAAAAAAAAATTAAATAATTTATTTTATAATTTTATATTTTTTGTGAAATTATCTCATTGTTTACCTAATTGAACGCATAAAAATATTTATTTTTACATTCTCCTGGCTTTACACATAAAAGAAAATAGTTTGAAAATCTGATTATTAATCTTTCTTATCTTTATTTTAAAAAAAAAATACAAGATAATTTTTTTTCTTATAATAATTTATTTGAATTGAGAAGAATTTTTAAAATCAATGAAATTAATTCAAATATTCCTTATATTTAAAAATATTTGTCCTCATCTTTCCTATTTCACAAAAACTCTATGCCCCCCTTCCCCCTCCCGATTTTATCATTTTTCTTCTTTTCTTTTTTCTTTGTCAAAGAAATCATATATATATATATATATATATATATGTATGTATGTATATATATATTTATGTATGTATGTATGTATATATATATTTATGTATGTATGTATATATATATATATTTATGTATGTATGTATTCAAAATTTATTTATTTATATATTATTTAAATATATAAATAACTCCAAACAAATATTATTATTGTTGTTGGTGTTGGTGGTAGTGGTGGTGCTGCTGTTGTTGTTGTTGTTAATGTTATTTTAAATTATTATTATTTTGTATCTTCTATTTAATATTTAAATATATTTTAATAACATTTGAAAATGATAAGTTTATGAAGTAGTTAGAGTTTATTTAGGACTCTTCAATTATGGATTCCTAGATTTATGCTAATAAAAATCTTTTTTTTTTCTAATAGCTTAATTTTCAAACTCAATATCGGTAATGCTATAACGATATTAGTACAATATTATTATTAATAATAATATTCCTACTATTAGTATATATTTATCTTTCATTTAATATTTAATAAATTATATCCAGATATGGTTTCTATAACATTTATATTTTAAAAGGAATAAGTTTATGAAAGAGTAAAAGTCTATTAAGAATTCTTCACATATATTTTTTATAATATTTAAATTTTAAAAGAAATAAGTTTATGAAAGAGTAAAAGTTTATTAAGAATTCTTCATTCATGAGTTTTTATTTTTAAGGTAATCAAAATATTTTTTTATAACAAAGATCCACCACCACGTTTTTTTTTTAAAAAAAATTAAAGCTGCTACTACTACTAATTAAAACAACAACTATTACTACTACTATTATTATGTTAATTTCAATATTAATATTAATATTATTATCTTTTATATAATATTTAAATATGTTTTATAATATTGAAAATAACTAATTTATGAATTGTAAGGTTTCATTTAGAAATCTTCAATGTTAGGTTCCTAATTTTAAGCTAATGAATTTATTTTTAAAAGAAATCTAATATTTTTAAATTCAAATATCCTTAGCTTTTAATTCAAAATTTTTGTTACAATATTCTATTGATTTTATCTTAACATTGTCAAGTGGCTTATTCTTACATTGCCACTTGTCTCCGCTTCATCCTCTGTTTTATAATATATACTAGTATAGGTACCCGCCGATGCACGAAATATTCTTTTAAAAATATTTATTAAAAATATTAACTTATTCAATTTGAAATTATAAAACTAATTATTTTTTATTATATGACACTAAAATATTTCAAAAGACAATGAATTAAAAACAATTGTGAATATGAAATTACCACTAAAACACAATAACTAATCACAATTTTAATTATTTTAGATGTTTTGATATGAAAAGAATAATATTAGTATTTGTTTCAATCATATTCCATTAACTGATTTTCCAAAATAATAAAATTTTAGATATTAAATAATTATTAATTTTATTGTGGGCTTTTTACCTTTATATTTTTAATAACTTAAGGCATATAATTATATTCCTTACCTTTCATTTCTAATTTCTCTTTTTAGTCCATCAATCCAAAATTAACTACTAACTAATTTTTTTTTTAAAATATCTTTCAAATTCATTTCAAATACTAAAAGTACTTAATTGTGTGAATTACAAAACTTCTTATTCCAAATTTAAATATCACTACTTTTAATTCAAAAATTAAGAACATACAATTTATTATTTATCTTTAAATTTTCATACTTATTATTTATAATTTTATTATTATTTAATTTCATCATTAATATCTTTAAGTATTTTATTATACTTATTATTATATCTTTTAAATTAAGTCAGTTAAAAACTCTCATGCTACTTTCAAAATCACCCACCCCACCAAATCCCACCCCATCCCTCACCTTTGCCCACCCCATCCCAACCTCAATTTTATTTTTTTAGCTTTTTAAATTTTTATTAAAAAAAGTTCACCCTTAGCAAAAAAAAATATACATATTTTTTTAACCTAACTTTTTTACTTTACCCCTAACCCCACCATCCATCTCGATCCCCTACCCAACACCTCCTCCCCTACCCTCGATACACCCTTGCAATTTTTTTTTAAATCAGTTTCTTGTACCTCCCACTCCACCTACCCTACCCCCCGCCACACACACACACAAAAATAAATAAATTAAATCTTTAGCTATTTTTAAAAAAGAAATTTAATTTCTTACCCGCACCCCCAAACATCACCTACGTCCACCACCCCACCTATCCATCCACCCACGCCCCGCCCCTCATAACGTCCAACACTCTACCCTCGATTTTATTCATTTTATTGTTTCTTAATAGTACTTCAAGCATGTTAAATTATATTATCTTAAAATAAAAGAAAAGGTTTGAATATTCATTTCATATTCATGAGATATCTATATACATCATATATAGAAATTTAAAATTTCTTAATTACATCTATACAAAAATAAATATTATGGAAATTGTAAACAACTATAACAACATAATAGCAATAACAAAAATTTTAAAAATTTAACATATATTTTCATGATATGTTTCAAGTATATGATTTGTTTATCACTTTTTTTATTCACTAAATTTCAATAGATTTCACATAAAAATCTTATTTTAGGCAATTTCAATTACATATTTCATTGAACATTTTACTTTCACGGAACTTTTAGAATTAATGTCATACCTCCATTTAAGATCTCCAAATTTTATATTTTGATCAATTCAACACGCTGCTTCCTTGAACAAAATAATCAAATTCATTTAGTTTCTTGTCGATAATAACAAAGTAAAGCACATGAAAAGGTTATTCATTTGTTGTTGTTGCATATAAATATAATTTTTTTAGTACTTCATGTCAATTTGCTTTTGTCATCTGCAAGTAGATTAATCAACACAAACCACAAGGATTGGTGTGGTGGTTCAGCACCTCACCCCTTAAGTAAGAGATTGGGGGTTCAATCCCCATCTTTGGTGAATGAAAAAAAACCCTGTGGTCAGTTCCCTACCGCTTAGTGCGCTGACAGTAGAAATGGAGGATTAGTCTCATGGCTGTTGGCTGTGAGAATACCTTGAAAAACAAAAAAAAAGATTAATCAACACTAACAATTAAGAAGAAAAATACAAAATTACACATACATAAAATCGTAGGCATTGAAGAAAGTAAAAAAATTGAACTATAAAATAAAAGTAAAAAGAAGAAGAAAAAGTTACTTGTTAATAGCAAAGAAATAGTGAAGAAATAAAATACATCCCATTTATACATATAGATTTGGATAAAAAGAAATCAAATTTCAAAAATTAAAAAATAAGAGATTAGGTGAGATTACAAAAAATATAAGCTTAAGAAAGATATGACAGAGTTCTAAATGAACTCTTGAGAGAGTTCTAAATGAACTCTACTATTTCTATTACTATTATTATATCATAATTACTACGCCCTATTACTATTTTTTTTAATTTATTATCATTACTACCACTACTATTATTTTTTAAAATTTTCTATTTATTATCGTTGTTACTACTATTGCCATGTACCACAATTATATCATTGTTTTTTTTTATTATTATTATAACCAGTATTCATCTCACCATTCAAAAATATGCAACTAATTTTACAAAAGATAAATATTTGAAATTAATGAGATAATAATATTAATTATTATTAATAATAATAATAATAATTTATTATTAGTGTATTTATTTTTATTATTATTACTATCACATAGATATTGCCACTACTATGTATTACTATTGTTATTACTATTATGAGAATGAGAAATTTAAGCAATGTGGGTATGAGTTTGAGTAACTATTTATTTTAAAATTTTGGAAATTGGATAACTCTATAGAAAAAAAAATGAGCAAAATTTTTTATTTTCAAAAGGACTCCTCCATACTTGGAGCAGATTTTAGTTAAGAATCTAAAATTTATTTTCCATTTTTTTTCCTGATTTATCCTTAAAAAAACATATTTTTCAAAATAAAAAGTGGCCTAATCCTTTAACATGTATCTAATATTGGATCAAGTCAAACATTAATTTAAATAGACAACTATTTTTAATTTAACGAATAAACTTAACTCAACCACTTTTATTCAAGTGGACAATTATTTTTAATTTAAATTCATAATATTAGAGTAACTAATTATTACTACTATGTATTAGTACTACTACTACTATTATTATTGTTATTATTATTATCTTTCATTTAGTATTTAAATAAATTAAAATTCAGATATGTTTTGTAGTATTTAAATTTTAAAAGAGATAAGTTTGAAGTAGTAAAAATCTATTAGAACTCTTTAATTAAGAATTTTTATTTTTAAGATAATGATTTTTTCCAAAAAGAATAATGTATTTCAAATTCAAGTATTTAACTTTTTTCAATTTAAATTTTTTATTACAATACTATTAAGCCTTGTCTTAAAAGCTGCCACGTGGCTTAACAATAGCTTGCCATGTGGCTTCTTCTGGTGTTTCGTCCTTTGCTTTATACAGTAATATATATATAGAGAGAAGATTACTCACCTAGCGTCTCGGTAAATGTTTCAAAATTTTAAAGATAATTTTATTCTAGAAAAAAGCTTTTTAATTTCCAACGTAGTTGTTCTTTAGATGGATTTTGTTATAAATATATGTCTATTTTACTATATATAGTGAATTCCTACTTTACCATATATTATGTATGCATATTTATGAAAAAGTTACAAACCCCAAGGTTAGTTTTCCCCTATAAATAAAGAGGTTTTCCTTCATTGTAATTCATCCCTCAAGAGAAGAAATAAGAATTACTTTCTCTATTCTCTCTACTCTTCTTCTTTGTTCTTTATTGTTTTATAACACGTTATCAGCATGAGACTGCCAAATAAGGTGAGATTATAAATCTAAATATCAAGGTTAGTAATTCCTAATGTTATTTGTATTTTTCTATTGATGATATAATTATTGTTGGATTTGAGGAAAAATAATTAGTTTGGAACCATTTATATTTTAAATTCATTCCTCAAGAACAATATTATCAAAAGGGATGATAATATTTGGGTTCAAGTCCCATCGATTTATGCCTAAAACGTCTTTATATAGATAAGATGTTGAGTTTGAATCTCAATACACCATATTGATGATATTATGATGGCTAAGACAAAATAATTGGTGTTTAATAAAAGGTCATGAAACATATTCCATTAATATGACCTATCATGTGATATGTTGAAAAAATGTATTAATAAGATGATCACATGTAAATTCATGGTCAACCTACGTTTGACATTCATAAAGTTACTTGTTCAATATAAATTGAGCATAATTTTCAGATTGTGTAGTTGAGATAATTCATCTTGATGATGATGGTTTAACATTGAATGCTTTTCATAAATAACTGAATCATTACTAATGAGAACAAAGTTTTATGTATTGGTATGAAATATGGTATGTTGCATACAATAGCACTTGTATGCATTAGACCAATAAATTATGATTTTTCTTCTCTCTCAATTGGTTCAAGTTCGGGAATCAACTATTCCATCTAATAGTTTTGATGTACGGTATCCGATTAATGAATGTACCATGATGCACAAAGATGGATCCATCAAAGAAGATGGAGGATATATGTTAGCTTTCCTAACATAAGGGGGAGATTATAAGTAGCTATGAAATATGTTAGGAATTATCATCGGATCTTCATTCAAAAGATAATTCAAGTCAAATGCCGAAAGCATCTCATATTAAGCTGCAAGTGCTCCTATTTTGTGTCCTTAAAGGATAAAGTCTATTCATGTGTGAAGCATGATACACCAATCGATTTTAAATAAAATAATCCTTAAAAAGGATAAGGAGCAAATAATTATGATAAGAAGGCAATGTGCTTTTGAAGAGCCTACGACATAACACTTAATGAAACCTTATGAGAGGTTTAGGTACTTGAAAGTAATGAAGTGACGAGATCTCAAAATGTTATGTCGCATTGTAAACCGATACAAAATAATAAATCGTCGATGATATCTTTGATACAATATTGGAGCAATATAGTAAAAGATTATGAGGATCTGATTTCTACGTTAATTTAAGCATGATGACGTAGAAATATTTATCAAGTGACCTGAAAAGATGCATTTTGGTAAGCGTAAAACTTATTTGATTTGCAGTCCACACACTTGAAGATGTCACACTTGATATGTTAGATATTGTTACTTGACAAACATCCATATGAAAATCCCTACAGGATTCAAAATGCCTGAAGCATATAAAGTTTCTGGGAAATTTTTTATTAGCCTCATAAGATATAATTTGATGATTTCAGTATCATTGAAATTCTTGGAGAGTTTTCAAAAGCAATAGAGTATTTGCTTAAATGAGAAACATACGAAAATTAAATAAGGATCCATTCCGACCTCAAGAAAAGAATGAGGAACTCTTTGGTTATGAAGTACCATATCTTAGTGCAATTGATGCACTAATGTATCTTGCAAATACTACAAGGCCTGATATAACCTTTTTTTAGTTAATTTGTTAGCAAGTTTGCAGTCCCGATCTTATTGATCATGCTGATTTTGGGTACTTATCTGACCGACATAAAGTTCGGTCTCAAATAGGCTATGTGTTCATATGTGGTGGTACTGCAATATCTTGGAGATATACAAAGCAGTCTATCGTAGCCACTTTATCGAATCATGCTGAGATAATAGCTATTCATGAAGCAAGCCGAGAATGTGTATGGTTGAGGTCCATGATACATCTCATTCGAGAAAAGTGTGGTGTGAAATATGACAATCTACCCACAATTTTATACAGAGATAATGCAACATGCATAGCACATCTTAATGAAGGATTCATCAAAGGAGATAGAACGAAGCACACTTCATCAAAGTTTTTCTATACGCATGAGCTACAAAAAGAATGATGATATTAATGTGTAACAGATTCATTCAAATGACAATGTGGCTAATTTATTCACCAAGTCTCCTCTAATTGCAACTTTCAAGAAAAAGGTGCACAAGATCGGGATGCAAAGGCTCAAGGATGTTCTCATTATGGGGAGTTAATACGCGCTGTACTCTTTTTGCCTTATGAGGTTTTGTCCCATTGGATTTTTCTTGTAAGGTTTTTAATGAGGCAGCCTATATGCATATTGTTAGAGACGTCTACTTTTTTTCCTTCACTAGATTTTTTTCTCAGTGGGTTTATTCTAATAAGGTTTTAACGAGGCACATTATCTATCAATTAGACATTCAAGGGGGAGTGTTATAAATATACCATATATAGTGAATGTCTACTTTACCATATATAGTGAATACCTACTTTACCATATATTGTGTATGTCTATTTATGGAAAAAAGTTACAAACCCCAAGGTTAGTTTTCCCTTATAAATAAAGGGGTTTTCCTTCATTGTAATTCATCCCTCAAGAGAAGAAATAAGAATTACTCTTCCTATTCTCTCTACTCTTCTTCTTTGTTCTTTATTGTTTTATAACAGATTTAACCTTTTCTCCGCATTTTCATTTTATTTTATTCCAAATGTTGAGTAAGTGTTTTCCTTAAAAAATGGAGTAGTACTTAATATTTATTTTGTTAAACATTAAATACTATTTAGTAAAAACATTGTAATGTACATTAATATTTATCATAAGTAATAAATTAAATAAATTTTATTCTTTATTTACATTTCATAATAAAAATATAATTTTCTTTCCCATTTTCGTTATATGAAATGCTATTTAGCCAAATTTAAACTTTCAACATATAGTTTATAAAGTTCATTTAGTAAAATAAATTGTTTATAAATATTTTCTTAAGATTTGTGTCAAGTAACATTACTAAAAAAAAGAAATTAAATAGAAATACCTAATAAGGTTTTGCTTATATGAGGGGTAAACATCTATAATACATTATTAAATAACTCGTAATACTTATTTATTCTTGTATATGTAAAACATATTATCAGTATTTGATCAAGCATACTACTCTTATGAGTTAATACGTTTTACAATTGAAAATTTGAGCGTTAATTACCTGTTGATCTGTAGTCATTTTAACCATCTCAAACCCAAAACAAAAGTTTTATTCTTTCATTTTCTTAAACTTTATATATAAAATGCATTTTACTCATATTATTTATTCAATTGATAAGATATTTTCTCAATTTATTATTCTAAAATTAAACACCTACTAAATCTATGATTTTAATTAAAGAAACCTAATAATTAATGTTTTTGTGATTTCTAAAAGTTACTAACACCCCTAGAATCAACTAGAAAATTGAAAAAAAAAAAATCATAGTGCTTATTATATTCTTAGATAATTGAGAATTTAGAATTTATTTAAAACATCAACTGACTATGTATATATTTGTACATAAAAGAGAGATGCATATTTTTTTCACTATATTTATGCTAATTGTTACTTTGACAAAGACATAATAATAATTTCAGTTGTTTCAACCGTGATTTTAATATATCACTCATAATTATTATTATATATCATTTATGTATTAAAAAATTAATAATATTTAACAAAAAAATAGAATAGCTATTTATGACATGTCTGCTTCAGCTGCTTCAACTTACTAAATATCACCCTAATTAATTATTATAAGTCATATATATATTTGAAAATTATAATATTTAATTAAAAAAGAAAAATAGATATTTATGACATGTCTGCTTCAACTACTTCAATATTAATTTTATTAAATATCAACGTAATTAATTATTATAAGTCAACTAAGTATTAAAAACTTAATAATATTTAATAAAAAAATAAAATAAACATAAAATGATAAATTTAACTCTTGATATTTTAAATTAACTTGACATCTAATATGAGACCCACTTAAAAAAAATTTACAAAATATTTTTTATAGTAGTTTTGCTATATCCCTTCTAATTAGTTATTATAAGTCATTTAACACATGTCTGTTTCGCTACTTCAATCGTGATTTTACTATATCACCCCTAATTAATTATTACTCCATCTAAGGATTGTGCCACTTAAATTGACATTTGTGATTTATTACCCCACTTATAAAAGATGATAAGCAGACAACAAATCGATATGTTTGTTTGCGTTACCTACTTAGATATTTCCTTTTATATTTGTTTATTTACTTTTCTTTTTGATCTATTATATATTTATGAATTACGTAAAAGTATTATAAATCATATTACTGGCACATAAATTGGGACAAAAGAAAAAGTACTATAAATCACAATAATTAATAGTTTAAAATATATAAAAAATTTAATGAAATCTCAAAATTGTATCAATACCACATAAACCGAGATAGAGGGTGTAACATATATTATTTGAAAATTACGTAAGAAGTATTATAAGTCACAATAATTAATCTAAACATATTCTTTATGTTGGGCCCATACTAACACAGGCCATATCCCCACTAGTATGTAATAAGAGAGTCTTGCCCATGCCAAAGCAGGTAGGTCAATATACCTGTTTTGGCATTTGCGGTAATATGGTCATTTCAATTAAATTATAACAATATGATTGGCTGAATATTATTATTGATGTAGGCAGTTGCTATTTAAATTTAAAGGGCCTTGAGGAAAATGGCGCTAGTTTATCCTTTTGCTTTAGTCATGTTGCATCTGAAAGAGTTACCTTATAAGTCTTTTTCATTCTCTATTGATGTACAATTGTCACTAATTTATACATGGAAGAGGACATTAACATGAAAAAAAATAAAAAACTAGCAAGGAAAATATTCACACTTAAGGAAAGCTATTGATATACATTAAGAGGGAGATAAGGAAACAACATTGAAGAGGTGGATTTGCAGAATAGGAATATGGAATATTCCTGATACACCCCATCAAGATGGTGGTCTATCGGAGACGTCAATCTTGGAAAAAAACCGTTCAAAGTAATTATGGGAGAGTGACTTTGTTAGTAAGTCAGTAACCTGATCCTTTGTTGAAATGTGAGCAACTCGAAGCTGACCCCGTTGAACCATAGAACGAACAAAAAAATAATCAATTTTCAAGTGTTTCATTTTTTAATGGAAGACTGGATTTGTAGAAAGGTAAGTCGCACCTAGATTATCACAATGGATCATTGGTGGTCTAGAAAGAGGAAGAGAAAGTTCCTTGAGGAGATTCTGAACCCAACACAATCCATCGGCAGTGAAAACGACTAGTCTATACTCAATTTCAGTGGATAACCGTGCTACTGTTCGTTGCTTCTTGTAATATCAAGAAGTTTGATTTTTACCAAGAAAGACGATATAAGCACTAGTAGAGGTACGATCATCACGATTTCTAGCTCAACCGACATCAAAAAAGGCATGTAAAATCAAAGGAGAGTCCTTAAAAAAATAAATTCCTTTGTCCAACGTTCCAATAAGATAACGAATCACCCGTTCAAGAGCATCCCAATGATTTGCAGTTGGTGTATGTGAAAACTGCACTAGTCGATTGTTAGCAAATGAAATATCAGGTTGTGTTAGTGCCAAGTATTGGAGGCATCCAACCAAAATTTGATAGTCTTTGGAATCACCTAAATGAGCACTATCTTCCAATGCCAGATTAATAGTAGTTGCAAGTGGTGTATAAATAAGTTTTGCACCACTCACTGAAGCACACTCAACAATATCCTCAATGTACCTTCCTTGAGATAAATATAAGCCTTTCAGAGTGTGAATCACTTAGACACCTAAAAAATAAGCAAGCTGCCCCAAATCATTAATTGAAACTGCTCGCTAAGCTTGATAATAAAGATATCAATTGCCTTTTGATTAATTTTTGTCACTATCAGATCATCGACATTGACCACCAAGTATATGATAACGTCACACTTAGAATAAATAAATAGACAATGATCAGACTATGATAATGCAAAATCTAGCTAAAGAAGGTAATTCCAAGTACCAAACACGTGGAGCCTGTTTGAGACCATATAAAACTTTATGCAGTTTACATACATAATTAGGACTAGTATAATCAACAAAACCTTATGGTTGTGCCATGTATACATCCTCTGCCAGATGCCCATGAAGAAAGGCATTATTAACATCCAGTTGGCGTAAGCTCCAATCTTTACTAATAGCAAGTTATAAAATAAATCAAACTGTAGTATGCTTAGCGACAGGAGAAAATATTTCAATGTAGTCAATACCTAGCCGCTGAGTAAATTCTAGGGGTGGGTTTTTGGTACTTCGGTTCGGATTCATTTTTTTTTATTTCGATTTTTTATATTTTTGATTATGAAATTAGGTGTACCAAAAACCAAACCAAATTAGTTCGGTTCGGTTAGGTTTATGTAAATTTTGGTTCAGTTTTATTCGGTTTAATAATTTTGGTTTTTCGGCTTTGGGCCTATTTAATGAGCTAAATTATATTTGTAAAACGAACTGGTTTAACTTTCTTACGATAAAGAAAAATCAATATAAACTTGTAAAGTCTTCTAGGTGACAAATAAGAATAATCACCTCCAATGCAAAAATCAGATAAATCAGATGGAAAACTATATATTAACTATTATATATTAATATATACATATATATATATATATATATATAATATAAAAAGTATATTAAACATTTTGGTTTCTTTTGATTTAAACCAAAAAATGAATTACGTCAACCTAAAAATCAAAAATCGGACCGAAATACCAAATTTATGAAAAAATAAACCAAAATCGAACCGAAAATAAAAAGAAAATGAAACCAATAAACTAAAATAATTTGGTTCGGTTAGGTATTTCATTTTTCTGTATTTATTCCCACCCCTAGTAAATTCTTTAGCAACTAACCACGCCTATATTTGTTTAAGGTACCATCCAAATTTTTCTTTACTCAAAAAATCCACTTGTAACCAATTAAATTTTGCAATTTAGATCTTGGAACAAGTGTCCATGTCCCTTGTTGTTTCAAGGCAGTATATTCCTCCGTCATAGCAAATTTTCAGTCCGGGTCTTTAAGAGCTTAGGAAACATTCTTTGGTTTAGGTTTGTGGGAAGAACTAGATATGTGACATGGAGAGGATTTATTGGTGATTTGGGTAGAGAGGCAAACCTTGTTCACAATCCTGTGAATATTATTTTTAGAGTGGGTGGTCATAGAGTGAGAAGGTAGAACAGGTTGAGATTGAGTAACTTGGCTTGTGATAATGATGTTTTGATTACTTGAAGAAGTATTTAAAGCCGTAGTTTGCAATTGGCTTTCATTTTGGAAAGCATTAGGTAAGACACTAGAGAATAATGGAGGTACACTGATGGTACTTGAATTTGTACAACTAGATGAGGACCTATGTCCTGATGAGATTCCCATTAATTCATCTGATGAATGACCATCGCTCAGCGACGTCAAGCAGCAAGGAAAACTTTCATCAATAACCTGAGTAACCATAAAATGGGATGATTTAGTTGAAGAAGAGGAAACAATAGGTACAACAAAATGAGGAGCCCATGTCAAAAGTGTTTCTTCTGTCGGACGAGAAGCTGAGGAGGCTAGAGTAGAGAAAGGAAACTCATGCTCTACAAAGTTGACATGTCGAGAGATGAATATCTTAGATATGGAGGAATCAAATAACTTATAGGCACTTTGATGTGTAGAGTATCCCACAAATACACACAATTTAGAACGAGGCTCTAATTTATTTTGAGAATAAAAACGCAACCAAGAATAACATAAACAATAAAAGACTCGAAGCTTTCGATAATTTGGAGCACTACCAAATATATGAAAAATATGGAGACTCATTATGAAATAAAGGAGTCAGCATTCGATTAATAAGATATATAGCAAATTGAAAAGCAAATGACCAAAAAGATAAAGGAAGTTTGGTAGCATGAAGGAGGGTAATACCAATTTCCATAATATATCGATGAGGATGCTCAATAGTACAATTATGTTCGGGTGTGTGAAGAGGAGTTAAGCAATGAGAAATCCCATTGGAAGCAAAGAATTCTCAAAGATGAATAAGCTCACCACCGTTATCCAAGTAAAAGAAAACAATAGGTTTGTTGAAAAAAATTTCACCCATGAGTTTGAATTTTGGAAAAATTTGGGAAACTTCAGATTTCTTTTTTATGGGGAATAACCAAACATACTTTGAAAAGTGATCAATAAAAATAAGATAGTAGCAGAAACCATCGATAGATGGGATCATAGTAGGACCCCACACATTAGAATATATCATCTCCAATAGAGTAGAAGACTTTATTAAAGACACTGCAAATGGAGTTTTATGCATTTTATTACACTTGCTTGAATTACACAAAAAAAAGGTAGAGGAAACAGACTTGGCAGGAATGTCCAAGTAACTAAAAATTTGTTGTAACTAAGGAGAAGACAGATGACCAAGGCGACAATGCCAAGTTGAGACTGATGAGAGATGAATAGAATATGTCGAGTATGATGAAGTGGTAGATGCCAAAGACTTGGATTTGATAGGCCACTCATAAACTCCATCTTTAGGTTCCCCCACGACCAGCAATGCCCCCGTGAGACAATCCTTCACAACAAATGTAGATGGTGAGAATTCAATAGAAATATTGTTCTGATCACACAATTGATAAACGGAAATTAAATTCTTTTTTATTATTGGAACACGCAAAATATTAGATAGGCGAAGACGATGAATAGAAGTATTAAGAGTAGTGGAACCACTCTGTGTCACACTTAAATATTTACCATCACCAATCATAACATCAACACCATTATAATTAGAGTGGGGTGACAGATTTTGGAGGTCACTAGTAACATAATGAGATACTCCCGAATCAACCAACCAATCAGCAGAGCCAGCGAAAGATGAGGCATAGTTGGCGCGTGGTTTAGAGTTGCTTGTTGGATTTGAAGTTCCAGAAGATCCCATAAAGGGAGTGAACCATGGAAAAGCTACCTGTAATTTTTGGGATTTCTTAACAAGATGTCCAGGTTTGTCATAATATTGTCATATCACTCGAGTACTCCTTTTTGTTGTTCTGATTGTTGTTGTTTTGATAGTTATTATTCTGATTATTATGGTTACCAGAAATATTTGGGTGCTGAGAAGTGGACTGCCAATTTTTTCGCTGTTGCGAGAGTTATTTGAGTTACTCTTGGAAATAAAGTTTGTCGTGATTGGCATCGAAGAGGCAATACTCTGGCGAAAAAGATATACCTCATAGTCACATAATTTTTTGTGAAGTTCATCAAAAGTGATAGGTGAATCAAGGGTACAGAAAGAATCACAGATCCCTCGATATTCAGATGACAAACCATGGATCACGTGAAGAGTTTTATCATCCATGGTAAGAGCTGCTCCAGCAGAATTAAGTGTAGTAACCAATTACTTGATATGTTGAAGATATGATGACATGGATTGTGTATCTTTCATAGTTTGAGTAAGAGATTCCTTTAGATCCAAGAGTCTTGCACAAGAAGGTCTTGCATAAGTGTTATGTAGGGTGGTCCACACATTATAGGAGGTGTCCGCTGAAAGAACCAATGGAACTACCTCAAAGGATAAATATGCAACTAAGGCACCACGGATCAATTGATCTCGTCTATTCCAAAATTCAGAGGCCATTTATTGCATCATGGGGGATTAACAACATAGCTTGTGAATCCATATCCAATCAACAGTGAGCGCCACCAAGTGTACCAGATTTGATAATTTGACGGTGTAAGTTTGATAGGGGCTTGAGATAATGTATTTATTGATAAAAGTTATGGCTCTTGAGTGAGATTAGATGAAGGAGAAAGTGAAAAAGGTAGGTTTTTTTTTATTGTGGATGTATTTGGTGTTTGAGATATAAGTGTGGAAATAGAGTAGGTTGTCGTAATAGTGAGTTGCAGGGGGACGAAACACTAAATTTGTGTAGGCTTGAGATGTTATTAATAATGGAATGGTAAAGCTATTATTGATTGGTATTGGTGGAATAGTGGAAACAACTGATTCAGTTGTAATGAGAAGGGAAGCACTGGTGATGCTATTTTCTTCCATGAAAAATTCAAAAAGAAGAAAAAAATCAGTTGAATCCCCTCCAATTTTTTTTACTGTCGTATGGCTATGGCTCTTGATTCCATGAAAGAGTTACCTTGTAAATCTTTTTCATTCTCTATTGATGTACAATTGTCTCTAATTTATACGCGGAAGAGGACATTGACATGAAAGGAAATAAAGAACTAGTAAGAAAAATATTCACACTTACGGAAAGCTATTAATATACATTAAGAAGGAGATATGGCAGTGCACCACATAAGAAAACGATATTGAAGAGGTGGATTTGCAGAATAGGAATATAAAATATTCCTGATATCATCAGGCTTTTAACGCCACATGCCTTTACATGGTCCAAAAATTGCTTATTTGAGTTTTTATTTGAAATTTACTGTGCGTATGAAATTGATAATGATTATCATGAATATTTTGATATTTTATTTTATACATAATATATTTTTTATAAAATATTATATGTTATTACAGAGAGGTAATTTTACAAAAATGAGGGTTATGGTGGCACTTGTCGCGACGTACCTTGACAAGTAAGCCTATTATCCAAACTGATACAAAAAGAAGAAAAGACAGAAATATCCCAAGGCAAGGCTTCTAGAAAGAAGTCGAATCATATAAGTAATCATAATAATGTGAAAAGAACTTATCCAAAATACCAGTCATGCCCAAAACCAGGTGTCAATAGTGTAAGAACTACTAATATAATTCAAGAGTCAAATACATCGGAAAAATAAACATAATGGAATAATATCTGTCTCTGAATACTAATAAATACATAACTACTATAGAAAGATAGAGGTGAACTTCGAACGCATGAATGTCCAACCGCTACCTTGGAAGCTCCAACAATTGCCCGAATCAAGCAAGTTGAGACGCACTCGAGCTGGACCTGCAATGAAAGGGCGCAATAGGAATGAGTATGGTCCACTTGTACTCACTAGGTATCATCGACCGACTAAGCAAATTAGTAAATAAAGCATACAAAATATAATCTAAGGCACTTTACGTGTAATAAGAAAATGTCCCACAACGGTAGCCCACACCGCTTGC
The DNA here is from genome assembly GCA_030864225.1 of Capsicum baccatum var. pendulum. Classification (NCBI taxonomy): domain Eukaryota; kingdom Viridiplantae; phylum Streptophyta; class Magnoliopsida; order Solanales; family Solanaceae; genus Capsicum; species Capsicum baccatum. Next base: position 158,449,905 of record CM061561.1, on the reverse strand, counting down.
ACTAACAGTTCTAATATATATATATATATATATATCGCATATATTGCAACATCACAACTAGATAGAACACAAATATGTATTATATCACATATAAGTAGAACAAGAGGAAAATACATATACAAGTAAAAGAAGATAAGACAATTACACAAAGGGCAAGTCAATATGGCAATACAACACAATATAAACACAATAAAATAAGTGCAATATATATGATAATGATGATGCATGAGGTCGTCGCACAACCTCCGGGATCATCATACAATCCATGTATACACCTACGGAGGCAAGCCTCCCAAAGCAGGACCCATGGGGGGTTTTCAACCCGTATACAATCTACATATCTCATATATCTTTTTCAGCACATCCCTAAGAAAGGGTTTTATAAGGTGTTACAATATCTCCTCCCCGACATATTTCTCAAGGAGGGTTTTTAAGAAGGTGTTGTCAGTGTTACTTAGGTGTTGCCACGGTGGTACCAATGTTTCATGAATGAGTATGATATGAGGATGTAATTCTTAGAACCAATCGCAATGAGTATTTACATAATCAACCACATGATATATTTCCACAACCAACCATAATGATATATTTCCACAATCATGTGAGCCAATATTCACTCATTATATTCGTTTCATCCATGAATTTCCAAATTTCTCATATGTCAATAAAGTATGAATAAAATTACAATATACCAATGGTAACACATTAAACATTTTAACAACATAATACAATTATTCACATGTATTCAAGACTATCAATATCACATAGGACCCCATAAGGTCACACCTATCACATAATATCTCAATTTCGATAATTACATCATATATAGGCCCCACACGGGCACAACACATAGATAGTCATATTTTATGATTAGTTCACACTCTTAACATGTATTTTGTACCATTATTTACTACCCAACTCAGTCTGAAAAAGTTAAGCCATAACCTATCTCGAATGTCGAAACTGGTCCGCTACACTTTGAACACACGACCTTACCTTTCATGAATGATCCCAAACACTAATAAAAATATCAAATGTAAAATCTACGCATCAAAACAAAATCAACGACACTCATATTGACTATTTTTGGTTCGAGGTCAAAATGGACTCTCGAAATGGGTTTTCGAAAAAGAAGGGCAAAATCAAAACTTTACTTCAAATCAAGTCAAATCAAGTAAAAAATGAGGTTCAAATTGAAGAAAAATTATTTTTGAGCTTTACCGGGTGAAAATCTTTGAGATTCGGTTAAGATCAAGAAACCGAATTGTTTTAAGGGTTAAATTGATGAAAAGCTAGTAATTATAAGATAAAAATATCATTCAAGTGAAAAGGGGTAAAATTGGAGTTTAAAATCAAGCCCTAAGATTTTTGGGGTTTTGAAAAATTAATCAAGAAATTACTAAAAAAGAGGTGAATTCTTACCTTAAATCCATAATAGAATCAAGAAATAGATGTTAATCTAGCTATCCAAGCTCCCACAAGCTTCACTTTTATGATCCCATACTATTTTAGGGTTTAACTCTCAAGATGCAAGATAAAAAATGAGCAAATTGACCCAAAAACTGCTATAAATAGTGCAAATTTTCTGGTTCATGCACCAGATTTTCCCCTAAAATTCATCCCGAATTTCGACGGGGTGCCCGAAATTCATTCGGGGTCCAATACATGCAAACGAAATTTGCAACCATACTAAATTCGATGTTTCAAACGCGATAGCAATATCATATTTTCAAAAAAATATCGTTTTCACAGAGTTGACCCCGAAATCCGAAGTCACAATTTTCTAAATCGAGGATCGAAATGAGATTTAAAAGCTGTAAAATTGCACCAAACATGTCACTACCCTAAAATTGATGTTCTAGATCTGCTGGCAAAGTTAAATTTTCCATTCAAGGTCATTTCGACCAAATATGGGTCCACAGTTATATTTTTAATTTTCAACTTTCCGACCAATAGGTCGAAATAAGTTTGGGTGCACTGGGACACTAACCAAAGGTCTACGCAGCCTAAAATCAATATTCTGGAGCTGCTGGTGTAGTCCGTTTGGCCATCTATCGCACGAATCAAAAGATATCCACATAAGTCCAAAATAAGACTCTCGAAGTCATAAAAAACCACAATATCGCATAAATGATACCAAAATATATCGAAAATCATGTCAATCACTCCTACATCCCAGAAATACCATAATGTAACTACAGGGAGGGGTAAAATAGTCAAATCATAAAAAATCATAAATTTCACATATTTCATCAAATTTTTAGATTGTTAATCATCCACCACTAAAAATCTAGTTCGTCCTCAAACTAAGGCAAAGAAATACCTGAATCAATGAAGTGTTGAGGATAAGAACTATGCATATCAGACACGACCTCCTAAGTAGCTTCATCTACAGGTTGATGTCGCCATTAGACCACATGGATCACTCTAAAGTGCAACCACCTAACATCCTTAGCCAAAATGGAGATTGGCTCCTCAACAAATGACAACCGCTCATCTAGCTGAACTGACTCCCAACAAATAATATGAGATTAATCAAGAATATAGCGATGAATCATAGAAACATGAAAAACTGGATGAATAGCTGATAGATTAGAGGGAAAATCCAACTCATAAGCCACATTGATACGCCCAAATTACAACTCTCGTTAGAAAGTGTAAGCGGTCGCTGTCAAATATAGACCCCAACTAGGTTGGGTTCAAATCCCACAGGGAATACTGTGCAAACTAAGTGTTATGATTATTAACAGATTATTGATCGAAGATTCCTGATTAAAGGGGGGTTTTGAATTTGTAACAGTGTTTGAATAGTTGTAACAAGTAGAGTTTTATTGGAAGTACTAATTCAATGAGATAAAACAAACTAGTTCACCAAGATGTTCAAACAGATGGGATTGTGAATTATCTTAAATTCCCACTTTACAACTTCAATTGCAAGAGTTATTGAATTCTAAAGTTTACCCATTTGTTTCTCAACCTAAATGGGTAGTTTACCCTTTGATTCTTTCGAACTCAAGGAATATATGAACTTATTCAATTAATCTCTTATGTGAGTCAATCCTTGTTAAGGCATAAACTCATCACCCAAAGGTTAAGGCCTTTAGACTTCATGTAAACTCCTTCTTTTTCCAATATATACTTTTCTTCTCAGACAAGTAATGTTCTTGGGCTCATCCTTCAAGTTTGCAACCAAGAAAGGTCACTAACGTGAAGAAGGGTTTATACAATCTCAATTACATATGAAAATTAAGCATTTTTACAACCCCAATCAGCTACTTACATCAAGGATCCCATAACCCTAGTTATGGGAGTTCAGTCATATATCCCAAGAGAAGAAGAAGGGGAAATCATTGTGCTCTTCATAAGTGGATTCAAAGAATTACTTACAAAGATTACAATAGTTGCTCTTGAATCTTCAATGAAAATATGAATAAAGATAACTAGATCCACAATTCTAGCTTGAATCAGAGAATCATACGTACAATCAGGTTTCTGAACGGAAAATATGAAAAAAAGTTACCTAAATAAAACCTAAACTAGGTATTCATATGTTCCCAGGTACAGAGAATTTAAAATTCAAATTTATTAAAGCAGCGTCGAAGTTGACGGCCACGTTGATGTCCCGACAGAAGCCTGACGGTCTGTCATATGGACCATCGCTGAAGGTCCCAATTGGCTACTTTCTGGTTAAGTGGTGACGGTAAGGTTGGCATACTGTCGCTGCCCTGGCGGTCCATCACAAGAGCCATCGCTTGATCCTCTGAAAGGCCATTCTCTATTTCAGTCGACGGCTAAGTTGGCGATCCGTTAGAGATCTGGAAGACCGTTGCTTGGACGTCGCAGGGATCACTCAATTTTTCCTTTCTATTTAACTCTGACAGTCACCTAGACGGTTCGTTGCAATCTGACGGTCCGCCAGTTCGACCGTCAATGGCCTTTTTCGGTTAGTTTTCCAAGTTTCTTCTTCAGCTAACTCTTTGACCTGAAAACACTAAAATCTAGTATTAAATACAACATCAGTTACTTGAAAATACATAATTATCTCTATAAAAAGATGTAAAATATTTCGTAAAAAATCGAAACATCAACACCCTCAACTTAAGACAATTGTTGTTCCTCAAGCAACTTAGCACCAAACTGCATACATGAACAATACAATGACAGGCAATCGACTGTTGAACTAGATTTTACACAACCATTCACTTGCCATCTCATTCTTAAGAGCTCAACACATCAGGATCTACAACCAACATTATTTATAATTCAACACACACACAAACATGGATATGGTATCCTATAGAGATCAGCAAAACTAGGTGTAACTCAAGTTGCCCTCACAGCCAATGAAGTCCACCACTCATTATATCTTGTGGACAAAAGTCCAGACTCTCACACTCATCAAAGAAGTTACAAACATATGCTGCTTGTTTCACATGTTTCATCTCAAGGATAATTCTTCTTACCACTTCAACAACTAAATTCAACCTCTTACTAGAAATTCACTAGCGCACAATGCACCCATCCACTTATTTACCATCCTGACATTCAAGTCTATCATTATACCTAGGGGTGGGCGTGGTACGGTACGGTACAGTATTTTAAATTTTGGTACGGTAACTTCGGTTTTTGGTATTTAAAAGAATAATACCATTACCATACCAAATTAATTCAGTATGGTTTGATATTTTTAAATTTGGTTTCGGTATTTTACGGTATGGTAATTCGGTAACCATACTTTATTTGCTTTTGACTTACATATATTCATATAAAAAACTATAACTTTAAACTTTAAAAACGCCTCAAACATATCATACCAACAACTATTATTTGTTAATTAGTAACACAAATAGAATATTTCAATAATGATTGAGTAGTCTAAGATGCAAACTCTGAACAACATTACCTGAACTTAAGCATAGTACTCCTAAATAATAAGCTTCCAAAAAATTTATTTCTGAATAAAAGTTACTTTTATGTTCAATTGGCTAATGGATGATATATAAATATATTTAATAATCTTAAATATAATATATATGAGTTTTATATATTATTAAAAAACTTCAGTGCGGTATAAGTATTTCGATATTTATTGCATAAATATCAAATACCGTACCAAATACCATAATAATTTAAAAATCCTACCATATACCATACCAAATACCATAACATCCATACCGCGGTATAAATTTTTTTAATTTTGGTATGATATTCGGTATATACCATACCATGCCTACCCCTAATTATACCTACATATAAATTTTTGGTCAATCAACCTATTTTGGAATTTCACAATATTCTCTAACACCTCTTGTCAATAACAACTTCCAAACACGATCCCCAAGAAGAAACATATTGATCGTAATTTTTTTCGTCACCACTAAAAGGTTAGAACATGAGTACTTGAAGCATAAAAGAACACTATGTATAAATTTAACACTTACTGAGGCCTGAGGAATAGAATACCAAAAGCATGAATTCATTTAAGAGATCAAAACTAAGGACATACATAACATAATCTGATTTCGTGTATCATTAAGAGTGAAGCATAAGTACAGGGAACTGAGTGTACTATAAAGCATGAGTACATGAGTCATGAGCTGCATGACCTGAGTTTGGAGTTCATAAATTCATAAAATATGATTCGTACTGCTGAGTGAACTAGAACTCCTCATACTAGGAATTGGAAGCGTCATGATTTTTATGGCAAATGCATGAATATGAGTTATGATCATGGAGTTGACATATAAGGCATGAGTAGATATCGTGATGACTGGAATACAACACTTTGTACTGAGATAAAAATGGGTTGGATATCTTCCTCTTCTACTGTTGTTCTACAATATATAGGTATCACTACCAAAATCTGAGAGTCTGACTTGGTTCCTTGTTCTATCATTTGACCCTTAGCTTTAAGCCATCATTCTAAGTCTGTGGACCCCTTTAATAAACTCTAAATTGAACTACAACCACTTTAATCTAGAGTTCGAGATATAACAATACACATAAGTAATATACTTATCCTGAAAGACTACACCAGAAAGTGTAAAACCCGTTGCTAGTACTTTCTTCTATGATACAGCTTTTAACGTTCTATAGCCCTACTAGTCATCTTATTTACACCCTTCTGGATAATATACTTTCCCCACTAAACATATAATCTATCTTTTTTTCTTCATAGTCTACTAATATCATATCTCTAAACTTATATTTTTCCCTAAACCATGAGAATTACCATTACACCAACATACCCAACATCATCAACCTATAACCCATAACTTAGCTGATAAGAACATCATATACTATATAGCCTCATACATACTTAATAACTCAAGGGTACTATCTAAGCACACACACTGTTAAAACTTAGAAATAATACAATCCCATATCACCTTGGGTACACCTCTAGATCATACTTACATCATCATACTTAATTTTGAATCGACAAACTTAAATTCTTGCATACATTATTTCAAGCCTACTGGTTCACTTTTCAGACAATTAGCCCCATGGACACAAAATCTACTAAATCTAGATAAACATTATCCCAGTTTACTGTTGTTAAACTTTTAGGTTCATGTTTCTAACTCTAGATCATATGCTATCATAGGATTTTGAGAAGGGACATGAAAGCACATCTAACTTTAGCTTAATGCACAATTTTTCATAATCATGAATGAAATCTTTCATAATTTAAGACATAATGGCATTGATGGAATACTTTCGAGCCTGTGTGTAATCCCATAACTGTTTATAGGGTCTGCCTGAGAAAACTCTATCTATAAGGATTTAAGCTTGGCTATTTCTGTTGGCTTGAAAATAAGGTAGAGTTGGAATGAATGAAGAAAGACGAGAATCTATATAAGTTTTCTTAGAGAATATTTCTACAGCACGATCTGAGATATGAAAGAAGAGAAACATTTCTTAAATACTCTATACCCTCTCGAAGAAAAATACAGATGTCTCCGTACTATTCTGTAAGACTCTACTAGACACGGCTTCATAGACATCCTAGGACACTCAAACCTTGTGCTCTGATACCAAGTTTTTCACGACCCAAGACCACCCCTAGTCGTAACACGGTGCTTGGAACCACAAGTGATCCCAAGCTAATCCTTGATCTGACATACTACTTGAGCAACTAATTTAAATTGTATAAAAGCTAAATTTACTGAGCGAAAATATAATCATAAGAAAGTCTATGCAATACTGATAAACTTTACGACATGATAAAACTGAAGAAAGAAACTTGAATTACATGTAATAACTCTGACTTACTATCTATGAAACCTCTACTATACTAACTATAAATAGATGTGACATGACTCCAACTACCACTAATCAATACGTATGAATAATAACAATATAGTACATGAACTACAACTGACTCGAGTCCCCAAAATAAGAGAACTCTTCACCCGCTGGCTAGAAGCGGCAAACTGTTTGATTATGATGTGCGGGCTGCAACTGGTACCTACATTATGAGATAATGTATCACATACACATATATTTGGATCAGTACTTCAGAATATAATGAGTATATGGAGACATGCACTAAATCATGAAAATATTTAAAGCATGCTTTAAAACTAAGGATATAAGTTATTTGCTGAAACATACATTTAAAACATGGTTGTACGTGAAAATGGTGAGTCATAGTGAGATTTATAAATCATAAGCAGAAAATAATTCTATAAGTTGGGAAGTGGTAGAAATATAAATACTGCATGTAAGTCTCATGTAAAGCTGAATACACTATAAAACTAAACTAAGGATCATGTATGGATACTGAGCATAAAAATATGAACATGTAAAATTGAAAATGCACAAACAAGTATAGCATGTACTAACATGATCTGAATAACATGAATAATCTGTAAAGCTGGCTGAATAATTACTGAAATCTGATTACTTGGTCAAGCAAAATTAAATTAAGATAAAATAAATGATGACTGAAAAACTCTGGGAGTTATCATGTAACCGACGTCCCCTAATCTAAGCAAATAAAGGTTCAACTTGTAACCCTAGTTAGAAGGGTGTCAGTACCTTACCATTGGTACTAACACATGGCTGTGGGGATTCACTAAACTGATGTCCCAAAGGATTAGGGAGTCACCCTCTACTGGAAGATGCCCCTAAAAGAGTGTCCACCCTTCACTGACAGGAAGACTTCTCATACCTATGCTGGCTACATAGTTCTGGAACTCAAGTACTGCTACTAAAGGTCACACCCTCTACTGGCAGGTGAGCCCCTATCCCTGGGTTCACTCGGTTCTAAATCCTACTCCTAACCGAATGACACTTGTATTAGTATGGGTCTAACATAATGCGGTACTGTACTGATAAGTGCTTAACATGAACATGGTAGTCTGAATAAAGTAATAAAACATGGTTGTCTGATTTGTCACTTGAAAACAAAAACATATAAAAACACATTGGTATCAGGTGTTCATAACCCGTCACTACTAAATAATTACTAAAATACAATAACAACACTTGGAACACTGGTAGAAAGTAGTAATTTAGAGACCCAAAACATATTTCATTACAATACATAAAGGAGACACATGAATCTGAACATAGGAATGAGATAAACTTGGAAGGATAACAATTTTACATGGTTCAATTCATAACTTAATGATTTAACATGAAATCAATAGAGTATGACATGGAAAATTTAAATTAAAAGCATAAAATAACTTAATTCACATTGAGACACATAGTGACATAGCTCAAATTCAAATTACTAAGAAAATACATGGATTAAATTCATTATTAACATGGATAATTTCATAAAAGAATGAGAATTTCATACTTTAATAAAATGGGGATTTTTGGGACTCAATGGGTGGAAGGAACTCATTTATGAATACCTCACATACCTTAAAGTTCTTGGCTTGGAGAAGTAAACTTGACCTTTTAGACTTGGGAGATGATCTTAAGAAAAAACCCTAATCTTGTTCTTGAGAATGGAAATAGGGATTTTGTGTTGGTTAATTGATGGAAAAGAGAGGAAAAATATTTCCCCTTGGGGTTAAATGTCTTGGGTTGGGAGTTATAAGGAGAGAAAAGACCAAAATAACCCTTAGAAACCTTCTGGGAGTCATTTGGAAACCCCAACGTGTTTGAGTACGGGTCATACCTTGAGTCATCACCAGGAGGATAAATTTCTACCCCGACTGTTGTGGGTACGACTCCTCATGATGACTCATATGGTCTGCTTGTGAGTCATCATCAATAAGTCGTATCCATTGGCAGCATTGACAATGCTTCAGTAATTTGGCCATAACTTTTCACCCCGATATCGTATTAAGGAAAAATCAATATCGTTGGAAAGATAATTTAATTATATATTTGTTAGTGGTCTTGAGATCAGAAATTCTAAGTAGAGTAGAAGTTATGCTCATTTGAAGATGATGATAGTTATATACATCCCAAGAACTTAATCGCTAAGGAATGTTTTGACTTTTCTATAAGCTAGAAGCTATTTGAGGACTTAATGTATGCTCAAGTAAATTATAAATCTATCAAAAAATAAGGCTTGATTCTTGGACCGTTTACTAGTCAAGATATGGGTCATATCTTATGACTCATAACAAATCATTACGACTTATAGCCACCATTTGTAACTTGGACAGAAACTTAGGGAACTTACACTGCTGACAATACAACTTATCTTCATACGACTCGTACCTTACTTGAAGACTTCTAGGGTCAACTCATAACTTGAATAGAACTCAAATTATCCCACACTAACATGGGTATGACTTGCTACATATGACTTATATCTAACGTGTATAACTCAATGGACTAAGTCATATGATGTACAAAAGCTTTCAAACACGGGGTATTACAATTTACCTTGGCCTTTCGTATCTTGGGATATGGATGTTATTGGACCAATAGATCCACTAGAGTCAAATGGGCATTGATTTATTTTTGTTGTAATTGATTACTTCACCAAGTGGGTGAAAGATGCCTCTTATAGAGTGTGACCAAGAAGGTAGTTGTAGATTTTGTCAAGAATAACCTAATTTGTCAATTTAGAGTATCACAATTAATCATTACTAATTATTCAATTATATATCTGTTGGTGGGTCTTGAGATCAGAACTTCTTAGTAGAATAGAAGTTATGCTCATTTGAAGATGACGATAGTTATGTACATCCCAAGAATTTAATCGCTAAGGAATGTTTTGACTTGTCTATAAGCTAGAAGCTATTTGAGGACTTAATATATGCTCAAGTAAATTATAAAGCTATCAAAAAATGAGGCTTGATTCTTGGACCATTTACTAGTCAGGATAGGGTCATATCTTACGACTTGTATCCACCACTTGTAACTTGGACAGAAACTTAGGGGACCTACACTACTGACAATACGACTTATCTTTATAGGACTCATACCTTACTTAAAGACTTCTAGGGTAAACTCATAACTTAAATAGAACTCAAATTATCCCACACTGGTACTGGTACGAGTTGCTACATATGACTCATATCTAATGTGTACGACTCAATGGACTAAGTCGTATGATGTATAGAGGCTTTCAAACACGGGGTATTAAGTTCACCTTGGCCTTTCGTATCTTGGGATATGGATGATATCGAACCAATAGAGCTACCAGCGTCAAATGGGCATTGATTCATTTTTGTTGCAATTGATTAATTCACCAAGTGGGTGAAAGATGCCTCTTATAAAGCCGTGACCAAGAAGGTACTTGCAGATTTTGTCAAGAATAACCTGATTTGTCGATTTGGAGAGTTACAACCAATCGATTTGGTAGTTGTGACTCCTTAGTTACTTATTTATGGGAATGAAACTGTTATACTTGCCGAGGTTAAAATAGTTTCCTTAAGGATTATTCAAGAAGACGGATTAAGCAACGAAGAATGGGTTTGTGCTCGCTATGAACAACTCACGCACAAACTCTCTGAATCCTTCCAGTTGGTAGTTTATATATATAAAAGTAGGTGTAAAATAGTAATATAAGAAAAAATCGAAATCAACTAATAACTCGATAATTTTTCTTATAAAATCATTAAAAATCGTTAACCCAATAAACTAATAACATTTTTATCAGTTCGATTTATTGGTTGGTTCTATTTTTGCACATCCCTAGAGAAAATACATTGTTGAGTAGTCTATGTACTTGGTGTATTTTAGCAAGATCCAATTTTTATTTGCCACATGTTCTTGAGTACTTCTTGAGCTTGTGTAGCAAACTCGTGGAAACACCAAAGCAACTTGGTCTGCTAATTAAGCCCCCTAGGCCCTAGTGATTACCCCCCTAAAACTGAATCTTATGGAGTTGTTTGATCAGTTTTTTACATAATTAATATTTTGTAATATATTTTATTATCATGTATAGTATAAATTTTAATATATTACCACTTATAACTTATCTTTGGCTTTAATAATAGGATTATGCTTCACTTCTTTTTCACTCCATCTCCTCAACCTTGTCTCTTCCTCTCTTCTATCATTTTATCTTCTCCGGCGAACTCACGACGTCAGAGTGGTCTCTTTATCTTTTATTGCTTCGCCGAACACTAATAGCCAGTCATTTCCCTTTTTGCACAATCATCGTCAAAGCTCTGACTCTGACAGCCACCACATACATATCAAAACCATAATGGAGCAAGCCAAAATTGATGAATTTTGACAAAGTTGTTTGGTGATGAAGGAGAAATGGAGTGGGTAGTGAAATTATTAGTTGCTCAGGTAATGTGAGTTCGACGGAGAAGACGAGAGTTGTTTGGTGACTGATTCGCTGGATGAAGTTAATTCTGAAGGTGAATTTTGTTCAAACAAATGATGGGTGGTAGTAATGGTGTATATCTATCTGGAGTTTGGTGGTGGTGATGGAGCTCTGGCCAGAGTTTGAGGGTGGTAATAGGATTCTTGCATAAAAAATGGAAAAAAGGGAGGTGATGATTTACTAATGATGGTGGTGGAGCTCTGGCCGGAGTTTGTTGGTGGTGACGAAGCTTTGACTGGAGTTTAGTGGTGTTGATGGGGTTCTTACCAAAAAAAAAAAATGGAGGCGATGGATCGTTGATGGCGGTGGTACGGTGGAGCTTTGGCCGAAGTTTAGTGACTTGAAAATGTTTAAGTCTAGTTACTTGAAAGGTGAACTTGTGTTTTGAATTTAGTTAAGTGTGTTCACTTGAGAAGTGCATTAGCAATTTCAAAATGTTTAAGTGTAGGTACGTGAAATGTGAGTTTGTATTTTGAATTTAGTTAAGTGTGGTCACTTGAGAAGTGAATTAGTGACTTGAAAATATTTAAGTGTAGTAGCCTGAAAGGTGAACTTGTGTTTTGAATTTAGTTAAGTGTGGTCACTTGAGAAGTGAATTAGTGACTTGAAAATAGTTTAGTGTAGTTACTTGAAAGTAGAACTATTGTTTTGAATATAGTTAAGAGTGGTCACTTGAAAATGTGAATTAGTGATTTAAAAATAGTTTAGTATAGTCGTTTGAAATGTGAACTTGTGTTTTGAATATAGTTAAGTATGAATTAGACTTTAAAATGTTTAAGTGTATGGACTTGAATTATGAATTAGTGACTTGTGTTTTGAAATTAGGTACTTGAAATGTGAACTTGTGTTTTGAATTTAGTTAAGTGTGGTCACTTGAAAATATGAATTAATGATTTGAAAATGGCTTAGTGTAGTCGCTTGAAATGTGAATTCATGACTTGAAAATAGTTAAGTGTTGTCACTTGAGAAGTGAATTAGTGACTTGTGTTTTGAACTTAGTTACTTGAAAAGTGAACTTGTGTTTTGAATTTAGTTAAGTGTGGTCACTTGAGAAGTGAATTAGTGACTTCAAAATTTTGAAGTGTAGGTACTTGAAATGTGAACTTGTGTTGAATTTAGTTAAGTGTGGTCCCTTGAGAAGTGAATTGGTGACTTGAAAATGTTTAAGTGTAGTTAATAGAAAGACGAACTTGTATTTTGAATTTAGTTAAGTGTGGTCACTTGAAAATGAGAATTAGTTATTTGAAAATGGTTTAGTGTAGTCACTTGAAATATGAATTTGTGACATGAACTAATTACTTGAATGTGATTGATTGTGTAGATGGAACCTGATTATTAGAAATAATAACCAGGAAAATCGACCAAAAGTGGTAGGTTTTTCAAAATATTTTCAGAAAAAACGTCCACTTGTGGTCGGTAATCTGGAAATTCATAGAAAAGCGACCACATGTGGTCATTTTTTAAAAAATTATCGACCACATGTGGTCGCTTTTCTAGAATTTTTTTTTAAAAAGACCACATTCTGGATTTTTTTTAATAACTAATTGTTTAAATATTTTTAAATAAAAAAGCGACCACATGTGGTTGCTTTTGTTTAAATTAATAAATTAAATATATAAGAAAGTGGTCGGTTTTCTTTAAAAACTAGATAAATATGCCCGTGTGTTACATGGGCCCAACACGTATAGTAGAATATATAAAATGAAAATGTAACAGTAAGGGACTGTCCCATTAGATTTGATCAGTTGATGAAAAAGATCTCAAATGTATGTTTTATACAATCGTTGGAATAACATACTACGGGATGCTCACTTTCACATATGATAGTGATTGTAGTCTATTAACATTGATACAGATAATATTTATAAATTCTACAATAGGCGATGCATTTTTGCTGTTGTGATCAATCTCTGGGGCATTTACGATCAAACACTTGTTAAATTATAGGTAAAGATTAAATTAGTTAAGAAGATCAAAATGTGATAATAAAATAAATCTTTATTCAACAAAGACAAACATAATAGTTATTTGAATAAAAGTTCGAATAACCTACTATTATGGTATCAGAATGAAAATCTATTTGTAAATTGAAAGAATTACATTGTAGGTAGCATTAGTAACACTGTACGTATCTCTTTGTTTTAAAAATTTTGGATAAACATTTACATACCTATTGGCAAAGTAGTTGCATTGTTGGGAAATACTGATACCATTGACACCCATAAATGCTAACGAACTCAACTCCCATATGATGAAACCAAATGTAAAAGCCACAAGCAACAACCTGAGACAATCATCACAGAAATAAATTAAGAATCAATAGACATTTCATATGTTGTTCCACCACAAGCACCACAAATAGAATTAGACAACACACTACAACAACAATGACAACAATGACAAGTCAATAGTAACAACAAATTTGCCAAAGTAACTCTTGTAGTAGTATCACTTTCTAGGTTAATTCTTTTTTGTTTTTTGTTATATAATGTTTTATTTTTGTTGCTACTTACATGACATGGATAATACAGTATTAAAGTGACATGTACAAGGTCTATACACATTTCACATGGAAAATTTTCAGCCAGTTTTGCTTAGACTTACATTATGTTTTTGCTTCTTGTAAATAGACAAATAGTATACTTAACATAGAAGTGATTTTTTTTTAACTTCCCTCACTTTTCACAAGTATTATTGACTCTTGCTAATTTTTCCTCTAGCATTCTACGTGGCAATTTATGTACTACACTCTGAACTCGTACTGGAATAAAATACCCGCCAACACAATGACGTACATCCTATTTAAGTTTATATGTTGTGGTACCCTTGAATTATGACATTGGTTCTAAGTTTGGACATGTTGTAGGTTTGGACATGTTGTAGAATAAGATTGAAAATAAGACAGTAAAAACCATAAAACATACACTACATTAGATAATATATCAAATCAAATTTGTATCCTTTCCTTTCTTCTATTTTCAAGTGAGGAAGTTTCCCATGAAAGATTAGAAGACCTATAAATATACATGGTTTACAATGATTATTATTTCACAACCTGTAGCCTTATCTGTATTTTTTTCCTACAATTAACGACATACATCCATAAAACTTGTTTGGAATTACCCAAAGTCAGGTTATTAAGATATATCTTCTAGTCTATCCTTATTTTTATTTTCTCATTTTTTTTAGAGAAAACACCCACAAAATAATCATTCATGCACAATAGCAGGTTAGTACAAACATCAGAACTTTTGAGTCATAAATAAACAATATAAGCTCACTAATTAGAATCAACAAAAAAATCATAGCTCAAGTTTTGTATTTCATTACTTGTAATTAATAAGCAGTGACAATCCCAAACAGTTGTGATAATTAGACATGACATCTTCTTAATCGAATCAGAGCAGACACAAAGCCTAACAAGTAGGAGATTAACCAAAGCTGATGCCATACCATGCAGCACAATAGCTTATTGAGTTATTAGCCCAATAAATTCAGAACACCATGAATTGAAGGCATTTGGAGTCAAAACACATGCTTACCTCACGGAATGTCATTAGCCTGGGCTTATCTCCAACTTATGGCATTTGATTATAAATAATGTGTGCAACAGGCAATTTAGCATTGGCACCATCTCGTGATAATATACAGCTTCGGTTAATAACTTTACCCATCCATGCACTTCCAGATTTCTCATATGTATGGGAGTATGGATCAAAATAAAAGTAGGCAATTGGAGTTCGAGAGGAATCATTCACGTGGTACAACCGTACATCATGGTTCCAAACGTAGAAATTACACACATTGATGAACAATATTATTTGGCACTGCATATAGGAGCATGAACAAAGGTAAAAGAAAAGGCAAATGAACTAAGTCTTACCAGAGCGAATCCATCAGTAGGCTCAACATTGATACCAAACAACATGTTTACAAGGTTAAAAAAAACATCCATAACTCTAGGCAACGAAAAGTAGGGTCATACTTCTTCCTGCAACTAAGCAACATGCGAACTCAGAGCTGCACACAAGCGTCCAAAGGAAGTTCTATAGTATCTAACATTTACTAAATGCTAGAGGTAGTGATCTATTAACAAAGAAGGGGCTTATTTTAAAACTTTACTTACTAACTGGTGAAATGAAAAAGAGAATGGGACTTGTGTTGATATTACTAATGTAGGTACTAAAAACAATTGTTGCTAAGATAAACAATGTTATACGTATGCATTGAAATACAACATATTGAAACTAAATTATATATTCTACTTAGCAAGATATTAATGGTCTAAAACTATCAGGATGGGTATATTCCTTGCCATTTTTTCAACTCAAATTATTATAAAATTTGGTTTAAGAAAGGATGGTCGGGAAGCATAAGGCTTTGATCATACTTGTTGACTATCAATAAATAGACATCACAAGAAAGACATATGAAAACATGTATGGATAAAAATAATCACATCTCGACATCCACACGCACATCGTTTATTATTTTCAATCAACACTATCAAGTATCTGATATTGGTTGACAAAGAGGGTTGTCTACTTTTATGTCCTGGGAAAGTCCTTGCCTCTTAAGCTAGATTTTGGTTTAAGTTAGACCCAAGGTTCATTTTTGATTGAACAAAAAAAGGAGGAAGAAATACAGAGAGACGACCCAACTTCTTTATGAATGATACCATATATGTTTGTACAAGCTCATTTACGGAAAGAATTAGGAGATATCTTTCTTTACCAACTAAATATTGACACTGAGCAGCCTTGGATGGATACTGTACAACACATCCCCAATAAATATTTTGATACTCTTCTAAAATACAGGTATTGAATTTATTACACAAATCTGAGCATACTATCTTAAACAATTCTATAAATTTTCACTAACCTCCAAGATACTTGCTCTTCGCAATAGATAATTTCTGAGCATCAGCAGACCTGGAAGATTAAAATAAGAAATTTACAACAAAATTCTCATTGTCACCAACAATTACCAAAAATCTAGGACAAGATAAAACAAAAAAAATGGCAATGTCTTACAGAATATCAACATTGCCGGGAGGAGCGACAGCATGGAAAACGTCCAATTCAGTCAGTTCATAATCTGGATTTTGATCTTCTCTTCTTTCTTTAGCTCTGTCTCTGTACTTAGGCAGCTCCGCTTCTTCAGCCTTCTCTTCTCTATAACAAACAATTACGGAGCTATTAAATTTCAATTCAGATTCACTAAAAATCGAAGGCAAGGACAGGGGAAAAAAACCTTACTTGTTGCGATGAACTATCTTTTCCTTGTGATTTCGTTTGGAGGAAGACATATAATAATTATTCCTTAAAAATAGGATTGTTCCTTGAAGGAGAAGGAAAAAGATAGAGAAGAAAGGTACAGTGCTGCGGTTCATCTAGAAATGTTTTTGCTGTGGTGAGGATAGGAAATATCATCCACATATAATGACCATTTTGCCCTCAATAATGTACTTATGTACCATTCTGCCTTTGGTTGTCCTTATCACTGCCTCTTCTATATAGTAAAAATTTATTTTATTAAATTTATATAAGCGACCACTAGTGGTTGCTTTTTTGAATTAAAAAATTAATAATATTTTTTTTAATAATGAATATTGAATTATAAATATATATATATTTTAAAAGAAAAGCAACTACCGTTTTTGAGATCACACCTTGTAGTTACTTTTTTGGTCGCAAAAACAGAAAAAGCAACCACATGTGGTCGCTTTTTGTGGTCACTTTTCCTATTTTTTTCTAGTAGTGGGTGGAGCTTTGGCCGAAGTTTAGTGGTGCTGACAAAAAAAAGGTGGTGTACGGTGGTGGCTGCACTGTGATGTGTATTAAAATTATATTAAATAAAAGTGATCTATGTAATACAATTCGAATTCAATATTATAATTTTTTATTAATTCTAAAGTTGTTATTTATAACAAATATAATATATTTTAACGACGTAAAACTAATTTAAATTGTAATGGAATGTTTTAAATTCACGTCAAATATTTGTAATCCACTTTATTAAAAGAATTTCAGTTATATATATTCACCACATATATTGAAATAATATGGATAATGAATTCAAAATGTATTAAATTTGTTGCTTATTTTTGTCTCATTATCGAAATCCAAAGCATATTATAATCAAATTTGAAATATTTAAATGCTATTCAAGTTAGTTTATGTATTATTGCATTAAAAATTTAATTTAAAAAGTATTATATATGTATTTAGCTATTTTTATTAAAAAAGTTGTGTTATCCACTCTAAGAATAAAAATTTACTGTAATTGATAAAAAAAGGCTACATATTTATATTATTTATGTTAAAACCCCTTGTTTGATACATCGAAGGGGTAAGTAGAGATATTTTATTGGACTATTTTACCTCACGTTTTACATAGCTAGCGTAGTAGCTTCATCATTTTATTACAACTGATAAAGTTAAATAGTTCTGAAATTCGTTAATACCTCACACCAAGTATGAGGTAAAGTTAATTCTAAATTTTATTCTAAGATTATTTTTCTTGTCCATATACGAAATGATCCATGCACACCGAAATCTATGGTTAAGAACTAAAACAAATCTTAGTAATTGAAATATTTAACTGCATCAAGTGTTTAGAATGACTAAATACGATTTAATTATTATAATTGAGTTAATAAAGTAAAAATTATATATTAATCACTATTTTAAAAGATGTTTTTTTGGGCAAGTCAGTGTGGGGCGTAGAAAAAATGTATCAAGGTGATACGTGGGATGAGACTGTAGGGGTGTTCATGGTTCGATTTTAGATTGATTTTTTATTAGAACCAAAGTCAAATAAATTTACTCATTTTTAAAGAGTTATTTGTTGTTGGTTTGATTCGATTTTTCAGTTTATAACTAGCGAATGATAAATTGATAATAGTAAAATAACTAACACACGGGACAACTATTTCAAATAAACGTTATGAATCAATAAGTTTCTTTCTA
Organism: Capsicum baccatum var. pendulum; assembly: GCA_030864225.1. Taxonomy (NCBI): domain Eukaryota; kingdom Viridiplantae; phylum Streptophyta; class Magnoliopsida; order Solanales; family Solanaceae; genus Capsicum; species Capsicum baccatum. The sequence continues at coordinate 158,431,173 of CM061561.1, read as the reverse complement.
TTATCACAAGATGAATGTTACTGAATCATCTATTATTTTTTAGTATTATTTTAAAATTTTAGCATGTCTACGTTGCATAACAGTAAAGACAATGTACATAAATAATATACAACTTTAAGAAGGCATTTGGACATACGATTTCATGCTTGTGATATGAAATCATGAGATTAAATTACCATTTGGTGATGCGATTTCATCTCATGATTTCATATCATGACATAAAATCTCAAATTCTTCAAAAAATATGATTTGAGATTTTCTAAACACAAAAATTAACTCACAAGTTCATATTTTGTAGAAAGAACCCCATCATTTATATTTGCCTACCATTTATATCATATATATGCAAATAAAATTTATAGGTCATATTTTACCAATCTTTAAAATATTTTTATCTCATTTAACAATTACTCTCACCAACATATACCCCGTTTGGTTTTGAGAAATATTCAGCTTTTTTTTTTTTTTTTGAAAAATCTTTTCATTTTTTTTAGAAAATGATGTTTGGCCATAAAGGCTACAAATACAACTTGAAGTTTTTTTTGAAAAAATGAAAATAAGTCTTAACATGTCTTCACTTTTTTCTAATTTCAACTTCACCTTTATAGTTAAAAAAATCTCTCCAAAAAGATATAGCCAAACACAATTCTGACTCCGACTTCAATTTTATTTTTTATAATTTACATGTCCAAAAGCCTATAAAATGTATTATTACTTTAAATCAATTCCTATTTTATCATTTATTATTCACCAAGTTTATCATTTGATCAATAAATCTTGATTTTTTTAGAATGTTTGTTATAAACGTTTGCTTATTTGGTAAGATTGTATAAAGAATTTAGGCAATTTTGATAGTTTTCACAACTTATGAATTTTTTTTTATTTATAAGAAAAAAATACAACTTAAAATCCCAAATTGCATGTCAAAACAAAATTTCAACTTCATCTCATATGATTTCAAATCATGAATTTCATCTCACATGGTCAAACGGGCCCTAAATATGATGGTCAACCCTGCAGAAGCATCAAAGGGGCTCAAGCCTTTGAAGAGTATATGAAAGTCTTGACAAAGAAAAATAAAAATTGGCCATACACCTCATCAATTTACATAATTAAACTTAAAGAGTATTTATTTGAGTATATTTTGAAAAATACGATTAAATCTTATGCCTTGTCAGGAAAATAGGAAGAACGTGAATGAGGATCCATAATAATTCTATTTCAGAAAACATGAAAAAAATTGTCTGACTTGCAGAATGGTCCATAACCTATGACGACAAGTATAGTTTTGGGATATGTGTTATCTGAACCTATACCCTTCTCGATGTTAAATAGTCCCCTCAAAACATATATATGCTCATATTGTACTCTGCAAATAAGCTGAAAATCATTTGATTGAGCTATTGGCTCAAATTCATATTACTCTATGCTAGAGAGTTCTTACACTCAAATTCATAAAAGGCATGTACATGACTCCTTTCGCTCTATTTCAATGAAAATACCGAGTTTAGGTATTTTCTTTTAACTAAAGACATATTACTTTCACATGCCGAAATTCATTAAGTGAACTTGTAATTCTTCACATAATTTCATAAAATATGAGATTTCGTAAACATGAGGGTTCATACACATTAGGAAAAATTCAAAATCATGAGATAACTTTTGCAAAACCTAAGATGGCTTTCACGCTTTTGAAACAAATTCTATAAAAAACAGGATATACAATCAAAGGACGAATCCGAATTATGATATTTCTAAGATTTCATGAAGGATTCAAAGAGTATCATCAATAGATAAAGAAACTAGATTCTAGGATTCAATTTAAAAATCTTAACTTTAATTTCTTTACTAAACCAAAATTGAGACAGACTTATGGAGAATAGCAGAATTTCCAAACTAAAGGTTAGTCTTACATACCTTGAAAAAGAACTTGAGGATTCTCTTGCTAGAACCTTTGAAACCTTTAAGTGAGTCTGGAAAGAGAAGAGAGGAGTAATATAGTCATTTGATATATTCTAATTGTTTTCTACAAATAAGGAAGGTTAAAAGTTGTATGTTGGGATTTTAAATTATAAGTAGGACAAAAATGTCCTTATTAGATGAAATGGGAAAATACCAATTTGAAAATATCGGTGTGCACCACACAATCCAAAGCATTGTCTGGGTTGTGCACCACAATGCCCTAGCGTGCTAGGGGAGTGTGATACGACCCTCAACGCGAAGGATGAGTTAATTTCAGGTCCTTTGGAGTTTAAAAAGAGGTTGAGCCTTTAGTGCGGGGACTTCCTGATGCGATGGTCTGACTATTTCACGTACTTAGGACTTTCGTTTAAATCTCTGAACTCATTCCAAATGATTTCTAACTGATTTAAAGGTCGTATATCTTGATTTTCAAACTAAAAAATAACATAAGAAACTATACAAACATGATAAGAATTTGTAGGGCATTACACTCCATTTGATGGGGGATGTTGTCGAAACTTCTAACGGATTCTCTGTTGGGGAGCTAATGTTAGAGGAATAAAGATAAAGAGAAACAAAATAATTAAAAATAAATATTTATCTAAGTCTGTTTGGGTGTTTTACAGGAATATATCAAGTATGTGGACGATCGAGTTTATTCTTTGGATCTTCCCAGATGGGCCAATATATTTACATCGGGTCTTTTGAGACAACGAATCACAAACATTTGCATTTGTTGGCTTGAACAAACACTACTAAATTGAAGATAAAATTTTCTAGAAGATATACAACTGTAGATTCATTGTAGCTGTAATTTTAAGTTTGTTGAAATTTTTTGACATTTTATGTATCAACAATTGTAAATATATGGGCGTTACATTCTATAGATGTATATATTAGGGGCGTCATATTTTATAGATGTATGTATATGAGAGTCACATTCTATAAAATGAGGATTGAAGGAGAATGAAATTCATATACTTTCCTTTCTAGAGTATTTTCTTGCTATTTTTTCAGATAGCTTATCTCCGGAAAGGAGTCCGGTTGGCTGCCTAATTATAGAACAACTTTACTCAGATCAATAGTAAATTGCCCCTACTCATACATAGGATCGCCCTTCTCAATTTCCCCTAATCGCCATAGGCATTTCTCCAATTTTAACCCATCCTTTTACAAGATGCGATTTTTTCACATATGGTAATGTTACATAATCTTTTGACTAGTTAAACAACACTATTAGCCATTTTATGTATTAACAGCTGTATATATAGGAGTGTTACATTCTATAAAATGAAGATCAAAGAATAATGAAATTCATATACATTCCTTTCTAGAGTACTTTCTTTTTATTTCTTTCTTTCAGACTTTAGTCAAATCAACAATAAATCACCTCAACTCACACCGAATACCGTCCTTTCCAATTTTCCTCAACGAAGCATCTCTCCAATTTTGACTCATCCTATTTACTACAAACATGATTTTTTTTCACTTAAGGTAACGTTACATAAATATTTCGAATAGCCAAACAATACTATTAGACATCTTTTTATAATTCATGAAAATGAAAAGTATGAAGAAAAAAATAAGTATAAATAACATAAATACCAACCATTTTGGAAGTAATTATACTTTTTTTATTTTTTTAATTACTTTACTCTCTCTCTATTAATATACATAACATAGCCGATATATACATAACATTCTGTGTATATATTGAGATTTTTGTAATACTTTTAGGGAATTGAAATTTTTTGTAATATTAAAAATATAATTTATCTATTTGTGTAATTTAAAAAAAAATATAAATTGTTGGAGTTGGGCCAGAGCTCTTAGCCGCCAGGCGTAATAGTCCTATGGTCCTGTCTATATTCGTCTTCGTGGGTTCAATTTTTTCCTCTTACTTCCCAAGTTTCTGGGCAAAACCCCTCCCCCCCCCCCCCCCCAACCCAAAACCAAAAATTAGTAAAAGTAACAAAATCAAATATCAAAAATCAAAATCAAATCCCAACTCTTCATTTTCCTTCTCTTTCTCTCTTTACACTTTCTCTCTCTTCCTTCATCAATGGTGTACCTGAAAAACTCCACTGTTCTTCAGCCGCCACTTCTACTTCTTCCAACAAACGTAGCTTAAAGCCTTATACCAATTTTTGTAAGTATTTTTTTTTCCGCGAAAGCGTTTCTACTATTTATCTGCGTCGAGTTTTTGAACTTCCGTTATTTCTGCTGCGTATAATATACGTAACTTATACTGTTTTATTTATTTATTTGTATTTTTGTTTTTCAATATTTTTGTTGTGGTATTTTGTATATTATGAGTTTGTTAAATTAATTCGAATTTTCTGCGATTTAGTTTTGATTTTTGTTTGTGAGTTTAAGTGGTGGAAATGAGAATTGGATACTGTAAATTAGGTACTTTGTTTAATTTGAATGATCATTATAGGTTAAAGTTGGATTTAAGTGTAGGTCAAAGCGAAAAAATGAATTCGTGTTTAAGTTTTCTCTTTAATTTGAGTTTTAGATACTTGTCTCCATTTTTTCTGGTGTTTTTTTTGTCCCTTTTTATTGATTTTCTGTGAGTGTTTGTTTTGGTTTTGTAGGAGAAAGGAGCTGTAAGTTCATAGCCAAGTAAGGAAATAGTGAATGGATTAGTGTTTTTTGTGTTGCGAGAATTGGATTTTTCTGTCTTGGTTTTGAGTGGAGACTGTTGATGCTGTTTTGGGATTAAAGCGAGTGAGGATTGATTGGTGTTGGAGTACTATTGTTGCGAATGGCAGAAGACGGCCTACGTATTGGTGGCCTTTCTTCTGGGTTGGCTGTGGTATTGGATGGTGATGATAGGAGGGAGAGTTATCAGAGAACTCGTCTTGTTTCATATTGTGATGATTTTGGAGATCAATCTGTGGAAAGGACACTCGAGCACATCTTTGATCTTCCATACAAGTCTATTAAGCCGCTCTCTTGTTCAATAGATGCTAAAGTGGTTCGCTCGGTCATAAACAATGAATTTCTGAAGTACCATATAAATCGGAAGGCTGGTACAGACAGAAAAAGAGAAGGGGTTTTTATTGCTGGTGATTGTTGTAAACATCAGGCTATTAGAATAGAGGAATCGAGCATTTGCGGTGACATTAGGATAGTCAAACCACCTTTTATCGTGGAGAGTCATTCTCTATTCAGCAGTGCAAGGGCCAATGCTTGTGTGTGGAAAGGGAAATGGATGTATGAAGTAACTCTTGAAACTTCTGGTATACAACAGCTAGGTTGGGCACCTCTTTCCTGTCCATTTACGGATCATAAGGGTGTGGGTGATGCTGATGATTCATATGCATATGATGGAAAGAGGGTCAGTAAATGGAATAAGGAAGCTCAGGATTATGGTCAGCCATGGGTTGTTGGTGATGTGATTGGATGCTGTATTGATTTGGATGGTGATGAGATATCATTTTATCGAAATGGAGTTTCGCTTGGTCTAGCATTTATAGGTATTCGTAAGATGGTTCCTGGATTGGGATATTATCCAGCAATTTCTCTTTCTCAAGGTGAATGTTGTGAGTTAAACTTTGGGGAAATCCCTTTCAGGTACCCAGTAAAAGGTTTCCTTCCTATTCAGCCTCCACCAACCAGAAGTTCAATTGCTACTGATTTGCTTAATTGTTTTAGAAGGCTAATTGAAATGCAGCGTGTGGGAAGGGCAGAGTTCAGTTCTGTTGAGAAATTGCGAAGATTGAAAAGGTTTGTGTCATTTGAAAAGCTTTCACACCCCGTCTCTCGTGGGATATGTGAGGAGTTGTTCTCTACACTTGTTGCTGAAGACGGAAGCACAAAATACATAGGTTGTGGTCCACTTCTATCACTGATAATGGAGGTCTTTAGAATCCATCCTCCTCATGATTATATGAGTTTGGACAACATACTCGATTCTTTCCTAGAATTCCCAGAGTCGAGAATTTTGTTTGAACATATCATAAGTTCACTCTCGACCTTTTGTAAAACAGCACCATTGAGCCTTACAGATGTTCCTTACACAGGTTCATATGCATATCTGGCCTTGGCATGCCACATCTTAAGGCGGGAAGAAGTGATGACACTGTGGTGGAAATCTTCAGATTTTGACCTTTTGTTTGAAGGGTTTTTGTCACGGAAGAGTCCTAACAAGCAGGATCTTCAAGGTCTGTTGCCTTCTGTTTGGTGGCCTGGTTCGTGTGAGGATACGTCAAATGAGGCTAGCCTGTTCCTGACTACAGCTGCTTTGTCAGAAGCAATAGACAAGGTATTCTTTTTGTTGATGGAATGGAACTTATATTGGTATCTTATGTGCTTCTTTGTCCCCTCATACAATGTTGGTCCATGTTCGTGATTGTTCTTGGTCTGATATTGCTATTTTATACTTGAATAAGATGGTGCATTTGATGATGTTCCTTGAAAGTCCTGGTACTAGTTAGACGGACTCAGTTGTTCTATGTGCTTAAAGTATACCTGACTGGGTATTTTGGTTGAAATGGAAGCTCAAGTCTTTTAATAAGGTAGTCAGTCATGTAATGAGCAGTGGATGCTTGGTTTCTTTTTCCTATTTCAACAATATCTTTGAACTGCTTGCAAAGGAGACATAGCATCATAGGTTTTTTATATAGTAATATTGGATATTTTCTCACTTGATCAAGTTTAATAGGAAAGTCCATCCATCTTAGCAATGTGAAAATTAATGCAATTCCCGCAGCCTGATTTGCCTAGAGCTTTGACTTGAGTTTCTCTTACATGAGCCATTTTTACGCTGAGCTGCACCTGTCAAAATAAAGAGAGAGTTTTGGCTGTATTGCACAGGAAATTGTAATATTGAATCTTCATCAATAATGCCGACTTTGGACATCACATGAAAAATATTATAATGCACATATAAACGGACAACAAATCTAACCCTTTGAAGTTCTGGCAATTCTTATGTTGCTTGGTCTTAAGATGCATGATGTGCTGTTTATGCCCTTTGTGCAGCCACATGTGCTTGTTTGAGATGTTAAAGTATAGTACTGTTCATCGCCATGAATTGTATCATCAAGATGACGTGTATCTCTTTCACTTTCTTTGGTTGCTGGTAAGAAGGGGAGGTGGTTCATTGCAATAGCAAAAGGTGGCGTTTTAGATTAGAAACATCGGCTCAGTTCTTTTAGAAGTTTTTCGTGTTAGTTGTTTTAGTTTTATTGTGTATCTTTCCAATAGGAATGTGCAAGTATACAATATTGCATCACCTAGTCGCATGATTTGGGTGGCTGAAGTCTTGCCTTATTCAAAATTCTATAGTTGCTTGGCTGCTCTTGTCAAATCTAATAGTTGGACGGTGGTATTGTGGATTTTACTGCATCATATTGATCTTCTCTTCGCCCAGCTTTTCAGTTTAACTGGCCTTTGCTATTGCCTTGATCTCCAGTAATGTGTGCATCTATCAGCTTTTTCTGTTGATGTTTCACTTAAGAATCATTACATTTGATTTTTGTGATCTATCACACATACGCATCCCTTCTACTAGAAAGTCTAAAAGGGTTTGCTATTTCATTATATGTTTCTCCATCCACAAGAAGATTCACATATTTCTTCGTCAGGTTGAAGAGAAGCAGAGAGACCTCTGCCGTTTGGTAATGCAGTTCGTGCCACCCACGTCACCACCGCAGCTACCTGGCTCTGTATTCAGGACATTCTTACAAAATATTCTACTTAAAAACAGGGGTGCAGATCGAAATTTGCCACCACCTGGTGTTTCTAGCAATTCTGTACTTGTTTCTTTGTTTGGTATCATACTCCATTTCCTGTCTGAGGGGTTTGGGGACATTTGTGGTTGGATGAAGGATTCTGGAGTATCTGATGTTGGTTTTCTACACAGAGGAGGCCAGCAAGCTTTTCCTGTAGGCTTGTTTCTCAAGAATGATCCTCATCGAGTTGTTATTCCAAGGCTTGGTGGTTCATATAATCACCTAGCAAAGTCCCATCCTATTAGCAATGAGCAGCATGATGAAGTGATTCGGTGGGAAGAAGGATGTATGGACGATGAAGAAGATAGAGTTACACATCTAAGTAAGCAGAAGCCGTGCTGTTGTTCTACTTATGACGATGATTTTACAAGAATATCTAAAGATTCTATCAGATGCATGGCAAAAGGTTCAAGGGGACATTTCAGCTCTATTCGTGAGAGGTCTGCTCATGTTGCTGCAGAATGCAGCACCAGTAGTTTGAATGATGACATAGCAGATAAACCGAGCACAAGTGACCAGTCCGAATCAGAGTTTGGCTTCCGTTCTATGCATCAAATGAGATATGTTCCCAGAGAGAACAATGTTTCTTCAGCAACTCTAAAAGAAGAGGAGCTACTGGATGCCATGCTTTTGCTGTATCATTTAGGTCTTGCACCCAATTTTAAGCAGGTGACTAGCTTTTCCCTTACTAAAGATAGTGATTAAACTTCCTTTTTGTTTGAAAAATATCCGAAGTGGTATAAATGAGGTAACATGACCTTAGATGAAGGGATTTACAGAGGACATGGCCTTAGGAAGATATGAAGGTTGCAGATTAGGGTAGAGGGTTAGTAGGTAGTGGAGCAGTGTCTCGCTTTCCTTTTCCTGCAGTATAGGCTTCGTGGTAGTTTGACCAACTATACCTGTTCGTTTTATAGCGATAGTATCAACAACTTCCCTATAGTTTCTTGTCCCTCATTTTATGTTACTACCTGTTGTTTCTCATTGATTCGGTTTTCACATTTTTTTTCTACTGCTGCTGCTGTTCCTTTTCCCTGAACGTCATGTAATGTTTTCTCTATTATTTGCTATGTCTTTGTTACTTATGTATGTTCCTTTTCATACTGCCCTGTTATGCGATACTTGAGCCGAGGGTCTGTCGGAAACAGCCTCTCTACCACCACGAGGTAGGTGTAAGGTCTGTGACACTCTACTCTCCCTTGACCCCACGTCCCCACCTCCAGGATTTCACTGGGTATGTTGTTGTGGAGCTAAAGTTTTGAAAGCAACCCCTTGCTCGACCTTTGGCCTTGCAAGATTATGTTCTGTCTGTATTTGTAGTGATGACATATTTTTAAGTTTCCTGCTAGTTTGAAATTAATACGACAACAACAACAAACCCAGTGTATTCCCACATAGTGGGGTCTGGGGAGGGTAAGATGTACGCAGTCCATACCACTATCTCCGTTGAAGTAGAAAGGCTGTTTCCGATAGACCCCCGTCTCAAGACAAGAAATAATAATCAGATCCGTAATAAAGCATGGAATAGGCTGACATGACATAGATACGACGTCCACAAGGAATAGTACACAAAGACTAGTAAACAAGTTCGTAATAAAGCATGAAACAAGGTAACATAACAAGAAAAGTACACCCACCAAGTAATAATATCCTACCCTGACGACCCAAACTGGCACTAGCTTTATATCCTAATTCTCGTCCTCTAGATCTTCCTAACTAGGGTCATGTCCTCCGTAAACAGTAACTGCTCCATGTCCCGCCTAATCACCTCTCTCCAGTATTTCTTTGGCCTACCCCTACCCTGCTAAAACCATCCAAAGCCAGCCTCTCACACCTACGAACCGGGGCATCCATGCCCCTCCTCATCACGTGTTCGAACCATCTCAGTCGGACTTCCCGCATCTTGTCCTCCATCGAAGCCACTCCAACCTCTCGAATAAACTCATTCCGAACTCTTATCACTCCTAGTAAGCCCACACATCCAACGCAACATCTGCATTTCTGCCACCTTCAATTTTTGAACGTGGGTGTTCTTGACTGGCCAACACTCCTCTCCATACAACATGGCCGGACAGACTGCCACCCTGTAGAATTTGCCTTTTAAGTTTAAGTGGCACCTTCTTATCACATAACACCCCCGAGGTAAGCTTCCACTTTATCCATCCTGCCCCAATACGGTGGGAGACATCCTCGTCAATCTCACCATTCACCTGAATCATGAACTCGAGATACTTGAAACTATCCCTCTTACACACCACCTGGAGTCCAACCTTACTACCACCTCGTTCTCCTGGCTCGATTCATTAAACTTGCACTTCAAATATTCTGTCTTACTCCTACTCAACCTGAATCCTTTAGACTCAAGGGTCTGTCTCCACACCTCTAATTTATCATTCACACCCCCTCGCGTCTCATCAATCAAAACTACATCATCTGCGAAAAGCATACACCAAGGCACCTCCTTGAATACGCCGCGTCAACACATCCATCACCAAAGCAAACAAAAACGGACTAAGAGTAGATCCCTGATGCAACCCTGTCAAGACGGGGAAATGCTCTGAATCTCCTCCTGCCATCCTCACCTGGGTCTTAGTTCCATTATACATGTCCTTGATTGCTCTGGTATACGCCACCAGGATCCCACTCACCTCCAAGCATCTCCAAAGAACCTCCCTAGGGACTTTGTCGTACACCTTCTCCAAGTCGATAAACACCATGTGCAGATCCTTCTTCTTTTCCTTGTACTGTTCCACCAGTCTCCGCACCAGGTGAATAGCCTCCGTCGTCGAGCGCCTGGGCATAAATCCAAACTGGTTCTCCGAAATAGACACTATCCTCCTCAACCTCAACTCAACCACTCTCTCCCAAATCTTCATAGTGTGACTCAATAACTTAACACCCCTATAGTTGTTGCAGCTCTGAATGTCACCTTTGTTTTTATAAAGAGGGATCATAGTACTCCATCTCTAAGCCTTGGGCAATTTTGTCGTCTTGAAAATGTCGTTAAACAATTCAGTCAACCACCTTAGACCAGCCTCGCCAGAAAGCTTCCAAAAATCCACAGGAATCTCATCAGGCCCTGTTGCCCTACCCCTTCACATCCTGCAACCTCCTCTCTGACCCTCTCCACCTTAAAACGTCTACAATAACTAAAATCACGATACTCCTCTGAATGCTCCAGCTCCCTTAACTTAATAACTCTATCCCCTTCATCGTTCAAAAGCCTATGAAAATACGACTGGCATCTTTTCTTAATGTGACCGTCCTTCACCAACACTCTACCATCCTCCCCCTTAATGCACTTCACCTGGTCGAGGTCACGACCCTTTCTCTCCCTAGCCTTAGCAAGCCTAAACAACCTTTTTCTCCTCCTTTCTCCTTTAACCCCGCATACAAGCTCTTAAACGCTGCCATCTTAGCAGCCGTAACAACTAACTTAGCCTCCTTCCTAGCTAACTTGTACTCCTCCCTATTAACCCGGTTTTCCTCTTCATCCTTACTCTCAACCAACTTAGCATACACCCCTTTTTTAGTCTCCACTTTCTTCTTAACTTCTTCATTCCACCACTAATCCCCCGACGATGATCGGCCCGGCCCGGCCCCTGGAAACACCCAACACCTCCCTAGCAGTCTCCTTGATGCGCCTAGACACCTTATCCCACGTACCATCCATGTCCCCCCATACTCCCACCCCTCATACCCGCTACCTTCTCCCCTATCTCCTGCGCATTCACCGGTGTCAAGTCGCCCCACTTAATTCTAGGTCGACCTTCTCACCTTTTTTTTTTTCCTTCTTCATACCCAAGTTCATCACCAAGAAGGTTCTCACTCGGAATGACCTTACAGTCCTTACACAACACCCTATCCCCTTTCCTAAGCAGCAAAAAGTCAATTTGGGTCTTGGCTATTGCGCTTTAAAAGGTGATCAGGTGATCGTCCTTCTTCAGAAAGCTTGAATTCACTACCACCAGCCCAAAGGACCTCGCAAAATCCAACAGAGCGACTCCCTCTTCATTTCTATCCCCAAAACCAAAACCACCATGCTCATCGCCAAAGCGTCCCGGTAACGCCCCGATGTGCCCATTGAAATCCCTTGCTACCACAATCTTCTCCGAGCTAGGCACGTCTCTCACCACCTTATCCAAAGCCTCCCAAAACCGCATCTTCTCTTCCCCATTCAAGCCCACCTGCGGAGCATAAACACTACACACGTTCATGGTACACCTTCCAATGACTAACTTAATAGTCATCAACCTATCGCTGATCCTCTTAACCTCCACTACCTGCTCTCTAAACTCTTCATCGACTAAGATGCCAACTCCATTCCTACGCCTATCGCTTCCAGAGTACCAAAGCTTGTAACCATCCACATCCCTATCCGTAGACCCTACCCACTTAGTCTCTTGGACGACACGCAATATTAATCCTCCTCTTTCTAAGAATCTTCACAAGCTCTATGGACTTACCCTGGAGAGTCCCTATATTCCAAGACCCAACCCTCAGCCTGTCAACTCTAGCAACACGTCTTCCTCTACCGCCCCTAACGCCAGACCTTGCCCCTACTCCCACACTAGCCCTTCCCTCCTCCTGCACCCTCAAAACAGCCCCCCGCCCCAACCCCCTCAGACATGACCCTATCCTACCATCAACGCCCACAGCCACTACTCCAAGTAAAAAACAACGAAAGAAAAAAAAACAAACAACGGAAGTAACAAAGCAACGACAGGAAATACAAGGTACGTGTAAAGTAGATGGAATAATCTAGAAAAAAGTCAATCCCACAAATTAAAAACAAGTCGAGATGGAATAATCAAGAAAAAGTAGATGGCAAAGGTTAGAAGTCACCGGATTAGCTAACTGATGCAGAAAATTTTACCGGAAAATTCTCGACGGAGCTTCGCCGGAGTATCGACGGAATCAGATCCGGTAGTCTGTGCACGCCGGAATCCTAAACTGGTAAATGTCTCATCTTTATTGTCCCATTAGCTAGGTTGTTATATGTGAATTTGGTAAATGTACAGGCAGAGGGAGAAGTCCAGTTGTCAAATTTCGTGTTTTACATGCTGGATGTTAAATCAGTCGAACATGCTGTCTCCCTTCATGAGAATTTATTTCTTGGTATAGTAGGTTTTGAAAATATTGGCAAGGATGACCACTCAAGGAGATAGTGGGGGTAGGATTGGGGAAGGTTGATAGTCATTATAAAAATAGCTAATTATGATGAATTATCTGATAAGAATAAAATGGACCTAGTTGAGTCAGGCGTGGAAGCAGGATTCATTTGATAGATTCCCACAAATATGGGAATGATTCATAGTTCATTGATATATACTAGGTCTGGAACTAGTTCTATCTGCTTCTCTCATGTGGGACATGGTTCCTGATATCTATCTTCACTTTCGGGGAACATGTTTCTGTCCTTCCAGTTCATTTTTTCTTTCTTTTCTTCCCATTCTTGCGGCACCTGAACTCATTGCTGCAAAAATGTAATTAGCTTCCTCATCATGTTTCATGATTTGCTCACATTTCACTGTTTTCACTTATCAATTGTAGGCATCACTGTACATGTCTCGGCAATCACAGTCAATCATTCTTCTGGAAGAAGTTGATAAGCAGGTTAGAGAAAAAGTTTGCGGGGAACATGTAAAGCGCCTGAAGGAGGCTCGTAGTGTATACAGAGAAGAAGTAATGGATTGTGTCAGACATTGTGCTTGGTAAATCATTGTACATCTTTGTTTTATTTCCAAATAATGTTATGGCTATTATGCATCACTGTGTTTTCCATATGAATGAGTAGCTGCTGTCTGCTTTCATGGAGGTATAGCTTAGGTCTTTGCTCTCTTTGATCTTGCAGGTATCGTGCTTCTCTGTTTTCTCGGTGGAAGCTGAGGGGGATGTATGCAGCATGCATGTGGATTGTTCAGTTGCTTTTGATTCTTAGCAGAGAGGACTCGGTCTTCATCTATATTCCTGAGTACTATTTGGAAACTTTGGTAATAAATTTCTTTCTCTAGTTTTCATTTTCCTGTATTAAAGAGTGACTGATCATTTGTATTAATGCTTTACTCTGCTTTTTACTTTGGCATGAATCTTTTCTACCTCTTTGCTAGTGCCACTTATCTTTCTTCAGGCGTAGATAGTGAAGCCAAGGACTTATGACTTCTAACGGAAGACAGTGTGATATCCTCTGTAGAATTTGGGCATCTGCACTTCCTGAACTTGCCTGGCCTTTTCTTTCCATCATTTTCTTTAATCTTCCTCTTCATATCTGCACATTGTGCTACCAGTATGCTGTGTTTGGATAGCTTTTAGGGGAATGTGCCTGAATGGATCTAGCAAACCTGACTTGTCTTCTATTACGCACATTGCATTTTTTCCTACTTACTTTCATTTTATGCCCATTGAGTTTTACTTCATTTCCCCTTAACTGATCTTGGACATGTGTATCGATCTGCAAAGAGAAAGAAAGAGCTTGGACAAAATAGTTGTGACTTTTGTCTCTATGTAGCTGTATTTCTGGGCTTAGAGATGCTTTGTGTTTTCAAGTGGTCATCCCTGGCAAATGTTTTTCCGGCTATTGTCATGTCATTTATCTGGTTGGTTTATCAGTTGCCACATTTGTGAAAGTAATCTTCCTTTCTGTTGTTCAATGACAGGTGGACTGCTTCCATGTACTTCGTAAAAGTGACCCTCCTTTTGTCCCTGCTACAATACTTCTCAAGCAAGGACTCACATCCTTTGTATGTCTTAACACTCTCTAATCACATTCTTCTCTTTCTATGATATTTTCAGGCCCAAGTCTATAATGCCTATGGTTTATGTTGTGGTTGACTATTTGGATATGCTGAAATAGAATTCATCACACCCTCTAAAGCTAATGTAGCATAAGAGAAATATTTGTAAGAAAAAACTTAGCACACGAAGATTCTCCTAATGTAGAAAGATTGGTTCCGGAATGATCCACAATGCTAGGTTCCTTCTCGTACTTGTTTCCTGTTAAGTACTAGATCACTGGGCTTCATTCTTGTTATGTGTATTTACTATTAATTTTCCTTGTTCAGGTTACTTTCGTTGTCACCCACTTCAATGATCCAAGGATATCGAGTGCGGAGCTGCGAGATCTTCTTCTGCAGTCTATTTCTGTGTTGGTGCAGTACAAGGAGTTCTTGGCTGCTTTGGAATGTAATGAAGCTGCAATGCAGAGAATGCCTAAAGCACTACTGTCTGCTTTTGACAATAGATCGTGGGTTCCTGTAACAAATATACTTCTTAGGCTGTGCAAGGGTTCTGGTTTTGGTTCATCAAAACGTGGAGAATCATCTTCCTCTTCATCAGTTATATATCAGGTGACTTGATGATAGTATGTCTTTGCCTACACAGTTACGATTCCGTACTGCTTACCCATTGAGAGTAACTTGTAGATCTAATTCTTATGTATTTGTTAATGAAGAAATTATTGCGGGAGGTTTGCATGCATGATGACGAACTATTTTCTACTTTTCTGAATCATTTGTTCAACACTTTGAGCTGGGCAATGACAGAATTTTCAGTTTCAACTCGTGAAATGCAGGAAACTTACAAGGTATTGTTCCCTTTACATGTCTTTTAGCTTTCAATGTTTGGATCAATGAAGGAGAGGGAAGTTAAAAAGCATACATCTCATTGATTAACTTTTTAATCGTTGGTGTTTTCTAGCACTGCTAAGTGCTATGTACACCAAAGAGAGGTTCTTCCATATTGCATGATTTCAGGGAGTTTTGAGAAGTTAATATGCATACTCCTATTAACCAAACAACGGAAATTATGTTTGCCTTCTACTTTTACAGTTTAGTTCCTCCCTTTCCCATCATTCTCTTCTCAACTCACCACACAGGAAATTTCTGTCTTTGACTTTTATTACAATGTCATTTTGTTGTATGCCGTTTCTAATTTACCTATGGTAATTGCTTTTGTTATGGATTTGCTGATAATATGTTTTGAGAGGTTGTGCTCTATATTGCAGAATGGTTACAAATCAAATGTTTCACTGCACCTTGTGTGTTTTATTACCTCCAAAAATGCTTTATTAAGTATACATTCTAGTGAATTGCCTCTGATGATATTCTGATCAAGGTTTCTTCGATGAAGTCCTCGAGCAGAATATTGTACCCTTAAAAAGCAAAATATATCCTTGTGACACTTAAATTTTAAAAATTACTACTATTCTTTACATTAAATTTTAAAAATTACTACTATTCTTTACATTCAGCTTAGGGAGTTTCTACTGACGTTGTACTAGTAATTTATAATATCTTGGTGGGGGTGGGGGGTTGAATATCTTAACCGAAGGTGACTTTTGCATACCGTCTTGCAAAGGTGGAAAAGTAGTTTATGGGATTGAGGGGGGATGTTTTGTTGCTGTTATCATTTCTTGTGTGTAATAAATGTTTAAGTGTGCTTTCAGGTGTTGGAGTTTCAGCAACGGAAATGCACCGTTATATTTGATCTATCATGCAACCTTGCAAGGGTGTTAGAATTTTGTACCCATGAGATACCTCAAGCATTTCTCTCTGGGGCAGATACAAATTTACGAAGGCTGACTGAAGTGATCGTCTTTATCCTAAACCACTTAATTTCTGCAGTTGATTTCGATCTTTTTGACGTGTAAGTTCAACATTTGTGTGGAACACCTTATTGCCTTTTCATTTTTTTCTTTTGGTTTATGGGGTATTTTCTTGAGTGAGGGAGTGTAAAGTCATCTATGCTTATTTCATTTTATTGTCTGACGCAACCAAAAACCATTCTTATTCCAAGGAATAAAAGATCCGTTCTCCAGTCGAGATGAGCTGATCCCTTGTGAGATCCCATTTATTTTGAATGAGCTGTCTCTCGTTCAGCTGTAATTGGCATCCACCATCTCTGTACTGATGCTTTTATCCCGATAACTCTGAAATCCTCTTACGTTCTGATGGTAAAAAATGTTGTGCTTTGTTAACACATTCCACACTGTAGTTTCTTTAGCATTGAATCAAAGCCCTATCAGCCAAGTAAGGAGATCGATATTACGACAGAGAAGCCGGAAACCTGATATTTCTGAAAATAAAAAATAAAGAATTTTTAATTGGCGGCCTTGCATTCACCGAAAAATTTCTATGCTTGCATTTATCTTAGCCCTCGTTCTCATTCCATGCATTATCTGAATATTGTTGGTACTTGCATTTGTTTTGACTATAGGTTGATATTTGCGTGTAACATGGTATTCAGTCCCTTTGTCTGTGTGTTTTGAGTTTTATTTCCTCCTTAATTTGGGGTGCTCAGTTGTCATTCTTGCAGATTCTTAAGGCGTCCAGGTACTCCCCCAGAGAAAGTAAATAAAGGCATGATTTTGGCACCTCTTGCTGGAATCATTCTTAATTTGCTAGATGCTAGCAGGGAGTCAGATACTGGAGAGAATGACATGGTTGGGATATTTGCCAGCATGGATTTCCCCGACACTGTAGTTTCTGGGTTACAGTCTCTTTTGGAGTACAATTGGGTTAGTCTCTACTCCATTATATTAGTTTGCTTGTACCCTACTACTACAATTTCAGGCTTGCATGGGAAGTTGGTATACAACAAGAAATTTGCTTCTTATAAAAGAAAATTGTTTTGGGTGCTATGGTTTTTAGACTTGGCAATTAGAAAGATGAACACTGGTTGACTGGTTTGAGCTCAGTTGCTGTTTTTTTTGTTGTGCTGGTGTTTGGAAAGGGTTCCAACAATTGTTGCCCTTGGTTGCGTCATCTGTATTCTAACTATCTTTTCATGAGTTTCAGGCTAGCTTATTCAGCGGAGATGATTATCTGAAAAAAATCAGGCAACTGGAGATATTTTCAGGTCTGCTTATCTCTCAGTCAGAGGTAGTGGAAGTCGAGAGGATAGGACATGGGGGTGAAACAGAACATGATGAGAGCATCTGCTGCATCTGTTATACATGTCAAGCAAATGCTCAATTTGTGCCCTGTTCACACGTTTCTTGCTTCGGCTGCATTTCAAGACACCTTCTGAACTGCGACAGATGCTTCTTTTGCAATGCAACTGTTTTAGAAGTACTCAAGACTGATGTAAATGCAGAACGAGGACCTCTCTTGAACTTGGAAGAGTAAAGTTGGACTAGGGGGTTGCCTTTTCTCTTTTTTCCTGGTGATTGGTGAATGAAACTAGGGTTAAACATTGGCTGGTACGCGGATGTCATAGAGATGCAAGAAAGATGTTAGTAAAAGGTACTTTCAGCTAAGTTACTTTCCAGGCATTACAATTAGAATACAAGGCATAAGCTTTGTTATATTTACCAGGGTAGATGGGATGGGAAGGCAGCATCTCTCTGGCCAAAAGTTTTTGTAGTGGAGGCAAGGTCCATTGTTTTGTGAATATATGAGGTGTCAATTTGAAGAAAATCTTTTCTTCTGTTCAATCTCTTTTAATTTCCTTTTGTTTTTACGTCTGCTCGACTTTGGCTTGTGCTTGTTTTCCCAAGCTGTAAAATGATTTGCATTTTATGAGAGCGGAAGTAGGGAGAGCTACATAGCGTAGAGATTCAAGAGATGAAGACAGTTTTGTTAGTAATCTTGAACGACCTATGCTTCTTTCTAATAGCCGTTTTAGCAGCAAGGTTAGTGAATAATCATAATCAAACTGGATTGTGAAACCTCGCGGATAATCTGCAGAACATTTAATAATAGAATAAAGGCCCCTCCAACCCAACTATGACTTAATAGTAGTCCTATTTTATCCTCGTTTTGATCATATACTCGTATTAGTTGTGTAGTTTTCTTTTTTTCCTTTTTGGAAAAAAAGTTAAGCTTTCGGAATGAGAAGTACGAAAACCAGGCTAGAGAAGATGACGTTGACGTGCACATAGATCTTCAACTTTGAAGGATGGTTGGGTTGGTTGAGTAGTAGATCTCTCAAATGGAGTCTCCCCTTTGACACCCTAGCATACTTTCTCGGTGGAACTCGTCCTGCTAAGCTTGAACTTGTCCTACGGAGCTTGTCTAGTGTGGTTTACCTTTGGTGTATTTTGCGGGCTATTACAATAGTCCGTCCGATCTAGTTGCGCAGCATAAGGGCAAGTGAGGGTTCCTTGTGATAAAAAAAGAAGTGAAAACAGATCTGCAAAATTTGAGCAGAAGAAAATGACTAACAACTATTTTATGAATATCATTTTCAGATCTCTTATTTGTAAGGATATGTTTTATATAAAAAGTAAAATACATTCATGAAGGTTTACACTTTGCTTCATGTCGATTTAGTAGATCCTTTTTTATTGAATTTATTCTATAGTTATTTGTCTAAAAAACAAAAAGTGACAAAACAAAGAGTTGGATCCAACAATTTAACCGGCGGATTGAATCTGATGTAAATCGAACATGCAAACTAATCTGGAGTTAAGACGCGCTACCATTGCGCCATAGATCCTAGATGTTAGTTTATTGAACCTAATAGATTGACATACTCTGAGCCTGCTAGGAAATATTCGATAATTGTTAAATCATTGCACTATTCTTTTAAAATAGTCATACTTAGACGAAATTTTATCATGTATGAGATAATGCCACCTCATACTTGTATGGGGGCTCCATTAAATAAGAAGTTTATATTATGGGTCGACCTCATTTAATTTCTTCTCTCTTTACCCATCACTCACTTCTCCCTCATTACCCTTACTGCATTGGAAAAAATATAGAAAGTAACAAACTTAAGACCTAAATTAAGAAAAATAGCAGCAC
The DNA here is from genome assembly GCA_030864225.1 of Capsicum baccatum var. pendulum. Lineage (NCBI taxonomy): Eukaryota > Viridiplantae > Streptophyta > Magnoliopsida > Solanales > Solanaceae > Capsicum > Capsicum baccatum. The sequence goes on along the minus strand of CM061561.1, from coordinate 158,411,723 downwards.
TTTTATAAAATTACATTGTATAGAAAAAATAACATATGTTTAAGTGGGGTCTCCCACTTTGTGCGTCTTGGAAGTTACCATGTTTAACTTAGCACTTTTCACTCCACTTTCAATTAATCTCTCTTTTTTTTAATTAGTTTTAACTTTACCTTGTTTCAAACCTCTTAGTTTTCACTTTCATTTTTTTTTCTTTCCTCACGTTTTCTCACGTTTTTATAAGGATTGTGTTTCACAAAATCAGCTAACTATTAAATTTCAGTTATTGCATATTATCTATTCCACAATGTATTTTTTTTTCTATTTTATACTATAAATCATTATCAAGGTCGTTTTTGAGGTTTTTATTTGTATAATTGTGGAGGTCTGCTCTAATGACATAACACACACCAAATACAAGATCAAATAGGAGTATACCACTTATCAATTTAGTGTCTGATAATGCACCATCATTTAGTCTTGGACTAACTCAAGATGAAGTTTTTAAAGTTGTTTCTACTCTTATACAGTCGAAGAAATCAATGAGTATCAAAGAGGTTAGGTCCAAGTATCGTAATGATCTAGAGAAGATAGCCGAGATTATGAAAAAAAAAATGATTGAAAAAAACTTCATCTTCAAAAGTCCCAAAATTACAAAGATATTAGAAAAAAAAGAAAAGCAAAAGAAATTGGAGAGTCAAACAAAGTTCTAAATGATGATGTTGAAAACTCTTCTGGTTATGAATTGGAAGAAGATAAAGAGGAAGAAGTATTTTTTTGTATATATGTATTTTTGTTTATTGATATGTATTTAGAGACATTCTGATTGTTGAAATATACTTTTGGGGAATCTGAATGCTTAAATATACATCTTGGGGGAATATGTATGTATTTGTATTTTTTCAAATACATATGCATATTCAAATGTATTTTTAATATAATGTTGAATTCATATATGAACTATTCATTAAGAGGTATTTATCTATGTATATTTTTTATTAACTGTTATGTATTTAGAGAGAATCTGATTGTTGAAATATACATTTGGATTTCTGATTGCTTAAATATACATTTGGGGAATATGAACGTGTTTGTATTTTTTGAAATACAAATACATATTTAAATATATTTTTAGTACAGTATATATAGGTTTAACATATACAAATTTGTGTTTTTAGTCTGATTGCTTAAATATACATTTAGGAAATATGAACGTATTTGTATTTTTATATATACATGTGCACTTTATATGTATTTTTGTGTAGTGTTGGTATTATCTTTTTGGTTTGTTCAATATATATATACAGATTTATATGTATTTTTATAATGTGTTGAGTTTGTTTGTTATTTTTTACAGTGTACTAAGGTATAACTTTTTATTGTATAGGTGCCGCGTGATCATATATTCATGGCAAGAAATTTTTTAAAAGTTGTGATAATGATACCGACGGAAGTTTTGAAGCAATATTAATGAAGGAGCAATACAAACATTTTTATGATAATAATATTATAGAGGATTTGCCTCAACAATCAAGTGGCAGCTTGTAAGTATTTTAATATACATATACCAAGTTTGTAAGTTTGTTCAAAATATTTTCTAATTTATGATTTAATGAATTTTTGTCGAAATCGTGGACTGCATATGATTACATATGCAAAGTATCTTTCTTATGATCAAGGCGTTCCTTCGGCTGAGTTTAATTTCAACATGGTTCGTACAAGATATGCTTTACTTTTTTAGGACTACAGTATGAGAAAATAAGAAGCTGAAGCCAAAAATGACGACGAAGCACCATTGAGGCCTGTTAGGAAAAGCAAAATAACAAGTGTCACAGAAGTAATTGAAGTCTGATGATTAATGATTTTATTCTATTTTGTATTTGACAAAATTTAACTGGATGCTGATAGTAATTTAGTGTAGTAGTTTTTGACACTTATGTTCTGTTTTAGTATTTTGAAGTGAATGGAACTTTTTGATTTTAGTCTTTTATGTTGCATATATTTTCGATAATTATATAGTATGTGTTTTCTTCAATTGTCCAGTAATATTTCAAACGGATATACAGTAGTCACACATATTAATCAAATATTTAGCAAATACATTTAGCCAAATACATAAAAAACTATGTTGTTAACTGTAATGCCTAATACAAATAGATAATTATATATGTAACTATAAAAAAGAGGTAGAAATACATAAAGACGACAAAATATATTTTTGAATACACAATTTTTGTAAATAATTATAGGCAACTGTGATTATGATTTAAGAGTTAATAACATTTTAAGCAAATACATATAGGTGATAAGTCGTCAATTTGACGACTTGCTAGCACCTTTTAAGTCTAAATTATCATTCTTTTTCATTGATTTGATGGTAATCTCTTACTTAATGCTCATTTATGTAGGTAAAAGCAAAAAGAAAAGATCGGCTCAAGTCAATAAGAGGCCAAATGTGAAGGAAAAGAGTCATCCGCTTCGCATCCGCTTTGCATCTACTTTGGAGTTGCTTTTCATTTGCTCTCTATCTGCTCTCCATCCGCTTTGGAACCGCTCAAGCAGATCAAGAGCAAGGTGACAGTTTTGTAATTTCATCAAATGTAGAGTTGGAGTTTAAAAAGAAGATTTTAGCTCATTTTTCAAGACCTAACTTTCATTTTTTTATCTTAGCCTTCATTTTTTCAAGTTAGCTTCTATATTTTCATCCTAGAAGAAAATTGTACTAATTTTGAGAGAAAATATATGTGAGTGATTCCCATAGAAAAATAGTAATTTTCTATTGGAGATTTATTGAAACTCCAAGTTTGAAACTACATTCTCTTTATTTCTCATGGATGAAGTCAATGACAACTTTGGTATATTTTTACCCTCTTTATTTATGAGTAGCTAATTCTAAATCTTGGGGTTATGCTTGCTTAGATTGTGGTAGTGCATGGGTGTTAGCTAATTATTCTCCTAATTAGTTATTTATGATAGGTGTTGCATTTATTCCATGATTTAGCTAAGAGTTGGGGGTTGCAAACCCCAACTACCCTTGAACCCATGTCATTTTGAAAGAGGGGACATGGGTAAGGAATAAATGCAATCAATAACTTGATTCATTTTATTTAATCACATCTCTTAGACATACGGATGTCAATTGAGGCAATATATGTGAAAAATTGTCACACTTGTGAGGTGTTCGAAAGAATCCATTTGTGAAATTTGGTGTTGTAATTGAAAGATTGACATCAATATATTGACATCTAGCCTATCCATGACTTTTAGCTAAAGTTGGAAAAATTGTCAAGTATCCATGCATAAACCCACACCTATAATTGCATAACCCCAATACCTATTCTCAATTGAATTCACTCTTAGCATTTCTCAACGTCAAGATAGTGCTCTAAAATTGAAGTAATTGTTACTATAAACACATTCAAACTAATTCCCCCATTTTATATATATGTTAGTTTTATTCATATTGCGGGTCACCTTTTAGTAGACTATCAACACTCTTGAGTTTTGAATTCCATGCTTTCACTCCTTGTGGATTCGATCCCAATCTAAGTTGGGTTATTATATTGAAAACAATTGCTTACACCCATTCAAGAGTGTAATTTGAGCATTATCAAAAATGACACAGAGAGTGAAACATAGTTTTCACTTTAGTAGTGTTTTTAATTACTTTGGGTTAGCCGTAGTATTTTATTTTACATTGTTTGATGTTTTTGTTCTATATCAGGTGGGTATAATAGTATACACGATACTATGAGTCAACACGGTAGTAATGCCGGGATGATTGATGGGTATTTTGAGGACGAGGATCACCTCGGTGATGCAGGCCAAGCTAGTGCTATTCTTATTCCACCGATAGACAAAAATGTAGTATTTCACGTTACTAGCGTGATGATTCATTTGATTCAAATGAAAGGGTTATTTGGAGGCCAAGCACATGAGGATGCTAATCTACACTTGACGAATTTTATTGAGGTGTGTTCTCCATTTGACATACCCTACATATCTCAAGAGTCAATCTGATTGCATATTTTTCCATTCTCTTTTATGGAAGAAGTGGTGTTATGGTTGCAGTCTTTGCCTACGGGGTCTATCACTTCATGGGTTAGGATTACACAGATATTCTTGGAAAGATACTTTCCTCCTTTTTGGATGTTGCAACTAAGGGATGAAATCACCAATTTTTGCTAACTTAATGGCGAACTATTATGTGAGGCTTGGCAACGATTCAACAATAAGTTAGTGAAATGTCCAAATCATGAGGTTTCAAATAAAATGCTCTTTTAAATTTTCTACAGGGCATTGGATCAATTGAACAAGATGGTAACCGATAATGCGGTTAGCGGTTCTCTTATTAAACTATCGTATGGTATTGCGTCAACTTTATTAGATCAAGTGACCAAGCAAAGTAGAGGGTGACACACAAGAGATACTGAGGTGGACGTGGTGGCTCCCTCCATATATTTTGTGAGTCAAGATCAAAATAAAAAGGATGAAAAAAGAGATGTAAATATGGCTAAAGTAATGACACAACTTAATCTTCTCACCAAGTATATGATGGTAGCTCCTTCTAAGGTGGTTAACGCCGTTGATTATAAGAGTGCTTGAGCTTATGATGGTGAGGAAATAGAGTCCCTTGATAAAGAAATTCAATTCTTGTCAAACCAATCGGGAGTTTCCCACCCTACTTATCAAAGACAAGGTGGGAATCAAGGTTGAAAGGAAAGAAATCATAATAGAGATTGGTGTGATAGAGATCGTGATAAAGATTGGGATTGGCGAGATAAAGAGAGAGATTATGATTGGTATATGCCTCCATATGATCGGGCAAAGGGTAAACAGTCAAGTTCCATTGACCTGAATAAGCTAAAAAATGAAGATGTCCTTGCTTGAATTTTAATGGGTGTTGAGGGGACCAATAAGATGGCGAGAGATATGATAGGTGACTTCTCACAACTCAATCAAATGGTGACATCTCACTCGGCCTCTATCAAATAACTTGAAACTCAATTAGGATAAATCTCGGCACAACTTAATGCAAGACCAAAGGGTGGATTGCCTAGTGACATGGTTTTCAATCCTAAAAATAATGCTCACATCATGGCTATTGTCACTAGGAGTGGTCAGACTCTTGGTAGAGATGTTGTTGATCTTGGTGAAGACCCCAATGAAAAGGGAAATATAGAACAAGCCAATGCAAAGAAAAATGGTTGAAAGAGCCAAATGATGATGATCCAAAGCCTAATGAGACAAGTGTTGGAAGACCGAACATAGTTGAGAAAAATATTGAGAGTGAGAAATCTCCTAAGGTGGTTGATGATGATACTCCAAAACCAGATGAAACTCCAATTATTCCATTACCACAAATCAACATTCCTCCCCTATTACCACAAAGGCTTAAGAAGAAGGATAATGATACCAACTTCAAGAAGTTTCTTGTGAAATTTAGCAATTTATCGGTGAATATTCCTTTGCTAGAAGCCTTACAAGAAATGACCGAGTATGCTAAATTTATTAAGGACTTGATTACAAAGAAGCGAGTCAGGGATTTTGAAACAATTAAGGTAACCCACATTTATAGTGCTATAAAGTCTAGCATAATGATGGTGAAGAAAGAAGATCCGGGTGCATTTACTATTCCTTGCACTATTGGGTTGTACAAATTTGAAAAAACATTGAGTGATCTTGGGGAAAGTACTAATTTGATGCCATTTGCCGTGTTTTGAAAGTTAGGCTTGGGTGATCCTAAGCCTACCACTACGAGGCTTCTACTGGCCGATCGTTCAATCAAAAAGCCTGTTGGTGTGTTGTATGATGTTTTAGTAAAAGTTGACCAGTTTATCTTTCTGGCCGACTTCGTTATTCTTTATTGTGAGATTGATCATGAGGTCCCAATCATTCTTGGTAGACCATTATTGGCTACCGGAAGGGATTTAGTGGATGTGGAATGTGGGGAGATAAAATTTTGGGTGAACAATAAAGAAGTATCCTTCAATGTGTGCAAGTTCATAAAGCAACTGATGGACTTACAAGTGGCGTCGGTAATTGATGTGATAGATGATGAAGTGACTAACACCATAGAAGTAAAACTTATGGATGACCCCTTGGTGGGTGTACCTTGGGATTGAGGTGGTGGAAGAATATGACGAGGTGGTTGCTTAATTGAAGGGTCTTGGATTTTATACCAAGAATCCGACAAAATTGGAACTTGATTTGAAAAATCGTGAGAGTCCACCCACCAAGCCATCTATTATTGAACCACCTCAATTCGATCTTAAACCGTTACCATACCACCTCCAATATGTTTTCTTGGGTGTGTATAATTATTGTCAATCATTATTGCGGGTGATCTTGAACTTTGTCAAGTGGATTCCTTGAAATCAATTGTGAAAAAGTTCATTCGTGCTATCGGGTGGACTATAGCGGACATTATAGGCATTGCTTCCTGAATTTGCTCTTATAAAATCAAGTTAAGTGTTGATCATGTTCCTAGTGTCCAAATGATACTAAATCAATCGATGCAAGAGGTGGTCAAGAAGGAAATCATTAAGTGGCTTGATGCGGGAATCGCCTACCCAATTTCCTAATAGCACGTGGGTGAGTTTGGTCCAATGGATTCCCAAGAAGGGCGGCATGACAGTGGTCCCAAATGAGAATAATGATCTTGTACCTATGCGTTCGATCACGGGTTGGAGAGTGTGTATGTATTATCATAAATTGAACTCGCAGACCGAGAAAAACCACTTTCCCATGCCCTTTATGGATCAAATGTTGGATAGACTAGCCGATCGAGGTTGGTATTGCTTTATTGATGGTTACTTGGGGTACAATCAAATTTGCATCACCCCGGAAGATCAAGAAAAGGCCACCTTCACTTGTCCCTATGGCACATTTTCTTTTAAACGCATGCCCTTTGGGTTATGCAATGAACCAGTCACATTCCAATGATGCATGTTGTCCATTTTTGTGGATATAGTAGAGGATTCAATGGAGGTTTTAATGGATGACTTGTCTGTGGTTGGGGATTCATTTGATTCTTTCCTTGCTCACTTAAGTAAAGTCCTTGAATGATGTGTGGAGAATAATCTTGTTTTGAATTGGATAAAATGTATCTTCATGGTCAAGGAAGGCATTGCTCTAAGCCATAAAATTTTGGGAAAGGGCATCCAAGTTGATCAAGAAAAATTTGACGTGATTGCTAAGTTACCCCATCGATCTCCGTGAAGGGCGTTAGAAGTTTTTTTTTGGTTATTTCGGGTTCTGTCGATATTTTATTTAAGGATTTTTTAAAGATCTCTCATCCTTTTTGCAAGCTCCTTGAAAAGGAGGCAAAATTTGAATTTGATGGTGATTGTGTACAGGCGTTCAATTGTCTCAAGGAACTCCTTGTGCGGCTCCTATCATAGTAGATTCAGATTGGTTATTTCCCTTTGAATTAATTTGTGATGCAAGTGGTATTTCTCTAGTTGCAGTTTTGGTCCAAAGAAAAGAGAAGTTGTTCTACCCAATTTACTACGCAAACAAGACTTTGAATGATTGTAATACCCATTATTTCTCCAGCTCAGTTTAACCCTCAGTATATGAGTATTCCTATATAAAATTTTTAAAATACATAGAATTTTCTAGTTTAGAGCTTACCATTGCATAGGAAATTCAGTCATCTTTCTAACGATATAAAATTTGGCCAAATTCAAAACTGGGTGAGAAGTTATAGCATGTTTTGTAAAACAGTGTGCCACCTTATGTAGCACCGCGTCGCGAAGACCATCCAAATGGCAATTGTCAGTTTCCAATGAGCCAACGCGATAATCCCATATTACGGAGCAGTGCCAGTTCCTAATTAGCATTTTCCAGTGAAACTCTGCGATAACGACGTATCGAGCTAAGGCCCAATTTCAAAATTGTCAAATTCCAGTGAGGCCCCGCGATGGTGCCGCGTTGCGCCATGAGCCAATTTCCCAGTCGTCCCTTTTTGAACAGTTCCAGCCAGGTTTCTAGTGGCTCACCGCTATGCCACCGCATCGCAGTGAAGCCCAAACTCGGGATATTTCAGTGACAAAATTTAACTCCTTTCCAGGGGTAATTTGGTATTTTCCCATGACCCAGATTAATCTTAAACACAAAATTAACCCCTAAATAACCTAATTACATCATTATTCGCTCAATTTTTTCTAAATTAAATCATTCTTTCTCAAAAAGGGCAAAACCCTAGCTTCAAGAATCAAGAACAATCCTCAAGCAATCCTCCAAGAACCTTCAAGAATTAATCTTCTCAGGTATGTTAGGTGTTCATCCTGGGTTTCCTTTAAACCATGGAGTCCAAGAACCCTATTTAAACATACAAGTTTATATATTTATGATTTCTATGCTTAAAATAGATTTTATTATGTTCAAGCTATTAATTGGGTTCAATTCATGATTTAATTATAAGTCTCATGAAGTAAGAATAGTTTATATGGGGAAATTATATGAATTGCATGCTAAACCCTTGAATTTAATATTGATTATTGTATTCATGATGTTCATGTGTTGACTAATATTATGTGAAATAACCATGCTCCCCAAGTGTTTGATAAAATGCTTATGTGAATTGACTAGTGAAAGCATGACATGTTATTATGTGATCCCATTCATGCAGAAGCTCATGTATATTAAGTGTTTGATAAAATGTTTAAATAAATATATTGTGAACAAGAAACTAGTGTTATGCTTTCAAGGTGATGCCATGCTTTACTTTCCATGCCATTGAGTCCTGGGGGTATTCAATACTTGAAAATCTAGCTGTTTACCTAGAATTACTGTAGCTTCAGAATAGTCTTAGCAATGTCATGGTTAGTAGTACTCAGTCAGTACAGAACTCAGTTAATCTCAATGAACTCAGTCCAGTTCAGTCAGTTAACGTGATCAGTAACAGTTCAATTGGGCCTAGTACAGTTTAATGATCAGTTTAGAGTCTATTCAGTTGGGAGTAGGATTTAGCACCGAGTGAACCCAAGGATGGGGGTTCACCTGCCAGTAGAGGGTGTGATTCTTAGAAGTAGTCCTTGCATTCCAGAACTACGTAGCTAGATTAGGTTAAGACATCAACATGCAAGTTGAGGGTTGATGAGGTATTTTTACCTGCTAGTTGAGGGTACCACCATTCTCATTCAGGGCACCTGCCAGATGAGGATGACTCTTCAGCTTGTCTTTAACCGTGGCACGGTACTGACATCCTTTCAACTGGGGTTACAGGTTGGACCCTAGTTATATTATTTGGGGCATGGCGGTTAGATGATTACCTCCCACAGTTTCAGTTTCTGTCTCAGCATAGAACTCAATTCAGTTCTATAGAATCAGGACTATCAGACACAGTCACTCAGTATCAGTAATTCAGTTATTAGTAATGTCAGATATTAGTTACTCAGTATCAGAAATTAGTACTTAGCTTCAGTAAAAGCTCACACATAATATACATGTATATACACAGTATTGCATACTCAGTATTTTATAGTAGTTCCAGTTATCCATGTATTCTTATTTAGTTACTCTATATCATTCAGTTAGTTACTGTTCATGCATATAAACCCCTGCATCCATCCTTACCTCATCTAGCATACCCGTACATTCCACGTACTGATGCATACTTTCTCTTTGTGCTATGATGTCTTATATCATAGGTTCAGATGCCCAAGTTCCTGACCGTGTATAAATAGATTCAGATAACAGCAGTAGATTCAGTAGTGAGTCTTCATCTATTGAGGATATGCTTTTATTTCAGTATTTTCAATAGCTTCAGTATGTTAGTAGTCGAATTTAGTTGGGGGCTTGTCCCATCAACTCCACATTCAGACAGTTTAATTAGAGGCTTTTCAGATAGTTTTTGGTTTTGAAAATGTCATTATCAGATATTATTATTACTTTCAGTATTCAGATTTTGAACCTTATGGCATTTCAACCTAACTTTTACATTATTGCAGTATCACTATACAGTTCTCACAATAGGTACCAGTCATGGGTTAGCTTGTGGTCCTTGGGGATCGTAAGCACCGTGCGGTATTCGGGTACAAACTCGGGGCATTACAATGATGCTCAACTTAATTATACGATTACAAAATAAGAGTTATTAGCGGTGGTGTATGCTTTCGAAAAGTTTCAGGCCTATTTATTGGGCTTAAAAGTGGTTTTACACATGGACCACACCACTCTTAAATATCTCATGGCAAAGAAGAATGCAAAACCTCAGTTGATTAGGTAGATATTGCTCTTTCAAGAGTTTGATTTTAAAGTAAAGGATCGAAAGGGGTGTGAAAATCAAGTAGCCGACCACCTTTCTCTTCTTGAATCCAATCATGAGAATTTGAGAGAGATTAATATTGATGACACCTTCCCTGATGATCTAGTCATGTCACTTTTGAGAAATATTACACCTTGGTATACAAATTATGCTAACTATATTATGAGCGGTGTGCTTCTCAATGAGCTTAATCATTATTAAAAGAATCAGTTCTTATTTGATGTGAGAAAGTATTTTTGGGATGAAACATTCTTATTTAGGGAGTGTGTGGATGGTATGATCCGTCAGTGTGTGATGGAGGCGGAAATGAGAGATATCCTTAAAGCTTGTCACTCTTCCCCATTCGATGGTCATCATGGTGGGATCCGAATAATCGCTAAGGTTCTTCAAAGTGGATGCTATTGGACTACACTTCATAGAGATGCTTATGAGTTGGTCAAAACATTCAATCAATGCCAAATGCATGGTGGTGTTTTGAGGAGGCATGAGATGCCTCTTAAGATCAATCTTGAGGTTAAACTATTTGATGTGTGGGGGATCAACTTCATGGGTCCCTTTGTGAGCTCATATGGTAATAAATATATCTTGGTAGCCATTGATTATGTCTTAAAGTGGGTGGAGTCCATTGATTTACCAAACAACGAAGGCAAGGGTATCATGTTTTTCTTGAAGAAGTACATCTTTACAAGTTTTGGGACTCCAAGGGAAATTATTAGTGATGGCGGCTCTCATTTCTGTAATAGGATCTTTGGTGCTTTGCTTAATAAGTATGGGGTGAGGCATAAGGTTGCTACTCTTTATCATCCTCAAACTAGTGGACAAGTTGAAGTTTCAAACCATGAAATCAAGTCCATTATTGAGAAAACCATTAATGTTGGCCGTAATTGGAAAAGATAACTCGATGATGCTCTTTGGGCATATAGAATGGCTTATAAAACTCCTATTGGTATGTCCCCCTACCAATTGGTGTTTGGGAAGGCTTTTCACTTACCAATTAATTTGGATTCATGAGCTTTGAGGAAGTTGAATATAGATTGGGAGGACACTTCAAAATCGACGGTGAATCAGCTTCATGAGTTAGAAGAGTTTTGACTCAAAGCATATAAAACCTCCATGTTATATATAGAGAAGATGAAGAGGTGGAATGATGCTAAAATATTAAAGTGAGAGTTTCATATGGGTGATGATGTGCTCCTCTTCAATTTAAGATTGAAACTCTTTACAGGGAAGCTTAGATCGAAGTTGTCGGGTCCGTTCGTGATCTCAAATGTTTATTCTAGTGGAGCTATTGATTTGGAAGATCACGAGAAGAAAAATTTTTGGTAAATGGTCAACGATTGAAGCACTATCATATGGGTAGACCCGGAGCGACTAAGGTTGAGTCATTTCGCTTCAAAGATCCAAAATGATGAGTAAATGATGTCGTGGCAAGACTATAACTAAGGTACTTCTTGGGAGGCAACCCAAGGTTTATTTTTGATATTTTTAATACTAATTTTATCTTAGTTTTGATTGATACAGGTAATATCATAAAATTTGGATGCGAGAAGGTAGGTGCGGAGGATCGAAAGTGAGCCCCGAACCAGGAGTTTTGTTAAAAAAACATGTACCAAGCTGGAATAACTTGCGCTTAACCTGCTTGAGTAGGTCAGCTGTAGGTGCAAGGCATATAAGAATGCATATCAGGCTATTTTCACCAGAGAAAACTGCCTTGACCTGCGCTGGACTTGCTGCAGCAGTCCAGTCGTAGGCCAGGAACATCTTTGATGCAAAAGGCCTGGAATTAAAGCCACGGAGCTAGTGTTTACTTTTTGACCTGTGCTGGAACTGCTCAAGCAGTCCAGGTACAGGTCTATCACACCTTAGACACACATTAAGCTTCTACAAATTGCCACAACCTGTGCTAGACCTGCTTGAGCTGGCCAGCCGCAGGTGCAAAGCACTTGGCGCACAAGTCACTTTAAAAATAGTGGGTATCTTCAATATAGGTTGGATTTTATAGGGATGACTCGACCCGGTCAGCCCAAAGTCATTTAAGCACTTAAAACAATGCCAAAAACAGTAAACACTAAAACTTTCTCATTACACTCCATCTCAACGACTCCTTTCTGTCACCGCAACATTCTCTCTTTCTTTAACAACAATTGAATCAACAAGAATTAAGATAATTCTTTTGGACTTGTGGTTCATTCTTCTCTCTTAAATTAATTTAAAGGTATTCTCTCTTTTGTTTTTGTTTTTGAATTCTCTTAAGAATTGACATAATGCCTCATACGTCATGATGATTGTCATTTAAATTTGGTTTTTGTGAGCTTATTGGGATGATTTATACTTATTGGAATAACTATGTTGGCATGGGTGCCTTATTTCACTTGTTTGATTATTGATAATCTTTTAAATGAAACTAGTGCACCATGTGTTTGACAAAATATCCATTAATCCTTTCTTGCTTTATTTATGTGGTGGGTAGCTCAAGTAGGATAGTATGAACCGCTTGTGTGTTTGTTAGCATGTGTTTGTTGAAATGACAATAAGAGAGGAATGTCTTGTATGCTTGTAATGGTCAATTTGATTTTCCTTAGGGCATAATGTGGTCATATTTTATGCATCATTTTGAGTCCAATTGATCTTTAAAATGAAATATGTCATTGGTTGAGGGAGTTTGTTGAGAAATATAATATCCATGGTTTTTGTTGGTCACTATGCCTAACCAGGAGACATGAGCGCTTGCCTTTCCTTATGATAGATTGGATGACATCATTCCTAAGGGTATTGGTCATTCTTGTTTCCATTAGAGGTTATGGATGTCCTATGAGCTAGTTTTGTGAAATGTGAAGAATGTGAGATAATTTAGATCCCAAATGACTAAGTGTTGTAATGAATGAATCCCATGGTCTCTAATGATGAAGTTACCCTGCAACTATCAAACAAACATTTTCTTTTCTTACTTTTAATTTTCTTTCTTAACATACAAAATTACAAAAACATGTTTTACTTTTTCTCTTTTGTTTTGGTTTTGTTTAGTTTCTTTCTCATAGGTATGTATCCAAGGAAGAACTTGCCACGAGAAGCTAGAAAGGGTAATGCCCCGGATAAAGGCATAAAAAAAGTTACTTTTGCAAGGGGAAAAGAACCAATCTCCAAAGATAGTCCGAAAGTCCTGAATATCGAAGCTACCATTGATCGTACATAGGAGATTGGAAGGAAAGCGGATCAAATTCGATTTAGTATGGATGGTGTGTAGGAGTTAAACGTTGATTGGGTAACTACTCAAGGCTTCAATACTGAGATGGTCTTTAGAATGAAGGAGTTGACACCCATTTCTCTGAAATCATCGCCAAGGTTAAAAAATAGGTATGGGAACTCTTCACGGATATGACATCTTCCACTCACCCACTATGCTACTTCTAAAAAATTGTTCTAGAATTCTATGCTTTCTACGTTGTTCTATTCAATGATAAAAAAATATAAAATGCCAATTGTCAAACAACCGTGTCTTGAGAGTGTATTAGTTTGAGGAGTGGAAGTCCTTTGCACGGCCTCAGAGATCAATGTGCTCTATTTTTCTTGTGACTTAGATTCCGTGGTGAAGTGCAAGAAGATGATATTTGGCGAACATCAAAGTTTTTTGTGGCTTGCTAAGGTAATTTCTAAGGGCCTTCTTCCATGGTCTAATGGTGTAGGTCAAATCAAGAGGAGAGATCTTTCGGTTCAAGCAAACATTGGCTTAGTTTTTTAGGTAACCATCTACTCCCCTCAACAAATGACCAAGATGTCATGATTGATAGGGCTATAATTATCGGATGCATCATGGATAAATTATTATCAATCTGGGAGAGTTGATAGAGAGATGATGAAGTTAAGGTCAAAGCAACCAGGCACTTTATTGCCCTTTTCGAGACTCATATCTATGCTTTGCCTTAAGTTCAAAGTCCCGCTACTCTCTAAGATTGATAGAAGGATTATATGAACTAGAGTGATTGACATCACACATTATAAGGATGAGGATAACCCTACGGGCATAAAGAGAAAAACTTTGATTTTGGTAGACTCGAGTGCAGAAGGGTTGTTGAGCTTAGAGGGAATTGAGATCCCTCCAAATTATACACTTGATACTTAGACTCATTCACCATCAAGCACCGTACCACCACCTCAACCCATACAATTGGTACATCCTTCTACGATGACGTTTGCCAAGGTTACTTCCATGATTTTAGCAAACAATGCTACTCTTACCTGATAGGTGGCAGGCATTCCTTAATTTATTCAGGCTGCTATAGCACCTCTACGTGCCCGCATAGCAAAGTGTTTGTAACACCCCAAGTCTAGTACCCAGATGCTCCATGGTGCTCATAATCCCAAAGGATCACAAGCTAACCCTTAACTAATACCTGTAATTGAGCACTGCATAATATACTAAAAAATGCGAGAAACTGGTAGAAACTTTCCATAAGGTTCAATACTAAAGTAAACCTGAATAAAGTTTAAAAATATCAAAACTAAAACAAATGTCTGAAAAACTAGTCTGAAAGCCTTTAAACTATCTGAACTGTAGAGTTGATGAGACAATCCCCCAACTAACTCCATCTACTAAAGAATACTGAATCTGATGCAATATAATGAAATAATAGAACCATCCTCAAATGATGAGGACTCACTGCTAAGTCTACTGCTGTTGATTGAGTCTGAACTGCTAAGGGTGCTCGATATCTCATGCTCATGAACCTATGGTATAAGACACCATAGCACAAGAAAAAAGTATGTGTCAGTACGTGAGAATGTACTGGTTTGCTAGATGGGGTAAGGCTGAATGCAAAGGCTCATATGCATGAACTATACTAACTAAATAATCTGAGTATGCTGAATGAGAATACATGGATGAATGCATAAACTATAATTGAAATCATAGTGACACTGAATACTGAGTCCCGAATACTGATTTACTGACATCTAAGTTTACTAATGCTGGGATACTGAATAACTGAATCTATTGATTTTGATATCCAAGGTTACTGAAACTGATTAACTATATCTGAGAGCAGTCCTATTCATAGGTGATCTTTGAATCCATTGATAATGCTAATGAGTGATTATATCTAACAGTCCTGAATCTGAGCTACTGAGCTGAGTTCTTTTATTGAGACTGATTCTAAAATTGAGACTGTAGGAGGTAGTCAACTAACTAACATGCCCCAAATCTGAACTAGTGGGGTCCAACCTATAACCCCAAATGAAAGGGTGTTAGTACCATTCCACGGGTAAAAACAACTGCTATGGGGTCAGTCCTAATCTAGCAGATGACCCCTGAGATCAGTCCTATAATAACCGGTGATCTCGGAGTATGTAAGTCCTATCTAACGGGTGACATCTCATGCCTACGTTGGCTACATAGTTTTGGAACCTAGGGATTGCTTCTAGGGATCTCAGTCCTATCTAGCGAGTGAAACCCCCATCCCTAGGTTCGCTCGATGCTAAATCCTACTCCCAACTGAATGACACTGAACTTTCCTACTTCATACTAGGCTTGACTGAGCTATTACTGATCATACAGCTTAACTGAACTAAACTGAGTAACTGAGTTTTCCTAAGTTTTGTAACTAACTGAGTTCTACTGATTATGGCACGACTGAGATTATATTGAAAACTGACACTGGCTCTAGGTAGTAGCTAAATTATTGGGTATTAAACACCCTCAGAACTTGACAGAATAAACAAGAATAAAACATGGCAATTCTTGAATAACATGACAATATTCTATCATTCACAATACTATCAATGAGGCATCTCTTCAAGCACTTGAAAGTCATAAACTTATGCATAGATAGGAATGCATACAAATGTCTCATAATTCATTCACTAAAGCCTTTCAACAAATACTTATCATGCATTATCTTGTACATAAATGGGGAATACATGTTTACATGCTATAACGACAGTACTTCATTCATATAGGCATTTAATCAAACATATGGAAAGCATGCTTTGGTTATACAATAATTACCACATCTAAGTATCATGGCTATATTAATAAACTTGCAACTTGAAGGGTTTATCATGAACATTATGCAATTCATCACATACTAGGTTCAAATCTTAAAACTCATAATCTAAAACATGAATCAACCCCCAACAACAACATGAACATGAATTTAATTCACATAAATCATGAAGACTCATAAAAATATAATATTTGAATTTAAAAAAGGATTCTTGAACTTCATGGGTGGAAGGGACCCATGAATCAATATCTAACATATCTTAGTTGTTTATTCTATGAAGATTGATGATGGAGTTTCTTGAATTTGGATTTTCAATTGAAAACCCTAAGCGTGTTCTTGAGGAAAATTGAGAGAAAACTAGTATATGTGGGTAAACAATGTCTGAATCTCGTGTTATAGGTTTATACAAGAGTGGGAAAAAGACTGAAATAACCCTGGGGTCACAGCTATTTTAATGACTGATAAGGGGGTACTGATGCGCTGGTCGACGCAGCGCGTCGATGGCATCGACACGATACTCGATGCTTCATGCCATGATCACATTAAGCCTCAGTACTTTTGACTGGAAATCATAGAAGAATATTGGCCAACATAATAGGTGACGCGGCGCGCTAAGATCGCGTTGGTCAACTATTTTGGGCACTGGAACTTGGTCTAAATGAGGTCCAAAAAATCCAAAACTCATCTGGAAACCCCTATTGACATTCTTGAGCATGGATTAACTTAAATATTAGATATTTACAGACGTATAGGTCACGAAATAAGAACTTCAACTTTCAAAGGCTAAAATAGACTAAGTCTTATCACTCAACTTAAATTTTCTAAGTGTTGGATTTTCTCTTGACATGCTTTAAAGAGTTTTAACGACTAAAAAAATTGGCGGGGTCTTACAGTTATAGTAGAGAGTGGCCATGCTTGAGGCGAGGTGAGATTGTGTAGGGGTGACATCTGTGAGGGCAGACCTTGATAGTTTATGGGTGGATTTTCACTTTGGACAAGCCTCCTTCGATCTTGATGAGGAAGAGATTTCTTTTCTACCGGAGACTTCTGGACCAGTGCTTCCATTTGATAATTTATTCGGAGAGGGCCATGAGGACATTGATGATCAGGTCGAGGTTGATCTTATAGAGGGGCTACCTGAAGCTCAATAGGTTGAGCTTGCCTTGTAATTATCTAGGGATGTTGAGCATTCACGGATGATTAGGGATATTTCTAGCACTTGACATGATGATGGGTCACCCTTTATAGTAGACTCGTTGAGAGGAGCCCAGTCTGATGAGGTTCATATAAAGATAGTGCGATTAGTCACCGACAGGGATTCGAGCGCTTAGTGCACTACAGGGATTCTCTACCTTCCTCTACTCTTATTTACTTTTATATTAGGGACAATGCAATGTCTTTAGTGGTGGGTGGGGCATTTTTATGATTTGTTTGATGATTGGTACCTATTGTTTCACTTTATGCCATTTGGTTGGACAGATTATATGGACATACTCTATGTTGTTACTTCGATATTTGTGTTTACATGCTATATTTTGTCATGTTTATTTACTTTAGCCGTAGTGGGGCTTGTTTTGTTTTTGTTTCTTTATTATTATTGGCATTGCTTTGGATGAGCCATCATCTGGCATTTTGATAATAATGTCAAATATTGTATTCTTGTTGTTGAATTTGTGTCATGCGCTTAATATAAATATGATATCTGATATGCGCATTGCTATTGTTGCCTTTTATATATTCGTATATAATAAACTCCAAGGGTTTTCTTTGAAACTCGATTCTTTTCTAAGGAGCAAAATTTTATTTTCTCTTCCTTTTGATCTTTTATTGTTATTTTAGTTTAGTTTCTTTGTCGAACTAAATGATAATTCACCCATGAGGGATGACGAGGCAACATCCTTAGGTGAAGTATCAAGTCATTTTGATTAACTAGGAAGAAGTTAAAATTTGAAAATATCCAAAATGTCATTGGCAAGGAATGAAGTGTTCTTGACAAAAACAGAAAATATAGTAAGATCAAGAATTTTTTGAGCTTTCTTTTGCGTGGGACTATTAAACTCAATTTTTGTCTCTCTATTTACAAGGATGAGTCATTGACTCAGAGTAACTTTTTAGTGTATGAGTACGATGCCATGAGTGGTGAGATTTTTGAATAATTTTTGTACATATGTGTAGTCTAGAACTTTCCCTCAGTATATTCAAAGCAAAATTCTAGTCAAGCTTGGTTTGGGGGATGATCCGATCCCCTTTTTGACTCATCACATAGCCAAATTCCCACCTTAACATTGTTCCCTAGTTAACCCATTTGAGCCTTTTTGCCCATCTTTCTTTCTTATTGTAATGATAACTATGCTAAAACACCTAAATGTTTTTGAAAATCTCTATTTTGGCACTTAACCTCCTTTGATGTGTTGTATGATTCTAAACAATAAATTATAGACGAAAGCCTAAATTTAGGGGTGTTGTGTATTTAGGAGAAGATGATCAAAGAAAAGACAAGAAAGCTGTATGTAAGGTTGTCAACACATGTGCTTAAAAGACAAGAAATGTGCTTGATGATAAACTTGAATAGCCTAGATCATAGAACTTGAAAAAAATATTGGATAAGTGAGGGGCTAAGAAGGACTTATAGGTAGAAAAACTCTTGAAAAAGTCAAAGAAGTGAATAAATAAAATGGTGGCTTTGAATTATTTTGTAAATACTAATAAAAAAAGAGAAATATGGGAAATGATTTCAAGGAGGATAAGGTGAATAGTTTGAAAATATTGGGATAAAAGGGATTGAGAAATTGCATTGAAGGAGGTATTTTAGTCACTTGATCCATAGATATTATTTCCCTCACTTTAAACCTTCATCTTGACCAGCAAGACCTTGGTGATTCTAAACTAGGTAAGTCTACATTAGTGGCGAAAAACATAAAAGGCAAGCCTATGGTTCTAATCATTGTACTTGAATTTTTTGCGAGAGTGAGTTTGAATTCTTTCATTATTTAAGCTCCTTTATAAATCTCAATGTCTTTTGTGTGTGTGTAGAGCTACTTTGGAGTAGAGGGAGAAATCTTGCTCTCAATTTGGGTAAATGGGTGAAGTAAGTTGCATTGTGAAGATTGAGAATTTTTTAAAGATCTTGTATCTTATCTTAAGATTCTTTGTTATTTGGAAAGTTCCTTTAATACAAACTTGCATCCTTGCTACATAAATATGTGCTTATTGAAAAATTTTGGTTTACTTATTGCCATGATATCTTTGGGAAGTGTTTGTAGAGTTTTGTTAACTTATTCCTTTAGTATAGAATTCTTTTGGGTGTATTTGAGTTAAATATGATCTCATTGAATTATTCTTGGTTTCTTGAGGACAAGCAATAGTTTAAGTTTGGAGGGTTGATAAGTTGTCAATTTGACGACTTTCTAGCACCTTTTAAGCCTAAATTATCATGCTTTTCCATTGATTTGATGGTAATCTCTTACTTACTGCTCATTTATGTAGGTAAAAGTAAAAAGAGAAGATGGCTAAATCATTCAAGTCAACAAGAGGCCAAATGTGAAGGAAAAGAATCACCCATTTCGCATCCGCTTTGCATCTGCTTTGCATATACTTTGGAGATGCTTTTCATTTGCTCTCTATCTACTCTCCATCTGCTTTGGAACCACTCAAGCAGATCAAGGTGACAGTTTTATAATTTTCATCAAATGTAGAGTTGGAGTTTAAAAAGAGGTGTTTAGCTCATTTTTCAAGACCTAACTTTCATTTTTTATCTTAGCCTTCATCTTTTCAAGTTAGCATCTATCTTTTAATCCTATAAGAAAATTGCACTAGTCTTGAGAGAAAATATATGTGAGTGATTCCCAAAGAAGAATAAGTGATTTTCTATTGTAGATTTTTTGAAACTCCAAGTTTGGAACTACATTCTCTTTATTTCTCATGGATGAAGTCAATGACAACTTTGGTATATTTTTATCCTCTTTATCTATGAGTAGCTAATTCTAAATCTTTGGGTTATGCTTGCTTAGATTGTGGTAGTGCATGGGTGTTAGCTAATTATTCTCCTAATTAGTTATTTGTGATGGGTGTTGCATTTATTCCATGATTTAACTAAGAGTTGGGGGTTGCAAACCCCAACCACCCTTGAAACCATGTCATTCTTGAAAGAGGGGACATGGGTGAGGAATAAATACAACCAATAACTTGATTCATTTTATTTAATCACATCTCTTAGACATAAGAATGTAAATAGAGGTAATAGCTGTGGAAAATTGTCACACTTGTGAGGTATTCGAAAGAATCCATTTGTGAAATTTGGTGTTGTAATTGAAAGATTGACATCAATACATTGATATATAGCCTACCCATTACTTTTAACTAAAGTTGGATAAATTGTCAAGTACCCATGCATGAACCTACACCTAGAATTGCATAACCCCAAGACCTATTCTCAATTGAATTCACTCTTAGCATTTTTCAATGTCAAGATAGTTCTCTAAAATTGAAGTAATTATTATTATAAACACATTCAAACTAATTCCCCCATTTTATATTTTTGTTAGTTTTATTCACATTGCGGGTCACCTTTTAGTAGACTATCAACACTCTTGAGTTTTGAATTCCATGCTTTCACTCCGTGTGGATTCGAGCCCAACCTAAGTTGGATTATTATATTGACAACGAACACTTACACCCATTCAAGAGTATAATTTGAGTGTTATAAATAGGTCACCATATTTGAATAACGAATATTTAGCAAATACATTTACCCAAATACATATAATATTATGTATTTTAAAGTCATTGTTAATATTAGGCAAAAACATATGTATTTTCAAACAAAGTTAGAAATACATGACTGTATTATTTATTCTCAATTATAATATATTATAGTAAATGGAAGATAAATGTCATTAAACACATTTAACAAATGAGTTCAACATTATGAAAAGTATAAAAAAAAATTATAAAGGAAGAAAACATCAGAACAAATGTATCATTTACGCTATTTCCTACACGAACGCCTATTGTGACCTTTAAACGTACAAGCACTACATGAATCGATATTCTTCTATCCAAACATATTCCTTCACGATCTTTCTTTGGAGGTCTTTCAGGAGGTCATTTGTATTTTGGAGGCAGTACTATTTTACCAAGTATGTTATCTGGAATTATCCAATCATCTTTGTTTGGTAAAGGATAAATTAAAATATCATATGTTCTCAATACTGCTTTTGTCTTATATAGATCAGAGAAATATGGTCCCTTTATAAAATTCTTGCTATCCAAGACTTCACAAGCATGTGTACATGGTATCTCATTCAGTTGAAATGCGTGACAAGAACATATTTTTTCCTTGAGGCAAATAAGAAAATGCTTTTCTTTGTCATACATCGTGTAGGCATACTCTGTGATTGGTACAACCTGATAATATTTTTTATAAAATAAATTTTAAAAAGTCAAAATGCAAATATCTATATGTATTGCTACAAACAGATGTAAACTATATATTTGTTTTTTCGAAAGCATACCTGCACAATGCAATTATACATATTGCTTATTGCATATGTATTTTACAAAACATTGATTACTTTAGATTTTTTTAAAGCACATACGCGCATATCTATTTATAAATACAACTAAAAATAAAATCATATCGACAAACATGAAAAATGTAAATAATCATAACGTCATACGTGTACACGCTGTCTCATTCTCTTTGAGTATGTCATTAAATTTTCCAATGAGAGTTGTGAATGTATATGAAGCCTACTATTTATTTTTGCAGTTCCATCTGCCAAACATCAATCGAACTTCTTCTAAAAAATCATATATTAGTAGTTCTCTAGCCGATACTAGTGCACCATTTATCGGCTCAACAATGTTTGATATCAAAGTCCAGCCCGTATGAACTGGTGCATACGCCTTATCCCACTTTTTGCAACTCGCTAATTTCAAGTAACTCTTCACTCTAACATGAATGGTCTCAACCTTTTTCATTAACTTGTGAAATTCAAACTTTGAATATGATTTTTTTATTGTATAAAAAACCTCAGACAAAGTATCATGTGATTTTCTAAATCTTTTTTTGACTTTCTCCCATAAATATCACATGCATGCATAATGAGGTACATCTTTGTAAACGTTACAAACAACTTTTATGATACTTTCATTCCGATCACAAACAACACATATATGTTCTTTTCACCGTATGTTTCTTTGAGATTCTCAAAGAACCACGTCCAAGATGCATCATTTTTTGAATCAAGCACACCCTACGCTAAAGGAAAGATATGCCATGCATATATAAATACATTTTGCACAGTTGTATATAAATACATATAGTTAACTACATATGTATTTTTTTACAAACACAGTTGCAAATAAGTATGTATTTTTACAAACACATTTACAAATACACATACTAAAATGTACCTATACAACACGCATATACATAATTAACTTTATATGTTTTTTTTCACAAACAATTGCAAAATACATATAATTAAATATACATCTATATTTCAAAATATATATAAGCACATACGCAAATCAGTTGCATATATATATATTATTTATTTTTAAACATGAAATGTATTATCAAATATAACTTACCTGTTCTATTCATTGTACAGGCAGCTACAAATGTCCCAGTATACATTCCTCTCAGATACCAGCAACAAGTACGACAGGTTTACCATGTTCGAATCCTTTGATGAATGAACAGAGATCTACAACTACATATAAGAACTCATTTTCATCAGTCTTTTTTATTCTTATATCTGAATCAGGATAAGTAATGTTCAAAACATATAAGTATGCTGGTAATTTTCCATATGATGCTGATGAATTCCTCCTCAATTCTTCTAATGCTTTTTCCTTGGCCCTCCAACATAAACTGTATGTCAAATTCATACTTAACTCTTCCTTCATGTCATTTTTGATTTCAGTTGCACTATATTTTTGTTTGTAGTTTTTTAGTTTTGGTTTAACCATACCACTTATCAACATACTTGTAGCATGCATCTTGGGATAAACCTTGTCCTTCACCGAGCATGTATGTTCTAATATAAATTCTCTAACTCTAAACACCTTAGAATCCATTAGACTAGAGGCACAAAATAAAAGTTCACAATTACATGATTTGCACAACAGTATATAAATGCATCCAACAAATTTAAATACAAGGAAAATTCATACCTAAATTCATATTAAAGGCTAAAAATTTAATGTAGAACGTACTTTACAGGTCTTACTTGACCTTTCACTTCGTGTTTGAAACTTCTCCTAATTGTATAATCTTTCATAAGTGACTTTAAAATATTTTTTGAGAGGTATACCGGGTCTACCTCAACATGCTTATGATGTAGGTTTGAGATAATCACCTGAATCGTATCCATCTCAAATACATTTAATGCTTTTGTATTATCAGTAACCATTAATGTACCGTTAGTAGATGTATTTACCATTTGATGTGAATTATAACAAATATTTCTTCTTTCAACATCACATACTAATGAACTTGCAAAGGTGCTCACAACATCTTTCTCCAAAATGCTTACATATACAACAACAACAACAACAACAAACCCAGTGTATTCCCACCTGGTGGGGTCTGGGGGGGGGGGGTAAGATGTACGCAGTCCATACCTCTACCTCTAACGAAGTAGAAAGGCTGTTTCCGATTGCTTACATATAAAGAAAGTCAATTCATCTCTTGTATTTCCTTCTTTTGCAAAATATACTCCTTTAAACCTATATCATTATGTATCTATGTTTGCTCTACATTACCGGTTATTTGATATTTAATTTGGATATGTTTGCTGCTCAAATCTACATTAATATGAGATGCCAAAAGATTATATAGTTGATTGTATGATGCATTAATGCTCAGAAATATAGCATCAGTAATGCATTCTTCATAATTTTGTTCATATGTCCATCTTTTAGAGTGCTTCACAAGAACTTGGATGCTTTCCATTGCCAATCTTTTTCACCTAAAAAATATTATAAAAAAAATACACATCACAAAATGTAGCATAACTATTAATACATATACATAATTATAAGCATTCAATACAACATATAAATATACAATTACATATAAATACAAAAGCATAAAGAAACAACAATCAAAATATACAACACAATTATAATTATACAATTGCACACAGAAATATACAATTACAATATGAAATACACAAATCCCCAAAAAACATTCAAATGGAAGTACAATAAACAAATAAATTACAATATACAATTATACATTAACAAATGCAAACAAAGATCTACATTTATAAACATAAACAACATATACAAATACAACCAAAATATCCAAATAGAAATCAAAGAAAATACATTCTGAAAATACAATTACAATATAATTGTACAACGTAAAATACAAACACAACTAAAATATACATAATTGAACACAACCAAAATAATCATAATTGAACAATTTTACCATTTCAAAAATACAAATAGATTCTTCGACTATATATTACATTCCGATAAATAAAACTCAAAAAATACTATTTGAGTAGGTAGCAAAATCAATTTTGATCAATATATAATTCAATCAGTTCAATATACAGTTTTATTAATTTATTTCAAAATTCGTTTACAAAATATTCATAAATTATTTACCGAAAAAATCAACGAAACAACAAACACATACTATATAACGATTTCAAACAACGTCATTTTAATCTGATGAAATTCATCTAAGAAATCAATTTTATGATTCAATACCTATAACAACAATGATACTTTAATTTAAAAATTTGAAGATCATGAACATAAGAAGTTTCAGTTGATTTTGATTTCTTTTTATGAAAACGATACTGTGAAATGATAATTTAAATTTTGATTTTGGTTGTTAAAAAATAACGATAATTACGTTAATTAAAAGGTATTTATGAAAAAGGAATCCCAATCCTTTAGTCCATGGGTAATTATGCCTTATTTAACTCAACTGATTTGAGTTAAAAGGGGGCAATAAATTCTTTTGTATGTGTTTACATAGCAACATTTTGTTAAAATACAAAATACAAGTTGATATTTTAAGTAATTATGAAATAGTTTCTATGAACCTCCTAATTATGATCTTAAGTTTTCTATTAATAGAATTTTCCCTTGCATTCCCCCCCCCCCCCAACTCCCCCCTTTTTTTCTCCTTTCATATAATTTCAATTTCGCTAACCTCGGTGAAATTACTTTTATTTTTAATTTATATAAATGAATATTTGACCGGAGAAGTTTAAGTAGTACTCCGTTAATTTTTATTTGTCAACTATACTAAAAGTAAATGTTCAATAATATTTATTTAGTTTCAAAAATAATACATAATTTATCATGTTTTGCCCATTTTACCGTCGCTATTAAATAATATTTATTACTTAATGCATTTTGAAAATCATAAAATTTAATATATTCAAAGGGGTGATATAGTAAATTATATCTATTATTTATCATTTCTTAAGGTGGGTATCAAGTCAAGAATAGATAGCTATTGTTGGACGGAGGAAGTAACACAATAAAATACAGATGAAGAATTAATAATGTTTTGTGTTAGTAGTTTTATAATTAATTAATTATAGTTAATAATGAAGAAAAATAAAAATAAAAATATAATATTGATTTTTTAGCTGTTATCTTCTACATTCCTAAATAGTGGTGTTTTAGACTTTTTATTTATTTTAAAATAAGTAGCGATTTAGATAATTAAAAATACATTAATCATATTCTTCTAATTTTATCCTTTCTTAAATGAAGAGAGTTTTACATAACTATCAAACTACTAAAGAGTTACATCTTTATCAAGATATTTATAAGGGTAAATTAGTAATTGTATTAAATCGCGTGGTATTTGTAGACGCATGAAGTTTATTGGATCAAAATCACACAAAATTTGGATTTGATCCATTTTATTAAAAATCCTTATCAAGGTACATCTCACCTTGAAGCCCAAACCCATGCACGTATCAAGTGATGTGCAATTCCAGTCAAATTAAAAACCAGCAAGATGATGCCACATGTTTAGATAATGTGGCAAGCCAAGTAAAATTTAGTAGCCAGTGAAACAACGTCAAGTATCTCAAATGACATATTTTTGGCCAATCACAAGCAACTTAATCACACAACATTTGTGATAAGTTTGATGATTTGATGGACCTATCAGAAGGGGACAGGAGAAGTTATTTTACACTTGGACTATCTACCCCCTACAAATATATATAAGGGGTTACATATTTTTCTGAGGTCATTCTGCAAGCATGGAGAAAGCTTTTGCATTGACTACACAACTCTTTAAAGAATTGACTAATGGAGTTATGTCCGGAGATCAACTCAGTAAGATGAAGTGTTGTCTGACAACTCTTAGAGATCGAAATACATTTTTAGGAGGCTCAAATCATTCAAAAGTTTGAGAATTATGCTACAAAAGACCCGATCACGAAAAAGCTTAGGAGAGAATAATCGAGAGAATAACAAAATTATACCCATAAAATTTATTTAAATAAAATAACTCTTTTTATTTATTTTATCTTTGCTTGTAGTTTTTTGCACTATGAAAATTTATTATAAACAAATTTTGGCACGTCCAGTGGGACTATTTCTGTTCTTCATCTCTTCCTCCTGCTAATCAAATTCAACTGATGCTATGGACTTTGCAAAGACTAATGGTGTCTCATTCAAGAACTCCGCTACTACCACATTTAATGAGCTCAGCTATGTTGGGCCACTTAATTAGCACAAGTTTAAGACCAATGGTTGGGATGGATATAAATACCTCACTTCTTTAGAGAAGTAAAAAAGCAAGTCTCATATGATGACTAAAATTGCAACCCTTGGGGGGCAATTGACATCCCTGCTATGTGATGAACTCTCTCATATTGGTATAAATTTTAGTGAACTTGAAGATTCAACAAATTCTTCAGTATAAAAAAGGTCAATGCCTTGATGGTTGACACAACTAGTATGGACAAAAAGTTTTCGATGCTGGAATAAACCATTAAAGTCTTGAAGAAATCTATTGAGGATAAAGATATTCAAATTGCTCAACTTATGAACAAATTGGAGTCCTTAACCCCTGGAGAATCAAGCCACGACCCAGATTGCCCACCCGATTTTACTCTGAAAAATAAAAATATTGATGAGTCACCTGCAAAGATCAAATCTTAAAAAGAGAAACAGTCTACTTCGATTGCAGTTTTGTCTGTTCAACAGTTGCAAAACATGATAATTAACTCTATCAGGGCTCAATATAGTAGAGCACCATAGAATCTGTTGTATTACTCCAAGCCTTACACAAGCTGAATTGATTGTCTACCCATGCCAATGAACTATCAACCACCAAAGTTGCAACAATTTGATGGTAAGGGAAATCTGAGGCAACACATTGCACACTTTGTTAAAACTTGTAGCAATTTTGGAACACATATCTACCTTCTGGTAAAATAGTTTGTCCGTTTATTGAAAGGGAACACATTTGACTAGTATATCGACCTGGAGCCTGAATCAATTGCTAGTTGGGAGTAATTCGAGAAGGAATTTCTCAATCAACTTTACAACGCTCAATGAACTATGAGAATGATAGAGTTAACTGTCACTAAGCAAAGAAAGGATGAGACTGTGATGGATTAATTTAATTGATAGAGATCGTTGAGCTTAGACTGCAATGACTGCCTTTCTGAAATATCTCTTGTAGAAATACAAATTTAAAGAATGCATTAGAAACTTCTATACATATTACAAGTTATCAAACCGTAAATGTTTGAAGAACTTGCAACCCGAGCACATGACATGGAGTAAAACATCACCAGTCATGGAAAGACATCTTCTTTTGTTCATCTTACAAAAGAAAGAAAGGAATTAAAGAAAGGTATGGACTTAAATATCTAGACTAAAGAATCCATGGCGGTGAAAGAAACTTCTGTGAAAGTCACGATGAAGAAAAAAGTGAAGGAAGACGAAACCCCTAGGCAGTATTCGAGGAAGGAAAAATATTGCCCATCTTTGAAAGGGTTAGAAACAAAGGTATACCCATTTCCAGATTCAGACGTGCCTACGATCCTTGAGGAATTGATAGCCAAGAAAGTCATTGATCATTCTGAATCAAAGAGGTTCGAGAAAATTAATAAGCTTACCGATCCCAAGTACTGCAAGTTTCTCGCGTCATTGGCCACCCGACAAAAAAATACTTCTTCTTGAAGAAGAAAATCATGAAACTAGTAAGTGAAGGGAAAATCATCATTGACATCGCTGAAATAGTGGACGCAAATCATGTTAGTATTATTGTCGATTGACAAAAATGCTCCATGTCACAGACTATACAAAGCACCATCTTATTCTAATTTGGGAGCTTCAAGATGATTAACATTGATGTTTCAAGAAGAAATTTTAAAGGTCTAACAGAGGTAGACGACAATTCTGAACATGACAAGGATGATGGTTGGACTCTGGTTTCTTATAAGAAAAGATGATATCAAGTGGTCCTAAGAATACGACTTCCTAAGCCACAAGTAATGGGGAATAATGTGGAGCAACTACGACTATCAAAAAGTGTTAAGTTGAATGCTAGCAAGAGGATTAATAGTTTTTTAATCGCAGAAGGCCCGAAGACCTATCACGTTGCATGATTTTTTTTTAAACAAATTCCTTCAAGATAGCTAAGTTAGGGCGACACATGTGGTTTTCAGTATAGAGGAACCTAGGGAAAGGAAACAAGGGCATCATCTGCCATAGCATAAGAATATCATGTTAAGCCAGAAGTTGCACTATGTTTTATCGTAATTTCCTTCACTGATAATGACTTGTTGTTATGGTGTAAACTACATAAAAAGTCTTTTATTTGTTGTAGGAGTTATTCTAGAAAAATATCTCAATCATATACTGATCGATGATGGTTCAACGATTAATATCATGCCAAAGATAGTGCTCAAAAGGCTCAGAATCTCTGTTGATAAATTGTCCAAAAGTAATATAACAATCCCAGGTTTCAATCAAGGAGGGCAATGAGGCATGGGAAATATTTTTGTAGGATTATCCATTGGTAATATGAAATCAAACATTTTGGTTTACGTCATAGATGCCAAGACATCATACAACTTACTGCTTGGACGCCCCTGGTTGCATAAAAATGGAGTGGTGTCATCTACTCAATGCATGGAGTATATGAAGGATGGTAAGGTAGTCAAAGTTGACATAGATATCAACCCTTTCACAGAGACAGAGTCATACTTATAGATGCAAAATTCTACTTGGACTCTTATGAGTTAGATATGAAGAAACCAAGCCCCTCCAACCCAACTTGGGTCAATTCAAAAGAAGACATAGAAACATAATCGAGTGTCATTGAGATGTCTAAAGAAAGAACTAACAAAATTGTTATTAAGTTCTCATCATCCGAAGTATACATGAAAGAAAAGAAATGTAAGGAGCTTCTAGTCTTTCACTATATTTCACGTGAGCATCGAAGAAAGAGATAATCCTTACCCGAGGTATGTACTCAAAAGGTTCACCCTCCAAGGAAAAAAGTGAGAAACAAAATGTTTCAAGATCTGAAGGAAAGTATGACTATCCCAGTCGTACAAATCCAACTTATACTCTTGAGTCTTCAAAAAAATACCTTAGTTGAAAAGATAAAAGGGCACTTTGATCAAAAGGCTTTTACATTAGTTGAAAAATTAGACTATGACTTCTCCAATTCAGCAAGACTGGGATAGCTCAAAGATGAAGTCACTGGTGAAAAAATACATACCCTTACAACATCCCAAATAAAGTTGAGAAAGAAAGTACATTATGTCACCATTTCTAAGTTTGGGCTGGGATTCAAATTGCTGGGAACGCTTCAAATTTCATTTAGGAAGGGTAAGGAAACTACTTTATCATACCATATCTCAGCAGAAGGAGAAAAGAAGGGTGGTGAGGATGAAGAAACACCACAACGGATCTCAGTGTTTAACCACATAGGAGAATCAACACCTCGTGTCTCTGTATTTGATATATTAGGATGCAAAGATGGAAGTGGAGCTTCTGATCGTGTAAAAGGAAATGTCACCACCTTGAAAACCTCTATCTTTATTTTTCTTGGGAATCACAAGAAAGCCATTATCTAGGAAGAGATTATTGAAACATGAACAATAATATTTTTCTGAGGACATTGATGACAGGGAAATTCATAGGTCTTTCTCATCACGCATGAAAATAAAATCTATTTACCAATTACCATAGATATTCCACTGAAGGTAAGAAGAAGAACTATTATTTTTACTAACCAACCTGTTGGAGAAATAAAAAAGGATCTAAGAAAGTCAACACATTATATCACATAACTGTGGAGGAAAAACTGTACCACAATGAAATGGATGATGTTTAAGAATCCCTTCTTCAACTAGAGTATGGGGTACAATCAGCTATAAATTAAATCAAGGAGATAAACGTTGGTACTTTGGAGAATCCATGCCCAACCTTTGTTTATACACTTATTACATTACAAGAAGAGAGAGACTACTTCAAGTTATTAGTTGAGTACAAACATGTCTTTGCCTGGTCATACAAAGAAATGCCAGGTCTTCATCTGGGCGTAGCTATTCATCATTTGGGGATAAAAAAAGGGACATCCTATAAAGCAGTCACAATGAGTGTTTCGCCCTTAGATAGTAACACATATTAAAGTAGTGGACAATAATTTGAAGCTGGATTTATTCCAGAAGTGAAATACCTATTATGGATCTCAAACATTGTACCTATCAAGAAGAAGAATGGTTAAATATGTGTCTGCATTAATTTTTGAGACTTGAATAAGACGTGTGCAAAAGTTGATTTTTGGATACCAATTATAGAGCTCATAGTTGATGCGACAATTGGACATAAAGCTATGATATTTATGGATGGGTCTTTCAGATATGGTTAAATTAGAATGTCTTCAAAAGATGAAGAATGTACTGCCTTCCAAACTCTAAAAGGTATATATTATTACAAGGTGATGTCTTTTGGTCTAAAGAACACGTGTGTAACCTACCAACATGCAATGCAAAAATTTTTAATGACATGTTGTATAAGAGGGTAGAATGCTATGTAGATGACTTGGTGGTAAGACAAAGTGTAGGGACAACCATCTTGAAGATCTTTTCATTATTTTTGAGAGGTTAATTGACCCGATAAAAATTGATACCATTCAAAAAATATTAGAGCCGGAGAACTTGAGAGACCTTCACAGGCTATAAGGAAATTTGACATTCATTCAGAGGTTCATCTCTAACTTGGATAGATGATGTCAACCCTTCAACCATCTAATAAATAAATATGCCCCTTTTTCCGCTAGAACCAATCATGTCGAAATGCTTTTGAAAGAATCTAAAATATATATTAGATCCACCAGTAGTAGGGGAACCAACTCTTGGGAGGTCATTGATACATTATATTGCTTCACAAAAGTGATCACTTAGAGCACTTCTAGCTCAAGATAATAAAGCTAAGAGGGAACAAGACTGTACTGTCTAAGTCGAACCTTGATAGGATTTGCGTTAAATTATATGCCTATTGAGAAAATGTGCTTGGCTTTGCTTTATGCAAGAAAGAAACTAAGGCATTAATTTGAAGTGTACACCATCAAGCTAATTTCTCGAGCTAATCCCATGAAATTTGTAATGACTCATCCAATTCTCTCAGGATATCTAGCAAGATGGTCTATATTGTTTAACTAATATGGAATCATATACATGCCTTAAAATACTGTGAACTGTAAAGAACTTGCTAATTTCCTCTCCGATCACCCTCTTCCAGCAGAATGAAAGATTTTGGATGAGTTTTTTGATGAAGATGCATTATCTATTAAGGACTGCCGATATGGATAATACTTTTTGATGGATCTGCACGTCAATATGCTATATTCTTACTTGAAAGGTTTTATCAGGTATTTCTAAACCATATCTTAAGAGAAAAAAATTGCATAGAAGATGCACTAGCTAACCTAGCTACAATAATAACACTCATAGAGAATGAGACAACAAAGGTACAAGTAAGTCATCGGTGGGTTATTCCTGGTTGTATTGATATTCAAATAAATAAAGTCCTCCAACATCTATTTGAGTGGTCAAACAAGAAGATTAGATAAAACCACTGATTGAGTATCTCAAATATGGAAGGCTGCCTGAGGAGCTGCAAAAAAGAGAAGACGTTAGAAGAAGGGCACCATGATTCATCTTCCATGAGGGAATATTATTCTGTCTTTCTTACGAGGGATTAATTCTGCGGTGTCTTGGAAAAGAACAAGTTCAACAATAGAGAAAACATGTCCTAGAGCATGTGGAGCACACAAATCAGGGCCTAAACTTCATTTTTGCATCAAGAGGATGGGCTACTATTAACTAACAATGGTGATGGACTGTCTAGAGCATGCCTAAAGGTGTCAAGCATGTCAATTCCATACTAATTATATCCATCAGTATCCAGAATCTCTTTATCCAACTATAAAATCATAGCCTTTTGATGTGTAGGGACTTGATGTTGTTGGTCCTCTTCAAAAGTCTTCAAAAGGGCAAATATGCATCTTAGCTGCTACTAACTATTTCTCAAGATGGGGGTGAAGCAGTGCCACTAAAAGAAGTGAGAAAAGAGAATATTGTTGATTTTAATAGATCAAACATATTCTTTAACAGAACGCCCTTCAACAATAATCTCATAGGACTTAGTGCGAGAAGTTCAATTTTATGCAATATAAGTCTTTAATATACAATGCACCTACCAATGGTCTTGACAAAGCTTTTAATAAAACACTTGATAACCTATTGGAGAAATTTGTTGTAAAAAATAAAAGGGATTGGCATGAGAGGGTCGGTGAAGCTTTGTGGGCATATCTATAACTTGTAAAACTGCAACCCAAGCGATTCTATATTCATTGGTGTATGACGTAGAAGCATTCTTTCCATTAGAACAACAGATTCCATCATTATGATAGCGATCCAAGAAATTTTTAAAACTAAAAATAACATTTAATTTAGTCTAGCAGAGTTAGAGGAAATGGATGAGAAGAGATTAGAAGCACAATAATTATTAGAATGTTATCAAGTTCAACTTTTTATGCCTTTCAACAAGAGGGTGCAAACTCTATCATTTCAAGTAGTAGACTTGTTTTTAGTAGTTCAAATACCCATAATCCTCAACAAGCACATTGGTGACAAGTTTGCATCAAAATTGGATGGGCCATGCATTCTGAAAGAAGCATATTCAAGTGATGCTTATAAAATTATTGATCAAGATGGTGTAAGAGTTGGTACCATCAATGGAAAATTTCTGAAGCAGTACTTTCCATGAAGGTCACCTATGCTCCTTAAGGCACGAGTATAAACTGCATGTCACTTCTGGCCCACATGAGTCTAAAATGTAAACGACTCTCTTCAAAAAAAAGAAAAGAAAAAATAAAAGTAAAAAGGAAAAAAAGAAATAAAAAAATAACTTAACTCATTATGTTGAACTACGTTATGACTTGATCCTCTTACACGAGTTACGTAGGCAGCTTATAGTATTTTTTACCCTAAGTTCAGTCATATGAGTTTAAAAAAATAAAAAAAAGAAAGGAAAAGGATGTGTTATTACTTGAGCATGGCAATAGAACTTCGAAGTGACATAGATTTCATGTAAGGTTAGTCGTTTCTTTGCTAAGTGTACCACAGGCGTGCAAAGGTGAAGAGACCAATAAGACGAAGCAGACTTCGATGACATATTTGTATAAATTCGTAAAGGTGTTTACCATGATTTATATATATATATATATATATATATTGTAGTTCTTGGTGTTGTCTTTTAAATTGAATATACGTCTTATGATTCAAACACTCCTACGTTGAGTTTTGAATTTTCTATCATAGTTGCTTAAAGTTGCAAAATAGGCCATCGGATTATGAACCAAGCTGACTTCGATGACATATCTGTGTAAATTCGTAAAAGTGTTGAGTGTGATTTTTACATATATTGTATATCTTGGTGTTATATTCTTAACAAGAAGTGTGGATTGTGATTTAAAGGCTCCTATGTCTAGATATGAATGTTCAACCATAGCCGCTCAAAGCTGAGACCATCAATTTTTGAACTAAGATGACTTCGATAATGAATCTGTACAAATTCGTGAAGGATTTGACCTTAATTTTTACATATGTTGTAGATATTATAGACCTCTTCGCAATAAAAATACAACTTATTATTCAAACATTCCTACATTAAGTTATGAATTTTCTACTCTAGCCGCTCAAAGCTGCGAAAGAGATCAACAGATTTCGAACTAAGTTGAATTTGATGACATATCTATATAAATTATTAAATGTGTTGAGCATGGTTTTTATATATGTTATAGATATTGGTGTTATATTTTCAACAAAAAAGATGGCTCCTGATTCAAAGGCTCCTACGTCAAGTTATGAATTTTCTATCATAGCCACTCAAAGCTACGAAAAAACATCAGGTTTCACATGGAGATGATTTCAATGAAGTATTTGTACAAATTCATATAGTATTGGACCTTGATTTTTACATATATTATATATATTAAAGGTCTATTCACTATAAAAAAGATGGCTCATGATTCAAATACTTCTGCGTCAAGTTATGAATTTTCTACCCTAGCCGCTCAAAACTGTAAAATAAGACAGATTCATGGTTAAATTCAAAAAAATAGTTTCTACTAATTGGAAAGAAGTTTGAGTTTTATTATTAGATATATATTCTTAATCAATCCCAAACTTAATTCATATTTGGGAGCAGAATCATTTATTGTATCCATTAAAAAAATAAGAGATGCAACGATAATTAAATTTTAAGGGAAATAATTTATACAAAACCTAAAGGTCACTTTTATTGCATCCGCGAAAAAAATGTTATTACATCAAAATAAGAAACAAAAAAATCCTACGTGAATATCTTAATTATGGAAAAGTTTGAAATCCTAGAATTTGTTGATGACTCGCCTCAACTGCCTCTTTCAGTTTTGACAGTTTTTCCACTTCATCTTTAGATAATGGAAATTTTTCACTAATTCCATAAAGCTCGCCCTCAAAAGTGATAATATTTCTTGTCTTTTAGACAACTGTTCTTTTTTCTTCTTTATGCATGTGATGGTCTTCTCCCTCTTCGTAGATAAGAGCTTCAGTTCTTCATCAAACTTAGCAAGGTTTGATTGAAGATCCCCATGCTCCCTCTTGTCTTTGTGTTTTTATTCTTTGCATTAACAAATCATTGTTGCACATGAGTGAGCAATTTTTGATAATTTTCCATGAAGATGCTTTCATAGCTTCATATGATGTGCTATAGAAATATAGCTCTTTCGACACTTTAAATGATGAAAATATGCAAGTTTCTTAGGTTGTTTTGTTAGATATGATGTGATTTGGGTATATTTTGCATGAAACTAGTTTTTGAATGCTAAGTTTGTAAAAAAGATGAAAAGTGGAGTTTTTGGCTACTTAGTTGATCAATTTGGGGTATTCCTGACACTTTCTGGATGTAAGTGACCAAGGCATGCGATGAAAGTTGAAGACTTGAAGTTTGGTTGTCAAGTACTGGAAGGCCTGACACTTACCTATGTCTACATATGAACCACATGTATCATATGTGGTTAGTATGAGACTAGGATAATTACTACAATTAAAGATCCTGAGAGTGAAGAGATGAAAAAGAACTTTCGGCACTCCCTATGTTAATATGCGAAACGCATATAGTACTTGTGAACCACATGTAGGTAGGGTAAGTGTCATAAGTCCAAAATTCTAAGAGATGAAGGTGCAAAATTTTTTTTGGAACTTATATATGTCTACATGCGCCCAGGGTTAGGCCGCATGTGGAACATGTGCCTAAGTCTAGGATGCATGTAGACACAGATAAGTGGCCACCGACCCCCTTTTGTCTTTTTTATTTGGGATTTGATTTTAGGATTTTATCATGTACTATAAATACCCTTTATGTATTTTTTAGTAAAGTTACACACTCTTGATACTTATAAGCATATTTTGATTCCGAGATTTGATTTTTTTCTTGGAATTCTCTTGTATTGATTTTGATTGATTAATTTAGTTAAAGTTTTAGGTTTTCTAGTTGTGATTATTGCGATTCATCTTATGATTTCAATCATGAATGTTGTTGATTCTTTCACAAGCATGAGTGGCTAAAAACCCTTAGCTAGGGTTGTGGAAACCCTGGAGGATTGATGAAGTAGGGGAAGTACAATTGTTGTTCTGAACCGATACCATGCATGTATTGTATTATCTTTACTTTAATAGTTATCTTAGCAGTTGTAAACATTAGGATCCCACCTAGATTATTGCTTCTTACTCTAAAAGAGGAGCAGTGACCAGAAGAAGATAATTGCAATAGTAATTTGAAGTTTAACTGTCCATCCACGCTACTAGGTATAACCTACATAAGGTGTTAGCTGTCAGCTAATAACTAGAGATTCAAAAGGTAATAGTTAACTAGGATCTAGGATAAAGGTTAGTAAGGTGACATCCTAAAACTCAAAAGGTAAAGGGTGAAATCTGTTAGCTAGTCCAAAAGACGGTTAATGGTACATAACTTATCAGATTCTTTATGTAAGGTATCGGGTTGGTTCAATAAAGCACGATAAGCCTACGAAGTTAAGAATCCCGGAGGATTACAATCCTAGTGTTCACCGACGATTAATTATATCTGATGTTGATGTTAGCTACTAGTTCAAAATTGATACTCAAATTCCCCATTTACTTTTTCGGTTTTGCCCATTGATTACAACAGCTGAGAGCTATGATTCCCTTATTCCCTTGGGATTTGACCCCAACCTTTGCTAGGTTACTATATTTGACAGTGATCGTATAATTTTTTGATTGAAGGTGTAGCTTGAGCGTTATCATCATACTCCTCATATATTCTTACAAAAGTATTAATAGATCCATCCAAAGTAAAGTTGTTGATAACGTTAATCCCCTTGAGTTCCTCTATAATTATGTTCACACCCTTTTTTAACTTTAAAAATTGTTTGAAAAATTAACGGATCACATTGTTAGCCTTTCGTGTAATGCACCACACATTTGAAGAATGTAAGACTTATTGAAAGTAGAGATCATCTCTTGTGGTTCAAAATTTGGGGCAACAAATAGTGATAAAAATGATGAAGGTACATGAACTTTAGGAAACTCAACTTGTGCAACCACAACTTCTGTGTTACTTATCAAAGCTTCTGTGATAGGAGGAGAAGATATAATAAGGTAACTTGGGCTCATAAAACCAACAAAAATTCCACTAAGTGTATCGGTAGAGATGCCTTGTGGACCCAACTTCAATAAAAAATGATATTAGCAGGGTATTTTAAAAAACAAAAAGAGAACCATGAAAGAAAAAGAAAGAAAAAAATCTTACTTGTTTTGCAAGTCCAGACAATGGCATAATGGATCTAGGTTCATTAAAAAAATGTCTCACTATCTATAGTAGAAGTGTCTAAAGAAGCCAACTCGCTATATTGGTCTTTTTCCTTCTTTCTTTTCCACTCCCAGTGTTGGTCTTGATTACCTTCCATCGAGCTAGTATCACCATTAGCATCTATAACTTTATTAACTAAGAGGATATACAGAGTTTTATCTTTGAGGGGCGCTTTGGTTGGTATATTTTCACTATTGTTCTCAAGCAAAGTAGAATTATCTTTTTGCTTGCAACTCTTATTCAAAACCATTGAAGGAGTGTCATTCAATTTCAATGAAGGGAGATTGATGTTTTTCCAGTTTTCACTAGCCTACCCTTTGAGGTAAAGACTTAGAAGACAACGGGCTCGTCTTTGACCTAACAAGGGAGGAAGTGGAAGACTTAATCTGATGTGATGGACGAAGGGAAAATTTTAAGGTAATTTAATTCTTCCCAGCAAGGTTTGTTCGACTAGTAGACCACCAATTTACATACTTATGGGTCATTAGAGGCCTCTCAGGATGTGATGGTATACTAATAGTTGAAGAACTACTAAGGCAGGTGCAAGAATCCCAAAGTTCCACTGATCTTTTTAATATGCTATCATATGGTCATTTGATGAAGTTTCCAGGGAGGTCTTGTACAAATTCAAACTGTCGGCTGAATCTTTGGGGACGATAAGGCTCCATAACAAAGTGATCATCACACCTGAGGGTGACTTAGCTCGAATAGAGAATAATGAAATAATTTTTCCAAGAACTAGAAAATTCTCCATTGTCTTCTATAAACAACTTCTTGGGTTGTAGCACTGACAAGTGGGGGAGCTTGTAGATATCAAAATTCTAGAATTTGTAGCGGAAAGATCAAAGTTTTTAGCTATCTTTTCCCCAATAATCTTACACATATGAGCACCATTGCAATGACGTTCTTGATAGTAAGTGTTAAAATATGCACCATTCTATCTATAGACATATTGTATGGGAAAAATTATGTCATTTGCTTCTAAGTTTGCTAAAGTTGAGATCTCTTTCAAGCCACTACAAATTCTAGACAAAACGGGGATCGCTTGTGCAAACCTCTCCCCATGAGTCATTTGACTAATAATCTTAAAGACGTTAGGATGGATGTGGTCAAGTTTCTTAATTGGAAGAACGAACTTACAAATCCAGCAAGCAAGAAATAAATCCAAGTTCATCTCTTCTCTAAGAGATCCTTCCATGCCTAACTCGATAAAAGAGGCATTCTCTTTTTGAGTTCGTGATAAAAATAACATATCAATGTAGCCACCGGGATTGTGATTTGAATTTGATTTAACTTGATATTTAGACCCTCGTGGTGGAGGATCCTTGTACCTCATTGGTCCTTTGAGCAAAAAATTCACTCAATCACAAACATAAACCTCCTATGATGCACCATCTGAAAGCCGATAGAATGCTAAAAATAAGTAGGTACAAGTTTTAGGCAAAAATAGGCTCAAACTCTAGAGCGAATCAGTACCTCAAAATTTGAATCTCCATACAATTCAACCTCCACACGTGGTGCTCATAGGTCGACTGACCAAAGCAAGAAAAAAATATAAGCAAAGAAAACTATAAACATATCACCTGCAAATAAAAAAGTCCTAAATGGTAGCTCACACCATCTCCACTAACTGGTCTAGTATAAATGCTAAAAGAAAACATGTACAAATCTATAATATATTAAAAGAGTAAGGACCCTTAGAAAAGTGATTTGAACTTTTTGTCCTTCCTTAAAATTAGACAAAATCAACTTTTTACTATTTTTTTCTTAAATTATTATAATATTAAATATTGACTATAATTAATGTATGGAAAGTTTTGATCTTCCTAAATATATGAAAAGTAAAACTCCTAAATATATGGTAAATAAAACTCTAAATATATTCTCTTTTCATATACGATAATATATATGTTTCTTTTTAAAAATTTATTGAGTGTGTAATTATATGGATTAATATAATTAAAATACATTATTATTGTAATGCCTCGAGTCTGTACTGCGGATGCTACACGGGGCTTACGACCGACCCGAAAGGACCATAAGCAAATTCATAACTGATATCTGCTGTGAGCATTGAATAATAATACTGTAATAAATACGGAAAATAGGCTGAAATGTCATAAGGTTCAAAATCTATAAACACCAATAAAGAATATCAACTGATAAAATATTTGAATCTGAATTATTGTCTGAACTAGTCTAGTCTAAGATGCCACTAACTGAACTGTCTGAAAGTGGAGTTGATGGGACAAGCCCCCAACTAACTCCAACTACTAAAATACTGAGTCTACTGTAATAAAAAAATAAAAGAATATCCTTAATGGATGAGGACTCACTACTAAATCTAATACTGCTGGCTAAATTTAAATCTGTCTATGCGCGGTCAGGAACCTGAGCATCCGAATCTATGAGATAAGGCATCATAGCACAAAGAAAGAGTATGCGCCAGTACGTGGAATGTACTGGTATGCTAGATGAGGTAAGACTAAATGCAATGGTTCATATGCATGAACAATAACTGACTGAATGATATAGAGTAATTGAACATGAGCGTACATAGATAACTGAAATTGCTGTAAATACTAAGTATGCAATACTGTGCATATATCTATATATACAGTAACTGATCTTTTTTGAAGCTAAGTACTGAGTTCTGATATTGAGTAACTAATAATTTGAGATTTCTAATAACTGAGTTACTTATACTGATTGACTATTTCTAACAGTCCTGATTCTGTAGAACTGAATAGATTTCTGTTCTGAAACTGAAACTAAAACTGTGGGAGGTAATCATCTAACCAACATGCCCTAAATAAGATAAGATAACTCAGTTGGGGTCTAAGCTGTAACCCTAATTGGAAGGGTGTCAGTACAATACCATGGGTACAGACAAGCTAAAGAGTTACCCTCACCTGGAAGGTACTCTAATGAGAATGGCAAAATCCTCATCTGGCAGGTTAAAACACCTCACAACTCTCAACTGGCAGTTTTGATGTCTCAAACTACGCTGGCTACATAGTTCTAGAATACAAGGACTGCTTCTAGGTATCTCACCCTCTACTTGCAGGTGAGCCCCCATCCTTGGGTTCACTCGGTGCTGAATCGTACTCCCAACTGAAAGACACTGAATTGATTATACTGAACTGGATTGGACTAATATTGAGTTTACTGAGTTTTCCTGAGTTTGGTAACTAACTGAGTTCTACTGATCATGATGTATTGAGACTATTCTGTAACTAATATTGGCTCTAGGTAAACAACTAGATTGTCGGGTATTAAATACCTCCAGGACTCGATAGCATGAAAAGGAAGCATAATAATATTCACTTGATCATAATTCATCCATAGATATATTTTATCAAACACTTGTAAGGCATAAGCTTGTACATGATTGGGACCATATAATGTCATGTCATGATTCCACTATTTACTTCATATATACATTTTAACAAACACTTGGGGAGCATGGAGTATTTCACATAATAATGGTCAACACATGTAATCATGAATATAATATTCAATTTCAAATCCAAAGGTTAAACATGAAATTCATATAATTCCCCATAATTATTATTCTAATTTCATGAATCTTATAATAATAATGGATTGAAAACCCAATTAACATCATAGACATGCATACAATCAATTTCAAGCATGGGAATTCACAATTCCATAAACTTGTAGTTTTTTATTTAAAAAAAGATTCTTGGACTTCATGAGTTAAAGGAACCCATGAATGAACATCTAACATACCTGAATTGATAAGTACTTGGAGTTCTTGGTGAGTTTCTTGAAGATTTCTCTTGGTTTCTTAAAGCTAGGGTTTGCTAATTGAGAGAGAATGATTTCTTTCTTGAGATAAGTGAGCAAAAAATGAGATAATAGGCTATGTAGGGATTTAATCCTATTTTTAGGTTAACTGGAATGAGGGAAAAAGACCTAAAAGCCCTTGGAAATTAAAACTATGAATTAACTGAAATTTCCCGATTTTAACCCATGGCGCGATGTGGCGCTATAGCGCCGTGTCACTGGAAACTGAAAATTTGGAACTGGGGTCTTGGCGTGATGTAGTGAAATCACGGTTCCCCTTTGATTCTAAATTTTGGACTCATCGCGACGCGGTGGGATTGCGTTAGAACACTGAAATTGAACAATTATGAACTAAGCCTATGGCGTGATGCACCAATATTGTTGAGCAACACTGGAATTTGCCACTTGTCATTTGGCTGGCCTCCGTGATGTGCTGATATGTATTTTGGTACACTTTCACAAAAATGGCCATAAATCTTCGTTCGAGTATCAGATTTGGGCGAATTTTATATCACTAGAAATCTGACTGAATTTCCTACGCAATGGTAGGATCTAAACTAAAAGTTACTTCGGATTTAGAAAAATTTATATAGAATAACTCATATACTTAGAGTTAAAATGGTTTATGGCAATACGGGGTATTATAATAGATCTTCCTTGGGAACATTCATCCTTGATTGAGACTGACTAAGATAAGAAACACTGATAGACTGAGTTTACACACTGAACATGCATATTTGATGCATGAAATACATGACTGAACTACTAGCAAGCTGAGTTCTTATACTGAACATACATATCTAATGCATAAGTACATGACTGAAACTACTGATAAGCTAAATTTTCATACTGAACATGCATATCTGATGTATGAGTACATGGTTGAACTGATTCATGGATACATGACTGAATATACAATGGTAACTGATATCAAGATTACAACTGTAATTGAATGTGGAACTATGTAAAGCTAAGGAAGGTTGTTACCTTAAGCTGAATTTGAGTTTGCGGAGAAGAGGTGAGGATACTTGGTCTGCATTTCTGCTTTCGCTTCCCAAGTAGCTCTCTCTACGGACTGATTCCGCCAAAGAACTTCGACCAAGGGAACTTCTTTGTTTCTCAATTTGCGAATTTGATGGTCAAGGATCTGGACTGGAACCTCTTCGAAAGAAAGATCATTCTGAATATCTACGCCCTTTAAAAGAACTATGACTGCTGGGTCACCAATGCATTTCTATAGCAAGGAGATGTGGAATACTGGATGTACTGAAGCTAGATCTGAAGGCAACTTGAGCTCATAAGCTACCTTTGAAAAATGATTGAGAATTCTGTAAGTACTAACATATCAGGGACTGAGCTTTCCCTTTTTGCCGAATATCATTTCTCCCTTCATGGGAGAGATTTTCAAGTACACAAAATCACCGATCTAAAACTCTAGATCCTTTCTTCTCACATTTGCATACGATTTCTATCGGCTTTGGGAAGCCCTAAGCCTTTCTCTAATCAACTGGACCTTTTCTAAGACATTAAACACTAATTAAGGCCCTACTACAGTGGCCTCATCTACCTCAAACCAACCAATTAGAGATCTACATCTCCTACCATAGAGGGCTTTAAACAGAGTCATCTACATACTAGAATAATAGCTGTTATTATAAGAGAATTCGATCTAAGGCAAGCGTTCATCCTAACTACTCTTAAAATCAACAAGGCATGCTCTCATGTTATCTTCTAGAGTCTGGATGGTCCTTTCTGCTTGACCATCTGTCTGAGGGTGGAAGGCTATTTAGAGATAAACTTGTTACCAAAACCTTTTTGAAATGCTTTCCAGAAATAAAAGGTAAACTGGGTACCTCTATCTGATATGATAGACACTAGGACTTCGTGTAACCTGACCAACTCTTTGATATAGAGTTTGGTGTAGTCCTCGGCTAAATAGGAGGTATAAACTAGTAAGAAATGAGCTTTTTTGGTCATCCTGTCTACGATAACCTATATAGAATCACGCTGGCGACGAGTACGAGTAAAACTCATCCCAAAGTCCATGTTCACTTCTTCCCATTTCCATGTAGGAATACTGAACTCTTGCGTGGACCCACTAGGCTTCTATTGCTCAATCTTAATTTGCTGACATGTAAAGCGCTTAGCTATAAACTCTGCATGTATCTTTTCATCCCACTCCACCAATAGATCTCTCACGAATTGCGGTAAATCTTAGTGGCCCCTGGATGAATAGAGTAATGCGTACCATGCACTTCTGCAAAAATTTGTTGCCTCAAGTCATCTACACCTAGCACACATAGCCGACCCTAGCAACTCAACACACTATCTCTCTCTTAGAAGAAAACCTCTACTTTCTGATGTATGACTGAATCTTTCAATTTACTAGACTAGGATCTCTATCTTGTTTTTTCCTTTACTTCAAAAACTTGAGATGATTCTGAACTATTCTAAATCCACACACTACCTTATGCTGAATTGGTTAAGCTGACACCTAGTCAGGCAAGCTAATGAACTTCCTGAACTAACTTCATCTTATTATTCTTAGTGTGAGTAACACTTCC
This sequence comes from Capsicum baccatum var. pendulum, assembly GCA_030864225.1. Classification (NCBI taxonomy): domain Eukaryota; kingdom Viridiplantae; phylum Streptophyta; class Magnoliopsida; order Solanales; family Solanaceae; genus Capsicum; species Capsicum baccatum. Next base: position 158,367,678 of record CM061561.1, on the reverse strand, counting down.
CATAGACAACCTACTGAGAGCATCAACCACTACATTGTCCTTGCCCGAATGATAGAGTACACTCATGTCATAATCTTTTAAAAACTCTAACCACCTTCTTTGATGCAGATTCAAATCTTTTTGAGAGAATACATACTACAAGATTTTGTGATCTATAAACAAAATCAACATGCACCCTATATAAATAGTGCATCCAAATCTTTAAGGCAAATACTACAGCTGCTAACTCGAGATCATGAGTCGAGTAATTCTCCTCATGGGGCTTAAGCTGTCTGGAGGCATAGGCTATGACCTTACCTCTCTGCATGAGGACAAAACCCAAACCTACTCTGGATGCATCACAGTACATAACAAGCCCATCTTAACCATCTCGTAGAGTAAAAACTGGGGCTGAGGTGAGTCGAGTCTTTAACTCTTGAAAACTCTTCTCATAAGAATCTGACCACTAAACTTGACATTCTTCTGAGTCAATCTAGACATGAGGGATGCAATAGACGAAAAACCTTCAACAAATAGACAATAATAGCCAGCCAAACCCAAGAAACTCCTGATATCTGATGGAAAGATGGGTCTAGGCTAGTTTCTCACTGCTTTGGTCTTTTGAGGATCAACTCTATTGCCATCACCGGAAATAATATGACCAAGTAATGCTACTGACCTTAGCCAAAATTCACACTTACTAAATTTGGCGAACAACTAATGAGTTTTGAGAGTCTAAAGTATGATTCTGAGGTGATCCGCGTGATCATTCTCACTATGGGAATAGACAAGAATATTATCAATGAAGACTATAGCAAACATGTATAAGTACTGCTTGAACATGAGATTCATTAAGTCCACGAAGGCTACTGGCGAATTTCTAAGACCAAAGGACATGATTAAAACTTCAAGGTGACCATACCGAGTTTGAAATGCTATTTTTGGAATGTCACATTCTCTGACTCTGAGCTGATGATAGCCTGATTAAGGTCTATCTTAGAAAAATAATTAGCACCCTGAAGTTGATCAAATAAGTCTTCAGTTCTGGGAAGTAGGTATTTATTCTTCACTGTGACTTTATTCAACTGGCGGTAGTCTATATACATTTTGAGGGAACCATATTTCTTATGCACAAATAAGACTGGTGTTCCCCACAAGGGAAAAGCTGGGTCTAATGAACCCCTTATCTAATAGGTCCTTTAACTGTTCATTTAACTCTCTGAGTTTAGCTGGAGCTATTCTATATGGAGGAATAGAGATGGGCTGAGTATCTGAAAGAAGGTCTATTTCAAAGTCAATTTCCTTTACGGGAGGAACTTTGGGAAGATCTTCGATAAATATATATGATAATACATTTTATATTGGAACAGACTCAAGAGTTGGAATTTCTGAGCTAGAGTCTTTGACTTTCATGAGATGATAGACACATCCCTTGGATATCATTTTTCTTGCTCTAAGGTACGAAATCAATTGACCCTTAAGCGCTGTAGTGCTACCCCTCCATTGAAGGACTTTACCATTTGGAAAGTGAGAATGATCAATTTTATTTCTATAGTCTATTGAGGCATAGCTTGAATAGAGCCAATCCATTCTGAGAATGATGTCGAAATCTGTCATCTCTAATTTTATTAAGTCTGTTGAAGTGATATTCTGGGATATCATAATCAGACTGACCCATTTGGGTAGAGACTGAGAATGGTTCTATTAAGATTTTTGGTTTGACTTTGAAGATGACTGCTATGTAAGGAGTTACGAAAGACAAAGAAACTCCTGGATCTAATAAGGCAAAAATATATAAATATAAGATCTATAATGTACTAGTGACCACATCAGGAGAAATTTCCTGATCTTGTCTCGACTGATGTGCATATAGCCTATTTGGGCGTTGCCCACTAGTGGGACTGAAAGCAGTACACTGCTAATTCAGGCGATCGAACTGAGCTGGGGATGGTTATACTAACCCTAAGAACCTAACTGAGGATAATTACTGACTCTGTGACCTGGCTTGCCACACCCGAAACAAACATCACTACTAGCCCTGCAAGCTCCCTGATGGTTTCTGCCACATATTTGACAAAGAGGATTTGTTAGAACTGCTGACACTACCCTGAGATTTAGAGCCTGGTGCCCTATCTTTATTACTATTTTTGAACTTAGGTACTAGAGCATTGGCTAAAGACGGAGCTAAAACTGAAGACTTTGAATAAAACTTAGAACAGTTACTGCCCTCTGACTTAGGCTGATTGAAATTGAAGCTACCTATTCTAGCTTTCTTATTCTACCTCTCTTTCTCTCTCCTTATTCTTAGCCTTCTCTATCTTCTGAGTATGGACCATGAGCCTGGATATGTCCATCACCTTAATTAGCATTGCTGTTCTATATTTCTTAACTATGCTATCAGATACCTTAGATACGAACTTGCTCATTCTGGACCTACTATCTGCCACTACATGGACAAAATACATAGCTAACTGAGTAAGCTTGAGGGAATATTTTTTCACACTTATACTGCCTTCCCTAAGATTGATAAAATCTAATACCTTGGCTTATCTCAGCTCTAAAGGAAAGAATTTATCTAGAAAAGCAGTAACAAACTCTTTCCACTCTATGGGCTCTGTATTTGTGCCCCTATCTACCATCCACAGCTTAAACCACGTATAAGCTACATCTTCTAGATGATAGGTGGCTAAATTAGCACTCTCATTGGAAGTCACTCCCATATTATCTATGACTTTCTAAACCTGATCGAGGAACTCCTGTAGATCCTCTTCTGACTTAGAACCTGAGAACAGGGGAGCATTCATTCAGGTAAAGTCCCAAATCCTGGCTGCATCAGTATTGTCCACTGGGTTGGACTGAACAGTAGCTGGCCATTCATTTTAAGCTACTACAGAATTGGTTAGAGTAGGGAATGGAACTTTGAATCGATATGGGAGACATGCTCATCCAGGGGATCTTCCTGAACGAGTTGAGGTGCTGACTAATTTTTGGTTCTTCTTTCATTAAGATATTTGGGAGGCATGTCTGTAAGTAAAAGGAAGAAATAGATTAGACTGAGAGATTAACTTGAGCTCATGCTCACTCACACGATATGAATACTTAAAGACAAGAAAGTTTTCCAAAAACTTCTCATAGCCTCCTGTCCATAAGTGTGGCGCGCTATACACCCATTCACAAGACTCTACTTGATGCGGCTTTCAGACTCTCTAGGATTCTGTGGAACCTTAGGCTCTGATACCAAGTTTGTAATGCCCTGAGTCTGTACCCCGAACACTGCACGGTTCTTACGACCCCAAAGGACCACAAGCAAACCCATGACTGATAGCTGTTGTGAGACTGAATAATAATACTATAATAAATATAGAAAATAGGCTGAAATGCCATAAGCTTCAAAATCTATAAATACTAATAAATAATATCATCTGATAAAATATCTGAATCTGAAATACTGTCTAAACTAGTCTAGTCTGAGAAGCCTTTAACTGAACTGTTTGAAAGTGGATTTGAAGGGACAAGCCCCCAACTAACTCCAATTACTAAAATACTGAGTCTACTGGAAGAATGAAATAACATAATATCCTTGATGGATGAGGACTTACTACTAAATCTGATACTACTGGCTGAATCTGAATCTATCTGTGCGCAGTCAGGAACCCGAACGTCTGAACCTATGACTTATGACATCATATTGCAAAGAAAGAGTATACATCAGTACGTGGAATGTACTTATATGCTAGATGAGGTAAATCTAAATGCAATGGCTCATATTCATGAAAAATAACTGACTGAATGGTATAGAGTAACTGAACATGAGAGTACATGGATAATTGAAATTGCTGTAAATACTGAGTATACAATACTGTGCATATATATATACTGTAACTGAGCTTTTCTAAAGCTAAGTACTGAGTTTTGATATTGAGTAACTAATAATCTGAGATTTTTAATAACTGTGTTACTGATACTGATTGACTGTATCTGACAGTCCTCATTCTGTAGAATTGAACTGAGTTCTATTCTGAGGTTGAAATTGAAATTATGGAAGGTAATCATCTAACCGACATGCCCTAAATAAGATAAGATAACTGAGTTGGGATCCAATCTGTTACCCCAATTGAAAGGGTATCAGTACCGTTCCACAGGTAAAGACAAGATGAAGAGTTACCCTCACCTGGAAGGTACTCTAATGAGAATGGTGGAACCCTCATCTGGCAGGTTTAAACTCCTCATCAACCCTTAACTGGCAGGTTTGATGTCTCAACCTATGCTGGCTACGTAGTTCTAAAATACAAGGACTGCTTCTAGGTAACTCACCCTCTACTGGTAGGTGATCCCCCATCCTTGGGTTCACTCGATGCTGAATCTTACTCCCAACTGAAAGACACTGAACAGATTATACTAAACTAGACTGGACTGATACTGAGTTTACTGAGTTTTCCTAAGTTTTGTAACTGACTGAGTTCTACTAATCGTGATGTATTGAGACTATTCATTAACTGACATTGGCTCTAGGTAAACAACTATATTTTAGGGTATTAAATACCCCCAGGACTCGATAGCATGAAAAGTAAGCGTAACAATATTCATTTGATCATAATTCGTCCATAGAGACATTTTATCAAACACTTGTAAAGCATAAGCTTGTACATGATTGGGACCATATAATGGCATGTCATGATTCCACTATTTACTTCACATAAATATTTTAGCAAACACTTGGGGAGCATGGAGTGTTTCATATGGTGATGGTCAACATATGTAATCATGAAACAATATTCAATTTCAAATTAAAAGGTTAAGCATGCAATTCATATAATTCCCCATAAGTATTATTCTAATTTCATGAATCTTATAATAATCATGGAATTAAAACCCAATTAACATCATAGACAGGCATACAATCAATTTCAAGCATGGGAATTCACAATTTCATAAAATTATAGTTTATTTTAAGAAGAATTCTTGGACTTCATGGGTGAAAGGAACCCATGAATGAATACCTAACATACCTAAATTGATAAGTTCTTAGAGTATTGGTGAGTTTCTTGAAGATTGCTCTTGGTTTCTTGAAGCTAGGGTTTGCTAATTGAGAGAGAATGATTTCTTTCTTGAGATAAGTAAGCAAATAATGAGATAATAGGCTATGTAGGGCTTTAATACCGTGTTTAGGCTGATTGGAATGTGGGATAAAGACATGAACGCCTTTGGAAATTAAAACTCAGAAATAAATAATATTCCAATTTTCACCCTTGGCACGATGCGGCGCTATTGCGCTGTGTCACTGGAATTTGAAAATTGGGAAATAGGGGCTTGGCAAAACGTGGTGGAATCACGGTGCCCCTTTGATTTTGAATTTTGGACTTATCGCGACGTGGTAGGATCGCATTGGAATACTAGAATTGGGAAATTATGAACTGAGCCTATGGCGCGACGTGCCAATATCGTGGAGAAACACTTGAATTTGCCAATTGCCATTTGGCTAGCCTCCGCGACATGCTGACATGCATTTTGGCACACTATTTCACAAAAAATGACCATAACTTTTTGCTCGGGTATCGGATTTGGGGAATTTTATATCATTGGAAAGCTGACTGAGTTTCCTACGCAATGGCAAGATCTAAACTAAAAATTACTTGGGATTTAGAAAAATTTGTATAGAATAACTCATGTACTGAGAGTTAAAATTTGCTATGGAAATACGGGGTATTACATTATCTCCCCCTTGGGAACATTCATCCTTGAATGAGACTGACTAAGCTGAGAAGAACTAATAGACTGAGTTTACACTCTAAACACATATATCTGATACATGGAATACATGAATTAACTTCTGGCAAGCTGAGTTCTTATACTGAACATGCATATCTGATGCATAAGTACATAACTAAAACTACTCATAAGCTGAATTTTCATATTGAACATGCATATCTGATGCATGAGTACATGGCTAAACTGATTCAAGAATGCATGCTTGAATATGCAACGGTAACTGATATCAAGATTACAACTATAACTTAATATGGAACTAAGTAAAGCTAAGGAAGGTTGTTACCTTAAGCTGAATCTGAGTTTGCAGAGAAGAGGTGAGGATACTTGGTCGGCATGTCTGCTTTCGCTTCCGAAGTAGCTCCCTCTATGGACTGATTCCGCCAAAGAACTTCGACCAAGGAAACTTCTTTGTTCCTCAGTTTGCGAATTAAATGGTCGAGGATCTGGACTAGAACCTCTTCAAAAGAAAGATCATTTTGAATATCTACGCCCTCTATAGAAACTATGACTGCTGGGTCACTAATGCATTTCTATAGCAAAGAGTTGCGGAATATTGGATGCACTGAAGCTAGATCTGAAGGAAACTTGAGCTCATAAGCTACTTTTCCAAAATGACTGAGAATTCTGTAAGGATCGACATATCGGGGACTGAGCATTCCCTTCTTGTCGAATCTCTTTGCTCACTTCATGGGAGAGATTTTCAAGTACACAAAATCACCGATCTCAAATTCGAGATCCTTTCTTCTCACATCTACATATGATTTCTGCTGGCTCTGGTCAGCCCTAAGCCTTTCTCTGATCAACTAAACCTTCTTTAAGGCATCAAACACTAATTCAGGCCCTACTACTATGACCTCATCTACCTCAAACCAACCAATTGGAGATCTATATCTCCTACCATAAAGAGCTTTAAATGGAGCCATCTGAATACTGTAATGATAGTTGTTATTATATGCAAATTTGATCAAAGGAAAGTGGTCATCCCAACTACCCATAAAATCAACAATGATTCTCTCAACATATATTCTAGATTCTGGATGGTCCTTTTTGCTTGACCATCTTTTTGAGGGTGGAAGGCTATACTGAGATGAACTTGGGCACCGAGACCCTTTTGGAATGATTTCTAGAAATAAGAGGTAAACTGGGTACCTCTATCTGATATGATAGACACTGGTACTTTGTGTAACCTGACAAAATCTCTGATATAGAGTTTAGCATAGTTATCGGCTAAATAGGAGGTATGAACTGGTAAGAAATGAGCTGATTTGGTCATCTATGATAACCCATATAGAATCATGCTTGCGATGAGTACGAGGCAAACCCGTCACAAAGTCCATGTTTACTTCTTTTTATTTCCATGTGGGAATACTGAACTCTTGCTGACATGTAGAGCGCTTAACTACTATCTCTGCAATGTCTCTCTTTATCCCACTCCACCAATAGATCTTCTTTAAATTTTGGTACATCTAAGTGGCCCCTGGATGAATAAAGCAATGCGCACCATGTGCTTCTACATAAATTCATTACCTCAAGTTATCTACACCTAACACACATAGTCGACCCTTGCAATGCAACACACTATCTCCCCCTAGGGAGAAAACCTCTACTTTTTAATTTCTGACTAACTCTTTCAAATTCACTAAACTAGGATCTCTATCCTATTTTTCCTTTACTTCGAAAACTAGAGATGATTCTGAACTATTCTGAATCCACATACTACCTTATGCTGAATAGACTAAGCGGATACCTAGTCGGGCAAGATAATGAACTTCTTGAACTAACTTCTTCTTATCATTCTCAACATGAGCAACACTACCCATAGACAACCTACCGAGAGCATTAGCCACTACATTGTCCTTGCCTGAATGATACAACACACTCATGTCATAACCTTTTAAAAAATTTAACCATCTTCTTTGACGCAAATTCAACTCTTTCTAAGATAACACATACTGCAAGATTTTGTGATCTGTGAACACATCAACATGCACCCCATACAAATAGTGCATCCAAATCTTTAAGGCAAATACTACAGCTGCTAACTCAAGATCATGAGTCGGGTAATTCTTCTCATGGAGCTTAAGCTGCTTGGAGGCATAGGCTATGACCTTACCTTTCTGCATGAGGACACAATCCAAACCTACTCAAGATGCATCACAGTACACAACAAACCTATCTGAACTATTTGGTAGAGTCAAAATTGGGGCTGAGGTGAGTCGAGTCCTTAACTCTTGAAAACTCTTCTCACAAGAATTTGACTGCTGAAACTTGACTTTTTTCAGAGTCAATATGGATATGGGAGATGATATAGATGAAAACCCTTCAATAAACCAATGGTAATAGCCAACCAAACCTAAAAAACTCCTAATATCTAAAGGAGAGGTAGGACTAGGCCAGTTTCTCACTGCTTCAATCTTTTGAGGATCAACTCTAATGCCATCACCAAACATAATATGACCAAGGAATGCTAGTGACCTTACCCAAAATTTTCACTTACTAAATTTGGTGAATAAATGATGAGTTCTAAGAGTCTAAAATATGATTCTGAGGTGATTTGCGTGATCATTCTCATTACGGGAATAGACAAAAAAGTCATTAATAAAGACTATAATGAACATGTACAAGTATTGCTTGAACACGCGATTCATTAAGTCCATGAAGGCTGTTGGGGCATTAGTAAGACCAAAGGACATGACTAGAAACTCGAAGTGACCATACCAGGTTTGGAAAACTATTTTCAGAATGTCACATTCTCTGACTCTGAGATGATGATAGCCTGATTTGAGGTCTATCTTAGAAAAATAACTGGCAACCCAAAGTTGGTAAAATAAGTCATCAATTCTGGGAAGTGGGTATTTATTCTTGACTATGACATTTGTTCAATTGATAGTAGTCTATACACATTCTGAGGGAATCATCTTTCTTACGCATGAATAAGACTGGTGTGCCCCATGAGGAAATGCTGGGTCTGATGAACCCCCTATCTAAAAGGTCCTTTAACTATTTTTTTAACTCTCTTAGTTCAGCTGGAGCTATTCTATATGGCGAAATAGATATGGGTTGAGTATCTGGAAAAAGGTCTATTCCGAAGTAAATTTCCTTATGGAAGGAACTCTAGGAAAATCTTCGGGAAATAAATTTTATAATTTATTTACTATTGGAACTGACTCAAAAGTTGGAGTTTCTGAGCTAGAGTCTTAGACTTACACGAAATGATAGACACATTCCTTGGATATCATTTTTCTCGCTCTAAGGTACGAAATCAACTGACCCTTAAGTGTTGTAGTGCTACCCCTCCATTCAAGGACTAGTTTATTTGGAAACTGAAAATGAATGATTCTATTTCTACAGTCAATTGAGGCATAGCATAAATGGAGCCAATCCATGCCGAGAATGATGTCGAAATCTATGATCTTTAATTTCATTAAGTCTACTAAAGTGACTTTCTGAGATATCATAACCGGATAGTTCATGTATACCTACTGGGCTATGATATACTGACCTACTGGGGTAGAGACTGAGAATGGTTCTATTAAGATTTCTGGTTTGACTTTGAAGTCGACTGCTATGTAAGGAGTTACAAAAGACAAAGAAGTTCCTAGATCTTATAAGGCATAAATATGTAAATGAAAGATCTATAAGGTACCATTAACCACATCAGGAGAACTTTCCTGATCTTGTCTGGACTGAAGTACATAGAGCCTATTTGGGCATTGCCCACTGGTGCCACTAAAAGTGGCACCCTACTGATTCGAGCGACCGAATTGAGTTGGGGGACGATTATACTAACCCTGAGAACCTGACTAAGGACAATCTCTGACTCCGTGACCTGGCTTGCCACACACAAAACAAATATAAATGCCATCCCTGCAGGCACCCTGATGGTTTCTGCCATATGTCTGACAAAGAGGATTTGTTCGAGCACTGTTGACACTACCCTGAGATTTAGAGCCTGCGCCCTATCATTGTTACCATTTATGAACTTAGGTACTGGAGCAATGGCTGAAGACAGAGCTAGAACTAAAAACTTTGAATGAAACTGGGAATGGTTACCGCCCTTTGACTTAGGTTGATTGAACAAGCTACCTATTCTAGCTTTTTTGTTCTGCCTCTCTCTCTTATTATTTTTAGCCTCCTCTCTACTGATTATGGACCATGATCCTGAATATGTCTTTCTCCTTAATTAGCATCGCTATTCTGCACTCCTTAACCACACTATTAGACACCCCAGATATGAACTTGCTTATTATGGACCTACTATCTGCCACTACATGGAGAGCACACCTGGCTGACTGAGTAAACTTAAGGGAATACTCTTTCACACTCAAACTACTTTGCCTGAGATTGATAAACTCTAACACCTTGACTTCTCTCAGCTCTAAGGGAAAGAATCGATCTAGAAAGCAGTAGCAAACTTTTCCCACTCTATGGGCTCTGCATTTGTGCCCCTGTCTACCTTCCACGGCTTAAACCACATATGGGCTATATCTTGTAGCTGATGGTGGCTAACTCATCACTCTCACTGGAAGTCACTCCCATAATATCTTTGACTTTCTAAACCTGATCGAGGAACTCTTGTGGATCCTCTTCTGACATAGATCCTGAGAATAGGGGAGGATTTATTTGGGTGAAGTCCCAAATCCTGGATGCAGCAGTATTGGCCACTGGGTTGGCCTGAACAGCAGCTGACCAATAATTTTAGCTGCTACAAAATTGGCTAAAATAGTGAATGCAGATCTGAATTCTGCATGGGAGATATGCTCATCCAGGGGATCTGCCTGAACGGGCTGAGGTACTGATTGATTTCCTGTTCTTCTTTTGTTAGTTTTTTGGGAGGCATGTCTGTAAGCAAAAGGAAGAAACAAATTAGATAGAGATTTTAACTTGAGGTCATGCTCATTCGCACGACATGAATACTGAAAGAAGGAAAGCTTTTCCTAAAACATCTCATAACCTCCTGTCCATAAGCGTGGAGCTCTATACACCTATGTACAAGGCTCTACTTAATGTGGCTTTAAGACTCCCTAGGATTCTATTGAACCTTAGGCTCTGATACCAAGTTTGTAACGCCCCGAGTCTATACCCCGGGACACTACACGTGCTTACGACCCTGAAGGACCATAGGCAAACTCATGACTGACATCTACTGTGAGCACTGAATAATAATACTGTAATAAATTCAAAAAATAAGCTGAAATGCCATAAGGTTCAAATCTATAAATACTAATAAGGAATATCAACTGATAAAATATCTGAATTTGAAATACTGTATGAACTAGTCTAGTCTGAGAAGCCTCTAACTGAGCTATCTAAAAGTGGAGTTGATGGGACAAGTCCCTAACTAACTCTAACTACTAAAATTCTGAGTCAACTATAATAATGAAATAAAAGAATATCCTCGATGGATGAGGACTCACTACTAAATTTGATACTACGTCTGAATCTGAATTTGTCTATGCACGGTCAAGAACCTGAGCGTTCGAACCTATAATATAAGACATCATAACTCAAAGAAAGAGTATACGTAAGTACATAGACTGTACTGGTATGCTAGATGAGGTAAGGCTAAATGCAATGGTTCATATGCGTGAACAATAACTGACTGAATAATATAGAGTAACTGAACATGAGAGTACATGGATAACTAAAACTGCTGTTTATACTGAGTATGTAATACTGTGTATATATCTATATATACTATAACTGAGCTTTTTTTATACTAAGTACTGAGTTCTGATACTGAGTAACTAATAATATAAGTTTTGTGATAACTGAGTTACTGATAATAATTGATTGTATTTGACAGTTTTGATTCTGTAGAACTGAACTGAGTTCTATTCTGAGACTGAAACTGAAACTGTGGAAGGTAATCATCTAACCAACATGCCCTAAATAAGATAAGATAACTGAGTTAGGGTCTAATCTGTAACCCCAATTAGAAGAGTGTCAGTACCATTCCACGGGTAAAGACAAGCTGAAGAGTTACCCTCACCTAGCAGGTACTCTAATGAGAATGGTAAAACCCTTATCTGGCAGGTTAAAACACCTCATCAACCCTCAACTGGCAGGTTTGATGTCTCAACCTACGCAGGTTACATAGGTCTAGAATGCAAGTACTGCTTTTAGATATCTCACCCTCTACTGGCAGGTGAGACCCCATCCTTAGGTTCACTTGGTAATGAATCCTACTACCAACTAAAAGACACTGAACTAATTATACTGAACTGGATTGGACTGATACTACGTTTACTGAGTTTTCCAGAGTTTGGTAACTAATTGAGTTATACTGATCGTGACATACTGAGACTATTCTGTAACTGACACTGGCTCTCGGTAAACAGCTAGATTGTCAGGTATTAAATACCCCTAGGACTCAATAGCTTGAAAAGTAAGCATAACAATATTCACTTGATCATAATTTTTCCATAGTAACATTTTATCAAACACTTGTAAGGCATAAGCTTTTACATGATTGAGACCGCATAATGACATGTCATGATTCCACTATTTACTTCACATAGACATTTTAGCAAACACTTGGGGAGCATGGAATATTTCACATGATGATAGTCAACTCATGTAATTCAAAGGTTAAGCATGCAATTCATATTATTCCTCATAAGTATTATTCTAATTTCATGAATCTTTTAATAATCATGAATTGAAAACCCAATTAACATCGTAGACATGCAGACAATCAATTTCAAGTATGGGAATTCACAATTCCATAAACTTGTAGTTTTTTTTAAAAGGATTCTTGGACTTCATTGGTGAAAGGAACCCATGAATGAACACCTAACATACCTAAATTGATAAGTTCTTGGAGTTCTTGGTGAGTTTCTTGAAGATTGCTTTTGGTTTCTTGAAGCTAGGCAAATAATGAGATAATAGGCTATGTAGGGCTTTAATCCCGTGTTTAGGCTGACTGGAATGAGTTAAAAGACCTAAAATCCCTTGGAAATTAAAACTCAGAATTAACTGAAACTTCCTGATTTTCACTCTTGGCACGACGCAGTGCTATCGCGCCATGTCACTAAAAACTAACAATTGGGAACTAGGGCTTGGCGCGACGCGGTTGAATAGCGGTGCCCCTTTGATTTTGAACTTTTGACTCATCATGACGCGATGGGATCGCGTTGGAACACTGGAATTAGACAATTATGAACTAAGTCTATGGAGCGATGCACCTATATCACAGAGCAACACTAGAATTTTCCAATTGCCATTTGGCTGGCCTCCGCAATGCGCTGACATGTATTTTGGCACACTGTTTCACAAAAATGGCCATAACATTTCGCTCGGGTATCGAATTTGAGAGAATTTTATATCGTTGGAAAGCATACTGAATTTCCTATGCAATAAAGGGATTAAAACTAAAAATTAATGAGGATTTAGAAAAATTTATATAAAATAACTCATGTACTGAGAGTTAGAATGAGCTATGAAAATATGGGGTATTACAAATATTGTGTAATTTTCTTGCGTAGAAGGAGATCACGTTGATTTTCATCACATATTAAAAGAATAATATTGCTATTGACATAAATTTGTCCAAGTCCCTATTTTCTCTAGCTTGGATTATCTTTAAACAATAAATTAAAGGGGGGAGTAGGTATAGAAACTTGGAAATGGATTTTTTTAGCTTGGTTATCTGCGATTGAATATGCCATATGATACCTTACTGAAGCCTTCTTGAAGCTAAACTTACATATGTGTGTGTGCTTAGTTGACCTAACATCCTTGTTAAACGAACAAAAGAGGAACTATTAAATACAGAAAGCGCAACTAAACTTCTTCTAGCTCAATCATTTTCTATTAATTAGTATATAATCTATTTTTTGAATTTGTGTAAGAGCTAAGTTTGATTCATATTACCCTATCATCTCTTCATTAAACAAACAAAATAAAAATTAACTAGCAAATAGACTTTCTTTAATTTAGCTCTTTTAGCAAGTATGTCATCTCTTCAACATAATTTGAAGTAGAATTGAATTGAAGTTTAATGTTAAGTTTTTCTTGATTTGAGTTGATTTGTGATTAATTCATATTTCATAATTTTCTCTCCAAGATTGTAGCTTTCGGCAAGATTGTTTTCTACAAAAATTTCAAATTACTTAGTCAATAAGAAAAACATTTTAATAAGGTAATGGTATATATTATTTTTCTGTATTTGTTTTCATATGATTTGTGTTTGTTCTTTTCTTAATTACTAATTTGGCAGGGACGAGGATTAGAGATATATGATGATTACCTTTTTGTAGTTAAAATCTGAAAATTAGGTTTTAAATATTTGTTCATATTAGTTGGTGATAAATCAAGAATTTGATAGAAATTAGAAATTTGAAAGTCAATACAAAAATTAGAATAGAATTGTTTAGAGGATGGAAGAAATTTAGAACAAAAGAATAATTGATATTTTAGGAGTAAATAAAATTGATGAATTTTATGCGGATTGTTCAAAAGAGAATGTAGCCATTTAATTTAAGTTGAAGTTTTATTGAAAATAGTCTCTCTACTTTTTAAGGTAGGGATGCTATATTCCTAAACCCTACTTTGTGGATTACATTGGAAATATTATTTTTATTTTTATTTAGAATATCAATCTTGGACTCAAGCTTATATGAAGTAATATTTTGTTCTATAATTATTAGTTAGTCACGTTTCCTTTATTTCTTCCCTTTTTTAATCTTTTCTTATTTAGAAGATGTTTTAGCTTTCAAGTAATAATAGTTTATTCATTCATTTTTACTTGTCATATTTAGACTCGGCATGCTCATTAAGAAAAGGATGATGGCATGACTACTTTATCACACTATTTCTATTAATTAATGTTTAGTATTACGTCTTAAAAATGATTTGCATAACAAAATAATTAATTCTAGGATAAAACATGAAAACATAAGTGTCTATTTCTAATATGTTAAAATGAAAATCCATTTTTGAAATAATGAATAAAAAAAAGTGAATGGATGGAATATTTTGGTTGCCTTGATGAGTATAATGTTTAAGTTCATTGTTTTAAAAAGACAAGTATAGAAAAATAGCATGAAAAAAAGTCCTAAAAATTTTAGATAAGAAAAACTTACATAAAAAAATTATAATTATGTTAAATTGTTCAAATTAAATATGAAATCAATTGAACACAATAGTTTCTTTCGAAATTGATCGAGCCATGTGTGTATGTGAATTTGAGGGAAAGAGAGAAGATGAAAAAAATTAAGAATGTTTACGAGGTTTAACATATAATAACTATGGATAATTGAAAAGACTATCAGTGTTATGAATAGTTATCAACATCAATGTGATTTATAGATTTACTATAATGAAGGTCAGAAAAATCAAAGGCCTCAAGATACTCTTGGCTAATTTACGGAAATATTAAAAATGAGAAATATAGAGGTTGACATTTATAGAATTTGCATGAAGCAATTACAACAATAATAACATATGAAATATATCCTCACAAAGTGGGGTCTGGAGAAGGTAAGTATACATAGTCTGTCATACTACCTCAAAGGTGAGGTAGAAAGGTTGTTTTCAATAAAACCTCGACTCAAGATAAAAAAAATCATAAAAGACAGTGTAGAAAGAATAGATATTAACTCCACAAATAATAACAGAAACAAACTACCACAAAGTAATGCTCCAATCGACCTATCTGAAATAATAAACATTATTACAATTCCACAAACAAGACATTACAAATATAGGACTGCAACGACTAGCACAAATACCAAAATAAAGCACTCATACCTACCAAAACAAGGACACACTATTTACTAACCTTCTGCCATAATTTGCACCCTCCACATCTTTTTATCTAAGGTCATATCCTTGATAAATTGTAGCTGATCCATATCATGTTTAATCACCCCTCTCAAATATTTCTTCGGCCTACCTCTTAATTCGTTGCATGAATCCATGAACTTATAATACCTTATTCCAACTCTTAATTCTTTTTGATAATGTCTTATACGTGGGGTTAAAGTTTCATAATCATGACAACCTATTTCTTTTACCTGAAGGATCACATTCTGTTTAAATAGCCACCAAAAAAATCTTCATAATGAAGAATTTCAAAATGCAACTAAAATGACAAAGGAGGTTGAGATAAATTTTTTTATATGTAACTTAATTATTACATAAAATCCTTATTAAAATATCAATATGTAACACAAAAAAAAAAGAAAGTTTCGTGCAACAAAACAGATTCAGAAGTCATTATTATTTGTTATATAATTATAATCAAATAATATTTTACAGTCTTTATAATTTATTATTTTTTTAAAAAGGAAGAAATAAGAAAAACTTAAGCACATAGAGGGCACAAACTTATTTATGGTCAATGAGAGCTTTGTACTTTATTTATCTACTTTCAATACTTTCACTGATTTATCTTGACATACATTTTACACTTTTAAAACAAAATATATATTTTTTCGTTCTTAAATACTTGTCATATTTTATTTTGCACATTGTTTAAGTAAAATTTTAATTAGAGAGTAAATTGACTAAATTATTCTTATTTTTTTCTTCACTTCAACTTAATACAATACTTGACCCTTTTGCACAATAGTCATGACGAAGGGCAAAGGTAGAAATGAGCAAACTCATGATATTTTTGTTTTCTAAAATGACAAATACCTTTCCATTCTTTTTTAGTTTTCATGATAAGATTTTGCACAACTATTAAGAAAAATTAGTTAGGAATGCAATTTGACTCATACACCCTTTATTAATCTTTATCTATTTACGTGTCAATTAATTCTAAAAATAATTAATATTAAGAGCAAAGTTGAAAAAAACATAATAAATATACTCTTGATTTTTTAAGTTGATCAGTATTGGAAACAACAATTTTCAATATATAACAGTTAAAATAAAATAGAGAGAGTATTATAAGTCATCTATTTTTATTAAGAAAGACGTACAATATTTAGGAACAAAAGTCATAATATATTTTAAAAGTTTTGTACTTAATAATATAACAAACATATAATAATTTATTTTTGTATACGTTTATCATTATTGACGTTATATGTACGTGCAAAGCACGTATATTAAACTAGTAACACAAAAAGTACAAGGAACTAAACATAAGTCAAAGGAATTCAAGAATTCATTAAAGATGCATATGAAATGCAATGAGGATGGAATGAATGGTGAAAGTTATCGCATGAATTTCTGTATACATCTAACGAGCTCACACCCCTCAGACAGGACCCATGGGGGGTTTGTAACCCATATACTATATCTTATATGTCAAATCTCAACCCACCTCTCTGACTCGTATTTACGGACAGGGCTTTTTATAAAAATGTCTTATTTTCTTTCACAAACAGTGTTCTGCAATGGTACTAGTATCCGAATGTATATGTATGGAATAAAGATGTAATGCTCACAATCAATTCAAGATGAAGATATTCAATCCATCCAACATGTATATAAGGGAGTCCAAAATTAACTCAATATGTCCACAATACATGATTATCAACTCTAATTAGGCACCATCAGAATAAATATGCATATATGATATCATTAAGATCATATCAACCCCTAACTTGGGTATTTCAATCATGATAAAGGTAGTCAATACTCAAAAAGGCTAAAATAACAATATAAGACCCTATACGGACATTATATCTAAAATGAGAAAATTTGAATGTACGGATAAAGTCAAGATGTCAAATAACCCCCTTCCCCCCAACAATATCAGATATCACAAGTCAACAACAACAGAATATAAGCCCCCCATAGGCACACAACAGTAATAATAGTCTCCAAAATCCTATAGTTATTTTTCCAACCCATAGCATGATTCACTTATTTATTAATTATCTAGCTCAATCTGAAGAAGTTAAGTCATAATCTACCTCAAAACGACAAAATACAAGCCTAAAGTGCTTAAATATGGAGCTTAACCTTTACGAATAGCCTCAAAATCAACTACAATATTTAAATAAAGTATCTACGTGTTGAAAGAAAGCCAATGATACTCATATCACCCATATTTGTGTCGGATCCAAAATAGATTTGAAAAATGAGTTAAAAAACGAAAAAAGTAAAACCAAAATTTTATTTCAGAAATACATTTCCCAAGATTGAAGAAATCTACAATTGAAAATCCATGCAAAAATGAATTAAAATGAGGTCAAATAGAGAAAAATCCACTTTCAAGCTTTACAGGAATAATCCACAAATTCCATGTTAAAATCAAGATTAAATAGTATTTTGAAGATATAAATCAATAAAAATTAAAGGAATTAAGGTTTTGGAGCTTAACTAAGCTCAAATAGCGAAGAAAACCCTAAATATCACCCAAACTCGAAGCTCAAAGTCCAAAAATAATAAAAAATCTCAAAATGAAGCTTATATATAGCGGTTGTCGCTTAAGTGGCTAAATGACCGCTAAAGCTGTCACCACTAAAACTAGGTGTGGGCATATTTTGGTTTAAATCGGAAAAACTAAAAAACCAAATCAAAATTTAATTTTGGTTTGACCATGAGTTTTGTGTTGTTTTGTAATCTATTTATGCAAGGTTATATTATATGTAATGATTAATGACATTATGCATTATGTTAAGCTTATGAGTATTTCATTTCGTTTCATCCATGTTGAGTTATTTATAGTTATTTATATTTGGAAATGATAAACAAGATTGAAAAAAATAATTTTTCTAAAAAAATCCATCAATTTTAAATGCCCAGTTATGAAAAAGAGAGGCTAACTACTTTAATATTTCAAACCGAAATAAAAATTTTAAATAACCGAATCGAAATTGTAAAAATTGAATCAAACTAAATTTATTTCGATTTGATTACGGATGTCATTTTTGTCAATCCAAAAACCGATAAACCGAACCGATATTAAACAATCAGATCGAACTGACCGAACATCCACCCTAGCTAAAACAACCCTTTGATGCTTAAGCGACTTTTACTTTAGTGACCCATTAAAGCTTAAGCGGCTTCTGCTTTAGCAACCAATTGACTGCTTAAGCGGCTGCACTAGTTATTGACTTGCATTAGCAAATTTAAAATTTGTCAAGTTTTCGGTCAAACCTTCAAAATTTATTCGAGATCCGATAGAAACAAATCATATATGCTACTAGGATATTTTTGACATTTCAAACTCAATGGCGATGTTTGATTTACGAAAAAATTATTTTCAAGAAATTAATACCCGAAACTCCTTTTTCACTATTTTACAAATGAAGAGTCGAAATGCAAAATAAAGGTTCTGAACCTGGACCAACCACGCTACTAATTGAAATTTATATTTCAAACGTAATGGAACTGTTCAAATCATCATCCGACATTCACAACATCAAATGTTGATCCAAGTCAATTATATGCCTTTTTAATGCCTCTAACAGCAACAAACTCACCCAAATAATTTTCGATCACATCAAAAATCTTGCCAACCATTTTCACACCCCAAAATCAATATGTAGCAACTATGAAGAAAGGTAAAATGGTCAAAACACAAAAAAGCAAGATTTCACAAATCAAATCATTACGACAAAAATCTATGTGAGTGGATTTGACTTTTAAATAATTTTCAAGAAGTTTAAACAATATTTCTAAGACTCTTCACACTTTTAATATAGTATTGATAAACCAAATCAAGGCAATAAAATTTGAGTTTTTCAATTTAAGATTTTTTGGGGTATCGCGATTTTCTCCGATTTTTAGGAGAAATTTTTCAATAAAACCTTCATACAAACATATAATTAACTTATGCTTCAAATATTTCTTTAGTCCTAGCAAGATACAACTCTCTTAGGTGTTTATTTAAAAAATTATGATAAATATTAAATAGAAAATTAATTTAGGTTATGTATTTATGCAAAACTAAATAATAGATATCTAACATATTATCCTTCCTAGTGTTTAATTAAATATTTTTGTTAGCATTAGTATTGATTTGATATTTTGGAGAAATGACAAAAGTAGCAACCAAGTCTAAAATATTCCACTAAAATAGCCCTCAAATTTAAATGCCCCCTAATTAGCCATTAAACTAATTCCACTAATTAACCATCACTATCAGACCCTTAAGCATAGCTGAAAATCTCGGTAAAGTCAAAAGTAAATATCTTTGCCCCTTTCGCTTTCCTTTTCATTATCGATTTTCCCTAACTAACCATCACTTTTTACAAAAGAGAGGTATAAAATTAGTATCAATTTGGTATAGGAACTCCATATGCATGCATATAGGGGTGGGTATTCGGATTGTTCGATTTGATTGTTGAATATCGGTTTGATTTTTTGATTTACGGATTAACGAAAATGACAATCATAACCAAACCAAAATTATTTTAATTTGATTCGGTATCTAAATATTTGGTTCGGTTATTTTAGATTTTTATTTTGGTTTTAAAGATTAAAGTAGTGAGCATTTAAAATTGGTAATTTTTCAAAAAAATAATCTTTTTTTCAATCTTATTTTTCATTCTCAAATATAAGTGATTCAATGCATATGAAATAACCATAAATATCGACCTCGCTGAGTCGACGTTATTGGAATGATAGTAGTGGCTGCACTCGGCAGCGACTGCCTACGACAGTGACAAACTGAGCAAACTACTGTCGACTGTCTTTGGCGATGTTGAAATTTCAAACAAATTGACGAACTGAGGATGGTTGAGCGTCATTGCAGCCTTCACGTTAATGTTAGGGTCTAAAGTAAAGCAGTATATTAGGATTTAGGGTTACTAAATGATTATAATTTATATATTTATATGTTATATCATATTATATTATATTATATTTTTAGTATATTTACATATAATATATATATATATATATATATATTAATTATAATATATTATTTATATAATTTTAATTTTTCGGTTTATCTAAAAAAAATTTGAAAATTCTAAAATCAAACCGTTTAATCAAATTTCTAAAATTTGAAATCAAAATCAATCTGAAAAATCAAAAAATCAAATCAAAATTAAATTTTGTTCAATTTTTCAGTTTTTCGGCTTGAACCTAAATATGCCCAGCCTTACATGCATAGGTTCCTCTCTTTTGAAAAAGTGTATCAATGTGATCTTTGTATTGTATTGATTTGGTATATTGACTGTATATGCCTGAATATGTTTCTTTCTTTTTTAAAAAGTGTATCAATATGGTATAAGAACGGCATATGCATGCACAATTTTTCGCTCTTTTTAAAAATGTACCAATATGTTATAAGAACTGTATCATTTGGTATAGGAATTGTAGGAATTGCATACACATAGGGTTTCTCTTTAAAAAGTGTAATGTAAGTTGTAAAACTATTATGTAGGGACTGCATATGCATAGTTTAACATGATGATGTCCAATAATATATGATTCTGCAAAATCACCATCAACAACAACAATAAATTTTGGGTCAAACTTAATATCCAAACCAACTAATTTCAATCAAAACCTTATTTTGATTTTTTTCTTCATAGCTTTCGAATTGAAGGAAAAGGAACTCACGCGGAGTACAGCGCACCAGAAAGCTACGAATAGTAGGATTGAATTTTGGGAGTTGATTGATAGAAAGAAACCGTTTCGAAAAAGGAAATCAGAAAAGGAAAGAAAGCTCTGCACAATGATCGTTAGCATTAGTGACATTATTTTGGGCCTTTTGTATCAACGACTAAAAAGTGACATTAGAATGGGTGATGAGCCATCTGCTGTCCATTGGCCCAAATGTGCCCTAATATTTTAGAATAAAGGTCAGTCCATGTCCTTTTTCTTCATAAGGGAAAAAGACATAGGCTGTCCATTTAAAAAAAAAATATTTAAAAAGGTGGACATGGGTTGTCTTTGGCTAAATTAATTTCTTTTTTTAGCCATTTGGCTCAATTGGTCACATGCAGTCTTTATACTCAATTGATATACTTTTATATTAAATTGATACATTTTTATACTATATTGATACACTTTTTAAAAATGAGAAGGGGAATTCTATGCAAGCACATGCAGTCCCTATACCCAATTGATACTCTTTTATACCACATTAATACATTTTTATACTATATTGATACACTTGCAGTGTCCATATACTCAATTGATACTCTCTTATACTAGATTGATAATTTTTAGAATGCATGTAGAAACCATATAGAATCATATAAAGTATGTATCTAAATAATAATTGTAGTTAAAAATTGTATAAAAATGCTATAATTATTATATAGAATATGTATATATCTAGAAACTGTATCATTATTATATATAGACATATATATCTTTAACAATTATATTATATTAAAGGTATATGATATTGTATTTTATTGTAATAAGTAAAATTAAAAAAAATATATTATTTTAATAATGTTGGTGAATGCAAAATAATCTTAAAAAAAAAAAAATTACTCAATTGTTTAAAAAGAACAAAAATCTGGTTCTAAGATAATGGTTTTAACATTAGTGCTCTGGAACATGTACTTTATGAGAGACATGATTGTTAGATCTGTCAAAAAAAATCATGCTACTCGAGAGTTTAAAACTCCATATGCTCTTACTGGATCGCACAACCTAGCAAAGGCAACGACTAAAGGAAACACGGTCCTTAGTGGCTATTTTCTGAGGTTTTAAATTTAGGTGCTAATTTTGTGAAATTATTTTAATTTTTGGTGTTATTTTTATTCTTTTCCCTTTTCTTAATATTTGTAAGATGTAAAATTTACTGATCCATTCAAAATTCTAAGTCTAAAATTGAAACGGAAAAGGACAAATATACCCCTAAACTATGATAAATGATACATATATACTTCCGTCATACTTTGAATATACGTATACCCCTACCGTTAATAAAATAGTACGTATATGTCCCTCATACTAACTGTAGGGGCATATATGTACCAAAAGTATGACATACGTACCATTTATTATAGTTTGGTTCGGGGGTATATTTATTCCCTTTTTATTTTTTATTTTTTTTATCCCAAATAATTAATCCAAACTCATTACCCGATCCAATAAACCCATCAAACTCGATTTCAAATCAACTCGATCCGACCTCTATTTTTTGTTTCAAATCCCGATTCTCCCTCTGTTTTCTCTTAAACGTGAACCACAATCAAATTGCAGTGATTGATCGTCACTGCTAGTTGATGTTTATTGGGTGAATGGAGTGGAGATTAAGATGGAGGTAACGGAATCTAGGGGTGCAACGATGGTTCGCTGGTGGGGTATTTTTGTTTCGACGAAGACGGTGGCTATGTGGTGTTGACCAGTGATGGGTAGTGTTTTTCCGACGAAATTTCATTGAAAATTGAAACGTGGGGGTTCAATTTATTTGATGTTTTTTTGGGGTGTTATGGGTTAATATATATATTTTAAAATAAAATTGGTAGTAGTGGGTGTTACTGTATTGTGTGTATATCATTATAGGGGTGGAAAAAAACATATTTGTTAGATAGACGTCTCTTGAATTTTATTAGGATCGGATTGGATAATGGATTTATTAGGTCGGGTAGTGGGTTTTAGTTAATTATTTGAGATAAAAAAAATTAAAACAGAAAAGGAACAAATATGCCCCAAACTATGATAAATGATGCATATATACCCTCCGTTATATTTTGGGTACACATATGCTCCTACTGTTAGTATGAGATGCATATATGTACCATTTTATTAACGGTAGGAGCATATGTGTATCCAAAATATGAAGGGGTATACATGTACCATTTATCATAATTCAGCGGTGAACTTGAAATAATATGTTGAAAGATAAAAATAATAAAAAAGTTTATGAAATGTTTATAAATTACATCTTAATAAATAGTTTTACGTATTAAATATTTTTAAAAATTATACAAATATTATATTGGATTGGTTCAATTTGACTTGGTCTTTTTTTTTTTCTTTTTAAAGTTATAACCAAAGCAAATCACCTATAATCTATGTTTTTTTCCAACACGAAACACAAGTATGTCATTTTTTTTTATTTGATTCAGTTCACAGTTTTATGCGATTTACAATTTGATTTTGTTTATCCCTAATTTCCTCCTTTTTTCTTTTTCTTTTTTCACAGAGAAAGAGAATATATAGGATGCATCTTATTAATAACTTAAAATCAACATACAGAGTATCCCAGTAATAAAGATTCCATTCCTCATACAAAATAAAAAGGTTCCATCCTTATCAGCCATAAGTATATATAGACACAGAGATAATTTATTAGGATTATTAATTCCTATGATAAACTCTCACTCTTAACGAATTCTGATGAAAAATTCAGAAGGAAAATCTTATCCATGTTTATGTGATAATAGAATTAGATGTGCAAAACGGACCTTTAGCATGTTCAAGTTGAGTGAAGGAAAAATAGTGACCATATGATCTTGGACATGAAAAATAAGTACTAGATATTTTCATAACATTACCTGGTCTAATTTGCTTGTAGATTATAAAAACAAAATAGGCATTTTCAAGAAAGAAAGTAAATATGAATAATCAAACAACAAAAGTTTTGTTTTTTAAAACTAATAAATTTTTAAAAATTTGTTTATCCTGGCCCTCTTGTGGCAAAACTAAATCCACTCATTCAATAAGAATTTTAATATTTGTCACATACTAAAACCTAGTATATGTAACTAGTTAAGACTTACAACAATAAGAAAAATCATACATTCAATCAGACAACTCTAAATTTCTAATATTTGTCACAAGGAGACATATTTTTCCACCCTAACTTCATTCTAAAATGTAATCCTGTTAATTAATTCCAAATAAAAATGAAAAGTGATTGCTAAATTAACAAAAAGATCCCTCTTGGACTAGAAATATTTAACAGAAATATCCCCGATGATAGTTTACTAAAATAACAAAAAGATATTCAGAAAACCAAACTTTAAAAAGAAAAAAAAAAAAGACTACATAATTAGTAAGACGAATAGTTTGTTTGACCATCTCCTCCAGATTTCACTGGTGGCCTTGGAGGACTTTTTCCTCTAGCTGAATTCCTCACACTGATAGACCTTGTTGTCATGCACTCTATATTTTCCTGCATCAATAATTAATATTTCCCCCACCAACAAACAGAAAAATAAAAAGAAATCCAATTAGTGTACTCAAATGTACAATTCAATAATAAAAATAAATGATCTTTTTTTTTTTTTTTTTTTTTTTTTGTGTCTTTTTAATTTGAGATCAGCCGGCCGACCAAGCTTTCTACTCCCTTGTTTTAAATTACTTGGTCACTGTAATGAAAATAATTATTTTTATTTACTTGTTCAAATTATAAAATCAGTAAAATTTTATCATATTTTTTTCTTTCGCTTAATAATAAATAACTATATAATTCCTTTTCTACATTTAATATTACATAATTATATAAAATACTCCCTCAATTTATTTTTACTTATCACTAATTTTTTAATTAAATTTTTACTTTTACTTGTTATTTTTAAGATATCAATAACAATCTTTTTTTCTATTTTATCTTTACTATTAATTATTATTTTTTTTAAAATAATTTTAAGATGCAATGTAAGCATTATTTAATAAATATACTATAATAAAATAGTTATATTATTAATTATTTTTTCTTAATAGATATGCCAACTCAAAAAGTCACAAGTAAAATCGAACGGAAAAAATAATAATATTCAAAATTTGGAATTTTAAAATATCATTAATAAAGTTAGTTTAGTAAAATATATATTTAATTAATTAAAATTTTCTTAATGTTTGTGTCAAGTCAACAGGAGTAAATAAAATAAAATGGAGGGAGTAGAAATTAAGTAAATAGTATCTTTTAAAATTTAAATATTCGTTTAGAAAATTAAGATATTTAACTAAGTTTTTAAGTAAATAATAAATGTTTCTTACTAGTAGCAAAAATTATCTTTGAGAAGTTGAAAAAGAAAAACAATTTTTCTCAAAGGCACATTTGAAAACATAATCGATCATAAATTACTATTCTTCATAGTTTTGTATTTCAACTTAATTAAAATGATATAAGCGGCTAATATTTAAAGGTACTTTTTTGAAAGGTGGTTTCGATGAAAAATCGCTCTTCAAATTAAGAAAAAATTGGTTAAACAAACTAATATAATAAGTGGGTAGATTCGTTTGAACTCTATTTTGGTACGAGAAACAAGAACTTAAGTATAAACTAAAGGGCGTTAAATTTAAATTCTAAATTCATCAAATTAAAATTATATACCGTGGATATCATTTCTTCTTGTTGTTGGTGAGAATACACGGAGAGAAAGTTGGAGTTATGACCATTACCGTACCCCAAAAAGTTCAGCGTGGATTTAATCATTCTATCAAAAATATTGCAAGGATTCTCTCCCATTTTCTTTCCTTTTTGATGACTAGTGGTGCATCATCTTCTTCCTTTTTCAACAGTCTTTTTTCCGGTGTGGGGTGAGATATTTTTGTATTTGAGAGAAGCTTGTATGTATAATTTAACAGAGTTAACATTATTAATGTTACAAAATTGGAAACATTTGCTAGATGAATGACACATATGTCTGACTCATGACATACTCCAATAGTCCAATTTAGTAAAATTTCATGCAACGCATTATTTTGGTTTATTCCTTTAAAGTAATATCTGCTTTATATTGTTTTTAAGCAAATACAGTACTAGATATTCGGGATCCGGGCTAGCATGAACTTAAAATTATTTTTTATTTTAATTTATGTGCTATAAATAAAATTTAGATAATTAATTATAATTTTAATATATTTTTAAATATTTTGAATCGTTAGCTATTATAAGTAATAATATTTTTTATATTATAATTTATTATTTTAAATTATTAGCTATTATAATTTATAATACTCTTTTTATTCAAATATTTGTGATATTGATAGTTAGTTATATTTTTAAAATAATTTAAATTTTTAATTATTGGGATTGATAGTATTTTTTTTTCTATTTCAATTTAAGTGATATAATTTTGAGAATCAATCAAATATCACGATTGATGTAACGAAACAGACATCTCTTAAAAGACCCATAATAACTAATTAGAAGTGATATAATAAAATTGCTATAAAAAATACTTGTGAAAATTTTTAATTGAGCCTCATATAAGATGTTAAGTTGATTTAAAACATTAAGAGTTAATTTATTATTTAATGTCTATTTTATTTTTTTTATTAAATTTATTAATTTTTAATAGTTAGACGATTTATAATAATTAATTAGGGGTGATATAGTAAAATTATGGTCAAAGAAGTTGAAACAGACATATCATAAATGTCTATTTTTTTTAATCAAATATTATTAATTTCTTAATACATAAATGATGTATAATAATTAATTAGAGATGATATAATAAAATTACAGAGCAAGCAGACATGTTGACGAACACGTACGGTTGAAACAACTGAAACAAATATGTCATAAATGTCTATTTTATATTTTAATTAAATATTATTAATTTTCTAATACGTAAATGACATATAATAATTAATTAGGGGCGTGATATAGTAAAATCACAAAGTAAGTAGGTACACTGATAAAAGTATGCTCGCTAACTAATTGACCGGTTGTTGGATTCGATCTAGTTTGTGCTGACCCACCAACAGCTTCAACACCTTGTGCAATACTTAACTCTCTTGCGTGTTTATCTCTTAAATGTCTTATTAACGAACCCGTACCTCCTTTATTGCCTCCGAGTTTATGCTCATATATAATTTCATAAATATTGCATTGCAGCTTACTTTCTCCTTCTATTTTCAAAAAAAATTCTAATGCAATACTAGTTCTTCTACGAGACCTTGCAGGGACAGAGAGAGAACGAAGAAGAAGATGAACCGATTAACATTAACATTTTCGACTTTGGGTGTCTCAACAATATTTCATCATCTACATCTATATTAACCGCGTCTACTTCATTCTCTTCTCCTATACCATAATTTTTCTAAGCTTCTAAATAATTTATATTGTGAGCACCTACACCTATTTCATCCTCAAAAGATTGACTAATTGGTACCAGAGGCACACAAGTATATCTAGTACTTGAACACCTCTACTGACAACGCCGCCAATTCATCTTTTACTACCACTATCACTTTCGAGATAATTTTTTTGACACTTTTACTGAGATTTCTTAATTTATCTATGTTATAAATTAAATTAATAAATATTCAAAATACACAAAAAAATTAAAATAAATTTTCAACAATTAATACACTAATTAAAAATTAAAAGTAAGAGATGAAACGACAATACTAAATTTTGAAAGTATTCAAAAGTTGCGATTTTAGAAAACTTTCACTTGATATTTGTAATCGCAAAATTAAAAATTAAAATTGAGCACTTTAGGAGATAATTAGAATATTTCAGAAAGATTGAGAGAATGGGAGAATAAGATTGTGTAACGATTTGAATTTAGAGTATTTAGAGAAAAAATTTGAATTAATTTTTTTAAAAAAAAATTAAGAAAATTTGGCCAAATGGCCGTTGGACCTCAAATGACATTATAGCTGTTGGGTCAACGGTTCATTTGACCGATAGAATGGCAGCCCACAACTTGCCCATTTTTTTTTTAAAAAATATTTTTTAATAATTGGGCCAATTCGGTCCAGGTAATCGATGCGCCAGGTCCAATTTTTGGATTGGATCGATCCACCGGGCCTGTCAATGCAGACGACCCAGCCCAGGACCGGCAATCCAATAACTTGAAGGACTTTTAAAAAAAATAGTTTAGTGTATAATACAATATTTTGTGTAGATACACCATACTAATTTACATTTTTTTTTCAAAAAAATATTTATGTTGAACTTTATTAATTTAGTTGATACGTAACGTAGGATGCATATCATCTTTTGAGTATGAGGTTGTGGATATGGGGAATGACAACTCATGGATATAGTTTTTCAATCAATTCAGATTTATTTTTGGAGAATGTGACAATATGTGTGTTTATCTGATAGGAACAAAAGTATTATCAAAGTTGTAAGTGTTGTATATCCAAATGTCCCACATCTTGCATGTATTTGACATCTCTAAAAAAATGTTTGTGGTTACTTTCATAAAAGCAAAAAATGTATAAGCGATTTGTAATATTCAATGACGAAGGCTTATAGAAAAGACGATTTTAACTATCTAATGGAAAATATTAAAACTGCTGACCCGAGAATAAAAACTACCTATAAGAAGCTGGTTATGAAAAGTGGAGTAGGTGTCATTTCTTGGTAAAACAGAGGTCAGATGATGACTTCGAATATTGCTGAGTGTATTAATGGGTGTTTGGTGGAGGCCTAGGAATTGCCAATATATGAATTCTTAGAAGAGGTGTGAATGTTATTTGGTTCTTGAAACTGTAAAAACAGTGAGATAGCTTCATATACAAAAACGACTTTGGATCGTAGATTTGATGAAATTTTAACTCTCAACGGTGTAAAAGTTTTGAGGATGACGGTATGTATAAACTTTTTAAATTTTTATTATGCATTTAGATGTAGTATCTAATTAACTGTATATTGACCTAAAACATTGCATTTTTACATTTTTTGCAAACAAGTAGTCTGGTTGATTTTTTTTTGTTCAGGTGAAGGCTTCCTTAACATATATATACTGTAATACTCCGTATTTTTCTAGATCGGTTTAGCTCTCAGTACACGAGAATTTTTGTGTATAACTTTTGTTCTAGGTGAAATTTTTCAGTTTAAAACCTACCATCTTGTAAGAAATTCAGTTAGCTTTTTAACGATATAAAATTCACCTTAATTCGATAATCGTGTAAGAAGATTGGCGATTTTAGTTTCATCAGTCAGGCTTCGTGATACCACCGCATTGCGGAGACAGGCCAAATGACATTTGTCAGTTTTTAGTAAGACACCGTGATTTCAGCGCATCACAGTGAAGTTCCATTCTCACTTGTCATTTTCATGTAAGACACCGCAATAGCACCGTGTCGTGCCAATGTCTACTTTATCAATTTTTAGTAGCCCGACGCGATACCACCACATCGCACCAAGAGGTAATTTGGCAATTGTCTATTTTTAAATAGTTTCCAGCCAACTTCCAGTGGCTCACCGTGATGCCACCGCGTCGCGGTGAAAGCCAAAATTGAGATTTTTGGTGACAAAATTTTAATTCTTCTAGAATTATTTGGGTCTTTTTCCATGACCCTAATCAGTCCCAAACACGATATTTAATCCCTAATAACCTAATTAATCATTATTCTATTCGATTTTCCCTAAAATCAAGAGCACTCTCTCAATTAGCAAAACCCTAGCCTTCAAGCATCAAGGTCAAATCTCAAGGATACTACCAAGAATCTTCAAGAAGTTAATTTCTCAGGTATGTTAGGTGTTCATCCATGGGTCCTTACCTCCATGGAGCCCAAGAATCCTTTTTAAATTACAAGATTGAGATTTCATGATTTACATGTTTGAATTAGATTATATGCATGTTCATGATGTTGTTTGGGTTTCAATCCATGATTAATTACAAGTTTCATGAAATTAAGATAGCATGTGTGATGAATTATGTGATTCTCATGTTCAATTCTTGAATTTACAAGTTGAATGTTGTATCTATGATATTTATATATATGTTTATTATTATGTGAAATAATCACGCTCCCCAAGTGTTTGTTAGAATGCCTATGTGAATTGAATAGTGCAACTATGACATGTTAGCATGTGTTCCCTCAACGTAGCCAGCGTAGGTTGAGATGTAAACCTACTAGTTGAGGATTGATAAGGTTTTACGTTCCAGTTGAGGGTAACACCGTTCTCATCAGGGAACCTGCCAATAGAGGGTGACCCTTAGTCCTTCAGGATAATATTTTAGTGGATCCATATAGCCAGTGTCTGTACCCGTGGTGCGGTACTGATACCTTTTCAACTGGGGTTACAGGTTGGACCCCAATCAGTTCAGAGAGGGGTATGTCGGTGAGATGATTACCTCCCACAGTTTCAGTTTCAGTCTTCAGTATAGAATTCAGTTTAGTTCTACAGAATCAGGACTGTCAGTAACAACTACCCAGTTATCAGTAATTCAATTATCAGTGATCTCAGATATCAGTTACTCAGTTATCAAAACTCAATACTCAATTTTAGTATAAATCTCGAATACAGTATATATGTATATGCATAGTATTACATACTCAGTGTTTATAGCAGTTTCAGTTTCTCCATGTACTCTTATTCAGTTACTCTATATCATCCAGTCAGCTACTGTTCATGCATATAAGCCTATGCATATTAGTCTTACCTCACTTAGCATACCAGTACATTCCACGTACTGATTGCATACTCTTTCTTTTGCGCTATGATGTCTTATATCATAGGTTCGGACGCTCAGGTTCTTAACCACATTAGCCAGATTCAGTCAGCAGCAACAGATTTAGTAGTGAGTCCTCATATTTCGAGGATATTCTTTTATTTCAGTATTACAGTAGGTTCAGTATTTTATTAGTTGGACTTAGTTGGGGACTTTTCCCATCAACTCCTTATTTAGACAGTTCTGTTAGAGGCTTTTTAGACTAGACTACTTCAGATAGATGTTCAATTATATTTTCAGTATTATTGCCAGTATTCAGTATTTATTTTCAGTTAATGAACCTTATGACAATCTCATCTTAACATCCATATATATATTTTCAGTATTATTATTTAGTGCTCACAGCAAGTACCAATCATGGGTTAGCTTGTGATCTTTTGGGGTCATAAGCTCCATGAGATGTTCAAGGTGTAGACTCGGGGCATTATATATACTCAGTTTATAAATTTGCTAGAAGATACACCGTTAACCTTGAAAATGGCTTGTACAACTGTAGGAGGTTACAAATAGATCAGATACCTTGTCCTCACGCTACTGCCATCTTGAATTCTAAACATGTAAAAGATTTTGGTCCATACTATTCAAAATACTGTAGGCTAATCACTTTGGAGAAGACTTATGAAGTTTCAATCATTCCAATGCCAGATAAGAAGGACTGGAATGTTTCTAATAGTGTAGACGTGGAAGAAGTGATGCCACCAAAATATAAAAGACTTCTAGGAAGATCGAAAAAAGAGAGGAAGAAGAAATCAGGCAAAACTCTTTCATAAAGCATAAATTGTTGTGGACGATGTGGACATGTGGGACATAATAGGCATTCAAGTAACTTTTTTCTAAAAGAGAACTAACTTATAGTTTTTCTATACTCTTGAAGATTAATTACTCGATTATCATTATCAACTTTTAAGCAATGACTTTATTGACCAATTTTAGTTGGGTGTTGATCTATTGAATAAATATGAGTTTTCTTTAGTTTACCATTTACGTTTGATGTATTTTTTTCTTATTTGTATTGTGTATGTGTTTGATGCGCTAATTAGTTGTTTCATTGCTGCTTCTACATGCATTTGTTATTCATTAATGTTTGTAATCATTTGTAGATAAGTGTAACTTAATTAAGACAAACAAAGTAGTAGTTAACATGACTTATAACACTATCTATATGTTAAAATTAAATTACATATATATGTAAACATATATATATATATATATATATATATATATATATACTATTTAATATAGTTAGTAATTAATGATGTATATAAATTCTATATCAGATTCACAAAACATTACAAAAATTTTAACATAAAACATTTAGACTTATTGTCCCGATGTTATGTATGTATGAATCCAGCTATGTCATAAGTTTATGTACATGAAAATATATACATCATATAGTACGCTTATAATAATGTAAGTATATGCATACATAATGTTATGTATACATATGTACTATATATATATTTACTAATTTATGATGTATGTAAATTCTATGTATATGTGTACATATACACACATACAAACTATAAGAAGTGTGTCGGATTCACCAAACAATATGCAATTTTTAAGAAAGAACAGTTAGACTTATTGTCCAAATGTTATGTTTGTATGAATCAAGCTATGTCATAAGTTTATGTATATGAATATATATACATCCTATAGTACACTTATAATAATGTATGTATATGTAGATATTAATTCTATGTATATGTAGACATATACACCCATACAAACTATATGCAGTGTATCAAAAGCATGCTGTATTTTTTAGAACAAAAGCAGTTAGAATAATTAGCCATCTCTTATATATGTATGAATGAACGTATAACGAAAGTATATGTAAATAAATATAATACTTCCTATGTACCACTTATATATATATATATATATATATATGTATGTATTAGCTTAGAAAATATAATATCGATAAATCATGTACAATTTTGTATAACAAAAATTACGTGCAAAACATAACTTAAAGCAATACTTAAAATGCACAAGACATAAGAATCATGTAGAAACACTTTAACCAATAATCCAAAAACATGTGGTAAATGTTTTATAATAAATTTGTACATACAAAACATCTAAAGTTGTTTAAAATTCAACATTCCTACAAAATTCACAGAAATAAAAAGTCTCCACCATAATTATCTTTAAGACTACTCAATGCTAACTATTCCAGTATCATCGGAAAGGTGAAGATTTTTTTTCCTTGGTCTAGGAGGGTCGTCATTGTCACTAACATAATATTTCTTCCCTTTTCAAAGACTGTAATTTTAAAGGAGTGATGCGTATCGCATACGATGATATTCTACTTCAAAACCAACTAAAGGCACGTCCATTCCTTCACTTAGGTATTCTGCATACCCAACAACAAACACCCCATAGTCCCTGACATGCATATAAAGAAACACATTATTTTGTTCAACACATCGTAAGTAATAGTTCATAAAAAATATAAAGATTACTTACAAGATGTCACATTCTTGTTGTGTAATTTTTTGCACATACTTAACCTTGAATGAGTGTTGATTCACTAACTATGTTCTTGTAATGCTCCAAAAATCTGTTTCGAGATGTCACATGATGCTTAGGATCACAAGTGACCCCAAGCTAATCCTTCTATTGACATATCTCATAAGCAACTGGATAATATGTATAAATCTGTACAAAAAACAATGGAAGATAACTCGTTTTTGAATCTGAGAAATACAAAACTGAATTCAAATAATTTTAACTCTGCTTTACAAATGAAACTGGAATAAAATACTTTAACTCTACTAAATATCTATGAAGCCTCTACTATACTAACTATAAATGGTTGGGAAGATACTCCAACTATCACTAATCAGTATATGTGAATAAAAAAATAAACAACATAAATAAATCTAACTGAAGTCCCCGAAGGAGGAGGACTCATCATCATGCTGGCTAGAATCTGCAATTGCCTAAATCTGAATGTGCATACTAAGTCTTGTACCTACATTATGAGACAATGTACCACATAGACATATATGTGGATCAGTACTTTGAGGATATACTGAGTATATGGTGGTGCAGTGCATAAGTAAAACATATCTCATGATCATCATTTATAAAATAATGCATGCTAAATACAAATGACTGACATAGCTTGAGTAATATGAAATCTGAATATCATAAGTCATAAAGAGTAAAACATATAATAGAAAACTCATGAGTTCTCACACTTAGTTCTGAAATCTGTAGTTCTATTTCCTTCTCAAATTATATAGACTAAGTGATAAAGAGCTCACCCCTGTATCTGAAAGCTAAGACTGTAACTTTGAAACTGAAATCTCAAGTAAAATAATATCTGAATAAGCTTGTGAGACTTTACACTTCGTATCTAAAATCCTTAGGGAAATTACTTTTATAACCCTTTTCTTTACTGGTAGAAAAGAAATAACTTATCTATAAGGGAAAATACTTTGTTCTTAAGGGGATACTTTCAAAAGCTTTTCTTAACTAGTAGCAAGAGTACTCAAAAGCTTTTTATTTACTTTTACTAGCAGGGAAATTCTTTTCTTTAAGGGAAAATACTTTAAGAAACTACTCTGAAAATCTTACTATTAGGGAGGCTCTCTTAACCGACATACACCATTCGAGCTACATGGAGTCCAACATTTTGTCCTCCTAAGGAAGAAACCTCACATTGGGAAGAGGCGTCATATTCTTTCTAGGGACGATAACCTCAACTCAGTGATCACTATCTCGGCCTCGGGCCCATAAATCTCAATCCTGCCTAGCAGGGTTCTCCGTTCAACTTTATCCTACTGCTATTTCTATAGTCAAAGGTAGTTCATAGTATGGTAAGGGTGGTACTAGAAATGGTCAAGGTAGATCTAAGAGAGGTCAAAATGGTAGATATGGGTTGCTCAATTTAGGAGCAGGCATGGTTAGTGTTATGCTATACCTTGGAGACCCAAAAAAGAGGTCTCTAATATAGTTATTATAGGTATCATCCCACTTTGCTATCTATATACTTTCATGTTATTTGACCTTGGGTCTACATTCTCCCATGTGTCTACTTATTTTGCTACTACTTTTGATGATGCATATGAGTCCCTTGTTGTACCTCTTAGGGTTTCTACCCCCGTAGGAGATTCTTTAATGGTGGATTAGGTGTACCAATCTTGTGTTATTACCTTTACAGGGCATGAAACCTAGGTAGAGTTGATTATCCTTGATATGATTGATTTTAATGTTATCTTGGGTATGAATTGGTTAGCTTTCTAGCATGCTATTTTGGACTATTATGCCAAAATCACGACTCTAGCTACTTTGGGTGAACCAAGGTTATTGGTAATCTTAATTTTAGTGAGAAGGGAGTTATATTTTTTCTACGTTCTCGCTGCATGTTAGAAAAAGGATATCAATCTTTCTTGGCTTAATTTGTGATACTAATATTGCTTCGTGACCTTCTTTTTATTCAATTTTAGTTGTTAGGGAGTTTTAAAATGTCTGTTCTATAGATTTGCCTGGTATGTCTTTGGATCATGATGTGTTTTTTGCTATTGATGTTGATCTAGGCATTAAGTCAATTTCTATTCCTCCCTTTAGGATGGCCCTGACTGAGTTAAAGAAATTAAAGAAGCTACTGCTAGATTTGTTGATTAAGGGTTTTATTAGACCTACTGTATCCCTTGGGGTACTCCTAAATATGAAGCATGGTCCTACAAGTATGTGTATTGACTATCAACAGTTGAACAAGGTGACTGTCATGAATAAGTATCATCTTTCTCACATGATGATTTATTTGACAAGCTTTAGGGTGCCTTTGGTGTTTTCCAAGATTGAATTGAGATTCGAGTATCGCTAGTTGAGGGTTAGTGTAACACCCCGTACTTTTCCTAGCTTAAATTCGTCCTGAGAATGTCAAAGATTTTCTTCTAATATGAATACCTTTTTATTTCATGTGGTATTTTTAAGATTTTGACTTTCCATTATGTGGAAAATTGAATAAGCTTTCCATAGATATAAGATTTTCCCAAATCCAATATTCGGTGAAGGAGTTATGGTATTTTTAAGTTGACAGTGTGTCACCTGGGCACTTGGCGCATCGCAGAGACGGGAAGAATGACAATCGTTAATTCCAATGGCCCTCCATGATAGCCTCGCATCGCAGAGAAGCCTAAATTCTTAATTGTCCCATTCCAGTAGACCGACGCGATGATGGTGCATCATGCTGAAGGCCAAATTGGCATTACTATAGGGCACCGCGATGGTGGTGTGTCGTGTTGAAATTCCAGGTTCCAATTGTCAAAATTCAGTAGGACAACACGATAGCTCCGCATTACGGAGGTCCCCCATTTCCCAATCGTCCTTTTCTAGAGAGCCACCGCGATAGTGGTGCGTCACGGTGGCCCAGTAAATCGAGATTTTTGGTTGATTTCCAGTTATAATTTAAAGTTTAATAGGGGAATTTTTGTCAATCCCCAGGGCCCCAATCCACCCAAAACATATCATTAAGCATATACCAAAGCACTTTATGCTTATTTCACCACTTTTCTGTCAAAAGAAAACCCTAGATCATCAAAACTCCTTCTCCAAGAAACCCAATTCTTCCTTTAATTCTCCAAGGAAATTCAAGATTAAGGATTCCCAATACAAGAAATCTAAGAATTCATATTCAAAGCATTAATAGAAATCCCAGATTTAAGTTTTAGCATCTAGTTCATCAATTGAGGAATGTGGGGTTTATGAACAAGGATCTTCTTCCATCCTTGCGCCCAAAACCAGGTTTTAATTACAAATTCATATGATTTTAAATGTTTATACATGAATTTCAATTTAGGATTCATACCCATTATTGCTATTTGCAAAGTTATGAGTTTGTAAGATATTTTGAAGATGAATTGCGTGTTTATTTTCATATTTTCATATCTATTGCAGTAAATTACAGATTTTGAGATGAATTTTCATTGTTTTCATTGTCAAGCATGATTATTATGATGTTTTGACATATGGTTTATGCATGGGTAATTATCCCAAGATTGAATAATATTATTTCAAGAAAGATGATGCTTCAAGCATCTTATGAGCAGATTTCTTATAGATTTTCAGAAAAAGCTTTGATCTTTCGATTCTCAGTTTAGCTATGGAATCCACTTTATAGATTATTACAGATTACAAAGCTCAGAATAATTTTATTGATCAATTTACTCAGCTGATTGCATAATTGGTTTTAGATAAACACTTATGCTAGTTTTAAAGTAGATTTCCAACAGAATGAGCATAGCAAATAAAAAGGGAGTAATATTTAGTACCGAGTGGGAAGTGTGAGTTTAGTACATCCTACTTCCACAAAACTACATAGACAATGTAGGTATAGATTATCAAATTATTCCCATTTCTATATGATGATAGATTTAGCTTATAATCGTTCATATGGGTAGGATTTACTTTCTGGCAAGAGTATGACAGCTCTCCCCAATGTGAGGTTTCTTTCTTAGGAGGACGAGACGTTGGACTCCATGTTAGCTCATATGGTTTATGTCGGTTAAGAGAACCTCCCTGCTAGCTAAAAGAAAAAAAGAATAACAGAAAAGCTTTTAGAAAACCAAGTGTATAGGCTCACAATTTTACTCAGATTATGCTTTATAGAAAGACAATAGTTATAGATTTCAGCTTTCAGATTTCAAATTCAGAAGTGAGCTCTTTTTACACTTACACAATATGATTTACAGATAGAACACTAGCACAACTTTTAGAGCTAAATGTTATGACTCACTAGATTTATAAAGTGTGATTTGCTATTCATGATTTCAGATTTTTGTATTTCAGATGTTCCAGCTTATGTGAGTCATTTACATTTAGCATGCATGATTTTATAAACTATGATGATATTGTTTACTTATTGAATGCACCTCCATATACTTAGTTCATCCTCAAAATACTGATCCACATATACATCTAGGTGCTACATTGTCTCATAATATAGGTACAAGTTGTAGTATGTGCAAACAAAATCAGACAGTTGCAGATTTCAGCCAGCAAATGATGAGTCCTCCTACTTTGGGGACTTTAGTTAGATGTCATTTATGTACTTTACTTTCTTACTCATATGTATAGGTTAGTGGTAGTTGAAGTGGTGCCCTAATTATCTATAGTCAGTATATTAGAGGCTTCACAGATGTCAGTTAGAGTCAGTTATGTAAATTTTAGTTGGATTGTATCAGAATGGAAAATGGTATTAGTATTGTATTTTCACAGGTTCCATCATTTTTATGTTTGTGCACAGTAAATTCAGCACTTTATACATATTTAATCAGTTGCTTAATAGTATGCTAGTTCATGGGTTAGCTTGGGATCACTTATAGTCCTAAGCACCATGTGACATCTCGAGATAGATTTTCAGGGCGTTCAAACATGGTATCTAAGCACAAGGTTCAAGTGTCCTAGGATATCTGTGAAGACATGTCTAGTAGATTTTTGAGGAATGGTATGGACACGTTTGTACTTTTGTTCGAGAGGCTACGAGGCATTTAAGAAAAGTTTTCTTTCTTTCCTACTCTAGATCGTGCAGTAATGTTGTTCTCTCAGAAATTTCTATCTACTCGTGTGTTTCCTAAGAAATTCTTTATCTATGAATTATTCTCAAGATAACATGATTAGCAAGTTCTAATTCCTCCCAAGATAATGCTATTAGATTTACTATCAGTAACTTCAGAAGTCACACAAGGGGCTTGAGAGGAGCTCTCTAGTGTGTTAAGTTCCTTAAGTTGAAAAGTTTATGTTCTCGTTCTTATGAGTTATTCAATTGATACAGAATTAGATATGTATTTAGATTACCCATTGATCCTTTTCAATACAAATAGTTCTTATGAGAGGAGAATAGTGTGAACCTAGATTTTTAAATGTAGTGCGCATTCGAGGGATATTATGAACTTCAGTGTTATGATTTATGTGTAGTAGTACCTCCTTACAGTTAGAAGTATGGGTATAGAAGAGTAGTAACAAGAAAAGTGGGAATAACGATTGATAGAAAGTATAGAGATAAACTTAGGCATGTTGTCTAGTTTTGTTAAGGTGATATGTCCTTGTGTTCTAGTTTAGTGGAAGGTAGAGAATGAGTTTTTAGTTAAGGTGAATTGTTATCTGCTTGATGTACAAAATGAGTTATTGATGGTATTTATTATATTTGAAAGGTATAGAATATTAATGAATTATTTGGTGATTGAGTACCGTTAATTTAGGGATATAAAAGGGTGAATAGTAATGATGCATAGAAGGAGGATGTGTTAATGGATTATTATAAGATAGGCCATATAATTACTATCGATTATTGTTGTTATGAAGTTCTAATGGACTAGTATTTCTTGATGTTTTATTTCATAGCTTCCCAGTGAGAATTGTATGTGGGGTTGGGTTGTTGAAGTATGTTTAGACTTAGACATTAAGTTTGAATAGCTTATGGTCATCAAAGTAGATGTAATAACTTCTTGGTTAGTGATTCTAGTTGTATAAAAGTGATCTAGTAGGCTTGAACAGTATCTACAAGAGTTTGAGTCCGTTTTTCATAATTAAGTATGATGTTGTATGAATGATGAAAAAGTATGCTCAAGGTGATATGGGGTTGCTTTATCTTCTAAGGTTGTTATGTGTTGTGCGTGGCTAGTAGTACCATGGAGTTACTAAGAGGAAGGAGACTAGTTAGATGGTATATGGTGTTCTAAATAACTAAGTTAAGGAGTTTTTATTGATGAAGTTGAGCCTTCTTGATATGATCTTGACCCTTGTGGTTTAGAAATATAAGTTCATAGATACAATAGTAGTAGGCTATGACGGAATCAGTATGGTTTATTAAAGGTTGAAGATATTCGTGTTAAGTGTTAGGATCTAAGTTTGAAACTTTGAAGATTGAACGAATAAAAATAAGAGTTGAAAGCTCTAGATGGTGCGAACTCAGGACATGGTGATACCCATGAAGATTCTAAGTTAGTAAGTGTTCAAGATATTATATGATTACTATTGGTCTATAGAAAGATAGCATTGTTTCTCTGATGGAGGTATTAGCATTGGGTGTTACACGTTAAGATACAATACTTTAGGGTAAGTTTAGTTTTATGTGTATTGATTATACCCCAGACTCTAGAGTAAAGTGATTGCAGTTTAGATTAAAGTTTATTTAATGCTTCATAGACCTAGAGTGATGGCTTAAAGCTAAGGGGGAGATGATAGAACGAGTAACCAAGTCAATTTCTCAGATTCTAGTAGTGGTTCCAGTATGTTATAGAACATTAGAAAGTGGGAGTGAGGCTCAACCCATTCTTATTTCAGTGTTGGTATTTCAGTTATTCCGATATCTACTTATGCTTTATGTGTTAGTTATATGATCATAGTTCATGTTCATGTGTGTAATAGAGGATCATGTACACTCCCTGTTCCTAGTACGAGGAGTACTAGTTCATTCAGCAGTTGGGATTATATTCCATAAAATTATGAACTCCAAAATTCAGGTCACGCAACTCATGACTCGCGCACTTATGCTTTACGGTAGGTTTAGTTCCAGTACTTACGCAAAACTCTTAACGATCAAGCGAAGTCCAAATTTATATCATGTACGCCTTAGACTTGATCTCTTTAATGAGTCCATATCGTGAACCTCTATTCCCCAGGCTCGGTAAAGTGTCCAGTTATGCTTGGTATCCCTTCATGTTTCAGGCCCTGGTATTCTAACTTTTCTGTGACTTTCCCCAGGTCAATATAGTGATGATGAAAAACTATGTGGATAGGAGATCATAAATGTGTTATGTTTGGAAAGATTGTTGTAAGTCAATTTTCTGTAAGTCTATAAGTTTGAAAGAACTTTTGAGAAGAAGTTTATTTTCTTGTGTATGACTTGGTTAGTTGAGAATATTTTATGAGTGTCTTCCTAAGAATTGAATAGTGCATGGAAGTTGTTATTGATAGAGGTATTAGAGAATACGAGAAAGATGCTCTTATGGATTGGTTACGAAGATAGGCTTGGATGTTATGTTGGTATATAAGAGGTATTCAGATCATGCCCAAAGTTCTTTACTCCCTAATATAATTAGGATTTCTTAGAAGAGTGTTGGAGAAATACTCCATCTGAGTATGAGCATTCAGTATGATTCAGTCTGTATAGCCTAAAATCCAGTTTAGTAA
Source organism: Capsicum baccatum var. pendulum (assembly GCA_030864225.1). NCBI lineage: Eukaryota > Viridiplantae > Streptophyta > Magnoliopsida > Solanales > Solanaceae > Capsicum > Capsicum baccatum. The sequence goes on along the minus strand of CM061561.1, from coordinate 158,326,528 downwards.
TCAAACAGATCAGTTCCTATAGATTTCCAATGTCCCATGTAGTCGTACTACCCAAGGTTTCGTAAGTAAGGCTATTCTATGAGGTAAAATGTTCGCCTTCGTGCAAATTATGAATTTAGGTCAGTTCATGCATCAGGCATCAGTTTCAGATTCAGATATTAAGTCATGATTAAATTCGTAAGTATCCAGTGTATCATCTCAGTATTTTCCTAGTATTTCAACCAAATCAGTATCATTCGGGGACGAACGATCCCACGGGGGAGATGTTGTAATTCCCTGAGTTTTCATGTCGTAAACCTCTTATTTTTTTCACAAAATCAGATCCAGCCTAAAGTAATGGTTACGCATAAGTGGACGCTCTCGTTCCTACCTTAGACATACAACTATTTTTATGAGAATTCATGCACTCGTAGATCAGTTCAGTAGATCATCATGTTTAAGACTTAGTTATTTAGTTTATTTTAGTTGTGCACGATAGCTTATAGCTTTAGGTTCATCAACATTCTCAGCTTAACTAGCTACATTTGAGGACGAATGTTCCCAAGAGGGAGATATTGTAATGCCCTGTACTTTTTTCTATCTTAAATTCGTCTTGAGAATGTCAACAATTTTTTTCTAAGATGAATACCTTCTTATTTCATATGGTATTTTCAAGATTTTGACTTTCTATAATGTGGGAAATTGAATAATCTTTCCATTGATATAAGATTCACCTAAATCCGGCACTCGATGAAGGAGTTATGATATTTTTAAGTTGACAGTGTGCCACCTGGGCCCTTATCGTATCGTGGAGACGGAAAAAATGACAATCATCAATTCCAGTGGACCTCCAAGATAGCCCTGCATCACAGAGAAGCCCAAATTCCCAATTGTCCCATTCCAATAGACCAGTGCGATGATGGCGCATTGCGCCGAAGGCCAAATTAGCATTACTAAAGGGCACAATGATGGTGGCACATTGCGTCTAAGTTCCAAGTCCCAATTGTCAAAATCCATTGGGACAACGTGATAGCTCCGTATCGCGGAGGTCCCCCATTTCCCAATTGTCCTTTTCTAGAGAGCTACCCCGATAGTGGCGCGTCGCGGTGGCCCAGTAAATTAAGATTTTTGGTCAATTTCCAGTTCCGATTTAAAGTTTATTAGGGGCCTTTTGGTCAATCCTTAGGGCCCCAATCCCCCCAAAACACATCATTAAGCATATAACAAAACACCTTATGCTTATTTCACCACTTTTCTCTTAAAAAGAAATCCTAGATCATTAAAGCTCCTTCTCCAAGAAACCCAATTCTTCCATAATTTTTCAAGGAAATTCAAGATTAAGGATTCCCAATACAAAAAATCTAATAATTCATCTTCAAAGCATCAATAGAAATTTAAGATTTAAGTTTTAGCATCTAGTTCATCAATTGAGGTATGTGGGGTTTATGAAGAAGGATCTTCTTCCATCCTTTTGCCCCAAACTAGATTTTAATTACAAATTCATATGATTTTGAATGTTTATACATGAATTTCAAGTTAGGGTTCATACCCATTATTGCTATTTACAAAGTTATGAGGTTTTAAGATATTTTGAAGATGAATTGCATGTCTATTTTTATATTTTCATGCCTATTACAGTAAATTACATATTTTGAGACAAATTATCATTGTTTCCAATATCAAGCATGATTATTATAACGTTTTGACATGAGATTTATGTATGGATTATTTCCCCAAGATTGAATAGTATTATTTAGCTTGAGCTCTTCTCCTCTCTAATGTCTATAATGTCTTTTTTGACGTGACCACGCTAACTCCGGCGATGCTGACGGTGCAGTATCGCTGTCGACAGGTAAACCCACTATTTATCTCCCTCTTTTTTTGTATATCTCTCTTTTCGTTTCTTTTCTTTCCCCTTATTCTCTCTTTCCCTTTCTCTCTTTCCACTTTTCTTGCCGATGAGGTACGCTGGTGTCATCGACAGAAAGATAGAGAACATAACCAGTTACCGGCGAAAGTAAAAAAAAAATGGTATAACTATCCTTTAACATTCAGGTCGTGTTTGAATCGAGGACTTCCGGTGGTCCCTCCATCGGGTCTAAAAAACCAAGGTCTTGTGCTATCGATTTTGGTGAGTTTTAGATTAGTTTTTTTCCAGTGATTTTCTGGCGTAGCTTCGGTGATAATATTTCGGTGACTAATTTTTTCTTCAACTTTTCGAGAAGCAACAAATAAAGAAAGAGAGGATCCCTTGACCTTTAAGTGTATCCCGATGACTTCTAATCTTAAATCTTTATTCTTTTTCTTGTCTCCTTACTTATTTTACCGATTCTTGAATTTAGTGTGCTTTGCGGTACCTTTAGTTTCCTTTCCTATATTTCTTTCTGTGCAGTATCTTTGGGGTTGATGGTAGGCTAGGGTTATATCCTAGGAGGTTCGGGTCTGTTTCGGGTGTGGGGGGTAGGAAGGAATGTGGGGTTTGGGTATGGATCTGGTGTGGGTGCAAGTTTGGGGTATATGGTCATAAGGGTAAGTGTGATGCTAAAGATGATACATTGAGTTTAGGGTCTTGGTATGTAAGGACCCTTCAGGGTTAGTCTATAGAGCTCGTAAAGGTTCTTAGGAAGAGGAGGATCAATATAGTGTGTGTCCAAGAGACTAAGTGTGTAGGTTCTAAGGCTAGGGATATGGTTAGGTATAGGTTGTGTTATTCAACAAGTTAGAGGCATAATAATAGGGTAGGTATCTTAGTAGATGAGGAACTTAGGGAACAGGTAGTGGAGGTTAATAAGGTTAGCGATACGTTGATGACTATTAAGTTGGTTATTAGTGGGTTGACTCTAAACTTTTCTAGCTCCTATGCGCCGCATATGGGCTTGGACGAGGAGGAGAAAAGGAGATTTTGGAAGGTTTTGAATAAAGTGATGAGAGATGTACCTATATCTGAGAAGATTTTCATAGGAGGGGGATATTAATGGGTACATTGGGTCATTACTGAGAGGCTATGACAATGTGCATAGAGGCTTTGGGTTCGGGGATAAGAATGGAGAGGGAGTTGCCCTTTTGGATTTTGCGAGGGCCTTTGGATTGGTGATTGTGAATTTGTTCTCTCCAAATAAGGAGGATCACTTGGTTACCTTCCGAAGCACGGTAGCCAAGACTCAGATTGACTTTTTATTGCTTAGGAAGTTAGATAGAGCGATGTTTAAGGACTGCAAGGTCTTTCCAAGTGAGAATCTTTTGACCCAGCATAGGCTTCTAGTGATGAAGTTAAATATCAATAAGGGAAATAAGATAAGGGGAGGGAGGGTCTACCCATGATTAAGTAGGGTGGCTTGACTCCTCTTAGTTCTCTAGAGATGGGAGATAAGTTGGAGGGTAGGGGGATGTGAATAGTATGTGGGAGGGCTATCAGTTGCATCAAAGAGACAATTAGGGAGATGTTGGGTGTCTTAACGGGATGGTCTGGCCATCAATGAGGGGATTGGTGGTGGAACGGATATGCTAAAAAGAAGGTGGATACGAAAAAGGCAGCGTATGCTAAGTTGGCCAATAGTTAGGAATAAGAGGTAAAACGGCTGAACAAGGAGTACAAGTTATCTAGGAAAGATGCTAAGTTAGCAGTTTTCCCAACTAAGACAATAGCTTTAGAAAACTTATTTGTGGGATTAAAGGAGAGAGGCGGGGAAAAGAGGTTTTTTAGGCTTTCTAAGACTAGGGAGCGGAAGGAACACGGCCTTGATCGAGTGAAGTGCATCAAGGGGAGGATGGCAGAGTATTGGTGGAGGATATTCACATTAAGAGGAGGTAGTAGTTTTATTTCCATAGACTCTTGAATGACAAAGGAATGAAGACACGGTGTTAGGGGAGTTGGAGAAATCAGAGGGGTGCCATGATTTCAGTTATTGTAGGCATATAAAGGTGGAAGTGGTCAAAGAGGCTATTCGTAGGATCTACAGGGGTAGGGCGGCGAGGCCTAACGAGATCCCACTAGATTTTTGGAAGTATACAGGTGGGACAGGTTTAAGGTGGTTGATTGGTCTGTTCAATGGTAGTTTCGAACGACAAAGATTCTTGAGTCTTGGAGATGGATCATGATGATTCCGTTATTGACATGACCAGAACCAGGGCCTGGTCGTAATAGGCATCCCAAGTCCTAACCAGGTCCCGGGACCACCCCTGTTACCCAACCCAACCTTCAAATATGCATACCATTAGTCGAATAAATTTTGAACGTTAACAAGATAGCATTTATTCTGATTTTAGACTTTAGCATAGGTCTATAACTGTGACCAATCCAAACAAGTCCAACCATCCATTACCAACCAACAACCATAACCAAACCAATATAAAAACAAAGTTCCTGCCCATAACATAACATAAAAGGATGGAACAATCATTAATTTAGTCCAATGGTATCACCCCCAATACAATTGCCAATACTAAGGCTGACACCAATATCGATACCACCTATTCCAACTCATAGTAGTCACAGAAAGCCTCTAACAAAAGGCAATACAATATCCGATTGGGATATGCCCCCAACTATAGACAAAACCAATATCTATAAAATAACCAAAGTATGTAAAAATATCTATGACATAAAATGGAGCCTTCCAGAGATGGAAGCTCACCACTGCAACCCAACCGAGATGATCCTAAATTCGAGCACTATGTAGGAGGAGTAGAATGGCTGATTCCTGCATCGCGTGTGGATATAACTACCATAAGATGGGTTAGCGGGTAAACGCTAGTATGAACTCAGGATAATGATAAAATAATGCCATTTAGTAAAATCAAGTAAACCAACCATATGCATACAACCATACATGCATATATATATATATTTATAACTATGTCGGGAAAGGGAAACAAGATTAACATGGCTTTAAAACCATTAACCTAGGTCTATGTAGCTTAACCACCCTAAAACCACCCATGGGCTATATGGGTCCAGTGTAACCCCCTAAATGGGCCTCGATATGTGTAGCCACATGAACTGGAGATGTCATAAGAGTAGGGGATTCCTAAGTACCCTTCGCTCTCCATGATGCATACGTACTATGTACTTAGAGGATTCCCATATACCTCATAGTTTCATATATGGTTGGTATGACCAACCCTCATATCGGCAAATATGAGTTTACAGTGTCCGTCCATTGGACTCGTACCTTCACATTTAGCTATCACACCCCGCCATATTGCCCAATTAAAACCACTACTATCCAACAAAACTTTTATTCCATTATTATTATCCAAGGCTTTAAGTAGTGGTATTGTCATACCGACTCTAGCTTACAAGCAATGTCCTTAGCCAATATTTGAATATAATGGGATTCCCATTTACCCATAGATTATATTATCAAGTTAACTTAGCAGAATCTCCTGTACCCCACAAATGTTCCATTATTAAGTTTGCTTGGGGGAATCCCATGTACCCCACAAGTTGTTTATTAACATGTTTACTTCAGAGATTTCTTTGTACCCCACAAGGATGTTTAATTAACCTTAACCATGACTACCATACCTTGACATTTAACCATTCCAAACCATTTAACCTATTTAGGGTTCCATTACCAAGACATACCATGCAATAGTTCCAGTAAAAATCCAATAATATAGTAAAAGCATTCTCATAGGCATTTTATGAAACATGTTGGGGGCATATTTTTTCCAAAAATAATTTTAATTACCAATTTACCATTACAATGAAACTAATTGTCCAAACCACTATTAAAGTATGTAAAAATTTAATTAAAACATGGGAAGACTATAACCAAGCATTTAATACCAAAACCCCAACATATATTTGAAAACCCCAAAACCGTACAATAATCATGCCATGAAAACATTGTATAAAACATAAATTTAGTTGAAACTAACAATGAGGGAGGACTACATGCCTTAGATTATGAAGATGGAGAAAAACACCCAAACAAGCCCCAAATTGCTCCTATAGATAAAACCCTAGCCTTCATTTACCCAATAGCCTTAGAGAGAATTAAAGAGAGTTTTTAAGTGTTTAAGGTTAGAATAATAGGGTAAATGATGTCCCAATAGTGATATAAGTCATATGGACTTAAGAGGTTAAGTGGGGAAATGTCCAGATTACCCCCAACTTAAACTGCTTAAATTCCCGTCTGATGGTACAACTACCCCATACCAATCATACCCTTCAGTACGAGTAGTACCCAACACTCGTACCCTAGGCCACCCACTTAGACCCAACACTATCCACCGTACGACTTACCCAAACCAAGTTATACCCAAACCATATGATTAGTACCACCAAATGGTGTCCCTGGTAGAATAAAATCAAAGAAAGTTTGAACACTACCTACCATACAAGTCAATGTACGACTCGTACCCTATCTTATAGCTCATGGTAAGCCACTCGTACTCAGATCCAATACTAAGTCTCAAATTAAGTAAAGGAAAAACCCAAACCATACGCCTCATATTCAACCATACGACTCGTACGCACCAAGTCGTATCCATTCCTAAAACCAATCCAACCCACCAACCATCACTGGTTAGCATATGACCAAGGCATACCACTCGTACCCTATAATATGACTGGTACCCACAAGTCGTATATAGCCTAGAATTTAGAAATCTAGGAAATTTTCTAAGGGTCCAAGCCTAAGGTGTTTCAATCTCCCTAACTAGGATCATTCATCCCCGAATGACAGAAAAGGTAGGTCAAACACAAACATGATTCATTTGCAAATCAAATATCAATCCAAAATGTAACCAAGTTAGAAAATAAAGATGTGATCAAGAACACATACCTTCCGCACGAATATCCAGAGTAGAAAACAAATGTAGATATTTAGACTTCATGTACACTTCCGCTTCCCATGTAGACTCTTCCACCTTGTGGTTCCGTTATAGTACCTTAACCGAGGTCATATCCTTGGTCCATAACCGACAAACCTGCTGATCCAATATCTCAATCAGGACCTCTTCATAAGACATAGAATTCAAGATGCCCAATCCTTCAGAAGGAACCACCAAAGAAGGATCACCATGACACTTTCTCAACATATAGACATGAAACACCGAATGAATTGAACTTAAATTAGAAGGCAACTCTAAATCATAAGCCACATTATCTACCCTTTGCAAAATCACATAAGGACCAACATATCGGGGACTAAGCATTTTTTTTACCAAACTGCATCACTCTCTTCATGGTAGATACCTTTAGGAACACCTTATCCCCAACTATGAATTCCAAATATTTATGCCTCACATTCGCATAGGACTTTTGGTGAATTTGACAAGCCTTAATTCTATCTCGAATCACCTTTACCTTTTAAATAGCCCGATAAACCAAATATAAACTGAACATATCCACCTCACTAAGTTTAAACTACCCAATAGGAAACCTACACCTCTTATTATACAATGCCTTAAAAGAGGCCATCCCAATGTTAGAATAATAGTTATTATTGTAAGAAAACTCTACCAAAGGTAGATGCTCAACCCAATTTCCACCATAATCAATCACACATTCTTAGAGCATATTTTGTAATGTCTATATAGTCCTCTCTTCCTGCCCATCCACCTGCAGATGAAAAGTTATATTCAGACTAACCTTAGCCCCAACCTTTTCTAAAAAAGACCACCAGAAATAATATAAAAATTGTGTACCATAATCAGAGATAATCGAAATAGGTACCCAATACAACTTTACAATATCAAGAAGATACAACCTTACATAGTCCTCAGCTGAAAAGATAGTCCACACCGACAAGAAGTGAGCGAACTATGTCATTCTATCCATGATGATCTAAACCAAATCAAATTGGTTTAGAGACCAAGGAAGACCGGTATCAAAATCCATAGTGATTATATCCTATTTCTATTCAGGAAACTCAATTTCCTAATACAACCCTCCAGGGCTCATGTGCTCAGCTTAAACTTGTTGGCACACCATATATTTAGCCACAAAATCATCTACATCCCACCAATACATCTTCTTGAGATCATGATATATTTTTATCGAATTGGGATGGAAAACATAGCGCGATTCATGCACCTCAACCAAAACCCTTTGTCGCAAACCATCGACTTCAAGAACACATAACCTTTCTTGGTAGCTCAAGGTACTATCACCACAGATATTGAATATCATCACCTTTTGCCCACCTACATCATCCTTAATTTTTATCAAGATAGGATCTCACATTACATTCTCCTTTAGCTCTGCACCAAGAGATGATTGAACAACCTTCTGTACCATCACACCACTATTATTGGAGTCCAATAGTCGAACTCCAAGATTATCCAAATGGTGAATATACCTTACCAATTCTCGATTATTCATATCCACATGAGCTAAAATCCCCATGGAAAACCTGCTAAGAACATCAACAATCATGTTAGCTTTACCTGGGTGATAGTGAAGACTCATATCATAGTCCTTAAGAAGATCCAACCATATTCTCTGCCTAAGAGTTAACTCCTTCTGAATGAACACATACTGTAGACTCATATGATCAAAAGATATATCCATGTGAACTCCATATAGATAATGCCACCAATTTTTCAAAGCATAAACCACCGCTAAAAGCTTCAAATCATGTGTAGGATAATTTTTCTTATGCACCTTCAACTGCCTGGAAGCATAGGATATCACCTTCCTATGATAAATAAAAAAAAACTAAGTTCCACCTGGGACGCTTCATAATAAACCATAAACCCCTTATTGACTTCAGGAAAAGTCAAAACCAGAGCTAAGGTTAGCTTATCCTTCAGCTTCTCAAAACTCCCCTCATAAATATCCTACTAAGAAAACTTTACCTTCTTTTGAGTCAACTTAGTCAATGAGGCAGATATCATCGAGAAAGTTTTCATGAACCGCCTATAATACCCAACCAAACCCAAGAAGCTATGAATGTTGATTGGAGTTGTGGGTTTAGGACACCTATTAATCAAAACAACTGTTGTGTCCAAGCGCACACGGAAGTGTACGTGGTCTCACCAAGTAATACAATGGATTTAAATAAAGCTAAATATCGATCTAATAGGGACTTATGTTAAAAACTATCTAATTCTAGTTTAACTATTGAGATAAAGTATCCAAGAGAGTTAGAGTTGTAAGCTAAAAGTAAAGTAACTAAGGCGGAAAAATAATGACTTTGGACAATCAATGGATAGAGACCCAGGGTTAAGGATTATGACCAATCATACTACGCTATTAAACTTCATTATTTAGACTACTTATCATGATTGATGATTCATAGGGTTTATCGTATGATTATGGTCTCCCGACCTCTAAACTTCAACCTAACTGGACAATACAACTACATCGTTGAATGGGGATATAATAATCTATTTAGATGCATTAAGATATCATCCTACATATGAACCAAGAAAGTTTTATAGTTATATATCTATCCTAGATTCTAATTTAAATTTCTTATTTGATAAAAGAATAAGAACTTTGTTCTATCTATCCCTATGTTCTATGTTTTTATTCCCCCTCCCGGGCTCACAAAGTCGATAATGGATGTATCATAAGGGTAGATAATCCTTAAAATAGTTAATAAATGGATAAATAAACAACCAAATATGATAATAAATCAAAACTAGATCAATTGAAAGTAAAAGTAAACATGTTCTTGGACTTAACCCCAGAAAAGGGCATTTAGCTTCTCATGGAATTAACCGTAATCAAGATGAATGAATACATTATAAAATCCATTTAAAATATAAATTAAAAGAATAAAAATACTAATTGAAGTGTTTTCAAGCCTTTCTACAGATTTTAAGGATGTCCAAGGTGATTCACAAAGTGTACAAGAGTCCTATTTATAGAGGGACAATTTTTTCCACTGGTGGACTAAGGACCGCGACACGTTTCTTATTTCAAGGGGGAGAGGTCTGCATCATGGTAAAATCATAGGGGAACAATGTTTTGGGTTCCTTTTGAAGCTTTTCATGCATGGAATGTGCCAATTTTCCATTTCCATGGTCCTACACGCATTGGTGACATCCGAGGTGTCCATTTTATGCCAAACCTTGTCCCGTGCTTCCGTTGATCCATTTCAAGCCTTTTGGTATTGTTTAAACTTTATTTACAGATTTTATATCATTCATATATTATCATAAATTCACCATTCATACTATGAAATTAAACACCACAAATTAAATCTCAAAACAACACAATCATTCAAGACGTCAAACTAGAAACTCAAGCTAAGAATGCTAGTTTTTTTCCTTTTGATCTTTAACTTAGTTTTGACTCTTGGCTTGTTTTGATTGGACTTTGAAGACTATAAACAACTTATTTCACACATAAATATGCAATCATACCATTAGTAACTCATTATACACGTTAGATCCCATAGAGACTAACTAGAATGACACCTAGCTCAAGCTACTAACACTAGTTTTTCCGGTTTAACTCAAAGTGACCAATTTGAATCCAGACTTGCTTGAAAACACCTTTACACATTGTAATCACATAATTAAACACTTAAATTCTTATTTATCTCATTATTAACACATTAAGCACATGAATTGTCCTTAAAATAATTGTAAATAAGCAAGGATAACCACACTAAAGTGCATAAATACACCTCAGATCACCAGCCCACACTTAAAGCCTTGTTCGTCCTCGAACAACTCTTTAATCTAAGCATCATAAGCTGAGAAGACTCTACACTTATACTACATGTAAGAAACTCAAGTTTGTACTACCATGATTACACAGAATGCAAGTTGCTACGCTAATCATGGTACGTTCACAATTGAAAGTTCAAGAATACTACTCCAAAATATCCTAGCCTCAAGAATTGACTCACCTAATTGGCAAACTCATGCGTATTGCTCAATAAAAGACATCATACAAATCACCCACATTCATAAAACATGTGCCCTCACAATAAGATAGTTACAAACAATCACTCATATAAATGTAATTTATAACACAATAGGTACAAGAATCAAGTTACGCTCACTCTCACAAGGAATTCACTAGTTTCACTTAATGAACCATAGGCTTTCCCTTAGTGTAGTACTCCACTAATATCAAAATAATAAAGCTTAGGATCAAACAAGTTTTTAATGGTTGTAATGTAGACTAAGGGATGATTAGAAACTATTTTGTCCAAGAATAGTAACTATCTACCCTAAGCTCTTTAATACATCACCCTTTTCATTCAATTCACCTCTAAAAACCCATTTTCACAACTTTTATAGACCTACTTCTTTTTATTTTCCCCATATCATTAAGCATATTGATATATACTAGGGAAAAGAGTGTTCTCTATACACAACTTATTCAATTTGAACAACCTTTTGTTGTTTACATTACAAAACTCCCAACCACAACAGATATTACTATTCAACACTAATATCTCTTACTTTGGGGCTTCAATTTTACCTTTTTCCTCACTTGAATTTCAAACTCCCTAACTTATTTAATTTTACACTAAAGCACTTAGGATATTTGAATTAAATTTAGGGTCTACCAATGAAGGGAATTATGCTACATATAAGGCTACCAAAGAAAATAAGCTAAAGGCTCAATGGGGTTAACTAGGATTATGCACTAGGGTAGGTAAAAGATGGAATGAATATGTCTATCAAAGAAATGCCTATATCATCTCTTGAACCCACACTCTTTATTTTCCTTTGGATATACACCAGATAAGTTCTAGACATCATATGCAACAAGGAATTTACAATAACCTCATATAACACGTGGCACATTCTCAACTCAAGTAGGATCATCATAGACTCTTAACAAAATAATCACATGAATTCACATTAAGCCAACAAGTACAACCGTCATAATCATGAGCGTAGGAGTCTAAAGAGTAGTAATTCACACAATCAACATGCTTTTACAACCAAAATAAACTTGCATCATGAAGTCAAATACAACACTAACAAGAACTCTCACCTAATTTTTTTTAAACTGCTCCTAAAAATAGGAATTTCCCCACCTCACACGTACAATTCTACTTTATCCCTAAAGTATAATTTAAAAGTAGAGATAGAAATACTTATTGAGGCCTCTAGGCTTAACTAGTAGCATCTTTATACATCAAGGGGGTCCGAGGACCCCACACCTAGTCTTTGCCATGCTCCTTAGCTTAGGTTTTCTGGTACTCAGACTTCCCATCAACCTGTGACTCAACAAAACAAAAACTAGTGAAGTAAAAATTAAAAATACTGAAAATAAAACATACTTTAACTTGGGTTACCTCCAAAACAGCGCCTGATTTAGTGTCACGGCATGACCCACATCAACTTTTTCCTTCTCCTTAAGGATTTAAATTTTACCCCCAACTTTGTATCCATCTTTTTTGCTTCACTCATAGGGTGATGGTACAAAGATTAAGGAACCGAGTAATAGATGGTGCATGGTTTACATGGTAAACCGCACAGCCTTGAAGTGAGGTGTGTTTTTATGTTGTTTATCTTGTGTAAAATCAAGAATATAGGATTTCTGTTCCTCATCTTCACACTCTCCCACTACTTTAGATGATTCCACAGATAAGACATCATCTAAACATAATGTAGAAAAGTTCTTTGAATGAGTCCCAACCAATCCTACTTCAAAATTCACGCAATCCACAACATCCTCACTCATATTTACCTTTTAAATTACAGTCTCAAAAGAAAGATGACAATTAAGTGGCTGCGATTCTTGTGTCTGTTCCACAAATTGGATAGTATCCTCCTTATATTTTTCTTTTCTTAGTATCTGTGGACATGGTGGTGGTGGTATCTCCTTAACCTCTTCAACAACTTTAGTTTTCAAGTACCCTGATTTTCTTGAATTATCAGTAACTTTGTCTGCAACCGATTGGGGAGTTAACTCTGCATCTACCTCCTTAGTTATCTTTTGAGCATTGCCCTCAAACATGACTAAATCAGGATTGGCTCCACACATATTTGCAGCGTGATATATATTACCACAAAATATACACCAACCTATCGTTTGCTGAAAAGGTCAAAAAAATTAGGTCTCCTGCAAACACTTGCATAAAAATCTGGACAAAAAGCTTCAAAGTGAGGTCCTCCATAAAAATGACAAGAATCATCGTCCCTCAAAAACCGTCTATCCCAGCCTGCCATGTCAAGAAGTGTGATAAGAAAATAAGAGAAACTAAAAAAAAAACTAAAACTAACTAAACTCTGTAAAACTCAATATAGAAAAACTAAAAATTAATATAGTTGCCTATTTACAAGTCCCCAACAACGGCGCTAAAAAATTGTTACGTCCAAGCGCACACGCAAGCGTACGTGGTATCACCAAGTAATATAGTGGACTTAAATAATGGCGAATATCGATCCCACAGGGAATTGTGTTAACAACTATCCAATTCTAGTTTAACTATTGAGATAAATTAACCAAGAGAGTTTAAGAGTTATAAACTAAAAGTAAAGTAACTAGTGCGGAAAATTAATGACTTTGGACAATCAATGGATAGAGACCTAGAGTTAAGGCTTACTAACAATCATACTATGCTATTGAACTTCATTATTTAGACTACTTATCTTAGTTGGTGATTCGTACGATTTATCATATGATCATGGTCTCCCGACCTCCAACCTTCTACATAACTGGAACTACAACTACATCGTTGAGCGGGGGTATAATAATCAATTTAGATGTATTAAGGTATCATCCTACATGTAAACCAAGCAAGGCTTCTAGGTATATCCCTATCCTAGATGCTAATTCAAATTTCTTACTTTATAAAAGAATAAGAACCTTGTTTTATCTATCCCCACGTTTTATGTTCTTATTCCCCCTCTAGGGCTTATAAAGTCGACAGTATATGTATCCTAAGGGTAGATAATCCTTAAAATAGTTATAAAATGGATAAATAAATAACCAAATATGATAAGAAATCAAAACCAAATCAATTTAAAATGAAATTAACCATGTTCTTGGCCTTAACCCCATAAAAGGGCTTTTAGTCACTCATGGAATTAACCGTAATCAAGATGAATGAATACATGATAAAATTCATTACAAATCTAAATTAAAATAAGAAAAATCCTAATTGAAGTATTTTCTAGCCCCTCTCAAAGTTTCAAAGTCGTCCAAGGTGATTCACAAAGTGTACACGAGTCTTATTTATAGAGGGATAATTTTTGCTGTCTGTGGACTAAGGGTCGCATCATGTTGGATATTTCAAGGGGGATAGGTCCGTGTTGCGGGAATTAGAGTTTTTAAAGTTATAAACTAATTATAAAGTAAACAGTGCATAAAGTAAAATTTTGAGACAATCAATGGAGAAAATCCCAGGGTTAAGGATCTACGAACAGTGACACTATGCTATTGAACTTCTTAGTTAAATTGCTTATATTGGCTGTTGATTCGTAGGGTCTATAGTATGATCATGGTATCCCAATATCTAATCGTCTACCTACCTTGGACATTACAGCTACACCATCGAGCGGGGATGTATTAATCCAATTAAGTGCTTAAAACTATCTCCTACATGTGAATCAAACAATGATTCTATGTACATCCCCATCCTAGATGCTAATTCAAATTTCTTATTATACAAAAGAATAATAACCTTGTTCTATCTATCCCTATGTTCTATCTTCTTATTCCCCCTCCCGGGCTCACAAAGTGGACAATTGATGTATCCTAAGGGTAGATAGTCCTTAAAATAGTTATTTAAAGGATAAATAAACAATCAAATATGATAATCAATCAAAACCAAATCAATTTAAAGCGAAAGTAAACATGTTCTAGGCCTTAACCCCGGAAAAGGGCATTTAGCCACTCATGGAATTAACCATAAGAAAGATGAATGAATACATGATAAAATCCATTAAAAATCTAAATCAAAATAAGAAAAACCCTAGTTGAAGTGTTTTACAGCCCCTCCAAGTTTCAAAGCCCTCCAAGGTGATTCACAAAAAGTACAAGAGTCCTATTTATAGAGAGACAATTTTTGTAACAGGGAGAGGTCCACATCAAAGGACAATCATGAGGAAACACTAAGATTTTCATGCATGTAATGCAAAAATTGTTCATTTCCACGGTCCTAAATGCGCTGGTGAAATCCAAGGTGTCTATTTTACGCCAAATCTTGTACCATACTGCCGTTGATCCATTCCAAGACATTTGGTGTTATTTCCACTTTATTTACAGCTTGTATATAACTTATATATCATCATAATCAACTCACCAAGCATCATATGACATTAAATATCACAAATTATAGATCAAAACAACACAATCATTTAAGGCGATGAACTAGAAACTCAAGCTAAGAATGCTAGTTTTTGTCCTTTTGTTCTTTAACTTTATTTTGACTATTGGCTTGTTTTGATTGGACTTTGAACACTATAAACAAGTTGTTACACATATAATTATGTAATAATACTCTTAGGAACTCCTTATACACGTTAGAACCCATCGAAACCAACTAGAACGACACCTAGCTCAAGCTAGTAACACTTAATTTCTCGGTTTAACTCTAAGTGACCAATTTGAATCCAAACTTGCTTGAAAACACCTTTAAACATTGTAATCACATACTTAAACACTTATATACTTATTTATCACATTATTTAACACATTAAGAACACCAATTATCCTAAAAAATGACTAAATAAGCTTGGATAACTACACTTAAGTGCATAAATACACCTCAGATCAACCACTTTTTGCGGATACACTATGATCACCCCACTAGAAATAATATAACCATAAAAAGTCCTAACATTCAACCAAAACTCATACTTTGGGAATTTGGCATATAACTGTTTCTCTTTCTAGGTCTACAACACCATATGGAGGTGATTAGTATGACCCACCTCACTCTTATAATACACCAAGATGTCATCAAAGAACATAATGACAAAAAGATCAAAAAATTACCTGAAAACCTTGTTTATCAAATTTATATATGCCGCGGGGTATTAGTCAAACCGAATGACATAACTAAGAACTCAAATTTCCCATACCTAGTACAAAAACCCATCTTAGAGATATCTATCTATCTAATCCCAAGTTGATGATACCCAGACCAAAGATCTATCTCAGAAAAGAATTTGACACCTTACAAATGATCAAGCAAGTCATCTATCCTTGGAAGAGGATACTTATTCTTAACTATTACCTTTTTCAAATGCTGATAGTCAATGCACATTCGAAGGGAACCATCCTTCTTTTGCACGAATAACACCAGTGCACCCTACGAGGATACACTAAGATGGATGAAACCCTTATTCAAAATATCCTTAAGTCGCTCCTTGAGTTCCCTCAACTTAGCTGGAGCCATTCTATAAGAAGGAATAGATATTGGATGAGTGTCCGAAACTAAATGAATATCAAACTCAATATCCCTATCCGTAGGAACACTAGGGAGATCATCTTTAATGACCTCAGGAAACTTATTTACCACCAAAATCGAATGCAAGGAAGGACCTTTTGAGTTAGAATCTTTAACCCGGACCAAATAATAGAGATACCCTTTAGAGATTAACCTCTGATCTCCAAGATAAGAAATAAACCTCCTTCTAGGAGCTAGGGAATCACCCTCCCACTCAATAACTGGTTCACCAGGGAACCTAAAGACAATCTTACGAGTCTGACAAACTAAGGAAACGTAACAGGAGTGTAATTAATCTATCCCCAGAATAACATCAAAATCCACCATATCAAGTTCAAACAAATCCATCAAAGTCTGTCTACTACCAACAGATACCACACACACCCTATAGACTCTTTTAGCAGCCACAGAGTTACCTACTGGGGTAGAAAAAGATAAGGGATCTAAAATAACCTCGGGATCAAAACCAAAATATACAACCACAAATAGGGTTACATAATAGAGCGTGGACCTCATATTAAGAAAACAATACACGTCATGAGAAAAGAGTTGTAATGTACTAGTCACACCATTAGGTGATGCCTCAGATTCCTGCTGAGTAGCAACAACATATAACCTATTTTTCCCAGTGCCAATACCAGAAGCATAAACAGATGCAGACGCAACACCCTTTGGTACAAGAGAAGAAGATGAAGCAATCAGAGCCTTACTCGCTCCCAAAGCACCCCTACCAACCAGACAATTTCTAAGAATATGGCCTGGCTGACCACATTTGAAACATTTGTCCCCCCCTAGTCATAGATCCCCTATGCAACCTACCACAGAACCAAAAGAGAGGGCATGATGAGGTCAATTGAGCTTTACTAGGCTGAGATTGGGCACCCTATTCCTGGATGTTATTGCCACCCTACTGATGCCTATCACCCGACTACTTTGGGTAAGGAGCACTAGCTGTAGAGAAGGAACCAAAACTCCCCCACTTCTTCTTTGGCCACTTACCATCATCCCGACCACCTTGCTGTTGAGCACCATCCTGTTCATATGATCTGAACTTCTTACTCTGCCTTTTACCAAACTCAACCTACTTTCTTTTTTCCTCCTCCACCTCTTACATATGTAACACCAACCTAGAAATATCTATATCCTTGATAAAAAATGCAGTCTTGCTTTCAAGGATAAAATCCTGAGATAGTCCAAAAGTGAACAATCTAATCCTTGCCCTCAGATCGAACACCGATTCCCGAGAATACCTTGACAACTGATGAAATTTCAAGGCATATTCCTTGAAAGATATTTTTTCTTATCTCAGATTTACAAATTCCTCAGCCTTTGCTTTCCTTAACTCATGAGAAAAGAAGCAATCTAGAAAAACATTAAAGATAGTCTCCCGTAAAGTTGACTCTAAAACATTACCTCTCACCCTATCCCACTCTTCGTACCATTGGTACGCTATATCCTTAAGCTGGTGAGAAGCAAAATTCATCCCTTCTACATTTGTGGCCTATATTACCCTAAAATTTTTATCTATTTCATTCAATAACCCTTGAAGATCATCCTCCATCTTCACACCAGTAAAAGTAGGAGGTTTCAAGTTCATAAACTAGCCAACCCTTATAGCCTCAGTAGATGAAACACTAGATGCACCTCGCTCGGCCTGAGCAGCAACCAACTGAGTAGTAACATGAATCGATTGGAAAAATTTTGTATTTGTCATCCACGACGTGGAGGACTAGTAGCAACTGGTGGAACTCTAGAAATATCTGGGACTGCACTATTAGACAGAGTATGGATCCCCTGAGTAATACATGTCTCTTCAATATTATCTCCATGACTCGACCCAACCCAGGGCCTTGTCGTAATGGGCATCCTAAGTTAGATTGAGACTAGAGGCCACCCCCGTTACCTAACCCAACCTCTAGTCGTCTGCCCTAAGTTGGATGAATTTTGAGCATATAATAAGATAACATAACTATCCAATTTACAAACTCTGGGATAGGTCTATTATCGAGGCCAACCTAACTGAGTCCAACCGTTCGAACCTAACCAATAGCTAAACTAACCAAACCATAACCATATGAGTTCCATAACAACTATATATAATCCCAAAATAAAAGAGGATGGAAAAGTGAGAAATTTAGACCTACGGTATAACCCTAATCCCAATACAAATGCTAAGACTGACACCAATACCAATCCCGCCCATATCAACCCATAGTAGTTCCATAAATTCTCTAAACAAAAGGATACCAAAATTTGATTGAGACATGCCCCCAACCTTAGCCAAAACCAATATCTATAAATGAACCAAACTGTGAAATAACATCCATTAAATAGAGCCTT
Organism: Capsicum baccatum var. pendulum; assembly: GCA_030864225.1. Lineage (NCBI taxonomy): Eukaryota > Viridiplantae > Streptophyta > Magnoliopsida > Solanales > Solanaceae > Capsicum > Capsicum baccatum. The sequence continues at coordinate 158,307,884 of CM061561.1, read as the reverse complement.
TCGAAAGGATGAAGGCTCACCACTTCAATCCAGTAACTGATCCCAAATGTCCGATAGCTAAGCAGGAAGAGTAGAGTAGTTGGTTACTGCATTGCGTGAGGATACAACAACCCAAAGATGGGTTAGCAGGTGAACGGTAGCTTGAACTTTGGATAAGAATAAAATAATGCCAACCAGTAAAACCAAGTGAACCAACCATATGCATACAAACCATACATTTATATCTATGCTGGGAAGGAGAACCGTGTTTAGCATGCATTTAAAACCATTTACCTGGGTATGTGAAGCTTAACCATCCTTAAACACTCACAGGCTATATGGGTCCAGTGTAACCCCCCTGAACGAGTCTCGATGTGTGTAGATGCATGAATCGGGGATACCATAAGAGTAAGGGATTCACAAGTACCCTCACCTTCCATGACACATATGTACAATGTACTTTTAGGATTCCCGCGTACCTTATAGTATCATAGATGGGTCTCCATGACCTATCCCTTATGTTGGCAAACAATAGTTTCTAGTGTTCGTTCATGGAACTCCCACTTTCATGATTAGCTATCAAACCCCACCATTATTGCCCAATTAAAACAATTTCCAACCAACCAATCCATTATTCCATTTATTATTTACCAAGGCTATGAGTAGGGGTATCGTCATATCGACTATAACTTCCAAGTATTGTCCTTAGCCAAAGCTTTTAAGGTAAAGGGATTCTTATGTACCCATTTACCAAGTTTACTTGGGAGAGTCCTATGTACCCCACAAGTGTTCCATTATTACGTTGCTTTGGGGAGTCCCATGTATCCCACAGGGAGTTTAATTAACCATAATCGTGACCACCAAACCATTCCATTTAAACCATTCCAAACTATTTAGCCATTTAGGGTTCCATTACCAAGTTTAAACTGTGCAATAGTTCCATTAAAATCCAACAATGCAGTGAAAACATTCCCATTGACATTTATCAAACACATAGGGGCATAGTATTTCTAAACCAAAGCCAATTACCAAATAACCATTCCCATGTAACCAATTATCCAAAACCACCATTATAGCATATAAAATCATAATTAAAACATGGGAAAACCATAACCAAGCATTTATAACCAAATCCCCCAAGTTATATTTGAAAATCCAAAACCATACAATAATCAAACCATGAAAACATTGTATAAAACCATGCCTTTAGTTGGAATTAGCAATGAGGGAAGAGAACATGCCTTAAAACAAGAAGATGATGGAGAGAAATCTCCAACACAAGCCCCAGATTAATCCTTAAGATAAAACTCTAGCCTTCATTTACCCAAAAGCTTTAGAGAAAATTGTAATATATTTAAAAAAAGTTTTTAAGTGTTAATAAATAGAATGATAGGGAAAATAACCCCCCCAATAGGAATATAAGTCATGTGTACTTATTATTTTAAGTGGGTAAATATCCAAATTTCCCTCACTTAAACTCCCAGAAATCCCATCAGGTAGGTACGACTATCCATACCAGTAGTACCCTCTAATACGAGTGGTACCCACCACTCGTACCCAAGGCCATCTCCCTTGGACCCAATACTGTCCAAGGTATGACTCACCCCAAACCATGTCATACCCAAGTATACAACTAGTACCCATGATCTGTACTCCTAGCAGAATAGAATCCCAAGACGATTAAACATTGACCACCATACGAGTCCATGGTATGGCTCGTACCCAGGCTTACAACTCATGATTAGCCACTCATACATAGATCCAACTTAATTTATCAAGTCTAAGACTAAGTAAAGTAACTAAACAACCCGTATCCATTTCTACGACTCATACCACCCTAGTCATACCCATTACAAAAACCAAATCCAACCCACCAACCAACATTGGTCAGCATATGACTAACCCATACCGGTATCCTTGTGTACGAGTCATTTCCCCTAGTCGTATTATGTTTAGAGACCAGAAATCCATGAATTTTTCAAGGGCCAAAAACCCAGGATGTTATAGTCTCCCCAACTAGGAACATTCGTCCTTAAATGATAGACAAGGTAGGGTAACCATAAGAATGATTAATTTACATTATCAAATATCAATCCAATCTTTAACCAAGTTAGGAAACACAGATGCAAGGATATTAATCTTTCCTTTAACAAACTTAAAAAATAAAAATGTGTTCAAGAACACATACCTTCCGCATGAAGCCCAGGAGTAGGAAATAGATGCAGATAATTGGACTTCATGTGCTTCTTCGCTTCTCATGTAGCCTCGTACACCTTGTTGTTCTGCCATAGATCCTTAACTGAGGCCACATCCTTGGACCACAACGGATGAACCTTCCAATCCAGTACCTTAATCGGGACCTCTTCATAAGACGGAGAATATTAGATACCCAAACCCTCTAAGGAAACCACCAAAGAAGGATCACCAAGACACTTCCTCAACATGGAGACATTAAATACCGAATGAATAAAGCTTAAGCTAGAAGGCAACTCTAATTCATTGGCAACTTTAACAAATTTCTGCAAATTCGCATTAGGATCAACAAACCAGGGACTGAGCTTTTCCTTTTTAATAAACCGCATCACTCTCTTCATGGGAGATACCTTTACAAATACCTTATCCCCAACCTTAAACTCAAAATCTCTACTCCTTACATCCGCATCAGACTTTTGGCGACTTTGGCTAGCCTTAAGATTATTCCGAATCATCTTTACCTTTTCCATAGCCTGATAAACCAAATCCAGACCAAACATGTTTACCTCACCAAGCTCAAACCATCTAATAGAAGATCTATACCTCATACCATACAATGCCTTAAAAGATGCCGTACCAATACTAGAACAATAGCTATTGTTGTAAGCAAACTCTACTAAAGGTAGATGCTCAACCCAATTGCCACCATAGTCAATCACACATTCTCAAAACATATCCTCCAATCTCTAAATAGTACTCTTCACTTTTCTATTCATATGAGGATAAAAAGTAGTACTCAGACTCACCTTAGTACCTAGTCCCTTCTGAAAAGACCGCTGAAAATGAGATGAAAACTGCCTACCACGATCAGAGATAATTGAAATAGGTACCGCATGCAGCTTCAAAACCTCCTAAAGATACATCTTCTCATAATACTCCACCAAAAAGTTAGTCCTCACTGGAAAGAAATGAGCAGAATTCATCATCCTATCCAAGATGACCCAAATTAAATCAAATTAGTTCTATGACCGGAGGAAGGCCAGTAACAAAATCCATATTAATCAACTCCTATTTATACTTGGGAAAATCAATTTCTTAATACAACCCTCCAGGCCTTATATGCTCAACCTTAACTTGTTGACACACCATGAACATGACTACAAAATCTGCCATGTCTCCTTTTATACCATTCCGCCATATCTCTCTTTGAGATCATGATACATCTTTATGGAATCGGAATGGAAAACATAGCATGATTCATAAGCCTCAACCAAAATACTTTGTCTCTATCGATCGATGTTAGGAACATAACCTTCCCTGGTACCGTAAAGTACCATCACCACTAATTTTGAATACCATTACCTTTTGCCCACCTACATCAGTCTTGATTTTTATCAAGATAGGAACTAGCACTTGCTTCTCCTTAATATTTGCACCGAGAGATGATCTAACCACTTCCTATACCAACACACTACCATCTTCAGAGTCCAAGAGATAAACTCTAAGATTATCCAAAAGGTGAATATCCTTCAATAATTCCCACTTCTCCTTATCCACATGAGCTAAAATCCCCATGGATAACCTGATAAGATCATCAACAACAACATTAGCCTTATCTGGATGATAATGAAGACTCATATCATAGTCCTTGAAAAGATCCAACTATCTTCTCTGCCTGAAATTTAGCTCCTTCTAAGTGAACACATACTGCAGACTCTTATGATTGTAAAAGATGTCTATGTGCACTCCATACAAATAATTCCTCCTTAATTTCAAAAAAAAAAAACCACCACTAACAACTCCAAATCATGAGTAGGATAGGTCCTCTCATTCACCTTCAACTGCCTAGAAGTATAGATAATCACCTTCCTATGCTGCATCAAAACACAACCAAGTCCCACCTTAGATGCATAAAAATATACCACAAACCCCTCATTACCTTCAAAAAATGTTAAAATCGGAGCCACAGTTAGCTTATCTTATACTTATCAAAACTCTTTTCATAAGTTTCTAACCAAGAAAATTTTACTTTCCTCTGAGTTAACTTAGTCAAAGGAGCAACTATCGAAGAAAAGCTTTCCGCAAACCGCCTATAATACCTAGCCAACCCAAGAAGCTCTAAATATCAATTGTAGTCGTGGGTCTAGGCCACCTTTTCACCACCAAAACCTTTTGAGGATCCACCATGATCCCCTCATTAGAAATAGCATGACCTAAAAAATTTACAATGTTTAACCAAAACTCACACTTGGAGAACTTGGCATACAACTACTGTTCCTTCAAGGTCTGCAACACCACACGAAGGTGATTAGCATGATCCACCTTATTTTTAGAATGCACCAAGATGTCATCAATGAACGCAATAACAAATAGATCCAAGAATAGCCTAAAAACCTTGTTTATCAAATCCATAAGTTCAACCGGGGCATTAGTCAAGAAAAATGACATAACTAAGAATTCAAAGTTCCCATACCAAGTATGTAAAATCATGTTAGGGATATCCCCCCCTAATCTTAAGATGATGATACCTAGATCGAAGGTTCATCTTAGAAAAAAACTTGGCCCTTGCAATTGATCAAACAAGTCATCTATCCTTGGAAGGGGATACTTGTTCTTGACCCTTACCTTATTCAACTGCTGATAGTCAATGATCATCTGAAGGGAACCATCCTTCTTGTGCACGAACAACACATGTGCAACCCACGGGGATACACTAAGACAAATAAACCCCTTATCCAGAAGAACCTTAAGTTGCTCCTTGAGTTCCCTTAACTTAGCCGGAGCTATTCTATAAAGAGGAATAGATATTGGATAAGTTTCTGGAGCCAAATCAATACCAAACTCGATTTCCCTATGATAACGCTCAATCTACAGCTTTTGTGAAAGTGTAAAGCGGTTGTTTGCAAATATAGAACCCAAACTGGGTTGGGTGTCGATCCCACAGGGAATAGCTTGGCCAACAAGTAAGCAAAATTAATAGACTTTTGGTGCAAGTCTCGTAAGAAGGGGGGATTGTAATAAGTAACCAAAGTAATGAAATAAAGGCTGAAAATAGCAAAGTAAAAAGAGAGTATTTCGTAGGTTGTGAAACAATGAGAATTGAAGCGTTGGGGTTATGTCCACCTTCAGAGGTATACGTCTCTATTGGCTATGAGTGTGTAGAGTCTTGACATGCAATTGCTTATAGAGAATTGTAGTCGATGGTAAATCCAAGCGTCTCTCGACCTAAACAAGGACTATTTCACTTTAACTCTCTCGAGCTTAAAGTGTGTCTAGCGGTACTAATTCTCCAAGAGGTTAGTCCAGTTACGGCACTAGCTTTTTAATAGGAAAGGGTGTCCTACTACCTTGACATTATCTCTTTTCCAGACAAATAACCTTTCTCTCGAACAGGTTAAATGTTAGACTGGCGTATTCTTGCGTTTGCAACCGCAAAGAATGTAGATTAAGATGAAGAGCGCAATGATATAAGCAATATACTTGTCTTGAACTCACAAACTCATAGCTATAGATAGTAACTCATTCGGCTTCCATAACCCCAACTAAGAGGTTTAGTTACCCATGAATGCGAAGGATATCACGTTTTGCATGGTGGATGGCGTGTAAAAGAGGTGTTAGGCCTGTGGTTTTGGTGATTCCGTAGCAAGTAACGATTCTCTTGTTGTGGAATTTAAGAATAGAAGAATAGATTAGAAGTGTTTGTGGTGGAAGATGAGAAGGATGGAAGAAAATTAATTAAGTGAAGAATGAAGAATTAAGAATGTATTGTAAGAAGATGTCTTAATTGTAAGGAGATGAATAAAAATCTCTAGCATGATAGGGTATTTATAATACTCCTATCCTACTCCTACTAAGCTAATGAAATAAATAACCAAATCCTAATGTACTAATGAAATCCTTGACCCAAATGTACTAGGGTAAGGTTACAAAATTATAATCCAAATAGATTAGTGAAACACATAACCTAATTGCACTAGGTTAATGTATCTTGGCAAAAATCTAGCTTTGTGTCTGTAAGTCCCCAAAGTCTTCAGAATTGCCGTTTTAGCCCGGGACAGATTTTCCATGCAGCAGATTTGGTCCTTTAGGCGTCCAGCTCCCTTTTACTTCGTTTGTGAGCTTTCTTTTGCGTCAAGTAAGCCGTAAAATGCTGTATTTTGCATCATTTATACCTGAAACTTTGCTAATCATGTTTGTTAGCTCATTTATAGGAAAAAGGACTAAAAGTGCATGAAATAGATAATTAGTTCTCAAAACTAGGCTAAAATATGGGCAAAATATATTGATATAGGCGCGTAAATTCGCTTATCATCAACACCCCACACTTAGAGCTTTGTTCGTCCTCGAACAACATATCATGTCCTTCTAAGCATCGACTTTAAGGTTTTTACAGCAGCAACACAAGACATTCTTCAAGACAAGCACAACAATTATCAACAAAGAGTAGCTTTCCGATTATAAGTAGAAACAATTTAACCTCAAGCATAGACTCGTGATGGTGATCAACTCGCATGCAAACGTTAAGGTACATAGAATCATATACAACTATCCAAAACTCATCAACCATGTGTGTCTCACAATATAGTACCCATAATCACTCACAAATATAGCATATTTTTCAAACATGGGTATCAAAGTATCCTTGCACTCACTCTCACAAAGAATTCATATGTAGCAACTAATGACCATAAGCTTGCCTTTAATGTAGTACTCTACTAAATGTCGGAATGTTAAGATTAGGATCAAGTAGGTCTTTAGATGGTTGTAATGTAGGCTAAGGGACGGGTAGGACTATTTTGGCCAAGAATAGTGACTAGGTTCCTAAGCACTTTAATACATCACTTTGGGTCATTGACACTTTTTTTCTTTCAACCTTTCTTTACTCTTTTATTCTACCACCCTTGTTCTCCTATTTTGTTTTTCAATTTTAAGCACAACTCACTTTTAAGCTTTCTTTTCCTTTTTCTTTTCACAACATACCTCTTATGATAGCACTTTCTTCCTTTTTCATAACGCATTCAAGCACCATTACAATTTAAAGCATCATACTCGCCCAATTTCCTCTTATGTTGTCACATGACTTTTTCACTTTAAAGCACTTAGGAATTTGGATCAAATTATGGTCTTGAAAAAAAATGGATTAGGCTTACATACAAGGTTGTCAAAGAAATAGGCTAAAGGCTCAAAAGGGTTTAACTAGGATGATTTACATGGGTAGGAAAAACTGAAGGTAAACATGTATAGGTTGCCAAAGAAATGCCTAAATCATATCCTAAACTTACACTCCTTATTTTCGCTTTGCATACATACCAGGCAAGTTCTAGCATCAGCCACATACATAGAATATACTTATTATCTCACACACACAAGGCACATGGTCGACTTGGTTGGAAGTAATATAGACTCTCAACCCAACAAGTGAAGGAATTGAATCACACAATATCACATAATAAGTCACAACTAGAGCCTAAATGTCTCAATAGTCACAATTGTAGCACATACTCTTGTTCTATTTTCATGCTGCCTATCAAAATAATTTCATGCGTAGCTAAAAAAATTTTACTCCTAAAAACTAAAAAAACGTCAAACGAAAAAAAAACAAAAAAATGGACTAAAACAAAGTAAAACAAGCAAACATACAAACATAGGTGCAAACAAAGAAGTATAGCATGCAGATTCTGTCACCCCACACTTAGACTAGACACTGCCCTCAGTGGAAAATAAAGTCGAAGAACCTGATTAGTCGGACTCCTCATCAATGTCGGGGGTCATACCCCCTTCGTCAGAATCATCATAAGAGTCATCGTCAGAGTTCACCTCAGCATCAGAATCAGGCAAGCGTCTATCATCATCAGTTGGCACGTCATCATCAAGAGGTTCCTCAAAATATACACCCACTCCACACATCTCCCGGGCATGTCTGTTCATTGGGTAGTCTTGGTCCAGCTGTTGGAGCTCTTCAGCAGTTGGAATACGTCCCCCACTCATCATAGTGAATCTCGTCATGCCATAGAGATGACGGAAGAAACTCTCGTCACGAGCATGTCTCTCCGCAGTGGTAAGGTTGACTCCATGCGTTATGTCAGCATCTTTGACCTTGGTGAGGTCAACCTTCTTTGGGTTATGTGGGAGTTTGTGGTCAGCTGGTTCCTCTTCTATATCCTCCTTCCGCAACATTGCTGTCAACAAATTGCCGAATGTGAAATGGGACCTTCGGTGGAGTCTGGCTTTTCTCATGGTAGATCGAATGATTGACCCAAAGTTGATAGGGACATTCGTCATCAACGCATAAACCAAACACACTCTATCTCTCGATATCTTGGTGTATTGCGTCCCAGGAATAAGGCATGAGTTGACAATGCGCATCCAGATTCTTGCTTCCCTATTTAGTGGAGCATAGGGGAATGTGTTGTGACGGCCTGTTTCCTTATGTCTGCCCCATCTTGCCATTGATCTTCTTCCACAAAGCATGTGTCTTATTGCTCTGTAAGGAGGCCTGCTGTACAGCTCTTTGTATGGTGCAGTGTCGACCGAAGGTAGGCCTAGAAAAGAGTTGATCCAATCTGCTGTAAGCTGTAACACTTGGCCCCGAATTTTGACTTCGTTGCCTGTTGTGTTTGGTGACCAGTTGGCATAAAACTCTCTTGTCAAGTCAAGATTGCACTCTCCCATGTCACGGAAGATGAAATCCAGCTTCAAAGCCATTATTTTAGCCAACATTTGCGGCTCCTTCTTTACTAAGGTCTCCTTGTTGATTAAGTCGACGTGCACATATTTCTTTTCTTTGTTGCTGCTGTACCATGCCTTGGCTTCTTCCTCAAGAACCCATTTGATTCCGAACATTCTGCGTGGTAGGTGTGCTGAAGATGATTCTCCTTAGTCTTTTCGGCTTCTCTTTTTATCCTTTCGTGTCGTGGTAGCCTTCTCCTTGCCTAGCTTTGCTTTGGGTGCCATTGTACCTGAGACTAGAAATAATGTTAGTTGCAGCAAAATCTCACTTTATACAATCTACATGCAAGTACTAGGGGTACCACCCCACACTTAATCTTGTTAGCACAAATCAGTGAAGTGAAAGTGGTCGAGTACTCAGACTTCGTCGACATACGTCTTAGAATTGTATTCCGACAAGAAAATCAGCATTACATCACTTATGTGCAGCCATTTGGACGACTTTCATGGTGCATATAGCGACACTATAACATAGGGGTTACCACATGGAATTTCTATTCGTACAACAAACACTACCTCCTACGTCGATAGTCACTATAACCTTATCCCGATGGCCGGGATGGTTAATCATGCAAGCATCCAAACAACACTCTCAAGCAATATTCATAGCCACATATGTTCAGCAAGTATCATAACAATGCCATTGAAACAAAAGTCAAGTCGGAAACAAGTCAAGAATTCCATACGTATATATTCAATCACACGATTTTGCAACAATTATCCAAACACATGAACATCACCACCAATCTCACATGATTTAGCAAATTATAATAAGCATAGCAACGTAGTACTTACGATAAATAGATGAAGAATAAGAGAGCACTTACTTGCTTGAAGATTGTGGAGAAGTTGTGGATTGGAAGAACAAAGGAAGAAAAATTTGAGAGGATTTGGGATGATATGCGGCGCCTTTAGGGTTGCTTCTAATGTGTTTGTGACATAAAAACAAGTCCCCTTTATATAGGAGGAGTATGGGTCGGGTTATGAACCATTTACAATCGGATTTGGGGACAAAATCACCACATATGCGGCGCATATCCCTCGGCATATCACTTACATATGCGGCGCATTGTCCATGGCATAATGGGACATATGCGCCGCATAGTCTATGGCATTTCTAGACATATGCGCCGCATAGTCTATGGAATTTGGTCTCAGTATATCAAATGCCATAGCATAGGCGGCGCATAGTCAAAAGCACACCTAGGAATAGGCGGCGCATAGTGTATAGCACACTAGATTCCGAGTCCTTAGGTTATAGAATAGGTTGTGCATCGTTCGTGGCCTATTTTTACCAAGGCCTAGCCTTCCTCGAAGCCTATTATGACGTGAGAAAGGCTCAATTCATAGCCTTATGCATCACCATTCCTAACTTACCGACTTTACCATACAATGCGACCAAATCGTCGATTGAAATCAATCTCCTCGTTGCATACTTCTTGCACCTATATTTGCTCAAAACACAATGAAAACGATTAGTACGATGGGTTGCCTCCCACCAAGCGCCTTAGTTTTGGTCGTGGCACGACTCTTATCAAAAATAAAAAATACTAAAACGACAAAACGATAAAACAATAAAACGATGGGTTGCCTCCCATCTAGCGCCTTATTTATTATCGTGGCTCGACGTAGTAATCTCGAGTACTTAGACTTCGTCGAGATAAGTGATGGCCATGTCATTCATCGAGTCAAGAGGACCGATATAGGGCTTGACACGTTGGCCATTCACTTTGAAGATAACACCCTCATTGTTTTCCAATTCGACTACTCCAGATGAGTAGACTTGAATGACTTTAAATGGACCAGACCACTTTGATTTTAACTTACCTGGGAAGAGCTTGAGTCTGGAATTAAAGAGTAGTACCATGTCACCTTTTTGGAAGTTTCGTCGAACAATCCGCTAATCATGATACTTCTTCATCCGCTCCTTGTATAAATCTGATCTTTCATATGTATGGAGACGGAATTCATCTAGTTCGTTCAGCTGCTCCAACCTCAGGTTCTTCACATCATCCCAATTCAGATTCAAGTGCTTCAATGCCCACAATGCCTTGTATTCAAGCTCGATGGGTAGATGACAAGCCTTCCCATAAACTAGCTGATAAGGTGACATGCCAATGGGTGTCTTGAATGCAGTCCTATACGCCCATAGTGCATCATCTAGCTTTCGAGACCAATCCTTCCGATTCGCATTGACCGTCTTGGCAAGGATTTGCTTGATCTCACGATTGGAAACCTCTACTTGTCCACTAGTTTGAGGATGATAAGGCGTAGCTACCTTGTGTTGCTTGACTCCATACTTGGCCAATACAGATTTGAGTAGCTTGTTGCAAAAGTGAGATCCTCCATCACTTATGATAGTACGAGGTACTCCAAAGCGAGAGAAGATATTCTTCTTTAAAAACGCTACAACACGCTTTCCTTCGTTATCGGCCAATGCTACAGCTTCAACCCATTTCGACACATAATCCACAGCAACCAAGATGTACTTCATTCCAAACGAATTCACGAATGGTCCCATGAAATCAATACCCCACACATCAAAGAGTTCTACCTCCAGAATTTTGGACATGGGCATTTCATGGTGTTTTGAAATAGCACCTTGACGTTGGCATTGGTCACACCTTCTCACATAGTCGTGTGCATCTCTGAATATTGTAGGACAATAATAACCACTTTGCAAGACTTTCCTTGCCGTTCGATTCCCTGCATGATGTCCTCCAACTTGCGAAGTGTGGCATGCTTCCAATATAGTAGGCACTTCTTCATGGGATATACATCGTCGAATGATACCATCCGCGCATCTTCGAAACAAATAAGGCTCATCCCAATAGTAGTGCTGAACGTCATGCATAAACTTCCTCCTCTGGTGGTAAGATAAATTGGACGGTAACACATTACTCACCACGAAATTTGCAAAGTCGGCATACCATGGTAAGTTCTCCATTGTTGTCGCTAGTATCTCCTCGTCAGGGAATGCATCATCAATCTGATTTTCTGGTTGTGCCACATACTCATTCTCAAGTCTAGATAGGTGATCAGCCACTTGGTTCTCGCAACCTCTTCTATCTTTGACTTCAAAATCGAACTCTTGCAGCAGCAATACCCATCGAATCAGCCTTGGTTTTGCATCCTTCTTTGTCATTAGATACCTAAGAGCTGCATGGTCTGTATGAACGATCACTTTAGTACCCAATAGATAGGCACAGAACTTCTCAAACGCATACACAACCGCTAAGAGCTCTTGTTCAGTGACAGTGTAGTTCCTTTGGGCTTCATTGAGGACCTTACTCGCATAGTAGATAGGATGAAATAATTTCTCCTTTCTCTGTCCAAGAACAGCACCAACGGCTACACCAGTAGCATCACACATGACTTCGAACGGGAGCGTCCAATCTGGTGCTACCATGATAGGGGCTTCAATGAGTTTTTCTTTAAGGCATTCAAATGCCTTTAAGCAATCATCATTAAAGTCAAACTTCGCATCTTTCTCCAATAGTTTGCACAATGGACTTGCAATTTTGGAGAAGTCTTTGATGAATCTACGAAAAAACCCAGCATGGCCAAGAAAACTACGAACTCCCTTCACCGAAATTGGAGGTGGTAGCTTCTCAATTACCTCTATTTTGGCGCGATCAACCTCTATTCCTCTTTCGGAGATCTTGTGCCCAAGAACAATTCCTTTTTTTACCATGAAGTGGCACTTCTCCCAATTCAGCACAAGGTTGAACTCTACACATCTTTGTAATGCCATGCTCAAGTTCACCAAACATGCGTCTAAGGACTCACCAACAACTGAAAAGTCATCCATAAATACCTCCAAAGTGTCTTCTACCATATCAGAGAAAATAGACATCATACAACATTGAAAGGTGGCTGGTGCGTTGCACAACCCGAATGGCATGCGTTTGAAGGCAAAAGTACCATATGGGCATGTAAACATTGTCTTCTCTTGGTCTTCGGGGGCAATACAAATCTGATTGTATACTGAATAACCATCCAAGAAGCAAAACCATCCTTTCCCCGCTAATCGATCTAGCATTTGGTCCATAAATGGCATGGGAAAGTGATCCTTGAGCGTCCAAGAATTCAGCTTGCGGTAGTCCATGCATACTCTCCATCCAGTAACGGGCCTGAGTGGAATAAGCTCATTCTTTGCATTAGCAACCACCGTCATACCTCCTTTCTTGGGAACACATTGTACTGGGCTTACCCATGTACTGTCAGAAATAGGATACACGACTCCTGCGTCTAGCCACTTGATAATCTCCTTCTTCACCACCTCTTGCATTGGTGGGTTTAGACGTCTTTGATGTTCAATGGTGGGTGTGCACTTTTCTTGAAGCTGAATTTTATGTGTGCAAATCCCAGGTGGAATACCAATGATATCCGCAATGGTCCATCCAATAGCTCTAATATACTTGCGTAAGATTGCAATAAGAGCTGCAACTTGTTGCTCACCTAAATCGGCTGCCACTATGACTGGAAGAGTGTTTCCGCTTCCTAAGAATGCGTACTTCAAATGGCTTGGCAGCTCCTTCAATTCTAACGTGGGTGGTTCTTCAATAGATGGCTTAGCTGGTGGTGTGGGTCGATTCTTGAGATCAAGATCCAGCTTCTTGGGAGTATAACAATATGTTCCTAATCCCGATAGAGCACAAATATCATCTTCAGAAATTTCAGCATCATCATCCTCTTCTTTCATGAACAAAGCCTCCAAAGGATCATCAAGAATTCGCTCTTCAGCAAGTAACTCTTTCTCATCATCAAAGACAACATCAGCCACAAAAAATACACTCAGATCTTTGGGTTGCTTCATTGATTTGCAAACATCAAAGCGAACTACTTCATCATTTATTCGGAATGAAAGCTCATTAGCTCTCAAATCTATGAGCACACTTCCCGTAGCAAGGAAGGGGCGTCCCAAGATTATGGGAACCTCTGAATCTGCTTCACAATCCAAGATGACAAAGTCTGCCAGAAAGATAAATGAAGATACCTTCACCAAGACATCGCATAGAATACCAACCGGTCGTTTTACCGACCTATCCGCCATAACAAGCCTCATATTAGTTGGTGTAGGATCTCCTAACCCCAACTTCTTGTAGATTGATAATGGCATCAAGTTGATGCTGGCTCCTAAGTCACACAATGCTTTAGCAAAGTCTAAGGATCCGACGGTGCAAGGGATAGTGAAAGCTCCGGGGTCGGCCTTCTTCTGAACTATGGATCGGGTAGCAATTGCGCTACAATGATGCACATCATCCTTCAGCTCGTAGCTTGCTGCCCTCTTCTTAGTCAAAAGATCTTTCATAAACTTCGCATACCCAGGCATTTGTTCAAGTGCCTCTACCAATGGGACATTAATAGTCAGCTGCTTCAACATGGTCATAAATTTGCTGAACTTAGTGTCATCGGCCACCTTCTTCAATCTTTGTGGAAAAGGTGGTGGTGGGTATGGAAGTGTTCTCTCCATGGCTTTCTTCTCCTCTTGCTTCCGTTTATTTTTTTCAGGCTGCACGTCACTAGGTGAAACGTCCTTGACGTTGGAAGTAGATGTTGCGGCTTCTTCTCTTGTGACGTCACTAGGTGTGGCATCCATATTTGCTGTTCCGTCAACCACTTGCTTGCCTTTTTCTGAAGTTTCCAGCACCTTACCACTTCTGGTAGTGATGGCCATGCATGACCCATCATTCCTTGGGTTTTGCACAGTATCGCTCGGTAAGGTGCCAGCCTTTCTTTGATTGAATGCTGCTGAAAGTTGGCTTAATTGCTGCTCTATTTGCTTGATAGAAGTGGAATGAGAATCAACTAATTGCTTCATGGAGGCTAAATCGTCGATTACCTCCTTAACTCCCGCGCTCGTTGCTTCCACTCCTTTCAATAACTTAGCCATCATGTCTTCCATAGAATTAGATGTGGTGGTATCACGTCTACCAGGGGGAACGTACAAACCACTATTTTCATTATTTTTCTTCCAACTACCTTGGTTTTTACCTCCAGATTTATCATAATAGTTCCGACCTTGGTTTCCTTGGGCATTCCCACGGAAACCCCCTGATTGTTCAAGTAGTTGGCCTCCTCTTCCGAATCAGATTCGTCTCTTCCTTTTGACGGAATAGCTTTCACTTTTTCAGTCTTCCCTAATAGATGCTTTGTAAGAAGATCCATTTGGGTTTTCATGTGTGCCATATCTTGATCACGTTCTTCTTCTCTTCTTCTTTGGTCTGTAGACATGCCAATAGATAAAGTGGGGCTTGCTACCTCAGAATCCCTGGTATGCCAAGCTCTACTTTGTTTCATCATACGATCTAGCATGTTGCTTGCTTGACCAAAGGTGAGGTCCATAAAAGAACCTCCAGCTGCGTTGTCCACCACTGGTTTAGTTACTGAATTCAAGGCTCTATACAAGATCTCCATGAGGTGAACATTAGTCATGTGATGGTTTGGGCATCTCGCTATCTTTGTCTTGAACCTCTCCCATGTTTCGTGAAGAGCTTCAGAGGGAAGCTGACGAAAGTTGCTGATTTCATCTCTTAACTGAGCCCTCTTGGATGGCGGAAAGAATCTTTCTAGGAAAGCGTCTCTCAATTGCCTCCAATTTGTAATAGAATCAGGAGTCAGCCCATTCAACCATAATGTTGCCTCCCCAGACAGAGACAATGGAAATAGACGTAATCGAATAGCATTCTGACCAACACCAGGATTGTCAAAAGACTTGCATGTAGAAATAAAGTTGATGAGATGCATATTCGGATCATCGCCTGCTAGTCCACCAAATAATCCCTTGAGTTGAAATAACTGAATCATGGTGCTTGTGATATTGAATTTGGCTCCGGGCGCTAATGGTGGTGGAATTATAGCTCCAGTGGCTCCGGCACCATCAAGATCATCATCATCATCGTCTAAAGATGGTTGCAAAGGTTGGCGATCATATCTATACCGAGCTTGTCGACCTCTTCGATTGGCAGGTCTTGCAATTTCAGCGCCATGCCTTGGGTTTATCAACTCGTCATCTCCTAAATCTTCATCGTCAGGATTTGTTGCTCGTCCAGGATTATCAATGTTTTCTTGTTGGACTTGAGCAGCGGCAAGAGCAGCTAATCTTGCTTGCTCGTGTTGAGCAGCCATCCTGTCGATTTCAGCTTGTGCTTCCATTCTTCTAATTCATTGCGGTTCAGGATTGATTGGTAATAACGGTTGACCAGAACTTCTAGTATGGGGCATGCACTAAAAGAAAAACCTGCAATAAACAAAAACAAAAACTAAACGTAAAAGTACGAGAATCTTTGACCAAAGGGTCTAGTAATTATCACGAACTTGATTGACACTCGTATTCCCCGGCAACGGCGCCAATTTTTGATAACGCTCAATCTACAACTTTCGTGAAAGTGTAAAGCGGTCGTTTGCAAATATAGAACCCAACCTGGGTTGGGTGTCGATCCCACAGGGAATAGCTTGGCCAACAAGTAAGCAAAATTAATAAACTTTTGGTGCAAGTCTCGTAAGAAGGGGGGATTGTAATAAGTAACCAAAGTAATGAAATAAAGGCTGAAAATAGCAATGTAAAAAGAGAGTATTTCGTAGGTTGTGAAACAATGAGAATTGAAGCGTTGGGGTTATGTCCACCTTCAGAGGTATACGTCTCTATTGGCTATGAGTGTGTAGAGTCTTGACATGCAATTGCTTATAGAGAATTGTAGTCGATGGTAAATCCAAGCGTCTCTCGACCTAAACAAGGACTATTTCACTTTAACTCTCTCGAGCTTAAAGTGTGTCTAGCGGTACTAATTCTCCAAGAGGTTAGTCCAGTTACGGCACTAGCTTTTTAATAGGAAAGGGTGTCCTACTACCTTGACATTATCTCTTTTCCAGACAAATAACCTTTCTCTCGAACAGGTTAAATGTTAGACTGGCGTATTCTTGCGTTTGCAACCGCAAAGAATGTAGATTAAGATGAAGAGCGCAATGATATAAGCAATATACTTGTCTTGAACTCACAAACTCATAGCTATAGATAGTAACTCATTCGGCTTCCATAACCCCAACTAAGAGGTTTAGTTACCCATGAATGCGAAGGATATCACGTTTTGCATGGTGGATGGCGTGTAAAAGAGGTGTTAGGCGTGTGGTTTTGGTGATTCCGTAGCAAGTAACGATTCTCTTGTTGTGGAATTTAAGAATAGAAGAATAGATTAGAAGTGTTTGTGGTGGAAGATGAGAAGGATGGAAGAAAATTAATTAAGTGAAGAATGAAGAATTAAGAATGTATTGTAAGAAGATGTCTTAATTGTAAGGAGATGAATAAAAATCTCTAGCATGATAGGGTATTTATAATACTCCTATTCTACTCCTACTAAGCTAATGAAGTAAATAACCAAATCCTAATATACTAATGAAATCCTTGACCCAAATGTACTAGGGTAAGGTTACAAAATTATAATCCAAATAGATTAGTGAAACACATAACCTAATTGCACTAGGTTAATGTATCTTGGCAAAAATCCAGCTTTGTGTCTGTAAGTCCCCAAAGTCTTCAGAATTGCCGTTTTAGCCCGAGACAGATTTTCCATGCAGCAGATTTGGTCCTTTAGGCGTCCAGCTCCCTTTTACTTCGTTTGTGAGCTTTCTTTTGCGTCAAGTAAGCCGTAAAATGCTGTATTTTGCATCATTTATAACTGAAACTTTGCTAATCATGTTTGTTAGCTCATTTATAGGAAAAAGGACTAAAAGTGCATGAAATAGATAATTAGTTCTCAAAACTAGGCTAAAATATGGGCAAAATATATTGATATAGGCGCGTAAATTCGCCTATCATCACCCTATCCGGAGGAATACCTGGAAGATCATCCAAAAAAACCTCAGGAAACTCATTTACCACTTGAACTGAGTGAAAAGAAGGACTCTTTGAGTTAGAATCTTTAACCTGAACCAAGTGATAAAGATAACCTTTGGATATTAATCTCCGAGATCTAAGATAAGAAATAAACCTCCCCCTAGGAGCTAGGGAACCACCCTCCCACTCTATAACTGGTTCACTAGGGAACCTAAAGAAAACCATTTGGGTTTGACAATATAAGGATACATAACAAGAGTGTAACCAATCCATCCCTAGAATAACATCAAATCTACCATGTCCATCTTAAATAGATCTGCCAAGGTCTGCTTCATAGCAACAGATACCAAAACTCTCTATAGACTCTTTTAGTAATAATCGAGTTACCTACCTAGGTAGATATAGAAAATGGATCCGAAATAACCTCAGGATCAAAACCAAAACACACAACCACATATGGGGTCACATTGGAAAGAGTGGACCTTAAATCAAGCAGACAATACACATAACGAGAAAAGAGTTGTAACATACCAGTCATGACATTAGGTGATGACTTAGATTCCTGCCGAGATATGAGAGCATACATCATATTCCAACCAATGTCGTTACTAGAAGTAGGAACAGATGCAGAAGCAACACTACTAGGTGCAATAGCAAAAGATAAAGCAACCGAAGCTTTGACCGCTCCCAAAGCACCCTTACCAATCGAATAGTTTCTTATCATATGGGCCAACTGGCCATATCTAAAATATTTATCCCTCCTTTTATCATAAAAGACCTGATAAAGATGACCACAAAATTGACAAAGAGGAGATAAATAAGCCGACTGTGCCCCACTCGCCTGGGATTGGGGATCCTATGCCCAAAAGTTATCACCACCTTGCTGATGCCTGTCACCCGACTGCTTTGAGTAAGGAGCGCACCACCATCCTATCCACCCTTATGCTGAGCAGATCCTGCTCAGAGAACCTGCCCCTCTTACCCTGCCTTTTCCTAAACTCTTCCTATTTTCTATTTTTATTCTCCACCGGCTGCATGTGAACAACCAACCTCGAAATATCCATATCCTTTATCAGAAAACCAATTTTGCTTTAAGGATCAAATCTTAAGATAGACCAAACTTGAAATTTCTTATCATCTCCCTCATATCTGCCACAAATCTAGAGCATACCTTGATAGCTGATGAAATTTCAAGGCGTATTCTTTGACAGACATATCACCCTACTTAAGATTCAAAAACTCCTCTATCTCAGCTCCCCTCAGCTCCTGAGGAAAGAACCGATCCAAGAAGGCATTAGAAAAGGCCTCCCACAAATACAACTTCTCTATATTTCCTCTATCCCTATCCCTCTCCTCATACCATTGGTATGTAATATATTTGAGCTGATAAGCTACAAAATTTACCTCTTTTGCATTAGTGGCCAGCATCACTCTAAATATCTTCTCTATTTCATCCAAGAAACCCTGAGGATCCTCCTCCACCTTAACACCAACAAAAGTAGGAGGATTTATTTTCATGAACTGGCCAACCCTTATGTCCTTAGCAGATAGAACACCAGATTCATCCTGCTCAGCTTGAGCAGCAACCAACAAAGCAATAGTATGAATCAACTGACGAAATTCTACATTATTCACCTCACCTTGAGGATGATTAGTAGCAACTAGAGAAACTCCAGAACAATTAGGGATAGGACCCTAAGATTAAGTGCGAACTCTAATTGTAGTGCATACTCTATCAATATCATCCCTAGATGGGACAAAATAATTTTCTTGTTTTCCAAATCAATGATGTATGATCTAAAAAGTGAATAAACAAGGATTAGAGAAAATTCTAGGCTTACACTTCAAGCTTAAAAATGGAATACCAAGAAAGTGAAACATTCCTAAATGTCCTGTAGCCTCTCTCTTATGAGTCTGGTGAGCTACACACCCCTAAAAGAGAATCTACTAGACACGGCTTTATGGACTCCCAATTGACCATGAACCTAAAGCTCTAATACCAACTTGACTCGACCTGACCCGGGGCCTTATCGTAATGGATGTCCCAAGTCTGACGAGGACCAGAGACCACCCCCGTTATCCAACTCAACCTTCATTCACCTACCTTGAGTTGGCTAAATTTTGAGCATATAATAAAATAGCATAACTATCAAATTTATAAACTCTGGGATAGGTCTATTGCTGAGACCGACCCAACTGAGTTAAACTTTCTGAACCCAACCAATAGCCAAACCAACCAAACCATAACCATATGAGTTCCACAAAAATTATATATAATCCCAAAATAAAATAGGATAGAATAGTGAGAAATTTAGTCCTATGATACCATCCCCAATACTAATACCAATGCTAAGGCTGATACCAATACCGATCCTGCCTATACCAACCCATAATAGTCCACAAAAGCCTTTAACAAAAAGGATACCAAAATCTGATTGGGATATGCCCCTAACCATAGCCGAAACCAATAACCATAATCAAACTAAAGTATGAAATAACATCCATAAAATAGAGCCTTCCAAAAAGATGAAAGCTCACCACTTCTATCTAGTAGCCGATCTTGAATGTCTGATAGCTAAACAGGAGGAGTAGAACGATCAATTCCTACATTGCATAGGAATATAGCCGCCCGAAGATGGGCTAGCAGATGAATACTAGTATGAACTCAGGATAAGGATAAGATATTGCCAACCAGTAAAACCAAGTGAACCAACCATATGCATACAAACCATACATATATATCCATGCTGGGAAAGGGAACTAATTTTAGTATGCATTTAAAACCATTTTCCTGGGTATGTGAAGCTTAAACGTCCTTAACCACCCACAGGCTATATGGGTCCAGTGTAACCCCCTAAACGAGCCCCAATTTGTATAGTCGCATGAACAGGGGATACCATCAGAGTAAGGGATTCCCAAGTACCTTCACCCTTAATCATACATATGCATAATGTACTTAGAGAATTCCCTCGTACCACATAGTAAAATAAAAGGATCGCCATCCTATACCCCTCATGTCGAAAAACATGAGTTTCTAATTCTTGTTCATGGAACTCCCACTTTCACGGTTAGCTCTCACACCCCGCCATTATTGCCCAAATAAAACCATTTCCAACCAAGCAATTCATTATTTTATTTATTATTTACAAGGCTATGAGTAGTGGTATCATCATACCGTTTATAACCTCAAAGTATTGTCCTAAGCCAAACCTTTTAATGTAAAGGAATTCGCGTGTACCTATTTACAAAGTCAACTTTTGGGAGTCCCAAATACCTTATAAGTGTTCCATTATTATGTTTCTTGGGGGAGTCCTATGTAGCCTACAAGAAGATCAATTAACCATAACCATGACCACCAAACCAATTAGCCATTTAGGGATCCATTTCCAAGTTTAAACCGTGCAATAGTTCCATTAAAATCCAACAATGTAGTGAAAACATTCCCATAGGCATTTTATCAAACACATTAGGGGCATAATATTTCAAAAACCAAAGCCAATTACCAAATAACCATTCCTATGCAACCAATTATCCAAAACTACCATTAAAGCATATAAAAACATAATAAAAATATAAAAACCATAACCAAGAATTTATAACCAAATCCCTCAAATTATATTTTAAAAAAAAAACCATACAATAATAAAACCAAGAAAACATTGTATAAAACCATGCCTTTAGTTGGAACTAACAATAAGGGAAGATATCATGACTTAAACCAAGAAGATGATGGAGAGAAATCACCAACACAAGCCCCAATTTAATCCTTAAGATGAAACCCTAGCCTTCCTTTACCCAAAAGCTTTAGAGAGAATTGTAGAGTGTTTAAAAGAAGTTTCTAAGTGTTAATGAATAGAATAATAAGAAAAATAAACCCCCAATAGGGATATAAGTTGTGGGGCCTTATTCGGTTAAGTGGGGAAATATCCATATTGCCCTCACTTAAGCTCCTAGAAATCCCATCAAATGGGTATGACTATTCATTCTAGTCGTACTCTTTAATATTAGTGGTACCCACCACTCGTACCCAAGGCCATCTCCCTTGGACCTAACACTGTCAAAGGTATGAATTTATCAAAACCATGTTGTATCCAAGTGTACGACTAGTACCCATGATTCATACCCCTAGTAGAATAGAATCCCAAGAGGGTTGAACACTGACCACCATACGAGTCCATGGTATGACTTGTACCTTGCTTAGGCTCATGGTATGCCACTCGTACTCAGATCTAACTTAAGTTACCAAGTCTAATACTAAGTGAAGAAACCAAACAACTCATATGCACCGATATGACTCATACCACCCAAGTCGTACCCATTCCAAAAACCAAATCCAACCCACCAACCAATATTGGTCAATATACGACTAACCCATACAACTCGTATCCCAGTGTACGAGTTATTTCCCCTAGTCGTATCCTTTCCAAAGACCAAAAATCTAAGATATTTTCTAATGGCCAGAAACCCAGGGTGTTTCACCCCAGTTGGGATAGTAGAGTTACCTTGCATCCTAGATGATTGAGGCATTGTCTAAATAGTGAACAAACAAGGATTAGAGTAGATTTTAGGACTTACACTCCAAGTTTAAAAATAGAATACCAAGAAAGTGAAACATTTCTGAATGCCTTGTAGCCTCTCTCTTATGAGTGTGACGCGCTACACACTCTTAAAAGAGACTCTACTCGACATGACTTTGTGGACTCCTAATTGACTATGAACCTAAAGCTCTGATACAAATTTGACATGACCCAAACTAGGGCCTTGTTGTAATGGTTATCCCAAGTTCAACCAGGACTGGGGACTACCCCTATTACCCAAACCAACCTCCAAATACACATACTCTAAGTCAAATGAATTCCAAATATTTAAGAAGATAGCGTTTATTCTAATTACAGACTCTGGAATAGGTCTATAACCGTGACCAAACCAAGCAAGTCCAACCATCTATTACCAACCAACAACTATAACCAAAACAATATAAAAATCAAGTTTTTGTCTGTAGCATAACAAAAAAGGATAGAATAATCATAAATTTAGTCCAACGGTATCAACCCCAATACCAATGCAATACAAAGGTTAACACCAATACCAACACCACCTATTCCAACCCATAGTAGTCATACAAACCCTCTAACTAAAAGAAAAATAATTTTCAATTGGGACATGCCCCGAACCATAGCCAAAACCAATATCCATAAAATGACCAAACTATGTAAAAATAGCCATGACATGAAATAGAGCCCTTCAGAATATGGAAGCTCACCACTTCAAAATCCGACTGAGCTAATCCTAAATCTGAGTACTATGCAATAGGAGTAGATAGCTGGTTCCCATATTGCGTGGGGATACAACCACCAAAAGATGGGTTAGTGGGTAAATGCTTGAATGAACTCATTATAAGGATAAAATAATACCATCTAGTAAAACCAAGTAAACAAACCATATGCATACAACCATACATATATATTTATAACTATGCCGTGAAAGGGAATCAGGTTTAGCATATCTTTAAAACCATTAACCTGGGCATGTGTAGCTTAATCATCCTAAAAACACCCATGGTCTATATGGGTCTAGCATAACCTTATATACAAGCCCAGATGGATGTAGCCACACAAACCGAAGATACCATAAGAGTAGGGTATTCCCAAGTACCATTCGCTCTCCATGATACATATGTACAATGTACTTAGAGGATTCCCATATACATTTTAGTATCATGAATGGTCGCTATGACCAACCCTCATGTCATAAACATGAGTTTCTAGTGTCCGTGTATTGGACTCGTACCTTCATGGTTAGCTATCACACCCTGCCATTATTTCCCAATTAAAACCTTTACCATCCAACTAAATCTTTATTCCATTATTATTAACTTATTCTTTAAGTAGTGGTATCATTATACGGACTATAGCTTATAAGAAAAGTCCTTATCTAACCTTTTTATGTAATGGGATTGCTATGTACCCATAGATTACATTATCAAGTTGAATCTCGTGTACCCCACAAGTGTTCCATTATTAAGTTTGATTGCGGGAATACTATGTACCGCACAAGTTGTTCATTAAAAAGTTTGCTTGGGGGATTTCCTTGAACCCCATAAAGATGTTTAATTAACGATAACCATGACTAACATACCTTACCATTTAACTATTCTAAACTGTTTAAACCATTTATGCCATTTAGGGTTCTATAACTAAGCCATACCATGCAATTGACCCACTAAAAATATAATAATATAGTAAAAGCATTCTCATAGGAATTTTATCAAACATGTTGGGAGCATAGTGTTTTCAAAACCAATTCCAATTACCAATTTACCATTCCCATGCGACTAATTGTCCGAACCACCATTAAAGCATGTAATTAAAACATAAGAAAACCATAACCAAATATTTAATGTCAAAACCCCAACATATATTTAAAAACTCCAAAACCATACAATACTCATGCGATGAAAACATTGTATAAAATATGCCATTAGTTGGAAGTAATACTAAGGAGTACATGCCTTAGATTATGAAGTTGATGGAGACAAATCACCCAAACAAGCGCCAAATTGCTCCTCTAGATGAAAACCTAGCCTTCCTTTATCCAAGAGCCTCAAAGAGAATTTGAGAGAGTTACTAATTTTTTAAGATTAAAATAATAGGGTAAATGATCTTCCAATAGTGATACAAGTCGTGGCACCTTAAGAGGTTAAGTGGGGAAATTTCCAGATTACCTCCAACTTAAACTGCCTAAATTTCCTATCAGATGGTACAACTGCCCCATACCAGTTATACCCTTCAATATGAGTAGTACCCACCATTCGTACCCTATGCCTCACTCTTGGACCCAAAAATATACACCATACGACTTACCCAAACTAAGTCGTACCCAAACCATATAATTAATACCCTTAAATCTTATCCCTAGCTGAATAGATTCAAAGAAAGTTTGAACACTGCCTACTATATGAGTCAATGATATGAATCGTACCCTATCTTATGGCTCATGGTGAGCCACTCATACTTAGATCAAACTTAAGTTACTATGTGTCAAATTAAGTAAAGAAAAAAGCCAAACCATACAATCCATATCCAACCATATGACTCTTACCCACCAAGTCGTATCTATTCCAGAAACTAATCCAACCCACCAATCATCACTGGTTAGCATACGACCAAGGCATACCAATCGTACCCTATAATATGACATGTACCCAAAAGTAATATGTAGACCATAATCCAAAAATCCAAGAAATTTTTTAAGGGTCCAAACCCAGGGTGTTTCAATTATACATGAACAAGGGTGAGATTTAGAGTTTCGACAATGAGAGGGATATTAAGTTATTGAGTCACACTATAAATATTTGGGATAGGGTGTTCGAGTAGAGGTTGAGGTGTAACATGTCTATTTATGAGAATTAGTTTAGATTTATGCTCAATTTTTCAATGGCATAAGTAATTCACCTTGTGCAAAGACTAGTGGAGTAGTATAAAAAGATAAAGAGGGACTTACTCATTCTATTTATTAAACTAGAGATAGCATACGACAAAGTCCCTATAAAGGTCATTTGAAGATGCCCAGAGGCTAGAGAGTCCTTGTGGAGTACATCAGATCGATTAAGGGCATGTATAATGGAGCAGATACTTTAGTGAGGACGGTGGGAGGAGATTCAAATCATTTTCCTATTTTGACAGGGTTGTACCAGGGATCTAGCCTTAGCCCATTTTTATTCACATTGGTTATGGATGTTTTAACATGGAATATCTAAGGAGAGGTGCCTTGGTGTATGCTATTTGCTAATGATATAGTTTTGATTGATGAAACTCAGTGGTAGGGGTGTCAATGATAAGTTAGAGGTTTGGCGACAATCCCTGGAGTCTAAAGGGTTCAAGCTGAGTAGGACTAATATCAAGTACATGGAATGAAAGTTCAGTGACTTGACGCTTGAGAAAGAGATGGTAGTGAAGATGGATTCCCATGATGTCTGCAAGAAGTATAGTTTTAAGTACCTTGGGTCTAAGATTCAGGGGAATAGAGAGATTGGTGAGGATGTCACTCACTATATTGGTTCTAGGTGTATGAAATTATGGCTTGACTCAGGATTTTTATGTGACAAGAAGGTGCCTCCCAAGCTTAAAGGTGAATTATATAGAGTGGCAAGTCAGGCCATGCTATATGAAGCAGAGTGTAGGCTAGTTAAGAACAATCATATCCAAAAGTTGAAGGTGGTAGAAATAAGAGTGTTGCATTGGATATGTGGGCTTACTAGGAGAGATAGGGTTAGGAATGATACTATTTGGGAGAAAGTCGGGTTGGCTTCAGTGGAGGAAAAATTGTGAGAAGTGAGGTTGAGATGGTTTGGGTATGTGATGAGGAGGGGCATTGATGCCCCACTTCATAAGTGTGAGAGGTTAGCTTTGGATAGTTTTAGAAAGGGTAGAGATAGGTCAAAAAAATACTAGAGAGAGGTGATTAGACATGATATAAATAAGTTACAGCTTATTGAGGAAATGACCCTAGATGGGAAGTTGTGGAAGACACGAATTAAGCTAGAGGGATAGTGTGGGTGGGTAGGGAATCGCTAGTAGATAGAAGTACTTTGGTGTAGCCTTACTAGTAGTCGTAGGAGGGTTGGGTGAGGGGTGTGCTCCCGGTTTAATAGTGTAGAGTACTGCTTTATAGGTGTTTTTTATTCTGTTATTTCATCTTGTTTCATATTTTATTTTGACTTTGTTTACTGTCTTTTGTCTTGAGTCAAAGGGTCTATCAAAAATAGCCTCTCTACTTCTTTGGAGGTAGTTGTATGGACTGCATACATTTTACCTTCCCCTAGAACCAACTATGTGGAAATACACTGGGTATGTTTTTGAAATTTTCTACTAATTCTTCAATCAAATACATTCTATTTCTAGTAGTTCACTTGAACAATATTGACACTGTAATGCCCCAAAAATGGGTCTTGAGATATTACACGGTGCTCGAGACATGAGTAGCCTCAAGCTAACTCTGTAAGCCTACTACTAGATCTGAAGCTCATAATAAAGCAAATGTAGATATATAGCTGAAGCTAAAGAACAGAATTTTGTATGAGTTATGTTGTAACCATTTAAATATAATATCTGAAAATACTAAACTAAAGAATCTATTAAATCAATACTAGAAATCTGAATCCTATCTAACAGTATGACAAACATCTACTACTAATAACTAGAGAGCCACTGGAAAAAGTTCCCAGCTGAATCAAAGTAACTAAAAAAATACTGAATCAATTACATTAAAAAACCAAAAAATCTGAATGACTGGGTCCCCAAACTATAAGGATTCACCAACTGTCGGGATGTAGATAGAGATACTCAAAATCACTCACGCTGCAGAAACTGAGCACCCAAACCTACATTATGAAACAATGTAGCACATAGACGTATATATGGATACGTACTTTTGGATTGGATTGTGTATATGAGGGTGAATGCATATGTAAAATAATGTCTCAACATCATCAGAATTTGTAAAATAATGCATATAAAACATAGATGACTCACATAAGCTTGAATAACTAAAAACTGAGAATTATAATAATGAGTAGTAAAACATGCTGTATAAATCTAGTGAGTCATAGCATTTAATTTTTAAGAGTTGCACTTGTATTCTATCTTGAAATCATGTTGTCTATATGTAGGAAGGACTCACTTTTATATCTATAAATTGAAAACTAAAATCTAGTAGCTAATGACTTATATAAAGCAATATCTGAATAAAATCATAAGCCTTTATACTTAGTTTCTAAAACCTATTCTGTTAGTCTTTACTCTTTTCTGTAGGCTGAGTTTCTTAAAGATTTTTTTTTAGTATTTACTCTTTTTTGTAGAATATAGAGAGGTTCTTCTAACCGATATAAACCATGTGAGCTAACATAAAGTCCAACGTCTAGTTCCCTTATGGGAAAACCTCACATTTGGGAGAGGTGTCATACTCTTGCCAAGGATATAACCTATTCTAAGTGAACACATCTGTAACTATCATCCATATAGAAATGGGAATAATCTGATAACCAGTAGCAACATCTGGTGAATTCTCCTTCTCCTGATGGGATGGTAAAGTATAAAACTGATTCTGGCACTGACTGCCACTAGTACTGGATGATGCGCCCTGAGGAGGGGCTGGGCGACCTAGAGAAGCTGGTGCGCTAGTAGCCTGACTCTTGGGATAAACATCCTTATTTCCCTAATTAGAATACAGATACACTTTTATTCCATGAATCAACTTGCCACAACCATAACAACCTTTTTGTCCCAACAAATACACACCAAGATGATTCTTACCACACTTAGCGCATGGAGGATAACTGGGTATTCCTCTCACACTATTCTGAGATCTGGACATAGAAGTGTTACTTCACTGCTCATGTCTAGCTCCGGGGGCGGAAGCACTTGATGAAGATGGTGCTGGCATAGATGAATGATTCTAAAATTGCAAACTTTGTCTGGCCATACTCAAACTGTCCGATCTAGCCTTCTTATTTCCCCTCTCCTTTCCCTTCAATTTTTTTCCTCAATCTATTGATCTTGAATCATTAACCTAGAAAGATCCATGTCCCCAATAAGCAGGGAAGTCCTACTCTCCTTGAATGCCAAATCGGATACTCCAGTAACAAACTTACTCATACTCACCCTAGGGTCAGCCATCGTATCAAGGGAATACTTAGACAACTATTTGAACTTAAGGCAGTACTGTTTCACTACCATCGAGCCCTTCCTTAAGTTAACAAACTCCGCTACTTTAGCTTCTCTCATTTCACATGGAAAGAACCTATCTAGAAATACATCTTGAAACACTTGCCAACTCATAAGAGCTGAATTCTCAACTCTACCATTCTTTCACATAATTACCCAATAAAACACCAGATCTTCAGCCTATAGGATGCTAAATCTACACTCTCTTCCTCAATAACATTCATAATCTGCGTGATCTTCCTTATCTTATCTTAGTAAAGCTGTGGGTCCTTAGCTGCTTTAGACCTAAAGAACTCAGGCGAATTCATTATCATGAAGTCATAAATTTTGGGTGCTGCTAAATCCCCATTCTTCTAAAGTAGAATTGTCTCCTGATGGTTACCCTAAACTTTGGTAGTCACAGCCTGGGCTAATGCCTGAAAGGCAGCCCAAAATTCAGCATGGGATACATTCTTATTCAGACGATCAGTAGGATATAGTGGCTGGTTACCATTTTCGCAGGCGTTAGATCGATGAGGAGGCATATTCAATTGTCACATAAGAGCATGATTTAAAAGCAGATAGAGATACTGCAAGCATGGTAAATAATGAAAGAAAGATATAATTTCCTAAAAATTTCCCATAGCCTCTTGCTCATAAATGTGGCGTGCTTCACACCCATGATCAAGACTCTACGTAACATGCCTTGTATGATTCCCTCGGATAATTATAACATCAGGCTTTGATACTAAGTTTGTAATGCCCCAAAAATGGGTCCTGAGATGTCACACGGTGCTCGAGACTACGAGTAGCCTCAAGCTAACCCTGTAAGCCTTCTACTAAATCTGAAGCTCATAATTAAAAAAATGTAGATATATAGCCGAAGCTAAAGTGTAAAATTCTTTATGAGCTAAGATGAAACCGTCTGAATAAAATATTTAAAAATAATAAACTCAACAATCTAATAAATCGACACTGGAAAGCTGAATCCTATCTACCAGTGTGGCAAGTATCTACTACTAATAACTAGAGAGCCATTAGGACAAGTCCCCAGCTGACTCAAACTGACTGAAAAACATTGAATAAACTAATGTAATAAATTAGAAAATCTGAATGATTGGGTCCCAAAACTAAAAGGACTCACCAACTATCAAGATATAGATGGAGATGCTTGTAATCACTCACACTGCTGAAACTGAGCATCTGAACCAACATTATGAGATAATGTAACACATGGACGTATTTATGGATCAGTACTTCTGAATTGTACTGAGTATATGTGGGAGAATACATAAGAAAAACAATGTCTTAACATCATCAGAATTTGTAAAACAAGGCATTCTCAATGTAGATGACTCACATAAGCTTTAATAACTGAGAAATGAGAATCATGATAATGAGAAGCAAACCATGCTGTATAAATCTACTGATTCATAGCATTTAGTTTCTAAAAGTTGTACTAGTATTCTAATCGACATAAACCATGTGAGCTAACATGGTGTCCAACGTCTAGTTCCCTTATGGGAAAACCTCACATTAGGAGAGGTGTCATACTCTTGCCAAGGAGTATAACCTAATCTAAGTGATCACATCTATAACTATCATCCATGCAGAAATGGGAATAATCTGATAATCTGTACCTATATTGGGTCTTAGTTTTGGGGCATGTAAACAAACCCAACTCGGTGCTAAATACTACTCCCTTTAATCTGTATACTCATTCTGTAGGAAATCCACTTTAAAAATAGTATAAATGACTTATAATGAAAACAAACTATATATCTATTAATTTAAAGTATAACTAAGACTATAAAGTGGATTCCATGTCTAATGTTAGATTAAAAGAACAAATCTTTGTTAAAATCAGAAAATAACTAATCAAGGGATGCTTATAGTATAGTCATTTTTGAAATATCAACATTCAAACTAGGTTTTTGTAACCAATGCATCAAATTCATATCAAATCATAATAAAGTTCATGCTTACTAGTGAAAGCATGGAAATTCAATTCTAAATCTAGAAATTTATATAATACGGATGAGAATACGAAACTAACCATGCAATTCATCATCTAAATCACTTGAAATCTCTTAATCTTCAAATTACAATATTTGGGTATGAACACTTAATTGAAATTCATGGATAATCATACAAAATCATGTAACTTTGTAATTAAAAACTAGTTTTGGGCACAAGGATGAAAGAATTATCCTTTTTGAAAACCCTACATACCTTAATTGATGAATAATTGAAGAAGCTTGAACTTGAACTCCTATTTGTGCTCTTGAAGATAGATTCTTGAATATCTTGAATCGGGAATCTTGAAATTTCAGTTATCTTGGAAAAAATAATGGTGGAATTTGTATTTCATGGGGATTAAAATTTGGGTTCTAGGGTTTCTTGGAGAGCAATTTGATGAAAAGTGAGCATGTCAGGCTTAGAATAGGTTTTATTCTCTATTATTCACCATTTGGAGGCTTGGGAAAAAACTAAATTGCCCTTTAAAAAATTCAATTGGAATTGGAAGTCTCAATTTTTGGCCCCACCATAACGCGCAGTTATCGTGGTGGCTCACTAAAAAGGGGACGAGTGCTATTTTGGCCTCTGGCACAACGCGGTGTAATCTTATTGCACCACTGGAAACAGATGAGTGCCATTTTGTACTCCACCATAACACAGTGTCTTTCTAATTGAAAATTTTGATGCAATACAGGCAAATCGCTTTGAGCTACTAGAAGAGGAAGAACGAGAATAGGAACTTCTCCATGATGCCGTCTAATCACGGTGCTCCACTAGAAATCAGACAACTACAAATTTGTCCTTCTCCACGACACGATGCTTATCGTGGTGCTCTACTGCTTTTATTAAAATCTCCCTAACTTCTTAACCGAGTATCGAATTAAGGTAAAATTGGTATCGTTGGAAAGTTGATTTAATTATATACATATTGGTGGGTCTAAAGCTGGAAAATTCTACTCTTATCAAGAGTTATGTACTTTTAAAGTTGTCTCTTGACATACTAGGAGCTAAACTGAGCTGGGAAAAATATGGGGTATTACAATATCTCCCCGTTGGGAATATTCATCCGCGAATGAGACTAATTGAACTGAAGATACTGAGGAACTTAGGCGATAGGCTGGCATGAACAACTGAAACAACTGCAGGACTAAATCTAAAACATACTGAGAGACTAAACTAATCTGCGAGTGCATTGATTTACATGATGTTAACTATATAGCTGAATTTGAGATTGGAACAGAACTAAATTATGTAGGACTGTTACCTTTGACTTAATCTGAGTTTGTGGAGAAGAGG
This sequence comes from Capsicum baccatum var. pendulum, assembly GCA_030864225.1. Taxonomy (NCBI): domain Eukaryota; kingdom Viridiplantae; phylum Streptophyta; class Magnoliopsida; order Solanales; family Solanaceae; genus Capsicum; species Capsicum baccatum. The sequence goes on along the minus strand of CM061561.1, from coordinate 158,276,129 downwards.
TGAGGATAGTTGGTACGCATGTCTACGTTTGCTTCCCATGTAGCACCCTCAACGGATTGATTTCACCACAGAACTTTAACCAAGGGAACTTCTTTGTTCCTTAGTCTATAGATCTGATGATCAAGAATCTCTACTGGAACTTCTTTGTATGAAAGGCCATTTGAATATCTATGCTTTTTAGAGGGACTACAACAGCTGAAACGTCCATACACATCATCAATAAGGACACATGGAACACTGGGTGAACTGATGAAAAGTCTGCAGGTAGCTTAAGATCATACACCACCTTCTCCACACGAATCAAAATCCTGTAGGGGCCTACATATCAGGAAATAAACTTCCCCTTTTTTCCAAATCTCATCACCTCCTTCAAGGGTGAAACCTTCACATACACAAGATCATCTACTTAAAACTCAAGATCTCTCCTTCTTACGTCTGCATAAGATATCTGATGACTCTGGGCTGCTTTCAATCTCTATCGAATCAACTAAACTTTCTCTATGGCTTCAAACACCATATCAAGACCAATTAAATTAGCCTCACCCATTTCGAACCAATCGATTGGTGATCTACATCTCCTTCTATAAAGAGCATCAAATGGGGCCATCTAAATACTTGAATCGTAACTGTTTTTATAGGTAAACTAGATCAACAACAAGTGATCATCTCAATTGACTTTGAAATAATTAACACATGCTCCAATATATCCTCTAAGGTCTGAATGATCCTCTCTTCTTGATTATCTATCTACAGATAAAAAGCTGAACTGAGATGAACTTGGGTACCAAGACCCTTCTGAAAGGATTTCCAAAGATGAGAGGTAAACTGAGTACCCCTATCTGAAATGATGGATAATGGAACTCCATACAATCTAACCAACTATCTGATATACAACTTAGCATAATCTTCAACTATTTAGGATATGTGAACTAGCAAGAAATGGGCTGATTTGGTCAATCTATCTGCAATAACCCGAATCGAGTCATGCTGACGACGTGAATGTGGTAATCCAGTCACAAAGTCCATATTCACCTCTTCCCACTTTCGAGTGGGAATATGAAACTCCTGCAAAGTGACACTAGATCGTTGGTACTCTACATTAACCTATTGATAAGTTGAACACTTGGCTACAAATTCTATGATATCTTTCTTCATACCACTCTGCCAATAGATATCCCACAGATCGTGGTACATCTTATCTCTACCAAATGAATGGAATAATACTTACTATGCGCTTCTTCCATAATCCACTGGTATCTCAACACACCATCTTCCCTTTGGGAGAAAAACACTATCATTTGGTCTTTAATTGATCACTTTAGTTTGACCAAACTAGGATCCTTGTCCCGCTTCTCTTTCATTTCAGAAACAAGAGAAGATTCTAAACTACTATGAACCCAAACATTTCCTTCAGTTGAGTCAACCAACCTCACACCCAACCTAGCTAACCGGTGAACTTCCCAAATTAACTCTCTCTTATCATTCTCCATATGAGCAACACTGCCTATATATAATCTACTAAGGGCGCCTGCCATTATATTGGCCTTTCCTGGATGATACAACACGCTCATATCATAATCCTTCAAAAATTCTAACCACCTTCTCTGACAAAGATTTAACTCTCTCTGAGTAAACACCTACTGAAAACTTTTGTGGTTCATAAATACATCAACATTCACCCTATAAAGATAGTGCCTCAAAATCTCTAAGGAAAACACAGCAACTGCTAACTCATGATCATGGGTAGGGTAGTTCTTTTTGTAAGGATTAAGCTGTCTAGAGGCATAGGCTATAAACTTATCTCTCTACATCAAAAAGTAGCCCAGAATGATACTAGAGGCATCATAATAGACAATGAATCTATCTGTACCATCAGGTAGACCTAAAACTAAGGCTGAAGTGAGTCGAGTCTTTAAGTCCTAAAAACTCTTCTCACAGGAATTTAACCACAGAAACTTAACTTTCTTCTGAGTTAATCTAGACATAGAGGATACAATAGAAGAAAACCCTTCAGCAAAACATTTGTACTAGCTAGCTAAACCCAAGAAACTTCTAATGTCTGATGGAGAAATAGGTCTAGGCCAGTTTCTTACTGCTTCTATCTTTTGAGGATCAACACTAATTTCATCACTAGAAATAATATGATCGAGGAAAGCTACTGACCTTAGCTAAAATTCATATATGCTAAATTTGGCGAACAACTGGTGATCCCTAAGAGCTTGCAATGCAATTCTAATGTGGTTTGCATGATTATCCTCACTACGAGAATAGACAAGAATATCATCGTAAAGACTATGACAAACATGTCCAAATACTATTTGAACACTGTTTATTAAGTCCATAAGGGCTGCTGGAGCACTGGTAAGATAAAATGACATGACTAGAAACTCAAAATGGCCGTAATTGGTTTTGAAAGTTGCCTTTGGAATATCACATTCCCTTACTCTAAGCTGATGATCACCGAATCTAAGGTCTATCTTGGAGAAATAACTTGCACCTTAAAGTTAGTCGAATAAGTCATCAATCCTAGGAAGAGGATATTTGTTTTTGACTGTGATTTTATTAAGCCGATGATAGTTAATGCACATTCGGAAAGAACTATCTTTGTTTCTCAGGAATAGGACGGGAGCAGCCCATGAAGAGACACTGTGCCTTATGAAACCTTTATCTAAGAGATTTATAAGCTGCTCTTTTAACTCCTTAAGATCAGCTGGAGCCATACGATATGGAGGAATGAAGATAGGCTGAGTATCTGGAAGAAGGTCAATACAAAATTCTATTTCCCTATCGGGAGGTATCCCTAGCAAATCTTCGGGAAAAATATCAAAAAACTCATTGACTACACGGACTGACTAAATTATTAGGGTCTCAGTCTTAGTGTCTTTGACTCAAACTAGATTATAGATACACCCTTTTGATATCAACTTTCTGGCTTTAATATAGGATATGAAATGACTCTTGGGAGATATTGAATTACCTTCCCACTCAATAACTGGCTCATCTGGACATTGAAATTTTACCACTCAAGTGCGCCAATAAATAAATACATAACAAGAATGGAGCCAATCCATACCATTAATAAGGTCAAATTAAACCATATCTAACTCTATTAAATCTGCTAACATGATTTTATGAATGACAGCGATGTGATACTTCTTATAGACTTGTTCGACAACAATTGACTCACCTACTGGGGTAAGAACTAAGTATGACTTAGGGATATTTAGAGTACCTATTTCAAAATTTACTACAACTAGTGGGGTCACTTTAGAGAAATTTGATCCAGGGTTTAAAAACCCATAAACATCAAGATGAAAGACACAAAGCATACCGGTAACAACATCTGGTAAATCCTCCTTTTTTGGAAGGGATGGTAAAGCATAAAACCAATTTTGGCACTGACTTCCACTGGTACTGGATGATGCTCCCTGAGGAGGGGTCGGGCGACCTAGAGAAGCTGGTGCGCTAGTAGCCTGAGTCTGGGTATAAACATCCATGTTTCCCTGCTTAGCATACAAAAAATCTTTGATTCCATGACCCAACTTACCGCAACTATAACAACCTTTTTGTCCCAACAAATGCACACCAAGATTATTCTTACCACACTTAGCATATAGAGGATAACTGGGCATTCCACTCACACTATTCTGAGATATGGACATAGAAGTCTTACCCCACTGCTCATGTCTAGCTCTAGGGGCAGGAGCACTGGATGAAGATGGTGCTGGCATAGATGAATGGTTCTAAAATGACGAATGCTTCCTCCCTCCAAACATTTTCTCGCCATACTCAAACTGTTTTATTCTAGCCTTATTATTTCCTCTCTCTTTTCCCTTCAATTTTTTTGCCTCAATCTATTGAGCATGAATTATCAAACTAGAAAGATCCATGTCCCCAATAAACATGGAAGTCCTACACTCTTTGAATACAAAACCATATACTCTAGTAATAAACTTACTCATACTCACCCTAGGATCAACCATCGTATCAAGGTTATACTTAGACAACTATTTGAACTTAAGGCAATACTCTTTCATTATCATCGAGCCCTACCTTAGGTTCACAAACTCCTTTAATTTAGCTTCTCTTATTTCACATAGAAAGAACCTGTCCAGAAACACATCTTGAAACACCTGCCTACTCATAAGAGCTGCATTCTCAATTCTACAATTCTTCCACATAATTACCCAATAAAACACCACATCTTCAGCCTATAGGATGCTAACTCTACACTCTCTTCCTCAATAACATGCATAATCTGGGTGATCTTCCTTATCTCATCTAAGTAAAGTTATGGGTCCTCAGCTTCTTTGGAACTAAAGAACTCAAGCGAATTCATTCTCATGAAGTCATAAATTTTGGATGCTGCTAAATCCCCATTTTGCTAAAGTAGGATTATTACCTGATGGTTTTCCTGAACTTTGGCAGTCACAGTCTGGGCCAATGCCTGAAAGGTAGCCTAAAATCCAGCATTGGATACATTTTTATTTAGATGATCAGCAGGATGTGGTGGCTGGTTATCATTTCCGCATGCGTTTGATCGATGAGAAGGCATATTCAACTGTCACATAAGAGCACGAGTTAAAAGCAGATAGAGATACTGCAAGCATGGTAAATCATGAAAGAAAATTATGATTTCCTAAAAAAGTCCTATAGCCTCTTGCTCATAAATGTGGCGTGCTTCACACCCATGATTAAGACTCTACGTAACGCGCCTTGTCTGATTCCCTCGGATAATTATAACCTTAGGCTCTGATACTAAGTTTGTAATGCCCTAAAAATGGGTCCTGAGACATCACACGGTGCTCGAGACTATGAGTAGCCTCAAACTAACCCTTTAAGCCTTCTACTAAATCTGAAGCTCACAATAAAAAAAATGTAAATATATAGCCAAAGCTAAAATACAAAATTCTGTATGAGCTAAGATAAAACTGTTTGAATATAATATTTGAAAATATCAAACTCAACAATCTAATAAATCAATACTGGAAATTTGAATCCTATCAATAGTATGACAAGTATCAACTACTAATAACTGGAGAGCCACTAGGATAAGTCCCTAGATGACTCAAACTAACTGAAAAATACTGAATCAACTACTGTAATAAATTAAAAAATCTAAATGACCGGGTCTCTAAATTATAAGGACTCACCAACTATCAAGATATATATAGAGATGCTCAAAATCACTCATGCTACTGAAGATGAGCACCTGAACCTACATTATGAGATAATTTAGCACATAGACGTATATATGGATCAGTACTTCTGGATTGTACTGAGTATATGGTAGGTGAGTGCATAAGAAAAATGATTTCTCAACATCATCAGAATTTGTAAAATAAGACATTCTAAATATAGATGTCTCACATAAGCTTGAATAACTGAAAACTGAGAATTATGATAATGAGTAGCAAACCATGCTGTATAAATCAAGTGAGTCATAGCATTTAGTTTTTAAAAGCTGCACTTGTATTCTATCTTGAAATCATACTGTCTAAATGTTGGAATGACTCACTATTTTATCTTTAAACTGAAAGCTAAAATCTAGTTGTTAATGACTTATATGATACAATATCTGAATAAAATTATGAGCCTTTACACTTAGTTTCTAAAAGCTTTTCTATTAGTATTTGCTCCTTTCTGTAGGCTGTAGGGAGGTTTTCTAACCGATATCAACCATGTGAGCTAACATGGAGTCCAACGTCTAGTTCCCTTATGGGAAAACCTCACATTAAGAGAGGTGTCATACTCTTGCCAAGGAGTATAACCTAATCTAAGTGATCACTTCTATAACTATCATCCATGCAAAAATGGGAAAATCTGATAATCTGTACGTACATTGACTCTTAGTTATGGGAAATGTAAACAAACCCAACTCGGTTCTAAATACTACTTCCGTTAATCTGTATGGTCATTTTGTAGGAAATGCACTTTAAAACTAGTATAAATGGCTTATAATGAAAACAAACTATATATCTATTAATTTAAACTGTAACTAAGACTATAAAGTGGATTCCATGTCTAAGTTGATATTAAAAGATCAAATCTTTATTAAAATAAGAAAATAACTAATCAAGGGATGCTTAAAGTATAGTCATTTTTGAAATATCAACATTCAAACTAGGTTTTTGTAACCAATGCATCAAATTCATATCAAATCATAATAAAGTTCATGCTTACTAGTGAAAGCATGGAAATTCAATTCTAAATCTAGAAATTTATATAATACGGATGAGAATACGAAACTAACCATGCAATTCATCATCTAAATCACTTGAAATCTCTTAATCTTCAAATTACAATATTTGGGTATGAACACTTAATTGAAATTCATGGATAATCATACAAAATCATGTAACTTTGTAATTAAAAACTAGTTTTGGGCACAAGGATGAAAGAATTATCCTTTTTGAAAACCCTACATACCTTAATTGATGAATAATTGAAGAAGCTTGAACTTGAACTCCTATTTGTGCTCTTGAAGATAGATTCTTGAATATCTTGAATCGGGAATCTTGAAATTTCGGTTATCTTGGAAAAAATAATGGTGGAATTTGTATTTCATGGGGATTAAAATTTGGGTTCTAGGGTTTCTTGGAGAGCAATTTGATGAAAAGTGAGCATGTCAGGCTTAGAATAGGTTTTATTCTCTATTATTCACCATTTGGAGGCTTGGGAAAAAACTAAATTGCCCTTTAAAAAATTCAATTGGAATTGGAAGTCTCAATTTTTGGCCCCACCATAACGCGCCGTTATCGCGGTGGCTCACTAAAAAGGGGACGAGTGCTATTTTGGCCTCTGGCACAACGCGGTGTAATCTTATTGCACCACTGGAAACAGATGAGTGCCATTTTGTACTCCACCATAACACAGTGTCTTTCTAATTGAAAATTTTGATGCAATACAGGCAAATCGCTTTGAGCTACTAGAAGAGGAAGAACGAGAATAGGAACTTCTCCATGATGCAGTCTAATCACGGTGCTCTACTAGAAATCAGACAACTACGAATTTGTCCTTCTCCGCAACACGATGCTTATTGTGGTGCTCTATTGCTTTTATTAGAATTGCTATAACCTCTCAACCGAGTATCAAATTAAGGTAAAATTGGTATCATTGGAAAGTTGATTTAATTATATACACATTGGTGGATCTAAAGCTGGAAAATTCTACTCGTATCAATTGTTATGCACTTTTAAAGTTGTCTCTTGACATACTAGGAGCTAAACTGAGCTGGAAAAAATATGAGGTATTACAATATCTCCCCCTTGGGAATATTCATCCTCGAATAAGACTAATTAAACTGAAGATACTAAAAAACTTAGGCGATATGCTAGCATTCACAACTTAAACAACTAGATGACTAAATCTAAAACATACTGAGAAACTAAACTAAATAATCTGCGAGTGCATGAATTTATATGATGTTAACTATATCGATGAATTTGAGATTGGAAAAGAACTAAATTATGGAGGACTGTTACCTTCGGTTGAATCTGAGTTTACGGAGAAGAGGTGAGGATACTTGGTACATATGTCTGCTTTTGCTTCCCAAGTAGCACCCTCAACGGATTGATTTCGCCCCAGAACATTGACCATGGGAACTTCTTTGTTCCTTAGTCTATAGATCTGATGATCAAGAATCTCTACTGGAACTTCTTTGTATGAAAGGCCATTTTGAATATCTGTGCTTTTTAGAGGGACTAAAACAGCTGAAACGGCCATACACTTCTTCAATAAGGACACATGGAACACTGGGTGAACTGATGAAAAGTCTGCAGGTAGCTCAAGCTCATACACCACCTTCTCCATACGACTCAAAATCCTGTAGGGGCATACATACCGGGGACTAATCTTTCCCTTTTTGCCAAATCTCTTTATCCCCTTCAAGGGTGAAACCTTCACATACACAAAATCATCTACTTCAAACTCAATATATCTCCTTCTTATGCCTACATAATATTTATGATGACTCTGGGCTGCTTTCAATCTCTATCGAATCAACTAAACTTTCTCCATGGCTTCAAACACTATATCTAGACCAATCAAAATAGCTTCACCCACTTCGAACCAATTGACTGGTGATCTACATCTCCTTCTATAAAAAGCCTCAAATGGGGCCATTTGAATACTAGAATCGTAACTGTTATTGTAGGCAAAGTCAATCAACAATAAGTGGTTATCTCAATTTCCTTTGAAATCAAGAACACATGCCCTTAACATATCCTCTAAGGTCTGAATGGTCCTCTCTACCTGACCATCTATCTGTGGTTAAAAAGTTGAACTGAGATGAACATGGGTACCAAGACCTTTCTGAAAGGCTTTCCAAAGCTGAGAGGTAAGCTGAGTACCCCTATCTGAAATGATGGACAATGGAAATCTATGCAATCTAACCAATAATCTGATATACAACTTAGCATAATCTTCAACTATGTAGGACATGTGAACTAGCAAGAAATGGGTTGATTTTGTCAATCTATCTACAATAACCCAAACCGAGTCATGCTGACGATGCGAATGGGGTAATCCAGTCACAAAGTCCATATTCACCTCTTCCCACTTCTAAGTGGGAATATGAAACTCCTGCAAAGTGCCACTAGATTATTGGTGCTCTACCTTAACCTGTTGATAAGTTGCACACTTGGCTACAAATTCTATGATATCTTTCTTCGTATCACTCCACCAATAGATATCTCGCAGATCGTGGTACATCTTGTCGCTCTCGAATGAATGGAATAACCTCACTATGTGCCTCTTCCATAATCTGCTGGTATCACAACACACCATCTCCCCCTTTGGAGAAAAACTCTATTATTTGGTCTTTAATTGATCCCTTTAGTTTGATCAAACTAGGATCCTTGTCCTGCTTCTCTTTCACTTCAGAAAAAAGACAAGATTTTGAACTACTCTGAACCCAAACATTTCCTTCAGTTGAGTCAACCAAACTCACACCCACTCTAGCTAACCGGTGAACTTCCTAAAATAACTCTCTCTTATCATTCTCTATATGAGCAACACTGCCAATATATAATTTACTAAGGGCGTCTGCCACTATATTGGCCTTGCCTAGATGATACAACAAACTCATATCATAATCCTTCAACAATTCTAACCACCTTCTCTGATGAAGATTTAACTCCCTCTGAGTAAACATATACTAAAAGCTTTTGTGTTCCATAAATACATCAACATGCACCCCATAAAGATAGTGCCTCAAAATCTTTAAGGAAAACACAACAACTACTAACTCAAGATCATGGGTAGGGTAGTTCTTTTTGTGAGGATTAAGCTGTCTAGAGGCATAGGCTATAACCTTACCTCTCTACATAAAAAATAGCCCAGAATGATTCTAGAGGCATCACAATAGACAACGAATCTATCTGTACCATCAGGTAGTGCTAAAACTAAGGCTAAAGTGAGTTGAGTCTTTAAGTCATGAAAACTCTTCACACAGGAATATAACCACTGAAATTTAACTTTCTTCTAAGTTAATCTAGGCATAGGGGATGCAATAGAAGAAAACCCTTCAGCAATACATTTGTAATAGCTAGCTAAACCTAAGAAAATTCTGACGTCTGATGGAGAAATAGGTATAGGCCTGATTCTTACTGCTTCTGTCTTTTCAGGATCAACACTAATTCCATCACTAGAAATAATATGATCGAGGAAAGAAACTGACCTTATCCAAAATTCACATATGCTCTATTTAGCGAACAACTGGTGATCCCTAAGAGTTTGTAATGCAATTCTAATATGGTTTGCATGATCATCTTCACTAAGAGAATAAACAAGAATATCATCGATAAAGACTATGACAAACATGTCCAAATACTATTTGAACACTCTGTTTATTAAGTCCATAAAGGTTGCTGGGGCATCGGTAAGACAAAATGACATGACTAGAAACTCGAAATGACCGTAACAGGTTTTGAAAGATGCCTTTGGAATATCACATTCCCTTACTCTAAGCTGATGATCACCGAATCTAAGGTCTATCTTGGAGAAATAACTTGCACCTTAGAGCTGGTCGAATAAGTTATCAATCCTAGGAAGAGGATATTTGTTTTTGACTGTGACTTTATTCAGCTGACGATAGTTAATGCACATTTGCAAAGAACCATCTTTCTTTCACAGGAATAGGATGGGGGCACTCCGTGAAGAGACACTATGCCTTATGAAACCGTTATATAAGAGATATTTATGTTGCTCTTTTAAATCCTTAAGCTCAGCTAGAGCCATACAATATGGAGGAATGGAGATAGGCTGAGTATCTGAAAGAAGGTCAATACCAAATTCTATTTCCCTATGGGGAGGTATCCCTAGAAAATCATTGGGAAAAATATCAAAAAACTCATTGAATACAAGAACTGACTAAATTATTGAGGTCTCAGGCTTAGTATCTTTGACTTGAACTAGATGATAGATACGCCCTTTTGATATTAATATTTTGTCTTTAATATAGGATATGAAATGACTCTTGGGAGACACTGAATTACCTTTCCTCTCAAAGACTGGCTCATATGGAAATTGAAATTTTACCACTCGAGTGCTATAATAAATAAATACATAAAAAGAATGAAGCCAATCCATACCAAGAATAAGGTCAAGTCAACCATATCTAACTCTATTAAATCTGCTAACATGATTTTATGAAGGACAGTGATGTGACACTTTCTATAGACTCGTTCGACAATAATTGACTCACCCACTGGGGTAAAAACTAAGAATGACTTAGGTATATTTAAAGTACCTATTTCAAAATTTACTGCAACTAGTGGGTTCACTTAAGAGAAATTTGACCCAGGGTATAAAAAACTATAACCATCAAGATGAAAGACACAAAGCATACCAGTAATAGCATCTGGTGAATCCTCCTTCTCCTGATGGAATGGTAAAGCATAAAACCGATTCTGGCACTGACTTCTACTGATACTGGATGATGCACCCTGAGGAGAGGCTGGGCGACCTAGAGAAGCTGGTGCGCTAGTAGCCTGAGTCAGGGGATAAATATCCATGTTTCCTTGATTAGCATACAAACACTCTCTGATTCCATGACCTAACTTACCACAACAATAACAAACTTTTTGTCCCACAAAATACACACAAAGATGATTCTTACCACACTTAGCACATGGAGGATAACTGGGCATTCCACTCACACTATTCTGAGATCTGGACATAGAAGTTTTACCCTACTACTCATTTCTAGCTCCGGGGGCAGGAGCAATGGATGAAGATGGTGCTGGCATAGATAAATAATTATAAAATTATGAATGCTTCCTCCCTCAAAAATTTTTCTGTCCATACTCAAACTGTCCAATTCTAGCCTTCTTATTTCCCCTCTCTTTTCCCTTTAATTTTTTGTCTCAATCTGTTGAGCATGAATCATCAACCTAGCAAGATCCATGTCCCCAATAAGCATGGAAGTCCTACACTCCTTAAATATCAAACCATATACTGTAGTAATAAACTTACTCATACTCACCCTAGGGTCAACCATCGTATCAAGGTTATACTTAGATAACTATTTAAACTTAAGGCGGTACTCTTTCACTGTCATCGAGCCCTACCTTAGGTTCACAAACTCATCTACTTTAGCTTCTCTCATTTCACATAGAAAGAACCTTTCTAGAAACACATCTTGAAATACCTGCCAACTCATAAGAGCTGTATTCTCAACTCTACCATATTTCCACATAATTACCCAATAAAACACCACATCTTCAGTCTATAGGATGCTAACTCTACACTCTCTTCCTCAATAACATTCATAATCTGGGTGATCTTCCTTATCTCATCTAAGTAAAGTTATGGGTCCTCAGCTTCTTTGGACCTAAAGAACTCAGGCGAATTCATTCTCATGAAGTCATAAATTTTGGATGCTACTAAATCCTCATTCTACTAAAGTGGGATTATCACCTGATGGTTTTCCTGAACTTTGGCAGTCACAGTCTCGGCCAATGCCTGAAAGACAGCCTAAAATCCAGCATGGGATACATTCTTATTTAGACGATCAGTAGGCTGTGGTGGCTGGTTATCATTTCCGTGGGCGTTAGATCGATGAGGAGGCATATTCAACTGTCACATAAGAGCACGGGCTAAAAGCAGATAGAGATACTGTAAGCATGGTAAATAATGAAAGAAAGATATGATTTCCTAAAAATGTCCCATAGTCTTTTGCTCATAAATGTGGCGTGCTTCACACCCATGATCAAGACTCTACATAACACACCTTGTCTGATTCCCTCGAACAATTATAACCTTAGGCTCTGATACTAAGTTTGCAATGTCCTAAAATCGTGTCCTGACACATCACAAGGTGTTCGAGACTACGAGTAGCCTCAAACTAACCCTTTAAGCCTTCTACTAAATCTAAAGCTCACAATAAAGAAAATGTAGATATATAGCCGAAGCTAAAATACATAATTTAGTATGATCTAAGATAAAACCATCTGACTATAATAGTTAAAAATATTAAACTCAACAATCTAATAAATTAATACTGGAAATCTGAATCCTATCAGCAGTATGACAAGTATCTACTTCTAATAACTAGAAAGCCAATAGGACAAGTCCTCAACTGACTTAAACTGACTGAAAAATACTGAATCAACTACTGTAATAAATTAGAAAATCTAAATGTCTGGGTCCCCAAACTATGAGGGCTCACCAACTATCAAAAGATGGGATCAAAGGATCAAATCTTTATTAAAATCTAAAATAACTAGTCATGGAATGCTTAAAGCATACTCATTCTTGAGATATCAACATTCAAACTAGGGCTTAATAAACCATGCCTCAAATTTATATAAAATCATAATAAAGTTAATGCTTAATAGTGAAAGCATTGAAATTTAATTCTAAATCTAGAAATTTATGTCAAACACATGAGAATACAAAAATAACCATGCAATTCATCATCTATCATTTAAAATCTCATAATCTTCAAATAGCAATATTTGGGTATGACCCCTAAATTGAAATTCATGGGCAATCATAAAAAATCATGTATGTTTTTAATTAAATACTAATTTTGGGAATAAGGATGAAAGAATTATCCTTGTTGAAAATCCCACATACCTTAATTGATGAATAATTAAAGAAGCTTGAAATTGAATTCCTATTTGTGCTCTTGAAGATAGATTCTTGAATATCTTGAATTGAGAATCTTGAAATTTGGGTTATCTTGAAAAAGAATGGTGAATTTGGATTTCTTGGGGATTAAGATTTGAGTTCTAGGGTTTTTTGGAGAGCAATTTTATGAGAAGTGAGCATATTAGGATTAGAATAGGTTTAATTCTTTGTTATTCATGATTTGGAGACTTGGGAAAAGACTAAATTGCCCTTTAAAAATTTAACTCAAAAAGGGATGAGTGCCATTTTGACCTTTGGCGCAACCCGACATAATTGCATTGCGCCACTAGAGAAGGATGAGTGCTATTTTGCACTCCACCGTGATGTGTTGTCTGTCCAATTGGGAATTTTGATGCGATACAGGTAAATCATGTTGTGCTACTTGAAAAAGATAAATGAGAACTGGAACTTCTCCGCGACGTGCGCTGATTGTGGTGCTCCACTGGAAATTGGACAATTGCAAATTTTTCCTTCTCTGTGGCACGATGCTTATCACGGTGCTCTACTAATTTTATTAAAATCGCCATAACTTCTCAACTGTGTATTAGATTAAAGCAAAATTAGTATCATTGGAAAGATGATTCAATTATCTACACATTGGTGGGTCTAAAGTTGGAAAGTTCTACTCGTATCAAGAGTTATACACTTTTGAAGTTGTCTCTTGACATACTAGGATCTAAACTGAGCTAGAAAAAATATGGGGTATCATAGACATTATGGTGTAATGACTCATTCCGCCATCACAAGTGAGTCAACCATGCAAAAATAAAGGGTTAAGTTGTTTCCCAAATTGGAAGTCAAAAATTTCAAGATAGGATAGCTTTAAATAAAATCATACCGAGGTATGGTCTAGGGTAATCCGAAAATAGATTGAGTAAAGTGGATTATTTTATCTTGATTTTATCTTAGCTAAAACGATAAGGAAATCATAGAAATTTTTGAAAGTGAATTCATGTGGGTAGAACTCCCAATATCAAACTTATTAAAATGGGGTTAGTCTAGAATATCATGGTTTGAGGGTGTGTCGCAAAAAGAGTAAAACTAGGAAGATTTCGATGTTTCTGCCTCGCCACTCTTGCTATAAGGGATGGCATGTCGCTATAGCAACTTCTACTATAGTAAAAATATTCCCGCTATAGCAGAAGTTAAAGATGGTCAATCCTTCTATAGTAGGTGATACCACTATAGTGATGCCGCTATAGCAGGGTAAGTCAATATAATGCAAAATTTTTCCCAAAAATGGTTTATTATTCTAAACTCATTTTTGAGGAAGGGCTTAGGTGATTTGAGCATTTTTTAATGTTTTTTTCATAGAATTTCTTCTAAAATGTAAGTATTTCATCCCCATTAATTAGTTTTTGGTTAATTAATCTTAGAATCACTAGTTTATGAATTACGCGGAGGGTTGAAGCTTGAGTTAGTAGATTTTATAGTGTAAGAGCATAAATTAGGTGTAAAGCCTTTGGGTTTTAGTTGTTAATCATTTATTTACTCTTGGATAACATTAATTCACTATCGTAACCATGAAATTGGTAGGTTTAAGGTGTATTATGGCATAAAAGTCCTAGAACGCAGGGGAATTTTCATGAAATTGACCTTGGGATTTGAAATTAGGTTATAATCCTCGACATGGTAGGTCATTCAGTTGATTATGTGTTATGTTCATATTTTTAGACCACGAACAAGCAAAAATTACTCAGAAAGGCAAGACTCAAGCTTAATTATGTGGTGCAAGCTTGGATTGAGGTAAGTGATGGTTTAAATATAGTTAAACCTAAATTATGTTATGTGTGCATGTTAGATTTTTCTTAGTATGTTTTGCAAAATGCATATTCAATTAAAGTAAATGACAATTTGATATCCTAAGTATTAATCACATGCAAAGAATTTAAATGAAAGCTTCTTGGTTCCTACTAGTGTTTTTTTTGGTATAAAAATAGTTGTGATTATTATGATATCTATCATTATTGTGGAATGTACTGGTATTTGGACATCTGCAGGGACTGACTAATATAAGGTTAGAAAACACTTAACGTCAGAGATTTGGTACATAAATAAGACCTCATTTCCTATAATTCATGGCTAGCAGGCGGCTATAAGATCCTTAGCATGGGTTTACATGTAACTGGTGACTGCGAAGATTCCCTAAGTGAACTAGGAATTATGGGTTTTCTTATTTTATTTGTTCCTCATGTAAATTGTGATGTATATTAATTATAAGTTGTAACTTAACTCTTTGTTTACTATTACATGTGTAGTTGGGATACTATTTGTATGATTGTTGAGTCTTGATTATTGACTTGGAGTTTTGTTTATGGTCATAGTTTGACTTTCCTTGTTATCTTTGTTGACCTATACTGAATGAACTTTATGTTGTACTCAACTCTTTGTTGACTATTACATGTGTAGTTGCGATATTATCTGTATGATTGATGAGTCTTGATTGTTGACTTAGAGTCTTGTTGGTCTTCATAGTTGGGATATTACTTGTTGATTGTTAACTTGGATATTATTTGTATGATTGTTGACTTACAGTTTTGGTTTGATGACTTTCACATTTTGGGGACGGTTTATTTATGCATAATGTTATCTTAATCATTGTTAAAATATGAATTATAGGTTTTATCACTGAGGATGGTTTATTTGCTTATTTTGGCTAAGTGTTGATTTGTTTATAATTATAATTGGTTATCCCACTAAGGGTTTTAGCGTGGGTACCACTCACGATAGATTTAAATTGTGACAAAGTTGGTATTAGAATCCTAGGTTTGCTAATGTCGTCATACTAAAATGGGTCTAGTAGAGTCTTGCAAAACGGTACAAAAACATTTGTACTTTTGCTTGAGATACTTAATAACCTTAGGAAACTATCCTTTATTTCTTATTTCATACTTTAACTTTATTCCAGTTTGTATATGCCGATCCAAATTAGTATCTGACCTTCTTCATTCTTTTGTCCACAGATGGTGAACACTAGATCAAATGAAGCAAGAGCAGCAGCTCTTGCTGTATAATTGATAGTATAGGGATAAGGAAAAGATAGAGGAAGAGGAAGGGGAAGAAGGAGAGCAACACATGCTAGGGGTGGAGCTCAGACAAAAATTGAACCAGACCGTTAAAGGTTAGTATCATCTCCCCCACCCCAAGATCATTTTTAGTAGGCTAAGGTAGTGGATGAAGAAGGTTTGGAACTAGAGATAGTGGCACTGACTGGAGGTACAACCATTCCTCTAGTCTCTTTTAAGCTTATTCAGTAGTTTTGGCTTTTTTAAGCAGTTTGGTTGGTAGTGAGGTGCCCACTGTGCCAACTCTACATGTTCTGGGTGCTCATCGCATTGCCACTTTAGCTCTTAGGATGGATGAGGATTTGGTTACTAATGTATTTTCCTTCCTTTGTTTGGTACCATCATGATCGGAGCCGAGCATGCATTGTTGATCAAGTTTATAAAAATGAAGCCTCTTTCATTTCATGATACTGAGATCAAGGATGCATTTGAGTTCATCATTGATTTCTATAAAATGCTTCATAAGTTTAGCACTGTAAAACAACATGGTGTTGAGTTTGTGATTTCCAACTTCAATGGGATGCCAAGTAGTAATAGAGAGCTTATGTGTCACATTTCAATTAGTCGTGAGTGGCACCCACCTTAACTCCCTAGTGGGAGGACCAACTAACCCCTAAATTATTAACTCAAACTTAGTCAAAAATAGGCCACTAGCAACTCCACTAATCTCAAAAATAATATCCCAAATGAATAACAAAACATAAGTACAATAAAAGTGCGGAATATTGTACTTAAAAAAATAGCCCCTAGAATTTGAAAGTCATCTGTACCAAAACACTAAGAATATTTAAAAAAAGGGATGCCACCCTATATTACTAAGATTGTATCATAGTTTAGAAACAAAGGCCTAGAAGAATAAACTAATGATTCTCTGGTAGCCCAGAAAATACAGCTCACCCTTAGATTTAAACTCGCTGAAAGTCAACTGAGGCCTCAAAGAAGCTGCTAGAATATTCTCTCTTCTCAACAAAATTAAGAGATAGTGTAGTATCAACACACAAGAAGACAACAGTGTACTGATAGGATAATTTGGACAACCCAACATGAGATATATGAACACTCAACCATAGCATAGTATAATAAGTTAACATATGCTCAGCACTACATAATCTTATTAATTTAATAACACTTGGCATTGATAAGAGATTCAACACAAGTCATAAACAGTTAACAAGACCACCAATCAAGGGAGGCAATAAATAATCAATCAAGTCAATTAACAGGAGTAAAGTCAACAAATACATATAATTCCCGGTTCACTCATGGAGTCGTTAAACTTATATATGCTTTGTAAACACAGAATAAGGACCTTATGGTTGCCCCCTTAGTCATGACCTGTCGGGGACGAATTACGTTTAGTACCATATCCCAGACACAAGTTCCTGCCAATATTATTTCATCAAATCCTATGGAGATGTCCAAATACCAGTACATCTTACAAATAAATAATATAATATCACAATAATCACGGAGCAATGAGAATAACCAACACTTGTAATAACCACAAAATTTACATATAAATTCATTAAAATATGATCACACTTATACAATCCAATAAGCCTTTTTGCCCCTTTTCATTCCTTAACAACATGCATCAACAAGAAATACTAAGGAATAGTTAATATGTACACATAACACAAATTTGTTTAAACTATGCAACCATCGCCTACTTCAATCCAATATTGCAACACTCAACTAGGCTTAAGCCTAGTATTTCCATGCAACTTCCTCTTCATTTTTGTCTAGCAACAAAAATAAACCGCACAATCAACCTAAGGACCTATAATATTGAGTATTAAACCTAATCTGAACCCCTTAGGCCACGTTCATGATTATTCCTCTCCCATTATAGGGTTTTTTCTACTATAATTCATCTAAAATCTATCAATTTCTGGTTGTCTTAGTGGATTAACAACATGCAAGGGTGAATTATTAATAAATAACCCAAACCCCAAGGGTTTTCATCTTGATTTTCCAACAGTGATAGAAAATTAGCTATTACAAGCCTAAGCTCTCCCCAAGAACACGCAAACTAGATATTCTAAAGTTAATTAACCCAAATACTAGTTAAAGGGGAGTGATTACTTACCTAAAAATGAAGTAAGATAAATTTTGGTTGGAATCACCCAAAATTGCCTCTCTTTTGCTCCAAAATGTGTTTCTAGAATAATGACTAATTTTGGGTAGATTTTGGTTTAGTCAACAATTTACGTTGTTACAACGACATACATCACTATAGTAATATTGCTATAGCGACATATGTTGTTATAGTGATATTTGACGCCACTATAGCAATATGCATGTTGTTACAACATCATTAGAGAGGCAGACTGTCGGTCTTCCCCCTCGATTTCCCATTTTCATAACATACCCTCAACCCATAATATTTCGCTCTAACCCCTGTACAATAAGATAAATTCTAGGAGTTCTACTAACCTGTTAAATTTCAAAAAGTTCTGCAGGTTCCCTACCATCTTAACTAACATAAAATCCAGTTCATTCCTACCAAATTTACCCAATCCATTCTCGTATTGTCCTAAACCTTACCTCACCCAAATTTTATCTGAGACTAGCCTAGCTTGAAATTCCAAACTATAAATATAGGAAGTATATTAAGCTAGATTTTTAAATAAAAACCTTACTCATAATAACGGAAAGGGTTGTTACAATAGATACAAATTTACCCATTGTTCATCCCCCAATGATCAGACTAGAAAAATGGCTAAGTTTAGGTAAGAAAGACTACCAACATCCATAAATAATTGAGGGTACTTGTACCCAGTCCTTCTCGATTTACCAAATGGCTTCTTCAACTGGATGGTGCTTCCATTGAGCCTTGACTGTATGAATTTCCTTTTTCCTTAACATCCCAACGTCCCAATCAAGAATTACAACCGACTTATCTTGATAAGCTAAAACTTTGTTTAACAAAAAAGGGTCCCATTTTATGATAAAGTCTCCATCCCCATGTTAACTTTTGAGAATAGATACATCAAACACCAAGTGAAACCCCAAAAATCTCGACGGTAATGCCAATTGATATATTACCCGACCCATATTTTCAAGAATATCGAATGACCCGATATACCCTATTCTGAGCTTGCCCTTTTTACCAAACCTTATAACTCCTTTTGTAGGAGATACTTTCAGCAACACATGATAACCAACCTTGAATGACTTGTCTCTTATCTTATTGTTTGTAAATTTCTTTTGCAACTCTAGGATGTTAATAATTTGGTTTGAATAAACCTTACTTTTCTTATGCTTTCCTTACCAAACCAGTGTCCAACACTTTCATATCTCCAATCTTAAACAACCAAATAGGTAATCTACAGCTCTTTTTGTAGAGTGCTTTAAATGGTGTCGTATTAATATTATAGTGATATATGTTGTTTTATGAAAATTCACACAAAAATAAAAATTGGTCCCAATGACCACCATAATCCATCACGCAAGCCTTAAATATGTCCCCTTGCACCCGAATCCTCTCTGACTATCCATCAATCTGAGGATGAAAAGTTGTACTAAAAGTAAGCTTAGTGCCTAACTTTTTATGCAACCTATCCCAAAATTTTAAAGTGTAAGTGGTACCTCTATCAGAAATGATAGTAGAGATACCCCATATAGCCTCACTATCTCCTCAATGTAGATCTTGACTAGCTGCTTGGAACTATAGTCTACTCTAATTGGAATGAAATAATCTAATGATGTCAAAAAATCCACTATGACCCAAAATTTTTCATTGTTTAAGACCTACCAGAAAGTCCATAGTAATCTTTTCCCATCCCCATTCAAGTATAGGAATTCTTTTGAGCAAACTCGTAGGCCTTCGACACTCATATTTCATTTGTTGACAATTCTGATATTCAAATACATACCTCACTATGTATCTGTTCATGTCAGGTCACCAATAAATCTATTTCATGTCACTATAAATGTAATGAACTGAGACTACCCCCTAGTCATTACATGGTGCTTATGGACCCGAAAGACCACAAGCTAACCCATGAGATGGTACATACTATGAGCATTGAATAATATAATCATGAATGCAGAAGAATGACTGAAGTTCCATAAGGTTTTAAATATCTGAATTTAAACTGAACTATAAATCTAGGAAAAACAACTGTCTAAATCTGATAAAGTACTGATAAACTGAACAACTAACTGACGATAATGTCTGAAAAGCCTCTAAGACTAATTGACTGAGAGTTGATGGGACAAGCCCCCAACTAACTCCACTGACTGCTGAAATAAAGACATGAAATAAGATAGCCTTTTCTCGGGTGATGAGGACTCACCACTGCAACTGTACTACTAAAAATCAAGGGACTAAGTGTGATTCGAGAATTGAGCTTCAGTACCTATGATATAAGACCTTATTGCATAAAAGAAAGGTATACGATCAGTACTTTGAATGTACTGGTATGCTAAATAAGGTAGGCTAACATGCAAGGTTTCATGAATAGGTGTAATAACCTATCTGAATATACATGTAAAGCATGAAATATAGAATAGAGAGCATGAAATCTGTGGATACTGAACATGCATGAAAGTTTATAAAATGCTAAAAATACATGAAAATCTATAGACATTGAGGATGCATGACCAAGCATATGATATGAACTGAGTAAAATCTATAAATTGAATTACTAAAGTTAACTGAAATCTATATGCTTTGGTCAAATAATACTAAGACTGAAGAACTGAACTGGAACTGTAACTGAGACTATATCTGAGACTGCGGGAGGTATTATCTAAGAGACATTCCCTAATTTGAGCTAATCAGGGTCCAACTTGTAACCCCAGTTAGAAGGGTGTTAATACCATTCCACGAGTACTAATGTTGTATGTGTGGCTCCACTAAACTGACATCATGTGTAAAGGACTAAGAGTGTCAAGCATGAACTAATGGGTGACCCCTGCGAGATAGTCAAGCCTAATTTGATAGGTGACTACTCATATCCTAGGCTGGCTACAAAGATCTGGATTATAGGGACTGCTACTAATGACTCTGCCTATCTGATGGGGAAGGAACCATCACTACACTCTCTTGGTTCTAAATCCTACTCCCAACTAAATGACACTAAATGCTAGACAATTTTGAATTTAACTGACTGTTCTGATAATGCTCATGATATAATCTGAAGTTAATCTAAAGATATTGAGATAATATTAAATAAACAACTATGGTTTAGGGTATTCAATACCCCTAGTACTCGAAACAATAGTAGTATCATGACATTAAAACATTGAAGGACATAGCACGAAGACTCTTATTAAAATAATTGCTCTTGTAGGCATTTTATCAAACACTTATAGTTAATGGTTTAAAATAATCATAGAATTACTAAAGGACCGACATAATTGACATGAAATTATCATGGAAAATACTAATTCATGATTTAATTCAACAAATAATAGCACTAAAACACGAGGAATCGAATAACAGGAATAACTTCATTAAAACATGGTATTAAATCAAAGTTCATAGACATTAATGGATGAAATCATGATTTAAAATCACATAACTTAAAAGAATCATAACTTTATAATTAAAAAAGTTACTTGAGCTCCATGGATGAAAGTAATCCATGGATGAACATCTAACATACTTGGATTAATAAATTTGAAAGGATTGATGGAGAGTTCTTGAAGAATTGCCTTGAATTTGAGAGCTAGGGTTTCTTGTTCTTGAAAAGGGGATCCTTAATTTTGAGAAAAATTGAATAATGAATTACTATTTAGGTCAATTGAGACTAAATTTTTTGTTTTAGGTTAATTAGGGCCGTGGAAGAAGACCCAATTACCCTTGAACAAATTTTAAAAATAAAAGCTGAAAATTGAAAAATCCAATTTTTGTCCTTGGCGCGACGTGCCACTATCATGCCAAACCACTAGAAAATGGACAACCGGTACTTGGATAAACGTCACAATGCAGTGACATTGCGGTAAAGCTTTGGATGCCATTTTGGCCACCTCCGCGATGCCCCAACATCACCGAAACCCACTGAAAATTGAAAAATGAGATTTTGGCCTGATCCGCGATGCGCCATGATTGCGAAGTCACACTAGAAATTAACAATTGTTATTTGGGCTACCTACACAATGCACTGAGGTTCAAAATGACGATTCTTAATTACTGAAACTTAAAATTGCCATAACTTCCTACCCGATTATCAAATTTAGGCGAATCTTATATCGTTGTAAAGGTAATTTAATTTCCTACACAATGACAGGCTCTAAACTTAAAAATAATGAGAATTTCATAAATTTCATATATGAATACTCATGCACTGAAACTTGGATTATTCTAGGGAAATATGAGGTGTTACAATATCTCCCTCTTGGGATTATTCATAAACCGAATGAAACTGGTTGAGCTGAGGGACTGAAGGACGGAGCTTACAGACTAAATATGCATGTCTGATGCATAGAATGCATGACTTAACTGATTCATGAATGCACGACTGACATGAACATGATGTGCAACTAAAACTGAGCATGATAGAGAAAAAATCTTAAGAAGATTTGATACCTTATTTTGAATTTGGGTTTGCGGAGAAAAGATGAGGGTGCTTGGTCTGCACATTTGCTTCTACTTCCCAATTGGCTCCCTCAACGGAATAATTCCACCAAAGAACTTTGACTAGTGGAACTTCTTTGTTCCTTAGTCTGCGAACTTAATGATCAAGAATTTTGATTGGGACTTCCTTGCAGGAAAGATTGTTCTGAATATCTACACCTTTTAAGAAAACAACTACAACTGGATCACCAATACACTTTTTTAACAATGAGACATGTAACACCGGGTGTACTGAGGCTAAGTCTGAAGGTAACTAAAGATCTTTAGCTACCTTTCCAAAATGACTAAGAATTCTGAAAGGACCGATATATCGGGGACTGAGTTTTCCTTTTTTGCCAAATCTCTTCACCCTCTTCATGGGAGAGATTTTCAAGTACACAAAGTCACCGGCCTCAAACTCAAGATCCTTTATCCTCACATATGCATATGATTTTTGTCGGCTCTGGGCAGCTTTAAATCTTTCTCTGATTAACTGAACCTTTTATAATGCATCAAACACTAAGTCAAGCCCTACTTCTGTAGCCTCGCCTACTTCAAATCAACTAATTGGAGATCTACAACTCTTACCCAAGAGATCCTCAAATGGAGCCATATAAATACTAGATGATAGTTGTTATTGTATGCAAATTCAATCAAAGATAAATGGTCATCCCAACTACCCTTGAAATCAACAACGTACGCTATCAGCATTTCCTCAAGAGTATGAATGGTCCTTTCTGCTTGACCATCTATTTGAGGGTGGAAGGCTGTACTAAGGTGGACTTGGGTACCAATACCCCCTTTGGAATGCTTTCCATAAATGATAGATAAATTAGGTACCTCTATATGAGATGATAGATATGGGAACACCATGTAACCTAAACAACTCTCTAAGATAGAGATTGGCATAGTCCTCAACTGAGTAAAAGGTATGGACTGGTAAGAAATAAACTAATTTGGTCATAATGTCTACGGTAACCCAAATAGAGTTATGCTGACGATGGGTACGAGACAGACCTGTGACAAAGTCCATGTTCACTTTCTCCCATTTCCACATGGGAATACTAAACTACTGTATGGACCCACTATGCTTCCGGTGCTTGATGATAGGCGAATTTACACGCCTATATCAATATATTTTGCCCATATTTGTGCCACGTTTTGAGAACAAATTATATATTTCATGCACTTTTAGTCCTTTTTCCTGTAAGTGAGCTAAAGAACATGATTAGCAAAGTTTCAGGTATAAATGATGCAGAATTCAGCATTTTGTGGATAACTTGACGCCAAAGAAAGCTCACGAAGGAAGGAAAGGGAGCTTGGACGCCTAAAGGACCAAAAGTGATGCATGGAAAATCTGTCCCGGGCTAAAACAACATTTCTGAAGACTTTGGGGACTAGCAGTAACTTATTAGAATTAGGATAATGATACATTAACCTATTACAATTGGGTTAAGTATTTCATTAGCTTATTAGGATTAGGATAATGATACATTAACCTAGTACAATTGGGTTAAGTATTTCATTAGCTTAGTAGGATTTGGTTAAGTATTTCATTAGCTTAGTAGGAATAGGATATGGGTATTATAAATACCCTATCATACTAGAGATTTTTATTCATTCCTCCCTTAGTGGAGAGATTCATTCACTTACTATTCCAACAATTCTAATTCTTCCATTAATTCTATTCTTCTTCTATTCTTCTATTAAATTCCACAACAAGAGAGACGTTACTTTGTAAAGGACTTCACGCCATCCTCACCCTTACATCTAACGTGCAAATCTTTATTGGGGTACAATGATCATGTTTATTGTGACTTCCTTCGCACTCATGGGTAACTAAACCTCTCTGTTGGGGTTATGGAAGCCGAATGAGATACAATCTATTGCTGTGAGTTTGTGAGTTCGTGACACGTATGCTGCTTATATCATTATTCTCTTCATCTTAATGCAAATTCTTGTGGCTGCAGACGCATAGAATGACGCCAGTATAGCATTAACTTGTTCGAAAGAAAGTTTAACTGTCTGGAAAAGAGATAATGTCAAGGTAATAGGGTCCCATCCCCTATTAAAAAGTTAGTGCCGTAACTGGATTAACCTCTTGGAGAATTCGTACCGTTAGACACGCTTTAAGATCGAAAGAGTTAAAGTGAAATAATCCTCGAATAGGTCGAAAGACGCCTGGATTTACCATCGAATACAATTCTCTATAAGCACATGCATGTCTGAATTCCGCACACTCATAGCCAATAGAGACGTATAACTCAGAAGGTGGAAATAACCCCAACTCCTCAATTCTCATTGTTTACAACTTATGTAACATTCTTCCTCTTTTTACTTTGCTATTTTCAGCTTTTACTTTATTGTTTTGGTTACACATTACAATCCCCCCTTCTTACGAGACTTGCACTAAAAGTCTAGTAATCGTTGCCTACTTGTTGACCAAGCTATTCTCTGTGGGATCGATACCCAACCCAGGTTGGGTTCTATATTTGCTAACGACCGCTTTACACTCCTACGAGAGATGTAGATTGAGCGTTATCAGTGCTCAATCTTAACTTGCTAGCATGTAGAGCACGTAGAAACAAACTCTACAATATCTCTCTTTATCCCAATCCACCAATAAACTTCCTGCAAATTGTGGTACATCTTAGTAGCCCTGGATGAATAGAATAACACACACCATGCACTTCTGTAAGAATTCGTTGCCTCAACTTATCTACCCCAAACACACACAATCTTCCCTGACAACGCAAAACACCATCCCCTCTTGGGAGAAAACCTCTATTTTCTGATCTCTGACTAAATCTTTTAACTCAGCTAGAATGAGATCTCTCTCCTACTTTTACTTCACCTCAAAAACTAGAGATGACTTTGAGCTATTCTGCACCGATACACTACTTTCTGCTGAATCAAGTAAACGAACACCTAGTCGGGCAAGCTGATGAACTTTCTATGCTAACTTCTTCTTACCATCCTGAACATGAGCTACAGTATCCATAGATATTCTACTGAGAGCATCAACTACTACATTGTCCTTGCTCGGATGATACAAAAAGCTCATTTCATAATATTTCAATAACTTTGACCATCTTCTCTGATGAAAATTCAAATCTTTCTGAAAGAACACATACTGAAGGCTTTTTTGATCTGTGAACAGATCTACATGCACTCTATACAAGTTGTGCCTCCAAATCTGTAAGGAAAATACTACAGTTGCTAACTCAAGATCATGAGTCAGATAATTCTTCTTATGAGGATTAAGCTATCTAGAGGTGTAGGCTGTGACCTTACCCCTCTGCATGAGGACACAACCCAAACCTACTCTGGATGTATCATAGTACATGACAAAACTATCTGAACCATATGGTAGAGTAAGAACTGGGGCTGAGGTGAGTTGAGTCTTTAACTCTTTAAATCTCTTCTCGCATGAATTTGACCACTGAAACCTAACTTTCTTCCGAGTAAATCTATACATTAGGGATGAAATAGAAGAAAACCCTTCAACAAATCAACGGTAATAGCCAGCTAAACCCAAGAAACTCTTGATGTCTAATAGAGAGATGGGTTTAGGCTAGTTTCTCACCGCTTTGATCTTTTAAGGATCAACTCTAATGCCATCACCGGAAATAATATGACCAAGAAATGCTACTGATCTTAGCCAGAATTCATACTTACTAAATTTAGCAAACAACTAATGAGTTGTAAAAGCCTGAAGCACTACTCTGAGGTGGTCTGCATGCTCATTTTCACTATGAGAATAGACAAGAATGTCATTAACGAAGACTATATTGAACATGTCAAAGTACTGCTTGAACACTAGGTTCATCATGTCCATGAAGGCTGCTGGGGCATTTGTAAGACCAAAGGACATGACTAGAAATTTGAAGTGACCATGCCGAGTTCGAAAAGCTATTTTCTAAATATCACATTCTCTGACTCTAAGCTAATGATAGCCTGATTTAAGGTCTATCATGGAAAAGTAACTGACACCCTGAAGTTGGTCGAACAAGTCATTAATTCTAGGAAGTGGATATTTATTCTTGACTGTAACCTTGTTCAACAAATGGTAGTCTATGCACATTCTGAGAGAATAGTCTTTCTTATGCATAAATAGAACAGGTGCGCCCCACAGGGAGATGATGGGTCTGATGAATCCCTTCTCTAGGAGATCCTTTAACTGTTTTTTCAACTCTTTGAGTTCATTTAGAGCCATTCTATCTAGTAGATAGGTATAGGCTGAGTATCTGGGAGAAGGTCTATTCCAAAGTCGATTTTTCTTTTAGGAGGAATTCTGAGAATATCTTTAGGAAACACATCTGAGAATTCATTTACTAATGGGACTGACTCAAGAGTAAGAGTTTCTGAGTTAGAGTCTATGACTCGTACAAGATAGTAAATACACCCCTTCGATATCATCTTTCTGGATCTAAGGTACGAAACCAACTGACCCCTAAAAGTTGTGGTACTACCCTTCTATTCAAGGACTAGTTCATTTGAAAACTAAAAATGAACTATTATGTTCCTACAATCAACTGAGGCATAGCATGAGTTGAGCTAATCCATGTCAAGAATAACGTTAAAATCTATCATATCCAACTCCATAAGATCAAATAAGGTAACTTTCTGAGATATTGTGACCGGACAGTTCCTGTATACCTGTCTGGCTACAATGGAAACACCTACAGGGGTAGACACTAAAAAGGGCTCTGTTAGAGTTTCAAGACTGACTCTGAAATTGACAGCTATATATGGAGTTACAAAAGAAAAAGAAACTCCAGGGTCTAGTAAAGCATAAACATGTAAGTGAAAGACCTACAACGTACTATTAACTATGTCAGGAGAATTTTCCTAATTTTGGAGGGACTGAAAAGCATATAATCTATTCGGACACTGACCACTGGTAGCATTGGAAGCGGCACCCTGCTGAGTTGGGTGGCTAGATGGAACTGACAACTAATGGGACTAGCCCTGCTGGCGTGCATCCTTATCTTTCTAAGCAACTACCCGACACTCCCAAATTTGGTGGCCTGGATTGGCACACCCAAAGCCCACATCACTACCCACTCTTTACTTAACCTGATGGTGTCTACTACACTTTTGACATAAAGGATCTATTTAAGCACTACTAACACTAACCTGGGACTTAGATCCTGGTGCCCTAGAACTATTGTCATTTCGGAATTTGGGTACTTGGGCACTGGCTAAATAAGGTACTAGGGCTGAAGTCCTCTGATGAAACTAAGGACGGTTACCACCTTCTGACTTTGGTTGATTAAAAATAATACTATTCGTCCTAGCTCTCTTGTTTTCTCTCTCCCTCTCCTTAATATTTTGCTCCTCAATCTGTTGAGCATGGATCATTAGTCTAGATAAGTCCATCTCACTAATCAGCATTGTGGTCTTACACTCCTTGACCACACTATTAGACATGCCAGACACAAACTTGTTCATCTTGGACCTACTGTGTAACGCCCCAAAAATGGGTCCCAAAGCATCACACAGTGCTTGAGGCTATGAGTAGCCCCAAGCTAATCCTTTGAGCCATTTTCATTCAGTTCAACACAAATCAATGGGTTTTCCATAAATAACCCTCAAATATCAACAGAGTAATCATCATCCAAGAATAAAAGAATTTCAGAAAGATAACAAAATATGACTTATTAGTCAACTCCCAACATCTATAGTAGTGTGACAAGCCTCTAAGAAAATTAATAAAACCAGTAAGCCATTGAAATATGCCCCAACTGACTCATACTCAGTTATCAAATGTAAACAATTTTGTGAAACCAACATCAAACATCACGTCCTTGGAGCATGAGGACTCACCACAACAGAGGATGTAGAACAGCGTGCCCAAAGAATCACTGTCAAACCTGGAACTGAGCACCTGAACCTACATTCTGAGAAAATGCAGCCCACATCCTAAGATGTGGGTCAGTACAATGGAAAGGAACCGAGTACATGGGGGTGTATACAGTTGTATAAACATCATCATCATAAATATTTATAAGAAATATGCAGGATGTATGAAAGACTCACATAGCATGAAAAAAATCATCATAATCATGAGAGGATGAAATAAGTATAATAACACATGTGAGTCATCATATAATTTGTCAATCACTTTTAGTTCATCAAGAATATCAATTCTCATAATGTAAATATCATTTACATCTTTTGAAAGAATAACTTTCACAATTCCACTTTCAAATCACTTCACCATTCACCATAGACACAAGAAAACACACACACACTGGGAGATCCTAGAACCGACACAAACCATGTGAGCTACATGGAGTCTAACGTACAACCCATGTTGGGGAGAGCCGTCCTATCCTTTCCATTGGAGTTCGACTATCGATATCAAATCCACAAAAACTAGTGATCACTATATAAATCAGCCTCAGGCTCACTCCTACGGGGGCACGTAGTTCTAAGGAAGTAAGGTCGCTTTATACCTCCCACTCAGTACTAAAGATTTATCCTGGACTTAGCTCAGATCATTTCAAAGATAATCCACAGCAAAATAATTTCAGTAATATATAAATATACATCGGGAGCCATCATGCTTCCCATCTATCAAAATCAATCACGTTGTGGATTTTTTTCACACTCGAGTTCAAAATAACTCCATTAAGACCAAAAGGTCAAATCATTCAAAATATCTCAAATATTCAACATCAACGTGCTTATAACACACACTTTCTCAAAAAAAAAAATACAATTTCCAATGGGGATTCTCGACCCAAATATAAAAATCTTGATAAATATCGTTCAAGATTCATGCTTTATATCACCACACATGTAAATTCATCTTTCAAAATCATAAACATCAATATTTCATAATAATCATCATAAGATATGGGTTCATGCTTCAAATTCATAAAAATCTAATAAAAATCATGCCTTTGTTAAGAAAATTACTTTTGGGCACAAGAACGAAAGAGAGTTCTTGTTCAAAAACCCCACATACCTTGAATGATGAACTTTATATCGATACTCATTTTTTAGATGTTAATCGTGTCTTTGAATGATGGTTCTTGGAGTTCTTGAACTAGGAACTTGGAATCTTGAAAAATTTGTAGAATTAATGGTGAACTTTGGAGGTTCTTGAAGTTGGATGTAGGAGCTTAGGATTTTCTTTTTGAGGAAATTTAATGAAATATAACATATAATGCTTCTAATAGGATTTGATATAGTGTTTGGACAGATTTTGGGTGAGGGGGAATGACCAAAACGCCCCTAAAAATCAAATAATTCTCGAATCTTTCCTTTGGTGGACTGTTTTGTTAGTCTGAAGTAGATCAACCATAATGTTTTACTCCGATATTCAAATTGGATGAAACCAATTTCATTAGAAAGAGGACTCTCATATATTTTCGTTGATATAGTATATCACCCAGATCATTATGTACGAAAAACAGAGTTATGATTGTTTGAAGTTGACCCGAAAATTCACTTTTGATAGGCTGTAGTAGATCGACCATAACGTTTTGCTCCGATAGACAAATTGGATGAAACTAATTTCATTGGAAAGAGGACTCACAGAGCTTTCCTTTGATATATAGTAGATCATCCAAATCATTATGTACAAGGAGTTATGATCGTTTAAAGTTGGAGCAAAAATACGCCAGGCCTCAGTACTTTTTCCAGCACATTTTACTATTCACTACTATTCACGGTTCGATCGGAATGTTCATAACTCATTGCTTGGGTGTCCATTTTCGATGATCCGCATATCGTTGGAAATATTATTTGATACTCTACGCAATGATGGGTCATAATCTAAGACATTCCTCATGAAAAATTTATAATTCATTCTAGAAGATAGAACCCAACACGTTTACGTATAAAATTTCAACGAAAAATTTCCCGGGGTATTACATTCGTCCTCGAATGACACTAGACATGCCAAGATTAGATAGGGAATAGAGCATACAGCTGAAACCATTCGTTAGACTCATCGCCACATCGTTTCTCACTTTGAATGCAACATAGAATGCATAAATTCAAGAAACTACAACTCAACACATAATAAATGACAGCTGAACTGCTGCAACTTTTATCAAAAGTGCCTAATTTAGGAAGGAACGGTACCTTCAGCTTGATCGGAGTTCACGAAAAATAGGTGCGGGTACTTGGATCGCATATCTGCCTCAGCTTCCTAAGTTGCACCTTCAACAGATTGGTTTCGCCACAACACCTTGACCAAGGGAACTTCTTTGTTCCTTAGTCTTCGGACACTGAAATCAAGAATCTCATCAAAAGAAAGATTTTCTTCAATGTCAGCACTCACAGAGGAATCCACTACCACAACATCGCTAATATGCTTTCTAAGCATGGAGACATGGAATATTGGATGAACGGAGGACAACTCGGAAGGCAACTCGACCTCATAAGATACCTTACCAACATGGCTAAGAATTTTGTAAGGACCAACATAACGGGGACTAAGCTTCTCCTTCTTTCCAAATCACTTCACCCCCCTCATGGGTGAAATTTTTAGATACACTAGGTCATCAACTTCAAACTCAAGGTCTCTCCTTCTAACATCCGCATATGACTTTTGACGACTCTGCACAGTTTTCAACCTTTCCCTAATCAACTTAACTTTTTCCATAGCCTCAAATACCGAATCAGGACCACTCACAGCCGCTTCACCCACCTTGAACCAACCTATGGGTGATCTACACTTCCTCCCATATAAGGCTTCAAACGGAGCCATGCCAATACTAGAGTGGAAACTATTATTGTAAGCAAACTCTATCAACGGTAAGTGATCATCCCAAGTTCCCTTAAAGTCAAGTACACAAGCTCTCAACATATCCTCTAAGGTCTGGATGGTCCGCTCATCCTGACCATCAGTCTGCGGAAGAAAAGCAGAAGTCAAAAGAACTTGGGTACCAAGACCATTCTGAAAAGCTTTCCAAAATCGCGAAGTGAACTGAGTACCCCTATCCGAAATGATAGATAAGGGAACTCTATGCAGTCTGACTAGCTCTCAAATATACAATCTAGCGTAATCCTCGGTAGTGTATGAAGTATGAACAGGCAAGCAATGAGCAGACTTAGACAATCTATCAATCACAACCCAAATGGAATCATGATGGCGTCGGGAAGGAGGTAAACCAATCACGAAGTCTGTATTTATCTCTTCCCGCTTCCAAGTGGGAATACTAAACTCTTGCATCTTACCACCAGGTCTTTGGTGTTCAACCTTAACCTGTTGGCATATTGCACACTTAGCTACAAATGCTGCTATATCTTTCTTCATGCCACTCCACCAATAGATTTCACGCAAGCCTCGGTACATCTTGGTGGCACCAGGATGAATAAAATATCGCGCCCCATGCGCTTCAGCCTTAATCCTCTGTCTCAGATCATCAACATTTGGGACATACAATCTACCCTACAATCTCAACACACCATCTCCCCCTTGGGAGAAAACCTCTACTTTTTTGTCCTTGACTGACTCCTTCAGTGTGACCAAACTAGTATCTAAGTATTACTTTTCCTTCACTTCCGAAACTAAGGAGGATTCGGAACTACTCTGAACCCCTATACTACCTTCAGTAGAGTCAAACAACCTAACCCCTAATCTATCCAAATGATTTACATCACGAGCCAACTCTTTCTTACCTTCTACCACATACGAAACACTACCCATGGACACTCTACTTAGGGCATCCGCCATAACATTGGCCTTGCCCGGATGGTACAACACACTCATATCATAGTTCTGTAACAATTCTAACCATCATCTTTACCTAAGATTCAATTCTCTCTGGGTAAACACATACTGCAGACTCTTATGATCAGTGAAAACATCAACATGGACACCATACAAATAGTGTTTCCTGATTTTCAAGGCAAACACAACAGCAGCCAACTCAAGGTCATAGGCGGGGTAATTTTTCTCATGGGGTTTCAACTGTCTAGAAGCATTAGCTATCACATTACCCTTCTGCATAGATACGCAACCCAACCCTACTCTTGAAGCATCACAGTACACTACAAAATCATCAACACCATCAAGTAAAGTCAAAACAGGGGTTGAAGTGAGTTGAGTCTTCAACTCCTGAAAACTCTTCTCATAAGATTTAGACCACAAGAACTTCACTTTCTTTTGGGTCAACCGAGTCATAGGAGATGCTATAGAGGAGAAAACCCCAACAAAACGGTGGTAATAGCCAGCTAAACCCAAGAAACTTCGGATATCAGTTGAAGAAATAGGTCTAGGCTAATTTCTAACAGCTTCGGTCTTTTGGGGATCAACTCTAATACCCTCGGAAGAAATGATATGACCCAGAAAAGCAACATACCTTAGCCAAAACTAACACTTACTGAACTAGGCAAACAACTTATGATATCTAAGGGTTTGCAAGACAGTTCGAAGATGATCAGAATGTTCATCCTCACTATGGGAGTACACCAGCATATCATCGATGAACACTATGACAAACATATCCAGATATGGTCTGAACACTCGATTCATA
The DNA here is from genome assembly GCA_030864225.1 of Capsicum baccatum var. pendulum. Classification (NCBI taxonomy): domain Eukaryota; kingdom Viridiplantae; phylum Streptophyta; class Magnoliopsida; order Solanales; family Solanaceae; genus Capsicum; species Capsicum baccatum. The sequence goes on along the minus strand of CM061561.1, from coordinate 158,242,866 downwards.
AGGTCCATAAAAGCTGCTGGGGCATTAGTTAACCCGAAAGACATAACAAAAAACTCAAAATGGCCATAACGAGTTTAGAAAGCAGTTTTTGGGATGTCACACTCCCTAAATTTGAGTTAATGATAGACGGAATGAAGGTCTATCTTTGAGAAATAACTTGCACCTTGCAATTGGTCAAACAAATCATCTATTCTTAGAAGGGGTTACTTATTTTTTGATTGTGACTTTATTTAGTTGGCGGTAATCAATGCACATACGTAAAGAGCTATCGTTCTTTCTCACAAACAATATAGGAGCACCCCAAGGTGAAACACTGGGCCTTATGAAACCTTTATCTAGTAGATCTTTGAGTTGCTCTTTTAACTCCTTAAGTTTTATAGGGGACATACGACAAAGAAGAATAGAAATGGACTGAGTATCAGGAAGAAGATCAATCCCAAAATCTATCTCTTTATCAGGGGGTAACCCTGGGAGATCATCCGAAAAGATATCAGAAAACTCATTGACGGCGTTAACAGATTAGAGAGTTGGAGCCTCAGACTTAGTGTCTTTGACTCTAACCAAATGGTAAATACACCCCTTGGAAATAATCTTTCTAGCTTTGAGGTAAGAGATAAAATGACTATTGGGTAACACAGAATTCCCAGACCACTCAAACACGGATGCACCTGGAAACTAAAACTTAACCATTTAGGTCCAACAATCAATAGAGGCATAAGAAGAATACAGCCAGTCCATACCCAAAATTACATCAAAATCTACCATGTCTAACTCAATCAGATCATCCAATAAGGCTCTATGAAGAACGGTAACAGGACACTTTTTATACACTTTCTGGGCAACAATTAAATCACCCACTGGGTAGAAACTAGGATAGGCTCAGGAATAATCTCAGGACTCATTTCAAAATTCACAGCAATCAAAGGTGTAACATATGAGAAACTGGATCCAGGATCCAACAAAGCATACACATCAAACTGAAATATACAAAGCATACCAGTAACAACATCGAGAGAGTTCTCATGTTCCTGGTGGGAATGTAAAGCATAGAATCTATTCTGGCACTGCCCGCCAGCATTGATAGAAGAGGCGTCCTGAGTTGGGAGTGGGCGAGTCGCTGGAACTGGAGCGCTAACAGTTTGAGTCTGGGTCTGAGGGCGATAGTCACGACGCCCTTGTCCATCCTGTGGACAATATCTAACTCTGTGATAGTAGAAATAATCCCTCTTCTTACCCCAACACTCACCCTAGTGAGCCTTACCATACTTAGGACACAAGGGACGATTTGGCTTATTGCCAGTACTGTACTGGGACCTAGATGCATATGACCTGCTACCTTGATCCTGCCTACCTCTGGGCACGGGAGCACTAGCAGATGACGGTGCTGGCATAGATGAACGATCCTGATACTAAGGGCGACTCCCTTCCTGCGATCTAGTTTGACCCTGTCCATGCTGCTTGGACCTAGCTCTCTTATTCCCTCTCATTCTATATCTCCTTAATCTTTTCTACCTCAATCTGTTGGGCATTAGTCATCAGCCTAGAAAGATTCATCTCACTATTCAGCATAGCAGACCTACACTCCTTAACCACATAACTAGACACTCCAATCACAAACTTACTCATACTAGCCCGATTATCAGCCACTAAGTCAGGAGCATACTTGGCTAACTATTTGAACTTTAGAAAGTACTCCCTAATACTCATAGAGCCCTGTAGAATGTTCATACACTCTTCCACCTTTACTTCCATCATCTCCAAAGGGAAAAACTTATCCAGAAATACATCCTAGAACTCTTGCCAAGTTGTAGGGATAGCTCCCTCACCTCTACCTTTCCTCCAAGCAACAACCCAGTCATAAGCGAGGTCTTTCAACCTATACGCAGCCAATTCCATACTATGTTCCTCAGATATATGCATCACCTGAGTAATATTCCGCATCTCCTCTAAAAATAACCATGGATCCTCATCAGACTTGGACCCATAGAATTCCGGTGGATTCATTCGCATGAAGTCACAGATCCTGACAGCAGCTGAATCACCTCCCTAATGTTGTAGAGCCGGGGTCGGGATGTCCTGAACATTTGCAGTAACAGCTTGGGCTAGCGCCTGAAAGGCTGCCTAAAATTCAGCATGAGACATGTTTTCATTCAATGGGTCAGCGGGTTAAGGTTGCTGACCATCATTATTTCTTCTCTCTTGACGTGGAGGCATATTTCTGAAAGAGGAGAGCACGAATCAATAGCACAGAGAGACACTTTAAGAACGATAGACTTCTGAAAGAAAGAATCACACTTTTTCCTAAAATATCTTGTCGCCTCTTGCTCATAATGTGGCGCGCTACAGTTCGATGATCAAAACTCTACTTAACGTGGCTTATCAGACTCCCTAGAATACCTTAAAACCTTAGGCTCTGATAACAAGTTTGTACCCCCCCCTCCCCCCGAAAATGGGTCTCGGAGCATCACACAGTGCTTGAGTCTACGATTAGCCCCAAGCTAATCCTTTGAGCCATTTTTATTCAGTTCAACACAAATCAATGGGGTTTCCATAAATAATCCTCAAATATCAACAGAGTAATCATCATCCAAGAATAAAGGAATTTCAGAAAGATAATAAAATATGACTTATTAGTCAACTCCTAACATCTATACTAGTCTGACAAGTCTCTATGAAAATCAATAAAACCAGCGAGCCATTAAGACATGCCCCAACTGACTCATACTCAGTTATCAAATGTAAATAATTTCGTGAGACCAACATCTGACATCACGTCCTCAGAACATGAGGACTCACCACAACATAGGATGTAGAACAATGTGTCTGAATAATCACTGTCGAACCTGGAACTGAGCACCTGAACCTACATTCCTAGAAAATGCAGCCCACATCCGAAGATGTAGGTCAGTACCATGGAAAGGAATTGAGTATATGGGGGTGTATGCAGTTGTATAAACATCATCATCATAAATATTTATAAGAAATATGCAGGATGTATGAAAGACTCACATAGCCCAAAGAAAATCATCATAATCATGAGAGGATGAAATAAGTATAATAACACATGTGAGTCATCATATAATTTGTCAATCACTTTTAGTTCATCAAGAATATCAATTCTCATAATGTAAATATCATTTAAATCTTTCGAAAGAATAAATTTAACAATTCGACTTTTAAATCACTTCACCATTCACCATAGACACAAGAAAACACACACACACTGGGAGATCCTAGAACCGACATAAACCATGTGAGCTATATGGAGTCCAACGTACAACCCACGTTGGGGAGAGCCATCCTAACTTTGCCATTGGAGTAGGACTATCAAGATCAAATCCACACAAACTAGTGATCACTATATAAATCAGCCTCAGGCTCACTCCTAGGGGGGAACGTAGTTCTAGGGAAGTAAGGTCGCTATATACCTCCCACTTGGTGCTACAGTTTCTCCGTACTTAGCTCAGATCATTTCATAGACAATCCACACCAAAATAATTTTAGTAATATATAAATATACATTGGGAGCCATCATGCTTCCCATCTATCAAAATCAACCACGTTGTGGATTTCTTTGACCCTCGATTTCAAAACAACTCCATTAACACCAAAAGGTCAAATCATTTAAAATATCTCAAATATTCAACATCAACGTTCTTATAACTCACACTTTCTCAAAAAAATACAATTTCCAATGGGAATTCATGACCCAAATATCAAAATCATGATAAATATCATTCAAGATTCATACTTTATATCACCACACATGTAAATTCATCTTTCAAAATCATAAACATCAATATTTCATAATAATCATCATAAGATATGGGTTCATGCTTCAAATTCATAAAAATCAAATAAAAATCATGCCTTTGTAAAGAAAATTACTTTTGGGAACAAGAACGAAAGAGAGTTCTTGTTGAAAACCCCCACATACCTTGAATGATGAACTTTAGATCGATACTCATTTTTTGAGATGTTAGTCATGCCTTTGAATGATGGTTCTTGGAGTTCTTGAACTAGGAACTTAGAATCTTGAATAAATTTGCAGAATTACTAGTGAACTTTGGAGGTTCTTAAAGTTGGATGTAGGAGCTTAGGGTTTTCTTTTTGAGGGAATTTGATGAAATATAATATATAGTGCTTCTAATAGGCTTTAATATAGGGTTTGGACGGATTTTAGATGAGAGGGAATGACCAAAACGCCCCTAAAAATTAAATAATTCTCGAATCTGTCCTTTGATGGACTGTTTTGATAGTCTAAAGTAGATCAACCATGACGTTTTACTCCGACATTAAAACTGGACGAAACCAATTTCATTAGAAAAAGGACTCTCATATATTTCCGTTGATATATAGTATCTCACCCAGATAATTGTGTACGAGAAGTTATGATCATTTGAAGTTGACCCAAAAATTCACTTTTGATAGGCTGAAGTAGATCGACCTTAACTTTTTTGCTCCGATAGACAAATTGGATGAAACTAATTTCATCGGAAAGAGGACTCACACAGATTTCCATTGATATATAGTAGATCACCTAGATAATTATGTACAAGGAGTTATGATCATTTAAAGTTGGAGCAAAAATATGCCAGGCCTCAGTACTTTTTCCTTCATGTTTTACTGTTTTCTACTATTCACGGTTCAATTGGAATGTTCATAACTCATCGCTCGAGTCTCCGTTTTGGATGATCCACATATTTTTGGAAAGATTATTCGATACTCTACGCAATGGTGGATCATAATCTAAGACATTCCACATGGAAAATTTATAGTTCATTTTAGAAGATAGAATCCAACATGTTTACGCACAAAATTTCAACAAAAAATTTCCCGGGGTATTACATACTGTCAGCCACCACATGAGGAACATAACTATCTGAGTGAAATTGAGAGAATACTCTCTCACACTCATGCTTTCTTGCCTCAAATTAATAAATTCTAACACTTTGGCCTCCCTCAACCCTAATGGAAAGAATCTGTCCAAGAAAGCCGTGGCAAACTCTTCCCATTCTATTGGCCCTACATCAACACTGCTATTAAATTTCCACTGCTTAAACCAAGTATGGGATACATCTTGTAATTGATATGCAGCCAACTTGGCACTCTGACTAGATGTCACCCCCATAGCATCCGTGACCTTCTGAACCATATCTAAGAATTCTTATGGATCCTCTTCAGTCTTATATCCCGTGAATGAAGGAGGATTCATCTAGGTGAAATCTTGAATTCTGGTTACAGTAGTATTGGCCACTAGGTTAGACGGTACAGTATCTATCCATTCATTCTGTGTTGCTATGGAGCTTATTAGAGTAGTGAACACAACCCTAAATTTTGCGTGTGGGACATACTCATTCAGAGGATCTTCCTTGATGGGCTGTGGGGCTGGCTGAGTTCCTGTTTTTCTTCTGTTCTTCTTGGGAGGTATGTTCTATAAATAGGAGGAAGAAATAGATTAGACTGAGAGTTTAACTTGAGATAATGCTTATTCGCACGACATGAATACTTGAAAGAAGGGAAACTTTTCCTAAACGCCTTTAGCCTCTCATCCATAAGTGTGGCGTGCGACACACCCATGCACAAGACTGTGCTCGTCGCGGCTTTCAGACTTTCTAGGACACATGTAAATCTTAGGATCTGATACCAAGTTTGTAACGACCCAAGACTACCCCCTAGTCGTTACACAGTGCTTATGGTCCCTAGAGACCATAAGCTAACCCATAAGCTGGTACCTTCTGTGAGCACTAAATAATATAATCTTGAATGTGGAAGAATGACTGAAGTTCCATAAGGTTTTAAATATTTAAATTTAAACTGAAATATAAATCTAGGAAAAATAACTGTTTGAATCTGATAAAGTACAGATAAACTAACAACTAACTGACTATAATGTCTAAAAAGCCTCTAAGACTAATTGACTGAGAGTTAATGGGAAAAGCCCCCAACTAACTCCGCTGACTATTGAAATAAAGACATGAAATAAGATAGCCTATCCTTGGATGATGAGGACTCACCACTGCTATCGTATTGCTGAAAATCTGAGGAACTAAGTGCGATCTGTAAACTTAGTATCAGTACTTATGATATAAGACATCATAGTGCAAAGAAAGGTATACGATTAGTACTTTGAATGTACTGGCATACTAAATGAGGTAGGCTAACATGAAAGGTTTCATGATAGTAGTAATGATCTATATGAATATACATGTAATGCATGGAATACAAAATAAGAAGCACGGAATCTGTAGATACTAAAGATACATAAAAGTCTACAAAATACTGAAAATACATGAAAATTTGTAGACACTAAGGATGCATGACCAAAAATATGACATGAACTGAGTAAAATCTGTAAACTGAAATACTAAAAATTAACAGAAATTTGTATGCTTTGGTGAAACAATACTAAGACTGAAGAACTAAACTGTAACTGCAACTGAGACTATATTTGACACTGTGGGAGGTATCATCTAACTAATATTCCATAATTTGAGCTAATTGGGGTCCAACCTATAACCCCAGTTGGAAGGGTGTTAATACCATATCACGAGTACTAACTTTAGTTGTGTGGATCCACTAAACTGATATCATGTCCAAATGACGAAGAGTGTCAAGCCTGAATTGATGGGTGACCCCTGCGAGATAGTCAAGCCTAATCTGACTGGTGACTACTCATATACTACGCTGGCTACGTAGTTTAGGAGTATAGGGACCGCTATTAACGAGTCTACCTATCTGACGGAAAATCCGCCATCCCTACACTCACTCGGTGCTAAATCTTACTCCCAACTAACTGACACAGAAATGCTAGACTATTCTAAATTTAACTGACTATTCTGATAATGCTCATGATATAATCTGAAGTGATTCTGAAGATATTGAGACAACATTAAATAAAAAACTACGGTTTTAGGTATTCAATACCCCTAGGACTCGAAATAATAGTAGTAGCATGACATTAAAACATTGAAGGACATACCATGAAGACTCTTATTAAAACAATTGTTCTTATAGGCATTTTATCAAATCCTTATAGTTCATGGTTTAAAATAATCATAGAATTACTAAAGGACCGGCATAATTGACATGAAATTATTATGGAAAACATTAAGTCATGATTTAATTCAACAAATGATAACACTAAAACATAAGGAATAGAATAACAACAATAACTTCATTATAACATGGTACTAAATCAAAGTTTATGGAGATTAATGGATGAAATCATGATTTAAAATCAAATAACTTACAAGAATCATAACTTTATAATTACAAAGGTTACTTGAGCTCCATGGATGAACATCTAACATACCTAGGTTAATGAATTTGAAAGGATTGATGGAGAGTTCTTAAAGAATTGTCTTGAATTTGAGAGCTAGGGTTTCTTGTTCTTGAAAAGGGGATCTTTAATTTTGAGAAGAATTGAATAATGAATGACTATTTAGGTCAATTGAGACTAAATTTTGTGTTTTAGGTTAATTAGGGCCGTGGAAGAAGACCCAATTACCCTTGGTCGAATTTATAAAACGGAAGCTGAAAAGTTAAAAACCTGATTTTTCGCCTTGGCGCGACATGCCACTATCGTGCCAAGCCACTGGAAAATGGACAACTGGGACCTGGACAAATGTTGCGATGTATTGCCATCGTGGTAAAGGGTTGGATGCCATTTTGGCTACCTCCGCGATGCACCAACATCGCTAAAACCCACTGGAAATTGACAAACAAGATTTTGGCTAGCTCTGCGACATGCCATGATCGTGGAGTCACACTGGACATTGACAATTGTCATTTGGGCTGCCTACGCGACACGCTGAGGGTTAAAATGAGGGTGCTTAATGACTAAAATTTAAAATCGCCATAATATCCTACCCGGTTATTAGATTTGGATGAATTTTATATCATTGAAAAGATAATTGAATTTCCTATGTAATGACAGACACTAAACTGAAAAATAATGAGCGTTTCAGAAATTTCATAGACGAATACTCATGCATTGGGACTTGGATTATGCTAGGAAAATATGGGGTGTTACAATAAATTTTGGTTGCACATAGATGAATAGAATAGCGCAAACCATAAGCTTTGATAAACACATATTGAATTAAGTCACCAAATCAAGGAGTAGATATAAACTATAATGCCCTACTAGTATTAAGCGTGACATCTAAAACCTCAAAATATACCACTATATTCTAGAGTTTATTCAATTTCTTGTCCTCAAACTACTTGGACTCAATTTTATCAATGAATGTTGACATGACCTCAATACTAGACAATACTCCACCCCTTCTGAAACACCAAACTACATGCATTAAGATGCTAGATTTTAAAATTCTCTACATAAGGTTTTCCTTGATACTCTTAAAAAGGACAAACTACCCATACTTACAACCTTATAGATAAATTTGTCTACCACCATATTGGCCTTTATTGGATGGTGTTGAATAGTCACATTGTAATTCTTCAATAATTCCATCCATATTCATTGTATTAGATTTCAATCTCTTTGAGTAAACACATGCTGCAGGTTATGGTGGTCCGTGAAAATTTCACAATTGATACTATAAAGGTAGCATCTTTGCATCCTTAATGTAAACACCACCGCTGCCAACTCCAAATTATGGGTTAGGCAGTTATTTTTGTAAGTATTGAACTACCTCGAAGCATAAGAAAGGATATTCCTATCCTATATTAACACAACGCCCAAACACAATCATGACGCAACATAAGACACTATAAATTCCTTACCATTAATAAGAAGAGAAGGGTAGGAGCTGTAGTCAAGAGTATCTCGAGATTTTTGAAGCTCTATTAACACGCATCTAACCAAATAAATGGTACTTCTTTCTAAGTCAACCTTGTGAAGTGAGTTGTGATGGATGCAAAGTTCTTGATAAATCTATGGAAATAACTGACAAGATCGACAAAGCTACTCACCTTATTCACTAAGCTATGCTAAACCCAAATCTTAATTGCCTTGATATTCTAGGGATCTACCATCACCCCTTTTTCTGAAACTACATTCCCTAAGAAGTCAACTGATGACAACCAAAACTCGGATTTTGAAAATATGGAATATAATTGTTTTTCTTTCAAAATTCCCAAAAATAATGTAAAGGTGACCTGTATATGACTCATCACTCTAGCAGTAAACAAAATTTCATCAATAAACACTATAACAAAAGAATCCAAGAATGGCTTAAAAGTACCATTCATTAGGATCATAAAGGCTACCAATACATTTGTCAACATAAAAAACATGACTAGAAACTCGTAGTTCCCATTCTGAGTTCTAAAAGAAATTTTTGGTATGTCTGCAGTACATATTTTAACCTGATGATAACCCGACCTCAAATCAATTTTGGAGAACAGCTTGGCACCTTGTAACTAATCAAACAAATCATCTATATGAGGCAAAGGATTTTTTTTCCTGATTGTAACCTTGTTCAACTATGAAGCACTTGCGAAAGTAAATCCCTTATCAAGTAGATCCTGTTATTAAGTTTTGAGTTCTATCAAAGATGTTGGAGCTATTCGATAGGGAGGAGAATAAATATAAAGAGTGCTCGAGTCTAAGTCAATTCAAAATTCAAGATCCCTATCTGGAGGCACGCCAGGCAAGTCTTAAGAAAACCCTTTCTCAAATTCTGTAACTACTGGCACAGACTTTATATAAAGAGACCCCACACTCATATCCGAAAGATGAGCTAAGAAAGTTGAACTCCCCTTCCCTACTAATTTCCAGCCTATATAAATGATATAATTTTCATTGGTTTGGATTTATATACCCCTTCCTACTCTAGTTTATCCATATCGGTCATAACTAAAGTCATTGTCTTAGCAATAAAGTTCAAGATAACATAATATTGAGATAATGAAGTCATATTCAAATTTATATTTAAGCTTGACATGCCCAAAATAATCGAGTCTAACCATGTCTAAAAATCCATAAAAAAAGAGCAAAAATGATAAACATAGGTTACCACCACAGGATCCCCAAGCAGTGTAGACATATACACATGAGAATCAAGTCTACTACAAAATAAGTTTAGACCTAGAGCAAACTTAATGAAAATATAAGAAAAGATAGACCCTAAATCAAATAAAATAGAAGCCATTTGATCATAGACTAGACTAGTATCTGTAATAACTACATCAAAAGCTTCTGCATCATAATTTTATGGGAAGGTAAAATAGTATGCCTAGTTATCAATCTTTGGTAACTTTCTAGATGGCTGTGTACATCTCTATGCCTTGTCGTTATCTCAACCACCCTAACCACTTGGTTGATTTCCTCATCCATTTTATGGACGAACTCTGCCATTAACTTCTCTACCTTTACCTAAGCCCCACCCATTCTATGGATGACCTTTGTCATTACCTTCTGTAACCCTACCTGCTAGAACTATAGCTTGAGTGTGTTGCCATGCCAGGATCCCCGACTGTCTCAAGGAACATTCCTTGTTAAAGTGACTATCAATACCACATTAATAACAACCTCACTCAAGAGAAGGTGGAATAGAGAAAGATTAGAAAGCCCCTTGGCTTTTAGTAGTTGACGTGTAAGAATTTTCCCTAGTTGGACCAATAGTAGAAACTAGTAATACTGACTAAATGGGTGGGATAGGTAAGCCTATTGACTATGTACCCTAGAGTAAGATCCACTGATATTACCTACATTGTGAAACTTCTTAGCCAATACCTTAGCCTAACCCACTTTCTTAAACTCCTCTAACTTCTTGACATATTTAACCACATCATTAAAACTCTTACCTACAAAAGTTATGTGAACAGACTATACCCAAAGATTAATTTCTAGAATTTAATGACCAATCTAATCCTTTCCTCTTCAAAAGTCAAGAAGTGGTTAGAATAGAGAGATAGAGCATGTAACTTAGCCTTATAGGCTGCTACAGACATGTCACTCTATGCCAAAACCAATAATTCATCCTTTTTATGGTCACGAAGAGTGCGTGTCACATATTTCTCTAAGAATGAAGCATGAAATTTATCCTAATTCGATAGAGGTAATGTGATCGACATTCTATATGTGCCCTTTGCTATAGTTTTGGATCCTTCTATAATAGAAAAGTCACAAACTCTACCTCATGTTGATGTATAGTTCCCAACCTATAAAGTCACTTGTGACAATTAATGATGAACTAAAAGGTGTTCTCAAAATCAACACCCTATAGCAGTCGAGGTTTTACTTTCAAAAAAATCATTAGCTGCTCATGTTGAGTACTAGTCACAATAGGACCCATATCCGAATGAGTGAGAACATCAATCCCTAAATCCTAATCCATTCTAGGAGCTATAGTAGCAGTATGATTAGCAACCTAGAAAAAACTAGGATAGTAGGAGTGGACCTAGTGCTATCCAACTAATTCATAAAAACTAACACCTACTAAATAACCTTTGCAAATATGGGAGGCAAGACTGCACCTCTAACTAGTGACACCACCTCTAGCTCCATTCTATCCTTATTTATTATCTATATCTCCTTAAGGTGATCCTAGGATGGGGAGGTAATCCTGACCTTTGACGAGCTTGGCTAGTAGCTGCCTGAGCTCCACCCCTGGTGGGTGTCACCTTTCTCCTTCCTTTTGCCCTACCCCTTACTCATCCTCTTCCCCTTATATTTAGTTTCGCATATAGAGACACTGGTGCGAGGGCTACTGCTCGAGCGCCATTGGGTCTAGTGTTTACCATCTATAGACAAAATAATGAAAGGAATTAGATACCAATTCGAATCACAAGATACAAATTGGGATCAACTTGTAAAATTAAAAAACAAGAATGATAGGTTTTACTAAAATCCTATTGACTCTTGAAGAAAATAAAAAATGTCTCCGTACCATTACATGAGAGTCTATAGACTCATTTTAGTACAATTAGATAGACGAACCTAGGGATATGATACCAACTTTGTCATGACCTGATTAGACGTGAGTAACACACACCCTAAGTCCCTATTGGGAGAACCAACCGACCCCCCAAATGATTAACCAATATTTAGCCAAAAATAGGCAAATAACAACTCATCGATCTTAAAATAATATTCCAAATAGAAAAAGCATAAGAATAATAAAAGTGCGGAACATTGTACTTAACCAAAACCCTTCCTAGAATCCAAATGTCGGCAATACTAGAATACTAAGAATATCAATAAAGGGATGCAACTGATGTCACCAAAATTACACCCCCAAGAAGTATAAAATGATTTCTAGTAAAATATAGAACCCAACTAGATTGGGTCGATCCTACAGGAAATAGATCAAAATTTTATCAAGTATTTTTCTAGGTAACTACCAAATAAGTAAAAGAGGGGGAATTTCATAAAAGAAAATAGTAATAGTAATAATTGTTGTTTGTTAGACTTGTGATAAATATGATAAAGGCACTAGGATTGTGATCCCCATGACTTCATAACTACATTGGTTTCTCGTGTTAGAAAACAATTTTGATGTGTTGGATGAAAAATCTAATGAGATAGGTTTATCTAAATGTCTCTCGACCTTTTTAGATGAATTTTAATCTTCTCCTCTTAGACTTTGAGTGTCACACTTTTAACCCTTGTTGTTGACCCCAGATTAACTTTCCCTATTACGATTCAAGTTATTCGATGAAGGTTAATAGCATCAAATAGTTGTTATTTTCTTTTCCTAATCACTACATTTTTCCCGAGCAATTCTTGAACATAGGAGAGTTGGAAATGTTTGCAATTGTTAGAAAGCAATCATAACAAAGAAAATAACAATACATACAAGTACACTGGTCTAAAATTCCTCCTACTTAACCTATTTTGTCAATTCATTATGGTTTTCACGAATCTAACTGTTGTGTTAAGCTACTCATGGTTGCAATAAAACTAGAATTATTCATAGATGATAATATTGAGAACTTATAATAAGAATTTCTACTTGAATCAAAACCCTAGAAATATGTTGGTGAAATTCTAAAAATATGCCTTAGAATCTCACAATATAATGTTATAAACTATGAAAGTGAGAAACCTCATAAAAATAACCCTATAAGAGTATTTATATACAAAATAAATCCTATTATCAACAAAACAAGAAATTTTGGTCGGTGGCCTCAGACGACAGAAAGGTACAATCGTGGTTAGAACCCACTATATTCCTTGAGTGCTCATGGTTTAACCTATGGATTTTCATCATTAGGTCTTGGCGGGTACGAATCTTAGTATGACCTTATATCTTCAACTCACGACCATACAATATGGTCTTCTGATCATCTTTACTTCAATAATCTACAACCTTTATAGCTGGGACTCTTTCCTACTACATCAAGGTACGGTCGTATGATCATTACACAATTGTGGAAAACTCTCCTCTGGTGATCCTCATACTTATCTCCTACAACTTTGTTTTTATATATTTTCTCCATAAATAAATGATATGATTATACATTTATGGTATGATCATGGGAGGTCTTTGTCTGATCAACTCATGGGGACCCTTTCTCTGATTCATACCATGATAGCCTTGGTATTACCATGGTAAGATTCTATTGTCATGGTTTTACTCGTTTGACCCTCTGAAAGTCCACTTTTTAACATTTTTCTTCACCAAGACTATGTATCCTGCAAATACCAAAAATCCCATCAAATCTAAAAAGTGCCTTCATACTTACAAATATTCACAATTTTGGATGTCTTAGGTGTCCTATGTTCACGACATATCAACACCCTTAACTTAGAATGTTTGAAATTCCTCAATCAAATAGAACATAACAAATAAAATAAAGATGCTTAACCTACAGAAAATTTTGAATACCAAGAGAGTCTGAAATTTACCAAAACCAGCCTTTCAAAAAGCCTAAAAAACATTTAGTTCAACAACCTCAAATAACATTTAAAAATCAACAATTTTAGTGCATATACAAACTAAACCCCATAACATAATGGGATTAAGACATGACATTTTCTTTAGCAGCAGACCACCTAACATCTTAGACAAAAGATACTATCTAACCAAGCGACAACCAAAAGACAACCCTCAGTAACTCACAATAAAAAATTCCCACACTCAGTATATATATTATAAATACAAAACTGGGATGAAATCAAATTGCTCACTCTCACAAGAAAGTCTGGCCATGTGGATTTAGTACTATAGGCTTGCCCTTATTTTCTATGCCTTAGCTTTCAAACATTGGGATAAAATTGCAATAAGGATTCATTAATTTGTAATGTAGGATCGGGTGTAGGTATGGTATATCTGGGTGTAGTGACTAACCCTTCTTGACACTACACTAACTTTGGCTTAAAATTTTATCGGCCTCCTTTTATTTCTTTCCCTTTTTTCAATTCTCTTTCCCCTTTTTAGACTACGAGTGTGGTTTCATCTTCTTCTTTTTCTTTTTCTTTACATTTCTTTTTTACTTCTTTTTCTTTTGTGCACACTACACCCAAATCTCTTTTTGCTTTTACTATGCTTTCCTCATACCCAATCATTTACACACCTCTATTCTAGCCACTCCAACTTAGGTAATTTTCCTAAGTTGAGGTACATATGTCCAAGGAAGGACCAGGACCAAAATATGTTCATTGTAAAATTGGGAAGCTAAACAGGGTAATTCAAAGAAAAGGTCTTATTAGGATCAAATTTTGGATTTAAGAGATTTAACATGTTCATTTGGTAGGCTATTTTGGACATGGTGGACTATTCAAGAATGAATTTTATCCTTTCCTAACATTCTATGCTATAGCTTTCAGCGTGACAAACCAGACAAGTTCTAGACTACACACATATGCCGAATAGGTACATCCTCACACACTCTTGGATCAGTACTATTATTTTGGTTACTACTTACTTAGTTTATGCACAGTAAGTCCAGGCTAACATACTACTAATGCTGGTGCCATGTCAAGATATTAACAGTGGTTACAGTTACAGTAAGAATACAACACAACATAAAACACAAAATTTTTTTTGAGGCGTATCATTTTAAAACATATGTTGATGTGTCTTTAATTTTGACTGCACAAAATTATCTCAATTTATTCTAAAAATACCTAAACATAATGGTTCTAACTATGATAACATAACTGAGGGAAAATAAACATAATAACAAAGACCCCCGACTGTGGTACACCTCTATCTCAAACTTTGAAATCATGCAATATCCTGATTGCACAAAATCATCAATATCTAAAAATGAGGGTAAGGGACATAACTATGGTGTTCTAGGAACCAGTCAAAATTTCATAATGTAATGATGCTGGTGGGTTTATAATAGTCTTCTCCACTTTTGTGGCCTCGATTATGGCCGTGGAACATTCAAATATGTTGGCACTAGTGGCAGTTGGTACATTCAAGGTCCTTAATCTGGGTGAAATATTTATACACCTTTGAATAGTCTCGACCACCTCTGTGGTAGATGAAATCTCATATCCTTTGGGAATCTATCAAATATGATTTTTGGACTCCTTAATCCTTGTCATCATTCGACTATAAAATTTATCCAATCGAGTCTACACTATCTTATCTATTTCCTAAATCTCATAACTTATATAAGACTTTACCCCAACCTCCAGCTTTTTAATCTAGAATCATGTAAGTGTAGGTTCTACATAATATCTTCAAACCCTTACCACCAGGCTTTGGTGGTAAACTTTAAGATCTCCTTGTAAATTGCTACCTCATTGACCCATGCGATATTTCACCCATTTTAATAATGTGGCCCGCCAACCACTTGTAGTGTATAAACTTATCATCAACACTCAATATATTCACCCACTTTCAATGTTTCATCTAGAAGTCATACTATAGAGTATTCACAGTAAGCCCAAATGCTTCTTTGATCAAGGATTTTGATATGGCCTTGATAGAGATATCTATCTCAGTATCCCAAAATTGGATTGTGTCAAGTTTTGGTTGCTTCTTGATGTCCTCCTCCTTCCTCGAAGGAATAATATTCTGTAGAATTTCTATGTAGTTGGCTTAAATTCATACACCTACTCTGGCACATAGTTTTTATGGGTCTTTTTATCTATCCTAGCTCAAACCTCACAAAATTCTATACTAGCTCTAGAACTTTCTAGAGTGACTTAGATAAAACTCTGTCCTCCTCCTAAATAATTCTCTTCTTGTTACCCAGTCTGTCAGTGAAACCCTATTAATATAGTATCCTCATACATTAGGGACCATTTACCATCTCTAACCCAAACCCTTTTAAGAAGGAGGCAATAACATCACACTTGAAGGATTTAGGGTTGGACTCATCCTCTTAATTCGAGAAAATTTAATCATCTCACTACTCACCCACCATCTTGTTGGGTACCTTTCTTTTCTTATTCAAACTTGGGAAGGTTGATGGGGTTAGCTTTTTTGACCTAGATCTTAGATGTTGTGGCCTTGGATTTTTCCATCGCCTTTGATTTCTTCCATGTGGTCGGAAGCTAATTTTTCCTGTTATAAAACTAATAAAAAGTCCATCTTGGTCATACTAGAGTTGTCAGACTCACTCTCTAAGGTCAAAAGTGTGTCTTTGAGTGACCTCTTCTTAGAGATGTCCTTTTGCAGCTTTGTTTGTGCCTTTTCTGCCATTGTACCGATATTAAAACAAGTTTGAATTAATTTTTGAAGATTTGAAATAGGCTCAGGATATTCAACAAATGACCCTTCCAATGATCTTGTAATAAAAACACGATCGTGCCTTCCAGTCATAAAAAGATTTCCCTAAAATAATTTTAGGAAATATTGCATAAGATGAAGTGAATATTGAATAAGATGAGGTGATCCTATGATCATTGCAATATAGGTAAAATTGTACATTTTGATTGTATGATCACTCCTCTCTTACTGTAGAGGCATCATATCAGATGAACACATGCAAAATAGTAGAATCATGAGATGTTCTCGTATTATGAGCTCTTATTTACTTAACACTAATACCCCATAATGACCCAACCTATGATCATTCGTGGATACTATAATCGTGGGTTGTGTCAAGAAATATACTGACACTTGGGAAAAAATAGAAATTATTTAACCTTTTATGGAATCGTAATTGAAAACAAACATCAAATGGGCACTCAAACTTCCACATCGTGTTATTACTCATTCAAACATGAATGTAATTTTGAAATTAACAACTCCCATTATTTTCTTAAGTGGTTAAACAAGAAGATAATTGGAAGTGAACTTAAAATATATTGTCCTCCTTTTTTGGTTCAAACAACTCACATAAATGATGGGATTTCAGAGTATACTTCGCAAATCAAAGGGAAGAATTACTGTTTTTTTACTCTTTTGATCTTTTTAAATTTAGAAAATTTGAGTTTGAATGAAGGAATCATAAAATCTAATCTCAAGTATAGGGTTTAAGGTTTTAGATTTGAGTTGGATTAATTCTTGATTTTATTAAATAGATGGACCTAACAAAAGGCTCAAACATACTATAATGGAATCAAACAATGATCATGTCTTCTTTTCATAACATTCTTGTTCTTACAAAAGAACCTATGAATCTTAAGGAAGATTGTGATATGTTTACCAAGATCATTCTTGGAAATTGTAAGTTCAATTTCCTGAATGTTGGTTTGCAGGATTTGGATTAGATGATGGGCACCATGATCGTGAAATCTAGGTATGATTATGGTAACCCATTGTTGGGTAACTCCCAAATTCCCATCCTGCAAGAATTTAATCAAATATGCTCTAATGCATGAATTCACAATCATGGTATTATCCCAAGATCGTATAATTATCTGATGGGTTCGATCCTAATTTCAGTTCAACATCTTTGTTTTCCTACACAATCCCTACACCAGTAATAAACATTACTTTATAAAGTACAAATATGGGTTACCTCCCAAGAAATTCTTGATTTAAAATTGTAGCACAACATGGATAAGTTTTTTTCTTAGACTTCAATAACTAGCCCATGGGTTGCCTCCCAAGAATCATCCGATTTAGTGTTGCAACGTGACTCTGCTCCCTTGACTACTCAGACTTCATCAAGGTTTAATTTCTCACTGACCCTTATCTTTTCTGTAGTTACCACATAGTGATTCACACACTGAACATTTACCTTAAATGGTACATCATCATTCCCTTTTATCTCAATTGCACCATGCAGAAATATTTTCACGATAGTGAATGGTCTAGACTGTTTGATCCTCAGCTTTCAAAGAAATAAAAGAACTCTCAAATTTTACAATAAGACCAAGTCTCTCGAGTGAAATTCTTTACATTCAATATCTTGATCATGATGCAACTTTATCTTTTCCTAGTACAAGGATGAACTCTCATAATCATTGAGACAACATTCCTATATCTCATTCATCTATTCTAATCTCAGTTTTTCCATATCACTCCATTCCATATTCAACCTTTTCAATTCCCACAATACCTTATGTTCATGTTTGATAGGCAAGTGACATACCTTGCCATACAAAACATGATATGGGTAAGAATTTATAGGGGCCTTGAATGTCGTCCGATAGGCTCACAATAGTTTATCCTATTGGAATTCATAATCTTTGCCAAGATAGACTTGATCTATCAATTAGATACCTCAACTTTCCCACTAGTCTGAGGATGGTAAGGTGTTTTCACCTTATAGTTAACACCATATTTATCAAGCATGGTTTTGAATAGATGATTGATAAAGTGAGATCCTTCATCACTAATGATAGCTCGGGGTGTACAAAATTTTGAGAAGATGTTATGTTTCAAGAAGGCTGTAACACTTTTATCCTCATTGTTTGGAAGCACTACTACCTTCTGTAGTTTAGAGACACGTTCAATGGATACGAAGATGTACTTTAGTCCGTGCGAACACACAAAGGGTCCCATAAAGGTAATACCCTAAATATCAAACAACTCAAGTTCAAGAACAGTCATCATTGGAATTTCATGTCTACGTGAGATGTTCCTTTGCGTTTGACATTTGTCACAAGTCCAAACATAGTCATAAGAAACTTTTAAAATGGTGATCCATTAGTAATCGCATTACAAGATCATATGTCTAGTCCACACACCTCTATGATGACCCCCAACTGGTGATGAGTGACATACCTCTAAGATACTTATCATGTCAACCTCAGGAACATATTTCTAAATCATACCATCTGCATAAACCCAAAGCAAGTATGGACCATCTCAAAAGAAATTTCTCACCTCATGCATGAATCTCTTTTTCTATTTAAGCGACATATCTTTCAGAACTAGATCACTTGCCAAATAATTAGAAAAGTATGCAAACCATGGAATTAATTCTTTTGATACTGCCAACACCTGCTCGTCTAGAAAAATATCATCAATTTCAAGCTCATGTCCTAGTTTTAGTATTTCCTCCTCCTCAAGGTGTGATAAATGGTTGGTTGCCTGATTCTCAGTCCTCTTTGGATCCTTGACCTCAATGTCAAATTCCTGTAAAAGAAGTGTCCATCTAATCAATCTTGGATTTACATATTTCTTCACCATAAGATGTCTAAGAGTTGTAAGATCAGTATGCATAATAATGTTTAGGCCACACAAGTAAGACCAAATTTTCTCAAATGCAAACACAACAACAAACAACCTTGTTCAGTCAGAATGTGAGTTTTTTGAGCTAGATTGAGTGATTTGCTAGCATAAGAGATGAGATGTAAGATTTTTTCTAACGTTTGGTCTAGGACTACACCAAAAACTATGCCACTAGCATGCACATAACCTCAAATAGAAAGGTCCAATCCAAAGACATAATGATAGTGGCTGAAATCAAATTCTCTTTCAAGTACTTCGAGGCTTTTAAACATGCATCATCAAAAACATATTTCTCTTCCTCCTCCAATAGCTTACTTAACTGATTGTCAATCTTAGAGAAGTCCTTGATGAATCTTCTATATAATTCTGTGTGTACAAAAAAGATCTAAATGCCCTTTACCAAAATTAGTGGAGGCAAATTGTCAATCACTTTAGTATTTGACTAATTGACCTAATCTCCTTTTTGGAAATCTTATGACCAAGCACTATTCCTTTTTTAACCATGAAATAACGCTTCTCCCAATTCAACACCAAGTCAAATTCCTTGTGTTTCAGAACAATTATGCGATGTGCCATACAATCATCAAGTGAGTCACCTAGAATTAAAAATTCATCTATGAAAACCTCATTAGTTTCCTCCACCATACTACAAAGTTGGACATTATACAGTGCTAAAAAGTACCGAGAGCATTACATAGACCAAAAAACATCTTTTTAAATACAAACATCCCAATGAACAAGTGAAAGTTGTCTTATATTAGTCTTTGAGGGTGATAAAAATTTGATTATACCCCGAATAATTATCTAGAAAATAATACCATCCTCTACCAGTAAGATGATCTAACATCCTATCCATGAAAGACATAGGCAAGTGATCATTCTCAGTCCGTGAATTCACCTTTCTATTGTCCTTCAAAACTCACCATCCAGAGTTTGGCCTAATAGAAATTATATCATTCTTTTCATTGGGAACCATAATGATTTAACTCTTTCTTGGCATACATTGGATGGGGCTCACCCATTTGCTTTCAGAAATCAGATAAACCAAAACTGCATCTAGCTATTTAATGATCTCTTTATTCACAACCTCTTGTATGGGCGAATTTAATTTACATTAGTGCTCAATTCTAGGTATTAAATCCAGGTCAATTTGGATTTTGTGAGTACAAATTCTAGGTAGAATTTTAATGTCAGTAATAGACCATCCAATGGACCTTTTGAATCTCTGTAAAATAGACACCAAGGCCTCAACCTGCTAGTCTAATAAATAAGTTTCAATAATAACCAACAAGTTATTGTTGGCCCTCAAAAGTACATAACTCAAATGAGAAGGAAAGCCCTTGAGATCCAAAATAGGAGGTTCATCAAAATATGGGTTAACCAATAAGGACACTCTATTTTTTAGATTAAGATCTAACTTTTTTGGTGCATAAGTGTATGAACCCCTACCAATATATCATCATATTCATCAGTACCATCACTATCAAAATTCATTATTACTACTTTAAGTACCTCAACACAGAGTCTCGCCTCAATAGGAGTTGCCAACTAATCCTTATCTATTGTATCTATCACAGATATCATTGATATGTCCTTCAACTACTTCATAAAATGGTATACATTAAAAGTAACCTATTTATTATTCAATTAAAATTTCATCTTCCTAGCTTTCATATCAACCAATAGCCATCCAATTGCAAGAAAATACCTTCCTAAAATAGTGGGAACCTCAAAATTAACCTCATATTCAGGAATCATAAGGTCAACCAAAAATATGAACGATGTTACCTTCACCGATATGGCATACAAGATTCCTACTGGTTTTTTCACAATATAGTCCGCAATTAGAAGTCTCATAGATATAGGTTTAGGTGACCCCAACCCTAACTGCTTATAAACTACTAATGATTTTAGGTTAATGATAGCACCCCACTCACATAAAGCCCTTATAAAATTAAAAGGCCAATAGTACAAGGAATCGTGATAGCTTTTGGATCTTCCTTCTTCTCAAATAGAGAGAGAGAGAAGTGACTACACTACAATAGTGCATATTGTCCACATGCTCAAAACTTACAATCTTTGTTTATCACTAATTCCTCCATAAATTTTGCATAGACTGGCATATTCTCTAAAGCCTCCACTAGAGGGATGTTCACCGACAATTCTCTAGCATCAAAATAAATTTTTGATATTTTTCCTCTTTAGTTTTTTTCAATCTTTAGGGAAAAGGAAGAGGAGGTCGTAGAATGGGCTTCAACATTGGTGTGATCTTTGTACCCTTACCTGTAAAAACATTATCTCTTTATCTACAACCAAAGGATTTTTAGATGCATCCTCATTCATCACTAAATTTCTACTTTGTTCTAATCCATATACTCAATGATCAGGGGGTGGTCCCTCATGTTATTAACAATAAGCATAAGTGAACCACTAGTATCCTTACTACTTTGAGTAGTAATTTTTTAGAAATGCCTATCATATTTAATATTCTAGATGATGTTGCTTGGAAGTATGCCCAATTGATGCAGGTTTAGTATGATAGACATCTATCCAAATTATTGCTTATGTTGAATAATGGCGGTCACATAAGATTTGACTTTTTGGCTCATCCTTGATATGGCTGACCTAATCTCCATAGGAAATTCTCTTATCTCTCTAACCCCTTAACAAGTTTCACAAGATAATCATCCATTATTGAACTACCAGACTTAGCATCACGGTTCTCATATGGAATATAAAGGCTGATCTTATTTTTATAATCATCCTTACATTACTAATCACCATCTCTGTCCCGACTTCTATCTGTATACCTATATCTATTATAGTTATCTCTGTAATAGTTCTAAAATTGATTCCCTTTCCTAGAGTTCCAATTATCTTGATTAGACCCTTAGCCCTTGGCTTTGAAACCCATCACTTCTCTATCAAGATATGTAGCCTCTTTCTTAAAATTCAAATCTTCATATCTAGAAGCCTTACCTTGTGTACCCATTAAAGTTTTCTGCTCAAGTTGTGACAAATTACTTTATAAGTAACCCAATCTAAGTCCTTGTCTATGCCACCTCTTAATCCACTATATCATTTAGTGCTCATTTCTCATTAGAGGATTCAATTGCATAAGTAGTTACTAATTTATCTGCCTCCCAAGTTTTCCACCCTCAGTTTGTTTTTGTGATCCGATATAAGATCTCAATAGCATGCTCTAATCATAGAGTCATGAATTCCCCACCAGTGATAGTGTCTGCTATAACCTTATCATTAGCATTCAAGGCTTTGTGGAAGATCTCTATAAAATTTATACTAGGAATCTTGTGATTTTGAATATTTCGTAGCTTCTACTTGAACCCCAATTATGTCTCATATTGTGCCACTAAGTGCAATAGCATTAAGTTCTATACCTTATCTTTTAATTGCAACACTCTAGAGGGTGGGAGAAATTTGTCCAAGAACTAAGTCCTCAACTCATTCCAAGTAGTAATAGACCCACTGGGAAATCCACTTAACCATAGAGTAGCTTCTTTTGTTAGAGAGAATAGAAATATCCTTAATCAAATAGACTCTTGACATAATTTAGGTAGATTATATGAAGTAAATATCCCTATAAAGTTAAAGATATGCATGTTTTCATCATCAGTTGGTAGGATAACAAGTACCCCCTTCAAATTTAGTAGTTGGATCATCATACTTGAGATGTCGAACTTAGACCCTTAACATAGCTCTAGTGGAATGATTTCACCAGTTTCAATCAGCTCAACATAACCTAAGTCTTCTTTTGGATAATAATAAATAGGAAAATACTATTAGGGAGGTTATTTTCCCCTATTTCTTCTCAATCTATCCCTCACATCAAGTGCAGTTAAACAATATGCTTCCTCTTGTCTAGTCTTCTCTTCCCTGGTTACTCATTGGCTAGCTACTTACCTAATATTTTCATCAGCCATTAACTAAGTAGTGACTACTTCCATAGTTTCTAGAACGTTATGTTGTGGTAGGGGTTGATTCAAAATTGTTGGGTCATCAAGAACCCCTCGAGAAGGGATCCTTGACCATGAACTCCTTCTCTCTCTACTCTTTAATTTTTTCTTAGAGTTCTCACAAGTTTAAGATTAAATGTAATGAGGGGATTTCCTTGATTTTTAATATTGCGCATACATAGGTATTTTCCCTAGAAATAGTAGAGAAGTAAATCAACAAACATACCAATAGCCTAGACACAGTCAATAAACTCCATAACTGTATTCCCAAGCAACGACGCAAAAAATTGATGCCGCTCAATTTACACCTCCCAGAAAGTATATAGCGGCCACTGATCAAGTAGAGAACCCAACTATGTTGAGGTCTATTTCATAGGAAATATTTCAAAATTCTATCAAATATTTTTCTAGGATACTTTCAAATAAGTAAGAGAGAGGGATTTTATAAAATAAAATAGTAATAGTAACAATTGTTGGTTGTTGCAGTTTTGATCAATATGCTAAAGATACTAGGATTGTGATCCCCATGACTTCATAACTGCAGAGGTTTCTCATTCTGGCAAACTATTCTAACGTATTGCATGTAAAATCTAATAATATAGGTCCATCTAAATGTCTCTTGACCTTTGTTATATGAATTTCTCTCTTCTCCTCTAGGACTCCAAAGTGTTTCACTTTTAACCTTGTTTTTTTTAACCTCTCTCATACTCCTTTTTATAAAAAAAGAAAAATGTTTCAAAAAGAATTTATATTTAAAAACCAACGTCGCCACATGGCATGAATTTGATGTGGCAAGTCACCTTAAGACATTTCTTTTCACAATGTTGTGACTCTTGAAAAATACTTAGCAAACAATGATTCTAGTTAAGAAATTCTTTTGACTGAAGGGAATGTTTTAGGAACCCCTCGATATCGTGGTTAGAACACGATCTCTTTGTTGAATCATATCAGCCAAATCAACATTACAAGGTGAATAAACAGACAAAAAAAAACACAAAGTGAACAACCAAACTGAAAAAACAAGAGGTCCAAACAAAATAACGTCTAATCCGATTATACAATCCAAAATGAAAGAAAATGTATGGAAAATTAAACCTATACTAATCTATCTTATCCTAAAGCTATGGTTTACCAGATATCCTGGTACTTGTCCATGAATGACAGCCAGATGCAGAATTTCATGAGGCATTCTCTTGTAAACTGATACATATGAACTAGGGACATTCCTTGCCAAAATGAATAAATTTGGATTAAGAAAAATAAAAATAAAAGATCACTCAGCAAGCATTCAAACATATCCCAATATCAAATCCTAAGTTTGCCTACCCAACATCCTACAATTGCCTACCAAGATTTACCTAAACATACTACTATCGAATGAAATAAATTTGAGTCCATTGTAATATTAAATTAAAACATAAGCAATTAGGTTATTGAAAATTGATAGATTCATTATCCCTTCTACAATGAATTTTACTTCATGATTTAATGAAATGATTAAAAACTAGTGAATTCTAATCATATGCCTAATGATTTCAGTTGAATAGTCCACCAACAATACTAATTCATGTCCAATTTTACATTAATTTAGTATTCAATAGAGTGTCGCCAACAACAAAGATCCACCAATACACAGTATTTAGTCTATGCACTAAAGATCATATAGAATGAAATTAAAAAGGGGAAGGAGTAGAGTTAGAACTCAAATTGAAGCTTTTAAACTATAAATATGACCTGATAAAATATTAAACCGTAAATGAAAACCTTGGGTTGAACCTTAGTAACGAACAATCCAAAATTCCATAACCAAAACTCAAAGAAACCAAAATCTCCACTGACCAAATCCACCAAATCGAAGGCCCAATTTAAACAAACTCACAACCAACAACTCTTTTGATTTCTTTCTTTGACTTAAATGGGTGGGTAGATGATGGTGATGGTCATAGTTAATGGATATATCCGGTGAAGGTTTGCTTAGTGATGGAGGAAACTGATCTTGGGGTTCATCTCACTATAGCTCAATAATTTTTATTGGTGAGATCGAGCAATGATGGAGAGTGAAGGGCTTGATGAGTTTTCTGGTGGGGACAACTTTTGGGTCACTGGTTTTAGGAATTTTGAGGTGTTGATGGTCTGGTTCTCTAGTGTAGCCATACTATTAGGATGGTTTGCCTGTGGATATGTATTTTTGGCAATTGTTTTCCAAAAAATCAGAGCAACATGGGATATAGTTTCTCTCCCTGTTCCTTCATTTCTCCCTATTTTTTGATCCCATTTCCTACTATGTATTGTTATTGACTTATCCCTTTTTTGTGATGAAGGTGTGTGCATCTGTTGTTTTTTATAAAATATAAATTGAGGGAGATCAATTATCCTCCATTTCTCTCTTTTTGGTGTGTTGTATATATGATCCTTCCCTTTTTAAATTTTGCCTCTTTCTCTTTCTGTTATTGTTGTGATGTATATGATCCCCAAAAAATTTATAAAGGTGGGGTGGTAGAAAAAATATAAATCATAGTGAGGGAAGGGAATGAGTGGGGTAGGGGGATGGGCAAGGTAACATGTCAAATTTTGATAGGATGAGCTGTATGTGAAAATATTAGGTGGTTATATTGTAAGGGGTTGTAATTTTTGTCTTTTGTGGAGGAATTATTGGATAAGGTAAGGTTGCATGGTAAGAATGGGTTAAATTGGTGGTATAATTTAACTATAGTGTGCACACGAGTATCATATAAAAGCAAGATTTGGTGGACAAGATAAAAAAATAAACATAAACCAAAATTAAAGAGTATTTTTAGACCTATAAAATCACACCAAATAGCATGATTTTATTTCTCACATTGTTTTGGATTTCTTTTCACTTTTTTTTTTTTATAAATAATGCTAATTAAATTAACTCCATAAAACTTGAAATGCGAATTTGGGAGGGTCAAAATTATGTGTCTACATCATGCCCCTCTTTGACTGTAAACACAAAGTGTTTCCAGACAAAGAAGTAGATAACGAGATAAAATTTGACCCAACCATTATTCAAAAGAAGAAAAAAGAAAGATAGAGTACGACCAAGTCTTAATTTTTGATATCCTACCTATCTCGAGTTATGAAGAAATCAGGTCATATATAGTTTAAGGAGTTGGAAAGGAGAGGGAATATGTTGAGGTGGAGAGTTGGGTGAGGTTCTATTTTGTGGCTCCTGTCATTATATCAAAATGAAAACTAAATGTTAAATAAGAAAATGAAATTATACTATCTTATCTATGAAACTTCTTTTGAATGTTGACTTGAGTCTTTAATGCTTTCTCAAGTAATAAGATATCTATTTTCTTTGGGTTAAACTTGAAATGAAATTCTTTCTCCATGCAAACTTTTGGTATTGAAGATGAACTTAAAATTGACCTAGTTCTTCAAGCGAGGCTCTTGACCTTGAACTGGATAATTTTCACCCTATTATTCGGGAAAGCTCCTGAATTTGAGATTGAAAGTTTTCACCCTAATCTCCAGGCAGGCTCTTAAACTTAAAATTGAAAGTCTTTACCCTATTCTCCAGGCAGGCTCCCAAACTTGAAATTTAAAATCTTCACCTTACTCTTGTGGTGGGTTCCTGAACTTGGAAAAATCTTCACCCTATTCTCCAAATGGACTCCTAATCTGATAAATGAAAATCTTCACCCTCTTCTCTAGGTGGGCTTCTGACTTTCAATTTAATACTGTCACCCTATTCTTCAGGTAGGCTCTTGACTTGCAATTGATAATATTCATCTTATTCTCTAGGTGGGCTCCTGACTTGCAATATAAAATCTTTACCCTATTCTCCAGGTAGGCTACTGAACTTGTAATTTAAAAATATTCACCATATTCTTTAGGTGGGTTCATGAACTTGCAATTTAAAAATCTTCACCCAATTTTCCAGGCGGGCTCCTAATTTGTAATTTAAAATCTACACCCTGAACTTGCAATTTAAAAATCTTCACCCTATTCTCTAAGTGATCTCCCGACTTGTAATTTAAAATTTTAACCCTATTAAGCTGGTGGGATGATGATTTGCAATTGAAAATCTTCACTCTATTCTCTGTGGGAGCTCTTGACCTTTCAATTTTAAAATCTTCAGCCTATTCTCTAGGTGGGCTCCTCACTTCTAATTTAAAATTTTCACCCTATTCTCCAGACCGAATGCTTACTTGCAATTTAACATCTTCACCCTATTCTCCAGGTGGGCTCCTAAACTTGCAATCTAAAACTCTTCACCATATTCTCCAGTAAGGTCATGAACAGAAAGTAAAGTTCCATTTTTTAGGAGGTCCCTAAATAGAAAGCAACATCCCATTTTAAAGTATTTTCCTAAACAAAAAGTAAAGTCATATTTTTTAGAGGGTCCTAAATAAAATGTTAATTCCCATTTTTCAGAAGGATCGTAATAAAATTAAGGTCCCATTTTCCAGAAAGGTCTTGAATAGAAAGTAAAGTCTTAGACAAAACGAACAAAACTTTCTTCTCTAGCTTATCATCAGAAGAAAAAATATTTGTGAATGTAAAAACAATTCATAACTACTTCCAAGATGCATAATGCAAAGGTGAATCAAGACTCTAACCAGTAAATGCATATCTTAAGGGTAAAACTGGATACTAAGAATCAGAAGTACGTCTTTTAAGAGTTAAAGTGAGAGAATCTAACTAAAAGTGCATCTTTTAGGATTAAATGTTCATAGTAGGAAGTGTACCTCATATCCATGAAACATAAAATGCCCAATTTAAAAAGTGTGTTTCTTAGGAGTACAAAATAATGAGTTTTACCATAATTATGAATACCATACCTGTATCGTGTAGGATCTCCAACCTTTAAGAACATCGTGATTAAGACAACTGCCTTTTGAAAGTCAGTAATATTGCCTCTTGCATTTTCAAAAGTGAGGAATTGAAACTTGTGAGATTTAGGCTTTAAAGTCCTTGATTTAAGGGTAACGTGTGTTTCTGTTTCATACAAAGAAAACTTGTGAGTTTAAAAACATGGTGGTTGGTTTGTGGCATTAGCTTTTAAGTTGATTACTCTTGCATTTATCTTATTTAACTTGCTTCAAACTCTTGGCATATTTTATTGACTTGTTGTACCATTGATCCAAACTTAGACTATTAAGAGTAACTCTAAACCAACATAGTATCTCGGTACCATGACATCTCCAAACTAAACTCTACTGCATCTTTGCATCATCATGAGTTCATAAGTTGTCAGCTAGTGAAAATGATTTGAATACTTTGTTTAATTTTGAATCGTGTTGTCTTTATGTGTTTGATTTTTGTCTTCCTTTGTGCAATTACAGAAATTGGTAACAAGTTTTGGAATCTTTTCTCACTTATTTTGACATTGACTTAACTCAAAGGCATGAGAAAAATGATTGATTTTTCATTTGGATAACAGACTCAAGAGAACAAAAATAGAAATATAGAGAAAGAAGAAAATACAACGAATCTCCCCTTTTTGAAAACAAAGAAAAGAAGAACTTATTTGAGTATGAAAGTTGATCTAATGATTATTAAATGAATTTTGGATTACGATGCCTTATCTTTCCACCCAAACTTTTCACCAATTGTTGTTGAGTTAATGAACCTAAAACTGAGTTGATTCCTTAAGCCTATTGCACTCATAGACCTCATTCGGTTAGTGATGCCCTAAAGTGTTATTTCCAACTAGCCTCTCTAATTTTTATTTCTCTCGAATCACTGTTGAGTTACAGTGTATGTAAGGATTCTTACCAATAAGACTCTCTCAGTTTTTCTCTTAGCTCACCATTTTCTTATGATACCCAGTTATCTACCTAAAATACTGCTCAAGTGGCTTAATAGAGGTTGTATGTGACTCTATCTTTTGGATCAAACCTAAAGAGTTTTCCTTGATTTCTCTGAGGCAGTTGTCTTAGCTCTAAAACCCCTTAAATAATTTTGCAAACAAAGCTTCCATCCTTGAGTTTTCTAAATAAGCATCTCAATTCCTTGGCCGAACAGAAAGACCATCCTTTTTCTTACAGTCATTTTTCCTTCTCCAGTCACCATCACACTTTCTACTCTTGTACCTAGACCTATTATAGTTGTCTCCATAATAGTTTCAACCTTGATTCCCTGTAACGACCCAAAATTGCCTCCTGGGATATCACGCGGTGCTTAAGGCTACAAGTATCCCTAAGCTAACCCGTTGAGCCTGTTTCTACTAATAATACTCATTTCAAGCTAAAATAATTCAAACACTAGCATAGTCATATCATATTAAAGGATATATAGAGAAAATACTTGGTCCAAACGACCATAATACTGGTATTCTCAAGACAATCATAATCTGATTAGTCTGACAAGCCTCTACTAATCCATGAACTAGAGAGCCATTGGGACAGGTCCCCAACTGACTTAAAATGAATTGAAAGTAAAAACATAGTCTCTCAAATACAGAAATGTCTGAAGATAGGTCCTCGAACCATGAGGACTCACCACTATAGAAATGTAGACAGAGGTACTCGCAAGTCATTGACGAGGCTGTGACTGAGCACCTGAACCTACATTATAAGAAAATGTAGTACATAGACGTATATGTAGATAAGCACTTGGCAATGTACAAAGTATGTGGGGGTGCATGCATTTATATAAAACAAAATCAATACTCTTTAATCAAATCATGCATGCAATAAGTAATGACTCATATGGCTTGAATAAGTATAAAATTTAAAACTCACGAATCATGTAGAATGGAGCATGTAACATAAAACTCGTAAGTCATCATAGTTTAACTTTGAAATAGGTAATATTCTCTTATTCTCACTACCCATAGGCTAAAGGAAAATTTAAAAAATACTTTCAACTCATTCATATGTCTCATGGAGAGCAAAACTTCTTTAATTCTCAAGAACTCATAACTCTTTTGAACTCAAGTACTTGGAATTGAAAATAATATAACTTTGAAACATACTTGAAGGCATTTCATTCACTTTAGGAAATATCTCATTTCAAGCTTTAGGAAAAATACTTATATCAAGGGAAAATACTTTAGTCTTAAGGAGAAAATCTACAACTTTACTATTAGGAAAACAACTTGTATCAAGGGAGGTTCTCTTAACTGACCTAAACCATGGGAGCTACATGGAGTCCAACATTTTGTCCTTCTAAGAAAGAGACCTCACGTTGGGGAGAGGCATCATACTCTTACCAAGGAGTATAACCTCAACTCGGTGATTACTTATCTCAGACTCAGGCCAAATATCTCGGCCTTAGGCCTAACAATCATCTCAACCTTAGGCCCAACCTACGGTGGCACGTAGTTCTGGGGTAAGAAACTGTGGTAACTTACCCAACTCGGTGCTAAATACTACAACCTTTAGTTTGTATCGCTCATCTCATGAAAATCTACTATAGAAAATAGTCTCATGGTTCATCAAGAACCCAACAATTAAATTTGTAATCTCATGTAGTAAAGTGGATTTCAAAACTCCATGATCATTAGGTCAAAACATTTCTCAAAAATCTCAGAATACTCAAATCATGGGTGCTTATAGAATAAAAGTTCATAAGATCTCAAGTCTCAAGTAGGGCTTAATAACCCATAATTCAATCTCAAGTTGAAACTCATCAAAAGCATAATAGATAGTATATAGATTCATAACTCATGTAGAAATCGGGAAATTTCATCAATTTGTCTCAAAATCTCAACATACTCATATACTTCAATATCTCAAACATTTCAACTATTAATTTCTCAATGTTTAAAATTATGGGATATAGATCCATCTGCAATTTCTCAATAAAACATGTGAAAATCATGCCATTAGACTCTCAATTCATGGGAAGCATCAAAATATTGCAATCAATAATAATGGGTGAAAAACCCTAATTCAAATTCACGTAAAATCTCATAGATTGCAGAAAATCATTGTTTAAATAAGCCTTTGGTAACAAGGATGAAAGGATTACCCTTGTTCAAAACCCCACATACCTTAGATTATGAAATTGGATGAACAAGCTTGCTTTAAACTCTTGTTCTTACTCTTGAGAAAGGGTTTTTACAACCTTTGAACTTGGGGAACTCAAATCTCAACTCAATTTGTAGAATCCATGGTGAGTTCTTGGATTTCTTGGAGAAGGATTTTAGATTTGCTCTTGAGGGAGAAACCCTAGTCTTTGGATGTTTTGGGAGATAATGAGACTATCAAGTTTATTTGAAAAATATCTGAGGGTTAAAAGGGAAAAGACCCAAAATCCCCTTTTAAAAAGGACTTAAAATTACTAAACGGAGTCTGCAATGCTCGGAGCGATGGTCCGTCGCAAGTTCGACGGTCCGTCGGGTCATCCGTCGTACGATGACTGAAAAAGGGACACACTGTGTTGATGTGATGGTCGGATCAATGGTCCATCACAGGTCCGATGGTACATTCGATCATCCATCACACGATAGCCAGGATGAGACCATACTTCCTTAGTGGCAATGATCTTAGTGATGGTCCATCGCAGCCTTGACGGTCCGTCGCCCTGGCCGTCGCACTTGGGCCAGGAAAGGGAGTTTTTGCCTTGGTCATGATGGTCCGTCATAGACTCGATGGTCCGTCAGATCGTCCGTCGCACCTGGGTGGTTTTGATAACTCTCAGTAAAATGGTCATAACTTCTCACCTCGATACTGAATTTGGATGAAATTGGTATGGTTGGAAAGTTAATTCAATTTCCTACATAACAAAAAGTCAAATTCAAGAAAATTCTATATGTTTTAAACACCAATCACTTGGGAAGTCTCTTCTCAATCTTTTAGGGATAAAATTACACTTCACTTGACATGCCCTAAGGCTCAGACTATGAGGGAACTTTGTGGGGTCTTACATTCCCTCAGCTCGAGTTCTAATTGAATTGATTATAAACTTGGCCCATGGATCAAAATCCCATCACTTACTATCAAGACACTTCACCTCTTCCTCATAATTAGAATTTTCATATCTAGATGTCTTAATTCATGCCCCAAAAATATTGCACGCCTATGGAACCTCTTGTTCCACTCTCATCTAGTACTTTTTTGCTTATTGGATGCTCTAATTACATAAGTACCAACTGATCTATTGTTTTAGTGATCCAAAATAAGATTTTAGAATCATGCTCCCACCATAAAGTCTCCACCAGTTAAAGTTATAGCTACAACCTTAGTATTAGCACTCAAGGCTCTATAGAATATCTCATGAAAGCTTCTACACATAATTCTATGATTTGGAATATTTTATTGCTTTTTATTAAACCTCAACCATGTGTTGTATAGTGCTCTAAATTCAACTGTCAGAAGTTATAAATCTCATATTTCAATTGTAACAATCTAGAGGAAAGGAAAAATTGGTCCAAAAATATAGACCTCAACTCCTTTTACGTAGTGATAGATCCACTGGGAAACTCACCTAGCCATAAATTAGCTTGCTCAATCAGAGAAAATGGGAATAATCTCAGTTGTATAGCCTCCTAACTTACTCTAGGCAGATTATATAAAGTGTATATCCCTATGAAATTCATAATATATATGTTTCTGTCATCATTAAGCAAGCTATCAAACACCCCATTCAAATTCAATAGTTGGATCATTACACTTGTGATATCAAACTAAATCCCTTGAGGCAGTTCTGGAGGAATGATTGCACCTATTTCAACTGGCTCAGCATACCCTAAATATTCTTTTAGATCATTATAAAATGACCGATATTGCTAGATGGGATGTTGTCCCTTATTTCTTCTCAATCTGTCCCTCGCATCAAGTGCAGCTAGATGATCTTCCTCTTCTTGTTGTACCCTTTATTCCCTAGCTGTTAGTTAAAAAGCTGCCCGCCTAGTATTTTCTTCAGCCATTAAGTGAGTAGAACTTGCTCTGTAGTTTTTAACCACCATGCTGAATTAGATGATTCAATGTTACTGGGTCATTTTAGCCCCTTTAAGTAGGGCTCCTTGATTATGAACTTCTTCTCTCTCCATCTTTTGATTTTGTCTCAATATTCTCTCATGTTTGGGATCAAATGAAATCAAAGGATTTTCTTGAATTTGAGTACTGGGCATACACGGATGTGTTCCCTATAAATAGTAGAAAAATAAAATCAGAAAATGAATCCAACAACCCTACAAACACAATAATTCACCCCCATAGTCGTAATCCCTGAAAACAATGTAAAAATTTGATGTCCCCCCAATTACACCACCCATAAGTATAAGTGATCAATGATTAAATATAGAACCTAACAAGTTGGGATTTATCCCATAGGGAATAAGATAAGATTTGATTATGTATTTGCCTTAGTAATTGATAAATAAGTAAAATAGGGTGTTTTGTGAAATAAAGTAGCAGTAGTAATGAATTTTGATTTGTTGGATTTGTAATTAGTATGAGAAAGACACCAGGATTATGTACCCTGATAACATCATAAATCTGTAGGTTATCCATACTCTAGTAATCTCCTATGGTATTCGATATGAAGAATCGATAGGCTATGTATCATCTAATTGATTATGTTATGCCCTTTGTGGATGAATATCCCAAAGCACAAAAGTTAATATGTCTTGAGTGTTGCAGTGTTGACCCCTATCTATGATTTTTGAATATAGTCTTTCCTATCTATCATCTCAAGGCTAATTAAATGAAGATAACTTTAGTTTTTATTAGTGTTCACTATTCCAATTCAACTACCGTTGCTATGGTGCGGGGTAGAGATAGGATAAGTACCAATGCACGCACTCTTTAAAACACAATCAAATTAAAAGAAACAACAATACATGCCCAAATACCCTTATGAATCACCTTGTACTTTGAATACTACGTTATGGTTTCCACAATCCTAGTTGTGGTGTTTAGCTACTTATAATTGCAAAAGCACAAGAAGCATATTGATAAGAAAGCATAATTATGTACTTATAATAATAATATAAAAAAGAATAATCATTCACTTACAATAATAATAAAAAAAACTCCAAAATCTCAAATTGAATTAACCTTAAAAATCAATGTTAATAATTCCAAGATCAAGAATACGCCTAAAAATCTCAAAGTAATGTAATAGTGCATAAAATAATCATAAAACCCAATGGAATTATTTGCAGATACAAAAAATATCTTATCCTATACTGTGTAGAGAAATAGTTCAACAACTTCCTACGAATCACAGACAGTAGTCGTGAATTAGTCTATAAGTCGTAGGTCTCTCTCATGGAAATAAGACTTTTAAGTACCTTCTCTGTAGCTGGTTCATGCTTGTAAGCCATGGATCATAGGTGCAATTCATGAATTTTAGGTTCCTTCCATAAAAGTTAGACTCTATCATCATCTGCATGTTCTCAGTCATGACTTAAATCTACAAGTCGTGGATCAAGAGCATGAATTGTGGGTCTAAGCTGTAGAACTCAGACTTATCCTTCATCCTTAGAACTCTATTCATGATTGTACTCCATGGATCATGGGTCTAATTCATGAGTTGTATACCGCACCCATGGAACTTCATCTTCTTTCTTAGTAAATTTTCATCCTTTTTCCTCAGCTTTGCCTCTGAATCCTATTTTCCTGCACAACACACAAAAACACATTATACCCAACAAAACTACCTAAGTTTCTTCATGTTTTCCTTATAAGCATCAAAAGTTCCATGAAATTATGGAACATCAATAGTCATGTATGACATGAAAAATATAATTTAGATGTAAGCTCCTTTATTTAGCATCATTATAATGATAAGACAATTTAATGCTCAATTAAGGCCTATAATATCAAGTCAAGCCTCCACTCGAGTATCACGATAATAATAAAGTGATTAATATATAAATAAAGACAATAATATCTATTAAAGATCATACCCAGGCATTGTACTAATAATAATAATCTTTCAAGCCAATAACAATATTTACATAATCATCATTCGGGCAACACAAATTTATTAAAGAATCCAACAACATAATATAGTGAAACCTACCCGAGTTGACCTTATTCCATATGATATGTCTCATATTTCTCCAAAGATAACATTATTAAACTAAATACCTAAAAGGAGACTATGCTAGTTAACAATATGCTCTAATGAGAAGTACTAAACCTCAATAATCACCTCAACTATTACACGTCCATTTATACCATAGGTATTTCTAAACCTCAATAGGCCCATTAAAACAAGAATAAGAATAACAATATAATTATAGCCTAAAAGTTCACTAAACCTTGGTCATCACTAAATTCCATTAAACACAATTTAGCTTTAAAATAGGTATCCACTATCAATTATTCAAGGTCAATAAGCCAACTGTCTACAATATATTCTAAGCAATAATCATAAGTGGTTAGAATAGCTAAGATAAACCATTTTATAACTACAATCCATCAATTGAATATAGTACCTATGAATAAGCTTTATATTTCATCTAAGTGAAATACCCAATCCTAAGCAATTTACAAAACACAAACAAATAGGCATAAAATACATAAGTACCTAAAAAAAAGTCAATATACATCTCAACTTGCCTTTAAAAAAGACATTGAAAGTCGAACGCAGTCTGAAGCATGAACCAGAAGCTCTACTCCCTTAAATCACCTCCAAACACGACAAATCTATCCAAATATGATATTGACAAGTCAAAAAGGGTCTCTTAATATCCATATCAATATATTTTGATTTTTGGTTTAAACTCATTTTGAAAATCAGTTCAAAAAATACAAGGGTAAAATTGAGATTTTATTGAAGAATTATGTTCCCCATATATAAAATAGTCTAAATTTGACAACCTAACAAAAAATAAGTTGGAATAAATAAATAAAAAACTCATTTCAAAATTTACCAGATAAATCTCACAAAATCAAGTTTAAAATCAATGTTTTGAAGATAGATTTGTAAAGAAATTAGTAGAAAATAATAAATACAAGTACTGGAAATTATCAACATGAAATTTAGTGAAAACCCTCTTTGAAATTGCCTCCACCCAACTCTCTAGGTCCAAAAATAGAGAAATAGATTTGAGTCAAGAAGGAGATTTTGAATCTTCAAGGAAATTAAATGCCCTTTGCAAACGTGAGCCCTAGGCCATTAATGTGAACAGGAAAATTAAACCGAGTCATGTATTCACATTCAAATATTCACGAATGTGATGAAGATTAACACAAATCCAAATCATTCAATCCTTTGGGAACATAGTTAAGACCCCGTGATCGCGATGAATAAGAAAGACCACCTTTTTTGAATGCGGTCCTACCATTGTGTTTGTAATGAATACTATTTTTCTTCTCAAGGAATATGTCCAAAAACCTATGAACACAAAGAAGGTATGTTGCTTGCACCAAAATAGCAGCATCAATAAAATTTAATGTTTAAAAACTCTCCGAATAGACCCTCAATGGTCCCATAAAAACAAACCAATTATTCTACTAGGCTAAGTTTGACATTTTAAACACAATGAAATCATCAAATTTTTGAAAAGATATTGTTTACAATAAATTATCCCCCAGGACCCCCTTTAAGTCAAATTTAAAGTTTCTATTTATGAGGTCAAAATGCAGAATAAAGGCTTAGGGCCCAAAATAACCATTACTTACTCAAAATTGACATTTTAGATCTAACGAAACTGTTTGAATTACCATTCAAATCTCAGATAACTTAACCGAACAAACCGCTGCTTAAATAGAGGCTAGTGACCTCTACTTATATAGAGGATATGTCACTTAAGAGATGCTCTATCACGTAAGCTATGGAATCAAAGTATATAACTCCCTTCTCCATTTTCTTTTAATTTATTTCCTACTCTATTTTCTCTATTATTGAGACATCTAAGGTCAAAAATCATTGAGGGTCCTCAATTTAGGCTAGGGATACTGGTAAATTGTTCCTTGATAATATTCCCTTCATGAACTCATAATTTTTCAGCTTTAATTCTATTTAATTCTCTAGTTTACATCTTATTTTATTAGGACTTTGGGAACTAATTTAAGCAAATTTTTGGGTTGGTCATGCTCAAAATTTGAACTTAATCCTTGTCCACGCGGGACATTACTATGAGACCAATTTCTAAATTTTATAAGCGAGCCCACAGTAACTTAATTTTTTATCCAAGAGTGCAAATTCATCATATGAATATCGTTCTTCTTGTAGTAATATATAGAACATTATTTTAGTAGCATGATAGCAGTCGAATACTTTTGGAAAGGGAAAAGATCTAATTTAGTGAGTTATGAGCGCGCTCGTCGAGGGCTAGGTAGGTTATGACGACTACTGTATCACCCTACATTTTTGGGCTAGTCTTTGAATCGTCGTTACTACGTGTATAATTTATAATCCAAATGATTTCTATGTGAATATAAGTTTTATGAATTTTATCCTCGTGTTTTATGTGCTTTCTAGGTGAAAAATATTTATAAGAAGCACTAAGAACAAAGTTGAGCTTAGAGCCTTTGAGTCGTCCAAAGTTTGGTATTCAATTCCACAAGAGTCTACTTTAAACGTGTTTAACTATTTATATAAATATAATTTTTTAGTTTAAGACACCCTAAATTGTAGATAATTGAATTAGCTTTTCAACGATACCAATTTTGCCTTAATTTGATACCCGAGCAAAAAGTTATGGTATTTTTCGTGTAAGGCAGTAACCCCGCGCGATGGGACGAGATGCGATGGTCCTCGACGCAATGAGTGACACAACATGATGACCAATGCAATACAAAGATTCACATGCTATTTCAGTTCCTAAAGGATCTAGGGGCACTTTGGCCACTTTCCCTGACATAAATCAGCCCATAACACTTAATTTAAGACCCCAAAAGCATTATACATACTATTATTCATCTTTTATCTCAAAGAAAAACTCTATCCACCTTCCAAGAACACCAAATTAATTATCTTCTCTTCAAGAAAACCAAGAACTCAAGTTTTTCAATTCAAAAAAGCTTTCAAGGTGGTGTTTCTCCTTCAATATTAAAGCTTTAAGATATGTGGGAGTTCATCCATGGGTCTCCTTTCACCCATGGAGCCCAAAAGTCCTATTTTCAATTAAAGAATGAAATTTTATTCTTATTATGGTGTTTTGTATGTTCAAGAAAGATGCAGTTTCATGAGTTCATGGTGTTTTTAATTCAATTCAGTCCATATGTGATTCCATGCAAGATGTTGAATTTCTCATGCCGTAAATTTAAGTTTCCCATGTTTTATTCAAGTGAATTCCATGATAGACCTTAAATTGATGGTTTTTAGCAACATATGTATGCTTTAAATACATGTTTTCCACATGTTTGATGAAATTCCCATATCATGTTTAATCAATTTCAAGATGAATCCCCAATTTATAAATTTTTCCATGTAACTCTATTGTTCCCTCATGTTTAGGACATTCTTATATTCAAGCTATGATCTTTACATGTGATGAAATGCCCATGTCCTACTTCGAGTGAATTTTTTATAATTTCCCCAATTCACGAGTTTAGTTATGTAATCATGCTATGCTCCCATGTTTAAGATATTCCCTTGTTCAAGTTCATGATCCCCATGTGTTTGATAAATTTCCCTATGTTGGAGTATTAATCTCCATATGTTTGATGAAATGACCAAGTGATTGGTTTCTTTGAATAATGCTTTCTCATTATGGTTTTGTAGCTTTAGTATGTCCTATTGTTATTGTAATTGAGTCCTGGGAGTTATGAATACCCAAAATTTAGTAGTTTACCTAGTTTTCAATATCTACAGTATGATTTTAGTTATTCCATGAGTAATATCATTCAGTTAGTAATATGGTTAGTTGTGAGTCCAATTAAGCTTAGATCAGTCCAGTTTCAATTCCAGTATTAATTTACACATTAATAGTTACCTCAGAATCCGTATGCACTATTATTTTCAAAATACCATGACCTGAGCTTATCAATTATTAGTTATCAGTGAATGCACCAGTTGGTAATCCGAATCAGTCTAGTTGGGAGTAGGATTTAGCACCGAGCTAACCCAGGAATGAGGGCATCCTTGCCCGCATAGGGTTTGACCCTTAGTAATAATCCCTGAGTTATAGAACTACGTAGCCATTGTAGGTTTGAGATATCTTTTTTCCAGTTTAGGGTTGACATATATATCATGAATTTCCTGCCAGTATAGGGTTACTCTTTAGTCCTTTGAGACTTTATTTTAGTGGATCCATATAGACAATGGTAGTATCCGTGGCATGGTACTGATACCCTTCCAATTGGGGTTACAGGTTGGACCTCGATTTTCTCAAATTAAGATATATTGGTTAGATGATACCTCCCATAGTCTCAGTTCAGTATTCAGTTTTATAGTTTAGTTTCAGGTTTTCTTGACTAAGTGTACAGAATTTTAGACATTCGATTTTACATATTCTAGTTTTTCTGATTATAAATTATCTCAGTAGCATAATAGATATACACTTAGTCCTGCATTCCCAGATAATATAATTTTCATGCATTCCCACTCAATTAGCTCATGTTGTTCAATTAGTCCTTATCTCATATGCTTAGTATTCCATAGTTTTAGCTAGTTATTCAGACTAACTACCATTCAGTATTACATGATTGGTATTTTGTTATCAGCTATTCAGTGTCCAAATACCAGTAATCCATATTCATGTATCAGCTACTCAGCATATAGGTACTAGTTAACCCCTTTACTTAGAGTTCAATCTTCTTGTAACCCGGACATTAGATATTCAGTTAACCAGACCATCTTAGTGCATGTATGTTTGGTCCTACATGTTCATGTATCCATGCTTTACCGTATCCCAGCTCTATTTCTTATTCTTTAAAAGTAAATGTTTTAGGAAACTAAGTGTAGTGATTCACCATCTTACCAGATTATGTTTGTTGCTCATGCTTTTAAGATAATTTAGCTTTTAGTTTGTTCTAGCCTATTGGTGAATCTACTTACACTTAGCATACATGTTTTAAGATTCCGTCTGAAATAAGTTTTACTTATTGTATTCACCCTTGAATACTCAGTACATTCCATAAGTACGTCTATATATGTGTCTATGTGC
Source organism: Capsicum baccatum var. pendulum (assembly GCA_030864225.1). Taxonomy (NCBI): domain Eukaryota; kingdom Viridiplantae; phylum Streptophyta; class Magnoliopsida; order Solanales; family Solanaceae; genus Capsicum; species Capsicum baccatum. The sequence continues at coordinate 158,202,403 of CM061561.1, read as the reverse complement.
TACTTTATCTCATAATGTAGGTACTAGTTATAGACTACACATCATGATCAGACAGTTGTAGTTTCCAGCCAGCAGGTGAAGAGTTCTCTTGTTTTGGGAACTCCAGACACTTTTAGTTCATGTACAGTTCATTTATTTTTTATATGTATTGATTAGTGGTAGTTGGAGGCATGTCTCAACTATCTATAGTCTATATAGTATAGGCTTCATAGATGTCAGTCAGAGTTAGTCATGTAATTTCAGTTTCTTCTTTTAGATTTATAAGATTGTAAAGCTTTATTAGTTACATACTATTTTATATTTTTAGTATGATTATGTTTCTGCACAGCAGAGCTTGTTATTTAATGTATTAAAATTCAGTTGCTTAATAATATGCTAGTTCATGGGTTAACATGTGATCACTTGTGGTTCCAAGCACTGTGTGGCATTCAGGGTGTACTCCCGAGGCATTACAAACCTGGTATCAGAGCATAGAGTTTTAGTGTCTTAGGGTGTCTATGAAGCTATGTCTAGTACAGTCTTGTGGAATGGTACAGAGACGTTTGTACTTTTCTTCAAGAGGCTATAGGGAATTTAGGAAATGTTTCCCTTCTTTCATGTCTCAGATCATTCTATAGAAAGGTTCTCTAAGAAACTTACACAAATTCTCATCTCACTCTATTCATGCCATCTCTACCTTATTTTCGAGGTAACAGAAATAGTCAAACTCAAATTCCTACAGACAGAGTTTTCTCTGACAGTTATAGGATTGCACGCATGATTAAAATATCCCATTAGTTCCCTTATGTTCTAAACTTTCAAAATATTAATTCTTATTTATGAAAATCCTGCATTAAGCCAAAGTTAGATGTGCTTTTAGACCCCTTCTCATAATCCTTTGATAGAATATGATCTAGAGTTAGAATCATGATCCTAGAAGTTTAGCAGTGTTAGAGTTGGGATACTATTATCTAGATTGAGAAGATTATGTATTCATGGGGCTAGTTGCACGAAAAGTGAATTAGTAGGCTTGAATAGTGTATACAAGAATTTAAGTTTATTGGTTTGAAATTAAGTATGATGATGTGTGTATGATCTAGAGGTGTACCCAAGGTGATATGGGATTGTAGTACTTCTAAGGGTTTAAAGTGTGGGTTCTTAGATAGTACTCTTGAGTTGCTAAGTGTGAATAAAGCTAGTAATGTAGTATGTAATGTTCTTACCAAATAAATTATGGACTATAGAAAGTTTAGAGTTACAAAAAGGGTCCACAGACTTAAGATGATAGCTTTAGTCTAAGGGGGAGATGATAGAAAAAATAACCAAGTCAGGCTCTCAGATTCTAGTAGTAGTGCTAGCATGGGTAGAAGAGCAACAAGGGAGGATGTTTCACAACCTATTCTTATCTCAGTGCAAAGTTTTTCCGTCATCACGACATCTACTCATGCCTTGCATATCAGCATCATTATCACAGCTCATATTCATGCACTTCATAGAAAATTATATACGCTTCTAGTTATTAGTATGAGGAGTTCCGGTTCATTCAGCAGTATGAATTATGTTCCATGAAATCATGAACTCCAAACTCAAGTCATGCAGCTCATGACTCATGTACTCATTCTTTATAGAATGTTCATCTCCAGGTATTTATGGTACACTCCTAATGATCATCAAAATTCAGATTATTTCATGTATGTCCTCTGTTTAGCTCTCTTTGATAAATTCATGCTATTGATACTCTCTTCCTCAGGCCTCAGTTAAATGTAAAAGTTATCCTTTCATGTTTTAGGTCCTTATGTTCTAACCTTTAGAGAATATGAGAAAAATGCTTTTATGGTTGTTTGCCTACAAGTTCATGTGTGGTTATGAATATAGGCTTGAATGTCATATTGGTGTACAAGTGGAATGTATAGTTGAATATAATCTTTCAGTATAATTCAGTCTGTATAGCCAGCAATCCAGTCTAACAATTAGACAGACAAGTTCCTACAGTTTTTCATCTTTCAACCTAATCATACTATCCAGAATCTCATAAACATGACCATTCCAATAGGTAATTTATTTGCATCCATGTAAATTATAAATTAAGTTCAATTCATGCATCATATTTTAGATCCCAGATATTTAGTCATGATTCATTCCGTAAATTTCTATGCATTATCTCAGTCTTTCCTTAGTATTTTGACCAAGTCAGTATCATTCGGGGAACAAAGTATTCCAAGGGGGAGATGTATTGTAATACCCTGAGTATTCATATACTAAACCTTTTATTTTCTTCATGAAATAGGATCCATCTTAAAGTAATTGTTACTCATTAGTAGACTCTCTCATTTCTATCTCAACCTTATAATCATTCTTATGCCATTACATGTATTCAAGAAATTAGTTTAGTTCATGTATCATATTTTAGAATCAGGTATGCAATCATGTTCCAAGTCATGCATGTTTAGAATATGATCTTAGTTACCTTCATACAGTACTCTCAGTCTAACCAGTCTCATTCGAGGACGAATGTATGTAACGCCCTGTATTTTTGTGCTAGTCTTTGAACCATCGTTCCTACGTGTATAAGTTATAATCCAAATGATTTCCATATGAATCTAAGTTTCATGATTTTTATCCTCGCGTTTGATGTGATTTCTAGTTAAAAATGTTCATAAGAATCACTTAGAACAAAGTTGAACTTAGAGCCTTAGATTCATCCAAAGTTTGATATTCAATTCTACAAGGGTATACTTTGAATATGTATAAGTTTTTATATATGTAAAATTTTGCATCACAAGAGTTGCCAAATTATAGATAATTGAATTATCTTTCTAACGAGACCAATTTTTCCTTAATCTGATACCCGAACAAAGAGTTATGGCATTTTTTGTGTGACGCAGTAAGCCAAAGCGATTGGGATGCGGCGCGATGGTCTTTGACGAGATGGACAATGCAATACGAAGTTGTTTCACATGCTATTTCAGGTCCTAAAGGGTCTAGGGGCACTTTGATCACTTTTCCTCACCCAAATCCGCCCATAACACTTAATTTCAGCCCCCAAAAGCATTATATGCACTATTATTCATCTTTTCTCTCAAAGAAAAACCTTACCTAGCTCCCAAGAACACCAAATTAATTATCTTCTCTTCAATAAAAGCCAAGAACTCAAGTTTTCCAATTTAATAAAGCTTTCAAGGTTGTGTCTCTCCTTTAAAATTAAAGCTTTAAGGTATGTGGGAGTTGATCCATAGGTTTTCTTTCACCCATGGAGCCCAAAAACCCTCTTTTCAATTAAAGAATGAAATTTTGTTCTTACTTTGGAGTTTTGTATGTTCAAGAAAGATGCAGTTTCATGATTTCATAGTGTTTTTAATACAATTCAGTCTATGTGTTATTCCATGCAAGATGTTGAATTTCTCATGCCATGAATTTAAGTTTCCCATATTTTATTCAAGTGAATTCTATGATAGACCCTAAATTCATGATTTTTAGCAACATCCCAATGTTTCAAATTCATGTTTTACACATGTTTGATGAAATTTCCATATCATGTTTAATCAATTTCAAGATGAATCCACAAGTTATAAATTTTGCCATGTAACTCTATTGTTTCCTCGTGTTTAATACATTCTTATGTTCAAGCTATGATCTTTATATGTGATGAAATGTCCATGTCCTACTTCAAGCGAATTTCATGTAATTTCTCCAATTCACAATTTTAGTTATGTAATCATGCTTTGCTCCCATGTTTAAGATATTCCCATGTTCAAGTTCATGACCTCCATAAGTTTGATAAATTGCCCTATGTTGAAGTATTAATCTCCATATGTTTGATAAAATGCCCAAGTGATGGGTTTCTTTGAATAATGCTCTCTCATTATGGTTTTGAAGCTTTAGTATGTCCTATTATTATTGTTATCGAGTCCTGGGGTTATGAATACCCAAAATTTAGTTGTTTACCTAGTTTTTAGTATCTATAGTATGATTTTAGTTATTCCATGAGAAATATCATTCAATTAGTAATATAGTTAGTTGTGAGTCAAATTAAGCTTAACTCAATCCAGTTTTAATTCCAGTATCGATTTACACATTAATAGTCCCCTCATAATTCGTATGCCCTATTATTTTCAGAATACCATGACCTGAGCTTATCAGTTATTAGTTATCAGTGCATGTACCAGTTGGTAATCCGAGTCAGTCCAGTTAGGAGCAGGATTCAGCACCAAGCTAACCCAGGAATGGGGCATTCCTACCAGCACAGGGTTTGGCCCTTAGTAGTAATCCCTGAGTTATAGAACTACGTAGCTAGCGTAGGTTTGAGATATCTTTTTGCCAGTTTAGGGTTGACATATATATCATGAGGTTCCTGCCAGTATAGGGTTACTCTTTAGTCCTTTGGGAATTTATTTTAGTGGATCCACACAGCCAATGTTAGTACCCTGGCACAATACTGACACCCTTTTAACTGGGGTTACAGGTTGGACCCCGATTATCTCAGATTGGGGTATTTCAATTAGATGATTCCTCCCATAGTCTCAGTTCAGTATTCAGCTTCAGAGTTTAGTTTCTGGTTTGCTTGACTTAGTGTATAGAATTTCAGACACTCAATTTTATAGATTCTAGTTTTTCAGATTATAGATTATCTCAGTACCATAATAGATATACAATTAGTCCTGCATTCTTAGATAATACAATTTCCATACATTCCCACTCAATTAGCTCATGTTGTTCTATTAGTCCTTATCTCATATGCTCAGTATTCCATAGTTTCAACGAGTTATTCAGACTAACTATCATTCAGTATTATGTGATCAATATTCCGTTATTAGTTATTCAGTGTCTGAATTCTAGTAGTCCATATGCATATATCAGCTATTTAGTATATAGGTAATAGTTAACCCCTTTACTTAAAGTTTAATCATTTTGTAACCCGTACATCAGTTATTCAGTTAACCAGATTAACTCAGTACATGTATGTTTAGTCTTGCATGTTCATGTATCCATGCTTTATCGTATCCCTGCTTTAGTTCTATTTATTCTGCAAAAGTAAATTTTTTAAGAAACTAAGTGTAGTGATTCACCAGCTTACCAGATTATTTTTGTTGCTCATGCTTTTAAGATAATTCAGCTTTTAGTTTATTCCAGCCTATTAGTGAGTCTAATTACACTTAGCATGCATGTTTTAAGATTACATCTGAAATCAATTTTACTTATTGCGTTCACCTCTACATACTTAGTACATTCTAGAAGTACATCCACATATATATCTATCTACTACTTTGTCTCATAATGTAGGTACCAGTAAAACACTACGCATCATAATTAGACAGTTACAGTTTCCAGCCAGCAGGTGATAAGTTCTCTTGTTTTGGGAACTCCAGACAGTTTTTGTTCATGTACAGTTCATTTATTTTCCATATGTATTGATTAGTGGTAGTTGGAGGTATGTCCTAACTATCTATAGTCTGTGTAGTAGAGGCTTCATAGATGTCATTCAGAGCCAGTCATGTAATTTTAGTTTCTTCTTTTATATTTATAAGATTGTAAAACTTTATTAGTTACATACTGTTTCAGATTTTCAGTATGATTATGTTTCTGCACTGCAAAACTTGTTATTTAATGTATTAAAATTCAGTTGCTTAATAGTATGCCAGTTCATAGGTTAGCTTGGGATCACTTGTGGTTCTAATCACCGTGTGGCGTCCAGGGTGTACTCCCAGGGCGTTACACCTACTTTTAGACATGGCATGATAAAGGTACTTATATGATAAATTGCTAATTACTGGTTAAGTATTATTGCTCGGTAAGTTGTCTCTAGGTATGTCTTGATTTTATTAGTTGGTTTAGGTCCTTTAGAATAGAATTTCACTGAGAATTTTAGATGGTTGGCCTCAATCCTAGTTTAGGAAACTTCGTAGCTTTAGGAGTTCCAAGGGAAGCCTTAGATTAGGTTTGGGTAGTTTCTTGCTTTAAGTCAAATTTTTGGAGGACAATAATGGTAACTTCTAATTTGGTTAGGTATTATAGCTAGGGGGTTGTGGGTCAAGTTCATAATTAGTTTGGGAATACATCTCTATGTTAGTACTCCTATTGGGTAGAATAATCTAGTTACCTGGAGTCCTTACTTTATGGACTTGTATTATGTTGCTTTATTTATGCACATTATCCAGGTGTTTCCATGATTTATGGTTGGCATATTTTTAAAACATGGTCATGGACATCTAAAAGGGGAACTTTAGGAGTTTTCCACTATTCATTGATTCCTTAATATTAATTTCATTTGATAGTCGAGCATAGACCTGTTGAGAATCTAATTTGACTTAAAATATAGTCGATGAGTCTAATAAGGAACTAAATGAGTTATACTTGGTCAGTTGGACTTCTAAAAAGGAAAATGGACTATTAAAAGCCTCTGTTAAGTGCAAGTATCTACTGTTCAAGACTTGATTATGTCTGTCTAGGTACTTGCTATATTTTAAACGAATTCCCACCGAAAAGCCCAGTATAGCTTGAACACATGTACGCTTGATGCATTTTTTGTTTAAAAGCCTATGTCAAATCCAACAATGGTAAGTCTTGTGACTTCTTTATCTTTATAATCTCTTTTATTTGAACAATTATAGTTTTATTATCTATTGTTTGTGCCTTTCGGGCTGATGAGGGTCTGTCTGGGTTGTAATTAGATTTTATTATGTACCTTAGAGTCCTTATTCCATATCCTATTTAGTCTTATTAAGCCTTGTTTACTTTATATTCCTACTTTATTGTATTTATATCTTTTGTTCCATTTGACCTATGATACCTACTGAGTAGCATGTGTTTTGATACTTATACTACACTTTTACATCTTTTTCCCCTTATATAGATTCCAGTATGAGTTATCACCACAGACGTCTTCCTCATGCGAAGCATGTGATTAGAGATACCGAGTAAACTTTTATTCCTCGGAGTTGATCCACATCCCTATACTTTTTGTACTAGTCTTATTTTGTAAATTCAGAGATAATTTATATATATCGTATCTATTTAGTATCCCTTACATTTGTAGTGGCTCTTGTACCGACTGATACTAGATCTTTGGGGATCCATTTGTATATTTTATCCTTCTCTCTCTACTTATATATATATATATATATATATATATATATATATATATATATATATATATATATATATATATATATATATATATATATATATATATATATATATATATATATTCTGGTATTATTTATTATTAGACATTTTATTTAGTTATTTTATCTCACCTACTCACTTCTACCAATTTACTTATTATTTCAAGATATGGGGTTTGCTTACCTTGACCTGAGTGTTTGGGTCATGATAGATAGGATTTTGGTTGAGATTTTGATGAGCTTTTTGTTTTGGAAGGAGTTAAGGTTGGAATGGTTGGCTTTGATTAATATTTGATGATCCAAGTGATAGTTAGGAATTTTGTCAATTCCATTAGCTTTGAAACATAGCATGGTTCATTTGGATTCTAGTGTATTTGGTGTCGTCTTGAGAGTTTAGACGATATTTTGGAAGTTTAAGCTTAAGGGTTGACTTTACGTAACAATATATGATAATGACCTCCATCAGAAATTCTAATTGCACTATTAAGTCTTGAAATTAAAATAAGGTCTAGTAGCTTAGTCATATTATTTTGTGGGGTTTCAAATGCATTTTGAGGGTCCATCTGGGGGGGTTTGTACTTGGAAATTTTTGCTACTATATCAGATTTGTTGCAAGGAAACAATGCCTCACATTTACAAACGGTAAGCTTGGCCCTTCATTGCATTCATGATTGAGGCATCAGATTCGTGATGAGTAACTTTATTAAATGTAGGTCAAGGGGACTTCGTATTCATGTAGACTTGACCACATTCTCAATGAAACTAGTATGGTTCTATTGCATTTTTGACTAATCTTTCGCGTTCAGAAAGAAGGGTGTAACTTGGCAATTTTAAATATTTTCTTTTCATATTAAACTCCATTTTCACCACCTGGGACTTAAAGATTGTGATTTTGGGCAATATCAAAGAGATTTTAGATATTTTCATTTTTGGAGTAAGTTCTAAAGCTTAATTTTATCATTCCTATGATTTTTAGATTCAAATCCTTGTTTTTCAATCTTGAATTTTGGAATTTTATCGATAAAGCTAAACTATGGTATATTAAAATTTTCTAACTCAATTTCAAGCCCATTTTATTGGATTTCAGATTTGAACACCCTAATCTATGGATAACTTGATTTTTTAGTAAAATTCTTCTCTAATCCTTGTTGACCCGAGATCACTTTTTGGATTGGGTTTTGAACTCGGAATCAAAATCTATAAATTTAGGTATTATTAGCTTTTTTTTCTTACCTAGAACTCATATTTGAATAGATTAGACTCATTTAAAGGTGATTTAGAAGGGCAGATTTTTATGGTTTGATTTCACTGGGCTTTCTTAATGCATGTTGAGATAGTTTTTCGTCTCTCTTTTGAAATGATTATGTAATAGATGCTTGTAATGAGAGTACAGGGAATGGGCTCCCATATAAATGAAGTGACGACCACTTATGTGGGTAGTGGTGTTTTGTTAAACAATTTTTCTTTACTTTTTAGCTTGGTTCATGTGAATTAAGCTTATTGTGTGAAAAGTTGATTATGCTTTCACCAAAAAAAAAATGTTGATTATGCTAGTTGAGGATGATACCTGTGTGTATTGTGTATGTGTGTATATGTATGTATGTATATATATATAAAATCTATCTGTAATATATTAAAAGTGTGAAAACCCTAAAAAATGATTTAAACTTTTTGCCCTTCATTAAGAAAATCCACAATAGACAAAATCGTCTTTTTACTATTTTTTTAATATCTAAAATTTTAAATCAATTAAAATTTTGACTATTATTAGATTTTTCCTTATTTGAGTTATGTACTAATTCCTATTATTTTAGAATTTTAAGCTCAAATAAAAGTCTACTTATTTAATAAATTAAACCTACAACGTAATGGAGACAAACTTCCAACGTTTAATTTTTTTTTCCTTTTAGAAGAATGCATATTGAAGTTATTATTAATAAATAAGGCTATCATTATATAATTTTATTTTAATTTCCTAATATTTAGGCCAAATTTTGATTCTACTTGAAATAGATTTTCATACACAGTTTCATTTCATTCCAAAAATATAAAACAAAAAAACTTTATAAATAGAACAAAAAAACTTTATAAATAGAAAATATGTCTTTCAAATATATATATATATATATATATATATATATATATATATATATATATATATATATATATATATATATATATTATTACGTGTACTTTTTTTTCCTGCAAGGTATTCTCTTCCACATTTTGTTCTCATTCTTTGTTAATCTTTAACTGATGAGTTTTTTTTTCTTCTTTGCCTTTGAAATTTTATCTGTTTTATTACATTACTTTGTGTTTTTTTAATCTGAATCCTTGAACAAATAGAGTTCTTAATTGTTAATTTGTTTAAGATAGTTGTATTATATTATTATATGTCTTTTTTGATATGTTTAATACATATAGGTTTTTAGTTGGTTCATCAATGCAAATATTCATGTATGGAAATCCATGATTGAAGAAACTCATATGTTAAAGATAAAGGACTCGTGATAGATTGAAACTATGTAAATTGTGATCAACATTCAAGTAGTGTACGAAATATGGAATCAAGAAAATTTTTGAGGATAAAGAGTTAGAACCCCTGAAGCAAAAATGAAGGATCAGTGATGGGATTTGTACCTCACCAAACAAATGCACTTGAAATTGGAGGTAATATGTAAAAGTTTTGGACTATACTTTTCTCCCACAAATTCACAATGTAGTTCTTAAAAGTTTTGTTTTGGAGATATTATTCTCTCAATAATTTTTTTTATATTATTTTAATTTTTCGCTACGTAGGTAATTTGATTAAATCATATTAAAGTTTCATTTTTTAAAATTATAGTTTTCTTCTTTATCTAATTTTAATACATTAAAATTTACAATTATTAACTTTCGTATGATGACATCTTGTTTCAATTTTAATATTTTTTTGAATTTACAATTATATTTTTTGTTATAAGAGTGTTACTCGATGTTTAATATATATCCAATATTGCAATAGAAATTTTGTATAAAAACTTTAAAGTATGGTACTTATGTCTAAACGTTTTTCGAGCTTCCAAGACATATTTCTTTGTGCAAATAAAAAGTTATAAATAATCTGCCTTTAATTGTTAATTTGTTTAAAATAATTGTATTATATTAATTTGTTTAAAGTCATACATAATGTAGTTCGTATTTTCCTTTATGTTATTACATAAAATATTTTTTTGATATGTTTAATACTCATAGGTTTTTAATTGGTTCTTCAATGCACATGTTCTTGTATGGAAACCCAAGATTGAACAAATTCATATGCAAGAGATAAAGTCGTGAGCGATCAAATCGATATCAATCATGTTCATTGTGACCAACATTCGAATTGTGTACAAAAAATGAAATTTAAAAAAAAGTTTGAGGATAGACTGTCAGAATTCCTGAAGCAAACAAGGAAGATCGGTGATTGAATTTGTACCTTACCAAACAAATGCACTTGAAATTGGAGGTAACATGTAAAAGTCTTGAACTTATACTTTCTCCCACAAATTCACAATGTAGTTCTTAAAAATTTTATTTTGGGGATATTATTCTATCAATAAATTTTGTTCTTTGATATTAGTTTAATTTTCTGCTATGTAGATAACTTGATCAAATCATATTAAATATTATATTTTTTAAAAATTATATTTTTTTTCTTTATCCAATTTAACGAAATAAAAAAGTAAAACTTACAAGAAATAATTTACCTTAGGATACATATATACAATATTTTATTATAATTCACTTTAAAAATTTTAGGAGAGTGGCGGAAGGTGAAAAAACTAATCACTAAAATTATTATGTGTTGAAAAATATTTTATATATTGTTTGATATTATATATCTTCTTATATTTATACAAGTACCTAGCAATTTAGTTGATATCATGTAATATTTAATGGCTAGATACTTGAATTGATTAATGAGTAAAATATATGATTACTTGTGAATTTGAAGTGATGGAATTATAAAATTATAACAAATTTAGTTTAACATATTAATTGATTATTGAGAACTGTTAAAGATAATTTCTTATTTTATTAAGTTATATTGAATCAACACCATTCATATACGAAATATATTTTGTATTTAATAATTTTATTATAATATTTATATAAAAACTTTGGTAAGATAAATTTCAACTCTTTTAAATTTTGGAAATACTTTAACGTGATATATTAAAAGTGTGAAATCGTCTTTTTGTTAGCCTTTTCCTACAATTATTAGATCATCAAATTTTATAATGTTTAATTAAGAAATTCTAAAATATATGACAAAGAAGAATATATTTTAAAAATTAAAGATTCTTGAAAAAATATAATATGTGAAAATTATATGGTAAAATGTAAAAATGAAAAAATGACCAGCGTCTATTACTTGAAGAAGCTTTCTTTTCCTTACGTGAATAGACTTTTGAAATAGACATGATAATAAATATAGACTTCTAAATAAATGAAGGAGAATTGTAAAAGGACTCCAAAATTATAAGGAAAGGGGAGTTAAAATATATAGTAGGAGAAGGAATCAAGCTTTCGTTAGAAATTCAGCGCTTTACAGTTTTATATTTAAAAAAATTAAAACATTTGGAACATTGAGTATATAATAATTCCTATAAATATGGTTATTAAAATATATGAAAAAATTTTGATAAAACAAACATATGAAGAGAAATTAGATGACTATATTTGATATTATGAGAATCAAGAAAATAAAAATACGTAGGAAAGAGACATATATATATATATATATATATATATATATATATGTATATATATATATATATATATATATATATATATATATATATATATATATCATTTGTATGTGTTTTATATATATGAACAAAATTATTTATATAACACAAGAAACAAAGACAACATAAAAATCAATTTGAAACATATTAAAACAAGTAATATCTGAAGTCTGGAGTTTAATCAAAGTTATCTTGTACATTTTTCTTTTTTTACGTAATGAGTATTGATCTTTCTTTTGTTGAATCTGATTTATATTTGATGTAATCGTAATAGTATATCTAAATCTGAAAGAAAATAAGGATAATGATGGTTATGAGGAGGAGCTTCTCAACGATGAAAAGGTGATGAAAAATTAAATCCCTGATTTCGCTATAAAAGTCAATGGCGAGTTGTTAAATTCATCGATGTGTATTACTACTTGTTTCATATCTATTTGTATTTTACTATTTTGTTATGTATTACAAATAGCTTCTCTATCACAAAATGTAAGGATGAGATACGTGTAAATCATATCCTCTCCAAACTCCTCATGTGGAATTTCATTGATGTGTTGTTGTTCTTCTTATTACATTCAAATTAAAGATGTTAATATTTGCATTTATTTTAATACATTCAAATTAAAGATATTAATATTTGCATTTATTTTAATGTATATATTTTTTTCATTTAAATGAATATAATGTTATTGTAATCTTAATTACAAAATTATATACTTCATTCTTTTAGTATGTAATTTTTTATTTTGACACTTGCTACACGTGTAACAGACGTATTTTAAACTAGTATATATATGTGTATGTGTGTGTGTGTGTATGTGTATATATATGTATATATCATTGGGGTCGGAGTGGGCATCACATAGTATATGGACGTTGCTAGTACCCCATGGGTCCTTGCTAGATATAAAGGGAAACAAGTGTATACGAAACATATGCGTTGCATTAATACATTCATTCTTTGATTTAGATGGAATAATGTGTATTAGTCGAACTTGTGTTGTGACTAAAAGTTGTGAAACTACTATTTGATTCTACTTGTTTGGATTAATTCTTTTACAATGAGATGATTGTTATATGGATATTGTAGCCCAATATATCTGTTAGACGAGGGAAGTTTTTTTGAGTGCAGGTTTGTGGTTGTTTGGATGGTTGGTTTCGGTGTATTCTCTCCACAACTTTGAATCAGGATCAATCAACCATATTGCTGAGTACAAGTGGTTATTACTCACCCTTAAATTTCTTTTATGTAGGCATCAAGCCGGCAGTCCCTAGACATTGATTGTGGTTTCAATGATGAAATCTTTGGAGATTTGAGGTAGTTGCTGCTAATCTCATTAACTATTGAAATCTCCACTATCTTATCTTTATGCTTATCTTTTCAGATTTGAAATAGTATGGACTCTTTCATTATACTATATATTTAGAGTCTTGTACTACTTCTGACTTCTAAACCTAGGTTATTATTTTTTTTATTGTACTTATTTATTCATATATTTTGAGACTACTTGGATTTTATATTAATTTCCATTTCTTGTAATTACGTAATTGCATTTGGGTTGGTTTTGGTCTTACCTATCGCGGTGAGAGTGATAAATGTCATCATGGTCCCAATTTTGAGTAATGATAATTTGTATTCTGAAAAATCGAGAAGATACACCACTAATCGTTATCATCAATAAAATAAGAAAAATGGAATAAAATCCTTGTAATTTATTTGGAGATTAATTAAATTCTCACCAAAATTTTTTGGGTACAGTAATGCCACAACTCCAACTATGTCTCCACATATTTTCCTAACCAGAAGAAAAAATAATAACTAATATCCATGGTATATAATTTTTATTACGTGAAATGGCGCTAAGAGGTTGATGGTTAGTTTCATCTATCATCTTCTTCTTCCAGCAGCAGCTCTACAAAGAAGTGATGAAATATTTCTGAGTTTGTTGATGTTCTTCACTTACTTTTCATCTCAAATTTCTTCAACACTAATTTCTACCCCGAGAAATGAACGGGAAGATTAAGCTCAAGTAATTTTCGAGCTTTCTAAATCCAATCAAAAATTCATCATCTCCCTTAAATCGACGACGTTTGGTGTCATTGATGAAATTATCAACATGAAACCTGGTGCAGAACCTCCATTAATCAGCTGTGAAAATATAAAAAATAAAGAGTTTGGTTGTATTTTACGTAGACACTTCAAGTCTCACAAATGTCATAAAATTAACCCCATTTAATACTTCTTCAGCTCTCTATCTGCACAAATACTCAGTAATTAAGATATATGTCACGACCTTAGCTAGGGGCTAGTTGTGATGGATATCTCAAGCCCACCGTGGGATGGAGACCACTCCTAGCCTAAGCACCTGAGCACAACAAAATAATAGCAGAAGCAAATCAAACAAACATGATAGTAAGAAAAGTAAGTACCAAATGAGAACTAAGAGTCAAAAGCAATGTCTCACTCACACTTTGTCTACAAAAGCCTCTAAATACCAAAATATCAAACTAGGTTGGGACATGCCCCCAACCATGACAATGAAACTCTTCAATTCCCAACATATGAAAAGAAGCCTAATGAAATGGTAAAGCTTTCGATAAGATGGAGGCTCACCACTTTCAACAAATCAACAGGCCACTGCACCTCCTAACATTGCATAGGGGTAACAGAAAAGTATTCAAACCTTACATTTTGAAATGATGTAGATTCCTAGGATGGTCAGTGTGATAAGCATCGGCATGTAACTTGGGAAAAAGTGATAAAATAATGCCATGTCCAAAATCAATCAAAACCATATGTACAGTATCGTATATATATATATATATAAGATGTCGGGATAGGGTAAAGAGTCATAAACATGAGAGTTTAGAAAACCATTAACCTAGACTATGTAGCTCTATCCATCCTAAGGGCACCCACGGGCAATGTGGGTGCAACCCCCTACTAAAAGCCTCAGTGCATATAGACGCACGAACTAATGTAAAATCAAGGAAGGACCAAAGCCACGAAGGCTCCAACTATTCCAATAAAATATACATCTTATGAACCAAGCACACAATAAGATAGACCCCCATGCTGGGAAAGATGGTTTCCAATATCGGTTCCTCCGGGACTTCCACCTTCATGGCGAGATACACAATCCCCTTTAAGTCTAAATTAAAATCATTATGCACATAAACCCATCTGTTAACCGAGGAGTCATTTATTATGGCATTAACCATTATGGTATCGTCATACCAATTATGCTTGCAAGCCAATTTCGATTATGCCATTCCAAACCAATTAACCAATTTAACTACCAAGTTCTAATTTAAACCAAACCTTGGCCACCAAGGCTTTTCAAATCTATTTTTAAGTTCCATTAACCTTTTATGCAATGCAAGGTTATGCCATTCCAAACCAATTAACCAATTTAACTACCAAGTTCTAATTTAAACCAAACCTTGGCCACCAAGGCTTTTCAAATCTATTTTTAAGTTCCATTAAACTTTTATGCAATGCAAGGTTCCAAGAGCAAGTTAAATTATGCATATATCTATGTTTCCAAAACCAATTTCACAAACTGGGTTGAGGTTCATGTCAATTCCAAACCAAAATCCATGAATTTGGGAAAACCCATATTCCCCATTTTAATTCCCATAACCATGCACTAATTTAGTTCATAAACCATAAGATAAAGCATGAATGATAATTTCAAAGACATGAGAAAACAATCCAAGTAATAACCATTCAAATCCCTCAATCCAATTTCAAAATCCAACAATTAATTTCACATAAACAAAATAAGACATATGCCTTTATATAAAAATTAGGTTAGGGAGGAGAGACATGCTAAATACCAAGAAATTTGGAGAGAAAAACATCAATGGAAGCCTAAATGATTAATTCTTTGAAACCCTAGCTATCTCTTGACTTTGGAAGTTTGAGAGGGGAGAATTGTGTTTTGATTTTGATAAAATATGAAAAAGGGATCCCTAAAGTGTTTTTAAGTCATAGGAATAGTGTAAAGAAAGGAAAAGACCAAAATAACCTTAATTAAAATTTGCAGGAAAACTACTCTCAGTCGCGGCGACTCAGGTAACGACTCATGAGGTTTAACCTCAAGTCATCACCTAGACTCATTACGTAAGGGTAAAATTCCTAACCCTCTATTGTTATTATCATGAGTCCCTCACCACAGCTCATTACCTGACCCTACACCTTGTGATAAAGAGTCGTGGTCAAGGCTAAATTTCTTGGGCATCACATTGGTGGGACAATGAGTCCCATCCTATGACTCGTGATGAGTGACAATGACTCATCAATTGAGTCATGATCTAGGCAGTGTTGTCAGCACTCAATAATTTTAGAGTCTAAAAACCTGGGGTATTACATTACCCCCAGGTTCATTCATACCCAAATAAGGAGTTAGGGCATCCCTTGGCACGAAAATAAGAAATAATACACACATAACCAAATGACAAATTCTAAATACCACAAGGAGAATCAAAACCATACCTAAAGCATTTCCATCTAAGGTTGGGAACCAGAATGGATACTTGACCTTCATATCTTCCTTAGCTTCCCATATTGCTTCTTCCACCTTTTGATTCCTCCAAAGAACCTTTATCGAAGCCACATTCTTAGTTCTTAATTGATGTACTTGCCTATCCACTATCATTACAAAGACCTCCTCATAAGATATCGAATCTAAAATACCAACATCCTCCACAGGGAAAATCAATGAAGGGTTACCCTCATACTTTTTCAACATTGACATGTGGAAAACTGGATGAATAAAACCCAAAATCATAGGTAAATCTAACTCAGAAACAACATTCCCAATCCTCCTCACAACCTTATAAACCAACATGATGGGGACTAAGCTTCCCCTTCTTCCCAAATCTGATAATCTCTTTAATAGGAGAAACATTCAAGAACACCCAGTCACTAACCTCAAATTCCAAATCTCTTTGCCTCACATCCGCATAAGACTTTGGGCGACATTGAGCAATCTTAAGCCTTTCTCTAACCACCTTCACCTTCTACATAGCTTGGTGAACCATGTCAGGACCAAACTACGTAGCCTCTCCAACCTAAAACCATCCAATAGCAGACCTTCACCTCCTACCAAAAAGAGCCTAAAAAATCCATTGGAATACTTGAATGATAATTATTACTGTATGTATATTTAATGAGATACAAATGATCAGTCTAACTTTCTTTAAAATTAATAACACAGGACCTTAGCATATCCTACAATATCTGAATTATCTGTTCCACTTGTGTATCCATTTGAAGGTGGAAAGCGGTGCTAAGGTTCACCTGAGTACCCAAATCTTTCTAAAATGTATGCCAAAATTGAGAAGAGAACGGTGTACCTTAGTCTAAAATGATTGATACCGATGCACCATGTAATTTAACAATTTCTTGAATGAATAACTTAGTATAATCCTCGCAGAAGTAGTTAGTCCTTATAGAAAAGAATTGAGCACACTTGGTCATCTTATCCACAATAACCCAGATTGAATTACAATGATTAAGTGATTGTGAAAGATACATAATAAAATCCCTATTAATCATCTCCCACTTCCACATCTGAAACTCTAGCTCTTGAGACATGTCACCAGGTGTTAAGTATTCTATCTTAACTTGCAGATAGACCATACACTTGGTAACAAAATTTTCCATATCCCTCTTCATGTTATTACACTAATAAATTTCCATCAAGTTGTGGTATATCTTAGTCAAACCCTGATGAATTATATATCTAGACTAATGAGCCTCAATTAAAATCTTTTCTTGCAGCCCCTTAATATTAGGAACATACAATCTACCTTGTTACCTCAAAATGCAAGATTCCCCAATCTCGAATGCCATAACCTTTTGTTGATCAAAATCATCCTTAATCTACATAAGTATGAGATCCAAAGCCTGCTTCTCCTTCACCTCATCACCAAGAGATGATTTCACCACCTCTTGTACAATTATTCTCCCATCCTCAGAGTCTAAGAGACAAACTCCTAAGTTAGTAAACCAGTAGATGTCCTTAACCAATACTCTCTTCTCTTCATCCATATGCGATAAGCTCCCTATAGATAACTTGCTAAGAGAATCAATAATAATATTAGCTTTACTTAGGTGGTAATAAAGGCTCATGTCATAATCCTTGAGCAATTCGAGCCACCGCCTCTACTTGGGATAAAACTCTTTCTAGGTGAACACATATTGGAAGCTTTTATGATCTAAATAGATATTTGCATGCATCCTATATGGATAATGGCACTAAATCTTCAAAGCAAAAACCACAGCCGCTAACTCTAAATCATGAGTTGGGTAATTCCTCTTATGAACCTTAAGTTGCTTGAAAGCATAGGCTACAACCTTTCCATGCTACATCAAAACAAAACCCAATACCATGCGGGACACATCACAAAATACAACAAAACCATTAGTACCAATAGGCTAGGCCAAAACTTATACAAAAGTCAATTTATCCTTTAATTTCTCAAAACTTCCCTCACAAGAATTGGATCACAAAAACTTAACCTTCTTCTGAGTCAATATTTTCAAAGGATCAATAATAGAAGAGAAAATCTCTACAAATATCCTATAATACCCAGTCAAACCCAAGAAACTCCTAATATTATTTGGAGTCATGGGTCTAGGCCATTTCTTAACTGCTTTAATTTTCTATCGATCCACCTTGATCCCCTTACTAGAAATAACATGCCCAAAAAAAGTCATAACATTCATCCAAAAATCATACTTAGAAAAACTTAGCATACAACCTCTGGTCCTTAAGAGTCTATAGCACAACTTAGAGGTGATTGTCATAAACCTTCTCACTCTTAGAATACACCAAGACATCATCAATGAAGACTAACAAGGCCAAAAACTCCTAATTACTTGGCTCATAAGATCCATAAAAGCAACTGGAGCATTCGTCAATCCAAATGACATGACAAGAAATTTATAATGGCAATATTGAGTTTGAAAATTAGTCTTGGGAATATCAACCTCCCAAATTTTCAATTGATGATTCCCCAAACAAAGAACAATCTTACAGAAGCATCTAGCACCATGAAGCTGGTCAAAAAGGTCATCAATCCTAAGAAGAGGATAATTATTGTTCACTGTCACCTTATTCAAATGACAATAATCAATACACATGAGAAGGGACCTGAAACACCTTGAGTTTTGAATCTTAGAAATTTCTTGAGTTTTTGAACTCTCTATGAACCATACGACTCAAGCATACTAGTCGTGTATTGTGCTAATGACTTAGGAGCCTAAGTTGTGTAATAAATAGTGTGTTATAGGTTATTTTATGTCTATGGTATGACAATACTCCATACAAGTCATATGGAGATGGTACGAGAGAGTAGGGCTAATCATATGTTAAACTGTGTGCATTTTTATTCATGTACTGCCTAGGTTATGACTATAGGGTACCAATTGTATGATTTCAATACAATTTAGGCTATAAAGTTTAATGTTGGACATAATTGTAGCCTAGATTTCTGCCTAGGGTATGAGTTAGGGGTACTACTCGTATGATTGGATATGGGTGAGGGGTCTAAACAGTACCCATATGCATTAGTTTTTACACCTTTTAAGCTGAGGGTATCTTGATATTTCCCACCCAAAAACCTTAATACCCCACATTCTATAACACCTTTTGGCCTCTCATTACTCATTTTAGAATATTAAAAGCACTCTTTAAACTCTCTTTAACAACCTCTCAAGAAGATTGGGATAGGGTTTCTTTAAGGTGGTCATCTAGAGGCTTAATGATCAAAATATCTTTGTGAATCTTTGTAACCTAGGCATGCTAATCCTCCCACATTGTTATTTCAACTAAAATTATGTTTTAATGGATGGTTTTCATGGTATTATTGTGATATTTTTTTGGTTTTGAAATATTTGTTGGGTGTTTTGGTTGTTCTTTGTTGGATAATATTTTACCATATTTTTTGTATGGTTTTCAGGTTATAATGGCGGTTTGAAATGTGGTTACATGGGAATGGTCTTTTGATACTTGGTTTTGGTTTTTGGAACTATATTCCCTCAATATGTTTGTTAAAATGCCTATGAGAATGGTTTTGTCACATAACTTTACTATTATTGAAAACCTTGCATTGTATAATATGGTAATGGGACCTAAATTAGTTTAAATAATTTTTAAAATAATTTTTGGAAATTCCTTGATGGCCATGGCTTTGGTTAAAGATGGTTTCAAAAACCTTCTGAGGTACAATGGAATCCCCTAAGTGAGGAATATATAAAAACTTTATGGGGTACACAGAAATCCCCCAAGTGATTTTAATAATGGTGTTTTGGGTATATGGGAATCCCCTAAGTGTTTGCTAAAGACATTGCTTGCAAGCTATAGTCGATATGACTATATCACATTATAATGCCTTAATAATTGACTCCAGGAAATGCTGGTTTGGTTATATGTTAAATGTTTTAATTAGGCAATAATGGGAGTTATGATTGCTAGCCGTGAAGGTGTGTGTCCTAAAAGCTGACACTGGAAACCCATATTTGGTGACATGAGGATTGGTCTTGATGACCACATACTTGTAGAGTATAAGGGAATCCCCCATGTATATACTCGTACATATGTATCATAGAGGGCGAAGGGTACAAGAGAATCCTCGACCACTTATGGTATCTCTAGTTCGTGCAACTACACTCTTTGGGGCCTGTTCAGAGGGTAACATTGGACCTATATAGCTCGTGGGTGTATTATGATGGTAAAGATACATAACCCAGTTAAGGTTTTAAATAAATGCTAAAACCGATTCCCTTTCCCAGCATGATATATATATGTATGTATGTGATTGGATATGCTTATTTACTTTGATTTTGAATAATGACATTTTTTCCTTACTCTAGTGTATATACTAGTATGACCCGCTAACCTATTGTGAGTTATCCCTACGTGATGCAGGAACTGGCCATACTATCACACCTTCTGCTCAATGACTTAGTGATTTGGGGGAAACTAGAGTCTGACTGAAGTGGTGAGCTTTCATTCATTTGAAGTCTCATTTCATGTTGTGGTTTATTTTGTACTTTTTCTATTCTTATGATATTTGTTTTTGGCTATAGTCAGGGGTATGTCCCGACTAGATATTTTAGGACATTGTTTAGAGGCTTTGTGTGGACAACTATGGACTTGGGTATATTAAGGTTTGGTTTGATTTAGATGTTATGAATTGGTTGGATTGGTCACGGTTCTAGACTTATCCCAAAGTCATTGAAATTTTAATACTCTATCTTGTCATATGTTAAAAATTCATCCGACATGGGTTGTATATTGGTTGGCTATATTGGGAATAGGGGGTGGTCTCTGGTCCTGGTCATACTTGAGATGCCCTAAATGATGTGGCCCTAGTTTGGGTCGTGCTAGAATAGCATTAGAGCCTTGGGTATCCACAAAGCCATGTCAAGTAGAGTCTCTTTTTTGGGTATGTAACACGCCACACTTATAAGAGAAAGACTATGAGGCATCTAGGAATGACTCACTTTCTTGTTGTTCTATTTTTGGTCAACGGAGTCTAGGGTCTTGAACTCCCCCATAAATCTTTTTAGCTTTTCAGATCATAGACCTCCGATGATCTGAAGCTTATGAAAACTCACTTATCCTAATTGAGGACAACGTGGACAAATCTGGTCCAACTCATGGGGAACAAAACCTTTCAGAGATCACTACTTTTGATTTTCCCCTTGGAGTTCCATCGGTCTCCACTAACCCTACTCCGAAAGGTAACACTCATTCTTAGTCACCCCAAGAAGATGTTACCAATACCGAGCTTCAATATTCTATTTAATTTTTGACCCAGATATTGACATCTTTATCACGATAGTCTGATCATTTTAGTGGGAGAAAGAATAAGGCAAGGTCAAGAAATAGGCGGAGCAAGAAGTTTGAATATTTGGACTGGGTGTAGGGGTCATTTAAATAGTGGTAGAGATGGTGGACAGTGGTCCGAGCAAGGGAATCTAGGAAGTTACCATATGGTTGTTAGTGTCCGTTATCCTCAGTTTTCTGGTGATTTTTATTTTTGGGTTGGTGGGGCTTAGTCAGTCCCACCCTATCCTTCCTTCCAGTTTTTTAGTTTATTGTATTGTGGTTATTGCTATAAGGAAAGAAATTAATGTTTTAGTTATGGTCAGTTTAGTCAGATGCAGCGGGGTGTCCTACAAGGATTGCCACTGGGGTAAATAAGATCCTAGTTGCTACCTCCCTATCTCCCACATCAAGTGGTGCTATTTTTGGCGTAGGTATAAGCCATAATTATACTTTGATCTCACTACTTGATACGAGTCCAACGCATTGCCTAATGTCATTACTAGTAAATTGAAACTCTTTTTCCGTAATGTGTACTGTTTACTTGATCTGGGATCCACTCTCTCTTATGTGACCTTATATATAGTTGTGCAATTTGGATTTGGTCCTGAGTGCATTTCTGATCTTGTCTTTGTGTCTACCCTAGTAGGTGACTCTGTAATTACTAGACAAGCCTATAGGGGGTGTATGGTATCTGCTGGTAGAAAAGAAATTATGGTGGATCTGTTTGAATTAGGTATGGTGGATTTTGATGTCATATTATAGATGGATTACTTTTACTCGTACTATGCATCTCTAGACTGTCAGACCTGTAAGGTTGTCTTTAAATTCCTAAATAAGCTTATTATTGAGTGAGAGGGTGCTTCCCTAGTTTGTAAGAGGAGATTCATATCATATCTTAGAGCTTGGAGATTAACCCCGGGGGTTGTCTCTATCACCTAGATTGGGTTAAAGATTCTAACTCGGAGGGTCCTTCCTTAAACTCCATCCTGGTGGTAAATAAATCTATTGAGGTTTTCCCTGATGACCTTCCTGGTGTCCTTCCTAATAGGGAGATAGAGTGTGGGATTGATCTTGTTCCAGACACTTGTCCTATTTTTATCCCCCCATATAAAATGGACCCAACTAAGATGAAAGATCTTAAGGAGTAGCTAAAAGATCTTTTAGACAAGGGTTTCATCCATCCTAGTGTGTCCCCATAGAGTGCTTTAATTCTTTTGTGCATAAGGGGGATGGTTTCCTCCGGGTATGTATAGGTTATTGGCGGGTGCATAAGGAATTTGGGGTGACCTCTTCATGGGGTGGACTATATATATATATATTATGCGGGGTATTCAGTAGGTAGTGCATGATGGTTGATAGACACTAAGTTTGAACTGTGGATATTGATTTTGGTGAAGGGAGTATGTTAGCTCAAGGAAAGCAATGCGAGATTTATGGGGGTAGATTGGTAGGCTTTGTAAGGTGTGCGGAAGGAATGAGGCTGATGACTTAGCGAATACATGGGTAGGGAAAGTTGGGATATAAAGGTCGAAGGTCCAGGTTGAACTGATTAATTGGGGCTAAGTCATTGAATGGGTTTGGGCATGGGGATTATGAGGCTATGCTGGACCCCATGTAGAATATGGATAGATGAGGTTTTATGTATAAAAGAGCCAAGTGTCCGTAGTGACACCTCTTAGAGCGGAGTGTTGTGCTTGCAGGTGTAGTAAGATGGAGATTGAAGGGTTAATCTTAAATTTTCTTCTAGCGGTGGACTTCAAGGAAAAGTTGGGGTGAATTTACTCCTATTCTAGCGATTCCCTCCTATTTTGATTAAGAGGGCACTCTACTAGTTTTGCATACATTCTAATAGTGCTTATGCCTAAGGTCCGTATTTTATGTGCCGTGTATGTCCATACTCCAATCCCCGAATCAAAGGCATTAATGGCCCTCAGAAATCCAAGCTTTCAAGTGTACAAGCTCTATTCCATGATACTCATGGCCCATATATTCATGTCTTACATCATGCCTGGTTCTAAAAAATAGTAGTTTCAAGTTACAATCCTCTCTTTGTTTCCTGAATATAAATATCGACTTTACGTTACACTACCTGTGATGTATGCAATCGTGTTTCTTTAGGTGCCCATTCCTAAGGATTTGTACTTGGTCTGTTTATCTTGGAGTAAATTGTTATTTATAACCTCTGTGGTTGCCTTAGATTACCTCATTCCTATTGTACTGTGTTTCATTTCGTAGGTTTTGCCTTAGGTAATACGACAAATAGAAGTTATGATTGGGAGTAACCCCCTCCTTCTTGATATTTATACTCTAGTTCCCTAGTAACTCTTCTTATGTTAGGATGGTGCACCCTTGGAAGCATAGTGGTGTGTTGGACGAGAGAGTAGATGTCCTTTGTTGTAAAATCCTGGGGTGACTAATAGAGCTAAGGTTATGAGTGTAGATAGAGAAATAAGATGAATATTTTCATATAAAATAGTTTCAGAAGAGAGGCGTGGTGAAAACCTTTGTGATAGAGATTAAGGGTGTTAGTTTCGGTGAGGAAATCCATATAGTGGGTGTAGTAAAGATAGGTTGGAGTATGGTGATTGATAAATACTCAACCATTGTGTTATGCGGGTATAGCTCCTTGATTATAGTGATAGACTTATCAGGGCGGTGTAAAGTATAGGGTCCCATGGATTTCACTAGCACCTTTAACTCAAAGTTAGCCTTTAATATGGGATAGATATGCGGCTATAATCAGGACCTTATAATTATGTATTTACGGGGAGAAAATTGGGAGGTTGAAATGGAGGGGTGTTGTATTCATAGTTGAAAGCTTGTTGGAGAGTGTAGACATATTTAAGGGATACTAGGTGCATTGGTTAGGGAGGAAGGAGCTCTGTGGGGAGCTAGAGGGGACATGGTGTCTGACTACCCATTTTGTTCTCCGTTTCGGATAATCGTGCTTAAAGTAGGTGTTCTTCATCACATCTTTGTTTTCTAGCTTAGTTAAAGAAAAGATTGATTTCTTTGGATCCTTGTCTTCTAATATGGTTAAATGTTAGAGTAGGAGTGTTTGGGCTTTAAATCATTCTAGTCATGCCTCATTCCATCATTCGAGGATGAATGATCTAAGTTTGGACCCTTAGAACTTTTCTGAGCTTTTGAATTCTCTGGGAACCATACAACTCAAGCATACTAGTTGTATATTGTGCTAACGACTTAAGATCCTAAGTCGTATGATAGATAGTGTGTTCTAGGTCATTTTCTTTCTATGGTACAACAAGACTCCATACGAGTCGTAAGGAGATGGTATGAGAGATTAGGGCCTACCATATGTTAAACAGTGTGTATTCTTGATCATGTACTACCTAAGGTACGACTATAGGTACCAATCATATGATGTTGATATAAGTTAGGCCATGAAGTCGTATGTTGGAAAGAATTGTAGTCTAACTTTCTGCCTAGGGTACGAGTTAGCGGTACTACTTGTATGTTGGATATGGGTGAGGGGTCCAAACCATACCCACCTAGGTTAATTTTTTTTACAGATTTTAAGCTGAGCGTATTCTGGACATTTCCTACCCCAAACCCTTAACATCCCACATCCTATAACACATTTTGGCCTCTCATTACTCACTTTAGAAGATTAAAAAAACTCTTTAAACTCTCTGTAACAACCTCTCAAGAAGATTGGGCTAGGGTTTCTTCAAGGTGGTCATCTAAAGGCTTAAGGATCAAAATCTCACCATCAATCTTTGTAACCTAGTCATGATACTCCCCCCTCATTGTTAGTTCAACTAAAATCATATTTTAATGGATGTTTTTCATGGTGTTATTATGATATTGTTTGGGTTTTGAAATATATGTTGGAGGTTTTGGTTATTCATTGTTGGATAATGTTTTTCCATGTTTATCTTATGGTTTGTATGTTATAATAGTGGTTTGGACATATGGTTGCATAGAAATAGTGAATTGATACTTGGTTTTGGTTTTGGGAACTATATGCCCTCAATATGTTTGTTAAAATGCCCATGAGAATTGTTTTGTCACATAGCTTGACTATTATTGAAAACCTTGCATTGCATAATATGGTAATGGGACCTAAATTAGTTTAAATGTTTTTTTTAAATGAATTTTGGAAAGGCTTTGGTTGACATGGCTTTGGTTAAATATGCTTTTGAAAACCTTATAGGGTACAATGGAATACCCTAAGTGAGTAATATATGAAAACCTTGTGGGGTACACAGGACTCCTCCAAGTGATTTTAATAATGGAGTTTTGGGTACATGGGAATCCCTTAAGTATTGGCTAATGACATTGCTTGCAAGCTATAGTAGGAATGACGATACCATATTATAATGACTTAATAATTGACTCCTAAAATTGGTGGTTTGGTTATGTGTTAAATATTTTAATTGGGCAATTATGGGGATTGTGATAGCTAGCCATGAAGGTGCGAGTCTAAAAGGTTGACACTGGAAACTCATGTTTGATGACATGAGAATTGGTCTTGATGACCACGTACTTATGGTGGTACAAGGGAATCCCGCAAGTATATACTCATACATATGTATCATAGAGGGCGACGGGTACAAGGGAATCCCCGACCACCTATGGTATCTCTCATTCGTGCGGTTACACGCACTAGGGCCCATTCAGGAGTTCATATTGGACCCATGTAGCCCGTAGGTGGATTATGAAGGTAAAGATACACAACCCAGGTTAATGTTTTAAATATATACTAAACCCGTTTCCCTTCCCTGCATGATATATATATATATATGTATGTATGTATGTATATGATTGTATATAGTTATTTACTTTGATTTTGAATAATGACATTATTTTATCCTTACTCCTGAGTACATGCCAGCGTTTACCCACTAGCCTATCTTTGGGTGTTGTATCCCTATACAATGTAAGAACCGACCATAATATCACACCTCTTGCTCAGTGACTTGGTTATTCAATGACAGCTTGAGTCAGAATAAAGTGGTGAGCTTCCATTCTTCGGAAGAACAATTTCATGTTATGGTTTATTTTATGCTTTTGCTGTTCTCTTGATGTTTGTCTTTAGCTATGGCCGGGAGCATATCCCGACTAGATATTCTTGGACATTGTTTAGAGGCTTTGCATGGACAACTATGGACTTGGGTATATTACGGTTTGGTTTGGTTTATATGGTATGACTTGGTTTAATTGGTCATGGTTCTAGACTTTTCCCAAAGTCATTGAAATTTTAATACTTTATCTTTTCATATATTCGAAATTTATACAACAAGGGTTATATATTGGTTGGTTGGATTGGGAATAGGGGGTGGTCTCCATTCCCGGTTGGACTTGAGATGCCTGACACGATGAGGCCCTAGTTCGGGTCATGTCAGGGCCCATCCTTTTTTCATACAAAAAGTATAGTAGCACTCCATGGATAAACACTAGGAAAAATGAAACCCTTCTGAAGAAGATCTTTCAAGTTCTCCTTTAGCTCCTTTAATTCTGCTGGAGCCATTCTATAGGGAGTAATGGAAATAGGATGAGTATTTGGTAGAATATCTATCCCAAAGTCTATTTTTTTATCGGGAGAAATTACAGGAATATCATTGGGAAATACTTCAGGAAATTCATTAACCATAGGGACAACTTAAAAAGAAGGACTTTTAGAATTAGAATCCTTAACACGAACTAGATAATATAGACATCCTTTTAAAATCAATTAATGAGCTCTAAGATAAGAGATAAACCTTCCTTTGGGTACTAAGGAACTTCCCTCCCATTCAATCACTGGTTCATTAGGAAAGTGGAGACTGACTTTTAATTCCTACAATCCAGAGAAGCATAGCACTAGTGAAGCCAATCCATCCCCAAGATAACAATGAAATCCACCATATCCAACTCTATCAAATCTACCAATGTCTCTCTCTGAAATATAGACACCACACAACCCCTATAGATTCTTTTAACAACTATAGAATCACCCACTAGAGTAGACACAGAAAAGGGGTTGAAAGTCTTTTCGAGACCAAAACCAAAATATACAACCACATATGGAGTCACATAAAAAAAGGTAGAACCCGAATCAAACTAACATTATACATCACGAGAGAAGAGATTTAACATAACAGTAACAATATCAGGAGATGCCTTAGATTCATGATGGGTGGCAAGTGCATAGAGACGATGTCAGACGATGCTGGTACCAGGAGTAGCATCTTGGGGACAGGAGATGAAGATGTGGCAACCAGAACTTTATTAGGACTAGTGAAAACCTTGGATGGAGGATATTCCTAATGTATATGGATCAACTAACCACAATTATGGCACTGATTTCTTCCATCCTCATAATATCTATGTTGAAGCTGCCCATAAAAAATGACAAGGATAAGGTGGGGCTGACTGAGCTCTATTAGCCTGAGACTGGGCACCCTGTATCTTAGGAACACTGCTAGCCTGAAAAAAATGATCGCCCAAAGAATTGAGATACAGAATACTGGAAGATGAATAAGAGTTACCTAGTTCTTCTTCTTGGTCCACTGCCTGCCATCCCTCCTATTATTCTGTTGATTCGCACCATACTCTGAATATCTGAACTTCTTATTCTGCTTATCTCCTATCTCTACCTATCTCTTCTTTTCATCATCTACTTGTTGCATATAAACCACAAGCCTGGAGATGTCCATATTATTATTCAACATTGCAGCTTTACAATCCAATACCAAGTCACAGAATAACCTAAATGCATACCCTAAATCTTTGACTAGGCACTAATTTTGGGGTATAATGAGATAACTGCTAAAATTTTAATGCATATTCTTTACTGTTCATCTTTCTTAATTCAGATTCACAAACTCCTCAGTCTTATCTTCCCTCAGCTCTTGAGAAAATAAATGATCAAGAAAGGCACCCGAAAACGCATCCCATAACGTCGGCTCCACATCATCACCCCTTAACTTCTCCCACTCCTCACACATTCATATATACATATGCAAGATACCGTGATAGGGTAAAGGGTAATAAAAATAAGATTTTAGAAGATCATCAACCTAGACCGTGTAGCTCTATAAAAATAAGATTTTAGAAGATCATTAACCTAGACTGTGTAACTCTATCCGTCCTAAGGGCACCCACGGTTATATGGGTTCAACTTCTCCTGTTGAAAGGGCCCTAGTACGTGTTGCCACATAAATTAAGGAAAAATTAAGAAAGGTCCAAAGACATTGAGGCTCCAACCATTCCAATTATATATATATATGTGTGTGTGTGTGTGTGTGAACTATGTACACGGTCATATAGACCCCCACGCCGACAAAATTGATTTCTAGTATTGATCCCCCCTGGACCTCCACCTCCACAGCAAGCTACACAACTCTCTTTCAGGCCAAATTAAAATCATTATACATATAAACCAATCTGTTAACCCATGAGTCATTTATTAAGGCATTTACCATTATGGTATCATTATACCAATTATGCTTGCAAGCTAATTCTAATTATCTCATTCCAAATCAATTAACCAATTTGAGTCCCAAGATCCAATTTAAACCAAACCTTGGCTACCAAGGCCTTTTAAATCCATTTTAAAGTTCCATTAACCTTTTATGCAATGCAAGATTCTAAGAGCAAGTTATGTTGTGCATATATCCATATTTCCAAAACCAACTTCATAAAGTGGGTTGAGGTTCATGTCAATTTCAAACTAAAATCCATAAATTTGAGGAACTCATATTCTCCTTTCCAATTCACATACCCATGCACTAGTTTAGTTCATTAACCATAATATAAAGCATGAATGATAAGTTTAAAGCCATGAGAAAACAATCCAAGTAATAACCATTCAAATCCCTCAATCCAATTTCAAAACCGAACAATTAATTTCTCATGAACAAAATAAAACATATGCCTTTATATAAAAATCAGGTTGGGGAGAGAGACATTCCTGAAACATCAAGAAATTTGGAGAGAAAACCACTAATGAAAGCCTAGATGATTAATCCTTTGAAATCCAAGATTTCTCTTGACTTTAGAAATTTGAGAGGAGAAAATTGTGATTGATTTTAATAAAAGATGAAAAAGGGACTCTTAAAGTGTTTTTAATTCATGGAAATAGTGAAAAGGAAGGAAAGGACAAAAATAAACTTAATTAAAATGTGCAGAAAAATTGCTCCAAGTTCCTATGACTCAGGTAACAACTTGTGAGGTCTAACCACAAATCGGTACAGAGACTAATTACCTGAGAGTCGAATTCCTGACCCTCCACTGTTATCATCATGACACGACTCATTACCTAACCCTATGAATCATTACGAAGAGTCGTGGTCAAGGCTAAATTTCCTGGGCATCACACTAGTGGGACAATGAGTCCCGTCCTACGACTTATGAGAGTGACAAAGACTCATCACTTTAGTTGTGATCTTGGCAGTGTCATTAGCATTCAAAAATATTCAGAGTCCAAAAATCTGGGATATTACAGTATATTGAGCAATTTCATTTCAAATCTATTTTACTCAGTTGAAGATTTCTTCTTTCATTCTTCTCTTAGCCGGCTGAACCTTAAACGAAGTTTATACCACTGCTAAAGAAGAGAAATTATAGAATCCATCTTTGGCCAGACCTTTAGCTTGTATCTTCGAAATTCAGAAATTGTGAAAACATAGGTCCCAAGTTCTGATTTGTATGTTGCATGTTGCTATGTATGTTGTTTTGTTTCTTAATTCCCATTGCCTCTTATTTATCTATAATTTCTGTTTTGGCACTTTGTGATGCGAATGTTAGGAACTAAATTCTTTTCCAAGTTGATTATTGCCTTTTTATGTGTCGAAACATCTTGTATTGAATTATATGTTTTATTTGTTGTACCCACAAAATCTAAAACCAGTTAGCAAAAAAAAAATATCTTTTCTGTTTATAATTGAATTATGTATTTTGAGTCAACTACTTGAAGTCCTTTTTTTGCTGAGAGGGAATATTAATTATTGATGCAAGAAAAATAGTACATGACAACAGGGTCAATGAGTATGAGAAAGATATTTGTGTTAAATATTTTTATTCTAAGAGAAAACAAATGTGTAGACATCAAAAGTTTGTGGGATTCTACAAGATGAGTCTAATCCTATTAGGGTTTCTTGGTGGCTATTTAATCCTAAACCCTAGTTTAGAGGTTATTCTACCCTAAATGCTAAATCACACCTATTCCAAAGGCAACATATTCCCTTAAAGAGGTATCTCAGAAATTTTATAAACTCATAGAATATTCACAAAGTCATAAAGACTATCTCTCTTAATAATCAAATACTTCAAGAAAATCCGCAAAATCCTCCTTTTATAGAGAACAAATATAAATCTTCCTACATTTAAAAGTACGCTACTAACAATTATCGAATTACAAAGAAAAATCAAGTGCTCCTTTCATGGAGATCAAATTCAAATCTTCCTATATTTGAGAAATATGTTACTAACGATCCTCAAATTAGGGAGAAAATCAAAAGAGAAGAATCAAGAAAATAAACAGAATTGTACTTATATTGTCACCAATTAAATTATATTTCTTTAAATTTATTTTGTGATTGTAATTTATTTTCTTCCACATTAGAATTTAATTTAAACAAAACTGGCATGCCTAGGGACCAAATTTGTCCTTTATCTCTTCACAGATTAGATTTACAAATCTGAAGTCATAAAACCGCAAAGATGAAAATTACTTCAAGCGTCATCTTTGAATTTCATTAAGTCTACACTCTGACAAATCCTGAAGTAGGGGACATTTGTAGACATTAAAATTTTGTGGAACTTCACAAGATGAGACTAATCTTGTTAAGGTTTCTAGCTCCGAGGCTATTCGATTCTAAACCTTAGCTTCGAGCCTACTCAACCTAAAACACTAAGCCCCTATTTGGTCAGAGAAAATTTCACTTTTTCGAAAATAATTTTTACTTTATGTCAAATTCAACTCCAAGTTGATGTTTGACCATGAGAATTTCAAATACAAGTACTTGAAGTTGAATCTGAAAAAGTGGAAAACAAGAAAAAGTTGTTTTTCACCTTTTTCAATCTTCTTCCCTCACAAAAATTAAAAAATAACTCCAATTATATTCATGGACAGACACAACTTCAACTCCAATTTCGATTCCAACCCCAGCTCCAACTTCGAAAATTTTAGCTTTCGTGGTCAAACGCCCACCAAATCACGCCTATTTAATGGGTGACATATTCACTTGAAGAGTTATCTCAAATATTCTATAAACTCATGGAATATTCACAAAGAGATCAATACTATCCTCTCGGTAATTAAATACTTCAAGAAAATTTACAAAGTCCTCCTTTCATGAAGATCAAATTCAAATCTTCCTACATTTGAGAAATACGCTATTAACTGTCCTCGAGTTACAAAGAAAACCAAGCCCTCCTTTCGTGGAGGTCAAATTTGAATTTTCCTATGTTCAAGAAATACGCTACTAATGATTCTTGAATTATGAAGAAAATCAAAAGAGAAGAACCAAAGCAACAAACAGAGTTGTATACATACTATTCATCAATAAAATTATGTTTCTTCAAATTTATTTTGTGATTGTCATTTATTTTCTATCACACTAAAATTTAATGTAAACAAAACTTATTCTGAATTTTATGCATCTTTCATCAGATGTGAAATATTTAATTATTTAGAGAGCTAAATGTGAATAATAAATAAACTACAGTTAACTTTTTGGAACTAAAAGAAAATCTTAGACTTTTCTAAAAGTTTCTAGGATGACTTATTGTAATATTTTAGATACTTATTTTAAAAGTAGGTTTGGAAGTTTTAGATTCTTATTCGATAGCTAAAAGATAAGGTAATAAAAATTAATATTCTTGTAGATGTATCGAGAATAGTATTAAGAACTGTTCCCATACAAGTATAAATAAAGTTGGCCATATAATCAGCCATTTATAAGTAATCCAAATAAAAGCAATTCAACCTTATTCAAGAAGTCTTATATCAAAGTTCATCGGGCAATTGTGTGTAACACAGGCACATCATCTAGTATTATATAAATCTATCATTATTACTACTATTAAAGACGTTATTATATGCTATCTTCGGTGCCCACCTTCTTGTAGTATAGTCTCGTAGATGATGAGTTATGCCTAGACAGAGGCCTACACCAGTTGAAATCTGCAATGCATTACATTAAAAAACATGTAACTTTATTTGAGAATAAAATTAAGGTCTAAAATCTAGCAAGTGAGGGAGTAGTACACTAAACTTACTTGTATATAGATGTTCCTGCCGAGAATGGCGTAGGTAAGCCACGAGCCACACGATACACGTACACCTACAAAGAATGAGAGCCAAAATGGCATGTACTCCACACACTCTTTGTTTAGATCGCTTGTTTCTATATAATTGATTAGCAAAACTATTGAAACAACAGAAAGAAATACTAATTAAGAAAAAACGAAGGAAGTTTTAATTAAGAAGTAGTCTTACTGTGATCGATAATGGAGATCCATACATAAAACTGGAAACAACAGTGGTAGCAATACCACAGAACTTTTTTCTACTTTGTCCATAAAATGCAAATAGGGAACAAAGTGCTATTCTAGTAAAAATTGTAAGATTCATAAAGAGCATAACTGATATTTTTGTCTTCTTCTGTACGTATTGGATGCATAGTAGATGAATATCAGCACGTAAATCACTGTAATAATTGCTCCAACCCTATTATTTGTTGAAACAAGTATGTTATTTTTTGATACAATCGGCAAACCGTACCTGTCCACATATATCAACTTAATTATTGACTAACTAAAACAGACATGACTTTGAGAAAGAAAGAAAAGTAAGTTTCTATTAATTACCAGGCTGAAAGAAGGCAATTTAACACTGCCATTATGGGATCCCCGAAAATTCTTTGGTCGTTTTGTTTGGAAGGACTCTTCTTATTGTTATCCTGAATTTTATAAGAAAAAGAAATCACACACATTCTCTTAACAACATGATTTTGCAAAAACTATACTCCCTCCGTTTAAAAAAGAATGATCCAGTTTGATTTGACACAGATTTTAAGAAAATAAAGAAGACTTTGAATCTTGTGGTGTTAAATTAAAGATATGTCAAATGTACCAAAATGTCCTTGAATCTTGTGGTCTTATACATGCCATGTGGAAAGTTGAAATTAAAAAGTTGCTAAAGGGAAAGGGTCATTCTTTTTTAAACGAACTAAAAAGGAAAGTAGGTCAAGCACCTCCCCTGGCTAGCCTTGCAAAAGCGAGTGTGCGGGAGAACAGATCTTTTTTAAACGGACGAAGTATCTCTTTTGATTTATAAGAAAAAAGTCGGCAATCGCTGGTGTGAGGCTGAAGAGAATTAGACTTAGTATATTCCCTGTAAAGGAAGATCATAGGATAGAAAAGAATTAAAGAGGGAACAGCTAATTCGTTAATCTGAAATTAAACATAATATACTAACTCACCTATAATTTCAAACACAAAATGAAGATGGTTTAATGCCATGACATTAAGTTATTAATCTAACGATATAACAATATGGGGTACAGAAGTAATGAGGTTTTGTAAAGATGGAAAAAGAGGGAATGCTTGTATTTATAAAGTGATTTTTATCATATGAATGTACATTTTGTAGGCTGTAGTGGTGGCAAATACTCTCTCTATTTCAAAAAGAATGATCTAGTTTGACTTGATGCGGTGTTTAAAAAATAAAGAAGAATTTTGAATCTTGTGATATTAAATTAAACATATGTCAAATATATCAAAATATCCTTTAATCTTATGGTCTTAAGCATGTAATGTGGAAAGTTAAAATTAAAAAGTTGCTTAAAAAGGAAAGCGATCATTCTTTCTTAAACGGACCAATAAAAAAAGTAGCTCATTCTTTTTTAAACGGAAGGAATAGTTGGATTAGATCACATTTTGGTGATTTAAAATGAATATGGTAAAAAATTAAATTGGGTAAATATAGACCCACTTTATTCTTTCTTTTAATACCAAAAAACTTTAAACCTTTTAATGAGTTATCTAAAGTCAACTTTTATAATATTATTTTACTCATGGTATGAAATGAAAAACGTGTTTCATAAGAGCATTTGTGTCAGATTGCTTCGACAAAAAATAATGGATTGCTTCGACAAAAAATAATGACAATCAAACAAAATTGCGAAGTAAAAATTTATTAAAACATACTTACAACATAGGCTCAATGAAATTGAAACCTAAAAGTCAAATTCAAATAAAAGATCTTAAGTATATTCACTAAAGATAGCTTCTTCGTGCATCTTGGATGCCACATATGCATCTTGTAGATCACGCATGCATCAAACAGTTATATTATGTGTATAAAGATAGTGTGCATGGGATAAATAACTTACTCAAGTCTAGTGCTAACTATTTATGAAGGCTTTCAACAATGTTGATATGAGAAACATTTCTGGAAAGACCTTTCTCACACACACATATATATATATTGCGTAAAAGTAAATATTTTAGCATCAGTTTTAGTTTATTGAGTTATTTCTTTTACTACTTGCATTCAAATTAAAGATGTCAATTCATATTCTTGATAAAATTTGGGCCCTTAAAAATAGGGGCCTAAGGCATATGCCTTACTAGCCTAACCATATGTCACGACTCAAACCCGTTGTAAATGGCATCCACACTAAAATTTTTGATGGGAGAATCAACTAACCTCATAAAGAAATCAACACTTTCCAAAAATAGGCAACTAAACTGTCCTCATTGATATAAACCAATAATCCATAGTTAAATCAAGAGAAAGATAACATGAAGTGAAAATAAAACATCCCTAAAACTTGAAAATCATCGCACACCAAACCTCTAAATAAATAACAAAAAAGGGGATGCAACCCAAAAACTAGTGTAATGGCTGCGACCAAAACAAATGGACCATAAAAATAGTAAAAGAACCTATGGTAGCTCAAAAGATGAAACTCACACTTGAACTCGGATACGATCTAAATCACAGCTGAGGTCTCAAAAAAATCACTGGAATATGCTTTGCACCCAAGATAAAAAAGAGCATGTGCAGTATCAACATATAAGAAACAACCGTGTGCTGGTAGGTTCATTGATCAATTCAAAATTAGAAATATGAACACATAAGTAAATCGTAGACAACAAGACAATCATGATTCCTATCATGCAACTCTATTTCCAAATTCATAACACTTAGCCTTGTAACAAGTACAACATGAAGTTCATTCAATATAACTCAAATTATGACCACCAATAAGAATACAAGTTAAAAATCAAGACTCAACAATCAAACAAATCATGTGTCAACTATACATGTAGTAGTCAACATAGAGTTAAGTCACAACTTACCATTAATAACTACACATGTCTTAGTCAACATAGAGTTAAGTGACAACTTACAATTAATATGCATTCTAGTTTACATAAAGAGACCACCTTTCGTATTTAAGCACATAAAACTGGTTAACTAAAGGAACCATTATAACAATGACAAAACATAATCCTGCATTACTCAAGAAAACACATAATTCTTAATTCACTCAAGAATCCATCACACTCACCAATTACCACACATATGCTAAGGGTCATGTGATCTCCTACTAGTCATGACCTGCAAGGGATAAGCTTTTGCCCATCAAATTTCAGGCATCAATTGTCTGTCAACCTTATATTAACCAATCCTGCGAAGTTGTCCAAATATTATTACATTACATAATAATTGAAGATATCACAACAATCACAACCACAATGAAAAGAAAAACAATATTTGTAGAAGCCAATAAGATTTCATTTAAATTCATTGCATATGATTAACAATTAGTATATCAAATAATCATACACGTTCGTTGAAAATGGATTGTTCAAATAATTAATATGCACACATAAGACAAATTGGATTTAATTATATTTAAACTATCACCTACCTCAATTCAAGCTTGTGCCGCTCAATTTAGCCTAAGTCATGCCTTTTTGTATAATTTCTACTTATTTGTGGTCTAAACATGTGAACACAACATACAATCAACCAAATAACCTACCGTGTCGAGGATTATAACCTAATCCCAAACCCCAAGACCAATTTTCATGATCATTTCCCCTTGTTCTAGGGTTTTTAAAATAATTCACCTTAAACCTATCAATTTTTGGTTGCCACGATGAATTAATATCATGCAAGATTAAATATATGATTAACAACTAAAACTCAAAGGTTTCACACCTAATTTCAAGCTTAAACCCTTCCCATAATTTATAACTAATGATTTTAAGGTTAGTAAACTAAAAAAGCTAGTTAATGGAAATGAAATACCTACCTTTACAAAGAAATTTAATGGAAAACTGATAAAAAATGCCCAAATCACGTAAGAGCTTACCAAAAAATAAGTTTATAATAATAAATCATTTTTTTAAAAGTTTTTAATTTTATTAGCAACTCACCCCACTATAGCAATCCAATCCTGCTATAGCGAGATTGGCCGTCTTTGACTTCTGTTGTAGAAAGAATTTATAGCTATGGCACAAGTCACTATAGTGACACGCTACCCGATATAACAGGTGTGGTGAGGTAGAAACTTTGAAATCTTTCTATTTTTTTGGTTTTGCAACACACCCTCAAACCATGACATTCCGAACTAACACTTTTGCATCAAGTTCGATCTAGAAAGTTCTACTCTCCCAAATTCACTTTTGAAAAGTACTACAAATTCCTTAACATGTTAGCTAATATAAAACCAATATTAATTCACTTTACCCAATTCATTTCAGAATTTTTCTAGATCATGCGTTGCTTTAATATCATCTGAAACTAGCCTAGCCTGAATATTTCAACTTTTACTTTGGGGAACAACTAAACCTGAATTTTTTGCATGATTGACTCACTCATAAAATGAAAAGGAACATTATAATAATACCAATTTATTCATAATTTATCCTTAAATGATAAAACAAGTAAAAGAATAAGCCAAGTAAAGAAAGAAAGAATACTTGTATCCTCAAAAAAGTGAAGGTAATTGTCATGCATGTCCTTCTTAGTTTTCCAAGTGGCTTCTTCAACCAGACAATGCTTCTAATGGACCTTTACTAATTGAATTTCCTTTGTCCTTAATTTCTAAAAGTGTTGATTAAGAATAGAAACTGGCTCCTCCTCATAAGTAATATCGTTATCCAACAAAATTAAGTCTCATTTGATAATGTAATCCCCATCCCCATGGTATCTCTTAGCATGGATACATAGAATACCAGATGGACTCCCAACAAGCTTGGCGGATGCCAATTTGTTCGCAACCATAAGCACATCATTACGAACCTCAAATGAGCCAATTTACCAAGGGTTAAACTTAAACTTATAGTCAAACCTCATAACTACATTTATACGTGATACTTTTAAAAAAATTTCTCACCAACCTTGAATGAAATATACCTAACCCTATGGTCTAAATACTTATTATGCGTACTCTAGACTTTCAATAACTTGGTTTTGATGAGTCTCCCCTTTTCCTGAGCTTCCATCACCAAATCAATGCCCATAGGCTTCACATCACTAGACTCAAACCATCCTATGGGTGATTACACCTCCTTCCATAGATTCCTTAAATAGGGTCATTTCAATCATAGAATGATAGTAATTATTGTATGAAAACTAACACAATGGTAAAAACTAGTCCCAACAACCATCAAAGTTGATCACATATGCCCTTAATATGTCCTTAAGCACTTGAATTATTCTCTCCAATTGTCCATCAATTTTAGGATGAAAAAATATGTTAAAAGTGAGTTGGTGCCCAACTCTTCATGAAAAAATCCTAAAATTTAGAAGTGACTATGTACCTATAAGATCCCGCAAATTTCTCTTGTAGTCTGAGCCTTAGAGCATGTCAAGTGAAGCATAAATTTGGTCCAAAAAGGTTGAGAAGTGTCTTCCTAAGTGAGAAATATTTTAAACCGTATAGAATTTCCCTAATATCACTTTTTGTCATGTAGAGAATTGAATAATCTTTCCATCAATATCAATTTTTTCAAAATCCGACATCGGATAAGGAAGTTATGGCCGTTTTTTCAGAAAGCAGTTGAAACCGCCCAGGTGCGGTGGTCATGCTGACGGACCGTCGAGCTTGCGATGGACCATTGCTCAGCCTGTCACAACCAAGGCAGTGACTCCCTTTACAGGCCTAAGTGCGAAAGCCAGGACGACGGATCATCGAGGATGAGATGGATCTTCGCTGGGACCGTCGCGCTGAGGCAATGTGGCCTCATCCTGGCCAACGTGTGATGGCCGATCCGACATACCATCGGGTTTATGATGGACTATCTCATCTAGGAAGTGTGTTATTTTTCCGATCACTGTGTGAAGGACGATCCAACGGACCGTCAGACTGAGTGACGGACTGTTACTTCGACCGTCGCAAACCCCATTTAACATTTTTAACTCATTTTAAAAAGGGTTTTTTGGTCCTTTTCCCACTCTTTAAAACTAGGATTTTTACAAAATCAAAACCCTTTCTTCTTCTTTAAGAAAAATCAAGAGAAATCAAGAATCTCTCCAAGAGCTTTCAAGAAAGAGTTTCTCTAAGGTTTGTAGATGTTGCTTCTTGGTTCCTTTTTCATCCAAGAAGCTCAAGAACACTTTTCTAAAATTTAAAGATCTTATGTTTGTGGGTTTTTATGATTCATGTGAGTTAAAATTGATGTTCATGCTATTATTGAGTTTTGATTCATGTTTGTTTGCAAGGTTTTCAAGCTTTGACCCTAGTATGTGATATTCAGTGATATTCATGATAAACCCTCTTCAAGTTGCTTGTTTAGTGATGTGTTCATGTCAATTAAGTGAAGAAAATTATTGAATAAGCAAAGCATCTCCCCATATGTTTGATAAAATGCTTGTGTGAACCATTATAGCATGTTGACTAGAAATCCCCAATTGTGTGCAAGCCCATGGATGTCAAGTTTTTGTTGAAAAGCCTTAGTGAATGAATTGTGACATGATAGGATTCCCTAATTATGTGCTCTTTGATAATGCTAAGACTTTAATACATGCCAAGTGTTTGATGCTAGACCTTGTTGAATGGAGTATGATCTAATAACATGTCCCTCTATGTTATTACATGTTTAGGATTCCTAAATACTTGAAGTGATGCCTTAGTTATGGTGATGGTGAATGATTTTCCATGGTCTTGATTATTCAAGAATGGTTATGTTTTACTTTTATGTTATCGAGTCCTGAGGGTATTTATACCCGATAATTTAGCTGTTGTCTAAAGCCCGTATCAGTTTTCACAATAATTCTAGTCGAGCCATGATTCTCAGAACTAAGGGAGTTATAGAACTCTGTATTCTCAGACATATACAAGACATAAGAAATCTCAGTAATATCTGTAATCGTCGTAATCTCAGTTTCGCTAATAATCTAGCCTCAGTTCTGTACCCATCTTAGATCTAGTAGTATTCAGGTGTTCATCTCTGACCTCTTTAGTAATCGCATACTCTATTCAAATCTTAGTATAGTTCAGTCAGATAACGAGATATAGTAGTATTCCATCAGATATGGTACCAAGTGAATTCAGCTTAACTAAGTTAGGCCATTCGAAAAACATGATCAGTATCAGATTCAGCTTAGTTTGTGCTCAGTTAAGAATTAGTTTAGAGTCTTTAAGTTGGGAGTAGGAGCTAGCACAAAGCTAGAGGAGGGATGGCGGCGCCTCGTCAGAGAGGCAGAGTCGTTAGAAGCAAACCCTGAACTCCAGAATTGCATAGCTAGCACAGGATGCAGGAGTCACCCGTCAAAAAAGGCTGGTCACCCATTAGATAGGCTTGACTATTATATGCCTTAGGCTTGACTTCCTACGAGTGTTACCCATCAAATAGGCTTGACGAGAGAGGTCTTTACCTGTGGCACGGTATTGACACTCTTCCAGCTAGGGTTATAGGTTGGACCCCAGTAGTTGAGATTTAGGGCATGTCGATTAAGTGACTACTTCCCATAGTTACAGTTTCAGTATTAATCTTCAGAAATCAAGACTGTCAGATATAGTCATCTATCACAGTGAGGATCTCAGATAGTTCTATTGATTCATGGACCACTCGTCAGATAGGCTTGGTCTTATATAAAGTTATTCAGTATCATATTTTGAGATCACCCGTCAGATACGCTTGATCTTAGTCTCAGATTCAGTTAAGTATTCTCGTTATCAGATCTAGAGATCACCCATCAGATAGGCTTGATCTCAGTCTCAGATTCAGTTGAGTATTCTTGTTATCAGATCTAGAGATCACCGTTAGATAGGCTTGATCTCATTCTTAGATTCTATTGAGTATTCTTATAATCAAAACTAGAGATCACCCGTCAGATAGGCTTGATCTCAGTCTCAGATTCAGTTGAGTATTCTTCTTATCAGATCTAGAGATCACCCGTCAGATACGCTTGATCTCAGTCTTAGATTCAGTTGAGTATTCTTGTTATCAGATCTAGATATCACCCATCAGATAGGCTTTATCTCAGTCTCAGATTCAGTTGAGTATTTTTGTTATCAAATTTAGAGATTACCCGTCAGATAGGCTTGATCTCAGTCTCAGATTCGTTGAGTATTCTTGTTATAAGATCTAGAGATCACTCGTCAGATAGGCTTGATCTCAATCTCAGATTCAGTTGAGTATTTTTGTTGTCAGATTCGGACATGATCTTTTTTTATTATTAATAGTAGATTTTGGAATCATCCGTAGAGAGGTTTGATCTCTGATGCAGTTAGTTGAGAGTAGAAAGCTCAAAATTTATTCAATGACAAGAGTATATTTAGTCAATCAGCTTTGGTATCCTCAGATTCTGTGATCACTCTCTGGATAAGACTGATCTAAACTCCAGTACTGAGTTATCAATATCAGATAATTTGGTTGTTCAGTATCTCAGTATTAGTACTGAGTTCAGATGACAATAATTCAGTATCCGAGTTTCAGTATTAAGAGTCGTGATGGTTGTAGTTATGGTTTGTGCATTCATGCATGTGTCCTCATTCAGTACTCTCATGGTTATTCAGTTAAGTAATTGTTCATGCATAAGCCCTTGTATTTATCCTTACCTCTTCTGCATACTCAGTATATTCTTGTACTAACGCATTTCTACTATGGTGTTTTATTTGACACCATAGGTTCAGAGGCATGAGATCCAGAGTACCCTTAGCAGCTCAGTCCCAGTCAACAACAGTAGACATAGCAGTGAATCCTCTTCATTCAAGGATGATCCTTTAATCATTATTGCATCAAATTTTGTTTATTTTTAGCAGACGGAGTTAGTTGGGGACATATCCCATGAACTCCACAACTCAGATTGTTTAGAGGCTTTTCGGACAGATGTATCAGTATTCAATTTTAAATTTTAAGTATTTTTAGATGTTTTGAACCTTATAGCCAGTTTCCGCATTTATTATCTATATTATGCAGTGTCCAGGTACAGATATTAGTAGAGGGTTAGCTTGTGGTCCTTTGGGATCATGAGCACCGTGTGAAGTTTCGATTTTAGAAAATTGGGTCATTTCAGTACCTCTATCTAAAATGATGAAAAGGGGCATCCTATGTAGCCTTATTATCTCTCTGACATAGATCTTGGACAACTTGTTAGAGCTGAAATCCACTCTAATTGAAATGAAATATGCTAATCTAGTCGACCTGTCCACTATGGCACAAATCGAGCCATGCTTTCCCAAGATCTTAGAAAGACCTACCATAAAATCTATAGTTATCCTCTCTCACTTTTACACGGGACTGTGAAACCTTTAGAGCGACCTCGTATGTTTTTTATGCACATACTTTACTTGTTGACATTTATGGAATTTAGATTTATACTATACTATGTCCTTCTTCTTTCGATGCCACTTATAAAGTTGCTTCAAATCACGTTATATCTTGGTTTCACGTAGATGAATAGAATATCACAAATCATAAGCTTTCACAAGTACATTCTAAATTAATTCACTAACCTGAAGAACACATACTGATCCTCTAAACCATAATTCTACACATGTGTGAAGTGTGGCATCCGAAGACTCTCCATACACTACTTTGTGTTAGAGTTTATTCAATTCCACATCCTCATACTATATGGCCTTAGTTTCATCAAGGCATGTCAACTTTACCTTAATGCTAGCTAGCACTCCACCACTTTATGAACACTAAACTATATAAACTACGACGCTAGGGTTTTCGACTCTCTATCCAAAGGTCATCTTGAAACACTAAAAAAGGCTAAACTTCTTATACTTATTATATTTTGGATCAACGCGTCTGCCACTACATTTTCCTAACCCAAGTGATACTAGATAGTCGGTCACATCATAATCTTTCAACAATTATATTCTTTTACTCTATCTCAAAGTCAAATCCCATTGCATGAACACATGATAGAGGCTATGGTGGTATGAGAATACTATGCACTTGACACAGCAACCATAGTGTCTCCAAATCTTAAGCGCAAAAACAAGAACTTCCAACTCTAAATAATGGGTTGGGTAATATTTTTCATGAGACTTTAATTGGCTCAAAATATAAACAATGAAATTCCTATCCTGCATCAACATAACACCCAAACCCAAATGTAAAGCATCACAACATACAACAAAATCCTTACCTTTCACTGTCAATGAAAGAATAATTGTTATAGTCAAAATTGTCTTGAGCTTTTAGAAGCTCTCCTCACACTTATCCGACCATACAAATGGCACATCCTTCTGAGTCAACCTTCTCAAATGAACATAGATAGAAGAAAAATTTTCGACAAACCATTGATAGAAAAACCCATACGAAACCCCTAACCTCCATCATAAAACTTAGTTGAACCAAATTCTTAACCACCTTAATCTTCTAGGATATACCATCACCCCTTTTTTGAAAGACCACATGTCTTAAAAATGCAACTGAAGATAAGTAGAACTCGCATTTTGAGAACTTTGCATACAACTGTTTCTCCTTTAAAATTTCCAAGACAACATAAAAATGACATGCATGTTTCTTCTTACTCTTGGACTAAACCAAAATTTCATCAACAAAAACTATCATAATAGAATCCAAGAAAGACTTGAATATACCATTCATCAAGTTCATAAAGTTTGTTGGTGCATTGGCCAGCCTAAAAAACACCTCCAAGAACATGTAACACCCATACTTAGTCTTGAAAATTGTCTTTGGTATATCCTCTGAAAATTTTTTAGCTAATGGTAGTTCGACCTCATTTAAATCTTAAAAAATGCCAAAGTACCTTGCAAATGGTAAAAGAGATAACCTATGCTAGGCAAGGGATACTTATTCCTGTAGTATCCTTGTTCAACTATTTATAATTAATGAACATCCTCATGCTACCATTTTTTTCATAAGCAAACCTATAGCACCTGTCACAACCCAAGACTACCCCCTAGACGTAACACGGTGTGTAGAACCACAACTGATTCTAAGATAACCCATGTGCTGGCATGATACTTAAGAAACCGATTCAAAAGGTATATATAAGCTAAATTTTCTGAGAGGTAACATAATCATGAGAAATTTGAATAAATGTAATACTGATAAAATTTACAACATGATAATACTAAAGAAAGAACTTGAATTACATATCATGACTCTGACTGACTATCTGTTATACCGCAAATCCCATTGGAGCGGACTGGCACCCGTAGCCGAGGAGGCCCGGGAGAACTCGTTCATAACCTATACATTCACATTTACATTACTTATAAAAATTAGAAATTTGGGCAGCACTTCGTTG
Source organism: Capsicum baccatum var. pendulum (assembly GCA_030864225.1). Taxonomy (NCBI): domain Eukaryota; kingdom Viridiplantae; phylum Streptophyta; class Magnoliopsida; order Solanales; family Solanaceae; genus Capsicum; species Capsicum baccatum. The sequence continues at coordinate 158,157,978 of CM061561.1, read as the reverse complement.
TAAATAGAAGAAAACAGTACCTGTATCAGCCCAGCAGACACACATAAATATATATATAAACAGTAATTGGCCGTCAGAGCCATCACGTCTATCAACCAATCACTCCTATGGTTGTACAATATGTCTACAAAAGCCTCTACATAGATACACAACTTAGTTAGGGTCGGGACAAACTCCCGCCCACAATAGACTTTTATACAAATACCGAAAATACATATAGAAACAACTTGGGATGCCCCAAAACAACTGGAGCTCACCACTAACAATAGAATGTCCTGGCTCTTACTGCGGAGGTGTACGACCTGAAGTACCTATTCCTGTAGGCATGAATATGGGTCCCCCATGAGGGACGTCAGTACGGAAATATGTACTGAGTATGTAAGGCAGTGAGTATCAAGATGAGATACAAAAGATCAACAGAATCCAGATACCAGTGAATAAACAGTATGAGTAGACCATACTTAAAAGAGCTGATGGGATACCTGCACATTACTTTCATATCATTACTTCCCGTAATCCTTATCAATACATAACATATGTCATACAATGGCCAACTGATTAGTGGTACTAATACAATACATCAGGGACCACCCCTGGAATAGCATATATACATAAACTTTATAATACAATGGCCAACTGATCAGTGTTACTAATACAATACATCATATCATCAATTTAAAATACAGACATTCCATTTCTTAATTCAATTAATCTTTGAGATTGGTTGCTTTGTGGTCACACCTTATGGAACTTGAAACCATGATACCTTAATAGGAAAACATGTAAATAGGTAATCAATATCATGAAAATGAAGTAGAGAATCATGGATACCTCATTAAACCATATCGGAGTCAACAATAGTATATGGACATTTTTTTGACTAGCCGGACATCTTAAAAGTGAAAACAAGTTCAATTGGTAGTGTCGAAGATCATATGATGTTATTATGTGTCATGTGTCGTAGGACAATGTTGGAAGCTTACTTGAGAGTGCCATGGGTCATTATTCATGACAAATATTAGATAGAGTATGTCTTACATACCTTGATATAACCACTTCAATACAAGTCCAACTTGACTTCCCGTACTCTTCGAACACTTATCTACAATAAGTCATTTGTGGCAAACTAGTATTAGCAACCAAACCTTACCATTTAGGTATTAACTTCACCAAATAATGTCTAGGAGGTAATCCTTTAACTCATCAATAAGAGTGCTACATACATCCTCTTATACTCTTATTACATTCACATATCATGCATTTTCATGAAACATCCCTCAACATCACTCTTAGCCTTTATTTCCCTTCTTAATCACCATCCAATACCAACATGATCACTAGGCATACATAACCACTAATATAATGATATATCACCACAATTCATCCTCCATAATCCAATACAACAACTTCCATAATTTACTACTAACAATTTATACAAAACAATTCATAACTATGTTTCTAGTTATCTTCCAACATCAAGACAATATTCATAATCCTTTATCAATACTTATTCATGGATAAGAATCAAGAATAAACAATATTCATACCTTAACAATGAACTCTTGTATTTAGAATCCTCCTTAAATAACCATGGGGTGCTTCTCGAAGCTTTCGAGATGGTGAACACAACTACGGAACCAATTCGAATTTTCTATGGTTGAATCACAAAATATTTGAAGTTGAAATTAGGCTAGGGTTTCACCTTCTGTTAAGAATTGGATGATATATGATATATATGGAGCTAAGTGTAGGTTTATAAAGACCCATTTTCGTCCAAGAGTTAATAGAAAATGACCATTTTGCCCTAAAAATTTAAATAAATCCGAATCTGTCCCCAGTGGATAGTTTTGATAGGCTGAAGTAAATCGATCATAACTCTTTGCTTCGGTATCAGATTCGGGTGAAACCAATTGCATTGGAAAGATAATTCAAAGGAATTTCATTTTCATATAAAGTATACTACCCAGTTCGTCTTGTACAAGGAGTTATGGTCGTTTAAATTTGACCCAAAAATCTGTCCCACAATTTTTTTGATAGGCTGTAGTAAAACGGGTATAGCTCCTTACTCAGACATTGGATTTGGATGAAACCAATTTCATCGGAAAGAAGACTCTCGGAGATTTTCGTCGATATATAGCAGCTCACACAGTTCTTTTTGTACAAGGAGTTATGATCGTCTAAAGTTGATCCAAAAAAATAATTGCCTAGCTGCAGTAATTTTCCTGCAGATTTACTATTCACAGGCTTCCCGGCCACCGTTTTAAAATTTCGAATGTGCTCGCTTATATGAAATACTCCTCTGTTTTGGGCAAACTTTATATCGTTGGAAAGCTTATTCCAATACCTACACATACAACTATTGATGGGATACTTTCGAACACCATAATCTTAATTTAACCCTTACGCAAGCCTTTAGGACTCCATATAATCGCGATAAGTGTACGAAAAATTTTACGGGGTGTTACATTCTCCCCCCCTTAAGAACATTCGTCCTTGAATGTTAGCATAGTTACTCAATTAAGACATGTTCAATCTTTCAATTAACATATTCATCATCATAACATACTTGCATAAAAATAAACACTTACTTGTTATTGTTCTTCTTTCGTCTCATGAACTTCCTCCTCATTGTTGAATAGGTAAGGGTACTTAATCTTCATCGCTTCCTCGGCTTCCCATGTGATCTCCTCAACTTGTTGATTCCTCCAAAGTACTTGTACCGATGCTATCTCTTTATTCCTTATATTTTAAATTTGGCAATCAAGAATAGCAATAGGCATTTCTTCAAAAGTGAGATCTTTTGTAACTTGTACATCTTCCGTAGTAGTGATATGCGATGGATCTCCGATGTACTTGCGAAGCATTGAAACATGAAATACGGGATGAACTGCTGAGAGCTCTTGAGGTAGCTCTAACTCATAAGCAACTTGTCCAAATCTTTGAATGATCTTGTACGGACCTATGTATCGTGGACTTAACTTTCCTTTCTTGCCAAACCTCATCACTCCTTTCATTGGTGATACTTTCAAGAATACCCAATCGTCGATAGAAAACTCAAGTCCTCTTCTTCTAACATCCGCATAATATTTGTGTCGACTTTGAGCTGTTTCAAGCCGTTGTTGGATCACTTTAACCTTCTCCATTGCTTGATAAACAAGATCCGGTCCAAACCAGACCGCATCACCTGCTTCAAACCATCCTATTGGCGATCTACACTTTCTTCCATACAATGCTTCATATGGTGCCATTTTGATACTTGAATGATAGCTATTATTGTAGGCAAACTCGATAAGAGGTAGGTGATCATCCCAGTTGCCTTTGAAATATAATACACATGCTCGTAGCATATCCTCAAGTGTCTGGATGGTACGTTCCGCTTGTCCGTCCTTTTGAGGATGAAAAGCCGTACTTAGATTTACTTGTGTCCCCAAACTCCTTTGAAAAGACTTCCAGAAATTCGCGGTAAATTGGGCTCCTCGATCGGATATAATGGAAATTAGAACTCCATGTAACCGAACGATCTCCTTAATATACAACTTCGCATACTCTTCCGCCGTATAAGTTGTCTTTACTGGTAAGAAGTGCGCAGATTTGGTAAGCCTATCAATGATCACCCATATGGAATCAAACTTCCGATATGTACGAGGCAAACCCGTGATGAAATCCATATTGATCTTGTCCCACTTCCAGACTGGAAGATCTATACATTGCATGTAACCACCGGGTTTCTGGTGTTCTACTTCTACTCTTTGACAATTTGGACATTCAGCTACAAATTCGGCAATATTCTTCTTCATGTTATTCCACCAATATATTGTTTTCAAATCTTGATACATCTTAGTCGACCCTGGATGGATGGAATACCTTGAACAGTGTGCTTCTGTCATAATTCTCTTTCTTAGCTCAACTACATCAGGTACACATAAACGATTCTGACACTGAACCACTCCTTCTCGCGTAAGCTCAAATGCCTTTATCGTGCTACTCTGAACATCCTCCTTAAGCTGCAATAAAATTGGATCTGCATACTGCTTCTCTTTCACTTCAGCTATCAATGAAGATTCCGCTGCATTACATACAATAACCTCTTCATCTGGAGTATCGAGAAGTCGAACTCCCAAATTAGCTAGTTGGTCAAGATCCTTAATCACCCCCTTCTTTTCTATAGATGCCATTTTAGACTTACGAATTAGTGCATCCGCTACCACATTCACTTTCCCTGGATGATACAAGATATCAACATCGTAATCTTTCAACAATTCAAGCCATCTCCGCTGCCTCATGTTTAGATCTTTCTGACTGAAGATATATTGCAGGCTCTTATGATCGGTATATATGTCAACATGAACCCCATATAAGTAGTGGCGCCATATCTTCAAAGCAAATACAACTGTAGCTAGCTCAAGATCATGTGTGGGATAATTCCTCTCATGTGGTCGCAACTGTCTAGAGCCGTAGGCTATTACTCTACCATGTTGCATTAATACGCATCCTAAGCCACTTCTCGAAGCATCACAGTACACTGCATACCCTTCTGTGCCTTCAGGAAGTACCAATACCGGTGTAGAAGTCAACTTGCTCTTCAGATCTTGGAAACGCTTTTCACAGGCATCATTCCATTGAAACTTGGAGGCTTTATGCATCAACTTAGTCAAGGGTGCAGAAATAGAAGAAAAACCTTCAACAAACCTTCTATAATAACCTGCCAACCCGAGGAAACTACGAATCTCCGTAGGCGTCGTGGGTCTTGTCCAATTCTTCACAGCCTCAATCTTCTGAGTGTCAACTTTTATGCCTTCACTAGATACAATATGGCCCAAAAATTCCACTGACTTGAGCCAAAACTCACATTTAGAAAACTTCGCATACAACTTACGATCACGAAGAATCTGCAACGCCTGCCTCAAGTGATTAACATGGTCCTCTTTTGATCTAGAGTAGACCAAAATATCATCTATGAAAATTATCACGAACACATCTAGAAACGGCTTAAACAGCCTATTCATCAGATCCATAAAAACTGCGGGTGCATTTGTTAGCCCGAATGACATAACCAGGAATTCATAATGACCATACCGTGTTCAGAAAGCTATCTTGGGTATATCTTTATCCTTGAATCTCACTTGATGATAGCCTGATCTCAAGTCAATCTTGGAAAAACACTTGGCACCCTGCAACTGGTCAAATAAATCATTAATTCGGGGGAGAGGGTATTTATTCTTGATAGTCACCTTATTCAATTGCCGATAGTCAATACACATCTTCAGCGAATCATCTTTCTTACACACAAACAATACTGGTGCTCCCCAAGGGGACATACTAGGCCTGATGAATCCCTTCTCTAGCAAGTCTTTCAGTTGCTCTTTCAATTCTCGCAACTCTGCTGATGCCATTGTATAAGGAGGAATTGAGATTGGCTGTGTGTCTGGCAACATATGAATACCAAACTCCACTTCTCGTTCAGGAGGTAAACCTGGTAGTTCTTTAGAAAATACATCAGGAAATTCATTCACAATCGGAACGGTCTGAAAAGTTGGCGGCTCTGCCTCTGTATCCCTTACTCTAACCAAATGGTATATGTACCCCTTGGAAATCATTTTTCTTGCCTTAAAGTAAGAAATAAATCTACCTCTCGGCGCGCCAACATTACCCTTCCATTCAAGGACTGCCTCATTTGGGAAATAGAAATACACCTTTTTAGAACGACAATCTACTGTAGCATAACAAGACGCTAACCAATCCATGCCCATAATAACTTCAAAATCTACCATTTCTAACTCAACAAGATCGGCCATCGTATCACGACCACAAATATTCACAACACAATTTCGATAAACATTCCTAGCTATAAGAGATTCCCCCACTGGCGTTGATACTTCAAATGGCTTGGCTAATAATTTGGGTGTTCTCCCGAACCTTCCCGCAACCAAAGGAGTAGCGTACAATAATGTAGAACCAGGATCAATTAAGGCATACACATCAAATGCAAAGATGGACAACGTACCTGTAACCACATTTGGAGAAGCCTCTAAATTCTGCCGATCTGCTAGGGCATACACACGGTTCTGAGCTCCGCTGGAACTAGCTGATCCTCTATCACCTCTATCGTGACCCATAGGTTGTGCACCCCTACTCAAAGGAGGCACCGATGATGACGCAACAGCTGATCCGGTAGGTCGTGTTATACCACCTGTGGTCCTGCGTGGGCAATCCCTAGCCATATGCCCCGGCCTACCGCACCAAAATCAATTGTTTGTTCCAAGCCGACATTCGCCAAAGTGAATTCTTCTACATATGGGGCACGGGTGTCGTGGAGGTCTCAATTGACTCATACTCCCTTGCCCTTGATACCCCACTATTCGCGAACTCTGATTTTCACTACTTTGCCCGAACTGATTACCTCTGAACCTTTGAAATTGTGGTGGAGCACTAATTGCCGGATAAGAAGATAACGGGCTAGGCAATCTATGAGAGAACGAAGGCCTAAAACCTCCCTGAGATGCCATAAACTGCCCTATAGCTCTGGCCCGCTTAGAATATCCTTTTTCTGATTCCTAGGTTCTTCTTCTTTGCCTCTGATCTTCCATCTTCTGAGCGAAAGCTTGTATCCTCGCTATATCCATGTCCTTGTTCAAAGCAGCAATGGTACAATCTCTAACCAAGTATGGTTCCAATCTATCCACATAGTGATGAACTCTGTCATCCATAGTAGTTACCATATTAGAAGCATATTGAGACAAGGAGTTAAATCGAAGACTATATTCCCTTACACTCATATTACCCTGATGAAGATTTAAGAATTGATCTGCACGGGCCTGACGAGTCTCAAATGGAAGATAATAATCAATAAATGCATCTTTGAACTCTCCCCACGTAGTTGGAGATGCATCAATACCCCTAGATCATTTCCAATCCTCGTACCACAATATAGCCTCTCCTTTCAGTCTATATGCTGCTATCTCAACCATCTCTTTACCAGATATGTGCATAACATCTAGAGCCCTTTGGGTTTGATCGACAAAGTCCTGCGGGTCTTCGTTAATATCTGATCCGGTAAAAGTAGGAGGATCCAGTTTCAGAAAATCCTGTGTCCGAAGGCTAGCTGCTCTATCCATACCACTAGAACCCGTGGTAGGAATAGCTTGCCCTTGAACTTGAACGTCAACTATACGTGTCAGAAGTTGTACTGCATCCCTCAAATCTCGATCAACAGCATTAATAGATGGCCCTTCCGGAGGAGAAGAAGCTCCTGATATATGCTTAGCTTGAGACTCACTTTGTTCAGCTTGTGCCGGTGGTGACTTACTAGTACCTTCTCCGACCACTTCATCCACTCGCTTCTACTTATTCTTTCTCCTTGTAACCGGCATCGTTACTATAGTAAAAAAAACAATTGAATTAAGCGATCGATTATGACTTTATCTCTAATATGGGCTCTATTGCACGATCTAAGAAATGGAGAGTGGAAACAATCCCTAAATGTCCAATAGCCTCCTGTTTATATATGTGGTGCACAACACACCGATAAACGAGATTCTACGTAGACACGGCTTTGTAGACTCACTAGGACGAACTTCTTTGATACCACTTCTGTCATACCCCAAATCCCATTGGAGCGGACTGGCACCCGTAGCCGAGGAGGCCTGGGAGAACCCGTTCATAACCTATACTTTCACATTTACATTACTAATGAAAATTAGAAATTTGGGCAGCACTTCATTGTAAATAGAAGAAAACAGTACCTGTATCAGCCCAGCAGACACACATAAATATATATATAAACAGTAATTGGCCGTCAGAGCCATCACGTCTATCAACCAATCACTCCTATGGTTGTACAATATGTCTACAAAAGCCTCTACATAGATACACAACTGAGTTAGGGTCGGGACAAACTCCCGCCCACAATAGACTTTTATACAAATACCAAAAATACATATAGAAACAACTTGGGATGCCCCAAAACAACTGGAGCTCACCACTAACAATAAAATGTCCTGGCTCTTACTGCGGAGGTGTACAACCTGAAGTACCTGTTCCTTCAGGCATGAATACGGGTCCCCCGTGAGGGACGTCAGTACGGAAATATGTACTGAGTATGTAAGGCAGTGAGTATCAAGATGAGATACAAAAGATCAACAGAACCCAGATACCAGTGAATAAACAGTATGAGTAGACCATACTTAAAAGAGCTGATGGGATACCTGCACATTACTTTCATATCATTACTTCCCGTAATCCTTATCAATACATAACATATGTCATACAATGGCCAACTGATCAGTGGTACTAATACAATACATCAGGGACCACCCCTGGAATAGCATATATACATAAACTTTATAATACAATGGCCAACTGATCAGTGGTACTAATACAATACATCATATCATCAATTTAAAATACAGACATTCCATTTCTTAATTCAATTAATCTTTGAGATTGGTTACTTTGTGGTCACACCTTATGGAACTTGAAACCATGATACCTCAATAGGAAAACATATAAATAGGTAATCAATATCATGAAAATGAAGTAGAGAATCATGGATACCTCATTAAATCATATCGGAGTCAACAATAGTATATGGACATTTTTTTGACTAGCCGGACATCTTAAAAGTGAAACCAAGTTCAATTGGTAGTGTCGAAGATCATATGATGTTATTATGTGTCATGTGTCATAGGACAATGTTGGAAGCTTACTTGAGAGTGCCATGGGTCATTATTCATGACAAATATTAGATAGAGTATGTCTTACATACCTTGATATAACCACTTCAATACAAGTCCAACTTGACTTCCCGTACTCTTCGAACACTTATCTACAATAAGTCATTTGTGGCAAACTAGTATTAGCAACCAAACCTTACCATTTAGGTATTAACTTCACCAAATAATGTCTAGGAAGTAATCCTTTAACTCATCAATAAGAGTACTACATACATACTCTTATACTCTTATTACATTCACATATCATGCATTTTCATGAAACATCTCTCAACATCACTGTTAGCCTTTATTTCCCTTCTTAATCACCATCCAATACCAACATGATCTCTAGGCATACATAACCACTAATATAATGATATATCACCACAATTCATTCTCCATAATCCAATACAACAACTTCCATAAATTACTACTAACAATTTATACAAAACAATTCATAACTATGTTTCTAGTTATCTTCCAACATCAAGACAATACTCATAATCCTTTATCAATACTTATTCATGGATAAGAATCAAGAATAAACAATATTCATACCTTAACAATGAACTCTTGTATTTAGAATCCTCCTTACATAACCATGGGGTGCTTCTCGAAGCTTTCGAGATGGTGAACACAACTACGGAACCAATTCGAATTTTCTACGGTTGAATCACAAAATATTTGAAGTTGAAATTAGGCTAGGGTTTCACCTTCTGTTAATAATTGGATGATATATGATATATATGAGGCTAAGTGTAGGTTTATAAAGACCCATTTTCGTCCAAGAGGTAATAGAAAATGACCATTTTGCCCTAAAAATTTAAATAAATCCGAATCTGTCCCCAGTGGACAGTTTTGACAGGCTGAAGTAAATCGATCATAACTCTTTGCTCCGGTATCGAATTCGGGTGAAACCAATTGCATTGGAAAGATAATTCAAAGGGATTTCATTTTTATATAAAGTATACTACCCAGTTCTTCCTGTACAAGGAGTTATGGTCATTTAAAGTTGTCCCACAATTCTTTTTTTTTTTTTGATAGGCTGTAGTAAAACGGGTATAGCTCCTTACTCAGACATTGGATTTGGATGAAACCAATTTCATCGGAAAGAAGACTCTCGGAGATTTTCGTCGATATATATCAGCTCACACAATTCTTTTTGTACAAGGAGTTATGATCGTCTAAAGTTGATCCAAAAAAATAATTGCGTAGCTGCAGTAATTTTCCTGCAGATTTACTGTTCACAGGCTTCCCGGCCATCGTTTTGAAATTTCGATTGTGCTCGCTTATATGAAATACTCCTCTATTTTGGGCAAACTTTATATCGCTGGAAAGATTATTCCAATACCTACACATACAACTATTGACGGGATACTTTGGTGGTAAATAGTTTTTGGGAAAGTAGGATAGGCTGAACCCATACTTCCCACTCAGTGCTAAATCCTACTCCTAACTGAAAGAAACTGAAATACTAACTAGTGCATGCATTGATAACTGATAAGCTCAGGTTATGGTATTTTGAAAACAACAGTGTATATATATTCTGAAGTAGTTATAAGTATGTAAACTGATGGTGCACAACATGATCATAACAAACTAAGTTTGACAATAAATTCACGAGTTGACTGACTCATTACTTGAAAGGTCAGAAACGAAAGTAAACATTTAGGTATCGGTTGTTCATAACCCGCCAGCACTAAATAATTACAAAACGTTGCTAACAACACTTTAAACAATGACGTAAAATCTTAATTCAAAGACCCAAAACATGAAATATTTTAATAGTATGATAAATTTCATGAATGTAAACATGGGAACGAGTTAACCTTGGAAAAATAGCATGTTTATACAATTTAAAGCATAATTTGAGAATTTGACATGATGACAACTAAACATGACCTAGGTTTTGGCACTTCAGCATGTCGAAATATGATTCACATAGGATAAAACTATTAGCATGATTTGAATGCAAAATAATAAAGAAACATGGATAAATTCCATAATTTACTAGGAAGATGATCATAAATTAGAGTAAAATTCAAACTTGAACATAAAAGGGGGTTTTGGGGTTCAATGGGTGAAAGGAACCCATTGAAGGAATACCCCACTGTCACAACCCGAACCATGGCCCTGTCCGTGACGAGCATCCCGAACCATGAAGGCCCGAACACCCTTCTAACTTGAAGTCATATACACCATTCATACACAAACAAAGAAATACGAAAATTATTACAAACGGAATCATGGTCATAAATCTGATATAAAGTTAATAATGGAGAATTAAATCCAAAACCATCTAACAACATCTGCAAACCGTTTGCGAAATCTCTACTACATAATCATAAACAGAATTTAAAAACTGGGACAAGGCTCCCAGTAGAACAAAACCATACCTAATAATAATTATCGAAAAGTAAACATTCCTTCTGAAATATAAAGGGCTCACCAATTGAACACTGCAACTCTATCTGATGAAATCTACTGCTTATCTGGACCCCTAGACTGAGCCTCAGAACTAGAGAGGTAGGGGGAGGGGGTCAATACAGATGTATGGGTACGCAAAGAGATCGAAAATAACAAGTTTGAATAAATATAAAATAGTTGAGAGTGGTTTACAAAATATCATGCATAAAATAGTTTCAAATCACATGGGAACTTTTCTGAAAATCATAAACCATTTTTGACAATACCATTTCTGATTCTTTGTATTACTTCAAAGTTAGGTGGCACTCCCCTACAAGTCTGATATTCCACGATCTATATGGAATCTGCCATTGACTCGGCGGGAAAGCTCCCAACCCAAGTGTGCCACAAGGGTTGGAGTATTTGAGTCTGATACGCCACAGGGCACTAGGCCAGTGTATAATAATATACATGGATCTGCAAATCGTGGTTTTGGGAAATGAGTTATCTGAACTCATGCCTTCTTCGGGGAACTATCTATGCTCTCTTTATGCCCAATTTTATCCTATTCTGAATCATGCATATTTCTAGTTTCAACATATGAAAATCTAATTTCAAACATGTGTTTTATTCTTTTCGAAATTACTATGTATTTAACTGAGTTGGTGTCGTCCCACCAAGACTTGTAAGTCTTAATTCTGAGCCAATTGTACCATGCATGATTCTTTCATGAAAACTAAATTCAGACCACCCAAACATGTAAATAGTTTAAGAGATTTTATGTTCCTAAATATATGTCAAAACTATGCAAGGATTCTTCAAATATATGGTGGTCATGTGCTTTTGGCAAAATCATGCACTCTTTCGTTATATGAATATTTTCAATATTTATCAACATAACTACCCTCTCTTTTGAAATCAAAATCATAATCCAATTATAACAATACTTAAGGTATTTCATATCATGCTTTTCAATGATGCATTCAAGATAATCCATAGCATATGATAAGCAAAGAAAATCATAACAAGAGAGGAATTTTTACAAGAATCATGCTCTCAATTCAATCATCAATATTAAAACACGTACATATGTACATATATCAATTCAAATCAATGTGGGGATTGCCTAAAGACCAAAATAATATCATCAATATTTCTAAAACATGAATATCATAAATCTGAAACCCATTTCTTAAAATCATGATTTCTATGCCCATGATATGTTTAGGAAAAGCCTGCGTACCTTAAATTAGAAACTTTCAAATGAACTCTCGCGTTAGGGATGCTATACAAACAATTAATGGGTGCTTTTTGTAGCCCTCGCAATGGGAATTTCGAATCTTAAATAAATTTCAAAATTTTACGGTTGAATTTTGAGTGATCGTGATTTTTATTTTGGGACTAAGGGGTTTGGTTCTTGAGCAATTGGAAGAAAATTACCATATTTTGGTCAATTGAGACATAAATATCTTGTTAGTGTATGATACAAGATGAGAAATATCCATTTTACCCCTAAAGAAATAAAATACATCACAGAAATTTCTTCCAGTTGACAAGCTGATATGTTGAAGTAAAATGGATATAAACTTTGACTAAGATTTTGATTTTGGATGAAATCAGTGGCATTTGAAATAAGACTCCAACAGATTTTATTTGATATATAGCAGCTCTCCCAGTTCAATATATACAGAAAGTTACGATCATTTGAAGTTGACCTTGAATCTGCCCCTGAACTGCGCCCAAAATGCTAGAGTATTTCAAAGGCATTTCAAACCAGTATGTTTTTCCCCTAAAATGCACCCAAGACGTACTATTGACTTGACCCATCGTATATCAACAAAAAAAACAAGAAACGAAGGTTGAGAAAATCGAAAATAAAATCCTCAAAGATAGGGAATTCAAAATGAGAATAAGTCTCTTTGACACTTAGAATTTTTTTCAAGTCTTCAACACTATAAGCAAGCTACCACGAGATAACACATTGAGGATTTTTATGGGGCATTACATTATCCCCCCCTTTGGATCATTCGTCCCTGAATAATGACACAAAACACAGATAAGCATGATTTCAAACATACTAAGGCATAGGAAAGAATAAGACGAGGATTGTACCTTTCATTTCGTCATTCGCTGGATCAAACAAGATTGGGTATCTTGCTCGCATGTCATCCTTGGATTCCCAAGTAGCTTCTTTAATTTTCTGGTTTCTCCACAACACTTTAACTGAGGCTATCTTTTTGCTCCTTCATTTTATAACTTGATGATCTAAGATTGCTATTGGCTCTTCTTTATAGGATAAGGAGTCCGACACTTTGATCTCTTCTATGGGTAACACTAGAGAATGGTCCCTAATACACTTCTTCAATATGGATATGTGAAATACCGGATGAACAGAACCCAGGTCTGCAAACAACTCTAACTCATACACAACTGCACCTATCCTTCTCAAAATCTGGTATGGTCCTATATAGCGAGGACTCAAATTACCTTTCTTCCCAAATAGCATGACTCCCTTCATAGGAGAGAATTTTAAAAACACCCAATCACCATCCTAGAATTCCAACTCCCCTCTTCTAACATCGGCGTAGAATTTCTGTCTACTCTAAGCTGTCATAAGTCATTCTCTAATAAGTTTCATGTCTTCCATTGCCTGGTGAACAAGATCAGGCCCAAACAACTAAGTCTCGCCCACTTCATACCACCCTATAGGCAACCTATATCTTTTTCCATACAGTGCTTTAAAAGGAGCCATCTTAATACTGATATGGTAGCTATTATTATATGCAAACTCTATTAGTGGCAAGTGATCCACCCAACTATCCTTGAAATCAATTACACAGGCTCTCAACATATCCTCAAGGGTCTGAATGGTCCGCTCAGCTTGCCCATCCATCTAAGGGTGAAACGCAGTACTTAGGTTTACTTGGGTACCTAAACCCTTCTAAAAGGACCTCCAAAATTGCAAAGAAAATTGCGTACCTCAGTTAGATATGATGGATACCGGTGTCCTATGTATGCAAACTATCTTCTCAATGTAAAGCTTGGCATAATCATCTCCTGAATAATTAGTCCTAACAGGCAAAAAATGTGCTGAATTAGTCATCCGATCAACAATCACCCAAATAGAATCATATTGGTTTTTGGACCTCAAAAGTACCTTAATGAAGTTCATATTGATTATCTCCGATTTCCACAAAGGTAAAGCTATCCCTTAGGAAGTACCACTGGGCCTCAAATGTTCTACTTTAACTTGCTGACAATTCAAACACTTGGCAACAAAGTTAGCCACATCATGTTTCATATTATTCCACCAGTATATAGCTTTTAAATCATGATACATCTTTGTAGAGTCTGCATAAACAACATACCTCGAAGTGTGAGCCTCATCAAGGATTTTTTTTCACAGACCATCTACATCTGGCACACATAATCTCCCCTAATATCTCAGAATACCATCACCACCAATCTCAAAAGACATCACCTTCTGCTGACCCACATCATTCTTAATTTGCATCAAGATGGGATCTTCAGCCTGCTTTTCTTTAACTTCTGCCCAAAGGGAAGATTTAGCTATCTTATGAACAACTACTCCCCCATATTTGGAATCTAAGCGTCGCACCCTAAGATTTGTAAGTCTGTGAATATCCTTCCCCATTTCTCCTTTTTCCTCCTCAATATGAGAAAGACTGCCCATAGACAACCTGCTGAGGGCGTCGGCTATAACATTAACCTTGCTCGAATGATAGTGCAGGCTCATGTTATAATCCTTTAGCAATTCCATCCAACGCATTTGCCTGAGGTTTAATTCTTTCTGAGAGAAAACATACTGCAAACTTTTGTGGTCAGTGAAAATATCAACATGCACCCCATAAAGATAATGCCGCCAGATCCTAAGTGTGAATACCACAGCGGCTAACTCCAAGTCATGGGTAGGGTAATTGCGCTCATGCACTTTCAACTGCTTAGATGCATAAGACACCACCTTGCCATAGTTCATAAGAACACATCCGAGTCCCACTCAAGATGCATCACAATATACAACAAAACCTTCTATACCTTTCGGAAGAGTTAGCATAGGTGCAGTAGTCAATTTTCCCTTTAACTTCTCAAAACTATTCTCATATGAGTCAGACCATACAAATTTCACCTTTTTCTAAGTCAACTTAGTAAGTGGAGCAACTATAAAAGAAAAACTTTCTACAAATCTTCTATAATACCCTTCCAAGCCCAAAAAGCTTCAAATGTGGGTTGGAATCATGGGTCTGGTCCATTTTTTCACTACCTCAATATTTTGTGGATCAACCTTAATTCCCTCAATAGACACAATATGCCCCAATAAAACAATAACATTCAGCTAGAATTCATATTTGGAAAATTTTGCATACAACTTATGATTTTTGAGAGTCTAAAGGATGATTTAGAAGTGATTAGCATGGTCCTCCTCACTCTTAGAATATACCAAGATGTCATCAATGAATACTATGACAAATAGATCCAAAAATTGATAGAAGACCATATTCATTAGATCCATGAAAGCTTCAAGGGTGTTAGTCAACCCGAAGGACATGACTAAGAATTCATAATAGTTGTATCTGGTTTGGAAAACTGTTTTGGGAATATCCAACTCTCTAACCTTCAACTAGTGGTATCCCAAACTAAGGTCTATCTTTGAAAACACCTAGCACCCAAAAGATGGTAAAAAAGATCATCAATCATAGAAAGGGGATATTTATTTTTAATCATGACCTTATTCAATTGGCGGTAATCTATGCACATACGAAGGGAACCATCTTTCTTTTGGATAAAAAAGTACAGGTGCAGCCTAGGGAGAAACACTAGGAAGGATAAAGCCTTTATCTAGGAGATCTGTCAGATGCTCTTTCAACTCTTTCAGTTCTATAGGAGCCATTCTATATGGTAAAATAGAAATAAGTCGGGTATTTAAAAATAAATCAATACCAAAATCTATCTCCCTATTAGGTGGTATTCCTGGAGGATCATCTGGAAAGACTTCTAGAAACTCATTTACCATAAGGATTGACTGAAGAGATGGAGTCTCAATATTAAAATCTTTTACTCATATCAAATAATATAGACAACCTATGGAAATGAGCTTACAAGCTCTAAGATAGGATATAAAGTTCCCTCTAGGTGCTAAATAATGACTCTCCCATTTTATCACTGGTTTATTTGGAAAGGAAAAAGTAACCTTTCAGGTTCTACAGTCTAGCTTAGCATAGCATGAGTATAGCCAGTCCATCCCTAAGATGGCATCAAAATCAACTATATCAAGCTCTATGAGGTCAGCTACGGTATCCCGGCTACAAACAAATACAACACAATTCCTTTACATTTTCCTAGCCATAACAGAATCTCCCACCTGGGTAGAAACATAAAAAGGCTCAGCAATCACATCGGGCTCAAACCCAAAACCAACAGCCATATACGGGGTCACATAGGATAAAGTAGACTCGGGATCAATTAATACATATACATCACGAGAAAAGATTTGCAATGTACCGATCACTACATCTGGTGATGCCTCTGTCTCCTGGCGATTGGTCAAGGTGTACAACCGGTTGTGAATGCTCCCGACAACTGAAGTGGTGCCTTTTTAAGGTGGTGGTGGTGCAGAAGAGTTTTCCTGAGACTTGGCACCCCCAACACTCTTTCTAGCCGAAGGGCAATCCCTCTAAAAATGACCTTTCTGACCACATGAATAACAAACTAGTAAGCCCAGCTGACACCTTCCTGGATGATGCTTACCGCAAGTCTCACACCATGGAAAAGTACGATGCTGTTGTGCCATACTGCTCTTTGACTGGGTATCCTGCGCCTTGGATCCATAATTAGTTTGAAAACTCTGGGATCGTTTATCAACTGAGGGTCTGGCCGCTGGAGCGCTAGCTGTAGACTGCGTCTTGCCCCAAAACTTTTTCTTTTGCCATTTGTTACCCCAGTTACCATTCTACTGCTGACTTTGACTCTGGTATGCTGTTTTAGCTCTCTTTTCCTGAATGCCCTTCTCTATAGACTCAACAATTGCCTTTTTTCTTTCCTCAACTTGTTGAATGGAGACTGATAGCCTAGCAAAGTCTATATCCCTGTCCAGCATTGCTCCCTGACATTCGAGCGCTAGATTATCTGAAAAGCCAAATGCAAATTTCCTCACCCGGGCTCTCATATTACCTGTCATCTACGGTGCATAACGGGCCAGTTGGTTGAACATCAGAGTGTACTCCTGGACACTTACTTTTCCCTGCTTAAGATTCATGAATTCCTCTGCTTTGGCTTCCCTCAATTCCAAAGGAAAGAACTGGTCAAGAAAATCTTCCACGAACTCGGTCCAAACTGTAGGCTCAACACTCTCACTCTTCACATCCTCTCACTCATTATACCATTTGTTTGCTACATCCTTAAGTTGGTATCCTGCTAGCTCAACCCCTTCCACCTGATCCACATGCATTACTCTGAAAATCTTCTCTATTTCATCTACAAACTCCTGTGGGTCCTCTTCTACCTTAGTGCCAGAAAATTTGGATTGGTTCATTCTCATGAATTGGACCACCCTAGTAGCATTGGAAGTAAAAGATGTAGACTTAGTATCCTCCAATCTCTGAGTCTATGCGGCTACCAACTGTCCAAGCATGTGGATGGATTGTCTGAATTCTGTATTTGATATGTCTCTCTAAGAAGACTGAGGACGATTAAAAATTGTTCTTAGAGCTCGAAGAGGACTGGTCGAGACTGGAGGTACTCCCGGATTAGGGACAGGTTCTGGGGTGTGCGCTCTATTGCGGGTCCGCATCCTATGGGTGGGGCAGACTTCATCATCCTGAATATTCTGATTATTGGAGCAACGAAGAGGCATGACTGTTTTCTGAAAAGCAAGAGATCATTGATTAGAGAACAAATTAGACTCAAGAATGAAATAAATCACAAAGAGGGGAAACATTCCTAAATTCCTAGTAGCCTCCTTCTTATAAGTGTGGCGCTCTACACACCCATACATAAGACTCTACCTGACGCGATTTTACAGATACCCTGGGACCATGAACCATGATATGATACCAAGTTTATCACAACCCGAACCGAGGCCCTGGCCGTGATGAGCATCCCAAACCATGAAGGCTCGGACACCCTTCTAACTTGAAATTATATACACCATTCATACACAAATAAGGAAATGCAGAAATTATTACAAACGAAATCATGGTCATAAATCTGATATAAAGTTAGCAATGGAGAATGAAATCCAAAACTATCTAACAACATATGTAAATCATTTGCAAAATCTCTACTATATGATCACTAACACAATCTAAAAACTAGGACAAGGCTTCCAGTAGACCAAAACCATAACTAATAATAATTGTTGGAAAGTAAACAGGCCTTCTGAAATATAGAAGGCTCACAACTGAACGCTGAAACTCTCTTTGATGAAATCTATTACTTATTTAGATACCTAAACTAAGCCTCAGAACCTGAGAGGTAGGGGGAGAGAGTCAATACAGATGTACTGGTATGCAAATAAATCCAAAATAACTAGTTTACATAAATATAAAATAGTTGAGAGTGGGTTACAAAACATCATGTATAAAATAGTTTCAATACACATGGGCACTTTTTTAAAAATCATAAACCATTATTGACAATACCGTTTTTGATCTTTGTATTACTTCTGAGTTAGGTGGAACTCCCTTACAAGTCTGATATTCCACAAGCTATATGGAATCCGCCATTGACTCGGTGGAGAAGCCTCCAACCCAAGTGTGCCACAAGGGTTGGAGTGTCTGTGTCTGATACGCCACAGGGCACTAGGACAACGTAAAATAATACCCCCGGATTGGCAAATCACGGTTTTGGGCAGTGAGTTATCTGAACTCATGACTTCTTCAGGGAACCATCTAAGTTCTCTTTATGCCCAATTTTATTCTTTTCTGAATCATGCATATTTCTAGTTTCAACATCTAAAAATATGATTTCAAATATGTGTTCTATTCTGTTCTGAATTACTATGGTTTTATCTGAGTTGGTGTCATCATACCAAGACTTGCAAGTCCTAATTCTGAGCCACATTGTACCATGCATGATTCTTTCATGAAAACTCAATTCATACCACTCAAACATGCAAATAGATTAAGAGATTTTATGTTCCAAAACATAAATCAAAACTATACAAGAATCCTTCAAACATATGGTGGTCATGTGCTTTTGGAAAAATCATGCACTCATTCGTTATAGAATATTTTCAACATTTATCAACATAACTACCCTCTTTTTTGAAATAAAAATCATAATCCAATTATAACAATACTTAAGGAATTTTATATCATGCTTTTCCATGATGCATTCAAGATAATTCATAGCATATGATAAGTAAATAAAATCATAACAAGAGAGGGGTTTTCACATGAATCATGCTCTAAATTCAATCATCAACATTAAAACACGTACATATATACATATATGAATTTAAATCAATTTGGGGAAGGCCTAAAGACAAAAAAAATATCATCAATGTTTCTAAAACATAAATATATTCATTAATCCGAAACCCTTTTCTTAAAATCATGATTTCTATGCCCATAAGATTTTTAGGAAAACCCTGCGTACCTTAAATTAGAAGCTTTCGAAAGAACTCTCGCATTAGGGATACTATTCTAACAATTTATGGGTGCTTCATGTAGCCCTCGGAATGGGGATTTCAAATCTTAAATAAATTTCAAAATTTTAAGGTTGAATTTTGAGGGATCTTGATTTTTATTTTGGGACTAAGGGATTTGGTTCCTGAGCAATTGGAATAAAATGAACATCTTTTGGTCTATTAAGGCTTAAATATCGTGTTAGTGTATGATAGGGGATGAGAAATGTCCATTTTACCCCTAAAAAAATAAAAAATATCGCAGAAATTTCTACCTGTTAACAGGATGATATGTTGATAAAAATGGGCATAACCTTTTACTGAGATGTTGGTTTTTGATGAAATCAGTGACATTGGAAAGAACACTCAAAGAGATTTCATTTTATATATAGAAGCTCTCCCAGTTCATTATATACACGTAGTTATGATCATTTGAATTTGACCTTGAATCTTCCCCTGAACTGTGCCCAAAATGCTGGAGCATTTCAAAGGCATTTCAACCCAGTATGTTTTTCCCCTAAAATACACCCAAGATGTACTATTCACTTGCCCCATCGTATATCAATAAAAAAAATTAAGAAACGAAGGTTGGGAAGGTTGAAAATAAAATTCTCAAAGATAGGGAATTCAAAATGAGAATAAGTCTCTTTGACACTTGGAATTTTTTTTTAAGTCTTCAACTCTACAAGAAAGATACTACGAGATAAAACATGAAGGATTTTACAGGGCGTTACACCCACATACCTCAATTACTTTATTCCTTAAAGAAAACCTGAACTTGGAGCTTGGATACTTGAATTCTTAGTTTGAAAGGTTTAATTTATTGTTCTTGGATGGAGAGGAAGGTTTTACGCGAGTTAATCTCATGAAAAGTGGGACATAACATGTTTTAAAACTTCTTAATTCATTTAAGAAGGATTACAAATGGTGTAAGGATGTGAAAAGACCTCAATGCCCTTATACTAAATCAAAAAGTAGCAATTTTTGCACTTGGCTTTTGCTGGGCGACGTACAGCCAGATCACACCTGAGTGTAGGTGGCATATGCCAAAAGACAAGCCCAGGGTTTGTGGTGCACACCAAAAGTCAAGCCCATTCAGTGGCTACTGGCGTTTGTCGTGCGATGCACGGCCTTAGAGGAGAGCCTAACATGCAGTAGCGCACACTCAGTTTTAAGGCCTAAAACCACCCACAACTTAACCCATAGCATCTAAACATGGCATACCGTTGAAATAAGGGTCCCAAAGGTTATTTTGAATGCATTATTTGAACGTTAAAAGCATGGGGCATTACACTTACTGTTTCTCACAAAAATGGTCATAACTTTTTGCTTGGATAACAGATTAAAGTGAAATTGGTATCGTTGGAAGGATAATTCCATTATATAATTAGGTGGGTCTTGAGATTCTAAATTTCACATATGTTAAAATTTATTTACGTTTGAATTTTACCCTTGTAGAATCAAATATAAAAATTTGGTCAAATCAAAGGCTCTTAGATCTACTTTTCTCTATGTGATTTCTATAAAAAAAATTCAACCTCATAAGCACTCTTCAAACTAGGCTAATGATCATAACACATGTATTCAAATATAAATCATTGGATTTGATTTTATACACATAGGAATGATTGTTCAATTTCTAGCTAAAATATGTGGGGTGTTACATTATCTTCCTTTTGAATCATTTGTCCTCGAATGATGGGTAGGAACTTATTGAAAATTTTGAAGTAAGAAATAATATAGAAATGGCATGTCTGCTAACGAAGGATATAGTTGAGATGAAGTAGTAAAACTTTCATCATGAAACTTATTTTTGAACTGACTTGACTATATTGATTATAAAAAGCTGATTTATGAAGAGAGTTTAGAACCCACTCGAAATGTTCATGATATGATCATACATATAGAACTGTGAAGTGATACTGATGCAACAAAGCAACAAGATTTACTAAGGATGGAATAAAGTGCATAAATTCTCATTAGGAGTTGTCCCTCAACAAAACACGTATAGGAATCAAAAGAAAAGGTCTTCATGGCATCACCAAGTAAATTATATAAGCACAAATCATGAGATAACGAGACTAAGGTCATACAATGGGTATTACACTGTCTGAGCTGGAATAATTGGAAAACTGAGATCATTCACTTAACACTTATAAACTGAATTATGACTAAATATCTTAACTGGAGACATGATGCATAGACTGAACTGAATTCACAACTTGCATGGATGTGAATGAATTACCTCATCTAATAGCCACTTTCATTAAATTGTGGATAGTAAGACAAGATGGAATGATGGAAATCTATAGGAGCTTATCTGTCTAATTGCTAAACTAAATTGTTGGCTATACAGACTAACTCATACTGAAAGTTTGTACTCAACTGGAGTATTTCTTCAACACTCTTGCTGAGAAGTTCTAATAACATTGGGAGCAAAGAATTCTTGGGCATGGTTTGAATAAGATATCTTAACAAGGAATCTCAATATGGCTATAACTCTGCAATATGGCCTATAAAACATAAGCTAGGATAGAATTTCTAGGCCTTAGACAATGCAACTGCTAACTTTCAAGCTTAGCCATACTTATCAAATACTCCCTCAACTATACTTTTCCCCTCAAATACATGCTCATTTGATTCAACTTATAATTCTTATATGGGTACATATAACTATTTTAGCTCAAGTCTGAGTTGAACTACATATTCCTACCATGATTAAGTCTAAATCGAAATTACAAAGTGCCATACACAATACCATACTACTAGTCTAAGCCATCAATTCGATACCCCATGCGTGTTTAACAACTCTCATCTCAAGAATAATTTTCTTACCACTTCAAAAACTAAATTCAACCTCTTACTAGGAATTCTCTAGTGCACAATGCACCCATCTACTTATATACCAACATGACATTCAAGCCTATAGTTATAACCACATATGAACTTCTAGGAAAACAATCCACCAAAGCATCTTTCCCATGTTCTCTTATACCTCTATCAATAACAACTTCCATACACTATCTCCAAGAAAACACACATAAAATTTCAACTAACCATGAAATATATTAAAAGCTCTACCTCAATATTTCTTCAAACTTATAGGTTTACATAGAACAAGAATACAATGATCTTTTCCTAATACGGAACATATACTCTCTTCCATCTAAACTATTGTTTATCACCACTATCTTGACATAAGAAGAGGTTATTGAAATGTTAGAACATGAGGATCTAAAGCGTGAAAGAATACTATGCATAACTTGGAAACTTAATTGAGACCTGAGGAATAGATTATCTACGGCATGGATTCACTAAAGAGATCTAAATAGAGGACATATATGTGATAATCTGAATTTCACTAATCATTAAGAGTGTGGCATGAGTTTCTGGAACTGTGCATACTGTAAAACATGGGTACATGAGTCATGAGTTACATGACGTGAGTCTTGGGTACATAAATTCATGAAATATGATTTGTACTACTGAGTGAACTGAAACTCATTATACTAGGAACTAGAAACGTACATGATTCTATGAAAAGTGTATGAATATGTGTTATTATCATGGAAATGACATATAAGAATCTGCGAGCTTGACTTGGTTCTTATTCTATCATCCCTCGCTTAGATTTAAGCCATCATTCTAAGTCAGTGGACCCATTTAATAAACTCTATACTGAACAACAACCACTTTACTCTAGAGTCTGAGATATAAAAATACACATGAATACTAAACTAACCTTGAAAGATTGTACCTAAAAATGTAAAACAAACTGCTAGTACTTTTTTCTGAGATACAACTCTTAACTTTATATAGCACCACTAATAATCATATAATAACTCAAAAACTTACTAACTTAGAATATTTTGGTGTATCACCATATCCTGAGTTCACACCATCTAGAATTACAACTCTTCTTTCTATTTTCTTAATCAACAAAGATTCAAACTCAAATTCTAACACTTAACATAGATATTCCTAAGCTTTTAATGAACTATACGATGTTCATTCTTGAACACTCCCTTAATCTATACTATCCTTAACTTTCCTTAGTTTCAATAATCATCACATACTTACACCCTTCTTGACAACATACTTTCCTCACTAAACACATAATCTACCTCAGTTCTTTCATAGGCTACAAATACCATATCTCTAAGCTTATATTTTCCCTAAACCATAAGAATTACAATTACACCAACATACCCAACATAATTAACCTATAACCTATAACTTAGCAAGCAAGAACATCATATACTATATAACTAGACTCATTCACACTTAGCAACTCAAGGGTACTACTTTAGAACACACACTATAACCTTGTGCTTTGATACAAAGTTTTTTATGACCCAAGACTACCGCCGGGTCATAACACGATGCTTAGAACCATAAGTGATCCCAAATTAACACATGTACTGGCATGATACTTAAGCAACTGATTTAATAGATATATACAAGCTAAATTTGTTAAATGGAAACATAATCATGAGAAATTTGAATGAAGGTAATACTGATAAAGTTTACAACATGACAATACTAAAGAAAGAACTTGAATTATATATCATGACTATGACTGACTATCTATGAAGCCTCTGTTATGTTCACTATAGGTAGTTGGGACATTCCACCAACTACCACTAACCAATACATAGGAATAATAACAATACAGTATATGAACTAGAGTTCTCCAAATAAGAGAACTTATCACCTGCTTGATGAATGCGCAGAACTGTCTGACCCAGGTGTATGGACTACATTGGCACCTACATTATGCAGGAATATAGGCATAAACACATATATATGTTAAGTACTTTAGAATGTACTAAGTATATGGAGACATGCACTAAATCATGGAAATATTTAAAACATGCTTTACAACTGAAGATATAAGCTATTTACTGAAACATACATTTAAAATATAGTTGTACATAAAAATGGTAAGTCATAGTGAAATTTATAAGTTCTTAAGATAAAATTTTTTTTGTAAGTTTGAAAGCGGTAGAAACACGAATACTATATGTAAATCTCATGTAAAGTTAAACATGCTGTAAAACGTAATGAGGATCATGTATGGATACTGTACATAAAAACATGAACATATAAAAATTGACGATGCAAGACCAAGTATAGTATGTATTGACATAATCTGAGTAGTTGAATAGCTGATATCTGAATAACTAAAATTATCTATAAAACTAACTAAATATTTACTAAAATCTGTCTACTTAATCAAGCAAACCTGCACTGAGATAAACTGAATACTGAATGAAACTATGAGAACTATCATGTAACCAACATAAACTATGTGAGCTATCATGGAGTCCAACATATGACCCACATTGAGGAGGGATGCTTTATCCTTTCCATCAGAGTATAACCTAAACTGGAGTGATCACTAAACTGAGCCTATATTGGGAAAGGAAAATACTCTCTGGAGAGGCCCCTAAAACTACGGTGGCATATAGTTTCTAAGGGAGTAGGATGCACTAAACCCACACTTCCCACTCGGTGCTAAATCCTACTCCCAACTAAAAGATACTGAAATACTAACTGGTGCATGCATTGATAACTGATAAGCTCAGGTTATGGTATTTTGAAAACAGAAGAGCATATAGATTCTTAAGTAATTATAAACATGTAAATTGATAGTGCTTAATATGATCATAAGAAACTAAGTTTGGCATAAAATCATGAGCAGATTGACTCATTACTTCAAAGGTCTGAAACACAAGTAAACATGTAGGTATTAGGTATTCATAACCTATCAACATTTAATTATTACAAAACATCAATAATAACACTTAAAATAATGATGTAAAATCATAATTCAAAGACCCAAAATGTAAGATATTTCAATAGTCCAGTAAGTTTAATAAATGTAAATATGGGAACGAGTTAACCTTGGAAAATATCATGTTAATACAATTTAAAGCATAATTTGAGAATTTGACATCATGCCAACAAAAAATGACCTAGGGTTTTGCCACTTCAGCATGTAGGAACATGATTCACATGGGATAAAACTATTAAA
Organism: Capsicum baccatum var. pendulum; assembly: GCA_030864225.1. NCBI lineage: Eukaryota > Viridiplantae > Streptophyta > Magnoliopsida > Solanales > Solanaceae > Capsicum > Capsicum baccatum. The sequence continues at coordinate 158,132,180 of CM061561.1, read as the reverse complement.
ATGATTTGAATGCACAAAAAGGATGAAAAATAGATAAATTTCATAATTTACAGGGAAGATGATCATGAATCAGAGTAAAATCTATACTTGAAAAAAAAGGTTTTTGGGCTCAATAGGTGAAAGGAACCCATTTATGAATACGCCACGTACCTTTATTACTTGAATCATTGAAGAAAAATTGAACTTGGGCTTGGATACTTGAATTCTTAGAGAAAAAGGTTGAATTTCTGGTTCTTGGATGGAAGTGAAGGATTTACGTGTGTTAATCACATGAAAAAGGGGAAATAACGTGTTTTAAGACCTCCTAATTCATTTAAGAAGGATTAAAAATAGTCTAGGGGCTTGAAAAGTTCTTAACGCCCTTAAACTAAGTCAAAATGGAGAAATTTCTCCACTTGGATTTTGCCAGGCAGCATACAGCCAAAGCACACCCGAGGGTGGGTGGCACACGCCAAAAGACAAGTCCAGGGTAGGTGGCGTACACAAAAATCCAAGCCCATCCAGTGGCTATTGGCATTTGTCATGTGACGCACGACCTTAGCGGAGGGTCCAATATGCGGTGTACACCCATTTTTAAGGCCTAAAAGAACCCAACTCAACCCATAAAATATAAAAGTGGTCTACAATTGAAATAATAGTCCCAAAGGTCATTTTGAATACATTATTTGAGAGTTAAAAGAATGGGGTATTCCATTTACTATTTCTCACAAAAATGGTTATAACTTATCGCTCGGATATCAGATTAAGGCAACATTCATATCGCTGGATAGCTAATTCAATTATCTATAATTTGATGTATTTTACGATGTAAAATTACACATGTGTAAAAAGTTAAACACATTCAAAGTTGACCCTTGTAGAATTGAATATCAAAATTTTGCCAAATCAAAGCTTCTTAGCTCAACTTTGTTCTAAGTGATTCCTATGAACATATTTTCACCTAATATGAATTCTTTACACTAGGATAATGGTCATGACAGATGTATTCAAATATAAATTATGGGATTTGAGTTTAAATATTTAGGAATGATGGTTTGATTTCTAGATCCAAAATGTGGGGTGTTACAGCACCCCTAGGTGATACACTGGGATGAATAAATCCCAAATCAAGAAATTCTTATAATTGATTTTTAAGTTTTCTCAACTCCACCAGAGCTATTCGATAAGGATGTATAGAAATTGGGCAGGTGCTCGACTCTTGATCAATACAAAAATTAATATCCTTGTTTGGAGGCATATTAGGCAAATCCATAAAAAATACCTTTTGAAACTAAAAGACACAGGAATAGACTCAATTGAAGGTGACTTCACATTAACATCCCAAAGATTAGCCAAAAAGGCAAAACACCCCTTCCCCACTAACTTTTTAGCCCCAAAAGATAGGATATCACCGGTTTAGACTTATACACTTCCTCCCAATCTAGTTTACCCATACTTGACATGTCTAAAGTCACTGTCTTAGCATTATAGTTCAAGACAATGCGATATGGATACAACTAAGCCATACCTAGAATAATGTCAAAATAAAGTATGTCCATAATGGTTAAGTCTACCTAGGTCTGTAAACCCATAAATAACACATGACATGCATAATACATATGGATCATCCCCCAAAAATCTGTAGTCAGAATAGAAATATATATTGGATAATCGAGTACATCAGTGATTAAACCTAGACCCAAGGAAAATCTAAATGATACATAAGAATAAGTGGAACCCAAATCAAATAAAATAGAATCCATTTAGTCACAAATAAAAATAGTACCTATAATAACAACATTAGATGTCTCAGCCTAAATCTTGCCTAGTAAGGAATAATAATGAACTCTATCATCAAGATGGGTAACCTTCCTAGATGGATGCTCTCCTTCTTTTCCTACATTACTATTAACTTTGTTTCTACCATGACCTCCATGGTTAAAACCCCGTCCATACTATGGACAAACCTTACTATTACCACCCCTTCCTCTACCTACTAGAACCATAGCCCTGATTTACTATTGTGGCTAATTACCCAACTATCTTAAGGGGAACACTATTATAAAGTGCTCAACAACACATAATTATAATAACCTTGCTCAAGAGATGACCCATTGACTGAAGAATAAGAATCCCCTTGGACTTTAGCAACTAAAAGTTTCTAAATAGATATTGAATAACTATCTGTAGAGTTTGGCAAAGATGATTAAATGGGGAGAGCGATATGAACCTACTGGTTGTGGTCCTTTTAATAAGAACCACTAAATTTGGACATATTATTGGACTTCTTGGCTAATACCTTATCCTAACTAACATTTTTGACTCCCTTAAGCTTCTTAACATAATCAGACACCTTATTAAAGCTCTTACCTGTAGATGTCAATGAACAAATGACTCCTGAAGACTAGTATTCAAATATTTAATATATAAATAAATCCTCTCCTCCTCAATGCCCAATATATGGATGCTATAACTGACATACTGCCCCATTCAAGGGCTATCGATATATCCTTCCTGTGATCACAAATGATACATTGCATATACATCTTGAAAAGTATGACATGAAATTAAACCTAAGTCAATATAGAAAAAACTGGTGATCGGCACTCCACATAATGTAATCACCCTTTTCATCAATACCGATTAATTTCTTATTTAAAAATTTGGGTTAATATTTTCCCAAATTTAAAGTTTAAAATTTTAGGCTAAGCTAGTCTCATTAAAATTTGAGTGAGATATAGTCTAGGGTAATCCAAAAATAGATTGGGTAAACATGGTAGGATTGTACTTAATTTTATGTTAATTAAGTTGCTAGGAAACCTATAGTAACTCTTGTATTTTAATTTACATCAATAGAACTCTTGAAATTGATATTGTCATAAAGGGTTGGCTCAAAATGTTATAGGTTGAAGGTGTATGGTGAAAAAGGGAAATCAGGAACAAAGCTTGACATTCTACCTCGCCTATGTCACTATAGCATTATGCCTGTCGCTATAGAGGTGTGCATATTGCTATATAGACATGCTCAAAAGTAGAATAATTCCCATTGTAGAAACGTCAAATGTTTCTATAGCGATGTATGTTGTTTTAGCAATATAAATCACTGATTAAAAAAGGAACTCTCAAAAGTGTTCATTATTCTAAAATTGAATTTTAGGGCAAAAGAGAGGTGATTTTTTGTGATTCCAACCAAATTTCATCGTATTTCATCATTAAGGCAAGTAATCAGTCCTTATTAAATAGTATTTGGGTTAATTAACCTTAAAATTTCTAGTTTACGTGTTCTTGGAGGGTTAGAGGAGGGGGTTGGCTTGTAATAGCTGATTTTTTGGTGCAATGTGATAATTTAGATGGAAAACCTTAGGGTTTGGGTTTATTATTAATATTTTAACCTTGCATGTTGTTAATTCACTAAGGCTAAAACAAGTTGGTAGATTTTAGATAAATTATGGAAGAAAAGGCCCTAAAATAAGAGAGAAATGATCATGAACTTTGCCTTAGGGGTTGGAATTGGGTATAGTTCTCAACATTATAGGTCATTGGGTTGATTATGTGGTTTATTTGTCTTTCTATATAGAAATTAAGTGTAAGTTACAATGAAAGGTAAGGCTCAAACCTAGTTGAGTGGTGCAAGATTTGATTGAGTAGGTGATGGTTACGTAGTTTAATCCAATTTGTATTATTTGTACATATTAATAGTTCCTTAGTATTGCTCTTTTAAGCATATTGTTAAGGAATGAAAAGAGTAAAAGGTCTTGTTGGATTATATAATGTAATCATATTTCAAAAAATTTATATGTAAATCTTATGGTTATTAAAAGAGTTGGTTGTTTCCATTATTCCTTGATTTTTGTGATATTATATTGTTTATTTATGGGATATACTTGCTTTTGGACATCTTCATGGGATTTGGTGAAATAAGGCTGGCAGCCACTTGTGTTTTTAACTAGGATATGGTACATGTATGTAATTTATCCGTTGCAGGTCATGACTAAAAGGGAGACCATAAGGTCCTTAGTATGTATTTAAGATACAAGTGAGTTTGATGGATCCATGAGTGAACTGGATATTAGATGTATTTTTTTAACTCGACACTTCTAAATTGACTTAGTTGCTTTGATTAATTATTTATTGCCTTTCTTGATTGGTGGACTTGTTGACTATGTATGACTTATGTTAAATCTCTTATCTATACTAAGTCTTATTAAATGAATCAGGTTATGTAGTGGTGATCACGTGTTAACTTATTGTACTATGTTATGGTTAAGTGTTAACACATCACATCTTGAGTTGGCTAAATGACCTTACCAGTAAGTACATTATTTTCTTCTTGAGTGATGATAATACAATTGCTCTTACTTTTGTTAAGTGTAGGGAATATTTTAGCAGCTTCTTCGAGACCTCAATTATGACTTTCAGTGGGTGATTTGAATAGAAAAGTAAGTTTCATTTTTCTAGGCTACCATGGATTTATCAATTTATGCTTCTAGCCCTTTATTTCTAGATTTTGATACAGTCTTAGTACTTTGGGGTTACTGATGTATCGTGAACTTATAGAAGCTGAGATGTCTAAAATGGTGAATATTTGCAATTACGAGGGTAATTTTATGTAGATATTATGTGTTTTCTAATGTTTGCAGGTTACATAGGATTGGAGAAGGAAAATACTGAAAAGTGGACTTTTAGAGGATCATATGAGTGAAACCACAATCGTGGAATCTGACCACGATTGTACTAAGGCTATCATAGTATGAATTAAAAAAGGGGTCCCCATGAGTTGATCAAACAAAGATCTCTTACGGAAGTACCATAAACGTATGATCATACCATTTAGTCATGGGAGGAATACCTGAAACTAAAGATACTGGAGCTAAGTATGAGGCTCACCCGATGAGATTTTTCCATGACTGTGTTATGATTATATGACCATACCTTGATGTTGTAAGAAGGAGGCCTAGATATAAAGACTGCAGATTATTTAAGTAAGAATGATCAGATGATCATATTGTATGGTCGTAAGTTAAGGATACAAGAAAGTACTGAGATTCGTAATAGTTAAGACCCGAAGATGAAAATCCATGAGCCAAACCATGAGCAACCAAGGTAATAGTGGGTTCTAATCACGATCGTACCTTTCTATCATTGGAGTCCACCAATCCAAATTTCTTATTTTATTTATGATAGGATTTATTTTGTCTATAAATACTCTTATAGTGTTATTTGTATGATGTTACACACTCTCACAACTTACAACATTATATTGTGAGATTTTAAGGCATATTCTTGTAATTTTATGAACATCATTTCGAGGGTTTTAATTCAAGTTAAGATTTTGGGGTTTTATTCTTATTGTAGTTCATAATATTTTTTTCATCTATGAATTCTTCTTGTGTTTTTCTACCATGAGTATCTAAACACCACAACTAAGGTCGTGGGAACCATGATGAATTGATGAAATAGGTTAAGTGCAAGGCAATTCTAGACCGGTGTGCTTGCATGGATTGGTATTTTCTTTTTTATGATTGATTTCTAATGGTTACATATGTTAGGATCTTGCATGTATTATAGACTTGCTCGGTAGAGAGGTAGAGATTAGAAAAAGGAAATAACAACATAGGTTTGAAGCTATCAACTTTCATCTAATAACTTGAGTCCTAACAGGAAAAGTTAATTGAGGTTGTAGACATGTAATATTGACCCTCTCAAGCTTCGTATTTAAAGTTTTATGAATTTAATTTAATTAGCTTTATTTATATAAAAAATAAAAAAAATTCAAAAGAGGTGATAAATATAATCGTACCACTTGGTGTGATTTCGTTGGTCAAAAAATACTCTTTATTTTTAGTTTACTTTTATTTTATCTTGTCCACTAAGTCTTGCTTTTATCGGATTCACACTATAGTTAAATTATACCATCAATTTATCCCATTCATCATACCCTTACCGCTACCTTATGCAATAATTCCTCCACAAAAGACAGAAATATCAATATCTAACACTATAAACACCTAATATTTCCACACACACCTTATCCTATCAAAATTTGACACTGCCCAACCTTTTACCCTATGCGTTCCCCACACTCATTATGAAATACATTTTTTCTATCACCCTACCTTCATAATTTTTGGGGATCATACACATCATAACAGTAATGGAAAGAGAGGGAGGCAGAATTTAAAAAAGAGAAGTAGCATATATCTAACACATAAAAGTGGGAGGAAGAGAGGAGAATCAATCTCCCTTAATTTAATTTGTTTAGAAAATAGTATCACACCTTCATCACAAGAAAAAGGGAGAAAATAGTAACAGTACATTAAAGGGACGAACTTAGAAATTAGAGAGAAAGGGAGGAACGGGGAGAGAAACAACAGCTCATGCTACTTGAATTTTCCAATGAAATTTCACCAAAAATGCCATCTCCACCGGTGAACCAACCCCCAAAAATAGGATCCACTAGAGAAACCAACCATCATCACCATAAAATTCCTAAACTCGATGACCTAAAACCCACTCCCACCAGAAAAAAACTTCTATCCCTTTGATCCCCATCACAGTTCAATCTTGAAGGTGAAGTTTATCGGAGCTCTGGCAAGACACACCCCAAAATCAATTTTCTTCATCAGCGATAAATCTGTCGCCTAAAATATCCATTAAAGTGGACTATCACCACTTTTTATCAACCCATTTCTTTCAAAGAAAATAATCAACTAATTTGTTGGTTGTGAGTTTGTTTATGTTGGGTCTTCGATTTGGCCAATTTGGTCAGTGGAGATTTTGGTATCTTCAAATTTTTATTGTGACATTCTAGGTTGTTCATTAATTAGGTTTGACTTAAGGTTTTCTTGGCATGGTTTTGTCTTTTAATTGAGTCACATTTATAGATTCAAAGCTTTAATTTGAGGTCTAAATCTACTCCTTCTCCTTATTAATTTCGTTGTATATGATCTTTAGTACATGAAATAAATATCAAGTGTTGGTGGATCTTTGTTGTTGGTAAAATTATGTTGAAAATTGAATTAATGTGAAATTGGGCGTGAATTATTGTTGTTGATGAACTATAAATTTGAAATCAATAGGCGTATGATTAAAATTCACTTGTTTTTAATTGATTTATAAATTCAGAAAGGGGAAATTCATCATGGAATAGATTAGAATTGATCAATTTGTAATAACCTAATTGATTTTGTTTTAATTCACTATTGCAACTGACTCTAATTTTTTTCATTTGATAGTAGTATGCTTAGGTCGAGCTTGGTAGGCAGTCGTATGATGTTGTCTAGGCAAACCTAGGATTTGGTATTGGGCTATGATTGAATGATTTTTGAATGATATTTTACTTTTATCGCACTTAATCCAAATTTATTCATTTTGTCGGGGACTGCCTAGAGGTCATACATATCTATTTGTCGAGGAATGTCCTGTGAGATTCTTTATCTGGCGGTTGTTTATGGACAAGACCTGGGATGTTGGGTAAATAATAGCCTTAGGATAGGATAGATTAGTATAAGTTTATTTTTTCATAATTTTCTTTCATTTTGGATTATATAGTCGGACTATACGTTATTTTATTTAGAACTCTTATTTTCTTATTTTGTTTGTTTTCTTTGTGTCTTTTCATGGGTTTATTCACCTTATAGTGATGATTTAGCTGATATGATTCAACAAAGACACCGTGTTCGAACCACAAGATCAAGGGGTATCTAACAACATTCTCTTGGTCAACAAAATTCCTTAACTAGAATCTTTATTTGCAGATCAGTATTTTTCAACAATCATTATATTTTGAAAAGGAATGTTTTAATCTAACTTGGCACACCAAATTCATATCAAGTGGTGAATATGATTTTTAAATGTAAATTCTTTTTCCAAATATTTTTCTTCTTGTCTCTTTCATATTTGAAAATCCTTTCGAACATAAAAAAATATTTTTCAATTTTTAAAAGGGTGTGATAGCTCTAGCATCTCTACAGGAGAATTTTAGAATTCTAGCTTCATTATTGATTTGTATCAGTTATGATTGGCACTATAGGTGTGCAGGCATCTTGTCTGTGTTATCGCTTAATCATTGTTGGATGCCTATGTACTATTTGTTTACAATTTTCTTTTATGTGTTACTACTTTTTATATATCATCATATGTATTACCTCAAGACATTTCTTTCAAAACAAGCCTCTTAGCTCATGTCTTGTATAGGAGCCTTCGTTGAGTCACCTTTAATTTAGGAGAGAGAGACGTCGAATGGTATTGAATGGGTGGAAAGTAATTGCAGCCACCATCTACCATACGCTCTCTTGAAAAACCTTGTTAGTTGAACCCTAGCCTATGTCGTCCTTTAAGTCATTTTTATTTTCATCATTTATAGACTTAGTGACAACTGTTTGATCCTTTGTAGGAGACTTATCCCTAAGCATTCATATATGCTACTTGTTGCATCTTTGAGGGTAAAAAAGTCATTTGATAGATTGATTTAGGTGGCATGTGCTAAGATTGAGGAAAAACGTGTGTTTAGGCAATGTAGTTAAAAAGAAAAGGATCAAAAAATCAAAATAAAAAAACAAAAAAAAAAAGAAAAGAAGAGAGTTTCATAATGTGTCGTTCTCCGTGGCTTTTGTTTTAACAATCGAAAAATTCAAAAAAAAAATTACATTTTGCACGCTTTTTTTAAAAAATAAAGAATCAAAAAGAATTTTTCTTTATTTCCTTTAGCATGCATTCATAATTTGAAAATTTTAAAAAGATTTTTATTTGGCAGGAGTTTTATACACTTTTACAAAGAAAAATTCAAAAAGAATTTTTTTTGAAGCTTTTGTACGTTTTATAATGAAAATGCCAAGAGAATTTTCCTTTTACTATCTTCATGATTTTCTATGTCTATAATATTAAAAATATTTTATTTTGGTTCTTTATTTGTGATCAATTTCATACAAAAATACAAAAAAAATTCTTTCATAGTTTTTGGTTTCATTTTTATATGAAGTTTCAAATCAAAAACTCAAAATAAAAAAAGATTTTATTTGTGTTTTCATCGTTTGTTTGTGGTCATGTCTCTCAAGTCAGGGTAAAGTTAATCTTTAATTTGTCCAGTCAGAATGAACTACGCACACTTGGTTCTCCTCTCTTGGGAGTGAGATACATATCAACCCTTCTTAGGTTCAGTGATCTTACTTAAAAAAAATTAAAAATGTTTTTTTATCACCCTTCATTTAAAGTTGGTGCTTCATATAGTCTTTAAAAGAAAAATATAAAAAGATTTTCATTTAAAGGTTTTAGGTTTCATTTGTGTATGAAATTTAAAATCGAAAACCCAAAAAGATTTTTGTCTATATCTTTTGAAAAAAAAGAAAAAAATTATTTACTCTTCTTATGATTAGTTGTTCCACGTGTTTCTTCATACTGAAAATACAAAATATTTTTATCTGATAATATATTAGTTGAGTCATGTGTTTCTTCATATGAAAATATAAAAAAAATTTCTTTGGTAATCATAGATTTTATTTTTGATAGCGGATTAAAAACTGAAAATTCAAAAGGATTTTAGCGAACTTCTTGTGAAAACTCTTTATTTTCTTAAAAAAAGAAGAGTTTGATTGGTTATTTTGTGTCAAGACATCACAAACTACACACACTTGATTTTCCTATCTTGGGGTGAGATCATAGGCACCCTTCTAGGGTTTAGTTATCTTTTTAAAAAAAGAGATTTTGAAAAAGTGTTGAACTCTAACACATTAAATATTTATATTATTCAGTTAGTTTGAGGTAGTTGATTTGTGGCGTTCTGGCCGATCTCCCATATTATGCCAAGTCCAAGAAAAAAGTAGTTATGTCCAACAAATATATAGAGAGTGACACCATGAATCAGAAAAATATTGTGAAAATAAGGGTTTAAGGAAAGAGATTTTGAAACTAAGGCAACGAATGAAAGAAACGCACAGAGCTTGGGCCTGATTACTCCTCTAATTGGGTATACCCCTGACCCATATTTAAGAAATTGAGATGGTGGGACCTTATTACTCCTCTAATCGGGTATACCCCTGACCCATATTTAAGAAATTTTTATCCTAATGTATGATGTGTATATCATTTTGGTGTTCAAGGTCATAGTATTAAAAATTGTCATACTTTGAAAAGAGAAATGTAAAGGATGATTCAAGAAAAATTGATTTTGGTGCAAGACATTGACACTACGAGAGTTACAGATAATCCTTCATCAACACAAGGTAATGCACAAATCGTGAGAAGTAATGATTTAAACATGGAGAATTTATTTAATGGTGGTGAAAGATCCAGTCATGCTGATGTGCAAACCAGTGGTTAAAATGTCAACATTAGCAATTAGGAAGTCACTTCTTTCCTTATTAGGAAGGATTTTTTGTAGTTTGTTTTATTTTCTGTTATTCGAATTATTTCAGGGTTGTATTTGGGATCTATCTGTAATAACCCTCACGGTTATTTCCCTTATTTTCATGTATTTTTAGTGTCTAAAGCTTTTCTATAACATCTCTGAGATATTTATGACTTTCTAGGACTAATAGTTTGGTTTTCGAGCGGTTTGTGTTGAGAATTTTAGTTATACCAAATATATTGTGGAATATTTAATCTAAATTGACATTTGGTAGAAATAGAAATATAATTTATTTCCTTTTCGAAATATTTGATATTGATAAAATTCTTTGAGTTATGCTATATTTATATTAATTTATAATAGCTTTTACAATCTATTAATATTTTAAGTGGAGATAGTAAATCTAGATATGTTAACTATTATTATTACAAAATAGACATTTTATTAGAAATAATTTTCTATTAATTATGGTATATCCAAAGTATTATATTTAGTTCACTATGAAACAATGCCATAATCGAGTGCGAAATTAACGAAGAGCAAGAGGTGGTATTGCCACACCCCCTACAAGTTGAATCGATGTAAAATGACACAAAATTAAAAGGTGTCATCATGTTAACATTATAATGCCAAGTAATTGTTGAAACCTAATTTTTGACCTCCATAACTAAGTTTAATTCCAATTTTCTTCGATCTTAAATAAAATTACAACATTTATTTATCCGGATAAAAGCTTTCCAAAGTATTCATCTAGATGATCTTGTCATTTTAAGTAGCGTTATATGTTTCGGTATTGGTATGTGCGAAGTCATATAATTTTGTTACTTAAATAATAATTTTATGAAAAAAATAGATTTTAATCAAAGGTTATCTTTAAAAATAATTAAAATGGGCAAATTTTGAATCTAAATATAATTTATCCTCAAAGATAACTTATTTGGAGAAATAATTTTTTATTTTATTGAATCAAGAGCTCGGAATTAAATGATGTATTAACTCATGTCGAATTTTGATTTAATTTGGGTTATCTATAAATTTGGACATAATTGAGATCAAATTGGCCATAATTGCAATGCAGTTGGCCAATTTGGCTTTCAATTTGACAAAAATATTAATTAGATTTGGCTAAATACTAAGTCTTAAGTTGGGATTATGTTTTAAATAACCCCCAAAATTCTAACAACCCAACCCTTTTAACAAATACCCATCAACATTCAGCCCACTTGAATTACCCCAAAACCAACACAACATCCCTAAGACCTAGCCCACTCTCTTATCTTCTTCAGAAAATACACAACCAACAATAACAACAAACGCATACAAAACCTCACCAATATCGTGAATAGCTTTAACGGGCAGTAGTACATCGAACAACTCTATCACGGCTTCAATATAACCCCAAATCGACCTCAACCTAATGATGACCTAATAAAACCCCGCCTTTTCTCCTTTTCGCATCTCAAAATCACGAGAACCTTTTATAAAAATGCCCAGGTGGATTAAGCTCCCTAATTCAACGTACGGATGGTACGATTTTGTACCAAATACATCTTATCCCTTATCCTTTATTCTTGAAGATATGTTTCAACTAATATTGGATCTCCAGAAAGAAATGTATGATATCATATATGATATGCATCAAGACATAAAGCCAATCATTCATGAGGAGATAGATATAGAGGTCAGTCAGTCAAAGCATTTTTCTATATTATGTTTAGATAATATTTTGTCTGTAGAGTCATTTAAAATAATGAAAGAGTGTGAAGATGAGGAGCAAGAACCCTATATTTATGTTGAGCAACCCTCAGTGATTTCCCAACCAACTGAACCAACCATGAGAGATTATGCCAAGATTGAGGACATGGTGCTATAGGCAAAAGAAGAAACCAAGAAAATCTCTAATAAAGACTCTATCCCAATTCGAAGTGAAGATATCGAGAAGGTGAATAAAAGTGAGTATATAGTAGATACTGTAAATTTTGAAGTAGGATTGATTGGTCCTCATTCAAAGAACTTTTCTACATTATATTTAGATGATATCTTGTCTGTGGAATCATTTAAAATAGTATAAGAGTGTAAAGATGAGGAACAAGAATCCTATATTCTTGATTTTACATTAGACATGAAAAATAAAAACACACCTCACTTTAAGGCCGAGTGGTTTACCATGCTCAATCCATTACTCGACTTCTTAATTTTTGTACCACCCCCTATGAGCAAGGTAAGAAGATGGACTCTAAGTTGGGGGTAAAATTCATATCCTCAAGGTGAAGGAAAAAACTGAGTTGAGTCATGCTGCGATACTAAATTAGGAACTTCTTGGCAGGAAACCCAAGGTATTTTGTTGTTTGTATTCGTATTATGTGACTGACATCAGATATTCGTACCTATGGTGTCACAGGTATGTTTCTAAATCTGTTGTTTTGGTTTGACACATTGGGAATATTGCATGATTTTAAGTTGAGGGTGGGGCTACTTGTGGGTGTTGATGTCCTCTTGGGAATTTTGTTGCCATGCCTCTTTTCCCCAGAATCTTGTTCCTAGTAGAGCCAGCATGTGTAGGCATATTATGTTGGTTTTGTGATGTGTTGTGGTTAACTGAGGGAAAAATAAGTATCTAGGATAGTTGACATATTTTTGTTGATTTTTCTTGGAATGATATATACCTATCCAATTGTCTATCTGGTAATTGTGTGATGGGCATCTATATGTGACTACTGTGAATTTTTTTATGGCATTAGTACTAGGGACATGATAATCACTGCTAATAATTGCATGAACCGAATGGGTAGTAGCTTGTGTTGTACCTTTGTGCCATGTGTGTGTGAGATACTACCTAGTTCCCATTGTTTGTTAAATCCAGAACTTGCCCGATTGGTCTATCTTTGGTTGTAAGATAGTGGTTAGGAAAGGATTATAGGTCGTTGTTGATATTAGTATACTTTTAGCCTAAATGACCTTCCATGTGTGAATAATATCCCTTGATCCTGATTTTGAGCTTGAATTCCTATTCTATTTATTATACCTATCACCTTTCCATTTGTACCATAATGAACCTGTTTTGGCCCTGGTCCTCCTTGGACATTGTGCACTTTGACATAGGAAAATAGCCTAATATAAGGGTGGCTATCATAGGGGTGCGTGATGTAAAATGAGTATAAATAATGGTAGAAAAAAGAAAAGAATAAAAAACTAGGTGCAGTGGAAAAAGAATAAGAAAACAAAAGTTGTGAAAAAAAAGAAATGATTGCCAAAAAGACCGCACCCATCCGGAGTATGTGTGATCAAGAAAAGAAAGAATTAGGAGGCTTAGTCACCTTAAATATCATCGAGTATCATACCATTCCTTAGCCTACGTTACAAGCCAAAGAAAAAGGTCTATAGTGATCATAGCTTACCTGTCTGAAAACCTTGATAATGAAAATAAGGGCAACCTTATAGTATTTGGCATATATTGACTGGAACTTCTTTTTGAGAGTGAGTGTCTATTGATTGTCTCCACAATTACATATGTTATTTGTTATATGCGTGAGGAGGGGCTTCTTTGTTGTAAGGGAACACTTGTTATGTTTCTAGTTCCTAACTTATTTAGGTAGTGTAATATTGGTACATGCACAATTATTATTGCTAAGTTGATGCCATAGCTTGATTCCTTAGTGTTGCATTGTTGCTTTTCAGTAATATACACAGTTGAGTATAAGATGATTGACCTTGGAGATGGCAAACATGTTTTGAGCTAAAATGGATGATTAACTGCCGAATGTGCTTTGTATCCTCTTAGTTATGTTTAAGTTGCTTGAGGACAAGAAGCTGTTTTAAGTTGAGGGTGTTGATGTGTGAGATAATGCTAACACATTTAAGGCTTTTAACTAGAAATATTTGTAAGGTCTTAAGCAATTTTTGTCATTTTTGATTTCTTTCTCTTTGATAATGCAGGAAAGTCAAGATGCAAGAAACCCAAAGACAATAAGAGCAAAAGAGGTGAATTTGGAACAACTGACCATGAAAGTGTAGTTGACGACTTGTCTGATAAGTCATCAAATTTGTGATAAGTTATTAGAGTCATCATCAGCTATATATAGTATGAGGAGGTTTTAGTAGAAGTGTAATGGCATCTCTAATAAGTCATCACAATTCTAATAAGCCGTCGAGAATGCCGTCAGCCTAAGGCAGTATATGAGTTTTGAAGAGAAGAAGTGACGACATTGTCTGATATGTCGTCAAAATCCTGATAAGCCATCAGGAGTTGCAGTCAGACAAAACCAGAAATCATCAAACTTGGAGGAGGAGTTGACAACAATGTCTGATATATTGTCAGACTCCTGATAAGGCATCACACTTCATCGTCAGTTGTGCAAGAAAAAGCTGTATTCTGTGATTTGATTCCTAATTTAGCTCTTGGTATTTAAGGGAAAGTTCTTAGGTTTTATTAGGAGGGAACATCTTGAGCTTATTAAAAAGACTACTTTACTTCTCTTTGGTCTCTAAACTTGGATTTCAATTTTTAATTATTTGATTTAGTTGTGGGATATTCTTCTTAAATTTGGGAAGAGAATCAATTCCTAACTACATCTTTTGTAAGTTTAATTACTTTGAATTATGAATTCATTTATTGTTATCTCTTTCTCTTTCATGTGGAACTAAAACCCACAACTAAGGTTGTGGGATCTATGATTACTTCTGTATTGTCTTAATAAGTCACGACAATCCAATACTACAACTATTATTCAATGAAGGATTACTATTCATAGTGATCACAACTCTAGTTTCTCTATATCATTGATTTGAAATATTGCAGTTTAAGCTTTGAGTTCTAAGATGAATTGAACTGTTAATAACTTTTGTTCAATCATTAAAAAACCCCATTTTATCTTTTCGTATCATTTGTTTGAATTTAACTTTTAGCTATAATTTTAAATTAGTTTAATCACCACTTACATTGTTCCTCGTGGATTTGACCCCAACTCCAAAGTTGGGTAAATATATTGACGACGACCGCCTTGCACAAAAATGATGTATAAGCTGAGCATTATAAAAAATGGCGCCGTTGCCAAGGAGCAATTTGGCATATTGAGTTATTTTCTATAACTCTCAGCTTACACATCAATTTAGTGCAAGGACATCATCGTCAATATATTTACCCAACTTTTGAGTTGGGGTATAATCCACGAGGAACAATGTGAGGGGCGATTAAACTAATTTAAATCTATAGCTACAAGTTAAATTCAAACAAATGATAGAAAAATATAAAATGAGGGGTTTTTAATGATAGATCAAGAGTTATTAACACTACAATTCGCCTTAGAACTTAAAGCTTAAACTGCAATATTTTAAATCAATGATATAGAGAAACTAGAGTTGTGTTCACTATGATTAGTAATCCTCCATTGAATAATAGTTGTAGTATTGGATTCTCGTGACTTATTAAGACAATACAGGAGTAATCATAGATCCCAAAACACTAGTTGTGGGTTTTAGTTCCACATGAAAGAGAAAGCAATAACAATAACTGAATTCATAATTCAAAATGATTAAACTTACCAAAGATCTAGTCAGAAATTAATTCTCTTCCCAAATTCAAGAAGAATATCCCACAACTAAATCAAAGAATTGAAAATTGAAATCCAAGTTTAGAGACCAAGGAGAAGTAAAGTAGTATTTTTAATAAGTTCAAGTTGTTCGCCCATAATAAAAGCTAAGAACTTTCCCTTAAATACCAAGAGCTAAAATAGGAATCAAATCACAGAATACAACTTTTTCTCGCACAGCTGACGACGAAGTATGACACCTTATCAGGAGTCTGACGACTTATCAGATATTGTCGTCAGCTCTTCCTCCAAGTTTGATGATTTCTACCTTAGGCTGACAGAAACTCCTGACTGTTTATTAGGACTTTGACGACATATCAGACAATGTCGTCACTTCTTCACTTCAAATCTCATGTACTGCCTTGGCTGACGGCATTCTCGATGGCTTATCAAAATTGTGATGACTTATCAGAGATGTTACCACAATTCTGCTCCAACTTCCTCACACTGTTTACAGCTGACGATGAATCTGATAACTTATGACAAATTTAACGACTTATTAGACAAGTCGTCAACTACACTTTCATGGCCACTTCTTCCAAATTCATCTCTTTTGCTCTTATTGTCTTAGGTTTTCTTGCATCTCGACTTTCCTGCATTGTCAAAGAGAAAGCAATCAAAAAAAACAAAAGTTGCTAAAGACTTTACAATTATTTCTAGTTAAAAGCCTCAAATATGTTAGCATTAGCTCACATATCACCAACCCAAATAAGTCTAACCATCCAATGCCACCCAGCAACATAACCAAAACCGAAATAATAACCAAATTCATATCCATACCATAATAAAATGGAAAAATCACAAATAAAATTAAGTCATATGGTATCAATCCCAATAACAATACCAATTCCAAGGCTGCCACAACACATACCAACCCATAATAGTCTCACAAAGCCTCTAATAGAAGTCAAAATAATATTCGGTCGGGACATGCCCCTGACCATAGCCAAAACCAATGTCCAAGACTATCCAATTAAAACATAAGAAACTAAAACTAGAAATAGAGCCTTCCAGAGTATGGAAGCTCACCAATTCAAGTCAACACAAGATAATCCCAAGTCCAATCACTAAGTAGGAGGTGTAGTATCACCAATACCTGCAACGCATGGGGATACAACGTCGAATATGGTTAGTGATTGGAGCGCTAACACGTAACTCAAGGATAAAGATAAAATAGTGTCAAAAGTGTAAAACCTATCAACCAATGCATATACTAATGCAATACACACACACACATATATATATATATATATATATATATTTATACAATGTCGTGCTAGGGAACAAGCTCAACATGAACTTTACAATTATTAACCTGGGTTGTATAGCATGACCGTCATAGAACAAGGCACCCACGGGCTATATAGACCTAGCTCTCCCTAGCTGGAAGGGCCTCAATGAGTGTAGCAGCACTAACTAGAGAATATCCAAATCTGAATATGCCTATATGGGGTACTAAAACCTCTCGGCATAGTTAAGGTGACTTAAGCACTAATACTTATAGTAAGGGGGACTAAAACCTCCCATTCATATATTCATTCGATGAACTTGAACTACCCAGTCATAAGACACCCGCACTGGCGAGCGCGCTTTCGAGTGTTATTCCATCGGACTTCGCTCCCGCTATTAACCCTAATATAAAACCATCATTCCATAAACACAACCACTAAGACAATTACTTACCAAAGACATTTAATTCATATAGTTATATCAATACTATTTGTAAGTATACCAATTCCTTTACCATTATCAATCAACTACTTATTCAATTGAATTTGGGACTCGAACCCATCGTCTAGCAAAGACATTTGTTCAATTCAAAGTTTAGGGACTTAAAACCATTGTCTAACAAAGACATAAATCAAGTTAATATTTAGGGACTCCAATCCATTTAACAATTAAAACCACCAAGGTTATCATTTATATCATTACATGGCCAACAAAGCCTTCACAAAACCATTTATCAACTATTTGTATTCATTAGGCCAAACCTTACGTCAAAACACCATTTTCATGTGACTATTTTATTCTCTTAGATATTTTCACAGACACTTTAAGGACAAGATGTTATCAAAACAAAAATCAAGGTTAAAACCATTAAATTTAGGGTAACCCATGACCCATTTGTTAAACCACAATTACCAAGAACCCACATGTGCAAACCATTACCAAAAACATGTATAAACACAAGTTAGACCAAGAGTAAACAATACTCAATCATATACAACAAAACCCTCAATTTTGGTTTTCAAAACCACCATTTAAGAATCATAATCACACTTCAAATCACATGATATTTGTGAACTAACAATGAGTGAAAGAAGAATCATGGAAGAAACTTGACTCTTAAGACTCAAGATAAACACCTTTGAAGAACCCTAGCCCTAAATTTCAAGAGAGAGTTTAGAGAGTGTTTTTAGAGTGTTTGATCTTTCAATAGTGGGTTATGAGTGACCACAACTTGTTTTAAGACATGGGGACTTAAGGATTTTTGGATAGGAAATGTCCCATACCCCCAGCATAAAAACTAAAAACATACACGCAGGAGGGCATGACCCATCCCCCTAAACTATACTATAGGGTACGAGTGATGCCCTTATTCATACCCTGGCATCATCTTGGACCCCCATACTGACCAACATACGACCACACATGACTAAATCATATCCTAATATACGAGAAATACCCTATAACCCATACCCTAGATAGAATAGTTTGGACAAGACTTAGGGCACCATACAACTTAGAAACATACCATTAGTACCCTAACTAATGACTGGTAAGATATTCAATTGTACCTTGGACAGTAGGTGACTTTTAACATGGTGTGAAACATACGAGTTAGGACCCCTAAATGGTACCATAGCATATGAATTGTACCTTTGAGTCATAAATTGTCTAGAAATTCAAACTTAGAGAAATTTTTCTAAGGGTTCATAGGCAAGGTTTTTCAATTCTCCCCCACTTGGATCATTCATCCTCGAATGACGGGGAAGGAAAGCACAAGCATGAGTTAAACACCCACACCTCGACTCTAAGCTTTAACTAAGAAAACAAAGATGCAAGAAAATAAACCTTTACTTTATCAAAGTTTGAAAATAAAAGTATGATGAAGAACTCATACCTTCCGCACGAATTTTGGGAGCCAAAAACAGGAACGGATAATTGGAATTTATGTTCTCTTCCATTTCCCAAGTAGCCTCTTCAACCTTATGGTTCCTTCAAATGACCTTTATAAAAGCCACATCTTTTGTCCAAAACTGCCAAAATTGACGATCTAAGATCTGAATCGGAACTACCTCATAAAATAAGGAATCTGAAATACCCAACCCTTTCAAAGGACAACCGATGAAGGATCACCCACACACTTTCTCAACATAGAGACATGGATAACTAGATGAATGGAGCTCAAACTAGAAGGCAACTCCAATTCATAGGAAACATTGCCAACCCTCCTCAAATTCAAATAAGGACCCACATACCAAGGACTTAAATTTCCCTTCTTACCAAACCACATCACTCCCTTCATGGGAGATAACTTCAAAAATATCCAATCGCTAACATTGAACTCCAAATCCCTACTCCTTACATCTGTGTAGGACTTTTGACAACTTTGAGTGGCTTTCAACCTATCATAAATCACCTTCACCTTTTCCAAGGCTTAGTGAACCAAATCAGGGCCAAACAACTTAGCCTCACCAATTTTATACCACCCAATAGGAGAATGACATCTCTTACTATACAATGCCTCAAAAGGAGCCATACCAATGCTAGAGTGATAACTATTATTATAAGAATATTCAATCAAAGGTAAATGGTCAAACTAACACCATAGTCGATCACACAATCATAACACATATGTTCCAATGTATGAATGATCCTCTCCACTTTTCCATCTGATTATGGGTGGAAAGTAGTACTAAGGCACACCTTAGTTCCTAAACCTTTCTGAAATGACTTTAAAAAATGAGATAAGAACGGAGTAACACGATCCAAAATAATAGAAACCGGAGCACCATGCAACTTCAAAATCTCTCCAAGATATAAATTAGCACAATCCTCCACCAAATAACTAGTCCTGACTGGAAAGAAGTGAGCAGACTTTGTTATTCTATACACAATGACCTAAATTGAATCATATTAATTCTGAGACCGAGGAAGACTGCTTATGAAATCCATTTCAATTGCTTCCTACTTCCATTTGGGAAACTCCATCTCTTGGTACAAATCACTTGGTCTCATATGCTCAACTTTCACTTGTTGACACACTATACACTTAGCAAATTGCTAGATACATCCCATTTTATATTGTTTCACCAATAGAACTCCCTGAGATCATGATACGTCTTTGTAGAACCAGGATGAATAACATAATAAGATTTTTGAGCTTCAGATAAAATCCTTTCTCTCAACCCATTAATGTCGGGAACACATAAACTACCTTGGTAGCTCAGGATACCATCACCATCAATCACAAAGTCAAGAAACTTTTATTGACCCACATTGCTCTTAATGTTCATCAAATCAGGATCCAACATCTGCTTTTCTTTTATCTCACACAAGAGATGACTGTGATACTAGATATACAAACACACTACCAACCTCAAAGTCCGTGAGACCGACTCCAAGACTAGCCAAATGGTGAATTTCCTTCACCAACTCCCGTTTATCCTCATTTACATGAGCCTGACTCCTTATGGATACCCTATTAAGAGCACTAAAAAATGTGTTAACATTACTTGGATGGTACTGAAGAGTCATATTATAGTCCATCAACAACTTAAGCCACCTCCTTTACCTGAGATTTAGCTCTTTTTGAGTAAACACATACTGTAGACTCTTATGATCAGAAAATATGTCAACATGAACCCCAAAGAGATAGTGACTCCAAATCTTTAACACAAATACCAATATTAACAACTCCAACTCATGAGTAGGGTAGTTCTTCTCATAAACTTTTAACTGCCTAGAAGCATAAGATACCACCCAGCCATGTTGCATCCATACACAACCCAACCCAACACGAGAAGTATCACATTATACTATGAAACCATCATTACCCTCGAGCAGGGTCAAAATTGGATCTGAAGTCAACCTATCCTTCAACTTTTCAAAACTACCCTCACACGTATCGACTGTAAGAACTTAACCTTCTTTTGGGTCAATTAAGACAATGGGACAACTATAGTCAAAAAACTTTTCATAAATATGCTATAGTAACTGGCTAAATGCAAAAAGCTTTGAATATCAATTAGGGTTGCAGGTTTAGGCTACTTCTTAACCACTGCAACCTTTTGTGGATCCACCATGATCCATTCACGAAAGATAACATGACCAAGAACAGTCACACCCTTTAACCAAAACTCACACTTGGAGAACTTGGCATACAAACATTGATCTTTCAAGGTCTGCAACACTGCATGAAGGTGATTTCCATAATCCGCCTAACTCTTGAAATAGACCAAGATGTACACAATGAAGACAATGACAAAAAAAAATCTAAAAACTGATGGAAAACCTTATTAATAAAATCTATAAACGCTGTCGAAGCATTGGTTAACCCAAAAGACATAACTAGGAACTCATAGTGACTATATCATATCCTGAAGGCAGTCTTAGGGATATCCATTTCCCTAAATTTATGTTGATGATAACCCAACCTAAGATCAATCATAGAAAAACACTTTGCACCTTGAAGATAATCAAACAAGTCATCAATCCTAGGAAGATGATACTTATTCTTTATGGTCACCTTATTCAACTGATGGTAGTCAATGCATATCCAAAGGGAACCATCATTATTATGCACAAATAACACTGGAGCACCCTAAGGAGACACACTAGGATGGATAAACTCTTTATCTAAGAGATTCTTCAATTGATCCTCAAACTCTCTCAACTTATCTAGAGCCATTCTATAAGGAGGGATAAAAATAAGATGAGTGTCCAAAATAAGATCAATCCCAAAATCAATTTCCCTATCAGGAGGTAAACTAGGAAGATCATCAAGAAAAACCTTGGAAAACTCATTAACCATAGGAATAGATTCAAGAGAAGGACCTTTTAAGTTAGAATCTTTATCCCGGACCAAATGATAAAAACACCTTTTAGAAATCAACTTCTAGGCTCTGAGATATGAGATGAACCTCCGCTTAGGTATAAAGTACCCCCTTCCCATACAATGATTGGCTCATTAGGGAATTTAAACATGACCTTGCCGGTCTAACAATATAAGAAAACATAACATGAATGAAATTAATCCATCCCTAATATGATATCAAAGTCAACTATATCCAAATCTATCAAATCTATAAGAGTTTCTCTACCACTAATAGAAACCATACACCCCCTATAGACTCTTTTAGCAATCACAGAGTCACCAACCAATGTAGATACAGAAAAAGGAACAAAAATAAATTCAGGACCTAAACCAAAATACACATCCATAAATGGGGTCACATAAGAAAGAATGGATCCTGGATCAAGTAAACAATACAAATCATGGGACAAAATTTTCAACATACCAGTGACGACATCAGGAGATGCTTCAGAATCCTAGTGATACTCAAGAGCATGTAATTTATTCTGGCCAGTGCCGGTACCAGAAGTAGAAATAGATGCATAAATAGTACACTTTGGTAAAGAACAGATGAAAAGGCAATGGGAACCTTGAAATCCCTAGAAGCCATTCTAGTATGAAAGTCCCACTACATATGACCAATCTGACCACAAAAAAAAAAACCTATTCTTAATTTTCTCACAAAACCCATGGTACGACTGCCCACAAAATCTACAAGGAGGGTTTGGATGGAGCTGACTGAGCCCCAGTAGCCCGAGATTGGGCACCCTATGCTCAGGACCCACCATTATTCTGCGACTGATGATCAACTGATAGCTTCAGGTAAGAAGCACTAGCTGTGGAGAAAGAACCAGAACTCCCTAACTTTTTTTAACCACTTAACACCATCTCTCCCACTCTACTTATAAAGCATAAACCTCTTTCCCTACCTCTTACTAAACATAAAATGCTTCATTTTCTCTTCCTCTACTTGCTATATATAAGTAACCAACCTAGAGACATCCATGTCCTTAATCAGTAAGGCAACCTTACTTTTAAGGACCAATTCACGAGACATCACCAAAGCAAATTTCTTTATCCATGTCCTTGTATCAGACACCATCTCTGGAGCATACCGATACAACTGGTGAAATTTTAAGGCATACTCTTTGATCGATATTCTCCCATAGAGGGAACTCATCATCATCACCTCATTCCTGTCCCCACTTCTCGTACAATTGGTAAGTCACATCCTTTAACTGGTAGGCAGCAAATTCTACTCCTTTTATATTTTTGGCATGCATCACCTTGAAAATTTTTTCTATCTCTTCTAGAAAACCCTGAGGATCCTCCTCCACCTTAATACACATAAAAGTCAGAGGATTCAACCTCAAAAACTGGCTAACCCTTGTGGCCTCATAAGATGGAGTAGCTGATACACCACACTGAGACTGAGAAAATACCAACTGAATAATTATATAAATCAACTGACAAAACCTAACATTTATCACATTAGCTTGAAAAGGACTAGAGGGAATGTAATGACCCGAGGGTATACTCTGGGAGTTATACGGTGCTTACAGCCCCAAAGGACCACAAGCTAACCCATGCTGGTACCTGCTATGAGCACTGAACAACATAACATAAAATATATGCAAAATTTACTAGATTACCATAAGGTTTACATCATAGTTCTAATAATGTCCATAAAAAATGTTGATAATAATGATAAAATAATTAATAATAACAACTAAAAATTGAGAACTAACAATGAGTGTTTAAAAGCCTCTAATGAGTAACTGAGGAGTTCATGGGATAAATCCCCTACTAACTCCGGCTAACTACTTAAACTAAAATATTGAGATAGGCATAACTTGTCCTAGGAACATAAGGACTCACCACTACTGGTCCTACTGGTACACTGGGATATCTAGGTACGGTTGAGAATCTGAGCATCTGAATCGATGATATGAGATATCATAGCACAATAAAAGAGTATGCGGTCAATACTTTGAATGTACTGGTATGCAGAATGGGGTGAGGCTGATATGCATGGGTACATATGAATGAATAATAATTTACTGAAAAGTATATGATAACTAAATAACTGATATGAATACGTGAATGCTATAAATTCTGAGAATGCATGACCAAACATATAACATAATTCTAAAAATAGTCTGTAAATCGAAATATCAAAATCTAATAACTTAATAACTGATAATTACATGCTATGGTCAATGCAAACCTGAACTAAAGTATAATGAATACTGATTGAGACTGCGGGAGGTATTATCTGACTGACATACCCTAATCTGAGATATTTAGGGTCTAACTTGTGACCCTAGTTGGTAGGGTATCAGTACCGTGCCATAGGCCTAACATATAACTACGTGGATCCACAAAAGTGTTATCCTAAAGGACTAAGGCTTACCCTCAACTGGCAGGTAGCCTTATGAGATCAACCCTCAACTGGCAGGTTAACATCTCAACCTACGCTAGTTATGTAGTTATGAAATGCAGGGACTGCTACTAAAGGTCACACCCTCAACTGGTAGGTGAGACCCCATCCCTGGGTTTACTCAGTGCGAAATCCTACTACCAACTGAGCTGACACTAATAATGGGACTGAGCTAAGCTTAACTAGATGAGTAACGGATCATGATAGCTAACAAGCTAGATATGATCATGATTTATCTGAACTATTATTTAACTACTGACATTATGTATACTACTAAGTGTTTGGGTATTACTAACCCCCAGGACTCGATATCAATGATAGCAAGATCATACTAATACTTTAGGGACATAATATTTAAGCATTTATTCAAAACTCATTCTTTCAAACATTTCATGAAACACTTGAAATGCATGGCTTAAACTTGAGAATAGTTTTATTTTAAAGTAATTAGTAATAGCATGAATTTGATACTAAATCCCAAAACTAAGGCTTAAATTAGCGAACAATACCATTCAAAACATGTAGGGTTTAATAAGAATAACAATTTCATGGAAACATGTTATAGAATCAAAACTCATGGGGATTCATGGTTAAAATCACAATAACTTGTATAAAGCATGACTTTGAATTTGAAATTGGGTTCTTGAGCTCCATGGGTTAAAAGGGCCCATGGATGAACATTTAACATACCTTAAAACTTGATCTTGAAAGAGAATTAACTCTTCTTAAATGCTCGTGGTTTGGGAACACTAATTCTTAATTATCTTATTGAGAATGTGATGGAGTCTTGAAGATATTAGGAAGAAACCCTAACCTTGTTCTTGGGAATAAAGGGGGTTAAGAGCTTTTGAAACTAATTCACATTGGCTACAATTGTTGAAATCCTCAGTTGACTACCAAGCCTGATGACCTATCACATAGGTGATGGCCCATCACTTTCAGGCTGACTTTGGGTCCATTCTGGTCATGGGTGACAACTTGGACTGATAATCCGTCACTTAGGTGATGTCCCATCATCCCAGGTCATCACTTGAATCTGAATTTTATCTTATACGAGTTATGGGTGACGACTTGGGCTGATAAGCCGTCACTTAGGTGATGGCCGTCACCTTAGGTCATCACTTAGAAGCTGGAAGTGATGTTTTCTACCTAAGGCTAATGACTTGGGCTGATAAGTCATCTCAAGTCATCACTTGGTTGGCAGGCTAACATGTTGGAGTAAAATGAGCATAACTTTTTGCTCTAATATCAGATTAAGGTGAAACCAAATGCATTTAAAGGAACATTCAAAGATATTTTATTTGATATAAGGTAGGACATGTAAATAATTATGTACAAGGATTAATGGTCGTTTAATGTTGAATCAAGTTGAATCTTTCACTAAAACTTAATCATTAAAAATGTTCTCAACTCATCCTTAAATTTGGAGATTTTTATGACCTCGATTGATATAAAAGGACATTTTCATACTATAGAATTGATAATCTCACATAAATAGACATAAAGGCATTGAGTTCCAGTATGCATACTCCATAACAATGGTTTGAACTCTAGCCTAAAAATGTGGGGTGTTACAATATCTCCCCTTTAGAAACATTCGTCATTGAATGAGGCTGGTTAAACTGTGAATACTGAGAAATTAAGGTTACATACTGAATATATGTGTTTAAAACATAATTACGTAACTGAGCCTAAAACATGACATATCCCTGAACTCATTTGTGAATACATGGAATGACATGAAGATGATATATGTGGGACTGAGAATGTAAAAAAAAGTTGTTACCTTAAAATGAGTCAGAGTTTGTGGAGAAGATATGAGGGTACTTGGTTCATATATATGCTTCTGTTTCCCAAGTAGCTCCTTCAACAGACTGGTTCCGCCAAAGGACTTTGACCAAGGGAACTTATTTGTTCCTCAGTCTATGAATCTGGCATCAAGGATCTCGATTGGAATTTCCTCATAAGAAGGGCCATGCTGAATATCTACAATTTATAAAGAAACAACTATAGCTGGGTCACCAATACACAATTTCAATAAGGAGATATGGAATATTGGATGCACCGAGGCCAAATCTACAGGTAACTCAAGTTTGTAAGCTACCTTTCCAAAGTGACTCAAATCCTAAAAGGCCCAACATATTGGGGACTAAGCTTTCCCTTTTTTCCAAACCTTTGCACTCCCTTTATGGGAGAAATCTTAAGATATGCAAAATCGCCAATCTAAAATTTAAGATCTTTTCTCCCCACATCTACATAAGATTTTCGTTGGCTTTGGGCCATCTTAAACCTCTCTCCAATTTACTAAACTTTCTTCAATGCATCATACACTAACTCAGGCCCTATTAAAGTAGTCTCACCTACCTCAAGCCAACCACTTAGAGATCTACACCTCCTCCCATATAGAGCCTCAAACAGAGCCATCTGGATACTGGATTGATAGCTGTTATTATACGCAAACTCAATCAAAGGTAAGTGATCATCCCAACTACCCTTAAAATCAATAACACACATTTTCAACATGTCCTCCAGTGTCTAAATGGTCCTCTCTTGTTGACCATCTGTCTAAGGGTAAAAGGCTGTGCTGAGATAAACTTGGGCACCAAGACACTCCTGGAATGCTTTCCAAAAGTAATAGGTAAACTGGGTACCTCTATCTGAAATGATGGACAATGAAACACCATGCAACCTAACCAACTCTCTAATGTAGAGCTTATCATAGTCCTCAACTGAATAAGTAGTATGGAGTGGTAATAAATAGGCTGATTTGGTCATACTGTCCACAATTACCTAAATTGAATTATGCTGACGACGAGTAAGTACCCATCACAAAGTCTACGTTCACTTTCTCCTACTTCCAAGTGGGAATACTGATCTCCTGTATAGCACCACTAGGCTTTTGGTGCTCGACCTTAACCTACTGATAATTAGAGAACTTAGCTACAAACTCTGCAATATCCTTATTCATACCATTCCACCAATAGGTTTCCCACAAATCACGGTATATCTTAGTGGCCCCTATATGAATAGAGTAACGTGCACTATGCACTTCTGCAAGAATTCATTATCTCAAATCATCTACACACGGCACACACAGTCTACCCTGACAATGCAACACACCCTCTACCCCTTGGGAGAAAACATCTACTTTCTGATCTCTAACTGACTATTTCAACTTAACTAGATTGGGATCCCTATCTTGCTTTTCTTTCACTTCGGTAATCAAAGAAGATTTTGACCTATCCTGCACCCAAACATTATACTTAGCTGAATCAACCAAACGAATACCTAATGTGGCAAGCTGATAAACTTCCCTAGTTAGCTCTTTGTTACCATTTTTAATGTAAGCAACACTACCCATAGCCAATCTACTCAAGGCATCTGCCACTACATTGGCCTTGCTTGGATGATATAAAACACTCATGTCATAATCTTTAAACAATTCTAACTACCTTCTCTAACGCAGATTTGAATCCTTCAACAAAAACACATACTGCAAGCTCTTGTAATCCTTGAACACATCAGCATGCGCCCTATACAAATAGTGCCTCCATATTTGTAAGACAAACACAATAGTTGCTCACTCAAGATTATGGGTAGGTTAATTCTTTTCATGAGGTTTAAGCCGTCTGGAGGCATAGGCTATGACTTTACTTTTTTTATTCTAAACAAAACCCAAATCAACACTGGAGTCATCATAGTACACAACAAAACCATCTTAAACCTCTGGAAAAGTGAAAACTGAGGTGGAGGTGAGTCGAGTCTTCAACTCCTAAAAAATCTTCTCATAGGAATCTGAAAACTGAAACTTGACTTTCTTCTGAGTCAATCTAGACAAAGGGGATGCAATAGAAAAAACACTTCAACAAACCATCTTTAATAGCCATCCAAACCCAAGAAACTCTTGATATCTAGTAGAGAAATGGGTTTAGTCCAGTTTCTCACTGGCTCGATCTTTTAAGGGTCAACTCTAATGCCATTATCAGAAAAGATATGGACAACAAAATCTAATGATCTCAGTCAAAATTTGCAATTACTGAATTTGGTAAAAAATTGATGGGCTCTAAGAGTCTGCAACACTATTCTAAGGTAGTCTACATGATCATTTTCATTATGGGAATAGACAAGGATGTCATCTATGAATACTATAACGAACATGTCCAAGTACTTCTTGAACACTATATTCATCAAGTCCATGAAAGCGGTTGGGGCATTTGTAATACCGAAATACATGACAAGAAATTTGAAGTGATCATACCGAGTTCTGAAAGTTGTTTTTGAAATATCACATTGTCTTACTCTAAGCTGATGATAGCCAG
This sequence comes from Capsicum baccatum var. pendulum, assembly GCA_030864225.1. NCBI lineage: Eukaryota > Viridiplantae > Streptophyta > Magnoliopsida > Solanales > Solanaceae > Capsicum > Capsicum baccatum. Next base: position 158,103,430 of record CM061561.1, on the reverse strand, counting down.
ATTTGAGGTCTTTCTTAGAGAAATAACAGGTACCCTGAAGTTGGTCAAACAAATCATCGATTCCTGAAAGTGGGTACTTATTCTTAATCGTGACTTTTTTCAACTGACGGTAATCAATGCACATCCTAAGGGTACCATCTTTCTTTCACACAAAAAGGACTAGAGCACCCCATAGGGAAACATTGGGCCTGATGAATCCCTAATGTAAGAGATCTTTCAACTATTCTTTTAGTTCTTTGAATTCAGATGGAGCCATTATGTATGACGGAATAGAGATGGGCTGGGTGTGTGGGAGAAGGTCTATCCCAAAGTCGATTTCCTTTTAAGGAGGAACTCCGAGAAGGTCTCCAGGGAACACATCTAGAAATTCACTCACTACTAAAACTGACTAAACACTAGGATTCTCAGAATTGGAGTCTTTAACTAGAACAAGATAGTAGACACACACTTTGGATATCATCTTTCTCACTCTAAGGTACGAAATAAGCTGACCCCTAAGTGCTGAAGTACTACCCCTCCATTCAAGGACTATCTTATTTGAGAACTAAAAATGAACAATTCTATTTCTATAATCAACTAAAGCATATCATGAGTAGAGTCAATCCATGCTGAGAATGACGTCAAAATCCATCACCTCTAACTCCACAAGATAAACTGAAGTGATTTTTTAGGATATTGTGTCTGGATAGTTCCTGTATACCTACCTGGCTATAAAAGAGACACCTACTGGGGTAGACACTGAAAAGGGTTCTGCTAAGATCTCTGGACTAACACCAAAATCCACAGCTATGTAGGGGGTTACAAAAGAAAAGAAAGCTCCGGGATCTAATAAAGCATAAATATATAAATGAAAGACCTGCAACGTACCAGTAACTACATTAGAAGAATTTTCCTGATCTTGCCCTGAGTAAAGTGCATACATTCTATTTGGGCGCTGACCACTGGTGGTACTGGAAGCAACAACCTACTGAGTTGGGCGACCGAATGTAACTGGGGACGACTGGACTGACCCTGCTGACCACTCTTTGGACAATCCCTGACTAGGTATCCTGGCTTGATACACCTAAAACATACATCACTACCGGCTATATAAACACTCTGATAGATTCTACTATATTTCTGGCAAAGAGGATTTGTTCGAGCACTGTTCTCACTATCCTGAGACTTAGAATCTAGAGCTCTATCCTTATTATCATTTTTTAATTTGGGCACTAGTGCACTAGATGAAGACAGAGATAGGACTAAATATTTTTGTAAAAACTGAGGATGGTTACCACCCTCTGACTTTGGCTGAGTAAAATTAAATCTATTTGTTTGGGCCCTCTTATTCTTCTTCTCTCTTTTCTTAGTCTTTCCTCTTCAATTTGGTGCGAATGAACCATCATCCTAGACAAGTCCATCTCCTTAAACAACATTGCAGTCCTACACTCCTTGACCACACTTTTAGATACACCAGACACAATCTTACTCATCCTTGACCTGTTATCAGCCACCACATGAGGAGCATACCTATATATGTGAGTGAACCTGAGAGAATACTCTTTCACGCTTATATTGCCCTATTTCAAATTAATGAATTCTAATACCTTAGCTTTCGTCAGCTCTAACAGGAATAATCTCTCTAAGAAGGTTATAGCAAACTCCTCCTATTCTATAGGCCCTACATCTACATCCCTATCCCTTTTCAACTACTTAAACTAGGTATGGGCTACATCATGCAGCTGGTAAGTAGCTAATTCAACACTCTTACTAGAATTCACCTCTATAATGTATGTTACCTTCTGCACCATGTTGAGGAATTCTTATGGTTCCTCTTCAGACTTTGATCCCAAAAATAGAGGATTCATTAGGGTGAAGTCCCAAATACTAGTTGCGGCAGTATTGGCCATTGGATTGGCCAAAATAGAAGCAGACAGAGTGTTCTGAGCTGCTACAAAGTGAGCCAGAGTAGTGAATGCGGTTCTGAAGTCAGCGTGCGAAACAATCTTATTCAGGGGATCTTTCTGAATGGGCGGAGGGGCTGGCTGGTTACTGTTTCTTCTTCCGTTGTTTTTTCTGGGAGGCATATTCTGTAGACGAAAAGGAAATCAAATTTGAATAAGATTTTAGATTGAGCTCATGCTTACTCACACGGAATGAATACTGAAAGAAGGGAAATGTTTCCTAAAACATCTTCTATCTTCTTGTCCATAAATATGGTGCACTTCACACCCATGCACAAGACTCTACTTGGTGCAACTTTTAGACTCCCTAGGACACTTTAAAACCTCGATTTGATACCTAGTTTATAACAACCCGAGGGTATAACGTGTGCATCATGTGGTGATTATATCCCCAAAGGTCCACAAGCTAACCCATACTAGTACCTGCTGTGAGCACCGGACCACATAACATGGAATATATGTCGAGTTACTGGATTGCCATAAGGTTTAAATGATAGTTCTGATAATATTTGTAAAACAATGTTGATAATAATGTTAATGACAATTGAAAATTGAGAACTGACTAAGAGTGTCTGAAAGCCTCTAACTGAGTAACTGAAGAGTTGATGGGACAAGTCCCTAACTAACTCCGACTGACTACTAAAACTGAAATAGTTATAACTTGTCCTCAAAACATAAGGACTCACCACTATTGTTGCTACTAGTATGCTGGGATATCTATGTAAGATCGGGAACCTGAGTGTCTAAACCTATGATATGAGACATCATAGCGCAAGAAAAGAGTATGTGGCCAGTACTTTGAATGTACTGGTATGCTAAATGGGGTGAGGTTTGTATACATGGGTACATGTGTATGAATAATAACTGACTGCATTGCATGTGCTAATTGAATAACTGATATGAATGCGTGAAGGCAGTAAAATCTTAGAATGCATGACCAAGCATATAAAATGATTCTAAAAATAGGGTAAACCAAAATATCAAAATCTGATAACTGAATAACTGATATCTGTATGTTATGGTTAATGGAAACCTGAACTAAAGTATAATGAATACTGAATGAGACTGTGGGAAGTATCATCTAACCGACATGCACCAATATGAGCTATTTAGGTCAAACATGTGACCCCAATTGAAAGGGTGTTAGTATCGTGCCACGTTCACTAACACATGGATGCATGGATCCACTAAAGTGTTGTCGCGAAGAACTAAGGGTTTCCTTCAACTGGCAGGTACCCTTATGTGATCAACCCTCAATTGGCAGGTTAACATCTTAACCTAAACTGGCTACGTAGTTATGGCACGCAGGTACTACTACTAAAGGTCATACCCTCAACTAGAAGGTGAGACCCCATCCCTGGGTTTGATCGGTACTAAATCCTACTCCCAACTGAGCTGACACTGATAATGGGACTAAGCTAAGCTTAACTGAATGAGTGACTGATCATGATGGCTAACTAGCTGGACATGCTCATGATTTATCTGAACTATTATTTAACTACTGACATTCTGTATACAACTAAGTTTTAGGTTATTTATAACCTCCAGGACTCGATATCAATGATAGCAAGATCATATTAACACTTTAAGGACATGATATGTAAGTATTTATTCAAAACTCATTGTTTGAGTCATTTCATCAAACACTTTCAATACGTGGCTTAAACATGAGAATAGTTTTATTTTAAAGCAACAAGTAATAGCTTGAATTTGATACTAAATCCACAAACTAAGGCTTAAATCAGCAGACAACACCATTCAAAACCTGTAGGGTTTAATAACAACAATAATTTCATGGAAACATGATATAGAATAAAAATTCATGGGGATTCATGGTTAAAATCATGATAACTTGTATAAAGCATAACTTGTTGAGAGTATGATAGAGTCATGAAGTTATTGGGAAGAAACCATAACCTTATTCTTGGGAATAGAGAGGGTTAAGAGTTTTTCAAACTAATTCACAATGGCTAAGTACGTGTTTTTTGGTGTTTTATGTCGTGGGGGAAAGATTTGGGGTGAGGAAAAAGACACAAATACCCCTACAAAACCAAATCACAATTGTTAAAATCCTTAGTTGATGACTAAGCTTGATGGCAGGTCACTTAGGTGATGGCTCGTCAATTGTGTCATCACTTTCAGGCTGATTTTGGGTCCGATCTGGTCATGGGTGACGACTTGGGATGATAAGCGGTCACTTAGGTGATGGCCCATCACCCCAGGTCATCACTTGGAGCTGAGTTTTATCACATACGAGTTGTGGGTGACAACTTAGGTTGATAAGCCGTCACTTAGGTGACGACCCATCACCCCAGGCCGTCACTTGGAAGCTGGAAGTTATTTTTTCTTCCTAAGGCTGACGACTTAGGCTGATAAGTCATCACATAGGTGATGGTTCATCAGCTCAGGTCATCACTTGGTTGGCAGGCTGACATGCTTGACTAAAATGATCATAATTTTTTGCTATGATATCGGATTCAGGTGAAACCAATGCGTTGGAAATAAGATTCAAAGATCTTTCATTTGATATAAGGTAGGACATGTAACTCATTATGTATAAGGAGTGATGGTCGTTTAAAGTTGACCCAAATTGAATCTTTCACTTAAACTTAATTATTAGAATTGTTCTTAACTCGTCCTTGAGTTTGGAGATTTTTATGACCGAGATCGATATAAAAGGACATTTTCACACTATAAAATTGATAATCACATATAAATAGACATAAAGGCATTGAGTTTCGGTTTTCATACTCCATAACAATGGTTCGAAATCCAACCCAAAAATGTGAGATGATACTGGGAACCGGTGAAACACTAGGAAAATCCAGGACTGGACCAAATCCATAACCAAAACCAAAATAATAACCAAATCATTATCCATGCCATAATAAAATAGAACAATCACAAATCAAATAAAGTCATATGGTATCAGCCCCAATACTGATACCAATGCCAGGGCTAACAACATTGTCGACACTGCACATACCAACCCATAGTAGTCTCATAAATCCTCTAACCAAAGTCAAAACAATATCAAGTTGGGACATGCCACCGACCATAGCCAAAACCAATGTCCAAGACTATCTAATGAAAATGTAAGTAACTAAAACTAGAAATGGAGCCTTCTGGATTATGGAAGCTCACCACTTCAAGTCAACCCAAGCTGATCTCAAGTCCAGTCACTGAGTAGGAGGTGTAGTATGACCAACACCTGTATCGCACAGGGTACAGCATCAAAGATAGATAGTAGTTGGAGCGCTAGCACGTAAATCAAGGATACAAATAAAATAGTGCCAATAATTTAAAACCAATCAACTAATGCATATACCAATAGAATACATACATACATACATACATATATATATATACTAAGACAGGATAGGGAACAAGATCAACATGAACTTTGAAATCTTTAATCTGGGTTATGTAGTAAGACCGTCATACAACAAGGCACCCACAGGCTATATGGTCCCAGCTCTCCCCTAACTGTAAGTGCCCCAATGCGGTGCATTCCCACGAGCAAGGGAATATCCAAATCCGTATATGACTATATGGGGGACTCGAACCTCCTAGCATAATCAAGTTGACTTAATCACCAATATATTTAGTAAGAGGAACTCAAACCTTCCTTTTATATATTGAATCAGGGGACTCAAACAACACGATCATAAGACACCCACACCGGCTAGCACCTTTTTCAGTGTTAGTCCTTTGGACTCCACTTTCACGGCCTAGATACATATCCCGCTACTAAGACCAATTTAAAACCATCATTCCACATACACAACTATTAATCCAATCACTTAACAAAGGTATTTCATTGGTATTATCATACCAACACTACTTCCAAGCATACCACATGCCATTACCATTATCAATCAACCATTAATTAAATTAACCTTGGGACTCAAACCCATCATCTAATAAATAAACTTGTTCAATTCAAAGTTGAGGGACTCAAACCTATTGTCCAACAAAGACATAAATCAAGTTAATATTTAGGGACTCAAACCCATTCAACTATATAAACTACCAAGGTTACCATTTAGATCATTACATGGCCAATAAGGCCTTCACAAAATCATTTATCAGCCGTTCATATTTATTAGGCCAAGCCTTAGTTCAGATCACCATTGTCATGTGACTATTTCATACTCTTAGACATTTTCACAAATACATTGATGGCATGATATTATTAAGACAGAAGTAAAGGTAAAAACCATCAGGTTTAGGGTAACCTATGACCGATTTGTTAAACCACAATTACCAAGCACCCACATGTGCAAACCATCACTAAAAGTATGTATAAATACAAGTTAGACGAAGAGTAAAAAATACTCAATCATATGCAACAAAACCATCAATTTTGGTTTTCAAAACCACCATTTAAGAATCATAATCACACTTTAAATCACATGATAATTTAGAACTAACAAATAGGGAAGAGTCATATGCCTTATTCAAGAAGATTCATGGAAGAAACTTGACTCTTAAGCCTCAAAATGAACACCATTGAAGAACCCTAGCCCCAATCTTCAAGAGAGAGTTTAGAGAGTGTTTTTGGAGTGTTTAATCTTTAAATAGTGGGTTATGAGAGTCCATAACATGTTTTAAGATATGGGGACTTGAGGTTTTTATGGAGGGAAATCATCGAAATAGCCCAAGCTTAAAAACTAAAAACATACACATATGAGGCTAGGACCCATCCCCCTAAACCGTACCCTCGGGTATGAGTAATACCCTTATCTTATACCCTAGTATTATCTTGGACCCCCATATTGACCAACATATGACCACACATGAGTAACTCGTATACTAATATAGGATAAGTACCCTATAAACAGTATCCTAGACAGAATACTTTAGAAAATACTTAGGGCACCATACAACTTAGAAACATACTATTCGTACCCCAACTAACGACTGGTAAGATGTTCAATTACACATTGGACAGTAAGTAACTTTGAACACATTATGAAATATATGAGTTAATACCCCTAAACTGTACCATAGCATACGACTTATACCTTCAAGTCGTACCTTGTCCAGAAACTCAAACTTAGAGAAATTTTTCTAAGGGTCCAAAGTCAAGGTATTTCATGGGGTCATTACCACTTCAATTGCAAATATTCACAAATTGGGGAAAATCACAATCCCCTAGTTTATTCACCATACCCATGTACCCCACAAGTTCAAAACCATCAATAACACATAAACAATTATATATAAACCAATGGAAACATAGTTCAAAAAGTAACATTCAAAATCCTCAACCCATGTTCCAAAACCAACATTAAAACCACATAAATAACTGCTTAAAACTCATGCTTTTACACAATAATAGTTGGAGAAGAGTAACATGCCTGAAATATCAAGTTTTTTGGAGAGAATTCAACCTTTGAGCCCTTGGATAACCTAGTTCTTAAAAACCCTAAGTATGGATGCTTGAGAGACTTAAGAGAGAATAAAGAATGTTTGGAGTGGTTTATCAATAAGAATAAGGTCCCAACTATATTTATAGGTCGTGTGTTAATATTGGGATAAGGGAGAAATGTCTAAAATACCCCCATTTACAAAATGGAAAAATAAATCATCAGTTATTACGGTTCTCATAAGGACTCGTCACTACTCAATACGACTCATCTCTATGAGTTGTTGTCAAGACAGTGTTACCAAGCACACAGACTATTGACCTTATGAATCGTTTACCATGCCTCTTAATGGGATCCAATGACTCATGGGGTCCAGTCGTAGTCAACATAGAAATTAACTATGGTAAACACTAGACGTCCTACAATTTTCCCAAATGACTAGTAATGAGTCCTCACGACTCGTAGTGAGCCACTCGTACTTAAAGAAGAACTTAGCCACACTGCTTAGACTACGATTTAAGTCCAACGACTTATCATGGTTCTTTACAGCTCGTGTCCCCAATTCGTACTCAGGACAACAACTCAAGCATCATTCAATAGACACCTTATGACTAGGGTCATATGACTTGTCAAATCACCCTAAGACTCATAGGGCGATTCATAGTCAGGACAGTAAGGATAAAATTTTAGAAATTTTCAATGACCAAAATCTGGGGTGTTACATTCTTCTACCTTAGAATCATACATCCTCGAATTATGGGTCAAGGCATACATTAGCACGATTTAATAAAGAAACATTCCCACACTTACCTTTGACAAAAACAAAAAACAAAGATGTTAAGATCACACACATACCTTACGAAAAATATCCTAAATAGGAAATAGGAATGGATACTTGGACTTCATGTTCTCCTCGGCTTCCTAAGTAGCTTCCTAAAATTTTGGTTCCTCCAAAGAACCTTTACCGAAGCTACGTCCTTCATCCGTAACCGGCGGACTTTCCAATCCAAGATCTTCACTGAAACTTCCTCATAAGACAAGGAATTCAAAATGCTCACACCTTCTATAGGAACACCTAATGAAATAACACTCACACACTTTCTCAACATTAAAACATAAAAGACCAAAGTAATAGAGCTCAAACTAGAAGGCAACTCCAATTTATATGCAAAATTGCCAACCCTCCTCAGAACCAAATACGGACCAGCATAACGGGTACTGAGATTCCCTTTCTTCCCAAACCATATTACGCCATTCATAGGAGACACCTTTAAGAACACCCAGTCATTAGCATTAAAATCCAACCCTCTCTGCCCCATATCTGTATAGGACTTTTGGTAACTTTGGTCGGTCTTAAGCATATCCCTAATCACCTTCACCTTCTCCATGGCTTGGTGAACCAAATCATGGCCAAATAATCTATTTTCACAAACCTCAAACCACCCAATAGGAGATCAACACATCCTACCATACAAATCCTTAAATGGACCATACTAATGCTAGAGTGATAACTGTTCTTATGTGCAAACTCTATGAAAGGCAAGTGATCAACCCAACTACTACTAAAATTAAATACATAATCCCTAAGTATATCTTCCAAGGCTTGAATTGTCCTTTCTACTTTCCCATCCGTTTGTGGGTTGAAAGCAGAACTTAGGGTTACCATAGTCCTCAAACCTCGCTAGAGATACTTCCAAAAATAAGATGAGAATTGAGTACCATGATAAAAATGATAGAAACTGGAGCACCATGCAACTTCATAATCTCCTTAATGAACAACTTGGCATAATCCTCAGAAGAGAAATTAGTCCTTACTGGCAAGAAAAGCACAGACATGGTCATCCTATCCATGATGACCCAAATTGAATCAAATTATTGGCGAGACTGTGGGAGGCTGGTAAAAAATCTATATTAATTATTTCCCATTTCCATATCAACAACTCAATCGCTTGAGTTATCCACCGGGCCTCCAGTGCTCAACCTTCACTTGCTGACATACCATGCACTTAGCCATAAAGATGGCTACATCCCGCTTCATACTATTCCACCAATAAATCTCCTTAAGATCATGACACATTTTCATCGAACTGGGATGAACTATATAATGCGCCTCTGCAAAAATTCTTCCTCACGACCCATTAATATTGGGAACACATAATATACCTTGGTATCTCAAGATACCATCACCATAAATCACGAAAGACATCACTTTTTTATGATCCACCTCATCCTTGATAGACATCAAGATACGTTCCAAAACCTATTTCTCTTTCACCTCTGCACCAAGAGATGACTTTTCCACCTCTTGAATAATCACACCACCATTCTCAAAATCCATGAGACAGACTCCAAGCTTAGCCAAATAGTGAATGGCCTTCACCAAATCCCGCTTCTCCTTGTCCACATGAGATAAGCTCCCTATGGAGAACTTGCTAAGTGTATTAGCAACCACGTTAGCTTTACCTAGGTGATACTAGAGACTCATGTCATAATTTTTTAGCAAATTAAGCCACCTCTTTTGCCTAAGAGTTAGCTCCTTTTGAGAGAACAGGAATTGCATGCTCTTATGATTAGAATAAATATATACATGGACCCCATAAAATCATGTCTCCAAATCTTCAATGCAAACACCACAGCTAAAAACTCCAAATCATGAACCTTTAACTGCCTAGAAACATATTCAACACTTTGCTATGCTGCATCAACATGCAACCCAGTCCCACCCAGGATGCATCACAATAGACAACAAAACCATCAATACCCTCTGGTAGAGTCAAGATCAGAACAGAAGTCAAATTATCCTTTAACTTCTCAAAACTACCCTCACAAGCATAATACCATAAAAACTTTAAATTTTTCTAATTCAACTTAGTCAATGGGGCAGTAATAGAAGCGAAACTTTTTACAAACATCCTATAATAACCTACTAAACCCAAGAAGATATTAATGTCAGTTGGAGTCGTCGGTCTACGCCGCTTCTTCACCACTGCAATGTTATATGGATCTACCGTGATCCCTATACTAGAAACAAAACATGACCTAGATAGGTCATAACATTCAACCAAAACTCACACTTTAAGAATTTTACACATAACCATTGATTTTTCATGGTTTGCAACATAAGGTAAAGGTGATCGACATGATCTGCCTTACTTTTGGAATACACCAAATAATAATCTATAAACACAATAACGAACAAATCTAAGAACCGATGAAATAATCGATTCATGGGGTCCATAAATATTGTCGGGGCATTAGTCAAAACAGAGCATATTACAAAAAACTCAAAATAACAATATCGAGTTTGAAAGGTTGTCTTAGGAATATCCACTTTCATAATCTTCAACTGATGGTAACCCGACCAAAGAACAGTCTTAGAGAAGTATTTAGCACCCTAAAACTGATCAAAGAGATTATTGATCCATGAAAATGGATACTTATTCTTCATCGTTACCTTATTCAACTGGCGGTAATCTATACACATCTCAAGGGACCCATCCTTACGCACAAAGAGAACTGGACCACCCTAAAGAGAAATACTAGGACAATAAAACCCTTATCTATAAGATCTTTCAACTGCTCCTTAAGTTCTTTTAACTCCGCTGAAGTCATTCTATAAAGATAGATGAAAAGAGAATAAGTGTCCAAAATAAGATCAATCTTAAAATTAATTTCCTTGTTGGGAGAAACACCAAGAATATCATTAGGGAACACCTCAGGAAAGTCACAGACCACAAGGATAGAATGCAAAGAAGGACCTTCAAATCTAGAATCCTTAACATGAACTAGGTGATAGAGACATCCCTTAGAAATCAACTTTTGGGCTCAAAGATCCAAAATAAACCTTTCATTAAGAACTAGGGAACTACCTTCCTATTTAATCACTAGCTCATCAGGGAAGTGGAAACTGACCCTTCAGATCTGATAATCAAGCGATGGATATCATGAATGCAACCAATCCATCCCTAAAATTACATCAAAGACTAATATGTCCAAATCTATTAGATCCACCAAGGTTTCTCTACTACTAACAGATTTCATACAACCTTTATAGACCCTTTTAGCCACAATGGAGTCACCCATTGAGGTAGACATAGAGAAAGGATCCAAAATTCACTCAGGATCAAACCAAAAATAAATAGACACATAGGGTGTCACATAAGAGAGAGTAGACTCGAGATTAAGCAGACAATAGACATCATAAAAGAAAAGTTTAAGCATACTAGTAATAACATTAAGGGACGCCTCAGAATCTTAGCGGGTAGCAAAATCATACAGACGATTTTGACCAGTGTAGGATCCAGAAGCAGAAGTAGCACCCTTTAGTGCAGGAGCTGATAAAGTAGCAACAGGGATCTTATTTGCTTCAGAAACAACCCTAGAAGGACAATCCCTTTACATAAGACCAATCTGACCATATTTAAAGCACTTGTTCCTCCCCTCTTCACAAATACAATGATGCACCTAGCCACAAAATCAATAAAGGGGATAGGATAGAGCTGACTGAATCCCACTAGCATGTGGTTGGGCACCTTACGCCCTAGAACAAATACTATTTTTAAAACGATGATCACCCGACAACTTTAGATAAGGAGAACTAGCCTAGAGTAGGAACAAGAATTCCCCCACTTCTTCTTAGACCATTTTCCTCCATCTCTACCAATCTGTTGCTGACCTCCATCCTAATATAAATACTGAAACTTCTTATTCTGCTTTGGATTTATCTATTCTTTCCTTATCTACTTATTTTACACTTGTTGCATATACACGACAAGTCAAGATATATCTATGCCCTTATTAAAAAAGGTAGCCTTGCTCTCCAAAATTAACTCACGGGAAAACTCTGAAGCAAACTTCCTTATTCTGTCCCTCATGCTAGAAACCAATTCTGGAGCATATTGTGACAACTGATGAAACTTCAAGTCATATTCCTTTACTATTATCCTACCTTATACCAAGTTCAGGAATTCCTTAGCCTTCGTCTCCCTCAACTCCTGAGAAAAGAAGTATCAAGAAAAGCACTAGAGAAGTTATCCCATATTGCAGACTCAACATCATCACCCCTAGAATAATCCCATTTCTCATACTATTAATACACCACATCGTTCAACTGATAGGCAGAAAACTCTATACCGTCCATATCAGTAGCATTCTTAACATAAAAAATCTTTTCCATTTCATCAATAAAATTTTAAGGATCTTACTAAACTTTAGAACTAGTGAAAGTCGGCAGACTCAATCTCATAAATTTTCTCACTCTAGTAACCTCAAAGGATAGAGCAATAAAAGAAACGCACTCAGTTTGAGAGGCCACCAACTGGGTAAGAAAATGAATTGACTAGCAAAACTCAACATTAGACATGTTTGCTTGAGGTATTCGAGGATGGCTAGGGAAACCGGGGAAACTTCACCAGGGAAATCTAAAGCCGTGACCTAGACTTGGTCTAAAATTCTTAATTGGGATAAGTATTGTCCATATTGTTTTCAGACAGGACAGAAGACTTTCCACAAGCATAAGATCTTTTGGGAGGTAAAATCTGAAAAGCAAACATACGAGGATTAGAGGAGATTTAAGACATTATACCTTATAGCTCAAAATTAAACAATCAGAAAGGGAATCAATCCTTAATACCTTGTAGCCTCTCCATTATAAGTATGGCATGCTACAAACCCATAAAAGAGACTCTACTTGACACGACTTTGTGAACACCCAATGACACCAAACCTAGACTCTGATACCAAATTTTTTATGGCGCCAAACCTAGGCTCTGATACCAACTTTGTCATGACCAAATTAGGGCCTGACTATGACAGGAATATCCAATTCACTGTGGCCCAGAGATCACCCCCTAAACCAAACCAAATACAAAATACCACCCAATAATAGCTGAATTTCAAACATATAACAAGACACACAAGGTAAGTTTAAAGAATAAAAGACATATCTATAAATGATAACCGGTAATCGATGAAACACATCCAACCAACATCACCTAAGTCCACAATATTCCAAAAAATCCTCTATGCAAAAAAGAACCCAAAAACTACTTTCAATTGGGATATATACCCGACTCTAACAATGATAATGATAATGATAATGAAGACTAAATCTTAATCTATGGTAAGAACTAATGAAAAGTCTTTTAGAGAATGAAAGGTCACCACTTTAACACAATGTTTCAATGAATCGAGATGATCCACCTAACTCTGTGCAGTAAAAGTAGAGGAATCTCCAGTGTGTTCATCATATAACGATATAGCATTCAGAGACTGTAAGTGGGTTGGGCACTAATATGTAACTCATGAATAAGGATAACAGCTAAAACCCTTTGGGGTTACTCCGCATATTAAAGAACTAGGTCACTCAGAATCAAACACGGGAAATCAAATAATAGAGTGCAAGAAAACTAAACAGGGTGAAGAAACAGTAAAAGACATAAGGATTCTTACATGGAAACCTAGTATGAAAAAAACCTTGAATTTCCCTCACAATCACCAAAGAAATCCACTATAATCAACCCCCAAATTATAGTCTAGATTTCAACCTAAATCTAGGCTCTTTTGCTAGTAGCAACTCTATTATAATCTCATCTTGGTAACACTACCAAGGACTCCCACTACACTAATTAGCTCAAATAAATCTCAAACTTAGGCAACTCAACCTAAGCTGAACTCTCAAAATGAAAACACTACTCTTATAACATGATTAGTTCTGTTACAATTCATTACTCACTCAAAAACTATTACAATTTAAGCACTCATAAAGCTAAGAACTTGAACAGTGTTGAAATAGGGTTTTTGCTACGTCTCTTCACGTTTTGGATTTATGAAAAATCAATTATTCAAGAAGTATATCTTTTTTTTATAGATGGGTGATGATTAGGGCTTGAAAGATCATTGAACCAATTGTCCAAGTTAGTACAAAATAGCACCCGCAAGTTTGTTACTCAAGATAATAAAATTGTGCTGAAGGCTCATTCTAATTGTACTATACTTTGAACATCTAGGGACCTTGTCCCTCATAATTTAACTTCTCATCATCAAAAATACATATAGAAATAACATAATGTCCTGATCAATGCAGAAAAGAACCAAAAAACTAGTCTCGATTAGGATATATACCCGACTCTAACAATGATATGATAATGATAATGAAGACTCAAGCCTAATCTATGGTAAAAACTAATGAAAAGTCTTCTGAAGAATATAAGTTCACCACTTTAACACAATGTATCGATGAACCAAGATGATCCAACTAGCTCTGTGCAGGAAAAGTAAAGGAATCTCTAGTGCCAGCATCACATAACGATACATCATTCAGAGTCTGTAAGTGGGTAGGTCACTAATATGTAACTCATGAATAAGGATAACTATTAAAACCCTTCGGGGTTACTCCGCATATTAAAGGACCAGGTCACTCAGAATCAAAAATGAGAAATCAAACAAAAGAGTGCAGGAAAACTAAACATAGTGTAGAAAGAGTAAAAGACACAAGGATTCCTCCATGGAAACCTAGTATGGAAAATACCACGACTTACCCTCACAATCACCAAAGAAATCCACTATAATCAACCTTCTAATTACAGTCTAGATTTCAACCTAAATCTAGGCTCTTTTGCTAGTAGCAACTCAATTATAATCTAATCTTGGTAACACTACCAAGGACTCCCTCTACACTAATTAGCTCTAATCAATCTCAAACTTAGGCAACTCTACCTAAGTTGAGCTATCAAAATGCAAACACTACTCTTATAACATGATTAGATCTATTACAATTCATTACTCACTCAAAAACTATTATAATTTATGAACTCATAAAGCTAAGAACTTCAACAGTGTTGAATTGGGTTTTCTGCTACCTCTCTGTACTCTTTGGATTTGTGAAAAATCAATTATTGAAGAAGTATATATTTTTTTTTATATAGCAAGGTGAATATTAGGTCTTGAAAGATCATTGAACAAGTTGTCCAAGTAAGTACAAAATAGCACCAGCAAGTTTATTACACAAGATGACAAAACTGTGCTGAAGGCTTGTGCCAGTTGTACTCTACTTTGAACATCTAGGGACCTGGTCCCTCATAATCTAACTGCTCATCATGTAAACTACATATAGAAATAACAAAATATTCTGCTCAATTAAAAAAAAAAACTAGTCTCAATTGGGATATATACCCAACTCTAACAATGATAATTTTAATAATAATGAAGACTCAATCCTAATCTATAGTAAGAACTAATGAAAAGTCTACTAGATAATGGAAGGTCACTACTTTAACACAATATACCAATGAACCGAGATGATTGAGCTAACTCTGTGCAGGAAAAGTAGAGGAATCTCTCGTACCTACATCATATAACGATATAGCATTCAGAGACTATAAGTGGGTTGGGAACTAATATATAACTCATGAATAAGGACAATTGTTAAAACCCTTTGGGGTTAATCCTCACATTAAAGGACCAAGTCACATAGAATCAAACACAGGAAATCAAACAATAAAGTGCAGGAAAACTAAACAGGGTGCAGAAAGAGTAAAACACACAAGGATTCTTACATGGAAACGTAGTATGGATAAAACCATGACTTGCCCTCACAATCACAAAGTAAATCCACTATAATCAACTTACTAATTATAGTCTAGATTTCAACCTAAATCTAGGGTCTTTTTCTAGTAGCAACTCTATTATAATCTAATCTTGGTAACACTACCAAGGACTCCCACTACACTAATTAGCTCTAATCAATCTCAAATGTAGGCAACTCTACCTTAGCTGAACTCTCAAAATGAAAACACTACTCCTATAACATGATTAGTTCTTTTATAATTAATTACCCACTCAAAAACTATTACAATTTAAGCACTCATAAAGCTAAGAACTTGAATAGTGTTGAAATGGGGTTTTTGGTACCTCTCTTCGCTTTTTAGATTTGTGAAAAATCAACTATTGAAGAAGTATATCTTTTCTTTTCTAGCTGGGTGATGACTAGCACTTGAAAGATCATTAAACTAGTTGTCCGAGTCAGTACAAAATAGTACCCGCAAGTTTATTACACTAGATGATAAAACTGTGCTGATGGCTCATGCCAGTTGTACTGTACTTTAAACATCCAGGGAATTGGTCCCTCATAATTTAACTGCTCATCATCAAAACTACATATAGCAATAATAGAATGTCCTGATTAATGTAAAAAAGAACAAAAAAACTAGTTTTGATTGGGAGATATACCTGACTCTAACAATGATAATGATAATGATAATGTTAATGATAATGAAGACTCAATCTTAATCTATGGTACGAACTAATGAAAAGTTTTCTAGAGAATAGAAGTTCACCTCTTCAACATAATGTACCAATGAACTGAGATGATCCAGCTAATTCTGTGCAGGAAAAGTAGAGAAATTTCTAGGGCCTTTACCATATAACGATATAGCATTCAGAGACTGTAAGTGGGTTGAGCACTAATATGCAACTCATGAATAAGGATAACTGTTAAAACCCTTTGGGGTTACTCCACATATTAAAGGACCAGGTCACTTAGAGTCAAACTTGGGAAATTAAATAATAGAGCGCAGGAAAACTAAACAGGGTGTAGAAAGAGTAAAAGACACAAGGATTCTTACATAGAAACCTAGTATGGAAAAAACCACGACTTGCTCTCACAATCATCAAAGAAATCCACTATAATTAACCTCCTAATTACAGTCAATATTTCAACCTAAATCTAGGCTATTTTTCTAGTAGCAACTCTATTATAATCTAATCTTGGTAAGACTACCAAGGACTCTCACTACACTAATTAGCTCTAATCAATCTCAAATTTAGGCAACTCTACCTAAGTTGAACCCTTAAAATGAAAACATTACTCTTATAACATGATTAGTTCTGTTACAATTCATTACTCACTCAAAAACTATTACAATTGATGCGCTTATAAAGCTAAGAACTTGAACAATGTTAAATTGGGTTTTTTGCTACCTCTCTTTACTCTTTGGATTTGTGAAAAATAAATTGTTGAAGAAGTATATATTTTATTTTATAGATGGGTGAATATTAGGGCTTGAAATATCATTGAACCAGTTGTCCAATTTAGTACAAAATAGCACCCGCAAGTTTATTATACAAGATAACAAAACTGTGCTGAAGGCTCGTGCTAGTTGTACTCTACTTTGAACATCTAGGGACCTGGTCCCTTATAATCTAACTGCTCATAATGTAAAATACATATAGCAATAACAAAATGCTCTGAAAAATTCAAAAAAAACCCAAAAAACTAGTCTCTATTGGGATATATACCCAACTCTAACAATGATAATGATAATGATAATTTTAATGATAATGAAGACTCAATCCTAATCAATAGTAAGAACTAATGAAAATACTACTAGAGAATGGAAGGTCACTACTTTAACACAATATACAGATGAACCGAGATGATTAAGCAAACTCTGTGCAGGAAAAGTAGAGGAATCTCTCGTGCCTGCATCATATAATGATATAGCTTTCAAAGACTGTAAGTGGGTTGGGCACTAATATATAACTCATGAATTAGGACAACTGTTAAAACCCTTTGGGTTTACTCCGCACATTAAAGTACTAGATCACTCAGAATCAAACACGGGAAATCAAACAATACAGTGCAGGAAACCTTAACAGGGTTCAGAAAGAGTAAAAGACACAAGGATTCTTACATGGAAACGTAGTATGGATAAAACCACGACTTGCCCTCACAATCACCAAATAAATCCACTATAATCAACTTACTAATTACAGTCTAGCTTTCAACCTAAATCTAGGCTCTTTTGCTAGTAGCAACTCTATTATAATCTAATCTTTGTAACACTACCAAGGACTCCCACTACACTAATTAGCTCTAATCAATCTCAAATGTAGGCAACTCTACCTTAGTTGAACTCTCAAAATGAAAACACTACTCCTATAACATGTTTAGTTCCTTTACAATTCATTACCCACTCAAAAACTATTACAATTTAAGCACTCATAAAGCTAAGAACTTGAATAGTGTTGAAATGGGCTTTTTCGTGCCTCTCTTCACTCTTTAGATTTGTGAAAAATCAATTATTGAAGAAGTATATCTTTTCTTTTATAGCTGGGTGATGACTAGAACTTGAACGATCATTGAACTAGTTGTCTGAGTCAATACAAAATAGTACCCGCAAGTTTATTACATAAGATGACAAAACTATGCTGATGGCTCATGCCAGTTGTACTGTACTTTAAACATCCAGGGACCTGGTCCCTCATAATTTAAGTACTCATCGTCAAAACTATATATAGCAATAATAGAATGTCCTGATCAATGCAAAAAAGAACCAAAAAACTAGTCTCGATTGGGCGATATGCCCAACTCTAACAATGATAATGATAATGATAATGTTAATGATAATGAAGACTCAATCCTAATCTATGGTAAGAACTAATGAAAATTTGTCTAGAGAATGGAAGTTTACCTCTTCAACATAATGTACCAATGAACCGAGATAATCCAGCTTACTCTGTGCAGGAAAAGTAGAGGAATCTCTAGTGCCTTTATCATATAACGATATAGCATTCAGAGACTATAATTGGGTTGGGCACTAACATCTAACTCATGAATAAGGATAACTGTTAAAACCCTTTTGGGGTTACTCCACATATTAAAGGATCATGTCACTCAGAATAAAACTCGAAAAAATCAAATAATAGAGTGCAGAAAAACTAAACAGTGTGCAGAAAGAGTAAAAGACACAAGGATTCTTACAAAGAAATCTAGTATGGAAAAAGCCACGACTTGCCCTCACAATCACCAATGAAATCCACTATAATCAACCTCCTTATTACTGTCTATATTTCAACCTAAATCTAGGCTCTTTTACTAGTAGCAACTCTATTATAATCTAATCTTGGTAACACTACCAAGGACTCTCACTACACTAATTAGCTCTAATTAATCTCAAACTTAGGCAACTCTACCTAAGCTGAACTCTCAGAATGAAAACACTACTCTTATAACATGATTAGTTATGATACAATTCATTGCTCACTCAAAAACTATTACAATTTAAGAACACATAAAGCTAAGAACTTGAACAGTGTTGAAATGGGGTTTTTGCTACCTCTCTTCACTCTTTGGATTTGTGAGAAATAAATTATTAAATAAGTATATCTTTTCTTTTATAGATGGGTGATGATTAGGCTTGAAAGATCATTGAACCAGTTGTCCAAGTCAGTACAAAATAGCACCCACAAGTTTGTTACACAAGATGACAAAACTGTGCTGAAGGCTCGTGCCAGTAGTACTGTACTTTGAATTTCTAGGGACCTGGTCCCTCAAAATTTAACTGCTCATCATCAAGACTACATATATCAATAACATAAAGTCCTAATCAATAATTTGAAATCATTCAAATCCAATGAACATAATTAAATTATTATACATACATATATATATCACATACTAAGATAGGGAGCAAGACTTAACATGTACTTTAAAACTTTAGCCTGGATTGTTTAGATCAATTATCATAACTTAAGAAGGAACCCATAGTATATATGGGCCCAGCTCTCCCCCGGCTGGAAGACTCCTGCTGTGTGTAGCCGGATGAACTAGAGGGTATACATATGCACTATGGGGGACTCAAACCTCCTGGCATATCATGGTGACGTATGCACTAATTATTTGATAAAATATGAGGGACTCAAATCTCCCAATCATATGATAATAATTAGGGGGACTCCAACCACCCGGTCATTTACACCCATGTGTAAGTAACAACAGTTTCTAATATTAGTCCCTTAGAACCTCTACTTTTATGACTCAACTACATAACCCTCCTTAAAGCCCAATTAAATTATTTTTTACACATTCAAATTCATTGAACCATGATATACATTTAGGCATACATTGTTGGTATCATCGTACCAATTGCAATTACAAGGTAATATCAACATGCAGAAACAATTTCATTATTTAGGGAAATTCATAGCCCTTTTGGTTCAATTATGGATTATCTTTTGTAATTACACAATCCCAAAAGTTTCAATTTAAATATCATTATGCTTTATTAGCCTTTCATGTTATGCAATAGTTTATAGATAGTTCGGTGTGCATATTTTTCATGTTGAAAACTAATTTTACAATATAGGGTTAGGGTTATTACAACTTATACTGTCAATGTTTACAAAATTGGTGAAAATCACAATCCCATAGTTTATTCACCATACCCGCACCACATAATTTTAAAACCATCAATAACTCATAAACAATCGTGTGTAAAATAGGGGAAACATTGTTCAAAAACAAACATTTAAAACCCTCAACCCATGTTCCAAAACCAATATCAAAACCACATGAATAACTATTTAAAACTCATGATTTTACAAAATAATTATTGGAGAAGAGTAACATGCCAGAAATACCAAGTTCTATGGAGAGAATTCAACCCTTGAACCCTTGGATGACCTACTTCTTGGAAACCCTAAGTATGGATACTTGAGAGACTTAAAAGAGGAGAAAGAATATTTAGAGTAGTTTATCGATGAGAATAGGGCCCTAAGTATGTTTATAGGTTATGGGTTATTATTGTAATAAAGGGGAAATGTTTAAAATACCCCTATTTAAAAAGCTTGAAAAATAAACCATCAGTGGTTGTGGGTCTCATAATGACTCATCACGACTCATCTCCATGAGTCATTATTAAGATAGTGTCACCAGGAACACACACTATTGACCTTATGAATCGTATACCATGGCTCGTAATGTTACCCTAAGACTCATGGGGACCAATCGTAGTTAACATAAAAATTAATTAGGGTAAACACTGAACGTCCTATGATTTGCACAAATGACTCATAGAGAGTTCTTACGAGTTGTATTAACTTAGCCACACACATTTTTTAGACTATAATTTGAGTCCAAAGACTCACCATGGGTCTTTACAACTCGTGTCCATAGGTCGTACTCAGTATAGCAACTCAGCACCATTCAGTGAACACCTAATGACTAGGGTTATATGACTCATCAAGACACCTTATGACTCATAGGGTGAGTCATAGCCAGGTCAGTGAGGATAAAATTTTAGAAATTTTCTAGGACAAAAATATAAGTGTTACAAATTGTTAGTATGCATATTCGGCATCTACCTTTGGTTTTAGAGATGGACGCTTGGCTCGATATGATCCATGTACTGATGAAATTTTAGGATAATAACAACATGGTGTTTCACTTCATGGAAGTTGTATTGACCCTCACTACTAAAGAAGTAGTAACCTATTGTGAAAGCATCAATATGTGCAGAAAATAAAGGAGTGCACCTAACAACAACATTCTAGTCCCTATCATTTGGAACCATCTAAAGATCAAAGATGCCTTTTCAATCAATAATGATACCTGGTTTGGGGAATGTGATGGGGAAAACATATCTTTTCCTGGGTTGTATTACCGATTTGGAAGGTATAACACTTTTGAGAAATTCAGACATAAATAGGAATAGGAGTTAAAATAGAAAGAGAAAATAGCATTTTCTTTCTCGGTGGGCTTACTTGTAACTATGGTGTTCCCACAAGGAGAAAATGGCACCATTCATCCAAGATTCATTATGGTGGCACACGCCCTCTTTAAGGAATGGATTATGGTCCCACTAAGGTATTCCACACCTTAGCCTCTAAGATCATCACTGAAATATAATGAGCTTTGGGCAGATGCCAAAGCAAGCATTACTTCTTTCAAAGTTGCAATCTTATCTTGCAATGATGGATGATGAAACAATTATTAAAAAATCCTAGATTATAACATTTAAAACCTCGGGAAAGGGTAGATCTTCTATCATTGCATGAAATTTTACTGTCCCCGTACAGGTTTAAGAGGAGAGAATCTCTAAAAATTTGATTCAAGGTTTTTAGAGAATTAAGAGATGATAACGTGTAGTGGTCAATTAGATATCTTCACTCGGGAAAGTACATTACTCGAGAGAATGAATGGCCTTTTTAGTACTTTTAAGTACCATGGGAACTCGTCCCTATAATCCTGACGGATTTGTTAGACAATTCAAAATAAAAAAGAAAACACCACAAACTACGCCTATGGTCAGATTCATTACCAAACATGGAGAAGGAAAAACCCTGCTTCACGAGTAGATGGTAAAGAGTTGAAGAACAAAAAATACTAAATAATTCTTTTTTCATATCGAGTATGAACCCAAAGTTAGTGATACCGACAAAGAGTGGTTGAAGAAGAATCTTGCAGAAATATTGATCCTGGGTCCAAATATGCCTACACAAATTATTGGTGTAGAATCAGAATATCAGATTCGATTCCATAGTCTTTAGGATGAATTCCAAAAAAGTGATATTGCACATCAGAAGATGCATATGGAGGATTCCTCAACCATACACTAGTTGAGAGAAGAGTTAAAGAGAGTCAGGAAAGAGGTTGATGATGCTAGATAGTGTTTGCTTGATTTAGATGATTGCATGGTTTCCTAGATTTATAGCATAGGGAAGATGACCTACTAGTGTAAAGCATAGTTATGTAGGAATCACCTAATCACAAATATATATCGCATATGGAAAGAGGTGGATAAATCTAAGATGGAAAGGCCGATGAAGAAACATCTAGGAGCTAGTTTTTCTATCCCTTATACAGGACTTTATTCTTTCTTTCATGTTATTTTCCCTTTCCCTAAAGATTGTATCAATTTTATGTAACTTCTGTAGGCATTTATGCCCCTTATATATATTTATGGGGATTTTAGGGGATAATGGATTGTTTTAAAAGACATATTTTATTTAAATTCGTTAGGCTAACCCTTGGCTCAAAAGGGTCACCTAATTAGGATACACTCTTATATAATATTTTGTGTGATATAACTGTCTTATGTGTTTACGTGTTTTTTATTGAATGAGAGGCAAATTGAAAGAAAATTTATCGTTTATGCTCCCGTGGATCAATTTTCCTATGATGAAAATAACTCTATGTTGTTACTTCTTATCAAATATTGTGCATTGTTTATAATGTATGGGATCTAACTCATCTTCCATTAAGTTATTTTACTTTGCCTAAAATAGAAAACTACTTCATTTTGAAATAAGCTGGCTGAGCATCCTTACTTCACCTGGTTCAAACATTATAAAATTCCATCCCCTAGAAATCATTCAAATATGATTGGAAATGACGAAGATATCACATTGACCATTAGGGACAATATGATAGCAGACCAAAGCAAGATGATTATTGAACTTGTGAGAAAATAGGAAATGCTCCAAGCGGAGATAAATTATACTACAAATTAGGCTAATCTTTCCATCACCATCAATGCTCCTATCCCATGAGGATGTGGCCCTTCACTCTAAGTTCTTCCCCTTAATACTCCTATTTTCGAGAATCATCCAAATAGCATATCATCCGCCTCCGCTTCCCAATTTCCCAAAGATCCCATAATCAATAATCCACCAATTTATGTTGTCCAAAACACCAATTGAGAGAACAATCCAAATTTTTACCATCCATAAAATCCATCCCTAACCCTACAAATTTATCTCCAAATCCATAAAATCCATTCCCAGATCCCCAAAATCCATTTCCTAATCCGCAAAATCCATTTATAAATCCACAAAATCCATTTCCAACTCCACAAAATAAGCTCCCAACTTTATAAAATCCATCCCTGATTTAACAAAATCCCTCTCAGATTCCACCAAACTACACTCAGATTTTATAAAGTATCCTCAACCTCCAAAATGTCATCCCCACCTACCACCCAACCTCGTCTCATCCTTAAAATCAAGAAATTATCCAAAATCCTTCTCATGTCATTACATCCCCTGATATTTGTAACCTCTTTCCTAATCTCGAGGTAAATCATTATAAGAAGAAGAAAAAAATGGAGGACTAAGTATGAAAAAAAGTTATTGGCCATGAATAAAGAGATTTAACGATCAAGAAATCTCATAGGATAGGGGATAATGAAGGCTTGGGGTATGATGATCTGTGTCTTCACTCTGGGGTGGATCTACTAAAAGGGTGCAAGGTCCCTAAAATTTTAAGAGTTCAATGGCACAGAATGGCTCATTTAATAAGGTATTGTGATTGAATGGTCGAGGTAAGAAGAAATAAGGCATTACTAATGCTCCTATTAAACCGAATCTTAAGCAAAAAATCTTTAGATTGATTTACATCTCAGGAAATAAAAAAATGGTCTGGTCAGAGGGCATTGGCTAAAATCTTTCTTGACAGGTTTGCGTATAAAATTTAAAGTCCCTGAACGACACTCACTGGACCGGATTAAGTAGAAGAATGATAAATATTTCTTAGACTATGCCTTCCATTGGATAAAATAAGTTGCTAAGGTACAACCTCTCATGTCTGAAAAGGAAATAGTATCATTGTCCTTTCATGCTCAAGACGAAGAATTTTATACAAAGATGGTATTAGTGGTCAGGGAAACATTCATAGATTTAGTAAAAATTTAGGAGTTGCTAGAAGAAGATATTTGAACGAGGAAGATTTTCAAAACCCCAACATCAGCTGGGTCTTCTATATTTCCAAAGAGGAAAAAATAAGATGTGACTATGGTCTCTACTAATTTTATTGCTAAATTGAAAAAGAAATTCAAGCCAAGGAACCGTCTCTCTTCTCCACTACCCCCAAGTCTTTGATCCATCTTCTATGCCAAACCTCAATATAAATCTCCACAACCAAATATCCTACCCGAATACAAAGCTCCACATCAAAGGGCTAACCCCAATACCAAGCTCCACAACCAAATGTCCTTCCCTAATAAGGAGCTCCACAACCAAATATTTTACCCCATTATCAAGTTCCACAATCAAATTATCAACCTCATGTCCAAGCTTCCTTTCCAAACTACCAAATGAACATCTAAGCACCTCTAAACTATCATCAAGTACCTCCTCCTGCTATTCAGAATAATTATAATCTCTCGCATCCAAATATCAAAAAGAAACCTTTATGAAAGTTAATGCCATTAGCTAAAAGTCTCAACCAACTCTTTAAAATATTAAGAGAAGTCGGTCATCTACAACTTGTCCAGCCAAAGCCTACCAATCAAAGTTCTCAATTTTATCATGTCGATCAAAATTGTGCCTGTCATTTAGGAGTGGCGGGGGAAAGTACCAAAGATTGCATAAACCTAAAACATAAGTTCCCAACTTAATTTATCAGAAGGTCATTACTCTTAAGTCACTGGTACAAAATTTCCATTGCCTAATAATGGGGGAACTACGATAAACATAATAGAAATAGAGGACGAATAGAAAACCAGGAAGAGTATCACTAAGGTTGATTCAGAAAATCATAAAATGATAGAGTAAGTGGATAAGATATAGAGAGCCATAGTTACTCTAAGTGTCAATTAAAGACCCCCATTTATAGTGATAATAGCCTTAACTCAGGAATATGCTCTACCACCATCGAGAAAGGAATTTATTGCAGAGACTACCACTGCCCAGGGGATGACATAGTTTGGATGATGCTATATTCTTGAAGATTTGACCAATAGGAAGGATTCACATAATAGAACAAATACTGAAGAGGAGCGTAAAAAATTTTGGTGGCATATATAGTTAAGGAAATATTTAATTATCAAGTATTTGGAAAAAAAATCCATACCATATTTCGATTTGGGAGCTATTAATGAGTTCATAATTCCATCAACAAGCATTATTCAAAGCCTTAGATGAAGCATATGTTCCTGTAGGCACGAGTGTTAAAAATCTGGCCGCAATGATTGGGAATGTTGTAGGAAATCACTGCATATCATTTAGTGAGGAAGAGTTGCCTTTTGAAGGAGTAATGCATAACAAATCCTTGCATGTTACTGTCAATTATCATGACTATGTGCTTAATCGGGTATTGATAGATGATGGATCTGGTTTAAACATTTGTCCTTTTTCTAGATTAGTTCAACTGGGCTACAACTTTAGAAAGGTTCGCCAAAGTCATGTTAATGTGTGAGATTTTGGTAGAGGGCAATGAGATACTATAGGTGAAGTTGACTTGTATATCCAGATGAGACCTGTTGAATTCAAGACAAAATGACATGTTATGGATATCTATCCTAGTTACAACCTACCTCTTGGGAGGTCGTGCATTTATGGTACAAAAGCAGTTTTGTCGCATCTTCATCAATTATTGAAGTTCATTTCGAAAGATCATGGGGTAGTCATTTGAGAAGAAGGAAGCCATTTGAGCCACCCCAATAGTTATGTAACTATGATTGAAGATATTCCAAGGGGTAGTGATTTTTATATGGTGGAAATTTAGAATGTCGCGAAGAAAGATCTAACACCTCAAATGCCAATGCCCTCCGTCTATAAGATGATGGCGACTTTGATGTTGAGAAGTAGATTTGAGCCTATCCGAGGCTTGGAAAAGAATTTGGAAGAAATCATTTAGCAGATCTTGATCCCAGAAAAACATTTAGGTATGGGTTAAGTTACAAGACAACAAAGGAGGTTAAGAATGAAGAGAAGTTAAAGTGGGTCTATCCAAACCACTGCCACTCTTGTACTAGTCATTTCCTGTACATGAGGTGTCAATAGA
Organism: Capsicum baccatum var. pendulum; assembly: GCA_030864225.1. Classification (NCBI taxonomy): domain Eukaryota; kingdom Viridiplantae; phylum Streptophyta; class Magnoliopsida; order Solanales; family Solanaceae; genus Capsicum; species Capsicum baccatum. The sequence goes on along the minus strand of CM061561.1, from coordinate 158,076,554 downwards.
TGATGGTTTGAGGGATGGGAAAGAAAATATGTTAGAAGGATACAATGCTATACTAGAGATTTCTCGGAGGCTAGTGGGTTAGGAAGGTTTCACCTAGAGAGACTTTGCAAAATTAGACCTCCACTTCACTCATGACTTATCACTCATTGAGGTAGATGAAAGGTAAACTACTAGTAGTTTTAAAAAAATTGTTAATGATCTGAAGAAGTCCTCGTGATCCAACCTTTTATGCATAAATTTACTTTTGCATTTTACTATTTTCAAAAAGGCATAGGTCCGTACTTGTGCAAGTCATGAGCCATAGTTTGTAAGTATTTCCCAAATTTCAATGAAAACGCCTCTCTTATCTAACAACTTTTTTGGATTATGATTATGTTTATTTTACTATTTTGAATTATTTCATTATCACATGATTTAGTTTTTTCCTCTATTTCAATAATAATAATTTAAAACCTACTATTTTCATGTCATAACAAGGTCTAAATGAACAAAGCAAGGTGAATAATGATGAATTGGTTAGTGGAAGATAAAGAAGAATTCAAAAATTAAGAGAAGCCCAACCTGAAGGAAACTGAAATAGTCAACTTGTGAGACTATGACAATGTCAAGGAGACAAGAGTTAGTGCTCACCTAACAAAGACATAGAAAAGAGAACTCACCCATTAGTCATGGGAATACATCAATATATTTTCTTGGTCTTACGATGATATGTCAAGGTTAAGCACAAAAATTATGTCATATAAGTTGCAAATCAATCCCGATTTAATCCAGTGAAGTAAAAACTGCAAAAATTCAAGCCAAATTTATGTTTGAATATCAAAGAAGTAAAGACGCAAATTAAATCTAGATCTTTAGAAGTTACAAAATATCCAAAATGCTTAGCCAATATTGTTCTAGTTCTAAAAAAGGATGGCAAGATCAAAATTTGTGTTGACTACAAAAATTTGAATAAAGTCAGTCCTAAAGATAATTTTTTACTACCCAACATCCGCATCCTCATTGATAACTATGAAAAGCATGAAATGCATTGTTTAGTGGATTTGTTTATTGGGTATCATCAGTTATTAATGGATGAGGAATGCATAGAAAATATGACTTTCATTAGACCCTAGGGTGTTTATCACTACAGGGTAATGTTATTTGGTCTCAAGAATACTGGTGCAACATACATGAGGGCTATGACAATGAGTTGTCATGACATAATTCATAAATAAATTGAGGTGTACACGGATGATATAATTATTAAATCTTGCAAGAGCTCATATCATCTGACACACTTGGAAAAGTTCTTCAACCAAGTGATAAAGTACAACTTGAATATGAACCCTTCTAAGTGTGCTTTTGGTGTACCAGCCAAAAAATTACTAAGGTCCATAGTCAGTAGAAGGGGCATCGAGCTTGACCTATCCAAGATGAAGACAATTAAGGATTTACCATCGCCAAGGTCTAAGAAAGAGATTATGTATTTCCTAGGTCATTTGAATTACATTAGCATGTTCATCCCTTAATCGACAGTAATATGCAAGCCAATTCTCGAGATGTTGAAGAAATATGCATTGAATGAGTGGACAGAAGAATGCTAGAAGTCTATTGACTTAATCGGGGATTATTTGTCCACTCTGGTGATTTTGGTTCCACCAAGGGAAGGAAGTCCGTTGTTTCTTTACCTGTAATTCACAAGATTTTTGTGAAAAATTACCAATTAAAGTGGAGGGTTTCATCAAACAACAGGGGTGGGTTTAACTATCCAATCAAATGATATTGAGCATGTTTCCCATCTTTTCTCGAGAAACAAGTGCGTTATTTCCTTGCAAAACAATGCTCAATTTCATATGTGGAAATTCCACCAAGATAAAAAATGCTTTTGGATGTGTCCTCAGGAAACACGATGAGACCAGCAAGAAAGAGAAAGAAATTTACTACCTGAGTAAAAATTTCACACCATACGAGGCTAGCTACACTCTTGTAGAAAGGACATATTCTTCTTTAACCTGAGGCACAAAACCTTAAACCTTATCTATCCTTATACACAACATATCTCATTTCTAGAATGGATCCATTGAAGTATATATTTCATAAAGCCATCCCTACAAGAAAGTTAGCCAAGTGGAAAAGTTGTTGAGTGAGTTCAACATCGTGTATGTTACTCAAAAGACAATTAAATGGCAAGTCTTAGCGGATCATCTAGCTAAGAATCTGGTTGATAATGGATACGAACCACTTCAAACTTACTTCCCAGATGAAGTAGTTTTATTCATAAGAGAAGACATTGCAGAAACATACCTTGAATGGAGATTGTTCTTGTCACACCCCTTTTTTTGCTCGTGAAGATCGAGTCAAAGGGTTTTTCCAATTAAATTGACAGTTTTGAATAGGATTATTTTATTTATTTTCAGAGTCGCCACTTGGAATTGAGTTACGGTGTTTCAAGTCACCTTTTTGAATCTCTAATCAAAAGGAATTAACTCTTATTCGACCTACAAAAACAGAAGATCGGGTAAGGAATTCTATTGATCAAGGAGAAGGTGTTAGGCACCCTTCGAATCCTGTGGTTCTAACACGGTAGCTTTTATTGACTTATCTTGACTTAAACTATCTTAATAAATTCTGTTAAGGCCTAAAATCGCTTATTTTTATATATTACAAACTTGTCTATTACCTTATATTAAATAAGTCGTGTGAAAATTAATTTTAGAAAAATATTTGTTAAGGTGCATTATTGCATCCTTGAATTTTAAAAATCTCAGAAAGATGCGTATGCCACATTTTTAATTGAGAATTTTTTTTAAATGTGTCTAAAATTTACCTAGAATTAGAATATTAATTTATCTTTTAACAAAAATTTGTAACAATTTATCTATTGATATTCTTCTTAATTTTAATAATATTTCTAAATAATATTTAATTAAAATAATTAATTAATTTAACAAAATAATTACTAAGTTTCATTATTAACAATAAATAAATAAAATAAATAATTAAAATAAGAGAATAAAATAAAAATAAATATATAAGACTAGTCATATCTATACTTAGCATAATGATCTATTTCAAAATAAGGTCACTAACATGATATTTCACTGACTGAGAAAAATAAAGAAAACATACTGATGATAGATGATATTTTCTTCGGTGAGGGGTTAGCAATTTTTTAAAGGAAAAATGGGATGGAAAAGGTATTTCTGGTATGGGTTAGTGGAAGCACGACTGGCGGCGCATGGAGTAGCACTGGTCAATCGGGAAAGAGAAGAGAGCGGCGATGCCGGCGGGAAAGGGAAAAGGGAAGGGAGCAGCGCCGGCAGTTGAGAAAAGGCGTTGTTGAGCCAAATTCCAGTGATGAAGAGAGAGAGAGAGGGATAACGCCGGTGCGATTATGGAGTTTGGGGTGGCGCCGATCTGGGGTTTCGCCAGTGATAGCGATTTCGATCAGATCTTTCTCTTGCAGTGCATGGAAAAGGAAAATTGATGCTAGTACTGTAGTTTACTTTGGCAAATGATAGTAACTGAAAATAGCGACTGAGAGGTAGAAACTAAGGGTGAAAGTGATAATGAGACAACGAGATTCCAGAGTCTCTCGCTAGAAAATTTAAGAACTATTTTTCTTTGTCTTATTCAGAAATTTGACTCTCGATTTTTCCTCTTTTCTCTATTTTGACGCATTTGTGTGTGTGTTTGTGCATTTTGTATTCTACCTGAATGATGATGGAATCCTCAATATATTTACGGAAGAGGCGTGTTGTATTATGAGTGTTTTTTTCTCTCTCTGTGTGTAGATGTGTACATTTGTAATGCCAATGTATGTTATACCATAGTAAAATATGGAGAAGATGACTATGCTTTTGATCTCTGCATTTTTACTTTTTAGTCAAGTTTTTACTCCATTTTTATCACTGACAGAGAGAAAATCAGATATTTTTCACTGTTAACAGTATGCACAAAATAGTGACACTACAACAAACTCACAACAATATCTATTTATAAAATCACTTAAGCATTTTCATTCATACTTTCACAATGACCTATATAAAATAAATATTACATGATTAAATAAGAACCTTTTGATAATTAAATAGTAGTTCAAACGTCGTAATGGAAACTCCAGAAGGCAATTCAACTTCAACTTCCTTCTTTTCTCTCTTTGTTTAATATTTTCTCTCTTCTCTAATTTTTTACTCTATTTTTGTATGTTTGATCTTGATGGATATGTTTCTGATATAGTGTTAATGTACGTTCTCCTGGATATGTGCGTGGGAGTCCTTTAAATAGAGAGAATTTGGGGGGGGGGGGGGTTGTTAAATTTTTGGGGAGGAAATCTCATTAACAGATAAGAAGGAAGAGTTTTAAAATTTAATTTTTTTATTATTATTATTATTTTTTGTTTTATTTTATATAGAAAATAATAGTAATAATAATAAATAAAATAAATAAATGAAATAATAACAATAATAAATATAATAATAATTAAATAATTTTATATTTAACAAATGATGACTTCTGCCTCTACATTCAACTGACTTATAAAAATCAAAAATGAAAAATACAAGTAAAAATTGTTATCTCTAGAATCTTGATTCAAGCCTTTGCGACTTGAATTTAAAAATTCACCATATTCTTCAGGTGGGCTCCTGGACTTTCTTTTTTTTTCTTCACCCTGTTCTTCAGGCGGGCTGCTGGACTTACAACTTCTTTACCCTGTTCTTCAGGCGATCTCCTTGACTTATAACTTCTTCACCCTGTTCTCCTGGCGGGATCCTAGACTTCCAATTTCTTCACCCTGTTCTTCAGGCGGGCTCCTGGACTTCCAATTTCTTCACCCTGTTCTTCAGGAGAGCTCCTAGATTTGCTACTTCTTCACCCTGTTCTTCAGGAGGGCTCCTGGACTTCCAATTTCTTCACCCTATTCTTCAGGAGGGCTCCTGCATTTTCTACTTGTTCACCCTGTTCTTCAGGAGGGCTCTTGAACTTACAATTTCTTCACCTTATTCTTCAGGCGGGCTCCTGAACTCAACTTCTTCACCCTGTCCTTCAGGCGGGATCCTGGACTCAAAGTAAATACTGAAATATACAAATAACATCCCATTCTCCAGGAATGTCCTAAGCAAAAAATAAATTCCCATTCTTCAGGAGGGTCCTGAGCAAAAAATAAATTCTTATTTTTTAGGAGGGTCCTAGATATAAAATAAATTTTCATTCTTCAGGATGGTCCTATGCAAAAGAAATAATTCTATACAACACATATAAAACTTTTTCCCCAGTTTGTACTGGAAAAATTTATGTGTCACTGGATCTTAATATATCTCGCAAATAATAAAGTTTACTATGACCGAGATCCAGCATCGGATGCTGTAACCATGTTTCTTGCATTGAGAGAAGTTTGACATCTCATCCTTTATCTGAAAACAATTATTTCATCTCTGTTCCAAACAAAGAAAAATTGTGAGTTTTAAAACATGTGATGGTTGGTTTGTGGCATTTGGCTATTGAAGTGGTCGTTCTCGCACTTTCCATGCTCAACTCTTTTCCAATCCATGATAATATTTATTGAATTTTTATATTTCTGACTCAAAATTCTGACTACTGAGATCCTCAACTCAAATCATGTTTATGTTGTATGATGCTTCTGAGTTTATCTTCCAATACATCCCTTAGATTTTCACGAGTTTAAAATGGTCAAATCACAGTCATCTTGAGTACCTTAATTTTACTTTGAAACATTGTATTTGTGCATCAACCTTTTATATTGCTTTGTTCCATTAAAGGAGTTGGTAGCGAGTTTGGAGTTCTTTCTCACTCGACCTGACGTGAATTTGACTCAAAAAATTTGATTAACAAGGACACAAAAAATAAAAAATTAAAACAAAAAAGAAAAATACAATAGGCATCTCTTTTTCAAAATAAAGAGAAAACTTATCTGAATGTGGAGACCGATTCTGGTGATTATGACATGCATTTTGAATCAAACAGTCAGATCTAGCCACACCAATCATTTGTCAACTTTTGCCCACTTATTGAGTTTGAAACTGAGCCATTGTTGAATTTATTCACTCTAAATTACTATGCTCTTTCGACTTGTGGCACCTCAATGGGTTTTTTCCATCGTGCGTATCTCATTTTCATCTCTTTCTCAACTCATTGTCATCTTTTGGTGCCCGAAAAGTTTTTCACCAATAAAACTCTCATTTTTATTTTCATCATTTTTTTTAGAAAATAACACCCAAAATATGAAATATCATGCACTCATAACATGTTTAGCCTTGACATTCTCAAAGATTGATCTGAAGGGCTTTCTTTGGTTGTAACTTGGCTTTTGGATAGAGTTAGAAAGAAAGGTCGGCATGAGGCTCAAAATTTACACAACATTGGGTAAAACATTCAACTTTTGGAATCGATTCTTTAAGAAGAAAAAGAAACTTTTTCTCCAGTTTTCTTTCATTCTGGGTAATTTGAATTTTCTTTTGGTTAGACTGAACCCCGGAGTAGGGCTGCCTATGTATCTTGTCATAGAAAGAATTAGGTCAAACATAGTTCAGGCTCGTCATTCGTTTGGTTGATTTTGAATTTTTGATTAATTTCTTTTTTTTTTTAACTTTTTTTTTGTGTTTTTTTTTCATTTTCCAACTTTCATTTGATTCCAAAAGAGGGGTACGAAGAAAGATAAAAGCTCAAAAGGGGTGAGCAAAGGTTGATATATTATTCGGATAGTAGAACAAAATGCCTTCATCATTTTAATCTTTTTAAAATGCAAGTACAAAACATACATAATGTAATTGTACTTAAATATCATATATAATATCTTTTAACTGCATCAGCATTGACCATCATTCCTTCCATTTTGCCTTCTATGTCAGTCAGATATAACGCGCCATTATGTAAGACTTTCTTCACCATGAATGGTCCATTCCAATTAGGAGAAAATTTACCTTTGGCTTCAATCTGATGGGGTAGGATGCATCTTAGTACTAACTGACCAACTTCAAAATATTTGTGATGCACTTTTTTTATATGCTCGTTCCACTCTCTTCTGATATAGTTGTCCATGACATACTGATGTTAATCTTTTCTCATCAATCAAGCTTAATTTCTCCAAATGAGTCTCGGCCTATTGGTCATCATCAATTTCAGCTTCTACAACTACTCGAAGAGATGGAATTTCAATCTCCATAGGTATAACTACTTTAGTTTCATACACCAACAAGTAAGGAGTTGCACCAATTAAAGTCCGAACTGTAGTACGATAACCCAATGAAGCAAAAGGTAACTTTTCATGCCATTTTCGGGAACCCTGCATCATCTTTCAAAGTATTTTCTTTAAGTTCTTGTTGGCAGCTTCTATAGCTCCATTCTCCTTTGGATGATAAGGTGTTGAATTCCGATGCATAATCTTAAATTGCTGGCATACATCTTGCATCAGATCGCTATTGATATTCACAGCATTATCCGTGACAATTATATCTGGAATTCCAAACTGACAAATGATGGAGTGAATAAAATCAACCACCACTTTCTTGGTCACTAACTAGAAAGTCGCTGCTTCCACCCACTTCGTGAAATAATCAATGGCTACCAAGATGAACCTATGTCCATTCGAGACCTTTGGTTTAATTGGTCCAATTACGCCCATTCCCTAAGCCATAAAAGGTTATGGAGCAGTCATTGTATATAACTCAGATGAAGGGGAATGTATTAAGTCTCCGTGTACCTGACATTCATGACCTTTATGAAAAAAATTGATGGAATCTCTTTCCATGGTGATCCAATAATAACCTTCTCGGAGTATTTTCTTTGCCAAAACATACCCACTCATGTGTGGTCTAGAAATCCCAGAATGTACTTCTGTCATGATTTTCGAAGCTTCTTTAGCATCTATACACCTCAGAAGTCCCAAATCAGGAGTCCTCTTTTATAAGATTCCTCCACTTAAGAAAAATCCACCAGACAAATGCCGAATGGTTCTCTTTTGATTACCATCGGCATGTACAGGATATTTCCTAGTCTGAATATATTCTTTGATATCATAAAACCACGGCTCCCTATCAAATTCTTCTTCAACCACATTGCAATATTCATGTTGATCATTAATTTGTATATGCAAAGGGTCAATATAAGTTTTGTCGGGATATTGAAGCATCAAAGATAAGGTCGCCAAAGCATCAACATACTCATTATAATCTCTGGGAATGTGTTTGAACTTTACTGATACAAATTGTTGAAAAAGATCTTGCAAACAACCTCTATATGGTAGGAGTTTTAAATTAAAAGTATATCAATCTCCTTGAATTCGGTGGACTAATAAATCTGAATCTCTTAATACCAACAGTTATTAGACCCCCATGTCAATAGATAATCTCACTCTCAGAATGTAAGCTTCGTATTCTACCATATTATTGGTATAGTAGAATCGAAGTTAGGCTGTTATAGGATAATATTGTCCTAATTCAGAAATAAGAACTGCTCCTATCCCCACTCTTTTTACATTAGAAGCTCCATCAAAGAACAACTTCCAGCCTGAATGGAAATCTTCAGAAAAAAACTCATCAACATACAATATCTCTTCATTTGGAAAATAAATCTTCAATGGCTCATACTCCTCATCTTTAGAATTTTAAGCCAAATGATCCTCTAAATCTTGAGCTTTCATTGTATTTCATGTCACATAGTCAATATCAAACTCTGTGAGCAACATCTTCCATTTCACTAGTCTGCCTGTGGCCATAGGCTTCTGGAAAATGTACTTTAAAGGATCCATATGATAGATGAGGTAAGTAGTATAAGATGACAAGTAATGTTTCAGCTTTTGGGCTACCCAAGTTAAGGCGCAACACGTCTTTTCAGGAAGAGTGTACTTAGCCTCATAAGTGGTAAAATTTTTGCTGAGGTAGTAGATAGCCTGTTCTCTTCTACCTGTGATGTCACGCTGACCCAATACACAACCAAAAAAATTATCTAACATAGAAACATACAATATCAAGGGTCTGCCTGGAGGAACCAAAATAGGCGGATTCAACAAGTACTTCTTAATTCTGTCAAATGCCTCTTGACATTCTTCAGTCCATTCAACTTTAGCATTCTTCTTCGACAACTTAAATATTGGCTCGCAGGTTGTCATAAGCTGAGGAATAAATCTACTGATATAATTCAACCTTCTAAGTAAACTCATCACCTCCGTTTTGTTCTTTGGTGGTTGTAAATCTTGAATAGCTTTTATTTTGAAGGATCTAAGACTATAAACCCCAAGAGTTTTCCCGATAGAGCTCCAAATACCCATTCACTGGGGTAAGTTTGAGATCATATCTTCAAAGCCTTTCAAAGAATTTTTTGGGATCTTTGACATAGTTAGACTGCTCTCTTGACTTAATGATCACATTGTCCACATAAACTTCAATCTCTTTGTGCATCATATCATGAACATTATGGTCATTGCCCTCATGTAAGTTACCCCAACATTCTTTAGTCTGAAAGGCATGAATCGATAAGAATATGTCCCTTATGGCATAATAAATGATGTCTTTTCTGGATCTTGTTGATCCATAATGATCTGGTAATACCTCTCATAACAATCCACAAAAGATACAAGATCATGTTTAGCACAATTTTTCAACAAAATATGGATATTGGGAAGTGAAAAATTATCTTTCGGACTTGCTTTATTTAAATCACGATAATCAATACACATCCGAACTTTTCCGTCTTTCTTTGGAACAACGACAATATTTTCCAACCAAGTAGGATATTGGGCCACTCGAATGACTTTATCCTCAAGTTGTTTCATGATTTTCTCTTTGATTTTTACACTCATGTCAGTTTTGAGCTTTCTTAGCTTTAGATTGACAGGTGGAAAAGCAAGATCAATTGACAAATTGTGAACTACCAAATTAGTTCTCAAACTGGGCATATCATCATAAGATCATGCAGGATGTCTTTATACTCATGTAAAGCTTCAATTATAGATGTTTTTTGTTGTGGTTGAGCATGTACACTTATCTTAGTCTCCCTAATATTTTCATGATCTCCTAAATTGATCTCCTCGGTTTTCTCCAATTTGGGATTTGTCTTATTCTCAAACTGTTTGAAATCTTTTCTTATATCCTCAAATGTTTCTCCTTCATTGTATTCAACTTATTTATTCATTAGTTCAAAATTAGATTGGGTTTTAAATCTGGTTGACAATTCTTCATGCATGTCATATCATTAGAATCATCATATAAAGAACTGTATGATAGAAAATAAATAAATAAAAATCAGACTCAAAATAAAACGAAAGGAGACTACGTCTTATTAAAATCAAAGCTAGAAAGAGTTTTAACAAAATACCAAATTAAAAGATCTGAATTACAATACTAAAATGATTTAAATTACAAAAGGAGAAATAAATAAACTACTAAGATTGTAAGAAAAATAAACAAACTACCAAGACTCCTTTATAACAGGGAGAGGAGTGGCCTCCCAATTATTAAGCTGGACATCAGGGCCGACAAACTGCACATCTGCATTGCTGGTACCTTCCTAATTTCAACCATATAAGCTTCAATGAACATATTCTGAAAAAGATCAATCAAATCTGTGTAATCATCAATCATTGATTCTGCTGTAGGTAACTTAGAGGACCTAACATTATTGACTTTGATGAAAGACTAATGAAGTGGCGGTATCGGCTTAGTAAGTGACTATGACTCTTTCTTATGCTTTTTAGCCTGCTTTATATCTTCAGCAGTAGGCTCGTATCCCAAACCAAAAGTATCAAAGTTCTCATAGAGGTTTACCGGATGAACTATGCCTTGCAAAAACATCCCAAGACCTTTTCCTGGTTCAAAACCATGCTTCAACATTTCATTCACTACCGTAATAGATGTAGAGAAAAATTGTGGTTTTACGATGAGATTCCCCTCGAGGATAGACTTAACAGCGACTGCCTTAAAAACTTGATAAATTAACACATTATCTGCAGTATCTTTTTTGATATAGGAAATGAAGTAGTCTTTATACATGGATAAATCTCCTTCACCATGAACAATTATTTCTTGCCTGTCGTGTTCAAATTTGACCATTTGATGCAATATTGATGCGACTTCCTTAGCCCTATGAATCCATGGCCTTCCCAATAATATATTATATGAAGTTTTAATGTTCAGCACTTGGAAATCCATAGCAAACTCCACAGGTCCAATTGTCAATATGAACTCTATTTCACCAATAGCATCAGTTTTTGATCCGTCAAAACCTTTGACGCATACTTTTAGGTCGGATCCTTTCCACATTAACATACAACTTTTGAAAAGTTGACATAGGAAAAATGTTAGTGCCTGATCCTCCATTAATTAACACTCGAGTGACGATGGAATGTTCATTTTTCACAAAAATGTACAGACCTTTGTTATGCTCAGTACTTTCCATAGGCAATTCATCGTCTGAGAAAGTAATTTTATTTGCTTTAAGGATCCTTCCGACATATTTTTTCTGCCGATTTACTCTAATCTCACTAGGAACACATACTTTATTAAGAATCTTCATTATAGCCTTGCGGTGTTCCTCTGAATGTATCAATAAAGACAATAAAGAAATATGTGTTGGTGTCTTCTTCAATTGTTCTACAATAGAATGTTCTGGCAATTTCATTTTCTTTAATAATTCTTCAGCATCTTCATAAGTGACAGGCTTCTTGACTGTCTTTCGTTCTTCACCGCCCTGTTTATTTTTCTTAACTCTACTAGAGCATAGCATTTTCTAAATCGATTTAATCACCCTGCATCATCTACATCTTCAGTCACTTTTTCCCCTTATGAATCACTATAATGCGATCATCATTCCAAGGAACTCCCTTAGTATCAACCATAGCCAGCTGTGACACTGGTTTAGTAACAATAGGAGCTATGGGAGCTCCTTTTATGATTAAAAGAGGCTTATTGGATCTTCCAGGAATAATAAGTTTCGGCTTTATTTGACTTGACCCAATATTTTTTGAAATCACTTTCCCCACCACTAAGCGAATATTCGATTATTCGGGTTTTATTTTTACCACCTCCACTTCTGTAGGCTTTTCATTTATCAAATCCATAATATTTGATAATTTTTCTGAATCAGTTTTAATTTTAATGATCGGCTTAAAGAAAATCGTAGCATCTTCACCACTGAGTATCACTTCGAGAATGTTTATTTCATTATGATCTGGCAGCGGATTTTGATTGATATTTGGAGCATCTGAACTTTCTACCATGATCTGTTGGGTATTAACAAACTCTTGAATGGCTCTTTTCAGATACCAACATTTCTCTGTGTCATGCCCTGGGGTATCAGAATAGTATTCGCATCTTCTAGAATAGTCAAAGTTCTTTGGAGGAGAATTCGGGATCCTTCTCTCAATCGGGTTTAGAACATTCATTTTTATCAACCTATGAAATAAAATAGTGTAAGATATTCCAATAGGAGTGAAATTATCTTTTACCATGTTATCCCTTTTGAAGTAAGCTCTAGGCGAAACATTACACCTGGGAGGGCCTCTTTGAACTTGCGGGACCGGTAGATGATTTTGGATAGCTAGTGCACACTATTGCAGGTAAGAAGGAGTTCGAGCATATGGGTGTTCATTGTAAATAAGATATTGAGTTGAAGGAACAAAAGATAATGGATTTTGTGCGTATGGTTGACGCATACCCCTCTAATTTTTTCGTGGACTTGGCACGACAGTTGCTACATCCTCTTTTGTTTTCTTTCCCCCGAAACTTCTTGCACCACTTTGAATTTCCTGTGTTGTTGCTTTCAAAGCGTCCTGGCTGATGATCTTTCCTAATTTTATTCCATTCTCTACCATTTCTCCAACTTTAATAACTTCAGCAAATGTGCTTCCAATTGTAGAAAGTAAGTGATGGAAATAATCAGTTTCCTGTGCTTGCGAAAAGATATCAATCATTTCATATTTCTTTATCGATGGTCTGACTCTTGAAGCCTTCTCTCTCCATCTGCTATCATATTCTCAGAAACTTTTAGTCATTTTTTTTATTATGTTAGCAAGCGTAGTGCGAACTGGCACTATCTCAATGTTATATTAAAATTGTTAAATGAAATCCCTAGTCATGTCATCCCATACGTGCCAACGGGAAATGTCTTGGTCAATGAACCATTAAGAAGCTATCCCTATAAGGCTTTCTTCAAAGTAAGCCATCAATAATTCTTTTTTTTCTTCTGCTCCCCTTAATTGATTGCAAAACTTTTTCAAATGAGCTACAGGATCGTCGTGTCCTTCATATTTGTCAAACTTTGCCATTTTGCATCCCAAAGGTAGATGGACGTTAGGAAACATACATAAATCCTTGTATGAAACACTCTTTGGTCCTCCAAATCCTAGCATATTTCTCATACTCTGCACCAAGCTTCTAACTTTTCTACCTATCTCCTCCTGTTCTTTATTCTTAACAATCTTCTCAATCATGATAAGAGTATCGTGTTGATGAGCATGATAATGTGGATTTTGGGATTTAAAAGTTATTTCAGGAGGATACAACATATCATGACTTGGTTCTCCCATATTCCTCTATGTTGTTGATTGATAGACCGCGGTAGCTGGTGCTACAGGAGTGAAAAATGGGTTATTTGTGAAAGATAGATTTGATGGGCACATGGTAGATGTACCAGCAATGCCAGCCATATTAGAAAATTGACCGAATCCTGGTGGGTATAATGGATCACTAGTTTGAGCTGAAGCAAGATTTGGTTCATTCGAAGTCGAAAGTCTAGGGATTGAAGAAGGCGGGACTTGTCCATTCAACCAAACTTGGTACATATCTGCCATCTGCTGTTTCAATAACTTAATCACTTCTATTGATGCTAGTTCTTGAAAAATCAATTGATTTTGCTACTCCTCACTGTTAGACCCTACACCTTCTTTGTGGATTATTTTTCTTCTTCCCCTGTATCTGGTATTGTATGGATGTGATGCCAGTTTAACCACAAACCAACCACTAACTACTTTATCTTTCTGTTACAAAGTAGCAAATAGGTGAGTGTTACATATTTAACATATTATAATGCCACATTATAGGTCATGCTTCTATATGCATTTTCCAACCTATCTTGGAAGGCTTTGTGTTTCATCCCAGATTTTATAGGCATATATTTTTCAAAAATTATGATCAAACCCCTTAGAGGTTGCCTACGTATCATGCCAGGACATGAATCAGATCTTGCATAGTTCGAAAGAAATTTAACAAAATAATTTATTATTATTATTATTATTGAAGAAAATAAATAAAGCAAGTAAAGTAAAACATATGTCATATACATAGAAATAAACAGTCAACTTCATTACATTCTATAATGTAAATGAGACAAAATAACTGACCCAACTCCTAAAATAAAACCTACTAACTAACATCTGAAAACTAAAAATCATAACATCTCAACAAGAAGCTTTAAAACTGGAAATGAAAAACTAAGACAAAGAAACAAACTATCTATTCAAGGAGACTTCGGCTTAATATGTCCTCCCAAGCTCAAGTATATGTCCTCCAATAAAGTAGTGAGACGTTGTGTGAAAACTGGTAATTGTGCCAATAAGTCTTCACGATCCAACTGCTGATAATCAAAAACCATTCTGGCAGTATCCTGTGCTACACGGTGGACCTTCCCTCGAAGGGAACTGAAGTCTTGATCCCATTCATGGGCCTATCGATCTTGAAAATCAACCATATCTTTTGCACGTTGTTCATGAGCAGAAGCAACCTCCAACTATTCTCGCAATATTCCTCTTTCACAGTTCAAGTGAGATCTCTCTTGATCAAATTCTTCTTGCATGTTCTTTTCAACTTCTTGCAGTTGCTGTCGGGGAGATATGGCAAGTTCTGCAATGTGTGACCCCCTAGTGGTAGCCATTTTGATTTTTCCCCGAAGTGCAACCTCAATATCCGCTGATTTAGCTTTCTCTTCAGTAAATTCCCTTTGTTGTTCGTCTATTTTTTCCCTGGTATGCTCTAATTCTGCTATCAAAGCTTGATTGGCCTCATGATGTTCTGGCATGGCTCTCTCAATCCCTATCCTGATTGCAGTTTCTTGGTCTATAGGTCCCCTAATAAATTTTTTGGTATGACTGGAAGATTCGACTATTCTTAAACCATTCACGGTAATCTGGGTGCACTTCTTCTTTCTCACGCTCTGTGACCATTATTTCAATCCCCATGATATGGAAATCCTCTCAAATCTTCTGAGCCAATTCCTTCGAAAGTGGGATCTCTAATCTGACCTCAAATGAAAACTCGGTCATATTTTCCGTAATAGGAATTATTTGACATCTTCCTAGATAATATTAAACACTCAATGGAACATACGGTTGAACACCCCTAATGCCCATTAATAATAAGAATGGCCGAATAACATAAGTATGTATGACTTGCCTCCAAGGGAACCAAGGGAGATTCTAAGTGATTTCATCTACTGTCAGAGAATGAAAAAGCTTATCCCAATCTCTAACTCCTTATAGGCATTTATATTTCTCTAACCTCTCTTCGTAATCTTTGATACAATTGAATCTTTCAGGATTAAATCTTGCCATTGTAGGACATCGGTAGAGATGCTCCACAATCCACATCTATAACAAGATATTACATCCCTTGAAAAAACTCTTTCCTTTCTGACAAACGGTCAAAGCACGGTAGATATCTGCCAGGATCATTGGCACCATAGTGTAATCTTTCTTAATTAGTATCTGTACCACCCCCGCTAAATGATTATTAATTTTTTCTTCTCTCTTTGGGAAAATCATAGTGCCTAGAAAGTCTACCATGAATGTAAATCGTCTGTGAACTTTCCAAGCCTCAAAACTTCCCTTATTACAAAGTTGTCTACCGTACTTTTCAAACCCCTCTTGCCTTCCATATCTGTCATACAAAAATTGCAAGGAAACCCAACCTTTTTTCATTGATTCTTCTTTTGATTTTCTTATGTTCATGATCTTATAGAATCTGTTTATCGAAATGAGTCTTGGGGCTATAAGTTTCTTTTGATGCATATCCCCATATCCAACATAGGCTGCTATCTCCTCTACAGTCGGAGTCAACTCAAAATCTGAAAAGCGAAACACATCGTTCTTCGGGTCCTAAAGGGTTAGTAATGCATCAATCACCTCCCTATTAGGATTTATTGACATAATACTCATAAAAAAACCCAAATACTTATGTATATCATCATAATCGAATATTTTGTTCCTCCACAACCAAAGTTGCAAAGGGGTACAATCCACAACCTGAAGAGGTATACTTCCATCCCTCTTTCTCTTTGGATGCTTTCCACTAATAGGAGGAGACATTTTATACCTATTGAGAAGGGCATGAGATCAATAAATGTCTAGATTTAGGCAAGACTTAATTCATTAACTTTTTAAAAGAATTTTTAAGTTGACTCGTGAGACCTAGTGCGACTATTACTTAGTTGCAAAGAACAATTTTACCAAAATCAAAGTGAGAAAAACATTACTGATAATATTTTTAGGAAAAACACTTATTTAAATTGACTTTATCAAAAACATTGCAATAACAGACCCCTAGACAATTTTAACTATATATTTGGAGACAATACCCCTTAAGTACACTTAAAAGGAACAAAAATAAAATAAAATAAAATGACTTAAGAAAAAAGAATGATTGTTTTATGTATGAAGTTGTATAAAAATTTCAGCCTCACGACCCTTAAAGGTTCAGGATATTAATATTTTTATTAAAATAAATTCTAAGGATAAAATAAAAAATAATAATATTCATGAAAATGATTAATTTTTGATTTTTTTTTTAAAAATTTTATTATTTGTCAAAAATATCCTCAAGTAAATTTGTGAATATCTATCTATCTATCTATATATATATATATATATATATATATTATTATCTTTTAAATATACAGGGTCGTATGCCGAACAGGATTTCTTAAGTATCTCATTAAAGAATGAAAATCAAACCCTCATAGTTCATAAAAACCATAAAACTGTTACAGAAAATTTTCTCTTTTAAAAATATTTTTTTTTTTCAAAATGATTCATTAAATGTGACGATAATTTAATCTCTTGCATTTTAAAATTGCCTAAAAGCCGGTCAACGCACAAATAGCCTTCCAAAAAAATATCAAAGAGCACGTAGGATGCACATGTTGGTTTTTAGAAAGTAGGTCACCTGTCCTAGACAGAACCAGCACCTGTGTCGAGTCCCGCTAAGTCAAATGCATATGATGCAAATAAAGCAGCACCTAATAGGGATAACCGATTTCTAAATTTTCAGTTCTTGTATGTTTAAGCCTAATAGGGATAGGTGTCTAGACTGGCTTACCCGAGCGGACACTTGAGTCGGGGAGGAATAATTTGGTCGGTAGCAGGGCAACACCGCCTTCGTTGTCGATCCGAACCCCGCCTAACATGTGTGACTATATCCTTCACCAGTTGCCTTGACACTCCAGCTATCTCAAAAAAAAGTAGGATGGATCTGCTACATTCCTTCTATCTTATTTCAGAGACTCAGAGGAGGTGCGCAAGAGAAGAGAATATATAATATAGTTCAATCAATATCAAAGCGGTAAATAAGCGGCAAGTAGCACATAAGGCCAATAAACACAATATTAACAATAATTAAAACAAGTTTACTCAGTATAAAAAGCTCGAATTCTTATAAGTCACCAGAGAGTCGCTAGAGATGTCACACCCCTTTTTCGCTTGTGAAGATTGAGTAGAAGGATTTTTTCAATTAAAGTGACGATTTTGAATAGGTATTATTTTATTTATTTTTTGAGTCGCCACTTGGAATTGAGTTATGGTATTCCAAGTCACCTTTTTGAATCCTTAATCAAAAGGAAATGACTTTTATTTGGTCTACAAGAACAGAAGACTAGGTAAGGAATTCTATTGACCGAGGAGAAAGTGTTAGGCACCCCTCGAATCCCGTTGTTTTAACACGGTCGCTTTTATTAACTTATCTTGACTTAAACTATCTTAATAAATTATGTTAACGCCTAAAATCGCTTATTTTAATATATTACAAACTTGTCTATTACCTTATACTAAATAAGTCATGCAAAAGTTTATTTTAGAAAAATATTTGTCAAGGTGCATTATTGCATCCTTGAATTTAAAAAATCTCAGAAAGATGCGTATGCTACATTCTTAATTGAAACAAAAAATATTAATGTGTCTAAAATTTGCCTAGCGTTAGAATATTAATTTATCTTTTAACAAAAATTTGTAACAATTTATATATTGATATGCTTCTTAATTTTAATAATATTTCTAAATAAACTTTAATTAAAATAATTAATTAATTTGACAAAATAATTACTAAGTTTCATTATTAACAATAAATAAATAAAAAATTAAAATAATAGAATAAAATAAAAATAAATATATAATACTAGTTATATCTATCCTTAGCATAATAATCTATTTCAAAATAAGGTCACTAACGTGATATTTCACTGACTAAGAAAAATAAGAAAACACACACACTGATGACAGATGATATTTTCTCCAGTGAGGGGTTACCAATTTTTTAAAGGGAAAATGGGACGGCAAAGGTATTTCTAGTATGGGTTGGTGGAAGCGCGACTGGCGACGTATGAAGTAGCGCTGGTAGACAGTGAAAGAGAAGAAGGGAGTGGCGATGCCAGCGGGAAAGGGGAGAGGGAAGGGAGCGGTGCCGGCGGGTGAGAAAAGGCACTATTGCGCCAAATTTCAGCGATAGAGGGAGAGAAAGGGATAATGCTAGCGTGATTATAGGGTTTGGGGTGGCGCCGATCTGGGGTTTTGCCAGTGATAGCGATTCCGATCAGATGTATCTTCGGCAGTATGGGGAAAAGAAAAATCGATGCTAGTACTGTAGTTGGCTTCGACAAATGATGGTAACTGAAAATAGCGACTGAGAGGAATAAATTAAGGGAGGCAGTGATAATGAGACAGCGAGATTCTGGAATCTCTCCTCGAAAAATTTAAGAACTATTTTTCTTTATCTCA
Organism: Capsicum baccatum var. pendulum; assembly: GCA_030864225.1. Taxonomy (NCBI): domain Eukaryota; kingdom Viridiplantae; phylum Streptophyta; class Magnoliopsida; order Solanales; family Solanaceae; genus Capsicum; species Capsicum baccatum. The sequence continues at coordinate 158,057,584 of CM061561.1, read as the reverse complement.
TTCAGAAATTTAAGTCTCGATTTGTCCTCTTTTCTCTATTTTGATGCATCAGTGTGTGTGTCTGTTTATTCAGTGTTCTATTTGAATAATGATGGAATCCTCACTATATTTATGGATGATGTGTGTTGTATTATAAGTGTTTGTTTCTCTCTGTGTGTGTAGATGTTTACATATGTAATGCCAATGCATGTTATACCATAGTAAAATATGGAGAAGATGACTATGCTTTTGATCTCTGCATTTTTACTTTTGGGTTTTGTTTTTACTCCGTTTTTATCACTAACAGAGAGAAAATCAGATACTTTTCACTATTAACAATATGCACAAAATAGAGACACTACAACAAACTCACAATAATAGAAATTTATGAAATCACTTAAGCATTTTCATTCATACTTTTCACAATGACATATATAAAATAAATACTACATGATTAAATAAGAACTTGTTAATAATTAAATAGCAGTTCGAACATCGTAATGGAAACTCCTGAAGGCAATTCAACTTCAAGCTCCTTCTTTTCCATCTTTGTTTAATATTTTCTCTCTTCTCTGATTTTTTACTCTTTTTTTTGTATTTTGATCTTGATGGATGTGTTTCTGATACAGTGTTAATGTACATTCACCTAGATATGTGTGCAGGAGTCCTTTAAATAGAGGGAATTTGGGGGGGGGGGGGGACAATTAACTTTTTGGGGAGGGAATCTCATTAACAGATAAGAGGGAAGAGCTTTAAATTTCAATTTATTATTATTATTATTGGTTTTATTTTATATATAAAATAATATTACTAATAATAAATAAAATAAATAAATAAAATAATAAAAATAATAAATATAATAATTAATTAATTTTATATTTAACAAAATATAATAAAAATTTATAAATAGAAAAATATAATTATAATAAAATATTATTAAAACTATTAATTTATTTATTAAAAATTTATAAAAATTATTTATTATTTTATATTAATTTTAAAATTAGAACAAAAATAAAATATCTTGAAGTTAACTTTATTTAATTATTTATTTTTATTAAATATTTATTAAAAATAAAAATAATAATCCAAATAATATATAAATATTTAAAATTTAGGGAAGATAAAAAATCATGTGTCTATAGTTCTTTGATGAACCAGTCAACTTCAAAGTCTTAGGAATTGGAGTAGTTTTGGCGTCAGAAATAGGACAACCCTATCCAACAACTGCTAAATTGTGCTTCATGGCTAAATATGAGGCTTGAATCCTAGGTCTCAAGTTATCACTTGATATGGGTTTTCTAGAATCGCTAGTCATTGGTGACTCAAATTTACTAATTCACCTAGTACGGGGAGAATGGGCAAAAAAGAACTCCAATATTACCCCTTACATAGAACTCATACAGGATTTTTGTGAAAAATTCAAGGAAGTTGATTTCATACATATCCCAAGAGTACAAAATGAGTTTGTTGATGCTTTGGCTACTATATACTCCATAATTCGACACTCAGATTAGAGTTTCATTGATCCTTTAGAAATAAGCTTGAAGGAACAACCCACACATTTTGTCCATGTCGAAGAGGAAGCCGAAGGAAAGATGTGGTACTTTGATATTAAAAGGTACTTAGAATCTGGATCATATCCTGAAGAGGACAGCAATAATCAAAAAAAGATAATTTGATGTTTGGCAAAGAAATATTTTCCAAGTGGGGAAATTCTTTTTAGGAGGACTCTAGACTTGGGATTTCTAAGACATGTTAATGTTGAAGAAGCCACAAAACAAATAAAAGAAGTTTCCATCAGAGTCTGCAAGGCACATATGATGGGTTTAGCTTCGCCAGAAAGATTCAGATAACTGGTTACTTCTGGATGAATATGGAGAATAATTGTAACAAGTATGTACAGAAGTGCCCAAAATACAAAATACACAGGATTTGATTCGGATGCCTCTACATGAGCTTTATATGATGAGTTCACCTTGGCCTTTTGTAACTTAGGGTTTGGATGTTAGCATACAAATAGAGCCACCAGTGTAAAATAAGCATAGATTCATTTTGGTTGCTAGTGATTACTTCACCAAGTGGTTAAAAGTTACTTCATATAGAGTCGTAACCGAGAAAGTAGTTGCAGATTTTGTCAAGAATAACCTAATTTACTGATTTAGAGTGCCAGAATCAATCATTACTGAAAATAGGGCTAACTTGAACAGTCACTTGATAAATGAGATTTGTGATGAATTCAATATTGTTCATTGCAACTCGACTGCATATCATCCACAGATGAATGGAGCTATAGAAGTTGCCAATAAAAATATCAGAAATATCTTAGAGAAGATGGTAAAAAATGATAGATCATGGCATGAATATTTCCTTAAACTAAGCTAGGCTATCGTACAACATTTCAAACCTCAACTGGGGAAACCTTTTATCTACTGGTTTATGGGAATGAAGTTGTGATACTTGCCGAGGTTAATATACCAATCTGCTGAGCATGAGTCATAAGCCTGGCTAAAGTCATGTCACTATTTACGATGGTGGATATGCACTCATTAACCATGCTATCGTTCACCCCTGAAACAAACTTACTCATCCTTGCTCTGCTATCTGCAACCAGATAAAAGGCATATCTTGCTAATTGAGTAAACTTGAGAGAATATTCTTTCACTGTCATATTGCCCTACCTAAGGTTGATAAATTCTAGCACCTTAGCTTCTCTAAGCTATAGGGAAAATAATCTATCAAAGAAAGAAGATACAAAATCTAACCACTCAACAGGCCCTGCATCATATGCCCTTTCTGACTTCTACTACTTAAAACCAAGTGGGAGCAACATCCTGCAACTTCTATGCAGCTAGATCAGCACTCTTAATAGTAGTTATACCCATGATATATTTCACCTTCTGCACCTGATCTAGGAATTCCGAAGGTTTCTCATCTGTTTTAGACCCAAGAAAAAATAGAGGATTCATTTGGGTGAAGTCCCCAATCCTGGCTGCAGCTGAATTAGCCACTGGGTTGGCCAGAAAGACAGCTGGTCATTTATTTTGAGCAGCAACTGACTAAGCAAGAGTAGTGAATACGTCCCTGAACTCCGCATGAGAAACATATTCACCCGAAAGTTCTTCAGGCTGAGAGGTAGGCTGATTCCTATTTCTTCTTTTAGGAGGCATATTCTGCAGAAGAAAGGGAGAAACAGATTAGGTTGAGAGATTGACTTGAGATTATGCTCGCCGGAATTACATGAATACTGAAAGAGGGGAACCTGTTCCTAAAACATTTTATATCCTCCTGTACATAAATATGACGCACAACACACCCATGCATAAGACTCTACTAGATGTGACTTTCAGTCTTCCTAGGACACTATTGAACTTTAGGCTCTAATACTAGTTTCTAAAACCTTAAATCTGGTACCCAGAATGTTACACGGTGCTTATGACCCCGAAGGACCATAAGCTAACCCATGACTAACATCTATACCTATATAATGTATACATACTATAAAATACGAAAAGATGAACTAAAATGCCATAATGTTCAAAATTGTAACATAAAATCTGATAAATCATAACATATGGCTGGAGTGTGAAATACCCAAAACAAAACTAAAATAAGCTATCTGAACATACTATAGTCTGAAAAGCCTCTAAATATGACTGTCTGAATAAGGAGTTGATGGGACATATCCCCAACTAATAAATTAATTAATGAGATAATAAAATAATGATCGTGTCCTCAAAAGATGAGGACTCACTTCTAACTCTAACTGCTGAGACTAGATCTATTGATACTATGGAACTCGTGTCTTTGAACCTATGGTATAAGATACCACAGCATAAATGCGTCAGTACTTTGAATATACTGGTATGCCTGTGAGGTAGGCTAAATTTATAGGGTTTATATACATGAACAATAATAATAACAGATTGACTCTTATGAGTGTGAGAGTGCATGCATGAGACATAAAAAATGATACTGATATCGTGATAACATGATTACTGAATCTGAATACTGATAACATGACATACTAATAATTGATATAACTGATAACATGAGTGAATGCATCTGACAATCCTAAATCTAATGGAGCTAGCTGAGTTTCATACTATATCTGAATTGACTATGTCAGACAGTCCTAAAATCTAAAAACTATCTAAGTTTTTGACTGATACTGATACTGAAACTGTATGAAGTAGTCATCTAATCGACATGCCCTAAATAATACATTATAGCTGAATTGGGGTACAATCTATGCCCTGATTGGAAGGGTATCAATACCGCACCACTAGTAAGGACAATATATGAGTGACCCTAATATAACAAATAACTCTAATCAGAATGGTGGGAACCCTCATATTGTAGGTTAAGCCACCTTATCTACCCTCATATAGTAGGCTATGATGTCTCAACCTATGTTGGCTACATAATTCTGGAACGCAAGGATTGCTTTAAAGAATCACACCCTCATATAATAGGTGAGTTCCCACCCTTGGGTTCACTCGGTGGTAATTTCTACTCTCATCTAAATAGACACTGAACATAATTTTCTGAAACTGAACATGGATCGAGTTACTAACTTTCGTTCACTGATGAAATACTACTGATATCTAACAACTGACTAAGTTCATGAGATCATATAAATTTTTTGATTCATAAGACTGTATGAAGTCTAGGGATGATAGCTTGACTAAGAGTATTGTGAAAACATGACATGGCTCTAGGCACACTGCTAACATTTCGGGTATAAGTACCCCAGGACTCGATAGAAGGAAATAGACAAAGCATGACTTGCTTGAATACATAATAATCACCATAATGCATTTACTGAAGCATTTCATTAAGAATATGATAGGCATAAGCTTGTACATATATGATGATTTCATGACAACATGCTAGTTAGGCACTTTTCCTTCGTTTATGCATTAAATCAAACATATAGTAGGCCTGGTACATGTAAACATCATTGTACAATAATTATACATCATGTTCACATTCTAATTTTATCATTCAAGGATTTAGTCATAGGTTTGAATGAATCTATATCTATAATAATTAAACCCACATAGAACTTATCACCCAACATGGAGTAAAATTTAATTTCTCATTTATCAACGTGAACAAGAACAAGCCAATCATGAAATCATAAAGAAAATCCATAACTTGAAGTTGTAAAAGGGATTCTTCGACTTCATGGATGAAAGGAGTCCATGGAAGAACACTATTCATACCTGCGTTGAGTTTTCTTGAAGTTCTTGAACTTGAAGAATTGGAAATCCCTTAGTTCATGAATAAGATTGGATTTTATTCTTGCAGATTAATGTTAGAGAAAAACCTTAATATTGGTTAGAAAGTAATAATGAACCAAATTTCTGAAATCATCTATAATTGGGTATATATAAGTGGGTGGTAAAGGACCAAAAATACCCTTTTAAAATGGCTTAAATTTGCAGCGACGGTGGCTGTGATGGTCCGTCGCTGGGTTGACGGTCCTTCAGCCTTGACCATTTCTTCTAGGAAGAATGGGGTCTCACTGTTTTAGATGTGATGGCTTGGGCGATGGTCCATTGCAAGTTCAATGGTCCTTCAACCTGACCATCACACCTTATCCAGAAGGTGACCTCACTGTTTCCCTTGCAACAGCCTGAGCGATAGTCCGTTGCTACTCTGATGGTTCATCGGCCTGGGCTATCACTCCTAGGTAGAAGGTAGTTCTCACTGCCTTGCTGCGACAGTCATGGTCAATGGTCAATTGCTAGTCCGACAGTCCGTCGGCCTCACCGTCGCATCTGGGTGGTTTTATTGCCTTCTATATTTTGGCCATAACTTTCTCCACCGATGTTGGATTTTGATGAAATTGGTATCGTTGTGAATATAAATCAATTTCTCACATCACAAAAAGTGAAAATCTTACAAATACCACGTGTACAAAAATGGATTTTTCTTTGAAGGAAAGATTCTAATATTCTTGTGATGATTTCAAGCTTGGAAAAAGTATGGGGTATTACATATATTTACCTTGATATTTAAATTCTTTCCAACTATAGGTTATGCGAGTTCATACTTATATTTTCAATTATAGACAAATGTAGATCAAAATTTCCATCCAAGTGTTTGCCAATCTTCAAGGATTGATTCACATTAATTTTCTCAAACTTAAAGTGATACACTATATTCTTCATATTCTCCAAGTGATTAATCCGATTAAGGCATCAATTTATAAATTAGAGAATAGGAACTCTAATTTCTTGTCATTATTCTCTTTTCCTAACAAAAACTCTTTTGTTCAAGAAATTTATGTTTTAAGGAACACTCTCAAGTTTGAACCCATGATAATCCAATAAAATGAAGAGAATGAGATATAAAAGCAATTTTAATATAAATTCAAAAACACATAGTTTAGAATTTAAATTGCAACAAGGTTCCTACAAACCTAGTTATTGAGCTATAGCAACTCATAATTAGAATTAGCATCCATGTAATCAAAGTGTCCATACCAAAGATTCAAGAGTGTTAGAGTTTACAAATGTGAACCCTAATTGAATAAGCTTAGCCTCACTTCTCTATTACAAATAATGCATAATTAGTATCCAAAATTGGGTTTGCAGTATTTATAATTGCATTATGAAATTACCTCGAATCCCCGTGACTCAATTTAAAAAGAACAAATTACCTCGGACAAGAGTGTTGCACTGCATAGCTCATTGTGCACTCCAAGGGTCATGGTGAAAATCCTAGAACATACCATGGGGGTCATAGCGTGAGTCCTAGTACACACCCTAGGGGTCATGTCACGAGGCATTTGTTGTAGCCTCCAATTATGCTATTTTGTTTCCATGTTGTATCTTTTGCACTCTTTGATCTTTCTATGACTTCATATGCTTTATTTTCTTTTAAATTAGCACTAATCATATTGGTTAGCTCAACAACATCTATATTAAGGTAAAAATATATGTATTAAAACACTTTGTTCTCAAAACTTAGCTCAAATATAGGTAAAACATAGTACTTATATGTATAAATACACAGAAGATCAGGCAGGCACACTTTAAATCAAACACTTCATGCTATGCATTACAATGTATAATTTGTTCTAAAAAAGTGTCCAACAACTTTATTAATAAGCTTAATATAAATAATTTAGAGTCCAACTATATTTGATCTAGTGATCACTTTATAATACATGAAAATAAAAATATGCACATTTATTTATAATAAATAAATGATATGAAACACCTTGGGTTTTGGTCCTGGTAAATTTCTCAAGACTTAAGCTTTTTAGTCATCATAAAACTCATCAAACTAGTCGTATGGTGTGGGTAAGGGTTAGGTGACCCAATTTGTAAGGTGTCCTATATCTGATGGATGATTTTTTGTTATGATTATAAGTTGGTGGTGGTGAGTCATATGTTTACTATGCTAGGGGTGTAGTGTCCGTCCATATACTGTCTAGTGCTTAGCCTTGATGTTCTACTTAGGGTACGACTTGAAGGATACTTGTTGTATGGTGATGGTATGAATAAGGCTAAGGAGTCGTATGTTGGACAAACTATGGTGTCCAACTTTCTGGTCAAGTTACAAGTGGAGGGTACCACTTTTATGGTGTGGATATGATTTGAGGGGTCCAAACGTACCCTCATGCATCCTTTTTCAGTATATGTTGAGTGTATTTTGGACATTTCCCCTAATAAATTCTTTTGACCCCCGACATAAAAATCTTTGAAGTCTTTCTTAACCTATTATTCATAATTAGACTCTCTCTAAACACTCTTAAAATCTCTCTCAAGCTCCTTGTTCAAGAAAGGCTATGGTTTTAATCAAGGCAATCAATTAAGTCTCTACAGGGTGGTTTCTCTTCTTCTTCTTTGTTGTCTAAGGCATGTTACTCCTCCCTCATTGTTAGTTCAAGTAAAAGCATGTTTTAATAAATGATTTTCATGGCATTATTGTGGTATTGTTTTGAGTTTTGAAGTATATGTTGGGAGTTTTTGTTGTTCTTTGTTGGATAGTGTTTTCCTATGTTTTGCTTATGATTTTTATGTTATAGTTGTTATTTGAACATGCGTTTGAATGGTAATGGTTAATTGATACTTGGTTTTGTCTTTAGAAACTATTTTCCCTCAACATGTTTGTTAAAATGCAAATGAGAATACTTTTATCACATAGTTTGACTATTATTGAAATGATTTTATTACATAAAAGGTAATGGAACCCAAATTGGTTTAAATGGTTCTAAATGGATTGGAAAGGCCTTGGTGTCCATGGTATTGGTTTAAACAGAAACTTCGGAGTCAAATTAGTTTAATGACTTTGGTGTGGCATAAATGGATAGACTTGCAAGCTCTAGGTTTAGTCTGACGATACCAATGGTTAATTTCTATTAAAAGAACTCCTTTGTAATTGGTTTCTTGTGTGTGAATGATTTTAATATGGGCTTAAAGGGGGATATTTTAGCAAATTCATTGAAGGTGGCTTTCCTAGGAGGACCAAAACTGGAAACTCACGTTTGCCGATGTGAGGCTATTCTTGGTGACTGTGTGCATCATGTCACACTATATTTTTAGAAGATATACTAGTCATCTCAGCTTTTTATCTTGCTCATGCAGCTAATATGATCGGGGCCCTTTCAGCAGGAAAAGTTCAACCCATATAGCCTATGGGTGGAATTAGGATGACAGAGCTTCACAATCTCATGTCAAAGGTTTTAAATGAGTGTTAAACCTGGTTCCCTTCCCTGACATGATAAATATATATATATATATATATATATATATGTGTGTGTGTGTGTTTGTATGTATGTGATTACATATGGTTATCTACTTGGCCTTGAATAAGGAATTATTGTATCCTTACTCCTGCGTACATTTTAGTGTTCACCTGCTAACTCATATTCAAGTGTTGTATCCCCACGAGATGTAGGAAATTGCCATACTACTTGAACACTCCACATTTTTGGGCTAGAACATAAACCGTCATTCCTACGCATAGCTGTTACAAAAGGCTATAAATCCAATTAAAATTTTATTTGTTAATCATTAATGTAGTGTGGGAATCTTTTTGAGCATGAGTCGAGATCATAGAGATCCCTTAACTCAAGGACTAGTTGAAAGCTTTCCTATCGTTCAAGTTATAGTGAGCGTCAAAACTTAGGTCAACTTTAATAGACCATAACTACTTGTATATGACGAACTGGGTGGCTTACTATATATCAAATGAAATCTCTTTGAATTATCTTTCCAACGATACTAATTTTACCTAAATCCGATATTGGAGAAAAAAGTTATGCCTATTTTACTCTAGCATATCATATTCTTGACGACATTTCTGATGCCTTATCAAAAAATGTCATTAGCCTTAGGTAGAAAATCATAAATTTCAGCTCCTAGGTGACGACCTGGGCTGACGGGCAATCATAGATCTGATGGCTTATCAGCCTTGGCCATCAACTAAAAATTTTAGCAACTGAGAAGTGATTTCGTAGGGGTATTTTAGTCTTTCCCTCACTCCAAAAACCTTCTCCACGAATATAAATTGAACTCTAAGAATTATAATCCATATATTATCAGTTTGACAACATATCAATCCTCTCTACTCTCAAGAACAAGATGAAAACTAGAGCTTCCTCCAAGTTCAAGAAATCAAGAAAATCGATCCTTAAGTTCAAGATCTCTAAGAAACAAATCAAGATTCAAGTTTCCTTCCCTTTCATAGATCAGGAATTCATCTTCGTAAGTTAAGATATTACAGAAATGGATCAAGATCCAGGTTTCATCTATCTACATCCGAGTTCCATCTTTCAGATCTTATAATTTAAGGTACACGGGGTTTTCCTAAAATCTCATGGGCATAAAAATTATATTTTTAGGAAAAAGGGTTCTATACTTATGAACATATTCATGATTGATGATATTGTTTTGGCCTATAAGGCTTCATCCAAATTGATTTAAAGTGATATATGTATATATGTATGTGTTTTAAGGTTGATGATTGAATTGAGAGCATGATTCATGTAAAATCCCTCTCTGGTTATTATTTTTCCTTTACTTATGACATGCTATGGATTGTTTCGAATCTATTTCAAAAAACTTGATATGAAAGGTCTTGAATGATGTCATGTTTGGATTATGATTTTGATTACAAAAGAGAGAGGGTAGTTTATGTTGATAAATGTGAAAATATTCATATAATGAAAGAGTACATAATTTTATCAAAAGTACATGACCACCATATGTATGAGGAATTCCTGCATAGTTTTGACATGTTTTGAACTATGAAATCACTTAAACTATTTGCATGTTTGGGTGGTTTGAATTGAGTTTTCATGAAAGAATCATGAATGATACATTATGACTCAGAAAATAGGACTTGCAAGTCTTGGTGTGACGACACCAACTCAGATAATGCCATGGTAATTTAGAAAAAAATAGAACACATTGTTGAAATCAGAGTTTTATATGTTTAAACTAGAAAAAAATGCATGATTTAGAATAGAATAAAATTGGACAAAAAGAGAGCTTAGGTAGTTCTCTGAAGAAAGCATGAGTTCAGATAACTCATTGTCCAAAGCCGTGGTTTGCCAATCTGGGTACATTATAGTACACTGGTCTAGTGTCGTGTGGTGTATCAGAATTATAAACTCCAACCCTTGTGGCATACTCCAGGTTGGAGATTCCCCGCCGAGTCAATGGTGGATTCCATACAACCTGTAGAATATCAGAATTTTAAGGGAGTGCCACCTAACTCAGAAGTAATAAAAAGATCAGAAACTGCATTGACAGAAAGTTTTATGATTCATCAAAAATGCCCATGCGTCTTGAATTCATATCATACATGATGTTTTATGAATATCGTTCAACTATTTAATTTATATAAAAGCATTATTTTTGATTGCTTTGCATACCAGTATATCTGTATTGACTTCTTCCCCCTACCACTCAGGTTATAAGGCTATGTCTAGGGGTTCAAATAAGCAACAAATAATTCAGACAACAAATCAGATTTTTTAGTGGTGAGCCTTCTCTGTTCTAGAAGGCCTATCCTTTCAGACTATGTCATTTATTTTAGTTTTGGTCTACTAGGGGCCTTGTCCTAGTTTTTAGGTAGTTGTCAGATTTTCTTGTAGTAGAGATTTCATAGACGGTTTCAGATGATATTTAGTTGATATTAGATTTTATTCATCATTGTTAAACTAAATCTAGAATATGACCATGTTTTCATAGCAGATTTTATTTTCTGCATTTTCGATTTATATATATGAATGGTGTATATGATTAAAAGTTAGAAGGGCTATGTGTCCATCATGGTTTGGGATGTTCGTCATCGCCAGAGGCCCGGTTCGGGTCGTGAAAAACTTGGTATCAGAGCATGGTTTATGGTCTCAGGGTTTCTGCTAAATTACGTCAGGTAGAGTCTTATTTATGGGTGTGTAGCGTGCCACACTTATAAGTAGGTGGCTACAAGGCATTTAGGAATGTCTCCCTTTCTTTATGTTTTAGTTTGTGCTATGGAGAGAGAATGTTCCTCTTTTATACTCCAATTCATGCTATGCTGTTGTCCATACGAAATTAATAATCATCCCCATTCTTTCCTTACTATGATATTCTCAAACATGTCTCATTATTTTGGTGATTTAAGTGTAGAAGTTTAGAGTTTAAATGGAATGGTGCTTTCTGATTGAGACATATAATATTTTGAAATTGTGCAAGGTCTTGTGAAGAGTCCATTAGTGCTTTGGGGTGTATTGATTCTAATGTGAACCTTGATCTTGATAAAATCATGCTTTTCAGCCTACGGTATTAAGTGTATTCAGTCTTTTTAAAAAATTTATGTTGCAGATGTCATGCTTAAGGGAGGATGATGTGTAGCAGAATGTTGGACCTATATTTTCACCCGAGTAGTAGTATAAGTTAAGTGTCGGTGTCATGACTTGTTGGTAGTGATGTTGGACCAAGAATTTGGTGATGTGAATTCAAAAAGTTAGAAGTTAGAGTGAGGGTGACTTTTGTGTAAATAAATATTTTAGTTGCATCACCGATGTTTGAGGATGATCTACCCCTATATAGTGATAGACTAATGTGGTAGCTAGTAGCATGTGTGTATTGCATGGTAGTCTATAGGGGAAGTGTTTGACTCAGATTTTTATTTATACATAGTAAGATGTGTATTCTTAGATCATTGATTATTGTGTGTCAAGTTTCTAACTATTGTAATCTTGTTATCATTGTGTTGTTGAAACTCAAAGTCTAGTGAAGCCATGTGGGGCTCTTTCAATTCACTAGCATAGTTGCCTTGTCATTCATCTCATTTCTTTCTTCAAAACATAAAAATCAAAGTCTAGTTAAGTCGTGTGAGGCCTATTTTGATTCACTAGCAACTTGTTGTTTATCTTGTTGTTCTTGTGTTGGTTGGAACTAGGGTTTTAGAGGCGTAATGGCAAGAAAAGTAGTAAGGGTGATTTATTGAATATATGTTTAGCTGAATTTTTTTGCATGAGACTGAGTTGGTAATGAAGTGATATGTCCTTGTGTATTAGTTTAGTAGAAGGTAGAGAAGAAGTTATTAGTCAAGGTGAATTGTTGGTTACCTGAAGTATGAAAATGACTAGATTGGCCAGTAAGTTATAATTATAGACTCATGGCTGTTTGTGGAATCTGAAGGTAGTCTAAATGTATGCTTGGGTAAGTAAGTGTGAGGTGGGAAAGACGTATAAGAAGATAAGATTGTATGGGGTTATAATATAAGATTAAGGTTGACCATGTGTACTATGTGACTTTACCACCTCCCCTTCCCCCGACCTTTTTTTTCGTTGGTAGTTGTAAACTAGTACTACTTGTGATAAGGCATGTAGTAGATTTTTTAGGCATATGGATAAAATCTCCCAATTTCATGGACTAGTATATTATATTACATTCTTCAGTAGTGGTAGGTGATTGATGCTAGACTATAGGCTTGAATTTAATGTAGAATTTGGATATAAGAATAGTGCCTTAAGATTAATGATGAATATTTGTGAGACTTGTGTGTAAGGTTGTGTTCTAAATCATGTTTTTAGCACTAGACATTAAGTTTGGACAGTTGATGGCCATTAAGGTGGATGTGATGATTTCTTGATTAATGATACTAGTTATATGGAAGTGATCTAATAGGCTTGAACAGTGTATGCATGAGCTTAAGTTTATTTTATTCATAATGAAGTGTGATGTTATATGTATGATGTAGAAAGATGACCAAGGTGATATAGAGTTGCGGTATTTTCTAATACTATTACATGTTGTGTGTGGCTAGTAGTACCGTTGAGTTGCTAGGTGGGGAAATGCTAGTAGATGGCATATGGTGTTCTAAATATCCAAGTTAAGGAGTTTTGATTGATAATGTGGAGTGTTATGATATAATCTTGATTCGCATGGTAGAGAGATATAAGTTTAGAGTCACTCTATTGGTAAGCTATGACGGAAGTAGTATGGTTCACCAAAGGCTTGGTGATATCCATGTTAAGTGTTAGAATCTATGTTTGAGTTTTGAAGATTGAGCTAATAGAAATTAGAGTTGAGGCACTAGAGGGTGTACACTCCGACTATAGGGATACTTATGAAGACCCGAAGTTAGTAAGTGTACAAGTATTATATGATGACTATTGATGTCTATAGAAAGATAAAGTGTATCTCAGAAGATAGTTTTAACAGTGGGTTTCTCACTTTCAGGTGTAGTCATTCGGTTTAAGTTCTATGATATGCGTGTATGGTCATTTTCCAGACCCCAAAGTGCAATGAGTGTAGTTGAGTTAAAGTCTAGAAAGAGACCTAACAAACTTAAGATCATGGATGGGGGAGATGATAGATCAAATAACCAAGTCAGGCTCTCAGATTTTGATAGTAATGCCGGTATGATATAGAAGATTAGAAACTGAGGGTGGGACTCAACCCATTCTTATCTCAGTATTTTTCAGCTATCCCAATACCTACTCATGCTTTATGTTTTGGTTCCATGATCATAGTTCATGTTCATGCATATGATAGAGAGTCATATACTCTTCCAGTTCTAAAATGAGGAGTTTCAGTTCATTCAGTAGTCGGAATCATATTCCATATGCTATGAAATCCATATTGAGGTCATGCAGCTCATGACTCATGTACTCACGCTTTATAGTGTGCTTAGTTCCTATAACTCATGCTATACTCCTAATGATCGGCGAGATTCAACTTATAGTCATGTAAGCCCCAATTCAGATCACTTTGATGAATCCCTGATGTTGATTTGCTATTCCTCAGGCCTCATTTAAGTGTCAAGTTTTGTATAGTATCCTTCCATACTTCAAAGTCTTATGTTCTAACATTTTAGTGACTCCTCCTTATGTAATGATAGTGGTGATCAGTAAATAGTTCTTGTTGATGAAAGATCATTGTATGCTTGTTTTGGATGAGGCCATAAGTGTAAAGTAAGATTTGGGGCGAAGTCTTTGATACATATTACACTTAGTTGAAATTCGTGTGTGTATGATCACAGGTTAGCGTGTGGGAGTTATATTGACAATGGTTCAGAGACTATATGAAGTATGTATTTACGGGTGTTTTCCTTGAAGTTCATAGGTTGTTATACAATAGGCCTGAATGTCATGTTGGTATTTAAGTAGAGAAACGCAATATGCACTAGTGAATCCATAGTATGAGTTTAGAGTTAGTCATTGAAGTGGTAGGGCACATTATGCTTAGGATGTGATTAAAAAAAGATATGGAAGGTTGAATCATATGGTTTAGGATAGTATTGTGGGTGGCATGTTGTATTTTGTGATTTAGAGTTAGGCTTGATCACGATAAAAGATTTAAGCTACTTTAGACAATAGTAGAAAGATTTATCAATGCCCATATAAGAATTATAAGTTGAATCAAATATAAGCATGACATTTGGGGGGAATAGTATAGTTAAGGGATATTTGAGAAGTGTGTGAAGCTTGAAAGTACGAAGTTTCATTGCCTAAGTCCTGGTAATTCTATCCTACTTTATGAGTCATAATGTCTCTACTCCATGCCATAGAGTGATGTCATTGTTGTGATTCCTTAGTTGGATGTCTTGTGTAGCTTAGGCCCAAGATTCCTTGATCCTTAATGCTACTACAACTTCTTTAGAAAGAGTGTTAAACAGATACTCCAGTTAAGTACAATTTTCCAGTATAATTCAGCCTATATAAAATACAATTCAGTTTAATATTCGGGCAGACAAGTATTGTGGTTTCCTACCTTTTCACTCAGTCCTTCTAACTAAAGTCTTATGCGTATGACCATCATAGGATATAATCTATTCCATCCATTTAAATTGTGAATTTAGTTCAATACAAGCATCATGTTTCAGATTCAGCTATCTATTCATGACTCAGTGCATAAGACTTCAGGTATAATCTCAAAATTTTCCAAGTATTTTAGCTCAGGCAACATAAATACCGTAGTACGATCTAAGTCTTGTTCTCTCATGATTCGTACTTGCATAAGTCATCGCTTCCCAATTTCAATATGTATGATAATATTATGAACATTTCAAGGGAATCCTAAAATTCTCAGTATGAATTAGCTCCTTTAAGAAAGTCAAGTCAAGTCAGCTCAGAATTCAGTTTCATAATAGAAGTTTAAATCCTTCAGCTCGACTATATCCTTTCCTCGAAGACATATCATTTCCATTTTATTCTATACCTTGAAGACTTCAATATTCCTTCCCATCATTCGGGGACGAATGATCCCAAGGGCAGATAATGTAACACCCGCATTTTTGGGCTAGAACATAAATCGTCATTCCAATACATAGATGTTCCAAAAGGCCACAAATCCAATTAAGATTTTTTGTGTTAATCATTAATGTAGTGTAGAAATATAGTTTATCATGAGTCGAGATCACAGAGGTCCCATAACTCAAGGACTAGTTAAAAGCTTTCTTATCGTTCAAGTTTTAGTGAGCGTAAAAACATGGGTCAAATTCAATCGACCATATCTCGTCGAATATGATGAATTGGGTAGCCTACTATATATCAAATTAAATATTTTCTAATTATATTTCCAACGATACCAATTTCACCTAATTCCGATATCGGAGCAAAAGGTTATGCCTATTTGACTCCAGCATATCAGTCTCGAAGCTGTCTGATGACATATCTGATGGCTTATCACATTTCTGATGACATTTCTGATGCCTTATCAGAAAATGTCATCAGCCTTAGGAAGAAAATCTTAAATTTCAGCTCCTAAGTGACGATTTGGGCTGACGGGCTATCAAAGATCTGACGGCTTATCAACCTTGTTCGTCAACTGAAAATTTCAGCAACTGAGAAGTGATTTCGTAGGGGTATTTTGGTCTTTCCCTCACTCTAAAAATCTTCTCCACGAATAAAAATTGAACCCTAAGCATTATAATTCATATATTATCAGTTTTACAATATCTCAATCCTCTCTACTCTCAAGAACAAGATGGAAACTAGGGTTTTCTCCAAGATCAAGAAAATCAATCCTTAAGTTCAAGATATCCAAGAAACAAATCAAGATTCAAGTTTCCTTCCCTTCCATAGATCAAGAATTAATCTTCCTAAGTGAAGTTATTCAAGAAACGGATCAAGATCTGGGTTTCATCTATCTAGATCCGGGTTTCATCTTCCAGATCTTATAATTTAAGGTACGCGGGGTTTTTCTAAATTCTCATGGGCATAGAAATCATGTTTTTAGGAAAAAGGTTTCAGACTTATGAACATATTCATGTTTTAGAAGCATTGCTGGTATTATTTTTGCCTTTAGGCCTTCCCAAAATTGATTTAAAGTGATATATGTATATATGTATGTGTTTTAAGGTTGATGATTGAATTGATAGAATGATTCATGTAAAATCCCTCTCTAGTTAAGATTTTTCCTTTACTTATGACATACTACGGATTGTTCTGAATATGTTTCGAAAAGCTTGATATGAAAGGTCTTGAATAATATCATGTTCGTATTATGATTTTACTTTCAAATGAGAGAGGGTAGTTTATGTAGATAAATGTGAAAATATTCATATAATGAAAGAGTGCATGATTTTTCCAAAAGCACATGACCACCATATGTTTGAGGAATTTTTGCATAGTTTTGACTTATGTTTCGGAACATGAAATCTCTTAAACTATTTGTATGTTTGGATGGTCTGAATTGAGTTTCTATGAAAGAATCATGCATGATACATTATGGCTCAGAAAATAGGACTTGCAAGTCTTAGTGTGACGACACCGACTCAGATAATGCCATGGTTATTCAGAACAGAATAGAACACATGGTTAAAATCAGATTTTCATAAGTTTAAACTAGAAAAAAATGCATGATTCAGAACAGGATACAATTGGGCATAAAGAGAGCTTAGTTAGTTCCCCGAATAAGGCATGAGTTCAGATAACTCATTGCCAAAAACCGTGATTTGATGATCCGGGTACATTATATTACGTTGGCCTAGTGCCATATGGCGTATCAGAATCAGAAACTCCAACCCTTGCGGCACACTCGGCTTGGGGGCTTCCCTGTTGAGTCAATGGTGGATTCCATATAGCCCGTAGAATATCAAAATTATAGGGGAGTTCCACCTAATTGAGAAGCAATATAATGATCAAAAACTTCATTGACAGAAAGTTTTATGATTTATTAAAAAGGGCCATGCGTTTTGAATTCATATTATACATGATATTTTATGACTAGCTCTCAACTATTTTATTTATATAAAAACATTATTTTGCGTACCATTACACCTGTATTGATCCCCCTGTCTCTCAAGTTTGACGCTCAGTCTAGGTGTCCAAAGAAGCAGTAGATAATTCAGACAATAGATTAAATTTTTCAGTGGTGATCCTTCTCTTTTCCAGAAGGCCTATCCTTTCAGACTATGTCATTTATTTCAGTTTTGGTCAACGATGGGCCTTGTCCTGGTTTCTAGATAGTTGTCAAATTTTTATGTAGTAGAGATTTCGTAGACGGTTTCAGACGATGTTTAGTTGCTATTGGATTTTATTCCTCATTGCTAAACTAAATCTATAATATGTCCATGTTTCCATAGAAGATTTTATTTTCCGTATTTCCTATTTATATATATGAATGGTGTATATGACTACAAGTTAGAGTTCGGAATATTCGTCACGGCCAGCGCCCCGGTTCAGGTCATGAAACTACTCTTGTTTAACAATCTTGGATTTAGGAACAACTTTGCGTTGGAGTAAAGTGGTGAACTTACATACTCTGAAAGACTATATTTCATGCTATGGACTTCTTTCCATACTTTGGTTTCTTTCTTGGACATTGGTTTTGTCCATGGTCAGGGAAATGTCCCAATGTATGTTCTTGGATTTTAGTTAGAGGTTTTATATGACTACTAGTGGCATAGGTAGTGCCGGTAGGTCCCAATGTATGTTCTTTGATGGTTATAGTTATGAACTTTATTAAATGACATTTAATTTTAATTCTTCTATTTTGTTATATGTTAGAATTTATCCGACATACGGTATAACGCAGTTATGGTTGGGTATTAGGGGCGGTCTTCAATCTGAGTCAGACATGAGACACCCAATATGACTAGGCCATGGTTTGAGTCATGTCAGATTGGTATTAGAGCCCTAGGTTTATGTTCACTTGGGTGTCCACAAATCCGTTTAGAGTAGTGTCTATTTTAAGGGTGTTTAGCATGCTGCACTCCTAAGTGTGAGGTTGCGAGGAATTCAGGAATGTTTCTCTTTTTTATGTTCTATTTTCAAGTTGTATAGTCTAAGGTCCTTAATTCTCCTCTAATCATTATTTTTGTCCTTTTAATATCATACCTTCTCGACGATCTGATGCTCATAAAAAATCCTTGGTCCTATCCATGGACAACACTGATGGAACCCATTCTACTTTTCCAGTCCAGACCTAGTCTAGGGGTCAAGTTCATGAGTTCCTTTCTAGAGTTCCACCAGTTCCCTCCAGTCCTTCTCAAGCTTCTCTGGCTGAGTATAATGCATTTATTACTCTATCTTTTGAGGTCACAAGGGTTGGCTAGGTCATGAGGTTGAACCAATTGAACTTTTCTGGTGTTAAGGTAGATGAGGTTCCTCAGAGTTTTTTGGATGAAATGGAAAAGATTTTCCAAGTTATGCATGCCACTATTATGGAAGGCGTAGAGTTTTCCATCTACCAACTTAAGGATATGGCGTACCAATGGTACGTGGAATGGGATCAGTTAAGGGGTGACGATGTTGAGTCATTGCTATGGTAGTATTTTTCTAATACTTTTCTGGACCATTTCATTCTTTATGAGTTGAGAGAAGCAAAGATGGAGAGTTTGTTAATATGAAGCAAGGCAAGAGGTAAGTCAAGGAGTATATCTTAAAGTTTCATCGGTTATCTCGGTATGCTCCAAAGATGGTTTATAGAATAAGAGCTAGAATGAGAATGTTTTCTTCCAGGATTTCTAGAGATTTTATATTGGAGAGTAAGGCTACCTTAATGATAAAATACAAAAATATTTCCAGGTTGGTTGTGTATATACAATAGGGAAAGGAAAAGAAAAAGAAATAGGCTGAGATAAGGGAGAGAAAGGGAAAGAAGTTTAGATTTTTAAGCAAGGTGGTGGCCAATAGTAAGGTGGAAAGGATAGTTGGAAGTGACCCAAGAAGAAGTGGGGCAACTCTAGGTCTTACTCGATGTCTAGTGCTCCCTACCCAAAGCCCTCAGATAAGAGGCATTTCCAAGATGGAGACAACTTCAAGGAACAAGGTGCTCAATCTCAGGCTAGTAGGGCTCAATCAACTTCATCATATCCTCTTTACAGGTTTTGTGGTAGATTGTATCAGGGTTATTATGAAGAAAGAATGGATAAGTTCTTCAGTTTTGGCCATCCAGGACACATGCTTATAAACTATCTCATTGGTAAGGTTGCCTCTGGGGCAAACAAGGTTCTAATTTCCCCATCATCTACCATGGTACAAAAGGGTATGCCATCTAGGTCCAATATTGGTAAAAATTGCCTTTTTACTCTCACTACCGGACATGAGTCCAAGGCATCGCCTGATATCATGACTGGTATATTGAAAATCTATTACCATGATGTGTATTATCTACTTAATATGGGATCCACTCTTTATTATGTGACCTTATTTGTGGTTGTACATTTTGGATTTGGTCCTAAGTGTGTTTCATACTCTTTTTCTATTCCTACCTTAATAAGTGACTCTGTGATTTCTAGAAGTGTCTATAGGGGGAGTGTGGTATCTGTTGGTAGCAAAGACACTATAGTGTACCTATTTGAATTAGATATGATATATTTTGATTTCATACTAGGGATAGATTGGGTGCACTCATATTATACATACCTAGACTGTCGGACCCAAAAGGTCATCTTTAAATTCCCTAATGAATTGGTTATTGAGTGGGAGGGTGGTTCCCTAGCTCCTAAAGAGAAGTTCGTATCATTTCTTAGATCTCTAAGGGGTGTCTCTATCATCTAGTCTGAGTTAAAGATTCTAGCTTGAATGGTCCTTGTTTCCATTCTATCACAGTGGTGAATGAATTTCCTGAGGACTTTCCTAATGACCTTCCTGGTGTTCCTCCTAATAAAGAGATTGAGTTTGGGATCAATCTTGTTTCAAACACTTATCTAATTTTTATTTCTCTTTATAGAATGGATCCAGGCGAGTTAAAGGAGCTTAAGAAGCAACTCAAGGATATTTTGGAAAAGGGTTCATGAATCCTAATGTGTCCCCGTAGGGTGCACCAGTGTTATTCAAGTGTAAAAAAGATGGTTACCTTAAGATGTGTATTGATTACCAGTAGTTGAACATGGTAACGATAAAGAATAAGTATCCTCTTCCAAGGATAGATGATTTTTTTAATCAGTTGCAACGTGAAACGTTTATCTTAAAAATTGATCTTTGATTCGGGTATCACCAGCTAAAGATTAGGGATGTGGACTTCCCAAAGACTGCCTTCCGTACCTGTTATGGGCATTTTATGTTTCTTGTTATGTTTATTAGGTTGACCAATGCCCCTATAAGATTCATTAATTTGATGAATAACATAATTTGTTAATTTCTAGATTAGTTTGTCATTGTCTTTATAGACGATATTCTAGTTGTACTCTAAGAGTAGGGTGGATCATGCCTATCACCTTGGCATTATTTTGTAAGCCTTGAAAGAGCAGAAGTTGTATGCCAAATTTTTGAAATGTGAATTCTGGTTGAACTCTATTGCTTTTTGGGGTCATATCATTTCTAGTGAAATGATCATGGTGGATCTGTAGAAATTTTCATTGTTGAAGAAGTGGTCTAGACTATGACTCTAACCGATATTCAAAGATTCATGTCTTTACTTGGTTACTACAGGTGTTTGATGGAGAGTTTTTTGACCGAAGTTTCCCCATTAACTAAGTTGACTCAGAAAAAGGTAAAGTTCTTATAGTTGGATGCTTGTGAGGGGAGTTTCAAGAAGTTGAAGGATAAGCTAACTTTAGTTCCAGTCTTAGCTTTTCCTAAATGTACTAATGGGTTTATGGTAAACTGTGATGTATCCCATTTTGGACTTTGTTGTATTCTGATATTGCATGGAATGGTGATAAATTATGCCTCTAGACAGTTAAATATGTATGGGAGGAATTATTAAACTCATGACTTGGAATTGCTAGTTGTGGTATTCGCTTTAAAATTTTTGTCTCACTATTTGTATGGAGTGCATGTGGATTTCTTTTATGATCATAAGAGCCTGTAGTATGTGTTTACTTAGAAAGAGCTTAACCTCAGGCAAAGAAGATGACTTGAGCATCTCAATGACTATGATATGAGTCTTTACTACCACCTAGGAAAAGCTAATATGGTCGTTGATTCTCTTAGTAGGTTATCCACAAGGATTCTATCTCATGTGAATAAGGAGATATGGGAGTTGGTAAAGGATATTCACCATTTAGCTAACCTTAGAGTTTGCCTCTTGGACTTCAAGAATAGTGGTGTGTTTGTGCAGGAAGTGGCGCGGTCATCTCTCGGTGCTGAGATCAAGAAGAAGCAGATGTTAGATACTGTCTTGATGAGAATGGTGATGTCGGTGGACAAAAGGTGATGTCCTTTGAGATCAGTGATGATGGCACCTTGCGATACCAAGGGAGGTTATGCATTCCTTACATTGATGGTTTGCAAGAGAGGATCTGGATTGAGGTGCATGAGTCACGCTATGTTATTTATCCTGATGGACAAAAAAATACCATGAACTCAAGGAGATGTATTGGTGGAACAATATAAAGAGGGATGTGGATAATTTTGTGGCCAAGTGCATAGTGTGCCAACAAGTGAAAGTTGAGCACATGAGTCCTAGAGGATTGCATCAAGAAATTCAACTTTCTGAATGGAAGCGGGAAGTGATCGATATGGAATTTATTACTGTTCTTCCTCAATCTTAGAATTAATTTGATTCAGTTTAGGTCATCATGGATAGGATGAAAATTTTAGCTCATTTCTTTCTTGTAAGGACTAACTACTTGGCTAAGGATTATGCGAGGTTATATCTCCATAAGATTGTAAAGATGCATGGGGTACCTGTTTCTATCATCTCCGATTGTGGTGTCAGTTTTTATCTCACTTTTGAAAGTCATTTCAGAAAGGTTTGGGGACTAAGGTAAGTCTGAGTACTGTTTTTCATCCGCAGTTGGAAGGATAAGTAAAAATAACTTTTCAGACATTGGAGGATATGCCTCAGGCTTGTGTGATCAACCATGGTGGTAGTTGGGTTGAGCACTTACCATTTGTAAAGTTTTCTTACAATAATACCTACCATTCTAACATTGGGATGGATCCATTTGAAGTGTTATATGGTAGGAGGTGTAGGTCTCCTATTGGGTGGTTCAAGGATGGTGAGGTGGCTATGTTTGGCCAAGATTTGGTTCACCATGCTATGATAAAGGTCAAGTTGATTCTAGATAAGCTTAAGTCAGCGCAAAGTTGCTAAGTCCTATGCAGACGTAAGATAAAATAACCTAGAATTTTATGCTAGAGATATAGTGTTCCTGAAGGTGTCTCCCATGAAGGGAGTGATGTGGTTTGGGAAGAAGGGGAAACTTAATCACTGATATATGGGTCCTTATATGATTTTGTTGAGGGTTGGTAATACTGCATATGATTTGGAATTGCCTTCTAGTTTGAGCTCCATTCACGTGGTGTTCCATTTTTCTATATTTATAAAGTGTATTAATGATCCGTCGTAGGTTGTGCCTTTTTAGGATATTGCTATTTTAGATTCCCTATCTTATAAAGAGATCCCAATTGAGATCTTGGATCGTCAGGTTTGTGAGTTGTGAACCAAGGATGTAGCCTCAATAAAGGGTCTATGGAGGAACCACAATGTGGAAGAGGCTACATGGGAAGCTTAAGAGGACATGAAGTCCAAGTATTCGCTTCCTTTTACTTCTTTCAAAATTTAAACAAAAGGTATGTGTTCTTCATAAGGTCTTTATTTTAAAACTTTGTTAAAGGAAAGATTGGCTTCTTGGTATCCTTCTTTTCTAACTTGATTAAAGGAAAGGGTAGAAATATTTAGGGATCTAATCGTGTTAGTTATTGCCTTTTTCTATCATTCGAGGATGAATGATCCAAGTGGGGGAGAATTCAAACACCCTAGGATCTGGTCCTTGCAAATTTCTTGAGTCTTTAGGTTTTTGGTCATCATACGACTCACCATACTACTTATATGGTATGGGTAGGGTTTAGATGACCCAAATCATAAGGTATCTTGTGGTTGGGTTTCTGTTGTGGTTACGAGTTGGCGGTGACAAGTCGTATGTTCACTATATGAAGGGTATAGTGTCCATTCATATGTTGTCCAATTCTAGCCTTGATGTTTTTATTAGGGTATGATGGTACTTGTCGTATGGTGATGGTTGAGTTATGTTAAGGAGTTGTATGTTGGACAGAATGTGGTGTTAAACATTCTGGCTAAGTTACAAGTAGAGGGTACTACTCGTATGGTATGGATACGATATGGGGGTGCAACCGTACTCTCCCACTTACCTTTTGTAGTATATGTTAGGGGTATTTTGGATATTTTCCCTGATTACTCCTTTTGACCGCACAACATGAAACACTTTCGGAGGCTTTCATAACCTGTTATTCACAATCAAACACTCTCAAAATATCTCTCAAGCTCTTGGATCAAGGAAGGCTAGGGTTTTCTTTAAGGCAATTAATTAAAGCTCAAAATGGTTATTTCTCTCGATCTTCTTAGATATCTAAGGCATGTTACTCCTCTCTCATTCTTAGTTCAACTAAAAGCATGTTTTAATGAATGATTATTGTTGTATTGTCTTAGGTTTTGAAGTATATGTTGGGGGTTTTTGTTTTTCTTGGTTGGATAGTGTTTTTCCATGTTTTACTTATGTTTTTTAAGTTATAATTGTGATTTGAACATGTGGTTTCATGGGAATGGTCAATTGATACTTGTTTTTGTCTTTGGAAACTATATGCCCTCAACATGTTTGTTAAAATGCCAATGAGAATACTTTTATCACATAGTTTGACTATTGTTGAAATCCTTGCATTGCATCAAAGGTAATGGAACCCAAATTCGTTTAAATGGTTTTAAATGGATTGGAAAGGCCTTAGTGGCCATGATATAGGTTTAAATGAAAACTTTGGAGTCAAATTTGTTTAATGTCTTTGATATGGCATAAATGGATAGACTTGCAAGCTTTAGTTTTGGTATGATGATACCAATGGTTAATGCCAAATTAAAAGAACTCCTTTGTAATTGGTTGCTTGTGTGTGAATGATTTTAATATGGGTTTTAACAGGGTGTATTAGCATATCCATGGAAGGTGGCAGTCCAGGGGAGACCAAAACTCGAAACTCAGGTTTGTCAATGTGAGTGTAGTCTTAGTGACTATGTGCATCATGTCACGCTTATATTTTTGGGAGATGTACTATTCATCTGAGGATTTTCTCTATCTCGTATGGCTAACACGCACTAGGACCCTTTCATCTGGTGGGTCTAAACCTATATAGCGCATGGGTGGATTTAGTACAATAAAGCTAAACAATCCTATGTTAGAGGTTTTAAATGCAGGTTAAACCCGATTCCCTTCTACGGTATGATATATATGTATGTATGTGATTGCATATGGTTATTTGCTTGATTTTGAATAATGGCATTATTTTATACTTACTCTTGGGTACATGCTAGCGGTCATCCACTAACCCGTCTTTGGGAATTGTATCCCTACGCAATGCAGGTATCGTTGATACTACTCCTCCTTCTCAGTAATCTTGGATTTAGGAACAACTTTATGTTTGACTGAAGTAGTGATTTTCCATACTCTAGATTACTCCATTTCATGCTATGGACTTCTTTTCATACTTTGATTTTTTTCTTAGACTTTTGTTTTGGCTATGGTTGGGGTCTTATCCCAAACGAATGTTCTAGGATTTCAATTAGAGGCTTTGTATGACTACTATAGGCATAGGCCGTATTGGTATTAGTGTAAGCCTTATCATTGATATTGCTATTGGTATTGGGGTTGACACCATTTGGATTCTTGGTCCGATGTTTGGATGGTTATGTTTATTAACTTTATTGAATACCTTTCAATTATAATTGTTCTATCTTGTTATATGTTCGGAATTTATTCAACATAGTGTACAGAGAGATTATGGTTGTTTATTGGGGGCAGTTCTAGTTCGGGGCATACTTGAAATGCCTAACACGACTAGGCCATAGTTCGGATTATGTCATAATAATGTCTAAAAGAGTTGTTAGAGAATATAGGCATACTATAATGAGTTACTAAGTTCCATATGGATCATATAATCCTTGAAAATATAAGCTGGTAAACCTTTAGTCATAGGATCAACAATCATCAAAGTAGTACTAACATATCCAGTACTCATATCATGCTTCTTGAAATGAACTCTAGAAATCAAATATTTTTTGCCTGTGTTCTTAACGCATCTGTCACTCTTATTATTCATTGAAAAATGCCACTACTGAATTGTCACAAAACAATCTCAATGGTCTCGCTATAGAATCTACAACTTTAAGGCCTGAAGTAAAGTTCTTCATCCATAACACTTGTGATATTGCTTCATAACATGCTATAAATTTATCTTCCATTGTGTATGTTGCAACAATTAATTTGTTTAACATTTTTCAAAGACACAACACCTCGTGTAGGAAAGAATATATATCTAGATGTAGATTTACCACAAACTTTGCATCCCCCCAAATCAGATTCTGAATACCCACTGACTTTGAATGAGTCACAATATTTGTATGTGAGCTTAAGATCCTTAGTTCCTTGTAAATATCTCAAAATCTATTTATTAGTTTTTCAATGATCAAGATCGGGTTTACTTTGATATCTGCCGAGCGTTTCTACTACAAAGGCAATATCCGGTCCAGTGCAGACTTGTGCTTACATAAGGCTCCAAACAAGTGAAGCATATGGAATGCCATTCATTTTCTCTTGTTTCAATGCATTTTCTGAACACTAATTCAATTAGAATTTTTCAACTTTAATGATATATGCTATTATAGATGAAAAGTTTTTCATGTTGTATCTTTTCAAAATTCCTTCAGTGTAGGCTCTAAGTAATCATTGAGTTCTATATCTATGAATTTCTATGCAAATACATATAAGACTAGGATAATGTATTTCTCTCACATATCTTAAGCTATATACATTGATTAATGATGTTATCTATCAATTTCAATGAAGAAAAAATATTATGAAATTTAAAATACCATTGGTGTGAAGTCACAAAATCCTTTAGGCTAACACATATATACCTCCTCTTCAAGATCTCCATTCAGGAAAGTCATTTTCATATTCATTAGATATAGCTCTAAATCAAAGTGAGCTACTAATGCTATGATTATTCTTAATGACTCTTTCATTGATATAGGAGGGAAGGTTTTATGGTAATCAATACCTACCTTGGCTATAATTCTATCTTTATATCATTCAACATTACTACATGACACTTTTTTAATTTTTTAAATCCATTTAGATCCTGCACTAGAGACTTCTTTTGGTAATTCAATGAGTTTTCAGACTTTTTTTTAACCGTAAACTCTATCTCTTCTGTCACATCATCATATCAAAGTGTGGAATTTTCTCTACTCATGGATTATGAAAAAGAACATGAATCATATTTTAGTCCAATATCATAATCAGACTCTTAAAGATATACCACATAGTTATTAGAAATTGATGGTCTACAAACACTTGAGCATCTCCTTACATCCAATTGTTCAAGTGCTCCTTCAATAAGGGATTTAGGTAAAGTAGGTTGTTCTTCATGTGGCTCATAATGTGGTGGTGGCTCTTGAACTTGTTGATATTCAGGTAATTCACGAGAATTTAACTGATTTGCATTCCAAATTTTAGTGTACAAAGGTACCATAAGTGGTTCCATTTTCTTTATTAGTTCAACCACTCCCACTTACTTCATGTTCCTCAAGAAATTTATCAGTTTTATCCTTAACAATTTTAGTAGAATGTAAAGGACGGTAAAATTAGATCCTTCGTAGTTAATCACATAGTCTATGAAGAAACCACTTATTGTTCGTTCATCTAATTGTTTTAATTATAGATTTTAAATTCACTTTAGTTAGATATTTCAAATGTGTAAATTACCTAAACTAGGTTTTCATCCTCTAAATTATTTAAAAGGTGTCTTTGGGAGAACCTTGGATGGAACCCTATTGAAATATGCACAACAGTTTTTAAAGCTTTACTCCATAACAATAAAGATAAATTTGATCTTCCAGTTATGCTTATTACCATGTTAATTAATGTCTGATTCCTTATTTCTTCCACACAATTTTATTGTGGTGTTCCCGACATGGTATATTTTGCAATTACACCTTCTTTTTCAAGAAACTCTATGAATGGACCTTCAACTTGTCCCTTTTATGTGTACCTACCATAATAATATCCAGTCCTATTAGACCTTACAGTTTTGATCTAAGCTCCAATTTGTTTCTCTACTTCTGTTTAAAAAGATCTAAACGCTTCAAGTGATTCTGATTTATTAAACAAAATTTAAAAATACATATATCTTTAATAGTCAAAGTTAAATGAGAAAAAATATGTCTCACCATTCAAGAAAGGGGAAGAAAAATATCCACAATATTTGTATGTATGATCTCAAGGAATTGTGAATTCTTTTTAGCACCTTTAGTGAATTTGTTGGTCTGCTTACCTTTTGTGAAGTCCGCACAAGGCCCAAATGCAAAAATAGTAAGGAGGTCCAAGAACTCCCATCATTAACTAACCTTTTGATTCTTTCAATAGAGGGTTGTCCCAATCTCTTGTGTAAAAACAATTGACAAGTTCTCCTTGATAATACATTTTCTTATGCCAATTTCTGTATTATGCAGAGTTATGACCCTGCATTCAATCGTCAAGGCTAGATCAAATTTAAATATCTTTCCATATAATTTTTCAAAACCAATAACTTTATTGCCTTTCAAAAGTTTCATTGTAGGTAAATAAAAATTGAAATCATTTCCAATTATTGATAGTCTAGAAAGAAAAATTAAATTTTTAGAATAGGATGGAACATAAAAATATTTTCTAAATCTAATTGAGAAACATATTTTAGAGTGAACTATTAAGTCCCCCCCCGCCTTCCACATGTGATGGCATCCTATTGCTAGAGTAAATATTTTGCTCACATTTCGTTAGGATTCCTAGAGTTAAAAATCTTGCATGGTTTTGAGAAATGTGTTGTGGGACTAGAATCGATCCATCATGTATTATAAAAACATCGATGAAATTATATTCATAATAAGAAACATTAAATTACTTTTATTTTGAAGTCACTTCTTGTATTTCAAGTAAGCTTTTTTCTCGTGTCCCGCCTTTCTGCAGAAACGATAAGTGTCTTTGTCAAGAATGCCTTTCTTCTTCAAAGGAACATTTTTTCCTTTGATTGTATTTTTCATATCATGAGTTAAAAAATTAGAACTTTCAGGTGTCTCATGTTTCAACCTCTCCTCTTCTTGCACACACACTCAAGCGTTTATTGATAGACGATTTATCTTTATCTGTGTTGTACGATATCTTAATCGTATGATATTTCATAGGAAGAGAGTTTATAATAAAATCATAAGAAATGGTGCAGACATATTGATTAATCGTGGGGGGTGCACAACCTTAAAAAAGAACAGGTCCCTTACAGTCAGACACAGGCAAAAAAAAAATAAAGCAGTAAGGAAATATAACTTCATAGGAAAGTAAAGAAGACAATAGTTTAACATGGAAAATCTTTACCCAAGAGAGGAAAAACCATGACTTACCATCATAAACACTCAACAATCCAATATAATCAAATTCATGATTATAGAATCCATTAGAGCTTAGCTCTAAGATCCACCAATTTGTAATAACTCTATTACAATTCACTTTAACAACTCTGCCTAGATCTCCTCTCAGTATTGATTAATTATAACCAATATAAACTCAAGTAACACTACCTGAACACTCAAAAAACACAAGAAAAGTCTTACTTTTATAAGATAAGAAATTCAATTACTGACCAAGACTTGACTTAAGAACAATTACTCTATCAATACATAGAAACTTTGAACTTGAGCAATATTGAGTTTTTGCCATTTTCTTTTTTCAATAAATAGATTGCAAGAACTGTGGAATTGAGAAGAATTCTCTTCTATTTATAGTACGTTAATAATTAGGGTAGAATTTTGATTGGTCTAGGTGTTCTAATTAGTACACAAATCACCCACGTAGTTTGTTACACTATTAGACAAAACTGCAAAGACATGTGATAGTTGTACTAAATTAATGAAAACCCAGGGACCTGGTTCTTTGTTGTCAACCGATCATCATCAAAATTATATATATCAATTGTTCCTCTTTTGATGATGACAAACCAGAGAACCTGGAGCATAAATATTCATTCACCTAATTCAATGTCCCCCTATCACTATGCACCATGCTTCCCCCTATAACTATACCAATATGTTTCCCACTATCAATAGATGAACATGCTTCCGCCTATCAATATACCTGTACTTGCGCACATCATTCATACAAATGGTACACCTGGTACCTAGTCCCTACCACACCTACCACATAAATTCAATATTCCTCCTTTTGGCATCACTAAAAAGTAAGACCTATAAACCAAGAGTAAAATAAGCACATGTTAGTTAACTTATGGCCACTGGGGCAACACTAACATGAAGAACAACTTTTAAAGTAAAGAAGAGACAGATGAAACACACTAATAGGGAATTAAATCATATTAAATAGGACTAGTACCATTACAACATAACAGAAAAACATAGAACATATATCTTCAAAAATCCACATTGGAATCAAAAATAGGAAACTGATATAGGAAAAATTAAAAGTAGGAAAGATGGAGCTTAGGTGGATGGAAGTTTAGGGGACAGGGTCTTAATAAGCATCTCCATTCTAGCACTCCCAATAGCATGAGAATCCAATGGGTTCTTTGTTAGGTCCTTTACTTCAACATTCAAATTCTCGGCCTCATTAGTAAGTGCTAAGACTTTCTTCTTCAGATTTACATTCTCTGCACTAAGTTCTTTACTGGCACCTGGCCTCTTGTAGAAAAGCTACTGATTTTTTAATATTAGTGTAAGTATTTCTATATCCTAATCATCCATAGCAACTCTCATCTCCATCAATTCCATACTCAATTTCTCTTGAATTGCTAATAGTTTTGATAATTGGGACATTGTCCCAGTTTTCACTTCAACCCACTCATTTTCAACCAAAGTAGTTAAGTTGAACAATTTCCTTGCTATACCGGGAGTTGTCTTTTAACAGACTACTCCAAAATGATCCAACACCCTATTAAAAAAGTGTTCGAAAGGCAAACCATTCCTTTTATCTTTCTCATGAATTGCTTTGAATCTATGTTGGACCATTAATGAAAATAGACTACTCAACTTGAAATTTCTAAGAATCTCCATCACATATAAATCTACACTAGAAGGAATGGTTCGTTTCTCAGATCTTGGCAGCACTACTTTATTGATAGAATCAAATACCAACTGAGACTCACCCCGGAGAAACTTCTTCCTTACACCAGCCATAGAAGTTCCTCTCACTTTATAAGCATCAATCATAAACTTAGGTGAGGGATATTATTTTGGAACAGTCCTCAGACCCATAATTTGAAAATTCTGAATCTTCCTAAGAGTTTCTTCATCCAACTTAATTTTCTTTCTTTTTACCATTTCAGTCATGCTATACCCATCTTTAAAAAAATTTACGGTATAGAAAAACTTACCTTATCTTCACAGATAGAGAAAACTGGTCCCTCTACATGATGTAACTATCCTTGGTGTCACACAGAATCTACAAGCTCAACCTTTCCATGTTTTCAAAGATCATGGAGTCAAATACCTTTCTAGTGAGAACTTTTTGATTTTTAATAACTTTATTTTTCTCATCTATAAATTCAAACATTTCTTCCTTATCCTTATTTCTTCTTTTAGAACCACTATTTGGTTTCTCCTGTGATACATTTATCTTCTTGGGACCAGGTCCCTCAAATTCTTTCATTTTCTTAACTGCAAGGTGCTTTTATTTCTCTCTAGAAAGTGGAGGACCTGGTCCTTTCTTTAACATGAAATTCTTTTCTTCTCTTTTCTGTTGCAACCATAACATCACGATCAACATACTCACCCTCTCCAACATTTAAAATTTCTATATTTTCTTCCTCTACTACACTGGCTTTCTTCAGTCTCTTTCTCCTTATAGTAGATGACTTGCTAGCTTTCATAGTATCCCATAACAACTTCTTTTCATAACCCCTTGTTGAAGATGGGCTTGTAACCTTCACACCAGATTCCATTAGCTTTTCTTTACCTTTACTACCTCTTTTCTTTAGAATTAACCACCATAGAGGTAGTTCCACATCATCAAATTCTGCCTCATTTGGAGGTTGCACAAACTCCCCAACTTTAGAAAAATCTTCTTTAGAGGATGGATCAGTTACCTTCTCACCAACTCCTGGCTCTTCTCTTCTAAAGAAAATTTCTCTTAGATCACTAATAAGTAAGATTTAATTCTTATCTATTCAATCTATACTACTAGCAAGATCATATCTTTTTACTAGAATTTCTTCATCATATAGGTAGCAAAAATGGGGTTTGACTCTAAGGGAGTAAGGGAACCAGGTACATTAAGTGTTTTAAAAGCTTCAAGCATTTTTTGTTCTTTTAAGGAAAGAGAAACTTTAGGTTGAGCAATATCATGTTCAATTGGTGAACCAAAGGGCGGACTCAACAGAGGTTCCCATGGTATTTGGAGCTTCTTCTAAAATGGGTCCATTGGAAGGGTTAGAAATTTCAAGGGAACTTGTAGTGGGTGAAACACTCGCTGATTCTTGTGGAAGATTAGAAGAAAAATCTTCTACTATTTTAGACAAAGAAGGATCAAGAAGATTAATTTTCAAAATTTCTAGATAGAGGTGATAAGGTTTGACAATTTTTTTAATGTTTAGTGGGTATTGAGGGAGTAGAACTTTCTGCCATTTGCAACATTTTGTAAGATCATTTAATGAGAATGACTTATTTTTTAGAAGATGAGTTTTACAGAGGATGATTTGAGAGTTAATTAGAAATGAAATGGAAGAGACGGATTTGATTTTATATTTAAGGGAAGTGACCATTGTTATTGAGGGAATTTTTGAAAGAAATGATGTGTCTAGTCCACATAGGTGGTACCTTTCATCTTTCTAGGGATGTGACATATTTTACTCAGAGAAGGAAAGGCACGTGGCTTTTTAGATAGATTTTTATGAATTATTTAAAATACACAATTTCGGTACTAATTTAGAGAAGGAACCATGTCCCTCTCTTTCTTAAGTGAATCCTTAAACTTGTGTTTTTTGCTTATTTGTTTTCCCGTAAAGTTTTTCCTATGCACGTATACCTATAAAGGTATGGTACTGAGTTAGACCAAAAAGTATGAACTTTATCAAGGATACATGTCTGGAAAACTTATTCAACTTAGTAGGTAAAGTTATTTTGATCAACTCTAGCCTCAACCTATTCTTTTCAAATTGTTCTGTCAACAAGTATGGGGACCAAGTAATAGATTTTACTTCTTTCAAATTATTTAAGCTTCTCCTTTATTGCATTGATCCAATCAGCATCTTTCGGAGCTTCTTTCACATTATTGGACTTAATTGGGGACAAGAATGCTGAGAATTCCATGACATTTTTGACTTGAGCTCTTATTTAGACTCGAAATTCCAAAGGTAAAGTTAGATTCTCATGTGGGTGAGTAGATCTGTGTCTCCATCTTGATTTTCTAAGATGAGTTCCACTAGGACCAGGTCCATGAGGATTTTGATGGACCGTTCTTGATGCTCTTCATCTAGAGCAAGGTTCTGTAACTAAGATCCTGGATCACAATCACCTTCATCATTTTGTCCTTGACCATCATCATCAGTAATATTATCCCTTTGTACAAGAATAAGCAATATCAGAATCTTCATCATCACCTGGATTCACTATATTTCCTAACTCATCAAAGACCATATGAATACTTTCTTCCACACACAAAGTTCTATTATTGAAAACTCTATATGCTTTGCTTGTTGAGAAGTAGCCAACAAATGTTCATTCTTCCCATTGTTTATCACAAAGAAGTTGCACCAAAGATCATAGTGGTCTTATTTAGGAGATATCTAATAAAATATCTATCTATTACATAATAAGCAGTATTAACAGCATTAGCCTAAAAGCTCTTTAGAAGCCCACTGTCAATCAGCATGGTCCTTGTAATATCTATGAGGGTTCTATACATTTTTTCGAAAACTCCATTTTGCTGAGGAGTCCAAAGAGTAGAGAAGTTATGATTGATTCTATATTCATCACATAATCCAACAACTTGGGAGTTCTCAAATTCAGTTCCATGATCAAATTTGAATTCAGCAGTCGTATAATTTACTTTCATATGAATTTGCTTGGAAAAAGTTACCAGAACCTCATTGGTTTCATCTTTGGTTCTCAAGAACATTGTCTAGGTGAATCTGGATTAGTCATTCACAATGACAAATACATACTTCTTTCCTGGTCTACTTTGGACTTTAGCAGGTCCACATAGGTTTATGTGTAGAAACTCAAGAGGTCTAGAAGTACTCACCTACTTCTTCAGCTTAAAGGAAGACCTGGTTTTTTTAAAATTTAAGGCAAGCACAACAAACTTTGTTTTCTGGAAATTTCAGCTTTGGCATTCCAAGGACCAGGTATTTTGAAATCATTTTTTCAGCAAAGAGGAACTTACATATCCCATCCTTCTATTCCATAGATCAACATCTTCACTTTGAACACTTAAGCAGGTTAAATCCCCATCAGTTACAAACTCTAAATTATCCACATACATATTCTTGATCCTTTTAGATTTGATAATAACTCTCCTAGACTTCAATCTTGACACAGTGCATCCATAAGATGAGAATGTCACTTCATTACCCTTATCACAGATTTCAGAAACACTTAGAAGACTATTCTTAAGGCCTTTCACATAGTACACATCTTTTATTTCTTGATCAGGTGATTTTCCAATCTTTCCCCACACCACAAATATAGCCATTTTTACCATTTCCAAATAAGACACCTCTACCATGAAGTGTCTTGAGAGTGAGAAAATAGTTTGTCCTTCCGACCATATACTATGAACAACAACTATCCATGAATCAGGTCTAACTGCAATCTCTTTGTCCCATCTTCAAACATAGTCATTTGTTAGATTTGGGAACCAACTTAAGTCAGAGTTCCTTTTATGAAGACAAAGAAGTGATTAAATATTTCTTGGCCCATATAGGTAGTGAGTTGCTCTTTATATTTTTAAAGGTTTTGAAATATTAGTATTGGAATTCTCCTGTTGCATATATCTAACACTGTTCATTCTATCTTTAAGCAAACTTTGATAGTTTTTCTTTATGTGCCCAGCTCCTCCAAATGAATACATAGAGGTTTTTGTACCTTTTTTCTAATACCTTGGAAAACATTCCCTTGATTTCCAAGTGATTGGGTTTTATACTGTTATCCAATGCCTTTACCCCTATTGACACCTTGACTAGTTAAATTAGAAAGAATTTGTGAAGATGTGGTCCATTTTAGTGATTTATTAAGTTCTTATCTTATATACACCAGGTCCCTTTCTAATTCTTCATTCTTATGGAGTGTAGTCATGATGTGTTTTTGAGAATATCTTAATTTTTCTCCAAGATCAACTTGAAGACTTGAGGCTTCTGTCTTCCTTTTATCATCAGAATTATTTACTTTCTCCAATGCACTCATTAAGCTCAAATTTTAAGATTTTAATTAGTTAACAAATCTTCGATCTTAGAGATTTGGAGAGTTAAGGTAGTCAATTAAAGCTCTTGATTTTCTACTTTCTATTCTATAGTATTTTCTCAGCAGTCAGTTCACACATAGAATCAATCAACACAATCAAGATTCTTTATCTTTCTAGAAGGGTAGTTATCTAAATTTTCCTTAATGTCAGAAAGAGTTACCTCATTTTCTTCTTCATCATTGCTTTTGTCCATAAGAACAAACAAGGAATCATAGGTAACTTCACACTCCTCCATATCTAGCATAGGCATATCTTCAGGCTTTTCAGCTTTATTAATTTCACTGGAGGAATCTACCTAGACTGCTAAAGCTTATTTCTTTGCATAATTAGTTGCATCCTTTCTTCTCGACCTTTTAGGGACCTGGTCCTTCTTCTTTCATTTTTTAGCTCTAGAATTTAGGTAATCCTAATAGTATATTTTGTGCAGTGTGCAATCCTTCATAAAATACTCGGACTTCCACATTTGTCACAAAAATTAGCAGTACCTCCTTTTCTGTTGTTACTTTCTCTTCTTTGAAACTCACCTCTTCTCTTCATTTCTCTAATGATCCTTTTTTCCAAATAAGCAGCACCAGTGTTTTCCTCACTTGAATAAGACTTTGAATCCTTTAATGCCAGAGAATTCTCTTTTTCCTTATTTTTTCTATTGCCATTGCTAATTCTTGAGTTTTTATAGTGTTTAGATTACTAATAAGTTTATCCATAGTGGGAGTATTTAGGTTTATTGCCTTAGTACTAACATCAACTTTTCTTTTCCATGACTTAGGAAGAACATCTAGAATTTTTCTCACATCTTTAAACAAAGTAATCACTTCTCCTATGTAGTGCAAATCATTTGAGATTGAAGTGGATCTAGTATGGATCTATTGAATTGTCTCTCCTTTCTTTATAAAAAAAGTTTCATACTGAGTAGCCAGTATTCCAACTTTTGAGTCCTTCACATCAATTGTTACTTCATGAGCTGTCTTCAGGTAGTCTAAAATTTCCTTAGCATTTTCACATG
Source organism: Capsicum baccatum var. pendulum (assembly GCA_030864225.1). Taxonomy (NCBI): domain Eukaryota; kingdom Viridiplantae; phylum Streptophyta; class Magnoliopsida; order Solanales; family Solanaceae; genus Capsicum; species Capsicum baccatum. The sequence continues at coordinate 158,021,244 of CM061561.1, read as the reverse complement.
AAGAAATCTAGATATACTTATTAGGTCCTATACCACACACAAATAATTTCTTAGCCTTGTAATTCTTTTTAACTTTCTTGCGATCTTCATCATTAAATTCTCTCTTGGTTTTGACAACAATTCTTGTCATGTCTCCTTCGTTGACCTCTATAATATGAACATAATGACCATCAAGTATTACATCCATCATCTCACTATCCCCAGATATGATAAAGTAATACATCCAAGTTTTCCACCACCTATAGTACTGCCCCTTAAAATAGGGTAGTCTAGTGGTAGATTACCCTTCTTCCAGATTAGGTAGAGTGGCTATGATCAATAACTCACTCTAGGTGTGAACCTTTTAGAATGTCCTTGCTCTGATACCAATTGATGAATCGTGGGGGTGCACCACCTTATAAAGGATCAGGTCCCTTACAGTCAGACATGGATAATAAAGCAATAAAGAATTAATGAAATAAACTTTCTAAGAAAGTAAAAAGATCTCAAAGAAATTCTTCGCATAAATATATCAAGGAAATTAACTTGAACATTGGACTTAAATTTATAGTTAATTAATAATAATGCTAAAATAGAATTTATTGGTATAGCGTACATCAAAGCAATCTGATATACAAAGCATCTCATATCAATTGGAGAAAAACTGTACAATAAAGAAATAGGCTGAGCCTATATATCCTCCGTTAAAAAAAAAATTCTTAGTCATAATAATAATAAATGGCATACAACAAGGGACAATAGTAGGTGGAGGTCCTAGAATTTTTTGGTTTACAACTCCTGCTTATGAGTCATAAGGTGTGGTTATGAATCGATGGGTGACTCGCAACCAAGGGTGACACTTTTTTAGTTTTAAGCTGAGGGCACTTTAGAAATTTTCCACTTTAACCCTTTTGAGCACGCAACTTAAAACCATATTTGGGCCTTTATTAGCCTACTATTCTATATCTAATACTCCTAAATACTCTCTAAAATTCTCCATTTAAGTTAAAGCAAGTAGTCCATAAGAGGTGGTCATCAAAGGTTCCAAGGGTGTTTTCTTCCCCAAATTTCTTAGTATTCGAGGTATGTTACTCTTCCCCTATACTTATATTTTCTTAATGGCTTTATTTGGATAAGGTTTATATGATTTTAATATTGGTTTTGAACTATGGGTTGAGGGTTTTGAATATAAATTGTTTAAATGCTTCTTCTATCATATTTATGAAATCGTTTTTCATAAATTAATGGTTGCTAAATGATTTGGGGTGCATGGTATTGGTGGAGAGACATGGTTACAATGGAATCACTAAATTAGAAACTCATGAAGATAAAGGGTACAAAGAAATCCCTAAATTAATAAGTTTGGTATGAGAATTGGTAACAACCTTAACCCACTTGCATAACTGGTTTTAGACTATCCATTATCACTTGGTTTGGTTTATTGTTTTAAAGTGTTTTGTCAGACTTCAGAAGACCCCATTTCATGATTATGGTTTTCTTTACATTTTGAGTATTTCTTTAGCTTTGGTTCATTGTTTTGAAGGCTTTGTTTAAACTACTATAGTTATTAGGCACTATCAATCAGTCATTTGGATAGTCATTAGTGGTGGGTTATGGACAAGAAATAAAACCATTTTAAGCTATTGCATGGTATCTTGTTATATATTTGGAATTCATATGACTTTGGGGTATGTTGTGTTAGGGTTAGCTAGGTGTAGGGGACGATCTCCTATCCACGCTGGTTTGGAGATACCCAACATGTCTAGGCCCTAGTTTTGATTGTTTTAGATTGGTATCAGAGCATAGGTTTGGTGTCATTGGGTATCCAATAAAGCCATGTCAAGTAAACTATCATTTATAGGTATGTAGTGCACCACATTTATAAGGGAGAGTCTATGACAAATTTAGGAATGTCTCCATTTCTTATTGATCTATTTTGAGCTTTAGTCTCTAAGATCTTGAATCTCTCTAAAACCTATTTTTGCATCATTCAAATCATGGCTTTGAGAACATCTAATAACAATGGGAACTCTTCTATTCCTTCAATGGATAATATTAACTGAGCTCATGCTACCCCAAAAGTTCAGACCCAGTCTAGGGTCACGTCTTATGACTGCCCTGGGGAAGATCCACTAATTTATCCTATCCTTTCTAGGCACCCTGAGGATGGTGTCACTAATGCTAAGTATCGCTAATTGATTCAATTTCTTACCCAGGTTATGGCCTCTCTAAATAAGAGAGTGGATTCTATTATTTCATTCTTTAAGGCCACTAAAGTTGGCTAATTCACGAGATTGAATCCTTCTATTTTTACTCGCTTTAAGGTTTATAAAGATCCTCAGTATTTAACTGATGAGATGGAAAAGATCTTTCACATGATGTATGCTTTGGATATCGAAGATATAGAATTTTTTGCCTACTAATTGAAGGATGTGGTATACCAGTGGTATGAGGAATAGGATCAGTTGAGATATGAAGATACTAATTTTTTTGTATGGGATACTTTTTCAAGTGCTTTTTAGTACTTCTTCTTTCCTCAAGATTTATTGGTGGTGAAAGCGTAAGAGCTCGTCAATGTAAAGCAAGGAAGGATGATAGTCAATGAGTATGCCTTCAAATTCCATTAGTTATCTCAGTTGCTCCAAAGTTGGTTTTCAGCATTAGAGATAGAATAAAAAAGTTCTCTTTTAGGTTGTCCTAAGACATGATTCTAGAGAGTAAGGTTACCTTAAAAAACAAGGGCATGGATATTTCTCGGCTTGTAATTTATATGCAATAATTCAAGGAAAAGAAGAAGAAGCAGGATGAAGTTGTAGATAGAAAAAATAAGAAATTTTGGCATTCATAACAAGGGAGAGGTTAACAACAAAGTGATAGATATGATGGAAAGTTGTTCAGGAAGAAGTGGGAGATTCTGGGTCCTACTCGACGGCTAGTTCTTAACCAAAGTCATCTAATCACTGATGTTTTTAGGGAGATAATGGTTCTAGGGCATAGGGTTACCAATCTCAGGCTAGTAGGGATCAATAAGATTTATTATATCTTCTCTATAGATTTTATGGTCGACTATATCATGGTTTGTGAGATGATGGGAGGGACATCTGCTTCAAGTTGGTCAACCAGGGCATATGCTTTGAAAATGTCCTATTGGTAAGGTTTCTTTTGAGGAAAATAAGGTTCTTGTTGCCTTTTCATTATCTCCTACACCAAAGAGTTACCAATCTAGCTCTGACACTAGTCAAAACTATCTTTATTCTCCCACTACCCATTAGGAGTCTAAGGTAACTCCTGATGCCGCTATGGGTATGTTGAAACTCTTTTACCATGGTGTGGATTATTTACTTCATAAGAGGTTCACTCTTTATTATGGGGCCTTATTTATGGTTGTGTATTTTGGGGGTACGAATAATAGGTACCAGTCGTATGCATGGATACAACACAATTTAGGGTGAGTCGCACCTTGGACAATGTTTGGTCCAAGGGAGATGGCTTTGGGTATGAGTGGTGGGTACCACTCGTATTGGAGGGTATCACTTGTATGGATAGTCATATCCCTGTAACAGTATTATGGTGCAGTTTAAGTGATGGAAATTTGGACATTTTCGCACTTAACCTAATAATGTCTCACAACTTTTATATCATTTGGGAGGTTATTTACCCTCTTATTCTATTCTTTAACACTTAGAAAAATACTCTCTATTATTCTCTAAAGTTCCTAGCCAAAAAAAGATAGGGTTTAATTTTAAGGATTAATTTAGGGCTTGTATTAGAGATTTCTCCCCACCATCTTCTTGATTTAAGTTATGTTCTTTTCCATTATTATTAGTTCCAACTAAAGGCATGGTGTTATACAATGGTTTCATGGTTTAAATATTACATGGCTTTGGGTTTTCATATTTAATTTTAGGATTTTGGTGATAAATGCTTGGTTATGGTTTTCCTATGTTTCAATTATGCTTTTACGTTCTTTAATGATGTTTTTTGATAATTGGTTGCATGGGAATGGCTATTTGGTAATTGGGTTTGGTTTTGGAAATACTATGCCCCCAATATATTTGATAAAATGCCTATGAGAATGTTTTCACCAGATTGTTAGATTTTTCACGGAACTTATGCATGATTTGAACTTGGTAATGGAACCCTAAATGGCTAAATGGTTTGGAATGGTCAAAATGGAATGGTTTTTGTTTAACAATCATTCTTGTGGGGTACAATGGACTCCTCCAAGTAATCATAATAATGGAACACTGGTGGGGTATATGGGACTCGCCCATGTTAATTAGATAATATGATCTATGGGTACATGAGAATCACTTGATCGCAAAAAGGTTTGGCTAAGGATAATAATTTCAAGTTATAGTCGATATGACGATGCCACTATGTATAGACTAGGTTAGTAACAATGATTTGGTTGGTTGGAAATAGTTTTACTTGGGCAATAAAGGCGGGGTGTGATACCTAACCATGAAGGTGGGAGTCAAATGAATGAACATTGGAAAATAATATTTTTTGACATGATGGGTAGGACATGGCGACCTTAAATAATACTATGAGGTACAAGAGAATCCTTACTCATATGGTATCTTTAGTTCATTCAGCTACATGCATTGCGTCCTATTCAAGGGGTTACATTGGAACCATTTATCCCATGGGTGATTAAGGATGGTAAAGCAACACATACCCAAATGAATGGATTTAAATATATCCTAAACCCGATCCCTTTTTCCGATATGGTTATATATATGTATGGTTTGTATACACATAGATGGTTTACTTGGTTTTGTTGAATGGTATCATTTTATGTTATCCTGAGTTCATGCTAGCGTTCACCTTCTAACCCATCTTCCAGTGGATATATCCCCACACAATAAAGGAATCGACCATTCTACTCCTCCTTCTTAGTGATCGGACATCAGGATCAACTATTGGATTGAAGTAGTGAGCTTCCATCTTTCTATAAGGATGTATTTCTTGGATGTTACTTTATACATTAGTTTATTTATGGATATGGTTGGGGGCATGTCCCAATTGGATTTTTGTATTCTTTTGGTTAAAGGATTTTATGGAACTAGTATGGGTTTGTATGTGTGGGATCGATATTGGTGTCAGCCTTGGTATTGGAATTTGTATTGGGGCTAATATCGTAGGACGAAATTTTTCACTATTCTATCCCCTTTTATTTTGGGATTATATAATTATTATAGAACTTATACGGTTATAGTTTGGATTATTATTTAGTTGGTATTGGTTATCGATTGGGTATCAAACTGTTGGACTCATTTGGGTGGTCACAGATATAGTCCTATCCAAGAGTCTTGGATTATGCAATAACGCTATCTTGTTATATATTTGAAATTCATCCGAATTAAGATGTGCATAGGTAAGTTGGGTAACGGGGGTAGTCTCCAATCCTTGTTGGACTTCAGATATCTATCACGACAAGTCCCTGGTTTAGATTATAGCAAGTTGTTATTTGAGCTTTAGGTTCATGGTCAATTAGGATTCCAAAATTCCATGTCTAGTAGGGTCTCTTTTAGGTTTGTGTAGTTTACCACACTCATAAGATAGAGGCTACAAGGCATTTAGGAATGTCAATTTCTTGGTATTCTATTTTCAAGCTTGGAGTCTAAGCCCTGGAATCATCTCTAATCCTTGTCTATTCCTCTTTCTGATCATGCCTTGATGATCTGGAACATAAGAAAACTCTTTTGTCCCATCTGGGGATAACGTGTAAGGGACACAGGGTATCCATACTCAATCAAAGGTCCAGTCCTTGAAATTTTTGGAGTTCCATCGATTGCTACAAGTCCTCTTAATGGTGAGGTGATGAATATGAAATTTCATCAATCAATTTATATTATTGCTTTGTTGGTTATTACTCAGGCTAAGCGGGGTGTATCTACTATTTCATTAGTTGAGGCTGTTGGGGTTGGCTAGCTTATGAAAATGATTCCTCTTACTTTTATTGGAGTAAAGATGAAAGAGGATCCTCAGGCTTTCTTAGATAAAATAGACAAAATCTTAAGGGTGATGCAGACCATGAATATGGAAGGGGTAAACTTTGTAGCTTATTAGCTCAAGGATGTTGTGTACCAATGGTACAAAGAGTAGGATAGCGATAGAGGTGTTGTTGAGAAACTTCCTTTAAGGGAGGCCTTTTCTAATTTTTTTTAGATCGCGTCTTTTCTTAGGAGCTGAGGAAAGGGAAGATTGAAAAGTTTGTGAATCTTAAGTAAGAAAGAATGCCCGTAAAGGAGTATGCCTTGAAGTTTTATAAGCTTTCAAGGTATTCTTTGGACTTGGTGTCCGATAAAATAGCGAGGATGAGAAAGTTCACTTTTGGGCTATCTCGGGATTTGATCCTTGAAAGTTAGATTGCTTTGTTGATTAAGGATATGGATATTTCAAGGTTAGTTGCCCACACGCAGTAGGATAAGGATAAAATGAGGAAACTAGTAGAGTTTAGGGAAAGGCAGGGTAAGAGGAGCAAGTTCTCTTTACAGGATGGTCAAAATTCCAACAATTAGACGAAGAAGAAGTGGGGGAGTTATGGTTCCTTCTCTACTACTAGGGCTCCTTACTCGAAGAAGCCGGGTAACAAGCATCTTTAAGGTGGTGATAATTTTTAGGAACAGGGTTCCCAATCTCAGGCGACTAGGGCATAAATGGATTCTTTATGCTCTCTTTGCCGGTTCTGTGGTCATCTTCATCGGGGTATTTCTGATGAATGGAGGGACAAGCATTTAAATATGGTCAGCCAAGTCAAATGCTTAGAAACTATCCGGTTGTTAAGGGTGCTCTGGAAGTGGTCAAAGCATTGGTTGCTTCATCTTTTGCTCCTACACCTAGTGGTACTGCTTTAGTGTTTGCTCCTATTTTTGGTACTAGCAGTAGACAGAATAGGTAGAATGCTCTTGCCTCTCGGTAGGAATCTAAGCATCACTTGATGTCGTTACTAGTATGTTAGAAGTCTTTTCTCGTGATGTGTGTTGTCTTCTTGATCTGGGGTCCACTCTTTCCTATGTGACCCTATATGTGGTTATATGTTTTGGCTTTGATCCTGAGGTTGTGTCAAATCATTTTTCTATTTCTTCCTTGGTAGGTTACTCAATTATTGATACATGATTCTATAGAGCGTGTGTGGTATCAATTAGTAGCAAGCATAACTTAGTAGATCCATTTGAGATGGATATTGTGGATTTTAATGTTATTCTGGGGATTGATTAGTTACACTCTTGTTACGCGTCTTTATATTATCGAACTCGTAAGGTTGTCTTTAGGTTCCCTGGTAAACTAGTTATTGAGTGGGAGGCTGGTTCCCTAGCTCCTAGGGAAAGGTTTATTTCTTATCTCAGAGCTCAAAGATGAATCTTCAAAGGGTGTATTTATCACTCAGTTCGGGTTAAAGATTCTAACTTAGAAGGTCCTTCTTTTCACTCGGTTTCGATGGTTAGTGAGTTTCCTGAGGTCTTTCTGGATGATCTTCCGAGTGTTCCTCCATATAGGGAGATTGAGTTTGGTATTGATTTTGTTTCGAACATTAGTCCAATATCTATTTCTTCTTATTGAATGGCTTTGGATGAGTTGAAGGAACTTAAGGGGAAACTTAAGGACCTTCTGGATAAGGGGTTTATTCATCCTAGTGTATTCCCGTAGGGTGCACCGATATTTTTCGTGCATAAGAAGAATGGTTCTCTTTGGTTGTTCTATGACCATCGATAGTTGAATAAGGTAACATTAAGGAACAAGTATCATTTTCCAAGGAGAGATGACTTGTTTGATCAGTTGTAAGGTTCCAAGTTTTTCTCTAAGATAGATCTTCAATCTAGGATTCATCAGTTTAAGATTAGGGAGGAAGATATGATTAAATCGGCTTATCATACTTGGCATGGGAACTTTGAGTTCTTGGTTATGTCATTTGGCTTGACTAATGCCTCAGTGGTATTTATGGATTTGATGAACTGGGCTTTCAGGCAGTTCTTAGATCATTTTGTCATTGTGTTTATTGATGATATCTTGGAGTATTCTAAAAGTGATGTGGATCATGCCCAATTACCTTTGTGTGGTGTTGTAAACCTTGAAAGAGCAGCAGTTGTATGCCAAATTCTCTAAGTGTAAGTTTTGGTTTAACACTGTGACTTTTCTTGGTCATATTATTTCTAGTGAGGGGATCATGGTGGATCCTTAAAAGGTGGTTATGGTTAAAAAGTGTCCTAGACCCACGATACCTACCGACATTTGGAGCTTCTTGGGTTTGGTCGAGTATTATAAGAAGTTTGTGAAAATATTTTCGATGATAGCTGCTCCTTTGACTAAGTTAACTCATAAGAAAGTAATGTTTTCTTGGTCAGAAGCGTGTGAATGGAGTTTTGAGAAGCTTAAGGATAAGCTGACTTCGGCTTTAATTTTTACCTTGTCAGATGGTACGGAGGGATTTTTGGTTTATTGTGATGCATCTCGGGTGGGACTTGGATGTGTTTTAATGCAGCATAGGAAGGTGATTGCGTATGTTTCCATTTAGTTGAAGGTGCTTTAGAGGAATTATCATATGCATGATTTGGAGCTGTTGACAGTAGTTTTTGGTTTGAAAATCTGGCGGCATTATTTGTATGGACTTCATGTAGACATCTTTTCTAATCAAAAGAGTCAATAGTGTATGTTTTCTCGGAAGGATCTAAATCTCAGGCAAAAGAGATGGTTGGAATTTCTCAAGGACTATCATATAATTCTTAATCAATTGACCTATTGTTGGGTTCAATCTGGTTAGAGCTGGCCCAACGATAGTCTCACCACCTTGTGCAATAAGTAATGCTCTAGCCTAATTTTCTCTTATATGTCTCATCAACGAACCCGTACCCCCTTGATTGCCTCATGATTTATGCTCATATTCAATTTTACAAATATAACATAACACATTAGTTTGTCTTTATATTTTTGTAAAAACGTTCTATCCAATACTAGTTTCTCTATGAGCTCTTGGGGCATGGGGAGGTTGGTGAGGAAGATTAACCGATTCAGATCTAACATTAGAATTCCCTACTACGGGTATCTCACCAATATCTTCAGCATCTTCATCTAAATTAACCACAGCTACTTCATTTTCTTCTTCAATACCACAATTTTCCTGAGCTTCTTCATAATTCATATCGTGAGCACCTACATGTATTTATTACTCAAAAGGTTGACTAGTCCGTACCAGAGGCATACGTGTATATCTATTACTTTAACAACCTCTACTGGAACCGCCACCAATTCATTTTTTACTACCACTACCACTTCCGGAACAAAAAATTTTGACATTTTTATCGAAGTTTCTTAATTTATCCATATTTTAAATCAAACTATAAAATATTCAAAATATAAAAAAATAATAAAAATAAATATTCAACAATAAATACACTAATTAAAAATTAAAAGTAAGAGATGGAACAATAATATCAAAATTTGGAAGTATCTGAAAGTTGCATCTTTAGAAAACTTCCACTTATATTTGTAATCGCAAAATTATAAAATAAAATTGAGAACTTTAGGAGATAATTAGAATATTTGAGAGAATGAGAGAATAATATATATGTGGTTAAGGGAGGTGAAGGCTAAGGAATTTGTAAACATTAAGTAAGGAAAGATGACAGTAAATGAGTATGCCTTGAAATTTCACCAGTTGTCGCGTTATGCTCCAAAATTTATGTCGAGCATGAGGGATAGAATGTTTAAGATTGCCTATGGATTTTCTCGTTATTTGATCTTTGTGAGAAAGGTTACCTTGTTGAATAAGTTTATGAACATATCTAGATTTATAGTGTATATGCAACAAGAGGAAGAGGAAAAAAAGAAGAAAGGCAAAGGTGAGTGAAAGAAAAAATAAAAATTTTATATATTTGGATTAAGGTGAAGGTCAGAAGAAGAATTTTAGAGAATATGGAACGTGGTCTAAGAAGAAGTGAGGCAATTCTTGTTCCAACTTTACATCCAGTGCTCCTTATCCGCAGCAAATGGGTTATCACTATTTTGAGAATAATGTTGGTTCTAGGGCACAAGGTTCCCATCCTCAGGCTACTGGGGCTTAGTCAGCTTCATCATATCCCTCGTGTAGATTTTATAGTAAAGTGCATCGTGGCGTATGTGAAGAAGGAAGGAATAAGTGCTTTAAAACTGGTTAGATTGGCCATATGCAGGGGGATTGTCCTTCTAAGGTTGCTTCTAAAACAAATAAGATTTATGCTGCTACTTCATCAACTCCTGCACCAAAGGGTGCTACTTCTACTTCTGGCTCAAGCACTGTACGAAACCATTTGTATGCTCTTGCCACCAACCAAGATTCTGAGGCGTCCCTCAATATTGCTAATGGTACGCTCAAACTTTTCTCTCATGATTTATATTGTCTACCTGATCCTATTTCTTCTTTCTCTTATATGACCCTTGTATGGATGTCCATTTTAGTTTTATCATTAGTGTATTACGAATCCCTTCTCTGTGTCCACCCTGGTGGGTAACCCTATTATGGCTATAAGGGTCTATAGGGGTTGTGTGATGTCAATCTACAGTAAGAAGGCCTTGTGGATCTGATATACTTGGGCATGCTAGACTTTGATATTATTTTGAGGATGGTTTGGTTGCATTCGTACTATATGTCTCTTTAATATAGAACCCTGAGGGTCTATTTCCACTCACATAATGAGCCAGTGATCAAGTAGGAAGGTAGTTACCTAGTGCCTAAGGGAAGGTTTATTTTGTATCTTAGACTCTTGAAATTGTTTTATAAAGAATTCCTCTATCACTTAGTGCATGTTAATAATTCTAGGACCAAAGGTCCTTCTTCGCAGATTATCCCTGTGGTCTATGAAATTCCAGAGGTGTTCCCTGATGATCTTCCTAGTATTCATCTTGATAGAAAAATTGATTTTGGGATTGATCTTCTTCCAGTCAGTCATTCTATTTCTATCCCTCCCTATAGAATGGCTCTGGATGAGTTGAATAAACTCAAGAAGCAGTTTAAAGGTTTGCTGGATAAGGGATTTATCCTTCCTAGAGTGTCTCCATGTTGGGCTCCATTTCTATTCATGCGTAAGAAGGATTGCTCCCTTTAGATATATCTTGATTACCACCAACTAAATAAGGTGACTGTTAACAATAAGTATCCGCTTTTTATCTGGGGTGCTGAGTATTTTTAAAAAATAGATCTTTGATTTGGGTACCATCAATAGAAGATTAGGAGGGCAAATATCCCTAAGAGTGCGTTTTCAAACTTAGTATGGTAATTTTGAGTTTTTTGGTGATTTCATTAGGTTTGACTAATGTCGCGACAACATTTATAAATCTTATGAATTGGGTACTCTATAAATTTTTGGATTTGTTCGTGATTGTGTTTATCGATGATATTTTGGTATATTCCTAGATCGAGGCGGATCATGGTGATCACCTCCGGCTTGTGTTGCAAAACTTGAAATATTTTTAGTGGTTGTATGCAAAGTTCTCAAAGTGTGAGTTTTGGTTAAATGTTGTGACTTATATGGGTCATGTTTTTTCTAATAAAGGGATCATGGTGGATAGAAATGGACTATACCTACAACTCCAACTGACATTCAGAGTTTCTTGGGTTTAGACGATTATTATAGAAGGTTTGTGGAAAGTTTCTCTTTTGTTGCTGCTTCATTGACTAAGTTGACTAAAAAGAAGGTAAAGTTCTTATAGTGTGATGCATGTAAGGATAGTTTCGAGAAGTTGAAGTATAAGTTGACTTCACCTCTAGTCTTGACTCTACCTGAGGTAATAATAGTTTTGTTGTCTAATTTAATGCAACTTGGGTAGTACTAGGTTGTGTATTTATATAGTATGGCAAGATGGTTGTGTGTGCTTCTAGACATTTGAATCTTCGTGAGAAGAATTATCTGACTCATGATTTGGAATTGTTAGCTTTGGTGTTTGAATTAATGATTTAGCGACATTATCTTTACGCCATCCATGCAAGCATTCATTCTAATCATAAGAGCCTACAATACGTCTTCACTGAGAAAGAGCTAAATTCCAGGCGAAGTGGGTGGCTTGAGTTGCTATAGTACTATGACATGAGTCTCCACTACCACCTAGGTAAAGCTAACGTTGTTGCTAATGCTCTTAGTAGGTTGTCCATAGGAAGCTTATCTCATATGGATAAGGAGAAGCGAGATTTGGTGTAGGATATTCACCGTTTGGCAAATCTAAGAGTTTTTCTCTTGGATTCCAACAATGGTGAAGAGTGTGTAATTGTTCAAAAGATGGAAAAGTCATCTCTTGGAGAAGAGGTAAAGGAGAAGCAAGTGTTGGACCCTATCTTAATGTAAATCAAGAATGATATTAGTAGGAAGAAGGTGATGGTTTTTGAGATTGGTGGTGATGGTATCTTGAGTTACCAGTATAGATTATGTGTTCTCGATGTTGATAATGGGTTGCAGGAAATAATTTTGGCCCAATCTCATGAGTCACGTTATTTGGTCCATCTTTCTTCATAAAAAATATATCATTATCTCAAGGAAATTTATTGGTGAAATAATATAATACTGGATATGGTAAATTCTGTGGCTAAGTGCATGATGTGTTAGTAAGTGAAGGTGGAACACTTGAGACCCGATTGGTTGACTCAAGATATTGAGCTGCCGATATACAAATGTGAAATAATTAATATGAATTTTATTACTGGTCTTCCACAGTCTCATCAACAATTTGATTCATTTAGGTCATCACGGATCCGATGACTTTTTTCAAGTATTTCTTACCAATGAGGACAAATTTTTCTACTGAGGACTATGCAAAGTTATATATTCAAGACATAATGAAGAAGCATGGTGCACCAGTTTCTATCATTTCTTATTAGGGTACTCAGTTCTCATCGCACTTTTGGAGGTTGTTCTAGCGAGGTTTTGGGTCTAAGGTAACCCTTATTACGGCTTTCCACCTGTAGACGGATGGACATGCAAAAAGGAAAATTTAGGTCTTGGAAGATATGCTTTGGGATTGTGTATTTGATTATGGTGTTAGTTGGGTTGGCCACTTACCTCTCATAGAATTTTCCTACAACAACAGTTAATATTCAAGTATTGGTATTGCTACGTTTGAGGCCTTATATGGTAAGGGGTGTAGGTCTCCTATTGGATGGTTTGAGGTTGGTGAAAATAAAACATTTGGGCCTGATTTTATTTACCAAGCCATAGATAAGGTGAAGGTGATTCGGGATAGGCTTAAGACCATCCAAAGTCTCTTAAAGTCCTATGCGAATTTGAGATAAAGGGAATTGGAATTTAATGTTGGTGATTGGGTGTTCTTGAAGGTGTATTCTATGAATGGAGTGATACAGTTAGAAGGGTATGCTCTGGCCCTTTTATATTAGTCAGTACTTGGTTATGAAAAGGGTTGGTAGTGTTACATATGAGTTGGAGTTGCCTTCTAGCTTGAGATCCATTCATTCGGTGTCTCATGTTTCGATGTTGAAAAAGTGAGTGTGTGTTTCTTTAACGGTCGTTCCTTTAGAAAAGGTGGGCATTTCTAATTTCTTGTCCTATTAGAAAGTCCCAATTGAGATTTTTGATCGACAAGTCCATCGGTTACGGACCATGGCATGCTTGAGCTATGTACTCCTTTTAAACATTGTTAATGGAAATTGTAATTTCCTTGGTATCTTTGTTTTCTGTCTTTGTTAAAGGTAAGTGTGTTTGTGCTTGGGGTAAATTCGTCCTAATAAGTATCTTGTCCTGTAATTGAGGATAAATGATCCTGGGGGTGGGGGGAGTTTGTAAGCCCTGCGTTTTTGGTCCTTGAAAATTTCTAAAATTTTATCCTCACTACCCTGACCATGACATACGTTACTATTCGTAAGGAGTATTGATGATTCGATAGACCCAATCGTAACCTAATTAGTGTGTGTGACTAAGTTCTACTTTTAGTATGAGTGGATCACTAAAAGTCATAACGACTCATTTAGAGTCGCTGGGAGAAAATCATAGGATGTCCAGTGTATACCCCACATAGGTTTTGTGTTGACTACAACTAGACCCTACAAGTCATAAGGTCCCATTACGAGTCATATTAGTTGAGTCATAAGGTCAACAAAGTGTGAGTACCCTAGAGACTATCTTCACTATGACTCTTGGTAACGAGTTGTAATGAGTCCATATGAGTCGTATAATGGCCCATAGTCACTGACGACTAAATTTTAACTTTTAATTTAAGGGCACTTTGGACAATTCCCTTCTTACGTAATTAAAACCCCACATTCAAAAAGCAATCAAGGGGGTTATTTGACATTCATAACGTAATCAAACACTCGCATAACTCTCTCAAGCAAAATACTTAGGGTTTCCAAGAAGTAGATCATCCAAGGGCTCAAGGGTTGAATTCTTTTTGTGAAACTTGGTATTCCAAGCATGTTGCTCCTCCTTAATTGCTAATTTGACAAAAACATAAGTTTTAAAGTATTGGTCATATGGTATTGATGTAGGTTTTGAAACATAGATTGTGGGTTATGAATTCTTGTTGATGAATAATGCTTCCCGTGGTCTACATATGATTGCTCGTGCTTTATTTTTGTTTTGAACTTCTAGTGTGCATAGGTATGGTGAATGAACTAAGAGATTGTGATTTCCCATAACTTGTGACTTTTGAAGTGGTTATGACCTCAACCCCATATTGTGAAATTAGTTTTGAATATAAGAAGTATGCATATTAAACTACTCTTAAATTATTACATGATGTGAAAGGTTAATAAAGCATAATGATTTTGAATTGAACCTTATGGGTTGTATAATTCCCCAAGCTAATGTATAATTGAACCAAGGGGGCAATGAATTTTGTTTTGGCATGTTGATGTTACCTTGCAAGTGTAGTTGGTCTGAAGATATCAATAATATATGCCTAACTGTGTATCATGGTTCAATGAATGGAAAGGTAGGTTAATTGTTTTAATTGGGTTTTTATGAGGGTTTTGTTATCGATTCATGAAAGTTGAGGTCCCTGGGGACCAACTCTAGAAACTGTGGTTGCCAATGCGGGGGTCTAAATGATCGGGTGGTTTGAGTCCCCCATATATTATCATATGATTGGGAGGTTCGAGTCCCCCACATTATATTACATGATTCGGTGCTTGTGTTACCTTGATTTTCTAGGAGGTTTGAGTCCTCCATAGTACATATGTGTACCCTATGGTTCGAGCGGACACATACTAGGGCCCTACCAGCTTGGGGAGATCTGGGCCTATATAGTCTGTGGGTGCCTTCTTATGTTATGATAGTTGAGCTATACAATCCATGCTAAGTTTTAAGGTTCTTGCTTAGCCTTGTTACCTATCTCGGTATATTACTTATATATGTATTATGATGTGATTCATATGGTATTGAAATTACTATTTTTGACAAATTTTATCCCCTAACCATGAGTTTCATGATAATGCTCATCCCACTAACAGTCACCCAATCATGTATCCCCACATGCTGCAGGCACCAGAGATACTTTTACTTTTCTTGTAGAGTTAGGTGGATTGGCTCGATTCGTTGGTTAGTTGTGGTGAAGTGATAAGCTTCCATTCTCTTACAGTCTTAGGCATTTCATGTACTTTGATTCTTAGATTTGATTTGATAGTTTTCATTATCATCAACATTATCATTGTGATTGTCTGAGTCAAGGACATATCCCAACCAAGACTGGATTTTGGTTCTTCTGCTAAAATGCTTTGTTGGATTACGTGGACTTGGGTGATGTTGGTAGGTTGTTTGGTTAGTTAATGGTTGTCAGTTATTGACATTATTTAAATGTTATTAGGCTTATTCTTATGCAATCTTGTTATATGTTTGGAATTTATCTGACGATGGGGATGTTATGTTCACTTGGTTAGGTTCAGGGGGTGGTCTCCGATTTATGTGGAACTTGAGATGCCCATCACGGCCAGACCTTAGTTTGTATCATGACAAGTTTACAGATAAACCCAACCATTAACCAAGGAGTCTTTTATTATGGCATTTACCACTTGGTATCATCATACAGTGATATAGCTACTGCTGTGTGTGACCATTTTCAAGGGATTTTTACTTGAAAAGAGGTGGTTGTTCTAGAAGAATTCCTCAACTGTATATTTAGGTTGGTGACTGATGATCATAATAACATGCTCCAACAAGACCCTACCTTAGAAGAGCTTAAGACTATTGTATTCATTATGAGCCCGCATTCTGCAACAGGTCCAGATGGCATGAACGGCAAATTTTTTCAGACTTACTGGCATATTATTAAGCATGACTTGTTACTAGTGGTCCGGTCTTTATTTTGTGGTCAAATTATTTTTAACACCCCGAATCTGGTACCCAGAACGCCACACAGAGCTCATGACCCAAAAGGACCACAAACTAACCCATCACTGTTACCTGTACCTTTTTACTGCATAATATGTTGTCTAATGTGGAAACATGAACTGAAAGGCCATAAGGTTCAAAACTGAGACATAATATCTGATAAAATATAACATTTGGGTAGGATATGAAATACCCAAAACTAACTGAAATAAACTATCTGCACATATTATAGTCAGAAAAGCCTCTAAAACATGACTGTCTGAATAAGGAGTTGATGGGACATGTCCCCAACTAACTCCACCTAATAAATTAATTAATGAGATAATAAAGAAATGGTCATGTCTTCGAAATATGAGGACTCACTACTAACTCTAACTGGTGAGATTGGAATGCTACTGATGCTCTGGATTTCATGTCTCTGAACCTATGGTATAAGACGTCATAGCACAAATGCGCCAGTACTTTGAATGTACTGGTATGCATGTGAGGTAGGCTGAATGCGTGGGGTTCATATCTATGAACAATACCGACTAACAGACTAATATGAACGTGACAATGCCTGCATGAATACATAGTAACTGTAACTGAAATCATGACACCATGAATTTACTGATGACTAATATGACTGATAATTGAGTTCTGATGCCTGATATCACTGATAACATGAGTGACTATATCTGACAGTCTTGAATCTGATGGAACTAGCTAAGCTCCGTACTGTATCTGATTTGACTATATCTAACAGTCCTAAATTATGTATAACTATCTGAGTTCTTTTACTGATACTGATACAGAAACTGTGGGAAGTAGTTATCAAACCGACATGCCCCTAATACGCCATTATGGCTGAGTTAGGGTCCAATCTATAACCCCAATTGGAAGGGTGTCAATACCTCTCCACTGTTAAGGACAATCTGTGAGTAACCCTCATATAATAGGTAACTCCAGTGAGAATGGTGGGAACCCTTATATAAAAAGTTAAGCCACCTCATCTACCCTCATATAGCAGGCTATAATGTCTCAACCTATGCTGGATACATAGTTCTGGAACACAAGGATTGCTTCAAAGAATCACACTCTCATATAACAGGTGAGTTACCATCCTTGGGTTCACTCGGTGATAATTTCTACTCCTATCTGAATAGACACTGAACCTAATTAACTGAACTGACTGTACTGAGCTAAATGAATTCCGCTGACTGACGGAATATTATAGAGATCTGATAACTGACTAAGATTTACTGAGATTACTGAGTTTTCCTGAACCATGAGACTAACTGAATTCTACTGAACATGGCTTGAATGAGAGTATCTTGAAACCATGACATTGGCTCTAGGCATACAACTAAATTGTCATGTGCAAGTATCCCTAGAACTTGATGGAACGAAACTGACAAAGTAAGACTTTATTTAATACATGACCAACATCATAATTCACAATTCATTTATTAAGGCATTTCATCAAACATATGATATGCATAAACTTGTACATACATAAGGATTGCATAATATCATACAAGTTGGGCACTTATCCTTTGCATAGGCATTTAATCAAACACATGGTAAGCCTAGTATAAGTAGACAACATTATACAATAAATAAACATCATGATTTAACTCTAATTTCATCATCCAAGGGTTTTATCATAGGTTCACATGAATCTACACCTATACTAATTAATTTCGCATAAAATTGATCACCCAAAATGGATTCGAATTCAATTGGTCATTATCATCATGAATAAAAGAAAATGCAACATGAAATTCATACACTTGAACTTTGAAAAGAGATTCTTAGGCTTCATGGATGAAAGGAGTCCATGAATGAATACTATGCATACCTGGTAGTGAGTTTGTTGAAGAAGTATTTGAATCTTCTTCTTGGGGAACATCTCTGAAAGAAACCCTAATTTGATGTTATGAAAGAATACTGAATTTTAGGGGCCTTGGTCAGATAATACTAGGTATATAAACGGGTGGTAAAAGACCAAAAATCCCCTTCAAAAAAGACTTTAAAATATGCAACGGTTCATCGCTAGATCAACGGTTCGTTATTTTGATCATCGTAGGTGGACCAGGATAAGGACTCACTGCCTAAGTAGCGACAGCTTGGACGACGATCCATCGCAAGTTCGACTGTCTGTCAAAGTATCCGTCGCAACATGTCCATAAGGTTGCCTCACTGCCTTGACTACAATGTTCAAGGCAACGGTCCTTCGCTAAGTCAACGGTCCATCAACTTGGCCATCGCACCCGGGCGATTCTGGCAGCTCTGAGTAAAACGTCCATAACTTTTTACTCTGATACCGAATTTGGACGAAATTGGTGTAGTTGGAAAGCTTGTTCAGTTTCCCATATGATAAAAAGTGAAAATATTAAAAATTCCACATGTACAAAATTAATTGATAATCCAAACAAATCTTCTAACATTCTTGGGACAATTTCAAGCTAGGAAAAAGTACGGGGTATTACATTATGCCTAAGTACTTTTCTCATGCGTTTTTGGTCTTACTCAAAAAAGTAGATCATCCTAATAAATTATCCAAGTTTATAACCGTAAGTTTGAGTAACTTTACTAATAATAATATTTCCAAGCTTATTAGTCTTAGACTAGCCCCCATTCTGTCCACTTTGATTTCTCCCAACCAATTTGGATTTGTTAAGGGTAGAAACATCTCGAAAAATATTATGCTTGCACAAGAGATCATACATAGAATTAAGAAGCCTGATGAAGGGAGTAATGTTGTGATTAAACTCGACATGGGAAAGGCTTATGAAAAAGTTTCTTTGTCCTTTGTTTTCTTGGTGCTCAGAAGAATGGGTTTTGGTGAGAGCATTATTGATATGAGTTCGAGAACCTTTTCCAACAATTGGTATTCAATGATAGTAAATAGATCAAGGAATGGATTTTTCCACTCTTCTAGAGGCTTAAAGCAAGGCGATCCCCTCTCCCTAGCTTTATTTATCTTGGGAGCTGAAGTTCTTTGAAGACTGCTCAATGATTTACACCATCATCAGTTGTATCATGGTTTAACTATGGAGTAGAAAGGTCTTAAATTTAATCACCTATGTTTTGCAGATAATGTAATAATCTTTAGATTCGGTAAAAGAGCTAGTTTAAGACTTTTTATGCAAGTACTTACTGATTATGAGTAGGTTTTTGATCAACTTATTCACAAATAAAAAGGTCACTTCATGCTGCACTCAAGTGCATTTACAAATACCATCAATAGAATCAAGAAAGCAACTGGTTTCAGGCACAAGATTTGTCCAATTACTTACCTGGGATGCCCTATATACACAGGCAGACAAAGAATCATCTATTACTCTTGTTTGGTTTCTAAAGTAGCATCAAGGATTATTCATTGGCAGTCTAAAATTCTCAGCTATGGGGGTAGAGAAACTCTTATTAAGTATGTGCTTCAGTCTCTTCCTATTCACATTCTTTCGGCAGTGGTCCTTACTAGTACAACTCTTAAATAAATTTTAAGCTTGTTTGTTGATTTATTTTGGGGGTGGTCTGATAAAAAGAATAAATATCATTGGACCTCATGAAGAAATCTTAGTTATCCTACAGAAGAAATTTTTTTTGGTACTAGACACCTCAACGATGTTTGTGTAGCTCTTCAATTTAAGCCGTGGTGGATTTTTATATCTTATGATACCTTGTGGGGTGACTTTCATAGAGTTAAGTATTTTCAAAGAGCTAATCCAGTTATCAAGAAATGTCATACTAGTAATTTACTCATTTGGAAACACATAATTCACTACAAATAAATTGCTGAAAATCATATTCATTAAAGATTGAAATCTGGTACTTGTTCCTTTTGGTAGGATGATTGGCTAGGTGTTGGTCCACTTCATTACTACAGAGGAGAGCCTATTATATCTAATAATATCAAAGTTAATCAACTATGGGTACAAGGTGAATGGGATATTTAAAGTCTCAATCAACTGTTACATCTGGTTATATTTCATCAGATCATGGAAATGCAATTTCATTTTCAAGTAACGGTTGTTGACCACTATATTTGGATGCCTACTACTAGTGGTAAGTTTACTGTTTCTTTGTCCTGGGACCTTATAAGGCCTCTCCGAAGTAAGACAATGACAATCAGGTAGACTTGGCATAAGTATGTTCCTTTTAAGTGTCCTTTTTTGTTATGGAGAGTGCTAAGAGGAAAATTACCTATTAATGAGAAGATAACTTATTCGGACATGATCCATAACATTGCCATTGTTTTTATAATCCAGGACCTGATACAGTCGATCATATAATGGTTAGTGGTCATTTTGCTAGAAATATCTGGAAATTTTTCTCTAACTCCTTGGGGATTAATGATACCACAATGCCTCTTAGAAATATTCTAATGAGATGGTGGATCCTTGGACATTAAAATGAAGTTCATGAGCAAGTTCTTCATTGTATCCCTATATTAATTTGCTAGAACATATGGAAGAATAGATGTTCAGTGAAATATGGAGGCAAGACGTCAAACTTGTCTAGAACGAAATTTCTGATCTTCAAGAATATTTCCATGTTTGTAATCATCAATTTTTCCTACATCTCTTGGCCTCAAAACTGGAAGGACATGGTGGTACTTTTGGAGGGGTGCTACTAGATGACTATAGGGAAAGACGTTGGTTAGGACAATCCTACTATTTCTATGGTGAAGTTGAATACAGATGGTAGTGTACTTAACAACCCCGGCAGAATTGGAGGCGGGGGTGTAATGATAGATTATCAGGGAGATCTTATTTTTACATATGCCATCCCGCTTAGGTTCGGAACTAACAACCAAGCCAAAATATAAGCATCTAGTATTGATCTCAATTGGTGTTTACAAAATGGTTATGCAAAGGTTATTTTCGAGGTCGATTCGTAACTCATTGTTATGTGGACCAAGCAACATTATACAGATCCTTGGAAACTCAAACTCAAACTTATCTTGACAACATCAAAGAAATCATGGCATATCTAGAGGATGTTACTTCCAAGCATACTAACCGAGAAGTGAATTTTGTAGCTAATTCTCTTTCTAAAATCATTCACAATTATGATATTTCTCAATACTACTTCAATTTCAAGAAATTACCAGAAGAAACAAGAGGACATTTTGTGCTTGACAAACTTGGTATGATCAATTTTAGAAGAAGAAAGATAAAGAGAATCAAAGCGCCACCGTGAAGTTTTGTGAATTTGTACGATATGAGTTGATATCTCCTTTGTAATTCTTCTTTGCTAGTTTCACCTTCGATCTTTCCTTCACCTAAGATTTATTATGATAGGTTATTTTACGATCTTCTTGTATGAGTTTATCATTTAATTTGTAAGGGAAGAGTCTTCATTGTTTATGCATTCCTACATTATAATGTACTGAGAGGAGTTCTCTCCTCTAGGCGCTTAGATCAAGTTTTCCCTTTTAGTATTGGGGATGAGTCGACCGGCCTTAGTAGACTAGTTGACTTATAACCACAATAGGATAGTAGGTAAGGTTTATGTCCCCCTACTTGTACTTTCTTTTGTTTTATTTATGATAAGGATTGGGGTTGTGCGGCTCAACCCCTGACTTCCATGGGCGGTGAGAACCCCGGGTTAGGTTCGTTCATTTAAAAGAAAATAATTTGACTCCTAAGTTCCATTTAAAATCCAAAATCATAGCAACCAGGGGAATTCCAAACCATTGTTATCCATTTATCATTTAATTCAATGCAATGGATTAAAAGAAAAGTTAAATTATGCAAATATCTATATTCAAAATTAAGTTTACAATGTGGGTTGAGATTATTGAAATTAACAAGACAAGAGTTCATCAAATTTTGTGAAACCCATGTCACCCATTCCTACCAAAATCATAATACAGCAAATGAGTCCCAAAACCAACAATTAAAGCATGAACAATCAATTTTAAACATGGGAAAAGTAATTCACGTAATAACAACAAAAAAACCACAAACTAATTCAAAAATCATCAATTAAAATAACATGAATATTTAATAAATTGATGCCACAATGCAAAATTAATGTTAGGGAAAGAATAACATGCCTGAAATATAGGAGAAATCGAAGAGAAATCAAAGTTTGGAGCCCGACGTAGTGATTTCTTGCAAATCCTTGAACTTTCTTGGGTTGGGAGTTAATGAAGGGAAAAGTACTATTTTGATCTTCATAATTGAAGAAAAAGGGTTTATTTGGAGTTAAAAATTCATGTAAGGGTAAAAGAACAAAAGGCCCCTTACCCCAAGTGAAAAGAAAAGCATAAACTAAATGAAAAGTGTATAGCTCTGTGGAATACCGCTATCGCAGAGGTTAGCCTCCATTACACGATCCTTTAGTGGAGCATAAGAGGCATGTCACACAAATATCGCAGACCCTCACTACCTCGGGGTCCTAAAATATCCCCAAACCCCTTTCAAAATCCCAAAACTTTTCCAAAATATCCTTTTAACATCCCTAATAATAATTCAAGTAAAAAATTAACCTTATGCCATGGGAAGGTCAAAAATAAAATTGTCAAAATATTATGGGGTCTTATATTATTCTCCCCTTTGGATCATTTAACTCCATATGAGAATCTAAGGAAGTTTTTGCACAATAATAGGAAGAACAAAGAAGAATCTAAGGAAAAATTTAAAATGAGATAAGATGGAAATGAAATTCGAACCATAAGGACTTTCATCCGAAACGGGAACTAGAATTGGTACTTGGCTCTCATGTCTTCCTCAGCTTCCCATGTAAGCTCTTTCACCTTTTGATTTAACCAAAGAACCTTCACCAAAGTTATATCCTTAGTCCTCAATCTACGAAATCTACCTAATATTTCAACCGAGATGTCCTCACAATATAATGAATCTACTACACCAACCTTCTCAATAGGTACTATGAAAGAAGGGTCACCCATCCATTACTTAAGCATGAACTCATGGAAAACGGGATGAGTTGAAGCCAATATTGCTCATAAATCGATTTCATAAGCAACATTCCCTATTATCCTTACAATTTGGTACGGACCAATGTAACAGGGTCTGAGCTTCCCTTTCTTATAAAATCTCATGACTCTTTTCTTAAGAGAGACCTTCAGGAACATTGGATCACTTACTACAAACTCTGACTTCCTTCTCTTCATATCCATATGAAACTTTTTGCTACTTTGAGTAGTCCTAAATCTTTCTCTACTTACCTTAAACTTCTCCTTTTATTGGTGAACCAAGTTAGTACCAAACAGTCTAGTCTCACCCATCTCAAACCATCCAATAGGAGACATGCACCTTCTACTAAAAAGATCCTTAAAAGGGGACGTTAGAATGCTAGAATGATAAAAGTTATGGTAAGCGAACTCGATAAGAGCAAATTAGTCAACCCAACAACAATTATAATAAGACACACAGGACCTTAGCATATCCTACAAATTCCCAATAGTATGCTCTGTCAGTCCATCCATTTGAGGGTTGAAAACGGTGCTAAGGTTTACCTGAGTACCCAGTCCTTTCTAAAATAAATGTCAGATGTGAGAAGAGCACTATATACCTTAATCAGAAATGATGGATACTAATGCACCATGCAACTATAGTCTATCCTAAAATAAAAACTTGGTGTAATCCTCCCTTGAGTAGTCACTCCTAATAGGCAAGAAGTTAGCATACTTAGTCAGCCTATCCATAATGACCCAAATAGAATCATACTGATTGCAAATCTGTCGATGACCAATAACAAAATCCTTATTAATCATCTTGCACTTTTACATAGGTAATTCTATATCTTCTGAAGTACCACATAGCCTCAAATGTTCTACCTTGACTTACTGACAACCCTTACACTTGGCAACAAAATTTTCCACATCTCTCTTTATATTGTTCAACGAGTACATTTTATTCAAGTCATGATATATCTTGGTTGAATCCAGATGAACTGTAAATCTAGACTCATGCAACTCGGCCAAAATCATTTGTTGTAGCCCATTTACATCAGGAACAAACAAACTTTATTAATATCGCAAGATATCATCTCCCACAATATCGAATGCTATAACCTTTTGCTGATCTACAACATCTTTGATTTGCATGAGTATGGGATCCATAAGATATTTATCCTTAACCTCAACACCAATAGATAAGTTAAACATATCCTCAATAATGACTTCTCTATCCTTAGAATACAAAAAAAGAACTCCCATATTAGACAACGATGAATATCATTCACTAACCCTTTTTTTCCTTCTTAAAGTGAGATAAGATCCCTATGGACAACCTATGAAGAGCATCAACAATAACTTTAACTTGACCTGGATTGTAGTGAAAACTCATGTCGTAATACTTAAGAAATTTGAGCCACCTCCTTTTCCTAAGATTTAATTCCTTCTGTTAAAACACATATCATAAGATACCCTGGTCTAAATAAATCTCCACTTGTACCCCGTACAAATAATGGCACCTAATGTTCAAAGAAAAGACCATAGCTACCAACTCTAGATCATAAGTCAGGCAATTCCCCTCATGAACCTTAAGTTTCCTGGAAGCGTAGGATATAAGCTTACAATGAAGAATCGAAACACAACCCATTCCAATATGGGATGCATCAAAATACATAACAAAACCATCAATACCCTCAGGTAGGGTCAAAACAGGCCTAGAAGTCAACTAGTCCTTCAACTTCTCAAAACTACACTCACAAGCATCAGACTATAAAAACTTAACCTTTTTTTAGTTAAATTCATTAGTGGAGCGACAATAGATAAAAAAACTCTCCACAAACCTCTTATAATATCCAGCCAAGCCTAAGAAGCTCCTAATATCGGTTGGATTCATGGGTCTACGCTACTTCATAACTACCTCAAATTTCTGTAGATCTACCTTAATCCCTTCACTATAAATAACATTCCTGAGAAAGGTTATAGAACATAGCCAACATTCACACATAAAAAATTTTGCATATAATTTCTGGTCACCAAGAGTTTGCAACACAACTCAGAGGTAATTGGCATGTTCCTCCTTACTTTAGAATACAAAAAGTTGTTGTCGATAAAGACTATAGAAAACCAATCCAAAAAATGCTTGAACACCTGATTAGTAAAACCTATGAAAGAAGCCAAAGCATTAGTCAACCTAACTGACATAACTAAAAGTTTATAATGGCCATACCAAGTCTGGAAAGCCATCTTGGGAATATCAACCTCCCTAATTTTAAATTATCATAGCCCGAATGGAGATTAATTTTAAACTAGCACCAGAAAGATGATTGAAAAGGTAATCAATTCTAGGAAGAGGGTACTAATTTTTCTCTATAATCTTATTCAACTGACGATAGTATATACACATCCAAAAGAACCAATCATTCCTTCACAGAAAAAGCATACGAGCACCACATGGGGAAATACTAGCACAGATGAAACGCTTATCAAGAAGATCCTTTAACTGCTCCTTTAGTTTAACTGGAGCAACCCTATAAAAAGGAATGGAAATGAGATGGGTATCTTGTAGAAGATCAATCCCAAAATCATTCTCCCAACCTCCAGGAAGTTCATCGGGGAAAAATTTAGGAAATTCATTAACCACAGGGATAGATTGCAAAAAGGAGCTCTATGAGTTATAATTTTTAACTTGAACTAGATAATGCAGACACCCTTGAAATCAAAAATAGATAATGCAGACACCCTTTGGAAATCAAATTATGAGTTCTAAGTTAAGAGATAAACCAACCTTTTGGAAATACAGAACTCCTTTCCATTCTATTATCGATTCATTAGGAAAATAAAAACTGACCTTTCAGGTCCTATCTAGAGAAACATTGCACGAATAGAGCAAATTTATCCCCTAGAATACATTAAAATCCACCATATCAAGTTCTATCAAATACACCAATGTCTCCCTATTAAGAATAGCTGCTATATATTTTCTATTTACTTTTATAGCAGTAATAGACTCACCAAGTAGAGTAGACACAGTAAAAGGTTTGAAAGTATTTTTAGGACCAAAATCAAAGTGTACAACAACATAAGGGGTCACATAAGATAGGTAGAACATTGATCAAGCAAACAATGAACATCACAGGAGAAGAGTAGTAATATACCAGTAACAATATTTGGGGATGCCTCAGATTACTAACAAGTAAAAAGTGTATAGAGATAATTCTGGCTATTTTCGGTACCTAAAGTGATGCCCTTAGGTGTAGGAGCTAAAGAAGTGGCAATCGGGACCTTATTAGCTCCAGTGGAAACCTTAACTATAGGATAATTTCATTGTAGATTACCAGGATGACAATAATTAAGACACAAGTTTATCTTCTCCCCAAAATACTCATGGTTAAGTTGTATGTAGAAATGGAAATGAAGATAAGGTGGGGCTAACTGAGCTACACTAACCTAAGACTGGGCACCCTATATTTTAGGACCACTGCCAGCCTTTAAAGGAAGATTACCTGAAGGCTTAGGATAAGAAGCATTGGTTGATTAAAAATAATTTCCCCAATTCTTCTTCTTAGTCCACTCCCTAACATCTCTCCTACTTTTCTGTTAATTTGCACCCTGCTCTGCATTTCTAAAATTCTTATTATGCCTTTATGCCATCTCTACTTGTATCTTATTTTCATTTTGCACCTTCTGCATACAGACCACCAACCTCAATATATCTATATCATTATTCAACATTGCAATTGTACACTCTAACACCAATTCATGGGATAGACCAAAAGAAAACCTACTCATTTGGGACCTTATAATAGACACCAAATCTAAAGAATAACAGAAGAATAATAAAAACTTCAGTGTTACTCCTTAACATTTATCTTACCCCACTCCAGATTAACAAACTCTTCTGCCTTTGTTTCCTCCAACTCTTGAGGATATTAGAGATTAGGATAAGCACTTAAAAACTCATCCTACATCACAGGATCAATGCCATCACCCTTATTTCCACCTACTCCTTATACTACTAGTAAGCCACTGCTTTTAACTAATAGGAAGTAAACTCCACACCTTCTAAATCAGTAGTGTTCATCACCCTAAAAATCTTCTATATTTCATCAATAAACCACTAAGGATCCGCATTAACCTTAGATCCTATAAAGTTGGGGGACTAAACCTTATAAATTGGACAACCTAGGTAACCTCAGATGAACTACAGTAGGACCAACAAAACCTAAACAATGAGACTACGATATCACCAGCTAAGAAAGCATTTAAAAAGACTAAAATATATCTATATTAAAGATATCTTACTGAGGTAATTGATAATAAGTATCACTAGATTAAGAATTTCAAGGAGGACTAATAGGAACTGATGGAACCCAGGTGGAGTAGTACAGTGAAGAGAAGGGACCTTGGATCGAGTTTGAACTCTATTAGTAGGGAAAATCCCCTCCATATTTTCCCTATGTGGGACAGAGGTTCAAGTTGATTTCCTATAACCATCAAATCATCGAGCAGGCATGATCTAAATCATGGGTAAGACAGGGGTTAAAGAAGTTTCATAGCAAGTAAACTCTATAACCCGAAAGAGGACACAAAAAGGGGAAATATTCCTAAATTTATTGTATCCTCCTCCTATAAGTGTGGCACGCTAAACACTCATAAAAGGGCCTGTACTCAACTTGGCTTTCTGCACACCTAGTGACCCTTAATCATGCTCTAATAGTAAGTTTGTTATGTCCCAAACCCTAGCTTGGCCATGAAAATGAATCTCAACCTCACCATAGGCTTGAGACAATTCCCTTAGCCTTACCTCAAGAGGAAATAAATGTAAATAGAGAAAGCCTAAAAAGTCCATAGATATAGATGAATCCAAAGTAAAAATAATAGTTAAAACAAGACATCTATGTCATCCAAAAACTATCCAGAAAATCCTCTAAACTAAATATACCAACTAAGTCGAGACATGCCCCCGACTATGGCAAAAAATTCCAAAAAAATACTAAGATAATAATGAAACTAATAAAATGACCAAGACTTTTGAAAGATAGAGGCTCACCAATTTATAGTAAACCAACAAATATATCTAACCACTTAATGATACAAAGGTGCAACAGAAAAGTCCTCAGAACCTAAATTATGAAATCATGCAGTGTTCGGAGAAATATATGGGGGTCCATCTACATGGTAATTTTAAACCATTAGCCTAAACAATGTAGATCTCTCCATCTTAAAGGAACCCACTGGCTATATGGGTCTGAATCCCCTTACGGAAGGGCCCAGTACATGTTAGTTGCATTTACTAAGGAAAGGCTAAAAACAACAAGGCGATAGCCATAAAAATATAATGGGTATCTAGACACATTGTCATGTAGACCCTAATGTTGGAAAACATTATTTCCAGTGTTTGTTCCTCTATGACTACACCTTCACGGTGAGATACATAATTATTTTAAACCCCAATTAAAAAGTTTACATATAAACCCAACTATTAACAAAGGTATCTTTTATTAAGGAATTTACCACATGGCATCGTCATAGCAATATGCTTGCAAGCTACTTCAATTATGCCAAACCAGTCCATTTATCTATTTGACTCCCAATTTCCATTTAAAATACAAAAACTTATCCACCAAGGGCATTCTAAACAATTTCAATACATTTATCCTTTAATGCAATGTAATGGTTTCAAAAGACAAGTTAAATTATGCAATTATCTATATTCAAAATCAAGTTTACAATGTTGATTGAGGTTAATGCCATTACCAAGCCAAAAGTTCATCAAATTTGGTTAAACCCATGTCACACATTCCTACCAAAATCATAATACACCAAGTTAGTCCCAAAACTATCAATTAAGGCATGTATAATCAATTTAAAACATAGGAAAAGTAATTCAAGAAATAACACCAATAAAATCTCACCCAACTTTTAAACTCATAAATTAAAATCACATTAATATATAATAAACTAATACTACAAAGTAAAATTCAGCTTTGGAAAAGAAAAACACACCTGAAATATGGAAGAAATCAAAAGAAAATCAAAGTTTGGTGCCCGGGATAGGGATTTCTTCCCAACCTTTAAACATTCTTTGGTTGGGAATTAAATAAGAGAAAATTAGTTCTTTGATTTTTACAATTGAATTAAAAGGGTTTATTTGGTGTTTAAAAGTCGTGTAAGGGGTAAAGGACCAAAAACCCCTCACCGCAAGTGAAAAAACCAAAACTAGATTAAAAAAAATATAGAGTTGCATGGCACACCACTATTGTAGAGGTTATCCTCTATTCTATGCATCTATTGTGGAGCATAAGTGAGGTGACATGCCAAGATCGTGGGCCCTCAATGCTTCAGGGTCCCAAAATGTCCTCATACCCCTTCCAAAAATTCTGAAACTTTCTCAAAATACCCCTTTAACACCCTTAATCATAATTCTAGTAAAAAAATAATGTTATGCATAATAGAGGGTAAAAAATAGAATGATCAAAAATTTATGGGCTCTTACAGTTTGTATGAGGTACCTATATCTATCTTATCTAATCGGGTCTCAGTGTTCACTTCTATCTTTTAGAGAAGATTTCTAGAGGAGTTGGGCACTATGGTTGATCTTAACACATCATTCTACCCTCAGAAAAATGGGCAGTTAGAGCAGACTATTTAGATTGTTTAGGATATTCTTTGAGCTTGTGTTGTGCATTTTAGAGGTTAGTGCAAGTATCACTTAGCTTTGGTAGAGTTCACATATAATAGTAGCTACCTCTTGAGTATGAAGATAGATCCTTTTGAGGTTTATATTATACATGGTGTAATTATCTAATTCATTTCTTTGACACCAATGATATTTGATCCTGTGGTATTTATTTGCCTTAGGAATCATTTGATATAGTTTGGGTGTTTAAGGAAAAGTTGAGGACAACTTAAAGCAGGTTGAAGGCTTATGCAGATCATAGAATTTGAGACTTGATATTTGGAGCAAGTAATTGTGTATTCCTTCAAGTGTCTCCCACTAAAGGTGTGATGAGTTTCTGGAGGAAAGGAAAAGTCAACCCTAAATATACCATACCTTTTGACATGTTTCACATAATTAGAAAGGTGGCTTATAAGTTAGCCTTACCCAAAAAAAAATTTTTGTTTATCTAGTTTTTCATATTTTTATGTTTCAAAGGTATATTCCCAATGTGTGTCATGTGATTCGACGGGACTCAATTTAGTTTGATAAGTAGTTGACCTTCAGGGTGAAGCCTATGTTCATATAATATAGAAACGTCATACGGTTGCGCTTTAAAGGGATTCTAGTGGTTAATGTTCAGTGGATACACAACCTAGTATAGGAGGCTACATAGGAGATTGAGAGCAAGATATAGGCCCATTATCATCACTTGTTCAATGATTTAGGTGCATCCTAAACTTTTGCTTTTGCGGATGAAATTTCTTTTAGTAGTGGATACTGTAATGAACCTCTAGGTCATTTTATGTATTTCCATTTATTTTTTCCCTTTAGAACTTTCATATAGCTACCCCAAGTAATTTATGACTTGTTGGAGCAGATAATTTGGTTATCAAATAGTTTATTTGGTTTTTAGAGTCAATTCCTGATTTTGGAATATTAAAAAGTAAGAATTGGCAATCGACAAAAAACATTAGTCTAATGACCTTGTATTCCAACTAAAAATATTCCAACTCTTCCAAAATATAGATTTTTTCTAGGTTTTGGTCCTTGGGATTCTAAACTCATTTTGGGATATTGACCAGAAATTTAAAAAAATAACATTTGGCTATGGGACACATGTTTCATTAAAATAATCTCAAATGGGAAATTCAATAGTGCCATTGAGTTCGAAATGACAAATTTGATATGATACCATTGTTCATCATGAGATTTTAGATGAATCCCAAGGGGTCGGTGGAGACATAAAAATTTTCAATTCCTTAATTTATGCCCCACTCAGCAGGTGTATATGCTTCAGCATCATTTGGTTCGCTTAAGTAAAGCCCACAATCCATCAAACAGATCGCTTAAGTGACCAGGCTGCTAGATGAGGCCGCATAGTCAAGGCCCTTACCACATAAGTGAGTGCTACTTATGTGACATATAGGTTTCTTATGCGACATGTTCAAACCAAGAAAGTATTGCAAAAATGGCACTTATACACAAAAGTGATGCCTCTTAAGCAACCTGGTGTCCGATTAAGTAACACATGGATGGCATTAAATTTCCCTTTGCCTAATTTTTGCCCAATTTTTACACAAGTTCAACAGTTTCAAATCTAAGAGAGTGTGAAAACTTGGGAGGAGAATTAATAGGTGATCTTAGGGTGTTGGTGAGCTTCAATTTCTTGCTTCTTCTTTGAATTCTTGGCAAGATTCCATTAAATTCATGGCTAATTTCTCAATTATTTCTCTAAATTTCTATATTATTGGTGGATTGATTTTTGCATCATTTGATCTCAAAATTTACCCATTCTTAAAGGTAAATATTTCTTGAATATATAAGATGCGTTTATGGTTTGGAAACTATGATTCTACTAGTGGGCACATGGAATTTTTACGTAATTTTGGACCCAAAGTATAAACATACAATATGGATATGGGTGTTCCCATTTTTATGATTAGATTGTTCTTTTGATAGTGTGGCATCGTGCGAAACTCCTCGGAATGGAAAATTGATAATTTAACCAATTTCACTCGGCTTTATTCGACCTCCAGTTAAGCTAGGTTTATCTTTCTTTAAGATTCAGATTAATTGTATTATATGTATGATAATATACTTTATATTGGTTGGAAATTAGGTCTTGGAGGCCTAATTAGTATAATTTGCATTATTTAGCATATTAATGAAAAGTGAATTAGGCATAATTGACATAGTTGCTCATGTTTTAGGGAGAATCACTATCTTGGGACTATACATAGCTTATTTAATATTAGTCAGTGATTTTAGGTACCTTATTCTTATCTGGTTAGAAATCGCTTTACTATAGATTTTGAGGATTAGAAGTGGGCCCCTTCAGTCCACCTTATGCCAAGAGTATCATTAGCTCCTTGTGGAATTTATAGGTTTTTCATACCCTTTAAATTATAAATTTTAGAGCTTGAAAAGGTTTAATAGATGATTCTTATGTCAGATTAGTACTTTAGAGTTTATGCTAGTTACTCTTTAAGTTTGACGATATATGTTTTGAGTTTTGGTTCATGTCCAATAATTAATGGTATGAGTTACTGTTCAAGTTTGGCAACTAATTATGATACGAGTTTTTATTTGATTTTGAAATTGATGTGTTACTTATGTTATGTTTATGGCATGGAAGGATCATGGCTGCGGATTTAAGATATAATTAATTCACATAATTTTGATTATTTCGTCTTTTATTACATCGTTCAAACTTATGGAGGCCCAAATTTGGTAATTTAATCTTTTAAACCTATGTGATTATAGGGTCAAGTGTTGTAGTATTACTTATTCTTTCTATAATATTATGGTTGTTCATTTGGAGTGTTATTCTAGGTTTCCCTTATTACATTGTCTTAGCTTATTTATCTTGCATTTTTATTGTACTTATATTATGATTTAGCTGAGTTGTCTGATGATGCCTACTGAGTACGTGTGGATTTGGTACTCATACTGCACTTTTGTGCCTTTTTGGTGTAGATCCGAGTACTAGTGGTCGTTGTTGACATTACGATCGTGCTGATTTGAGTTCAGACATAGGGTGATCTTCGGAGCTACAGTTTCCCTTTTCTCCTTATTCTACTTACTTTTAGTCTTTTATTACTCGAGACTGTATGTTTTACTATTACTTTAGTCATATTCCTTTTGTTAGTGTATCTTTTATCGAAACCACTTGGTCTTTCCATGTTATTGTAATCTTATCTATCTTTCGTACTATTGTTAATGCTTGATTTATTTTCTAAGTCTTTACTTGCAAATTTCTGGCATTTATGCCATTTTCACCAGATTATTCTACTGTTTATAGCTTTGGGCTACAGTTTGGCTTACTTACTGGTGGGGAAATGTAGGTGCCATTAAGACTCAGAAATTAGGTCATAACATTTAGTATATCTATTTTAGAGCTATCCATTAATAAGTATGTGAGTAATGCTTAGCACAAAGAAGATACAAGTATTAATATTCATTATTTTATTAAGACTAAAACCTTCAATAAGAGTTCCCATGTCCCAAATCTATGTAGCTAGCATAGTTTATTAAGGTTCACCCACTAGTTGAGGCTTATACCTTCATTTTAATAGATATCAAATAATGGATCAACGTTAGTTACATCCATTATCATTGGTATGATATCATAGCAATCTGTAACACCCCGAGTTTTGGTCCCTAAAAATTCCTTGATCTTTGAATATACTGTCCTCCCTATGACTCACCCTATGAGTTTGTAAGACCCCACAAAGTTCTCTTGTAGTCTGACCCTTAGAGCATGTCAAGTAAAGTGTAAGTCCGACTTTAAAAGATCGAGAAGTGATTTCCAAAGTGACAAATATTTAAAACTATGTAAAATTTCCCTAATATAGACTTTTTGTCATGTATAGAATTGAGTAAGCTTTCCGTTGATACCAAATTCACCCAAATCCAACGCTCGGCAAAGAGTTAGAGCAATTTTAGTAAGACAGTGTGCCAACTGGCACTTTAGCGCGGTGCAGAGCCAGCCAAAATGCCAATTGTCAAATTTCAGTGAGCCTCCGCGATTCCACCGCATCTCACCAAGGCTTAGCTTCCCAATTTTCCAATTTCCAGTAAGCTGGCGCGATTATGGCGCGTCGCGCTAGTATGTACACTCGGGATTTTTCCAGTTCTAGATTTTAATTCCAAGGGAAAAAAGGGTCTTTTCCCAACACCTATATATACTCTTTAACACGAGATTCAGTGCATTTACACCCAAATATTGTTGGTTTCTTTCAATTTTCTTCAAGAACAAGACCTAAGGTTTCTAATCCAAGACCCAAATCATCAAGGTTTCACCATGATCTTTTAATAATTACATAGAAAGCTTTGTTAGATGTTGATTCTTGGGTTCCTTCCACCCAAGAAGTTCAAGAATCCTTTCTAAATTCAAAGATGTTATATTTATGAGTTTTTATGATTTATGTGAATTGAAATTGAAGTTCATGTTATTATTGAGTTTTAATTCATAATTTAGAATACCAATTTCAAAAGTTGATTCTAGTATGTGATGAATTATATGATGTTCATGATAAACCCTCTTCAAGTAACATGATACTGATGTATTCATAATGATTAAGTATAGAATATGTGGTATAACCAAAGCATGCTCCCAATATGTTTGATAAAATGCTTATGTGAAGGAATTAGAGCCATTATAGCATGTTGACTAGAAATCCCCAAATTGTGTGTAAGTTCATGCATGCCAAGTATTTGTTGAAAAGCCTTAGTGAATTAATTATGACATGTTAGCATGAAATTCCCTAATTATGTGCTCTTCAATGCATGTAAAATGTCTGTTGTAAGACCTTGTTGAATGGAGTATGAGCCAGTAGCATGTCTTTCTATACTTTTACATGTTTATGATTTCCAAGTGCTTGAAGAGATACTTTAATGATTGTAATAGTGAATAAAAGTCCATGGTCATGATTATTTAAGATGATTATGTTTTACTTTTATGTTATCGAGTCCTGGGGGTATTTATGCCCGATAAATTAGTTGTTATCTAGAGCAATGTTAGTTTTCATGATAGTTTCAGTCAAGCCACAATTCTTAGAACTCAATCAGTTACAGTATTCAATACTCTCAGTCAGTTACAAAACGTAAGAAATCTCAGTATTCCAAGTTTCATTAGCATTCTAGCTTAAGTTCAGTACTTAGTTCAGATCTTAGTAGTATTCAAGAATTCAGTTCAGAACTCAGTAATATTCAAGTAATCAAATTTGAACTCAATATAATTCAGTAAGATAACGAGATCCAGTAGTATTATTTAGTCTTCGGAACCAAGTAAAATTAGCTTAACTCAGTTGATCAATATGATCAGTAATAGATTCAGCTCAGTCCAGTACAGTTTTAGAAAAAGAATTAGTTCAGAGTCTTTCAGTTGGGAGTAGGATTTAGCACCGAGCGAACCTAGGGATGGGGAATCTCCCGTTAGATAGGACTGAGATCCCTAGGAGTAATCCTTAAGTTCCAAAACTACGTAGCCAGCTTAGGTACGAGATATCAGCTATTAGATAGGACTGACATACTCAGGGATCACCCACTAGTATATTATATATATAGGACTGATCCTAGGGGTCACCCGCTAGATAGGACTGACTCCACAAGAAAGGTCTTTACCAGTGGCACAGTACTGACACCCTTCAAACAGGGGTTATAGGTTGGACCCCAACTTAGCGAGAAGGGGCATATCAGTTAGATGACTACTTCCCACAGTCTCAGTTTTAGAATCAGTCTCAGTAAAGGAACTTAGTTCAGTAGTACAGAGTAAGGATTGTTAGATACAGTCAATCATTATGATTATCCACAAACTCAGAGATCACCCGCTAGATAGGACTAGTCTCGGACTTAGTTAATCAGCTTCAGTACCATTAGACTTAGAGATCACCCACTAGATAGGACTAGTCTCGACCTTAGTTAATTAGTTTTAGTATCATTAGATTTAGAGATTACCCTCTAGATAGGACTGATCTCAGATTAAGTCAAATCATATTCATTATCAGCATATACAGAGATCATCCGCTAGATAAGACTGGTCTTAGATTCCATTAAGTACTCTCATTATTAGTAGATTCATAGATCACCCACTAGATAAGACTGATCTTAGACTTCAATCGAGCATTTCTATTATCATCAGTTTCAGAGATCACTTGCTGGATAGGACTGATCTCAACTTCAGTACTCAATTATCATTATCAAAAGATTTAGTTATTCAGTATCTCAATATTAGTAGTGGGTTCAGATGTCAATAAAGCTATATCTGAGTATCAGTGTTCATAGTCATGGTGATTTCAGTTATGGTTTGTGCATTCATGCATATGTCCTCATTCATTACGATTATGTTATTCAGGTAAGCTATGTTCATGCATAAGCCCTTCCATTTAGCCTTACCTCATCTAGCATACTAGTACATTCAAAGTACTAATGCACACTTTTCTCTTGCGCTATGATGTCGTATACCATAGGTTCAGAAGCTTGAGATCCAGAGCACCCTTAGTAGTCTAGACTCAGTCAGCAATAGTAGATGTAGCATTGAGTCCTCTTTATTTGAGGATGGTCCTTATTTTACTATGGAATTAGACTCAGTTTATTTTCAATAGACTGAGTTAGTTGGGGACATGTCCTATTAAATCCACAGTTCAAACAAGTTTAAAGGATTTTCAGACAGATGTATCAGTATTCAGTGTTCAGTTTTGAGTATTTTAGATGTTTTGAACCTTATGGAAAGTTTCTGATGTTTTCCACATTTATTATATTATATTATGCAGTTCTCAGGTATAGATAACAGTAGAGGGTTAGCTTGTACTCCTTCAGAATCATGAGTACTGTGTGGCATTTCGATTCAAGAAAATCAGGGCGTTACAGAGTTGTAGGGTGTCTTAATAAGTTATATAACCTAAATCGTAGGGTGTACAGTTAGTTTTTCCTATGTTAATTCCTTGGGGAAAACTTGAGGTTACAAGTCGTCAAGACTCTTTACAAGTCATAGTCTTGACAATCATAGGGAAACTAGTGTACTATTCTAAGTTCCTCTTGTAACTATGACTATTATGTTATAAGTTGTAATGTCTGAGTATGAGATGTATTGTATGAATCATAGCCAGAACAGTGTGGGTGCCTAAGCGAACTGTCCAGACTATGACTGCACTAAATGAGTCATAGGGTGATCCAATGATTCATAAGGTCATTCATGATGATTGGGCATCATTTTTAAGTTTTTACATTTCTCTCTTTTCTCACTTATACAGAAATACATAAAACTCCTTTGGGTTAATTATTTTTAACCCCTATAAATCATAAAAACTCTATAAAACTCTCTAAATTCTCCAACGTGAAGATACTTATGGTTTCTAAGAAGTTTATCAATCAGGTCTCTCAAGAGCAATTTCTTCTATAATTGTGCTCATTTCAGGCATGTAACTCTTCCAAAAAAGTTATTCTATTTAAAACATGTGTTTAAATGGTTACCCATGTGGTTTAATTATTGGTTTTTGCATATGGATTATGGGTTTTTGAATAATTATCAATTTTGTGATGTTTCAAGTTTACTTATGCATTGATTATGCTTTAAATGGTGACTTTGAACTAATTTGGTGAATGGGCATGTAAACTGAATAGGGAACATATTTTCCCCCATTTTTAACTGGTTAATGATTTGGAAGTGGTAATAACCTCAACCTATTCTTGTGAAATCAGCTTTGAACATGAAAATATGCACATTGAAAAGTATTTTGAATCCTTGCATAGTGTAATAGAGTAACGGAACATGAATTGAATTTTAAAGAGGGCTTAATGTCCATGGTTTGAATCCCACTTGGCTAAATGATTGGTTCCTACATGGAACTTTGGATTCCCATTGGCTAGTTGGGTTTGAGTCCCACTTAGCTATATAGTTTGGTTCCTATGTAGAACTTTTGAGTCTTATTAACTAACTAGGTTAGAGTCCTATTGGAAAGTTGATTGAATTGGCAAAGTTACATTTGCTTTAAAGCTATAGTCAGCACGACGATACCACTTGATAAGGCCTTAATGAATGACTCCTAATTTGATGATTCGGGATATGTGAAAAGTGTTTTAATTGGGATTTAATGAGGGTTGTGTAGCTGTGCCGTGAAAGTGAAGGTTCCAAGCACCATCAATGGAAACTCTAATTGCCAATGCGAGGATATAAATAATCGGTTCATATTTCCCATATTGTATGGCTGAGCCCTTTATTAACTATTGATATATGTTAGGAGGTCTGAGTACCCTATAGTACATATCCATTTGTGATTAATGTCTGTTACATGAGACCAAACACACTGAGGCCCTTTCAGCTAGGG
The DNA here is from genome assembly GCA_030864225.1 of Capsicum baccatum var. pendulum. NCBI lineage: Eukaryota > Viridiplantae > Streptophyta > Magnoliopsida > Solanales > Solanaceae > Capsicum > Capsicum baccatum. The sequence continues at coordinate 157,983,057 of CM061561.1, read as the reverse complement.
TAGATCTGAACCCATATAGCCTGTGGCTTATTATGGCAGTTATGCTAAACAGTCTAGGTTAAGGATTTTAAAGTGCATGCTAAGACTTGTACCTTATCCTTGAATTTGATATATAGGTATATGCATTTGATCAAGTTCATTAGATTTTGATGAATTGTTAAATTGTTAATCAATGTGTTATTTTACCCCTTTCCCCTAAGTTACATGCTAATGCTCAATCCACTAATTATCTCTATATATTGTATCCCTATGCAATCCAGGCATCGGAGGAAATTCTACTTTTCCTACATAGTGTTAGGTGGGTTGGTTCAGTTTGTTAGTCGTCTGTGATAAAGTGGTGAGCTTCCATTCTCTAGGAGACTTGATCATTCCATCGGTCACTTTCAGAAACAAGAATTAAAGATTTTACCTTAATATTATCATTATCTTTGTCAAGGTCAGGGGCATTTTCCAACTTAGATTATTTTCATCTTAGTAGAGTCTTTGTAGATATTACTATTTATTGATGGAGACACTCTTAAACATCTTTAAGTTTATTACCTTTTTATCTTGTTATATGCTAAGATTTCAGCCAATTCAAGTTCCTTGAGGCTCCAATCATGGATAGGCCCTTGTTTGGGTTATGACAAAATGGTATCAAGTCCTAGGATTGATGTCTATGGGTGTCCACAAAGTTTTTTCATGTAGAGTCTCTTTTTTGAATGTGTAGCATACCACACGTATAAGAGAGAGGCTAAGAAGCAATTAAGAATGTTTCCTTTTTGTTGTGATCTATTTTTCAGGATATTGAGTATATGGTATTAAACCTCCTCAAATATATTTTTGTTTGCATTTCAGATCATGACTCCCCGAAGATCTGATGCTCATGGAAACTACTTTATTACACTTACGGATAATGTCTATTGAACCCATCCTACTTATGGAGTTTAGACCTAGACTAGGGCCCTTGCTCCTGTTGGCTTTCATTAGGTTCCCCCAAATTCCACAAGTCCCCCCAAGGCTCTTTAGGGTAATGTGACATATGTTGTGTTCCTTTAATTAATTTATTTGATTACTTAGTTTGTGGCCTCTCAGTGTCTCCAGTATGATCTTGAGGATGTTATTGCTCCTTATTTGAAGGCCACTAGAGTCTAGCAGTTCATGCGACTCAAATCCCCGATTTTCACTTATTCTAAGGTTGAGGAAGATCTATAAGGTTTCATTGATGATATGGAAAAGATTTTCTAAGTAATGCATCCTTCTGACTCTAAAGTTATGTTGTTAGACATATATTAGTTAAACAATATGACATATCAGTGGTATGAGGATTGGGATCAGTCAAGAGGTGATGATGCTGATGTAGACTTGTGGGATCACTTTTTGAGAGACTTTCTTGACCAATTCTTTCCTGTTGATTTGACAAAAGCAAAGGCCGAGGATTTTTTGAATTTGAGGTAGGTCAGGATGACTATTATAGAGTATGCCTTGGGGCCAGAATTTCCAACCCTTATCAATCATAAACAATTTCTCAAACTCTTTAAATTTTCCAAGGTCAAGATACTTAGTGTTTCCAAGAAGTTAATCAATTAGGTCTTTCAAGAGTAAATTTATTTCTTAATCATGATCCTTTTAGGCATATATCTCTTCCCCAAAAGTTATTTTGTTAAGAACATATGTTTAAATGGTTACCCATGTGGTATAATTTTTGGTTTTTGGATATGGGTATGTGATGTTTCATGTTTACTTATACATTGATTATGCTTTAAATAGTGGCTTTGAACCAATTGGGTGCATGGGTGTGCGAATTGAGCAGGAAATATGTTTTCCACCAATTTTAATAGGCTAATGATTTCAAAGTGTTAATAACCTCAAGCTAATCTTGTGAAATCAGCTTTGAACATGAAAATATGCATATTGAAAAGTATTTATAGACCTTTCATAGTGTAAAAGAGTGATGGAACTTGAATTGACTTTTAAATAGGGCTTAATAGCCATGGATTGAATTTGAATTGAAAATTTCAGAGTCCTAATTGTAGAGGGGTTAGAGTTCCGCTTGGCTAGATGAGTGGTTCCTACATTGAACTCTGGATTCCTATTGGATTGTTCGGTTAAATTCTTGCTTGCCTACATGGTTTGGTTCCTATGCAGAACTTTGAAGTCTTTTTGGCTTACTAGGTGAGTCCCATTACCTAGTTGATTAAATTGGCAAAGTGACATGTGCTTGCAAGCTATAGTTGGTAAGATGATACCACTTAATAATGCCTTAATGAATGACTCCCATTTTAATTATTTGTGATGTATGAAAAGTCTTTTAATTGGCTTTAATGAGTATTGTGTAGTTGTGCTATGAATGTGGAGTTCCCAAGGGACCATTATTGAAAACCGTAATTGCCGACATAGGGGTTTAAATGATTGGGTTGTTCGAGTCCCCTATATAATATGATTGAGTGCTAATCATTCTTAATATATATCAAGAGATTTGAGTCCCCCATAATATATATGTATAAGTGATTGATCTCTGGTTCATGCGGCCCCATTCACTAGGGCCCTTTCATCTACGGGAGAGCTGGACCCATATAGCACGTGGATGCTTTATTATGATGGTTATGCTACACATTCCAGGTTAATGATTTTGAGGCTTATTCTAAACCTTGTACCCTATCTCGAAATTCAATATATATGTATATGCATGTGATCGTGTGCATTAGATTTTGATAAAGTGTTAAACTATTAATCATGACCTTATTTTACCCCTTACCCCTGAGGTACATAATAGTGGTCAACCCACTAATCGTATACAAACGTTTTACCCCTACGTGATACAGGAACTGTAGGAAATTCTACTTTTCCTACATAGTTTTAGGTGGATCGACTCAGTTCTTTGATTATTTGTGTTGATGAGACGAGCATACATTCTCCGGAAGACTTGATCATTCCATCATTTTGCTTTCATGAAATAGAATTAAAGAGTTCACCTTAACATTATCATTGTCATTGTCAGGGTCAGGGGCATGTCATGACTAAGATTATTTTCACCTTAGTAGAGGCTTTGTGGATATTACTGTTGATTGGGTCTTGATGTAGAAACTCTTAGATGTCTTTGGGGTTATTAATTTTTAATTTTGATATATGTTTGAATTTCAGACACTGCTAGGAGTGTCATGTTTTTTTGTCTAGGGAAAAAGGGGTGTTCTCCGATCCTCGGTGGACTTGAGATACCCGTCACGGCCAGGCCCTAGTTCGGGTTGTGACACCATCCAAGTTCCGTATAGAGGGAGGACTCAAATATTCTCATAAGATCTATTTTGTAATGCAAAGTCTAACTATACATTTTCATTCTTTACTTTATTTTACTTGAGTCTCTAGTTTCAAAACAATCTATAGTTTAATTTTAAATTCACAACTTTAGAGTCATGTACATATTTGTGTCTTACTTATTTTCCTTAGATATTAGAAAAAATAATGTGTCAAGTCTTTCTCATAGAGTTTTAGCAAAAATACCTCAAGTCCTTATTATAAAAAAATGTCAAAAATATGTCAACTCAAAGTCTTTACCATTTACTTTGTTTCTTTCTTGTCCATGTAAATCCTTAGAAAAATAAATTTGTCTCCTACTCTCATTAAACCTTTTCCGATAATTATGACTACCTCTATGAAATAGTTGTGTCACCACCAGAAAAAAAAAATATCATCCACATATCAACCACTTTTTAACCCATACTCTGCCATGGTAAACAAAACGTGCAATTCGTGGCTACAAATCCATTCATTAGTTCAATAAAATTGAAAGAGAATTAAAGAATACATTTTTGCATTAACAGAAAACCAACATCTTATTCTAGAGACTAAAGAGGATCAATTCATGACTCTAAGGATATCGAAGGAATTTTCATTATAGTTGAAAAGCCAAGTCTTTACCCATACCCATTTTAGGGTTGTTAATGTTGCACTGACGTATATGAAAAAAAAGGTTAGCCAGCAGTGGTGCATCTTTCCCTTCTTGATACTATATACACAAGTACCAATATGTAAACTTAGGTATGTCAGATATTCCACTAAACATTAGGACCATCTTTAATATTGTATTTCCAAACTTTAATATGTCCTCAAATCCATATCTGACGGTGGCGTTGAGGATCCAGGTTCAAACTATTAGAGCTCCACAAGCATAAAATGTTATTTGTCAACTCTTCACTACCAAATAGGTTTGAAAGTCCAGAAATATGCTATGGACCTATCTCATCCTAGAGGTGAAATTTTTTTGTTCGTAAACATAGATGCCACCAAAAAAGCCACCCAGTCCACCCAGATACCAAGGAAAATATCCAAAGAAGAATTTGTCAAAGTATTTCCAGACTCGCGGTCCAAAAATTATGAGAAATTGAGATACCATATTCAACCTCTCCAGTCCACTAAACCCACTTTTACAAAAAAACGTGATAGCACAGTAACTATAATTTGAATGAAGTGTTACCTAAGGAATGGATACTCTGGGTCATAAAATTTATCCATGTTTGACCATCTCCAATGAAGTGTGTGCTCGTATTTTACTCAATTATGGTCCAGTAAATTTGTCCTTATCTTCCTTACCAACTAGTGTATCCCTCAGCTAGTGGATATCCATATCCTAGGCCTTGGTCTCATACTCTACATTGAATACTTCTATCACCTTTAGAACCTCATTATTTATAATATTATCAATAGCAATGTTCAATAAAAAAAATTAGAGATTATGGTAGGAGTCATTCTATTGCATAGTTGGGAAAATAACATAGAACTCCCTAACCCAGCCTGAGACCATATCTCGAGGAACCTTAAGCAATGATATCCATCCAAAATCTTGTATAATGTTGTAGAACCCAGGTTCAATCTCTTCCACACCTATCACAAGGAACCCCTTCTTGTAGTAGTATCTCATACATCAATAATCTTGACATCTATCCCAAAAGTTTTTATCAAGGAATATATAAAAATGAGAGGGAGTGTTATCTTAATTTACATCCATGCAGTTAGTAATCCTACAAAATCATGCAAAAAGTGAGTTAAGATCCATAGTGGGATTAAAATAATTGCAAAGTTTCAAAAAAAATAATTTCACGATAGTTATGGAGGCTACAATATGTCTCCCACTATAGTGGCATGTATCCTGCTACTATGAGACTGCTCAATTCATGCCTCAATTGTGAATTTCACAGAAAAAAGTTCATTTTTGACATTTTAAACATAGATCAGGGTTGGGGATGTTTCATGGGACTATTATATACTAAAATCTAGGTGTTAAAACCCCTATAAAAGTCCCAATTGTTCAAAAAAAATTTAAAAATAACCCTTAACACTCTACTCTTATTCAATCCCCCATGAATGTTGTAAATCTTGTGACTAGAATCCTATAGGGTCATTAAAATGTATGAGTAGAAACCGTGTTTTTGAAATTTGTTTAAATTCAAGAAATTCATCAATTTGTAAAAACAAAAGCCAAAATGTCCATGTTTTCTACAATATAATGTGCAAAATGGCTATATTTTGAGTAAATGGTCAAGGAGGAGAAGTTAGAACAAATTTTACCAATATTCTAGCATTTAGAACAAGTTGATCGGAGAGTAGAGGGGAGTTCTTTAGTGTGAAATTTTTGTGACACATTTTCTCAGGTCATGATGAAACCTACTATAACCCACCAGAAGGTAAGTCATCCTGTATTCCGGAACTACTAGTAATGGAATACCAAAAGATATGAAGGAAAATGTAGAATAAATAACATAAAAGGCTAAAATATGTAAAACTGTCCCAAATCCTCATCGAATCTATAAAAGAGCTTCTAATGTTATACGACCAAAAAATGAAATACTAGAAGAATATACTGATACAACCTATCTTTTAATACAACATATAGACTAGTCTAGAACATACGAGGGAGATTAGTAATATTTTGAATGCTAGGACATCACCCTATGTCCCTAAATTGTAGCTATTTTACATGACACACACAACAATGACGAGAAGCCATATTGTGATTTATAGGCTTCAGAACAATAGTATGAGTACCAAACATGTGGTACCTAGTGGGAAACTATCGACTGAGCTCAAAGATAATGTAAGTATAAATAACATGTAAGAAGGAATGTAAACAACACCCAAATACCCAGCTAAGTACATAATAAAGATAATGACACAATTAGAATAAACTATCCTATTCATATTGAAGAAACTAAAATAATAAGGCTAAAGAGGTAATAAGGATGAATTATCCAATTCTAGCCATAGTGGGATCCGAAGCACTATATTGTATATCACTATCTATTATACGAATAAAGAATGGAAGAATGATGTATAAATATGTATACAAGGCTAATAAATTGATATACATTATGAATAAATGAGAGAAAGCATATATGGTAATACCATAACTACTATTGATTGATATATGTACATAAGCATGGTTAACTAAGGTAAAAATTAAGTAGTCTCACTATCATCTCAAGTCCTCCTAATCATAGTATAGACTAGTTCCAACATAATTAGGGTCTTTCATCGATACATCTAAAAGGGAGATAATTACCCATAATAAAGCAACCATAAAGAAAAAGAATCAGAATTATACCTTAAATTTTAATATCAGTCCCATAATCAACATGTCACCAACTAACCATAATAATAACAATAACAATATAAAGTAAAATGACTAGCCCAAAAAAATAATTCCTAAATTGAGCCCACTGTCACTACCCAATTTCTCAAGTCATGATGGACCCTACTCTAACCCACCTGTAGGTAAACCAATTTCATAGTCCAAAACTGTAAGTAATGGACTACCTAAATAATGAAGGAATAAATGTGGAATGGATATAATGAAAGACTAACATACATGTGATAATCCCAAAACTCAGTAGAAATAGTACAAGAGCTTCTAATGTAATTAGGATACAAATAAGGTACTAAATGAATATATAGATACAACAACCTTTGAATTCAACACAAAGACTAGTCTAGTAAATAAGAGGTAGAAAAATAAAACTCCAAATGTCAAGAGCTCACTCTATGCCTCCAAACCATGGATTCTCCACACGATGTACACAAAAATAGAGATAACTCATACTATGATCTATAACCTTTAAGTGTAATATTGATGTGGCTTGGAAACATGACACTTTTAATTCTTAAAACTATGAATTTATTCATGAACTTAAGGTGTTTTGTTGTATATGATACACTTTGGTATGAATTGTAGGTAAAATAGTTCTATAACGATGTTTAAATAAGAAAAAAAGAAAAAAAGTTGAAAAAAAAACAACTTTGATCAGTATAGGAGTTAGTATCTGAGTTGTAACAAATCAATACTACTCGTACACTCGTAGGAATAACAAAACTAAAAGCCAAACTGAGGAGCCAAGTATAAGAAAGATACGATTCAAGTACCCCAGTCGTAAGCCGGGGTTTAAGTCGAATGTGAAAGTCGTGCGCATAATAGAAACTGAGCTACTATCTAGGAGTTAAAGTGTAAAAGTTATACATGTCAGAAGTCTGAGTATCAATCATATAGGTATGTCATATAAAAAACAATGTTCCAGACTTAGAAAGGAAGAAGTCCTAGGTGAATACGGATGAAGTACACGAGTCATCCACTCAGGTAGAACTTGTAAGATAAAGTTGTATGCAGAATAGAGAGTTGAAGCCTTGGGATGATCAGATACTGGAATAGATACGAAAAGGCAGATTACAACTCATAAGTTAAGGATACGAGTGAATATCGAGTCGTACTGAGTGTGGAATTAACTTTACCTTTCTAATTTTTAATAGAGTTTTTATATTATTTTGAGATACTATAAATACCATAGGGTTTATCTTTTATTAGATTACACATTGTGGCATTATTTTATGCACTATTCTACACTATTACTCATTGCTACATTATTTCTTGAGAATTTAGGTTTTTATTCAATTAAAGACTTTGGAGTTTATTCATCTTATTCTTGTGCAACTGATTTTATGTGTTCTTCTATGATAATCGTGGTTTCTTTCACAAACATGAGTGGCTAATCTCCTTAGGGCTATGGGAACCCAGGCGAATTAAGTATATTGAGGAAGCGAGAGACTAATTTTTTCTAGGGTTTCTACATGTATCTTAATTCTTCTTCACAATAATTATACTCATAGAACCTGCAGACAATTGAGGTTTTCTATATTTGCATCCATTCAATAACCAAGAAGTTTGTGATAAGGAAAAGAAGATTAAGACAGTGACTTGAGATACGATAACCAAGCATCCCATCTGATCACTTGATTCTACCCCAAAAAGTGTAATAGAGTCTATAGCAAGGGGAAACAAGGTAACACCTTAATATGATAACCAAGTAAAAAGGGTGAAATTTATCTTCTAACTTACCTGACAGTTGATAATCCTTATTCTATAGGCTTTTCATGTAGAACAATAGAATAATTGGGTAGATCATGAGAAATTTACACAGTTGAGAATCCAGGGGGAACACAGACATAGAATTTATCTAAGATTTATTACTACTCAAAATCACTCAAGAATTGGTTACTATTTGTAGTTGATAACAAATTCCCCATATTTACTTTCCTGTACTGCTCATGGATTACATCAAGGTAAGTAACTACTCAAAGTTTCCCTATGGAGTCACCCCAACCATGTTGGGTTACTATATTTGCGATCAACCGCATTATACTTCTAGTTGAAGTATAGTTTTGATAAGACCCCACAAAATCCTAAGCTCAACTCAGACTTTAAAGCTTCTTAAGGGGTCCAAGACTTAGAAAATTCTGGCTAAGTATTAATACTTAGTGTTATTTTGGCCTTTGTAAGTTAGAAACTCTATTTCACGACTCGTATGACCTTAAAGTATCCATATTTAGATTGATTCATAATCAGGAATGTCAGTAGGTGTTTCTAGATGAGTTTTGGATTTTTCAGTCACCGTTTGAAACATGTTTGAGAATCCAAAATAGTGTATCAATGCGATATCGGTGTGGCACGTCAGTTGTCGCATCGATCAATATTTTCCTTGGCTTCCAGTGAAAATTTCCAATGAAACAACATGGACTCTACGTAATGCGTTATCTATCGCATCAATGCAAATGACACGGCGTTGGCCTGCACATCGATGGTACAATTTTTAGTCATTAAAAAGCTACATCTTTGGGAGTAATTAGGTCTTTTTCCCACATCTTTCAGCCACCATAACATGATATTTAGCCCTCAATTAGAAAATTATATTCATTATTTCTCAAAATACTCAAGAACAAAAACCCAAGGAGATTAAATTTCAAATTCAAGGCTCAATATTCCACCATTAATCTTCAAAAATTTAGGAACCAAGGTATGTCAAGTGTTCATCCAAAGGTTCCTTCCACCCTTGGAGTCAAAGAAACTTTTTTAAACTTCAAGTAATTTGATTTCATGCTTTCCATGATTTGGATTCAAGTGTATTCATGATTATAATATTGATTGGATTTTTATTCCATTATTAAGTGCAAGATTTATGTAAAAACAACTGTTATGTAAGTAGTATCATGTGAATTCAAGTTAAAGCCTTGAAATTGTGATATTCATACATTGATTTGTACTATATGCATATACAATGCCTTTCAAGTGTTTGATGAGTTGTTCATGAGATTTAACTAATGAAATTATATTATGTTAGCATGTATTCAAGTTCATGTCCTGCAAGTATTTTCTGGAATGTCTAAATTAATGAATGATAATCAAGTAGTTTTTTATCCTATTTCAAGATTGAGCCACATCTTATAACTTGTGATATCTAGTCTTAAAGGTATTTAATACCTGATAAATTATTTGATTACCTAGAGCAATGGTTAGTATAAGGATAGTATCAGTCATGTCACGATCAGTAGTACTCTCAGTCAACTACAGAACTAAAAAAACTTAGTAGACTTAGTATCAGTCCAGTTCAGTTTAGTATTCAGTTCAAATATCAGTAAATTAAGTCTGTTACTAGAATTCAGTAGTATCCCATCAGTTAATGGAGCTTAGTGAACTCAATTCTATTCAATTAGATAGTATAATCAGTAACAGTTCAATCAAGCCTAGTATGAATTAGGAATCAGTTCAGTGTCTATTCAGTTGTGAGTAGGATTCTGCACCGAGAGTGCCTAGGGATGTGGGGCTCTCCCGTTAGCTAGGAATGGGTCCCTAGAACAAATCCCTAAGTTCCAAAACTATATAGCCAGTGTAGGTTATGAGATGTCTCATATTAGATAGGACTAATATACTGAGGGATCACCTGCTAGTTAAGACTGATCTCAGGGGTCATCCGCTAAACTAGGACTGACACCACATTGAGTTGTCTTTACCAGTGGCATGGTACTAACACCCATCCAATTGGGGTTATAGGTTGGACCCGTATTTATTCAGAAAGGGGCATGTCAGTTAGATGATTACCTCCCACAATCTCAGTTTTAGATTTAGTCTCAGTACAGAACTCAGTTCAATTTTATAGATTCATGACTGTCAGACACAGTCACTCAGTTCAGTACAGAACTCGGTATAGTTCCACAGGGTCAAGACTGTCAGATATAGTCACTCATTTATTAGCTTTACAGTATCAGTAAACTTAGATATCAGTAAATCAGTAATTCATAACTCATTATCCAGTGTTATCACAATATCATTTGTAGTTTATACATCCACGCATGTACTTTTATTCAGTTATATTCATGTCATTCAGTCAGTATTATTCATGCATATGAATCCATGCACTTCTACCTACCTGACTTTGCATACCATTACATTAAAAGTAGTGACACATACTTTTCTCTTTCCCTATGATGTTTTATATGATCGATTTAGATGTGTGGGCTCTTGATCATACTTAGCAGTTCAGATATTTAGCTGACAGAGTTAGTGGTGAGTCCTCTTAGTTTGAGAAAGTGATGATTATTTTAGTAGTTCAGCTTATTTTAGTAGTTCGGAGTTAGTTGGGGACTTGTCTCATCAACTCCATATCTCAGACAGTTTACAGGATTTTTTAGACTAAAGTATTTTTAGACAGATATTTTAGCTTTTGTATTATCATACCATATTCAGTTTTATTACAATATTGAACCTTATGGCCTCTTTTTTGCCTTGTTTACGTATATTACTGTATTATCATTCAGTTAATATAGTAGGTACCAGTAATGGGATAGTTTATGGTCCTTTAGGATTATGACCATCGTGTAGCATCCGGGGTATAGACTCGGGGCATTAAAAATTTGGCATTAGAGCCTAAAGTTCAATAGAGCCCTAGAAAGTCTAAAAGCCATATCTAGTAGAGTCTTGTGCATGGGTGTGTAGTGCATCACACTTATGGATAGAAGGCTACAAGATGTTTTAGGATAAGTTTCCCTTCTTTCAGTATTCATGTCGTGCAAGTGATCATGAGCTCAAGATAAATTCTTAGTCTAATCTTTTTATTCCTTTTGGTCATAGAACATACCTCCCAAAAAGACTTACGGAAGGAGAATTGGAAATCTGTCAGCACCTCAGCCCATTCAGGAAGATCCCCTGGACGTGAATATCTCTCATGCAAAATTCAGAGCTGCATTCACTACTCTAGCCAATTTAGTACCAACTCAAAATGAGCAGGCAATTTTTGTTCAGGATAACCTAGTGGTCAATACTGTTATAGCCAGGATTCGAGACTTCACCCGAATGAATTTTCTCTATTCTCAGGATCTAGGCCAGAAGAGGATCCACAGGAGTTCCTCGATTAGGTTCAAAAAGTTACAAATATCATGGGAGTAACTTTTAGCGAGAGTGCTTAGTTATCTGTCTATCAGCTACAAGATGTAGCTCATACGTGGTTTAAGTAGTGGAAGGTAGACAAGGGCACAAATATAGGGCCCATAGAATGAGAAGAGTTTGCTATTGCTTTTCTAGATAGATTCTTTCCCTTAGAGCTGAGAGAACCCAAGGTGTTGGAGTTCATTAATCTCAGGTAAGGTAGTATGAATCTAAAAGAGCATTCCCTAAAGTTTATTCAGTTAGCCAGGTATGCTCCCCATTTAGTAGCAGATAATAGGTACAAAATAAGCAAGTTTGTGGCTGGGGTGTCAGATAGTATAGTTAAGGAGTGAAGAACAGCGATGCTAATTAAGGAGATACACATATCAAGGCTTATGGTCCATGCTTAACAAATTGAGGAGCAGAAGCTTAAGAAAAAGGAGAGAGAGAACAAGACAGCTAGAATAGGTAGTTTTAATTTAAGTTAGCCTAAGTTAGAACGCGGTAACCATTCCTAATTTTATCAAAAATCTTTAGTTCCAGCTCAATCCTCAGCTAGTGGGCCAGTACCAAAGTTTAGGAATGACAGTCATGATGGGGCACCAGGCTAAAAAACCCAGGGTAGTGTAAGCATTGGTTGTACCCATCCTCTATACAAAGAATATGGTAGAAATCACCTAGGTATGTATAGAGCAGGCAGCGATGTGTGTTTTGGATATGGTAAGCCATACTATAGGATGTGGAAGTATAGAGTCATAGCTTAGAGAGGAAAAGATTTACGCCAATAGGGTTAATATAATCGTTCTTCAGACCTTAATCCGATTGCCCAAATCAGCAGGGTGCCACTTCCAGTTTCACAGTGGGCAATGGCCAAATAGGCTCTAGGCACATCAGCCCAGATGAAATCAGTAAAATTCTCCTGATACGATCACTGGTACATTACAGATCTCCCATTTACATGGTTTATCTTATTAGATCCAGAAGCTTCTTTTTATTTTGTAACTCTTTGCATATAAATCAACTTTAAAGTAATACCAGAAACATTAATAGAACCTTTCTCAGTCTCCACCCTAGTGGGTTAGTCTATCATAGACTGGCAGGTATACAGGAACTATCTAATTTTGATATCTCAGAAAGTTAGGCCTTCAAATTTTAGTAGTAATGTTAGCGTGTTTAGAAAAGTTGTGGGAGAGGTTAATGTCCAAACCATCTTTAACTTAGTGCACAATTTTGTACTTCAGTTATCATGATGCCTACTCATGCCTTACATGTCATCTTTATGATCATATCCCATATTCGTGCATGTTAACAGAAATCATGTACGCTTACAGTTCTCAGTATAAGGAATTCCAGTTCACTAGGTGTTGTAAATCACGTTCCATGAATGTAGAAACTCTAAAATCAGGTCATGCAACTCATGTCATGATTTACAGTATGCTCAATTCCTATGACTTATGCTATACTCCTAATTATCAGCTAAATTCAGATTTTGTCTTGTAAATCCTTAATTTAGATTTCTCAATAAAATCTAGGATATTTATGTGTAAGTGGCTAAATGCATTTTGGAGATTTTAGTAGGCTTGAATATAGTGAAAGAATTTAGTCTAGATCAGACCTCAATAGGTAGAGTTATCAAAACCCAATATTTAGTTCCAGTACAGTCTCAGTTGCAGTCTTAGTTGCAGTCCTAATTATAGTCTCAGATACAGTCTCAATTACCGTCTTAGTTACAATCCTAGTCCTAGTCCCTGTCTAGTAATCTGATCAGTAACTTAGTCTAGTTTCAGATTTGTTTGACCATAGCGTACAATTAACAGTTATTCAGTTATCAGTATTTTAGTACCTTAGTTTAAAGACTATTTCAGAATTATGATATATGATTGGTATTGCATTCTCAAATAATATAGTTTTCATGAATTCAAGCTCAGTTATCTCCTGTTACATAGTTAGTCCTTGCCTCATATGAATAATACTCTACAGATTTAGTCCAGTTATTTAGACTAAGTACAGTTCTATCTTATACGCCTAGTATTCAACTATCAGACATTTAATTAATCAGATAAGTTAGTATGTTTATGCGCTCATGCTCAACACCCATATGAATATTTTTAGTAGTCTTAGGTGATGTGTTGTACTAAGGTGGAGAGTATAGTTAATAGAGTATTCAAAGGATATGTCTAAGCTTGAAAATTTATAGTTATAGTAAATAAGGCTTAGTCCCTTCATCTGAGATGATGTTTCGTAGGCCCCGACTAATATTACAAAATTTTAGTCAGGATGTGATTTTCTTATTCAGCTATTTTTTTCAGCCATACCAAGACTTCTTGCTCCCTAAATCCACTAGAACTTTATAGAAAGAGTGTCAAAGGAAGGCTCCAGTCAAATATAATTTTTCAGCATAAGTTAGTCCTCAAAACCAGCAATTCAGTTTAATAGTTAGGCGGAGAATATTCTTATGGTTGGGTTACCCATCCTTCCATTTAGTCGCACTATCTGAAGTCTCATAAATGTAACTATTCCAAGATCAAGCAACCATATGGTTGCGAGTTCAGCTCAATTTGGGTATCATACCACAGTTTCGGATCCCAGATATTCAGTCAGGACTTAGTTTAGAAGTGGCCTATGCATCATTCCAGCTTTTCCTCAGTCTCTCAGCCAAGTCAGCATTCTTGAAGGGACATAATGTCCTAAGGGGGAGATGCACCATAACCCCCATGCTTTTATGTCCTATACCTCCCAGTTTCTCTTCACGTCACAGATCAAGTTTTGAATAATGGGTACATGAGTAGACCCTCAAGTTTGAATCTCGATCGTAAGCCATCTATTCAGGGGCTCATTTTAGTTCATGATATTCAGTTCATGTATCCTGTTTCAGTCTCAATAATGTTCTCATATTTCTGTTTATACATATTTAGTAAATGATCTCAGGTTTATCAGCATTCTCAACTTAAGGTAACAATCTTCCTTAGACTAGCTTAGTCCATGTTCAGTTGTAGTTATAAACTTGGCATCCAATACGTGGCATATTTAATCATGCATTCACGAATCAGTTCAGTTATGTACTCATGCATCAGACATGTATGTCCAATATATAAGCCTAGCTTATCAGTAATCCCAGTCAGGCATTCATGAATCATGTTCAACTATGTACTCATGCATCAAATATATATGTTCGGTATGATAATTCAATATATTAGTAATTTCAGTCATGAAATCATTCTTCAATTATGCATGTCTAGTGTCTAAATCCATTCTATCAGTATTCTCATTTTAATTAGTCTCATTCAAGGATAAATGTTCCCAAGAGGAAGATATTGTAAGACCCCACAAAATCCTAAGCTCAACTCAGTCTTTAAAGCTTGCTAAGGGGTCCCGAACTTGGAAAATTCTAGCTAAGTATTCAGACTTAGTGTTATTTTTGCCTTTTTTAGTTGGAAACTCTATTTCACGACTCTTATGACCTTAAAGTATCGATCTTTAGATTCATTCATGGTGAGGAATGTTAGTAGGTGTTCCTGGACGAGTTTTGGATTTTTTTGTACCTTGCTTGAACCACGTTTGGGAATCCAAAATAGTGCATCGATGCAATCTCAGCGCGGTGCATCGATCAATATTTCCTTGGCTCCTAGTGGAAATTTCTAGTGAACCAACGTGGACTCGATACGGCATGTCGGTCTTCGCATTGATGGATCAATTCTTAGTCATTAAAAAGCTGCATCTTTGAGGGTAATTGGGTCTTTTACCCACATCCTTCAACCCCCATAACATAAGATTTAGCCCTTAATTAGAAAATTATATTCATTTTTTCTCAAAACACTCAAGAACAAAAACCCTAGGAGATTAAATTCAAAATTCAAGACTCAAGATTCCAGTATTAATCTTTAAGAATTTAGCAATCAAGGTATGTCAAGTGTTCATCCGAGGGTTACTTCCACCCTTGGAGTCCAAAAAACTTTTTTAAACTTCAAGTAAGTTGATTTCATGCTTTCCATGATTTGGATTCAAGTGTATTCATGATTATAATAATGATTGGATTTCCATTCCATCATTAAGTGTAAGCTTTATGTGAAAACAATTGTTATGTATGTAGTATCATGTGAATTCAACTTAAAGCCTTGAAATTGTGATGTTCAAGCATTGATTTGTACTATGTGCAGATACAATGCCTTCCAAGTGTTTGATGAGTTGTTCATGAGAATTAAATAATGAAATTATATCATGTTAAGATGTATTCAAGTTCATGTCATGCAAGTGTTTCTAGAATATCCAAATGAATTAATGATGATCAAGTAGTTATTTATCCTATTTAAAGATTTAGCCATATCTTATAATTTATTCTATCGAGTCCTAAGGTATTTAATACCTGACAATTTAGCTGATTACCTAGAGCCATGGTCAATCTCGGGATAGTATCAGTTATGTCACAATTAGTAGTACTCTCAGTTAGTTACAAAACTCGAGAAAAACTCAATAGTCTCAGTATCAGTCCAGTTTAGTTCATTATTCAATTCAGACATTAGTAAATTAAGTCTGTTAATACAATTTTGTAGTATTTCGTCAGTCAGCACTGCTCAATAAACTCATTTCTATTTAGTTAGACAGTAGAATCAGTAATAATTCAGTCAAGCCTAGTATGAATAAGGAATCAATGTAGTGTCTATTCAGTTGGGAGTAGGATTTAGCACCGAGCGAGCCTAGGGATGGGGGCTCACCCATTAGCTAGGACTGGTTCCCTTGTAGAAATGCCTAAGTATAAAACTACGTAGCCAGTGTAGGTAATGAAATGCCGCCCATTAGATAGGACTGACATACTAAGGGATCACCCGCTAGTTAGGACTAATCTTAGGTCTCACCTGCCCTTTCAAACTGGGATTATAGGTTGGACCCCAATCTATTCAAAAAGGGGCATGTCGGTTAGATGATTACATCCTATAGTCTTAGTTTCAGATTCATTCTCAGTATAGAACTCAGTTCAATTCTACAAATTCAAGACTATCAGACATAGTCACTCAGTTTAGTATGGAACTCAATATACTTACACAGGGTCAAGACTGTCAGATGTAGTCACTCAGTTATTAGCATCAGAGTATCAGTATACTCAGATATCAGTAAATTAGTAATTCAGAATTTAGTATCCAGTGTTAGCACGATCTCAGTTGCAGTTTACGCATTCACTCATGTAATCTTATTCATTTATATTCATGTCATTCAGTTAGTATTTTTCATGCATATGAAACCATGCACATCAACCTACCTTACTTTTCATATACTTTTCTCTTACGCTATGATATTTTATATCATAGGTTCAGACGCGCGGGCTCCTAATCATACTTAACAGCTCAGATATTCAGCTAACAGAGTTAGTGGTAAATCCTCTTAGTTAGAGGACATGATGATTATCTTAGTAGTTCAGCTTATTTCAGTAGTTTGGAGTTAGTTGGGGACTTGTTGCTTCAACTCCATATCTCAGACAATTTTGAGGCTTTTTTAAAGTAGAGTATTTTCAGACAGATGTTCCAATTTTGGTATTGTTATACTGTATTTAGTTTTATTAAAGTATTGAATCTTATGGCATGTTTTTTACCTAATTTCTACATATTATAGTATTATCATTTAGTTAATGCAGTAGGTACCAGTTATGGGTTAGCTTGTGGTCCTTTGGGATTGTAAGCACCATTTAGCATCCGAGTACAGACTCGAGGCGTACAGTTTTGGGTGATATCAAATTTTGGTGCCATTACTAGGGAAGACAATTGATTAGTAAATTGTATTGGTGAATTTCATGGGTTTTTAATTTTTAATTCTTTCCTTGGCATACGTCGGTGTATGCCAAGTATGAGGAGTAGAGGCAATCCCTTACTCCCATTTGATCTAGATCCATGAAGAATCCTTCACACACCTAGAAAGATGTCATAATAAGTTTGTAATGGTATTCCAGACCCTGCAACTATGTACCTAATATGGTACTCTCGCATTCTCCATTAGATCCACAGAGGGGCCAATACTAAAAACCGCAGTTGCTGATACGGGGGTCTAAATGTGTAGGTGGTTCAAGTACCCCGTGTTATATATTTGAGTGCTTAGGTCACTCTTGATGTATTTCGGGAGGTTTAAGTCCCCTATAGTGCATTCATATATCTGATTATGGTATATCATGTTTTGATAATGATCTGTTGACAACAAGGGACTAGGTACGTGGATCTTCATGAAAACCTATAGTTGTCATATGTCCAACACAGTTTTATCTGTTAGTGTAACAAACTGCATAGGTGAGTTGTGTACCAGTGAAGACACCTTGACCAATAAAAATACTACCCTAATCATTATCCATCTATAAATAAAAAAGAATGCTTCTAAATTCTTATTTTTTGAAATATGATTATTCAACGAGAAATACGCAAAAACTCAAATATTGATCATGTTTCAAGCTATTGTGTGTTGAGAGTGTGTTATTTTTGAGTAAGGTCTTTGCTCTAAAAATTCAATTACATGTCATATAGGACTAATTCTTTTCTTGTGTTTGTTTAGTGGTTAGATAGAGTTACCTAAGTTGATATTAGTTAGAATTAATCAAAATTAAGGAAAGATCTTGGCAGAGTTTTCAAGGAGAGTTTGTAATAGAGTTATTACAAATTAGTAGAGCTTATAGCTAAGATTCAATGGACTCTATAATCATGAGTTTGATTATAATGTATCATTGAGTACTTGTGAGGGAAAACCATGGTTTTTCCTTCCTTTAGCAAAGAGGTTTCCATATTAAACCATTGTTATCTTTATATTCTTGCAAAGATTTATTTCCCTACTACTTTACTACTTTATTCCTATATCTAACTCTGAGGGACTTGGTCGATAGTAAGGTGGTACACCCCTACGTTTCATCAACTCTTATCAGAGTAAAGGTGCTCTAAAAGTTTATCTCCTAGAGTGATTTATTGATCATGGAAGCTCCACCTAATCTGGGAGAAAGGAAATCTACCACTAGAGCGCCCCACTTTAATGGTAAGTATTGTGGGTTATGGAAAACCAGGATGTATGACTTTATTATGGCTGAGGATAGTGATTTGATAAATATAATACATGATGGTCCTCATGTTCTTGTTAGAAAGGTGAAAGAAGGATACATAACAAGAATGGTTGCCAAAACCAGGAGAGAATTTAATCTTAAAGACTGCAAGAAATTTTAAATAAATTACAAGGCTAAGGAATTGCTTGTGTATGGTATAGGACCAAAGGAGTGTAATAGGATCTCTTCTTGTAAAGCTAAGAAAATATAGGATTTGTCACAGACAGCTTATGAAGAAAAAACTAACGTAAAGGATTCAAAAGTTGACATACTGACTACTTAGTATGAAACTTTTTCCATAAAGGAAAACGAGACAATTCAAAAGATGCATATAAGATTCACTTCAATCTAGAATGAGTTGCACTACTAAGGAGAACTTATTACTTTGTATGAACAAGTGACAAAAATTTTAGGTGTTTGTCCTAAATCCTGGGATTACAAAGTGGATGCTATATCTGTGGAAAGAAACTTGAAAACTGTCACAACGGTTGAACTTATTTTTAATCTAAAAACTCATTAACTCAAGAAGCAGCAATGGAAAAAGAAGAAGGAAGCAAAAAGAGAAAAATCTCTTGCATTAAAGTATTCAAAATCTGATTCAAGTGAAGAAGACATTGGTGTTTCCTATTTGACAAAATAGATTTTTAGACCAATGAATAAAAGTGGTTTGTTTTAAAGAAGAAGAAGTAACAGCAAAAACGGATGCACTATTGAAGTTTGTCACAAATGTGGAAGTCTTAAGTATTTCATTGAGGACTGTTCTATGCACAAAATAGATTATCAAAAACATCTCAAGAATTGAGGTAACAAAAGAAAGAAAAGGGACCAGGTCTTTTTAAAATCAAGAAGAAAGTTTGTATCTAATTATGTAGTAAAGAAAGCCCTAGTAGTTAGGGTATATTTATTAGTGAATCTATAAAGATAAAATCCCTGGTCTATGCTAGATGTGAAGAAATGTCAAGTCACCTATGCTTCCTTGTTTGCTTTTATGGATAACACAGAACATGAAGAAGAAAATAAGGTAACTCTTTTTGACACTAAGGAAAATTTAGATAACAACTCTCCTAGAAAGATAAAGAAGCAAGAAAATGTGTTGATTGATTCTCTGTGAACTGACTGCTGAAAAAAATTCTCTAGAAGATAAAGTAGAAAATAAATCTTAAATTAATTGTCTTAATTATCTTGATATCTAAAATAGAAGTATTGTTCACAAAATTGAAATCTAAAAATTTAAGTTTAAGGAGGCAACTGGAGAAATCAAATAATTTTGATGGTAAGGGATTCTCATAATCCCCTAATGACTGCACTCCATAAGAATAAAGATTTAGAAGGGGACCTAGTCTGTATAGGATAACATCTTAATAAATCCCTAAAATGGACCACAACCTCACATATCCTTTTTAATCTAACTAGTCAAGGAATTAATAATGGTAAAGGTATTAGATATCAGTATAAAACCCAATCAATTAGGTCTCAAGGGAAAGCTATTGATGGTGTCAGAAATAAGGTCCACAAACCTCAATGCACTCATTGTGGAAAAAATATGCATATGAAGGAAAACTATCAAAGTTAGCTTAGAGATAGAATAAACAATGCTAGATACATCAAGTAGGAAAATTTGTATCCTAAGGCTTCCAAACCGTTGAAAAATATAATGAAGAACTCCCTACCTAGAAGGGCCAAGAAAACATTGATCACGCCCTTATCTTTCTTGAGGGAATCCAAACTCAAGTGAGTTCCCAAATCTAACAAATGATTATATTTGCAGGTGGAATAAAGGGATTACAGTCAATATTAGTTTATGGATAGTGGACGTTCAAAGCATATGACTGGAAGGAGTGATTGTTTTCTCTCTCTTAAGATACTTCAGGGTGGAGGTGTCTCATTAGTAAATGGTAAAAATATTTTATACATAGTGCGGGAAAGATCAGAAAATTACCTTATCAAGCAAAAAAAGATGTGTATTATCTAAATGGCCTCAAATATAGTCTTCTAAGTGTTTCTAAAATCTATGATAAAGGTAATGAAGTGAAATCCTTATCTAATAGATGCACTATTTCAAGCTTGAAGTCTGGGAGAGTTATTCTCAAAGCTAAAAGGATACAAAATATGTTTGTGGCTAATTTAGAGTCTGTAGCTAATGTAGAATTAACTTTGTTAATTGATCAGACTAAAAATGCTGATTTATGGCACAGAATGCTGGGACATATAAGTTTATCTTTGCTGAACAACTTGATTTCAAAGGATCTAATCCATGGAATGCCAAAGTTGAAATTTCTAGACAATAAGATTTGTGATGCTTGTGTTAAGGGTAAGTAAACTAGGTCTTCCTTTAATATGAAGAAGCAAGTGAGTACTTTTAGACCTCTTGAGTTGCTGAGCATGGATCTATGAGGAACTGTTAAAGTCCAAAGTATAGATGGAAAAAAGTGTGTATTTGTCATCATAGATGACTACTCCATAGTCACCTGGAAAATGTTCTTGAGAACCAAGGTTTAAACCTATAAGGTTCTAGAAACTTTTCACAAGCAAACTCAAATAAACCTAAATTATAAGATAGTTGAATTAAGATCTCATCATAGAATTGAATTTGTGAACTCTCAAGCTGTAGAATTTTTTACTGAACATAGAATTAGTCACCACTTCTCTGCTCCTAAGACTCTTTACCAAAATGGAGTTTTGAAAGAAAGAACAGAACCCTTATAGAGGTTGCCATAACCAATTTGATTGATAGTGGCTTCTAAAGTGCTTTTAGGCCAAAGTGGTTAATTCTTTTTATTTTTTGATAAATAGGTGTTTGATTAGATATCTCCAAAACAAGACCCTATATGAGATTATGTTCAATAGAAAGACCAAGATTGACTTCTTTGGACCTTTTGGGTGCAAATACTTTCGGCTAAATAATGGGAATAATGAACTAGGAAAGTTTGACTCCAAAAGTGATGATGCAACATTTGTGGGATACTTCTCAACAAGAAAAGTATATAGAGTTTTCAATAAAAGAACTCTATTTGTCGAGAAAAGTATACATGTGGTCTTTGATGAGTCAGGAAAGCTGGTGAATCTAGGTGATGATGAAGATTCTGACATTGAAGAACATATTCTTGTTAAAAAAGATGATATTGCTGGAGATGATGATCAAACACTAAATGATGCAGAAGGGAATGATGAAGGAGTTATTGATCCAGGATCTTAATTACATATCATTTTTCTAGTTGAAGAACATCAAGAAGGGTCCAGTCAAATTCCTTAAAGACCTGGTCCCAGTGGAACTTATCTCAGAAAGTCAAATTGGATGCACAAATCTTCTCACCCACATGAGAATCACACTTCACCTTTGGAATCTAAAGTCCAAACAATAGAAACCGAAAATTTCATGGCATTTTCAAAATTGTTATTCCAATTGAGCACAAAAATGTGAAATATTCTTTGAAAGAGGTTGACTAGATTAATGAAATGTAGGAAGATCTTTGATAACTTGATAAAAGTAAAGTATGGCACCTGATCCCAAAACCTATAGGCAAGATTATTTTTGGGACCAAATGGGTGTACAAAAATAAGCAGGATGAGCATGGAAATATCAATAGAAATAAAGCAATTTTTGTTGTTCAAAGTTATAACCAAGAGAAAGGAATCCACTATGATGAGACATTTGCCCATGTAGCAAGTATAGAGGCTATCAGAATTCTTATTGCATTTGTTGTCTATATTATGTTTAAACTCTTCCAGATGGATGTGTAAAGTGCTTTTCTGAATGGAAAGTTGAACGAAGAAGTCTATGTCAAGCAATATTTATGTTTAGAAGATGTAGATTTTCCTCATCATGTGCTTAAATAAGACAAATCTCTCTATTGTCTTAAGCAAGCACCAATGACTTGGTATAAGAGACTTCAAAAATTTCTTCCAAAAAATGGTTTTGAAAGGGAAAAAATTGACAATTCTCTTTCTGAAGTTCATAGGTAGCAACTTACTAATTGTTCAGATATGTATTGATGACATAATCTTTAGAGTTACTTCTGAATCACTACTTGAAAAGTTTGAAAAGCTAATAAAGAATGAATTTGAAATGAGCATGATAGGTGAATTGAGTTTCTTCCTAGGACTACAGATCAAGAAAACTTTTAAAAGGAGAATGATTTTTCAAGAAAAGTACATCAAGGAGCTACTAAAATACCCTAGGTTTTGTTTCTTAACAACTCACCATATGAGTTGTATGGTGAGGGTACAAGTTAGGTGACCCAATCGTATATTATCTAGTGTTGGGTGGTATTAGGTATTTAAGTTTCTTAAATAGGTACGACTTGGGTGGGTACAAGTTATATATTGGGTGACGGGTTATAGCATTAGGTTTTCCTTCACTTAATTTGAAACTTAGTAATTTAAATTAGATCTAAGTATGAGTGGCTCACCATGAGTTGTGAGATAGGGTAGAGTGGTATAGTCTAACTCAATGTTTGTTAGTGTCAACCACTATTAATTCTGCCTAGGGTACGACTACATGGTCCGTCTTGTATGATTGGGTACGAGTGGGACTTAGGAGTTGTAGGTTGGTCAGTGTGGGGGGTGAGATCCTACTTAGAGTATGAGTAGTGGGTACCACTAGTACCCTTGGGTACAGTTGTGGAGGGGTGCTCGTACCTTTCTGTAAAAAATTAAGCCAGTTAAGTTGAGGGTATTTTGGACATTTCCCTTTATAGCTCCTTGGGACCCCATGATTTAAAACGTCTTTTAGGGGCTCCATTAACCTATTTTCAATAAATCAAACACTCTTAAACACTCTTAAAATATCTCAAGGCTCTTGGGTTAAACAAAAGCTAGGGTTTTCTTCAAGATGGTCAATTAAGACTCATAGGGATGATATCTTCTCATATTCTTCTCAATCTAAGGCATGTTACTCCTCTCCCATTAACAGTTCCAACTTAAGGCATGTCTTATGAATTGTTTTCATGGCATAACTGTTGTGCGGTTTTGGGTTTTCAAATATATTGTATGGGTTTTGGTTACAATGGTTGGTTAGTGTTTTCCAATGTCTTTTACTTATGGTTTTCATATATTTATAGTTGTTTGAAAATGTGGTTTCATGGGAAAGGTTAATATGTACTTGGTTTTGGCTTTAGAAATGCTACGCCCTTATCATGTTTGATAAAATGCCCATTAGAATGCTTTTACTATATTTATTAACTTTTAATTAAACTATTGTAGGGTTTAACTAAGTTGTGGAACTCTAAATAGTTAAAATGGTTTAGAATGGTTAAATGGTAAGGTCGTGGTGGTTATAATTGGTCTAATTAAAAGCCCTATAAGGTACAAGGGAATTTACCAAGAACTCTTAATAATGAAATTCTTTTTGGGTACATGGGATTCCCCCAAGTCAGCTTGATAATATGAGCTATGGATACATGGGAGTCCGCTATCTTTATAAAGATTAGATAAGGAGACTGCTTGCAAGCTATAGTCAGTATAATGATATCACTACTTTTAGGCTTGGTTAATAATAAATGGAATGGTGGTTTGGTTATATGTTAATGGTTTTAATTGGGCAATAATGGTCTGGGATGATATATAGCCGTGAACGTGTGAGTCCAACGGGCGGACACAGGAAACTCAAATTTGCCGACATAAGGATTGGTCCTGATGACCATATATGTTACTTATGGGGTACATGAGAATCCTTTAAGTACACTTGTACATATGTATCATGGAGGGCAAAGGGTACTCAGGAATCCCTTAATCCTATGGTATATCTAGTTTGTGCAGCTACATGCATCGAGGCCCGTTCAAGGGGTTACACTGGACCAATATAGCCCGTGGGTAGTTCTAGGATGGTTTAGCTACACATACCCAGGATAATGGTTTTAAAGTCATACTAAACTCGGGTCCCTTTCCCAACAAGGTTATATATGTATATGTATGGTTGTGAATGCATATGGTTGTTTTACTTAGTTTTAAAAGTTGGAATTATTTCATCCTTATCTTGAGTACTTTCTAGAGTTCACCCATTAACCCATATTTAGGTGGTTGCATCCCCATGCGATCCAAGAACTGGCTATTCAATTCTTTATTCTTAGTGATCAAATTCGAGATTAGCTCGGTTGGATTAAAGTGGTGAGCTTCCATATTCTGAGAGGCTCTATTTTATATCATGGATGTTTTTATACAATCTAGTTATTACATAGATATTGGTTTTTGCTATTGTTTGAGGCATTTGCCAATTGGATATTGTTTTACTTTCGGTTAAGGTTTTGTAGGACTACTATAGGTTAGAATAGGCGGTGTTTGTATTAATGCTTGCCATAGTATTAGCATTGGCATTAGGGCTAATACCAGTTGTTTTTATTTAATTCATGATTGTTCCATTTTATTTTAGATTTTATACATACATACATATATATATATATGGTTATTGGTTAGATAATGGATGGTTGAACTTTTTTGGGTTTGTCACAGTCATCGACCTTTCCTAGAGACTGGAGTTGTAATAAATATTATCTTTTTATACATTTAGAATCCATCCAACTTAGAGAATTTGTATTTGGAGGTTAGGTTGGGTAACAAGTATGGTCCTCAAGTTTGGCTTGACTTGGGATGCCCATTACGAAAAGGCCCTAGTTTGGGTCTTGTCAAATTGGTAATAGACCATTAGGTTCATGGTCAATTAGGATTCCACAAAGCCATGTCGAATATAGTCTCTTTTAAGTGTATGTAGTACGCCACACTCATAAGGGAAAGTCTACAAGGCATTTAGGAAATGTTTCTCCTCTTTGTATTCTATTTTCAAGCTTTGAGTCCAAATCCTAGAAGTATTTCTAATTCCATTTACTTTCTTTTTAGATTATGCCTCAACAATTTGATGTTCATAAAAAATTTTTATCCCAACTGGGGATGATATTGATGGAAAGCATTCTACTCAGGAGATCCATACTCGATCTAGGGGTCCATTCCCTGATATTTTGAGAGTTCCACCAATTCTTTCTAGTTTCTCTCTGGATAATGTGATGAATGTTGAGTTTTGTTAGTTGATTCATATAATTGCTCAGTTAGTAGTTTCTTAGGCTTAGCAGGGTGCATCTGGTATTACATCTTCTAAGGCTACATGAGTTGGCTAATTCATGAGGTTAGATCCTCTAACTTTTACTTGTGTTATGGTGGAGGAGGATCCTCAGGGTTTTCAGGATGATATGGAAAATATCTTTAGGGTCATGTATGCCACGAATATAGAAGGAGTAAATTTTGCTACCTATCAGCTAAAGGATGTGGCCTACCAATGGTATGAGAAATGGGATCAGGCAAGGGGTGAGGTTGATGAGTATTCTCTGTGGGAAACATTTTCTAATACTTTCCTACACTGCTTCTTTTCTCAGGAGTTGAGAGAAGCAAAAGTAGAGGAATTTGTTAATCTAAAATAGGGGAAAATATCGATCATACCTTGAAATTTCACCAGATGTCTAGGTATGCTTTAGAATTAGTGTCTAACATAAGGGCCAGTATGAGAATATTTTCTTTAGAACTATCTTGGGATTTGATCCTTGAAAGAAAGACTACATTGCTGATCAAAAGACATGGATATTTATAGGTTGTTTGTTCATATTCAACGGGTAGAGAAGAAAAAGAGAAAGCAATCTGAGATAGGGGTAAGGTAGAGAAAGAAGTTTAAATTCTCTGAGCAGGGTGGACAACATCAAAGTAGTCGAGATGGTGGTAAGTGGACCTTACTTGAACTAGTTGGGTGATAGGCATCAGTAGGGTGGCAACAACTTCAGGGCACAGGGTGCCCAATCTTAGGCTACTAGGGCATAGTTGGCTTTACTATTTCCTTCTTGTTGGTTTTGTGGTCGGTTACATTAGGTTTTATATAATGTGGAAAGAAACAAGTGTTTCAAATGTGGTCAGTTATGCCATATGCTTAGAAACTACTTAGTTGGTAATGTTTCTTCAGGAGGAAACAAGGTTTTGGTTTCCTTTTAATCTGCTCCTCCACCAAAGGTTATATGAACTCACTACCTAACAAAAGTCTAAGGCATCACCTAATGTCATGTTTGGTATAATAAAACTCTTTTCTTAGGATGTTTATTACTTACTTTATTTGGGGTCTTCTATCTGTTATGTGACCCTATTTATGGTTGTGTATTTAGGTTTTGATCCTAAGTTTATTTAAGATATTTTTTCTATTTCTAGCCCATTGGGTGACTCTATGGTTGCTAAAAAAGTCTATAGAGGTTTGTCGTATCTGTTGGTAGTAAAGAGACTAGTGGATTTATTCTAATTAGATATGGTGGATTTTGATGTCAATCTGGGGATGGATTGGTTACACTCGTTCTACACGTCCTTAGATTGTCAAACTTATAAAGTTGTCTACAAGTTCCTTGGTGAACAAGTTATTGAATGGAAGGGTGGTTCCTTAGCTCCTAAGGGTAGGTTTATATCATATCTTAGTGCTCGAAGGTTAATATCTAAGGGGTGACTCTATTATTTAGACTAGGTTAAAGATTCTAACTCAAAAGATTCTTTTTTCCATTCAGTTCTGGTGGTAAGGAAGTTTTCTAAGGTCTTTCCAAATAATCTTCCTGGTGTTCCTCCAGATAGGGAGATTGAGTTTTAGATTGATTTTGTTTCGAACACTCGTCCAATATCTATTGCTCTGTATAAAATGGCTCTGACTGAGTTGGGGAAACATAAGGAGTAACTTAAGGATTTCTTTGATAAGAGTTTCATCCATCCTAGTGTGTCTCTATTGGTGCACTATCGTTATTCATGCGTAAGAAGAATGGTTCCTTTCAAATATGTATTAATTATCGGTAGTTAAATAAGATGACGGTTAAGATTAAGTATTCTCTCAAAAGGATAGATGACTTGTTTGATCTATTGTAGGGTGCCAAATTCTTTTCTAAGATAGATATTTGGTCTGGGTTTCATCATTTTAGAATTAGAGAGGTGGATATCCCTAAGAAAGCCTTTTGCATCCAGTACGGACACTTTAAGTTCTTGGTTATGTCACTCGGTTTAACCAATGGCCCGACGACATTCAAGGATTTGATGAATAGCATCTTCCATCAGTTTTTGGATATTTTTGTCATTATGTTAATTGATGAAATTTTGGTGTACTCTAAGAGTGAGATAGATCCTGCTAATCACCTTCGTATGGTGTTGTAGGCCCTATAAGAGCAGTAATTTTATGCCAATTTCTCAAAATATGAGTTTTGGTTGAATTTTGTCACATTTTTTGATCATATAATTTCTAGTGAGGGGATCATGTTGATCTGTAAAAGGTAGAGATGGTTAAGAAGTGGCCTAGACCCATGAATCCAACCAACATTCATAGTTTCTTTAGTTTGACTAAGTATTATAGGAGGTTTGTGGACAATTTTTGTATGATAGCTTTCCCATTGACTATGTTGACTTAGAAGTAGGTAAAGGTTTTTTGATTAAATGTTTATGAGGATAGATTTGAGAAGCTGAAGGATAAGCTAACTTCGGCTCTAGCTTTAACTTTTCCTGTAGGCAATGAGGGGTTTGTGGTTTATTTTGATGCATCCCAAGTAGGGCTTGGTTGTGTTCATATCCAGCATGATAAGGTGATAGCCTATGCTTCTAAGCAGTTGAAGGTGCCTGAGAGGAACTATAATACTCATAAAATAGAGTTGTTAGCCATGGTGTTTGCATTGAAAATCTAGCAGTACTATTTATATGGAATGAATATGAACATCTTTTTTTATCATAATAGACTACAGTATGTGTTAACTCCTAAAAATCTTAACCTTAGGTAGAGGAGATCTCTTGAGCTTCTCAAAGTTATAAAATGAGTCTTCACTACCTCCAGGTAAGGCTACTATTGTTGCTAGTGCTCTTAGCAGTTTGTCTATGGGGAATTTAGCTCATCTGGATAAGGAGTAGCGGAAGTTAGTGAAGGATGTTCACCACTTGGCTAATCTTGGAGTTTGCTTTTTGGACTCCGAGAATGGTTGTGTGTTGGTATAAGAAGTGGCTTGGTCGTCTCTTCATGTAGAGACCAAGGAGAAGTAAATTCTAGATCCTTTCTTGATGAAAATCAAGGGTGATGTAGCTGGGAAATAGTTAATGGTATTTTAGATCAGTGGTGTTGGTACATTATGGTACCAAAGCAGGTTATGTGTTCGTGATGTCAATGGTTTGCAAGAAAGGGTATTCGCTAAGGAACATGAATCACACTATGTTGTTAATCTTGGTTCGATGATAATGTATCATGATCTTAAGGAGATGTATTTGTGGGATGGTATGAAGAAGGACGTGGTAAATTTTATGGCCAAGTGTCTAGTGTGCCAACAAGTGAAAGTTGAGAACAAGAGTCCTGGGGGTTTGTATTAAGAATCGGAATTGCCAGAATTGTAGTAGGTAGTGATCAACATGGATTTCATTACTGGTCTTCCTCGATCTTGGAATCTATTTGATTCAGTTTGGGTCATCATGGATAGGGTGATAAATTTATCTCACTTCTTTCCAGTAAGGACTAACTTTTCCATTGAGGATTATGAGAGTTTGTATCTTCAAGATATTGTAAAGATACATGGGGTATTAGTTTTGATCATCTCAAATCGTGATATCCAGTTTTCATCTTACTTTTGGCTGTCGTTTTTCAAGGAGTTAGGTATTAAGGTTAGTCTGAGTACTGCTTTTCACCCGTAGATGGATAGGTAGACATAGAAAACTATTTAGATAGTAGAAGAAATGCTTCGTGCATATGTTATTAATTATGGTGGTAATTGGGTTGAGCATCTTCCTCTTGTAGAGTTTGCTTACAAAAATAGCTATCATTCTAGAATTAGGATGGCCCATTTTAAGGCATTGTATGGTAAGAGTTGTAGGTCACCTATTAAGTTGTTTGAGCATGGTGAGGTGGATATATTTTGCACAAATTTGGTTTATCAAGCTATGAAGAAGGTAAAGGTTATTTAAGAGAGACTTAAGGATGCCCAAAGTTGCATAAAGTCCTATACGAATGTAAGGCGTAGGGACTTGGAGTTTGAGGATAGGGATAGGGTGTTTCTACAGGTATCTTTCATAAAGGGAGTAATACATTTTGGGAAAAAGAGGAAGCTCAATCCCCAACATATTCATCGTTATGTGGTTTTGAGGAGGGTTGGTAAGGTGGCATATGATTTGGAGTTTCCTTCTAGTTTGAACTCTATTTATCCAGTATTTCATGTCTTCATGTTGAGAAGGTGTATATGTGATCTTTCATCAATTGCTCCCTTGGAAGGATTTTGTATCTTATACTCTCTGTCTTATAAATAGTTTCAATTGAGATCTTAGAACAACAGGTTCGTCTATTGTAGTCCAAGGATGTAGCAATGGTTATGGTTCTACAGAAGATCCACAAGGTGGAAGAATCTACTTGGGAAGCAGAAGAGAACATGAAGTCCAAGTATTCGTATTTGTTTTCTGCTCTAGATATTCTTGCAGAAGGTATGTTCTCTTGCCACATCTTGGTTTTCTAACTTGGTTAAAGTAAAGGTTGATTTCCTAGCACCTTTATTTTCTAACATAGTTAATGGTTGGAATGGTAATGATTGGGCGTGATTTGTGGTTGTACTACCTTGTCCATTATTTGAAGATGAATGATCCTAGAATAGGTAAATTAAACACCCAAGGTTTTGATCCTTAGAAAATTAGACTTCTGGAAATTATATGACTCACCATACTAGTCGTATGGTGAGAGTATGCATCAGGTGACCCAGACATATATTTTCCAGTGTTGGGTGGTGTTGGGAGGTTGAGTTTCTGAAATGGGCATGACTTTGGTAGGTATGAGTTACATGGTGGGTGAAGGGTTGTAGAGTTGGGTTTTCCTTCACTTAATCTGAAACTTAGTAACTTAACTTAGATCTAAGTACGAGAGGCTCATAATGAGTTGTGAGATAGGGTACGAGTGTTATAGTCTAACTCATATGTTGGACAATGTCAACCCCTCTTGATTCTACCTAGGGTACGACTACATGGTACGTGTTGTATGATTGGTTATAAGTAAGACTTAGGAGTCCTAGGCTGGTCATTATGGGGGTTGATAATCTTCTTTGGGTACTAATGGTGGGTACCACTTGTACTCTAGGGTACGGTTGGGGATTATTTGTCGTACCCTTCTACGAAAAAATAATATAGTTAAGTTTGGGGTATTTTGTACATTTCCCCATATAACTTCTTGGGACCCCACAACTTAAAACATCTTTTTGGGGCTTCATTAACCTATTTGCAATCTCTCAAACTGTCTTAAACACTCTCAAAATATCTCAAGGGTCTTGGGTTAAGCAAAAGCTAGGGTTTCCTTCAAGGTGGTTAATTAAGGCTCGTAGGGGTGATTTATTCTCATCGTCTTCTCAATCTAAGGCTTTTTACTCCTTCCTCATTATTAGTTCCAACTAAAGGCATGTTTTATAAATTGTTTTAATGATATAATTGATTGATGGTTTTGGGTTTTCAAATATATGTGGGAGGTTTTTGTTAGAATGATTGGTTATGGTTTTCCCATGTATTTTGCTTATGGTTTTCATAATATTATGGTGGTTTGAAAATTTGGTTCCATGGGAAGGGTTAAATGGTACTTGGTTTTGGCTTTGGAAATACTACGCCCCCAACATGTTTGATAAAATGCCTATGAGAAAGTGTTTACTATATTGTTGGCCTTTTAATGGAATTATTGCATGGTAAAACTTGGTAATAGAACCCTAAATGGTTTTAAAGGTTTTAAATTGTTAAATGGTAATGTCTTGGGGGTTATGGTTTGTCTATTGAAAGCCTTGTGGGTACAAGGGAATCCACCAAGAATGGTTAATAATGAAACACTATTAGGGTACATGGGACTCCCCTAAGTTAACTCGATAATGTAATTAATGGGTATATGGGAATCCCTTTACTTGGAAAAGGTCGGCTAAGAACATTGCTTGCAAGCTACAATTGGTATGATGATACCACTTCTTATAGCCTTGGTTAATAACAAATGAAATGGTGTTTTAGTTGTGTGGTAATAGTTTTAAATGGTCAATAATGGCGGGGTGTGATAACTAGTCGTGAAGGTGTGAGTCCAATGGAGGGACATTGGAAACTCATGTTTTCCGACAGGAGGATTGGTCATGACGACCATATATGTTACTTACAGGGTACACGGTAATCCCCTACATATACTTGTACATATGTATCATTCACAAAAAGGGTACTCGGGAATCTCCTACTCCTATGGTGTCTCTGATTCGTGCGGAAAGACTTATTGGGGCCCATTCAAATGGTTACACTGGACCCATTTAGCCCGTGGGTGGTTAGTGATATTTAAGCTACTCATACCTAGGTTAATGGTTTTAAAGGCATGATAAACCCGATTCTCTATCCCAGCACGGTTATAGAAGAATATATGTATGGTTTGTATGCATATGGATGGCTTACTTGGTTTTATTAAATAGAATTATTTTATCCTTATCCTAATTTCATGATAGCATTCACCCACTAACTGGTCTTCGAGTGCATGTATCCCCATGTGATGCAGGAACCGGCCATTCTTCTCCTCCTACTTAGCAATCGGACTTTGGAATAAGATATTGGACTAAAGTGGTGAGCTTCCATCTTTTCGGAAGGATCTATTTCAATTATGTTATTTAATACTTTGGTTTATTAACGGATATTATTTTTGTCTATGTTTGGGGGCATGTCCTAATCGAGTTTTAGTATTCTTTTGGTTAGAAGCTTTTATGGAACTACTATGTGTTAGAAAAAGCGTAATCGGTATTGGTGTTAGCCTTAGTATTGGTATTGGAATTGGGTCTGACACCGATTGACTGTATTGTTGGTTGTTCCATCCTCTTTCATTTTGGGATTATATATAATTATTATGGAACTCGTATGGTTATGGTTTTGTTGGTATTATTTATCGGTTGGGTATTGGATGGTTGGACTCATTTTGGTGGTCACGGATATAGAAATATCCTAGAGACTTGGATTATGCAATAACGCTATCTTGTTTTATGTTCGAAATTCATCTAACTCATGGTAAGAGTAGGTCAGTTGGGTTTGGTAACGAGGGTGGTCTCCTGTTATGGTTGGACTTGGGATGCCCATTATGGGAAGGCCCTAGTTCTAGTCGTGTCACATAACCCATGACTTTAAAACTTTATTGGGACCCCCTTCCCATCCATAACACCCCAAAAATAACTTATCTCTTCTCACTAATTCTCTGAAGCAATAGTGTTAGGGTTTTCTCAAGTTTATTTGTCTAGAGCTTCCAAGGCTAAATTCCCCCAAAAATTATGGTCTTTCAAGGCATGTACCTCTTTCCCCAAAACTTACTTTTGTAAAAGCATGTGATTAAGGTGTTACTCATGTTGTTTAATTGTTGGTTTTTGGATATGGGTTGAGGGTTTTGAATGATTTTTGTATATGCGATGTTTCGTGTTTACATATGCATTTTTTATGCTTTAAATAGTGGTTTGAAACCAATTTGGCGCATGGGTGTGTGAATTGAATTGGTAATGTGGTTTTCCCAACTTTTTATGAGTTAATAATTTGATGCTTTCAACAATGTCAACCTAATATTAATATTCATATTGAAAAGTATTTTGAAACCTTGCACTGTGTAAAAGAGTAATGGAAACAAAATTTACTTTATAGTGGGCTTTATGGGTAATTTGAATTGAAACTTCGAAGTCCTATTAGCCGAGGGGTTTGAGTCCCACTTGGCTAGATGATTTAGTTCCTACTTGGGATTTTGGATTTCCATTGGCTAGTTGGGTTAGAGTCCCACTTGGCTACATGGTTTGTTTCCTATATGGAACTTTGGAGTCTCATTGTTTAATTGGGTTCAAGCCCCATTGGCAAATTGATTTATTTGGCAACGTGACATGTTCTGGCAAGTTATAGTTGGTATGACGATACCACTTTTAATTCCTTAATGAATGGTCTCCATGCTTGATGATTGGGAATAGCTGAAAAGCATTTTAATTGGGATTTAATGGTGGTTGTTAAGATATGCGGTGAAAGTGGAGGGGCCAATACTAGAAACCGTTGTTGCCTACACAAGGGTCTAACTAACCGGGTGGTTCGAGAGAGCTAGACCCATATTGCCCATGGGTACCTTATTATGATAGTTTGGTTCGTTGGTCATTTTCAATGAAGTTGTGAGCTTCCATTCTCTGGAAGATTTGATAATTCCATTGATTCCCTTCCATGAATTAGAATTAAAGACTTCACATTAACATTATCTTTGTCATTGTCATTGTTAGAGTCTTGCGTATGTCCTGAAATAACTTATTTTCACGGTATAAAAGCCCTGTGGATTAGTGTGGACGGTTTTGGTTGTTGACTTTCATAGACTTTTGAGTCACTATTTACTCTATCCTCTTCTATGTTCAGAACTCACCTACTGTACGGCTAGGCGAAGGGCGTGGTCCTCGGTCCCCAGTGGACATGGGATGCCTGTCATGGCCAGGCCCTGGTTCAAATCGCGATAGATAACAATTCTGAACTAAGGCCAAATACCCAAATCGTCCTTACTAAGAAAATCAGACATTGCCCCACTAGATCTTGCAGGGACAAAATAAAAACATAGCTGGTGAACAACATCATAATAGAGGATAAGCCATGCATTGAAACAACAAATAATTGACTCCATATCTTTTGGTGGGAATGAACCACCTAAGCATGCCCAAGAACTTATCAAGGCTGCAGACATTACTAGTAATAGAAAAAACTAAAGAAAATCAAAAAGTGTAACCTTCACCAAAAATTGGTTAATCCAATACTCTATCTCGGCAACGAATACCAAATTTACCAACTTAGGAAATGGTAACAGGAAAGATTACCTATCTCAAACTCTCAGAACCCCAAAATGAAAATGACCAAATCATGAGAAGAATAATGTATCCAGCTTCACCCTAATACAAAAAGTAAACCATCACTGAGAGATAAACCCAACAAACATAATAGATGAATCTAAGACTTCTCAACATCAACATTATAACTACTATATAACGATGAACAAGCCACATCAGAAGAAGGAACCCCAAATTAGTAAACCTCTAAAACGGTTTACATAAAGAAGGATAGTCAATGCAAAAGCCTCCGCAACCTAAGAAAAAACTCAAAGAATCTCAAACCCAAGAATGATAAATATAATTGAATTGCCAACTCTAAAACAATAATAGAACCACTAAAGGGAAAATTACCTTCACATCCATAATCCACTCCACAGTCAATCTTGCATAAACAATAAAAGTGGATAACGACTAACCTTACCTCATTACAAAAAAGAAATCATCCAACCTATCTTGTTGCCTAAGACAAAAAATAAGAACTACAACAAAAGGTATTCTAGTTAGATTATACTAGTCTAGCCATCTACCATGCAAGGATCAATAAAAATCAAACAATGACAACAATAACAAATATGACATAAATGTTAATATAAAGGATAGGTGGTACCAAAAATGAAAATCAATAGGAAGTTCTACTACAAGGCCATAAGAAGGCCAATATGCCAAGGTAAATAGGAGTTGAACCCAAATAGTACACCCCAGGGTGTTGTCAATATTGATCCATTCCATCAACTACTAAAATAAATAATCTACGGGGATAGTCATGTAATCATGAACTCTATATTATGGCATACACAATAGCTATAAGTTTAGCATGACATACAATTATCAATGGGTACGAGAAACCCGATACACATAATTGAAAAACTAAAGGAAGAAAATAAAATTGCACCTATCACACCAAAATTCAAAATCACATGCCTAACGTGTTTGAGGGAGAACAAATATGAACAAGCCCAAAATAGACTGAGCATTTGAATCATTAACTGAGGTTCTATGATCACAACTTCAAAAAAGTGGTGCCACAACACCATAACACTGTTCTGAATAAGATTATTGATCAATAATACCATGGTGAGGACACTATCTAGACAAGTAACCAATCTCTTTACAGTCGTAACAAAAGTCTGAAGCCCTAACCTAGTAAGAAACATGAATTAACCCAAACTTGGGACCAACTAACACCAAGGGAACTCCCTCCTAAAATGACCATTCTTCATACAATCATAACATAACTCATAAACTTTAGGATAGAGAGGAACATATGCTAACTCTTTTTGAACAACCAACTTACATCTAGGAACTCTCTAGACCAATGCCTCACCTATAAGGAATCAAAATAAGATCCTATAATAGTTTAAGGTGTTTCTTATCCTAATAAAGAATGTTCGGCATGACCTAAAGACCCATATCAAAAACTCGACAAATTTTGATGAGAACTCGACTTGTTGTGATCATCACAAATAATATAAGAGCCACCGATAGTTTGAAATGCTACCTACATAGAATCAATAGGATGTAGTCAAGATTACCTCTACTGGAAGGATCCTCACTGCCAAATGGAATAACGATAGAAGTACACTAATGACATAGGCTTCTACTACCACATTCATAAGTCTCAATACATTCTCTCTTTGGAACCTTCACATGATCTACAACTTGAGAGAAGGAAGACTTGGGAGCTATTAAATTCTCCAATGCCAAAAGGTGTGGAAATATTAATCCTCTGATAAATACATGTACCATTTCATGCTCTGAATAATATAGCATAGAAACGTACTTTGCCCACTCAAGAAACACATTTCTATACTCTATACCCGATAAAGAACCCTAGTGAATGCCAGCAAACCCAACTCTATCTTGAGAAATACTCGATAAACCAAATGACATCCCTGACTTGTCATTCCTGATGCTGAATCAAAAAATGTTGAAGCAATCACAAACTCTACTGGAGCCTAGGCTGGCCCCGAATCCTAAAATTGATGCTAAATATCTTTGACATGCATCCCTGATTCCCTGGTTTGATGTAGTACTGAATCTCTAGAAATACGTATCGAAGTCTCGTCCATATATATCGACAACATTAAATCTCCCCTATGGAATAGTATCGAGTCAACGAACATACTTAAGGCTCATAAAATATAGAAACACAACAAAGAGTCAAGTAAAAATTTTTATAAGAATGCCCTTTTATGCTCCCAAAGATAGGTTACTAATGCGACCCGACCGCGCTCTTTGTCATAATGGGCATCCCAAGTTCGACAGGGATCGGAGACCAACATTGTTACTCAACCCAACCTCCAGCCGCCTGCCTTGAGTTGGCTTAATTTTAAGCAAGTAGTAAGATAGTGGAATAGCTCACATTAAGACTCTAGGATAAGATCACAATTGCGACCGACCTAACCGAGTCCAACCATCCCATACCAATAATCCAACCATACCAAAAAAAAAGTCCATAAACTAGGACATAACCAAAGATGTTCCCAAAACATAATATAATTAATCCCAAAAAGAAATAGGATGAAAAAACCAACAATATCATCCAATGATGTCAGCCAACAGACTTAGTCTAATGCCAAGGCCGACACCAATACCGATCCTACCCATTCCAACCCTTAAAAGTACCATAAATCCTCTAACCAAAAGGGTAATAAAATCCTATTATGATAAGCCTCCAACTTTTCATGACCCACTGCCCCCTAGTCATAACACAATTCTTAGAACCACAAGTGATTCCAAGCTAACCCATGAACTGTCATAATACATGAGCAATAGATTTAGAATACATAAAATAGCTAAATTTGTTGTGCATAAATATAATCACGACATAACCTAAATAAATATTATACTGATAAAGTTTACAATCTAATAAAAATGAAGAGAGAGTTGGAATTTACATTTTTATGACTCTGACTAACTATCTATAAAGCCTCTACTACACTGACTATAGATAATAGGGATATGCCTACAACTACCACTAATAATTACACATGAATAATCAAAATAATGTAAATGAACTCAACTGACTAGAGTCATTTAAATAGGATTACTCATTACCTGCTGGATGGAAACTGCAACTGTCAGATTACGATGTGTAGTCTATAAGTGGTACCTATATTATGAGACAATGTAGTACATAGACATATATGTGGATCAGTACTTCTATAATTTACTAAGTAAATGGGGGTGAATGCAATACATAAAACTGTATAGGTACATAATCTTAAAATCATGCATGCTAAGTGTTAGTAGACCCACCAAGAGACTGAGATAAACTGAAAGCTAAAGAATATTAAAACATGCTTAACAAATATAATCTGATAAGCTGGTGAATCACTGAACTTAGTTTCTAGAAACATTACTTTTTGTTGAATGAATAAAACTGAAGTTGGGAAGCTGTAAATCATGAATACTATATATAAATCTCATGTAAAGTTGAACATATTGTAGAACTATACTAAGGATCATGTATGAAACCTAGGTCTGCAACTATGGGGTAGAAACTGACATTACTCTAGGATTTGAATGTACCAATATAATTAGTATGAATGCATGAACATACAAAACCAACATAACATGTACTGATCTAATTTGATTAATTAAATAACTAATGCATGTGTGACTGAATGATTGAAATCTAAGTAAAGGGTTAACTTATTTCTATATACTGAGTAGCTAATATCTAAATATAGACTAACTATTTTACGAATATTGAATAACTGATGACTAAATACTAAATAACTAACATCAGAATACTGATTAACTAACATATGAATATTGATTTAGTGGTATCATATATATACAGATTAAATGATATCTGTATATTGATTAACTGATATTTGTATACTAAATAACTAATATCTATATACGAATTAACTAATATTTGAACATTGATAATATAATACAGAACTATACTTAGTTTGAATAACTGGACTAAAACTATCAGAGTTATCATGTTACCAAAATAAACTATGTGAGCTATCATAGAGTCCAATGTCTGACCCACGTTGAGGAAGGTTGTTCTATCCTTGCCATCAGAGTAGATCTTGAAGGGATGTTCTGTCCTTGACATTAGAGTAGAGCTTGAACTAGAGTGATCACTAAACTGATGTCTTAAAGGACTAGTGAGTAAATCCTAAACTGATAGGTGACCCCTAAGAGCAAGTGAATCCTAAACTAAAGGGTGACCCCTTGTATCCTATGCTGGCTATGTAGTTATGGAACATAAGAACTGCTACTAATGACTCTGCCTAACTGACAGGGAAGCCAGTATCCCTATATTTGCTCAATGCTAAATCCTAATCCCAACTGAAATACACTGAAGTACTACCTGGTGCATGAATTGATGACTGATAACTAATAAGCTCATGTCATGGTATTCTGAAAATATAAGTGCATACGGATTCTTAGGTAATCATAATTATATAAACTCATAATTCTCAACATGATCATAGTGTTTTGAATATGATATTAAAACCCTAGTCTGACTGAATTGTTACTTGATAAATAGAAATCATATAAAACACATAGTTACCAGGTGTTCACAACCTACCAGCACTGAATGATTATAAAGAAAATACGATATAAAACTTGAAATACTATAGTATATAACCAGGATTCAAAGATCCCAAAACATAGACATTTCATCAAGTGAGTGAAGAGCATGAACTTGAATTGGGAATGTGTTAAACGTGATTAAACAACATGATTATGAGACTAAGGTCATAACTTAATAATATAACATGAAATTCAATTGAATAGGACATAGGAAATTAAAACTTGAAGCATAAGAAGACCTAGCTTTTCATGGAATCATATGAGGACATGAATTGAGTTTAAAATACTATGGAGAACATGAATCAAACACATCTTGAACATGTGAAACACCATAATGAAGTAAAATATCATACTTTAATCAAAGTAATGAAATTTAAAACAAATTATCAAACTTGTAGTTTAAAACATCAACACAACTCTTATACTCTTTAGAATCTTAAATCACATAATAATTCTAAGATTTAAACACATGAGGATTTGGGAATGAACCCTAAATGAAAACATATAAATTCAACTTGAAAAACATACTTTTTGGCACAAGTTTAAAAGATTAACCTTGTTCAAAACCCCTCATACCTTAATTGAATGAATTCGTCAAGGAATCTTGAAATTAAAGCTTGCATCCTTGTATTCTTGAGAGGAACAACTTAGATTATTGTTCTTAGGAAAGTTCAGTGTTTTTATGTGAGTTGTTTTGAGGAAGATAGAAAATAATTCCCCTTTTTGAGTTATAAATCGTGTTTGGATGGCTAGGGTTGTGGGTAAAGGACTAAACTTTCCCTTGGCCTCTTTTTCTAATGGAAATAATGCTCGTGGTGAGACCTCCAGAATGGTGAAATGGATCTTGTGATGTGAACCCTAAAAATGTGGTATGGACCTTGCATCATGAGCTTATCGGGACCTCTTATTACTTTTCACAAAAAAGGTCATAACTTTTTGCTCGGGTATCGGATTAAGGAAAAATTGGTATCGTTAGCAAGCTAACTCAATTATCTATCATTTGGTGGGTCTTTAGATGAAAAATTCCATTTGTATACAACTTTATATACATTTAAAGTAGACCTTTGTAGAATCGAATACCAAACTTTGGATGAATCAAAGGCTCTTAGCTCAACTTTGTTCTAAGTGATTCCTAAAAACATTTTTTACCTCATAAGTACTTCACACACTAGGATAAATATCATGATACATGTATTCACATAAAAATCATGGGATTAGAGTTTACACGTGTAGGAAAGGTGGTTCAATGTCTAGCATAAAAATGTAGGGCATTACATTATCTCTCCTTAGAATCATTCGTCCTTGAATAATGGATAGGAACAAGTAGAATTCTTATAAGTAAAGAATGATGTACACATGACATGTATATTAGTGTAGGATATTGCTGAGTTGAAACGTTAAAACTCCTATCATGAAACTGATTTCTGAGATGACTTGACTTTATTAACTTTAAGGGTCTGATTCATGGTGAAAATTTAGAACACACTTGAAATGTTTGTGATAAAATCATACCTATAGAAATGCAAAGTGATAAATTATTCAATGTAAGAACAAATCATGAGATAATGAGACCAAGTTCATACAAGAAATATTACACTGTCTAAGATTGAATACTTGGAAAACTGAGATCATGTGCTGAAAACTTGTGAATTGAATCATGACTAAATATATGAATTATGGACATGATACATGAACTGAATTAAATTTGAAACTTCCATGTACGTGAATGAATTACCTCATGAATAGGAATGATGGGAAACCATAAGAACTTGTTTTTCTGACTGCTAAATTGAATTGCTAGCTATACTAGCTGGATCATATTGAATGCTTATACTCAGCTGGAGTAATTCTGCAACAATCATTGTAAGAAGATCTAATAATATTAGGGAGAAAATAATTCTTGGTCATGATCTGAATAAGATATCTGAGTAAGGAATCTTAATATGTCTTTAACTCTATAACAAGGAACATGGGCCTATTAAACATAAACTAGGATAGAATTACTAGGCCTTAGGCATTGCAATTGCCCAATTCAAGCTTAGCATCACTCCTTAAATACTCCCATGGGTACATATAACTACTTCAGCTAAAGTCTAAGGTGAATGACCTGCTCAAACCATGTCCAAGCCTAACTCAAAATTACAAGGTACTGCACATAACACCATAATGCTAGTCTTAACCATGAATTTAATACCCCATACATTTTTACAACTTCTTATCTCAAAAATTATTCTTCTTACAACCTTAACAACTAAAATCAACCTCTTACTAGGAATTCACTAACTCACAATTCACCTTTCCACTTATATACCAACATGACATTCAAGCCTATCTTCATAACTACATATGAACTTTAAGTAAATAATCATAAAAGTATCTTTCTCATATTCTCTAAACCTCTATCAATTACAACTTTGTTTCCCTATTCTAAATAAAACACACATTGAATTTAAACTAACCATGATAGATATCAAAAGCTCTACCTCAATTTTCCTTCACTCTTATAACTTGAGATACAAAAAACACGCAATAATCTTTACCTAACTTGAGACATATACTTGCTCCCATCTAAAAAATTAATCATCACCACTATCATTACATAAGGAGAGATTACTGAGAAGTTAGAGCATAAGGACCTGAATCATAAAATAATACTATGCATAACTTTAAAACTTAACTGTCGCCTGAGGAACAGAGTATCAAAAGAATAAATTCATAAAAGAGATCAAAGCTAAGGACATTGTATGTCACGCCTCAAATCCTATTGGGTCAGAATGGCACCCATAACAGAGGAGGCCCGGGAGAACCAGCTCATAACCTTATACTTCCCATGCATACCTCTATGACAACCCGAAATTCGGACAACATCATGTCGCATATAAAAGGAAATAATCACCTGTATAAGCTCGAGCACACATATATATGTATATACAATACTTGGCCGTTGAATCCATAACGTCTATTTACAAAACACCACCTTGACTGTACATTAGGTCTACAAAGCCTCTAGACAATACACAGAGTTTAAATAAGGTCGGGACACACCCTGCCATATAACTAACTTTATACAATACCAAAAGTGACTGGATATGACACGAAAAGCCCCGAAGCAAATTAGAGCTCACCAAAAGCAGCTGGATATCCTGTCTTCTACTTATGCGGTATATGAGCTGTGCCTACAGTATGAAATGCAGGTCCTCCGTGGGGGACGTCAGTATGAAATATGTACTGAGTATGTAAAGTTGTAGATAATCACATATAATATAGGAGCTCAATAGAAATCAGAAACTAGTGAATAAATCGTAACAGGAGTGGACCACACTTACTAGAACTTGTGACAACCTGTACATTGTATTTATTCAATCACTTTACCTTCATTCGTATCATCTTTGTAATCATTACTGTACTGTACTATGACCATTAGGCTGCCTCCAGTACATATCAACTGGGATCGACCCATGATGGGCTTATACCCCTGGGATACCACCCATAAACACATAAATAGGGATAGACCAATGATAGGTTTATGCCCCTGGATACCACCCGATAAGAGAGAACTTTGATCACTTAGTTCAATTAATCTTTGAGATTGTTATTTCGGTCGCCACCGCATTTTTGATACTTTGAAACAATGATACATCAATAAGAGACATATAAATAAACCATCAATGCAATAACAATGAAGTAAGAACTCATTGGCACATCAATAAAGTGTTTTGGAGTCATCAATGCCATAACAATAAAGTAGGAACTTATTGGTATATCAGTGTAACGTTTTGGAGTCATTAATAGCACATGGATCTTGTTTGAGTAACCGGATACCTTCTGACATTCATTAGTTCAATAAACATGTAATATTTGGAAGACAAGTAAGTATTGGAATGTCTTGACATCTTGTAGGGTGGAAACAAGTTCATTGGTAACGTAGGACATCATACAAAACCATTATGGATCACTTGTTATTGAATAACTTTGGAAACTTTCTTAATAGGACAATTGTTCACTTCCATGCCAAAGATATGGTATAGAATATGCTTTACATACCTGACTATCAACCTTCAATACTAGTCCCAAATGGACTTTCCATCTTTTCAGATTATTTATCTACAATGAACATATATAGCAATCTAGTATTAGCAACCAAACATCATAATTCAATTATTTGAATTCACCAAACTAGTGGTTAAGTATTAAGCCTTAATTACACCATAAAGGGTGTTACTTTAACCCTCTTATACTCCAATTACATTCACATGCCATATATATTCATACAACATCCTCTAATATCAAGTTTGGATTTATTTATCCTTCCAACCAATCCTTTAAACCAAATTGAGCCATAGACATAAATAATCATCAATTCAATAGTATATCACCATATCCACCTTCCATAACTCAATTACCATATCCACATTCCATAACTCAATTACCATATCCACCTTCTACTATTCAATACAATCAAACCATGCAAAATAGTCCATAACTCTATTTCCATCACCTTTCAATAACAACCAATACATTTAATCCTTTATCACACATATACATATGGAAAAGACCAAAGGCAAACAATATTCATACCTTAGAATTCACCTCTTGATTATCCAATCCTTTTTGGACAAATAATAGGTGCCGTTCGAAGCTCTCGAGATGAAAAACCTAGTTATTGGATTACTTTGGAATTGCTACGGTTGAATCAAAAGTCATTTAAAGGTCAAATTTGGCTAGGGTTTATTCTTTCTCAATGATTGATAATGAAAATGAGTTTTTGAACTCATATAAATGTATATATACATATATTCCCATCCATAATATAATAGGAAATGACTAAAATGCCTTTAAAATTTAAATAATGTCAAATCTGTCCTTTGGTGGACTGTTTTGATAAGCTAAAGTAGATCGACCATAAATCTTTGTTCCGATATCGGATTAGGGTGAAATTGGTATCGTTGGAAGGATAATTTAAAGGTATTTTATTTCATATAAAGTAGGCCACCCAGTTCATCTTGTACAAGGAGTTATGGTCGATTGAAGTTGACCGTAAAAATCTTTTTGGATAGGCTGAATTAAAACGAGTATAACTTCTTAATCAGACGTTGAATTTGGATGAAACCAATTGAATTGGAAAGAAGAGTCAAAGATATTTATTTTCATAGGCCGCAGCTCTCCCAGTTCATTCTATTAAGGGAGTTATGATCGTTCGAAGTTGACCCAGAAATTTGGCTGGCCTCAGTAGTTTGTGTGCAGGAAATTTTCCTGGACATTTACTATTCCCAAATATCCCGGCCACCGTTTTATAGTTTCGAACGTGCTTGATTACATCTGAAACCTCTCCATTTTTGGAAATCTTTA
The DNA here is from genome assembly GCA_030864225.1 of Capsicum baccatum var. pendulum. Taxonomy (NCBI): domain Eukaryota; kingdom Viridiplantae; phylum Streptophyta; class Magnoliopsida; order Solanales; family Solanaceae; genus Capsicum; species Capsicum baccatum. The sequence continues at coordinate 157,938,542 of CM061561.1, read as the reverse complement.
TATCATCGGAAATCTTATTCAATCATATGGAACCATTGACGGACAAATTCCGGTATAAATAAAATAAAAAATTAATTCCATATAAATTAGACCAATACACATACTTGAATATAGGGTGTTACATCCTTCCCCCCTTTAGGACATTCGTCCTCGAAAGTTGGCGTAGTTATTCAACCGAAAAAAGTTCAAGTCCATCATTAATATTCACATCATCACATAAATACTATTCTTATATAAAAAAAAACTTACTTGTTAATGTTCTAACTCCATTTCTTGAACTTCCTCTTCATCTTTGAACAAATGAGGGTACTTAGATTTTATTGCTTCCTTAGCTTCCCATGTAATCTCTTTCCTTTGACAATTTCTCCAACGTACTTTTACAGATGCTATCTCTTTATTTCTCATCTTCTTAACTTGGCGATCTAGAATAGCAATAGGCCCTTCCTCATAGGTAAGATCTTCCGCAACTTGTTATGGACAAGTTGCATATGAATTAGAGCTACCCCAAGTTGTTATGGAGTCACCAATGCCATAACAATGAAGTAGGAACTTATTGGTATATCAGTGAAACGTTTTGGAGTCATTAATAGCACATGGATCTTGTTTGAGTAACCGATACCTTATGACATTCATTAGTGCTACAAACATGTAATATTTGGAAGACAAGTTAGTATTGGAATGTCTTGACATCTTGTAGGGTGGAAACAAGTTCATTGGTAATGTAGGACATCATACAAAATCATTATGGATCACATGTTATTGAATAACTTTTGACACTTTCTTAATTGAACAATTGTTCACTTTCATTCCAAAGATATGGTATAGAGTATGCTTTACATACCTGACTGTCAACCTTGAATACGAGTCCCAAATGGACTTCCCGTCTTTTCGGATTACTTATCTACAATGAACATATATAGCAATCTAGTGTTAGTAATCAAACGTCACAATTTCATTATTTGAATTCACAAAACTAGTGGTTAAGTAGTAAGCCTTAATTACACCATAAAGGGGGTCACTTTAACCCTCTTATACTCCAATTACATTCACATGCCATGCATATTCATACAACATCCTCCAATATCAAGTTTGGATTCATTTATCTCTCCAACCAATCCATTACACCAAATTGAGCCATAGACATAAATAATCATCAATTCAATAGTATATCACCATATCCACCTTCCATAACTCAATTACCATATCCACCTTCCATATTTCAATACAACCAAACCATGCAAAATAATCCATAACCCTATTTCCATCACCTTTCAATAACAATCAATACATATAATCCTCTATCACACATATACATATGGAAAAGAACAAAGGCAAACAATATTCATACCTTAGAATTAACCTCTTGATTATGCAATCCTGTTTGCACAAATAATAGGTGACGTTCGAAGCTCTCGAGATGACAAACGCAGTTATCGGATTACTTTGGAATTTCTACAGTTGAATCAAAAGTCATTTAAAGGTCAAATTTGGCTAGGGTTTGTTCTTTCTCAATGATTGATGATAAAAATAAATTTTTGAACTCATATACATGTATATATACACATATTACCGTCCATAATATAATAGGAAATGACCAAAATGCCTTTAAAATTTAAATAATGTCAAATTTGTCCTTTGGTGGACTGTTTTGATAAGCTAAAGTAGATCGACCATAACTCTTTGCTCCGATATTGGATTTGGGAGAAATTGGTATCTTTGGAAGGATAATTCCAAGGTATTTTATTTCATATAAAGTAGGCCTCCCAGTTTGTCCTGTACAAGGAGTTCTGGTAGTTCGAAGTTGACCCTAAAAATTTGGTTTGATAGGCTGAAGTAAAACGAGTATAACTCCTTACTCAGACGTTGGATTTGGATAAAACCAATTACATTGGAAATAAGACTCAAAGATATTTATTTTCATACGTCTCATCTCTCCCAGTTTATTATATCAAGGGATTTATGATCGTTATAAGTTGACTCAAAAATTTGGTTGGCCTCAGTAGTTTGTGTGCAGGAAATTTTCCTGCACATTTACTATTCCTAAATATCCCGGCCACCGTTTTATAGTTTCGAACATGCTTGATTATATCCGAAACCTATCCATTTTTGGAAATATTTATGTCATTGGAAAGCTTATTCAATATCCTTCGTATAGAATCATCAACAGGCCAATTTCGGTATAAATAAAATAAAAAAATTTAATTCCATATAAATAAGACCAATACACGTACTTGAATACGCCAATACACGTACTTGAATACAGGGTGTTACATTGTAACTCGCTGGAAATACACACTGGATGCCACATGGTGTTTACGGTCTTGAAAAACCACAAGCTAACCCATGAACTTATACTTGATATGAGCACTGAATAATAATTACAAAACACACATATGCGGAATAACTGAATACGCCTTAAGATTTTAAATATAAAAGTAATACATCTGAAAACCCAAAAGTCTGAAACATACACAAAATTATTAAAAATCTGACTGAAAAGACCAACAACTGACTGATTGTCTAAAGTGTCTTAAAGACTCTAAAACTATCTGAAAGAGAGTTGATGGGATTGGCCCCAAGTAACTCTAACTTTCTAACTAAAATAAAATACTAAAATTAATTGAAATTAGAACCATGTCCTCGATAGATGAGGACTCACCACTGATGTTGCTTCTGTTGGATTGGAATGTCTAAGTATGGTGGGGAACTTGAGCGTTTAAACCTATGATAATAAATATCATAGCAGAAGAAATGAGTATGTGATTAGCACTCTGAATATAATTGTATAGTAGATGAGGTTAGGATAATATGCATGGGTTCATGTGCATGAATTATAACTGAATGAATATCATGAGGTAACTGAATATAAATGCATAAAATTGTGCAATCTGAGAATGCATGACCAAGCTTATAATATGATTCTAAAATAATCTGTAAACTAAAATACTGACACATTGATTATTGAATAACTGGTATCTGTATGATATGGTTAAGCAAACCTGAAATTAAACTCTGTACTAAATACTGGTCTGAGATTTTGTGAGCTATCATGTAACTAACATATCCCAATATGAGCTAATTACGATCTAACCCGTGACCCTGGTTTGAAGGGCATCAGTACCGTTCCATGGGTACTAATAATGGCTGTGTGGATCCACCAAAATTGATGTTCCAAAGGACCAAGGTGTCAAGCCTAAACTAAAAGGCGACCTCTAAGAGAAAATCTAGCCTAAACTAATGGATGACTCCTCATATACTACACTGGCTACATAGTTTTGGAATATAGGGACTGCTACTAAGGCTCTGCCTGACTGACGGGGAATACATCATCCCTACATTCGCTCGGTGATAAATCCTACTCCCAACTGAACTAACTCAGAATACTCAACTGATCTAAGTTTAATTGATTATGACAACTAACTGAACTGATAATGTTCATAACATATCTAGAACCATTTTGAAAATACTGAGACTAAGTAAGTAGCTAAGTTTTTGGGTATTCATAACCCCCAGTACTCTATATCAATAATAATAGAACCATAATACAACTTTGAGGACATCATAAGTAGTCATTGTTCAAAACCCATTCATCTAAGCATTTCATCAAACACATAGGGGTCATGAGTTAAAGCATGGGAATAATTAAATCATGTAATAATCATATAATTTCAATATTAAAAAACATGGTTTAAGGATTTAACATGTGAATATCACCATTCGAACGTATCAACGGTAATTTCAACCAAAATAAATTGTAAATATGATACATAGTCAAAACTCATGAAATTTCATGGATACAAATAATATTAACATGTAAAAATAATAACATTGAACTTGAAAATGAGTTCTTGGGATCAATGGTTGAAAAGGACCCATGTGTGAATACCTAACATACCTTAAATGTGTAATCTTGAAAGAGAAATAACTTTTCTTGAACGTTCTTGGATTGGGAAGTATAATTTCTTAGTTTTCTTGGAGAAGGGCTTGAAGCTTGTTCTTGGGGAATGATCTTTAAAAGAAACCCTGATTTGATGTTGAGAGTGAATGAGGAGTTTATATTGTTTAAGTTGATGGATATAGTGCTTAAAAGGGTGGAAAAAAACAAAAAATTCCACTTAAAACATCATTTAATCACTTAACGGCCCCAGTTGAAGATCTGGGTGACGGAGCATCACTCAGGTGATAGATCATCACTCCAATCACCAGTGTATGGATAAAATTTGACCTTTATACCTAAGGTTAATGGTCTAGGTTGACAGGTTATCACTGGCTTGATTGTCCATCACCTTTGTCGTCGTACCTCGGCAAACAGACACCTGTCTAGTAAAATAGGCATAACCTTTTACCTCAAAATAAGATTAAGGAAGAATTAGCATCGTTTAAAAGATAATTTAATTATATATCTATTGGTGGGTCTTTAGCTGAAAAACTCTTCATAATACAAAAGTTATGCTTATCTGAAGTTGACTATAGAAACATTCTTTTAAGGAACTCAATCGGTAAGGGATATTTTGATTTATTTAAAAACTTGGAGTTATTTGAGGATTTAATGTGCATCAAACTCACTCATAAAACTACCAAAGAACTGTAATATATTTTGCATGTTCTTGAAGCATGTTTCTAATATTGGTTTGGATTTTTAGGGTATTACAATATCTCTTCCTTGGGAACATTCATCCTCAAATAAGGTTGTTTTAGCTGGGAGTACTGAAGAATCTGAGATCATATAATGGACATGCATGAATGGGAACATGAGAAAATAACTGGGTTTGAAACATGGTACATGGAAAAAAGTGACATTAGTGAATGCACGCAATGCATAAGATGGATTACACAGCTGAAATTGAGAATTAGTGAGAGTCAATTTGTGGAAAAATCATTACCTTAAGCTGAATCTGAATTTGCAAAGAAAAAATGAGGGTATGTGGTATGCATATCTGATTTTGCTTCTCAAGTGGCTCCCTCAACAGATTGATATCGCTAAAGAACTTTGACCAAGGGAACTTCTTATTTCTTCTATCTACGAGTCTGACGATCTAGAATCTCAACTGGGATTTCTTCGAAGAAAAGGATATTCTTTACTTTCATATCCTTCAATAGAACTAATACAGCTGAGTCACCAATATACTTCTTTATTAAGGATACATTAAACACTGGATGCACATATGCCAAATATGCGGGCAACACAAGCTCATACGCTACGTTCCTAAAATGGCTTAAGATTCTGTAAGAGCCAACATATTGGAAACTAAGCTTACTCATTTTGCCAAATCTCTTCAGTCCCTTCATAGGAGAGATTTTTAGACAGACCAAGGCACCAACTTCAAATTCAAGATCTCTTCTCCTCAAATCCATATAGTATTTTTGTCGTCTTTGGGCTTTCTTAAGCCTCTCCCTGATTAACTGAACTTTTTCCATTACATCAATTAGTGAATCAGGCCCTAATACTATAGTCTCGCCTACCTTAAACCGATCAATAAAAGATCTACATATCCTCCCATAGAGAACCCCAAATAGATCCATCTAAATGCTAGACTGATAACTATTATTTAAGGAAAACTATATAAAGGGTAAATGATTATCCCAACTACCCTTGAAATCGAGAACACATGCCCTTAACATATCCTCTAGGGTTTGAATGGTCCTCTCTTCCTAGCCATCTATCTGAGGATGAAAAGCTATACTGAGATGAACTTGGGTGTCAAAAACCTTCTGAAAAGCCCACCAAAAATAAGAGGTAAAATGAGTGGCTCTATATGAAATGATAGACAAGAGGACTTCATGCAACCTAACTAATTCTCTGAGATAGAGCTTGGCATAATCCTTTGAAGACTATGAAGTATGCCCTGGAAAAAAATGTGTTGATTTGGTCATTCTATCTACAATGACCCATATCAAATAATGCTGACATTGTGTATGAGGAAACCATGGCATAAAATTTATGTCACCTCTTCCCACTTCCAAGTGGGAATACTAAACTCTTGTAAGGTGCCACTAGGCCTCTGGTGCTCAACCTTAAGTTGCTGACAGTTAAAATACTTAGCTACAAACTCTACAATATCGCTCTTTATACCATTCCACTAATAGATTTCTCGCAAATCATGGGACATCATAGTTGATCCTGAGTGAATAGAGTAACGCACACAATGTGCCTCTACAAGAATCTGTTGCCTCAAATTAACAAAACATGGAACACACGTTCTACCCTAAAAACGCAACACACCATCTCCCACTTGGCAGAAAACCTCAACTTTTCGGTCTCTCACTAATTCTTTTAGCTTAGCTAAACTAAGATCTCTATCATGTTTCTCCTTCACTTTGGCAACTAATAAAGATTCTAAACTTCTCTTAACCCAAACACTACCCTTAGATGAATCGACCAAATAAAAACCTAATCTACAAAGATGATGATCCTCCTGAACTAACTTCTTCTTATCATTCTCAACATGAGAAACACTACCCATCAAAAATCTACTAAGGGCATCTACCACTATATTGGCCTGTCTCGGGTGATACAAAACACTTATATCATAGTCTTTCAACAACTCCAACCATCTTCTCTGACAAAGATTCAAATCTTTCTTTGAAAACACATACTGAAAGTTTTGTTGTCTGTGAACACATCCACACGCACCCTATAGATGTAATGCCTCTAAATTTTCAAAGCAAACACAACCGCAGCTAACTCAAGATCGTGGGTAGGAAACTCTTTTTATGGGGTTTAAGATCTCTAGAGGCATAGGCTATGACTTTCCCTCTCTATATCAACACACAATCGAGACCAACTCTGGAAGCATCACAGTAAACAACAAATCCCTCTCAACCGTCTGGTAGAATCATTCCTGGGGCTGAAGTGTGTTGAGTCTTCAACTCCTAAAAATTCTTTTCACAAGAATCTGACCACTGAAACTTGACTTTTTTCTAAGGTAATCTAGACATGGGGCACGCAATAGATGAAAACTCTTCAACAAACCATCTGCAATAGGCATCCAAACCTAAGAAACTCCTGATATCTGATAGAGAGATAGGTCTGGTCCAGTTTCTCACTTCTTCGGTCTTTTAAGGATCAACCCTAATTCTATCACTGGAAATAATATTGCCAAAGAAAGTTACTGATCTGAGAAAAAATTCACACTTACTAAATTTAGTGAACAATTGATGGGCTCGGAGTCTGCAATACAATTTGTAGATGATCTGCATGATCGTTTTCACAATGGTAATATACAGGAATGACATGAATAAAGACTATGAAGATTATGGCCAAATACTATTTGAACACTCTGTTCGTCAAGTCCATGAAAGTTTTTGGGGAATTTGTTAGTCCAAAATACATTACAAGGAATTCGAAGTGACCATATCAAGTTTTGAAAGATATTTTTTAAATGTCACATTCTTTGAATCTGAGCCGATGATAGACGTATCTGAGGTATATCTTAGAGAAATAACTGGCACCCTAAAGTTGAGCAAAAAGTCATTGATTCTGGGGAGTGGAAATTTATTCATGATGGTGACTTTATTTAACTGATAATAATTGATATATATTCTATGGGAACTATCTTTCTTACGCACGAAAAGGACTAGAGCGCCCTATGGGAAAACACTGGGCATAATGTATCCCTTATCTAGGAGGTATTTCAACTATTCTTTCATCTTTTTAAGTTTAGCTGGAGCCATTTTGTATGGCAAAATAGAGATAGGCTAGGTATCTTTAAGAAGGTCTATTCCGAAGTCCATTTCACTTTTGGGAGAAACTTCGAGAAGGTTTTCAGGGAACTCATCTAGAAATTCCCTTACTAATGAAACTGACTCAAGATTTAGAGTCTCAGAACTAGAGTCTTTGACTTGAACAAGATGGTAAACACACCCTTTGAATAGCATTTTTCTCGCTATAAGATATGAAACAAGCTGACCCTTAAGGGATTAAGTACTACACCACCATTCAAGGACTAGTTCATTCAAAAGCTGAAAATAAACGACCCTATTTTTGTAGTCAACTTAGGTATAACATGAGTGGAGCTAATCAATGTCGAGAATTATATCAAATTTGGTCATCTCTAACTCTACAAGATCTACTGAAGTGAATTTCAGGGATATTGTGATCGGACAGTTGTGATATACCTTCTTGGATACAATAGAGACACCTGCTGGAGTTGACACTGAGAATGGGTCGGTTAAGGTTTCAGGACTGAACCCAAAATTAATAGCTATATAGGGGCTAAAAATGATAGTGAAGCTCTGGGGTCTAATAAATCATATACATAATTACATATAAATGAAAGACCTACAACGAACCTGTAACCACATCAGGAGAACTTTTCCGATCTTGTTGGGACAGAAGTGCCTATATTCTACTCCGGCGCTGACGCTGCTTACACTGGAGGTGGTGCCATGCTGAGTTGGGCAACCTGCTGGAGCTGATAACAGATAGGATTGGCCCTATTGGCACAAATTCCTTCCCTTCTATGAAAATATCCGACACTCCTAGATCCAGTAACCTGGCTTGACACACCTAAAGCATACATCACTGTCAGCTCTACACTCACCCTGATGGTTTCTACCATATTTCTGGAAAAAGAGGATTTGTGAGACTACCTTTTACACTGACTTGGGGCTTAGAGCCTAGCGCCTTATCCTGATTGTCATTTTTTAACTTTGGCACAGGAGCACTAGCTGAAGATAGAGCAGGATAAGAAGATTTATGATGGAATTGGGGATGGTTACTACCCTCTAACCTCGACTGAGAAAAGTTGAAACTACCTAGCCTAGACTTCTTGATCTCTCTTTCTTTCTCTTTAACCTTCTCCTCTTCAATTTGTTGATCATGGACCATAATCCTAGGTAAGTCCATCTTTTTAATCAATATTATGGTCCTAAACTCCTTGACCACACTATCAGATACACTTAAGACAAACTTGCTCATCCTAGACTTGTTATTAGTCACCACATGAGGAGCATATCTGGCTATCTGAGTAAAGTTAAGCAAATACTCCTTCACACTCAAATTTTGCTGCTTCAAATTAATGAACTCCAGCACCTTAGATTTCTACAAATCTAGAGAAAAGAATCTATCTAAAAATTATATTGAAAACACCTCCCATTCTGTAGGCCCTGCATCTGTGCCTTTATCCCCCTTCCACTGCTTATACCAAGTATGAGGTATATCCTAGAATTAGTAAGCAGCCAATTCTGCACTCTCACTTGAAGTCACACCCATAATGTCTATTACCTTCTGAACTATGTTGACGAACTCCTATGGATCCTTATCAGACTTAGATCCCATAAATAGAGAAGGATTCATTCGGGTAAAGTCCCGAATCCTAGCTGCAGCAGTATTAGCCACTGGGTTGGCTGGGACAGCAGTTGGCCAATTGTTCTGAGTTTCTATAGAGTGAGCCAGAGTAGTGAATGCAGCTCTAAACTTGGCTTGTGAAACATGTTCATTCAGGGGATCATCCTAAATGGGCAGAAGTGCGGGCTGATTCCCATTTCTTCTTTTGTTATTCTTTTTGCGAGGCATGTTCACTGTAAATGAAAGGAAGATTGGATTATAAAAAGAGTTTAATTTTAGATCATGCTCATTCTCACAACATGAATACTAAAAGAAGGGAAACTTTTACTAGAAATATTTTTTAGACTTTTGACAATAAGTGTGGAGCGCTTCACACCTATGCACAAGACTCTACTCATCGTGATTTTCAGACGCCCTAGGACATTCTAAAACCTAGATCTGATATTATGTTTATAATGCCCTAGAAATACACCCTGGAGGCCACATGGTGCTAACGATCCAAAAATACCTCAAGTTAACTCTTAAAATAGTACCTGATGTGAGCACTGAATAGTAATAAAAAAATATACTTATGCGGAATAATTGAATGTTCCTTATGGTTTTAAATCTGAAAGTAATACAATCGAAAACCCAAAAGTATGAAACATATGTAAAATTATTAAAAATCTGAATGAAAAGACCAACAATTGGCTGACTATCTAAAATATCTGAAAGCCTCTAAAACTTTCTGAAAGAGAGTTGATGGCAAAGGCCTCAACAAACTCCAACAATCTAATTGAAATAGAATACTAAAATAAACTAAAATAATAACCATATCCTCAATAGGTGAGGAATCACTACTGTTGATGCTACTAATGTTGTGGAATGTCTAAGTACGGTAAGGAACCTAAGTGTCTGAGCCTATCATATTAAACGTCATTGCGCAAGAAACAAGTATGTACTTGTATGCTAGATGAGGTTAGGTTAATATGCATGGGTTCATGTGCATGAATAATAACTGACTGAATAAAACACATGAGGTCACGGAATATAAATACATGAAAAGTGTGAAATCTGAGGATGCATGACCAAGCATATAATATAATTCTTAAATAGTTTGTAAACTGAAACACCGAATTACTGATAATTAAATAACTGGTAATTTTTTGATATGGTCAAGCAAATCTGAAACTGAACTCTGCACTAAACACTGGTTTGAGACTGTGGGAACTATTATCTAACAGACATGCCCCAATATGAGCTAATTAGGGCCCAACCTGTGACCCCAGTTGGAAGGGTATCAGTCTGTGCCATGGGTACTAACAATGGTTGTGTGGATCCACTAAACTATTGTCCTGAAGAACTAAGGAGTCAATCCTAAATTAACAGGTGACCCTTGAGAGGAATTCAAGCCTAAACTGATGAGTGACTCACCATATCCTACGATGGATAAATAGTTTTGGAATACAAGGACTGCTCTAACGACTTTGCCTGACTTATGAGGAAAACGTCATCCCTGTATTTACTCGATGCTAAATCCTACTCTCAACTGAACTGACTCAGAATACTGAATTTATCTAAGTTTAACTAATTATAATAACTCACTAAAATAATAACTCTCATAACAAATCTGAAACTATTCAGAAGATACTGAGACTAAGTAAACAACTAAGTTTTTAGGTATTCATAACCCCCAGGACTCGATAGCAATAATAATAGAACCATAATACAACTTTGAGGACATCATAAGTACTAATTGTTAAAAACCCATTCATCTAGGTATTTCATCAAACACATATGGGTCATGAGTTAAAGCATGGGAATAGTTAAATCATGCAGTAAGCACATAATTTTGATATTAAAAAACCAATGGTTAAGGATTTAACATATGAATATCACCATTCAAACGTATCAAGGGAAATTTAAACCAAAATAATTTGTAAACACGATACATAATCGAAACTCCTAAAATTTCATGCATATAATTCATATTAACACAAAAAAATCATAAATTTGGACATGAAAATGGTTCTTGGGCTCCATGGATAAAAATGACTCGTGGATGAATATCTAATATACCTTAAAGCTTTAATCTTGAAAGAGAATTAACTTTTCTTGAGAGTTCTTGGATTGGGAAGAATAATTTCTTGGTTTTCTTGAAGGAGGGCTTGAATCTTGATCTTGGGGAATGATCTTGAAAGGAAACCCTAATTTGATGTTGAATGTGAATAAGGTGTTTATGTTGTTTAAGGAACAAAAAACCCAATTTAAAACGTTATTTAATTAATGAACGGCCCCGGTTGACGGTCTGGGTGATGGACCGTCACTCCAACCATCAGTATATAGCCAGAATTTGACCTTTCTACCTAAGGTTGATGGTTTGGGTTGATGGGACGTCATTGGCTTGACGGTCCATCACCTTGAGAACCACACCTCGCCAGACAGACACCTCTCTAGTAAAATAGGCATAACATTTTACCTCGATATCGAATTAAGGCACAATCAGTATCGTTGGAAAGCTAATTATATTATCTATTTGTTTGTGGTTTTTGATCTCTAAAACTCTTAGTAATACAAAAGTTATGCTCATTTAAAGTTGATTATAGCAACATTCTTTCCAAGAACTAAATCGGTAAGGGATATTTTAATTTATCTAAAAGCTAGGAATCATTTGTGGCCTTAATATGCATCATACTCACTCATAAAACTACCAAAGAACTGTAATTTATTTTGCATGAGCTTGAAGCATTGTTCTAATATTTGTCTTGACTTTCGAGGTATTATAGACATATATGACATGATCTGAATTTTTCTAATCATTAAGAATGTAGCATTAGTACATGGAACTTAACATACTATAAAGCATAAGTACATGAGTCATGAGCTGCATGACCTGAGTTTGGAGTTCATATTTTCATCAAATATGATTAATACTGCTGAGGACTAGAACTTGTTATACTAGGAACTGGAAGTGTACATGATTCTATGGAAATGCATGAAATGAGCTATGAAGATAAAGATGGCATGTAAGGCATAAGTACATATCGAGATGACTGATGTACAACACTTTACACTAAGATTAGAATGGGTCGGGCATCTTCCCCTCTACTGCTGCTCTATAATACACTGGTATCACTAATAGAATCTGAGAGCCTGACTTGGTTCCTTTTCCTATCATCTCTCCCATAAACTTAAGTCATTATTCTAAGTCTGTGGGCCCCTTTAATAAACTCTAAACTGAATTGGAATCACTTTACTCTAGAATCCGAGATACAACAACACACATAAACAATAAACTCACCCTGCAAGACTACACCTGAAAGTGTAAAACCCGTTGCTAATACTTTCTTCTGCGATAGAACTATTAACTTCCTATAGTCCCAATAGTCATCATATAATAACTTAAACACTAACTAACATAGAATGTTCATGAGTATAACCATACCATGAGTTCACACCATCTGGAATTTCAAACCTTCTTCCTATTAGCTCAATCATCCAAGATGCACACTTATATTCTAAAACTTATCAAGGATATCCTCAAATCTTTAGTGAACCACAATAACTTCCTTCATATCCTACTAATATCACATATCAAAACTTATATTTTTCCCTTAACCATGAGAATTACCATTACACCTAAACATCCAACATCAATAACTATAATTTATACTTATCCTATAAGAACATCATATACTACATAGCCTCATTCACACGTAACAACTCAAGTACTATCTAGGAACACACACTGTTAAAAATTGGAAATAATACAATCCCATATCAACTTGGGTACACCTTTAGATCATACACACATCATCATACTTAATTTTGAATCAACAGCTTAAATCCTTGCATACATTATTTTAAACCAACTAGTTAACTCTTCATACAACAGGCCATATGGATACAAAATCTACTAAATCTAGATAGACACTATCCCCACTTTACTACTACTAAACTTCTAGGTTTATGCTTCTAACTTTAGATCACATGCTATCATAGGATTCTTAGAAGTGATCTAAGAGCACATCTGTATTTGACTTAGTGCACGATTTTCATGAACATGAATGAAATTTTTCTTACTTTGGAACATAAAAGCACTGATGGGATACTTTTGAGCCTGCATAAAATCCCATAACTTTTTGTGGGGACTATTTGAGAAAACTCTGTCTATAAGGATTTAAGTTGCGATATTTCTGTTGTGTAATAAATAAGGCCAAGTTGGCACAAATAGATTCACGTAAGAATATTTATAAGTTCCTTAAAGAAAACTTCTATTGCACGATCTAAGACATAAAAGAAGGGAAACATTCCTTAAATTCCATGTAGTCTCTCGAAGAAAAGTATAGACGTCTCTGTACCCTTCTGCTAGACTCTACTAAACACGACTTCATAGATACCGTAGGACACTTGAACTCTGAACTTTGATACCAAGTTTTTTCAAGACCCAAGACAACCCCTTAGTTGTAACACGGTGCTTAGAACCACAAGTGATCCTAAGATAACCCATGAATAGGCTTAACACTTGAGAAACTGATTTAGAATGCATAAAATAGCTAAATTTTCATTGCAGAAACATAATCATGACATAATCTGAATAAATATTATATTGATAAAGTTTACAATCTGATAAAAATGAAGAGAGAACAGTAATTTACATTTTTATGACTCTGGCTGACTTTCTATGAAGCCTTTAACATACCGACTATAGATAGCAAGGACATGCCTTTAATTACCACTAATCAATATACATGAATAATCAAAATAAATTACATGAACTTCAACTGACTAGAGTCCCCAAAATAGGAGAACTCATCACCTACTGGCTGGAAGCTACAACTGTCTGATTATAATGTGTAGGCTATAACTGGTACCTACATTATGAGACAATGTAGCACATAGAAATATAAGTGGATGAGTACTTATGGAATGTACTGAGTAAGTGAGGGTGAATGCAATACATAAAATTGAATTGGTACATAATCATAAAAACATGCATGCTAAGTGTTAGTAGACTCACCAAGAGACTGAGATAAACAAAAACTGAAGTATCTTAAAACATGCATAACAAATATAATCTAATAAGCTGGTGAATCACTAAACTTAGTTTCTTAAAACATTACATTTTTAGAATGAATAGAGATAAAGTTGGGAAATAGTAAATCATGAATATTGTATATAAATCTTGTGTAAAGCTTAACATATTGTAGAACTATAGTAAGGATCATGTATGAATCTTGGGTCTGAAACTATGGAGTGGAAACTAACATAACTCGAGGATATGAATATACTAATATACTTAGTATGAATGCATGAACATACAAAACCAACATAACATGTATTGAGATGATCTAATTAACTGAATAATTGATGTCGGTGTGACTAAATAATTAATCTAAGTAAAGGGATAACTAATGTCTATACACTGAGTAACTGATATCTGAATATGGACTAACTAATTTACGAAAACTGAATTGATAATGACTGAATACTGAATAACTAACATCTGAATACTGATCAACTGACATCTAAATACTGATTTATTAGTATATATATACAGATTAAATGATATTTGTATACTAATTAATTGATATTTTCATATTGATTAATTGATATCTATATACTGATTAACTTATATAAGAATGTTGATTATGCAATACTGAACTATACATTGTTTGAATAACTGGACTGAACTTGTGGGAGCTATCATGTAACAAACACAAACCATATGAGTTATCATGGAGTCCAACACCTGACTCACATTAATTAGGATAGTTCTATCCTTGCCATCAGAGTAGAACCTAAACTGGAGTGATCACTAAACTGATGTCCTGATGGACCTGGGATTCAAGCCAAAACTGACGAGTGACCCATAAGAGTAAGTCAAGCCTAAAATGATGGGTGACCACTCATATCCTACACTAGCTATGTAGTTCTAGAACATAGGGACTACTACTAATGAATCTACCTAACTGAAGGGGATGCCACTATCCCTGTATTCGCTTGGTGCTAAATCCTACTCCCAATTGAAATGCTAACTTGTGCATGTCCTAGTTACTTATAATTGATAAGCTCAGGTCATAGTATTCTAAAAATGATAGTGCATATGGATTTTGAGGTAATCATAAACATATAAATTGATAATTCTCTATATGATGATAGTGTTCTGAATATGATATTAAAACCATGGTCTGACTGAATTGTTACTAGAAAAATGGAAATCATATAAAACACATAGGTACCGGGTGTTCATAACCGCCAACATTGAATGATTATAGAGAAAATACAACATAAACTTTAAATACTATAGTATGTAATCTTGGTTCAAATATCCCAACACATAGACATACGTGTTAAACATGTGTAAACAACATGATTACGTGACTAAGTTCATAACTTAATAATATAACTTGAAATTCACTTGAATAGGACATGGTAAATTAAATCTTGAAGGATGAGATGACCTAGCTTTTAAGGAATCATATGCGGACATGAATTGAGTTAAAACTGCTATGGAGAACATGAATCAGACTCATCTTGAACACATGAAATTCCATAATGAAGGAAAAACTCATACTTTAATCAAATTATTAAAATTCAAAACAAAGTATAAAACTTGTAGTTTAAAACATGAATAAGTACAATTCTTACGATTTTCAGTCTCTTAAATCACATGATAATGCTATGATTTCAGCACATGAGGATTTTAGAATGAACCCTAACTTAAAACATATTAATTCAACTAGAAAAACATACTTTCGGGCACAAGTTTGAAAGATTAACCTTTTTCAAAATTCCACATTCCTTAATTTAATGGATTTGTAAAGAAATCTTGAAATTAAAGCTTAAACCCTTGTGCACATGAGAGGAACATCTTGGATTATTGTTCTTGAGAAAGGGGGGATTTTATGTTAGTTGTTTTGAGGAAGATGGCCAAATAATTCCCCTTTTACAGTTATAAATCATGTTTGGACGGTTGGGGTTGAGGAGAAAGGACTAAACTGCCCCTTGGCATCTTTTTTTAGTGGAAATAACCCTCATGGAATGATTCCCAGAAAGGTGGAATGGACCTTGCAACGAAACCTCCAGAAAGGTAGAATGGACCTCGCGCCGCGAGCCTATCGTTACCCCTTACTACTTTTCACGAAAAAGGTCATAACTATTTGCTCGTGTATCATATTAAGGTAAGTTTGTATCATTGGAAAGCTAACTCAAATATATATCATTTGTTGGGTATTGAGCCACAAATTTACATATATATAAAAAGTTATATATGTTCAAAGTAGAACCTTGTAGAATCATATACTAAACTTTGGACAAATCAAAGGCTCTTAGATTAACTTTGTTCTAAGTGATTCCTATAAACATTTTTCACATCATAAGGACTTCACTCACTAGGATAAAGATCATGAAACATGTACTCACATAAAAATCATGGGATTGGAGCTTACACATATAGGAATGATGGTTCAATGTCTTGACCAAAAATGCAGGGTGTTACACAACCGTAGCCAAAACTAATATCCAAAAATAAACCAAAGTGTCTAGAAATATCCAAAACATAAAATGGAGTCCTCCGAAAGGATGGAAGCTCACCACTTCAGTCCAAATGTTATTCCCAAGTCAATTACTATGCAAAAGTAGTAGAACGGTCGGTTCCTGCATAGCGTGGGTATACAGCCACCAGTAGATAGGTTAGCGGGTTAATGCTAGCATAATCTCAGGATAAGGAAAAATTAATGCCATTTATAAAACAAGTGAAACCATCCATATTCACATATCCATACAAATATATATAACCATGCTGGGAAAAGAGATCAGGTTTAGCATGGCTTTAAAGCTTTTACCTGGGTTGTGTAGCTTTGCAATCCTATACTATAAACACGAGCTATATGGGTTCAGTTTTCCATATTGAAAGGGCCCTAGTGTGTGTATCCGCATGATTAGAGAAGAAACCCTTGGGATGACTAGTACATCCTTCAAAATGTAGTGTGACATCATATACATGGTTACCAAGACCAACATCATATTGGCAACTAGTTTTGGTCCCCCCCCCCCCCCCCCGTGACCTCCACCTTCTACGGCTTTGCTACAAATCCCTCCATTATTGAACAATTAAAACAAATTTCCAAATAACCAAACCAATATCCATTTATTTACCAAGGCCATAAATATTGGTATCATCATACCAATCCTTACTTGCAAGTATCATCCATAGCCAACCAATTATAGGTTTAAGGGGACTTTCAAGTGTCCTTCCATTTACCATATTAAACCACTTGGGGGATTTCATGTAACCCTCAAGCAAAACCTCTTAGCCATTTACCTTTAAACCCAGCATAATTCTTCCACCAAGTTTTTAAACAAGCAAGAGTTCCATTAAAAGTAGACAATGCAATAAACATCTCTTTATAAGCATTTTGTCAAACACATTGGAGGAATAATATGATCATAACCAATTTCAACTACCATTAAACCATTCTCATGCAATAAAATTATCCAAAACCACCATTAATGCATATAAAAGCATTATTAAAACCATGGGAAAACATAACCAACCATTTAATATCAAAACCACCAATTTACTTTTGAATTCCAAAATCATAGAATTAATGAAATCATGAAAATATTCTCTAAAACCATGCCTTTACATAAAATTAACAATGAGGGAAGAGAATATGTCTTAAACCAAGATGATGATGGAACCAAATCACAAAGACAAGACCCAAATCAATCCTCTAGTAGAAACCCTAGCTTCCCTTGCCCAAAATCTTTTGAGAGAATTTTAGATTGTTTAGAAGAGTTTCTAAGAGTTAATGAATGGAAGAATAGGGTAAATAATCTTCCAAGTAGGTTAGAATTTGTGGGATCTTATAAGGATAAGTGGGAAAATGTCTAGAATACCACTACTTATGTTGCACCAAAATCCCATCACAGGGATATGACTGACCCTCACGATTCGTATCCTTCCAATACTAGTAGTACCCTTCACTTGTACCATCGCTCAACCTTTAGATCAAACATTGTCCAACCTATGACTCATCCAACCAAGTCGTATCCAAATCATATAATCCATACCTTCTACCCATACCACTGGCATATTTAAACCTAATGAAGATTTAGACACTGTCCACCATACGAGTCTTGGGTGTGACTCGTACCCTAGCTTATGGCTAATGGTGTACCATTCATAGTCAGATCCAAACTAAGTAACTAATTCTAAGATTTATTTAAGGAACGAAATGATTCGTACCCACTAATATGACTCGTATCCCTAATTCATACGCATTCCAGTAACCAAAATCCATTCCACCAACCAACGCTGGCTAGCATATGAATGGACCATACCATCCATACCCGAACATACGGATTATACCCCTGAGTCGTATTAGGTCCAGAGATCAAAATTGTTGGAAATTTTCTAAGGTCCAGAAACCTAGGTGTTTCAGTCTCCCCCTATAGGAACATTTGTCCCTAAATGATGAATAAGGTAGGGGTAACCACACGCATGAGTCATTAGCATTATAAAATATATTCCCAATCTTTAAAAAAGTTTGAAAACAAATAGGCAAGGATATTAATCTTTTATTTAACAAACTGTGAAAATAAAGATGTGTTTAAGACACATACCTTCCGCATGAATACCAAGAGTTGAAAATAAATTTAGATATTTGGACTTCATGTCCTCCTCCATTTTCTATGTAGCTTCTTCCACCTTATGGTTCCACCAAAGAACCTTAACCAAAGCCACATCTTTGGTCTGCAACTGACAAACCTACCTATCAAAGATCTTAATTAGGATTTCCTCATAAGACAAAGAATTTGAGATAACCAATCCTTCCAAACGAACATCCAAAGAAGGATCACCAATACACTTCCTCAACATGGAAACATGAAAGATTGAATGAACCAAGCTCAATCTAGAAGCCAAGTCTAGCTCATAAGCAGCATTCCCAATTCTCCGCAAAACCTCATAAGGACCCACATATCGGGGACTGAACTTCCCTTTCTTGCCAAACCGTACGACTCCTTTCATGGTAGATACCTTGAGGAAAACCTTATGCCCAATCTCAAACTCCAAGTCTTAATACCTAACATTTGTATAGGACTTTTGGTGAATTTGAGCAGCCATAAGCCTCTCTCGAATCACCTTCACTATTTCCATAGCCTGGAAAACCATATTGCGACCAAACATGTATACCTTATAAAGATCAAACCAACAAATAGGAGAGCTACACCTCCTACCATATAGTGCCTCAAAAGAGGCCATACCAATACTATAATTATAGATATTATTGTACGAAAATTCCACCAAAGGTGAATTCTCAACCCAATTGCCAACAAAAACAATCACACAAGCCCGAAGCATATCCTCTAACATTTTTTTAGTTCTCTCTTCTTGCCCATCCGTCTATGGGTGGAAAGCAGTACTCAGACTAACCTTGGTCGCTAACCCTCTCTGAAAAGATTGCCATAAGTGAGATGTAAACTGCGTGCCAACATCATAAATAATCAATGAAGGCACCCCATCCAGCTTCATAATCTCCTGATGATATATCTTTGCATAATCCTGCACTAAGAATACTGTCCACACTGGTAAAAAGTATGCAGACTTAGTCATCCTATCCACGATGACCCAAATAGAATCATATTGATTATAAGACTGAGGAATACCGGTACCAAAGTACATACTAATCACCTCCCACTTCCATTTAAGGAAATCAATTTCTTGATATAACCCTGCAGGCCTCATGTGCTCAACTTTAATCGGTTGACACACTATGCACTTGGCCACAATATCAACCACATCTCTCTTCATGTCGTTCCACCAAAAGATCTCCTTGAGAACATGATACATCTTAGTCAAGTCAGGATGACCAACAAAGTGCAACTCATGCACCTCAGGTAAAATCCATTGTCGCTAACCATCGACATCAGGAACACACAACCTTCCTTGGTACTATAAAGTACCATCACCACCAATCTAAAACACCACTATTTTTTTCCTACCAATGTAATTCTTGATTTTCATCAAGATAGTATCTAGAACTTCCTTCTTCGTAATCTCTACACCCAGAGACGATCGAACAACTTATTGCACCACCACACCACCATCCTTGGAGTCCAAGAGGTGAACTCTAAGGTTGGCCAAGCAATGAATATCATTCACCAATTCTCGCTTTCTTTCCTTCACATGAGTCAAACTCCCCATGGATAACTTGATAAGAGCATCAACAACCACGTTAGCCTTACCTAGGTGATAGTGAAAACTTATATCATAGTCCTTGAGAAGTTCAGGCCATCTCCTCTACATAAGATTAAGCTCCTTCTGAGTGAACACATACTGTAGACTCTTATGATTAGAAAAGATATCAATATTAACACCATACATATAATTTCATCATATTTTTAAAGCAAACACAACCGCCAACAACTCAAAATTATAAGTAGGGTAATTTCTTTCATGCAGTTTAAAATGCCGGGAAGCATAGGCAATCACCTTCCCATGCTAAATTAAAACACAAACAAGACCTACCCGAGATGCATCACGACAAATCACAAACCAATCATTGCTTTTCAGAAAAGTCAGAATTAGAGCCGAAGTTAACTTATCCTTCAACTTCTCAAAACTCCCTTCACAAGTATTTGACTAAGAAAACTTGACTGTCTTCTCAGTTAACTTAGTCAAAGAAGCAGCTATCGCTAAAAATCTTTCCATAAATTGTCGATATTGCCAAGCCAAATCGAAGAAGCTCTGAATGTCAGATAGAGTCATGGGCATAGGACACCTCTTCACCAACACAACCATTTGCAGATCCACCATGATCTCCTCACTCGAAATAATATAACCCAAGAAAGTTACAATGTTCAACCAAAACTCACACTTGGAGAACTTAGAAAACAACCATTGTTCATTTAAGGTCCACAACACCACATGAAGGTGATTAGCATGATCCACCTCACTCTTTGAATAAACCAGTTCTTCAAATAAACCAGAATGTCATCAATAAACATAATGACGATGAGATACAAATACTAATGAAAAACTATGTTCATCATATCCATAAATATTGCCAGAGCATTAGTCAATCTAAATGACATCACCAAAAATTCAACGTGCCAATACCGAGTACGAAAATCCATCTTAGGGAGATCCACCACCCTAATCTTTAGCTGATGGTACCCAAATCAAAGATCTATCTTATAAAAGAACTTGGCACCTTGCAACTGGTCCAATAGATGATCTATCCTAGTAAGAGAATAATCATTCTTGACTATCACCTTGTTTAACTTCCTATAGTCAATGCACATCAAAAGGGAACCATCTTTTTGGCACAGAAACAACACTGATGCACCCAAAGAAATACACTAGGGTGAATAAACACCTTATCCGAAAGATTCTTAAGTTTCTCCTTGAGTTTCCTTAACTCAACCGAATCCATTCTATATAAAGGAATAGAAATTAGATGAGTGTCCATAGCTATATCAATACCAAACTCGATCTCCAAATTCGGAGGAACACCAGGGAGATCATCCGGAAAGACCTGTGGAAACTTATTAACCACTGGAACTGACAGGAAAAAAGGACTTTTGGAGTTAGAATATTTAACATGGACCAAGTGATAAAGATAAACTTTAGAGATTAACCCTCGAGCTCTAAGATACAAATATATCTCTTCCTAGGAGCTAGAGAACTACCCTCCTTTTCTATAATCGGCTAACTAGGGAACCTAAAGATAACTCTACGGGTTCGATAATCCAAGGATGCATAGCAAGAATATAACTAATACATCCGCAGAATGACATAGGAATCCACCATACACAACTCAAAAAGATCCACCAAGGTCTGCTTGCCACCAATAGATACCACACACTCCCTATAGACTCTCTAAATTATAACTGAGTCACTTAGTGCGATAAAAATAGAAAAAGGATCTAAAATAACTTCCGAATCAAAACCAAAAAATATAGACACATAAGGATTCACATAGGAAAGAGTGGACCCCAGATCAAGCAAATAATATACATCACGAAAGAAAACCTATAAAGTATCAGCAACGATATCAGGTGGTACCTCAAATTCTTATTGGGAAACCAAAGCATACAATCTATTCCGTCCAACACTAGAATGAGGAGCTTTAATAGAAGTAGATACAACACCACCAGGTCTAGGATCAGAAGATGAAGCCACAAGAATCTTATTCGACCCCATAGAAACCTTATTAACCAAATAATCCCTGAGACGATTACTAGCCTGGTCATTGTTGAAGCAATTTTCCCTTCCATAATCGCAACAACCTCAATGAGGACGACCATAGAATCGATAAGAAAGGCATGAAAAAACTAATAGACCTCCGCTCTCTTGATATTGGGCACCCTATACCCAAAAATTATCACCGCTATAAAGACGTCTGTCGCCTTAATGGTAAGGCACACTAGAAAAAGAGTAGGAACCAGAACTCCCTCACTTCTTTTTTTGCCATTTTCCACCATCTCGAGCACCTTGAGACTGATCACCTCCCTGGTCAAAAAACCTTCTCCTCTTACCCTACTTATCCCCAAACTCTACCTACTTTCTCTTTTCATCCTCCACTTGTTGTATATGAATATTCAACCTAGAAATGTCCCTTTATTTAATCAACAAAGAAGTCTTGCTCTCTAAAATCAAACACTAATTCAACCCAGAAGTGGACTTCTTTAGTAGCTGGCATCACCTAAAATATCTTTTCAATTTTATCCAAGAAGCCATGTAGTCTCAATAGAAAAAACACCAGACACATTTCGATCAGCCTGAGCAACAACCAATTTAGAAATAGCATAAATTGACTGACAAAATTCTACATTAGTCACCTCGCCATGAGGAGGGTTAGTAATAATTGGTGGAACTCTAGAAATATTAGGGATAGGATCGTGAGATTAAACATAAACCCTAGAAACAGGATGCACTCTTCAGCATTACTCCGAGATGGGATAGAAGAATTTCTTTGTGTTCCAAATCTATGAGGTATAATCTGAAAGACGAACAAATAAAGATTAGAGAAGATTCCATAACTGTGAATCCAAGCTTGAGAATAGAATACCAAGAAAGTAAAAAATTCCTAAATGCCTTGTAGCCCCTCCCTTATGATTGTGGCACACTACACACCCCTAAAAGAGACTCTACTAAACCCGACTTTATGGACTCCCAATTGAGAATGAACCTAGGCTCTAATACCAACTTCAAGTGACCCCACTAAGGGCCTTGTTGTAATGGCCATCCCAAGTCCAACTAGGACAAAAAACCACCCCTATTACCCAACCTAGCCTCCTACTGCCTTTCCTGAGTTGAATGAATGTCGAGTATACAGCAAGATAGTGCAAAAACTCACATAAAGACTCTAGGAAAAGATCACAATTGTGACTGACCCATTCGAGTCTAACCATCGTATACCAACAATCCAACTATACCAAAACAAGGGCCATAAATCAGGCCATAACTAAAGATGTTCCCAAAATATAATATAATTAATCCCAAATGAAATAGGATAGAATAATCAATAATATCATCCAATGATGTTAGTCCACTAACATATTCTAATGCCAAGGATGACATAAATATTGATCCCGCCCATTCTAACCTATAGAAGTACAACAAAGCCTCTAACAAAAAGCGTAATAAAATCTAGTTGGGATATGCCCCCAACCATAGCCAAAACCAATATCCAAAAATAAACCAAATTGTCTAAAAATATCTATAACATTAAATGGATCCTTCAAAAGGGATGAAATCTCACCACTTCAGGCCAAATATTGTCCTCTAGTCAATCACAATGCAAGAGGAGTAGAATGATCGATTACTACATAGTGTGGGTATACAACCGCCATTATACAATTTAGTGGGTGAACGCTAGCATGATCTCAAGATAAGGATAAAATAATGCCATTTATTAAACTAAGTAAACCATCCGTATGCACACATCTATACATATATATAACCATGCTAGGAAAAGGGACTGGGTTTATCAATCCTTTAAAACCTTTACCTGGGTTGTTTAACTTTGCCATTCTAAAACACTTAAGGCCTATATGGGTTCAGCTCTCCCTGCTGAAAGGGCCCTAGTATGTGTAGCCACATGACCAGGGAAGAAACCCTTAGGATTACTACTACATTGTCACGCCTCAAATCCTGTTGGGGCAGACAGGCACCTGTAGCCGTAAAGGCTCGAGAGAACTAATTCATAACCTTGTACTTCTCATGCATGTAACAATGACAACCAAAGTTTCTAACAAATATGATATTATGTATCATTAAAACTACTACATAGACATGAACAAACTTATATATACAACACTTGGCCGTTAGGGCCACCATGTCTAAAGAAAAGAAACTACCATAACTTTATAGTAGTCTACAAAGCCTCTAAAAGATACATAGACTTATTTATGGTTGGGAGAAACCCCGACCCCACTATTAACTTATTGCACAATACCAAAATATATAGAACAGACTCGGAAAGCTCTGAATCAACCTGGAGCTCACCAATAGTCGCCGAATAGCCTGTTCTCCTACTAGTGAGGTGTATGAGTTGAAGTACCTGTGCCTACAGCATAAAATACAGGCCCCCCATGAGGGATGTCAGTATGATAATATGTACTGAGTATGTAAGGCCGAAGGTAACAACACATAATACAAGAGCTCAATAGAAATCAGATACAAGTGTATAAGTAGTACTAGTAGACAACCTTTATATATCCTTGTGGGAATACGTACATTACATTTCTTTCTTCATTTTTACCTTTCTTACCTCATAATATTTGTAAGACAAATAAATCAAATGACCAGCTGATTAGTGGTAAATAAACAAATTGGGATCGGCTATGCTAGGCTTATGCCCCTGAGATGCCACTCTTAAATAAATATTGGGATCGGCCCATGCTAGGCTTATTCCCCTGAGCTGCCACCCATATATAAAGGTATCGAGATTGGCCCATGCTAGGAATATGCCCCTGATCTGCCACTCGTTTTATAGATTTTCATTACTTAGTTTATTTAGCCTTTGAGTTTGTTACTAGGGTGGTCATAATAGTATGCTACCTTGAAATAGTAATCTACTAATAAGAGACATGTAAATGAACACTTAATGCAACAACAATGAGGTAGGGATCTGTTTGCACTCAAATGAAGTGTTTAGGAGCTAAAAATAACACATGGGTCTTATTTGGAATAAACGGAGAACTCCTAAAAGTTTCTAGCGAGTATAGATGTTCAGGTTTAATAATCAGAATGTATTGAGGTGTTTTAACACGCTAGAGAATACGAACAAGGTCATTGGCTACAAATGTTTGATTTTATGCCAAAGAGTACAAAATAGAGTATGCCTTACATACTTGGTTATACAACTCCAAAACTAACCCAGCTTGACTTATCGCCTTTTAGATTACTTATCTACAATAGAATATATGGTAAAATAGTATTAGAAACTAATCAACGCATTTGGGCTACTTAACTTCACCAAAATAGTATCCAGGCAGTAAACATGTAATCTATCAATCAAAGGTGTTATTTTAACCCTTTTCTCCTCTAATTACACCAACATACCATACATGTTCTTATAAGATCACCTAAACCACCTCAGCTTCATTACAACCTCTAAACAATACGAAAAATTGATTGGGCAGTAAACAAATACAATAATTAGTTCGGTGGTGTACCACCACACCTTTCTTTTATATTTCAATTCAAACTAGTCACACCTTTCTCCAACATCATCCTGGCATCCTAGAACATATACATACAAAACAGTCCATAAAACAGTCCCAAATCCCTTTTATTATAGTAATCCATTATTGAACTCATCATCTCTTAAGTTCTCAATAACAACACATCCATATTTCTCTTTTAAATTCGCATACAAGGTGAACAAAATAGAGCAGTCACCTTACCTCAATTCTACAACTTATTCTTTTAATTGAACTCTTCAAGAACCTAAACTTTCCTTCACACTTTAAACCAAAGAAGAAAAGAGAAGTTCCTTAGAATCAATGAAAATTGAAAAGATTGCTTGTTCTATATTCTTCCATATATTTATAATTAAGAACTTATAACATATTTTCCTAATCTTCCATGATATAGTTAAATAAAAACTAAAGTTTTTTCACTTACCTTGGGCTGTAAAGGTGAGGGTTTCTTCAAGAACCCTAGAAGGAATTTTAGGGTTGTTGTTCTTATACTTGTTAAGAAAGAGAGAAAGCTGAAATTTAAAAGGGTGAATATTGTGTTTAAAATGAGTAGAATGGCCAGCACTATTGATCTTATACTGGGCCCTCTAGAACTTCTCTTATTGACCATATTTTCAGCAACAAATTAGTCCACATAGGTGATCCACCTACTTAAGGGTCAAAGTTACTGAAAATTTCAAAGTAGGTGATGCACCTTCTTACATAATTTCTTAGTTGGGCTCAATTATAATTGCGCCTTCACAGATCTATGTGTTGGGCCATTTATCCATTTTCTTCCTCTTCTATTTAATTTGGGCCCAAATGAGTACATTACTATAGGCCCAAATCTGGTCCATAGCCATGAGTCCATTAATTTTGTGCAAATAGCTCAAGTAGGTGACTTACCTACTAGCTTAATTAAGTCAAGCAAGCACCTCAATATTTTTCTCTATTTTCAGCTCCTAATCCCTTTAAACTAACCTTCAAATTATACACACTTGTTCACTTTAAACTTCAGATTCAAATACTAGTTTACGATCCCAAGTTTAAATAGTTGTATCGATGTTAACTTAGTCGCATCTTATTAAACTGTACGGGCAACATCTATAATTCCATCTACACCATTAATACCTGCATAACAAACCTCATCTATTACCTATAACACAAGGCTATACCAGGTTCTATATAATTAAAACAGGTACAAGTAAAATATGGGATGTTACACCCTTCCCCCTTAGAAACATTCATCCTCGAATGTTAGCATAAGTTTCTAACCAAAATAAGTTCAAGCCTAAGTTTAACATCCCTATTATTACATAGTACTTATATATATTACACTTACATCTTATTGATCCAATTCAGCATCTTTGACTTTCTCTTTGTATTTGAACAAATGGGGGTACTTAGATTTCATCGCTTCTTCAGCTTCCCATGTTATCTCTTCTACTTGTTGGTTCCTCCAAAGCACTTTTACAGAAGCTATTTCTTTATTCCTTAACTTCTTAACTTGTCGGTATTTCTTCATAGAAGAGATCTTCCGTAGCTTTTACATATTCAGTAGGAGTAATATAAGATGGATCTCCCATGCACTTTTGAAGCATTAAGATCTGAAATACTGGATGAACTGTAGAGAGATTTTAGGGTAGCTCTAATTCATAAGTGACTTGGCCAAACCTCCGATTAATCTTATTTGGGCATACAAAATGTGGACTTAGTTTTCCTTTCTTACTAAATCTCATAACCCTCTTCATTGGTGACACCTTCAAGAATACCCAATCACCTATAGCAAGCTCTATCCCCCTCCTTCTAATATCTACATATGACTTGTGTCGATTTTGGGCTGGTTCTAGCTATTGTTAGATCACTTTAACCTTTTCCATAGCTTTATGAACAAGATCTGGCCCGAACAAGGCAGTTTCACCTACTTTAAAGCATCTAATTGGTGATCTACACTTTCTTCCGTAAAAGCTTCATATTGTGCCATTTTGATACTTGAATGATAGCTATTGTTATAGGAAAATTAGATGAGAGGTAAATGATCATCCCAACTACTTTTAAAGTCCAATACACAAACTCACAGAATATCTTTAAGTGTTTGACTGGTACGTTCTGCTTATCCATCTGTTTGAGGGTGAAAATTTGTATTTAGATTCACTTATGTTCCAAAATTTCTCTAGAAAGACTTCCAAAAATTTGTAGTAAATTGAGCTCCTCAATCTGATATAATAGAGATTGGAACTCCACGTAGTCGAAATATCTCTTTAATATATAATTTGGCATACTCTTCAACTATATAAGTGGTCCTTTCAAATCATGATACATTTTAGTTGATCTCGGATGGATGGAATACCTTGAATGATGTGCCTCTATCATAATCCTCTTTCTTAGCTCATCTACATTCGGCACACACAATCTATTTTGGCACCGAAGTAATCCCTCTTGCGTAAGCTCAAATGCTTTCATCATACCACATTGCACATTTTCCTTAACCCTTAATAGAATGGGATCTGCATAGTGCTTCTCTTTCAGTTCAGCTAATAGGGCAGATTCTGCAGCATTATGTGCAATAAGCCCCTCATCTGGAGTTTCAAGAAGGCAAACCCCCAAATTGGCTAGTTGGTGTAAATCCTTAGTCATCCCTTGTCGTTCTGTAGATTGCGCATAAGTGACCCCCATAGACTTATGAATTAATGCATCAGCTACCACATTTGTTTTTCCTGGATGATACAAGATATCAACATCATAGTCTTTTAATAATTCAAGCCATCTTCGCTGTCTCAAATTTAGGTCTTTCTGATTAAAGATATATTGTAAATCTTGTGGTCAGTACAAATGTCAACATGAATCCCATACAAATAGTGACGCCATATCTTTAAGGAAAATATAACCGCCTCTAGCTCTAGATTATATGTTGGATAATTTTTCTCATGTGGCCACAATTGTCTTGAGGCATATACTATAACTTTACCATGCTGCATCAATACACACCCTAAGCCAATTCTTAAAGAATCACAATATATTGCATACCCTTTTGTGCCTTCAGGAAGTATCAATATGGGTGTAGAAGTCAATTTATTCTTTAGATCTTGGAAACTTCTTTCACATGCATCATTCCATTAGAACTTGGATTCTTTGTGTGTTAGCTTTGTTAAAGGTGTAAAAATTGAAGAAAATCCTTCAACAAACCTTCTATAATAACCTGCCAACCCAGGGAAACTACGAACCTCCGTAGGCGTTATAAGTCTTGGCCAGTTCTTCACAACTTCTATCTTTTAAGTATAAACCTTTATTCCTCATCAGATACAATATGACCTAAGAATACCACAGATTTTAACCAAAACTCACATTTGGAGAACTTTGTATATAGCTTACGATCACGAAGAATTTGTAACACCTATCGTAAGTGATTGGCATGGTCCTCATTTAATCTCGAATAAACAAGAATATCATCTATAAAAACTATCACAAAAGCATCGAAGAATGGCCTGAACACCTAATTCATCAAATCCATAAAATCTACAGGTGCATTAGTTAGCCCAAAGGACATGACAGAAACTCGTAATGAATGTACCGTGTTCGAAAAGATATCTTGGGTATGTCCTTCTCTTTGACCCTCATTTAGTAGTAACCAGACCTTAAATCAATCTTTGAAAACCACTTGGCTCCTTGTAACTGATCAAATAAGTCATCAATTCTCGAAAGGGGATATTTGTTCTTAATAGTCACCTTATTCAGTTGCCGATAGTCAATACACATTCTCAATGAGCCATCCTTCTTAAGCACAAATAACACTGGTGCTTCCCAAAGGGACACACTAGGCCTTATGAATCCTTTTTCTAGCAAGTCTTTCAATTTCTCTTTCAACTCCCATACCTCTGCCAGGGCCATTCTGTACGGAGGAATTGAAATTGGTTGAGTACGTGAAATCACATCAATAAAAAACTATACTTCTCATTCTGGAGGCAAACCTGGAAGATCTTTAGGAAATACATTAGGAAATTCATTTACTACTAGAATAGTTTGATGAGTTAGTGGATCCACATCTGTATCCTTCACCCTCACTAGATGACAGATGTAACCCTTCGAAATCATCCTTTTTTCCTTAAAATAAGAAATAAATTTACCTTTTGGTGCACCAATATTACCCCTCCATTCAAGGATTGCCTCTTTTGGAAAATGGAAATACACCTTCTTAGTTCGGCAATCTACTGTGGCATAACAAAAAGGCAACCAATCCATACACGTTATAGCATCAAAATCTACCATTTCTAACTCAACCAGGTCAGCCATTGTATCATGACCGCAAATAGTTATTATACAATTTTGATACACTCTCTTAGCTATAATAGATTCACCAATCGACGTACATACTTCAAGTGGCTTAACTTGAAATTCTGGTGTTCTTTTGAACTTTCTATCAACCAATGGAGTGACATATGATAATTTAGAACCCGGATCAACTAATTCATATACATCATGTGAAAAGATGGACAATGTACCTGTAACCATATCTGTAGAAGCCGCAGAATTTTGTCGATCCGCTAAAGCATATGTACGATTCTGAGCTCTACTAGAGCTAGCTGCTCTTTTAGCACCTCTACCATGATCCATAGGTGAAACACCTCTACCTGAATAAGGCACCAATTATGATGATGCAAAGGCTGATACAGTAGGTCATGCCATACAACCTATGCCCCTTTTAGGGCATTCTCTCATCATATGTCCTGATGTACCACACCAAAAGCAAGCATTTGTCCCGAACCGACATGCACCTAAATGAAGCTTCCCACATTATTTACATGGCTTCCGAGAAGACCTTAATTGGCTCATACTCCCTTGCTCTTGATACCCCACTGTTCGTGAACTCTGACTCTCACTTCTTTGCCCAAACTAGTTGCCTTTAGACCCTTAAAACTTTGGTGGAGCACTAGATGAAGACTAAGAAGATAATGTCCTAGGTAGTCTATTATAAAGCCGAGGCCTAAACTTTTTTGGGGATGATATAAATTGCTCGGTGATCTGCCCCTTTTGGAATACCCTCTTTCTGATTCTTGTGCTCTTCTTTTTTGCCTCTGATCCTCTATTTTTTGGGCTAAAGCTTGTATCCTTGATATGTCCATTTCTTTGTTCAAAGAAGCAATAGTAAAATCTCTAAACAGATATAGATCCAATCTATCCACATTAGGAGCATACCTAGCTAAAGAATTAAACCAGAGGTTGTACTCTCTCACGCTCATGTTCCCTTGGCGATGATATAGGAACTGATCTACACAGTCTTCTCGAATCTCAAATGGAAGGTAATGATCAAGAAATTCTTCTTTAAACTCTTTCCAAGTAGCTGAAGGTGCATCAATACCCCTAGATCATTTCCAGTCTTCATAACAAATTATAGCCTCCCTTTTGAATCTATATGTTGCTAACTCAACTGTCTTTTTACCTGATATATGCATGACATCTAGAGCCTTCTGGATTTGATTAATAAAGTCCTATGGCTCTTCATTAAGATCTGATCCGGTGAATGTAGGAGGATCCAATTTAAGAAAATCCTGCGCTCGTAGGGTAGCTGCCCTATCTGCACCACTAGAACCTACGGTTGGAATGGCTTGTCCTTGAGCTTTTCCAAAAACTATATGAGGCAGTAATTGTACCATATTCCTTAAATATTGGTATGTAGCATTGTTAGGTGTTTCTGAGGATGCGGTTCTTCTCTTTCTTAGCTCTTCTAGAGATGGACGAGTAGAATAAGTTTGGGATACAAACTCAGCTTGAGCCTTGCTTTGATTAGCCCATCTAGGTGGTGACTTGTTGGTACCCTCTTTGGCAGCCACGTCTATTTAGTTACCTTTA
Source organism: Capsicum baccatum var. pendulum (assembly GCA_030864225.1). Lineage (NCBI taxonomy): Eukaryota > Viridiplantae > Streptophyta > Magnoliopsida > Solanales > Solanaceae > Capsicum > Capsicum baccatum. Next base: position 157,906,729 of record CM061561.1, on the reverse strand, counting down.
TTCTTACTTCTTGTTGTAACTGGCATCTTTACTATAATAAGACGAAAAAATATGTTCAATGGTTAAATATGACTTCACCTAAAACATGGTCTCTATTGCACGATCTAAGATATGAAGAAAAAGAAACAACCCTTAAATGTCTCGTAGCCTCCTGTTTATAGATGTGGTGCAAAACATGCCCATAAACAAGACACTATATAGACACGGATTTGAAGACACCCTAGGACAACCTGCTCTGATACCACTTTTGTCACGCCTAAAATCCTATTGGCGTAGACAGGCACCCGTAGTCGTAAAGGCTCGATAGAACCAATTCATAACCTTGTACTTCTCATGCATGTAACAATAACAACCAAAGGTTCTGACAAATATGATATTATGTATCAATGAAAGCAACTACATAGGCAAAAACAAACTTATATATACAACACTTGGCCATTGGGGCCACCACGTCTAAAGAAAAGATACTACCATAACTTTACATTAGTCTACAATGCCTCTAAAAGATACATAGACTTAGTTAGGGTCGGGACAAACCCCCTCCCCACTATTAACTTACGGCACAATACCAAAATAGATAAAACTAACTCAAAAAGCTCTGAATCAACCTGGAGCTCACCAATAGTCACCAAATAGCCTGTTCTCCTACTAGTGAGGTGTATGAGATGAAGAACCTGTGCCTACAGCATGAAATACAGGTCCCCTATGAGGGATGTCAATACAATAATATGTACTGAGTATGTAAGGGTGAAGGTAACAACACATGATACAAAAGCTCAATAGAAATCAGATACAAGTGTATAAGCAGTACTAGTAGACCACCTTTATATATACTTGTGGGAATATGTACATTACATTTTTTTCTTTATTTATACCTTTCTTACCTCATAATTTTTGAAAGACAAATAAAGCAAATGACCAACGGATCAGTAGTAAATAAACAAATTGGGATCGGCGCATGCTAGGCTCACGCCCTTGAGCTGCCACCCTTAAATAAATATTGGGATCGGCCTATGCTAGGCTTATGACCCTGAGCTACCACCCACATATAAAGGTATCTAGATTGGCCAATGATAGGGATATGCCCCTGAGTTTCCACTCATTTTATAGATATACGTTACTTATTTTACTAAGCCTTTGAGATTGTTACTTTGGTGGCCATAATAGTATGGTACCTCAAAAGAGTAATATACTAATAAGAGACACGTAAATGGACACTTAACTCAACAACAATAAGGTAGGGATCTGTTTGCACTCAAATAAAGTGTTTAGGAGCTAAAAATAACACATCGGTCTTATTTAGAATAAATGGAGAACTCCTAAAATTTTCTAGCGAAGACAGATGCGCAGGTTTAATAATCAGAATAAATTGAGGTGTTTTAACATGCTAGAGAATGGGAACAAGTTAATTAGATATAAATATTTGATTTCATGACAAAGAGTACAAAAGAGATTATGCCCTAAATACCTGGTTATATAACTCCAAAACTAACCCAACTTGACTTCACGCCTTTTAGATTACTTATCTACAATAGAATATATGGTAAACTAGTATTAGCAACTAATCAATGCATTTGGGCTACTTAATTTCACCAAAACAGTAACTGGACAGTAAACACGTAATCTATCAATCAAAGATGTTCTTTTAACCCTTTTCTCCTCTAATTACACCAACATACCATACATGTTCTTATAAGATCACCTAAACCACCTCAGTTTTATTAGACTTTCCAAACAACACGAAAAATAGATTGGGCAGTAAATAAATGCAATAATTAGTTTAGTGGTGTACCACCACACCTTTGTTTTATATTTCAATTCAAACTAGTCACACCTTTCTCCAACATCAGCCTGGCATCCTAGAACATATACATACAAAACAGTCCCAAATCCCTTTTATTGTAGTAATCCATTATTGAACTCATCATCTCTTGAGTTCTCAATAACAACACATTCATAATTCTCTTTCAAATTGGCATACAAGGTGAACAAAATAGAGCAGTCACCTTACCTCAAATCTGCAACTTATTCTTTTAATTGAACTCTTTAAGAACCTAAACTTTCCTTTACACTTTAAACCAAAGAAGAAAAGAGAAGTTCCTTAATATCAAAGAAAAGTGAGCAAATTGTTTGTTCTATATTCTTTCATATATTTATAATTAAGCACTTATAAAAAAATTTCCTAATCTTTCATGAGATAATTAAACAAAAACTAAAGTGTTTTCACTTACCTTGGGCTTCAAAGGTGAGGGTTTCTTCAAGAACCCTAGAAGGAATTTTAGGGTTATTGTTCTTATCCTTGCTAAGAAAGAGAGAAAGCTGAAATTTAAATGGATGAATATTTTGTTTAAAATGAGTAGAATGGACAACCATATTGATCTTTTATTGGGCCCTCTAGAACTTCTCTTATTGACCTCATTTTCAGCCACAAATTATTCCAAGTAGGTGATGCACCTACTTAGGGGTCCAAGCTGCTGAAAATTTCAAAGTAAAAATGCACCTACTTACTAAATATCTTAGTTGGGCTTAATTATATTTGTTCCTTGGAAAATTTTTGTGTTGGGCCATTTATCCATTTTCTTCCTCTTTTATTCAATTTGGGTCCAAATGAGTACATACATTAGTATATGCCCAAATCTTGTCCATAGCCATGAGTCCATTAATTTGGTCCAAATAGCTCAAGTAGGTGACTCACCTACTAGCTTAATTAAGTCAAGAAAGCACCTCCAAATTTTGCTCCATTTTCAATAGCTAATCCTTTTAATCTAACCTTCAACTTATACACACTTGGTCACTTTAAACTTCAGATTCAAATACTAGCATATGATCCCAAGTTTAAATAGTTGTATCAACGTTAACTTGGTCGCATCACATTAAACTGTACGGGCAGCATCTATAATTCCATCTACACCATTAATACTTGTAAAACAAACCTCATCTGTTACCTATACCACAAGGCTATACCAGGTTCTATATAATTAAAACAAGTACAAGCAAAATATAGGATGTTACATACATCCTTAAAGATATAGTGTGACATCATGCCACAGTCACTAAGACCAACCTCATCTCGGCAAATATGAGTTTCCAATTTTGGTTCCCCTGAGACCTCCTCCTTTCAGAACTTTGCTACATATCCTACTATTATTCCCCAATTAAAACCAATTTCTAAATAACCAAACCATTATCCATTTATTTACTAAGGCCATTAATATTGGTATCATCATACCAATATTTACTTGCATGTACCATCTATTGCCAACCATTTGTAGGTTTAAGTGGACTTTCAAGTGTTGTTCTATTTCCCATATTAAACACTTGAGGGATTCCATGTACCCCTCAAGCATAACCATCTATCTATTTACCTTTCTAAACCATTTAAACCATGCATAATTCTTTTACCAAGTTTTAAAATAAGTAAGAGTCCATTAAAAGTAGTCAATGCTATGAACATACCTTTACAAGTATTTTGTCAAACACATTGGGGCAATAGTATAACCAAAACTAATTCCAATTACCATCAAACCATTCCCATGCAATCCAATTATCCTAAACCACCATTAAAGCATATAAAATCATAATTGAAACCATGGTAAACCATAACCAACCATTTAACATCAAAACGCTCCAATTTATATTTGAAAACCAAAATCATATAATCAATGAAATCATGAAAACATTCATAAAAATCATGCCTTTTGATAAAATTAACAATAAGGGAAGAGAGTATTCCTTAAACCAAGATGATGATAGAAATAAATCACCAAGACCCAAATCAATCCTCTAGTTGAAACCCTAGCTTCCCTTGCCCAAAAGCTTTTAAGATAATTTTATAGTGTTTTGAAGAGTTTCTAAGTGTTAATGAATGGAATAATAAGTAAATAACCTTTCAAGTAGGTTAGAAGTCATGGGACCTTTTTAAGATAAGTGGGGAAATATCCAGAATACCCACACTTAAGTTTCACCAAAATCTCATCCTAGGGATATAACTAACCCTCACGAGTAAAACCTATCCAATATGAGTGGTACCCTTCACTCATACCCTACCCTCAACCTTTAGATAAAATATGTCCAGCATATGAATCAACCAACCAAGTTGTATACAAAGCATAAGATTTGTACCTTCCACCCATACCCCTAGTAGATTTAAAACTAAAGAAGATTTAGACACTGTCCACCATACGAGTCCTGGGGAATCGTACCCTGGCTTATGGCTCATGGTGAGCAACTCGTACTCAGATCCAACCTAAGTATCTAAGTCTAAGATTAACTTAAGGAACCAAATGATCCGTAACCACTAATATGACTCGTACCCCTAAGTCGTACCCATTCCAATAACTGAAATCTATCCCACCAACCAATGTTGGCCAACATACGACTGGACTATACAATCCATAACCCAACATACGGCTCATACCCTTAAGTAGTATTGGGTCCAGAGATTAGAATTCTAGGAAATTTTCTATGGTCAAAAATCCAAGGTGTTTCAGTTACAGACATCTCCACACATATCCATAAGACTCTTCTAGAGACTTAGCGTTTGTACCAACACATAGGTCCTAGGTTTGATACCAATTCCATGACCCAATTTCTAAGGTCATAATGGCACCTACCACTACAAGAAAATATACAATTAGCAACAACTTTTTAGCAACAATAACATTATTGTTGGCTTAAATTAATAAATGGCAACAACTTAATTTTTTTGTTGCTACATATTGTAATTTTTAACCACGAGTTTGTATCATTGCCAATTTTTTAAATTCTGTTGCTATATTCTACAGTTAGTATATTTTTAAATATAAAAAAATTACAACAATTTTTTCTCAACAAACATAATTTTGTTGCCTAATTTTAATAAAAGGCAACAACTTATTTTAATTATTGTAATTTTATAAAATATTTGTCAATAATTATTTTTTTATTGCTAATCTACTTAATTAAGCATTAAATTCATTAATTTTTAAAATTTTTTGCCAAATAAAAATAAGGGCGGCAAATCTCTCAAAATATTAGAGACCCTTAAATAAGGTTTTCTTTTTCCATTTTTATACCCAAGCTTTCATCATCTCTTCTCTGATTTCTCTATTGTGTCTTTCATCGTTATTCTCTCTGCTAATCGATCTCTTCTCTGATTTCTCCAACTTCATCGTTACTCTCTACTAATCGATTCCTTCTCGATTTAGTTCATCACCACTAGATGATACGTACTCTCTCAATTTGGTTATGGATTTTATTTGGGTATTGAAAGCTTAGGTTTAATGGATGTCATGTTTAATTTCACTTAAGGCCAAGTATTTTGGCTTCAATTTTAGGTATTGAATCATACGGGTTCATCAACCTTAGGTTTAATTATTTGAAAAGTTTACTCGAGTAATAACTTGAACATAATATCTCTTATTGTTGTTTAAATGGATTTGTTAAATTTGTTATGGGTGCGACTATGTGCTTAGTTTTGTGTCTGATTATTTCTTCAAGTAACTAGTCAGTGACGTTGTAGAGTAGATGGTTGTCCTTATTGTTAGGTTGATCGGTAACAGTGGTGGTGGTGGTCCTTATAGTTCTGGAGAGGCTTCGTTGGAACCATGATTATACATCCATGTCCACCCGTGGCGGAGCCAAGATTTTTCTATCTAAAATACGGGGTTCAAGATCTACTATATAAGCATAAAAATAATTTTGACCATGTAAAAATAGTATAATTTTCCATCGAAGGGGGTTCGGATGAACCCCCTGAATCCAAGGTGGCTACGCCACTGATGTCCACTCTTCTCTAGCCTATCTACCACTCGCTAGATCACACATAGTTGGTACTGAATCCTGTTTTTTTTCCTGCCTCAAAGTTCTACTTCTTGGCTTATTGCTGAAATTCATTGGCATAATTAGTAATTGCTGACATTTAAATAGAGAAATGTTAAAATCTATTGGTTAAACTTGTAGTGTATAAGGTTATGGTGATACATGTGCTACAATATTGTAATGGACTAGATAGAATACCCAGGATATAGTTAGAAGTTTTCCTATTTGTTTCTTCATTTTTTCCATTTTTTGAAGTGAAAGGTTAGAATTTTGGCCAATGTGGCTGAATGATATTACACATTATTTTGCTTACAGGACTTCGCTTCTCTGCCATAGCAATATCAGCTCTTGGCCTTTGTATTCATCTATCACATTCATGAGTCATGAGTTATTAGGACTTTCATATTCATCATATTTTATATACACTTTGTTATTTGTTCAAGTTGCTTGTTACTTTTAAGATATAGACTTAGTTAAATTCGGGTTAAAATATTTTCTATTAAATAAAGTATTTTGCAAGAGGTTTTTAGGGAAGGTCATGAGCTTACTTCAAGGGTTATATTCTATAGATTTATATGTCCATGCCATTGTACTGTTGAATTCCAAGGAGTGTTTGGGGAAAGTCATTTTAAATTATTTGGTGCTTATAATAAGGTAATTTTTGTAAGAAAATGAACACTAAGAGGTGTTCGGGGCGAAAGGGATAGAATCAGTGGGCTATTTTTGATGAATAGGGGTTATGAAACTGTGGAAAAAGTCATTATCTATTATAGTTTTATGAGAGATGGTAGAAGGAGATGATGGTGAGTTGAAATAAAGAATGGGTTCAGGGTAGCAAAGGGTGACAAACTGGTTTCTTGTGTGTAGGAGCAACCTGTATTTGAAGAAGGCAATTGTTCACTAATATGCTAGCTATATTTCCTTTTTTGTATTTATGTATTTCCTTGTCTGGTGTGACAAAGTCCTCTTTGTTCACAAATTGTGTTCATTATCTTGATAACAAGCATCAAATATTAAGGAACAGGTTGAACATATTCTCCATTTAAACATAGCTTATAATAAACTTTGAATGCTTCATCTTGGGCCTCCTTCTACTTCTAGCTTTAGTGCACCGGGCTGCCCTTTATACTCGTTGATTAATTTGAAGGATAGTATATAGTTGAGTGTTTGTCTTGTGCCATTCTTATTTATTGTTATTATCATTGTCGTGCTATCTTATTTCTTTGATTATAGTATTGTGTGTTGTTTCGTTGTTTCAGTTATTGAATTATTTGTTGTGGTCAAACTCAATCGTAATGTCATTTTTGTATTTGCAAGCATCACTTCTTTCACTTGATCAACAAGGTTTTTCAAAGTAAGTTTACAAGAGTGACTTTTCATTTAACCAAATTAAGTTTTCTTTCTGCTGGTATGTAATACTATCAATGATTTTCTTCTATATATATCTCCCAAAATTTAATGTCATTTGATTGTTTACAACTACATTCTTACTGGATCCTCACCTTTAATTAACATATATTTTAAATATTGAGTATAACCACTTGAATCATTATTTTTTTGTCTTGAAGCTCTTTTTGGCCTTTATTTTAATTTTTTATAATATGAAGGCTTTCTCTAACGTTTAGTTTATTTATTTCTTACGAAGAAAAATTCATATAATTTTATGTTTATTGATATGGAACTCTTTGTAGGTAAGTATATAATTAATAAAAGTTGTATGCATATTGGAAATAAGACGTTACCGCAATACTTAAATGGTGTGGAACAATTTCTAAACTTTGCATTTTTCAATCTTGAAGTTGGTGTAAGAATTCAATGTTCGTGCACGAAATGTAATAACGTTCTTTGGAAAATGCTATAGGAAATGAGAACAGACTTACATAGATGGGGGATAATCCAAACATATAAAAGGTGGATTAATCATGGTGAGCCAGATTTATCTTCAGATGATGAAACAAATATTAGTGAAGATTCAAATTTAGAACCTGATGATGCTCCCATTTTTGAAATGTTGCATGACATGTATCATGATGTTCCCAATAGTAATGATGAATTTAATGAGATAACTGAGCCATAGCATGAAGAGCGTAATACAGAAGCTGAGAGTTTCTTCAGGTCATTAGAGGATGCACAAAACGAGTTGTATCCAAATTGTAAAAAGTTCTCCAAACTCTCTTTTATAGTGCATCTTTTTCAAATAAAGTGTATGCATGGATGGATTAATACCTCATTTGATTCTTTGTTGAAAATATTGAGTGATGCTTTGCCCAAAGAGAATGTTCTTCCGAATTCTATTTATGAAGCTCAAAAGATAATAAAAGATTTGAGTTTAGATTATGTAAAGATATATGCATGTGTTAATAATTGCATCTTATATAGAAAGGAATATGTTGATCTTGAACAATTTCCTAAATGTGGTGATAAAATATGGACAATAAGAAAAGGAGATGTTAATGATGAAGTTGCTTCAGATAATTTGAATAAGAAAAAAAATGTGTATTCCTAGAAAGATTCTTAGATACTTTCCTATAAAACCTAGATTACAACGACTATTTATGACGAAAGGAATCGCAAAAGAAATAAGGTGGCATAAAAATAAATGAATTAATGATGGAGTGTTAAGACATCCAGCTAACTCATTGGCATGGAAAACTTTTGATAAAAAATATTCAAATTTTTCTTTAGATCCTCGTAGTGTAAGACTTAGACTTGCTTCAGATGAATTTAACTCTTTTGGTTCAATGAGTAATTCATATAGCATGTGGTTATTGATGTGTATCTCCAACTCTTGATTGATGATTTGAATATCTTATGGGCGGATGGAATTGAGACTTATGATGCTTTGTGAAACAAAATTTCAATTATGTTCTTCTTTATTGTGAACAATCAATGATTTTCCTACTTATGGTATTCTGTTTGGTTGGAGCACCAAAGAAAAACTAGCTTGTCCAGTTTGTCATGTAGATACTTGTTCAGCTTACTTGAAACACGGTCGAAAGCAATACTATATAGGTCATCGTAGGTTCTTGGAGATAAATCATCCTTATTAACGGAATAAAATTTATTTTGATAATACAAAGAAAGAAAGACTTGCACCACAAGCTTTGAGTGGTGAAGATGTGCTTGTGCAACTTAATACTTTTTCACAAAGGTCAGTCGATGGAAGCACAAGAAAAAAAAATGAGATCCTAAAAGATGTGATAATTGGAAAAAGAAAAGTGTATTCTTTGAACTCCCATATTTTCCTTCAAATTTGTTGAGAAATAATTTGGATGCAATGCATGTTGAAAAGAATATTAGTAAAAGTGTATTTGGAACGTTGTTGGACATTGAAGGAAAAACTAAGGACATGTTGAAATCTCGACTGGACTTACAAGAGATTAAAATCAAAAAGTCTCTTCATCCCATAAAAAGTGGGGATAAATGCATACTTTCTCCTGCAAGTTATACAATGTCTAAAGCTGAAAAAATTCAATTTTGTCAACTCATCAAAGAAGTTAAGTTTCTTGATGTGTATGCTTCAAACATTTATCATTGCATCAAGAAAGCTAAAATTTATGGACTTAAAATTCATGATCATCATGTTCTTTTTCAACGACTTTTACCACTTATCATCAAAGAAATCTTGCCAAAAGATGCACATGAACCATTTTTCGAATTGTCACTATTTTTTGGTGATTTATGTGCTTTGGATCAACTAGATAAAAGCATAAGAATTACATTATTTAAATTAGAGTGCGTGTTCTTACCATCGTTCTTTAATGTCATGGTTCATTTGACAATTTATTTGGCAAACGAGGTGAAGTTGGGTGGTCCTGTGCAATTTCGATAGATGTACTTCATTGAAAGGTTGGCTTATTACTTTTTAAAATTATTTTTTTTAATTGAAATGTGTTAAAATATTAATATATATACTTCACAGATTTTTGCAAACCTTGAAAGGTTATGTATGCAACAAATCTCGTGCGAAAGGATCAATTGCTGAAGGCTATCTTACAGAGGAGTGCATGACATTTTGCTCTAGATATTTGACTGATATAGAAACGAAACAAAATTTTCCAGATAGAAATTCTGATTCTTCTAGCATAGATCACAATAGCTTGTTCATATTTAATTGTGGCAGTAAACCACTATCAGGGGGTTCTTGGACAAAGTTGAGTAAGATATATTTTACCCTTACATCATTTTTTTTTTTATAAATAGTCAACAATTGTGCGTTAATTTTTATTTCTTTTCAAATGTTCACAATCCATACGAAACATTTATATATATTAACAAAGGATAATAATAAAAACATAGCCAAGAGACACAAGGAGGAATTTCTTTCGTGGTTTTAAGAAAATGTAAACTCTTATCATTTGATGGTTCGTAAATTTATTTTTTTAAAATTAACGTTAACGTTTATGATTTTGTAACTAAAATATTACAGGCGGTACAATTAAAGAAGAATGGTGATAACCAAATTACAGAAGAATTACTATTTTTGGCAAGACCTCCAAACCCTCATGTTATTAGTCATAATGGATATATCTTGAATAGTTATCAATTTTGAACAGTGGCATCTAAGCTAGGTTTGAAAACTCAAAATAGTGGTGTGATGGTGAAGAGTAATGAACATACAGAAAATGTTGATTATTTTGGAAAGATAAAAAGAATTTTAGAGATTCAATATATGAACAATAAATTAGTTACATTATTTCAATGTGATTGGTTTAAAGTTCCTCCTCATGGTTGTAGTCAAAGTAGATGTTACAAACAAGATGAATATGAATTCGTATCTGTAGATATAACGCGACTCCATTACACAAGTGATCCATTTATTCTAGGTTCGTAGGCTCAGTCAGTGTACTATGTTAAACATGGCCAAACTGAGAAATGGCATGCAGTGATAAGAGTAAGACCAAGAAATCAAAGAGGACACCAATATGGATCCTATTATCAATGATGCATTTGTGCAAGTTGTGGGAGAAAAATCAAAGTACATTCTTGGTCAAGGATCTGGAATTAAGTCAGCAAGTAGGATATCAAGAAATGAAATATAAGAGCAACTTAAAGCATCCCAAAAGGAAGCAAAAGATGAACGTCGTAAAAGAGAGAGTGTAGAAAGCAAGCTAATGGAAGTTAAAAATTATCTTGAAGAGGAATGAAGAAATTGAGAAGTAATGGAAGTTCATTTAGTGCATGACCAAAAAATGTTAAAAGAGAGCGTAATGGCACTAGTTTCTCATATGCAAAGTTCTTAGGTATTTGTTTAGTATACAACGCTAAACTAGTAAATGTTGCATTATTACTTTTATTTTTTCCACTCTCATTGCATCTCTGCCTCTTTTTCATTCTATTATCCTTTTGTACAACAGACTAAGTTAATTATATGTACTATATTTAACAGAATGGACTTCCTCTTCTAGCTATAATTTTTAATATGGTTACAAATTTAACTATTTTATATGAGACCAGTCGTGCAAGTCTTATGGATGACAACAGGGTAACTAAACTTCATATATCCTCAAGTTATCTTGAAGTATAACATGTGGGTATTTTTTTAGCAGTGCAATGTGGTTGAAATGCTACTAGAGTTTCTTGGTTTCTCTTTAGTTGTGCTTCTAGTGAAAAGTTTGTGTCATTGTGATGGTCAAGGCTGAAGAAGACTTATTTTGTACTAAGTATGGTGTTTTCGTGAAATATAGCATGTGGGTATTTTGTTAACTGTGCAGTGTGATTGAAATGCTATCAGGGGTTTGGTTTCCCCCCATATTTTTTGTTCTTATGGTGGAAAGTTTTGGGCTTTTTGTTAGAGAAGGTTGTTTAACTTGACATATGTTTTTGATATAAATAAGCTAAAGAAGACTTATTTTGTGCTAATTTTGGTGTTCTCTTGAAGTATACATCATGTGGGTGCTTTGTTATCAAAGCAGTTCTTTGAATGTGGTTGAAATGCTATCTAGGTTTGTGCCTTTTCTTTGTGAAAATTTTGGGCGTTCTATCTGTCTCTATTTGGCAAGTTAACCTTTATCAAAATTCATATATTCTTCCCAATTGTGTCATTTTGCATTGTATATTGGTATAAATTCTTTGGGATGTTGGCTCTCCATTTCCAGAGTCATTAGCTATTTTTTCCGTTGGTACCTATTCCTCTTTGCACCTAATAGCGATGAATGGGAAAAACTTTCTTGGAAGGGTGAGAATTCCTTTGGCATGTTGGCTCTCTATAATATTTTTAGAAAATTACTACCTGTGTACATGGGTTTGCCACGGCAATTTGGGTGCTTTTTGAGCTGCTTCATTACCACTTGCTTATGCTTGTATGTCATATACTGATCCTTATCTAAACAGTCTTTTTCCTTTGGTCCAATGCTTCCACCTTCATCAACAAGTCTCCACCAAAGTTCCACAAGCCATGATGCCTGAAGACATTGTCATAGGTGTTGCTGCTGCACTTAGGATCTGTTTGGGAACCAATTACAGAAATATTTAGTAAACAATATAATTACACAAATATTTAGGACACAATATAATTATAGAAATATTTAGGATCTGTTAGGGAACCAATTACATAAATATTCTGCACTCAGGATCTCTATTGTAGCAGAAATTGTTGCTATATTTAAGCTCTTTCCATTCCATGTGTTGTTTACAAGTTTGGCTCCGTCCGGATGTGAAGGATCTCTCATGTCTTTCTTGGTATCTTCTCTATATTTTTCATCAATATTTAGCAGGGTTTTGGGTGTTACCTTGGCTACTTTCCTTAGTATAACACGTGGTAACTACTCGAGTCTACATAATGGGATTCTTATTGAGTTTTTTGCGGCGTTACTGCCATTGGGATTGCTCAGTTATGTACCTTTGGCTCAACCTGCAGATGAAAAGGGAAGAAAAGAGGTCAAAGTAAAAGGATGAGAAAATATAAGAGGGTAGGGAGAGTAGTTATTGAGTCGTTCTATTCTTATAGACGTAAAAGAGAATCTGATTTAGATAAGAATACACTAATGACAAAATGATCAATCTTCTTCAAGAATAGGTGGCACCCTTTAGGTTCACAGAGGCGTTCCTCCAGTTCTTATGATTCAGTTATTTTAGAAGACCCATTTATTAAGCAATACCCTGCATCTGATCTTTATTAAGTACAATGAAATATATTTTTGGTATGTATTTATTTATGACTTATGGTCTATGTGTCGGCGAACAGTTGATGAAAGATTTACAAGAAAAGCAAAAACAAAAATCAGAAATGCAAAAAGAACTGGATCGCTTAAAAGAAAACTTGATTTTTTAGAAGCAAAATTTAAAAGTAGCAGATTGTGATTGTGATATATTCAGATCTTTATGCAATGAAAATGATGCAGAGCTTCAGGTATTTGTTAAATGTTATCAAATTTTATTTATTAAAGCAAAAAACATCTCATTTTATTGATTCATTCTTGACAGGCTTCTTTAATAGAGAAGCGAAACTTTGAATTGCGATTTTCAAAGTTGCTGGGTCCTCAAGGTTTTAAAAAAAAATCTAAAAGAGTTAGTTGAAGCAAATAATTAGGTAGATCTATGAATTTGACCTTTGTCCAAATTTGTCTATAATCCGCAAAATACAAACTCATGAATCTTTCACTAGCAGGTCTTAGAAAAGTTTCAAGAAAAGTTGAAAACTCGTTCTATATTGCGTACTGCAGAAGAGACGGATAAAAGACTTTTGAGTGAAAAAGCATCACTTGAGAAAAAAATTGAAGAGCTAGAGAAATAGATGAAGATTTAAATCAAGTAACAACACAAGTACTATCGGAGAAGATTCTTTTTTTTAATTACTTAGTATAGGATTATAATGATCAGCGGATATTTTTTTTACAAGTTAAGACATGTAGTACTTAATTTTTTGAAAGTAGAAAATATCTAGTTCATCTATCTTATATATTTATTGACCTTTGCAAATTATATAATTTTTAATTTTTAGTATTTTTATAAATTATATTTAAAATGTGTTTTGTGTATGTAGCAACTACTCACAAATTGTTGCTAAAAGTTTTTAGAAAATATTTAATTTATTGCAATAAAAATTATTTTTGCTAAAAAGCTTTCTAACCTCCAACTAACTAATTTTTTGTAAAGTTTTTGCAACAACTAATAATGTTGGTAAAAAGTTGTTAAAAAATAATAATGTTGGTAAAAAAATAAATTTATAGATACATTAAATTTTGTTGTGAAATTTTTTATAAGCCACAACCATACGAATGTAAGACAACAACTTTTTTGGTTGCGTTAAGTTATTTTTGGCAGTAATATATTTTATTGTTGCAAAAACTTTTTCCATCAGTGTTTATTGCAACGACATGCAACAACTTTTTTATTGTTGCCAAAGGTACTTTTGGTAACAACATACAATATATGGCAATAAAAAGAATTGTTGGGAAATGCCTTCTTTCTTGTAGTGTACTATAACCCACTAGTAGGTATCCCATAGTCTAGAACTATTAGTAATGAAATACCAAGAGAGATAAAGAAGGAATGTGAAATAAATAACATAAAAGACTAAAATACAGAAAATAATCCCAACACCTCTTGGAATAAGTACAAGAACTTCTAATGTAATAAGGCATACAAAATGAAACACTAAAAGAAACTACTTACACAAACCATTTCTAATACAATATAGAGATTATTCCAGTACATAAGAAAGAGAATAGCAATACTCTGAACTTTAGGAACTCACCCTATGTCTTTGAACCATAGTAGCTCTGCACGATGCATATAAAAAGGAAAATAAACCATACTATGATTTGTAGGCTACAGTAGTATAGTATGAGTACCAAACAAGTGGTAATCTATAGGAAACTACCGACTGAGCTGCAAGATAATGTAAATATAAATAAAATGGAAGCAAGATTGTAAACTACGCCCAAATATTCAACAAAATACATAATAAATCTAATGAGACAATAAAAATAAATTATTCTATTCATACAAAGAAACTAACATAATAAGGATATGGAGGTAATAAGGATGAACTATCCCATTCAAGCCATACTCGAGAACCAAAGCACTACACCATATATCACTAGACATTATATGAACAATGGATCGAAGAAAGATGTATATCTATGTATACAAGAAAAAAGAATGGATATACAAAATAAATAAAATAGAGGGGGATATACAGTAATACCATAACTACTATAGATAGATAGATATACATAAATAAGGCTAACTCAAGGTACAATCTATGTAGTCACATTATCATCTCAAGCCTCCTAATCATAGTAAGGATTAGTGCCGACATAATCAATGTCTTTAATTAGTAAATCTAAACATAAGATAATTACCCATAATATAGCAACGGTAAAGAAAGAAATCAAAATCATACCTAAAATATCAATTATGGTCCCACAATCAACCTGTCACGAACAAACCATAACAATAATAATAACAATATAAAGTAACTGGCTAGCTCAGACAAATAATAACTAAACCGAGCCCCATAATGCAGAAGGTCCAATAAACACACACAATATTCCATAAGAAATACTCATCACTTATTCCTATGCGCATACAAGGATAAATGTAAAGATAATCCATAATATCATAATTGATCCAAGTACCATAATCTATCCTAGTGTATACACCTACTCTAGCTTGATGACTTGCAAAGGTAGGTCCAATAGTGGCCTTTCTTCTCTAGCATGATGGCTCACGAAAGAAGGGGCCCCTAGGAGGTTTGGGAGGACTCGTATACACCAACCTATTCCCGATCTAGGAGTTTTAATAACCAGCATCATATATCGAGTCTATCCCTTACCAGATATATATATATATACAGATATACAGATATAAAATGCATGAACGAAAATCATGGCTAAAAAGTATAAATCTATAAATCCATTGCTCATGATAACCTCTTGGACTAAATCATCATAAAAGTATATAAAAGTTCATAATCTCTCATAATTGAGGTAAATCATAGTAGAAAAATAGTGGATTGGAATCTATCTCGGTCAAATCTCTAAAATATTTGTTTTAGTCTCGAGAGCTCATAAGATATTCATTAAGCTTGTACGATTCTCGTTATAAAGAATTCTGTTTTAAAAGGGAAAATGGGAATAAATTTCTTTATAGGAAAAAAATAATAAGACCATATTTTCGTTGGAATCGCATCATTTACTATCTAAGTTATCATAAATATACCAAATTTATGCATGCCATCACTATTATCCAAGCAATGCACTCATTATCATCAAAATATCTATAAACTATGGCCACATACTTTCGAAGGATACACCAATTTTTGTAACCAAAAAAGTATAATAAACATGGCCTTGGGACAAATAATATATATCCTACATAACTATACCATCAAAATCTAGTGAAAAACCGTCACAATTCACCGATTATCACATTAAAAATTATACTAAAGGCTTATTAGTCAAAAATACCTAACATGCTAGCAACCAAAGGTAATAAGATCATAAAAGCATAATAAGTAATTCACCCTAAGGGTCAATTACCCTTCTAGATCCTAAATTAATAATTTAGGCTAAGTTACAGTGTTCTATCCACAATCATATGCTAACATCCCTATCTAACATGAAACATTCATTAAAAAACATCTCAAGAATAAGAGTAGACAGAAGCCTACCTCAATGATGAACCACAATCCTTGAATCATCCCTAAATCATTCATGTTCACTCCACGATCCCTAAATATTGCCATGCTATCAAATCATTAATCTACAAGTCGTTATGAGTAAAATGAGACACATCTTAATATAATAAGTCTTGTGCAAAATTTTGTGTCATGAACGAGACCACGAGGCCTGTAAATGGAATACAAAATTGAACCTGTCATGAGGTCCCTCAAAGGACAAGAAATGTGTGCTAAAAAATTAAGAACAAATAGAGCACAAATTGAGACTCAATTCAACCTGAAAATATTAGGAATTTAAGACCTTATTTCAATGAAATTTATTAAGAATTCGAATGAAAATTGAAGGAAAAATTAACGGAAAATGACCAAGAAGAGTTAGGTTAGATTACCTTAATTTATATTGAATATTTTCCACTTTTTCCTCTCTTTGTGCTCTCAAGTTGGTGTAAAAATATTTGAAGAAGTGATAGAAAATCAAGCAGGGGAGAGCACATTTGAAAACAACTGGTGCCGCTTAAGTAGATAGCCTTTCACTTGAGCAAAAATTGCTGAAGTGGCTCCAACATCGCTTTAGGGATTTGGTAAGCTTCTTCAAGTATAGCTTCAGTGACTCTCAGACCGCTTAAGCCGCTTAAATGATGCCCACTTAGGTGGACAAATCATTGCTTAAGCGGCCATTGACTAGATGGTCAAAAGTATTATGCGACATAATT
The DNA here is from genome assembly GCA_030864225.1 of Capsicum baccatum var. pendulum. Lineage (NCBI taxonomy): Eukaryota > Viridiplantae > Streptophyta > Magnoliopsida > Solanales > Solanaceae > Capsicum > Capsicum baccatum. The sequence goes on along the minus strand of CM061561.1, from coordinate 157,889,590 downwards.
TCACATACGTGATGACCGTTTAAATAATTTCATCAGCAACTTAATGCACTAGATTTTTCTATGTCCAAAATGGACTTCGATCGGGTTCTCGAGATTCATTTGAAACCCCGCACGCACTAATAAAATATACAACCATAAACAATTTGGCAAACCATAGAAAATTTTATTCGAGATTATTTTGACAAAGAATAGAGCCCAAACCTGTAGTTCCATTTTTTCACAAAATCTCCCAATAACCTAAAATAAATTTGAAAGCCTCGAGATCTAAACCAAGGATCGCTCTAGCCTAATATCAATATTTCAGACCTGATGGCGTTGTCGAAGTTCCCATCCAATGTAATATACTAGGAGTTTTGGTCCAAGATCAAATCCTAAATAACAAAAGCACCAAAATTAGGAAATGAGACTAAAATCCAAACAACTGTCTGATAGCCAAACAAATTGTTTCGGTAAGCCATAAATGACCTATAGCCGATGTGGGAAGGGTAGAGATGTCAGAAATGCATAAAAAAGACCTATAGGGTAATTATGGAAATTGAAAAATAGTCATGAAATCCATTTATTAACTCTTTAAACTATTCCATCCAGCTATAGCAATTCCACTATAGCTGAAATTTTCCTGATGATCTAATCCATTCTGAAGGTAAAGATTTTTTATTCTTCCCTTTTTAGAGTAATCATGATTTCTAGGTGTATTGGTGAGTAACCTAGTTATATTGGGTACACATAATCCCTGTCATGTGACTCTCCAGTACGATAACGTATGTATGTTCTAAATTTCAATAAGCATAGTGTATTCTAGAAAAACTCCATTACCAAATTCTTGTAAATGTAGTTTTTTGATATGAAATTATAGTAAATGCTTGAGTGTAATAACCCAAGATGTGTTCATCAAATTTTTATTGCAATGTGATCTTTCAGGCTTGAATGATGGGTAAATCAGTATATATTACTATGTCACATTCCATTGTTATGCAATATATATGACCAATAGGGCTCGGGTATGGGAAAATTTTTTAATACATTTTAAATAGGTGCATTAAAAATGAGGTCAAAATTTTTGGAATGGAAAATTATGGGGTAGCTGACATCCTTCCTCAATAGTGACATCGTGGTAGCAGGCTATAGGCCGCTATAGTGGGGCACCGAAAAATAGAATAGTTCTCCTAAGTTTTTAACTACCCTCCTCCCTTCAGTTGCATAAACGGATAAGGATTCATTATAAAAACATCTTAGGATACCTCAAAGTTCTAAATCAATAGAGAAGAAAAGGTACACTCAAATATGGTAAAACCCTACATTTCCTTACAAATTTAATAGTGGAAATCATATAAATTAAGCCAGAATTCATGGTCACATTTTTTTAGTAGCTGCTTTGCACCTAGGTAGATTAGATTTAATTTAGTACAAAACACCGATGATATAACACGTATTCATAATGTAGATTGATGTGAGATTTTATGCATAGGCCTGTAGGTAAGATCTTTAGGTGAATAAAACTTTTAGATTAGGGTTATGTGCATAAAATAAATATTTCTCAATGAGTTTTATGCAATTATTAATTTTCTCTATCATTATTTATGCATAATTGCTCTTTTTATGAGTGAAAACATTTGGCTATGATAATGTTGTATGGTTATTTTGATAGGTGTCAGTATGATGAAGATGAATGAGTTGTGTTTAGCTCGATTGTTTGATTGTGTAATTAGGGAAAGAATTAGAAATAAGATGGAATGATGGAAGTAATGGTGTGTGAATAAGAATGGTTGTGTGTGTAATTTAGATATCAGTGGCCAATTGAAAATTCTGAGACAATGTGTATATGTCCTTATTCTTTGTTATATTTGGGCAGGATATTATACTTTATGGAATGTGATTGGTAATGGTTGAATTGTAGTTGAGATTTAAATTATTTCATGAGTGCATGTTAATTTCCTCTTTGATTACTTGTTTCCATGCATGATTTGTATATTAACTTGTTAGATAATATTACAAGTTACTTAACAACCTAAAATGAGATTGTGTAAAGGGACTTTTTGAAAATGAAACCGTGGTTGAGTTATCTCATATTATGATTGTATATGTTGTCTGTGTTTTCACATATTATTTTAGACATAATGACGATTTTTTTCATTACAAAGCTTTAATGATTACTAAATCCATATCTTGAAACTATCATATATTTCAATCTTCGATGGGTTTATTTTATCTTCTTGAATATTTATAATAAAGTAAATTATTTAAAATTATGCTTTAAAAAATATAATTAAAGAACAATGTACCAGATTATGTCAAAAATCAAAAAGTTCAACAAGAAAACCTTTCTTAGCATAAAAGGAAATTCAATGGTCATCAAATCCATGATAATAAGTACATACTTCAGAAATCAAACAATTGGATCATAAAAAGGTGAATTTGAATATGGATTTATAAACAATAACTATGAAGTTGAATTCATGAAAACTAGAAAGTTTTGGTCATAAGTAGGAAAGGAACTTGTAATACCCCGTACTTTTCTTAGTTCAGTTCAGTTTTTATTACATGCACAAGAGGCGAAGAACCTGAAAATTTACCAAAGTGTTGGAAACTTAATTTTATCTTTGACCTCTTAACTTTGATGATTTTTAAATTGACCTTCCTGGCCCCGATATGTAAGTTTTTAAGTTGATTCATGTTTAGGGGTGTAAGTAGAATATCTAGGATAGGGTTTAGATATTTTGGATGAGGTTTGGACCCCGTTTGGTTTCCTAAAATAGCAGTTAACCGTGATTGGACTGATTCATGGTGAGTAGCGATGAAGGGGGTCACTGTGTCGCGGTGAAGTTCAATTAGGCTATTGTACAATTTTAAGTGAGTCACTGTGATTGCATCACATCGCGGTGGAAATAGCGATGACAGCTATGGCGCGTCATGGTGAGAGTCTAATATGGATTTCAGTTATAAATTTTTATTTCTCAGGGATAGTTTGGTCTTTATCTATGGCCCCAATCCATGAAAAACATGGGATTAAATTCCCCAAAAGCACATTTGGTCATGTTTTATTCAAATTCTCTCAATTTAAAACCATTCTCTCTCAAGAACAAACCCTGGACCTTCAATATTCATGCTCAAGTTTCAAGAAAACCACAAAGAACCTTCACGAATTCTTCAATAAAGGTATGTTAAATGTTAATCCATGGGCATTTTCCATCCATGGAGTCCAAGAACCCGATTACAAATTCAAATCTATGATTTTTACATGTTATTATGATTTTAAACCATGAATTCCCATGAATTTTGATTTATACATGTTCTACACAAAATTGTTGTTGTTATTGAATCTCACATGTTTGAATGGTGTTGTTCGCTAATTTAATCTTTAATTGGTGATGTTATTATTTAAATCATTCTATTACTACAAATTTAAAATTATTACCATGCTTAGCTTAAGCCATGAATTGTAAGTGTTTGATGAAATGCCTACAAGAATGAGTTTTGAATAAATGCTTAAATGTCATGTCCTCAAAGTTTTACTATGATCTTATTGTTATCGGTATCGAGTCCTGGGGGTTTGAATACCCAAAATTTAGCTTTTTATCTAGTTTTCAGTACTTTCAGAATGGTTTCAAATAAACCATCAACAGTAATAGTTCAGTCAGTTTTCATAAGCAGTCAAACTTACATTAGTTAAGAAATTAGTGTCGTTCAGTTGGAAGTAAAACTTAGCTCCAAGTAAACATAGGGATGGCGTCTCCCCCATCAGTAGGCATGAGACGCTTGTCTCTCCCATCAGTAGGCATGAGACATATGTATTAGTCCTTAGGTTCCAGACATACGGTACCACCGTAGATTTGAGGGGTCCCCCTTCAAATAGGCATGACAACCTCATTCTTTGGGACATTAGATCAGTGGATCCAGGAAGAAATTGTTGATCCCCATGGCACGGTACTAATTCCCTTCCAACTGGGGTTACAGGTTGGACCCTGATAGTATATTAGGGCATGTCGATTATAGCTAGCTCCCACAGTCTCATTATAGAAATCAATTTCAGGTTTGCTTGACCATATCATACAGTATCAGTTATTTAGTTATCAGTATTTTAGTATTTTTAGTTCACAGATTATTTTAGAATCATATTTTATACTTGGTCATGCATTCTCAGTCTTTACAGTTTTCATGCATTGTTACTCAATAATTTATGTTATTTATTTAGTCAGTTCTTACTTATGCACATGAAACCATGCATATAAGCCTAACCTCATTAGCATACCAGTACATTTAAAGTACTGGTCTCATACTCATTTCTTAGGCTATGATGTTTAATATCATAGGTTCGGATGCTCAGTTCCCTAATCGCGTATAGACATACCAGATTATCAGCTATAGCAGTGGTGAGTCCTCATACTTCGAGGACATGGTTTATTTATCTCAATTTACTTTAGTAGTTCATTATTTATATTTATTTAGAGTTCGTTGGGGGTTTGTCCCATCAGATCCACAATCAGTCAATTAGACGCTTTCAGGAATTTATAGATACATGGTCATTTATTAGTATTTTTTCAGTCTATTTCGGTATGTTTCAGACATCCAGACTTAAGATTCAGTAATTTTTTCAGCACTTAACCTTATGGCATCTTCAAACATTTTTGGATAGGTGTATTTTGTTACATTATTATTCAATGCTCACAGCAGGTACCAGTCATGGGTTAGCTTATTATCTTTCCAGATCGTAAGCATCATGTGGCATCCAGGGTGTACTTCCAGGGCATTACAGAACTCATCATTGAAGTCCTACATACCTAAAATTAACAAAGTTTTGGAGAGAATTTTGAACTTGGAACCTTTGAAGGTTTGGGATTTGAGATAGTTGTTCTTAAGTTTTGGGAAAAGAGGACTGCGATCTTTTAGAATGATTCTAAGTGTATTTAGGATGAATTTAGAATTACAATCTTGGGGAGGCCAAAGTTGTGTGAAAGGATGGGATTTACCCTTAACATAAAAGAGAAACTAAATTATACTCCTTGGAATAGAGCTCAGAACTCCATACCCCAATGCAGAGGTATGCTCGGTGCTCCATGCCCCTTGTCACACATGCTATCTAGTTTCCATCAAGAATGTGCTTCATAGAGTGGAGCCCAAAGTGGAGGATACCATGTTTGGTTCATGGACCTATTTCTTGCTCCATGATGTCCTTTTATGACCTAATACAAAAGGCAAATAATTTCTAACCTCCCTATGTGTCAAATGACCACATTTTATGATTCTAGCATAAAGAAAAGCTAATACAAACATATAAAAACTTTTGGGATGTTACTTTGACAAATTTGATCTGGTTAATGAATATGAATAAATTAGCATATGTAAAAAAGTAATAAATTAATTTTATTGCTCCATTTGTTGAGATGAATTTAATTTGAATTTACCTTGAACGGGCTTGAATAAATATATATTTAGAATATTTAATGCTAAATTACAATTTGAAATTTAATAGTTATTTTTTAAAATATAGATAACTAGATAAGCATTACAAGTGTCATAATGAGTTTATTTAATCCACTTAATAAGGCTAAAAAGATGGAATAATCAAATCATAATATAACCATCTACAGTGAATGTAAAAGTTGTTTTAAGTCTAAGACTCAACAATTTATTAGTTGCCTTTCTAAATATGGATAACTACATAGATATAATGTGCAGAATTTTGTTCAAATATCCATTAGCAACATACTCTACTAAAATATCTTGATTTATCTTCAATTAAATGAGGAAATACAAAAGCTGGAAAATTATATCTTTAAAAATGTAATAGACAATATCGAAAAAATTAATTTTATTATATAGAGTACGGATTTGTTCCAATGTAGCTCACTTGATGAGTCAATCACATTTTATAAATATATAAATAAAACTCTATTGGAATATCTACCAGTAAAGTTAGTCTACTCACTGTCTCAGTGTGATGATATTATAGTTTTAAAAAAATTTCAAAATGCAGTTGATGAATATTCAAACCATAATAATACCTTTGAGAAGGATAACAATGGGTGGGTGTCACAACCTAACTCTACAACCTGACCGAGACACTATGCTTATAATCACAAATGATCCAAGCTAATCCTTGACATAGCATAACTAAGCATGCAATAAGAAACTTAAGCAGAAGTTGTAAAATAAATCATAAAAGCAAGTTCTTAAACATAAAATTAATGCATAATATATAAGATATGGTAAAGTCCAAAGGGATAACTTGAACCACTAACTAATGTTTGAAGTCCCTATAACTGAATAACTTACTTTTTAAGGACGAGAGTCATATCTACCCATAAAATCAGTCAGAAATAAGAAGAGAAATAACTATACAATATTCCTGAATTAGGGGACACAATAACTATTGACCAATGAACTGTTACTTTCAATACACGAACCATAGAACAATCGTTCATATTTACATAACATGAAAAAAATAGGCAAAAGATGTATGGGATAAATATGTCCTAATGTATTGAAATGGAGGGATTAATACAATCAACTTATAATCATAACATGATTTTAAAGGAAACATAAAATTAAAGATTTCATAAAAATTTATATCAATTTAGGGAAATCACGCTTCTAATACTATATGAGGACTCTTTGTAAACCTAGCATATGAGAAATATATATCATGCGAAATCATATAAGGATCATGTCATGTAAACTATAAAAGTAAAGTTAAGTCTCGTAGAAGTGAATTTCTTATAATCGACATAAACAATGTGAGCATCCTCGAGTCCAGTATAATACATCCACACAAAAGGTTGTTCTAACTGGCTAAAGTTAAAACCATATACTTAAGGATGCTAAAACCATACCTCTTGACCGAACATATACCCTACGGTGGCATGTTGTTAAAATCTAAAAATAGTCTGTACCATATAAAAAATCATACATAAATCATACTTATTCTTACATAAAACTTCCATCTTCACAAAGGTTTGTATTTCATAGATATCATGGAATTCACCATATTTTGAGTTCATTCAAGTTTCTTGAATGTTGATAATCTCATAAGGATGCTAAAAAGTTTGATTAGTACTCCAATTTAAAGAACCAATGTATACAACTCAAATCAAGATTAAAAAAGTGGCAAAATGGAAACCAATCTAAACTTAAAACTAAATGCAATACTAACAAATTCTGCATCTTAAAAAATGAAATTGGAAGTAGGTTTATGAATTCAAAATCAAGAACATAAATTAATGAAAACTAGAAGAATTTTTATATGAGAAAGAAAGGAAATCCACATGGAAGTCTTGTATACCTAAAATTAGAGTGCTCTTAACTCTTGAGTGTAACGCTTCGAATCTAGTACCCAAAATACTACACGATGCTCATGACCCCGAAGGGCCACATGCTAACCCATGACTGATATCAATAACTGAGAACTAAATAATACATTATAAATATGTGGAATATAAGCTGTAAGGCGATAAGGTTCAAAACAGAACTAATACCAAATATAATACAATGTCTATAATAGGGTATGACAATACCCAAAACTAAGATAAACTGTTTAAAATATGTTATAGTCTGAAAGCCTCTAAACTGTCTGAAAACTGTGGAATTGATTGGACATATCCCAAACTAACTCCAAACTACTAAAAAATAAAGTAATAAAATAATCATGCTATCCTCGAATGATGAGGACTTACTGCTAGTCTGGCTATTGAACGTTTGATCTACTAAGGATGTTCGGGAGCTCATGCTTCTAAACCTATGGTATAAAACTCCATAGCGCAAATACGTCAGTACGCTGAATGTACTGGTATACAAGTGAGGTAGGCTAAATGCAAGGGTTCCTATGCATGAACAATAATAACTGACTGTATAACATGAACATGAGAATATATGCATGAATATGTAACTATAACTGAGATAACGCTGACTCATGAATTTTTAAAATGTGGATTTACTAATATCTGAGTACTGATACTGGGATACTGAATGACTAAGTTTACTAAATACTGAGGAACGAATATCATATTACTAATAAAGGAATGATTGTTTCTGATAGTTCTGATTATGAAGAACTGGTCTGATTGACTATATCTGACAGTCCTGAAACTGAAAACTGATAACATGGGTTTCGTATAATTAATATACTATTAACTATTTTTGTGATAACATGAATACTGAGTCTGAATACTGATAACATGAGTGAATGTATCTGACAGTCCTAATACTGATGGAACTAGCTGGGTTCCACACTGTACTAATTTGATTATATCTAACAGACCTGGATTTCTATAGAACTGAACTGAGTTCTATTACTGAAATTGGATCTGAAACTGAGACTATAGGAGATAATCATCTAATCGACATGCCTCGAAACTGAACCGGTAGGGTCTAACCTAAACCCCAGCTGGAAGGGTGTTAGTATCGTACCACGAGTAAAGACAAGTTGTGAGGTAACCCTCTCTAATAGGAAGCTTTTCTGTTAATCCTCCTATAGGAATAACCCCAAATGAGATGTACTAATAGCCCTATGAATAGGGGTACATCTCAACCTACGCTAGCTACGTAGTTCTGGAACGTAAGTACTGCTTCTAAGGATCACACCCTTCACTGAATAACAGGTGAGTCCCCATCCTTACGTTCCCTCGGTGATGAATCCCACTCCCAACTGAATAGATACTGAAATGATTATACTGAACTGAACTATTACTTGTAAAGCCCCAAAATTGGGTCCTGAGACGTCACACGGTGCTTAGGGGCATAAGTAACCCTAAGCTAACCCTTTTTCTGGCATAACTCATAAGAAACTGAATAAAATGCTCAAGTCTACATGAGATCAGTGAAAACATAGAACTTATCTGAACTTGATCAATACAATTATGAACGTTATAAGGTTACAACTCTACTTTTACAAATGTAACTGAAACTGAATACATCAACTTCTATTAACTGTCTATGAAGCCTCTACTGGTACTAACTTCAGATAGATGGGTTATGACTCCCAACTACCCAGTCTTAATATGACTAAAGTAAGAAAATACGATACTCGTCAAACTGTATAACTGACTCAAGCCCTCGAATCAAAAAGACTCATCACCTGCTGACTGGAAACTGCAAACTGACTGAATGCGGTATTTGCGCTATAACTTGTACCTACATTATATGGCACTGTAGTGTATAAAAATATATGGGGGTCATTACTTTAAATAATGTACTGAGTATGTGGGGGTACAATGCAACATTATAAATAATATCATAAATGATTACTAAAAATCATGCATGCTGACGATAACGACTTTCTTTGCTTGAATTAATTGAAATATATTCCTTGAAACTCATCATTAGTAATACAAGCATTATATATCTCATAAATCATTATACTCAACTCAAACTCTTTAAATCATGACTTAGAGTGACTCGGTAATTCATGAAACTTGAACTCTTATGGACTTGGGAGTTTTTTATAACCGACATGACTACACCATGTGAGCCGCATGGAGTCCAATACTTTGCCCTCCTAAGGAGAATCACCACATTGGTGGGGGGTTTGTACTCTTTCCAGAGAGTACAACCTCAATCTCATTATCACAATCCCATACTCGGCCTCTGGCCCACAATTATCAACATCAATCCTACGGTGGCATGTAGATTTGGGGAAATACCATATTTCCCGCTCGGTGCTAAATACTCCTCCCAGACTCAGCTCAGAACGCGTTAGGAAATCCACCTTAATCAATATCAACTCATGGATCTACAATAGAGACAAAAACATAAATATATATATATATCGTTGGTAAATCATAACAACTGTGGATTCCTAACTTGACTCAAAATCAAAGAATCTTTCTCAACATTAAGATGTATCAATTTATTAAGTCATGGTAACATCAATAACTTTGAGAAAATATCAAGACTCATTATAACAACTCAATCTCATAAATCAATATACTCGATAATCCAATTTATCATAAGGAGGCTTACAGCTTGACACATGTCTTGAAAGCACTTGAAATACCAACTCATGGTAGAAAAATGAAATTCATAATATTAAATATCAAGTCATAATTTGAAAGTTGTAAAATACTCTTGTATCAAAAACTTCAAGAAAACATTATAGAACTCATTCTTGACTTTCAAGCTCAAATATCAATATATATATTCAATAATCAAACTTCTCGTAGAAAATCCTAAATCATGACTCTTATCTCAAATCAATCGGAAATCATCAACTCATAATAACAATATTCAACTCATGGTATAAGCTCTCAATTTAAGGAATAAAATAATGAAATAGTCATGTGTATCAATCTTGATTTGCTCAAATATCATAAATCATTAATAAAGTAATTTGGGTGTAAACCCACTTTGCAAAATTATGGATTTCAATAATAGAAACTAAATCTTTGGGCACAAGAACAAAAGAAGTGTTCTTGTTCAAACCCCACATACCTTGAATTATAAATTTGGGAATAAGAGACTTGATTGAAACTTCTTTCTCGCACTTTTAGGCTAAGATTCTTGATTACTTTGACTAGGAAAGCTTGATTCTTGAACCATTTGGAGAAATCTATGGGAGATTCTTGAATTTTTTGGAAGAAGATTGGATTTTTTTTTGGGGGGGGGGGGGGGGGGTCATGGAAGAAAACCCTAGCTTCTAGAGAACTCTTAGAGAGATTGAAGAGAAATAAGAGAAAATGATCTTCCCTTTACTGCTTGGATATATTTATAATACCAAAATGGGCAGAAAATAGCAAAATGCGCTTTTGAAAAAGTTGAAATTCGCTGATTGGGGCCTATGACGGTCAACCTGACGGTTCATCAGAGGGACTGATGGTCCACCAAGTCGTCCATCACTCGAGCGCCAAAACTGGGATGTTCTGCCTTGGAGTGATGGTCGAAGTGACGGTCCATCAGGAATCTGACGGTCCACCAGATTGTCTGTCACTTGGGGGCCAAATGAAACATTCTGCCTCGACCTGACGGACCCCTTGACGGTCCGTCAACTTTTTTATGGTCCACCACTTTGGCCATCATATAATGACCAAAAAGAGGGGTCACTGCCTTAGCTTGACGGGATACTTGACGGTCCACCAAGGACTTGGTAGTCCGTCAGGGCCACCGTCTGGCCTGGGCGATTTGATATTGTTTAGTAAAATGGCCATAACTCCCCCATCCGATGTCGGATTTCGATGAAATTGGCATTGATAGAAATCTTATTCAATGCTCTACATGAAAAAAAAGTAGAAATTAGAGAAATTCTACACGATTCTATCATCATTCACTTTAGAAGTCATTTTTATATACTCATCAGATAGATTTAGACTCAAGGAACAATCGGGGTATTACATTAATGATGGTATTTTAGCATAGCTAAACTGAGTTCGCTGAGTACCGTTGACTAACGAAATGCTACTGAGGTCTGAAGACTGACTGAGGGTACTGAAGTTATTGAGATTTACTGGGAATATTGAAGTTACCGAGATTACTGAGTACTGAGATTACTGAACTAATGAGATTACTAAGATTTTTGAGATTTCTGGAAGAGACTGGATTGATACTGAATTTACTGAGTTTTTCGTGCGTCATGAGATTGGCTAAATTCTACTGATCATTGCTTGACTGAGATTATCATGAAAACATGACATGGCTCTAGGCACACAGCTAAATTGTCGGGTATAAGTACCCCCAGGACTCGATTGAATGAAACTGATAATGCTTGACCGGTTTGATCATATGGCCAATATCAAAAATTCATAATTTCATAGTTGGGGATTTCATGAAGCACATGATCATCATAATGTTGTACATGGATAGTAATGCATATAAACATGACATACTTTCATGTTTCTAATCGTATGAACTTCTCATCAAGCAATCACAATGCATAGGTTTTGCATGGGAATCATCTTAATCAAGTAGGTATAGCATAACATAAGGGGCATGACATGATCTTGACACATGAAAACTAAGTACTTGATCATCATTCATTCATTAGGGTATATTATCAAACACCTTGCATGCACACTTAGGGCATAGGTATGATCATCAATTTAATACAACATGGTTACACAATTTAACTCAATTGCATGAATTTCAACCCTATACTAACATAGTTTCATGAAAACATGGTAAAGATGCAACCTTGGCAATCATACAGCAATAACAACATGAGCATAATCAATTCAAAACAAGAACATCATGACATATAGTTTAAAATAGGGGTCTTGAGCTTCATGGAGTCCATGAATCAACATTGTGCATACCTTAGCTCTTGATTCTACGAAGATTGGCGAAGAGATTCTTGAATTTGAGTCTTGGATTTTAATTTTCAATTGAAAACCCTAGCTTGTTCTTGAGAGAAATTTGAGATAAATAATATATGAAATATGGATGAATCACGTGTTATTGGGTTTATATAGGGGTGGAAAATTGACCATTTTAAACCTTGGATGCGTATTTTAATTCTGTTAAAAATTTCCAATTTTCATCCTTGGCGCGACACGCCACTATCGCGCCAAGTCACTGGAAAGTGATAAATGGGAAATTAAATAGTGGTGCTATGCGGAGCTATCGCGTTGCCACTCTATTTGCGACCTGGAAGTTTGGCGCGATGCGCCACTATCGCTGAACAACATTAGAAATTGACAATTTCCATTTAATTTGGCTCCGCGACATGCTGATGGCTCACTTGATACACCACCTCACTAAAAAGGCTCTAACTCTTCGTCCGGGTGTCGGATTTGGGCGAATTTGAAATTGATGAAAATCTTATTAAATTTTTCACATGACATAGAGTAAAAATCTTGAAAATACTACATGTATAAAAGTGAATTCATCTTTAAAATAAGTCTCTGACATTTTTAGGTCGAATTTAAGCTAGGTAGAAGTATGGGGTATTACATTGAGCCTTCAGAGCTTTGGAATTTGAGAAACTCTTCTTTCTGTTCTTGAGTTTTAGGAGAGAAGAGAGTGCTTGTTTTACGAAATATTCTGGGTAATTTTTGACGTTTCTAGGATATAAAATGTGTTTGGTCAAATGAAATGAGGGTGAGAGGGTGAGAACACCCTTGTAGGAACATTAATAGAAAAGAAACTAAAAAAAATTCAAACTGTGATTGGACACACCGCGCCTATAAGTGTGCCTGAATTTGCGAAATACTGCTTGGACAGTTCAAGATCTGGGGCAGTATGCATCTTAATACACCACAATGTGAGTTTTCTTAAACTTATCTTAAGATCCAAAACTTATCTCACTTGATCTCTAAGGTTTAACGAACATATGAAATTACATTAACTGACTTGAAACTTGGGGGTATTATAGTGGGAGGAGTTGGAGATTAGAAATTAAAATAATCAGGATATATAAAATCAATAAAACTAAGCACATCACACAATAAACTTAATAAATAAAGGGATTCAATAATGAAACACACAACAACAATAGATAATCGTGATTCTCTACATGGTTGCTAACTAACAACCTAGTAAAATTGACGGATAGAAAGGAAGCACGTAATACAAAGAGGACTGATCACTATGAAGTATGAACTCATAGAATAGCCGAGGGACAAGATATAAAGAAGTACTTACTAAAAAAAACATAGAAGTTTAAAGAGAGGTAGATACTACTGAGCAGGAGAACATATCAAAAACATACCTATTACTACCTATCAATAAGGAACTTCTAGAATAGAAGTTAAAAACAATGACAAAAAAAACATGAATTCCTAGAGATCATGTCCAAAACATAAGACCATCACAAAACCTCTTTTGGGGATCATGTCCCATACTTTTCCAACCTCTCTATTTTCTGAAAGTTGTGGAGATTGTTTGGTACTTGGAGAGGTACTCATCTCAAGTTTGTTGTATTCTACTTTAGTGTTAGATATTTTTAAATTTGTTAATATAATTTACAACCAGTATTAATTTTGCCTAAAACGTAATATTTTAAATATGTATCTTGTTCAATAATACAAACGTTTTTTTGGTCTTCCAAAGTGCATGAGAATCAACTATAGAAAAACATATACCATTGGACTTGATGATTGACTAAAATTTAATTTGTAATTCATCTAGTTTAGTAGTAAAATAGTGATTTGAAAATTTTTGTCTTTTTTTTAATTTTTTGAGGATTGCAATAAATTCTACAAACAATTAATTTTTTATTTTATTTTACTTCTTATTCATTATCTTAAATTATCTTAAAATATATATAAATTGTGTCAAGAGAAAATCTGTAATAGGTTTTAACAAAATCAAGAAACGGAAAGCATGATAACTATCAAAATAGAGAAATAGCATTTTGGTACAACTAGAATTAAAAAAGAGAAAGCTACAATTATTTTATTCTTATGATAACTAGATTTTATCCTTCGCTATTAAAGCAAGAAATTGTAATAAGAAATTTTACAACAAATGTTCTATCCCAACATTTGTTTTCCTCTTGTATTGCCTTCACAAAATTGGCAAAATTATCAACTTTTAACACTGCAAAACAAAAGGTTAGATAAAGTCAATTATTAATTTCTAGAGCATTTTATTAATGAATATTTGAATAAAGAAAAATGACCTCTATTTTCAATTGCTCAAACTCCTTAATAAACATTTTAAGAAGTATGTTTAGTTCCAGAATACAATCAAAGCAAGTTGGTTCTCCCAACCTCTCATTCAACAAATTGTATTCCAGAATGAGTCTTTTCATTTTTATGTTAAGTTCATTGGTTGCTTTCTTAATCTTGCCATGAATTTAACAAATATTATTAAAACAATAAGTAAAAATATCAAGTATAAGGAAAAAAATAAAAAGGACATCAAATATAAACTAACTTCATAAGTTATCATTTTAAAGAAGCCATTGGTAAAACTGTAAAAGAAACAGTGTAATTTAAGAACAATGAATCTTGATTTACTTTTATTTTCTAAATCAGTTGGTTCTAATAAGAGGGGCAACCTCTTTAAATATATTGTCTTTTTAAACTTTTTGACTGTATATGATCTTTTAAATTCATACTATTTTAATACACACTTAATGAATTTGTTGAAATTAGCGTTTGTAAAAATGGAAAAAGTTGATATTATCTTTTAATATTGTGAGATAAATTTAATTTGAACTTATCCTAAAGAGATTTAAATAACAGATGATTAAAAATGTTCAATGCAAAATTGCAAATTCAAAATTTAATTATTGTATTTCAAAATATGTATAACTGAGAGATATTTTGAGGTGTCCTTCTAATTTCCTCATATTCATATAAGAAGCCTAGAAAAAACAGTTAACCGAATGAATGACCAAAAAAGTTTAATCAAACCACTAGCTAGAAATTACTTTACTAGAAATTGTCTGAATTAACTATTCGAGTCATATTTTTAAAATGGCGAGTATACTTTACATTCTTAGAGTAATTTGAGAAAGATATTAATGAAAATTAGAATGAATCATTGAAAAGTAAATGTGAAGATCATAATTTGGTCAAAACTTTTGTTAGCCACATAATATTATAAAAGTCCCTGGTTTCAAAACAACCTACAGTTTATTGTTTTAAATTCTCAATTTCAGAGTCTTGTACATATTTGGGTTCGAGTTATTTTCTTTAGATCGTAGAAAAAATAATGTGTCACGTCTTTTCATAGATTTTTAGCACAAATATATTTAGTTTTTATTATCCAAAAACAGCAAAAATATGTTGATCTCAATTTCTTTACCAACTTATTCATATGTATCTAGTCCATGTAAATCCTTTGCAAAAATAATCATGTCTCCTACTCTCATTAAACCCTTTCATGTAAATGTTACTACTTCTATGAAGTAGATGTGTTACCATCGGAAAATATGATATCATCCACATATATATCACTTTTGAATCCATACCCTGCCTTTGTAAAGAAAGCTTAATCCGTGGCTACAAATTCGTTCTTTAGTTCAACTAAATTCAAAGGGAATTAAAGAATGCATTTTTGCATAAAAAATTGACCAACATCCTATTCTTGCGACATAAAAGGAATAAATTCATCACTCTACACATTCCCAAGGATTTTCCCCTACACTGGAAAAGTCATGGTTTTATACATACCTATTTTGGTGCCATAAGAGTTACATTAACGTATAGGGAAGGAAAGGCCAGCCAGTAGTGGTACGTCTTTTCCTTCTTGTTATCAGATAGAAGGAGTACAAATATGCAAACTTAGGTACATCAGAGATTACGCTGAGCATCAAGAAAGTCTTTGTTACTATATTTCCAAATATTAATATATTCCTTATGATCCGTATATGGAGGAGGCGTTGAAGATCTAGGTACAAATGCTTGGAGGTCCAAAAGCATGAGATGCCCTACAAACAACTCTCTACTACTAGATAGTTTTACGACTCTAAAAGCATGCTATTGACCTATGTCTTCCTAGATGTCAAAAAAATTTATTCGTAAACATAGATGCCACCAATAGAATCACCCAACGCATCTAGATATCGAGGTAAATATTTAGGGAAGAACTTGTTAAAGTACTTCCAGATTTATGGTCCACAAATTATGTGAAGTTAAGAGAACATCTTTAAATTCTCCAATCCACTGAATCCATATTTATCAAAAAGGGACAACACTGTCATTGTAAGTTTTGACCACTCCCACCTCAAGAAACCCCAAACATACCTTCTTTATCCATATGTACCAGCCTATTGATGACCTTCAAAATATGGAAAACCCAAACACAATTATAGGGGTGTGGATAACTTGTGTAGTAAAACAAATCTATTATAAGTAGAATGGATCTATTTTTATTTGTGCGTGGATATTTCTTAATTTTTCTAAATATTTTTATTTTGAGTTTATTTATGTTAGTTTTATCGATATTCATATCTTGGGGGTGATTATATGGTAATTGATTAAATGTTTTACTATAGTATTCTTTATTTTTTTCCTTTAGTTTTTGTAATTCTTCTATATTATTTTTGAAGGTATTTAAAATATTCTATATCTTTTGTTTCAAAATATCTAATTAGATTATCTTTCATAAGTTTTTCTAATAACATTATTTCTTCCATATTTTGTCTCCAATATTTTAAATATTCATAGTCTATCATTTTATCCTGTAGTAATTGCAAAGTTACAAATTTCTGTATAATAATTTATCCTAATTGTACTGTAATTTATATCTAATTCTAGATTTTCAATGCTATTTATTATCTTGTATTGTTCTTCTCGTAGCGAGTTTTTTAAATTATATAAACTATCACATGTACTTTTTCCTAAATTTTCTAGGGTTTGTTCTATCCATATTAATTTTTCTTTTAGATTTTCCATTATTTTTCTAATTCGGTTTCTATAATTAATTTCTTCATTTAGATTATCTTGATTTTCTCTAGTTTTTCTAATATATTCTAACATTTCTTAATCTGAATAATATCCATCTGGGTAATTATCCAGGTATAACTGTTCTATCCAATTTATAGTTTTAATTTCATAGTCTAATACTTTTTCTAATATTATTCTCTTAATATCTATAATTTCTATATCTTTAAGTATATATATAAGATTAAGATTTTAAGATTATCTATCATTTAAAATTGGTTAAATACTTTATTATAATATTTTTTAGTTGTTTATTTTAATCTCATTAATTCTTCTATATTTTCACTAAGAAATTGTATATATTTTATATCTATTTTCCAAAATTCTAAATATACATAATTTAGCATAGTTAGTGTGTGGGTTTGGTATGTAAGTATTTATAAGAGTAGTTCGGTAGGTGTGGTATATAATTAATTCTAGTCATAAAATATCTATCAAATATTTTTCCAATATGATTTTTCTTATATCTACTATTTCTATATCCTTAAGTACATATAAAACGAGTATTTTAAATTTATCTACCATTTCTTCAAATAAATAATTATCCATTTTTCATAAAATTGATATTTTCAAAATATTTCCTTCAATCATGCACATAACAAAATATGATCACTTTAGATTGCTATATACTAGATTATTCTTAAATAACATATTCTTCGGTCACTATTAGCATGGTAATCTGGATACTTTTCCCTTAAACAGCGTCTTTACTCTGGTTACTCCTCTATCACGGCTTTCTTGTCTCACCGGTTTCACCTTTAGGATGGCATAGTCCTTAGGAATTTTTCTCCTTTTCCACTTTGCTAATAAACTTCTTAACATGCTATTTTTCGAATAATTCTACTATAAAGTAACTAACATGAACTTATTTTATCATATCATGATTGTTAGGAATTTATGAATTTAGCTATTCATAATAGTAAATGAATATACCTGTTCTGGTAGTTTTGATAATTCTAAGCTTTGTTCCTCCATAGATTTTTCCATTGAAATATACCTGTTTTTTAAATAATCAAATTATTTTTTGTAGACAAGAGAGAGTTTTTTGCGTCACTCGTATGAAGGCTTGCCTTCCTCTGAGCAAATGCTCTTCTATTTATATTTTTAAGAAAACCCGTAAGCGTTTTACATTTTTACATCTGTCCTAATCTAATACCTACCTACTTTACAAAAGTCTTTACACCTATCTATAAAAGTAGAAAAACTTTACGAAGGTCCTAAATTATTTCTACAAAAGGACAAAACTTAGTAATGACATTTTGCCAAAAAGTCAAAAAGTAACTAATAATTTACGTAAATGAATTAAGAAAGATATCTAATCTTCCATATGTCATTTTCTAGCATTAACTTGTCTTCTTTATCTCACTTCCTAACATTAACTTTTCTTCTTTTTATTATTGCTCCGTCTTTTTTTTATTGCTCTGTATCTCCATTATTGCTTCATATCTTGCATCTTTCAGCTGTTGATTTTTTCTTCTATTCCAATTGAACTTCTGGGACAATATTATCTTCTCCATTACATTTTGAACATTGATGGTCTTGATATTTATGTCCATTTACCTTGCAATATCTGGTTAATAATTCTTTCAAAATAATTTTTTCTCTAATGGCTCTGGCGATAGTTTTTTTCTCTGGATTGAGTAACATCAAGATCCATTGCCTAACGTCTTCCATATCTGCTTCTCATAGTTCCTTTGAATTTGAGTATACTATTACATTACCTCTTGAATAATAACTCCATATGAGATTTTTGTTGCGATAAATGTTTGCTAACTCTTGAAGAATTGTGGATAGTTCGATAATTCTCTTATTTGCATAAAAATTTGGTATCTCAATTCTAGGTATTTCTGGTTGTGGAATAATATCTTCTGGTATAATCATATCTTGGGTCATTCCTATTTTTACAACTTGTATAGGTGATTTAACTTGATCATACAATATCTCTGCTGGTGCCGTGTAAAATTTTATAAAAAATAGGTTAAATGGTTTATCAAATAGCTTGTTTAGGTTAATATTTGTGTTTTTCCTAACTCCTTTGCTTGTACCTGCAGAAGTAGATTGATAAACGTTATGGGTTTTATGGAGTGTCCCAACGTCTCCTTCCAGCTCTGAAATTTTAATGTCTTCCAATCGACATAGCTCTGCACACTGTTGAGTTAGCTGATTTGTAGCTATAGACTTCAGTTTAACTTCATTAGTCTTTAGCTTTTCTATTTCATTACCCATACTGTCCACTTTCATTGAAAGCGTAGTTAGGGTATTGAATATCTTTTCTAGAGTATCCTCTTCTATTATATCAGTCTGTGTAGCTTTGTCTTGATATTTAATCTGCAATAACATTTTTGTTAGTCCTAATTACTTCAATTGTAAATGTGAAATTTAATATATTCAAGACTAGTCTCCAAATCTCTTTTGTTGTAACTGAATTTTGTATTTTCTTTGTTAGCCATCAACATACCTGAGTAATATCTGTTCGTACAATAAACTTGTTATATACAATATATGGCTCAAATGCTAATAAACATTTATATAATGAGCATAATTCTTTTCTATTTATTTCTCATTTTATTTTTGTTTCATTAAACATACCTGAGTACTATCTACAATGGTGTTCTAATTTTTCTTCTTCATATCTATCTTTAAGTACTCCCCCATAACTACATTCACTAGCATCTGCTTCTACTATATATATAAATTTTCTATTTTCGTCTGGAAATTGTAATTTTGATAATTCTTTACAAAGTATTTTTATTTTCTGAACTTGTTTTTTATCTTCTTTGTTATAATTATATTCTACATCCTTTTTTTTTTTTTTGTAAAGGCTTTAGATTTTCTGCTAATTTTGGTATATATTCTCTTACTTGGTTTACTAATCCTAAAAATGATTGTAATTTATTTTTTGTATCTAATTCTTCTTTTGAATTTATTATTTTTTGTAGTATATGTTGTTGCATTTTTACTCCACTTTTATCTATTTGTATTCCTAAAAATTCTATTGGTTTTTCATAATTTCAGCTTTCTTGTCACTTAAACTTATTCCCGAATTTCTATTATATCTATAAATTGTTCTAATAACTTTAAGTGTTCTTCTTTTATTTTTGTATATAATAGTATATCATCTATGTATGCTATACAATTAGGTAATTGTTTAAAATAACTATCCATAAAATGTTGATATCTACCTGGTGCATTTTTATATCCAAATGGTAGTACATTCCATTCATGAAATCCTTGTGGTACCATAAATACGGTTAATTCCTTAGATTCTTCTTCTAACTTTAAATGGTAAAATCCTGATTTACAATCAAATTTACTAAAGTAGTTATATCCTTGTATTTGTCTTATTTTTAATAACTTATTTGGTATTGGGTAATTATATGTCATAGTTTTTGCATTTAAATTTCTATAATCAATAGCATTCTACTTTTTCCTATTTTTTGTTCACTATGTTTATTTACTATAAATGCTGGGCTATTATGTTTACTATTACTTTTTTTCGTATGTATTGTTTTTCTAATAATTCTTCTATGTGCATTTTAAATTCTTTTAAATCTTCAAAATTATATGTTAATGGTTTTTGAGTTATTATGCTATTTTTATCTATTAATTTAATTTTTATAGTGGTTTTATGTTTTTCCCATCCTTTTAATGGATCTTCATTATATAATTGTTCTAATTTTTTCTTAGTTATTTCTATCTTGCTTATTGAAAATATAGTTATTTCCTTTTTATTTATTGAAAATACGACCAATTCTATTATATCTTTAGTATTTTTTATATTTTCTAATTTTTGTGTAATTTTTTCACTTCCTTCTATCTAATCAATTTTCTTTCTTATTTTATTAGTAACTCTTTTTGCTCTTACTTTCTGTTTAGATGGTGTTGTAAACCTCCAGTCCATTCTAGTTATTATATATGGGTATAATTTATCTAAAAACGACATTCCTAAAAGTATATCTTTTGATGTTAGCTCATAATTATAGATTTCTTCTATTGTTAATATTTTATCTCATATTTGTGTTTTTACATTCTTAGCTTTATAAGTAATTAAGCTTCCTTCGTTATTAAATCCTTTAACTATTATTGGTGTCTTTAATTTATACCATTTACTTTTTGGTAAACAATTGTAACTACATAAATTAACTTCTACTCTTGTATCTATCATAGGCGTATAATATTTACTACAATACCCTTCTACTACTATCTTCATTAATACATATATTTTCATATCACGTTAAAGCTCTTCTTAAGAATAATTTCTCTCTATTATATGTTATAGATTATTGTGTATGCTCTATGTTATATGGTTTTACTTGTTCTAGCCATTTTATTCCTAATATTATATCTGATTTTTGTATTTCTTCCTTTATTTCAAATTCTATTTTTATTTTTCTAACTCCTATTGTTATTTCTTTTTTTGCTATATTTTTAGTGTTTAATAATCTTCTTGGTAGATCTGGGCATATATTATTGTCAAATTTTATTTCCTCATTTTTTATTAGATATCTTGCTATATAATTTTCTTCTTGTCCTGTATTTAAGAGTATTAAATATTCTTTTTCTTTTATTGTTCTTGTTATGTAATATTGGTTTAAATTAGTTGTTGAACTTGTTTCATAACTTGTTCTTTTTGATGAACTTGATGATTCTGTTTTTTCATAAGCTATTCTTTTTGTTGTGCTTATTCTATCATTTATTATTTCTAAATTTTCTTCTATATCTATGTCTCTATAGAGGGATGGCCTTGGCTCAGCGGTAAGCTTGCTTACCGTGGTGTGCCAGGTCGGGGGTTCGAAACGCCCCTCCAGCAAAGCTGGGGTGAGGGCACGTAGGTCAGGCCTGGAGTGGTCCCCCCTCCCCGACACCTACGGAGTAGGTATGAACCGGGTTGTCCCCCATCTATGTCTCTATAACTATAATCATTATTATCAATTGTTTTTAAAAATTGTTCGAAAGGACTTTCTATTTATATTTTGTTAATTTTATTTTTTCCCGTTATTTTATGTTTTGTTGTTAATACATATAGATTTTTACATCTAGCTGTAAATATTTTACTTCCTGGGGTTAGTTCTATTCCTGATATTTTCTAATATAA
Source organism: Capsicum baccatum var. pendulum (assembly GCA_030864225.1). NCBI lineage: Eukaryota > Viridiplantae > Streptophyta > Magnoliopsida > Solanales > Solanaceae > Capsicum > Capsicum baccatum. Next base: position 157,867,180 of record CM061561.1, on the reverse strand, counting down.
TACTAATGATTTATCTATATTTTTATCTGTTATTGCTACTAAATAATTTGCATTTATTATAAATTTAAATTTTTGGTATATTAAATTTCCTTTCATGACAGTTATTATACTTTTTTCTATAGGTTTTATAATTCTATCATCTGCTAGGTATAATTCTATTGGTGTATCTATTCCTTCTCTGAAACATGCTTTAATTAATATCTCTGTACCTCTAAGGTGTACGTATTTTATTGGGTCTCTAATTTTTATATCATTTATTTCTTTATTAATTATCCTTTTTGTTACTAGTGGTATACTAACTTTACCTTTTGCATATCTACAGTCTATTACATGTTCTTTTTGGTTTACTACGTAGTATTCTTCTTTTCTTTTACTAATATATTTTTTATTGTTGGTATTTTAAATATTTTTTCTACACTTAAATCTAATTCTTTTCCTTTTATTTCATCAAATATGTGACTATCAAATATTATTTTTTGATTTGTTCCTTCTTCACTTAAATATTCATCATTTGTTATTTTTTTTATATCTTCTTCAGTCATTTAATTCATCTAATTCACTATTTATTTCATTATCTGTTTTATTCTCTGAAATTTCAAATATACTATCTTCACTTTCTAATTCGTAATCTATATAATCTATCTGCATATATTCTGTATTTTCTATTTTTATTTATGATATTTATTTATTTATTGGGTTTTTAGGTAATTTACAATCTCTAGCTAAATTTCCTAATTTTCCGCAATTATAACAAGTACATTCTTTTATAGATTTCTTTTTCCTATATGGTCTTTTATGTTTATAATTAATTTTTTACATAATATCTTTTTCTTGGTTTCTTATATTTATATTTTGATTTTTTGTATTTCTTATATTTCTTATGTCTTTTTCTTTTCTTATAATATCTTTCTTCGTATCCAAATTGAGGTGCTATCTTATCTTTGCAACATGCTAAATTTCTTATTAATTTTTTTTTTATTTTTATTTCTTCTCTATATTTTTCACATAAGTTTCTATACCATTGTTGTAAATTTTTTATTCTTGCTCCTAAAGTATCTACTATTTTTGCTTCATCCCAACTTTTTATTATTTTTGTACTAAATGGTTCAGGTAATTTATTAAAATATAATTTTCTTATTTCTTTACTTTCTTCTGTATTATATGTTCCTTTATAATAATATTCTTTAAATGCACAAGTATACTCATCTATGTAACACATATTACATATTGCTAATTTTAACATTAAATTCCTATTTGTATCTTTCTCTTCATTATGTTTTTCTTCTATTGTTGTCATGCTACTAAATTCGTCTTTTATAGTTATTTCATATTTTTTTAATAATTCTATAGGTGTTAATTTAGTTGTAGTTGTTGATAATATTTCTTCTGTAGGTTTGTCAGTTCTTAATACCCTTTTACTATTTTCAGTTAGATTTGAAAACCATAATTTCACTGTTCCTATTAGTGTTCTTTCTATATATTCTGGTGCATCTATTACGTTTATATTATTATCTAATAATTGTTTTGTCATATATCCTATCCATTATAAGTATGTATTTTACCACACAAGTTATCCGCACCCCCCTACAATTGGTATCAAAGCCTATGCTGTTTAAAGTTACGGAAGTAGTTTATATTTGGAGAATTTATTTAATTAATTTCTTAATTATGAATGACTTATTTGATAAAACTAAATTTAGATATTTCCCAAAATATTATTTAGATGAATAAAGTACAAAAATTATCAAAATATAAAGAATTAAAGCAAATAATATCTAAACAACGTAATGAATTAAAAATAAGGATAGAAAAACTGCAATATAATATAATTGCCAGAGTTAGTAAAAACTCAATAAATGCACAAAAAGAAGATATATCAAATTTAGAATAGACAATAGATAGTCTATAATATACATACCAACATGATCTATTAACAATTAAATAAAAAATGAACAAAGAAGAATTTATAATAGATGAAAAAATATATGAAAATCATGAAGGATTAAAAATAAAAATAGTATTTTCTAATCTAGGAAGAAGGTATAAGAAAATAGGTGAACATTTATATTTAATGTTAGAAAAAGAAGAATTAAAATTAGAAGATAAATTGACAGATATGGTAAGAATAGAAAAAGAAAATGAAGAAATTGATAGAAAAAAGGAAATAGAAAATATAAAACAACAAACTACAGAAGAAATACGAAAAATAGAAGAAACTAAAAATAGTAGGATTGTTGAATTAGAAAAAGAACTACAAATGCTAAAAGATTTGTATGAAAAAAGACAGAAAGAAAAAAAAGAAAAAGATAAAGAACAAAATTTACTAAATGAGATAAATCAATTTAAAGAAAAATTAGAAATAAGCAATAAAAAAATAGAAAACAGGAAATTAGAAATAAATACAATAGATGTTGAAGAAACAGATAATTATGATTCGAAAGATAGTGAAATATATACAGAAATCTTAACAAATACAAAAAATTTAGAAATCAATGAAAAACAAGAATTAATTAATGAAGAAAACTTAGAAAATGGAAACACAGAAATAAATACTCTTGATAAAAAAGAAGATGAAAATATAATACCTAGAACATCAGAAATAAGAAAACCTATATATTATAAGAATAAATTTAAAAGATATAATCTAAAAGATGAATATGACAAATGGACACCAAACAAATATTTAATAAAAATTATAACCTTTTAGACTTAGGTTGTGTAATAGATATAGAAAAAACAATACAATTATGAATAATATATATGACAAAACAATTATTAGATAATAATATAAATATAACAGATGCACCAGAATATATAGAAAGAACACTAATAGGAACAGTGAAATTATGATTTTCAAATCTAACTGAAAATAGTAAAAGGGTATTAAGAACTGACAAACCTACCGAAGAAACATCATCAACAACTATAACTAAATTAACACTTATAGAATTATTAAAAAAATATGAAATAACTATAAAAGATGAATTTAACAGTATGACAACAACAGAAGAAGAACATAATGAAGAGAAAGATACAAATAGGAATTTAATATTAAAATTAGCAATATTTAATATGTGTTACATAGATGAGAGTATACTTGCACATTTAAAGAATATTATTATAAAGGAACATATAATATAGAAGAAAGTAAAGAAATAAGAAAATTATATTTTAATAAATTGCCTGAACCATTTAGTTCAAAAGTAATAAAAAGTTGGGATGAAACAAAAATAGTAGATACTTTAGGAGTAAGAATAAAATTTTTACAATAATAGTATAGAAACTTATGTGAAATTTCATATATACTATATTCATGAGTGATCATGATTGGATTTAATATTTCAATCATGATAATTCAAACAACATTTGGTATAAATGTCCTTTTATGGAACACTGCTCAAGAAATATGTATTGTGATTATAACATGTGTTAAGAGGATGAGATGCAAGCTATATGTAATGACTCTCTAGGTCATATATGTAATAACTCTTCAGGTCATTGTCTTTAATTTCATACATTTTTATCATTTAATTTTTCTATGACTTTTTCATGTTATTTATGACTTGTTGGAGATGACAGTTGATTACTGCACAAATCATTTATTTTTTAGAACCAATTATTTATTTTGAAGTCTTCACTGGTAAGAATTAACTATCGGGTGTAAACTTTACGTAAATGACCTGTATGTTATTTTTTACATTCTATCAGCTCTAGAACATTGATTTTAGGACAAAGGGACCTTTGGTTTGGGTCCCAAATTTCAAACACACATCAGGCTATTGATTAAAATTTGATGAAAAATGACCGCCCATATTTAGACAAAATAACTTTGAATTAAAATTTTGACAGCTCAATTGAGCCAAAAATGTTGAATTTGATAGGTTGTATAGTTCATTTGTATTTATACATTCCAAATAAATACCGAGGAATAAATGAAGACATGAAATTTTGTAATTCTAAACTGGTGCATCCCCTAAAGTGACACTTGGGTCGCTTTAAAGGAGTTCTCTTAAGAAACCAACCTTGCCAATTTGGACAATAAAGCGAAACCTTATTTGTTAAAGCGAAGGCCGCTTAAGCAGCCTATTGTCCGTTTAGTAGAAGGGGAAAACTTTAGGTACCACTGAATTGGTACTTTTCCTCTTTACACTTGACCGCTTAATTGGTTAGGAGAGCGCTTAATTAGAACCTGGGAGGCCATTAAATACCTTTCTTACTAGATTTTCTTTCATTTTTCTCACATGTGTCAAAAGTTAATGTAATGACCTTCATGGTCATTTTTCTTATTTTTATACATTTCTTTTGTCTTTAGCTTTTCTATAACTATTCATTTTTAGCTTTTCTTGCGACTTACAGTTCATTTTTCGGGTGGTTCATTTGAGAATTTTAGTAATATAATTTAGTATTTGGTAGAAATATAATTTATTACCCTTCTAAAATATTTATTAGTTGTATAATATTCTTTAGTTATGGTATATCTATGTTACTTTATAAATATGTTCACAACGTATTAAAATTTTAAGCGGGGGATAGTAAATTTAGATATGCTAAAATATTATTATTATTATTATTATAATAATAATAATTATTATTATTATTATTATTATTATATAATAGAGATTTTATTCAAAATAATTTTCTATTAATTATAATATATTAAAAATATAATATTTATTTTACCATAAATATATACAATACCTGAGTATATACATAACATAATTATTATTATTATTATTATTATTATTATTATTATTATATAATAGAGATTTTATTAAAAATAATTTTTTATTAATTATAATATATTAAAAATATAATATTTATTTTACCATAAATATATACAATACCCGAGTATATACATAACATGATTAAATTTTATTGTTTATATATATGTGTATATCTACATGGCATGTGTGTCGTTAGGTGTCAAATAATGAGTTAAGATATCCTCTAAATTTTATTAGTGTAAATTAAAGGAGCATTTAGCCTTTTCTCATTGTCGGGGGAAGTGAATCAACTAATGCATAGTGGGTTAGGCAACATAGTAATTTAATCCTATGAATATACGTGCACCTATATATACTACACATAAATATTTCTTATGAACTTTTTCTTCGCTGTATGAAAATAGTACTAAAACCAATATAAGTTTTATATGAATGTGTTGGATACATGATTTTGGACAAATATATTTTGATATCAAACATTTTCCCGAAAATAAAAATAATTATACGCATAAATTATTCAAGCTCGAATTAAAGTGGGGCACTATTCTGAGGCTTCTCAGAGAGTGTTTTTGCTTTGACATCTAGGTATGATAGGCTTACTCTATTTTAAGATTGAGATTCTAATGGCAATTATGAGCTATTATGCTAGTTTTGGATAGGTACTTGTAGTTTGCAGATCATTTGATATGTATATCATGCCTTATTTATCTGGTTAGGATCCTGTTCTAGTAAATTTTGGTTCCATTATCTTTTAGTAAGATATAGTTTTATGATCCTAGGATGAGGTAGTAAGTTGCAAAACCTTGGGTTTATTCCTTTTTAACTAACTTACACAAATGGTTATTTCAATGTATTTTGATTATATTTTATGGTCAACATGTACTTTATTTCAGTCATTGATTCTAAAATTTAATCCCACGTGGATTCATTTACGGTATAGTTTGAAATTTAATTTTATGGATGGGTATGGTTACTATAAGTTTCAGTTTGAGGTCGGCATATGGTTAAGTTGATTTGGAAGTTTTTGTACTAATTACTGTTGTTTTGGGAGTTTTTGTTTCTCTGGGTTTCGGTTGGAGTCCAACATCTGATTATGAGTTCTATTGTATATCACAAATGTGGGTTTCAGTTGGAGTCCAACATCTGATTACAGGTTCAAACCTAACATCTAGCCTCTTGTTACTTTCTATTGGTGTCGATTCGAGCTCGGTGCATATTTAAAGGGCTACTATGGTGTCATGGGATGAGATTAGTTATGGATTATTAATATTTTCCTTTAAAATTACCTCTTGTGTGTCCCATATACTTATAGGGGCAAGGTTAGGTTAATTATTTTATTCAATGTGCCTAGCAGGCTTGTGGGGGGCCCAATTAGGATATGTTTGGTTTGCCTTTTATTACTATGTTATTTATCTTTTCGTATCGCTTTTCTTATTCCTTTATTACATTTATGTAGCTCGATAGTTGTTTTCCTTTCAACCCCTAAAACTATTAACTTAGACTACACTCTCACATTTTAGTTATACTTTACCAATATTAAGCTCAGTCGACCGATGATGCCTGAGTATCTGTTGCCTTAGTACTCATACAATACTTCTTCATCTTTACCCTGATATAAATTTGAGCATTAGAAGCCGACATTGACGTGATTCCTATTTTTTCTAGTATTGATACAAAGTAGGCTGTGCTTGTTATCATTTGAGGTTGATCCTTCAGTATTTGTTCTAATTTAGACTCTTGTACTCAAGATTGCTTGTATATATTGTGTATGTTTTGGATTTAGTCTAGTACTCTTGGTGTCTTTTTGTAGTGGCTTTAGTACCGACTTTACCAAGTTGTGGAAGGGATACGTTTGTATATTTTGGTTTTTTTCTTTCACTTATATGTTACCTTTCTATTTTTCACATATAATTGTTACTTTTATCACTATATGTGGTATTTTTTGTTTTTTTCATGTTAACCTATTACCTGTCATTTCAGTTATGGCTTGTCTTGCCTATGGGAAGGAATAAGGAAGGTTCCATCATGGCTGCATAAATACGGCAGGACAGGAAGGTATCAAAGCCTAGATTTCACTGGTCTTGTTGGTAAAAGAGTTGATGTTTAGTAGATTCCCATGGATCAGTAGGAAGATGTTTGTCTCCTATCTTTGGGAGGCTATAAATCATTTCTAGAGAAAATCTTATTTTTTTGATCCATTTTCATGCATTGGGTCTAAGTTAGGCTTTAATATTTATTTGTTTTGTCTTTACCTAGATAACAAGGATGTGAGGAGCAGAAGTCGAGGACCAGGACTTCGAGCCAGCTGATAGAGTTTTGGTTAGGGGTTGAGGTTGGCCCAGAGGTTGGGGGAAGTATAGAGCAACAACCCCAGTTTGAGTCCATGAAAGTGATTAATCACCTAATCCTTTCATAGCTCCTGAGACTGAGAGAGCTCCAGCTGTTTTACTACCATAACAATTGGTAGGACAACAGGCAGACCAAGCTCTACCCTTTTTATATATTCTTCATTTTTTTGGGATGTATTGGTACAATTATTGGGGTTACTTGCTGGTCTGATGACCGAGGGAGATCATCCAGTAGCTCATGGTGGTGTTGATTTAGATGCACAACCTATAGCAGCGGCACCTAGGGTAGATGTTTTTCCAGCACCAATAGTATCACAACTAGAAGTAGCCCAATCAATTATGTTTTAAGAGAGGCAGAAGATGTCGGGTAAATTTTTGACATAACTCTACCTAGGTTTACCAGTACCCTATAAGAGAATGCTTATGAGTTCCTATCTATTTATAAAAAAAGGTTCCAGAATTTAGGGTTTGTTGAGTTGTAGGGAGTGAACTTTGTTGTTTATCAGCTAGACATAGCAACAAGGATATGGTAGAGAGGTTATCTAGATTTTCGTGCAGCCGGATCTCTATCAATGACATAGATTGAGTTCTCAAAGGCTTTCTTGGGGAAGTATATGCCTCGCAGCTTGCGTGAGCATCTTTAAGATGAGTTTTTTTACTTTGAGACCAGATTCTATGTCTGTGGCTGCGTTTGAGGTAAGATATAATAAGTTAGCCAGAAACACAAGTATTATTTTGCCTACGAGTGAATTTGATGATTTGTTAGGGGATTGAAATTACTGCTTTCTAGGGCTACACAGAGTATGGTGCCTTTACGAAAGTCTTTTTCTAATATTACTAAACCTTTTTAATCTATAGAGAAGATAGATCATGAGACCCAAGAGGCAGCAATAACAGATATCGTTACCCGGGTAGTTACAGTGGGACAAAAGTAGCTCATAGTTCATAAGCTAAGCTTTCATAATAGGTACCCCAAGCCACAACCTTTTTAGTATTAGGGTCATACTAGTTAGTGAGTTCAGGAATCACTCTAAATATCAGACAGGGGTCAACTCAACTATAGTGATTGCAGTGGTTAGAACAATATTTAATCATAGATAGGTGTTTAATAATGATCATTGCATCAAGGTTGTTGTTTTTGATCCGTCAGACCTTTAAAGTAGAGCAGGGAGCCTAGGGATGTTATAGTTGCAGGGTTGTTTGTCACTTCACCCATGAGTAGACCAGTATGGGATAATTTATCCTTTAGTTCAGACTTCATAGCTTCTTAGATCAGTGTCACCACTAGACAAGGGTAGTGCATAGGGTCGTGGGGGTAGTCTATAGGGTTCTAAAGGTGGTTCATAGGGAGATTGGATAGGTTATCGGACAGGCACCCAATCTAGTAGTGGACTAGGTCATTTGCATGCTATACCAGGTTGTAATACCTCGTACCTTTTCTTAGTTTGAAATCATCTAAAAAATGTTTAGAGCTTTCTTTGAAAAATGAATCCACTTTTGTACACATGGTATTTTTAAGATTTTCACTTTTTGTCATGTGGGAAATTCAATAAGCTTTCCATCGTTAAAAAATTTGTGTAAATCTGATAACCAGGTAAGATGTTATGACTATTTCAAGTTCCCATCGTAAAATAACGCCATATTGGTCAGTGGCGCGCTGCACCACAAGCTAAAATGGCAATTGTCCTTTTCCAGTATCTCAGCTCAATTTCCTATACGTCACGCCAAAGTCCAAGGTTGCAAAAGAAGGGGCAATGTGATGTCTCCGCGTTGCGCCATTCGTCAGTTTCCTAATTATCAAATTCCAGTGTCATGGCGCGATAGCGCCGCGTCGCGTCAGGGGTCCAATTCAGGAATTTTTTACTGAAATTACAAGACACATCCAGGGTTAAAAAGGTCAATTTCTCACTTCTATTTAATTCCTTTAACACGTGATTCATCTAATTTTCACACAAAATACACTCTTTTCTTTTAAAAACCTCTCAAGAACAACCTAGGGCTTTTCATAAAAGATTCAGAATCAAGAATTTCCTTCGTTAATCTTCATGTATTTACGAACCAAGGTAGGCATAGTGTTTATTCATGGACTCCTTTTGTCCATGAAGCCCAAGAATTCCTTTTCTAAATTCAAGTTTATGGATTTTCTTATGAATTTCATGATTGGGTTGCTCTTGTTCATGTGGATAATGAGAAATTAAATTCTACTCCATGTTAGGTGATAAATTCTATGTGGGTTAAATTATTATAGTTATAGATTCATGAAAACCTATGACTAAACCCTTGAATGATGAAATTAGAATTGAACCATGATATTTAATTATTGTACAATCATGTTTACATATACCATGCCTACGATATGCTTGGTTAAATGCCTAGATGAAGGAAAAGTGCCTAACTAGCATGATACCATGAAATCCCCATGTATGTATAAGTTATGCCTATCATATGTTTTGATGAAATACTTCTATAAATGTATTATGGATTATGATGTTAGTTATATGTTCAAGTAAGTTATGCTCGGTCAGTTTCCTTCCATCGATTCCTGGAGGTACTCGTACCCAAAATATTAGTTGTGTGCCTAGTTCCCTGTCATGTTTTCATGATACTCTCAGTCAAGCTATGAATCCTTAGAATTTAGACAGTCCTATGACTCAGGAAATCTCCAAGATCTCTGAACTCAGTCAGTTGTCAGATATCAGTAGTATTCTGTCAGTCAACGAAATTCAGTTACTCAGCCCATGTTTAGTTCAGTAAATCATGTTCAGAGTCTATTTAGAATGGAGTACGAATTAACACCGAGTTAACCCAAGGATGTGAACACACACTATAAGATGGGGATGTGATTCTTAGAAGTCATCCTTATATTCCAGAACTATGTATCCAACCTTACATCAACACTGTCCAATAAGGGTTGATGAGGTGGATAAGCACTGTTAGATAAGGGCCCCACCATTCTCTTTTGGGGACACTATCAGATGAGGGTCACCCACAACTTATCTTTACCAGTGGCGCGGTATTGACACTCTTTCAATTGGGGTTGCAGATTGGACCCCATCTCATCCATAATGTTGTATTAGGGGCATGTCGGTAAGATAAATATCTCTCACAGTTTTAGTATCAGTCTCAGTAAAAGAACTTAAATAGTTCTTCAAATTTTAGGACTATCAGATACAGTACGGGACTCAGCTAGTTCCACTATATTCAGGACTGTAAGATACAACCACTCATGTTATCAGTTATCAGTATGTCATGTTATCAGTATTCAGATTTACTAATTATGTTTTCACAGTATCAGAGTCAGTTATTATGTCTCAAGCATGTATTCTTACGTTCATGAAAGTCAGTCTGCTATTGTTATTGTTCAAGCATATAAATCCTATGCATTCAGCCTACCTCATATGCATACCAGTACATTCAAAGTACTGACGCATTCACGCTATGGTGTTTTATGGCATATGTTTAGAGACATGATCTCCAGAGCACCAGTAGCATTCCAGTCTTAGCAATTAGAGTTTGAAGTAAGTCCTCATCTTTCGAGGACAAGATTATTTTATTATCTCAGTAATTAGTTTATTAGTTGGAGTTAGTTGGGGATATGTTCCATCAACTTCTTATTCAGACAGTTACGTTTTAGAGGCTTTCCAAACTACTGTATGTTCAGATAGCTTACTTCAATTGTTTTGGGTATTTTATACCCTTCCTAGATGTTACATTTTCATCAGATACTAGGTCTCAGTTTTGAACCTTATGGCCTTTCAGTTCATGTTTCTGCATTATAAAGTATTTTATGTAGTATTCGGGTACAAATATCAGTAATGGGTTATCTTGTGGTCCTTTAGGGTCATGAGCACCGTGTAGAATTTTGGGTATCAGATTTGGGGCATTATAAACTTAGTATCAGAGCCTAAGGTTCAATAGAGTCCTAGGAAGTCTGAAAGCCGTATCTAGTAAAGTTTTTTACATGAGTGTATTGCGCGTCATATTTATTTATAGGAGGCTATAAGATGTTTTAGGATTTGTTTCCCCTCTTTCAGTATTCATGTCATGCTAGTGAGCATAATCTCAATTCAATCTCTTAGTCTTATCCGTTTATCCCTTTCTTCTACAGAACATGCCTCCTAAAAGAAGAAATGGGAAACAGTCAGCCCCTCAGCCAGAAGAACCTTTAGGCAAACATATTTCTCATCCAGAGTTCCGAACTTCATTCACTACTCTTGCTAACTCAGTTACTACTCAGAATGAACAACTAACTGTCGTTCCAGCTAGTCTAGTGGCCAATTCAGCTACAACCAAGATTCAGGATTTCACCCGAATGAATCCTTCATTCTTTCTTGGGTCTAAGTCAGATGAGGACCCTCAGGAATTCCTAGATCAGGTGTAGAAGGTTACAAACATAATGGGGGTTACTTTTAGTGAGAGTGCTGAGCTAGCTACATATTAGTTGCAGGATGTTGCTCATACTTCATTTAAACAGTGGAAGTTAGAAAGGCCAAATGATTCAGGGCCTATTGAGTGGGAGGAGTTTGCTTCTGCTTTCCTTGATAGATTCTTTCCCTTAGAGCTTAGAGAAGCTAAGGTGTTAGAATTCATCAACCTCAGGTAAGGCAACATGATGGTGAAAGAGTATTCTTTTAAGTTTACTCAATTAGCTAAATATGCCCCTCATGTGGTTGCAGATAGCAGGGACAAGATGAGTAAGTTTATTTCAGGGGTGAATGATAGCGTGGTTAATGAGTGCAGATCTGCCATATTGAATAGTGACATGAATTTAGCTAGGCTCATGACTCATGCTCAGCAGAAAGATGAGTAAAAATTAAGCAGAAGAAGAAGTAGAATAAGAGAGCTAGGACAGATAGCTTTAATTTTAGTTAGTCTAAGTCAGAGGGAGGCAATCGCTCTCAGATTCGTCCTAAGTCATTATTTCCATCTCTTTATTTAGCCCGTGCTCTAGTTCCTAAGTTCAGAGAGGGTAACAAAGATAGATCATGAGGCTCTAAGTCTCTGGGCAGTGTTAGTAGTGCCCGCACCGATCCTCTTTGTCAGACTTGTGGAAAGAACCACTAGGGTACTTGCAGAGCTGACAGTGATACTTGTTTTGGGTGTGGCAAGATAGGCCATAGAGTTAGAGATTATCCGCAATCAGGTCCGTAGAGTCAACAGAACCATTCCTCAGCTTAGTTCGATCTTCCAAATTAGCAGGGTGCCACCTCCAGTGCTACTAGTGGTCAACACCCAACAAACTCTATGCTCTCCAGTCTCGAAAAAATCAAGAAAATTCTGCTGATGTTGTTACTGGTACATTGCAGATCTTTTATGCGCATGTTTATGCTTTGCAAGATCTAGGTGCTTTCTTGTCTTTTGTTACTCCCTATATAGCAGTTGATTTTGGAGACAGTCCCAAAATTCTAGTAGAGCCCTTTTCAGTCTCTACCTCAGTGGGTAAAAACATCATAGTTCAGCAGGTATACAGGAATTGGCCGATTATAATATTTTAGAAAGTTATTTCAGCAGATCTAGTCGAATTAGAGATTACTAATTTTAATGTCATTCTCGGTATGGATTGGATTCATTCCTTCTATGCCACAGTCGACTACAAAAATAGGATAGTCCAGTTTTAGGTCAGCTTATTTCCTACCTTTGGGCAAGGAAAATAATATCTAAGGGATGTGTCTATCATCTTGTTCATGTTAAGGATTCCAGTTCTGAAACTCCCAGTCTTGAATCCATTCTATTTGCGAATGAATATTCAGATATATTTCTTGAAGATCTTCCAAGAATTCCTCCTGAAAGTGAAATAGATTTCGGCATTGATCTTCTTCTAGATACTCAATCTATCTATATTCCGCCATACAGAATGGCACTAGCAGAACTCAGAGAATTGAAAGATTAGTTGAAGGATCTCCTAGATAAGGGATTTATCAAGTCCAGCATTTCCCTATGGGGTACGCCAGTATTTTTCGTGCGCAAGAAAGATGACTCTCTCAGAATGTGTATAGACTACCATCAACTTAATAAGGTCACGGTCTAGAACAAGTATCCTCTTCCCAGAATCGATGACTTGTTTGACTAACTTCAGGGTGCTAGCTATTTCTCTAAAATAGACTTCAGATCCAGCTATCATCAGCTCAGAGTCAGAGAATGTGACATTCCAAAAATAGCTTTCCGTACGCGGTATGGTTACTTCAAATTCCTAGTCATCTTATTTGGTTTTACCAATGACCCAATAGATTTCATGGACTTGATGAATCATGTGTTTAAATAGTACTTGGACATGTTCATCATAGTCTTCATAGATGATATTCTAGTCTATTTTTGTAGTGAGCGAGATCATGCAGACCATCTCAGAATAGTACTTCAGACTCTCAGAGATCATTAGCTATTTGCCAAATTCAGTAAGTGTGAATTTTGGCTAAGGTTAGTAGCATTCCTTGGTTATATCATTTCAGGTGATGGCATTAAAGTAGATACTCAAAAGACTGAAGCGGTAAGACACTAGCCCAAACTTGTCTCTCTATCTGATATTAGAAGTTTTTTGGGTTTGGATGGCTATTACAGATGGTTTGTTGAGGGATTTTCTTCTATTACATCCCCTATGTTCAGATTGACTCAGAAGAAAATCAAGTTTCAGTGGTCAGATCCTTGCAAGAAGAGTTTTCGAGAGTTGAAGACTCGACTCACCTTAGCTCTAGTTTTAGCTCTTCCAGATGGTCCAGATGGGTTTGTAGTGTATTGTGAGGCATTCAGAGTGAGTTTAGGTTATGTTTTCATGCAAAATGGTAAGGTCATAGCCTACACCTTAAGACAACTTAAACCCCATGAGAAGAATTATCCTACTCATGATCTTGAGTTAGCAGCCGTAGTCTTTGCCTTGAAAATTTAGAGGCATTATGTCTATGGAGTTCATGTAGATGTCTTCACAGATCATAGGAGTCTTTAGTATGTCTTTTCTTAGAAAGATCTCAATCTTCATCAGAGAAGGTAGTTAGAGCTATTGAAAGATTACGACATGAGTGTTCTCTATCATCCGGGAAATGCCAATATAGTGGCCGATGCTCTTAATAGACTATCTATGGGTAGTGTTGCTCATGTCGAGGACAGTAAGAAGAAGTTAGTTCAGGAAGTACATTAGCTGACCAGACTAGGCATTTCCTTAGTCGATACAGATGAGGGTAATATATGGGTTTAAATAGTTCAGAATCATCTCTAGTTTCTGAGGTGAAAGAAAAGCAAGATAAAGATCCTAGCCTTTTCAAGTTGAAAGAGTCATTTCAGGATCAGAAAGTAGAGGTTTTCCCCTAAAGGAGAGATGGTGTTTTGTGTTGTCAGGGTCGTCTCTGTGTTCCAGGTGTAGATGAATTAAGGCAGCAAATTCTTGCAGAAGTGCATGATGCACGCTACTCTATTCATTCAGGGGCCACAAAGATGTACTGCGACTTGCGGGAAGTCTTTTGGTAGAGTAGGATGAAGAGAGATATTGTAGAGTTTGTGGCTAAGTTCTCTATATGTCAGCAGGTTAAGATAGAGCATCAGAATCCTAGTTGTCCTATGCAGGAGTTCATTATTCCTACTTGGAAGTAGGAAGAAGTGAACATGGACTTTGTGATGGGTTTGCCTTGAACTCATCATCAACATGATTCAATTTGGGTCATTGTAGATATGATGACCAAATCAGCCCATTTCTTTCCAGTTCATACCTCTTATTCAGCCTAGGATTACGCTAGACTCTACATTAGGGAGTTGGTCAGATTACACGGCGTTTCATTAACTATTATCTTAGACAAAGGTACCCTGTTCACCTCTTGCTTTTGGAAAGCATTCCAAAAGGGTCTTGGTACTCAAGTTTATCTCAGTACAGCCTTTCATCCTCAAAAAGATGGTCAAGCAGAAAGGACCATTCATACTTTAGAAGATATACTACGGGTGTGTGCAGTTGATTTCAAGGGTAATTGGGATGACCACTTGCCTTTGATTGAGTTTACATACAATAACAGCTATCATTCTAGTATTTAGATGTCTTCATTCGAAGTTCTCTATGGTAGGAGATGTAGATCTCTGATTGGTTGGTTCGAAGTTAGTGAGACCTCAATCATAGGGCCTGACTTAGTATTCAATGCCTTAAAAAAGTCCAATTGATTAGAGAAAGACTCTGGGATGCTCAAAGATGATAAAAGTCTTATGCAGATGTTCGTACAAAAGATCTCGAGTTAAATAGTAGTGACTATGTCTATCTAAAGATCTCTCCCATTAAGGGAGTAAAGCGGTTCGGCAAGAAAGGGAAACTCAGTCCCCGATATGTCGGTCCCTTCAAGATTCTCAGTTGATTCAGCAAAGTAGCTTATGATCTTGAATTTTCTTTAGATCTAGCCTCAGTTCATCTAGTATTCTATGTCTCTTTGCTCAAGAAGTGCATAGGTGACCCAGCAGCTGTAGTCCCTATTCGGAGCATTGATGCTCAGAACAGTCTCTCTTATGAGGAGATTCCAGTCGGAATCCTAGACTATTGTACTTGTAGACTGAGGAACAAAGAAGTCCCTCTAGTTAAAGTTCTTTGGCAAAATCACTCTGTTGAAGGAGCTACTTGGGAAACAGAAGCAGACATGCATACCAAGTATCCTCGCCTCTTCTCTGCTAACTCAGATCAAGCTCAAGGTAACAGTCCTCCTTAAGCCTACTCAGTTCCATGTTCAGTGTTCATCACAAACTTGGTATCAACTACCATTGCATATTCAGTCATACATTCATGTATCAGTTTAGTTATATAAATATGCATCAGACATGCATTCTTATTGTGATAAACTTATATTCAGTTATCGATCACGTTAGCCATGTGTCATGTTCCAGTAATCCATGTTCAGTATGTATGTCAATTTATGTTCTTCCCCTCACTCTCAGTCTCATTTGAGGATGAATGTTCTCAAGGGGGAGATATTGTAATACCCCGTACCTTTTCCTAGCTTGAAATCATCTAAAAAATGTTAGGATATTTCTTTGAAAGATGAATCCACTTTTGTACACTTGGTATTTTTAATATTTTTCACTTTTCGTCATGTGGAAAATTCAATAAGATTTCCATCAATATAAAATTCATCTAAATCTGATAACCAGGAAAGAAGTGATAACTATTTTAAGTTCCCATCGTAAAACAGCGCCATATTGGTCAGTGATGCACCGTGCCATAAGCTAAAATGACAATTTTCCTTTTCTAGTGTCTCGAAGCGATTTCCTTTGCATCGTTCCAAAGTTGCAAGTCGCAAAAGAAGGGGCAATGCGAAGGCTTCACATCGCGCCATCCCTTAGTTTCTCAATTGTCAAATTCCAGTGACACGGTGCGATAGCGCCACGTTGCACTAGGGGTCCAATTTGGGAAATTTTTTCTGAAATTACAAGAAATATCTAGGGTTAAAAGGGTCAATTTCCCACCCCTATTTAAGCCCTTTAACACGTGATTCATCCAATTTTCACCCAAAATACACTCTCTTCTCTCAAAAACCTCTCAAGAACACCTAGGTCTTTTCATAGAAGATTCAGAATAAAGAATTTCCTCTGTTAATCTTCGTGTATTTACGAACCAAGATATGCATAGTGTTCATTCATGGACTCTTTTCGTCCATAAAGCCTAAGAATCCCTTTTCTAAATTCAAGTTTATGGATTTTCTTATGAATTTCATGATTGGGCTGCTCATGTTCATGTGGATGATGAGAAATTGAATTCTACTCCATGTTGGGTAATAAATTCTATGTGTTAAATTATTATAGATATAGATTCATGCAAACCTATGACTAGACCCTTGAATGATGAAATTAGAATTGAACCATGATGTTTAATTATAGTACAATGATATTTACATGTACCATTGCTACAATAAGTTTGATTAAATGCCTAGATGAAGGAAAAGTGTCTAACTAGCACGATACCATGAAATCCCCATGTATGTACAAGTTATGCCTATCACATGTTTTGATGAAATGCTTCTATAAATGTATTATGGATTATGATGTTAGTTATATGTTCAAGTAAGTTATGCTTGGTCAGTTTTCTTCCATTGAGTCCTGGGGGTACTCGTACCCGAAAAATTAGCTGTGTGCCTAGAACCATGTCATGTTTTCATGACATTCTTAGTCAAGCTATGAATTCTTAGACTTCAGACAGTGTTATGACTCAGGAAATATCAATGATCTCATGAACTCAGTCAATTGTCAGATATCAGTAGTATTCCATTAGTCAACGAAATTCAGTAACTAAGATCATGTTAAGTTCAGTAAATCATGTTCAGAGTCTATCTAGATGGGAGTAGAAATTAGCACCGAGTAAACCCAAGGATGGGAACACACACTATCAGATAAGGGTGTGATTCTTAGAAGTCATCCTTGCATTCCAGAACTATGTAGCTAGCATAGGTTGAGACATCAATACTGTCTAATGAGGGTTGATGAGGTGGATAAACACTGTCCGATAAGGGCACCACCATTCTCTTTGGGGATACTATCAGATGAGGGTCACCCATAACTTATATTTACCAGTGGCGCGGTATTGATACCCTTCTAATTGGGGTTATAGATTGGACCCCAACTCAACCATAATAGATTATTAGGGGCATGTCAGTCAGATAACTATCTCCCACAGTTTCAATATCAGTCTCAGTAAAAGAACTCAGATAGTTCTTTAGATTTCAAGATTGTCAGATATAGTCAACTCAGATACAGTACAAGACTCAGCTAGTTCCATTAGATTTAGGACTGTTAGATACAATCACTCATGTTATCAGTTATATCAGTTATCTGTATGTTATGTTATTAGTATTCAAATTCAGTAATCATGTTATCACAGTATTAGTGTTGGTTTTTATGTCTCATGTATGTATTCTCATGCTCATTATAGTCAGTCTGTTATTGTTATTGTTCATGCATATGAACCCCATGCATTCAGCCTACCTCACATACATATCAGTACATTCAAAGTACTGACGCATTCACACTACGGTGTTTTATACCATAGGTTCAGAGACACGAGCTCGAGAGTACCAGTAGCATTCTAGTCTTAGCAGTCAAAGTTAGAAGTGAATCCTCATCTTTCAAGGACATAATCATTTTATTATCTTAGTAATTAGTTTATTAGTTGGAGTTAGTTGGGGACATGTCCCATCAACTCCTTATTCAAACAGTTACGTTTTAGAGGCTTTCCAGACTACAGTATGTTCAGATAGCTTATTTCAGTTATTTTGGGTATTTGATACCCCTCCTAGATATTACATTTTTATTAGATACTATGTCTCAGTTTTGAACCTTATGGCCTTCCAATTCATGTTTTTGCATTATAAAGTATCTTATGATGTGTTCCGGTACAAATATCAGTCATGGGGTAGCTTATGGTCCTTCGGGGTCATGAGCACTGTGTAGTGTTTTGGGTATCAGATTTGGGGCATTACACAGGTAGAAAATAGAATGAGGCTTTGGATGTTTTGATCATGGGTATGATTTTTGTATTCCATCAGCAAACTTCTGCTTTGTTTGATCCCGATTCAATATTTTCATATATTTCTACTTATTTTCCTTTATGGTTGGGTTTATGTTTTGAGTCTTTATCTATGTCATTGCGTGTAATCTCCCCCATGGGTGATTTTTCAGTTGTGGATTTGTTATATAGATATTATTTAGCGATTGTTCAGGAATTTGACACTAAAATTGATTTGATTGTCCTAGATATGGTAGATTTTGATGTGATTCTAGGAATAAATTGGTTATCTCTTTTCCATGTAGTCTTGGATTATTTTTCTACAATCATTACCTTAGGCTTGCCTGGCATACCCCTAGTTATGTGGTAGGGTTTTTCGAGCCACGCGCCAATGAGGATTACATCATACATTCGGGTTAGGAGATTGATATCAAGGAGTTGTGAGTCATTTCTTGCATATTCTTGGGATGTTTATTCTTAGAGTCAATTTCTTGACTTCATCCCTTTTTTGTGAGTTTTCTAAAGTGTTTTTGATCAACCTACCTGGACTTTCTCCTGAGCATAATATAGAGTTCACTATTAACCTCGATCCATGTACCTGACCTATTTCTATGGCTTTATACTATATGTCTCCTACTGAGCTTAATATTAATCTTCAGGATCTTCTGGGTAAGGATTTTAATTGACCGAGTATACCTCCTTATGGTTCTCTAATTCTATTAGTGAAGAAATAGGATGGCTCATTGTGTATATGTATCGACCACGGGCAGTTGAATTAGGTATTAGTGAAGAATGTGTATCCTATGCCTTGTATTGATGATTTGTTTGACAAGCTTAAATGTGAAGCAATATTTTCTACGATAGATTTGAGGTATGGTTACCATCAGTTGAGAGTTAGGGATGGGGACATCCCTAAGACAACCTTTAGGATATGTTATGGTTATTATGAGTTCCTACAATATCTTTTGGGTTGACCAATGCCCTAGAAGATTTTATGGATCTGATGAAATGCATGTTTAGGACATATTTGGACTTCCCTTTGTGATAATATTTATTAATGACATTCTTGTATATCAAAGGAGTAGGAAGGAGCACTAGTAGCATTTGATAATTGTTCTCTACACTTTTAGAGATCAGAAATTTTATGCCAAGTTCTTAAAGTGTGAGTTTTTTCATGAGTCTATAGCTTTCTTGGTTCACATAGTGTCAAAGAACGGTATTATGGTAGACCCAACAAAGATTTAGGTTATTCATAGTTTGGATAGGCCTACGTTACCTACTGAGGTTTGCAGTTTTATTGGGTTGGTAGGTTATTATTGGTAGTTTTTTGAGGGTTTTCCCTCTATTGCATCCCTTATGACAAGATTGACAGAAAGGAGGATCCATTTCAGTAGTTTGTGCGTTATGAGGCAGGCTTTCTGAAGCTCAAGGATTTTCTTAAATCAGCTTCTTCTAGTTCAGGAGTAGGGTTTTACCGTATATTGTGATTCATCTGGTGTTGGTTTGGGGTATGTTCTGAAGTAGAAGTATCATATGACTACATATGTATTTAGAAAGCTAGAGGTGCATGAGCGCAACTACCTTATTCGTGACTTGGTGTTGGTGGTGCTAGTATTTGTGCTTATGATTTGGAGGCATTATTTATATGGGGTTTGCTGTGAGATATTTATTGAATCACCCAAAATGAATTTAATAAGAGGCAGCGTTCCTAGATTGAGTTGCTGATGGACTATGATATCTCTATTATCTACCACCAGGGCAAGAGAAATGTGAAAGCGGACCTTAAGCTGAAAGTCAGTGAGTATGGGTAGCTTAGCCTTCATTTAGTTTCTCAACGGTCGTTAGATTTGTACATCCTGTCCTTAGCTAAATTGATGCTTCATCTAGATATTTTTGACCCTCGAAGTATTATTCCTAGTGTTGAGGCCTGATTTACTTTGTTGGAACAGATTCATGGACATTAGTTTAAGGATAAAAGGCTTCGTATAATGCGAGGGCAGGTGTTAAGAGGTAAGTCTAGGAGGGATACCTTAGATTTTGAGGGTGTCCTAAGGTTTGATGGTTGTATTTATGTTCAAAGGGTTGGAGATTTGATTTAGTATATTCTTCATGAGGCTCGTTGCTACAAATATGCTATCCATCCTTGGGCAACTAAGATTTATAGGGATTTGAGGAAGCATTAATAGTGGAGTGGTATGCCAAGAGATATTGCAGGGTTTGTTGCTCAACTCCTTTTTTATCAGTAGTTAAAGGTCGAGGACTTGAGGTTTGGAATATTATTATCGTTGGACTGGGTTTGGGTGATTTAGAATACGCTACGAGAAGCTCAAAATAGACAAAGGAGTTATGCTATCTGCAGACATCACCTATTAAGGTCTAGAATTGGTTAGTGGGTTGTCTTTTGAATATCACCCATGAAGGGCATGATAAGGTTCGGGATGAGGGTCAAGTTTAGCCTCAAATATATTGGACCCTTTGAGATCCTACAGATAGTTTGGAGGTAGCATATGTGTTGGAATTGCATCCTGACTTCTCAGTCATTTACCTAGTATTTAATGTATCTATGTTGTAGCAGTACATTCTAGATGAGTCGCACTTACTTTGTTTGGACTCTGTTCAGTTAGACAAGAGGTGGTATTTCTAGAGGAATCGATGTCTATTTTGGCCAGAAATGTCAAACAGTTGCGCTCAAGGGACATTCTAGTAGATAAGGATCAGTGTTGTCACTATCCAGTGGTGGAGGCTACTTGCGAAACTGAGCATGAGATGCGATCCGAATATCCCTACATATTCAAGCTTTCACATATTTCATTATCATTTATTTTTGCGAATGAAGGTCCGTTTAGTAGTGGATGTTGTAATGACCCTCACAGTCAATTTTCTTATTTTCATACATTTTCGATGCATAGAGCTTTTCTATAACAGTCCTAACTTATTTATGACTTGGTGGAACTGACAGTTTGGTTTTTGGTTAGTTCATTTAAGCATTTTAGTGATACTAAATATATTATGAGATATTCAACCTAAATTAGCATTTGATAGAAATATGATTTATTACCCTTCGAAAATGTTTATTATTTGTAAAAAATTCTTTAGGTATGGTATATTTGTGTTACTTTATAAATAGATTTATAACTTATTAATATTTTAAGGAGATAGTGAATCTAGATATGATAAATATTATTATTAAATAATAGATGTTTAATAAGAAATGATTTTTTTTATTAATAATGGTATATTCAAAATACGATATTTATTTTACCACGAATTGATACAATATTCGAGTATAAACAAAATGGGATTAAATTTGATAGTTTATATATATAATTGTATATATACAAGAGATGTGTGTCCTTAAGTGTCAAATAAATTAGATTAGTGTCAATTAAAGGGGTATCTGACCCGTAGTGGGTTAGGCAACATTGCTATTTTTTTCTATGCATACGTGCACCTGTATATATTACCAATAAATAATTCATATGAATTTTTCCTTCTATATATTAAAATAGCAAGAAAATCAGTACAAGTGATACATGTATGTGTTGAAAATTTTATTTTTGACTAATATATTGTGATATCAAATACGGTCCCCAAAAGGAAAATAATTATCCATAACAATTATTCAAGCTTGAATTCTAGGTTGGAACTATTCAGAGGTTTCTTGGTGAGGTTTTTAGCTTTGGCGTCAAGGTAGGTTAGACTTACTGTCACGAGCCGAACCGAGGCCCTGGCTGTGACGAGCATCCCGAACCATGAGGGCCCGGACGCCCTTCTCTATCTGGTAATCATGCACAATATTCATAAATTATAATAGAAGATGCAGAATTGTAAATCATTATGGAAACATGGTCATACTCTAAATTCAATTTAATAACGAAGAAGGAAATACCATATCAACTAAACAACATTTGAAATAGTCTACAAAATCTCTACTACGTGATCAAATGACAACTGTCTGAAAATTGGGACAAGGCCCCCAGTAGACCCAAAATAAAAAGAATAACTGTCTGAAATAAATAGGCCTTCTAGAACAATGAAGGCTCACCACTGTACGGATCACTTCTATCTGAATACTTTACTACTTAGCCAGACCCCTAGATTGAGCCTCAGAACCTAGGAGGTTAGGGGGTCAATACAATTGTACTGGTACGCAGAGCAAATCCAAAATAAAGCTTTAATATAAATAAAATAGTTGAGAGTTATTCATAAAACATCATGAAAGATATAAATTCAAAACACATGGACATTTTTTTATAATCATAAACCTTTCTGTCAATGCAGTTTTCTGATATTTGTATTACTTTTGAGTTAGGTGGCACTCCCCTACAAGTGTGATATTCCACGGGCAGTCTGATATTCCAAGGGCTATATGAAATATGTCATTGACTCGACGGGGAAGCCCCTAACCAAAGTTTGCCAAAAAGGTTGGAGTCTCTGAATCTACTATGCCACAGGGCCATCGCCAACGTACAATAATATATCCGTATTGGCAAAACACAGTTTTGGGCAATGAGTTTTCTGAAATCATGCCTTATTCAGGGAACCACCTAAACTCTCTTTATTCCCAATTTTAGCCTGTTCTGAAACATGTATCATTCTAGTTTAAAAATCAAAAAATTTGATTTCAAACATGCATTCTATTCTGTTCTGAATTACCATGGCATTATCTGAGTTGGTGTCGTCATACCAAGACTTACAAGTCCTATTTCTGAGTCATATTTTATCATGCATTATTCTTTCATTAAAACTCAATTCAAACCACTTAAACATGCAAATAGTATAAGAGATTTCATGTTCCGAAACATAAGTCAAAACTATACAAGAATTATTCAAACATATGGTGGCCATATTCTTTTGCCAAAACCATGCAACTATTTCATTTTAAATATTTACATCAAATATTTTTGCAATATAAAAAACCCTCTCTTTTGAATTCAAAACCATAATCAAATCATAACATAATTCAAGATATTTCATACCATGCTTTTCAAGATGCATTTAAAACAATCTATTTCATATGAAAAGTGTGGAAAATCATAACAAAGAGAGGGATTCTATGTGAGTCATGCTCTAAATTCAAATATCAACCTTAAACACATACATACATATAAATAAGGTTTCAAATCAATTTGGGGGAAGGCCTAAAGACCAAAGCAATATCATCAAGGCTTCTAAAAACATGATTAAAATCGTAAATCCAAAACCCTTTTCTTAAAAATCATGATTTGTAAACCCTTTGTATAATTAAAAGAAAATTTCTAAGCCCATGAAATTTTAGAAAAACCCCACGTACCTTAATTTATGACTCTTGAATGAACTCATGCTTTAAGAATGTTATTCGAACAATTGATGGGTGCTTCTTGTAGCCCTCGCAATGGGGATTTCGAATCTCGAAAAATTATTGAAAACCCATGGTGAAATCTTAAGATATTTTGATCTTTGGGTTGAAACCCTAAGAAGTGTTCTTGGTGATTTTGAAAGAGAATGACCTTATTTTGGTGTTTGGGGGATTTAATCCCATGTTAGGGATGAATAGGGGGTGGAAAATACCACTTTTGACCTTAAAAATGCGAAAACAAAATCTGGAAATTGGTTGCGTGTGATAGAGCGTACGTCACTCCCTAATCGCGTGATGCTACATTCTCATTCAAAAAAGTGGCTATAACCTTTCACTCGGATATCTGATTTTGGTGAAATTGGAATCGTTGGAAAGATAAGTTGAAGAGAATTTATTTGATATAAAGTAGGACCCATAACTCGTTAAGTACAAAGAGTTGGTCGACTGAAGTTGACCCAAGTTTCGACGCTCACTCAAACTCAAACGATAGGAAAGCTTTCAACTTGTCCTTGATTTAGGGGAAATCTATGATCTAAATTCATTCTCAAATAGGTTCCCATAATACATAATTGATTAACATGCCAAATTTGCATAGGATTTATGGCTTTTTGATTATCTACGCATAGAAATTACGGTTTTTGTTCTAGCCCAAAATTCGGGGTGTTACATTATCTCCCCCTTGGGATCATTCATTACCGAATGATGTGTAGGAACATTTAATCTTAATGGTTTGGAATAACGCGGATATGATATGTCTTCTAAGATAGGATATAACTGATATGAAAGATTTAAACTTCTATCATGAAACTGAATTCTGAGCTAACTTGCCCTTACTTATTTTAAGGAGCTAATTCATGCTTAGAGTTAAGGATTCCCCCCGAAGTGTTTATGCTCAAATCACACACATTGTATTTTGAAGTGATAGCTTATGTAAATACGAATCATGAGGCAATAAGATTTAGATCGTACAAAGGTATTACACTGTCTGAGCAAAAATAGCTGGAAAAATTTGAGATTGTGTGTTGAACTCTTATGAACTAAGTCATGACTAAATAACTGAATCTGAAACATGATGCTTGGATTGAACTGGGTTCACAACTTACACAGATGGAATAGATTATCTTTTGGGATGGTCATACGTATTAGACTTTGGATAGTAGGACTGGGTGAAAAGGTGGAAAACCACAGTAACTTGTATGCCTGACTGTTAAACTCAATTATACTGGACACTTATACTTAACTGGAGCATCTCTTCAACACTCTTTCTAAAGAAGTCCTAGTAGCATTAGGGAGCAAAGAATCTCTGACATGAGTTACACAAGGAATCACAACAATGACACTACTTTATAGCATGGAATATAGACATATAACTCGTAAACAATGACAGAATTACAAGGCCTTAGGCAATGCAACTTCTTTCTTTCAAGCTTAGCACAGTTCTCGAATACTCTCTCAACTATACATTTCCCCTTAAATATCATACTCATTCAATTCAACTTATAATTCTCATATAAATCTTTCTATATCTTTTTAAAGTTTACACCCTAAGAATAACGTGCCTTACCACTTCAATGACCAACTCTGAGCTCTAACTATCAATTCACTAGAGCATATTGCGTTCCTCCACTTAAATCCCAACATGTCATTCAAGCCTATCTTTATAACCACATATGAACTTCAAGGTAGACACCCATAAAGGCATACTTCATATATTCTCTAAACCACTATCGATACAAATCCCCTAGGCTACCTCAAGAATATACACACATAAATTTCAACTAACCATCACATGCATCAAAGACTTGGCCCCAATCTTACTTCACACTTATGGACTAAACAAGCATACAATGATCTTTCACCCATAAGAAACATTTACTCACCACCACTATCATTACACAAGGAGGATTCACTAAAAGGTTAGAGCACCAAACCTTGAAGCATGGAAGGATATGATACGAGACTTGACACTTAACTGAGGCCTAAGGAATAGCAAATCAACATCATAGATTTATCAAAGTGATCAAAATTGAGGCATACATGACTATAAACTGAATCTTACCAATCATAAGGAATATAGCATGAGTTATGGGAACTGAGCACACTATAAAGTGTGAGTACATGAGTCATGAGCTGCATAACCTCAATTTGGAGTTCACAACATATGGAATGTGATTCCGACTACTGAATGAACTAGAAATCCTCATTTTAGGACTGGAAGAGTACATGATTCTCTATCACAAGCATGAACATGAACTATGATCATGGAACTAAAATGTAAGGCACGAGTAGGTATTGGGATAACTTAAAAATACCGTGGTAAGAATGGGTTGAGTCTTACCCTCACTTTTTGATGTTCCATGTCATACTGACATCACTACTAGAATCTAAGAGCCTGACTTAGTTATTCGTCCAATCATATCCCCCTTAGCTTCAAGCCATCATCTTAAGTTTGAGAAATCCCTTACTAGACTCTAAACTGAACTACACTTACTGCACTCTAGGGTATAGAAAACGATAATACACATATATCATAGAACTTAACCCAAAAGACTACACTTGAAAGTGGAAAACCCATTTCTAATACTACCTTCTGAGACACACTTCTATCTTTCTATAGCCCCAATAGTCATCACATAATACTTAAACCCTTACTAACTTTGAATCTTCATAAATATCCCCATAGTCGGGGTGCATACCCTCTAGCACTTCAACTCTTATTTCTATTAGTTCATCCTTAAAAAAACTCAACTTAGATTCTAACACTTAGCATGGATATCACCAAGTCTTTGATGAACAAGTTCTATTCCCGTCCTAGCCCACCAATATCGCAACTCCAAACTTATATCTGTCCACCATGAGAATCAAGATCATATCAAAAGGGTCAAAACTATCCATCAAAACTTCTTAACTTGGCCATTTAGAATAATATGTACCATATAACTAGTCTTTCTTCATCTAGCAACTTAATGGTACTACTAGCCACACACAACATGAAATAGCCTTAGAAAATGTAGCAACTCCATATCACTTTGGGCATATTTCTACATCATACATACAACATCATACTTCACTACGGCTCAAATAAACTTAAGCTCTTGCGTATGCTATTCAAGCCTATTAGGTCACTTCCCTATAACTAGTATCATTAACTAAGAAATCATCATATCTACCTTCATGGCCATCAAATGTTCAAACTTAATGTCTAGTGCTAAACATGGTTTACATGCCAACCTTACACACAATTCTCACTTGAAAAATAAAATATGAAATAAAACATCAAGAAACACTAGTACACTAGAACTCCATAACAACAACAATCAATCATAATCATATGGCCTACCTTATTCACAATCCATTAACACATCCTCCTTCTACACACCATTACTATCTACCCTATTTTTTTTACAGCTAAACTTAGTCGATAACTCTATAAGTTTTAATTAAACTCTCTCTTGCAATCTCAGGGATGCCTAAATTAACTACACTCATCCACCAAGTACCTTCATCAATAGCATATACTCTTCATGCACAACAAACACCATCAACAACTCTTTTTATACTTCAAGAAAACAATAATTCACCTTAACAAATAACTCCTTCTCTACCTTCTACTAAACCAACACACAAGGACGTATCATTTCATTACCAACTCAATCTCATGCAAAAAGATTCAGCTATACATATATTTAATAAATTGCCCTTACCATTTTTCTTGCCATTACACCACTAAACCCCAGTTCCAACAACACAAGAACAACAAGATGAACAACAAGTTGCTAGTGAATCGAAATAGGCCCCACGCAGCTCCACTAGACTTTGATTTTTTGTTTTGAACAAAAAATGAGATGAATAACAAGGCAACTATGCTAGTGAATCAAAAGAGCCCCACACAGCTTCACTAGACTTTCAGTTTCAACAATACAATGATAATAAGATTACAAGAGATAGAAACTTGACACACAATATTCAATGATCTAAGAATACATATCTTACTCTGTATAAATGAAAAAAATTTGATTCAAACACTTCCCTTGCAGGCTACCATACAATCCACACATGCTACTAGCTACCACATTAATCTATCACTATAAAATGGTAAATCATTCTCAAACATCAGTTATTCAACTAAACATATTTATCTACATAAAAGTCACCCTCACTCTGATTTCTAACCTTGCGACTTCACATCACCAACTTCTTGGTACAATATCAATACCAATAGGTCATAACACCATTACTTTAACTTATACTACAACTCGGGTGGAAATACAATTCCAATATTTTACTACACATCATTCCCCCTGAAGCATGACATCTGCAACATAAATTTTGAAAAGGACTGAATACACTTAATACTGTAGGCTGAAAAGCATGATTTCACCAGAATCAAAGTTCACACTATAATTAATACACCTTGGAGCATTAACGGACGCTTCTCAAGTCCTTACATAAATTTTAAACTATTATATGGCTTAATCAGAAAGGACCATACTATTTAAACTCTAAACTTCTACACTTGAATCAGCCCAATAATAAGACATATCTGAGCACATTAAATTAAGGAAAGAATTGGGATGACTTTACTTCTGTATGGGTAAAACCATAGCATGAATTAGAGTATGTAAGAGGAACATTCTAACTCCATAGCATGAACTAGAACATGAAGAAAGAGAGACATTCCTAAATGCCTAGTAGCCTTTAATCTATAGGTGTGGCACGCTACACACCCATAAAAAGGACTCTACCCAATGCGATTTCGTAGACACCCTGGAAAATGAACCGTGCTTTGATACCAAGTTTGTCACTACCCGAACCGGGGCCCTGGTTGTGCCAAGCATCCCAAACCATGAAGGCTTAGATGCCCTTATCTATCTGGTAATCATGCAAAATACTCATAATTATAATAAAAGATGAAAAATTATAAATCATTATAGAAACATGGTCATACTCTGAATTCAATTTAACAACAAAGAAGAAAATCCTATATGAACTAAACAATATCTGAAATAGTCTGCAAAATCTCTACTACGTGATCTAATGACAACTGTTTAAAAATTGGGACAAGGCCGCAGTAAACCAAAAACAAAAAGAAAAACATAGTCTGAATAAAATAGGCCTTCTAGAATAATAAAGGCTCCCTACTGTATAGATCACTTCTATCTAAATACTTTACATCTTTGCCAGACCCCTAGATTGAGCCTTAGAACTGAGAGGGTAGGGGGTCAATACAATTATACTAATACGCAGAGCAAATCCAAAATAAAGCATTTATATAAATAAAATAGTTGAGAGATAGTCATAAAACATCATGAAAGATATAAATTCAAAACACATGGACATTTTTTATAATCTTAAAACTTTTCGTCTATGCAGTTTTCTGATCTTTGTATTACTTCTAAGTTAGGTGGTACTCCCCCACAAGTCTAATATTCCATGGACTATATTGAATCCGCCATTGACTCGGTGGGGAAGCTCCCAACCCAAGTTTGTCTCAAGGGTAGGAGTCTCTGAATTTACTACGCCATAGGGCCACTGCCATCATACAATAATATACCCATATCGGTAAAACATGGTTTCTAGCTATGAGTTGTCTGAACTCATGACTTATTCGGGGAACCACCTAAACTCTCTTTATGCCCAATTTTAGCCTATTCTAAAATATGCATCATTCTAGTTTCAAAATCAGAAAATCTGATTTCAAACATTCATTCTATTCTATTCTAAAATACCATGACATTATCTGAGTTGGTGTCGACACACCAAGACTTGCAAGTCCTATTTTTAAGACATATTGTATCATGCATGATTCTTTCGTTAAAACTCCATTCAGACCACCTAAACTTGCAAAAAGTATAAGAGATTTCATGTTCCAAAACATAAGTCAAAACTATACAAGAATTATCCAAACATATGGTGGTCATGTTCTTTTGGTAAAACCATGCAACTCTTTTAATTTTATATATTTACATTTAATATTTTTTCAACATAAATATCCATCTCTTTTGAATTCAAAACCATAATCAAATCATAACATAATTCAAGACATTTAATACCATACTTTTCAAGATTCATTCGAAACAATCTATTTTATATAAAAAGTGGGGAAAATCATAACAAAAAGAGGGACTCTATGTGATTTATGCTCTGAACTTAAATATCAACCTTAAACACATACATACATATACATAAGATTTGAAATCAATTTGGGAAAAGGCCTAAAGATCAAAATAATATCATCAAGGCTTCTAAAAATATGATTAAAATCATAAATCCAACACCCTTTTCTTAAAAATCATGATTTCTAAACCCTTTTCATATTTAAAAGAAAATTTCTATGCCCATAAAATTTTAGAAAAACCCCATGTACCTTAATTTATGACTCTTGAGTGAACTCATGCTTTAGGGATGCTATTCAAATAATTGATGGGTGCTTCTTGTAGCCCTTACAATGGGGATTCCAAATCTTGAAGAGTTATTGAACACCTATGGTGAAATCTTAAGATATTTTGATCTTTGGGTTGAAACCTTAAGAAGTGTTCTTGGTGATTTTGAGAGAGAATGACCTTATTTTGGTGTTTGGGGGATTTAATCCCATGTAATGGGTGAATAGAGGGTGGAAAATACCACTTTTTCCCTTAAAAATGTAAAAATAGAACCTAGAAATTGGGTGTATAAGACAGAGAGTGCATCGCATGCTAATCGCATGATGCTACTATCTTAGTCACGAAAATGGCCATAACCTTTCACTCGGGTATCAGATTTTGGCAAAATTGGTATAGTTGGACAGATATTTCAAAGAGATTTCATTTGATATATAGGAGGAAATCTTACTCATTATATACAAAGAGTTATGGTTATTTGAAGTTAACCCAAGTTTCGACACTCACTCAAACTCGAACAATAGGAAAACTTTCATCTCTTCCTTGAGTTAGGGGACCTCTATGATCTAAATTCATGAACAAATAGGTTCCCACACTACATAATTGATTAACATTCCAAATTTGCGTAGGATTTATGACTTTTGATTCATCTACGCATAGAAATGACGGTTTTTATTTTAGCCCAAAATGTGGGGTATTACACTTACCCAATCTTTAGATTGAGTTTATTTATGTTTATTGTGTGCTATTATGCTAGTTTTGGATAGGTAGTTATTGTTTGTGTATCATTTGATATGCATATAATACCTTATTTATCCAGTTAGGACCCTGTTCTAGTAAATTTTGGTTTCGTTGTCTTTTAGTATAATGTAGTATTTATGAGCCTAGGGTGTGCTAATAAGTTGAAAAACCTTGGATTCATCATTTTTTAAATTAAAATGTATTTTAATTATAATTTAGGGTCAATATGTGCTTTATTTTTGTCATCGATTGTGAAATTTGACACCATTTTGCATCATTTACATTGTGGTTTGGATTTTAATTTTATAGTTTGGTA
This sequence comes from Capsicum baccatum var. pendulum, assembly GCA_030864225.1. Lineage (NCBI taxonomy): Eukaryota > Viridiplantae > Streptophyta > Magnoliopsida > Solanales > Solanaceae > Capsicum > Capsicum baccatum. Next base: position 157,835,881 of record CM061561.1, on the reverse strand, counting down.
TGGTTACTATATGATTTGGTTTGATCCCGACATGTATTTATCATAATTTGGGAGTTCTGGTACTAATTACTGTTGTTATGGGTGTTATGGTTCCTCTAAGTTCCGATTCGAGTCAATCATTTGATTATGAGCTCTATTGTATATCATTTATATGGCCTCTCTTTATTACCCTTTATTTCGGGTTTGAATTCATCATATGGCATCGTATATTATTATCCACCGTTACCGATTCAAGCCTAACATTTTTCCTCTCATTACTACCCATTGGTGCCGGTTCCAGCCCAAGCACATCTGAAGGGATATTAGGGTGTCATGGAATTGGTTCAATCATGGATTATTTACATTTTCTTTCAAATTAATTTTTGTGTTTTCCCATCGGCTTATGGGGTCACACTTAGGTTAATTATATTCCTCAGTGTGCCTGGCGGGCTTGATTATGTTATGTTTGTTTGCCTTTTATTTCTGCATTATTTATCTTTTTGTATCTCTTTTAATTTTTTCTTTATTCCATTTGCATAGCTTTGTAGTTGTTTCCTTTTTGTCCCTATTTACTGTGAAGATAGACTACACCTTTGTATTTTAGTTATACTTTCCTATTTATGCTCTATCGACCGCGATGCCTACTGAGTACCCGTTGACTTGGTACTTATTATACACTTCAATATCTTTACCCTTATATAGATCTGAGTACTACCAATTGGCTTAGACGTGGTTCCTATTTTATAGTACTGATCTAGAGTAAGGTGAGATTGTTGTCGTCCGAGGCTGATCCTCCTCTATCTATTTTAGTTTAGTCTTTTGTACTTGATACTGCATGTATATATTGTCTATATTTTGGATTCTTTCTAGTACTCTTCGTATCTCATAGTAGTGGCTCTAGTATCGACATTTCCAGGTCTTGGGAGGGATTCGTTTGTATATTTTGGTGCATTTCTTTCTCTAGTGTTGATATATTTTGTACGTTTCCTTTTTTTTTTGCTTAGTATTGATGTCTCTAAAATATACCTCCAAAAAAGTATAATGTGGTCATCGTCAAATAAAGAACCCAACAAAAATTATGGTAAAACCCACAGGGAATAGGATGAATATCTATCACAAAGATGTTGATGTATTCGGGAGTGTAAAAATTAAATAGGAGATTTTGTAGTAACAGTAAGCGTAGTAACAAATCTTGAACGATTTAGGTTTAAATTAATATGATATGAATACTAGGACTGTGTTCCCTATGACTTCGTAACACCACACACTTATCGTGCTCGTGAAACTATCTCGGTGTCTTGCATGCAGAATCTAACAAGTTATGTATTACCAACAGTCTATCGACATTCGTTGGTGAATTTTATGCATCTCCTTACTATCTCATAGTGTCACATTACCAACCCCTATCCTGAATCCTGGATTAACTATCTCCTTTCTGTCTCAAGTTAATTTGATGAAGGTTGATAGCTTAATTTTGTGATCTTCATTTCCTAATCTCAACCTCTCTATCTAGTTAGTAGTAAATACAGGTAGGTTCTTAGTGTCTGCAGTAGCTAAGAAAGCAATAAATATAAATAAAACCACAATACATGCATAAACACCGATCAAGAATGACTCTATACTTTCTCTACTTTGTTATTGCATTAGGGTTCCCACAACCCTAGTTAAGTGGTTTAGAAGCTCATATTTGCAAGAACACCCAATAGAATTCCTGATAGAAAGAACATAAATAAGATAACAATATATTGAGAATGAAAACTAGAACATCAAATTAATCTCAAACCACGTAAGTCAAGAACTATAATTCCAAGATCAAAAGTGTATCTCAAAATCAATTTAATGTTGTAAGTATGTAAAGTGCGTAAATAGAAAAACATTAATGGGGTATTTATAGGATACATCAGAAAAACTAAAAATCTTAACTAAAACAAAATAGGAAAACTATGTTTGCAACTATCTACGACGCCACTTATGGGTTGTAGGCACTACGTACGAATCTTAGGTGGGTTCGTAGGTCTTAGTGCAATAAGAAGGTTGTAGATCACCAATCTACAAGGGTACCTACGAGGTTCGTAAGTACCACTTAAGCCCCATAACAGGGTCCATAAGTGATTTTCCCATATATATTTCATCCCGTAAGTGGCCTTCCCAGCTACATTTCATGTCTTTTTCTCCTCTTTTGCTCCCATTCCTATTTTTCTGAAAAACAAATGTAAAAGATACATCACATCTAACAAAAAAAACAAAAGTACATGAATAATTTGCAATTTTAAGCATTGAATATTCCATGAAACCATGACACAAAAATTATTACTATTGTTATCATTATATGTGGTCTTTTCTTGTTTCTTTCCATTAGCCCGTTACTTATCGTTCCTAGCTATGGCTTGGCTTAACTACTTGTGGAATAAGGTAGTGTTATCATGAGTTGAGAAATTAAGTGGTGAAAGTTAAAAACAGTAGAGTGTGTGTGAAAATAGCAGAATAATTATTAAGGGATTGTGAGGTAATTCTAAGCTCGGATTAATCATTTCTTCATCAAAATCTTGGTAAGATTCCTCTTAATTCTTGTTTATCCTCAAGTTTTAATCAAAATCCCTAGATTCTTGTTCAAAAATTTATCACATTATTTGATATCAAAATATACCTATTTTTAAGATTAAATGTTCTTTGAGCTGAAAGGGACGCATTGATGGTTTTGAAAGTCCAATTACAAGCGAGCCCTACATGGAATTTTTATGTGATTTTAGACCCGAAGAATAAAAATGCAATGTATGTATTAATATTCTTGTATTGATGACTAGATTACCATTTTGGTAGCGTAGCTTCGTGTAGAAGCTTCTCAGAAAAGAAAATCATTGATTTAATAGACTTCACTAGATTTTCTTCAGCGTTTAGGTAAGCTAGGTTTACCTTTCTCCTAGAATGAGCTTAATTATAGTATGAATATGATATTACGCTAGTTTTGGGATGGGATTTAGGTTTTTAAGGTATATGTATTATGAATTGGATCTTTTAGCTGATTAAGGAATCGTAATTAGGCATAATTTACTTACCTACTTGTTCTTCAGGTAGATTTACTATACTAGGACTAAATTGTGAGTTATTTAATGTCTAGTAGGGAAATTTGATACCATATCCTAGTTTAGGGTAGGATTTTCCTTAGAAAATTTTTTGGAGATAGAAGTGGGCCCTCTGACCTTAGAACATTTTTTGGGGAAAGAAGTGGGCCCTTCGAATTACCTTAGACCATGATTGTTATTAATTCCTTATAGGATCTATAGACCCAAAACATTATTTTACTTACACTCTTGAGCCTGAGGATGTTTAAATTTATGATGTTTTATTATAGATTTATATGTATGATATGATATGAGTACCGGTTCAAGACCAGTCAAGGATGATATGAGTTTCAGTTCAAGTCCGACAACTGATGATATATGTTTTGGTTCATGTCCGACATTGAGAGCTTTTTTTATGATTGTTATAGAACCAGTTCAATTTGGTTTCTTATGATATTGAAGGATTCGCAGTTATGATTTTGAGATATCGCAAATTAGTACAATTTTAGTTATTACTTCACTTTTATTGAACCCTCCGACCTTATGGGGCCACGTTGGGTTATAACATTACTGCACCTTCGGGATTAAGGGGTCTATTTATGTAGTGCTAGCTATGTTTTTTTAATATGATTATTCCAGCTAATTCTTTATAGTATTTGGAGCATTATTCTCGGATTTTACTTTTACCTTAACTTAACTTATTTATCCTATGTTTTATTATATTTATACTATGATTTAGGTCATTTAACTGATGATGCCTATTGAGTACACATGACTTTGGTACTCACCCTACACTTTTGTACCTTTTTGGTGGAGATATGAGGACTTTCTTTCACAGTTGATGTTATGATCGAGCTAGTCAAAGTTTAGAGATAAGGTGAGCTCTCAGAGTTGGAGTTGACCTTTTCTCCTTCTCCTATTTTTGCTATGCTTTCCATTTTTGAGACTATTGTATATTGAATTAATAGTACTTGTATGCTTTTAGATTAAAGGATCTTGCAGCGAAATTACTAGGTCGTGGGATGTTAATATTTCTCTTTATTTCTCATTTATTATATTATTATCTTGTGACATACAACAACAACAACAACATACCCAGTGTATTCCAACTTAGTGGGGTCTGCGGAGGGTAGAGTGTACGCTGACCATACCACTACCTCAATAGAAGTAGAGAGGCTATTTCCGATGGACCCCCAGCTTAGGACCAAAAATAGTATAACAAATACAAAAAGTAAGCGGATACAAACTAGTATGGTACGCAAAACAAACTAACAGTATAACAAACACAAAAGATAAGTGTATAATAAACTAGTACAGGATGCAAAAAACCAACACCATTAACCCCAAAAACTACAGCCTCATCACTACGAACCAGAAAATCTTGACCTAAAGGAACACACCCCTATTACTACTGCCGCGCTCCCACCCCCTAACCCTCTATCGTAATCCACATCCTCTACACCTTCCTATCAAGGGTCATGTGCTCTGTAAGCTGTAATTGCTCCATATCATGCCTAATCACCTCTCTCCAATATTTCTTTGGTTTATCTCTATCCCGCCTAAAACCATCCATAGCTAGAGTCTCACACCTCCGCATTGGAGCATTAGGGCCCCTCCTCATTATATGCCTGAACCAATGTAGCCTCACTCCTCGCAACTTATCCTCCACCGAGGCATCTCCCACCTTCTCCTAAATAATCTCATTCCTCACCCTATATTTCCTGGTATGTCCACACATCCAATGCAATATTCGCATCTCCGCCACCTTTACCTTTTGGATGTGGGAGTTCTTAACTGGATAACACACCGCTCTATACAGCATCGCTGTCTGGACTACTACTATATGATAATGCTCAATCTACAGCTCTCGTAGGAGTGTAAAGCGGTCGCTGTCAAATATATAACCCAACTGGGTTGGGTATCGATCCCACAGGGAATAGCCGGTCAATAAGTAAGCAAAGATTATTAGACTTTTGGTGAAAGTCTCGTAAAAAGGGGAATTGTAGCGTGTAACGAAAATAATGGAGTAAAAACGAAAATTAGCAAAGTAAGAAGAAAAAATGTTTAGTAAGATGTAAAACAATGAGAATTGAGAAGTTAGGGTTATGTCCACCTTATGAGTTATACGTCTCTATTAGCTATGAGTTATGCAGAATTCAGACATGCATGTGCTTATAGAGAATTGTATTCTATGGTAAATCCAAGCGTCTTTCGACCTTAACAAGGACTATTTCACTTTAACTCTTTCGAGCTTAAAGCGTGTCTAACGGTACAAATTCTCCAAGAGGTTAATCCAGTTACGGCACTAACTTTTTAACAGGGGTTGGTGCCCTATTACCTTAACATTATCTCTTTTCCAGACATATAACTTTTCTTTCGAACAAGTTAATGCTATACTGGCGTATTCTATGCTTTTGCAACCACAAGAATGTGTATTAAGATGAAGAGAATAACGATATAAGCAGCATACGTGTCACGAATTCACAAACTCATAGCAATAGATAGTATCTCATTCGGCTTCCATAACCCCAACAGAGGAGTTTAGTTACCCATGAGTGCGAAGGAAATCACAATAGACATTGTTATTATACCCCAATAAAGATCTCGTGTAGTAAGGTGTGGTGTGGCGTCTTTAGGCATGAACTCCCTTGCACAGTAACGTTCTCTTGTTGTGGAAATTAAGAATTGAGTAGATGAATAGAAGAAGAATAAAATGTAGAATTAATGGAAGAATTATAATCCGAGTTGTAAGTTGTGGAATAAGAAGTAAAATGAGAATGATTAAAAATCTCTAGCAAAATAGGGTATTTATAACACCCATATCCTATGCCTACTAAGCTAATGCATTACTTAACCCAATCCTACTAGGTTAATGTATCATTATCCTAATCCTACTAAGTTACTGCTAGTCCCCAAAGTCTTCAGAATTGCTATTTTTGCCCGGGACAGATTTTCCATGCGCCACTTTTGGTCCTTGGCGTGTAAGATTCCCCTTCCTTCTTTCGTGAAGCTTTCTTTGGCGTCAAGTTATCCATAAAATGCTGAATTCTGCATCATTTATACTTGAAAACTTGCTAATCATGTTTGTTAGCTCACTTACAGGAAAAAGGACTAAAAGTGCATGAATTATATATTTTGTCCTCAAAACTTAGCTAAAATATGGGTAAAATATAGCACTATAGGCGTGTAAATTCGCCTATCATCACTCTATAGATCTTACTTTTAAGATTCGGGGGCACCTTCTTATGACAAAGGACTCCCGAAGTAAGCCTCTACTTCAACCACCCTTCCCCAATACGATGCGTGACATCCGCGTTACTCTCACCATTACCCTTAATTATAGACCCCAGATAATTGAAAATCTCCCACTTCTGGATGGCCTGAGAGTGTAGCTTCACAACCACTCTATCTTCTTGTGATATATTACAGAACTTACACTCCAAGTACTCCACATTTATTCCACTTAACCAAAAACTTTTAGATTCAAGTGTCTGTCTCCAAACCTCCAACTTATCATTAACTCCAGCCCAAGTCTCTTTGATCAGAACCACATCATCTTCAAATAACATACACCAAGGCACCGCCCCTTGAATATGTCGCATTAAAACATCCATCACAAAGGCAAATAGAAATGATCTAAGAGTCGATCCCTGGTGCAACCCTATCATAACTGTGAAGTGCTCTGAATCTCCACCTACCATCCTCACACGAGTCTTCACACTATCATACATATCCTAAATCAACCTAATGTACACCACGGGCACCCCTCTAGCCTCCAAGCACCTCCACAGAATCTCCCTGAGAACTCTATCATATGCCTTCTCTAGATTAATAAACACCATATGCAAGTCCTTCTTCCTCTCTCAAAACTTCTCCACTAGTCTCCTCACAAGGTGAATGGCCTCAGTATTCTTTTACTTGTACTTTTTTGATATTTATGACATTTTCTACATGTCAAAACAATATTATAACAAATAATTTATTTTCTCTGAGCTAGAGGTAATTAATTAATTTTATGACTTGCTATATATTTTGGCATATGATTAAGGTGCTTAATTCAAAATTCTCTAGTATGCCAATAAAAGTCTATGTTTATTTGATTTGTGGTAGATTTATGCATCTCAGTGTTATTATCCTAACTTATTTAGCTTATTTTGAGGATAATTTATTTGATTAATATGTTAATTATGATAGAAAATATCATCTAAGTGTTTAAATTCTTAATTACTATGTTCAAGGTGTATCTCAAACAAGTTTTTGCTTAATCGGGTCACTTAGAGTTCAAACGTGAAAACTAGTGTTACTAGCTTAAGCTAGGTGTTGTCTAGTTGATCTCGATAGATTCCAACATATTTAATGAGTACCTAATGTTATTTAGAAGCTTGGATAGGGGATAGAAAACATTTAAAATAGGGTTTTCTTATTTTAATTTATTTTGTTTATGTATTATATAATTTATTTATTTATTTTGATTATGGATATGTCCATTAGTGGCTAAACTTCCTCTTTCCGGGGTTAAGGCCAAGAACATGATTAATATTTCTTTGAATTGTGTTTTTTTAGGTTGATCATCATATTTGATTGTTTTTATCCTTTTTATAACTCTTTTAAGGATTCACAACCCTTAAAATATATCAATTGTCAACTTTGTGAGCACGAGAGGGGGAATAAGATGATAGAACATGGGGATAGACAGAATGAGGTTCTTATTATTTTATAAAATACGGAATTTGAATTAGCATCTAGGATAGGGATATCCCTAGAATACTTGCTTCGTTCACTTTCATGATGACATCTTAATGCATCTAAATGGATTATCACATCTCCGCTCAATGATGTTGTTGTAATGTCCAGTTAGGTCGAAGTTTAGAGGTCAGGAGACCATGATCATACGATAAAAAACAAGATAATTAATCAAATCAATGAAGATCAATATCATAGTATAATTTTTTGTAGTGCTTTAACCCCAGGTTTTCATCCATTGATTGTCCAAATTCTTTACTTTTCCGCATTATTTTAGTGTACTTTTAATCATAACATTTCAAAACTCTTATGGCTACGTTTCACTTGTAATATCAATTGTTAAACTAGAATAGGATAGTTGCATAACTCAAGTTTTTGAGGGATCAATATTCGACTTTATTTATGGCCAATGAATTACTTGGTCGGACCACATACACATGTGTGTGTGCTTGGGCGCAATAAGTTTTTGGTGCCGTTACCGGGGACTTATAAATTCGCAACTATTTTTATTTTTAGTTTTACTTTTTAAATTTGTTTGTTTCTTTTCACTTGGTTTTGGTATTGAATTTGCAGGAAATAGGTTTACAGACAAATAAGCTAGCAAGGGATACTGAATTGGTTGGACCAAGCCCCGATCCTGAGCATCGTTTTCACCAATTGAGAAGAGAAATAGTCTTGCTCCCCCGTATCCCAAAAATTCAAGAGGAACAAGACAATCCTATTCTCATGACCGAAGATCAACCAGCCCACAAGATAGTTCATGAAGTGGCAATCCCACTTTTGATGAATTTAACCTCCCTTTTTTATAAATCGGCTGCTTGAGGTAAGTTTGAGTTGAAACAGAACATGGTGCGGCTTTTCATCATCATTGGACAATATATGGAGTATTCTCATGACGATCCTTAAGTCTATCTGTGGAAATTTTGGGAGATCAGTGATATATTCATCCCTTTAAGTGTGTCAACTGACTATGTTAGGCTGACATTTTTCCCTTTTTCACTATTGGGGGAAGCAAAGAAGTGGTTGAACACTAAGCCGACAAGTTCTATCAAAACTTGGGATGACTTAAGAAAAATATTCTTGATCTGATTCTTTCTATCTGGCAAGACTACGAGACTGTGCAGTTAGAACCAGAAGCTAGATGAGAACATATATCATGCATTGGAGAGGTTTAAAACCATTCTTTGAGACTGTCAATATTATCAGCAGTCCAATGAGGTACTGGTTCACACTTTTGTTGAGAAACTTAATCACAACACAAATTTTGATAGATTCAGCTATAGGTGGTAAAGCATTGGAATTGACGTATGATGAGCTATACACCTTGTTGAACCAGATTGCATAAGGGAATCCTGAGTGGAATGGTGACTAAGGTAACACTACCAAGAATGTTACAGGGGTGTTGGAGGTGGATCAATTTAATGATATATTTGCTCAGATTGCTGCTCTATAGAATTAGTTAACTACTCAACTCAATAATATGTAATTAGGGATTACACAACCTGCAACAATAGCTAATGCAATTTAGAAGACAAATACTTGGTGCGAGATTTGTGGTAACAGTGCTCATATTACAGCCATGTGTGTTGAAAGTCATGAGTCAATGATGTTTGCTGGTAATGCTCAAAGGACAAATTATTGGAACACCTACAATCAAAAGTGGTAGACTAACTACTAATTCAATCATTAAATAACCAACAATAATAGCGGAATTAGGAAATGAGTCAAACTAGCAACATAGAAAAGATGCTAAAATAAAATTTTGCTTCTCAGGTATAGTTTGAAGCAAATATGAAGAGTCAGCAGGTAGCTACAAAGAACTTAGAGATGCAGGTTGGACAAATGCATTAATCACATAATACTAGGGCTCAAGGTGGTTTGCCAAGTAACACTGAACCTCCTAAATAAGTAATGGAAATCATTTTAAGGAGTGGTAAAGAGTTCAATAAAGAACCTCCAAAGACAACTAAGTAGGTAGATGCAGAGTTGGTAGCTAAACAAGTAAATGACAAAGTTTCTTAAAATCCAAGGAAGTCTGAGTACTTAAAAACTAAAGTTGCAGAACAGGTGAAAGAGATACCACCACCATATTTTCCACAGAGGCTTAGAAAAATAAAGAAGGATGTGTGCTTCAAGAGGTTCTTTGATACGTTCAGAGATGTTCACATTAATTTTCCTCTTTTAGATATTTTGCAGGGAATGCCCAAGTATGCTAAGTAGTTGATGGACGTGGTCACTAATAAAGTTAAGAAGCTGGATGCTAAGACAATATCCCTCAATAAGGAGTGTCATTCTATGGTGATGCAGAAGATGCCCAAAAGGCACAATAACCCTAGGATTTTTACGCTCCCCATTCATATTGGCAATAGTGAGGTAGTATATACACTTAGTGATTTAGGGGAAAGCATCAATTTAATTACCTTCTCCTTGTTCAACACTTTGGGCTTGGGGAAGCCGAGGCCGAGCTCTATGATACTATAATTGGCCGACCAAACCCACCTCGTCCTGAAGGAACCATAGACGATGTTCTCATCAAGGTTGGTAAGTTTATTATTCTTTTTGATTTTATTGTTTTAGATTTTTAGTTAGATGAAAGAGTATCAGTCATCTTAAGACATCCATTCTTAGAGATGGGAGGATGATTGATAGATGTGAGAGAGGGCATGCTCACAATGAGGATGGATGGTGAAGAGATGATTTTTGAAGTGTAAAAACCACTCAACTCACTATCCCACTACAAAGATTTGCGCCTTATCATAATGACTAAACGGGATAAGTATGGGGTAGTGGAGTTTAATCTACAAAATACCTTTTCAAACTTCCTCATTCACGACCTCAAGCAAATAGTACCTCAGCTCAAAATTATGTAGATAGATGAGCTTGAAAAGTCTATAGTTGAGAGAGTTGTTAATCTTAAGAGTTAACACTCAAAAGCTAAGAAAACAATAGGAAGATGGCTTCCAAATAGGAGAAAGATGATAAAGGAAAGTGAATGAGTCGGAGATTGGGTTATGCCGCGACACTAAGTCAAGCGCTACTTGGGAGGCAACCCAAGTTAAGGTAGGTTTAACTTTTAGTATTTTTAGCTTTTATTTCACTAGATTTTTGTTATGTTGAGTCACAGGTTGATGGGAAGTTTGAGTACCAAAAAACCTAAGCTAAGGCGCATAGTGAAGACTATGTGTGGGGTCCACGAACCCCCTTGATGTATAAAGATTCTACTAGCTAGTCCTAGAGGCCTCAGATAGTATTTCTATTATTACTTATAAGTATACTTTAGGGAAAAAGTAGATTTTTATGTATGGTGTGGGGAAATACCCATTTCTAAGAGTAATTTTAAATTTGTTTATGTTAGTAATAAGTTAGATGTTCTTGTTGGTGCTATGTGTGATTACAAGATGCAAGTTCTTTAGGTAAAAATAGTATTCTGATTGTGTGAATTACTACTTTTTAGACTCTTAGGATCATGTTTATGACTCTTGTACTTGTTGGCTAAATATTGAATTCTTGTGATTATCTAGTTAAGAGTCTATAATGATCTTGCTTGAGTTGAGTATGTGCCATGTGTGTGAAAGGTGTTTATATATTCCATGTTGCATTTGATGCTAGAACTTTCCTGGTGTGTGGTCAAAGACAAATAAAGAGTGTGGGGTTAGGAGATGATATAGACATTTATTTGATATACCTATTTTATACACTCTTTTACCTACATTTGTTTATAATCATAGTTAACCCCATTAAGCCTTTAGCTTATTTCCTTTGGCAACCCTATATATAGAATAATACTCTTCTTTGATTGACCTTAATTTTATCTTGAGATCCTAAGAACTTTATTTTAATATTAATTGAGTAAAGAGTTTGAATTTCATGTAGGATAATATTGGGTGAATTTATGCTTTCTAGCGTTACTATTCTAGCCTTTTTAGCCTTGTTTTGAGGATGATTCATGCTCTTAATGTGTTTATAATGATATAAATGTGCATCTAAGTGTCCGTGTATGTGTTTACAATGATTAATAGTGTTTCCACATAAGTTTTGATTCAAATTGATCATTTAGAAGTCAACTGAGAAAACTAGTGTGATTATTTTGAGATAGGTGATTGTCTAGTCTACCGTATTGGGTTCTAACGTGTTTAATGATTTATTAAGGTTGTCATTGTGTATTTATAAGTGAAATAACTTGTTGGTAAATTTTAAGGGTCAATTGGATCAAGATAAGAGTCAAAACAATAAGTTAGAAATCAAAGTGAATGTTTCTAGTTCTCCATCTTGGATGTTGTGTTGTTTTGAGCTCTATTTTGCTGTGTTTAATTATATAGGATGCTTTTTGAATGGATTATGATGATATATTAAGGATATAAAATCTTAAAATTAAGTTGAAATAACTCAAAAAGTCTTGGAATGGATCACGGAAGCACAATATGCAACTTGACGCAAATTTGGACATCTAAAATGTCTTGGGCATGTGAAAGAGCATGTGAAGGTAAATTGGTGCATTCTACACACCAAAAGACTCATAAGTCACCCAAAACAGTGTGTAATCGCGATAAGTGTGCGTTGCTTTCTCCATTTCGACGAAATGATGTGTGTGTCGCATACTCTCTCCACCCCTGCACTTTTTCGTTAATTCCTTCTCCTACACGACTTGGGCTTACCCTATTGTTAAAAATACAACCTTGTAAACATTTTTAATTACTTTTGTACCTCCTTGGAAGATATTGGAGGCTACCACAACTTCTTTTTAGGTTTTATCATTCTTTAGTTTAGTTTTCTTTATGGTTTGTATCATCAATCAAAGGGATTGGACGATGAAATTTCCATTGAGGGAAAAACACCCTATCCGGGTTTAAGGCCAAGATCATGAATATTTTAAGGATTCGCGACCCTTAGAATAAATCAATTATCAAACTTGTGAACTCGGGAAAGGGAATAGGGCGATAGAACATGGAAATATGTAAAGTATGGTTTGTGTTTCTCTATGAAATAAGAAATTAAAATTGGTATCTAGGACAGGGATGCACTTAGATTCCTTACTTGATTCAGACATTGGATAATAGCTTAAAGAATTTAAGAGGACTATTACATCCCCGCTCAATGATCTAATCATGCGATTAACCCTACGAATCAACAACCATAATAAGAAATTGAATGAATGAATTTCAATAACGTAGTATGATTGTTTGTAATCCTTAACCCTAGGTTTTTATCCATTGATTATTCTAAGTCATTACTTTTCTGCATTAGTTTAGTTTCTTTTTAGTTTACAATTCTAAAACCTTTTTGTTCACTTTTTCTTAATTGTTGAACTAGAATTGGATAGTCAACGAACGCAAGTCCCTAAGAGATAGACACTTGTACTTGATGGAAGCCACTTTACTACTTGATAAAACCACGCACACTTGCGTGTGCGCTGTAAAGTTTTTACAGCCATTTCTGGGGACTTGTAAGTAGGCAACTTTCTTATTTTAGTTTTTCCATATTGAGATTTACATAGTTTAGTTTCTTTTAGTTTTTTTTTAGTTTCTTTTACTATTTTTTATCACACTTCTTAAGATGTCCACCTTGGATAGATAGTTTTCGAGGGATGATGATTCTTGTCATTATTGTAGAGGACCGCACTATGAGGCTTTTTGTCTAGATTTTAATCCAAGCGTTTGGAAGGGACCTGTTTATTTCCAACCTGTGGAGTCGCTCACAAGTTGTTAAGTGGGTTGTTACAATATATATCACTCTGCAGATATATATGGTTTTAATTTAATTCAGTCATGTTTGAGGGTGATGCTCAGAAGACAACTAAGGTGGTTAAGGAGATACAACTATAACCACAGAAATCACAGCCAACTAGTTGTCATATTTATCGCGAGAATGAAATTAATAAGATGAATAAGAGTGAGTGTTCTATTGATTATGTAAATTTAGATGTGGGATTGGTTGGTCCTTATTCAAAGCACTTTTCTACATTATGTTTAGATGATATCTTTTCTGTGGAATCCTCTAAAATAGTGGAAGAGTGTAAAGATGAGGAACAAGAATCCTATATTCTTGATTTTGCACTAGATAAGCAACATAAAAACATACCCTACTCCAAGGACGAATGGTTTATTATGTATCATCTGTTACTTGATTCCTTAATCTTTGTACCACCACCCTATGAGTAAGACAAGAAGATGGATGCGATGTTAGGGGTGAAATTCATATCCTTACAATGAAGGAAAAAATTAATATGGGTCATGCCGCGATACTAAATTAGGTATTTCTTGGGAGGCAATACAATCTAAGGTATGTTTTTTTTTTAGTTATTAGTTTTTACTTCATTTAGTTTTTGTTTTTTATTGAGTCGCAGGTTGATAGGAAGTTTGATTACTAGAAATCTGAGCTAAGGAGCATGTCAAAAATTGAGTTTGGGGTTCGACAGACCTTCTTAATGTGTGAAGATTCTACTAGCTAGGCCTAGAGGCCTCAAGGAGTATTTCTATCTCTTACATTTAAATTCACTTTGGGGATAAAGTATATTTGTAAGTGTGGGGTGGGGAAATTCCCAATTTTTGGCTCACTTTAATTTTTTTTTGTAACATGTTCTTGGTTGTGCTATTTTTGATTGCATGGTGCAAGTGGGTTTGTTTGTAAAAGCATGTTGAATGAATGAACTACTATTTTTGAGACTCTTAGGCTTATATATCTGGCTCTTGTACTTATGGGCTTAAAATTGAATTTGTGCTATTGTTTGGCTAAGAATCTATGATGATCCTATGTGAGTTAAGCACGTTCCATGTTCGTGTGAGTATTTATATATTCCTTATTGTATGTGATGTCTAGAACTTTCCTGTTGTGTGTGTAAAGTGAAATAAAGAATGTGAGTTTAGGAGATGATATAGGAATTTCTTTGTTAACCGTGTTTTATATATTTTTTTCGTCCTACCCTTGTGCATTATCCTAGTTAACCCTCATTGATCCTTTAGCATTATTTTTGGCAACCTTATAAGTAGCCTAATCTCTTCTTTGATAGACCATAATTTGATCCAAAAAGCTCCTACGCACTTGAATAAAAAAATTTAATTGCATATGGTGTTTGAGAAATAAGAGAGAAAAGGTGAAATTGATGGCCCAAGGTAATAGTTATTGGTGTTGATAATTGATGTATGGTGGATGGGTGTGATATAATTTATGCTAGAAATATTGCCATGGTTGTGAAAAAAGAGAAAAATTGTTTCATGTGGTAATAAACTATGTGTCCACGAAGTGTTTGTAAAAATACTTTAAAAAGATGGGGCAATAACAAAAGATATGGGTGGATGAAAAAAGTGTAATTTGATTTTTGAAAAGTTGTTTTAAATGTATAATGTAGTGTATTAAAGTTCTTAGAGAGGTTAGTCACTATTCCCAAATAGTTCCTACCTATCCCATAACCTACATTACAACCTGGAAAAGTCATAATTAATCCTAAGTTCATTATTCTAATATTAGTGGAGCATTACACTAAGGGAAAGCTTATGGTTCATTATGTGTAACTTGTGAATTCCTTGTGAGAGTGAGAGTAATTTGATTCTTTTACCCAGCGTGTTATAAATTGCTTAATTGTAAGTGATTATGGGTAACTCTCTTATGGTGAGGGGCACATGTTTGATGAATAGGAGTGATTCTAGTGATGTCTTTTATTGAGCAATTATAATGAGTTTTCCACTTGTGGATTCCATTCTCGAGGTTAGGATGTTTTGAAGTAGGATTCTTGATCTTTCAATTGTGTATAACAAGTTTAGTGTTGTAAACTTGTATTCCAAGTAATTATTATGGTGATAGCTTGAATGTCTTGCTTGTAGTAGAAGTGTGGAGTCTTTCCAGCTCATGATTCTTATAGTTAAGGGTTGTTCGAGGATGAACAAGGCTTTAAGTGTGGGGTAGTGATGTTTGGTGAATTTATGCATTCTAGCATTACTATTCTAGCCTTTTAGCCCTTTTTTGAGGATGATTCATGCGTTTAATATGTTTATAATGATATAAATGTTCATCTAAGTATCCATGTATGTGTTTACAATGATTAATAGAGTTTCCACACAAGTTTTGTTTCAAATTGATCATTTAGAAGTCAACCGAGAAAACTAGTGTGACTAGCTTGAGCTAGGTGTTTGTCTAATCTATCGAATTGGTTTCTAACATGTTTAATGAGTTCATAAGGTTTTTATTGTGTATTCATATGTGAAACAACTTGTTGGTAATGTTCAAGGGTCAATTGGATCAAGATAAGAATAAAAAAAATAAGTTAGAAATCAAAGTGAATGAAGCCTTTGCTTAGCTCGTGTTTTTAGTTCTCTGTCTTGAATGTTGTGTTCTTTTGAGCTCTAATATGTTTTTTTTTAATTCTATAAGATTCTTGTTGAATGGATTATGATGATATTTGAAGGATATACAATCTTAAAATCAACTGAAAACAACTCAAAAAGGTTTGGAATGAATCACGGAAGCACAATATGCAACTTGACATAAATTTGGACACCAGAAATTTCTTGGGTGAGTGAGGGAGTTTGGAAAGGTAACATGGTGAGTGGTACACACCAAAAGACTCAGAAGGCACCCACCATTGTGTGTACCCATGATAAGATTACGTCATATTATCAATTTTGGCGGAATGATGTGTGCATTGCATGCTCCTTTCCTATGGACTGGAGGGTGCAGTGCATGCTCTCTACGCCCCTGAATTTTTTCATTGATTCCTTCTCCTACAGGACTCAGTCTTACCCTATTGTCACAAATAAAACTTGGTAGACATTTTTAATTACTTTTGATGTCCTTCGAAGATATTGGAGGCTACCACAACTTCTTTTTAGGTTTTATCATTCTTTGATTTAGTTTTCTTTATGGTTTGTATCATCAATCCAAGGGATTAGATGATGAATATTTCCATTGAGGGTTAAACCCCCTATTCAGGTTTAAGGCCAAGATCATGACTACTTTTATTTTGAATTAATTTTATTTGATTTGCTTATCATTATTGGTTGTTTGTTTATTCTTGTTATGACCATTTTAAGGATTCGTGACCCTTAGAATAACTCAACTGTCAACATTATGAACTCGGTAGAAGGAATAGGGTGATAGAACATGGGAATAAGAAAAGTATAGTTTGTGTTTCTTTATGAAATAAGGAATTCAAAATAGCATCTAGGACAGGAATGTACTTAGATGCCTTACTTGATTCACACGTCGGATAATATCTTAAATAATTTAAGTGGACTATTACAATCCCTCTCAATGATGTAATCATGCGATTAACCCTATGAATCAACAACCACAATAAGAAATTTAAAGAATGAAGTTCAGTAACATAGTATGATTGTTCGTCAGCCTTAACCCTGGGCTTCTATCCATTGATTGTCCTAAGTTATTACTTTTCTACATTAATTTATTTTCTTTTTAGTTTACAATTCTAGAACCTTTTTTTTTTACTTTTTCTTAATTGTTGAACTGGAATTGGATAGTTGGCGAACACAAGTCCCTAAGATATCGATACTTGGGCTTTCTTGAAGCCACTTTACTACTTGATCAGAAAAAGCACACTTCCGTGTGCGCTTGGGAGTTGTCATCTGAGAAAGGTGAAAGTGAATCCCCAAAGAATAGTTATTGGTGTGTGCAATTGATGTGTTGTGATTGAGAGTTAGAGAAATTTGTGCTAAGAAAATTCCTATTTTTAACCTTGTTGTGTTACAATGAACCTGTTTTGGCCCTATTCCTCTTGGGACATTGTGCACCTCAACTAAGACAAATATCTTAAGTTGAGGGTGGCTATCATAGGGGTGCGTAGCATAAAAAGGATTTTAAGAAGGGTGAAATTGAATCATGAATTAATAGTTAGTACTCCGGCCATTGTGTATGTGACTAAGCTTAATTAGATGGGGCAAAACAAAAGAAAGGGGTAGACAAAAGTGGTGGAAGTTGGTTGTTAAAGGTAAGTTGATTGTATAATGTGATGTATTAAAGTGCTTAGGGAAGATAGTCACTATTCTTGGCCAAAATAGTTCCTACTCATCCCTTATCCTACATTACAATCCTTAAAGACCTATTTCATCCTAAGCTTTAACATTCTGATATTAGTTGAATACTACACTAAGGGCAAGGTTGTGGTTTATCTTAAGTAACTTGTGAATTCCTTGTGAGAGTGAGTGTAATTTGATTTTTGTACCTATTATGTTATAAATTAAATTTATGTAAGTGATTATGGGTAACAATCTTGTGGTGAGGGCACATATTTGATGATAGTTTGATAATTTGTATGATATATGTGATTGAACAATAGGTATGAGTTTTCCAACTAGGTTAGTCTATTCTTGAGTCTACGATGTTTTGGAGTAGTATTCTTGAACTTTCAATTGTGTACATAACATACTTATTGTAGAAACTTACATTCTATGTAGTGATTAAGTAATATCTTGAGTGTCTTGCTCATAGTAGAAGTGCAGAGTATCCTCAGCTTATGACTCTTAGATTAAAGAGTTGTTCGAGGACGATCAAGGCTTTAAGTGTTGAGCGGTGATTTGAGGTGGATTTATGCACCTCAGTGTTATTATCCTAGCTTATTTATCCTTTTTTTGAGGAAAATTTGTGTGATTAATGTGTTAATGATGATATAAATTAGCATCGAAGGGTTAATTACTTAACTACTATGTTTAAGGTGTATCTCAAAAAAGTTTGTTCTTAATTGGGTCAATAAGAGTTCAAACAAGAAAACTAGTGTTACTAGCTTGAGCTAGGTGTTGTCTAGTTGATCTCAATGGATTATAACATGTTTAATGAGTTCCTACTATTATTATTGTTTAATTATGAGTTTAACAACTTGTTTATAGTGTTCATAGTTCAATTGGATCAAGCCAAGAGTCAAAACAATTAGTTACAGATTTAAAAGACGATATTAGTTATTAGCATGCGTTTCTAGTTCATCGTTATGGATTGTGTGTGGTTTTGAGTTGTAATACGTGGTGTTTGATGCTTTGGGTTTCTTGGTGATTTGATTTTCATGTTATATGGAGGATATATAAGCTGTAAATCAAGTGGATACTATATTAAAACTCTTGGGATGGATGACAAATGCACAAGACGAGTTAGAGGTCAAAAATGCAATTTCCAGTATGTCCTCGTGATAGAGGGGCGATGCATCCTCTATCCCCTAGGAGAAATAAATGCACCACACACCTTATTCTAGGGAATCAATATATTCATCATGTACCATACTCCCTATGACTAAGAAACGTGCCGTGGACCTCATTCCCATACCAGCCAAATCGTCTTCCTATAAATATGACACCTAAACACATCGTAAAAAACTTTTGGACGTCTTAGAAGCTTGGAGAGGGGATAGAAAACACTTCAATTAGGATTTTTATACTTTTAATTTATTTTATTTAGGGATTATATCATGTATTTATTAATCTAGATTACGGTTATGTTCATTAGTGGCTAAATGCCCTCTTTTTGGCGTTGAGGCCAAAAACATGATTATTATTGATGTGAATTGAGTTTGTCCTAGTTTCTTATCATATTTACTAGTGTTTTTACCCTTGATATAACTATTTAAGGATTTGTGACACTTATAGTATATCAATTGTTGACATTGTGAGCCTGGGAGGGCGAAATAAGAAGAAAAACATGGGGAAAGAGTGAGGTTCTTATTCTTTTATAAAATACGGAATTTGAATTAGCATATAGGATAGGGATATGTTATGATTGTTATTTATTGGTTGCAAACAATAAATCCCTCCTTATGTTGATTTGCTCGAACTTAGAAATAAACTAAAGGTACCGAATTATCAACAAGGATTTGGGAAGGTTAAGCTCCCATCTAATGATTAATGTTGTAACAAGATTGATCAACTTGAGATAAAATCAGTATTAATAGAATTATTTCCCAAGTTCGATAGAATTAGGGAGTTCAACATCTAGGAAGGTTGAGAAACACTTAGATGGACTTTTGAAACTGATAAGTTAGTGTTTCCCACAAGTCATGAGAATCCAATACTACAGTTATTGTTTAATGGGGATTAATAATCATAGTGATCACAACCCTAGTTCCTCTCTATCACTGGTTTGAACTATTGAAATTTTAGTTTTGAGCTCTGAAGCAAGTTAAAACTTTAACATTTGTTTGATCATCAAAAACCCCCATTTTATCTTTTCGTATCATTTGTTTGAATTTAACTTATAGCTATAGTTTCAAATTTTTTTAATGTCCACTCACATTGTTCCTTATGGATTTGACCCCGACTCCAAAGTTGGGTAAATATATTAACGACAACCGCCTTGCACTAAATTGACATGTAAGTTGAGCGTTATAAAAAATAGCGCCGTTACCGAGGAACAATTTGGCGTATTGAGTTGGTTTCAAATTTTAGCTTACTTGCTTGAATTCAAACGTGTTAATATTTGTTTGCAATTTTCTTTTATTTCTTGTGTTAGGTAGATTTTTATTTTAGTTTATTTATTATTATGGCATCTTGGAATGAATATGAGTTTTATGATTGGAAATCCTACCTTGATGATCCATGTCCATATTGTGATGGACCTCACTTTTGGCAAGATTGTAGATATGCTCCCTGGAGAGAGATGTGCGCACTATCTCTATCCTACCGGGAGTATGATTGTTCTTTATGTGGTGGCCAAGATAGACAACGGAGTGATTGCCCAAATACCCCCTACCCCTATTGCGCTAACCCAAATTCTAGTTCTTCTTATGAGTTTTATAGGTCTTATGGTCAAGAAAAGGAGGAACGAAGCACTGGTAAGAGTGGCATTGAATCTATATTTCAACGAATGTTGGATCTCCAGAAAAAAACATATGATATCATATGTGATATGCATCAGGATATGAATCCAATCATTCATGAGGAGATAGACATAGAGGTCAATCAGTCAAAACATTCTTCAATGTTTTGTTTATATGATATCTTGTCTGTGGAATCATTTAAAATAAAGGAAGAGTATGAAGATGAGGAGCAAGAACCCCATATTGATGTTGATCTTGATGATGAGAAAACCTCGGTCATTTCCCAACCAACTGAGCCAACCATAAGAGATGATGCCAAGATTAAGAAAATGGTGCTAGAGGCAAAAAAATAAACCAAGCCAATCTCTTATAAAGACTCTAGCCTAATTTGGGGGTGAAGAGGTCGAGAAGGATGCAACTCCAAAATTAGGGAGAAGACCTCACTCGAATCACTTTTCAACATTATGCTTGGTGGATATGATGAAATTTGAACCACCAAGCAAATAATGAATTTTGAAAATAAGGAGGAAAATTCCTATATTTTGGAGTTTGTCATGCTGAAAGGGTATAATACAACCCCAATCTTGAAGGAAAAGAAGCTTAAAGATCGATGTCCATTTTGTGGATTTTTAAGATTATCACTATTTCCAAATGATCCCACATGAAAGTTTGGTGCAAAATTAGGCAAGCAGTTTAAGTTTTCGAAGTGGCATGATAGAACTTTCCTTATCAAGCTCTCACATTTTCCCAATGCACCTAAAAGATGTCAAGATTAAAGATGCGCTGACGATTAAAATCGTCTAAGTGGAGGGATAAAATATGAAGCATTTTTAATGTATCTTGATGAATTTTGAGAGTCAAGATAACCTAGTCATGCCGCGATATTAAATCAGGCACTGCTTGGGAGGCAACCTAAGGTATTTTGTTATTTTTATTCGTATTATGTGATTAACATTAGATCTTCGCACCCATGGTGCCATAGATATTTTTCAAACTCTCTTGTTTTGGTTTGACGCACTTGGGACATTGCATGATTTTAAGTTGAGGGTGGGGCTGCTTATGGGTGTTGATGTCTTCTTAGGGTTTTTGTTGTCGTGCCTCTTTTCTGCAGAGTCTTGTTCCTAGTAGAGCTGGCATATTTAGGCGTATTGTGATTTTTTGTAAAATATTATAGTTGACTAGGAGAAATACAAGTACCTTAGATAGTTAAAATATTTTTTATTGGTTTTGAAACACCTCTCCAATGGTCTGTTTTATAACTGTGTGATATGCATTTATGTTTGACCACTGTGCATCTTGTTATGGCATTAGTACTAGTGACATGATAACTACTGCTAAATAATTGCATGAACCGAATGGGTAGTAGCTTGTGATGTACCTTTGTGCCATGTGTGTGTGAGATACTACCTAGTTTCCATTGTGTGTTAAATCCAGAACTTGCCCGGTTGGTCTTTCCTTGGTTGTAGGATAGGGGTTAGGATAGGATCATAGGTGAATAATATCCCTTGATCTTGATTTTGAGCCTGAATGTCTATTTTTTTTATTATACCTATCACATTCCCATTTGTATCACAATGAACCTGTTTTGGCCCTGGTCTTCCTTGGACATTGTGCACTTTGACATAGGCAAATAGCCTAAGTTGAGGGTGGATATCATAGGGGTGCGTGATGTAAAGTGAGTACAAAGAAGGGTAAAAAAATGTAAGGCTGGGTGTGGTAGAAAAAGAATGAGAAAAGAAAAGTTGTGAAAAAAAAGAAGATGAATTAATAAAAACTACACCCAGCTTGAATGTGCTTTAATCAAGAAAGGGAGAAATAAAGTAAAGGTTGATAACCAAAAATAGTGTAGTGCCAAGGAGGCTTAGTTACTTTGAATATCCTTGAGTATCATACCATCCCCAAGCCTACATTACAAGATGAAGAAAAGTCCTATAGTGATCCTAAGTTAACTGTCTGAAAGCTTCGATAATGAAAATAAGGGCAAGCTTATGGTATTTGGCATACATTGACTGGAACTTCTTTCTGTGAGTGAGTGTCTCTTGACCATCCCCTAATTGACATACTTGAGTTCACATATGATTAAGGAGGGACCTCTTTGTTGTAAGGGCACACTGGTTACATTCCTAGTTGCTAACTTATTTAGATAGTGTAATCTTGGTAAAAGCATGGTTGTTGTTGCTGAATTGATGCCATATCTTGATCCCTGTGTGTCGCATTGTTTTCCTTCAGTAATATGCATAGTTTTTTTTTAAAAAAAATTTAATTGACCTTGGAGATGGTAAAGATGCTTTGAGATAATATGGATGGTTGACTGCCGAACGTACTTTGTATTCTCTTGGTTGTGTTTTAGTTGCTTAAGGACAAACAATTGTTTTAAGTTGAGGGTGTTGATGTGTAAGCAGATGCTAACACATTTGAGGCTTTTAACTAAGAATAATTGCAAAGTCTTAAGCAATTTTTATTGTTTTTGATTGTTTTCTCTTTGATATTGCAGTAAAAGTCAAGATGCAAGAGAACCAACAATAATGGAAGTAAAAAAGTTGATTTTTGAGCAAGTAGAAAGGGAAGTATAGCTGACGACTTGTCTAATAAGTCATCAGCCTTGTCATAACCTATCAGAGTTACCGTCAGCCTTAGACAGATAAGGAGATTTAGCTGGAAGAAGTGACGACAACCTGTGATAGATGAACATCAGAAGTGTGATAAGCCATCAGAATTGTCGTTAGGCTTAGCCAGTGAATAGTATTTGACGTGAATAATCGATGACATCTATGATAAGTCATCAAAAGTCTGATAAGCTATTACACCTAATCATCAACCTAAGTCAAAGACTGTCAAAAGTGAAGGGGAGCTAACGACATTCCTGATAAGTCGTTAGACACCTGATAAGCCGTCACACACGTCGTCGACTGTCCGAGAAAATATTGTGATCTGTGATTTTGTTTCCATAATTAGGATGACGTATTTAAAGTATATGTTAGGGTTTTCTAATAAATAAGGGGCGGAACATATTGAACTTATTTCAAAGGAAAAGACACCTCTTTTTGGGGGTTTTCTTAACTGAGAATTCAATTTTCAATTCTTTGATTTGGTTGTGGGTATTTTCTCTTGAACTTAGAAGAGAATCAACATTAGACTTCATCTTTTGTAAGTTTTATTACTTTGCATGATGATTATAATTATTGCTATCTCTTTCTTTCTCACATGGAAATAAAACCCACAACTAGGGTTATGGGATCTATGATTATTCCCCCATGGATTTAATAGTTGGTTAGGGATTGAGTGATTACGGAGACATCTTTATAATTCCTGTGTTATGGTTGTTATTTATTGGTTGCAAATAATAAAGCCCGCCTTATGTTGATTTGATCGAACTTAGAAATAAACTAAAGGTAGCGAATTATCAACAAGGATTTGGGAATGTTAAGCTCCCATCTAATGATAAATGTTGTAACAAGATTTATCAACTTGAGATAAAATCAGTATGAATAGAATGATTTCCTAAGTTCGAGAGAATTAGGGAGTTCAACATCTACGCAGGTTGAGAAACACTTAGATGGACTATCGAAACTGATAATTTGGTGTTTCCCACAAGTCATGAGAACCCAATACTATAATTATTATTTAATGGGGATTAATAATCATAGTGATCATAACCCTAGTTCCTCTCTATCACTGATTTGAACTATTGAAATTTTAGTTTTGATCTCTGAAGAAAGTTAAAACTTTAACATTTGTTTGATCATCAAACCCCCCCCCCCCATTTTATCTTTTCATATCATTTGTTTGAATTTAACTTATAGCTATAGTTTTAAATTAGTTTAATCGCCTCTCACATTGTTCCTTGTGGATTCGTCTCTGACTTCAAAGTTGGGTAAATATATTGATGACGACCACCTTGCACTAAATTGACGTGTAAGTTGAGCGTTATTATTTCACTTGTCGGATGACATCTTAATACATCTACTAGGATTATTACATCCCCTCTCAATGATGTAGTTGTAATGTACAATTAGATAGAAGGTTAGAGGTCGGGAGACCTTGATCATATGATAAATCCTGTGAATCAACAACCAAGACAAGTAATATAATAAATGAAGTTCAATTGCTTAGTATGATTGTTCGTAGTTGTTTAACCCCAGCTTTCATCCATTGATAGTCCAAAGTCTTTACTTTTCCTCATTATTTTAGTTTACTTTTAATTATAAACTTTCAGAATTCTTTTGGCTATGTTATACTAGTAATATGAATTGTTACACTAGAATTGGATAGTTGCTTAACGCAAGTCTATGAGGAATTGATATTCGGATTTATTTAAAGCCACTATATTACTTGGTGAGACGATGTACACTTGCATTTGAACTTGAGCACAAAATTATCCATTGAATTAAACCTTTAATCTTTTCAATGTCTATTTTGACGTGTACCTTTTTAGCACTTTTTTCTTAAAAAATACTACAACACCACCAACTAGCCCATTGTCTTTATTTTTGGGCTATGGTTTGGCTTCCCTACTAGTGGGCTAAAGTAGGTGCCATCCTTAATCATGAAATCAGATTATGACAAATTGGTATTAGAGTGCTAGGTTCGCTAGTATTTTTGGTACAAGAGTAAGTGTCACATAAAGTCCTACATATTGAAATGATGATGTTTGTTGCTCATCTCTGAGAGGCTATAGGTGTCACGACTCAATTTCTCAAGTCATGATGGCGCCTACCATAATCCATCGGCAGGAAATCCAATCCCTATAGTATGGACCTACTCAATTATATGTAGAAATGAATGTGGAATAGATGAAATAAGAGAATCAAATACATAATGTAGTTCCAAAACCTCGTGGTATCAGAGCAAGAGCTTCTAATAATATAATAAGAGTAAAAATGTGAAATATCAAAGGAAAAGTATAAGGATACAACTTCTCTACGAATACAACATAGTGTCTAACCTAATACATAAGGGAAAGATAAGCAATACTCTGAATGTCGGTAGCTCACTCTAAGTCTCCGAACCATGGTTGATATGCACGACGTACACATTAATGATGATAACTCCTACTATGATCTGCAAGCTGTAGAAGTGTAGCATGAGTACCAAATGATTGGTACTCAGTTGGCAACTGCCAATTGAGCTCAAAAAATAAAGCAGAATATGAATTACACCCAAGAGTCCAGAAATCATATAACAAGCCAATAAGATATTGAGGAACCACTATCCTATTGATGACCAAGATTCTAACATAATTAGACTAAAGAAGTACCAAGGATGAACTATCCTATTTCGAACATATTCTTGAATAACTATACCATACTGTATATCCCAGACAAATATAAAAAGAAGGGGCAAAAGAGGAATATATATAATAATATACAAGGCCAACACATGAATATACAATATGAACAATTGAAAGAAGGGATATATAGTAGACACATAGATACAAATAGCTATATATATAATTGTGTGTGTGTATATATATATACATACACATACATACATATAGCTATGAGATCGGCTCAAAGCATAACCTAAATTATCATTTCCTTAATTTAAGGGTTAGTTATAATCCTATCAAGATTTAGTACAATCATACTCAGGGTTTCTAATCCACATGGCTAAACATAAAATAATCATGCATAATAATGCAATCGTAAGATAGAAGAGGATAGAAACATACCTCAAATATCGATATCTAATCAATGATCAATCTATCATAAACTAGCCATAATAATGATTATAATAATGATAATAACAATATCAATAACATCGCGGGTAACCGACTATTATGGACAACCAAATACCTAGATGAGACTATACATACCCCTATATCCCCAGGCTCGGAAGGTTCAATCAACATACAATAATACAAGATATCATCATCACCCATATCTATGCAATTTCCCCATACCGGCTGATAGATATAGGCGCATACTGGTCATAGGCGATGCGCATGCAGGAATAAATGTCGGGTACACAATCAATATAATTATCCTTCGGCCTTTTTGGGTATTAATGTATTCTTAATAGCATCCTTCGACCTTATACAATATCAATATCATCATAATATGCTGTGTCGTTTCCAGGCATCATCACATCATCATAATATCCTCTAGCCTTGCTGGACATCATCACATCATCAGAATATTCTACGGCCTTGTCGGGCATAATCACATCATTATAATATCAAAATTATTATCAATTATATATAGTGAGCCCCACGAGGGTGCAATCCCTATAAGAACTATAGTAAAGAAAAAGCCCCACGAAGGCTAAAGTAAATGATCATTAAAAGAGAAGAAAGGTAGAGTATATTTCCATAATTTATCGTTCATCATCATTATCACATACTTAATAAGTGTACATACAATAGGTCCATGGCCTCAAGCCGTGGCTAAAAGAGTGTAAATCTGTAAGTTTGTTTCCCGAAGTGAACTTCAGGTCTCAATCTCTATAAAAGTGTAGAAAGGGTCGGAATATCTCCTGACCCTAGTAAATAGTAGTGTCGAATCATGGACCAAAATATATCTCGGTCAAATCTTTAAAACATAATTTTTAACCTCTTTTACACATTTAACTCATTCATTAAGGTAGTTATTTTTATGTTACAACCCGATTTCCTCATGTCATGATGGTGCCTACCATAACCCACCAATAGGCAAGCCAACCCGTAGTCCGGAACTGCTAGTAATGTACTTCTAAATATTATAAGAAAAAGAATGTGGAGTATATGAAATAAAGATCAATACATAGAAGAATACCAAAACCTGGTGGTATTAATACGAGAGCTTCTAATATAAAAAGAGTACAAAAGTGAAATATCAAGAGGTATACACTGATACAACTTATATCCGAATACAACTTTGAGTCTAGTCTAATACAACAGATAGAAATAAGTAATGCTTCGAACGTCAAGAGCTCACTCTAAGTCTCTGAAACAGGGGTGCTCCGCATGATGTACACATCAACAGTGACAACCCGTACTATGATCTGCAGTTTGCAGAAGTGTTTTATGAGTACTAAACGATGGTACTCAGTACGCAACTGCCAACAGAGCTCCAAAGATAATGTAGATATACATAGCATATAAATAGAATGAAATTTACACCCAAGAGTCCAGAAATAATATAACAATTCAATAAGAATAGTAAAGGACAACTATTGTACTCATGTGTAGGAGTCTAACATAAGAAGACTAAATAAGTATTAGGTAAACTATCCTATTTCAGAAACATTCAATATACGTCAATGCTATACTATATATCCCTGGTCAATAAATGAATAAAGAGCAAAAGAAAGATATATAGTAATATACAAGGCGAAGTAATGACAATAAAAAATGAACAATGAAGGAAGGGATATATTGCAGAAAATAGCTTTATATATCTCGATATACATATATATATATATAGATAGATATAGATATATATATGCATATACCATGAGGTCATCTCAAAACATTACTTATATCATCATTTTCTCATTTAAGACATTATTATAACACTTCTTAGGATTTAAATACTATCGTACTCGGGGTTCCTAATCCACATGGCTAGACATGAAATAATTGTACATAACAATGCAATCATAAGATAGAAGAGGCTAAAAATATACCTTAAATCCTGATACCAGATCAATGACCAGTCTGTCATAATATAGCCATAATAATGATAATAACAATGATAACAATAATATTAATTACAACCTGAATCACCGACTACTCTGAACTACCAAATACCTAGCTGAGATGATGCATACTTCCATCGCCCTAGGCTCAGAATGTTCAATCAACATATAAAAACACAAGGCATATTCTTCACCCATATCTATGCAACCTTCCCATACCGGTTGATAGACATAGGTGCATATTAGTGATAGGCAATGCACATGTAGGAATGAATGCAAAGTACATAATCAATATCACAAATCATCATAACTATCATTATCAGGACCATTATCATCGTAATCAACCTCCGACCTTGCTGGGTATCAACATATAACCAATATATCCTTTGGCTTTGTAGGGTATCAACATCATCATAACAGTATCCTCTGATCTTGCTGGGTATCAATTGTCGGGTATCAATATCATCACAATAGTATCCTCTGGCCTTATTGGGTATTAATATCATCATAATTGTATCCTCCAACCTTGGCAGGTATCAATATCATCACAATAGTATCCTCCGGCCTTGTCGGGTATCAATATCAAGGACAAGTTATCCTACTCATAATCAAGACTAACATCCATATTCATATGCAACATATATCATAAATCATCTATGAAGAAAAGTAGACAGAAGCCTACCTCCAGGAAAAATCGCAAAACCTCACATCATGCACCACAGGCTCGTCTACACTTAGAATCCTCAAAATGAAACCACACTATCAAAACCATAATCTACTCATCAATACGAGTCTAATAATACCCATATTACACTATTGTGCTTCGGGTCCAAAACTGACAACAAAACCCCAAGCCGGTCCCACATACGAAAAGCGAGTTTCCAAAACCAACTTAATGTTCACACATGAATAAGAAATCATAATCTTTAAAAAATAGGTGAAAACTAAGCATACTTTGGGCTAAAACCAAAACCTAAGCATAATTGAGGTTTTTGGTCGAAACTAAGAAATTAAAGCATGAATTCAAGAAATTCATACCTTAATCTTGAAGATAATCATGATACAAGATGATAATTAAGCTCCCAAGTAACCCCATGATCAGTTTTGAGTTATTACACTCATTTTGGGGTTTCTAGGTCAAAATGGTGAAGGGTAAATGCTCCAAACGCGTCTTGGGTCCTTTATATAGCCCTATAGGTACTTAGATGTCGAAATTGCAGTCCTATGAGCTGTGATCGCACTACTCGCAATCGCACACTTTTTGTCACAATCGCAGTTACACTAGATGAAAGCAAACTCAAAAACAAGTTTTTAACCCACTCATCTGGAATCCAAAGAACAAGATCCATTAGTGAATTTTGAGTGTAAAACACATTTCAAATCCATTAGAATCATCAAAACATTCATTGAATATCGTTTAGGGAAAAAGTGGGGCCCACACCTATAGTTTCATCACTTTTCTTAAAATCCATTCAATAGCCCAAAATAAGTCTGGGAGCCTTGGAACCTGAACCAAGAATATCCCTAGCCTAAAATTGATATTTAGGATGTGATAGAGAAGTCAGATTTTAATCTGAGATCATTTTGACCAAATGTGGGTCCCACATCCTTTTTTTCTAATCTTCAACTTTCTGACCAATAGGTCAAAATGAGCTCGGGTGAATTGGGACCCGAACCAAAGGTCTACCTAGACTAAATTAATATTTCAGATCTGCTGGCACAGTTAAAATTTATATCCGAGATCGTTACATCAAAGTTTTTCCCCAATGGCAATTTGGAACCAGTGAAGACTTCAAAATAGGATGACTTGGGGATGATATGGGGAAGATCAAATAATAAAGATAAGCATAAATATGGAAAATGACCTAAGGCTCATTGCAATATCCACTACTAAAAGGACTTTCGTCCTCGAAAGTCAACGAACAGAAAGAATCTCAAAAGATTGTAAAGATGAGGTTATGGGCCTGCATGCTCCAAGCATGAATTCCCAGATAACCTAAGTGGAGAGAAATTTCGCCACAAATATCTTTTTTGAAACTAGAAATCTCATTCTATTTCCAAAATAGCCAACTTAATCGTTAACTAGCCTTAAACTGAACTAAAAAGAATGGTACACGTACATCTGAATCACATCATGGTGATCCATATCTATATCCACTTAAATCAACAAAGGCTCATCCAAGCCAAAACAAACAAAGACATGAGTCATAAAATCTACTCCAAATCTGAAAACAACCTTCCTTTACATTTTTGCACCTTCTATCTACTTCAACCCAAGAGGAAAATCACTTAAGTCCTGTTCACACGGTCTCATCATAGAGAACTCAAATAAATGAAGCCAATCCATTGAATTCCATAAGGCAAACATAAGAATAATCTCATAAGGTTCTATCTGGGCATACAAATGAAGATAATCACGAAACGCAATCCATACCAATGCTCTAACTAGTTCGGATGAAAATCAAACCAAAATCTCAATATCCTAGGTATAACTACTCATAATTAAATATTCCACTTCAGGATGTCTCATCCACCGACAATTAAGACATATTGAATCTAACTCTAGAATATTACTCCCGCTGAGTAAATCATCTATAATTCCCAAAGAAATTTAAAACTCGAGGTCAAAACTAAAATAACCAATACGAGGTCCATGGGATATCATCTGAACAGTAATTAAATATAATCCAGCCAATGTCTAGAAGACCTAATAGGCAACCATAGAGTAGGCTCAACCATCCTATAATGAAATTAGAACTGAAACAAAGTCCAAAATAAAAACTGTATGACAACTCTACAACACCAAGTTGAAATCTCAATACCAAGGTCGAACCGCTCAATCTCAAATATATAAATCAGAATTAAAAATGGGTAGGCATTAATGCTCCAAATTTACCATACCTTCAAATCGCCATACCAAGGAGTCAAAGTTCAAAGATGGACCAAAAAGGCTGTATCAATGTTAACTATCTCAAATCAACTCTAGTATCCTAATATGACGTATTCGAGATAAATCATACCAAGCCACAGTCGAGATATATCTAGAGATAAAAATCAACAAAGGGATAACTATTGAATGATAACACAAGTAACCAACTCTATATCAGCTGGAGGGAACAAAACATAGCCGCAAAATAGGAGTCATGTCAAAGGAATACTCACTGGCAGAAAAATATATATAACCCACTCCACTCTGCTAGAGCGCATAACCTATCCAAACTTACTCAAAACTTCTCAAGGATAAAAACCACACCAGTGAAGGAAAGAACTTTAGCAACTCAGAGAAATGAAACTTAAGCTTAGAACTAACCAATGCGATACTCCATCTAAGCAAAGAAATAAGCACAGACTCATATCATCGAGAAAAATCACACCACCAAGCCTCACTAGGCCGAACAAACACTGAAATGGGGATTTTTTGAATCCACCCAAGAATAATATCATTAAAGAAGAAATACCAATCTCAAATTTAAGGTCAGAGTTGAGACCACCACCAGAGTACCAACAACATGAGATAAAGAGTTTCTAATTTTCCAACTTAAGAAGTAATCACAAAAAAAGGCCACCTGCCTCTAACTTTCCTACTCTACTAGACAAAACCATATCACAATAACAAATGAGTATCCAATCCCCACACCAAGAACAAGGAAATCCATCACTAGGGAACTAACCCAACATACCTATGAGATAAATCCATAACATCTCAGTATCAAATATCAAAATTG
Organism: Capsicum baccatum var. pendulum; assembly: GCA_030864225.1. NCBI lineage: Eukaryota > Viridiplantae > Streptophyta > Magnoliopsida > Solanales > Solanaceae > Capsicum > Capsicum baccatum. The sequence goes on along the minus strand of CM061561.1, from coordinate 157,804,010 downwards.
TTATCGAATGAAGAAATAGATAAAAATAAAGAACAAACCTCAAACTGGTTCATCTCACAAATGGGTTATATTAGAAAGGATAGCCAAAGCAAAAACTTTAGCAACCCAAGAGGCAAGTCTAGGAATCTCAAACTCAAAAAAGGGCAACATAACTAACTTTCCAACTCAAAACAAAAAGAACCATGACAGGTCAACTTACCTTTGATACCACAACACATCCCCAAAATCAATCTAACAACTAACCAAGAGGGAACACAGCCAACCTCATCACGCTAGGGGTAAGAAATCATCCAATTGTGCTATATCTACTCAAGCTACCAAATAGTATCACAAGAAAATAAAAGTCTAACATGATAACATTAGTCTATACAACTACCCAACGAGAATCAAATTCATCATATAATAATATATAGTAATAACATCAAGTAATGTCAATAACCTCACACAATGGTAGAAATAGTAACAACATTATCAATATCAACATACTGAACAAGTGGTACTGAAATAAATATTAATATCATGTACCACTCAATGGCCATAATAAGGCTAATGTACCAAGATAAATGGGACTCGAACCCAAAACCACTCACATAGGGAAAAAATATAAATATTTATCTAATCCATCCACTACTAAAAGAAATAAACCATAGTAGCATAATCATGAATTTGAAAATAAGGCATATAATGACCGATATAAATTCATCAAGGCATACAATCATCAATGGGTATGAAAATCCCAATACATATAAAAAAAGATAAATGCGAGAAACAAAAGAACACCAATTGTGGTAACATCCACAGTCACATGCCTGACGAGCATAGGAAAAATAAATTTGAATAGTTCTAAATCAGAACGACCGACTAAATCCTCAACTTAGGTTGCAGGCGCACTATTTTTAACTAAAAATGTCACAATATCACAAGCTGATCTAACTAAGCTAAGTCACTGGAATCTCATGTTAGGGACACACCCTAGACTAGTAGTTGGTCTCTCTACAGTTGTAGCATTTCTTAAAGCATCGATATAAAGAGACCACAAGCTGATCCCAAATGCCTAGCCAACTAATCATGAGAGAAATTCATAAAATTATGTCAAAACTTTTGAAATCACATCTTGTCTTAGGAACTCTAGCCTAGAAAGTAATATAAGCGAACTATAGATGATCACCTATCTCATACTAGGGGCATTTTCTAAAGTAGTGTCTCATCATAACACAACCAAACCAAGAACATAGAATACTTCTAGATACTGCTTCTCATAATCTATAAGGGACTCCATGGCCAGAAGAAACATACCACACTCCATATGTCTTATGAGGACTATTCCCAAATCTTTTTTAGCTTCCACTATAAATCTTCTATATCCATCTCTGATCCTCTAGTCCGATACTACATTAAAATTCTAGAAATATATGTTTTAGTCTCGTCAACATCTGTTGATAATATCACATCGTCCTTTTGGGATAGAATAGAGTCATAGAATATGTTCAAAGTTCATAGGAATATAGACCCATGATAAGGAGTCATGGAGTAAATTTCTTAAAATGTGACTGTAGCCTCCTGAAGATAGGTTATGGATGTCTCGCATTGATTCGTAGGACTCTACTAACACTCAGCTCTTGTACTAATACACTAATTAAACTTTGGCTCTTATACAAATTTGTCCGACCCAACTTCCTCAGGTCATGATGGATCCTACCATAATCCAATAGTAGGTAAGCTAACCTATAGTCTGAAATACCTAGTAACAAACTACTCAATATTATAAGGAAAATAATACTGAATATAAAAAATAAATATCAATATATAAAAGAATCCTAAAATATGGCGGTATCATTACAAGAGCTTCTAGTATAAAAAGAGTACAAAAGTTAAATATTAAGAGATATACACTATTACAACTTAGAGACTAGTCTAATAAATATGAGTGAGATAAGTAATGCTTCGAACATTAGGATCTCACTCTAAATCTCCGAACCAGGGTTGCTCCGCACGATGCACACATGAAAAGCGATAACCCGTACTATGATTTGCAGGCTGCAGAAGTATAGTATGAGTACTAAATGAATAATATTCAGTAGGCAACTGCCAACTAAGCTCCAAAGATAAAGAAGATATAAATAGCATATAAACATAGTGGAATCTACACTAAAGATTCCAGAAATCATATAGAAAGTCAACAAGAATAATAAGGGACAATAATCCTATTTATGTCAAAAAGTCTAACATAATAAGGCTAAGGAAGTATTAGGGTAAACTATCCTATTCTAGCTACATTCAATATACGTTAATGCTATACCATCTATCCTAGGTCAATATACAAATAAAGAGCAAAAGAAAGATATATAGTAACATATAAGGTGAAGCAATGACTATACAAAATGAACAATGAAGTAACGGATATATGATAGTACTATAGCTTCATATAGCTAGATATATATGTACATATATAGATATATATGTATATAAACAAGAGTTCATCTCAAAGCATAACTATATCATCATATTCTCATTTAAAACCTCATTATAACACTTATCAGTATTTAAATACTATTATACTCGGGGTTTCTAATCCATATGGCTAGACATGAAATAATCGTGCATAATAATGTAATAATCAAATAAGAAAGGTCGAAAACATACCTTAAATCTTGATACCGGATCAATGACCAACCAGTTATAAGCTAGCCATAATAATGATTAGAACAATAATAACAATAATATCAACAACAATGTGAATAATTGGCTACTCCAAATAACCAAATACCAAGAAGAGCCTATTCATGCCCCTACCTCCCCAGGCTCGGAAGGTTCAATCTATATATAACAACACAAGGCATATTTTTCACCCATATTTATGCAACCATCCCATACTGGCAGATAACATAGGTGCATACGGGCGATAGGCAATACGTATTAATCAATATCACAAATAATTATAACTGTCCTAATTAGGACCATCATTATCGTAATCAACCTTTGACTTTGTTGGGTCTCAACATATCATCAATATATCCCCCAGCCTTGCTGAGTATCAACATCATCACAACAGTAATCTCTAATCTTGTCAGGTATCAATATCATCAAAATTGCATCAAACGACTTTGTTGGGTATCAATATCATCATAATAGTATTCTCCGGTCTTATCGGGTATCAATATCATCATAATAGTATCCTCTGGCCTTGTAGGGTATCAATATCATCACAATAGTATTCTCCAGCCTTAACGGGTATCAATATCATCATAATAGTATCCTTCAGTCATGCCGAGTATCAATATAATCATAATAGTTTCCTCTAGCCTTGTCGGATATCAATATCATCATAATAGTATCCTCTGGCCTAGATGGGTATCAATTATCATCACAATTGTATCCTTCAGCCTTTTTGGGTATCAATATTATCACAATAGTATCCTCCAGTCTTGCCTGGTATCAATATCATCGTAATTTTATTTTCTAGCCTTATTGGGCATCAGTATTATCATAATTACCATTACTGAATAAGATAAACTAAAATTCCCATAAACATACACATATAACCAAAGAGTATCTATCTAGTCAATACTTTCCAACTACTTGTTATTAGTTAAGTCAACACTTATTATAATAGAATCACTAGTTCACTAGGCATCATATAAACTCTAATTATTATCCTAAACATTATCCTTCATATTATCCTTACTCACTAAATAACAACTTACCACTATTTATTAATTAGCAAACATCTATCATCTAGTCAAGGTTCATCACTAGACCAAAACCCTCATTTATTTACCATTCATTATTATCAACTAATCATTCTATATCTATTAACAATTAATAGACAACACCTTACTACTTGTCACCTAACCATCTTTTATTATCTGACAACATCCATTAACTAACAATCGTTAGCTACCATGTTTCAACTAAGCAAGATTCATTAACTAATACACTAGATTCCTAGCCATCGAGTGCTATAGTCCCCAAATAGAGAACTAGTTACCACATAGCTTAACCATATAACAAGAAGAGAAACCATAATACCACATTTAAGCTATAATCACCACTACTAAAATTACCGCTATTTCATTGAACCTTTTGGCAACGGTTCCACAAGCGTTGCAATAGATTCTCTATTGCAATGGTTCCAACCGTTGCAAAAAAATTATTTTAGTTGAACTATTTTGTGCTATATCTGTTCTATTGATGAATAAACGTTGCAATAGGGTGACTTATTGCAATAGTTGCATGAACCGTTGCTATAAAGTCACCTATGGCAACACTTAAAGCTATTGCATCAATTGTAATTTATTTCTATTTTTCTCCCAAATTTTTTACTATATTTGCTAAAATTAAATACTATATATAAAAAATTAAATAAGTATAAAAAGAAAATTTTCCATTTCTGATGAAAATTTCCCATTCTCAACCACGACAGCCAGTACGCTCTGGTGACCAACACCACCAGTAAGCTCCGTCCATACACCACACACCACAAGTAGATTTGATCACACACCACTAGTAGCTCCAACCGCATACCACCAGTATACTTTGACTGCACACTACCAGTACACTCATTTCTAACTTCTCTCTTAATTTGTCTCTGACTGTTTGAGTTTAATTTCACCCCAAAATCACCACTACTGAAAGTGATTTGTACTCTTCTAATATTAGCTACGGCAACATCCTCCAAGAAGTTGTAAAGAGGCACCACTACTTGGATCACCGCTTAAATTTCCAAGCAGAATTTGGGGCTTTTATCTAATTTGTTGATTTTAAGGTTTTGTTTAGTCTTCTAATTGATGATTTGACCTGATTTTTTGAGTTTTATTTTGAGTCTTTCTTCTCCTTCACTTTAATTGTTGACCTAATTTGTGGATTTTGTAAAATTTTTGTAGTTTGATTCAAAGAAAGCTAGTGAATTATTAAAGACAATCGTGGCCTCATCAGTAAAAATTTTCACCGACTGTTCATACTAATATATTTTTCATTTTAGTTTATTTATCATATTGTTAATTAAGTTAGTTTGATTAATTTGTAGTGTTTGCTTTCAAATGTAGCAAACTGGAAATGGATTTAGAGAAACAAAATTGGGTTTATGATGGGGTCTTGTATGACATTTCCTTCTACATTTGCTTTATGGGATGATGTATTGCCGTCAGTTAAAGGGTGTACTATCCTTTAAAATAGTGTCGAACCCAAGATTCAGGAGTCGTGGTCTAAGTTGCTCAAACTTTCCAAAAATATTACTGCACCCGTGTCAGATCCTTTAAAAATACACCTATAGATATTTTTTAAGAGTTCGAGCAACTTAGGTCATGGGTCCTCGGGATGTTGAAACACATATATTGACACCCAACACTATAAGGTTCAAGGGTACTTTTTTTTATCTTATATCAACTTTTATACATTTGTTATATAATTTTACCTATTTTTTGTCAGTTTAACCGGTGCCGAAGCAACACAATTTACAACCTAGGTCTACCCCTGTGTTGAAATAATAGAAGATTAAATCATGACTTCAAGTTTTGAAATATTTAGAATCTTATATATAATGTGTGTCTGGGATATAGTTGATGTTGATACTTCTTCAGTTTGTTTGGTGAACTAATACATATTGTTTATTGAATTGGTCACTTCAATCATGTTGTACTTAATTTTCTTGCAATGATAAGGTTTAGTGGGTTTAAGATGAGATCTTTAAATTTAGTAGAGTCCATTGACAATCTTTTATCTGTATAACTCGTGTTTGTTATTTGGTACTGACTAACTAAAAATTACTAATAAGGTTCCCTTCTTAATCATCATTTTTTTCTGTTTGATTTCCTTAATTGGTGCAATTGATATGTATTTGTCGGTGGTAGTTACATGACTTATCATTCCAAGCTGTCAATAGCAAGGTTTCTAAGAGAATAGATGAGGTGATATATCTCCTATGTCATACTCGATAGGATACTCAAGATTGTTTAACACATACTATTTACTTGAATTACTCCTCTAGTTGCGAACCTAAACATAATGAAACTTTCATCCTTGAACGGTTTACTGTTTGCATGCTGGAAAGATTTACTTTTGATCTTGTTTATCTTACTTTGGAAATGTTCTTTGATTACATTAATATGGTAGCATTTATGTTTATCATAAAAAATATTCCTAATAGTAATTTAACTTAGAATCTCGATAACGATAGTTATGTTGAAAATGATAGGTGCGAAATTAAGTGGATGCATAAAAATCAAATATCTATTCTGGGCTAGTTTGAACAGTGATGTTTATTTGATTTTGGATGTTGTCTAACATTATAGTTTTTTTTTTCATTTTTTTCTTCGAACTTTGTATATAGAAGATTGCGTATTCATTATTAATATATGTATATAGGTGCTTCATTGTTTCAAAGATGTATCAGTGTTACTTGTATCTCAATAGACACCAATTCTTACAAGTTCATTGATTACATCCTATTGAACAGTTTCTCATATATAGCGAGTTCTATTAAATATATGAGGTGTTTATTTCAAGGCATAGGAGTTAGAACGCAAAACATCTTATCTTAAATATAGGTCCGATGATGAACATATGAGAACCTCAAGTATCAATTACCATCAAAGCAATTGCTATCGAATCTAATTAATTCCTAGTTATGGAACTTTGTGGTTAATTCATCTCTTAGCCAATCTTCACATTTTACCTACTGAAATGGTAGTTTTACCACACTTGACTCCAAAATAATTTTTTCCTCTACTCTATTATAATTGATCAAAGATAGACAATTTAAGTTGGGAATTTTATGAGTGGTGTGATATGAATACAAGTACTTGAATGAATTCATACACAAGAATTGGGGCAATGTCTACTTCCACCCTCTGCACTAGAAAAGTGACATACACAGAACCCAAATTTGGACTGTATTTATTAATTACATACTTTCATATACTGACATTTACCAAGGGCTTTTTCCTTCTATACTCAGGAATCCACTTTTCCATAGTTGTCTAGTCACTTTTGAATCTTCTTAGAAAGGGAATACACAGGGAGAAGAACAAGCATAATAGTAGTTTCTCATTTCGTTGATATAAATACAAAGATTATATTGTGAAAGCTAACAATTCATTAAAATTAGAAAATGAATTATTTATTTCATCACAATAATAATAATAATAACATACTTGATATAAGTATTGAATACGTAGAATATATGCAAACCTAATGAAGTTGTTTTGATAACACTTTGTCTTAAGTAAAACATCTTAAAACAATTATAACATGGTTAAATAAATGGTTATGTTATAACAAACTAGTGAATGGAGGAAACTAGAAAACCATTATCCAAGATCGATAACTAGAGTACTTAGGAATGGACGAAACTAATGAAGTGATCAAAATACACAAACAATTTGGTGAAACTTGTGAATCCAATTCGAATGTTAGGAGAGATTTTCTAGATTGAAGGATTTCTCCATAGATTACCTAAAACAAACCGATATGGACGGATACAAGCCACATTTGGGATGGTTTGACAAAGACTCATTGAGGAAAACTGTCATTTATAAAATAACCAATTGAACCTTACAAAAGATGACCTATCTCAGAAATTACTTCCTTTTGTAACTATTCTTTGTTTAGAATGTTTGATGATTTGATACTTCTAGCAAAGGGTGGCCTTATAGTATACCATAGACTAGTAAGAAAGTTTAAGAGTACTTTGCAGGCATTGGAATAACTGTACCTGATCGCTTTAATCCTCTTGATTATTTTATTGATATTTTAGAAGGAATATATAAACTCTTGATCACTAGACTAAGCTATAAAGATCTCCCTATTAGATGGATGCTTCATAACGGATACCCCATACGACCAGATATGCTAGATTCTTCTGGATCAAGAGCATCTTTAGTTGGAGAAAATTTAGCTGATGGAGCAAGTACTGCAGTTGCTACCTCTAATCAATCTGGGGACCTGTGGTCGGAGACCAAATCCAATATTGCACAGGAGAAGGACCACATGAGATTTAAATTTTTGGCATGATCGGACTTATCCCATTGAAAAACCCTAGTGTATTGCTTCAATATAAGTATTTCCTTAGAAGGTAATAATAAGTTTCTCTCCCTTTCACTTGTATACCTTCTAATTACTTACTAGTCAAGATGCATGTCTATATATAATCATAAAAGTTTCTCTCTTTTTCAGTTATGCACATTCTAATTATTTTTAAAGATGTGTGTATGTGTGTTTATTGTGTTCTTGCACTCCTATATGCAAATGTTTGGCATTTCTCCACTGTACTTCTTTCATTTATATGAAGAAGAGCCTTGGAGTAACTGGTAAAGTTTCCACCATGTGAATAGGAGCTATGTTGCTTAGATTCTTTGAAAATTTTGATGGGTACGTGTCTGATCCTTCAAAAATTATGTATTTTTGAAAGATCTGACACTGGTACGGTAATATTTTTGGAGAGTCTGAGAACTTAGCCCAGGAGGTTAGTAGTTCAAGCTATAAAAATAGCCTCTTGCGGAAATGTAAGGTGAGTTTGCATAAAGCAAACCCTTATGGTTTATTCCTTCCCAAAACCCAACGTATAGCTGGAGCTTCTAGGTAGCATGACCAACTGAGAAGCTTCTATGGATGCTTAGGGGGGAGTATTCATGTGACAGTGTTAGTTGATTTTCAAATGTTTTTTAGTTTGTACTTGTTTTGATGGTTGGCATCTATGATACTTCACATTTTCAGAGTCGGGAAGCAGTGATTACGAGAAGCCAGGATACAAGCAGTTGATTTTCTTATTCTATTACTTGTTGGACTCTGTTTGGGAACACTTGCTGAAGTGGGTGATGAAATATTTTGATTTATGGGGTACCTTTACATAGTCATTGCAGTTCGTAAGTTCAAAACCTCTGAATAGTGTATATACTTTAGGATTTTTATCTTTATGAGGACTGATGACATAAAAACAATTGATTAGATATGTTTGGAAATCTAGAAGAAAAAGTTCTCGATTTTGAAATCATGCAGTTCATCTCTATGTTATCACTTGTAATTCTGTTTCTTTCTTAATGATAACAATTCATAAATGTTAGTACCGATAATGAATTAAAGAGGAGCCTGCATATGTCCAGGAGGTCACAGGTTCAAGCCTTGGAAACAAACCCTTGTAGAAATGTAAGGTGAGGCTACATACAATAGATCCTTGTGGTTGGGACCTTCCCCGGTCCCTGTGATATTTCTTAGAAATAGCCCCTTGCAAAAATGTAAGGTGAGGCTACGTACAATGCAACTTTTTGGTCAGGTCATTCCTTGAGCCCCACACATAGTTAGGGCTTAGTGCACCAAACTGCCCTTTTTGGTAGCAATAATGAGCTGTGCAGATCTGAGATTAGCATATTGTGCAAGTGGCATGTAAAATTTTTCTGGTATGAATTGAAAAAATATTTTCAAGTAAAAAGAAAATTAATTGCAGTTGTTGTCTTTATCCCTCCTCACTGTTAGTAGCTGTTCAGAAAAGGAGTTAGTATAATAGAAATGAATTCAAAGTATATAGATGTTACAACATTTTTCACACCTAGCCCATAATTTCTCTCTGAAATTGTAAGTTTAGACCAAGAATATGAATTATGGATTTAGCATGGTTGGCTTGGCCGAATGACACTCCGCACTGCATTGCTATTAGTTGACATGTTTTTCTTCACTACTATCTCTTCTTTTAATTACTACTTTGATTTTCTTCACTTGAACCAAGGGTCTTTCAGAAACAGTCTTTCTACATCTAAGAAGTAGTAGTAAGGTCAATGTGCACTCAACCCTACTTTGTGGAATTTCACTCTATATGTTGTTGCTTTTACCTTGGAAGAATGACATCTATTTTGTAAAAAATATGGAGATATCAAAAAATATGTAGTAATGTACTTATTTTGGTATTTTATCTTTTTATGGTTTTTCAAACTTATTGTTACTAGTAGTCTCATCTATCTTCCTTACCATTTTTTACTTTACCTTAGTTCTAATCTTCAAAAATGTTTTCCAGATCTTCTCACCAAGATTGTGGATTTGAGGTCATTTTCTCTAGATAAATTACACTATTGGAGAGAGAGTGCATCTGGAATGACCAGTTTAGCATACTTTCTTGCTAAGGATATAGTTGATCATATCAATACTATTGTAAAGCGTGCAGTTTATCTCTCAGTGTTCTACTTCTTCAGCAATCCTAGATCTTCAATTTTGGATAATAATGTCGCCTTGCTTTGTGTCTTATATTGTGTTACTAGGATAGCATATGCACTTTCCATCTACATTGAACCTGGTCAAGCTTAACTGTTGTGTACTCAGTATTTTGTTTTGTGATGTGTATATATTATGTTATAATTTATTATGTATGTAAATAAAAATTTACTTTAATACGAGTGACTATTTATTTAAATTGATTCAATTTAATAACATATGGAAACAATCGTTGCAATAGATCAATAAACTATTGCAATAGGTAGTCAAAAAGCATTACAATAGAATAAAAAAAGCATCGGAAGAAATGCTATTGCAATGGTTTAATGCCATTGCAATAGAATCTATTGAAATGGTTAGTAATCATTGTAATAGATTAAAATAGACATCCCAATAAGTAATGAAATAGTTGTAGTACGTACTCAAAATGTTGCAACAGAATAACAAAAGCGTTGCAATAGATGCTATTCCAATGGTTTAGAGTCGTTGTAATAGATCCTAATGCAACGGTTGCTAACCATTGTAGTAGATGAAAATAGGCATCCTAATAAGTCAAAAAATAACTGTCGAGCTTGACCTATGGTGATGGTTTCAGACAACTATCACCTTAGCTTGACATATTGCAACAATTTCAAACAATCGTCGCATAAACCATTTTCATAGATCTATCACAACACCCACATATAGGATCCTTGGTGAAGTGTTGCGGTAGAGCTATGACAATGGCTTTATTGTCTATTTCAACGTTTTTACAACTATCACCATACGTGTAATTTCTAACAGTGCACATTATTTATAATGGTAAATAATCATGAACGTACCAAACCTATGCATGCCATCACCAGTATTCAATTAGTGGAATAATAAGCATCATACCACATCTTCCTTTGACCCATACCGTAAAAATATGTATACAAACATATACATATTCACATTAATAAAATTTAATCACATACCGTAAAGATATGTATACAAACATATACATATTCACATTAATAAACTTTAATCACATCATTTGTAATGATAAACACTCCTCGGCTATTCAATCAATATCATAACACGAACTTTAGCCTATTGTTTTATCTAAAATAATCACAACATCATAATCATGTCCTTAGGCTCATACACATATTTGGGAGTCATATCAATAATCATACTTATAAGTCGTAGCATATCTCTAATCATCTCACATATAGGAGACATCGCACCTATAAGAGGCATAATATCAATAAGCTTGTAATCATCTCTCACATAGTAGTCATCTCACATCTAGGAGGTCTAATATACATAATCATCTATAGGATATTTTTTATCAATAGGTCATACATCATGACTACGAGGAATATCATTTCTCTAGGACTATTTACATATCTAAGAGGAACATCTTCTCTACAAATCCAACAATCATCACTAAAGAAAATAGCAAATTCATAGGCCAATCATCAAGTCTAAGAATAAATAGCATCTATATAGGCCAATCATCATGTCTAAGAGGAAATATCATCCCTATAAGCCACATAATGTATCTAGGAGAATATCATCTCTAAATGCCCAATATCACTTCAATAAGGAGTATGTTAACCATAATTCAAAAGCCACAATTTAGGAAAATCAATACAACTTACCAAGAACCTTATTCTAAGGTTTTCTAGCCTCATCTACGAGTAACATCCGCACTAAGTTCACAAAACTTAATACAAGCTTAGCCCTATATGGGCCGAACGATCACACATCTAATCCACAATTTCAATAATTAGGCATAATATGACCCAAACTAGGCTAAGTTATTTAGTTCATATTCTAGATGTCAGATAAGCCATATTCAAGGTTTAGCTAGCAACTTTGACTATAAATAAGGGTACTCAAGTCAACTCTACCTAACTTATGGTTTCATGACTACCACACTAGCCCATTAATGCTAAATATAAAAATCATGCTTTAAAAGATAAAACCTTATTCAAAACATATCATTATGTCATATATATTCTATAACTAATCAAAACTAAATAGGGAAGGCAATTGGATACAAAAGGGTTATAAACATGCCATCTTATGGGTCCAAAACTCTCATCTAATCCCCAAACATCAATATATCAAGACCAAGTTATCCTAATCATAATCAAGCTTAAAATCCATATTCACACTCAACCTATATCACAAATCATCTATGAAGTAAAGTAGACCAAATCCTACCTCTAGGACAAACCGCAAAACCTCACTTCTACACCACATGCTCGTCTTCACTTTACAATCATTAAAATGCCATCACACTATCAAAAACATAATATACTCATCAATACAAGTCTAATAATACCCATATTGCAATTGAAGTTATATGGGCCGCGATCATGCTACTATGATCGCATACTTTAGGCTGCGATTGCAGTTGCACCAGATGACAGCAAACTCAAAAATAAGTTTGTGACCCTCGGAACTCATCTAGAATCCAAAGAACATGATCCAATAGTGAATTTTGAGTGTAAAACACATTTCAAATCCATTGGAATCATAAAAACTTTTATCGAAGATTGTTTAGTTAAAAAGTGGGGCCCATACCTATAGTTCATCACTTTTCATAAAATCTGCTCAATTGCCTAAAATAAGTCTAGGAGCCTTGGAACCTGAACCAAGGGTATCTGTAGCCTAAAATTGATGTTTTGGACACAAATGGAAAAGTAGAATATTAAATTTGTGATTGTTTCAACCAAATGTTGGTCCTACAACCATCCTTTCAAATTTTCAACCAATAGGTTGAAATAAGCTCGGGTGTATTGGGACCCAAACTTAAGGTTGACCTAGACTAGAATAGATATTATGCATTTGTTGCCGTAGTTGGAATTTGTATCCGAGATTATTTCACTGATGTTTTTTCCCGATGGCGATTTAGAACCAGCGAAAACTTCAAAATTTAGAATTGGATCTAAAAACTAAATGAACTACCCAGTAACCGAACCATCATTCCTAGCATATTATAAATGACTTAGGGAAGCTAAGGAGAATCTCAAATGATAGAGATAAGCATAAATATAAAAAATGACCTGAAGAGTCAATACATATTGTGAAAAAAATCATTTGAAAGTTGAAAGTGGGCTTTAAACCTTAGTTAGTGACAAAAATAACAAGATTATAATCTAATTGGAATCATATCAATTATTGATACAATAATCATGAATGTACCAAATCTATGCATGCCATCACCAGTATTCAACCATTGGAATAATAAACATCAAACCACATATCTTTCCATCTCATACCAGAGAGATGTGTATATAAACACATATGCGTACATACACAACACCCATCTATACATATATACCCTCTTACATATCCAAAACTCTTATCAATAACCATATAGAAATAAATTATCTTATAACTATAGGCCATAGCATATTTATGAGGCATAATATCTCTACAAGCCATGAAACATATCTATAATCATCTCATATATAATAGGTTTCTCACTTCTATTAGGCATAATGCATCAATAAGCACAACTCATAACTACTATTGCACACGCAAGTGCACATTATCATACAAGTTATATAGTGAATCAAATAGTCAGATATCATACCCACAATTACTTGCTTATTAATATGCTTAACTTTAGATTCAACAATAATGTTTTTAAGTGTTTCAGAGTATCAAAATGGCTTAAATAATTTATTGAATAACTTAACAACTAATTAAATAACTAAGTGTGATAATCTTGACATAAGCTAGGTTGTAAACAATATGAGAGAGAATTCTAGGTTTGAGGCATTCTTAACAAGCCTATAAAAATCTATCCTTATTGTGGTCATGTTGATTATCAGGTTATTGATTTGTAGGGTTTAAGTTATCTTCGTGCAATTGAACCAAATAAGGCTCCTGGGTATATTCCTATCCTAGTCGCCACTTCACATCCTTCATTATGTAGAATAAAAAAGCTTTCTCCTTAAACTTTGTAGTCTATCCTAATTATTCTCCATCCAGGTTCATAAAAGGATTATAGATGTAATCTACTGGTGTCCATTCATTAAAATAATATAAAAAAGAGAATTATAATAACCCATGCAATAACTCAACGTTAGCTACTCTATGAATATAAAAATATAATCATATTCTTGTCCTTCAAACCAGAACAAGGATCTTTAGCACTTCATGTTCAGAATCAACACCAAAGAAATAAAATCAATCATACCGAATTTAATGTTCAAGGAATGAAAAATGGAAGAACCCTAATAAAACACCCATAATTGTTTTGTCCTTTGCTATACATATGCCAAGATGTTTCAAATTGCACAAAATTACTCTTAACCATGCAACGGAGCCTAACATAAAGGCTAAGGTTTGTGGTGCAATGATATCATGGACCTCTACTTGAATGTGCCTTTCTAAAAAATCAACCTTTGTGCGATAGAGGCCATCGCAGATACTGATACATCAACCTTTGTGCGATAGAGGCCATCGCAGATAATGATACGTCCTAAAATTCAAGTCAGGTCATATGGGTACCTCAAGTACACATGTGCTGGAGGTCACTCCATAACCCAACCTAAACACCTCATCATATCATAGGAGTCGAAGGAACTCCAATTCACAAGTTATGATTGCGAAATAATATCATAAGTCTATAATAGATTCATAATAATAATAACTACGCCTAAGTTCACGATTGTTCACAATACCTCTACACAAAACCAAAGTTGATAGGTATATATGTCGGGACAAGCCCTAAACTATAGCCAAACCAAGTATTACAGAGACTAATCCTAAGGATAAGGACTAAGAGATAAACGTCTTCTGAATATAATGAAGCTCACCCCTTCAACTCAATGTGTGAACCGCCTGATCATCTAATCACTACCTAAGTGACTTAGAGTGGAAGTATTTCTTATATATCTCTTATGTATCAAACTAGTCTCTATGGTGTATTCATAAATAAGTTGTTATAATTTCTTTGATATCTCACATTTGTACTCATATTATATTATTAGAAGCTCTTGTACTGATACCACCAGGTTTTGGGATATCATTATGCTTTTGATTCATTTATTTCATTTATTCCATATTTATTTCTATATATAATTGAGTAGTTTTTTACTAGGTATTATAGATTACGAGGATTGGCTTTCCTATTGATGGTTTATGGTAGGCTCCATCATGACTTGAAAAATTGTTTTGTGACAAATTGGTCTAAGAGCCTAGGTTTCACTAGTGTGTTATTAAAAGAGCTAAATCTTTAGTAGAGTCCTGCGACTCGATGTGGAGGTGTCTGTAACCTATCTTTGGGAGGCTACATGGACATTCTTAAGAAATTTATTTATTGAATCCTTTTCTTGTGTATGCATTTCTATGAATATCAAAGACATTCTTGGACTCTATTCTATCCCCCAAAGGATAATACAATATTGTCGACAGATGCAGATGGGACTTCAATACGCATTTCTAGAGTTTTAGCACAACATTATACTAGAGAGTTAGAAATGGATTTTGAAGACCTTTAGCATCAGCCAAATAGATTTTGGGCCATCTTAGGATCAAGTTGAGATCGTGGATAATTTTTCCCTTAGGGGTTCAACATTGAGGATCCTAAGTCTATTCTAAATCCCTCACAACCATGGTTGGTATTTAAGTCATTGAATAATTCTTAAATTGTACTTAGAATTATTTGTTTCCATTAGGCTTCTTGATCAATTTGTGAGTTTGAGATCGAGATTCTGGATTGAGATGGATATAGTGTATGGATTTATTAGAGGACCAGTATTGACACCCCTCTTAGTGTCGGATCCTATCATAATAGTTGGCTCTTTATTCTTCTCACAAAATATATATTATGCAAGAGCCATAGAGAGATCATGTATTGAGCTTTATGAAGGTGGCGATAAGGCGCCATACCATCAATATAGTGTTATTGGTACTTTACATAGGATCTTTTTTTGGTTGTGGTGAGTTGAGACATTGGTTTAGAGAGTGCCCCAAATATGAGTTAGTGATTGAACAGAGTTAACATGTATTTCCTTGCCACCCTAGAGTTTCTGAGACAGGCTATGATTGTGAGAATGATAGATATTCTACTAGAGTTTGCTCTCATTTTTAGTTGACCAACTATTTAGGATTAGTCTGTGTTAATAAGATTAGAGCCTTAAGAATTTGTTAGTTCGGCAGAGAGATCAGCCTCTGGTCTAGAGAGTGTCTCTTACATGGGATTTCTAGTAATTCAGCTCATTCAGATCATCCTTAATGTTGTGTCATATTTGATTAGAGATAATGTACTTGGCACCTCAATTGATGATTTCACCAGTCAGTTCAAGTTTGACCTCACTCAGATTTATTCTCCATATTCCCCTCAGGGATGTGATTGTAAATTTCACCATGATAGGTATGTTTTTTCACATATTTATTTTTTATTATGTGTATTGTGGTTTTTGTAATACCCCATATTTTTTCTAGTTAATTTCATCTCAAGAATGTCTAGTATTAGCTTCTAAATTGAATAATGGTTATTCCATGATGAATTTTTAAGATTTTCACTTTTTGTCATGTGAGAAATTCAATAAGATTTCCATTGATATAAGATTTGACCAAATCTAATAACCGAGTCAGAAGTTACGACTATTTTAAGCTCTCATCATAAAACCGTACCATATTAGTCAGTGGCATGCCGCGCCACAAGAGGAAATGGCATTTGGAAAATTCTAGTATCGGCCCACAATTATGGCGTGTTGCATCAGGACCCAAGTTCAGAATTTTCCTTTTCCCGTGTCTTAGCGCAATTTCCTCTGCGTCGCGCCAAAGTTCCAGGTCGCAAAAGAAGGGGCAACTTAATGGCTCCATATCATGCCATCCTTCAGTTTCCCAATTTTTAAATTCTAGTGACACAGGGTGATAGCTCCACATCACGCTAGGGGTTCAATTTGGGAAAATTTTACTGAAATTAAATGATGCATCCAGGGTTAAAAGGGTCAACTTCCCATCCCTATTTAAGCTCTTTAACATGTGATTCAACCACTTTTCACCTAAAAATACACTCTCTTCTCTCAAAAACCTCTCAAGAATAGCCTAGGGCTTTTCATAGAAGATTCAGAATCAAGAATTTCCTCCGTCAATCTTCATGAAATCATGAACTAAGGTATGTGTAGTGTTCTTTCATGAACTCCTTCCGTCCATGAAGCCCAAGAATCTCTTTTCTAATTTTAAGTTTATGGATTTCTTTATGAATTTCATGTTGGGTTTGTTTTGTTTATGTTGATAATGATCAATTGAATTCAAATCCATGTTGGGTGATCAATTTTATGTAAAATTGATTTGAATATATATATATATATATATGTATATATATATATTCATATGAACCTATGAATAAACCATAGTTGATGAAATTAGAGATGAATCATGATGATTAATTGTTTTATAATGTTGTCTACATGTGTTATGCCTACCATTTATTTGATTAAATGCCTAGACGAAGGAACAATGCCCAACTAGTATGATATAATGAAATCCCCATGTATGTACAACTTATGTCGATCACATGTTTTGATGAAATGCTTCTATAAATGTATTATGGATTATGGTGTTAGTTATGTGTTCAAGTAAGTTATGCTTGGTCATTTTTCCTTCCATCGAGTCCTGGGGATACTTGTATCCAAAATATTAGCTGTGTGACTAGAGCCATGCCATGTTTCCATTATACTCTCATTCAAGCTATCAATCCTTAGACTTCAAAAAGTCTTATGACTCAGGAAATCTCTATGATCTCATGAACTCAGTCAGTTGTCAGATATCAGTAACATTCTATCAGTCAATAAAATTTAGTAAACTAGTCCATGTTCAGTTCAGTAAATTATGTTTAGTGTCTATTCAGATGGGTGTAGAAATTAGCACCAAGTGAATCCAAGGATGGGAACTCACCTGCTATATGAGAGTATGATTCTTAGAAGCAATCCTTGCATTCCAGAACTATATAGCCAGTATAGGTAGAGACATTATAGCTTGCTTTACAAGGGTACATGAGGTGGCTTTGCCTGCTATTGAGGGTTCCCACCATTCTCACTAGAGTTACCTATTATATTAGGGTCACTCACATGTTGTCCTTACCAGTGGCGTGGTATTGACACCCTTCTAATCAGAGAAGAGATTAGACCCTAATTTAGCTATAATGCATTATTTGGGGCATGTCGGTTAGATGAATACCTCCAACAGTATCAGTATCAGTCTCAGTATTAGTCTTAGTCTTGGTATCAATCTCAGTATTGGTCTCAGTATTCAGGTACAGATATCAGTCATGGGTTAGCTTATGGTCCTTCAGGGTCATGAGCACCATGTAGCATTTTGGGTATCAGATTTGGGGCGTTACAAACTTAGTATCAGAGCCTAAGGTTCAATAGAGTCCTAGGAAGTCTAAAAGCCATATCTAGTAAAGTTTTTTACATAAGTGTATTGCGCGCCACATTTATGTATAGGAAGCTATAAGATGTTTTAGGAACAGTTTACCCTCTTTCAGTATTCATGTCATTCCAGTGAGCATAATCTCAAGTCAATCTCTTAGTCTAATCTGTTTCTCCCTTTCTTCTAAAGAACATGCCTCCTAAAAGAAGAAATGGGAATCAACCAGCCCCTCAGCCCAAAGAACCTTTGGGAGAACATATTTCTCATGCAGAGTTTCGAGCTGCATTTACTACTCTTGCTAACTAGGTTGTTGCTTAGAATGAACGACCAACTATCATTCTATCCAATCTAGTGGCCAATTTAGCTGCAGCCAGGATTCGGGATTTTACTCGAATGAATCCTCCATCCTTTCTCGGGTCTAAGATAGATGAGGACCCTCAGGAATTCCTAGATCAGGTTCAGAAGGTAACAGACATCATGGGGGTGACTACTATTGAGACTGATGAGCTAGCTGCATATTATTTGTAGGATGTTTCTCATGCTTGGTTCTAGCAGTGGAAGTCAGAGAGGGCAAACGATGTAAGTCTAGTTGAGTGGTAGGAGTTTCCATCTGCTTTACTCGATAGATTCTTTCCCCAAGAGCTTCGAGAAGCTAAGGTGTTAGAATTCATCAACCTCAGGTAGGGAAATATGACAGTAAAAGAGTATTCTTTTAAGTTTACTCAATTAGCCAGATATGCCCTTTATGTGGTTGCAGATAGTAAATCCAAGATGAGTAAGTTCGCTTCAGGGGTAAATAATAGCATGGTTAATGAGTGTAGATCCGCCATGCTAAATAGTGACATGACTTTAGCCAGACTTATGACTCATGCTCAGCGGATAGAGCAGCAGAGTATTAAGTAGAGGGAAAAGCAAAATAAGAAATCTAGTACAGGTAGTTTCAACTTCACCTAGCCTAAGTTAGAAGGAGGAAGTCATTCCCAGTTTCATCCTAAGTTATCATTTCCAGCTCCCTATATAGCCAGTGCTCTAGTTCCAATGTTCAGAGAGGGTAACAAAGATAGAGCACCAGGCTCTAAGACATAGGGCAGTGTTAGCAATGCCCGTACCTATTCTCTTTGCCAAACTTGTGGTAAACACCATCAAGGTGTGTGTAGAGTGCGTAGTGGCATTTGTTTCGGTTGTGTCAAGCCAGGCCATAGAGTCAGATACTATCCTCAGCCAGGTCCTCAGGGTTTACAAAATCACTCTTCATCTCAGTTTGGTTACCCAAATCAGCGGGGTGCCACTTCCAGTGCTACTAGCGAGCAATACCAAAATCGTCTCTATGCTCTTAAGTCTCAACAAGATTAGAAAAATTCTCCTAATGTAGTTACTGGTACATCACAGATCTTTCATGTGCATGTTTATTCTATGCTAGATCCAGGAGATTCTTTATCTTTTGTTACTCCCTATATAGCAGTTGATTTCAAAATCAGTCCCGAAATTCTAGCAGAGCCTTTTGCAGTCTCTACCCCAGTGGGTAAAACCATCATAGCCGAGCGGGTATACAGGAACTGCCCGATTATGATATTTTAGAAAGTCACTTCAGCAGACTTAGTCGAATTAGAGATGACTAATTTTGACATCATTCTTGGCATGGATTGGCTTCATTCTGCTATGCCATAGTTGACTGCAGAAATAGAATAGTCCAATTTCAGTTCCCAAATGAACCCGTCCTTGAGTGGAAGGGTAGTGTATCCGCTTTCAGGGGTTAGCTTTTTTCCTACCTTTGGGAAAGAAAATGATACTAAAGGATGTGTCTATCATCTTGTTTGAGTTAAGGACACTAGTTCCAAAACTCCCAACCTTGAATCAGTCCTAGTAGTTAATAAATATTCAAATATCTTTCCCAAAGATCTTCTAGGAATTCCTCCCAAAATGGAAATAGACTTCGGTATTGATCTTTTTTCAAATACTCAGCCTATCTCTATTCCACCATACAGAATGGAACCAGCAAAACTCAGAGAACTGAAAGAACAATTGAAGGATCTCTTAGATAAGGGATTCATCAGGCCCAACATTTCCCCATTTGGCACTCCAGTATTATTCATGCACAAGAAAGATGGTTCTCTCAGAATATGTATAGACTACCGTCAACTCAATAAGGTGACGGTCAAGAAAAAGTTTTCTCTTCCTAGAATCGATAACTTGTTTTAACAACTTCAGGGTGCCAGTTATTTCTCTAAGATAGATCTCAGATTCGGCTATCATCAGCTCAGAGTTAGGGAATTTGACATTCCAAAAATAGCTTTGTGAACTCGGTATGATCACTTCTAATTTCTAGTCATGTCATTTGGTCTTACCAATGCCCTAGACTCTTTCATTGACTTGATGAACCGTGTGTTCAAGAAGTGCTTGGATATGTTCATCATAGTCTTCATAGATGATATTCTGGTCTATTCCCACAGTGAGCATGATCATGTAGACCATCTCAGGACAGTACTTCAGACGCTAAGAGACAATCAGCTATTCACCAAATTCAGTAAGTGCAAATTTTAGCTAAGGTTAGTAGCATTTCTTGGTCACATCATTTTTGGTGTTGGCATTAGAGTTGATCCTCAAAATAACGAAGAAGTAAGAAACTGGCCCCGACCTATCTCTCCATCAGATATTAGGAGTTTCTTGGGTTTAGATGGATATTATAGATGGTTTGTTGAGGAATTTTCTTCTGTTGCATCCTCTATGTCCAGATTGACTCAGAAGAAAGTCAAGTTTCAATGGTCAGATCTTTGCGAGAAGATTTTTCAAGTGTTGAGGACTCGACTCACCTCAGCTCCAGTTTTAGCTCTTCCAGATGGTCCAAATAGGTTCGTAGTCTATTGTGATACATCCAGAGTAGGTTTGGGTTGTTTCCTTATGTATCATGGTAAGGTCATAGGCTATGCCTCCAGACATCTTAAGCCTCATAAGAAGAATTACCCTACTCATGATCTTAAGTTAGCAGCCGTAGTATTTTCCTTAAAGATTTAGAGGCATTATCCATACGGTGTTCATGTAGATGTGTTAATAGATCATAAGAGTCTTCAATATGTCTTTTATCAACAAAATCTCAATATTTTTTAGGGAAGGTGGTTAGAGCTCTTGAAAGATTATGACATGAGTGTCCTCTATCATCCGGGCAAGGCCAACGTAGTGGCCGATTCTCTCAGTATAAAATCCATGAGTAGTGTTTCTCATGTTGAGGACAGTAAGAAGAAGTTAGCTCAGGAAGTCCATTAGCTTACCCATCAGTTGTAGTCCCTATTCATAGCATTGATATTCAAAATACTCTCTCTTATGAAGAGATTCCAGTCAAAATATTAGACCCGTCTGTTGTAGTCCCTATTCAGAGAATTGATATTTAGAACACTCTCTCTTATAAAGAGATTCCAGTTGAAATCTTAGTCTATCATACTCATAGATTGAGGAACAAGGAAGTCCCTCTAGTTAAGATTCTTTGGCAAAATTTGTCTATCTAGGGAGCTACTTGAGAAGTAGAGGCAGACATGTATACCAAGTATCCTTACCTCTTTTTCACCAACTCAGATAAAGCTCAAGGTAACATTTCTCCTTAAGATTACTCAGTCTCATGTTCAGTGTTCATCACAAACTTGGTATGCAGTTTCATGCTCATGTTCCCATTATAAACTTGGTATCAAGTACAATTACATATTCAGTCATGCACTCATGTATCAATTCAGTTATTTAATTATGCATCAGACATGCATTATCATTGTGAGAAACTTAGTTCTTCAAAATACTTAGTCATGCATTCATCA
Organism: Capsicum baccatum var. pendulum; assembly: GCA_030864225.1. Classification (NCBI taxonomy): domain Eukaryota; kingdom Viridiplantae; phylum Streptophyta; class Magnoliopsida; order Solanales; family Solanaceae; genus Capsicum; species Capsicum baccatum. The sequence goes on along the minus strand of CM061561.1, from coordinate 157,781,643 downwards.
ATCAATTACACATACATCAGATATGCATGTTCAGTATTATAAGTTCATCTTGTCAGTCCTGTCATTCATGAGATCATTTTCCAGTTATTCATGTTTAGTATGTACGTCAGTTGTCTTTTCTCCTCTCTCAGTTAGTCTTATTCGAGGATGAATGTTCTCAAGGGGGAGATATTATAATGCCCCATACTTTTCCTAGTTAATTTCATCTCAAGAATATCTAGTATTTGCTTCTAAATTTAATTATGGTTATTCCATTAGGAATTTTCAATATTTTTAATTTTTGTCATGTGGGAAATTTAATAAGCTTTCTATAGATATAAGATTCGCCCAAATCCATTAACCGAGTCAAAATTTATGATTATTTTAAGTTCCCATCGTAAAACAGTGCCATATTAGTCAGTGGCGCGCCATGCCACAAGAGGAAATGGCATTTGGCAAATTCCAGTATGGTTCCACAATTATGGTGCGTCGCGCTAGGGCCTAAATTTACAATTGTCCTTTTCCAGTGTTGTAGCGCGATTTCCTCCACGTCGCACCAAAGTTTTAGGTCACAAAAGAAGGGGCAACATGATGCCTCCGCATTGCGCCATCCCTCAGTTTCCCAATTACCAAATTACAGTGACACAGAACAATAGCGCTGTGTCGCGCCAGGGGTTCAATTTGGAAAAATTTTACTAGAATTAAATGACGCATCTAGGGTTAAAAGGGTTAACTTTCCACCCCTATTTAAGCCTTTTAACACATGATTCAACCAGTTTTCACAAAAAAATACACTCTCTTCTCTTAAAAACCTCTCAAGAACAACCTAGGGCTTTTCATAGAAGATCAGAATCAAGAATTTCTTCCGTCAATCTTCACGAAATCACAAACTAAGGTATGCGTAGTGTTCATTCATGGACTCCTTCCATCCATGAAGCCCAAGAATCTCTTTTCTAAGTTTAAATTTATGGATTTCTTTATGAATTTCATATTGGGTTTGTTTTGTTATGCTGAGAATGATCAATTAAATTCAAATCCATGTTAGGTGATCAATTTTATGTGGAATTAATTTGTTTAGATGTATATTCATGTGAACCTATGAATAACCCTAGATGATGAAATTAGAGATGAATCATGATGATTAATTGTTGTATAATGTTGTCTACATGTGCTATGCCTACCATATGTTAGATTAAATACCTAGATGAAGGAACAATGCCCAACTAGTATGATATCATAAAATCCCCATGAATGTACAAGTTATGCCTATCACATGTTTTGATGGAATGCTTATATAAATGTATTATGGATAGTGATGTTAGTTACGTGTTAAAGTAAGTTATGCTTGGTCAGTTTTCCTTCCATCGAGTCTTGGGGGTACTTGTACCCAAAATATTAGTTGTGTACCTAGAGCTATGTCATGTTTCCACGATACTCTCATTCAAGCTATGAATCCTTAGACTTCAGATAGTCTTATGACTCAAGAAATCTCCATGATCACATAAACTCAGTCAGTTGTCAGACATCAGTAATATTCCATCAGGCACCTAGTGAACCCAAGGATAGAAACTCATCTATTATGTGAGGGTGCAATTCCTAGAAGTAATCCATGCATTCCAGAACTATATAGCCAGCATAGATTGGGAAATCATAGCCTACTATACGAGGGTAGATGAGGTGGCTTAGCCTGCTATATGAGGGTTTCCACTATTCTCACTAGAGTTACCTGCTATATTAGAGTCACCCACATATTGTCCTTACCAGTGGTGTGGTATTGACACCCTTCTAATCAGGGCATACATTGGACCCCAATTTAACTATAATGCATTATTTAGGGCATCTCAATTAGATGACTACCTCCCATAGTCTCAGTATCAGTCTCAGTAAAAAACTTAGATAGTTCTTCAGTATTCAGGACTAACATATACAGTCAACTCAGATACAGAATGGAACTCAAATAGTTCCATCATATTTAGGACTATCAGATATAGTCACTCATGTTATCAGTTATATTCAGATTCAATAATCATCTTATCATATTATTAGTGTCAGTTGTTATGTCTCATGCATGTATTCTTACGCTGATGATAGTTAGTCAGTTATTATTATTATTTATGAATATGAACCCCATGCATTCAGCCTACCTCATATACATACCAGTACATTCAAAGGACTGATGCATTTGTGCTATAGGGTATTATACCATAGGTTCAGAGACACGAGCTCTAGAGCAATAGTAGATTTTAGATATCTGTAGACCGAGTTAGAAGTAAGTCCTCATCTTTCGAGAACATGATTATTTCCCCACTATCTCAGTAATTAATCTATTAGTTGGAGTTAATTAGGGACATATCGCATCAACTCCTTACTCAGATAGTTCAGTCAGTTACAGGCTTTCTAGACTATCATGTTTGAGACTTCAGAATTTTCAGTTTTGTTTTGGGTATTTCATACCCCATTTAGATGTTATATTTTACTTCAGTTACGTGAACCTTATGGACCTTCAGTTCATGTTTTTGGATTATTCAGTATTTTATGCAGTATATAGGTACAAATATTAGTCATGGTTTAACTTGTGGTCATTCGGGGTCATGAGCATCGTGTAGTATTCTGGGTATCAGATTTGGGGCATTACAGTTTTTTATTATCCATTGATGATTATATGCCTTGATGAGTTCCTATTGGTTATTATATGCCTTATTATTGACTTCATGATTATGTTACTACTCTATAATGTATTTTTTTAGGAGTGGATGGAGTAGATCTGTGTTGATATTTTATCCTTATAGGTGTAGCATTTGGGTTTGAGTCCCATTTATCTTTGCATATTGGACTTATTGTAGCCCTTGAGTGGTGTATGATATTGATGTTTATTTTTTTATCGCCTATTGATTATATTATTACTGATATTGTTGTTGCAATTGCTATCACTACTTGAGGTTATTGACATTACTTGATATTATTACTTGTAGAAATTGATTCTCGTTGGGTAGTAGTTTTGACTTGTATTATCTAGTAAGAATTTCACCCTTTGTGATCTTATTCAGTGGCTTAAGTAGATAAAGCCCGATTTGATGATTTATTTACCATAGCACGATGAGATTGATTATTTTCCCTCGTGGTTGGTTGTGTTAGATTCATTCAAGATCTATCATTGTATCAAAGGTAAGTTGACCTTCTATGGTTCAGTGATGATTTTAGAGGTTTCAATTTGGTTGTATTTCCCAATCTCGAGTTGGGTATTCTTAGACTTGCCTCCTAAATTGCAAAGGCTTTTTTTTAGACTATCTCTTCCTATTTAGCCATTGTTATGCTTGACTAGTTTTGGGTTTATTCTTCATTTTTGGTTGCTTCATCACCTAATATGTAGTTGATATTGAGACTGAGATATTGCGTATTCATCTCTTAGATTTGTTGGGTTCATTCCCCTATGATGGTTTGCCCTTGTTATTAACATCGAGGATGGACACTTTTTTCTAGATATGACGTGGTTTTGTCCTAAGTGGAGTTAGGTAGTTAGAGGCAGGCAACCTCTCCTATGATCGCTTTTTGTGTTGGAAAATTGGAAGTTCTTTATCTTGTGTTGTTAATTTTCTAGTGGTGGTCTTGATGTTGACCTTTGTTTCAAGATTAGTATATTTCTTATTTGATGATGTGATTCTTGGGTGGATTTAGGAAATCCCTATTCTAGTATTTGTTCAGCCTAATGAGGCTTGATGGAATGTTTCTCTTTGATGATATATACCGCTGATTGTTCCTTGTAGAGATGGAGTATTGTATTGTTTAATTCTGGCTTAAGTTGCATTTTTTGAGTTGCAAGAGTTTTTTCCATTATTGGTGTGGTTTGCAGCCTTTGATAGTTTTTGAGTATATTTTGATAGTTTATGCCTTCTATTAGATATGGAGTGGGTTATTTGTATTTTCATCCGGTGATTCATCCTTTGGCATGATTTCTATTTTATGGCTATATTTCATACTCTGTAGTTGATATAGAGATGGTTGGTTGTTTTTTAATCTATAGTTATCCCTGTGGTGAATTTTTTCTTAGGATATGTCTCGATTGTGGCTTGGTATGATTTGTCTTAGATATTTTAGAGTTATATACTAAAGTAATGGTTGGCAATGATATAAGCTTATTGGTTTAGTTTTGACTTGATGCCTTAGAATGGAGATTTGTAAGTTATGACTGACTTGGATTATGAATGCCTGGCCATCTTCAGGCTCCACTTGGGGAGTTGAGATTGAATAGTTCAGCTTTGGTGTTGAGTTTTCAGCTTTGTATTGTAGAACTTGCATGCAACCTTTGTTTTAGACTTACCTTAATTCAGATTTCATTTATAGGCAGGTTTAGCATACTCTGTGATTGCCTATTCAGTATTCTCAAATTCGGATGGAATATCAATGATAATTGTTCAGATGGTAGCCCATGGAGCCTCTATTAGTTCTATTAGCTTTGACCAAGGTTTCCAATTTTCTTTGTAAATTTTTGATGATATATTCCATGGGGGGTAATATACTTGAGTTGGATTCAATATGGCTTCATTCTTGATTGATGGGACATCTCGAAGCGAATAACTCAGTGATGAGTAGTTATGCCTTAAATTCTAGATTTCAGTTTTATTACTATCCAAACTAGCTATAGCATTGTCATAGATTAAATTACTTGATTATTTCCATTTGAGTGCCAAGAAAATGCCTTATGGTCTTATTCTCGTGTTTGTTATACGGACTTTTAGCACATTAGTTTTAGATCTGTGAGTTCTTTGTGATAAGATTACACAAATAGGACTCAAGTGATTTTCCCCTGGTTCAGAGTTGATAGCAAGTATGGATTGGTAAGAGAAGGTTTTATCTGGATTTGGGAGTCAATGGTGTGACTAATGACTTGGAGTAGTTTTGGCTCTGATAATCCTTTGTTGATTGTAAAAGTATAGAGATGGTATCAGCGTGTTGTGGCTCAAATTTGCATGTATCACCTTTTTCGGTTTAGTTGGAGGCCAGTTAGAGGTTGAAGTTGAGTTTTGATTGTTTGGAAATGAAGTAAGGGTTCTGGTTGAAAAAGGTATACCTATGGCAAAATCCCATAGAAGTGTTCTCTCTTCATAGAGGTTATCTGGGAAGTCATGCTCTGAGAATGACGACCCAGTACCTCACCCTTTTAAGTTTCTAAAATTCTTTCTATCCATTGAATTTCAAGGCCAAAAGTTCTTTTAGTAGTGGATATTATATTAATCCTTCCGATTAGATTTCATATTTCTCCTTATTTCTGCCATTAGGGCTTCTCCATTGTTGCCCAAATTATTTACTACTTGTTCTCACTGACAATTCCATTAGCGAGCGATCCATCTAGATTTTAGAACACATTCACTATTTAGAAGTCTTCCCTGGTTCTGAATGTCCACCCAGTAAAAACTTCAACAAGATGATCTCAGATGAAAAATCCTACTTTTCCGAAAGATCTAGAATAGCGATTATAGGCTAGGTAGACCTTTGGTTTGAGTCTCAATGCAACCAAGTTCATTTTTCCCTATTGGTCGAAAAGTTGAAAAATCAAAAAGTATAGGTGTGGAACCCACAATTGGTCTAAACGACCTTGGATGAAAATTTGACATCACCAACTTTTCCGGTGCATCAAATTTAGAGCTGTTAGATAGTTCAATTGTGAAATTCGGAGTCCAAATAAGTTCTGAGAGTTAAAAAGAAGTTTTGAGTTTGCTGGTATGGGTGATTACAATCGCGATGAGGCCTATGACAATCTCCCTATCAAGATAGCGACCCTTGTATGGTGATAGTGACATCCCAAAACCTTGTTTGGGTATAAAAGGGCACCTTAGGCCGTATTTTGGGAATTTTTTACTATGTTTAAAAATCTAGAAAACCTAAGAGGGTGTGATAACTCAAAATTGAGTCTTACGGGTTTCTTAGGAGCCTGATTAACACGTATTATCATGATTATCGTCCAAATTTAGGTAAGATTTCATCACTTAATTAATGAATTTCTTGGTTTTTGACCGAAAACTCCAAATAGCACGAGGGCTTGATTTTAGCACGAAATTAGCTTTGTTTTTACCCATTTCTTGAGTATTGTAATTCCTTATTCATGAATGAGCATCTGGTTTCGCTCAGAAATGCGTTTATCATTAGTGGGACCCACTGGGGATTTTGGTGTCGTTTTTGGACCTGAAGCACAATAATGCAATATTGGTATCGTTAGACTCGTATTGATGAGTGGATTACTATTTTGATAGTGTGATGACACTTTGGAGATCGTGAAGTGAAGATGGACGCATGGTGAATTACGTAAGACTTTGCATTTCGTCTTTGAGGTAGGCTTCTACCTACTCTTCTTCGAAGATGTTGTGTGTTATATATGGCACGTGAATGTGAATGTTAGGCTTGATTATGAATATAATAACTTAGACTTTATTATTGATGCTTGGAGATTAGATGAGGGTTTTGACTTATAAGTTGAAATGATTAGTATGCTTTTAGGATCCTATGGCCTCCTACCTTGATTGTGCTTATCCATTGATTCAATATGATATAATGCTATGATTATGATGTGAATTTAGCATTGGAAACATGATTAGTACATTTAATCCTACTGGTCTAATATGGTGATCTTGGAACCATAGTTTATGAAGAGTTGACTTAAATGCCCTTTTTTTTCTAGACGAAGATCCTATCTTAGGATTGGTTATGGCTTACTTAACATCAAGAAGTTTAACTAGATATCTTAGCTTAGTTTGGGGGAATATATTGCCTAAATATGGAAATTGATGATTAGAAGTGGGTTCGTCCAGCCCACTTAGGCCAAGACTTGTTTTTGCCTTTGCGGACTTCCCTGCGAATGTTAGGCATAGTTGAGACTATTAAGACTTTAGAATGAGTTTACTTGGTGGCTTGATAAATTATGATGTATCATCCCCCGGATAATGACTAATGACTTATGGCCATGATATCCCTTATAGAATAATATTGGACCTTTTTGAGATGGTATTTCATCTTAGATGTGATAGTGGCCATTTGTCACGACTCAAACTAGGGCCTTGCCGTAATGGGCATCCCAAGTCCAGCTAGGACTAGAGAACGCCCCAATTACCCAACCCAACCGACCTACGCTTACCCTGAGTCGGATGAATTCTGAATATATAACAAGATAACGTTATTGCATAATCCAAGACTCTGGGATAGGTCTATATCTTTGAATACCCAAATGAGTCCAACCACCCAATACCCAACCAATAGCTAATACCAAATAAACCATAATCCAAACGATAACCACATAAGTTCCATAATAAGTATATATAATACCAAAATAAAACAGGATGGAATTGTGAGAAATGTAGGCCTACGGTATCAGCCCCAATACCAATGCAAATACTAAGGCGGATACTAATACCGATCCAGCCCATACAAATCCACAGTAGTTCCATAAAAGACTCTAAGCAAAGATATCCAATATCCGATTGGGACATGCCCATTACCATATCCAAAACCAATATCCATAAATAAACCAATGAATGAAATAACATCATGAAATAGAGCCTTTCGAAAAGATGGAAGTTCACCATTACAACCCAAAAGCTGATCCCAAAGTATGATTGCTAAATAGGAGAAATAGAACGGATGGCTCCTACATAGCGTGGGGATATAGACGCTCGAAGATGGGTTAGCGGGTGAATGCTAGCATGAACTCAGGATACGGATAAAATAATGTCATCTAGTAACACCAAATAAGCCAACCATATGGATACAAACCATACATATATATATATATAACCATGCCGGGAAAGAGGACCGGGTTAAGCATGCATTTCAAAACCATTAACCTGGGTATGTATAGCTTAACCGTCTTTAACCACCCATGGGATATATGATTCTAGTGTAACCCCCTGAACAGGCCCCGATTCGTATAGCCACACAAACTGGAGATACCATAAAAGGAAGGGATTCCCTAGTACCCTTACCTTCTATGATACATATGTACAGTGTACTTAGAGGATTCCTATATACCTCGTAGTATCATATAAGGTCCCTATGACCTACCCATCATGTCGGTAAACATGAGTTTCAAGTGTTCATTCATTGAACTCCCACCTTCATAGTTAGCTATCACATCCCAACATTATTGCCCAATAAAAAACCAATTCCAACCAACCAAACCATTATTATTAACTGAGGCTATACATAGTGGTATCGTCATACCGAATTTAACTTGCAAGTATGGTCTTCAGCTAAACCTTATTGAGATCAAGGGATTTCCATGTACCCATAGATCACACTATCCAATTAACATAGGGGAGTCCCATGTACCCCATAAATGTTTCATTATTTTGATTACTTAGGGGATTTCATTGTACTCGACAAGAATGTTAAACCCAAAATCATTCCATTTTAACCATTCTAAACCATTTAACCATTTATGGTTCCATTACAAAGTTTAAACCATGCATAAGTTCCATTAAAAATGAAATATTATAGTGAAAGCATTGTTATAGGTATTTTATCAAACACATTGGGGGCATAGTATTTACAAAACCAATTCCAATTACCAATAACTGTTCCCGTACAATCCAATTATCAAAACCACCAATAAAGAATTTAAAAACAAAATCAAAACATGGGAAAACCATAACCAATCATTTATAATCAAAACCCCCATATCATATTTGAAAACCCAAAACCATACAATAATCAAACCATGAAAACATTGTATAAAACCATGCCTTTAATTGGAACATACAATAAGGGAAGATAACGTGCCTTAAACCAAGAATATGAGGGTGAGAAATCACCAACTCAAGCGGCAAATTAACCCTTAAGATGAAACCCTAGCTTATATTGCCCAAGAGGTTTAGAAAGGATTTAAGAGTATTTTATAGTGTTAATGAATAGAATAATAGGGAAAATAACATCCCAAGTGAGTTAAAAGTCATGGGGCCTTATTAGGTTAAGTGGGGAAATGCCAAAATTACCCCTACTTAAATTGCATAAAATCCCAATCATAGGGTATGACTAACCCGTACGGCTCATACCCTCCCTGTACGAGTGGTATCCACTAATCATACCCTAGTCCTTCACCCTTGGACCTAAGATTATCTAAGGTACGAATCCCACCAAACCAAGTTGTAACCTAGTATACGAGTAGTACCCATAACGTGTACCCTTGGTAGTATAGAATCTAATGAGGATTGATCAATGCCCACTATACGAGTCCATGGAACGACTTATACCTTGTGAGTCACTCATACTCAGATCCAACTTAAGTTACCAAGCCTAAGATTAAGTGAAGTAACCAGACAACCCATATCCACCGATACGACTCATATTACCCAAGTTGCAACCATTCCAGAAACCAAATCCAACCAACTACCCAACACTGGTCAGCATATGACTAACCCATAGAACTCATATCCTAGTGTACAAGTCATTTCCCCTAGTCGTACCTTGTCCAAATACCAGAAATCTAGGGTGTTACAGTCTCCCCCATTAGGAACATTTGTCCCGGAGTAATGGACAAGGTAGGGTAATCAGAAGAACAATTCATTTGCACTATCAAATATCAATCCAACCTTTAACCACGTTAGAAAACAAGGATGCAAAGATATTAATCTTTCCTTTAAAAAGTTTGAAAATAAAAGCATATTGAAGACCGTATACCTTCTGCATGAATCCCAAGAGTAAACAATAGATGTGGATATTTGGACTTCATGTCTTCTTCCACTTCCCAGGTAGCCTATTCAACCTTATGGTTTTTCCATATAACCTTAACCGAGGCCATATCTTTGGTTCATAACTAAAAAACTTGCTAATTCAATGTCTCAACCGGGACCTCTTCATAAGATGGAGAATCCGAGATACCAAATCCTTTTAAAGAGACAACCAAAGAAGAATCACGAAGACACTTTTTTAACATAGAAATGTGAAATACCGTATGAATGCATCTCAAACCAAAAGGCAACGCTAATTCATAAGCCACATTACCAATCCTCCGGCAAATTGTATAATAACCAATAGAACGAGGATTGAGATTCCCTTTCTTACCAAACCAGATTACTCCCTTCATTAAAGATACCTTTAGGAATAATTTATCCTAACCTCAAACTTCAAGTCTCTATGCCTTAATTTCGTACAGGACTTTTTGTGACTTTGGGCAACCTTAAGCCTATCCCAAATCACCTTTACCTTTTCCATAGTCTAATAAACCAAGTGCAAACCGAAAATATCCACCTCACCAAGCTCGAACAACTAATAGGAGACCTACAACTGTTACCATTAAATGCCTCAAAAAGGGCAATCCCAATACTAGAATGATACCTATTTTTGTAAGAAAACTCTACCAAAGGTAGATTCTCCATGCAACTACAACCATAGTCAATCACACATTCTCAAAGTATATCCTCCAATGTATGAATAGTCCTCTCCACCTGCCCATATATCTGAGAATGGAAAAAAGTCCTCAGACTAATGTTAGTACCAAATCCATTCTAAAAAGACCGCCAGAAATTAGATGAAAATGGCTTACCACGATAAGAGATAATCAAAATAAGTTCACCATGCCTCTTCACAATCTTCTAAAGATACAATATTGCATAGTCCCACATCAAAAAGATAGTACTCACTAGCAAGAAGTGAGCAGACTTTGTCATCCTATCCTCGATGACCTAAATTGAATCAAAATAGTTTCGTGACTGAAGAAGATTGGTAACGAAATCCATGTTGATCGCCTCCCATTTCTATTTGGGCAAATCAATCTCTTGATACAACCCACCTGGCCTCATGTGCTCAACTTTGACTTATTGGAACACCATGTACTTGGCTATGAAATGAGCCACATCCCTTTTCATACCATTCCACCAATATATCTCCTTGAGATCATGATATATTTTTGTTTAATTGGGATAATGAAATAGTGTGATTTATGCATCTCAGCCAAAATCTTTTATCACAAATCATCGATATCAGGAACACACAACCTCCTTTGGTACCGTAAAGTACCATCACCATTGATCTCAAATATCATTAACTTTAGCACACCAACATCGTTATTGATTTTCATTAATACAGGATCTAGCACTTGATTCTCTTTGATTTGTACGCCAAAAGATAAGTGAACCACTTCCTGTACCATTACCCCACAATCCTCAGAGTGTTTGAGATGAACTCTAAGATTGGCCAAGTGGTGAATATCCTTCACTATTCCTGCTTTTCTTTCTCCATATGAGCCAAACTCCCCATGGACAACCTGCCAATATCATCAGCAACCATATTAGCTTTACCTGGGTGATAGTGAAGACTAAAATCATAGTCCTTGAGAAGTTCCAACAATCTCCTTTGCCTAAGATTTAACCCCTTCTGATAGAACACATATTGTAGACTCTTAAGATCAGAAAAGATCACTACATGCACTCCATACAAATAATGCCAGCAAATTTTAAAAGTAAAAACCACCGCCAACAGCTCCAAATCATAAGTAGGATAATTCCTCTTATGCACCTTTTGCTGTCTAGAAGCATAGGCAATTACCTTCCCATGTTGCATCAAAACACAACCAAGTCCTACCTAAGAAGCATAACAATAAATTACAAACCCCTCCATACCTTATGACAAGGTCAAAACTAAAGCTGAAATTAGCCTATCCTTAAGCTTCTTGAAAATCCCTTCACACTCCTCTAACCAAGAAAACTAGACCTTTTTTTAAGTCAACCTAGTCAATGGAGAATTTATCTAAGTAAAGCTTTCAAAAAACTGCCTATAATACCCAACAAAAATCATGAAACTATGAATGTCGGTTGGAGTCATGGTTCTAGGCCATCTCTTAACTAGAACTACCTTTTATAGATCCACCATGATCCCCTTGCTAGAAAAAATAGACCTATAAAAGTCACAACGTTTAACAAAAACACACACTTGGAGAACTTGGCATACAACTATTGTTCCTTTAAGGTTTGCAACTCAAAGATGTCATCAATAAACACAATGATAAAAAGATCTAACAACTACCTAAAAACCCTATTTATCAAATTCATAAATGTAGTCGAGGAAATAGTCAAGTCAAATGACATCACCAAGAATTCAAAGTATCCATACCTAGTATGAAAAGATGTCTTCGGGATATCATCCTTCCTAATCTTAATCTGATGATACTCACATCGAATATCTAACTTAGAAGAGAGCTTGGCACCTTGCAACTGATCAAATAAGTCATCTATCCTTTAAAGAGGATACTTCTTCTAGACCCTCACCTTATTCAATTGTTATAGTTAATGCACATCTTAAGGGAACCGTCCTTCTTGCACATGAACAACACTAGTGCACCCAATGAGGATACACTAGGAGAAATAAATACCTTATCTAGAAGATCCTTAAGGCTACTTGCGTTCCCTCAACGTAGCCAGAGCCACTCTATAAGAAGGAGGAGATTTTAGACGAGTGTACGGAACCAAATCATTACCAAACATGATTTCCCTTTCTGGAGGAACACCAGGAAAATCATCCAAAAAGACCTAAGGAAATTCATGTACCACTAAAACTGAATTTAAGGAAAGACCCTCCAAGTTAGAATCTTTAACCCGGACCAAGTGACAAAGACACCCTTTAATGATTAATCTGTGCTCTAAGATAAGAAATAATCCTCCCTCTAGGATCTAGGGAACTACCCTCCCACTCTACAACTGGTTGACCAAGGAACCTAAAGACAACCATACGAGTCTGATAATCCAAGGACATGTAACAAGAGTGTAATTAATCCATCCTTAGAATAACATCAAAATCCACCATATCTAGTTCAAATAGATCTACCAAGGTTTTCCTACCACTAATAGATACCACACACCCTCTATAGACTCTTTTAGCAATAACCAAGTCACCTACAAAGGTAAAAATAAAAATAGTATCCAAAATAATCTCAAGATCTAAACCAAAATGTATGGCCACATATGGGGTCACATAAGAAAGAAGGACCCTAGATCGAGCAGATAATACATATCATGAGAAAAGAATTGTAATGTAACAGTAACAACATTAGGTGATGCCTCAAATTCCTTTCTAGATGCAAGAGCATAGAACCTATTCACACTAGCACTAGTACCAAAAGTAAGAGAAGATATAGAAGCCACACCACTAGGTACAAGAGTAGAAGATGAAGAAATCGGAGCTTTGATCTCTCCCAATCACCCTTAACAACTGGATAATTCCTGAGCAAATGTTCTTGCTGGCCATATTTAAAACACTTGTCCCTCCCTTTATTGTAATATCCTTGATGAATACGACCATAGAACCAACAAGGATGGCGTGAAGAAGTCGATTATGCCCCACTCATCTATAATTATGCACCTTGTGCCTAGAAATTATCTCCACCTTGATGATGTCTATCACCCAACTATTTTAGGTAAGGAGCTCTAGCATTAGATAAGGAACCAAAACTCCTCCACTTTTTCTTCATCCATTTTCTGCCATCTCGTCCACCCTATTTACTTTTTACATCCTCTACCTATTTCATCTGAAGAACTAACCTCAAAATATCCATATCCTTAATCAAAAAAGTCGTCTTGCTTTCAAGAATCAAATCTTAAGATAGCCCAAAAGTAAAATTTCTCATTCTCGCTCTAATATTAGCAGCCAAATCTAGAGCATACCTTGACATCATATGGAACTTAAATGTATATTCCTTCACAAATATATTTCTCTGCTTAAGATTCATAAACTTCTCCATCTTTGCTTCCCTCGGCTCATAAGGAAATAGGCGATCCAGAAAAGCTTTAGAAAAAGTATCTTATAAGGATAACTACTCAACATCACCTCTATCCTAATACCACTCCTCATACCATTGGTACACAATATCCTTGATATGATAAGATGCAAAGTTTACACCTTCCACATTTGTGTCCTGCATCACCCTGAAAATTTTTACAATTTTATCCAAGAAAGCCTAAGGATCCTTCTCCACCTTACTCCAGTAAAACTAGGAGGGTTCATCTTCATAAACTGGAAAACCCAAATGGCCTCAACAGATACAAAACCAGAAAAATCCCTCTCAGCTTGAGCAATAACCAACTGAGTAATAATGTGAATAGATTGGCGAGATTCTGCTTTAGTCACCTCACTTTGAGGAGGACTAGTAGCAATCGGTGGAACTCTAGAAATATCAGGGATAGGACTCTATCAAGTACGAACTCCAGGTGTAGGGAACACCCCATCAATATCATCTCCTGATGGGACAAAAGAATTTCCTTGTGTGCCAGATCGTCGAGGCATGATATGAAAAATGAACAAACAAGGATTAGAGGAAATTCTAAGACTTAGACTCCAGGCTTGAAAATAGAATACAAAGAATGTAAAACATTCCTAGATGCCCTATAGCCTCTCTCTGATTGTGGCATAATACAAACCCCTAAAGCTTCTCTACTAGACATGGCTTTGTAGACTCTCAGTTGACCATAAACCTAAAGCTCTGATTCTAACTTGACATGACCCAAACCAGGGCCTTGCCGTGATGGACATCCAAAGTACAACCAAGACTAGAGATCACCCCTATTACCTAACTCAACTAACCTACGTATACCATGAGTTGGATGAATTCCAAATATATAACAAGATAGAGTTACTACATAATTCAAGACTCTAGGATAGGTCTATATCTGTGACCATCTAAATAAGTCCAACTGCCCGATACCCAACTGATAACTAATACCAACCAAACCATATTCCAAACCATAACTATATAAGTTCTATAATTAGTATATATAATCCCAAAATAAAAAAGAATAGAATAGTAAAATATTTAGTCCTATGGTATCAGCTCCAATACCAATGCCAACACTATGGCTGATATCAATATCAATCCCACCCATACTAATCCATAGTAGTTCGACAAAAGCCTCTAACCAAAAGATAACTAATATAAAGTTGGGGCATGCCCCTAACCGTAGCCAAAATAAATATCCATAAATAAACCAAAGAATGAAATAACAACCATGAACTAAAGCCTTTCAGAAAGATAAAAGATACTACTTTACTGAAAAAGTTAATCTTAAAGTTTGATCACTAAGCAGAAGAAGTAGAACTGCTGGTTACTACATCGCGTGGTGATACTACCGCCCAAAGATGGGTTAGTGGGTGAACGCTAGCATGAAATTAGGATAAGTATAAAATTATTCCATCCATTAAAACTAAATAAACTGACCATATGCATACAAACCATACATATATATATATAACCATATCGGGAAAGAGAACCGGGTTAAGCATGTATTTGCACACCATTAACTTGGGTATGTATAGCTTAACCATCCTTAACCACCCATGGGCTATATGGGTCCAGTGTAACTTCTTGAATGGGACTCGATGTGTGTAATTTCACAAACCTAAGATACCATAAGAGTAAAGTATTCCAAAATACCCTAACCCTGTATGATACATATGTATAGTGTACTTAGAGGATTTCTTTGTACCTCATAGTATCATATAAAGTTGCCATGACCTACCTATCATGATGAAAAATATGAGTTTCAAGTGTTAATTCATTGAACTCCTACCTTTACGCTTAGCAATTACACCTCACCACTATTTCCCAAGTAAAAACAATTTCAAACTAAGAAAACCATTATTATTAACTGAGGCTATTCATAGTGGTATCTTTATACCAACAATAACTTGCAAGTATTGTCCTTAGCCAAACCTTTTTTAGATCAAGGGATTCTCATGTACCAATAGATCACATTATCTAATTAACTTGAGGGAGTCCCATATACCCCACAAGTGTTCCATTATTATAATTACTTAGGGGAATCATTGTACCCCCACAATATTGATGGTTAAACCTAAAACCATCCTATTTTTACAATTTCAAAACATTTAACCATTTAGGGTTCCATTACAAAGTTTAAACCATGCATAAGTTCCATTCAAAATCAAATATTATAGCTAAAGCATGGTTATAGGTATTTTCTCAAACACATTAGGAGCATAGTATTTACAAAACCGATTCCTATTACTAATAACCACTCCCATATAATCCAATTATCAAAACCATCAATAAAGTATGTAAAAACATAATCAAAACATGGGGAAAACCATAACCAAGCATTTATAACAAAAACCCACAAATCATATTTGAAAACCCAAAACTATACAATAATCAAACCATGAAAACATTGTATAAAACCATGCCTTTAGTTGGAACTAAAAATGAGGGAAGAGAACATGCCTTAGACCAAATTATCCCTTAATATAAAACCCTATATTCCTCTTCCTAAGATCTTTAGAGAGGGTTTAAGAGTATTTCCTAAGTGTTTATGAATAGAATAATAGGGAAAATAACCTCCCAAATAAGTTAAAAATTATGGGACCTTATTAGGTTAAGTGGGGAAATGTCTAGATTACCCTACATAAACTGTATAAAATTCCCATCATGGGGTATGCCTGACCCATACGGCTCATACCCTCCATGTACGAGTGGTACACACAAAATGTAACCTAAGCCTCCCTGCTTAGACCCAACACTATCAAAGATACGACTCCCACCAAACCAAGTCATACCCTAGTATATGACTAGTAACCATAAATCGTACCTCCGACAATATTGAATCTAAAGAGGATTGAACATTACCCACCATAAGAGTCCATGGTACAACTCATACCCTGGCTTATGAATCTTGGTGATCCACTCATACTCATATCCAACTTAAGTTACCATGCCAAAGATTAAGTGAAGTAACCATACAACCCGTATTCTCAGATATGACTCATACCACCATAGTTGTATCTATTCTAGAAACCAAATTAAACCTGCCAAACAACATTGGTCAGTATACGACTAACCCATGCCACTCGTATTCTAGTGTATAAGTCATTTCCCTTAGTTGTACCATATCTAAAGACCAAAAATCTATGAAATTTTCTAAGTCCATAAACCCAGTACATTTCACCTTTAGAGATAATATTTCACTCAGATACAATAATTGGCCTATAGAGATGATATTCCTCATAGTTATGATATATGACCTATAGATACAAGATGCCATATAGATGTGATATACCTCTAATATTTGGCGTATTTATACATCCAAGTGCTAATATTTACCCATATGTATAATTTTTCTATGAGATAAAACTTGTAAATTATATTTAGTTTCAGCTAAAATCATATTCTCAATGCTTGTGAACATGATTAGTGTTATAAGACTTGATTAGGGTAAAATTGTACATGATTTGATGCATTAATAGAAAACTGTTGGATCAGGGAAGCATTTTGAATGACTTGCTGAACACAGAGAAACTGGAAAAAGGTTCAAAAAGCATAAAATAAAGTGAAGAATTAAGAAAATGTAAAAGGAGGGGAAAGGTAAGAAAATGACAAGCCTCTGTATTATGGACCATGACCTCCGGTTTAAGCTCCATTGAGTGGTAAAGAGTAATTTTTGTGAAGTTATGCCCCACTATAAAAGGAATACTTAAATACAATATGAAACATCTTGTCATACAATAGTGAAGGCAAAAATAATTACAAGTTTTTTATTAGGGATCTTCCATTTCTCATTCTTTGAACATTGAATTCAGTACGATTGAGTTATTTCTTTGATATTGATTCCAAACATGAGTATCTAAAATCCTTTGTTCGGGGGTTAAGGCAAGAATATGATTATATTTCAATATTTTTAAGTGGTTAAAATTGAGTTATCATATGAGTTATTCTTATTCTCGTGTTTCTACTATTTTAATGAATGACCACCATTCGAATACATCTATAATCCCTTTGTGAACCCCAATGGAGAATCATTGGGATGGATCAAAGTGTTTAAGGAGCAAGTTCATATTCTTCTACATAAAGAAAGATGTCAAGTAGAGACTAGGATAGGAATATACCTAGGAGCCTTGATTGGTTAAGATGAAGTATTATTGCATCCCCTCTCAATGATGTAATTGCAATGTCCCTTTAGGTAAGATTAGAGAACCAGAAGACTATGATCATAATCTAAGACCTGTGAATCTATATCCCGATAATCAACATGACCACAAAAAGGATAGATATTTATAGGATTGTTAAGAATGCATAAACCTTTGAATTCTCTCTCGTATTATTTACAATCTTGCATACATCGTGATTATTACACATTCTTATATAATTAGTTGTTAATTTATTCATTATATTGTTTAACCCATTTGAAACTCTAAAACACTTGAATATATTATTTTTGAAAGCAAAGTTAAGTAAATTCATAAGAAAGTAGTCCTCATGGGTACGATATCCAACTTTTTGAGTCACTATACTACTTGTACGACCACGTGCACTTGCGTGTGCGATAGATCACAATAAGCTTTTGGCACCTTTTTCATGGACTCAAATAATTTGCAATTTTATGAACTTTTGTTTTTTATAATAAATTAAGTGTTAACAACTAGATCTTTGGGGCAGACTTCTACTGGAAAAGTGACATATCAGACTAGCAAGAGCAAAAGAATTCGTTGAGCCTTATCAAAACATGAATATAATTTTATCAAAGGAAAAAAGTATAAACACTTCACACCTAATTTAGCAAATTCTAATGGCTGATCATTAGAATCTTGTTGTTCCTATTATCCCAATTTCTTCATCTCTGATGGCTCTAGCTGCTCCTTTTAGAGAATAATATAGACCTATTTGTGAAGTGGCAATCCTACTTACAAAAAATGCTACTAATTATATCCGCAGGACAAAGATAGGTGGTTAGTTTGAATTAAAGCAGAATATGGTGTAACTCTTTCACACAAGTGGGCAGATCATAGGTTTATCTCATGAGGACTCACAATAGTACATACATAACTTTCTTGAGATCAGTGATACCTACATTCCTGTTAGATTTTTACTGATTATGTCAGATTGACTCTTTTTACCTTTTCTTTGCTAGGGGAAACATAGAGGTAGTTATATATTGAACCACCAAACTCCATCACTTCTTAGGATGATCTGGCTTAGAAATTCCTTTTTTCATTCTTTTTATCTGTAAAGAAAGCATGTTTGAGAAGTGACATTTTGAGTTTTAGGTAGAAAGATGGAGAGAACTTTACCAAGTATGTGAAAGATTTAGGGATATGCTTAAAAATTTCCCTCAGCATCATCAAAGTAATGATATATTGGTCTACACTTTTATTGAGGGTCTTGATCTAAACATTAAAAAACTTCTGGATTTAGTATCTGGTGGGTAGGATCTAGAGAAGACATGATGAATTATACACACTGCTGAATTAGATTTCACAGGGGAATCCTGAGTGGCATGCTGATGCAAGGAGTGCTCCAAAAAAGGTTCCAGGTGTGTTGGAGGTTTATCAGCTTATGACTAAATAAACGGAGATTTTTGCATTATAGAATCACTTACACAGCTAGATTATATGAATCTGGGAGTCACACAGTCCATACCAACAGCAGAAAATGCAGTTCATCATACTCAAATTTGGTATGAGGTTTACAAAAGTAGTGATCATAAAGTTGATGCTTGTGCAGCTAATCTAGAGTGTGTTATATATATGGGAAATGCTAATCGAAAAAAATCATAGAGCTTCGGTAATACTTACAATCCTAACTAGCAGAATCATTGATGTGTGAGCAAAAGCTAACACATTTAATACTTTTTAGCTCAAAATAATTGCAAAGTCTTAAGTAACTTTTATTGTTTATTTTATTTTTTTATTTTTTTAATGTAGATACAAGTGATCGGGGAGGAAACCAAAGAAAATAAGAATAAATCAGCTGAAATCTGGTGCAAATAAGATATACTAAAGTTGACGCCATTTTTGAAGCTCCATCAGACATATGACAGGCTGTCAAAGTTACCATTAAACTTAGACAGAACCTGAGGAATTGAGATAAAATATGATGATGTTTCGAAAGCACCATCAAGCATGGGATGGGCTGTCAAAGTGGCCATCAACCTGAGGCAGATTATGCTGATTTCTAGTGAAGATGTGATGACATTTTTCTTGGGCCATCACATATTTGATACGCCATCAGATTTACCGTTAGAAAAATCAGAAGATAGTAATTCACTGGAGACTTTGACGGCATCTTACACATGTCGTCATACTTATAATGCACCGTCAAGAATGTTGTCACCCAACCCGAAGAAAATATTAAATTTTAATTTTATTTCCTTATTTAGGGTTGACTATTTAAAGACCTGTAGGAGGGTTTTCTAATATTATTATTACACAGGAAGGGAGAGAGCCACACCTGTGTTTTTGGGGAGACAACACATTGATATTTTCTCACTCTAATTTTCTTGGCTTGAAGAAGCAAATCCTTTAAAGAGATTAATATCATTACTTTGGAATTTCCTTTGTGATCTAATCTGCGATTCACTAGTTATTATTCATCTCTGTAAGTTTATCTTTTAAATTATGAATTCAATTATGTGTTTCTTTCATTACATCATAAGTGGCTAAATTCCATTAACCTGGATTATAGGATCTAGGGTTAGGTCATGATAAGTTGTTAAATACTCAAGGTTTAATAGGTGTTAGGATTTCTTAATAATTCTAAGACTATAATTTATATCTGTTGGTTACGAACAATAGGCGTTCCTACTTTGGTTTACTTGAGAAAGAAATCATAAATAGTAGGAAGTGAGTTATTAACAAGGACTTGAAAAGGATTTATTTAATAATCAGTGTTGTAACACGGTTGATTAACCTGAGGTAAAATCTATGTAGTGATAAGTGATTCCCTAAGTCCAAGAGGATTAGGGAATTAGATGCTTGAATAGGTCGAGCGACATTCTAGCATACCATCTATAAAGATAGCTTGTCATCCTAACTACCGTGAGAACCTTGAGTAAACTTTAGTATCTGTTATGTACCTTAAGCCCTAGTGAACATAATACTAGTTATTTCATAAACTCTTGATTACAAACTGAAACCAAGGTGACCAATAATTACTTGTTAAACTCAAAAACCCCATTTATCTTTTCGACCTAGTTGTTTTGAATTTGACTTGTAGCTTTAGGTTCAAACTAGTTTAATCGACACTCATATTGTTTCTCGTGGATTCGACCCTGACTCCAAAGTTGGGTAAATATATTGATGATGATTGCTTACGCCCATTCAAGAGTGTAATTTGAGCATTATAAAAAATGGTGTCGTTTCTGGGGAACAATTTGGCGTATTAACTTAGTTTTGAATTTTAGCTTCAAACTTGTAAATATTTGTTTGTGATTTCCTTTGTTTCTTGTGTTAGGTAGATTTTCTTTATTTTTTGTTTATTTCTTACTATGGCATCATGGAATAAATTGAGTCTAATGGTTGGAAATCTTATCTAGATAATCCATGTCTATATTATGATGGACCCCACTTTTGGGAAGATTTTAGATATGCTCCTCGGAGAGAGATGTGTGCACCATCTCCAACCTACCAGGAGTATAATTGTTCTTTATATGGTGGTCAAGATGGACATTAAAGTAATTTCCCAAATTCTCCCTCCCCCTATTGCGCTAACCTAAGTTCTAGTTCTTTTTATGAGTACAACAGGTCTTATGGTCAAGAAAAGGAAGAATGAAGCACTGGAAAGAGTGATATTGAAGCTATGCTTTAACTAATGTTGGATCATATAGACACAATGAATGATACCATATGTGACATGCGTCAAGACATTAGGGCATTTAACAAGGGAAGAGAAAGGATAGAAAAGATGGATATCGAGGTCATTCATCCAAAACACTTTTCTACATTATGTTTAGATGATATCTTGTCTGTAGAATTATTTAAAATAATGGAAGAGTGTAAAGATGAAGAGCAAGAATCTGATGTTGATGATGAGCTTGATTTTGAGCAACCCTCGGTGATTTCCCAACCAACCGAACCATTCATCAATAAAGATGCCAAGGATGAGGAAATGGAATTAGAGTCAAAGGAAGAAATCAAGTACAATCCTCATGAAGACTCTAGTCCATTTTGGGGTAAAAATACTAATAGGGAAGTTATTCCGAAATTGAGGGTTAGTCCTCATTTGAAATACTTTTCAACATTATGCTTAGTGGATGTGATGAAAGTCAAATCACCCAAGCAAATGATGAATTTTGAAAATAAGGAGAAAGATTGTTACATTTTGGAGTTTATCCTTCCAAAAGGGCATACTACAACCCCAATATTGAAGGCCAAGGAGCTTAAAGATCAATGTCCATTTAGTGGCTGTTTAAGATTCTTACCATTGCCAAATGAGCCCAGAAGAAAGTTTGATGCAAAATTGGGCAAGCAGTTCAAGTCTTCAAAGTGGCGCGATAGAACATTTCTCATCATGCCATCATATTTTCCCAACGCACCTTGAAGATGTATTTATCAAAAGTTGGGCCTACATTTCAAATCCTCCAAGTGGAGATATAAATAATTATCAATAAGTTATCTTGACAAAGTCTGAGTTGTCGTGATAATTGAGTCGCGCCGTGATGTTAAACCAGGTGCTTCTTGGGAGGCAACCCAAGGTATTTTGTTGTTTGTATTAGTATTGTGTGATTTACATCAGATATTCGTACCCATGGTGCCACAGGTATGTTTCTAACTCTCTTGTTTTGGTTTGACTCATTGGAGACATTGCATGATTTTAAGTTGAGGGTAGGGCTACTTGTGGGTGATGATGTCCTCTTGGGGTTTTTGTTTTCGTGCCTCTTTTCCCCGGAGTCTTGTTCCTAGTAGAACCGGAATGTTTAGGCATATTGTTTTTGCTTTGTGATATGTTGTGGTTAACTGGGAGAAAATAAGTATCTACGACAGTTGACATATTTTTTGTTAATTTTTCTTGGAATGGTAACTACCTCTCCAATTGTCTATATGGTAGTTGTGTGAATTGCATTTATTTGTAACCACTGTGCATCTTGTTATGGAATTAGGTTTTAGTTTCTTGATAATCACTGCTAACAATCGCACGAACTGGATGAGTAGTAGTTGGTAATACACTATTGTGCCATTTATGTGTGTGAGATCTTACTCAGTTCCCTTTGTACTGCAGAATCTAGAACTTTACCAGTTCATCTTACCTTAGTTGAAAGATAGGTATTAGGAAACAATCATAGGCCATTTTTACTTTTAGCCACTTTCAGCCTAAATAACTTTCCTATTATGTATGCTAGCACTTGATCCCTGTTTTGAGCCAGAATTGACCATTTCTTTCCATGACACCTATCACCTTCCTGTTTAGATCATGATGAACCTATTTTGACCCTGATCCTCCTTGGACACTGTGCACCTTGACTTAGGTAAACAACCTAAGTTAAGGGTGGCTATCATAGGGGTGCGTGATATAAACTGAGTATGCAGAAAGGTAGAATAAAAGAAAAAAGAATAAGAGAAAAAGAATAAATTAGGTGGAGTGAAAAAGAATAATAAAAGAAAAAGAATGAAAAAGAAAACTCAGCCATCCTGGATAATGGGTGATCAAGAAAAGATAAAAAGAGAAAAAGAGGGAAAAAGGAACAGAAAAGAAAAGAAAAAAAGAGAAAAAAAGGTTAATAAGTGGACCCCACAAGTTAAGGTATTTCCAAGGAGGTTAGTCACTCTAAATTCCATTTAAAATCATACCAGAACTTAGCCTACATTACAAGCTGAGAAAGACCTATAGTGATCCTAACTCACCTATCTGGATACCTTGGTAATGAAGATAAGGGCGAGCATATTGTATTCGGCATACATTGGTTTGAACTTCATTCTGAGAGTGACTATTTTTGTGATGATCCCCATGTTTATACTTTGATTTCTATTGTGAGGGTACACTAGTATGTTGCTAGATGACTTATTTATTTCGGTAGTGTCATATTGATATAAGCATGATTGTTGGTACTTAGTTGATGTCATATCTAGAATCCTTTCTGTTACATTTCTGCTTTTCAATAAGATACACAGTAGTTTAAATTGGTTGACCTTGCAGGTGGTAACTGAGTTCTGAGCTAAAGTAGTTGTTGACTGTTGAATGTTCTTTGTATTCTCTTAGTTAGTTTATTGCTTGAGGACAAGCAATTGTTTTAAGTTGAGGGTGTTGATGTGTGAGCAAAACCTAACAAATTTAATGCTTTTTAGCTCAAAATAATTGCGAAGTCTTAAGAAACTTTTGTTGTTTTTTTGATTAGTTTATTTTTTTAATGCAGATACAAGTGATCGGGGAAGAAACTAAAGAAAATAAGAATAAATCAGCTGAAATCTGGTGCAAATGAACTATAATTAAGTTGACGCCATTTTTGAAGCACCGTCAAACATATGGCAGGCTGTCAAAGTTGTCGTCAAAGTTAAACAGAACTTGAGGAATTGAGATGAAATGTGACGACGTTTTGAAAGCGCCTCAAGCATGGGATGGGATGTCAAAGTAACCATCAACCGGAGGCAGATTATGATGATTTCTAGTGAAGATGTAATGACATTTTTCACCGGCCGTCACATATTTGACACGCCGTCAGATTTGCCATCAAAAAAATCAGAAGATAGTAATTCACTAGAGACTTTGACGGCATCCTGCACACGTCGTCATACTTATGATGCTCCGTCAAGAATGCCATCACCCATCCTGATGAAAATATTAAATTTCAATTTTATTTCCTTATTTGGGGTTGACTATTTAAAGAACTGTAGGAGGGTTTTCTAATATTATTATTCCACAGAAGGGGAGAGAGTCACACTTGAGTTTTGGGGGAGACAATACATTGATATTTTCTCTCTCTAATTTTCTTGGCTTGAAGAAGCAAATCCTTTGAAGAGATTAATATCATTACTTTGGAATTTCCTTTGCGATCTAATCTGCGATTCACTAGTTATTATACATCTCTGTAAGTTTATCTTTCAAATCATGAATTCAATTATGTGTTTCGTTCGTTACATCATGAGTGGATAAATTTCATTAACCTGGATTATGGGATCTAGGGTTATGTCATGATAAGGTGTTATATACTCAAGGTTTAATAGGTGTTAGGATTTCTTGATAATTCTGAGACTATAATTTATGTCTGTCGGTTGCAAACAATAGGCGTACTTTGGTTTACTTGGGAAAGAAATCATAAATAGTAGGAAGTGAGTTATCAACAGGGACTCAGAAAGGCTTCACTTTATAATCAGCGATGTAACAAGGTTTATTAACCTGAGGTAAAATTTATGTAGAGATAAGCAATTCCCTAAGTCCGAGAGGATTAGGGAATTAGATTCTTGAATAGGTTGAGAAACAGTTGAGCATACCATAGATAAAGATAGCTTGTCATCCTAACAACCGTGAGAACCTTGAGTAAACTTTAGTATCTGTCATGTACCGTAATCCCTTGTGAACATAATCCTGATTATTTCATAAACTCATGATTACAAACTGAAACCAAGGTGACCAACAATTACTTGTTAAACTCAAAACCCCCATTTATGTTTTTGTGCAAGTTGTTTGAATTTGACTTGTAGATTTAGATTCAAACTAGTTTAATCATCACTCATATTGTTCCCTATGGATTCAACCCCGACTCCAAAGTTGGGTAAATATATTGACGACGATCGCTTACACCCGTTCAAGAGTGTAATTTGAGTGTTATCAATCATAGTACTTTCTCATGGGGTTGAAATCGAATGCATAATGCAAATCAATACCGTAGGCCAGTAGGTCTGAATCAACAGTAGCATGCCCCAGGGAGTCAATCCACAGCTTAAACAAGTAATATTAAAGAGATACTGAAGTAGATTTTGGCTTCTTAAGCTTAGTTGGTAGAATATGTAAAGAACCAGCAGATGATTAGAAAGAACTTGGAGGTTCAAATGGGTTAGATCATAGGATCACAAAATACCAAACCTCAGGGATGTTTACCTAGTAATACTAAGACAAATCCAAAATAGTAAATCACAAGGCTACTGATGGTTAATGAACAAGGGATGAATAGAAATTTGTAGAAGAAAAAGATGAAAGAAAGAACCCAGGTGTAAATGTGATGACACCTCCATCTTTCCTATAAAAGTTTCAAAAACACCAAGAGAAGGCTTGTTACAAGAATTTTATTGATGTGTTAAAATAGTTTCATATTAACATACCTCTTATTGATGTTTTATAGAGTGTTTTGAAGTATGCAAAGTACATAAATGACCTTCTGGCCAATAAGAACTACTTGAATGAATATGATATCATGGCATTTACTCAGAAGTACACATCATAAATCCAAAACAAGTTGCCCACAAAGCTGAAAGATCCAGAGAGCTTCACCTTTAAGATTACAATCGGGCAATCAATAAGCACTCGAGGTCTATGGGATCTTGGGGTGAGCATAAATCTTATGCCCATATCATTATTCAGAAAGATGGGTCTAGAAAGCCCAAGACCCACCATAGTTATTTAGCACTTAGCTGATCATTTACTTTGCGGACCAGGTAAATTTTTCAAAATATATTGGTTCAAGTAGGGTTACTCATTTTCTTGGTGGACTTCATTATTCTTGATTTTGATGTTGATCCAAAATTCACATTTATTTTAGGATGTCCCTTTTTATCCACCGAGCATTCATTAGTTGATGTAGCTGTAGGAAAGTTGACCAGGTGTGCTCATGCCAAGGTTCTGGTGTTTGATGTGTACAAGGCAATGAAATTGCTAGCAGTATATGAAGAATTGTCAATTATCACAATCTTGGATCATGAGTTTGACTTTCACCTTATTATGTCTAAGGATATTTTGGAGAGAGCATTGGTGGGATATGATCTTTTTTGTGATTTTGAAGCTGTTGAAATGGTTTAGACTCTAGATATAGTAGTCATTATTACAAAAAATACTAAATTTGATCCATTGAATAGATCGATTTATCCCTCTCCTATGACATTTATTGAGAAAGCACCAAAGCTAAAGCTTAAAAATTAACCCTCTCAGCTGAAATATGTTTTCCTTGGTAATGATGATACTTTACCTATGATTTTATCTATAGGTTTATCTAATATGCCGGTGAAAGAGTTGCCGACAGTACTAAAGAGAAGGAAGAAGGCAATCAGATGGCAGTTGTCTGACATTAAAGGAATAAATCATACTTTCGGTATGCATAAAATATTTATGGAGGAGGGATATAAAGAAAGTGTGAAACCTCAGTGAAAACTAAACATGATAATGAAAGTAGTAGTTAGAAAAAAGTCATTAAATGGCTTGATACTGGAATAGTTTATTTTATATTTGATTTTAAATAGGTAAGCTTATGCAATGTGTTCCAAAGAAAGGACGGATGATTTTTGTGACTAATGAGAATAATGAGTTCATTCTAACTCATTCAGTGACTGGGTGAAGGATCTTTATAAATAAGAGGAAGTTGAATGATGCTACGTAGAAGGATCACTATCCCATTTCTTTTATTGATCAAATTCTTGACAGGTTGGCGAGATAAGAATATTACTATTTTTTGGACATATATTTAGTCTATAATAAGATAGCCATAGTTCCAGAGAGTAGGAGAATATCACTTTCACCTATCATTGTGGCCCTTATGCACTCATATGTATGCCCATTTGTCTTTGCAATGCACCAATGACTTTCCATAGATGCATAATGGCTATAATCTACCATATGGTGGAGAATTTTTTTGAGGTATTTATGGACTATTTTTCTATTTTTGGTAATTCATTTGATGTGTTCAAAGTTAGAAAGGGTCTTAGCTCATTATGAAAATAATAGCCCCACATTAAACTAGAGAAGTACAGGTCACGAAAGGTATCATCCTTGGTCATAAGGTGTCACATAGAGGACTTGAGGTAGATAGAGATAAAGTGGAGATTGTTTAAAAGATAATATATTCGGTGTTAGTAAAAGGTGTGAGAAGCTTTCTCAGGCATATGGGGTTTTACAAACACTTTATCAAAGATTTCTCAAAGACAGAAAGTCTAATGTGAAAGATACTGGATGAAGAGATAAAGTTTGACTTTAGGGCTGAGTATTAGAAATCATTTTAGAATATGAAAAGAAAATTGATAGAAGAACCTATTCTGATTAATCCTTATTGGACATTTCTATTCAAGATAATGTGTGATGCAAGTGATGTAGATGTTGGAGCAGTTTCGGGAAGCGCAAAGATAAGGAACTCTATCTACAATATAGTTAAAACTTTACATACATCTAGGTCAATAATACAGTCATAGAGACAGAGATGATGGCACTCATCTATGCATTTGATAAATTTAGAGCATACTTGGTGGGCAAGAAGGTGATTGTTCATACGAATCATGTTGCCATTTGTTAGTTATTCAACAAGAAATATGCAAAGCTGAGGCTAATTAGGTAGATTCTTTTTCTCTATGAGTATAATTTAGAGGTTCGTGATAGTCTGGGAACTGAAAATTAAGTGGTTGATAGTTTATTAAGGTTTAAGAGTCATGCTCATGTTACTGATAATACACTATGTATTCGAGAGGAGTTTCCAGAATAGTTGTTGATGGCGTTAGATATAGTAGAGGTTCCTTGGTATGTAAATATAGTGAATTTACTTATTAGTGGTAAGTATCATTCAGATGCCACAAGTCAAAAAAAGAATTTGTGCTATGATTCTCGCTCATACATGTGGGATGAGCCTTATCTATTCAAAAAAGGCATAAATACAATTGTGAGATGATGTATTTTAGAAGTTGAATCCAAATAGGTTCTAGAAAGTTACCATGCATCACATGATAGAGGTCATCATGGAGGTGAATGAATAATAAAAAATGTATTACTGTCTTGTTTATTTTTGCGTACATGGTTCAGAGATGCTATAGCTTACGTGAGAGAATGTGATCAATGCCAGAGAATGGGCACTATCTAGAGGCACCATGAAATGCCCCTGGAAAATATTCATAAAGTTGATATTTTTAATGTGTGGAAGATTAATTTTATGGTCCAGTTTCCACCATCAAAAGGTAATCTGTATATTTTGGTGGAAGTAGATTATGTGTCCAAGTGGGTAGTAGCTACAGCACTCCTCACTAATGATGCTAGGGTTGTGATGAAATTTGTCAAGAAGAATATATCTTCTCATATTGGAACACGTAGAGAAATCATTAGTAATGTAGGAGCACATTTTGTGAATCATTGGTTCAAGAACTTGTGGGCAAAGTATAGAGTCAGAAATAAAGTGGCCACAATGTATCATACATAGAAAAGTGTCTAAGTGGAAGTATCTAATAGAGAGATCACGTGGATTCTACGAAAGACTGTTAATGGTTAGCATAAGGATTGGTCGGTTAAGCTAGATGATGCACTATAGGCACATATGACACCCTATAAAATGCCCATTGGGACCTCTCCTTATAATTTGGTATATGAAAAAGTGTGTCACGTGCCCATAGATCTTGAGCATCAGGATTAATTGGGTGGTGACGAAATATAATATTGATTCTAAGATGTCAAGAGATAAGGGGATGCTATAATTGAGTAAACTCAATGCATTTCATTTACATGCGTATGAAAATGCAAAATTGTATAAAAAGAACACCAAAAGATGGCATGATAAGAAAATTATAACTCGACTCCTTGAGCCAGGTTAGCAAGTATTGCAATTCAATTCGAGGATGAAGTTATTTCCAGGTAAATTGAGGTCCAAGTGGTCTAGACCCTTTAAAATTATGAAAATGACTCCTAAAGAGGCTATTGATCTTTGGCGTGAGGACAAAAGTACTACATTCATGGTAAATGGACAGAGAGTTAGCATTATCGGGAGGATCATATGTATAGGAACAAGAAGTCTATTTCCTTTAAAGATAAATAAAACTAAGCTTGGCTGGGCCACGACATTAGATAAGGCATTGTATGGGAGGCAACCCACAAAAGTAATGTAACAATGTAGTTTATTTTCTATTTAATTGAAAAATAATAAAAGAGAGAAAATAAATTAAAAATATAAAAAGATGTGTCGATCCATGACCAAAACTAAGGCGTTAGGTGGGAGACAACCCATCTTTTCTTATGCGTTTGTTATTTTTGTGGATATTGTGGAAATGACAAACTCCAAGGCTTGGGGAAGGACAACAAGTGACTAAATTTTGTGTTGCAAGGCTATCAGGTACGTAAAAGATGTATTAAGTTATTTTAAGGGAAATCAAGAAAAAAGGGGACAAAATTCCCCCAAAGGCAAAAAATAGTGGCCCTTCGCGATAAACCCGCATCATGGACCTTGGCCTCCATGATATGGTTCATATCGTGGTAATCAAAAGATTTGCAGAGTCTAATTTTAGTAATCCTGCATAATAGCCCTGCGCCACAGAGCCTATCATGGAGACTAAGCTTCGCGATATAGAGGCAGTTTATTTTTGGGTTCCTATTCTAAAAGGTCGGGTTTTACCAAGCCCACCCCTTATAACCCAAATTCCCTTCTTTACCTCATCCCCCTCCTAATTTCAACTTAACTTTCCACCCTTTCAATTTTAATCAAATCTCCAAATCCCCAAAGCGTGTCATAATGATGAATTTCATTCCCCATCTTCTCCGCATTATCACCTTAGGTAAGTGTGTAAAAATTTACTTTATTTTTACTCATATATAGTAGTTAAAACCTACAATTTAAATGAATTAATGATATTGCTAGTATCTTGATGAGTTGATTAATGGGTGCATAGTTATTTAACTCTAAATTGTTTTAGGATTGTGTCCCCTAAGATTTGACATTGATTTGCACACGACTACACTTTGGTTCTTTGTCCTTCAGATTGTGATTTTGTATTTTGATTATGTGTGTGTAAGTTGAGTTATGATATTGTAGTGATTCCCATTTAATTTTTTTAATTGAAATTTGGGTATGGTGATTGTATAGATGTCTACTGCTTATGTGAGTTATGAGTTAAAATTCTTTGTGCATAAAGTTATGGGTAATTAGTTTAATCACTGTAATATAAAACTATATGTACGTTACTCAATTCACATTCATTTGACTATGAAACTTATATATACTTGGAATTCTAAGTTGAACCTTTATTTGTTGAGTAAAATGAATTAGATCATTATGAATAGTTGTATTTGCCTACTAGAACTAAAATTGTTCATGGGGCCTATGTGTAGATTAGGGTAACTTGGTAGTTAGGTGATGTTCTACCAAAGCATTCAACTGGTGTGAGGTGAAAAAGAAAGTCTAAGGTGGAGATTATCTTATATTCACACCTAATGTGTGGGGTGGCCCTCAATCATCAGACACTTGATATTTGCTAAGCTAACCTTATACCAAGACATGTTGTCTGAAGATTTTGCAATGGTGCATAAGAGTATAGACTGTCGCTGGCATCTGTGAATAATACAACTTTAAATTCTTAAGTTGAGATAAGCCTCAGTAGGTAGCTATGGTATGTTTGTAAAGTTTAGTATTCCTGAGCAGTTGAGTGTGATGTCCATATGCACACATGTAAATCTACCCTATCTATGAGTTGTCTTACACATGTTCCTTATCTGAGATTACAATGCTACTATCATTAAGTGATGAAATTAAAAGAAGGTGTTAATTTCATAATGTTGTGTGGATAGAATCATATGGATGTCAAATGTGGTGTATGCTTGAAGTCTAAGTAAGGAAACACACAAATAGGTTATTGTGGTTGCTTAGGTTCTGTAAACATTTAATATTAGTGAGAAACAAAAGGAATTCTAAGTACCTTACTCTCATATCCAATGCATCTATGCTAGCAACTAAGTATGAGGTGGGATTAAAACCCTTCAACACTTAGTGTTTGCTTGATAAAAGGGATTCCCTACTTAACTTGTTTGATGTACCGTATTGAATGGCATATAGTATGGAAAAAAAAAATGAAAGGATATTGCTTGGCCATCTGAGCCATCCAAAAAGAGAAAAAGCCAATTAGTCGGGTACCAAGAGCTCCTACTATCCCATATAGGCAAACACATAGATATAGGACCAGATGGGTAGAGAAAGATGGAAAGAAATGGTACTAGAATCACAATGAGACAAAGTATGCCCCAAATGAGTTCATAAATCGGGTAACCTTAATAAGAGAATAACCCAACATAGCAAGAAGTCTGGGGGCAGCTGCACATGAATTTCCTATTTGAGCAAACCTCGAAGTGTAACTTGTACCTCATCTAAGAATTTTATGACAACTGGGACCCCAAGGATCCTGATTATAAATTGAAAGTACATGGACAAGTAGTAACTTTCTCACCCCTTGATTTGAATAAAATTCTAGGCATCCAGAGCAGATGCAGTCCCTTCGACGAAGCTGAACATTACCCTGTCATACGCAAACATAAGACATCTATTATACAAAAATAGGTCTACATCTAGAAAGGTTCATCACAGAGAGAGTGGCCTTCACTCGACATTCTTATATGCTCAAATGAATAGGGAGGCACGCATATGGTTAAAGATTATCTATCATTATATCATTCAGGGAAAGCAAATGATAGAAATTACTCCTGACGATATTTTCTTAGTTTATCCATTAATTAAGGATGATATTGATATTAAATGGGTGTTGTTATCTTGTCCGTGATGAAGAAGGTGCACTACCACCAGGGGCACAGATATGGTTTTAGTAGGTTGTTTACCAAGTTTCTGAGGGGTCATAGTATTTAGGAGGAGGAGGTAGATTACAAGCCAATCCTCAACATGTGCCCTATAGATTCAACCAGGAGTAATGAACTACATATGACTTATGGACCAGTGCTTACAATACAAATGCATCATGCTTGAAATAATAAGATTACCACCCATATGTATAGGCTACAAATTCTCTAGATTAGAGTAGGGGGTAGATCAGTTATGAGTGAGAAGATTCATGCTTTATATCTAGATTACCCTCTCAATCACTATGCCCGAACTTTGCTGAGGATAGGCTAAAATTTGGTAGAGCCTATAGATGATGATGTGCCCGTTGATGAGGAACTCAGGATATGAAATTCTAATATTGAGTTAGAAAGTTAGGATGTTGTAGACCAAGACTTGGTAGATGGGGCCTTTAGTCTATATATTCACGATGACATGTATGAGGCATGATTGACCAGGGTGTTTTAAATCACCTCATAACTCTATTTTGTCTTATATTTTCAAGCAGTAGGGATAGTGCTATATTTTAAGTGTATCGTGGGGGCGAATTCTACTGTACTCTATTCTGTGATCTATTTGTGATTGTATGTAACTCTTTCAGATATTCGTTTTGTTTATTTTTTGGTGGTATGATACATTCTGTTAAATTGGGTCTGCAATAGCTAGTAACTATTTGATTTTCAAAATTGGTAAGTAGTAGTTATTCCTTTACTTTATTATTCTATTTCCAAATTTTAGTTTCTTAGCTAAGTTTTATGTGATTCTAGGATTAAATTTATTTAGTTTGACCTTAAGGTGATTTTAATAATATTTCATAAGTAGGTTCCTTCCTCACTGATGGATGGATGATGACCATATTAAGGGGAATTAGACTTACAAATAAATAAGTAAGAAGAACCATATCATTATTCTAGTGCAACGTACCTTTTGTTAGTACATATAGCTGCATGACATGGGAAAAACATGATTTATACATAAGTATGTCAAAGTAAAAATAGGGATAATAGTTCTGAGACACCTAATCTCAATTGTTTAACTCTTGGTTTGTTGGCTTAATTTTGAATTTGTGCAATTATTAAGACAGGATTCTATAGGTATCTTACTTCAATCTGGCATGCACCAAATGCGAGTGAGATTATCTAGTTATTCCATATGCTTAGTGATGTCTAGAACTAGCCTAGTGTGTTTACAAAGTGAAACAAAGGGTGTTGTATTTAGGAAATAATGTAGGCATTTCTTTAATAGCCATATTTTAGACCTCTTTTACATACCCTTGCAACTATCCCTAGTGATCCTTGTTGAGCCTATAGCCAATTTTCTTATGCAACTTCACGTGTATCCTGTACCCCTTCTTTTTTTACATTAATTTAATCCAAATCTCTTACGTTCTTTAGTGGAAAAAATTAGTTGAGTAATGAGCCGAAAGACAAATACGAAAAGAGTTATAGTGAAATCTCAAAAATATATCTTTTCGTGTATGAATTGAGATGCAATAAGGTCAGCATTTAGGTGATGAAAAGAATAAAAATATTCAAGAAAAATAATTAATATGTTAAAAGAGTAGACTCTCTTCTACAATGTATGCAAAGATAGCTTAAATAATTTGGGTCCAAGACACAAGAAAAGGGGAAGATTACTGAGGTAAAGAATTGGTTGTTAATTGATTACTTTTAACACTCATTGAAGTATTAACGTGCTTAGGGATACTAGACATTATTTTTCCAAATATTTCCTGCCCGTCCCTTATCTTACATTACATAGTTTAACGACCTATATGATCCTTAATCCTAACATTTGACTATTAGTGACGTAATACACTCAGGGAAAGAATATGGTTCAACATATATCATGTGTAAATTCTTTGTGAGAGAGAGCAAAATTGGTTCTCTATGTACTTATTCTTATAATAGATTTCATGATTGTGAGTGAATATGGGTTATTTTCCTATTGTGAGGGTGTACGTGGAGGATAGTTAGGTGACTTGTAGAACTGCTTGGTTAAATAATATGCATAAGTTTACCAACAGGTTAGAATCTACATTTGAGGCAAAGGAGTAATCCGGTGTTTTCATAGGCGAATTTACATGCTTAACATGGAAATTAAGAAGTCATGTGTAGCTTATCTATGCCCAACAAAATTGTCTTATTCAAACTATAGTGTGTAGCCTAGTTGTGTTATAATGGTTTTCTAGGATTATTGGAGGACGAACAAGAATCTAAGAGTGGGGTGTTTATCCTGGGTATATTTATGCATCCAAGTGCCATTATTTACCCATATCTGTAATTGTTCGACGAGCTAAAACTTATAAATTATATTATTTTGAGATAAAATTGTATTCTCAGTGCTAATGGACATGATTATTGTTGAAGGGCTTGATTAGGGTGAAATTGAACGTGATTTATTGAATTAACAAAAAGTTATTTGATCATTGCAGCATTTGGAGTGACATGTTGAAAACGAAGACTCTAGAATAACGTTAGGAAAGCATGGAATGATGTGGGGAAGTAAGAAAATGTACAAGGAGCAAAACGAAAAGAAAATAACAAGCCTCCATGCCACGGACCTTAGCCTCCGTGCTAGGCTCCGTGGCATGTTGATAAAGTAAAAATATAATGTCAAATTCCAGTGAGAGTCCATGATAGACCCACACTGCAGACCCTAGTATATCAAACACCTAGACTTTGAGCCATTGACAAACAACAAATTTTGGTGTCTCTAAGTTGGGTACGACTTGAAGCATAAGACGTACCCTTGGTCACAATTTGTACCCTTATCCCATTTCTATTTTGTGTATTGAGCAGTATGTTAAGCTACCATACTATCTCCTATATGAAAATTCCATCCCTTGGTCATAACCATACATACTAGTCTTATACTACAAGGTCGTATGGAGTGAAAACCTAGCCTAGAGGGGACTCTTTTTACTATGGGTGAAGCTCACAATTAGAGGGAGAGACCTACCCTTTGGTTATGAATAAATGGTTCCCTGTTGTACCCACAATAGTGTTGTTGACCTAGGAGAATTCTAGGGTACGAGTTAAGGTACCACTTATAACCTAGGTCATGATAGTCATAGGAACTGTGAGGGGGAATCGTACCCCTGCACGAGTGGACTTTCCATTTTTTAAATAAGGACTTTTTAGTCATTTACCTTTCCCTAAAACCTAAGTCCTCTAACTATATAAGGCATGGTAGCCTCCTAAGACTTTATTTATAAGACTAAAATACTCCTAAGGACTCTAAAGACTTCTTGAAGCAAGATTGGAGGCTAGGGTTTGGAGGTGTTCATCTAGTTTCAAGGAAGAGTCAACATTGTTGGTGTGTCACATTTTTTAAGAGATGTATCTTTTCCCCTCTTTAAATATGTCTAAGCCCATTTATTTTAAACTTGTATTAGTAAGTGTAAATGGTGGTTTTTAATCAAATAAAAAGGGTTTTGTTACCTAACAATGAATAATGATGATTCTTCCTTATATTATGTTGATACATATTATTGATGGTACATTGTATGCTTGGGTGCTTGTTATATTAACATTATGGTCTTGAGTAACCCTAATCTTTATGATACCTACCATGAAAATAGCCTTGGTGAAGGTACACACATAATGTATTTGTTACCTAAGAATGAATAATGATAATTCTATCTTTTATTTGTGAGGATACATATTACTAATGGAAGAATGTATACGTGGGTTCTTGTTATATATTGTTTAACATAAGGGTCTTAAATAACCATAATCTTGATTCTACCTACCATGAAAATAGCCTTGTTGAAGGTACACACATAAGGTATTTGTGAAAATATCAAAGTAAGTTGTCTAGTAATATGACATTGGTGTATTAAGCTAGAGCAATAACCTAATGAGTATAAATGATTTATTATGATGTTCTTAAAGGTATTGTAATCCATGTAAGTTGTAATTATAACCTTTTTAAAACACTAACCAATAAGAGGTTGAATTACATCAATATGAAATATGAACTTGAATGGTGTATTGAACTAGAGTGTGGTATAAGAATTCTAGTGAAATGTCAATGTCTTGTGAGGGTCTTATGACCATAAAATGAATTTTGTGATTATATTAATAAAGGTATTGGCCTATTAAAATGGTTAAGAAATGAAGGCTCCCATAAGGACCATGTGGTCATGAATAATGTTAAATTAGTTAAAATGGATAAAGTCCTTAAAATATTATATTGAATGGATGATGATGCATGTCCATAGGATAATGTCAAAAATGTCAACTAATGATGGTTGTGATGGCTTAAGGTCAAAGTCTCTTGCCTTATAAATGGCTTGAGGTCAAAGTCCCTTACATTATGAAGAGTCTTGGAGGTTAAAGTCCCTTACTTAGAAAGATCTTCATAGGTTAGAGAACCTCACCAAATAGAACAGCTTGTGGATAAAGTCCAAGTATGGAATGTGGTAGGATTCCCTTGCCTAATATGGGAGCATGAGGTCAAAGTCCCATTCCTATTTGAATATGTGGACATATGATTGAGGTCCCGTATCAAATTGGATGTATATATGGCTAGAGCCATTTTGTTTGAATGAATATGTATATGATTAAGGTCCCTAATTAATGAACAAGTAGGCATGGTTGAAGTCCTTTGTCTACGTGCATGTGATTATGGTTAAAGACCTACGCATTATGTGAAATGTTGAATCTATAAGTGTAGAGGGTTGGAGTCCCATGTTTCATGTCTAATAAATGAATGTTTGAGAATGTTGAGGAGCCTGGATATCTTGATTGGCAGGTAATATATCTATATGTATGGTTAAATGTATGTACGTGACACAATGTGTATATTTATTTGTTGTCGTTTGATGATGTAATTTATCACTTATCCTTTAGTTATATGCTAGCATTCCAACCATTAAATGACTCTGATGCTATGTCCCCACGCAATGTAGGGGTCGGAGCATCTTCTTCTTTATCTATGCAGTTATTAGATGATTAGGTGGTTCGTGCATTGACTTGAAAGGGTGAGCTTATTTACATCTGGAAGACATTTATCTCTTAGTCCTTATCTTAAGGGTTAGTATATTTAAGACCTTGTTTTGCTATAGTCAAGGGCTTGTCCTGATATATATACCTATTGACTTTGGTTTTGTATAGAGGTATTGTTAACAACTATGAACTTGGGCGTAGTTCTTAATATTATGAATCTAATGTTACCTTATGATATTATTCTGCAATCATAACTTATGAATTGGATTTTCTTTAACTCCTATGATATGATGAGGTATTTAGGTTAGGTTACGGGGTGACCTTCGATACATGTGTTCTTGAGGTTCCCATACGACATGACCCAAAGTTTGGAGTGTGTCAAGTTGGTATTAGAGCCTAGGTTTATGGTCAGTTGGCTGTTCACTATGCCGTGTCAAGTAGATTCTCTTTTATGGGTATGAAGCACGCCATAATTATTAAAGGAGTCTACGAGATATATTAGGAATTGTTTTTATTTCTTTTGTTTCAATCTCAAGCTATAATGTCTAAGGTCTTGAATTTCTGTGATTTCTTTTGCTATCTTTTAGATCATGCCTCAAATGAGATATGAGGCTTAGGCAAACATTACTGAGGGTCCTATGGATAAAGCGTGTTCAACTTTTAGAGTTAAGACTCGGGCTAGGGCTACAGTGTCTTATCATCATAGCGGGGTTCCATCAACCAACCATGACTTAACCCCTCAAAGGGATGCTACTAATGCAAAGTTTTATTGCTCCATCAACCTCTTGACTTAATTAGTAGCCTCTTAATTAGAGCATGGTTCTCCGACACTATTTCTTCTAAGGCTACAAGAATTGGCCAATTTATGAGGTTGTGCCCTCTTTTATTCTCTAGTACAAAGGTTGAGTAAGATCCTCCAAGCTTCATTGATGAAATAGAGAAGATCCTACAAATCATGCATGCTTTAGAAATTGAGGGTGTTGAGCTTACTTCCTAACAATTAAAAGATGTAGGGTACCAGTGGTACAAATGTTGGTAGTTGTCTAGGGGTATTGATGCTAGTCCAACTTCTTGGGAGGATTTCTCTAAGGATTTCCTTGACCTCTTCTTTCCTCATGAGTAGAGGGAGGAAAATATGCAAGAGTTTGTGAACTTAAAGCAAGGGAGGTTGTCCATCCAAGAGTATGCAACGAAATTAAATTAATTGTCAAGGTATGCTCGCAAGATGGTCTTTAGAATGAGGGCTAGAATGAACAAGTTTGTCTTGGGATTTCCTGTGAGTTAGTTCTCGAAAGCAAGACGACCTTGTTGATTGAGAACATGGATATATCTAGATTTATTGCGTATATGCAACAAGTATAGGATGAGAAAAAAAAATCTAGTTGAGTTCAGTGAGAAGAAAGAAAGAAAGTTTAGGCCTTCCGAGAGTAGTGGTGGGGATGGTGGCAAATGGCCATGAAAAAGTGGGGGAGTTTGGATTCATTCTCCTAGGCTATTGTTTATTTTACTTACCTAAAGTTTTTGGGTGGTCTTCTCTCCCAGTTTAGTGGTTGGACCCGAGCATAGGGTGCCTAATTTTAGACTAGTGATGCCCAGTTGGCTTCACCTCATACTTCTTATAGATTTTGTGGTCAGAGTTATCATAGTTATTGTGAGCAAGGGAAAAATAGATGTTTTCATTATGGTAAGGTTGGGTATATACATCGTGAGTGCCCCATTCTAGCAGCTTATTAGGCCAACAGGGCCTTTGTGTCTAGTCTTTGTTCTCTCAAACAGAAGAGTGCTATGTTTGTTGTTGCTACTGCTTCTTGTGCTGGCGCTGGTTGGAACTTCTTGTATGCACTTGCTACTCACTAGGATTCTGAGGTGTCTCCCGAAGTTGTCATAGGTATGTTGAGACTTTTCACTCATGATATGTATTGCTTACTTCATCAAGGGACTACTCTTTTTTATGTGACCCCGTATGTGGCTGCGTATCTTGATTATGGTCCCGAGAGTTTGTCGGTTCCTTTTTTTATTTCTACCCCTGTGGGAGACTCTATGATTGTTGAGAGAATCTATTGGGTATTTGTGATATCTATTAACGATAAAGATACTATTGTTAACTTAATAAAGTTAGAAATGGTCAATTTTTATGTGATCCTTTGGATGGATCATTTGCATTAGTGTTATACTTCTATAGATTGTCTGACCCATAGGGTCATTTTCAAATTCCTTAATAAGTTGGTCATTGTATGGGAAAGGGTTCCTTAGTGCATAACAGAAGGTTTATTTCTTATCTCAAAGCCTGAAAGTTGATTTTGAAGGGGTGTTTGTATCATTTGTTTTGAGTTAAGGATTCTAACTCAGAAGAGCCTTCTCTAGAATCCATTCCTATGGTAAATGAGTTTCCCAAAGTGTTTCCCAATGATCTTCCCGGTGTTCCTCCCAATAGGGAAATTTATTTTGGGATTGATCTTGTCCTGGACAATCGTCCGATATCTATTCCTCCTTATAGAATGAACCCGACGGAGTTGAAAAAACTTAAGGAGCAATTGAAAGACCTCTTAGATAAGGGTTTTATCTGGTCTATTGTGTCTCCTTGGGATGCCCCTATATTGTTCGTGCACAAGAAGGATGTTTCTCTACGTATGTGCATCGATTATCATCGGTTAAACAAAGTCACGATAAAGAATAAGTATCCCCTTCCTAGTATCGATAATTTGTTTGGTCAACTTCAGGGTGTGATGTGTTTCTCTAAGATTAATCTTACATCAGGTTATCATTGGCTTAAAATAAGAGATGCGGATATCCCTAAGACTCCCTTTAGAACCAGGTATTGTCACTATGAGTTTCTTATCATGTCCTTTGGGTTGACCAATGCCCTGGTGGCATCCATGGATTTGATTAATAGGGTCTTCCATCCGTTATTAGACATGTTTTTCATTTTTTTTATCAATTATATCTTATTGTATTCTCGGAGTGAGGTGGATCATGAAGATTACCTCTGTGTTGTATTACAAACTTTGAAAAATCATTGTTTGTATGTCAAGTTCTCCTAGTGTGAGGTTTTTTTGAAATCCAAGGCTTTTCTTGGTCATGTCATCTCTAGTGAAGAGATTATGGAGGTTCGCCAAAAGATTATGGCAATTAAAAAGTGGCCTAGACCTGCGACTCCAACTGACATTTGAATCTTCTTGGGTCTAGCTGGTTATTATAGACAGCTTATGGAGAACTTTTCCACTATAGTTGACTCGTTGACGAAATTGACCCAAAAAAAGGTCAAGTTCTTGTGGTCCAATGCATGTGAAGGTAGTTTTAAGAAGTTTAAAGATCAATTAACTTCGGCTCTGGTTTTAACCTTGTCCTAAGGTAGTGATGGTTTTATGGTATATTATGGTTTCTCGTGTTGGTCTTGGTTGGGTGTTGATGCAATATGGTAGAGTAGTGGCCTATGCTTCTAGGCTGTGTAAAGTTCATTAGAAGAACAACCCTACTCATGACTTAGAATTATTAGCCGTCGTCTTTGCTTTGAAAATTTAGCGGCATTATCTTTATGGTGTTCATGTTTATATATTTTCCGATCATAAGAACCATCAATATGTGTTTCCCAGAAGGATTTGAATCTCCAGTAAATAAGGTGGCTTGACCCATTGAAAGATTATGATATCTATCTTTATTACCATCACGGTAAGGCGAATATAGTCCCCGATGCTCTTAGTAGGTTGTCTATGGGGATGTTGTCCCATGTTAATGAGGATAAGTGGGAACTGGTAAGAGAGGTTCACCTATTGTCTAATCTTGGAGTTCGACTTGAAAACTCCGAGGATGGTAGTGTATTTATGCATCAGGCATCTTAATCGCTTCTTGTTGTTGAGATAAAGGTAAAGCAAGTATTGGACCCCGACTTGATGAAGATCAAGAGTAATGTGGGTCAAAACACAGTGGCAAACTTTTTGACTAGTGGTGATGGTATCTTGAGGTACCAAGGTAGGCTATGAATTCTTGACGTTGATGGATTGTGGGAAAGGGTCATGGCCGAGGATCATGGGGCCCGTTATGCTATTCATCCTGGTTCCACCAAGATGTATCATAACCATAGAGAGTTCTATTGGTGGAATAATATGAAGTGTGATGTTTCTAGCCATGTGGCTAAGTATATGGTGTGCCAACAAGTAAACATTGAGCACTCGAGGTCCGGTGGACTATACCAAGAGACTATGTTGCTCGAGTGAAAGTAGGAGGCAATTAATATGGATTTTATTACTGGTCTTCCAAGATCCCAGAATCAATGTGATTATATTTGGGTAATTATTGATAGAATGATCAAGTACGCCCATTTCTTGCCTGTGAGGAAAAATTTATTGGTGGAGGATTATGCTAAGTTGTATCTTGCGGAGATCGTGAAGTTACATGGTGCTCCGGTGTCTATAATCTCAGATCGTGGTCCTCCATTTTTATCCCACTTTTGGAAGTAATTCCAAAGAGTTTGGGTTAGTACCGTTTTCCACCCTCAAACAGATGGGCAAGTGGATAGAACTATCCAATTATTGGAGGATATGTTGCGAGCTTGTGTAATAGATTTGGGTGGTAGATAGTATGGCCACTTTTTCTTGATTGAATTTTCCTATAATAATAGCTACCACTATAGCATTGGAATGGATCCTTTTAAGCTATTATATGGTAAGAGATGTCGATCTCCTATCGGTTGTTACGAAGTTTGCAAGGGTAAGTTTCTTGGGCCCGATTTAGTTTACCAAGCCTTGGAGAAGGTAAAGGTGATTTTTGATAGATTAAAAACCACTCAAAGTTCCCAAAAGCCCTACATGGATGTGAGGCGTAGGTACTTAGAGTTTAATGTGGGCGATTTAGTATTCTTGAAAGTGCCTCCCATGAAAGGAGTAA
This sequence comes from Capsicum baccatum var. pendulum, assembly GCA_030864225.1. NCBI lineage: Eukaryota > Viridiplantae > Streptophyta > Magnoliopsida > Solanales > Solanaceae > Capsicum > Capsicum baccatum. The sequence goes on along the minus strand of CM061561.1, from coordinate 157,739,366 downwards.
TGTGGTTCGGTAGAAAGGGGAAGCCTAGTCCCCGCTATGTTGGTCCCTACTCGATTATGAAGAGGGTTGTCAATGTTGCCTATGAGTTGTAGTTGCCTCCTAAAATAAACTTCATCAACTCAATTTTCCATGTGTCTATGTTGCAGAAATATGTGGTTGACCCACCCTTGGTTATTCCCTCAGAAGATATTGGTATCTCGGACTTATTGTCATATGAGGAGACCCAAACAACTCAGAAGATATTGGTATGTCGGACTCATTGTCATATGGGGAGACCCGGGTGAGGATCTTAGATCAACAAGTTTGCCGGTTGCAAACCAAAGAATTGGCTTTAGTGAAGGTTCTATAGAGGAACCAAAAGTCTGAGAAAGCTACTTGGGAAGCGGAAGAACAGATGGAGTCTAAGTATCTGTATTTATTTCCTATTTCAAAAACTTATGATGGAGGTATGTGTTAATCTCCTTACCTTGATATATGTCTTGATAGGGGATGGGTTTAAGTCCTCAAGCTTTGAATTTATTTAAGTCTTTCTTAGACAATTGATTAAATTTCCCAATATATGAATTGATTTGTCTCTTGTTAGACCATGGGTTTAAGATCCTAATGGTTTGAAATTATGTGTGTCTTATTGTAATGTGTTTAAATCTTTAATAGCTTGAGTTGATTCATGTTCTTGGTAGATGAAGGGGTAAAGTACCCAATTCTTTGAGTTGATCCATATCTTTGATGAGTTGATGAGTTGAAATCCCTAAGTAGGGTAATGAGTAAGTATTGGATAAGTCTAGGGTCTGAATCCCAACACCAACGAAATGAAGTGGTTGATCGATGACAATCATGATGTGTGTTGAGTTATACCCGTGTTGTGTAGTTGTTTGTAACTTGTGTAGAGGTTGCTTTGATGCATGATGATATGTTAACTTGTGTAAATGCTTGACTTACCCTTCATTTGCGGATCAAATATCCCAAGTTGGGGAGAATTGAAACACCGAGAATTTCATTCATTGAGAAATAACTACTTTTGGTGTCTCTGAGTAGGGTACAACTTGGAGCTTAAGTCGTACCCTTGGTCACCATTCATAGCCTCCTCCCCCTACCCTCTTGTACCTTGAGCAAAATTGTCTCCTATATGACAAGGACATCCCTTGGTCGAAACTATGCATACGAGTCATATACTACAAGGTCGTATGGAGTGAAAACCTAACCTAGAGTGTACTGTATTTGTTACGGGTGAAGCTCACGATTGGAGGGTGAGTCATACCCTTTGTTTATGACTCAATGGTGCCATCTTGTACCCATAACAGTTTCACCTAGTAGAATCCTAGGGTAATATTTAGGGTACCACTCGTACCCTAGGTCACTATTGCCATAGGAACCATAAGAGGGAGTTTTATCCCTGCACAAGTAGACTATCCATCTCTTAACTAAGGATATTTTAGTTATTTCCCTTGAATAAAACACTAAGTACTCTCACTATATAACGCATGTTATCCTCCTAAGTCTTCATTTACAAGACTAAAACACTCCCAAAACTCTCTAAAGGCTTCTTGAAGCAAGATTAGATGCTAGGGTTTGGAGGTGTTCGTCTAGTGTCAAGGAAGAGTCAAGATTGTTGGCGTGTCATATTTTGTAAGTAATGTATCTCTTCCCCTCTTACAATTAGTATAAAAACCATGTATTTAACACTTGGATTAGTAAGTGTACATAGTGGTTTTGAATAAAATAAAAAGTGTTTTGTTACCTAACAATGAATAATGATGATTCTTGCTTATATTTTTGTTGATACATATTATTGATGGTAGATTGTATTCGTGGGTGCTTTTTATATTTTGTTTAACATGAGGGTCTTGAGTAACCCAAATCTTGATGATACCTACCATAAAAATATCCTTGTTGAAGGTACACACATAATGTGTTTGTGAAAATATCTAAGTGAATTTTCCAGTAATATGTCATTGGTTTATTAATCTATAGCAATGGCCTAATGAGTATACATGATTGATAATGATGTTGTTAAAGGTATTTTAAGCCATGTAAGGTGTGATTTAACCTTTTTAATCAAATTACCTATAAGAGATTGAAGTCCCTCAACATAAAAAATGAACTTGAATGGTGTATTGAACTAAAGTGTGCTATAGGAATACTAGTGAAATATAAATGTCTTGTAAGGGTCTTGATTACCATAAAATGAATTGTGTGATGATTTCAATGAATTAATTGTCCTATTTAAATGGTTGGTCAATGAAGTCTCCTATAAGGATCATGTGGTCATGAATAATGTTGAATTGGTTAAAATAGATAAAGTGCTTAAAATGTTGTATTGAATGGACGATGATGCATAGGCATAGGGTAAAGTGCCAAATGTCAACTAATGATGGTTGTCATGGCTTGAGGTCAAAGTACCTTGCCTTATAAATGGATTGAGATCAAAGTCCCTTGACTTATGAAGAGGCTTGGGGTTCAAAGTCCTTTCACCTATAAAAATGCTCGAGGTTAAAGTCCCTTGCTTAAAGAGAACCTCACCGAATGAAACAACTTGTGGTTAAAGTCTAAGTATGGAAAGAGGTATGATTAGTGAGAGAATGAGGTCAAAGTCCCATGCCCATTTGAATGTGGACATGTGGTTGAGGTACCATGTCCAATTGGATATCTGTATGGCTAGAGACCTTTCGTTTGAATAAATATTTATGAGTTTAAAATCCTTCGTTAATGAATGTGTAAGCATGGTTGAAGTCCTTTGTCTAAGTGTATGTGATTGTGATTAGAGTCCTATGCATTGTGTGAAATTTTGAACCTATAAATGTGGAGGGTTGGAGTACCCTATTTTATGCCTAATGAATGAATGTTTGAGATTGATTGTTGATAAACCTGGATATCTTAATTGGCATGTAATATATTAATATGTATGGTTAAATATATGAACGTGACATAATGTGATATATTGATTTATTTGTTGTTTATGATGTACTTCATCACTTATCCTTGAGTTTCATGCTAGTTTCCAATCTCTTATTGGATGCTACGTCCTTACATGACGTAGGGGCCGGAGCATCTTCTTCTTACCCAGCCCTACTAACTTTTTCTCTTAATTTACCCTTCTTCATACCTATTCACACTATGCACCCCTATGATAGCCACCCTTAACTTAAGCATTTTACTAAGTTGAGGTGCACAATGTCCAAGGAGGACTAGGGCCAAAATAGGTTCACTGTACAATAAATGGGAAGGTGAATGGTGAAATAAGAAAAATAGTCTACAAGGCTCAAAATAGGGTTCAAGGGATATAATTAAATCATGGAAGGTCATTTAGGCTTAGAGTGGACTAAAATAAAAAACGGTCTATGATCCTTTCCTAACCGACTATCCTTCAACCTGGGCAAGACTAACCAGACAAGTTCTGAATTCAACCCGCAAAGGGAACTGGGTAGCTGATGATAGGCGTATTTACACACCTAAAGTGCTTTAATTTACCCAAGTTTTAGCTAAGTTTTGAGGACAAAATATATAACTTATGCACTTTTAGTCCTTTTTCCTGTAAGTGAGCTAACAAACATGATTAACAAGTTTTCAGGTACAAATGATGCAGATTTCAGCATTTTATGGATAACTTGACGCCAAAGAAAGCTTCACGAAAGAAGGAAGGGAAAGCTTGGACGCCAAGGACCAAAAGTGACGCATGGGAAACCTGTCTCGGGAAAAAACAGCAATTCTAAAGACTTTGGGGACTAGCAGTAACTTATTAGGATTAGGATAATGATGCAGTAACCCAGTAGGAATGGGTTAAGTAATGCAGTAGCTTAGTAGGAATAAGATATGAGTGTTATAAATACCCTATTTTGCTAGAGATTTTTAGACATTCTTCTTCGATTAGTAAAACATCATTCACTACAACCATTCACGACTATCATTCACTACTACTTCTAATTCTTCCATTAATTCTACTTTTTATTCTTCTTCTATTCATCTATTCAATATTTTAATTCCACAACAAGAGAAACGCTACTTTGAAAGGGAGTTCACGCCTAAAGCCATACCACACCATACTACACGTGATATCTTTATTGTGGTATAATAATAATGTCAAATCATACAGATTTCAGCATTTTATGGATAACTTGACGCCAAAGAAAGCTTCACGAAAGAAGGAAGGGAAAGCTTGGACGCCAAGGACGAAAAGTGATGCATAGGAAACCTGTCCTGGGCAAAAACAGCAATTCTAAAGACATTGGGGACTAGCAGTAACTTATTAGGATTAGGGTAATGATGCAGTAACCCAGTAGGAATGGGTTAAGTAATGCAGTAGCTTAGTAGGAATAGGATATGGGTGTTATAAATACCCTATTTTGCTAGAGATTTTTAGACATTCTTCTTCCATTAGTAAAACATCATTCACTACAACCATTCACGACTATCATTTACTACTACTTCTAATTCTTCCATTAATTCTACTTTTTATTCTTCTTCTATTCATCTATTCAATTCTTAAATTCCATAACAAAAGAAACGCTACTTTGAAAGGGAGTTCACGCCTAAAGCCATACCACACCATACTACACGTGATATCTTTATTGTGGTATAATAATAATGTCTATTGTGAGTTCCATCGCACTCATGAGTAACTAAACTTCTCTGTTGGGGTTATGGAAGCCGTATGAGATACTATCTATTGCTATGAGTTTGTGAATTCGCAACACGTATGCTACTTATATCATTATTCTCTTCATCTTAATGCAAATTCTTGTGGTTGCAAACGCCTAGAATACGCTAGTGTAGCATTAACTTGTTCGAAAGAAAAGTTATATGTTTGGAAAAGAGATAATGTCAAGGTAATAGGGCACCAACCCCTGTTAAAAAGTTAGTGGCGTAACTGGATTAACCTCTTGGAGAATTTGTACCGTTAGATACGCTTTAAGCTCGAAAGAGTTAAAGTGAAATAGTCCTTGTTAGGTCGAAAGACGCTTGGATTTACCATAGAATACAATTCTCTATAAGCACATGCATGTCTAAATTCCGCATAACTCATAGCCAATAGAGACGTATAACTCATAAGGTGGACATAACCCCAACTCTTAATTCTCATTGGTTAACATCGTATCAAATATTCTTTCTTCTTACTTTGCTAATTTCCGTTTTTACTCTATTATTTTGGTTACACGTTACAATCCCCCCTTTTTACGACACTTTCACCAAAAAGTCTAATAATCTTTGCTTACTTATTGACCGGCTATTCCCTGTGGGATCGATACCCAACCCAGTTGGGTTATATATTTGACAACGATCGCTTTACACTCTTACGAGAGCTGTAGATTGAGCGTTATCAAAAATTGGCGCCGTTGCCGGGGAATACGGTTGTCAACTAAGTTTGTGATAATTACTAGACCCTTTGGTCAAAGATTCTCGTACTTTAATTTTAGTGGTTGTTTTTGTTTTCTGCAGGTTTTTTTTCAGTGCATGCCCCATACTCGAAGTTCTGGTCAACCGTTATTACCTATCAATCCTGAACCACAACGTATTGGCAGAATGGAGGCACAACAGGAAATTGAAAGGATGGCTGCTCAACATAAACAGGCGAGACTAGCTGCTCTAGCCGCTGCTCAAGTACATCAACAGAATATTGATTACCCTGGGCGAGCAATAAATCCTGACGACGAGGACCTAGGTGATGACGAGTTACTAAACCCTAGGAATGCTGCTGAGATCGCAACACCTGCTAACAGAAGAGATCGTCAAGCTAGGTTTAGGCATGAACGCCGACCCGTGCAACCAGCATTCAATGATGATGATGATGATCTTGATGGAGCCGGAGCCACAGGAGCCATTATTCCTCCACCATTGGCACCCGGAGCCAAGTTCAATATCACAAGCACCATGATTCAGTTATTGCAACTCAAGGGATTATTTGGTGGACTAGCAGGCGATGATCCGAATATGCACCTGATCAACTTTATTTCTACATGCAAGTCATTTGACAATCCTGGTGTTGGTCAGAATGCAATACGATTACGCTTATTTCCATTGTCTCTGCCTGGGGAGGTAACTCTATGGTTGAATGGGCTGACTCCTGATTCTATTACAAATTGGAGGCAATTGAAAGACGCTTTCCTAGAAAGATTCTTTCCGTCATCCAAAAGAGCATAATTGAGAGATGAAATCAGCAATTTTTAGCAGCTTCCAACCGAAGCTCTTCATGAAACATGGGAGAGGTCCAAGACGAAGCTTATGTGGTGCCCAAACCATCATATGACCAATGTCCACCTAATGGAGATACTATACAGATCCTTGAATTCAATAACTAAACCAGTAGTGGATAATGCGGCTGGAGGATCATTTATGGATCTCACCTTTGGTCAGGCAAGTAATATGCTAGATCGGATGACGAAGCAAAGTAGAGCTTGGCATACCAGGGATTCTGAGGTAGCAAGCCCCACTTTATCTATTGGCATGACTGTAGACCAAAGGAGAAGAGAAGAAGAACGTGATCAAGATATGGCGCACGAAGACCAAAAAAGTCAAAGTTGTTGCGTCATAAGGAAGAGATGAATCTGATTCAGAAGAAGAGGCCAACTACTTAAACAATCAAGCGGGTTTCCGAGGTAATACCCAAGGAAACCAAGGTTGGAACTATTATGATAAATCTGGAAACAAGGACCAAGGTAGTTGGAAGAACAAGAATAACAAGAGTGGTTTGTATGTTCCCCCAGGAAGACGTGACGCCACTACATCTGGTTCTAGAAATATGGAAGATATGATGGCTAAACTGTTGAAAGGATTGGAAGCAACCAGCGCGGGAGTAATGGAGGTAATAAATGATTTGTCCTCAATGAAGCAATTGGTTGACTCACATTCCACTTCAATAAAGCAAATAGAGCAGTAATTGAGCCAACTTTCCGCAGCACTCAATCAAAGAAAGGCTGGCACTTTACCTAGCGACACTATGCAAAATCCAAGGAATGATGGATCATGCATGGCTATTACTACTCGAAGTGGTAAGGTGATGGAAACTTCATCCAAAGGCAAGCAAGTGGTCGACAATGTAGCGTACAACGATGATAAGGCTAATGGAGAAAATGCAGTAGAAGCCAACCACGACGTCCATGACGTCACACCGAGTATATTGTAGCCTGAAAGGACTGAAATACGGAAGCAAGAGGAGAAGAAAGCCGTGGAGAAAACAATCCCACTTCCACCACCACCTTTTACCCAAAGATTGAAGAAGTTTGCGGATGATACAAGGTTCAGCAAATTCATGACGATGTTAAAGCAGCTGACCATTAATGTTCCGCTGGTGGAGGCACTAGAACAACTGCCTGGGTATGCGAAATTTATGAAAGATATTTTGACAAAGAAGCGGGCAGCAAGCTATGAGTTGCAAAATACTGTGCATCATTGCAGTGCAATTGCTACCCGATCACTAGTCCAGAAGAAGGCCAACCCCGGTGCTTTCACTATTCCATGCACAGTTGGTTCTTTAAATTTTGCCAAGGCATTATGCGATTTAGGAGCCAGCATCAATTTGATGCCATTATCTATTTACAAAAAGTTGGGGTTGGGTGATCCTACTCCAACCAATATGAGGCTCGTAATGGAGGATAGGTCAGTAAAACGACCTGTTGGTATTCTATGTGATGTATTGGTAAAGGTTTCTTCATTCATCTTTCCGGCAGACTTCGTTATTTTGGATTATGAGGCAGATTCAGAAGTTCCCATAATCTTGGAGCGTCCTTTACTTGCAACAGGAAGTATGCTTATTGATTTAAGAGATAATGAGCTTTTGTTCCGGATAAATGACGAAGTAGTTCGCTTTGATGTGTGTAAATCAATGAAGCAACCCAAAGAGCTGAACGTATTCTCGGTGGATGATGTTTACTTTGATGATGAGAAAGAATTACTTGAAGAGGAGCAAATTATTGATGACCCATTGGCGGTTGTGCTCATGAATGTTGAGCATAAGGATGCTGAAAATAATGAAGAGACTATTGATGCTCTAACAGGATTTGGTTCATATCCTCATGCTCCCAAAAAGCTGGACCTTGATCTCAAAAATCGACCCACACCACCAACTAAACCATCTATTGAAGAGCCACCCACGTTAGAATTGAAAGAGCTGCCTAGCCATTTAAAGTATGCATTCTTAGAAAATGGAAACACACTTCCAGTCATTGTGGCGGCAGATTTGGGTGAGCAGCAAGTTGCAGCTCTCATTGCTATTCTACGGAAGTATATAAGAGCCATTGGTTGGACCATCGCTGACATTATTGGTATTCCACCTGGGATTTGTACACACAAGATTCAGCTTGAAGAAAATTGCACACCAACTATTGAGCATCAAAGGCGTCTCAATCCACCTATGCAAGAAGTAGTGAAGAAAGAAATTATTAAGTGGTTAGACGCAGGGGTTGTGTATCCTAACTCTGACAGTAAATGGGTAAGCCCGGTACAATGTGTTCCCAAGAAAGGAGGCATGACGGTAGTGGCGAACGATAAGAATGAGCTTATTCTACTCAGACCCATTACAGGATGCGAGTATGCATGGATTACCGAAAGCTGAATTCGTGGATGCTTAAAGATCACTTTCCAATGCCATTTATGGATTAAATGCTTGATCGATTAGTAGGGAAAGGATGATTTTGTTTCTTAGATGGTTATTTTGGCTATAATCATATTTGTATTTCCCCCGAAGACCAAGAGAAGACAACGTTCACATGCCCATATGGTACGTTTGCCTTTAAACGTATGCCATTCGGGCTATGTAACGCACCAGCCACCTTTCAACATTGTATGATGTCCATCTTTTCTGATATGGTTGAAGATAATTTGGAGGTATTCATGGATGATTTTTTCAGTTGTGGGCGAGTCGTTTGAATCGTGTTTGGTAAACCTGAGTATGGCGTTGCAAAGATGTGTAGAATTCAACCTAGTGCTGAATTGGGAGAAGTGCCACTTTATGGTTAAGGAAGGTATCGTTCTTGGGCACAAAATCTCCGAAAAAGGAATTGAGGTTGATCGAGCTAAAATTGAAGTCATCGAGAAGCTACCACCTCCAATTTCTGTAAAGGGAGTTCGTAGTTTTCTCGGGCACGGAGGTTTCTATCGGCGGTTCATCAAAGACTTCTCCAACATGGCTAGTCCATTATGAAAACTTTTGGAGAAAGATGCAAAGTTTGACTTCAATAAAGATTGTTTGAAGGCATTCGAATGCCTCAAAGGAAAGCTAATTGCAGCTCTTATCATGGTAGCTCCAGATTGGTCCCTACCGTTTGAAGTCATGTGTGACGCCAGTGGGGTAGCTTTGGGCGTTGTACTTGTCCAGAGAAGGGAAAAGTTATTCCATCCTATCTATTATGCGAGCAAGGTCCTAAACGAAGCCCAAAAGAACTATATTGTCATAGAACAAGAGCTCCTAGCGGTTGTGTATGCTTTTGAGAAGTTTCGTGCTTACTTGTTGGGAACCAAAGTGATCGTTCATACAGACCATGCAGCTCTGAGATACCTAATGACGAAGAAGGACTCAAAGCCTAGGCTAATCCGATGGGTATTGTTGCTGCAAGAATTTGATTTCGAGATAAAAGATAGAAGGGGTTGTGAGAACCAAGTGGCTGACCATCTATCTAGACTTGAGAACGAGCATATGGCACAGCCTGAAATCGATATTGATGATGCATTCCCTGACGAGGAGATCTTAGCCACGATAATGGAAGAGTTACCATGGTATGCCGACTTTGCAAATTTTGTGGTGAGTAATGTCATACCTGCAAATCTATCTTTCCATCAAAAGAGGAAGTTTATGCATGATGTAAAACACTACTTTTGGGATGAGCCATATTTGTTTCGGCGATGCGCGGATGGTGTTATCCAGCGATGCATATCCCATGTAGAGGTGCCTAATATATTAGAAGCATGTCACACTTCCCAAGTTGGAGGACATCACGCAGGTAATCGGACAGTAAGAAAGGTATTGCAAAGTGGATATTATTGGCCATCAATATTTAGAGATGCCTACGAAGTTGTGAGAAGATGCGACCAATGTCAGAGACAAGGTGCGATTTCAAAACACCATGAGATGCCCATGTCAAAAATTCTAGGAGTAGAAATCTTCGATGTATGGGGTATTGATTTCATGGGTCCATTCGTAAATTTGTTTGGAATGAAATACATCCTAGTCACTGTAGATTATGTTTCAAAATGGGTTGAAGCAGTAGAGTTGGCCGACAATGAGGGAAAGTGTGTTGTAGCATTCTTAAAGAGGAATATCTTCTCTCGCTTTGGAGTACTACGTACTATCATAAGCGATGGAGGATCTCACTTTTGCAACAAGCTATTTAAATCCGTGTTGGCAAAATATGGTGTCAAGCAACATAAGGTAGCCACACCTTATCACCCACAAACTAGTAGGCAGGTAGAGGTTTCCAATCGAGAGATCAATCAAATCCTTGCAAAGACGGTAAATGCTAATAGGAAAGATTGGTCTCGAAAGCTGGACGATGCACTATGGGCTTATAGGACTGCATTCAAAACGCCAATTGGCATGTCCTCATACCAACTAGTTTATGGGAAGGCTTGTCACTTACCCATTGAGCTCGAGCATAAAGCATTATGGGCGTTGAAGCGACTGAATTTGAATTAGGATGATGCAATGAATCTGAGATTGGAGCAGCTGAACGAGATGGATGAATTCCGTCTACATACTTATGAAAGATCAGACCTATAGAAAGAGCGAATGAAAAAATATCATGATCAGCGGATTGTTCAACGAAACTTTCAAAAGGATGATATGGTACTCCTCTTCAATTCCAGATTGAAGCTATTCCCAGGTAAGTTGAAGTCCAAGTGGTCTGGTCCGTACAAAATTAACCAAGTCTACTCGTCTAGAGTAGTTGAGTTGAAAGACAATAATGGTGTTGTCTTCAAGGTGAATGGCCAACGAGTAAAACCTTATATCGGTCCTCTCGACTCAATAAATTATATGGCCATCACTTATCTCGACGAAGTCTAAGTACTCGAGGTAACTATGTTGTGCCACGACAATAAATCAAGCGCTACATGAGAGGCAACCCATCGTTTTACATGTTTTTCTTTCTTTCGTTCTATTTTGTGGTTGCTTTTGAAAAAAAAAAAAAGAGTCGTGCCACGACAAAAACTAAGGCGCTTGGTGGGAGGCAACCCATCGTTCTAATCGTTTTTGTTGTCTTTGAGCAAGTGTAGGTACAAGAGGTGTCAAAGAGGAGATTGGTTTCAAATTTTGATTTAGAAGTATTGCATGTTGAAGGTGGTAAGTTAGGAATGAAGAAGCAAAAGGCTATGGATTAGGCATTGCCTATAAAAATATAGGCAAAGCCTATGTAAATCTAGGCCACGAACAAGGCAAGGCCTATACTATGGCCTAAGCTCTCAGAATCTAGTGTGCCATAGCATAGGCGCCGCCCATGCCCAAGTATGCCATAGCGTAGGCGCCGCCTATGCCAATGCCTTTTGTCTCTGAATCTCATATGCTATGCAAAAGGCGCCGCCTATGCCTAACAATGCCATGACATAGGCGCCGCCTATGTTCAACAATGCTTTGCAAAAGGCTCCGCCTATGCCAAGAATAGGCAAAGCTTTAGGCGCCGCCTATGGTCACTTCTTGTCTCCAAATCTGATTTTAAATGGGTCAAAACCCGACCCAAGCCTCTCCTATAAATAAGAGACTTAGTCTTAGACCAAAAACACATTGCAAACCTAGCATAAGCGCCGCCTATAGTCTCCAAATCCTCTCAAAAATTTTCCTTTTGCTCTTTTACTTCATAAGAACATCATCCAAAGCCATCAATCAAGTAAGTACTTCTTTGTTCTTTATTTATATCCTGTAAGTACTACACTACTAAGCATATTATGAATCGCTAAATCTTGAAGTAGTATTGGTGATTTGAATGTGGTTGATGTGTTGTGATACAACTAAGTGAGTGAAAGAATATGTAAGAATGATCTTAACATGTTTCCAACTTGAATTTGATTTTGATGCACTGTCATACTTTTGCGGAATTAACATGGTCATTAACATTGCATAATATTGTCAATAGAAATCTTACATGTTGGAATGACTTGTTCATCGAGATAAGAATTATGGTTGACTACCAACATATGAGGTTGTGATTATTTCTAGATGCTATACCTTGATTCAATCACTATGTAGTAAGTCTTGATATATCAAACATGAAAGTATTGCCACGATTTCAAGAAGTATGACTGCCCTGATTATATTGTTGGAATATAGAGCCTAAAACGTATATCGATGAAGTCTGAGTAATCGACAAACTTTCACTTCACTAGTTGATGCCAACAAACTAAGTGTGGGGTGGTGCCACTACTGCCTGTTTATTGATTGTATCCACCGAGATGATGCTAACTTGACTATCGTTATAATCTCAGGTACAATGGAACCCAAAGCAAGACAAGGCAAAGATAAAGCAACCACTTCACAAAAAGGCAAGAAAAGAGGATGAAAAGAGCAAGGAGAATCATCCTCGATGCAAGGACCACGCCGTATGTTCGGAATTAAATGGGTCCTCGAAGAGGAAACAAAGGAGTGGTATAGGAACAATAAAGAGAGAAAATATGTTCATGTGGACCTGATACACAAAGAAAGCCTAGCAAAGAAAGAACCGCGCATGTTGGCCAAGATAATGGCGTTACATCTTGATTTCATCTTCTGAGATATAGGAGAGTGCAATCTCGATTTAACACGATAATTCTATGCCAACTGGTCACCTAAAACCACAGGGAATAAAGTCAAGATTCGGGGCCAAGTTTTACAACTAAATGCGGATTTCTTCAACTCCTTTCTAGGTTTGCCTTCAGTTGATCCATCACCACTCAAGGAGTTGTACAATAGACCTCCATACAGGGCCATTCGACACACACTTTGTGGAACAAGATCTATGGCACGATGGAGTAGACACAAGGACACCGGTCGGCACAACACCTTCCCATATGCTCCTTTAAATAGGGAAGCAAGGATATGGTTGCGCATAGTCAACTCTTGCCTAATTCCAGGGACCCAGTACACCAAGATAACATGAGATAGAGTATGCTTGGTATACGCATTGATGACGAATGTCCCTATCAACATTGGGGCAATTATTCGATCTACAATGCGGAAAGCTAGGCTACACAAGAGGTCCCACTTCAGTTTTGGCAACCTGTTGACTGCAATATTGAGGAAGGAGGACATCGAAGAGGAACCGGCTGATCATAATCTTCCACACAACCCGAAGAAGGTTGACCTCACAAAGGTTAAAGATGTTGAATCTACACATGGCGTCAACCTTACCACTACGGAAAGGCATGCTCGGGATGAGAGTTTCTTTTGCCATCTTTATGGCATGACTCGGTTTACCATGATGAGCGGAGGTCGTGTTCTAACTGCTGCAGAGCTCCAACAGCTGGACTATGACTATCCAATGAATGAGCATGCAAGGCAAATGTGTGGAGTAGGTGTGTACTTTGAGGAACCTCTTGATGATGATGTGCCAACCGATGATGATCGTCGAATGCCAAACTCCGGCGTGGAGGAGAATTCTGATGACGCCAACTCCAATGATGATTCTGACGAAGGGGGTATGACCCCAGACATAGAGGAGGAGTCCGACTAACCAGGTTCTTCTTAGTTATTTTCCACTGAGGGCAGTGTGTCCCGTCTAAGTGTGGGGTACGGGTATTTACATGCTATACTTCCTTATCTACATTTGCTTATTTATGTGTGTTTTGCTTATTTGTGTTTGTTTGTTTTAATTTTTTTAGGAACTTTTTTTGGTTACAAACTTTGCATAAAATTGTTCTGATAGGCAGCATGGTATTACGACAAGAGTCTGTGATAAAATCATTACTATTGAGACGTTTAGGCTCTACTAGTGACTCATTATGTGATAATTGTGTGGTTCAATTCCTTCATATGTTGGGTCAAGAGTCTATACTGCTTCCAATAAAGTCGACCATGTGCCTTGTGTGTGTGAGATGATAGTATATTCTATGTCTGTGGCTGATGCTAGAACTTGCCTGGTATGTATGTAAAGTGAAATAAAGAGTGTGAGTTCGGAGATGATTTAGGCATTTCTTTGGCAACCTATGATTGTTTACCTTCATTTTATCTACCCATGGACATCATCCTAGATAACCCCCTTTGAGCCTTAAGCTTATTTTCTTTGACAACCTCATATGTAAGCCTAATCCATTTTTTTTTCAAGACCATAATTTGATCCAAATTCCTAAGTGCTTTAAAATTGTAAAGTAATGTGACAAAATAAGAGGAAATTGGATGAGTGTGATGCCTTAGAATGTATTGGTGCTTGAATTCGTTATGAAAAAGAATTGCTATCATAGAGGTGTGTTATGAAAAGAAAAATGATGAAAACTAAAAAGTTAGTTATGTTCAAAATTGAAAAACAAAAGAGGTGAGAAAGGGTGGTAGATTAAAAGAAAGAAAAAAGGTTGTTTGAAAGAAAGCATAAATGGCATAATGTGATGTATTAAAGCGCTTAGAAACATAGTCACTATTTTTGGCCAAAATAGTCCTACCCGTCCCTTAGCCTACATTACAACCTGTAAAAGACCTATTTGATCCTAAGCTTAACATTCTGATATTTAGTGGATCATTACACTAAGGGAAAGCGTATGGTCATCATTTGCAACATATGAATTCTTTGTGAGAGTGAAAGCAAGGAAAATCTTATACCCATGTTTCGAAAAATGCAATACTTGTGAGTGAGTATGGGTAATATCTTATGTGAGACACACATGGTTGATGAGTTTTGGGTAGTTTGTATGATTCTTTGTGCCTTAACTTTTGAATACGAATTAGCCATCATCACGAGTCTATATTAGAGGTAGAATTGTTTCTAGAAGTGATCAGAAAACTACTCTTTGTAATAAGTGTCGTGCCTGTCTTGATGAATATTTTGTGTTGATACTGTGAAACCCTAAGTGGATGTTTAGAAGGACATAATATTTTTTTCGAGGACGAACAAAGCTTTAAGTGTGGGGTGTTGATGATAGGCGTATTTACACGCCTAAAGTTCTTTAATTTACCCAAGTTTTAGCTAAGTTTTGAGGACAAAATATATAACTCATGCACTTTTAGTCCTTTTTCCTGTAAGTGAGCTAACAAACGTGATTAGCAAGTTTTCAAGTACAAATGATATAGATTTCAGCATTTTATGGATAACTTGACGCCAAAGAAAGCTTCACGAAAGAAGGAAGGGAAAGCTTGGACGCCAAGGACCAAAAGTGACGCATGGGAAACCTATCCCGGGCAAAAACAGCAATTCTAAAGACTTTGGGGACTAGCAGTAACTTATTAGGATTAGGATAATGATGCAGTAACCCAGTAGGAATGGGTTAAGTAATGCAGTAGCTTAGTAGGAATAGGATATAGGTGTTATAAATACCCTATTTTGCTAGATATTTTTAGAAATTCTTCTTCCATTAGTAAAACATCATTCACTACAACCATTCACGACTATCATTCACTACTACTTCTAATTCTTCCATTAATTCTACTTTTTATTCTTCTTCTATTCATCTATTCAATTCTTAAATTCCACAACAAGAGAAACGCTACTTTGAAAGGGAGTTCATGCCTAAAGCCATACCACACCATACTACACGTGATATCGTTATTGTGTTGGGGTTATGGAAGCCATATGAGACACTATCTATTGCTATGAGTTTGTGAATTCGCGACACGTATGCTGCTTATATCATTATTCTCTTCATCTTAATGCAAATTCTTGTGGTTGCAAACGCATAGAATACGCCAGTATAGCATTAACTTGTTCGAAAGAAAAGTTATATGTCTGGAAAAGAGATAATGTCAAGGTAATAGGGCACCAACCCCTGTTAAAAATTTAGTGCCGTAACTGGATTAACCTCTTGGAGAATTTGTACCGTTAGATACGCTTTAAGCTCGAAAGAGTTAAAGTGAAATAGTCCTTGTTAGGTTGAAAGACGCTTGGATTTACCATAGAATACAATTGTCTATAAGCACATGCATGTCTGAATTCCGCATAACTCATAGCCAATAGAGACGTATAACTCATAAGGTGGACATAAGTCCAACTCTCAATTCTCATTGGTTAACATCGTATCAAACATTCTTTCTTCTTACTTTGCTAATTTCTGTTTTTTCTCTGTTATTTTGGTTACACGTTACAATCCCCCCTTTTTACGAGACTTTCACCAAAAGTCTAATAATCTTTGCTTACTTATTGACCGGCTATTCCCTGTGGGTTCGATACCCAACCTAGTTGGGTTATATATTTGACAATGATCGCTTTACACTCTTACGAGAGCTGTAGATTGAGCGTTATCAGTAGCGTCTCACACACGCATGGTATAGAGTCAACATTACCAACTACTACCTATATTATTCATGCAATTGTTAGAAAATAATTATCATGTCCCTAATCCTAATGTCATAACAACATCCACAAGGTTGACACATATATACATTCACACAGTTCTAAAACATAAAACTTTTAGAGGGGTATCAAAAAATAGTCAAAACATGACTACCATCCTAAATACATAAAAATACCCTAATTACATAAAAAAACAATACCAAGAAAAAAATCATAAGACATAAAATTATCCCAGACATTCCTATTCTACAATCATACCTCAGCTAATAGGAAAAGAAGCACGATAGTAAAAACCTGCGGTGGCATGGTATTTCCACCCCAATAAAAATTATGAATTATCCTCAAAGTTCTAAAACAAAGTAACAAAAGGGAAGTGAGAATGTACTAGGGATGCACTAGGCACCCAAATCAGGAGCATCCCCGGATGAGGGCATATCAGCTAGCAGAAGCGGTGGTGGTGGTGGTTCACTAATGGATGATGCACTCATTGCTATAAATACATGCCTCTGCCTATCAATGAGTATAGACTCCATCGAATTATGCTTGGCCATTTTAGTATCCTGGTCATATGGTAAATCAGGGTCCTACAAGTCATCTATAAGACCTTTTCTAGACTACTTGGGGTATAACTGGGGAGTGGCTGCAATATGATTCGATATAAGAAAGCATACCTCTTCTTATCACACATCAAAATCTTCCCTCATCTAGGCTAGATATGGTACAGTTTTCTCCGTATATCAGGCTATAACCCATCACTCAAACTTATCGAGACGTGTCTGGAATTTGGCATATAGCTTAAATAGTGTAGCGCTCAGTGCGACCTCTCATCAGGCCTGTTCCTACTCAAATTTAGTCCTAACCCCTAATCTCATCTGCTCGTAGAGGGTAGTCATCTCAGTCTCGACAACCCTTACCCTAGCATTTGTGGCCTTTTGGCTATCCAATAAGCTCTATAAGAACTAACTAGATATATTAATTATAACTGTTACAGGAGCTGTAGTAGATGGGCGAGTACGCTATATAGATGAACCAATCAGCTCTGAGGTCAAAGTCATGGATGAAGCAGAAGTATCATGGTCTATCAGACTCTGTGTGGTACTGTTGTATATTGTCTCAATCTCCTAAAAGTTCCTAGACATGCCAGACCCTTTATGGTCCTTGTCTATGTAGTTGCCATAGCAGGTACCCTCTCGTCTACACCTGGTATCTCAGGTACACCAGCCTTATCATATAGTTTCTAAATCATGCAAGGGAAAGGTAGATCAGTCAACTCCCTAAATTCTCTATCATGTAACTCATGGCAGAGAATAGCAAAAAATTCAACATCATATCCATCTATCACATAGATAACCAATATTGCTCCCTCCCACATTAATGTATTATTCAAAGTAGTGTGTATCAGTCTGTATCTAATTAACAACAACCAAAACTTGTCCTCCTGTGTCAATAGGACCTTCTTGATCATAGCTTGCCCTTCAATCTGTAATACCCCATATTTTTACAGCTTAAATTAAATCTCAGTACATGAGTATTCATATATAATTTTTTAAATACTCAGGATTTTTTTAGTTTAAAGATTACCATGGCATAAGAAATTCAGTTAGCTTTCCAATGATATAAAATTTTCCTAAATCTGATAACAGGGTGAGAAGTTATAGAATATTATGTAAAATAGTATGCCAAATTGGCAATCAGCGCGTCGCGGAGGCAGTCCAAATAGAAATTGTCATTTTCCAGTGTTACATCATGATCATGGCATATTGCGCAGAGTAGCATTTTCAAAAGTGTCCATTTTCCAGTGAAGCTCCGTGATTTCACCGCATCGCGCTATCCTAAATCCGCATTCAGTGGGGTACCACGATTTTACAGCATCGCGCCATGCTCCCAGTTCCCAATTGTCAATTTTCAGTGACACAACGCGATAGGGTCGTGTCATGCAAAGGGTCCAAATCAGTTTTCCTATGACAATTTTTCAATCTTTTCCTAGGGGTAGCTTGGTATTTTTCCACGACCCTATTCAGTCCTAAACACAAAATTTAGCCCTAAAAGAGTACTAAGTTCTCATTATTTCATTGTTTACTCAAGAATTAAAACATTCTCTCTCAAAGGAAAAAACTCTAATTTCAAGAAACCAAGAACAAACTCAATACTTACTCCAAGAACCTTCAAGAAATTTTCTTCTCAGGTATGTTAGGTGTTCATTCATGGGTTCCTTTCACCCATGAAGTCCAAGAACCTCTTTTAAAATTACAAGATCATAGATTTATGAATTTCATTCTTGAAATTGATTGTATTCATGTTCATGATAGTAATTGGTTTTCAATTCATGATTAATTATAAGTTTCCATGAAATTAAAATACCATCATTCTCTTCAGAGTACTGATAGCGTCCAAACGCACATGCAAGTGTACGTGGCTACCAAAAAATATAGTGGCCTTCAAAAAAGCTGAATATCGATCCTACAGAGACTTCACCATATAGATTAATTTAGTGCAAAAGTAACAAAAAGAGAATTTTAAATTATTTTGTAAATGAAAAATAAAATAAATAATGCGGAAAAATAAATTCTTGGAATAATCAATGGAGAAAAGCCCATGGTTAAAGCACTCCGAACAATCATACTATGTTATTGAAATTAATTCACTAATTTACTTATTTTGGTTGTTGATTCGTAGGGTTAATTGCATGATCATGGTTTCCCAACGCATAATCTTTTAACTAATGTGGACATTACAACTACATCATTAAGCGGGGATGTAATAATCCAATTAAGTTAATTAAAGCTATAATCCTACGTTTGAATCAAGTAAGACATCTAAGTACATCCCTGTCCTAGATGCTAAGTATAATTCTTTACTTTATTAAAGAATAAGAACCCAAACTTTATTTATTATTGTATTCTATCTCCCTATTCCCTCTCCCGAGATCAAAAGGTGGGCAATATATATATTTTATGGGTGATAAATCCATAAAATAATTAAAGCAAGAATAAACAAACAACCAAATATGATAAGTAAAATTAACACATTTAATCCAAAACAATAGTACTCATGTTCTTGGATTTAACCCTGAAAAGAGGTTTTTTAGCCACTAATATTCATAATCACAATCCAAATAATTAAATACATGATATGTAAAATTATAGACTAAAAAAAAAATTAAAACCTAATAAACCGTCTAGCCGCTCAGCAATTTTTCTTCTAAAAACAGTGTCAGGCGTCTCTATGCAATCATATGTCCAGTGGTTAATTTGTAAGAAAAATTGTCCAAGTTCTTTCAAGTGGTGACCAGTTGTACATGTATATAAAATATATTAGCTTAGTTCAAATTTGAATGGAATTTAAATGGCACGTGACCCAAGAATTTCCCATATGTGTCCACCAATGAAATATATTCTCCACCAAATTAAATCTTTCATATGCCGTTGTCCCCCACTTTGTTTAATGTTCTCACCAGTATAGGCTTCTAGTGATGGACTTTTCTATCATGAAGAGCAAAAAGAGATGGGCCGGGGTGGGTCGACCTAGAATTAAGTCGGGTAGCTTGACACCAAAAAGTACACTGGAGATAAGGGAAAAGGTGGTGGGTTTAGGGGCATGGGAGTGCAGGGGGACGTGGATGTTCTGTGGGATAGGGTGGTCAGCTGCATCATGGAGACTGCTAGAGAAATGTTGGGTGTTTTGAGTGTCCAGGAAGGTCGGTATAAGGGGGACTGGTGGTGGAATGAAGAAGTGAAGAAAAAAGTGGAGATTAAGAAGGAGGCATATATTAAGTTGATTGAGAGTAAAGATGAAAAAGAGAAACGGGTGAATAGGGAGGTTTAGAAGGTAGCTAGGAAAGAGGATAAGTTAGCTGTTTCAGATTCCAAGTCTGCAGTGTTCGAGAGCTTGTATGCTGGGTTAAAGGATAAAGGAGGAGAGAAGAGGTTGTATAGGCTGGCAAAACCTAGGGAGCGGAAGGGTCATGACCTAGATCATGTGAAGTACATTAAGTAGGAGGATGGTAGTGTTTTGGTGGAGGATGTTCACATTAAGAAGAGATGTCATTAGTACTTTCATAGGCTTTTGATTGAGGAAGGGGACAGAGGCTTAATGGTAGGGGAGCTGGAATATTCAGAGGAGAGCCGTGATTTCAGCTACTGTAGCCGTTTTAAGGTAGAGAAGGTCAAAGAGGCTATTGATGATAGGCGAATTTACACGCCTATATCAATATATTTTGCCCATATTTTAGCCTAGTTTTGAGAACAAATTATATATTTCATGCACTTTTAGTCCTTTTTCCTGTAAATGAGCTAACGAACATGATTAGGAAAGTTTCAGGTATAAATGATGCAAAATACAGCATTTTATGGCTTACTTGACGCAAAATAAAGCTCACAAAGGAAGGGAAGGAA
This sequence comes from Capsicum baccatum var. pendulum, assembly GCA_030864225.1. NCBI lineage: Eukaryota > Viridiplantae > Streptophyta > Magnoliopsida > Solanales > Solanaceae > Capsicum > Capsicum baccatum. Next base: position 157,718,584 of record CM061561.1, on the reverse strand, counting down.
GTCTACACGCCTAAGGACCAAAACTGTTGCATGGAAAATCTGTCCCGGGCTAAAACAGCATTTCTGAAGACTTTGGGGACTTACAGATACAAAGCTGGATTTTGACAATGATACATTAACCTAGTACAATTGGGTTATGTATTTCATTAGTTTATTTGGATTAGGAGAATGTTACATTAACCTAGTACAAATGGGTTAAGTATCTCCTTATTTTAGTAGGATTTGGTTATTTATTTCATTAGCATAGTAGGAGTAGGATAGGAGTATTATAAATACCCTATCATACTAGAGATTTTTAATTAAGTCCTCCCTTAGTGGAGAGGCAAGTCCTCCCTTAGTGGAGAGACACATTATACTTCTCAATTACAACTCTTCTAATCTTTCCATTAATTCTATTCTTAAATTCCACAACAAGAGAATCGTTACTTGCTAAGGAATCACGCCACACGCCTATCACCTAATCCACACGCCATTACTCAACAATAACAATGCAAATCGTGATCTCCTTCGCACTCATGGGTAACTAAACTTCTCTGTTGGGGTTATGGAAGCCGAATGAGATACTATCTATTGCTGTGAGTTTGTGAGTTCGAGACACGTATATTGCTTATATCATTATTCTCTTCATCTTAATGCAAATTCTTGTGGCTTCAGACGCATAGAATAACGCCAGTCTAACATTTAACTTGTTCGAGAGAAAGGTTATTTGTCTGGAAAAGAGATAATGTCAAGGTAGTAGGACACCCTTTCCTATTAAAAAGCTAGTGCCATAACTGGACTAACCTCTTGGAGAATTCGTACCGTTAGACACGCTTTAAGCTCGAGAGAGTTAAAGTGAAATAGTCCTTGTTCAGGTCGAGAGACGCTTGGATTTACCATCGACTACAATTCTCTATAAGCAATTGCATGTCAAGACTCTACACACTCATAGCCAATAGAGACGTATACCTCAGAAGGTGGACATAACCTCAACGCTTCAATTCTCATTGTTTACAACTTACGTAACAATCTTTCTCTCTTTACTTTGCTATTTTCAGCTTTTACTTTATTGTTTTGGTTACACATTACAATCCCCCCTCATTACGAGACTTGCACTAAAAGTCTAGTAATTCTGCTTACTTGTTGACCAAGCTATTCTCTGTGGGATCGATACCCAACCCAGTTGGGTTCTATATTTGCTAACGACCGCTTTACACTCCTACGAGAGCTGTAGATTGAGCGTTATCAAAAATTGGTGCCGTTGCCGGGGAATACGAGTGTCAATTAAGTTTGTGATAGTTGCTAGACCCTTTGGTCAAAGATTCTCGTACTCTTACTTTTAGTTGTTGTTTTTGTTTTATTCAGGTTCTATTGACAGAATGGATGCACAACGTGAAATTGATAGGATGGCTACTCAAGTGCATCAACAGAATATTGATAACCGTAGGCGAGCAACAAATCCTGACGATGAGGATCTAGGCGATGAAGAGCTACTAAACCCACGGCATACTGCTGAGATGGCGGAACCCATGCAGAGGAGAGATCGTCAAGCGCGATTGAGACCTGATCGTCGAATTGTGCAAATTCCTTTTGATGATGATGATGACGATTTGGATGAAGCTGGTGCCACAGGAGCCATTGTTCTGCCACCCTTGGCAGCTGGAGCAAAGTTCAATATCACTAGCGCCATGATTCAGCTTTTGCAACTCAAGGGATTATTTGGTGGACTAGCAGGCGATGATCTGAATATGCATCTGATCAACTTTATTTCTAGATGCAAGTCATTCGACAATCCTGGCGTTGGACAGAATGCAATTCGACTACGCTTATTTCCATTGTCTCTGTCTGGGGAGGCAACTCTATGGTTGAATGGGCTGACTCCTGATTCGATTACTAATTAGAGGCAATTGAAAGACGCTTTCCTAGAAAGATTCTTTCCGCCATCCAAAAGAGCACCGTTGAGAGATGAGATCACCAATTTTTGACAGCTTCCAACTGAAGCTCTCCACGTTACATGGGAGAGGTTCAAGACGAAGCTAAAGCAGTGCCCAAACCATCATATGACCAATGTCCACTTGATGGAGATATTATACAGAGCTTTGAATTCGGGGACTAAGCCAGTGGTTGATAATGCGGCTGGAGGATCATTTATGGACCTCACCTTTGTTCAGGCAACCAATATGCTAGACCGGATGACAAAACAAAGTAGAGCTTGGCATACCAGGGATTCTGAGGTAGCAAGCCCCACTTTATCTATTGGCATGTCTGCAGACCAAAGAAGAAGAGAAGAAGAACGTGAGCAAGACATGGCGCACATGAAAACACAATTGGATCTTCTGACAAAGCACTTATTATCAGGGAAGACCGAAAAAGTGAAAGCTATAGCGCTAAAAGGAAGAGACGAATCTGATTCTGAAGAGGAGGACAACTACTTGAACAATCAGGGGGGTTTCCGTGGGAATGCCCAAGGAAACCAAGGTCGGAACTATTATGATAAATCTGGAAGCAAAGACCAAGGTAATTGGAAGAAAAATAATGAAAAGAGTGGTTTGTACGTTCCCCCTGGTAGACGTGATACCACCACATCTAATTCTGGGAGTATGGAAGACATGATGGCTAAGTTATTGAAAGGAGTGGAAGCAACGAGCGCAGGAGTTAAGGAGGTGATTGATGATTTGTACTCCATGAAGCAACTAGTTGATTCTCATTCCACTTCTATCAGGCAAATAGAGCAGCAATTGAGCCAACTTTCAACAGCATTCAATCAAAGAAAGGTTGGCACCTTACCAAGCGATACTGTGCAAAACCCAAAGAATGATGTGTCATGCATGGCCATCACTACCAGAAGTGGTAAGGTGCTGGAAACTTCAGCAAAAGGCAAGCAAGTGGTTGACGAAGTTGCGGACATGGACATTACACCTAGTGACGTTACAAAAGGAGAAGAAGCCGCAATAACTACTCCCAACGTCAGGGACGTTTCACCTAGTGACGTGCAGCCTGAAAAAGTGGAAAAATAGAAGCAAGAGGAGAAAAAAACCGTGGAGAGAACACTTCCATACCCACCACCACCTTTTCCCCAAAGATTGAAGAAGGTGGAGGATGACACAAAGTTCAGCAAATTCATGAATATGTTAAAGCAGCTCACTATTAATGTTCCATTGGTGGAGGCACTTGAACAAATGCCTGGGTATGCGAAATTTATGAAGGATCTCTTGACAAAGAAGTGGGCAGCAAGTTATGACTTGGCGGATAATGTTCATCATTGTAGTGCAATCGCTACAAGATCGCTAGTTCAAAAGAAGGCAGATCCTGGAGCTTTCACTATTCCTTGCACAATTGGATCGTTGGATTTTGCTAAGGCATTGTGCGATTTGGGAGCTAGAATCAATTTGATGCCACTATCTATCTACAGAAAGTTGGGGCTGGGAGACCCTACACCAACCAATATGAGGCTCGTGATGGCTGATAGGTCGGTAAAACGACCTGTGGGTATCTTGAATGATGTGTTGGTGAAGGTTTCTTCATTCATCTTTCCTGCAGACTTCGTTATTCTGGATTGTAAGGAGGATTCTGAAGTTCCCATCATCTTGGGACGTCCCTTCCTTACAACTGGAAGTGTGCTTATTGACATGAAAGATAATGAGCTTTTGTTTCGAATTAATGACGAAGTGGTACGGTTTGATATATGCAAAACAATGAAGCAGCCCAGCGATATGAATGAGTTATATGTTCATCATGAGGATACGAAAGAATTATCTATAGAGAAACAGCCTACTGTTGAGCCATTGTCTGCTGTGCCACTGAAAGTTGAGCATGAAGATAATGAAGGTTATGAAGAACTTATGAGTACTCTAACAGAAATAGAGCCTTATACTCCTAAGCAACCAGATTGTGATCTCAAGAATCAACCAACAGCGAAGACTCCCATTGACGAGCCACCAATGCTAGAATCGCAAGAGCTTCCCGATTATCTAAGGTATGTGTTCTTGGAAAGTGGAAGTATACTTCCAATAAGTGTGGTGGATGATTTAAGTGAACAGCACGTGGAGGCTCTCATCTCTGCTCTGATGAGGTACAAGAGAGCTATGGGTTGGACTATTGATGATATAACTGGTGACTCTCCGGAGAAACGTAGAAGCCATCTCGAAGAAGATCGCATGCCCACAGGTAAGCCTCATTGCCGTCTAAATCCTTTTAGAAAACGATCCACCATTTACCTCGACGAAGTCTGAGTACTCGAGGTAACCATGTCGTGCCACGATAATAAATAAGGCGCTAGATGGGAGGCAACCCATTGTTTATCGTTTTTCATTTATTGTTTATCGTTTTCTTTCATTCTAGAACTTGTCTTGTTTTTAATTAATGAAAATCCAAAAATAAGAGTCGTGCCACGACCAAAACTATGGCGCTTGGTGGGAGGCAAACCATCGTACTAATCGTTTTTATTGTTTTGAGCAAATATAGGTGCAAGAGGTATTCAACGAGGAGATTGGTTTCAAATGACGATTTGGATGTATTGAATGGTAAAGGTGGTAAGTTAGGTATAAGGATGCATAAGGGTATGGATTGAGCATTACTCATGCTTAAATAGGCATCGAGGAAGGCTAGTACTAGGTAAAACTAGGCCACGAACAATGCAAAACCTATCCTATAGCCTAAGGTCTCGGAATCTAGTGTGGTATACACTATGCGCCGCCCATTCCTAAGTGTGCTTTTGACTATGCGCCGCCTATGCTATAGCATTAGGTCTCAGGATCTCATATGCCATAGACTATGCGGCGCATATGTCTCTAAATGCCATAGACAATGCGCCGCATAGTGTATGGCATTCTTAAATAAATGCATGGCATAGTGTATGGCATTCTTAAATAAATGCATGGCATATGCTATGGCATTCTGCTCAACTAGGCAAAGCATTAGGCACCGCCTATGGTCACTTTTGGTCTCCAAATCCAATTTTAATGGGTCAAAACTCAACCCAACCTTTTCTTACAAATATGAAACTTAATCTTGAACCAAAAACACATTGGAAACCTAGCTCATGCACCACCTATAGTCTCCAAATCCTATCAAAAAGTTTCCTTTTGCTCTTTTTCTTCACAAGAACATCATCCAAAGGCTTCAACCAAGTAAGTACTACTTTGTTCTTCATTTAAATTTTGTAAGTACTACTTTACTACACCTATTATGAATTGTTAAATCTTGAAAAAGTATTGGTGATGTGAACGTGTTTGAATTGTTGATACAAAACCAAGTGAGTGAACATGTACGTTAGGATGCTCTTAACTTATTTCCGACTTGAATTTGATTTTGATGCATTGTTATACTAATTGCGGAATTGCTATAGTAATGAACATTGCATAATCTTTTCACTTGAATACTTACATGTTAGAATATCCCGTTCATCGGAATAAGACTTATAACTACCTACCGACATAGGAGGTTGAGTTTATTGATAAAAACTATACCATGTGGTTACCCCTATGTAGTAGTGTTGTTATATCTACCATGAAAGTAGTCCAATGGCTGCAAGTAAGTGATGCATTGCTGAGTTTCTTGTCAGAATATAATCCTAAAACGTATGTCGATGAAGTCTAAGTAATCGACCACTTTCACTTCACTGATTTGTATCAACAAAACTAAGTGTGGAGTGGTACCCCTACTGCTTGTGTATAGATTGTAACCATTGAGATTGTGCTACCATTAACACTATTTCTAGTCTCAGGTACAATGGCACCCAAAGCAAGACAAGGCAAAGAAAAGGTTACCACTTCACAAAAAGGCAAGAAAAGAGGCCAAAGAGAGCAAGGAGAACCCTCCTTGACGCAAACACCTCAACTCACTCTTGGAATTAAGTGGGATACTTATGAGGAACTTCTAAGGATGATGACTCTGATGATGATTCCGATGCAAGGGGTATGACCCCAGACATAGAGAATGAGTCCGACTAACCAGGTTCTTCTTATTTATTTTCCACTGAGGACAGTATGCCCCGTCTAAGTGTGGGGTGATGGTATTTGCATGCTATACTTCTCGATCCGCATTTGCATTTATTCATGTTTGTTTGCTTAGTTTTTTTAGTAGTAAATTTTTTTTAGCTTTGCATGAAATAATTCTAATAGGCAGCATGAGATTATAACAAGAGTATGTGCTACAATTATGACTATTGAGACATTTAGGCTCTAGTTGTGACTCATTATGTGATATTGAGTGGTTCAATTCTTTCACTTGTTGGGTCGAGAGTCTATATTACTTCCAATCAAGCCAACCATGTGCCTTGTGTGTGTGAGGTAACAGTATATTCTATGTTTGTGGCTGATGCTAGAACTTGCCTGGTATGTATGCAAAGCGAAAATAAGGAGTGTAAGTTTAGGAGATGATTTAGGCATTTCTTTGACAATCTATACATGTTTACCTTTGTTTTACCTACCCATGGACATCATCCTAGTTAAACCCTTTTGAGTCTTTAGCCTATTTCTTTGACAACCTTGTATGTAAGCCTAATCCATTTTTTTTCAAGACCGTAATTTGATCCAAATTCCTAAGTGCTTTAAAGTGAAAAAGTCATGTGACAAAATAAGAGGAAATTGGGTGAGTATGATGCTTTAAATTGTAATGGTGCTTGAATGTGTTATGAAAAAGAAAGTGCTATCATAAGAGGTATGTTGTGAAAAGAAAAAGGAAAAGAAAGCTGAAAAGTGAGTTGTGCTTAAAATTGAAAAACAAAAGATGAGAACAAGGGTGGAAGAATAAAATAAAGAAAGGTTGAAAGAAAAAAGTGTCAATGATACAATGTGATGTATTAAAGTGCTTAGGAACTTAGTCACTATTTCTGGCCAAAATAGTTGATCCTACCCGTCCCTTAGCCTACATTACAACCATCAAAAGACCTACTTGATCCTAAGCTTAGCATTCTGACATTTAGTAGAGTACTACATTAAGGGCAAGCCTATGGTCATCAGTTGCTACATATGAATTCTTTGTGAGAGTGAGAGCAAGGACATTTTGATACCCATGTTTGAAAAATATGCTATATTTGTGAGTAATTATGGGTACTATATTGTGAGACACACATGGTTGATGAGCTTTGGATAGTTGTATATGATTCTATGTACCTTAACGTTTGCATGCGAGTTGATCACCATCACTAGTCTACGTTAGAGGTTAAACTGTTTCTACTTATAATCAGGAAGCTACTCTTTGTTGATAATTTTTGTGCTTGTCTTGAGGAATGTTTTGTGTTGTTGCTGTAAAAACCCTAAGTTGATGCTTAGAAGGACATGATATTTTGTTCGAGGACGAACAAAGATGCAAGTGTGGGGTGTTGATGATAGGCGAATTTACACGCCTATATCAATATATTTTGCCCATATTTTAGCCTAGTTTTGAGAACAAATTATATATTTCATGCACTTTTAGTCCTTTTTCCTGTAAATGAGCTAACGAACATGATTAGGAAAGTTTCAGGTATAAATGATGCAAAATACAGCATTTTATGGCTTACTTGACGCAAAAGAAAGCTCACAAAGGAAGGGAAGGAAGTCTACACGCCTAAGGACCAAAACTGTTGCATGGAAAATCTGTCCCGAGCTAAAACAGCATTTCTGAAGACTTTGGGGACTTACAGATACAAAGCTGGATTTTGACAATGATACATTAACCTAGTACAATTGGGTTATGTATTTCATTAGTTTATTTGGATTAGGAGAATGTTACATTAACCTAGTACAAATGGGTTAAGTATTTCCTTAGTTTAGTAGGATTTGGTTATTTATTTCATTAGCATAGTAGGAGTAGGATAGGAGTATTATAAATACCCTATCATGCTAGAGATTTTTAATTAAGTCCTCCCTTAGTGGAGAGGCAAGTCCTCCCTTAGTGGAGAGACACATTCTACTTCTCAATTACAACTCTTCTAATCTTTCCATTAATTCTATTCTTAAATTCCACAACAAGAGAATCGTTACTTGCTAAGGAATCACGCCACACGCCTATCACCTAATCCACACGCCATTACTCAACAATAACAATGCAAATCGTGATCTCCTTCGCACTCATGGGTAACTAAACTTCTCTGTTGGGGTTATGGAAGCCGAATGAGATACTATCTATTGCTGTGAGTTTGTGAGTTCGAGACACGTATATTGCTTATATCATTATTCTCTTCATCTTAATGCAAATTCTTGTGGCTTCAGACGCATAGAATAACGCCAGTCTAACATTTAACTTGTTCGAGAGAAAGGTTATTTGTCTGGAAAAGAGATAATGTCAAGGTAGTAGGACACCCTTTCCTATTAAAAAGCTAGTGTCGTAACTGGACTAACCTCTTGGAGAATTCGTACCGTTAGACACGCTTTAAGCTCGAGAGATTTAAAGTGAAATAGTCCTTGTTCAGGTCGAGAGACGCTTGGATTTACCATCGACTACAATTCTCTATAAGCAATTGCATGTCAAGACTCTACACACTCATAGCCAACAGAGACGTATACCTCAGAAGGTGGACATAACCTCAACGCTTCAATTCTCATTGTTTACAACTTACGTAACAATCTTTCTCTCTTTACTTTGCTATTTTCAGCTTTTACGTTATTGTTTTGGTTACACATTACAATCCCCCCTCATTACGAGACTTGCACTAAAAGTCTAGTAATTCTGCTTACTTGTTGACCAAGCTATTCTCTGTGGGATCGATACCCAACCCAGTTGGGTTCTATATTTGCTAACGACCGCTTTACACTCCTACGAGAGCTGTAGATTGAGCGTTATCAGCTATTCATAAGATGCGAAGAGGTAAGGCAACGGGGTTGAATGAGATGTCGATAGATTTTTGAAAGTATGCGGATGGGGCAGGTCTAAGGTGGTTGACGAATTTATTTAACAATATTTTCAAGACGGCGATAATGCCTGAGGCTTGGAGATGGAGTACGATAATTCCACTTTATAAAAACAAGGGTGACATTTAGTGTTGCAACAACTATAGGGGTATTAAGCTACTGAGTCGCACTTTAAAGATTTTGGAGAGAGTGGTTGAGCAGATATTAATGAGGTTTATGTCTGTTTTGGAGAATCAATTTGGATTTATGCCTGGTCGCTCTACGACAGAGGCAATCTATTTAGTGAGAAGATTGGTGGAGTACTATAAAGAAAGGAAGGGGGACTTACACTTGGTTTTCATTGACCTGGAAAAGGAATATGATAAAGTCCTAAGAAAGGTTCTTTGGATATGCTTGGAGGTGAGAGGGGTCCCGATGGCATACATTAGAGTTATTGAGGACATGTACAATTGAGGTAATACTAGGGTAAGGATGGAGGGAGGAGACTCAGACCACTTTTTGGTCAAGATAGGATTGCATCAGGGATCGACTCTTAGTCCATTCCTATTTGCGTTGGTGATGAGCGTATTGATGCGGAGTATTCAAGGCGAGGTACCTTAGTGTATGCTATTTGCGGATGGTGTAGTGCTGATTGATAAGACGTGGAGGGGCGTGAATGACAAATTGGAGGTTTGGAGGCAAACCCTTGAGTCAAAGGGGTTCAGGTTGAGTAGAAATGAGGATGTTTCATTGGATGTGTAGGCTTACTAGAGGGGACAGGGTTAGGAATAAGATTATCCAAGAGAAGATAAGAGTGGCATCAGTGGAGGACAAGATGCGGGAAGGAAGGTTGAAATGGTTTGGACATGTGATGATAAGGAACATGGATGCCCCAGTTCGTAGTGTGAGAGGATAGCATTGGATGGATTTAGGAAGAGTAGAGGTAGGCCAAATAAATACAAAAGAGAGGTGATCAGACATGACATGGAGCAAATGCAGCTTACTGAGGACATGACCTTAGATACGAAGGTATGGGGTCGCGAATAAAGGTAGAAGGCTAGCGGGAAGGTGTGGACTGTAGCTAGCCAGCAGGAGAGATCTTGTGTAGCTGGGTTAGAAATTTTAGGAATGTGTTCATAGGTTTCTATGGCTCTGAGTATTTGTTACTTTGATGTGGGTGTCCCATTCATAATTTCTCAATTGCTATTTTCTTATTTCGTGTTGCACTATCTCTCGTATTTTTGTATTGCTCTGATTTACTCTTTAGTATTCCTTACGCCTTTTATTGTTGTGTAATCCATCTCCTTGTATATGATTCTTTATCTTGACCCAAGGCTCTATTGGAAATAGCCTCTCTACTTCTTCAGAGGTAGCGATATGGACTGCAAACATCTTACCCTCCCCAGACCCCACTTTGTGGGAACACACTGGGTTTGTTGTTGTTGTTGTAAATCATCAACATATCACCGTATTTGATTCAAAAATCCTCCTAAAATATCATACACCACATTTTAGAGATCAAAACAACACAATATCCTCAACAACAAATAAAAAAAAAAGCTAAGATAAGACAAATTCGCCATGATCTTCCACTTATTATTTCGATTCTTGACTTAATTAAATTGAACTTTGCATATTACAACCAAGTTATTCCACATAAAATTATTCCATTAAAATATTTGGAGTAAATTAAACACATTAGAATCCACCGAAACCAACTAGACACACAAATAGCTCAAGCTAGTAAAACTAGTTTTTCGGGTTGAACTATAAATTACTCAATTAAGCACAAACTTGTTTTAAAAATACTTTGGACTTTGTAATCACACACTTAGACACTTAAATGCTTATTTATATCAATATGAACACGTTAAGCACATGAATTTCTCTCAAAACAAGGCGAAATAAGCTAGAATAATGAAACCAAACTGTATAAAACCACCTCAGATCATCACCCCACACTTAAAATATTGTTTGTCCACAAACAAATCTTTACTCTAAGCATTAAAATATTAGGTGATGCTACACTTCTTTTAAATGCAAGACACTCAAGCTAGTACTACAATGACTACACAAAATGCAAGTTTCTACACAAAGCATGTTATTTCCACAATTGAAAGCTCATGAACACTACTCCAAAACATCCTAGCCTCAAGAATTGACTCACATAAGTGGAAAACTCATGAATCTTGATCAATCAAGAACATCGTACAAATCACCCACATTCATCAAACATGCACCCTCACAATAAGAGAGTTACCCATAATCACTCATGATAATGCAATTTATAATATAATGGGTATTAGAATGAAATTACGCTCACTCTCATAAAGAATTCACAAGTTACAGACAATGAACCATAGGTTTGCCCTTAGTGTAATTCTCCACTAATAATCGGATCTAAAGTTAAATAGGACTTCTCCGGGTTGTAATGTAGGCTAAGGAACGGGTAGGAACTATTTGGGAATAGTGACTAGCCTCTCTAAGAGCTTTAATACACTACATTAAACATTTAAAATCAATCTCCAACAACCAAGTTACACCTTTTTCATTCACCCATACCTTTTATTTTTGCCCCATCTCTTTTAAGCATTTTCACAAACGCTTGGTGGACACATAGTTTACTACCATAAGAATCATTTTTTTTTCTCTTTTTAAACAATCATGTCAATATTTTTTAGCATAAATTATATCACAACCATCCACTACATATTAATTATACACCAATAACTACCTTAGGGCATCAATTTCACCGTTTTCTTCTTCGATTTCTCAAACTCCTTACTAAATTAATTTTTTGTCCAATTAAAGAACTTAGGAGATCTTTGGATAAAATTATGCTCTATCAAAGAAGGGATTAGGATAATTATGAGTTTACAAAAGAAAATAAGCTAAAGGATCAATAGAGGCTAACTAGGATCATGCACAATGGTAGGATAAATAGAAGTTATAAAACAAGGCTATCAAAGAAATGTCTATATCATCTCCTAAACTCACTCTTTATTTCGCTTCACACATACACCAGGCAAGTTCTAGACATCACATGCAACAAGAAATATCAAAAATAACTTGCACACGCATGGCATATGCTCAACTCAATAGGATCATCATAGACTCTCAACTAAACAATAACAAAAATTCAAAATTAAGCCAACAAGTACAAGAGTCATAAACTTGAACCTAAGAGTCTCAAAAATAGAAATTCACACAATTCAACATGCTTTTACTAACAAACCCACTTGCATCATGTAGTCAAAAATAGCTCCAACAAGAATATTTCACTTATTCCTAACCTAAAAAAAAATTAAATTGAGTCAAAATTTCAGAATTTCTCCACCCCACACATAAAAATTTATTTGTCCCCAAAGTGAATTTAAAAATAAAAAGATAAAAATACTCTCTAAGGCCTCTAGGCCTAGCTAGTAGTATCTTCACATATAAAGAAGATCCATAGGACCCCACACTCAGTCTTTGCCATGCTTCAAGCTCAAGTTTATGGTACTCAGATTTTCCATTTTCCTGTGACTCAACCAAAAACAAAAACTACGTGAAATAAGAAAAATTGAAAAAACTAAAAAGAAAACATACCTAATTAACTTGGGTTGTCTCCCAAGAAGCGCCTAATTTAGTTTCACGACACGACCCCTATCAACTTAACCATATTTCTTCACCCTTTTACCCCCTTTTGGGAGCCATTTTTTCATTTGTTTCAAACCTCTTTTACCTTTTAATATGCTAGGAATTAGTGATTCCATCTTAGACCGCTCAATCAGATAGTCAAAAGAGGTCTTTAGTGCCTTAAGCAGACCACACTCATCCCTTTCCAACATATTGGTCATGCATAAATATTTATATAAGGTATTTTCAATGGGGGCCTTGTAAAAATCAAATACCATCTCTTCATCATTTACCTTCATCCTGAGTGTGCCTTCTCTAACATCAATCAAGACCCCTCTGGTTGCTAAGAATGAATGCCCCAAAATAATTGGTACATGTTCGTCTACCATAAAATCAAGAACAAAAAAGCCAGCAGGAATAAAAAATTTACCAACCTTTATGAGTACATCCTAAATTATTCCTTCCGGATATGCCATGGAACTGTCTACTAGCTGCAACACCACGGTGGTTGATCTAGGCTTTCCCAAGCCTAATTTTTCAAATAGAGATAGGGGTATCAAATTTATACTTTCCCCTAAATCACTCAATGCATGGACCTCTTTGCTCCTAATTTGAATAGGGATAGAAAACTTCCCTTGATCTTTCAATTTCTTAGGGATTTTTTGTGTCATCACAGCACTACACACTTCAGTGAGTGTTATAGCTCCCATATCTTACAATTTCACCTTCTTCGCTACCACATCCCTTAAGTACTTTGCGTACTTAGGCATACTCTGTAAAACATCCAGCAAAGGTAAATTTATATGCAACTCTTTGTTGTGTCAATGAACTTTTTGAACAATGCATCTTCCTTTGCTCTTATGTACTTTTGAGGGAAGGGCAATGACAGTGTCTTCTTCTTATCTGGTTCAATAACTTTTTTATTCAAGTACTCAGACTTCCTTGAATTTTCAACAACTTTTTCATTTACCTATTAGGTCACCATGATGTTGGGCGTATTTACACGCCTAAACACCATAATTTACCCATGTTATAGCTAAGTTTTGAGGATAAAATATATAATTCCTGCACTTTTAGTCCATCTTCCTGTAAGTGAGCTAACCAACGTGATAGCATGTTTTCAGGTATTAATGATGAAGATTTCAGCACTTTGTGGACCCTTGGGCAGCAAAGGAAAACTTCACGTAAGAAGGAAGGCAGCTTTTGGAAGCTTGTGGACTGAATGTGATGCATGGAGAAATTGTCCCGGGCAGAATCAGTATTTCTTAATACTTAGGGGTGCAGCAGTAACCTAGTAGGACTTGGACAAGGATGCAGTAACCTAGTACGACTAGGACAAGGATGTTATAAAAACCCTAATTGCTGAATTTTTCAGCATTCATTCTATTTTCTATTCAATTCTTATTGTCATTATTTTTCTTTCATTCGACACTTGGGATTATTCACGTTACAATTTCTAATAGAGGAACACGGCTCTCTTGAGAGCAACGGACCAAGAGGAAAAACGTCATCCCTCTTTGACGTTAAAATCATCCCCTCGCGAAGATTATTCGAGTTGTGGTATGATGATTATATCTATTGCAAATCCCGTTGTAATCATGATTAGCTAAACTTCTCTGTTAGGGTTATGGAAGCCTTGTGATATACTATCTATTACTATGAGTTTGTGAATTCTTGATGTGTATGCTACTTATATCATTACTCTCTTCGTTTTAATTAAATTCTTGTGGTTGCAAACATATAGAATACGCCATTATAGCATTAACTTGTTCGAGAGAAAAGTTACAAGTTTGGAAAAAAGAGTGTGACAAGGAAATAGGGCTACCAACCCCAATTTACACATTAATGCCTTAACCGAATTAACCTCTTGGAGAGTTTGTACCGTTAGTTATACACTTTAATCTCGAGAGAGTTAAAGTGAAATAATCCTGGATGGTCGAGAGACACTAGGATTTACCATTAGAATACGAATCTCTATAAGTGCATACTTGTCTGAATTCCGCATAACTTATAGTTAATAGGTACGTAGAACTCATAAGGTGGACATAACCCTAACTTATTATTCTCTGTGATTAAATTTTACTAAACAAAGCATTCAGTCGTTACTTTGATACTCTTAATTCAAGCCACAAGTAAATCCACCCTTTCCGTAGAATTTTAGACCAACAATCTGCTAACGATTACAACACTTAGTGACCAAGTATTCCCTGTGGGATTCGACACCCAACCCAGTTGGGTTCTATATTTGACAGCGACCGCTTACACTCTTACAAGAGTTGTAGTTTGGGCGTTATCACACCACCTCAGCATCTATCTTCTTTGTTGCCTTGGGAGGTTCTCCTTGAAGCTCTTTACCAGTCCTTAAGATGATTGCCATGACTTGTTTTTTATTTTTTGTGTTATCGGGCAAAACACCTTGTGATCTGGTATTTAATGCTTGTTGTATCTGCCCAACCTACAACTCAAAATTTCTTTATGCCACTTTCTGATTCTATAATTTAGCCCTTTAACTATTCAGATCCATAATCAATTATGCTTGACCAGCTACAAGTTGTTTCATTATCTCTTCTATGTTGCTTATTGACTGATTCGATTGGGACTGTGGATGTGGGGCATTCCAGAATTGATTTAGTGGCTGAGTTTGCAACTTCATCTTATAGGCATTACCATAATTTATCCTTTGAGCATTGCCTACATACATCACATATTCCGTATTTGAAGAACACATGGTAGGTATATGACCACTATTTCCGCATACCTCACACCAACATACAGCTTGTTGGATGGCATTGATTGTGGCTGTAGGTTATGTTGCTCCCAACATCATGCTGCTGAATGTTGTCTTAATCAAATTCTATAATGCAAAAACCTGTGCTAATAGGGCTGCGAATTTCTCCACCTACAACACACCCGCAATTCTTTTTATGGAAATTCTAGGATCTGAATGTCACTCTAGATTTCCTTGTTCTATGCGGTTCAGCAATATGTATAGCTCATCATAAGTCAGCTCCAATATTTGACCACCTACGGCTGAATCTAGGAAAATTTTCATATTATGATCAAGAGCTTCTACAAAAGTGTGAGCAAGTACCTCATTAGACTGTTGGTGATGTGGACAATCTCGAAGAAGAGCCTTGAAGCATTCCCAATCATGATAGAAAATTTTACAAAGATTCTGTTTGAAGTTCACTATCTCACTGCGAAGTTTTGCAGTCTTGCCTGACGAAAAGAATCTGATAGGGAAATTTCTGGCTAAGTTGTCCCGTGTTGTGATTAACTGGCCGGCTCCACATTTAGCAATCTTTTTGCTTCCCCCAATAGAGAATAGGGAAACAACGCTAGCCTCACATAATCTGTACTCACCCTAGTAAAAATGAATGTGTCAATAAGCTCAATAAAATTCTGCAAGTGGATTTGTGGATCCTCATTTGAAAGCCCTGCAAATTGTCCACTACTAATAAGACGTTGCACCATATTGTGTTTCAACTCGAAATTTCCCCCAACTACCTGTCTTTAAATTGGGGAAGTCAAGTTCGTTGGAAATGGGACTGCCACTTCCCTAACCTTCCTATCAGCTGCTTGTTGTTCAGCCATAGGAACAGTATGCTCTTAGTCTTCTCGAATTTGCGCTATTCTTGGGAGAAAGACTGCTTCTCTCCTGCATTGATGGTAAAGCTGCTAGAGTTTCGAGTTTGGTTCAATCAAATCCTGATCCCTTGCCAGCTTATTATCCTTTTAACATGTTTCCTGCAAATCACAAAAACAAGACCAAGCGTAAAATCACCAAATAAATCTAAAAGTAAAACTAAAATAAACAATTGCTAAAATACAAGTCTCCAGCAACAGCGCCAAAAACATGACATTGTCCACGCGCACATGCAAGTGCATGTGGTCTACCAAGTAATATAGTGTCCTTCAAGAAAGCCGAATATCGATCCCACAGAGACTTGATTTGACAATGATTTAATTTTAGTTCACCGTCTAGATTAATTTAGTGAAAAAGTAACTAAAAAGAGAATTTTAATTTATTTTATAAATTAAAAATAAAATAAATAATGTGAAAAAATAAATTCTTGGAAAAATCAATGGAAAAAAGCCCAGGATTAAAGCACTTCGAACAATCATACTATGTTATTAAAATTAATTCGTTAATTTGCTTATCTTGGTTGTTGATTCATAGGGTTAATTGCATGATCATGGTTTCCCAACCAATAATCTTTTACCTAATATGGATATTACGACTACATCGTTGAGCAGCGATGTAATAATCTAATTAAGTTAACTAAAGTTATCATCCTACGTTTGAATCAATTAAGGCATCTAATTACATCCTTGTCCTAGACATTAACTTTAATTCTTTATTTTATAAAAAAATAAAAGCCCAAACTTTATTTATTTCCGTGTTCTATCTCCCTATTCCCTATTCCGAGATCAAAAGGTCCACAATATATGTATTTTATGGGTGATCAATTCATAAATAATTAAAGTAAGAATAAACAAAGTACCAAATATGATAAGCAAAAATAATAAATTTAATCCAAAATAATAGTTCTCAGGTTCTTGGATTTAACCCCGGAAAAAAGGTTTTTAGACACTAATATTCATAATCACGATAAAAATAATTGAATACATTATGTGAAAAATTATAGACTAAAAAAAAAATTAAAACCTAATAAACCGTGTAGCCACTCCGCAATTTTTCTCCTCAAAACAGTGCCAGGCGTCTCCATGCAATCATGTGTCCAGTGGTTAATTTGTAACCAAAATTGTCCAAGTTCTTTCAAGTGGTGACCATCTGTCCATATATATAAAATATATTATCTTAGTTCTACTTTGAGTGGGATTTAAATGGCATGTGACCCAAGAATTTCCCATATGTGTCCACCAATGAAATATATTCTCCACCAAATTAAATCTATCACGTGCAGATGTCCCCCACTTTGTTTAATGTTCTCACAAGCTATTGTCGGTGCAAAATTTTATTTTAGTGACGCGATGCGTCGTCAAACGCATTGGCTCATCGATGCGACTTCGCATCATCTCACTAGAATTTGTGTTCCAAAAATTGGTTAAGTGTAGAACGTTCTATTCTTTATCCATGCTTTTTGTAGTATATTTTCAACGCATTTTTCACCTTTAAATTATCAACATATCACGGTATTTAATTCAAAAATTCTTCTACAATATCATACACCACAATTTAGAGATCAAAACAACACAATAACCTCAATGACAAATCAAAACAAAAGCTAAGATAAGACAAATTCGCCATGATCTTCAACTTATTATTTTGAATCTTGACTTAATTAAATTAAACTTTACATATTACAAACAAGTTATTCTACATAAAATTATAACATTAAAATATTTAAAATAAATTAAACACATTAGAATCCACCGAGACCAACTAGACGCACAACTAGCTCAAGCTAGTATAACTAGTTTTTCGGGTTGAACTATAAATTACTCAATTAAGCAAAAACTTGTTTTAAAAATACTTTCCTCTTTGTAATCACACGCTTGGACACTTAAATGCTTATTTATATCAATATGAACACGTTAAGCACATGAATTATTCTCAAAATAAGGCGAAATAAGCAAGAATAATGATACCAAATGTATAAAACCACCTCAGATTAAGTACCTGCCAGATGAGGGTAACTCTTCTGCTTGTCCTTACCCGTGGAACGATACTGACACCCTTTCAACTGGGTTTACAGGTTGGACCCCAGTTATCTTATTTGGGGCATGTCGGTTATATAACTACCTCCCATAGTTCTACAGAATCAGGACTGTCAGACAAAGTCAATCAGTTTTAGTAAGTCAGTTATCAATGAACTCAGATATCAGTTACTCAGTTATCAGAACTCATAACTCAGCTTCAGTAAAAGCTTAGATACAGTATATACATACATAAATACAAAGTATTGCATTCTCAGTGCTTACAGCTATTTTAGTTATCCTAGTATTTATACTCAGTTATTCCATATCATTCAGTCAGTTATTATTTATGCATATGAACCCTTCCATTCAGCCTTACCTTATCTAGCATACCAGTACATTCTACGTACTAACACATACTTTCTCTTTGCGCTATGATGTCTCATATCATAGGTTCGGACACTCGAGTTCCTAACGTGCATAGACAAATTCAATTAGCAGCAGTAGATTCAGTAGTGAGTCCTCATCTATTAAGAATATGCTTTTGTTTTAGTATCTTTAGTAGCTTCAGTATTTCAGTAGTCGGAGTTAGTTGGGGGCTTGTCCCATCAACTCCACATTCAGACAGTTCAGCTAGAGGCTTTTCAATCTTGATTATTTCAGACAGTATTTTAGTATTTTAGATATTTTCACCAAAAGTTATATTTATCAGTATTTCATATTACGAACATTATGGCATTTCAGCCTATTTTCTACATTATTTCAGTATTATTACTCAGTGCTCATAGCAGATATCAGTCATGGGTTAGTTTGTGGTCCTTCGAGGTCGTAAGCACCATGTAGCATTCAGGGTACAAAATTGGGGCATTAAAAACTTGGTATGAGAGCCTAAAGTTCAACAGAGTCCCAAGGAGTCTTAAAGCCACGTCTAGTAAAGTCTTGTGCTTGTGTGGGTAGCATGCCACACTTATGGGCAAGAGGCTATGAGTTGTTTTTCGGAAAAGTTTCCCTTTTTTCAGTATTCATGTCATGCGAGTGAGCATGAGCTCAAGTTAAACTCCTAGTCTAATCCATTTCTTTCTTTTCTTTATAGAACATACCTCCTAAGAAATCAACAGAAGAAGAATAAGAAACCAGTCTGCACCTCATCCCGTTCAGGTAGATCCCCTGGATGAGTATGTCACTCATGCATAATTCATAGCTGCGTTCACCACTTTAGCAAATTCCATAGTAGTACAGAATGAGTGACCAACTATTGTTCTAGCCAACCCAGTGGCCAATACTGTTACAGTAATAATTTGAGACTTTAGCCGAATGAATCCTTCCCTATTCTCAGAATCTAAGTCAGAAGAGGATCCACAGGAGTTCCTCGATCAGGTTTAGAAAGTCATAGATATCATGGGAGTGACTTCCAGTGAAAGTGTTGACTTAGCTACCTATCATCTACAAGATGTAGCTCATACGTGGTTTAAGCAGTGGAGGGTGGACAGGGGCACAGATGCAGAGCCGTAGAGTGTAAAGAGTTTGCTACTACTTTTCTAGATAGATTCTTTACCTTAGAGCTGAGAGAATCTAAGGTGTTATAGTTCATCAATATCAGGTAAGGTAGCATAAGTGTGAAAGAGTATTACCTCAAGTTTACACAGGTAGCTAGATATGCTCTCAATGTAGTGGCAGACAGTAGGTTTAGAATAAGCAAGTTTGTATTTGGAGTGTCGGAGAGTATGGTTAAGGAGTGTAGAACAACAATGTTAATTAAGGATATAGACATATCCAGGCTCATGGTCTATTCTCAACAGATTGAAGAGGCTAAGAATAAGAAGAGAGAGAGGGAGAATAAGAAAGCTAGAATAGGTAGTTTCAATTTCACTCAGCCTAACTCAGAGAGTGGTAACCGTTCACAGTTCACCCAAAATCTTCAGTTCCAGCTCCATCCTCAGCCAATGCTCCAGTACTTAAGTTTAGAAATGGTAACAAAGATAGGGAACCAGGCTGTATATCTCAGGGTAGTATCAGAAGTGTTGGAATAAGTCCTCTTTGTTACAAATGTGACTGAAACCACCAGGGTATCTGCAAAGCTGGCAGTGATATTTGTTTTGGGTGTGGAAAGCCAGGCCATAAAGTCAGAGATTATCCTTAGTCAGGTTCTTAGGGTCAGTATACTCGACCCCAGCTCAGTCCGATCACCCAAGTCAGCAGGGTGCCGCTTCTAGTGCCACCAGTATGTAATACCCAAATAGGCTTTATGCACTACATTCCAGGCAATATCATAAAATTTCTCCTGATGTGGTCACTAGTATGTTACAGATCTTCCATTTACATGTTTATGCTTTGCTAAATCCAGGAGCTTTCTTGTCTTTCATAACTCCATATATAGCTATTAACTTTGGAGTTAGTCCCTAAATTCTAGTAGATCCTTTCTTATTCTCTACCACAGTGCGTAAGTCTATCATAGCCTGGCGGGTATACAGGAACTTTCCAATTATGATATCTTAAAAGATCACTTCAGCAGACCTTGTAGAGCTAGAGATGGCAGATTTTGACATCATTCTCAGCATAGATTGGCTCCATTCATACTATGCCTTAGTTGATTGTAGAAATAGAATTTTTTGTTTTTAGTTTCCAAATAAACCAGTCTTTGAATGGAGGGTTAGTACTACAATGCTTAAGGGTCAACTGATTTCATACCTTAGAGCGAGAAAAATAATATCCAACGGATCTATCTATCATCTTGTACAAGTCAAGGACTCTAGTTTAGAAACTTCCAATCTTGAGTCAGTTCCTGTAGTAAATAAATTATCAGATGTGTTTCTTGAAGATTTTCCTGGAGTTCCTTTTTTAAGAGAAATTAACTTCGGAATAGACCTTCTTCCAGATACTCACACTATATTTATTCTGACATACAGAATGTTTCTAGATGAACTTAGGGAGTTAAAAAAATAGTTAAAAAACCTTTTAGATAAGGGGTTCATCAAACCCAGCATTTCCTCGTGGGGGACACCATTTTTATTCATGCATAAGAAAGATGGTTCTCTCAGAATGTGTATAGACTACCGTCAGTTGAATAAAGTCACAGTCAAGAATAAATACCCACTTCCCAGAATTGATGACTTGTTTGACCAACTTTAGGGTGCTAGTTACTTTTCTAAGATAGACCTCAGATCATACTATCATCAGCTCAAAGTCAGAGAATGTGACATGTCAAAAATAACTTTCCAAACTCGGTATGGACACTTCGAGTTTCTAGTCATATCCTTTGGTATTACAAATGCCCCAGCAGCCATCATAAACTTGATGAACTGAGTGTTCAAGTAGTACTTAGACATGTTCATCATAGTCTTCATTGGTGATATTTTTGTCTATTTTCATAGAAAAAATGATCATGTAGATCCCCTCATAATCATCCTTTAGATTCTTTGAACTCATCAGTTGTTTGCCAAATTTAGTAAGTACAAATTTTGGCTAAGGTCAGTAGCATTCCTTGGTCACATTATTTTAGGTGATGACATTATAGTTGATTCTCAAAAGACTGAGGCGGTGAGAAATTGGCCTAGGCCTATTTCTCCATCAAATATCAAGAATTTCTTAGGTTTAGCTAGCTATCATTGGTTTGTAGAAGGGTTTCCAGTAGTCAGATTCTTGTGAAAAGAGTTTTTAAGAGTTGAAGACTCGACTCACCTCAGCCCCAGTTTTGACTCTACAAGATGGTTCAGATGGGTTTGTTGTATACTATGATGCATCTAGGGTAGGTTTGGGTTATGTCCTTATGCAGAGAGGTAAAGTCATAGCCTATGCCTCTAGACAACTTATGTCCCATAAGAAGAATTACCCTACCCATTATCTTGAGTTAGCAGTTGTAATGTTTGCCTTAAAGATTTGGAGGCACTATTTATAAGGGGTGCATGTTGATGTGTTCACAAACCACAAAATCCTGTAGTATGTATTCTCTCAGAAATATTTGAATTTGTGTCAGAGAAGGTGGTTAGAGTTGTTGAAAGATTATGACATGAGTGTTCTGTATCATTCGGGCAAGGCCAATGTAGTGGCTGATGCTCTCAATAGGTTCTCTATGGGTAGTATTGTTCATATTGATAGTGGTAAGAAGAAGTTAGCTCAGGAAGTTGATCAGCTTGACCGACTAGGTGTCCGCTTGGTCAATTTAGCAAAGGGCAGTGTGTGGGTACAGAATAGTTCAAATTATCTCTGGTTTCCAAAGCGAAGGAAAAGTAGGACAGAGATTCCAGTCTAGCTAATCTGAAGAAGTCATTCAGTGATCAGAAAGTAGAGGTTTTCTCCCAAGAGGGACATGGTGTGTTGCATTACCAGGATCGGCTATGTGTGTCAGGTGTAGATGACATAAGGTAATAAATTCTTGTAGAAGCGCACAGTGCACGTTACTCTATTCATCTTGGGGACACTAAGATGTACCGCGCTTTGTAGAAGATTTATTGGTGGAGTGGGATGAAGAGTGAAATTATAGAGTATGTAGTTAAGTTCTCTACGTGTCAGCAAGTTAAGATTGAGCACTAGAAGCCTAGTGGGTCCATGCAGGAGTTCAGTATTCCCGCATAGAAATAGGAAGAAGTGAACATGGACTTTGTGATGAGTTTTCCTCGTACACGTCATCAACATGATTCGGTTTGGGTTATCGTAGACAGGGTGACCAAATCTGCTCATTTATTACCACTTCATAACACTTATTCAGCCGAGGACTACGCCAAATTCTATATTAGAGAGTTGGTTAGGTTACACAGAGTCTAATGTCTATTATCTCATATAGAGGTACCTAGTTTACCTCTCAATTCTGGAAAGTATTCCAAAAGGGTCTTGGTAAACAAGCTTATCTCAGTACATCTTTTAACCCTCAAATAAATAGTCAAGTAGAAATGATCTTTCAGACTCTAGAAGATATGTTAAGATCATGCGTAGTCAATTTTAAAGGTAGTTGGGATGACCACTTGCCTTTGATTGAATATCCATATAATAATAATTATCATTCCAGTATTCAGTTTGCTCCGTTTGAGGCTCTCTATGGTAGGAGTTGTAGATCTCCAATTGGTTAGTTTGAATAAGGTGAGGCTGCAGTTGTAGGTCCTGACTGAAAGTTTAATGCCTTAGAGAAGGTTCAGTTTATCAGAGAAACACTCAGGGCAGCCCAAAGCTGACAGAAATCATATGCAGATATGAAGAGAAAAGACTTTGAGTTTAATATTGGTTATTTTGTGTTCCAAAAGATCTCTCTTATGAAAAGAGTAAAGAGGTTTGGATAGAAGGGAAAGCTCAGTCCTCGATATGTCAGTCCTTATAGAATTCTTAGCCATTTCAGAAAGGTAGCTTACGAGCTTGAGATGCCTTCAGATCTAGCTTCAGTGCACCTAGCATTCCACGTCTCTTGCTAAAGAAATGCATTGGTGAACCATAAGTCATACTTCCCTTAGAGGGCTTCGATATTCAGAATGATCTCTCTTTCGAAGAGGTTCCAATTCAGATCCTCAATTGTTAGGTTCGTAGATTGAGGAACAAAGAAGTTCCCTTAGTCAAAGTTCTTTGGAAGAATCAGTCCGTTAAGGGAGCTACTTGGGAAGCAAAAGTAGATATGCAAACCAAGTATCCTCACCTCTTCTCCGCAAATTCAAATTTATCTTAAGGTAATAGTCTTCCTTAGATTTGCTCAGTTCCATGTTTAGTTACAATTATAAACTTGGTATTCTTTATCGTTACATATTATCTTCATTACAGACATGCATTAATGAATAAGTTCAGTCATGTACTCATTCATCAGATATGCATGTTTAGTATGAAAACTCAGCTTATCAGTAGTTTCAGTTATACACTCATGCATCAGATATGCATGTTCAGTATATCTAAACTCAGTTTATCAGTGTTTCTGAGATTAATCAGTATCATTTGAGGATGAATGTTCCCAAAGGGGAGATATTGTAATACCCCGTATTTTCCTAGCTAAAATTAACTCTCAATACATTAGTATTCATAAATAATTTTTTAAATACTCAAGATTTTTTAGTTTAGAGCTTACTATGGCATAGGATATTCAGTCAACTTTACAATGATATAAAATTCACCCAAATCCGATAATTGGGTGAGAAGTATAAATCAAAATTGTCATTTTTCTGTGTTCTATCGCGATCATGGAGCATCGCGCCAAGCAGTATTTTCAAAATTGTCTTTTTTCTAGTGAAGCTCCGTGATTTCACCGCGTTGTGTTGAGTCCTAAATTTGGATTCAGTGGGGTACCAAAATTTTACCGCATCGCGCCAAGATTTCAGTTCCCAATTATCAATTTTCAGTGAGACAGCACGATAGCGCCGTGATGCGAAGGGCCCAAATTGAGTTTTCAGTGACAATTTTTAAATCTTTTTTCAGGGGTATTTTGGTATTTTTACACAACCCTAATCAGTCCTAAACATGAAATTTATCCCTAAAGGAGCACTAATTGCTCATTATTTCATTATTTACTCAATAATTAAAACATTTTCTCTCAAAGGGCAAAACCCTAGTTTCAAAAAATCAAGAACAAACTCAAGAATTCCTCCAAGAACCCTCAAGACTTTTCTTCTCAGGTATTTTAGGTGTTCATTCATGGGTTCCTTTCACCCATGAAGTCTAAGAACCTCTTTTAAACTTATAAGATCTCAGATTTATGAATTTCATGCTTGAAATTAATTGTATTCATGTTCAT
This sequence comes from Capsicum baccatum var. pendulum, assembly GCA_030864225.1. Classification (NCBI taxonomy): domain Eukaryota; kingdom Viridiplantae; phylum Streptophyta; class Magnoliopsida; order Solanales; family Solanaceae; genus Capsicum; species Capsicum baccatum. The sequence continues at coordinate 157,693,813 of CM061561.1, read as the reverse complement.
GATAGTAATTGGGTTTCAATTCATGATTAATTGTAAGTTTCATGAAATTAAAATAGTTTATGTGATGAATTATGTGAATTGCATGCTAAACCCTTGAAATTGAAATTGAATAGCGTATTCATGATTTTTATGTGTTGGCTATTATCATGTGAAATAATCCATGCTCCCCAAGTGTTTATTAAAATTCCTATGTGAAGTAAATAGTGGAATCATGTCATTATGTGGTTCCAATCATGTATAAGTTTATGCCCTACAAGTGTTTGATAAAATGTCTCTATGAAAAAATTATGAACAAATGGACATTGTTATCCTTTTCAAGAACATGTTATGCTTTACTTTTCATGCGATCGACTTCTGGGGGTATCTAATACCCGACAATATAGTTGTTTACCTATAGCTATAATACTTATAAGAAGTCTCAGTCATTTCATGAATCAGTAGTACTCAGTCAATTACAGAACTCGATGAAACTCACTATCAGTCTAGTTCAGTATAATTAGTTCAGTGTTTACTCAGTTGGGAGTAGGATTAGGCATCAAGTGAACCCAAGGATGAGGGTTCACATACTAGTAGAGGGTGTGATCCTTAGAAGCAGTCCTTGCAATCCAAAACAACGTAGCCAGTATAAGTTGAGACATCAACCTACCAGTAATGGGTTGATAAGGTGTTTTAACCTGCCAGTTAAGGGTACCACCATTCTCATTAGACTACCTTTCAGATGAAGGTAACTCTTCAGCTTTTCATTACTCATCGGACGGTACTGACACCTTTCCAACTAGGGTTATAGGTGGGGCATGTCGATTAGATAACTACCTCCCACAGTTTCAGTTTTAGTTTCAATGTAGAACTCAGTTAAGTTTTACAGAATCAGGACTGTCAGACACAGTCAATTAATTTCTATTACTCAGTTATCAGTAATCTCAAATATCACTTACTCAGTTATCAGAACTTAAAACTCAGCTTCAGTAAAAGCTCAGATACAGCATATACATACATAAATGCACAATATTTCATTAATTAGTACTTACAACTATTTCAGTTATCCATGTGTTTATACTCAATTATTCCATATCATTCAGTCAGTTATTGTTTATGCATGTGAACCCTTGCATTCAGCCTTACCTCATCTAGCATACCAGTATATTCCACGTACTAATGCATACTTTCTCTTTGCACTATGATTTCTTATATCATAGGTTCGGACGCTCAGGTTCCTGACCGCATATAGAAAGATTCAGTCAGCAGCAGCAGATTCAGTAGTGAGTCCTCATCTATCGAGGATATACTTTTATTTCAATATTTTCAGTAGCTTTAGTGTTTCAATAGTTGGAGTTAGTTGGGGGCTTGTTCCATCAACTCCATATTCAGAAAGTTCAGCTAGAGGCTTTTCAGACTAGACTATTTCAGATAGTATTTCAGATGTTTTCACCAGAACTTATATTTTATCAGTATTTTAGATTATTAACCTTATGTTATTTTAGCATATTTTCTATATTATTTCAGTATTATTACTAAATTTTCACAGCAGACATCAGTCATGGATTAGGTTGTGGTCCTTCGAGGTTGTAAACACCATGTAGCATTTGGGGTATAGACTCGGGGTGTTACATAATCCATGGGGTTGCATCTCCCAAAGGTAAAATATAACTGTTTATCCACTTAGCCATCTTGACCCTCTCACGTCGGTGCTTAACCTTCCACATGATATGTTGATCACATGTGATCCTCAGTCTGTGATTGTACTCATCTATTTATGCAGGAGTAATGTACTCCGGGCCAAAAATAACTCTGTGGATTGTCTCTATAAATATGTCAACTCTGACCCCTCGAACCAATATGTTCTCTAGTTATGGCTGCCAAGAAAATCTTATCAAGCCTGTTGATGGCACATAGGAAGGACTATGGTAGCTTTATAGGATTCATAAGATTCCAGTACCATAGAAAGTTTTTAAGACTCGAGTGTCCTAGTCATCCACTCCAGATAATATCTATCAATTACTGCTCGCAGTCTTGGTACTCGATCTAGCCTCGATAAGTCAATTAGGATCTCCTCATAAATACACCTCATAGGCCTGCCTAGCTCCCAAACATGACTGTAAAGCTCAAATATATTCCTTATTCATTTCACACACCTCTTTGGAGGTCCCTCTTTGGGAGGTGCCTTTGGGGTATGTACAAGTGTGGGGCTCTACTGTACTGATGCATCATGGAAAGGCTGCTCGGTACCCTTCTTAGCTGGGGTACCTATGTCTGTTCTACATGAGTAGTGGTACCCTCCTCATACCAGGGTACCATGAATGACTTCTCCTATTCAACCTCATCAGATGAATCCTAGGACCCTTCCTCAGATTGGGGGTCCTGCGAAGCAACCCGTGAATAAGACTTAGACTCTGTCTCCTCCTCATCATCATCATCATATGGAGGAGTATGTGGTGGTGACATCTTGGATGAATTCATCCTCATCTGGGATGTAGCTGACTAAGCAGTCTTGAGAGTCTTTCCTCTCATGACGCTGCGTGTCACCTCAACTTCACCGTCTATACAATGCTGCCTTGGGTACTTCTCTACTAAACCACTAGGATTTGGAGACTCTACCCATTTCCTCGAAGTATCGACCTTCATCTTCTTCATCACTTTAGGAGCCATATGTACATGAAAAAATAGTTGTTAGTTTCCAACAAAAGTAGGGTATAGAAAAAGTCAAAGAAAACTAAAAAATTAAAAAGTTTAAATTTTTCCTCAATTTTTGCCCCCGTAAGACCTATTTGAAATTCCAACAAGTCCAATGTACACACACTTATCATAAATCACATCTTTCAAAGCAAACAAACATGCTCAACTATTGGTAATACATTCATTTGTTCAAGTTCAACTTTCAGTTGGGGCTTAACTTTAGATTTTTCTTTAAAACAAGGCCCTACATTTAGGTTTTAGGATACTTCAAGGCTTCTACATAGAAGCATGATAGTTTTGATATATTTTACAATGAAATACACATATCAACTTGTTTAAACAATAGATAAACCAATATATAACCAATAAGAGTTGAGAAAGTTACCTTTTACAAGAAGAACCGAAAGTGAATAATGAAGAACTTAAGCAAAACCAAAGTTGAAATATGTTTTTACCATTTTGGAACAAGTTGGTATCTCAAATAAGTGACAATTTAGCCTTTACTTAGGTGTGGTTTTAGTTTGTGTTTTAAGTGGGAAGTTTGAATTCAAAGAGAAAAGTGAAGTTTTGATGTCAAAGAGAAAAGTGAAGTTTTGAGTATTTGAATGAGTTAGAATTAGGGTAAGAATGTTTTAATATAGGTGGGTGATATTTTACGTCATATTTAAGTGTTGGTGGGCCCAAAATTTGACCTAACCGCGGCTTGCACCTGTGGTAATCACCCACAGTCTAGCTCTGGGTGCAGGTACTACCTGTGGCCAGCAAGTGCCAAGCAAACAATTTCGGCCCGCTTTTATGCAAGCCAGACTTGACATTTAGATATTTTTCTAGATACTTATGGTCCCGCAACCTAATTTTTAGGTACTAAAAGTAAAACTAGATGCCAAAGTCCATAACTTACTATTTTTTCATCCTCAAAATTTCAACATTTTAACTTGTTATTAAACTTACCGTGTGGGATCTGTGACCATGATTGGTTGATCACATGGACCTCTTACTTGGAAATCAATAAATGCAAAAATTGCTTTACCATATTTTGGGTAAGTCCATGAACTAAAAACCTACAAAAAAAGTAACAAAAACACGAACATTAAAAATACTGGTTTCCTTCCATTCAGTGCTTGATTTAATATCTCAGCATGACGTGGCTATGTTGGTTACTCAGACTTCACAAAAAATCCCATAGATTTTCTCCCATGAAGTTCTTGATTTAATGTCCCGACACGACTTAGGTATCTTAACTACTCATAATTTATCAAGATACCTATAAGAATATCCTCGAGGGTTATCAATAAAATCAATCACTGACGTTACCCTCATATCGGTAGGCTTTTTCATTAACTTTTAGATATTGAATATAGCCTCCTCACTATTGACATTGAATATAAGCTCACCATTCTCCATGTCAACCATAGTTCTGCCTGTGGACATAAATGGTGTTCCCAACATAATGGGCATCTTAGTGTCTATCTCACAGTCCAGGATGACAAAGTCAGTCAGAAAGATAAAATTATCCACCCTCATACTAACATGAAAAAAAATTCCTACAGGCTTCTTCACTATGCAGTCAGCTATAAATAGCCGCATCGAAGTTATTTTTAGAGGGTTCAAGCCCAACTGCTTGAATATGGACAGCGTCATCAAATTAATGTTGGCCCCTAAATCATACAAGGCTCTGGAAAATTAGGATGACCCAATCGTGTAAGGTATAGTGAATGCACCGAAATCACCCTTTGTCTACGCCAAAGACCTAGCCATGACTGCAATGTAGTGATGCATATCATCAAAATCCTCAAATATTGCTCCTTTCTTCCTTGTGACCAACTGTTTCATAAATTTTGCGTATCCAGGAATCTTCTCTAACGCCTCTAGAAGAGGTATGTTCAAGCTCAATTCTTGTAGCATATAAATGATTTTCTTGAACTTACCTTCCTCTTTCTTTTACCTTAATCTCTAAGGATAAGGTGGGGCGATCTTAAATTCTGTTTGATTTCTAGATCAGTGATTGAACCCTTACCTTTCTCATCAATAGCTTTACCATTATCACTTGTTACCTTATCAGACTCAGGAGCAGGTATCTCATCATCAGGAGCTTCCACAGGATTTCATAGGGGATCCATAGTAGTGATACCACTCCTAGATGTAATATCAACTACATGACCATTGTTTTTAAGATTTTGCCTCATGTTGCTCGAACGGGTACCTGGCTGCCGCTGGTTAAGAGTTGCTAACATCTACCCGAACTAGCACTCCAACTGCTTGATAGCAGTGGCATGTGACTCGACCTTTTGGGTCAATCCTAAAGTATCATCCTTAATCTCCTTAAGGATTATCTCTTGACTTTCCTAACCTTTCACCAGCTTAGCCAACATTTATTTCATTCTAGATTCTGTATCTCATCTACTAGGTGGAATATATCTATCTCTCTTCTCTCTATAGTCATCCTTTTTCCTTTAGTCACCATATCACTCTCTACTATGGTCTCTGTATCTGTCATAATAGTTCTGACCTTGTTTCTCTTTCCCTTAGGCTTAAAAACCCGCCAACTGATGATCTAGATAATTTGTTTCCTCCTCCAATTCTAACTTGTACACTTTGGAAGCTGACCCCTGTGTTGCTACTGCATTTGTTTTTTCTGAAGTTGCTACTACAAGATACTTTTTAGGTACCCCAAGATCATTCCTTAGCAATTCATTCTCTTGCGCTACTGTGTCATTAGCTACTTTCTGGTTGTAGGAGGCACCAATAGCATAAGTGCCAGATCCTTTTTCAGCCTCCTAAGTTTATCACCCTTGGTTAGTGAGCGAGATCTGATCTAACATCTCCAAAGTTTCCTCCCAGCATAATCTCATAAAATCTTCTCCAGATATGGTGTCTATTATGTCTCTGAAGCTGATGGTTAGGGCTCGGTAGAATATCTCTAATAAGATCATTCTTGATAATCGATGATTCAGAACCATTCCCATCTTCTTCTTGAACCTGAGTCATGCCTCGTACATAGATTATGTCTATAGCTGCCTGAAATTATAAATCTCATATTTAATCTATATAATCATAGATGGAGTAAGGAACATGTTCAAGAATTTCTATCGTAACTCATTCCATGTAGTGATAGAGCATTTTGGCAGCTCCCTTAACCATAAATATGCTTCTTTGTAAGTAATAAGGGGAATATCCTTAGTCTAATTGCTTCCTAATTTAACCCCTGGATTTGTATATGAACTATAGATCCCAAGGAAATTAGCAAGGTACAGCTTTTTATTATACACACCCTTCAGATTCAAAAGTTGGATCATTACGCTCGTGATATCAAACTTGATGCCTAGCAGCAAAATAGGAGGAACTATGGCTCCAGTATCTGCCATCTCAACATATCCCAAGTCTTATTCATCATCTATATATGGATGCACATACTGATATGCTGGTACTACTTAAACACGAGCACCTCTAGCTCTGTTTTGGTCTCCACCGAGTGCTACTCGACGGTCTGCTGCTTGTCTCTACCCATCAAGCTCTACCTCTTTAGCTACCCATTGAGCTTCTTCTGTTGACCTCATTTCAGCTTCAACTTGATATAATAGCTCACCAGTCTATTGATCAATAATATCCTATACTACTTCGGGAGGAGGGGGCGGTACAATATCACGAACCCTTTCTCAAGGTTCATCTCTGTTATGCTTAGATATCCAATCAGGTGCTTGTAGGATCCTCTCTGGGTTTGAATTTAGTGGCAGTAAGGGATTGACTCTACTCCATGTGTAAGTCATACACCAGACATATGCCCAACTAAGAACAAAAATAAAAAACCCCAAAAACTGCAACAACTTCAAATCACAAATCAACACCGTGTTCCCCGACAATAATGCCAAAATTTTGATGGCGTCCAAATAACACATCCTATTATATAATGATACGATTGTTGTCAAAATATAGTAACCAAACAGAAGTTGGGTTCGAATCCCAAGGGAACATGTGGCTTTGCAGATTTTAGCAGTTGTAGTCAATGGGAAGAATAAGAAAAGTAAACGAGGGTATTGATGTGGTAATCTCAATCAAGTAACTATATTGATTTTGGTAGTAATCAGTGTAAGTGAACACTAGGATTTGTGTTCCCTCTGTCTTCTCAACTCTGTATGCTTATCGTTTTTCGTTTAACCAACCCGATACTTTGTATGTAGAATCGATAAGTTATGTACTTTCTGTAATCTTTTAGATGAGCAAAAGGAATTCACCCTTTACCTTTTAAGTCTCAGGATGTTGCGTTACTAACCCAAATCTTGATCCCAATTAACTATTAACTTTTGAGTCTTTAGTTATTAGATGAAACCTAACCATCTTACTAAGATAGAACACAGAAGCATAGATTGACAGTTAAACTCTAAATTACTGTTGTCCTTATCTTTTCTTGTCACTACTCTTTTAGAGTAAGAAGCAATATCTAGGCAGTATCCTAATGTATGCACCCATTAATAAAACTATCATAACAAAGACAAAGTAATGCATGCATGAGTATCGGTTCAGGACAACAAAAGCACTTCCCCTACTTCATCAATCCGCCAGGGTTTCCACAACCCTAGCTATGGGTTTTAGTCGCTCATGTTTGTGAAGAAATCAATGACATTTGTATTTGAAAGAATATATGAAATCACAATGATAAAAAGAAATAAAACCCACAAACGTAACTAAATTAATGAATAAAAATTAATACAAGAAAATCCCAAAATTAAAGCCACATGTTGACTTGGTAAGTACCGGGAGTCATCTTTTCACCTCTTCTTTGATTCCTGAACATGCTTTGATCACAAACAGTCTAGAAAACATCTCGATTATCCATAATTGCTCCAGAAATGGCCAAGAACATCTGTTTCACCTTTTTCATGAACTTATCATCCAAAACATGATTTCCTGCAAAACATGCTCAAAAGGCATCATATATAACAAAATAACCTCAAAAACTTGTATCTTTTCCTCATTTTAAGCGTCAAAAGTATTATATTTCTATAGCACATCACTATGCAGCCCCTCATAAAACTTACAGATATAGGAACAAACAAACATACTAGTGATAGGCAATGCATTAAGAATTAATGCAAAGTAAATCCATAATATCATAACTGATCCAAGTGAAATAACGTACCAGTGTATATACCTCTCAAATTATATGGTTAGAAAAGGTAAGACCTACGTCAACCTTTTACTAAAGGGTACTTAGAATCAACTATGGTTAACATGCTTATAATCTAGTGTGATAGGCTCCTATAGCTTAAACACGTATTTCATCTTAAAGGTCGGTTCACCTTTCTATCCTAAACTCATAAATTAGGCTTAGTCATGGAATCCTTCACATAATCATATCCTACCATACTTACCTAAAATGCAATATATACCATATACTATCTTGTGAAGAATGGTAGACCAATGCCTACCTCGACGTCGAATTGCAAATCCTTGAATCATCCACAAATTATTTGTCTTTGCTCCACTATCTCTAAATGCCACCACACTATTAAATTAGTAATCTAGACATCATATGGAGTAAATGAGGTTCATATTGCTATATAAAGGGTCAGGACTAAATTTGGGTCAATAACAGGCTTGTGGGGCCTACAAACAAAATATAAAATTGATTCTATCATGAGGTCCCTCGAAGGGCAAGAAATGTGTGCTCAAAACTTGAGTACAAATAGTGCATAAATTGAGAACCAAATCAGACCCTATGGTTTAGGGATTTATGACCTAATTTCCAAGAATTTACCATGAAATGTAATGGAAATTGATGGAAAAAATAATCGAAAATGACCAAGGAGTGTTAGTTTATATTATCTTATCTTCAGTGGATGATTCCCCACTCTTTCCTTTCTTCAAAATATCAAAATAGTGGGACTATAGTGTAGAAAATAAGGGAAAATAGATAGAGAAAGGGGATTTAATAATCCCCAGATGTCATTAAAGCGGCTACTTGATCGCTTAAATAGCACAGGTCCGCTAAAGCGGTAAAGGAATGGGATGTCAGGCACTGCTAAAGCGTTGTTTGGCTGCTAAAGCGGTGTCCACTTAAGTAGTCTTTGACTGCTAATGCAGACCCCAATCCAATGGACAAGACCTCTAAAATGGATCATGGATGCTAAAGCGCTTGCCCCTAAAGTGGCTCGATGATCACTAAAGCGTCCAAACAGAATATCAGGCACCAGATTTTGCTAAGACCAAAATAAACTTTGAACAAATACTCGAGATTGATCCAGAACCCCGTGCGTACAAATGAACAATGCTACCATACCAAATTAAACATTTTGGACTCAATGCAACCATTAAAACTTTCATCCGAGATCATTTCTCTCAGTGTGGGGCCACACCTATAGTTTCATTTTTTATATAATCCACCCAATAGTCCAAACAAGTTCAAAGGCCACGAAACATGAACCAAGGGTCCCCTAGCCTAAAATCAACATTCCGAAGCTGATAAAATTGTTAGAATTCTTATCCAAGGCAACATACTTAAGTTTTGGTTCGAGACCGATTCCTTAATAACAAAAGCTCCAAAATTAGGAAATGAGCCTAAAATCGAAATGAACTATGTGATAACCAAACTGACGGTTCTGACAAGTCATAAATAACCTGTAGCTATTGTGGGAAGGATCAAAACATCAAAAATAAATGTAAATTAATGAAATAACCTAGAGGATCATTGCATTTACTTTTATATACCACTCAACAACGAATGTAGCCTTGCCAATAGAAAATAAAAATGACTGACCTCACCCTACTACAAGAGATAAAACAATCCAACTGATCTAGCCTCCAAGGACAATGAACAAGAATCGTAAGAAAGGAAATTCTAGCTAGATAATGATAGTCTAGTCGTCCATCAAGCAAGGATCGATCAACATCAAACAATAGCAATAATAACAATAATAATAGAAATAACAATATAAAGTGTAGTGGTACAAAAAATAAAAATCAAACACAAGCACCACTCTAGGTCAAAAAGAAAGCCAATATTCCAAGGTAAATAGGACACGAACCCAAATACTACACCCCTACGAAAATATCAAGATTGATCCACTCTATCCACTACTAAAAGAAATCACCTATGGGGGTAGTCATGTAATCATGATTTCTACACCAGGGCACACAACTATAAATATAAAAATACCAAGGCATATAATCATCGATTGATATAAGAACCTCATTTCACTCAAATAAAAAGGTAAAAGAGGGAAATAAAAGGTGTACCTATTATGATGGAAATAATAAATCATAAGTTTAAGGTTCCTAAAGGAGTATGAATTTGAGTGAGTCCATGCTCGAATTGAGTGTCTGAATCACCAACCAAAGAGCTAAGTGCACTAACTTTAACTAAAGGTGCCACAACACAAAGTGGCTGATCTAGGTGAGATTAATAACAAATAATCAAGCATCGGAGACACTCTCTAAACCAATGACCGGTCTCTTTGTAATTGTAGCAAACCCCTGAAACCCTAAACTAGTGAGAAACATGAGCTAAACCCAACTAGTTGACCAACCAACATCAATGTCACTCCGTATTGAAATGAACATCCTCCAGGAAATTATAACATACCTTTGTAAGTCTATAAGGACGAGAAACATATGTTAACTCTGTTTGGACAACTAACTCATGTCTGGGGCATTCTCTAGATGAATGACCAATCTCGCCAAAACCATGACAAGCTTTTGGAATACTCTGAGAAACTACACCCACTTAGTCAAAACATTCGCCACGACCTAAGAATCCATTCTGAATACTCCATAAGGTCTAACTTTTGACCTCTATAACTACCACTACTAATCTGAGAGCCATTTGTTGTCAGAGATGCAACCTTTGTGGAACCAACAACCTGTAAGTGAAGTAGATCCCTATGAAGAGAATCTCATTTCCAAGTGAAATACAATAAAACTGTACTGATGACATAGAATCTCACCGCCACCTTCATAATTGTAAATATATGCTCTCTCTATAGCTCTCGTGTGATCAACAATCTAAGAAAAAAAAGATCCAACTGCTATCAAATGCCCTGATGTCAAATGGAGATGCGAGGCTAATTTCTAATAAATCTAAGTACCATTTTATTCTCTAAAGGATAAAGTATAAAAGTATGTCTAGACCACTCAAGAAATCCAATGTTATACTCTAAAACCAATAAGAAACCCTATTGAATGCTAACAAACCCAACTCTAGCCTAAAACTACTTGATAAACAGGACTTTATCTCTAACTGTAAGGTATCCGTAAAAAGGCTTAGAATCCCTAATGCTGAATCTTAAAAGGCATAAGTGTTCACAAACTCTGCCAGAGCCTGGGATGGTCCCAATCCTTCAACTGACATAGAAGATCTTCGAGTTTAGTCTCTGACTCCCTAGTCTAATGTTATGCTAAAACTTTAGAAATGCATGTCGAAGTCCCATCTGCATCTATCGATAACCTCATATCATTCATTTAGAATAGAATAGTGTTAAAGAATGTACTAGAAGCTCATATAAATATGGATACATGATAAGGAGTCCAAAATAGAATTTTCAAATAATGCCTCGTAGCCTCCCAAAGATTGGACGCAGACATATCTACATCAATTTGCATTACTCTACAAGACACCAAGTTATTGTACCAATACATTGGTTAACCTAAGATCTTACCAATTTGTCATGACCTAATTTATTAAGTCATGATGAAACCTATGATAACCAACAAGTAGGTAAATTGGGCCATAGTCTAAAGCCGCTAGTAAAAGTCTATCTAAAGAAATAATAAAAAATGCAAAATAAATATGGTGCAAGGGAATATATATATATATAGCAGTCCCAAGGCTTGGTAAAGTTATTACAAGAGCTTATAATGTAATAAGATTACAAGGTTCAATACTAAAACCAAAGCGAACTCTTCGATATCAAACCAATAGTTTCCATAAGTTATAACCGACCTGTGCCACTATTGGAAGTCTTAAAATATAGGAAATGCATGAAAATCGAGGAAATGACCTGGAGAGACATTACAATATCCACTACTAAAAGGACTTCTATCCATGAAAGTCAACAGATAGGAAGACCACGACAGCTCAAAGAGATAAGGTACTAGGCCCACATGCTCCGAGAAAAACTACCTAGATAACATTTCATAAGAAATAACAGTTTCAAGGAATTTTTTATAGGTATCCCTTTTTCAACCAAATTCCTTACTTAAGTTCTCAAATAACCAAAACTCAACCTCAACATGCGACTAACCTCCAAATGATATAAAAACCACTAATGCATGCAATCCTAAACCACAATACACTAATATCACACTCATATAAGCATATCCATGTAGAAACTCAGCTAAGAAAAGACAATCCAAAGCATGAATCATACGACCAACAACAATATCCAAATCAAACCTTCTTTTGCCTTTCCAAACCTTCTATCTACTCCAAAACACACAAAAGTCATCTAAGTCATGTCTAGTCAATCCCATCATATTTTTCTCAAAGTACTAAAGTTGGACTTCTAAAAATCCATAATGGCAAGTATAAGAATAAGCCCATCTGGTGCTACCTGGTTACATAAATATTGATGATAAATTTCTGCAATCTATGCCAAAACCACTTACTGATATAGATAACCCTATAAACTGAGTCTGAAGCACAAATACTCAAAACTAAATGATATTTTCCAGGGTGCCCCTCCAACTTAGGATAAAATCATGCTAAGTCCAAATAGAATACAATTCTTCTACTGAGTAGATATTTGAAATTTTTGGCAAAGAATGTAAATCAAAGTCAAAAGCTGAAGAAACGCTCATCAAGTGCTAATGGGCTATCATCCAAACATCTATCAACCATAATTTATTTGAACTAAAGAATATCAAATTGGTAGGTAAAGAGTAGGCTTACCCAGTTGATAAATGAATGCTTATTTGTAATAAATTTAGATACAGAGCTTGCTACTAAACTCTACAAATGTCCGACCCAATTTCTCAGTTCAGGATGGCACCTACTATATCCCACCAGTAGGTAAGACAACCTATAGTTTGAAACCCTAGTAACAAACTACCTAAAGAAATAAAAGGAAAATGTAGAATAAATATGGTACAAGGTATAATATATATATATATATATATACATATATACATATTATTCCTAAAACCTAGTGAAGTTATTACAAGAGCTTTTAATATAATAAAAGTACAAGGTTTAATGTTGGATCTCTATATATAATATAAAGATCAGTCTAAACTATAAGAGAGATAATAGTAGTACTATGAATTCCATAAGCTCAACCCAAATCACTGATCCATAGCTGCTCTGCATCAAGAACACACTAACGACAAGAAATTGTACTATGATCTATAGATTGCAAAAGTGTAGTATGAGTTTCAAACACGTGGTACTCAGTAGGTAACTGTCGATTGAGCTCTAAAAATAATGAAAATATAAATAACATACAAAGCAAAAATATAAACTATAGGCAACTATCCAAAAAGTTAATATAATAAGCTAGAGAGACAATATGAATAAACTATCCTATTCTAGTCATATTTAGGAAATAAAGCACCTTATTGTATATCACTAGCTGATATGCAAATAGAGTGTGGAAGGGGGATATATATATATATATACATAAATATATATATATAGTAGTATACAAAGCCAAAGAACATATATAATAAGAATTAACAAAGAAAAAGAGAGATATACGGTAATAGCATAGCTAGATACGTGTATATATATACATATAGGTATATAAGACTAACCCAAAGGTACAATCTATGGTGCCAATCTAACCTTTCTTTGGAATCATAAGCAGGTTAAAAACTAATATTAGCATGATCTGGGTGTATAGTCAAAATGTCTAACCATGAATACATTGATCATAATCTATGATCCCAAAAATGGAAAAGGGTCCTAATCGTACATCAGTATCAGTCCAGAATCAACCTACCATGAACTAACCATAATAACAAATACTAAGTAACTGTCTATCCTGGATAAACAATACCTAATCGAGACCCCATAAACTTGAACGGTTCAATTGATAGTCAGCACACAAAAATCATAGCCTACACCTATGTAACCTCTATAAGGATGATATATAAGTTAAAACTATCAACCGGGCTGATTCGGCCCAACCTGAAACTAGCCAAGCTTTTCTTATCAGGCTCGAGTCTAGTACGGTCTGATCCCCCTTCTTAATGGTTTGGTCTGTAATAGGACCAACAGTAAAAAAAATTTCAAATAGTCCACCACCGGCCCACTTAAGTTATTAATCAATTTGACCGGTCTTGGACTGGGCCAACCCAACCCAGTTTGATTATGGATCGATTATCGGTCCTTGAATTAAAAAAATGGGCTAAATTCAAATTTTCATGAATTTTCAATATATCCATTCCTTATATACTATATACACACAAATATACATACAATATATAATTATATACTACTTGAACTATTACTTAAAATAATATATACATCGAATACAAACTACTTAAAATACAACTTGAAACAATATACATACAATATACATACAACATATGTACGTACAATAAATACTACTTAAAATACTACTTTAAAAATATACATACACATATATACATTCAATATATACTACTTTAAAAATATATGCAATATATACTTAATACTACTTTAAACAATATGCATACAACACATATACCTTACATATTATACTACTTTGAAAAATATACATACAATATATAGTTATATAGTATTTGAAATACTACTTCAAATAGTATACATTCAATATATACTACTTAAAATAATACTTGAAACAATATACATACACCATATATATGTACAATAAATACTACTTAAAATACTACTTTAAACAATACACATACATATATATATACATTTAATATATACTACTTTGAAAATACACACACACACACACATATATATACAATATATACTACATACTACTTGAAACAATATACATACAACGCATATACATTACATATTATACTACTTTATAAAATATACAAACAAATATACATACAATATATAGTTATATACGACTTGAAACAATATACATACACCATATACACGTATAATAAATACTACTTAAAATGCTACTTTAAACAATATACATAAGCATCTATACATTCAATATATACTACTTTATAAAATATATTCGCACATATATATACAATATATACTGAATACTACTTTAAACAGTATACGTACAAGACATATACATTACATATTATACTACTTTAAAAAATATACACACAAATATACATATAATATATAGTTCTATACTACTTGAAATAATAGACATTCAATACATACTACTTAAAATACTATGTAAAATAATATATGTACAACATATATACGTAAAATAAATACTGCTTAAACTACCACTTTAAACAATATATATACAACACATATACATTACATATTATACTACTATACAAAATATACACACAAATATACATTTAACATATAGTTATATACTAGTAGTCTAAAACTCTAAGTAATATTTGCTAACATGATTTTCCAATTTTCATTGTATGTATATATGTTTGTTATGTTTATGTAAAGTTTACTAGTAATGTATAAAAGTATTTGATTCAAATTAGAAATTCAATGTAAATGAAAAAAAATATGTAAGTGGTGAATGAATCTTGAATTTGATTAATTGCAAAATGATCCAAAATTTATAAGTTACAAGATTGGCAAGTCTAAAAATTTTGCATCATTTTTTCCAACTCATTAATGTTAATGTTAATGGGAACAACCTAAGAAAAGTCAAAATCAATGAGGACAAAGTCGTGCATTGGACTTGATTGTGCTGAGTTCTCCCCTGAACTCATAATTTCTTCAAGATTTTGTTCTTCTGTCGGCTCTATCTCCATTCCCTAATTTCTTCATTCTACTCTAATCCAGACTCTAAGGCAAACTAGAATATTCATAGAATTTACTCCCAATGAGTGTCGATTGTCTCCAAGTTTCTCTCATCCCTCACTAAAAATGCTCTCTAATGAAATCGATTGACATTAGAATATTCAATATATCTCTAGTTAATCTTAAAAGTAAAAGTTATTATCTTTCTTTATTCTTTCACCAATCAATTGCGTTGATCTTTTCTCTACGATCCTCTATCGAATGTCTAAGATAATACGTAAGCTCTTCTCGAGAAAGGGTTCTGTATGTTGAAGAAGACACTTTGTCCTGAACATTTAAATCAAAAATATGATCAACATAAATACTATGTATTTATCTTTTAGAATATGATGGCTCCTCAAGATCTTGGGGAGTAGGGTTATGTAACGTACCAAATTTGACAACCGAAACACCACATGGTACTCATGACCCCGAAGGACCACAAGCTAACCCATGACTAATATCTGTAACTGAGCACTAAACAATATACTATAAATAAATGGAATATAAGTGTAAGGTTGTAAGGTTCAAAACTGAACTAATACTGAATATAAAATAATGTCTGTAATGGGGATTACAATACCCACAACTGTCTGAAATATACTGTAGTCTGAAAGCCTCTAAACTGTCTGAAATATGTGAAGTTGATGGGACATGTCCCTAAATAATTCTAAACTACTAAAATAATAAAGTTATTAAAATAATCATGCTATCCTCAAAAGATGAGAAATCACTGCTAGTCTGGCTGCTGAACATCTGATCTACTAAGGATGCTTGGGAGCTCATGCTTCTAAACCTATGGTATAAAACATCATAGCATAAATGCATCAGTACAATTAAATATACTAGAATATAGGTTAGGTAGGCTGAATGCAATGGGTTCATATGTATAAACAATACTAATTGATTGTATAACATAAATGTGAGAATACATGCATAAATACGTAACTGTAACTGAGGTTGTGATAGGACTAAATATTGTGTTCTGACTTATGAGTCTACTGACAACATGGATTTACTGATATCTAATTTTACTAGAAACTAATAACTGGGAGACTATTTCTGCCAGTCCTGATTATAAATAATTGATCTAAGCATTATATAGAGCTGGATTACTCTATTTGACAGTCCTAAAATCTGATGGAACTAGCTGAGTTCCATACTGAGCTGAGTGGCTGTGTTTGATAGTCCTGATTTCTATAGAACTGGAATGAGTTCTATTCTGAATATTAAATCTAAAACTGAAACTATGGGAATTAGTTGTCTAACCTACATTTCATAAATAACACATTATTGCTGAGTTGGGGTTCAATCTGTAACCCTAATTGGAAGGGTGTCAATATAGCACCACTAGTAAAGACAAGTTATAGGTGACCCTCATCTGGCAGTGTCCGCAAAAAAGAATGGTGGGACCTTCATCTAAAAGTGTTTAGCCACCCCATCAACCTTTATCTATCAGGGTTGATGTCTCAACCTATTCTAGCTACATAGTTCTGGAATACAAGGATTGCTTCTAAGGATTACACCTTCAACTGTCAGTGTATGTCCTCATCCTTGGGTTCACTCAGTGCTAAATCCTATTCCCATCTGAATGGACACTGAACATGATTAATTGAACTGGAATGGATTGAGTTTATTGAGTTTCGTATACTAATAGAATACTACTAAGAATACTCAATTACTGAGCTTTTTGATATTACTGGGATTGTTGAGTTTACTAAGTTTTCCTGAGTCACATAACTGACTAAATTCTACTAAGCATGGCTTGAATGAGGATATTATGAAAACATGACACTGGCTCTAGGAACGTAGCTAAATTGTTAGGTACAAGTACCCCCAGGACTCGATAGAAGGAAACATAGAAGGCATGACATTCTTGAATACATGACCAACATCTACAATTCATAATACAATAAGTTAGGAATTTCATAAAGTACATAGTTATCATGATATTATACATGGTAGGAATGAATATAATCAATGTCATAATTTCATACTCTAACATCATGAGCATTCCAACAAACATCTGCATTGCACCACAATAGCATGGGAGTTATTTGAATATAAGGGTAAAACATATGTTTATATATGGGTCATAATTTATCTATAATACACAATTTCTATCCTTTTAGGCATTTTATCAAACACCATACATGTACAACTTAGGTCATAGGTGTAATCATCAAATTATACATCATAAAAAACTAAATTCATGAATTTCAACTTGCATGCTAACGTAGTTTCATGAAAAACACATAAAGATTCCAACTTGGGAATCGTACAACAAGATAAACTTGGTTACAAAATAACACAAAATATAAACAACAAGATTTATAATTTGAAATAGGGTTCTTGGGCTTTATGGATGAAAGAAATCCATAAATCAACACTATGCATACCTTGGATGGAAGATTCTTGAAAATTAACGGTAGAATCTCTTGAATTTGAAGATCCTATGAAAACCCTAAACTTGTTCTTGAGAGTATTTGTGAGAAACAACAATATTTTGGTGAAATAATAGATCAATCTCGTGTTTTAAGACTTATATAGTGGTAGGAAATTGACCCTTTAGCCCTTGATGACACGGTCATATAATGACTAAAAATTGGGGGCCGACGCTATAAGCAATGTGGTACGTTGATGGTTGCGACACGATACTCGACACGTCGCCATGATCGCATCGAGCCTCAAAAGTTTTGGCTCTGGCAGCATGCATAAATGTTGACCAACGCGATTGGTGATGCGGTGCTCCAAAATCGTATTGGTCTACTATTTTGGAACTCCAAACATGATCTAAACGTGTTCCAAAAAATCTATATTTGTCCGGGAACACCTATTGATATTCCTGATCATGAATTTATCAAAATATAAACCCTTCAAGGATATTAAGGTCGCATATTGAGATTGCAAACTTTCGAAGTCTAAAATAAACAAAGTCTAGAAGCTTAGCTAGGATTTTCTAAGTATGGGACCCCTTGACAAACTTAAAGGACTGAATTTAGCTTAAGAAATTTGTAGGGTCTTACAATATCTCCCTCTTGGGAATATTCGACCTCGAATGAGACTGATTGAGATGGGTGAAATGATACTCTGACGTATATACTGAACGTGAATATCTAAATTATGATTGACATTACTAGGATTTATACTGAGCATACATATCTGATGTATTAGTATCTAATTCGTGATTACATGACTAAGATTTCTAATGTACTGAGTTTCTCATAATGAGTTTGCATATCTGATGCATGAATATGTTACTGACATGATGCATGACCATACTACTGTATATGCAATGGTATTTGATACCAAGTTTATGATAAAATTCTGAGCATGAGACTAAATACCAAGTTAGTAATAAAACTGAACATGATAACTGAGCAAGCTTAAGGAAAACTATTACCTTGGGCTGAGTCTAAGTTAGCAGAAAAAAATTGAGGATACTTGGTCCGCATGTCTTCTTCTGCTTCCCAAGTATCTCTCTTAACATCCTGATTCCGCCAAAGAACTTTGACTAGAGGGACCTCTTGTTCCTCAGTCTGTGAGTCTGATAGTCAAGGATTTTGACTAAAATCTCTTCGAAAGAGAGGTTGTTCTGAATATCTATGCCTTCAATAGGGACTACGACTTTTGGGTAACCTATGCACTTCTTTAGCAAGGAGACATGGAAGACTGGATGAACTGAGGCTAGATCTGAAGGCAATTCGAGCTAATTAGCTACTTTGCCAAAGTGATTGAGAATTTTGAAGGGACCAATACATCGGGGATTGAGCTTTTCCTTCTTGCCGAATCTCTTCACTCCCTACATAGGAGAGATCTTTAAATAAACATGATCACCAATCTATAACTTGAGATCCCTTCTGAACATGCATGAATGGAAACATGAGAACATGACTGAGTCTGTAACATGTTTCATGGACTGACCATCATGAGCTGAACTGAGCCATTGAATATATAGCTTATGACCAAGATTTAAGCTAGAGGGTCAACCTATGGGTACCCACTACTCTAAACTAGATTCATTATGTAAAGAGAAAAATAGTGTCTAGGTCATGGAAGTTTGGGAGTTATAGGGTATCTCCCCCTTGGGACACTATGTCCCTCGAAGAATGCTAACTTGATTGAGATGTTGAGGAAAAATTAGGTGATGCACAAGGCACCTACAAACTGAATCATGATTGTATATCTGGGATCTGAGACTGAGACATGAAACATGGACTAAGTTGCACATGCAACTACGTGATTGGTCCATCTTAGAATGGTAACATTCATAAATTTTTGGATAGTATGACTAGATGGACAGATATATGAACTTGTATGTCTGACTGATGGACTGATGTACTGTCTTTTCAAACTAATTCCTACTGATTGACTCATTTGATCTACAGACTGACCGATGTCTAAGTACTGGGCATGTAAGACTAAACAACACTTAGTTTGGATAGCTGGACTTAAACTGCAGACTATCAGGCATAGAAGGTAAGGACTGATTGGGTAATATGAGGTAACAGAGCATAAATAAGTGAAAGCTATATTATCTTAAGTATGCAAAACCAAGCGTATAACATGATTTGGAAACTCTTTATAATCTGAGGTACTGAAATACTACTAAGTAACTGTTGGCCATAGGCTATGATCGGGTAATCCTGAAAGTAAACTGAGTTTCTGATCTAGCTAGACTATAACTGGGGCTGAGATTATAGATATGATGGTAATTGAGACTGTAACCGCAACTAAGACTGTAACTGGGACTGAATGCTAGTTTTTTATAACTGAGGTTTAGACTAGTACTGAAGTACTGAATTCTGATAGCTAAGTACCTGATAACTGAAAGCCATGGTCTAGTAGGACTACCTAATTCCTTTACTGAATATAGATTACTAAACTAACGTGGTAACTAAGGCTTAGGGATAGAACATCAACGCCATAGATTCACCGAGGGATCATAATTAAGGGTATTCGTGACATAAATCTGAGTTTGACAGATAACAAGGAGTGGAGCATATGTCATGTGAGTTGGGCATACTGTAAAGCATGACATGAGTGCATGATTCATGAGCTCATGACCTGAGTCTAAAGTTTCTGTACTCATGGTTCTTGATTCGTAACACTGAGTGAACTTGAACTCCCTATCCTAGGAATTGGGAGCATACATAAATTTTCACTAACATAAATGAATATGAGTGATGGTAATAGAGCTAACATGTAGGAAATGAATAGACATCATGATAAAAAATGGGTTTTAATGATCTGAGATGGTCTGCAGGATCACGCTCACTATGGGAGTAAACAAGAATGTCATCTATGAATACTATGATGAACATGTCCAAGTACTTCTTGAACACAAGATTCATCAAGTATATTTAAGTTGTGGGTCCGTGGGTAAGACAAAAGGACATGACTAAGAATTCAAAGTGACCATACCAAGTACGGAGAGTTGTTTCCAAAATGTCATATTCTCTGACTCTGAGCTGATGATAGCCTGATTTGAGGTCTATCTTAGAGAAATAGCAAGCACCCTGAAGTTGGTCAAAAAAGTCATCAATTCTGCGAAGTGGATACTTGTTCTTGACCGTGAATTTATTGAGCTGACGATAATAAATACACCTTCTGAGAGAACCATCTTTCTTTCGCACGAATAAGACTGGTGCACCCTATGGGGACACATTGGGTTTGACAAATCCCTTAACTAGGAGATCCTTTAAGTGTTCTTTCAATTTTCTAAGTTCTGTTGGTTCCATTCTGTATTGCGGAATAGATATAGACTGAGTATCTGGAAGAAGGTTTATGCCAAAATCTATTTATCTTTCGGAAAGAATTCCTGGAAGATCTTCAGAAAAAAATATCTGAATATTCATTCACTCTTGTGATTGATTCAAAACTGAGAGTTTTTAGAACTAGAGTCCTTAACTCGAACAAGATGATAGACACATCCCTTAGATACCATTATCCAGGCCCGAAGGTAGGAAACAAGCTGACCTTTTAAAACTAAAGTACTACCTCTCCACTCTAGGACAGGTTCATTCGAAAACTTAAATTGGACAATTCTATTTCTGCAGTCGATTGTAGAATAGCAGGAATGAAGCCATTCCATGTCGAGAATGACTTGTAAATAAGGTAAATTATAAAAAAAATAAGTTGCATTCCATCTTGAATCTACTTCTTGAGGAATTAATATCGGTCAAAGTTCACTTTGTTCATATTTTTTTTTAAAATTCTACCATTCTAATTTTTCGGTTTTCCCACTTCAAAAGGTTTCCAGAAGACCTTATCCCTCAAACCTCATGTGAAAAATTATTTACTTAAATAAAGCCAACCATAAGCCTAATTTTTTCAATGTAAAGTTCAAAAAATTCAAGACTATCTTTTATTAAATAATATACATGGCAAGAGCACTTAACATAAAATATTTAGGATAACGGTGGAAAAATTTCAACTTTTAACAAGTCAACACCAGTTTTGTTGTTAGTTGCATTGTCGAAAGATATACATACAATTTTTCTTTCAATGCCTTAATGTTTTACAACTTTAGAAATAGATTCAAAAATAAATTTTCCAGTGTATCTACGATCTTCATTATATAAAAATGCTAAAATACATTTTTGCATAACAAAATTCCTATCTATCTAATGATATGTAATTGTTAAATAATTATTTTTATTAATAGCACAATCAAGATCAGAAGTTAGAGCAACTCTACATAGAATTTATTTTGCATAGAATCTGAATATATCGGACCGACAAGTACTTCTAGGAATACTTTCAAACATAAGATTATAAATAACTTGAATGTAATGAATAAAAGCTTCAGAAGAAACAAAAGAGAAAGTCAAACAACCTATAGCTATGATTTTGGCAAACTCTTCTTGATTATTCATTTTATTATAATTCTGAGCTAGTTGACCAATTCTTTAGTTCAATCTACATTGAGTTGGACCCCTAACAGTCCCACCCACTTTTTCCGTAGCTAGCTCTATTGGGTTCATTTTCCAAATGTCTCATCAATGCACCCGTACCTCCTTTATTACTTCTGGTCTTATGCTCATATACCAATTGACAAATATTGCATTGGACCTTAGTAGTTCCTTCTAGATCAAAAAAACTTCCATACTAGTTTTTCTATGAGATCTTACATGGGGAAGGCAGGAAGAATAACCGATTAAAATCTAATATTAGCATTACCGGCTTTGGGTGTATGAAAAATAGCATCATCATCTATAATTAAATCATCTGTGTCTACTTCATTCTCTTCTTCAACATCATAATTTTTTTGAGCTTCTAAATAATTCATATCGTGAGCACCTTCACCTATCTTATTATAAAAGGGTTCGCTAATTAAAAGTGGAGGAACACAGGTATATTTAGTACTTGAACTGCCTCTACCAGAACCGACACCAATTTATTTTTACTAGCACTACCACTTTTGGGATAGAAATTACTAACACTTTTACCGACATTTCTTAATTTATTCATATTACAAATTAAACTAACAAATATCTAAAAACACAAAAATAATAAAAATAAATATTTAACAAATAATACAATAGTTAAAAATTAAAAGTAGGATATGAAACAACGATAAATTATTTTTAAAGTCTCAGAAAAATGATACTTTAGAAAACTTTCACTTGATATTCATAATTGAAAAATTAAAAAAAAAACTAAGCACTTTAGGAGATAATTAGAATAATTGAGAGAGATTTAGATTATGATTTGTGTGAAATATAATTTTTGAATTGGGGTATTTATATAAAAAGTTTTGGAATAATTTTTTTGGTAAAAAATTAGTAGGCCAAATCAGCCAATTGGTCGTTGGGCCAACGATCTAATTGGGAAGATTTTTCTAAAGGTCCACTACTAAATTCTTTTCTTAATTATACTAGGTTGATCCGGTTCGAGTAACTGATGAGCCGAGTCTGGTTTCTCAACTAGGTCAGTCCACTAGGCTACTTAGGCCAAACGGCCCAGCCTGGAATAGTGGCTCAAGAGTCTGGTTCAAGTACTCGTGTTGGGAAAGCTTGGTCCAATTTTATTATTGGACCAAGTTTTATCGGGTCAAACTGGTCTGGACCGACCTATTTAACAATATTAATATAAACACCAAGCAACATACTGGTGATAGGAAATGCATATTTATGAATGAATGCAAAGGAAATCCATAATACCATAACAGATACAAATTTCATAATGTACCCAAAGTATACACTTTGTGTAGCTCAATGTCTTGTAAATGCAGGACCTATAGTGACATCTCTTCTCCAACATGACAGCTCACAAATGAAGAGGCCCTTGGAATTTGGGAATATTTGTACACAATACCCTGGTCTCGATTTAGGATTTTCAATCATCATCATCATCAATCAACTCCATTTTTTTCTAGATAGATGTACATATAGTAAATGCATGAACTCGAACCGGAGCTAAAAGAGTGTAAGTCTGTAAATCTATTACCGTGGATCAATTTTGAGACTAAATCAACATAATATAGGATAAAGGAAGAATCTCTCTCGATTAAAGTAATTTATAGTGGTAAAGGGGTGGATAAACAGTGAGGTGGAGTCAATATCGATCAAATTTTCAAAACCTCATAAATCATCAATTAAGGTGGTACGATAACTGTTATAAAAGAATTTGCTTAAAAGTGGAAAGTGGGAGATAATCCCTTTATATAAAATTGTAGTAAAAATCATGATTTTGGTTAGAATTGTACCACTAAGTGAGCATGAATGTACCATAATCTATGAAATCCATCACCAGTATCCAAACAACACAAACATAAGCATCTAAACGTCTATAGACTAAGGCTACGTCCTTTGAAAGGATAGAATACTTCACAATGACCTTTCGGCCCAAAAGTATATAACTAGTATAACAGTAATAATATAATTTTCGAAACTATGATAATCCACTAAGTCAAGTAGTAAACCCTTTACTAAAGGATACTTGTATTAACTATGGTTAACAAGCTTATAATCTAGGGTGACTGGCTTCTAGATCTATGATGTGCTATAGAAATATATCACATTTAATGCTTAAAATAAGGAAAATATTTACGTATGTTTTTTATAGAAAACCGTGATTTGGATTATAAGTTCATGAAAAAGGTGAAAAAGGCATTTTTGGTTACTTTTAGAGAGATTATGGGTGATTGGGATGTTTTATACCTTGATCATGATTTATGCCTATTTGAGGATCAAAGAAGAGCTAATAAACTGACTCCCCGCACCTACCAAGTTAACATGTGACCGCAAGAAGGACCTACGTACCGCATTCATACAAAGAAGCTGCCTGAAAGTCAAAATCTTGAGATATAAACATTGCAAGTTTTTGCTCCTTCTACCAGCGCCTGCCACATAGGCCTTGTGCCTAGGCCACAGGTAGTACCTGCGCCCTGCTAGACTGCAAGTGCAGGAAGCGGGTGGCCACCAACCCATTTTTCTCCTATTTCTATCAGATTTAAATTTTAAGGATTTCTCTTGCACTAAAACATGTTGGGTTACTATGTCTTGACAGCGATTTTACCATCATCTAAAAAGAGGTATTGCTTGGACATCATCAAGAAATTTCCACCATTATCGAAGAGAACGATGTTGATTTGTTGATTAAATTTGTTATTTTATTAAGTTTTTTTTTCTTAGTTGGGAAAATCCTGGTGTATGTCTAGTACACAGATTAGAGGCAATCTCTTACTCCAATCGATTTCAGAGAAGATACCATAATCAAATAGTAGGATGGCAAAAGTAACTAGGGATAATCTCCCTGAAGACAGAGTTTAGGATGTTATTGAGAGATAGATAGAAGACTGTCGAGCAGAACTTAGTGAAAATTTGAAAAGAAGCCAACCTCAAGTGATCCCAATATGTTAGATTGCTCAACCATATATTGATGATGAAGAAAATTTGGGATACAATAAGTCGGCTGATATAAGAGCCATTATTTCTTCTGCCTTATCTCCTATGTAAAGTTTAATATCTCCAATTCTATGATTCAACTCTTATACTTGAAGGGTGTGTTTGTGGAGTTATCGATAGATGCTGTAAACATGCACTTGGAAAACTTTAGTAAGATATGCACTTCATATACCATACCAAAGGTAGATTGGTAGGCACTAAGATTGAAGTTGTTCCCTTTTTTACTTATGGAAGAAGCATCATTATGGCTCTGGGAACATCCAAGAGGATCTATTACTCCATGGAAGGAGCTACACCGATACTTCTTGAATAATTTCTTTCCTCCACACAGGGAATTAAAGCTCAAGAATGAGATTTACAGTTTCAAGCAACTGAACTCAGATTCTATGTATGATGCATGGTTTAGATTCAAGTAGAGGCTGAGTATGGTACCCAACCACCAGATATTAGGGATAAGCTTGTAAGAGATATTCTATAGAGCCCTGATTACTAATTTAAGAGCAATAGCAGACACTATTTCCAGAAGATCCTTTATGAGATTATGATAGGAGATAGCTTCGGGTATTATAGATATGATCTCGTTAACTAACTAGGGGTGAAAAACTCGATAGGTTGAGAGAAGTTTGGATATTTATGACATTGGAGCTTCCAGTACACAGAGAGTAACGAAGGATGTTGTAGCCTAGGAGTTTTGATTATTACAGATAGAAATCAGTGAGTTGGTCAAGTAATTTACAATGATCAATTCTTCGAAAGTGCATGGATTAGGGGTATCAGAGGAAGTGAAGTGTGTGGATCATCATTTTATGGGTTTCCAAGCTAAAGAAAAATAAAGTCAAGGTTGGAACAATCAGGATAAAAAGGATAAATGCATTCCACCAGAAAGACGAGAGACAAACTCTAGAATAAAATAGATGTTGACCATGTTGATGAGGGTCTAAGAGAGTCAAGTAGCTTGCTTAAATGAACTTAAAGCTAAAATTTCAGGATTTACCCAAAAGGTGGAGTCACATGAAAATGCTATCAAGCAGTTGGAGCAGCAGTATGGGCAAATCTATATCACTTTGGCAGAGAGACAACCAGTAGTAGTACCCAATGATAATGTGCAGAGCCCTTAAACACTTTTTCACTATATGGCCATTGATACGGGGGATGACTCCTTACCTGAGATGCACTATTTACCTTCTACTAATGAACCCGAGAAGAGGATGATGATGCAGATAAGCCACCTAAGCAGAGTTTGAGAAGCTAAGCTGTACTAATAATGATTTTGATAGTGATGATGATGATGAATGGATTAGATAAGATATCTAAAATATATTTCATGAATTTATCTCAACCTTTCACACTACTTTAGTTGAAAAAAAAGGGATCCTGGTGCCGTAACAATCCCATGTGTTATTGCGCCTTATGAGATTAATCAGGCCCTATGTTATTGAGGAGTAGGAATAAATGTCATGACACTAGTAATATACAAGATACTAGGTTTAGGAGAACTCAAGCCTACTTATGCAAGGCTATTGATGTTTGATTCATCGGTAAAGCAACCAGTTGGTATCGTGCGAAAGGTAGAGATAAAAGTTGCATCATTCAGCTATCCGAAAGATTTCACAACTCTAGATTGTGAAGTTGATAACCATTGTCCAATAATAATGGGTAGACCCTTCTTAAATACTGGCAGAGAATTTATTGACATGGACTTGGAAGAAACCATTTTCAAGTGGAACGGTGATATTAGGTGAATTTATGCATTCTTGCACTACTATTCTCGCCTTTTTAGCCTTGTTATGAGGATAATTCATGTACTTAATGTTTTGATAGTGCTATAAATGTGCATATAAATGTCTACATATGTGATTACAATGTTTAATGGTGTTTTCACATAAGTTTTAATTCAAACTGATCATATGGAAGTCAACCGAGAAAACTAGTGTGACTAGCTTGACCTAGGTGTTTGTCTAGTCTATTGGGTTGGGTTATAACATTTTTATTGAGTTTCTAAGGTTTTTATTTTATGTATTTATATGTGAAACACTTTATTATAATTTTCAAGGGTCAATTAGATCAAGACAAGAGTCAAAACAATAAGCTTAAAATCAATGGGGGCAAGCCTAGTCTTAGCTCGTGTTTCCAGTTCACCATCTTGGATGTTGTGTTGTTTTGAGCTCTAAATTGTTATTTTTAATGTAATAGGATTCTTATTGAATGGAATATTATGATATATTAAGGATTTACAAGCTTCAAATCGAGTGGAAACAACTCAAAAAGGCTTGGAATGGATTAATGAAAGCACCATACATAACTTAATATGATTTTTGACACCTGAAATGTCTTGGGTGAGTGGAGGCACATGGAAAGGCCTCTTGGCGTGTGAAAACCACCAATAGATTCAGAAGTGGACCAAAATAGTTAACCCACCATGTCGAGGTCATTATAGCAATAAAGGAGGCACCGCATCATAGTGAAAAGTGAATCTGCAGTTGTCAATTTCCAAAATCTCAGCGCGATTACATTGCTTTGTAGGATAATAGAGATGATCCCACTACCATTATGTGATGGACATCTTAAATGAGATTTTTATGCCCATCTGAAGGATAATAACATAGAAACCTAATCCCATTCGGTTTATGACTTGTCTACTATAAATATAACATCTTAAAACAGGTTTTGAACATCTTGGAACCCCTAGATCGATTAGAGAAACGTTGGAGGATACCAAAACTTATTTTTAAGTTTTTATTCTTTCATGTAGATTTCTTTATGGTTTTAATTCTTCATACAATTGTTTGGATGTTGATTATGGCTATGAGTGGCTAAAAACTCCCTTTTCGCGGTTAAAGCCAAGAACATAAGTACTATTGTTTTAAATTAATTTTGTTTGATTTGCTTATCATTATTTTTTTTATTTATTCTTTATTTAACTATTTGATTAATTGATCACTTAAAAATACATCTATTGTCGACCTTTTGATCTCGGGAAAGGGAATAGGGATGTAGAACATAGGAATAAACAAACTTTGGTTTGTATTCTTTTATGAAATAAGGAATTCAAATTAGTGTCTAGGACAGGGATGTACTAAGATGCCTTACTTGATTCATATGTAGGATGATAGCTTAATGAACTTAATTGGATTATTACATCCTCACTCAACGATGTAGTTGTAAGGTCAAAATTAGGTAAACGGTTAGAGGTTAGGAGACCATGATCATGCAATTAGCACTACGAATCAACAACCAAGATAAGAAAGTTAACGAATGAAGTTCAATAACATAGTATGATTGTTCGAATTGCTTTAACCCTGGGTTTTACTCTATTGATTGTTTCAAGAACTTTATTTTCTGGGTCGTTTACTTTACTTTAGCTTCCAATATTCCAAACTCTTTTTGGTTACCTTTGCATCAATTTAATCTTAGAAGTTACAATAGAACTGAATAGTTGTTGAAAAAAGTCCCTGTGGGATCGATATACGGCTTTCTCTAAGGCCACTTTACTACATGGTAGACCATGTACACTTGCGTATGCGCTTGGGCGCTGACAAGTTTTTAGCACCATTGTTGGGGAACTATAATTTGATGACTATTTTATTCTTCGTTTTACTTTTAGATTTTGTTGGTGTTTTTATGCTTGGCCTTGGTTTGTAAATTTACAGGTAATAGGTACAGACTAGTAAGCTAGTAAGGGATCAAGAGTTGTTTGAATCAGACCCCGAATCGAGAAAAGTTTCCATCAAGCAAGGGACTAGTAGTTGGTTGAATCAAACCCCGAACCCAAGCAAAGTTTCTGTTAAAGAAGGAGAAAAGAAATCCTTCTCCCTTCTATTCCTCTAATCAAAGAAGGCCAAGAAAATCCTACACATATGGCTGAAGAACAAGCAGTACATAGGACAGTTCGAGAAGTGGCAATCCCACTTTCCAAAAATCTGACCTCACCTTTTTAGAAATTAGGTGTTGAAGGGAGGTTCGAGCTCAAAAACAATATGGTGCAGCTATTTATTAGCAGTGGACAGTTTACAGGGATGTCACATAAATATCCTCAGGTCCTCTTGTAGAATTTCATTAAGCTCACTGACACATTCATTCTAGCAGATGTGAATGTTGATTATGTAAGGATTAAACTCTTTCCTTATTCACTTATTGGGGAAGCTAAAAATGGTTGAATTCTGATCCAACAAATTCAATCACATCATGGGACAGCTTGGCTAAAAATTGCCTCATCAAATTCTTCCTATCTGGCAAGACTGCAAAACTTCATAATGAGATTGTGAGCTTTAGAAAAAGTCAAAAAGAGAACCTCTATCATGCTTGGGATTGGTTCAAGGCATTTCTTAGGGACTGTCCACATCATTAAAAATCTAATGAGGTACTTGCTCTTACTTTTGTAGAAGTACTTGACCATAATACAAAAATTTTACTAGATTCAGCCGTAGGTGGTCAAGCGTTAGAGTTAACTTATGATGAGTTATACACCTTATTGAATCACATTGCATAAGGAAATCCAGAGTGGCTTGGTGATTCTAGGAGTGACATAAAGAAAGTCGCAGGTTTGTTGGAGGTAGACCAATACACTGCTTTATAAGCTCAAGTTGCGGCATTGCAAAATATAATAAACACTTAGTTCAGCAGCCTGAAATTAGGAGCTTCACAACCTACTGCAGCCTCAGTCAATGCAATCCAACAAGCTATAGGTTGGTGTGAAGTATACGGTAATAATGGCCATTCAACGACCATGTGTGCTCCAATCCAGAATCGTTGATATATGTAGGCAATGATCAAAGGCCAAATTATGGTAATACCTACAACATGAAGTGGCAGACTCAATCATGTAATGCCCAATAATAGGAAATTCAGCAACCACATGCGCAAGAAAACCAATCAACTAGAACTATAGAAGAGATGATGAAGCAGATTTTAGCTAATCAAACACAGTTGGCTGTGGAGGTTAAAAATAAGCAAGTGTCCACATGAAGTTTAGATTTTCAGTTAGGGAAGTTATCACAAACATTAAATACCAAGCCTGACGATGGGTTACCTGGATATACAGAAAATCAAAAACAAGTTATGGCAATCACTTTGAGGAGTGGTAAAGATCTTCAAAGAGAACCTCCAAAGGAAACTAAGGAGGTAGATTCTGATGTGGTGAATAAATAGGTAAATGAAAAAGTTGCTAAAAATTTGAGGAAGTCTGAGTACTCAAAACAAAAAGTTGCTCAAAAGAGAAGAACCAAATGTGGCCACTCTCTTTCACCCAAAAGTATAGAAAAATAAAGGAGGATGCTTGTTTGAAGATGTTTTTGACACATTCAGAGAGCTTCACATTAACTTATCTTTGTTAGATGTTTTTCTTGGTATGCCAAAGTATGTTAAGTACTTGAAGGATGTGGTTGCTAATAAGGTAAAATTTTAGTATGTGGAGGCAATAACACTCACTGACTTGAAGGATGTGGTTGCTAATAAGGTAAAATTATAGTATGTGGAGACAATAACACTCATTGAAGAGTGTAGCACTATAATGACACAGAAAATACCTAAGAAGATTAAAGACCTAAGGAAGTTCACCCTCTCCATTCAGATTAGTAATATTGAAGTGCTCCATGCTCTGAGTGACATAGGGGGAAGTATCAATTTGATGCCACTCTCTAGGTTTAACACATTGGGGTTGGGTGAGCCCAAACCATGCATTATGCGTCTATAGCTAGCAGACAGGCCCATTGCCTATCCAAAAGGAATCACTAAGGATGTCCTCATAAAGGTTGGTAAATTTGTTATTCTTGTTGATATTATAATTCTAGAGTTCAGGAATATGAACAAACACCAATCATCTTAGGGCGTCCATTCTTAGCAACTGGAGAAGCTTTGATTGATGTTAGAGAAGAAATGCTCAAAATGAGGTTTGCGGATGAAGGGGCAGAATGTAAAGTTTACAAATTGCTTAACACACTACACCACTATAAAGACTTATACATAATTACTGTTGTTGAGAAGGACAAGTGTGGGGTGGTTAGGCTGCTAAAGACCTCTTTGAACTACCTCATTGAGCGGACTAACCTAAAACCATTACTTCAAAATATGATGAAAGTAGAGAGATATGTTTACCTCAAGAGTGACAACTCAACAGGTCAGAAATAGAAAAAAATGAATCTCAAAGAGGAGCAAAAGGATAAAGAAATTTGGTTGAGCTGAGCTGGGTCGTGCCATGGCACTAAATCAAGAACTTCTTGGGAGGCAACCCAAGTTAAGTAGGTATGTTTTATTTTTCAGTTTTTAGTATTTACTTCATGTAGTTTTTGTTTTTGATTGAGTCACAAGTTGATAGTAAGTCTGAGTACCAAAAATCCTAAGCTAAGGAGCATGACAAAGACTGAGTGTGGGGTCTATGGACCCTCTTGATACAAAAAAGATGCTACTATCTATGCCTAAAGGCCTCAGGAAGTATTTCTATCTCTCACTTTAAAAGTTCACTTTGGGGATAAAGTAGATTTTTAAGTGTGGGGTGAGGAAATTCCCAATTTTTTGGCTTAATTTTAAAATATTTTATGTAAGATATTCTTGTTGGTGCTATTTTTTATTACATGGTGTAAGTATTTTTATTGCATAAGCATGTTGGTTGTGAGAATCGCTACTTTTGAGACTCCTAGTCTCATGTCTTGTATTTGTTGGCTTAAAATTGCATTCATTCTATTGTTTGGCTGAGAGTCTATGATGATTGTATGTGACTAAAGCATGTGCCAAGTGTGATGTGAGTTTTTGTATATTTCTTGTTGCATGTGATGTCTAGAACTTGCCCAATGTGTATGCAAAGAGAAATAAAGAATGTGAGTGTATGAGATAATTTAGGCATTTCTTTGATAGCCTTGTTTTATACCTTCTTTGTTAACTACTCGTGTGTTTAATCCTAGTTAAACCCCATTGAGTCTATAGCTTTTTCTTTGGAAGCCTCATGTGTAGCCTAATCCCTTTTTTGGTAAACCTTAATTTGATCCAAAAGATCCTAGACGCTTTAATGAAAAAATTAATTGAGTAAGGAGTTTGATAATTGATGTGTGGTGGATGGGTATGATAGACATTATGCTATAAATATTAACATGAGTGTCAAAAAAAAAGAAAAAAATTGATTCATGTGATAATAAGCAATACTTCCACCATGTGTTTGTGAAAATGCTTTTAAAAAAATGGGGAAAAACAAAAGATATAGGTGGATCAAAAAAGTGTAATATGTCTATTGAAGATTGATTTTAAATATATAATGTAGTGTATTAAAGTGCTTATAGAGGTTAGGCACTGGCTTTCTTACTCACTCTCTTTCTTTCTTTCATTTAATCGGCCTTAATCTGCTGTATATGTATCATCAGTCTAGTAAGGTCAATATATCTATTGAGCATAGCAGTCCAATACTAGTTCAACACCAACCCGAATACACCAGTCATAAACCTACTCATACTTGCTCTAGGGTCAGCTATCAAATCGGAAGCATACTTAGCTAACTAGTTGAACTTAAGATAGTACTCTTTTACTATAATGGATCCTTTTCTTAGGTTGATAAACTCTTCTACCTTAGCTTTTCTCATCTCTAGCAGGAAAAACTTATCTAGAAAGGCATCCTGAAACTCCTGCCAAGTCATGGAAGTTACATCTTCCCCTCTACTCTTCTTCCACATCACTACCCAATCATGAGCAATATCCTTCAGCCGATAGGATGCTAACTCTACACTCTTCTCCTCAGAAACATGCATAATATGGGTGATCTTCTTCACCTCCTCAAGATAAAGTTGTGGGTCCTCACCTGCTACTAACCTAAAGAATTCTAGTAAGTTCATTCTCATGAAATCTCTTATTCTAGCTGCGACTGAACCGCCATCTTATTGAGGTGGGATTGTAGCCTGGCGGTTACCCTAAACATTAGTCATCACATCTTGGGCTAGCGCTAGAAAAGCTATCTAAAACTCTGCATGTGACAATTCTCATTCTCAAGATCTACTGTCTAAGGTGGCTGGTTATCAACCCAACGGGAATTATCTCTGCGAGGAGGCATACTTTGTAAATGAAAGGGAGAATGGATCAGATTGAGAATCAACTGGAACTTATGCATACTTGTACGACATAAACACTAAAAAAAGGGAAACTATTCCTAAAAACATCTTATAGCCTCTTGTACATAAATGTGGTGCGCAACACACCCATGCACAAGACTCTATAAGATGCGGATTTTCAGACATCCTAGGATACTATTGAACCTTAGGCTCTCATACCAAGTTTGTAACACCTCGATTTTATGGAATCGGAATACCACACGGTGCTTGTGATCTCGAAGGACCACAAGCTAACCCTCTACTGATATCTATACCTGAGCACTGCATAGTATAATATAATAAATACGGAAAAGTAGTGGAAAATTGCCATAAGGCTTAAAACATCTAAAATACTCAAAACTAAACACTGAATACTAATACATCTATCTGAAAAGCCTCTAGCTATCTGAACTGTAGATTTTATGGGACATGTCCCCAACTAACTCCGTCTACTAAAAATAAACTGATTGTAGTCCCATAATAAAACAAAGATCATCCTTGAGTGAATAGGACTAACTTCTATATCTACTGCTGCTGACTGAGTCTGAACTGCTAAGGGTTCTCTGGATCTCGCGCTTCTGAACCTATGGTATAAGACACCATAGCGCAAAAGAAAAGTATGCGTCAGTACTTTGAATATACTGGTATGCTATATAAGGTAAGGCTAAGTGCAAGGTTTTATGCATGAACATAGCTTGATTGAATAACATGAGAGTACTGAATGAGGACATATGAATGAATGCACAAAACATAACTGAAATCATCGTGACTTTGAATACTTAGACTTGAATACTACTTTATTGATGTCTGAACTTACTACTAATACTGAGATACAGAATAACTAAATCTTCAGATATTAATAACTAAATACTGAAGTTGAGATCAGTCCTATCTAGAAAGTGATCTATGAAACTAATTATAATGGGAATGCTCGACTAAAATCTAAGATTTTTCTTATCTAGTAGATGATCTCTGAATCTACTAATAAAAAAAGTACTTAACAGAATTTGAGACCTGTCCTATCTAGCTGATGAGCTCTATATATACTGATAATGAATATGATTTGACTTAATCTGAGATCAGTCCTATCTAGCGAGTGATCTCTGAATCTAATGATAATGAAGCTGAATAACTTAATCTGAGACCAGTCCTATCTAGCGGTTGATCTCTGTGTCTATTGATAACCATAATGACTAACTGTATCTGATAGTCCTTACTCTGTACTACTGAAGTGAGTTTCTTTACTGAGACTGATTCTCAAATTGAGACTGTGGGAAGTATTCATATAACCGTCATGCCCCTTCTAGCTAAGTTGGGGTCCAACCTATAACCCCACTTGAAAGGGTTTTAGTACTGTGCCACGGGTAAATACCTCTCTTATGGAGTCAGTCCTATCTAACGAATAACCCCTGGGATCAGTCCTATATATATATATATATATATATATATATATATATATATATATAATATCCAAACGGGTAATCTCTGAGTATGTCAGTCCTATCTAGCAGGTGACATCTCATACCTATGCTGGCTATATTGTTCTGGAACTTAGGTATTCTCCTAAGGATCTAAGTCCTCTCTAATGGGTGAGCCCACATACCTAGGTTCGCTCGGTGCTAAATCCTACTCCCAACTGAAAGACTCTAAACTGATTCTTTTTCTGAAACTATACTAGATTGAGCTGAATCTGTTACTGATCAACTGAGTTAAGCTAAGTTCTCTTGGTTATGAAGACTAATGGAACACTGCTGGATCTCGTTATCTGATGAAATAATACTGAGTTCTTAAATGATTACTTAAATGTTACTGAGGTCTGGACTGAATACTTGATTACTACTAAGATCTGAGATGAGTACTGAACTGAAGCTGGAATGCTAATGATACTTGGATTACTGAGATTTCTTAAGTTCGGTAACTATCTGAGAGTACAGAATTCTGTAACTGACTGAGTTCTAAGGATTGTGGCTTGACTGAGACTATCGTGAAAACTGACATGGCACTAGACAACAGCTAATTTGTTGAGTATAAATACCCCCAGGACTCGATAACATAAAAGTAAAATATAACCATCTTAAATAATCATGACCATGGACTTTCATTCACCATTACAATCATTAAAGCATCTCTTCAAGCACTTGGAAATCATAAATATGTAATAGTATAGGGAGACACGCTACTGGATCATACTCCATTCAACAAGGTCTTACAACTGACATTTTACATGCATTGAAGAGCACATAATTGGGGAATTTCATGCTAACATGTCACAATTCATTCACTAAGGCTTTTCAACAAACACTTGGCATGCATGAACTTACACACAATGAGGGATTTCTAGATAACATGCTATAATGGCTCTAATTCCTTCACATAAGTATTTTATCAAACATATGGGGAGCATGCTTTGGTTATTCACAATTTCTACACTTAATTGACATAAACACATCACCTAACATGCAATTTGAAGAGGGTTTATCATGGACATCACATGAATATCATATACTAGGATCAAATCTTGAAACTTTGTAAGCAAAACATGAATTAAAACTCAATAATAACATGAACTTCAATTTTAATTCACATAAATCATGAAAACTCATAAACACAAGATCTTTGAATTTAAAAAAGGATTCTTGAGCTTCTTGGGTGGAAAGAACCCAAGAATCGACATCTAACATCCTTGTTATATGATTCTCGAAAGATTTATGGAGGAATATTGATGACTTGGGTCTTGTATTAGAAACCCTAGGTCTTGTTCTTCAAGAAAATTGAGAGAAAGCAACAATATTTGGGTGTAAATATGTTGAATCTCGTGTTAAAGAGTATTTATATAGGGGTTAGGAAAAGACCCTTTTTGCCCTTGGAATTAAAATCCAGAACTGAAAACAAAAATCCCAATTTTACATGCTGGTGCAACGCACCATAATCACGCCAGCTTACTGGAAATTGGATAATTGGGAAATTGGCCTTGGAGCGATGCGATGGAAATCGGATTGCCTCCTTGGTTGCAAAATAGAAAGACACTACAATGCGGTGGAATCACGGAGGCTCACTGGAATTTGACAATTGCCATTTGGCTGGCTCCGCGATGCAATTTAAGTGCCAGGTGCACATTGTCTCACTAAAATAGCTCTAACTCTTCGTTCGAGTGTCGGATTTGGGCAAATTTGTTATCGATAGAAAGCTTATTCAATTCTCTACATTCCAAAAATTCGATATTAGGGAAATTCTACAAGGTTTAAAATATTTCCCACTTTGGAAGTCACTGATGATAGGCGATATTACGCACCTATATCAATATATTTTGCCCATATTTGTGCCATATTTCGAGAACAAATTATATATTTCATGCACTTTTAGTCCTTTTTCCAGTAAGTGAGCTAACGAACATGATTAGCAAAGTTTCAGGTATAAATGATGCAAAATTCAGCATTTCATGGATAACTTGACGCCAAAGAAAGCTTCACGAAAGGAGAAAAGCCAAGCTTGGACGCCTAAGGACCAAAAGTGATGCAGGGAAAATCTGTCCCGGGCTAAAACAGCATTTCTATAGACTTTGAGGACTTGCAGTAAATTATTTGGATTAGGATAATGATACATTAACCTAGTACAATTGGGTTAAGTATTTTATTAGTTTATTTGGATTTGGATAATGATACATTAACCTAGTACAATTGGGTTAAGTATTTCATTAGCTTAGTAGGATTTGGTTAGATATTTCATTAGCTTAGTAGGATTAGGATATGGTGTAAAGCAACATAAGGTAGCCACGTCTTATCACCCACAAACTAGTGGACAAGTAGAGGTTTCCAATTGGGAGATCAAGCAAATCCTTTCGAAGACGGTCAATGCTAATAGGAAGGATTGGTCTCGGAAGCTAGATGATGCACTATGGGCGTATAGGACTGCATTCAAAACACCCATTGGCATGTCTCCTTATCAACTAGTTTATGGGAAGGCTTGTCACTTACCCATCGAGCTCGAACATAAGGCATTGTGGGAATTGAAGCAATTGAATTTGAATTGGGATGATGCGATGAATCTGAGGTTAGAGCAGCTGAATGAATTAGATGAGTTCCGTCTTCATGCATATGAAAGGTCAGACCTATACAAGGAGCGGATGAAGAAGTATCATGATCAGCGGATTGTTCGATGAAACTTTCAAAAGGATGATATGGTACTTCTCTTCAACTCTAGATTGAAGTTGTTCCCAGGTAAGTTAAAGTCTAAGTGGTCTGGTCCATACAAATTTATCCATGTCTACTCGTCTGGAGTAGTTGAATTGGAAGACAATAATGGTGTTGTCTTCAAGGTGAATGGTCAACGTGTTAAACCTTATATCGGTCCTCTTGACTCGATGAATTATCTGGCCATCACTTATCTCGACGAAGTCTAAGTACTCAAGGTAACTATGTCGAGCCACGACAATAAATAAGGCGCTAGATGGGAGGCAACCCATCGTTTATTATTTGTCGTTTATCGTTTTTGTCTTTCTTTCGTTCGAAGTACTTGTTTTGCTTTTGATAAAACAAAATCCAAAAATAAGAGTCGTGCCACGACCAAAACCAAGGCGCTTGGTGGGAGGCAACCCATCGTACTAATTGTTTTCATTGGTTTTGAGCAAATATAGGTGCAAGAGGTATTCAACGAGGAGATTGGTTTCAAATAACGATTTGGACGTAGTGTATGGTAAAGGGGGTAAGTTTGGAATAAAGATGCATAAGGCTATGGATTGAGCATTGCTCATGACAAAATAGGCATCGAGCAAGGCTAGGCCTAGGTAAAACTAGGCCACGAACAAGGCAACGCCTATACTATAGCCTAAGGTCTCGGAATCTAGTGTGCAAAGACATAGGCGCCGCCCATGCTCAGGTATGCTATAGCATAGGCGCCGCCTATGCAAAAGCATTTGGTCTCGGAATCTCATATGCCATGCACTAGGCGCCGCCTATGGTCCCTTTATGCATTACACTAGGCGCCGCCTATGCTAGCTTATGCTTTGCATTAGGCGCCGCCTATACCATGCATAGGCAAAGCTAAAGGCGCCGCCTATGGTCCCTTTTTGTCTCCAAAACTGATTTTAAATGGGTCAAAACCCGACCCATTCTTTTCCTATATAAAGGGGACTTAGTCTTGAAACATAAACACATTGAAACTTGACCTAAAGGCGCCGCACATCCACTCCAAATCATCTCAAAATTTTTCTTTTTGCTCTTTCAATTCACAAGAAACATCTCCAAAGGCTTCAATCACGTAAGTACTTTTTTATTCTTCATCTATTTCTCGTAAGTACTACGTTGCTATGTCTATCATGAATTGCTACATCTTGAAGAAATATTGGTGATGTTAAAGTGTTTGAATAGTTAATGCACAACCATGTGAGTGAACATGTACGTTAGGATAATCTTAACTTGTTTCCGACTTGAATTTGGTTTTAATTGCAGTGTCATACTCTTTGCGGAATTTCTATGGTTATGAACATTGCATAGTCTTGTCACTTGTGTACCTACATGTTAGGCTATCCTTTTCATCGGAATAAGACTTATAGTTGCCTACCTACATAGGAGGTTGTAATTGTTGATAGAAACTATACCATGATGAAACCCCTATGTAGTAGTCTTGATTTACCTAACATGAACGTATTGCAAAGGTTGCAAGAAGTGATACATCACTAATTTTCTTGTCGTAATATAGCTCATTAAACGTATGTCGACGAAGTCTAAGTAATCGACCACTTTCACTTCATTGATTTGTATCAACGAACCTAAGTGTGGGGTGGTACCCCGATGGCTTTTTTATATATTGTTTCCATTGAGTTGATGCTAACATGAAATATAAATCTTAGGAATAATGGCACCTAAAGCGAGACAAGATAAGGCTACCACATCCCAAAAGGGCAAGAAGAGAGGTCGCAAGGACCAAGAAGAATCATCCTCAATGCAATTACCCAGCCGAATGTTTGGAATAAAATGGGTTCTTGAGGAGGAAGCCAAAGAATGGTATAGGAACAACAAGGAAAGCAAATATGTTCATGTCGACTTGATCAACAAGGACAGCCTAGCGAAGAAGGAACCGCGTATGTTGGCAAAAATCATGGCATTGAATCTGGATTTCATCTTCCGCGACATGGGAGAATGTAATCTTGATTTGACAAGAGAATTTTATGCCAACTGGTCGCCGAAAACCACAGGCAGCGAAGTCAAGATTCGGGGCCAAGTTTTGCAGCTCAACGCGGATTTGATCAACTCCTTTCTTGGCTTACCTTTGGTCGATCCAGCACCATTCAAAGAGTTGTACAGTAGACCTCCTTATAGAGCAATTGGACACACACTTTGTGGAAGTAGATCCATGCCAAGGTGGAGTAGACACCAAGACACCGGACGACACAACACCTTCCCCTATGCTCCTTTGAATAGGGAAGCAAAAATCTGGTTGCGCATCGTCAACTCATGCCTTATTCCTGGGACTAAATACACCAAAATAACAAGAGATAGAGTGTGTTTGGTCTATGCATTGATGACAAATGTCCCTATCAACATTGGGGCAATCATTCGCTCTACAATGCGGAAGGCCAGACTACACAAGAGGTCCCACTTCACTTTTGGTAATCTGTTGACAGCAATTTTGCGGAAGAAGGATATCGAAGAGGAACCAGCTGATCACAAACTCCGATATAACCCGAAGAAGGTTGACCTCACAAAGGTCAAAGATGCTGAAACAACACATGGTGTCAACCTTACTACTGCGGAGAGACATGCTCGAGATGAGAGTTTCTTCCGTCATCTTTATGGCATGACACGATTCACAATGATGAGTGGAGGTCGTGTTCCAACTGCTGCAGAGCTCCAACAGCTGGACCATGACTATCCAATGAATATGCATGCACGGGAGATATGTGGAGTAGGCACATACTTTGAGAAACCTCTAGACGATGATGTGCCGACCGATGATGATCGACGCTTGCCAGATTCTGACGTGGAGGAGAACTCTGATGATGACTCTTAGGATGATTTCGACGAAGGGGGTATGACCCCCTACATTGAGGAAGAATCCGACTGACCAGGTTCTTCGTATTTACTTTTCACTGAGGGCAGTGTCCCGTTTAAGTGTGGGGTGGCGGTATTGCATGCTATACTTCTCTACCGCATCTATGTTTGTTCACTTTGTTTACTTTATTTTATTTGTTTCGTTTTTGTCTGTGTTTTTTTAGTTTAAGTTAATTTTTTTAGTAGTAATTTTTTTTACTTATCTTCGCATGAAATTATTCTAATAGGCAGCATGAGATTATAACAAGAGTTTGTGCTAACATCATGACTATTGAGACGTTTAGGCTCTAATTGTGACTCATTATGTGATATTGTGTGGTTCAATTCCTTCACTTGTTGGGTCGAGAGTCTATACTACTTCCAATAAAGTCGACCATGTGCCTTGTGTGAGTGAGATTAATAGTATATTCTATGTTTGTAGCTGATGCTAGAACTTGCCTGGTATGTATGCAAAGCAAAAATAAGGAGTGTAAGTTTAAAGAGATGATTTAGGCATTTCTTTGGCAACCTATACATGTTTACCTTCATTTTACCTACCCGTGGACATCATCCTAGTTAAACCCTTTTGAGCCTTTAGCCTACTTCTTTGACAACCTCATATGTAAGCCTAATCCATTTTTTCAAGACCATAATTTGATCCAAATTCCTAAGTGCTTTAACATATAAAGTCATGTGACGAAATAAGAGGAAATTGAGTGAGTATGATGCTTTAAATTGCATTGGTGCTTGAATGCGTTATGAAAAAGAAAGTGCTATCATAAGAGGTATGTTATGAAAAGAAAAAAGGAAAAGAAAGCTGAAAAGTGAGTTATGCTTAAAATTGAAAAACAAAAGAGGAGAACAAGGGTGGTAGAATAAAAGAAAGAAGAAAGGTTGAAAGAAAAATGTTAATGATATAATGTGATGTATTAAAGCGCTTAGGAACATAGTCACTATTTCTGGCCAAAATAGTCCTACCCGTCCCTTAGCCTACATTACAACCACCAAAAATACCTACTTGATCCTAAGCTTAGCATTCTGACATTTAGTGGCGTATTACACTAAGGGCAAGCCTATGGTCATCAGTTGCTGCATATGAATTCTTTGTGAGAGCGAGAGCAAGGATATTTTGATACCCATGCTTGAAAAATATGCTATACTTGTGAGTGATTATGGGTAATATATTGTGAGACACACATGGTTGATGAGTTTTGGGTAGTTGTATATGATTCCTTGTGCCTTAACTTTTGAATATGAGTTGACCACCATCACGAGTCTATACTAGAGGTTAACCTGTTTCTACTAATGATCGGAAAACTACTCTTTGTTGGTAATTGTTGTGTTTGTCTTGACGAATATTTTGTGTTGTTGCTGTGAAACCTAAAGTAATGTTGAGAGGGACATGATATTTTGTTCGAGGACGAACAAAGCTTCAAGTGTGGGGTGTTGATGATAGGCGATATTACGCACCTATATCAATATATTTTCCCATATTTGTGCCATATTTCGAGAACAAATTATATATTTCATGCACTTTTAGTCCTTTTTCCGGTAAGTGAGCTAATGAATATGATTAGCAAAGTTTCAGGTATACAAGATGCAAAATTCAGCATTTCATGGATAACTTGACGCCAAAGAAAGCTTTACGAAAGGAGAAAAGCCAAGCTTGGATGCCTAAGGACCAAAAGTGATGCAGGAAAAATCTGTCCCGGGCTAAAACAGCATTTCTGAAGACTTTGGGGACTTGCAGTAAATTATTTGGATTAGGATAATGATACATTAACCTAGTACAATTGGGTTAAGAATTTCATTAGTTTATTTGGATTTGGATAATGATACATTAACCTAGTACAATTGGGTTAAGTATTTCATTAGCTTAGTAGGATTTGGTTAAATATTTCATTAGC
Source organism: Capsicum baccatum var. pendulum (assembly GCA_030864225.1). Classification (NCBI taxonomy): domain Eukaryota; kingdom Viridiplantae; phylum Streptophyta; class Magnoliopsida; order Solanales; family Solanaceae; genus Capsicum; species Capsicum baccatum. Next base: position 157,651,339 of record CM061561.1, on the reverse strand, counting down.
TTAGTAGGATTAGGATATGGGTATTATAAATACCTATCATGCTAGAGATTTTTATTCATCATTCAAATATACATTCTACTTCTCAATTCCGAATTCTTCCTTTAATTCTATTTTCTTCTTCTATTCATCTATTCAATTCTTAATTTCCGCAACAAGAGCTTTGCTAAGGAATTCACGCCTAAACGCCTACCACTTTTGTGCTACACGAAATTCATCATTATTGTGGTATAACAACAATGTCAACCGTGAGCTCCTTCGCATTCATGGGTAACTAAACTTCTCTGTTGGGGTTATGGAAGCCGAATGAGATACTATCTATTACTATGAATTTGTGAGTTCGTGACACATATGCTGCTTATATCATTATTCTCTTCATCTTAATCTAAATTCTTTGTGGTTGCAAACGCAAGAATACGCCAGTATAACATTTAACTTGTTCGAAAGAAAGGTTATCTGTCTGGAAAAGAGATAATGTCAAGGTAGTAGGGTCCCATCCCCTATTAAACAGTTAGTGCCGTAACTGGATTCACCTCTTGGAGAATTCGTACCATTAGACACGCTTTAAGCTCGAAAGAGTTAAAGTGAAATAATCCTCGAATAGGTCGAAAGACGCCTGGATTTACCATCGAATACAATTCTCTATAAGCACATACATGTCTGAATTCTACACACTCATAGCCAATAGAGACGTATAACTCATAAGGTGGACATACCCCCAACACTTCAATTCTCATTGTTTTACAACATACTAAACATTTATTCTTTTTACTTTAATATTTTGGTTACACATTACAATCCCCCCTTTTTACGAGACTTGCACTAAAAGTCCAGTAATCGTTGCTTACTTGTTGACCAAGCTATTCCCTGTGGGATCGATACCCAACCCAGTTGGGTTCTATATTTGCTAACGATCACTTTACACTCCTACGAGAGCTGTAGATTGAGCATTATCAAAAATTTGCGCCGTTGCCGGGGAATACGAGTGTCAATTAAGTTTGTGATAATTACTAGACCCTTTAGTCAAAGATTCTCGTACTTTTACTTTTAGTTTTTGTTTTTGTTTACTGAAGGTTTTTATTTAGCGCATGACCCATACTCGAAGTTCTGGTCAACCATTATTACCTATCAATCCTGAACCACAACATATTGGCAGAATAAAAGCACAAACAGAAATCGAAAGGATGGCTGCTCAATAGGAACAGGCGAGATTAGCTGCTCTTGACGCCGCCCAAGTACACCAACAAAACATTGATAACCCTGGACGAGCAACAAATCCTGACGATGAGGATTTAGGTGATGACGAGTTACTAAACCCAAGGCATGATGCTGAAATCATAACACCTTCCAACAGAAGAGGTCGTCAAGCTCGGTTTAGGTATGATCGCCAACCCATGCAACCAGCTTTTGATGACAATGATGATGATCTTGATGGAGCCGGAGCCACAGGAGCCATTATTCCTCCACCATTAGCGCCCGGAGCCAAGTTCAACATCACAAGCACCATGATTCAGTTATTGCAACTCAAGGGATTATTTGGTGGACTAGCAGACGATGATCCAAATATGCATCTCATCAACTTTATTTCTACATGCAAGTCGTTTGACAATCCTGGTGTTGGTCAGAATTCAATTCGATTACGTCTATTCCCATTGTCTTTGTCTGGGGTAGCAACTCTATGGTTAAATGGGCTGACTCCTGATTCTATTACAAATTGGAGGCAATTGAGAGACGCTTTCCTAGAAAGATTCTTTCCGCCATCAAAAAGAGCACAATTGCGAGATGAAATCAGCAACTTTCGTCAGCTTCCCACTGAAGCTCTTCATGAAACATGGGAGAGGTTCAAGACAAAGCTAGCGAGATGCCCAAACCATCATATGACTAATGTTCACCTAATGGAGATATTATATAGAGCCTTGAATTCAATAACTAAACCAGTGGTGGATAATGCAGCTAGAGGATCTTTTATGGACCTCACCTTTGGTCAAGCAAGCAATATGCTAGATCGTATAACGAAGCAAAGTAGAGCTTGGCATACCAGGGATTCTGAGGTAGCAAGCCCCACTTTATCTATTGGCATGACTGCAGACCAAAGAAGAAGAGAAGAAGAACGTGATCAAGATATGGCGCATATGAAAACACAAATGGATCTTCTTACAAAGCATTTATTATCAAGGAAGACCGAAAAAGTGAAAGCTATTGCGTCAAAAGGAAGAGACGAATCTGATTCGGAAGAAGAGGCCAACTACTTGAACAATCAGGGGGGCTTCTGTGGGAATACCCAAGGAAACCAAGGTTGGAACTATTATGATAAATCTGGAAACAAGGACCATGGTAGTTGGAAGAACAAGAATGAAAAGAGTGGTTTGTACGTTCCCCCTGGTAGACGTGACACCACCACATCTAATTTTGGAAGTATGGAAGACATGATGGCTAAATTATTGAAAGGAGTGGAATCAACAAGCGCGGGAGTAACGGAGGTAATTAATGATTTGTCCTCCATGAAACAATTAGTTGATTCACATTCCACTTCAATCAAGCAAATAGAGTAGCAATTGAGCCAACTTTCAGCAGCACTCAATCAAAACAAGGCCAGCACTCTACCTAGCGATACTGTACAAAACCCAAGGAATGATGGGTCATGCATGGCCATCACTACCAGAAGTGGTGAGGTGCTGGAAACTTCAGCAAAAGGCAAGCAAGTGGTTGATGAAGCTGCGGACTTAGATGACAACGCAATAGGAGAGGAGACCGCGAAAGACGTCAAGGACGTCACACCCAGCGACGTGCAGCCTGAAAAAGTGGAAAAACGGAAGCAAGAGGAGAAGAAAGTCGTGGAGAGACCAATTCTATACCCACCACCACCTTTTCCCCAAAGATTGAAGAAGGTGGCGGATGACACGAAGTTCAGCAAATTCATGACTATGTTAAAGCAGCTGACCATTAATGTTCCATTGGTGGAGGCACTTGAACAAATGCCTGGGTATGCGAAATTTATGAAGGATCTTTTGACAAAGAAGCGGGCAGAAAGCTATGAGTTGAAAGAAGATGTGCATCATTGTAGTGCAATCTCTACCCGATCAATAGTTCAGAAGAAATCCGACCATAGAGCTTTCACTATTCCTTGCACCGTTGGATCTTTGAATTTTGCCAAAGCATTATGTGACTTAGGAGCCAGCATCAATTTAATGCCATTATCAATCTACAAGAAGTTGGGGTTGGGTGATCCTACTCCAACCAATATGAGGCTTGTCATGGCGGATAGGTCGGTAAAATGACCTGTTGGTATTCTATGTGATGTATTGGTAAAGGTTTCTTCATTCATCTTTCCGGCAGACTTTGTTATTTGGGATTGTGAGGCAGACTCAGAATTTCCCATAATCTTGGGGCGCCCTTTCCTTGCTACAGGAAGTGTGCTCATTGATTTGAGAGCTAATGAGCTTTCATTCCAAATAAATGACGAGGTAGTTCGCTTTGATGTTTGCAAATCAATGAAGCAACCCAAAGATCTGAGTGTATTTTTGGTGGCTGATGTTTTCTTTGATGATAAGAAAGAATTACTTGAAGAAGAGCAAATTATTGATGACCCTTTGGCGGTTGTGCTCATGAATAGAGAGACTAAGGATGCTGAAAATTATGAAGAAGCTATTTGTGCTCTATCGAGATTAGGGACATATCGCTATGCTCCCAAGAAGCTGGACCTTGATCTCAAGAATCGACCCACACCACCAGCTAAGCCATTTATTGAAGATCCACCCACATTAGAATTAAAGGAGCTGCCAAGGCATTTAAAGTATGCATTCCGAGGAAGCGGAAACACACTTCCAGTCATTGTTGCAGTAGATTTGGGTGAGCAACAAGTTTCAGCTCTCATTGCTATTTTACGGAAGTACATTAGAGCCATTGGGTGGACCATTGCGGATATTATTGGTATTCCACCTGGGATTTGTACACATAAAATTCAGCTTGAAGAGAATTGCACACCCACCATTGAGCATCAAAGACGTCTAAACCCACCTATGTAAGAAGTGGTGAAGAATGAAATTATCAAGTGGTTAGACGAGGGGGTTGTATATCTAATCTCTGATAGTACATGGGTAAGCCCGGTACAATGTGTTCCCAAGAAAGGAGGTATGACGTGGTCGCGAATGCGAAGAATGAGCTTATTCCACTCAGACCCGTCACTGTATGGAGAGTATGCATGGACTACCGAAAGCTGAATTCTTGGACACTCAAAGATCACTTCCCAATGTCATTCATGGACCAAATGCTAGATCGATTAGCGAGGAAAGGATGGTTTTGTTTCTTGGACGATTATTCAGGCTACAATCAGATTTGTATTGCCCCTGAGGACCAAGAGAAGACAACGTTTACATGCCCATATGGTACGTTTGCCTTCAAACGTATGCCATTCGGGTTATGTAACACACCAGCCACCTTTCAACGCTGTATGATGTCTATTTTTTCTGATATGGTTGAAGACACTTTGGAGGTATTCATGGACGATTTCTCAGTTGTTGGTGAGTCTTTTGAAGCGTTCTTGGCAAACCTAAGCATGGCATTGCAAAGATGTGTAGAATTCAACCTAGTGCTGAATTGGGAGAAGTGCCACTTCATGGTAAAAGAAGGTATCGTTCTTGGCCACAAGATCTCCGAAAGAGGGATTGAGGTTGATCGAGCAAAAATAGAGGTTATTGAGAAGCTACCGCCTCCAATTTTGGTGAAGGGAGTTCATAGTTTTCTCGGCCATGCAGGTTTCTATCGTCGGTTCATCAAAGACTTCTCCAAAATTGCTAGTCCATTGTGCAAACTCTTGGAGAAAGATGCGAAGTTTGACTTTAATTAAGATTGCTTAAAGGCACTCGAATGCCTCAAGGGAAAACTCATTGAAGCCCCTATCATGGTAGCACCAGATTGGTCTCTCCCGTTCGAAGTCATGTGTGATGCTAGTGGTGTAGCCGTTGGAGCTGTGCTTGGTCAAAGAAAGGAGAAACTATTCATCCTATCTACTATGCGAGTAAGGTCCTAAATGAAGCCCAAAGGAACTACACTGTGACAAAACAAGAGCTCCTAGCGGTTGTGTATGCGTTTGAGAAGTTTCGTGCCTATCTATTGGGTACTAAGGTGATCGTTCATACAGACCATGCAGCTCTTAGGTATCTAATGACAAAGAAGGATGCAAAACCAAGATTAATTCAATGGGTATTGCTGCTGCAAGAGTTCGATTTCGCGGTCAAAGATAGAAGAGGTTGCGAGAACCAAGTGGCCGACCACCTATCTAGACTCGAGAATGAGCATGTGGCGCAACCTGAAATTCAGATTGATGATGCATTCCCTGACGAGGAGATATTAGCAACAACAATGGAAAAATTACCATGGTATGCCGAGTTTGCAAATTTCGTGGTGAGTAATGTGATACCTACCAATTTATCTTACCACCAAAGGAGGAAGTTTATGCATGACGTACAACACTACTATTGGGATGAGCCATATTTCTTTCGACGATGTGCGGATGGTATTATTCGACGATGTATATCCCATGTAGAGGTGCCTAATATTTTGGAAGCATGCCACACTTCCCAAGTTGGAGGACATCATGCAGGAAATCGGATGGCAAGAAAAGTATTGCAAAGTGGTTACTATTGGCCTTCGATATTTAGAGATGCCTATGACTTTGTTAGAAGGTGCGACCAATGCCATCGTCAAGGTGCTATTTCGAAACACCATGAGATGCCCATGTCCAAAATTCTTGAGGTAGAACTCTTTGATGTATGGGGTATTGATTTCATGGGGCCATTCGTGAATTCGTTCGGAATGAAGTACATCGTAGTTGTTGTAGATTATGTCTCGAAATGGGTTGAAGCTGTAGTGTTGGCTGACAACGAAGGAAAGCGTGTTGTAGCGTTCTTAAACAAGAATATCTTCTCTCGCTTTGGAGTACCACGTACTATCATAAGTGATGGAAGATCTCACTTTTGTAATAAGCTATTCAAATCCGTGTTGGCCAAGTATGGTGTAAAGCAACATAAGGTAGCCACGTCTTATCACCCACAAACTAGTGGACAAGTAGAGGTTTCCAATTGGGAGATCAAGCAAATCCTTGCGAAGACGGTCAATGCTAATAGGAAGGATTGGTCTCGGAAGCTAGATGATGCACTATGGGCGTATAGGACTGCATTCAAAACACCCATTGGCATGTCTCCTTATCAACTAGTTTATGGGAAGGCTTGTCACTTACCCATCGAGCTCGAACATAAGGCATTGTGGGAATTAAAGCAATTGAATTTGAATTGGGATGATGCGATGAATCTGAGGTTGGAGCAGCTGAATGAATTAGATGAGTTCCGTCTTCATGCATATGAAAGGTCAGACCTATACAAGGAGCGGATGAAGAAGTATCATGATCAGCGGATTGTTCGACGAAACTTTCAAAAGGATGATATGGTGCTTCTCTTCAACTCTAGATTGAAGTTGTTCCCAGGTAAGTTAAAGTCTAAGTGGTCTGGTCCATACAAAGTTATCCATGTCTACTCGTCTGGAGTAGTTGAATTGGAAGACAATAATGGTGTTGTCTTCAAGGTGAATGGTCAACGTGTTAAACCTTATATCGGTCCTCTTGACTCGATGAATTATCTGGCCATAACTTATCTCGACGAAGTCTAAGAACTCGAGGTAACTATGTCGAGCCACGACAATAAATAAGGCGCTAGATGGGAGGCAACCCATCGTTTATTGTTTGTCGTTTATTGTTTTTGTCTTTCTTTCGTTTGAAGTACTTGTTTTGCTTTTGATAAAAGAAAATCCAAAAATAAGAGTCGTGCCACGACCAAAACCAAGGCGCTTGGTGGGAGGCAACCCATCGTACTAATTGTTTTCATTGGTTTTGAGCAAATATAGGTGCAAGAGGTATTCAACGAGGAGATTGGTTTCAAATAACGATTTGGACGTAGTGTATGGTAAAGGTGGTAAGTTTGGAATAAAGATGCATAAGGCTATGGATTGAGCATTGCTCATGACAAAATAGGCATCGAGCAAGGCTAGGCCTAGGTAAAACTAGGCCACGAACAAGGCAACGCCTATACTATAGCCTAAGGTCTCGGAATCTAGTGTGCAAAGACATAGGCGCCGCCCATGCTCAGGTATGCTATAGCATAGGCGCCGCCTATGCAAAAGCATTTGGTCTCGGAATCTCATATGCCATGCACTAGGCGCCGCCTATGGTCCCTTTATGCATTACACTAGGCGCCGCCTACGCTAGCTTATGCTTTGCATTAGGCGCTGCCTATACCATGCATAGGCAAAGCTAAAGGCGCCGCCTATGGTCCCTTTTTGTCTCCAAAACTGATTTTAAATGGGTCAAAACCCGACCCATTCTTTTCCTATATAAAGGGGACTTAGTCTTGAAACATAAACACATTTAAACTTGACCTAAAGGCGCCGCACATCCACTCCAAATCATCTCAAAATTTTTCTTTTTGCTCTTTCAATTCACAAGAAACATCTCCAAAGGCTTCAATCACGTAGTCTATGCATTGATGACGAATGTCCCTATCAACATTGGGGCAATCATTCGCTCTACAATGCGGAAGGCCAGACTACACAAGAGGTCCCACTTCACTTTTGGTAATCTGTTGACAGCAATTTTGCGGAAGGAGGATATTGAAGAGGAACCAGCTGATCACAAACTCCGATATAACCCGAAGAAGGTTGACCTCACAAAGGTCAAAGATGCTGAAACAACACATGGTGTCAACCTTACTACTGCGGAGAGACATGCTCGAGATGAGAGTTTCTTCCGTCATCTTTATGGCATGACATAATTCACAATGATGAGTGGAGGTCGTGTTCCAACTGCTGCAGAGCTCCAACATCTGGACCATGACTATCCAATGAATATGCATGCACGGAGATATGTGGAGTAGGCACATACTTTGAGGAACCTCTAGACGATGATGTGCCGACCGATGATGATCGACGCTTGCCAGATTCCGATGTGGAGGAGAACTCTGACGATGACTCTTATGATGATTTCGACGAAGGGGGTATGACCCCCGACATTGAGGAAGAGTCCGACTGACCAGGTTCTTCGTATTTACTTTTCACTGAGGGCAGTGTCCCGTTTAAGTGTGGGGTGGTGGTATCGCATGCTATACTTCTCTACCGCATCTATGTTTGTTCACTTTGTTTGTTCACTTTGTTTACTTTGTTTTATTTGTTTTGTTTTTGTCTGTGTTTTTTTAGTTTAAGTTAATTTTTTTAGTAGTAATTTTTTTTACTTATCTTCGCATGAAATTATTCTAATAGGCAGCATGAGATTATAACAAGAGTTTGTGCTAACATCATGACTATTGAGACGTTTAGGCTCTAATTGTGACTCATTATATGATATTGTGTGGTTCAATTCCTTCACTTGTTGGGTCGAGAGTCTATACTACTTCCAATAAAGTCGACCATGTGCCTTGTGTGTGTGAGATTAATAGTATATTCTATGTTTGTAGCTGATGCTAGAACTTACCTGGTATGTATGCAAAGCGAAAATAAGGAGTGTAAGTTTAAAGAGATGATTTAGGCATTTCTTTGGCAACCTATACATGTTTACCTTCATTTTACCTACCCGTGGACATCATCCTTGTTAAACCCTTTTGAGCCTTTAGCCTACTTCTTTGACAACCTCATATGTAAGCCTAATCCATTTTTTTCAAGACCGTAATTTGATCCAAATTCCTAAGTGCTTTAACATATAAAGTCATGTGACAAAATAAGAGGAAATTGGGTGAGTATGATGCTTTAAATTGCATTGGTGCTTGAATGCGTTATGAAAAAGAAAGTGCTATCATAAGAGGTATGTTATGAAAAGAAAAAAGGAAAAGAAAGGTGAAAAGTGAGTTATGCTTAAAATTGAAAAACAAAAGAGGAGAACAAGGGTGGTAGAATAAAAGAAAGAAGAAAGGTTGAAAGAAAAATGTTAATGATATAATGTGATGTATTAAAGCGCTTAGGAACATAGTCACTATTTCTGGCCAAAATAGTCCTACCCGTCCCTTAGCCTACATTACAACCACCAAAAGACCTACTTGATCCTAAGCTTAGCATTCTGACATTTAGTGGCGTATTACACTAAGGGCAAGCCTATGGTCATCAGTTGCTGCATATAAATTCTTTGTGAGAGCGAGAGCAAGGATATTTTGATACCCATGTTTGAAAAATATGCTATACTTGTGAGTGATTATGGGTAATATATTGTGAGACACACATGGTTGATGAGTTTTGGGTAGTTGTATATGATTCCTTGTGCCTTAACTTTTGAATATGAGTTGACCACCATCACGAGTCTATACTAGAGGTTAACCTGTTTCTACTAATGATCGAAAAACTACTCTTTGTTGGTAATTGTTGTGCTTGTCTTGACGAATATTTTGTGTTGTTGCTGTGAAACCTAAAGTAATGTTGAGAGGGACATGATATTTTGTTCGAGGACGAACAAAGCTTCAAGTGTGGGGTGTTGATGATAGGCGATATTACGCACCTATATCAATATATTTTGCCCATATTTGTGCCATATTTCGAGAACAAATTATATATTTCATGCACTTTTAGTCCTTTTTCCGGTAAGTGAGCTAACAAACATGATTAGCAAAGTTTCAGGTATACATGATGCAAAATTCAGCATTTCATGGATAACTTGACGCCAAAGAAAGCTTTACGAAAGGAGAAAATCCAAGCTTGGACGCCTAAGGACCAAAAGTGATGCAGGAAAAATCTGTCCCGGGCTAAAACAGCATTTCTGAAGACTTTGGGGACTTGCAGTAAATTATTTGGATTAGGATAATGATACATTAACCTAGTACAATTGGGTTAAGTATTTCATTAGTTTATTTGGATTTGGATAATGATACATTAACCTAGTACAATTGGGTTAAGTATTTCATTAGCTTAGTAGGATTTGGTTAGATATTTCATTAGCTTAGTAGGATTAGGATATGGGTATTATAAATACCTATCATGCTAGAGATTTTTATTCATCATTCAAATATACATTCTACTTCTCAATTCCGAATTCTTCCTTTAATTCTATTTTCTTCTTCTATTCATCTATTCAATTCTTAATTTCCGCAACAAGAGCTTTGCTAAGGAATTCACGCCTAAACGCCTACCACTTTTGTGCTACACGAAATTCATCATTATTGTGGTATAACAACAATGTCAACCGTGAGCTCCTTCGCATTCATGGGTAACTAAACTTCTCTGTTGGGGTTATGGAAGCCGAATGAGATACTATCTATTACTATGAATTTGTGAGTTCGTGACACATATGCTGCTTATATCATTATTCTCTTCATCTTAATCTAAATTCTTTGTGGTTGCAAACGCAAGAATACGCCAGTATAACATTTAACTTGTTCGAAAGAAAGGTTATCTGTCTGGAAAAGAGATAATGTCAAGGTAGTAGGGTCCCATCCCCTATTAAACAGTTAGTGCCGTAACTGGATTCACCTCTTGGAGAATTCGTACCGTTAGACACGCTTTAAGCTCGAAAGAGTTAAAGTGAAATAATCCTCGAATAGGTCGAAAGACGCCTGGATTTACCATCGAATACAATTCTCTATAAGCACATACATGTCTGAATTCTACACACTCATAGCCAATAGAGACGTATAACTCATAAGGTGGACATACCCCCAACACTTCAATTCTCATTGTTTTACAACATACTAAACATTCTTTTTTTTTACTTTACTATTTTCAGTTTTTACTTTAATATTTTGGTTACACATTACAATCCCCCCTTTTTACGAGACTTGCACTAAAAGTCCAGTAATCATTGCTTACTTGTTGACCAAGCTATTCCCTGTGGGATCGATACCCAACCCAGTTGGGTTCTATATTTGTTAATGACCGCTTAACACTCCTACGAGAGCTGTAGATTGAGCGTTATCAGTCACTTCTCGATCTTTTAAAGTCGAAATTACACTTCACTTGACATGCTCTAAGGTTCAGACTACGAGAGAACTTTGCAGGGTCTTATAGATGTAAGGTCATAGCCTATGCTTCTAGACAGTTTATGACCCATGAAAAGAACTATCCCACTCATGATCTTGAGTTAGCAGCTGTAGTATTTGCCTTAAAGATTTGGATGAACTATTTATATGGAGTGCACGTTGATGTGTTCACTGATCATAAGAGCCTGTTGCATGTGTTCTCTCAGATAAAGCTAAACCTACGTCAGAGAAGGTGGTTGATATTTTTGAAAGACTACGACATGAGTGTTCTGTATCATCTGAGCAAGGACAATGTAGTGGCTGATGCTCTCAGTAGAATGTCTATGGGTAGTGTTGCACAGGTGGAAGATGATAAGAAGAAGTTAGTTCAAGAATTTCATTAGCTTGCCCGACTAGGTGTCCACTTAGTCGATTCAACAGAAGGTAGTGTATAGATGCAGAGTAGTTCAGAATCATCCCTAGTTTTTGAAAGAAAGAAAAAGCAGGATAGGGATCCCAGTCAAGTTAAGTTGAAAGAATCAGTCAGAGATCAAAAGATAAAGGTTTTATCCCAAGGGGGAAATGGTGTGTTGCGTTGCCAGGGTGGGCTATATGTGCCAGGTGTAGATGACTTAAGGCAGCGGATTCTTTCAAAAGCGCATGGTGCGTGCTACTCGATTCATCCAGGGGGCACCAAAATGTACCGCGACTTATGGAAAGTCTATTAGTGGAGTGGAATAAAGAAAGATATTGTAAAGTTTGTGTCTAAGTACTCAACATATCAGCAGGTTAAGATCGAGCATCAGAAGCCTGATGGGTCTATATAGGAGTTTAGTATTCCCACTTAGAAGTGGGAGAAGGTGAACATAGATTTTGTGATGGGTTTGCCACGTACTCGTCGTCAGTATGATTCAATTTGGGTCATTGTAGACAGGATGACCAAATCAGCTCATTCCTACTAATTCATACCTCTTATTCAGCCAAGGATCATACCAAGTTCTATGTTAGAGAGTTTGTTAGATTACACGGAGTTCTATTATCCATCATTTTGGATAAGGGTACGCAGTTCGCCTCTTATTTCTGGAAAGAACCTTTCAAAAGGGTCTAGGTACCCAAGTTCACCTCAGTACAGATGGTCAAGCAGAAAGGACCATTCATACTTTGAAAGATATACTAAGGGTGTGATCCATTGACTTTAAGGGTAGTTGGGACGAGCACTTGCCCTTGATTGAGTTTGCGTATAATAACAATTACCATTCCCGAATTTAGATGGCTCCATTTGAGGCACTTTATGGGAAAAGATGTAGATCTCCCATAGGTTGGTTTGAAGTGGGTGAAACAATAGTGGTAGGGCCTGACTTGGTATTTTATACCTTGAAAAAGTTCAGTTGATCAAGAAAGGCTTAAGAGAGTTCAGAGCGGATAGAAATCATATGTCGATATACGCAGAAAAGATCTCAAATTTGAGATCGGTGACTATATGTATTTGAAAATATCTCCTATGAAGAGAGTGGAGAGGTTTGGCAAGAAAGGTAAGCTCAGTCATGATATATCGGTCCTTACCAAATTCTCAGCCATTCTGGAAAGGTAGCTTATGAGCTTAAGTTGCCTTCAGACTTAGCTTCAGTAAACCCAGTATTTCATGTCTCCTTGCTTAAGAAGTTCATAGGTGACCCATCAGTTGTAGTCCCTATAAAGGGCATACATGTTCAGAATAGCCTTTCTTATGGAGAGATCCCAGTCAAAATCTTTGATTATCAGATTCGCCGACTGAGGAATAAAGAAGTCCCTCTATTCAAAGTTCTTTGGCAGAATCAGTTCATTGTGGGAGATACTTAGGAAGAAGAAGCAAATATGTGGACCAAGTATCCTCACCTCTTCTCCACAAACTCAGATCCAGCTCAAGTTAACAGCTTTCCTTGAATATACTCAGTTCCATATTCAGATTTCCTTTATAAGTTTGATATCAGTTCAAATGCATAGAATTCTCATATCATGCATACCTCCATGAAACAACTCAGTCATGTGTCATGTTCTCATAATTCAGTCATGCATCAGTTATGCATGTTCAGTATGATAATTCAGTATATCATCAATTCAGTCATGAAATCATGCTTCAGTTGTACATGACTTGTATGTACATTCAGTCTATAAGTATTCTCAGCTTAGCCATACTCATTCGAGGATGAATATTCCCAAGAGGGAGATATTGTAAGACCCCATAAAATTCTAAGCTTAACTCAACCCTTTAGAGCATGATAATGGGATCCCATACTTAGAAATTTCAGCAAAGTGTTTGTACTTAGAATTATTTTAGCCTTTATAAGTTGGCAATCTCATTTCACGACTTTTAAATATAAATTTTTAGGTTGATTCATGATCGGTAATGTCAGTAGTTGTTCATGGATAAGTTTTGGATTTTTCAGACCTCATTTGATTTAAGTTTGGAAGTCCAATCCAGTGGATTGATGCGATCTCGATGCGCCTCATCACCTATCGCGTCGATAAATGCTTTTCCCATCTTCTAGTGCCAAATTCCAGTGAGTCAATGTGGTTAATTGGTCGTAGAATTAATCCCATCGATGCGGTGTGTCGGGCTACAATCACTAGGCCCGCTTTCAGTCATTAAAACTCTGTATCCATAAGGGTATTTGGGCTATTTTTCCACCGTTAATCAGCCCCAAAACACGAGATTCAGCCCTCAATTAACAAAATACACTTACTTTCTCTTAAATTCTCTCAAGAACAAACCCTAACCCTCATTTTCCCACCATTAATCAGCCCCAAAACACGAGATTCAGCCCTCAATTAGCAAAATACACTTACTTTCTCTTAAATTCTCTCAAGAACAAACCTTAACCCATCAAGTTCAAGATTCAAGTGCCAAGTATTTCACCATCAATCTTCACCAATTCAAGCACCAAGGTATGTGAAGTGTTCATTCAAGGGTTTCCTTCCACCCTTGGAGTTCGAGAAACTTTTTAAAACTACAAGTCAATTGATTTCATGGATTTCATGAGGGGTTTGAATGTAATCTTGATTATGATGTTAAACGGGTTTTCACTTTCATGATTTATTATAAGTTTCATGAAAGCTAGTTAATTTGAGGATTAAATTATATGAACTCTATGTTGAACTCTTAAATCACAAGTCGAATGTAGTATCCATGGTTTTATTATATTTTTATTGATTTATGAAATACCTATGCTCCCTAAGTATTTGCCAAAATGCTTATGTGAATGAACTAATGAAAGTATAAAATGTTATTTTCTGTTTTCATTCATCCACAAGCTCATGTATATCAAGTGATTGACAAAGTGACTAAATGAATGCATTTTGGAGTAAGGAAGTACTATTATACTCCTAATGTCATGCAGTGCTTTACGTTTTATGCTATCGAGTCCTGGGGGTATTCAATACCCAAAAAATCTAGTTGTTTACCTAGAGCTACAGTAATTACAGAATAGTCTCAGTAGTGTCACGAATAATAGTACTCAGTAATCAGTTTCAGTTCAGTATTTAGTTCAGACCTCAGTAAACTTAGTCAGTTGACAGAACTCAGTAGTATTCTGTCAGTCTGCGAAACTCTGTGAACTCAATTTAGTTAAATATCATAATCAATAATAGTTCAGTTAAGCCTAGTACAGTCTAGAAATCTGTTTAGTGTCTATTCAGTTGGGAGTAGGATTCAGTACCAAGTGAGTGCAGGGATGATGGCTTTCCCATCAGATAGGAAAGTCGTTAGTAGCAGTCCCTATACTCCAAAACTACGTATCCAATGTAGGGTATGAAATGTCACCCATAAGCTTAGGCTTGACTTTCTTGCAGGGGTTACCCGTCAGTTCAAGCTTAACACCCTTAGTCTTTTAGGACAATACAGTACATCAGAATAGTGGATCCACACAGCCAGTGTTAGTACTCATGTCATGGTATTGATACCCTTCCAATTGGGGTTACAGGTTGGACCCCAATCTATTTGGATAAGGGCATATCGGTTAGATGACTACCTCCCACTATTTTAGTTTTAGTCTCAGTATAGAACTCAATTTAGTTATACAGAATCAGGACTGTTAGACACAGTCACACAGCTCAGTATGAAACTCAGCACAGTTTCATTCTATAAAATTATGACTATCAGAAGCAGTCACTCAGTTATTAGTATTACAGTATCTATAAACTCAAATATTAGTTAAATCAGTATTCAAAACTCAGTAACCAGTGTTAACATACTATCAGTTATATTTTATGTATTCATACATGTACTCTCATTCAGTTATTGTTCATGCATATGAACCCATGTATATCAACCTACCTCACTTGGAATACCAGTACATTCAAAGTACTGACGCATACCTTTCTTTTACTCTATGATGTGGGCATACCATTACATTCAAAGTATTGATGCATACCATTCTTTTATGCTATAATGTCTTATATTATAGGTTCAGACGCATGGGCTCCTAACCATACTTAGTAGCCCAAGCTTTCAGCAGCAGACTAGTGGTGAGTCCTCATAATCCGAGGATAGAATTATTACCTCCGTTATTATTTGTTCAGTAGTCAGAGTTAGTTGGGGGTTTGTCCCTCCATATTCAGATAGTTAGAGGCTTTCAGACTAGAGTAAGTCAACAGATATTTCAGTATTCAGTTATCAGTATTCAATATTAGTTTTCAGTTATGAAACTTATGTCATTTACTTCCTTACTTCCATATTTATTTCAGTTATATTATTATTATAGTATCATTATTACTCAGTGCTCACAGCAGGTACTATTCATGGGTTAGCTGGTGGTCCTTCGGGGTCGCTAACACCGTGTAGCGTTCGGGGTACAGACTCAGGGCATTACAACCATCTTCTTAAAAGTTGTAATTAGAAGAGACTAGTGAATAAATCAGCCACATTGTCACTTGAATGAATCTGTTGCACATTAATATCACCATTCTTTTGTAGCTCACGTATGTAGAAAAGCTTTGATGAAGTGTGTTTCGTTCTATCTCCTTTTATGAACCTTCCATAAAGATGTGTTATGCATATTGCATTATCTCTATATAAAATTATAGGTATATTATCACATTTCAAATAATATTTTTCTTGAATGAGATGTATAATGGACCTCAACCATACATATTCTCATCTTGCTTCATGAATAACTATTATTTCAGCATGGTTCGATGGAGTGGCTAGATAAACTGCTTTGTATATCTTCAAGATATGAAAGTATCCCCATATGTGAAAACATTGCATGTTTGAGATCGAGATTTATGTGGTTTAAACAAATACTCAGCTTCAGCATAATCAATAAGATCGAGACTGCAATCTTTAGAATAATATAAGATCATATGTTTGATCTCATTTTGATGTCTCCTAGTAGGAGCAAAACTATATCTTGCTAACAAATTAATCGAAAAGGTTGTATTACGCCTTGTAGAATTTGCAAGATATATTTTGTCAAGTGACAATATTCAACATTTTCATGTGTGACATCTTCAAGTGTGTTGAGTACAAAGCAAGTAAGTTTTCGCTTACTAAGATGCATCTTTTCATGTCACTTGATAAATATTTCTAAGTCAGTATACTTAAATAAACGTAGAATTCAAATCCTCATAACCTTTTATATTATTGCACCAAGATTGTATCTAAGGTATTATTGGTGATATATTATTCCGTATCAGTTCATAGTGTGATATAATATTTTGAGACCTCAGCACTTTATTATTTTCAAGTACTTGAACCTCTCATAAGGTTTTATGAAGTATTATGTCGTAGACATTGCATTCTTATCATGATTATTTGCTATTTATCCTTTTCAAGGATTTTTTTAATTTGGAATCGATTGGTCTACCACACTTCACGCATGCATAGACTTTTTCCTTTAGAGACATAAAATAGGAGCATTTGCAGCTTAATGTGAGATACTTTCAGCATTTGACTTGAATTATCTTTTGAATGAGGATCTGGTGATAATTCCTAACATATTTCATAGTCGCTTATAATCTCCCGCTTATGTTAGGAAAACTAACATATATCATTCATCTTCTTTGAGGAATCCATCTTTGTACGTCATGGTATATTCATTAATCATATACAACACATCAAAACTATTAGGTAGAATAGTTGGTTCCTGATCTTGGGGGAGAAATAATCATAATTTATTAGTCTAATGCATACAACATATCTTATTTCAGACCAACACATGAAGCTTTGTTCTCATTAGTAATGGTTTAGCTATTTATCGAAGGCATTCAATCCCAAACCATAATCAACAAAATGAATTATCTTGATTACATAATCTGAAAGTTATGTTGTTAACTAAATTTTACTGAGCAAGCAACTTTATGAATGTCAAACTGTAGATTGACAATGAATGTACATGTGATCTTCTTATTGGTGCATATTTCAAGATATCACATGATAGGTGAATGGACTCTTATTCACCTTTTATACATTTCAGATTTTGAGGGATCAAATTTCAATATTAGTTGGTCCAACTAACTTGTCATGAGAACAAGCAACATAAATAATTCTTGAAGAATCTTGTCTTTCTTCAACATATGTCCAATACTCAATATGCACATCTTCATGATGGCAAATCGTTTATGTCAATAGATTAAATGATTTGTATTAATAACTCTAAGTTACTATAACATGTGCAAAAATTCTTTAGTAAACATCAGATTTACTATTGCATGAATTTCGTATCAATAAACAATAAACTCTTAGTTTATTATAGCATGTGATTTCATCATGCTTGAATAACTTTTCACATTTGTATTTCTTATCATGGCAACTTGGAGATATTCAATCTTTCAATTATTCGATATATTTTAAAGATGGATTATGATATCTTCATAATTAAGAATACGTTTGAATGTATATATAGTCACTTTCACCCCAGGGTATAGATCTGTATTTATAATAATCGAAATTCTCATTCGCATGAATGGAATAGAATCATGTCTTAAGCATATCAAATTATGATAGCTACTACAAAAGTAAATTGAGGCATATATATAATTGATTGCTACCACATTCAATTCAAGGATTGGAGCATATTTAATAGGATATGCTTCACCAAATATCCATTATTTTGCCTTAGCCATCACAATATCATCAATATGGTGCATGGAGATTCAAACTTAACGTCTTATCCATATAATAAGGAATAAATTTAAAACATAAATGGTTTCAAACCAATTATTTTTCCTCATATCCAACAATAATTATATTATTAGTAGCAAAAGACAAATAACATAAGGAATTACTAATCTTGACATTACCTTTAGATTTATAATCTCACCTTGTTTGGCAGGGTCTCGTATTGATAACGTGTTATGAAATAACTAAGAATAAAAAAGAAGAATAGAGAGAGAACAGAGAGTAATTTTTATTTCTCTTGAGAAGTCTCTTGGATCCTTGAGGATGATTTACAATGAAGGAATCCCTTCTATTTATAGGGAAAATTTACTCGTAGTTTCTAACTAAAAGATAGATACTTCAAATCCTGATAGATATCTATTGGATCTTGATAGATCTTATTATCTATATAGACATTCACTATAATATAGATACATTTATAACAGTTAAAAAGATTTCTTTATTTTTTGGAATTCCATCTCAACCTCACTGGGTTATTATATTTACATACAACCATGTAAAATCAAAAGGAGGGTGTATCCTTTAGTATGTCAATCCCCTCTGTAGAATTTTCTATAATGCTACAAAGCTTCAAGGACCGTCCAAGCAAATTCATGAAATTTTAGAATCTATCATGAAAAATCTCCGTATTTCTTTAGAATACTTCACTAAAGACAAGTCTCATTCCTATGTATGCCTTTAAAATGGCAACTTTATACCATGAGGTGCATAAATGAGATGATGATGTGACGAGTCATCTACGTTGAAATATCGAAACAAATTAAGGGGATATTTGCGTATCCACCCACAGGGCATATATATCATGACAACCTATTTATGTCAAAGATCGGTGATATTCAAGATGGAATATGTAGGAATATTCCGACTCATGAGATAATTTTATCTCAGCTTTTATATGAAATAATAATTTTATTATTTTAGTATAATAATAAAATAAAATAATTTTGAAATTAGATAATACCTCCTAGCAACTATCAGATAAAACTAACTCTAAATTTTATCAAGTAATTATTATTTTTATCCAACATAACAGACAATATGATATCCCCCCACGTACCGAATAACCCCTTAAGACATGATATCCGTGGAGTCTAAACAACTTATAATGTTATGACATGAATAAGATACTTCATACAAAAAATAATAAAATAAATTGCTTAGGTAGGCAGAATCCTTTCCAAAGCAATTGCTAACCTCTCCCACAAATTCAATCATATAGTATGTAAATATAAAATTTAAGTAGATAAAAGTTTTCAACTATATACATAAAGGTTAATCTAAGGGCCTGATAGATTAAATTGAAAATATGGAGAAATTCATTGTCATTGTAGATATGTACAACAGGAACCATGTTCAATCCCTCCATTCATGTGCAAAAACTGCAGGCAAAGGTAAAAACTTTTCGTGGGTACAATTTCATATATACGTCTCAATTTATTGGAAGTATTCAAATTTTGTGAGTTAAATAAGTTGTTTTTTTACCTGCAAATTTTCATGTTTTTAATATTTTTTTGAATTATTAAATACTATCATTTATAATATTTTTTTACATAATTTTTAATTTTTAAAATTTTATTTCAAAAAAATTACAAATTAAATAATTAATTTTATGATCAAAATTAAAAAATTCTCTCGAAATTATATCGACACGTAAATTGAACCAAAGAAAATTGAACTTATAGATCCTTCAATAGCTCTGAATGAATGTACTAATACAAAGTATAAGTATATATGAAATTGGACCCTCGAAAAGTTATACCGACATTTTCAGGAAATGTTGCAGAACAAAGTGTAGGTGCAAGTTTCTTCATCGTTCTCCTTCAATTTATCTACTCCTTCAATAGAATATTTATTTTTTTTACTACTGACACACATTTTTAGAAAGGAAAAAGGATCAAAAATACCCCTCTACTTTAATAAATTAGCTAATTTTATCCTCCGTCAACTATGTGACCATATATACCCTTGCTATTAATAAAGATGTCATCTATACCCCTCAACTGGATGGAAAATCCCAAATCAACTAAAGTTGTCCAATTTTCTTTTTAAAAAACCATCACCGTTAATCCGTAAACCGACCCATCTAACTAAAAAAGACCCAGCTTTTGTTGGTCTTCTTCATCCCGCCCCTGCACTGAACTAACCGAACAATATTTGTGACAGAGAAATCATCCATGGCAAATTCGAGTGTAACAAATTTCATCTGCCAATTCTCAAGCCAATTGTATTGCCACAACCGGTGGTCCAGTTGGCTTGAGCCGGAAATAAACTCAAAGGTTGTGACGAACCCAATTACAATCTGAACCTAGTTTTTTTTGTTTATCAACTGAAGACGACGTACGTATTTTTTTCGAACCATTTTTCAATGTAATTCTCATTTAAGTCCTTACTAAAATCGGTGTTGAATCGATGGTAGTAGAAGCCTAACATAGCTGGAGTGCCGGCGTGGATGAAAAGAGATGCAGATTTTAATGGCAGAACTGAAATTGTTGTAACACTAGCACGCATTGAAATGTTGAGAGTTGAGAACTTAGCCGGAATTGTACCAATTCCTGTGGTAGCTATAATTGCCGGTTCAGCTTGTTGCAAGAGCCAGGGGATGGTTCAGCTTTTTTTTTTTTTAGGTTTGATGGGTTGGGGCGGGATGAGTTAGATTAGGAGTGATGGGTTTTTTTGAAAGAAATAAGGTAACTTTAGTTGATTTGGGATTTTCCATCCATTTGAGGGGTATAGATGACATCTTTATTAACAGCAAGGGTATACACGGCCACATAGTATGACGGACAGACGGAGGGTAAAGTTAGCTAATTTATTAAAGTAGAGAATTTTTTTTTTTATCCTTTTTCCTTTAAAAAATAATAAATAATATAAATAATTTTAATAAATTTAATAATTTAAAAAATATATTAAATTATAAATAATTATATTAAATTATAAATAATATTTAATAAAAAAAATTAAATAGAAATGTTAATTATTTATTAATTTTTTAAATGAGATAAAAATTATTAGATATCTATTTTTAGTATATTGGGTATGTAAAGTTAGACGGAAAGAATAATATGTTGTATTAGAGCCTGCAAACGTATGATAAGTGTTTTACATATTAATATTAATTTCAAGTTCCCATGATATTTTTTCAAAAGGGAAAAGATTAATGGGCCTTGTGTTATAAAAAATTGTTTGATTTTACTTTTTGTTAAACTATTGGTTCAAATAAACTCCCGTCTTTAGATAATTATTTTGTAGTTATATACGATACTAATAAAGCTCCAGCATGGATTTTGGAAGTGTTCGATATGAAGGAAATTATTTTTTAAAGGACTTTTTGTAATTTTTTGTTGGTTAAAACATTTAAAAAATATTTCTTTAGGTCAATAAGTTGATTTGAACAAAAAAAAAGAGAAAATAATTTTTTTATGAAAGTAGAAAAAATAAATTTACAAGTAGCATTTCATATTAATAGTGAATAAATTGGTTAGCCATGTGATGAAAATCCTTCCAGATGGTTGGGAGATCACTAAGTTAGAATGTTCTTTTCATCTCCAATCCACTTTATTTTCATCCCCACTCCTTGTAGCCCCGTCCCCACTTCTTATAGAATTTGTATAGATTTTAGGATAATCGTTTTTGAATAAATAACAAACGCTTGGAAATAAGTAAAAAATCATTTATTTTCTCAAAAAATACTTTATAAGAAAACATTTTTCTTCAAACACACCCTGTGTGTCAAATATTTTAGAGAAACATTGGTTGAAATATACCAATCAACTTTAGTATAATTTAAAGAGTAAAACATTTAGTACCCTTGAACTATGATCAAATTCGTTACGGCACACTCCAACTTCATGAGTGGTCAATTATCCTCATGAATTAAGTTTTAGCATACTTTGTCAATCTTTTTAGCTGACCTGACATTTTTTATCAACCTTTTTGTCTGGCATGAACCTCATTTTGTGTAATAAAGAAGTCACGTTGACACAAAAGGATGACAAAAATAAGTGAAAATTGAATTCAAAGGATTAATACAACCCCTATAAAGTTGAAATGTGTCTAGAATTTTGATCATAGTTCACAGAGTACTGAATACTTATCTCTAATTTAAAACTATCCTAGTTTCGAAGCTCTCTAAGGAATCATACAAATTTATTTAAATCATCTCACCAAAATTCAATTAAAAAATTTAAAATTAAATTATTACTGAATATAAAAATATAAAAAGATTTTCATTATTTTTCACTGGGTAAAAAGTAAGAAGTGTCATGGAAATTTGAATGGCAGAAGTACATATTACATCTAAGCTATATGTATCTACACAAAAACACACGTTTTCATGCACTGTTCTAGAAAGTTAAAATACTCCTACCATTTTCTGGTGTATGTTTTTAACAAATTAAAAAAACAGGGAAATGAAGCAGGAAACACACAAGGAGCATAGATACCTGAAACATGTGCGAAAACAGCAACACCTCGGGGGATTAAACCTTCTTCTCCTTAGATTGGTTGAGTTATTAATAAAAAAAAAAACCTTCAAAATTCTCAATTTTTTTTTTTGTTTTTCTTTATTGGATATTGTGGGTAAATGAGATTGTACTATGTAAGTGGGGGCATTTTGTTAAAAGTTACAAAAGAGTTTTAAAATGAGGTGTGGGTGACTCAAGTCTTAATAATTGAGTGGAGGTGACAATTACTTTATTATAGATTAAGAAAGTTGGGGAAGTTTGAGAATAGCCCACAAGTTTTTAAATTTACACTTGATTCAAATGTTAACCTAATATAACAAAAAACAGAGGGAAAAAAGACATGTTTCTCTCTATTCTCATCCACTGTTCTCTCTTAGAGATTTTTGTTGTCCATTTTTTATGTTGCTTTGTTCATCATCTCCTGGTTCATTATCATCATCTTCATCTTCTTCTTGTTGACCATAGTTGTTGTTGTTGTTACCGCTACTGCAGCTACTTTTAACCAATTTCTTAGGTCAAATTTTGTTCCGTACATCACTTTCCACTTTGGCATTACTTAATAAGAGACTTTGGTAAGTCAAATTATAATTTTTAGTTGAATTTGTCATCTGGATAACAGCTATTGTGTTGTTTTTTCAACAATAGATAGCACGCGAATATGAATGCAACATAAGAGCTATCTGTTTAAACAGATCACTCGTCTGTTGCGACAGATGAGCCATCTGTTGCAATGGAAGACTCATATGTTTGATTCATGTGTATGATTCTATAGTGTCGTAACATGAATTGAACAGATGAGTCATTTGTTGCAACATATGAACCCTCTATTACAACAGACTAGTTATCTGTTGCAACATACTAGTTATCTGTTGCAACAGAGTAAATATCTATTGCAATAAATTAGTCACTTGTTGCAATAGAACCTGAACTCGATTCCAACATACGCATCGTTTGTTGAAACAAGTAAGTCATCTGTCGCAACAGGTTATTTATCTGTTGCAACATGTCACTCATCTATTGGAATCAGCTTTAAAGGTTCTTTAGTAATGTAACATCTATCCCAATAGGCATTTCATCTGTTGCAATAGATGTACAGTCTGTTGCAACATATGATTCACATGTTATAACAGATGACTCATCTGTTAAAATCAGCTTTAGGAGCGTAACATGAATCCCAACAGGTAAGTGATCTGTTGCAACTAATCACTTACCTGTTGCAACATATTTTTTCACCTGTTGCAGCATATTACATATCTATTGGGGTTCATGTTATGGCACTATGAAATCACAATTAATTTTATTATGATATCATTATTAATTTTTTTAACAAATGACTTTATTTAGGTACCACTAATAGAGGGATCAATAACAATATGGGTGGATTGCCATGGTCATAGCTATCGTCTCTTATATTTCACTCTTCTTCCAACGCCATGCATATGGATTGCTCTTCTCGATTCATTCTTAATTTTTTTAACAAATGACTTTATTTAGGTACCACTAATGGAGGGATCAATAACAATATGGGTGGATTGCCATCGTCAATGGATCGAGAAGAGCAATCCATATATATGGTGTTGGAGAAGAGTGAAATACAAAAGACGATAGCTATGACAGTCTAAAGTGATATTTCGTATGATGATATTGTGAACTTAATCATCAGCTATTGTGGACTAAATTGTCGTCGGAAGAAGTCGTCATCAGCAATATGCATAGCTCCTTTGAAAATTAGAGGGTAATACCTTTTAAGATAATCGATCATGTTTGGTTGCGTGCTTATCTTAGTGATTCAGCCAGGCTGGTGTTAAGGGTGTACATGGTTGAATAATCGAGAGTGAATGAGAACTAGAATGTAGAAGAGCAACAACGAGACATCTTTGATGATAAGTTTAATGATCTGTACATGAATATTTCAGATGATGATAAAATACTACGCCCATTGTTGCGAGCAATACGGTGAACAGTACTTCTCAATCGACACGGTCTGACAATCGTCAAGACGACGAGACCGACTTTTACAAGGGAATGTTATTCAAGGATAAGGAATGTTATTCAAGGATAAGGATGAACTATCTACTTTTTTGTTTATTGATTGCTTGAAAAAAAGATTCCAGAATAATGAAGATGATTAATTCAAGCAAAGTCTTTTGCTTCAGATGTGCTAATCCGAACTGCAAGTGCTGGTTCAGAGTGGTGGAGTACTTAAGTTCTGACAGATTCGTCATTCATAAATATGAAAAGTATCACGCATTTGGTCTGAAGCACATTTTGGGCCAAAATCCTCATGACATAATAAAGGTCCTCGATTAATATTTCAATAATAGATTCCCCAATGGTAAAGGCCCTTCTACAAGGGATATGGTCAATCAGCTCCTTAAGGAATTGGGTGTCATGGTCAATTACTAAAAGATATATACGGCCATGGGTATTGCTAAGGACTTGGTTAGAGGGACACACGATCATGGGTATGCAGTCCTCGATGCCTACCATTACATACTTGAGTCCACAAATCTCGAAAAGCTAAGTGTAGAAAGGACTTACCTTAATCATGTGAAAACTAAAATCTGAAATCTTGTAGTTGAGGTCTTAAGTAAAACAATATCCGAGTAAATCTGTGAGCCTTTACACTTAATTTCTAAAAGTTGTTCTGTTATACTATTTTAGGACTTAGGGAGGTTCTTCTAACTGACATACACTATGTGAGCTATCATAGTATCCAATGTCTAGTTCTCCTAAGAGGAAAACCTCATGTTGAGGAGAGGTGTCATACTTTTGCCTAGGAGTATAACCTGAGCTAAGTGATCACAATCTGTTTTTACATCCATATAAGTGGGAATAATCTAAATCTATACCTACGTTGGCTTATAGTTCTGGGGCATGTGAACTAGGACACATACCTAACTCGGTGCTAAATACTACTCTATTTAATGTATATACTCATTCTATAGGAAATCCACTTTAAAATAACATAAAGGTTTATATTGAAAAATAATTATGCATCAATCTGTTTTAAACTGTAATCAAAACTAATCTATGTGGATTCCATATCTAATTCGAGGATCAAAAGAATAAATCTTACTTAAAATTTGAATACATACTTGTCAAAGAATGCATAAATATCATCTTTCTTGAAATATCAAGATTTAAATTTGGTGCTTAAAACCCATTCTTGAAACTCATATCAAATCACAACAAATTTCATGGTCAATAACAATAATCTTGGAAGTACTTTAATAATTCTAACCAAGATAATGAAATTCAATTCTCGGTATATGAAATAAAATCACACGCATGAATTTGTGAGAGCAGTTATGCAATTCAACACTTAAATCACTTGTAACATCATAAACCTTTAACTAATGATAATTGTATGAACCCTAAATTTAAATTCATGCAAATTCAATCTATAAAATAAGTTTTGGGCACAAGGATGGAAAAGGTATCTTTGTTCATAACCCCACATACCTTATTTGATTAACTGTATGTAGAAGCTTAAACTTTGAATCCCTAATGATGTTCTTGAAGCTTCTTCTTAAAGTTCCCTGAACCCAGAAACTTGAATTCTTAGTTATCTTGAAAAGTAAATGGTAAAACTTAAGATTTCTTTGAATTAAAGTTAAAGCTTTTGGGTTTCTTGGAGAGAAATTTTTGGTGAGAAATGAGTATATTCTACTTAGAATAAGGTTAAATATTTTGTTTTCACGACTTGGGCTGGGGGAAAATGATGAGACTAACCTTGGAAAATTAAAATTCATAACTGGAATACCGATTGGGCCTTCACCGTGATGCGCCAAGGCTGTCATCGCGATTTCCACTGCGATGCGGTGCAATCGCGGTGACTTACTAGAATCTGACAATTGTCATTTTGAACTTCAGCGTAATTCAGTTACCCTTCCATAGCTATACTCACCACGACGCAGTCCAATCACGGTAAGCTACTATTTTGGATATTCAAAAGTGGTCAGAACCTCATTTTACAAATCCCAAACTTACTCGAGACATACTACTTACACCCCTGAGCATGAATCAACTCAAAACCCATCATCTCGGAGTCCAGAAGGTCAACTTAAAAATCTTTGAAGTTAAAATTTCTAAATATGACTAAGTCCATCAACACTCAGTTTTTACTTCCAGGTTGTAAGTGCCTTAAGCAAGGACTAAGGGCTGAGCTGAACTAGGAACGTATGGGGGATTACAATATAAGTCATCTATTACAACAGATGTTAATTTCTATTTGAAAATTCTGTTGCAACAGATGACAACGTCTATTTGATAATATATAACATATAGGTAATCTGTTGCAATAGATTTATTAATCTATTTGATAAATTCAAATCGATAAGTCATCTGCTACAACAGGTTAAACACTTATTTTAATACAATTTCAATTAAGTTCATATGTTCAACTACAATTTCAATAGATTTAGCTATAACTAGGGATGTATTTATAGGGTCAACTATATTGCATAATATTGGTATTGCACGTTTCTCCTGACCCCAGTTGTCAATTGATCAATTTGAGTTGAAATGATTCATATTATCTTATTATTTGAAATACCTAAATTCATTTATCTACAACTAGGGATGAGTTGATAGGATCAACTATATTGCATTATGTTGGCATTACGCTCCTCCTGACCTGAGTCGTCAATCAATCAATCTGAGTTGAAACGATTCATAATTGCTTATTATTGAAAATACCTAAATTGATTTAGCTATAACTAGGGATGATTTGATAGGGTCAACTATATTGCATGATGTTGGTATTGCGCTCTTCCTAACCCGAGTCATCAATCTTTCAATCTGAGTTAAAACGATTCATATTAGCTTATTATTTCAAATACCAAAATTATTTTAGATATAACTAGGAATGAGTTGATAGGCTCAACTATATTTCATGATATTGGTATCGTGCTCCTCTTAACCTAAGTCGTCAATCGATCAATCTGAGTTGAAATAACTCATATTAACTTATTATTTGAAATATCTAAATTGATTTAGCAACAAATAGGGATGAGTTGATAGGCTCAACTATATTTCATGATGTTGGTATTGCACTACTCTTGTCTCGATTCCTTAATCTTTCAACCTGAGTTGTAATGATTCATATTATCTTATTATTTGAAAGACCTAAATTAATCTATCTACAACTAGGGATGAGTTTATAGAGTCAACTATATTGCATGATGTTGGTATTGCACTCCTCCATACTGAGTTGTCAATCGATCAATCTGAGTTAAAATGATTCATATTAGCTTATTATTTGAAATACCTAAATTGATTTAGCTACAACAAGGGATGAGAAAATTATTCGGACCAAACTAACTTTTTTCAAAACTTTTCATTCTTTTCTAAATTACAAATCAACCCATACAAATCATCCATTTGCGGAAAAAATATTTCATCATTTCAAATCTCGAGTTCTCACTATTTTCTTTCTCTCTTAGTAATACAGACAACAACTACTCATCATATTGCTCAACCCTTCACAACAGATCAATTTTTTTCCCATTTCTAACCACATAGTTGTTATTTTTAATATTATTTTTGCTTGTATCCATAATTTTCTTTCTCTTCATACGTAACAAAGATTGAAAAGAGTTATACATTTAATTTTTTCTAAAAATTAGAGATTTTTAGTTAATGGTGAAAAAAGACTTTTAGTTGTATTATGTTTGAGAATGGGTTAACTATTTTGAGTTTTGATGTTAAAATCAAAGGAAAAAAAAAAAAGAAAACCCTAGTTTTTATGTCGCTTTGTTTCGTTGACTGTCGTGGTATTGTTGGATAGTGTTTGTGGTATTGTTGGTGGCTGTTGGTAGTGGTGTTGGTATAGGTGGAATTAAAGGTGGTTTTGGTATTGGTGGTTTGGTGGTGGTGTTAGTGGCATTAGTAGTGGTGGTGGCTATTGGTGGTGGATTTGGTGTTCATCGTGGTGGAATTAGTGGTGTTGGTGATCCTGGTATTGGTATTGGTGGCATTGGTATTGGTGTTGGTAATGGTGTTAGTGGTATTGGTCGTGTTGGTGGCATTAGTAATGTTTGTGGTGGTTGTTGGTAGTGGCATTAGTGGCATTATTGGTGGTATCAGTATTGGTGGTGTTTATAGTAGATGTTAGTGGTGGGGTGGTAGCATTGGTTGGTGGTATTGGTAGTATTGGTATTAGTGGTATTAGTGGTGTCGGTATTGGTGGTGTTTGTAGTGGTTGTTGGTGGTGTTGGTGGCATTGGTTGGTGATGTCAGTATTGGTGGTGTTTATGATGGTGTGGGTGGTCTATCTGCTTCTACATGTGGAAACATTATTGGGGGATATTAAAATAGGTCTTCAAACAGATTTTCTATCTATTGCAACAAACGTTGCATCAGTAGCAAGACTGTTTTGATCTCATCCATCAGGTTGTTCATTAGTTGCAATAGGTTATTCATCTGTCCTAATAGATGATTCATCTATTCCAACTGATGGGTTATCTCTTGGAATATTTTTTTGTAATGTGGCGCATAAAAATTTATTGAAAATTGTCTTACCTTTTTTTAAAATTTATTCAATTGTCATGTATTTTTTGTTTTTCTATTGTTTGTAGGTAAAACATGTCTCCCAAAAGAAAAGAAAGTGAAAGTGGATCAACTTTTGACCACCTAACCAAAAAGGCTAGATTAAAGATGGATTCGAAGGAGCTTTCTAAACAATCTCAATCAGGGAAAAGTGAAGCTAAGGAAAGATATAAAATGACGTTAAGAGGGGTGGACAAGGGTCTGTAGATGGTGATGAGGAAAATAAAATTAAGGAGGAAGAAGAAGAAGATAAACAAGAAGAGGAGGAAGAAGAAAGTGAGAAAGAGGATGATGATCAACATGATGATGCTGCATCACCAATGGGGCATGAATTAATATCAAAATACCAGCATAAGGTTTTCAAAACTATTAGTATTGACAGGTTTCAAGTTGCGATACCGATAGATGACTCGGTAGAACTAACTGGTGATTTTGTACTTAAATGTCAGTTGGGGAAACCTTTTGATGAATTTAGGAATACTTTGAAGAATGAAAACATAGACAAAATTTTTAAGAAGAGTTGCATTGGACACTTTCTTGAGCTGCCTGAGGACCACACTGTCCATTTCCAAATGAGCATGGTACATGGTCTTTTCAAGCACAGTATCAAGTACATGGGGGATGATTTAAAGGAGGGGGCAAAAAGATGGATGAAATTTAGATCAACTACTATGGCATGCCAGTTTGTTTTGGCTTGAAAAAGTTTTCCATAGTGACGGGCTTAAGATACGATTGTCCAAAAGAACCTTTCATCAAGGAAACACCCCGGAAAAGGTTCAAGGCAAGCGGGACAGCCAAACCACCATTCTCCAAAACCAACAAATGCAAGAAAAAATAAATGGTTTGTTTGACATTACTGGACATGGGTACATAGACAATAAGTTGTTAAAACATCTCAAGGATAAACCATACCAAAGAAGTACAGGAAGCAATTATGCTTAGTTTGGTTTGTCCATTCCGTTATATTAGTAAGAGACATCAACAAAGTCATAGAAGATGATTTCTTGAATCTTTCTAAGTATTTTGAGAAATTCAATAATTAACCCTAGGGATTTGATAGCTACAACTTGACTGTCAAATATTTACTGTCAAAAACTATCCCCGAAGACGATCATATTATACAACTTTCCTTGGGCTTTCATGGTAAATTTAATCACTATTTGTTTACTCATCCATTAATTTATATTGAATAATTATTAGGACCTTTTTTTCTTGCTTCCTTCTTATATTTTTTAAGCTTGGGCATTTGAAGTCATTCTTCCCCTCCGAAAGCAGGCCAAGGATTACCCGGATAAGGTTTCTCATCCAAGTATCCTTAGGTGGTTGGTTGCAAAGAGTAGAACAAGAATTAAAGAGGCTGATCTCTTTAACCCTATGGATGATGTAGTAAGTCTTCTTTCAAATAAAATAATTTTACTCAGAGAAAGATATTGAAACAAATGTGCCATCTGTTGTGATAGATGGGTCATCTATTGCAATAAATTACCAGTTTGCTGGAGCTGGTACAATAAATAAATAATCTGTTGCGATAGACAATTCATATTACACAACAAATTACCCATCTATTTCTTTGGGTCTCTGAACTCGACTTAATAAATTACACATCTGCTGCAAATTATGTAACAGCTGGGTAATCTGATGCAACATATATTTAATTTGTTGCCACATATGAATCATCTGTTGCGATAGAAAAATCATCTTTTGTATAAGTTGTATGTGTTAACATGTAACTCTACAAATTATTATATAATTTAAATGTATCTATATTTTTTTCTAAGTTGTGCATTCATGGATCTTGCCTACTGAACAGGAGTTGGGGATGACTTCTTTTATTACTCTAGGTTTTGTTGATACAATAGAAGACCTAACGGTGGAGTTAATAAAGAAGAAATTGGCTGGAGCAACAACTATAAGAACAACAGTTAGGTAAGGTCAACCTAATGTTGAGTCTCTTCATGACCAACCTGCTGTAGCATATTTAGGTGATGCTTCTGGGGGTGTTGCCGGTGAAGTTGTTGATGTTGGTGGCAGCCATGTTGATGCTGATACTGCTACCAGACGTGATGATAAGCATGTTGATGCTCAAGAAAAAAATAAATATGTTTGAAAATACTCTTTTCACAGGTCCCTCTCACCCTTACACAGGTCCTTCTTACTCTTACACCGATCACTCCCACCCTTACAGTGGTCTCTCTCATCCCTATTCACCCTCATGTTCTTATTGCAAATGCAAAAAGTGCAAGGACAAACAAGATAAAATCTTTGAAAAAGTAGAGGCTATGTATAAAACTGTCGAGGAATTAAAATCTAAGAAGGGTGTCATCCCATCCAAGAAGATGGGGGAACCATACACTTCTACAGTGGCGACTAGGATGAAGAAAAGAGAAATTAGTAAAATACTCTCCAATCAGAAACCAAAAAAAATTACAACACGTTCCTCTCCAAAAGTTGTTAAAGTTCAGGGGCCAACAAAAAAGGTGGACATATACGCAGAACGTGGCGCCAAAGAGAAGATGGATATGTGATGGGTTATGAATGCCAAGCAGCATGCACAAAATTACCCCATGCATACCTTTTCCGGCCAAGACTTCAAGAATATGACAGATATGCATAACTGGTACGTAGACAAGGTAAGTTTACTTTTCCTAACCTAGCCTTCTAATCTACTCCGTGAAGAAGAAGCAACACAATAGATGTGTTATCTATAGCAATAGTTGCGTATTCTGGTGCAACTAGTGGTGGTTCTATTGCAACAGATCACCCATCTGTTGCATAAGCTGTATTATATGGTTAATTTGTTAATAAATTCAGAGAATCCTCTACAATAGAAGGACCATTCATTGCATCTTTCCACTATGTTTTCCTTCCTTACAATTACTAACCTATTTAAAAATTGTCTTCTTATATCATAGTATGTTGAAGAAATTCTCTGCCTCATGAGGGGCGGCATTTAGCATACCCGAAAGCTTATGCTACTGCCGATAGGATAATGGACCTCAACTTCTACTATAATTTTAAGGATAGATACGATAAGCTCATTAAGATAGCATCAAATCTCAGTGACCCGGGATATGATTCGTTAGTTTTTGTGTTCCAATAGGATGAAGAAATAATTAACTATGTTAGAGGGGAGAGACCATATTCACACGACAAGAGTTAGACCAAGGCAAAAAGAATTCTTGTAGTCATGAACGTGGACATCATAACTTTTCTAGTTATTGAGATACTACTTGAGGAGGTAAAAATCAAGGTTTATGACTGCAACTTACTTTCCTTCGATGAGGCCATTTCTTTTACCCACATGCTGCCACTATTGGATTTATTCCCTAACTTGTTGACGTAGAGTAAACTGATGGATCATTTGCTAGCAGAAGTATTGATGAAACAAACATGGGATTTTGAAGGTTGAACAAGGATATGAACCTTCCAAAGCATAACACCTCTGTCATGTGTGGGTCGTACTCGCTTGCACTCATTGAATGCTTGCTGACCAACATAGAAATAGCCAAGCCAACAGCCTTTTTGTGCGACAAAGTTGTAGAAAAAATGCAAGAGATCTAGGCTTATGGGGTACTAATTAGATGCTTGGAGCCTGTGTAAAAAGAATAAGATGTAGAAACACAAACACCATAACAATTTTTTATTTCAAGTCACTTCACTTTACATGTAGTGGCAATTTTTTTGTCTAATGAAAGTTGAATGTTTTTATAATGCAACAGATTATATATCTGTTATAACAGTTATTTTATCTGTTCTGATAGATAGTTTATCTGTTACAATAGGTTGGTCTTATGTTGCATTATGTCAATGTTTCTATCTAAGGGTATATGTTGCAACAATGGAAGACCTGTTTGATAATTTCCAATAGATGAACTACATGTTGCAACATATGTCAAAATCTGTTTGATATATTCAATAGATATGTCATTTGGTTCAATAGATGTCTTATCTATTGCAATATTTGAATCTAGTAGTTCATTTCAATTAATAAATTTAAATCTAAGGATAAAATAAAATTCATTAACAAAATAAAATAAATCAAAGCCTTTAAAAATTACATGAAATAAACCAACAAATAAATGAAATGTGAAAAAATTATTATCGGTACAGATCTCAACAAATAAATCAGCAATTTAAGTTTTGATACCAACAATTTCTAAGGAGGGGTGAGGTTATTACTTTGACAGACTCAAGCTATAAAGATCTACTCAATATGGGCAAGTTGTTCTTCATCCGGTGCTAAAAAATTTGGCTTTGGTCATCGTGGATCTTTAATGTTGCTTGCGTATGGTTTCTGTGCTTTCGCGTCTCCGCATTTTCATAAAAGAGTAGCATATTGTCAATGTTGTTTAGCAGTAGCTTCTACTACATCCACCTAGCCAAAATTGTAAATGCTAATAACAGAGATACAATAAAACGAAAAAGGATAAATCATCTATTTTAGCAAACATATGATCTTTCTATTGCAACATATGGATCATCTGTTATGAGAAATTAAAACATGAGAAAGACCTGTATTTAGCAAAAAACTTTGTTGCTAAGAATATTTAAGGCCAAGCCAAAATAAACTTTTCATTTCATTAAAAGGAGGGAATGTTACATGGTCAATATTACACAAAAAATGCACCTTAATAGCGGCCAAATACACATCAAAATAGTACAACTAAACCATCATGAAAACCAATAATTTTGGTACATAACACCAGTAGCAATTACACCATGAAAATTTCAACAATTATGCTTGAATATCCATGTGTTCAACAATACCAAACTAGTAACAAATACACCACCATGAAAATTTCAATAATTAAGCTTGAATATTTATGTGCCCAACAACACCAAACCAGTAGCAATAACACCAACAATGTAGTATCTTGTTTTTCGATTTTGTTTTTCTTCAAAGGCCTTGATTTTTTTCAACAAACCCCAGGTTACATGATTTTTTTGTGAAGGGTGTATTTATTCATACCAATTAAAGTAATCACATCTACCCAATTTCTATAAAAATAAGACCATAATTATAAAACAATTACAAGTCAATAATTATATAAATAATTAAACTAAAACAATATTACCTTTGAAATCTTACAAGTAAAAAACCTAAAACCTATATTTTGTTGAGTTCAAAAATTCTTTAATAAAGCTTCATGACCACACTTACAATATCTATAATCTTTATCACAAAAAAACTGTGGAAGGTGAGCTCGACATTGTCAAGCTTAGTTGAAAAAAGTAAAAAAAAAAAGATGAAGAAAAAACAAATACAAATAATTGGAAGAATTTAGATATAAAATAAAAATGATGATGAAGAAAATTTAGGAATTTAGGATTAAATTTTAGGAAGAAGATGAATATATAAAAAAAATGAGAGAAAAATAATCGTTAGAGGCAAAGTCAGCAAAAATAAGGGTTCAACGCGCCTTGGCTGCGCGAATTACACGTGAACTACCAACAGGGAAAAAAGTGTCAAACTAACACATTTGATGCCTATTTTAGATGTTTAAAATAAACACTGTCTACATAAGGTGCCAAAGTAAAAGATCGTTGCAACTTTAGGTGTCTGTCGATGGGTTCTACCTTTTTATTTCAAGTCACTTCAGTTTACATGTAATGATGATTTTTTATGTCTAATGAAAGTTGATTTTTTTATAATGCAACAGATTTTCTATTTGTTGTAACAAATATTCTATCTGTTTTGACATATAGTTTATTTGTTGCAATGGGTTAGTCATTTATTGCATTATGTCGATGTTTCTATCTAGGTCTATCTGTTGCAATAGTGAAAATACTTGTTTGATAATTTCCAATAGATGACCTACATGTTGCAATATATGTCTAAATCTATTTGATATTTTCAAACAGAGATGTCTTTTGTTGCAACAGATACCTTATCTGTTGCAATATTTGAATCTAGTATTCCATTTCAACTAATAAGTTCAAATCTAAGGATAAAATAAAATTTATAGACAACATAAAATAAATTGAAGCCTTCAGA
Organism: Capsicum baccatum var. pendulum; assembly: GCA_030864225.1. Lineage (NCBI taxonomy): Eukaryota > Viridiplantae > Streptophyta > Magnoliopsida > Solanales > Solanaceae > Capsicum > Capsicum baccatum. The sequence continues at coordinate 157,616,197 of CM061561.1, read as the reverse complement.
AATTACCTGAAATAAATTAACAAATAAATAAATGTAAAATAAATTATTATAGGTAAAGATCTCAACAAATAAATCAATAATTTTAGTTTTGATGACAATAATTCCTAAAGAGGGGTGAGGTTATTACTTTAACATACTCAAGCTATAATGATCTACTAAATATGGACAAGTTGTTCTTCATCCGGTGCAATAGAATTCAGCTTTGGTAGTCTGGATCTTTAATGTAACTTGCATACGATTTCTGCGCTTTCATTTCTCCGTATTTCCCTAAAAAGAGTAGTATATTGTCAATGTTGTTCAGCAGTAGCTTTTATTGTGACATACACCTGATAAGCCAAAATTGTCAATGCTAATCACAGAGATACAAAAATTAGAAAAGGATAACTCATCTGTTTTAGCAAACAGATTATCTTTCTGTTGCAATATATAGATCATCTGTTGTAACAAATTAAAATATGAGGAAGACCTATATTATAATTTCTAATGGATGAACCATCTATTGCAATAAATAACTCATCTGTTTGGAAAAACTTAAATAGTAGGAAGTCCTAATTTAATTTATCCTAATAGATGACCCATCTATTGCAGCAGATAGGTCATCTATTGGTACAAATAAAAATGGTACGTAGTATTGTTTGATTTTCTAAAACATACGAGACATATTTTGCAATAGATACTACATTTGATGCAACAAGTTAGTCAATGGTTGCAACAGATGTATATATTTATTTGGTAATTTCAGCAGATGTGTCATCAGTTGAAACAAATATATGTCTGTTTGCTAGTTGGAACAGATGTTATATATTCACCTTCTTTACCTCATGCTTCTCTCTTGTGGCCCTTATACATTACTCAATAGTGCAACACAAAGACAACGGATTTGTAACTTTGCTTTTTTGGATGATTGATAATGCCTTATAAATTACTTTCCTTCTTCTCTTAGCCTTAATCTCTAATGGAGTAGATGGATATTAAATCATCTTTGATGGAATGACACCCCTCTTACATGTCAATTCCTTTACAGAAGTATTTAATGCATTAATAGCATTAATCACTACATCATTGTCGCCTTGCAGTCTTGACATTTGCATGCAGAACATTCGTTAGAAGGGGCAAATTTGTATAACCAGTATGATCATAATCATAATGATTTGTTGTAAAAACTATAAAAAGAGCATCATTTTCCCCAACAGCAGCACCACTACCACAACCAACAGCTCCATCACCACTAACACCATCAACAATAACAAGCCCACCCTCCAAAATTATTTTTTTTGTGATGGTTGTTTATCCTAACAATTCCATTTATATTCTGTCAATAACCTTAGGTTCCGATAAAGTTTGCACAGACCATAAAGTAAGAAAAAATGGCATCTTCAACTGTCGATTGGTCGGAATAAGTGACGGATGCACACTCTAACAGAAATTAGTACATATCTTAGAATGATGATTAGATCATTCAAGAGAATCATTAATTAAAATAAAAACTTAATTAGAATTAGACTTACTACATCCTTCGGAGGGTTGAATAGATCAAGAAATTTTACATTTTTATCAATTTTGGATGACAACCATCTTAAGATTCTTGGATAGAAAACTTATTCCTGATAGTTCACTTGTTGTCTCAAATAAGGAATGACTTCAAACGCCCAAACCTATAAAATAACGCCAATAAATCAAAATCATTACTGAATAAAAAAATAAATCATATCATAATCAAAGAAATATTTACCATGAAAGCTTATGTAAAGCCATATAGGTTGACTATCTTTAGTGCCAACTTAGTCAACAAATATTTGACAGTCATTTTAAAGTTTTTACAACCCTAAGGATAGCTGTTAAATGCCTCAAGATCCTCGGAGATCTTCATTAAATCAAGTGTTATGTTGTTGTTAACGTCTCTCGCCTAAAGAATATTATGTACAAATCAAACTAAGCACAATGATTGTTTGTGCTTCTTTGAAAGTCTTTTACCTTTCAATTTTTTTATCAAATTTTTATATTAAAGCTTGAACCAACAAAGGACACCAAGTCTTCATGATCATTTGACTTGAATTTGACTTTTTGGAGTGTGTGCGGTACTTTTTTGGGTTAGAATAGGTATATTTGAGAAGGAAAAGGAGGATAAATTTTAGTGCAGTAACTATGGAAAACTCCTTCCAACCAAAACAAACAGGCATGACATAGTAATTTATCCACACCTCATCCATCTTATTTTGTTTTCATACGTAAACTTACACTTGAGAAGATCATATACCATTTTAATTTGAAACGAGCATTGTTGTCCTCCAGCAAATCAAGATATTGCTCAAAGCATCTATCCCTGAAATAAGAATCCAAATTTTGTTCTCAAAGTATTTTTCTGAAGGCATCGAAAGACTTTCCCATGGATGACTTAATGTCACGATTCAAAAAATAAAGGTCATGATGGCACCTGTTGTGGCATACCTTGACAAGTAAGCCGATCACCCAAACTGATACAAAAAGAGAAAAAGATAGAAATATCCCAAGGTAAGGCTTCTAGAACAAAGCCAAACTATATAAGTAATCATAACAATACAGAAAGAACTTATCCAAAATACCAATCATGCCCAAAACCAGGTGTCAATAGTGTAAGAACTACTAATACAATCCAGGAGTCAAATACATCAGAAAAATAACCACAAAAGAATAATACTTATCTTTGAATGCTAATAAAGACATAACTACTATAGAAAGATAGAGGTGAACTTCAGACATATGAATGTCCAACCGCTACCTTGGAAGCTCCAACAATCGCTCGAGTCAAGCAAGCTGAGGCGCATTCGAGCTAGGACCTTCACCGAAAGGGTGTAGTAGACATATGTATGGTCCACTTGTACATAGTAGGCATCATAGGCCGACCAAGCAAAGTAGTAAATAAAGCATACAAAATATACACTAAGGGCATGCCACCTGTTATCAGAAAATGTTCCACAACGGTAGCCCATGCCACTTGCACTAACAGTTCTAATATATCATATTTATTGAAACACCACAACCAGGTAGAATACAAGTATGCATTATATCACTAATCACATATAAGTAGAATAAGGGGAACATGCATATACAAGATCATCAAATACAAGTAAATGAAGATAAGACAATTACATAAATAGCAAGTTAATATAGAAATACAACACAATATAAACACAATAAAGTAAGTGCAATGTATATGATGATGATGATGCACGAGGTTGTCGAACAACCTTCGGAATCGTCGCACAATCCCCGATACACCAACGGAGTCAAGCCTCCCAACGTAGGACCTATGGGGGTTTGTCAATATGTATACAATCCATATATCTTGTATCTCCTTTTTGGAACTTCCCTCAGAAAGGGTTTTATAAGGTGTTATAATATTTCCTCTCTGGCACATCCCCCGGGAAGGGTTTCAAAAAGGTGTTGCCAGTGTTACTCAAATATTGCAATGATGGTACCAATGTTTCATGAATGAGTATGATATGAGATGTAATGTTCACAATTAATCACAATGAGTATTTACACAATCAACCATATATATTTTGCGAACCAACCACAATGATTCATTTTCACAACCATGTGAGCCAATATCCACTAATTATTTTTGTCTCATCCATGAATTTCCAGATCTCTCATATACCAACAAGTATCAATGTATCACAATACACCAATGGTTCCACATTATACATTTCAACTACATAATATAAATATTCACATGTATCCACGTTATAAACATTACATAGTACCCCACACATCATATAATATCTCAATTTTGGAAATTACATCACATATAGGCCCCCGTACCGGCAAAGAACATAGATAGCCATTTTTCATGATTATTTTCCACCCTTAACATATTTTTTTACCATCATTTAATAAACAACCTAGTCTGAAAGAGTTAAGTCATAATCTACCTCAAAAGTCGAAACTGGTCTGCTACACTTTGAACTCATGACATTACTTTTCCTGAACAATCTCGAACTCCAATAAAAACATCAAATATAAAATCTACGCATTAAAATAAAACAAACGACACCTATATTGACTACTTTTATTTTGGGGTCAAAATGGACCTCCAGAACAGGTTTCCAACAAAGAAAGGCAAAATCAAAACTTTACTTCAAAAATTTGTGTTTAAGGAATTGAAAGCTGAAAATTCAAGTCAAATCGAGTCAAAAACAAGGTTCAAATTGAAGAAAAACAATTTTTAAGCTTTACAGGATAAAATCTTTAAAATCTTAGTTAAAATCCAGAATCGAAGTTCGTTAAATTGATGAAAAACTAGTAATTATAAGATAAAAAACTATTATTAAAGTGAAAAAAGGTGAAATTGCGGTTTAAAATCAAGCCCTAAGATTTTGGGGGTTTTGAGAAATTAATCATGAAATTACTTATAATAGGGTGAATTCTTGCCTTAAATTCGTAATAAAATTAAGAAATAGGTATTAATATAGTTTCTCAAGCTCCCAAAACTTTACTTTTAAGATCTCACACTATTTTAAGATTTAACTCCCAAGAGGCAAGATAAAAAATGAGCAAAATAGTCCAAAAAGGGGAAAAACTGCTATTTATAGCAGAAAAATTGCACAATTGCAGATTTTTTTAAGTCCGAACGGACTTCGACGGGGTGTTCAGGATTCATTTGGAGTCTGATATATGCAAACGAACTATGTAAATATACTAAATTTGACATTCCAAACACGATAGTATATCAGATTTTCAAAAAGCATCTTTTTCTCAAGGTTAACCCCCGAAACCCAAAATCATATTTTTTTAAATCAAGGTTCAAAATTAGATTCTAAAGTCATAAAATCACACTGAATATGCTACCACACTAAAATCTATGTTTTGGATCTGCTGTCAAAGTCATCTTTTCCATCTGAGGTTATTTCGACCAAATGTAGGTCACACACTCATATTTCTACTTTCCAACTTTTTGACCAATAGGTCAAAATGAGCTTGGGTGCACCAGGACCTGAACTAAACGATTACTTAGCCTAAAATTGATATTCCAGAGCTATTGGCATAGTCTGTTCAGCCATCCATTGAACGGATCAAGCGATATCCCTATAATTCTAAAATAAGGCTCTCGAAGCAATTAAAAATCACAATATCACAAAATGGTACTAGAATGCATCGAAAACCATGCCAATCACTCCCATACCCCAGAAATATCATAATGCAACTACGGGGAGGGTTAAAATAGTCAAATAACACAGAAACATATATTTTATATATTTTATCAAAAATTTGATCGTTACATCATCTACCACTAAAAATCTAGTTCGTCCTCAAACTAAAGGCAAAAGAAATACCTAAATCAGCAACAAACAAGGGATAAGAACTATGCATATCAAACTCAACCTCCCAAGTAGCCTCATCTACCAGTCGATGTCGCCGATGAACCCTAACCACTGGGATAACTCAGGAGTGCAAACTCCTAACATCCCTAGCCAAAAAAATGAAGACTGGCTCCTCGATAAAGGACAACCGCTCATCTAACTGAACCTTATCCCAACAAATGCTATGAGACTCATCAGGAATATAGCGACGAAGCATAGAAACATAAAAACTAGAATGAACAACTGATAGGTCAGGGGGAAAAGCTAACTCATAAGCCATATCACCAACAGTCCAAAGAATCTCAAATGGACTAATATACCTGGGCCTAAGCTTGCCCCTCTTCCCAAACGTCATCATACCCTTCATGGGTGAAACTCTAAGGAAAAAATGATCACCAACACCAAATATCAAGGCATGAAGTCTATGATCAGCATAGTACTTCTGCCTACACTGAGCCGTTCTTAGTCTATTCTGAATGACCCAAACTCTATTCAAAGACTCATAAATCAAGTCCGTACCTCGAGATATCACATTTAAAATATCAAACCAACTCATTGGGGAGCGACAATGTGTGCCACACAATGCCTCAAAAGGATCCATATCAATACTGGACTGATAATTATTATTATATGAAAACTCTGCTAAAGCCAAATACTGCTTCCACTGGCCACCAAATTCCATCACTTATGCGCAGAGCATATCCTCCAAATCCTAGATAGTCTACTCTGACTGGCTATCAGTCTATGGTGAAATGTTATTCTAAGATCAACCCGAGTACCCAACTCATCCTAAAAAGTCTTCCAAAAGTGAGATGTGAACATAGAACATCGATTTGAAATAATAGACACTGGCACACAATGCAGATGAACAATCTCACAAATATAGATACGAGCCAATATCTCAGCACTGAACAAGACCTGAACCAAAATAAAATAAGCTGACTTGGTCAATTGATCCACAATAACCCAAACATTGTTAGAACCATGAGATGTACAATACAAACTAGTCACAAAGTCTACAGTGATCTGTTCCCACTTCCACTCGGTAATTGGTAATCTCTAAAGCAACCCACCAGGCCTTATATGCTCAATTTTCACCTGCTGACAACATAGGCAACAAGCCATAATATTTATCACATCTCCCCTCATACCACCCCACCAGTAATGCTGCCTCAAATCACGATACAACTTAGTCACACCTGGATAGATAGAATATCTGGAACAGTGGGCCTCCTCCAAGATCAACCTAATCCAATCACCTATTCTCGATATACAAACTTGGCCTCCAATCTATAAAACTCTATCTAAATCAAGTGAGGATTTCTTAGCCTCTCCACTCAATACCTTATCTCAAATCAACCACAATCTAACATCACCAAAATAATGAGCTCGAATCTGCTCCATCAAAGAAGATCTAGCTTTAACAAAAGTCAAAACATGCACGAGTATCAAAATATCAAGCCTAACCATCTGGTTAGCTAAAGACAACCTCTAAGGACAAAAGCCTCTGCTGGGTCAAAATATATGCCAAGCTACCCATGATAGTTGACTTACAACTTAAGGCATCTGCAACCACATTACCTTGCCCGAATGATAGAGAATAGTCAAGTCATAATCCTTAAGCAACTCAGGTCAATGGCGCTGTCTTATATTAAGATCTTATTGGGTGAAGTACTGAAGCCTACGATGATCTGAGTAGATCTCACAACGAACTCCATACAAGTAGTGCCTCCATAACTTCAAGGCAAACACTATTGCGCACCCAAATCATGGGTAGGTTAATTTCTCTCATAAGTCTTTAACTGATGAGACACATAAGTAATTACCTTGCCCTCCTATATCAACACAATACTTAACCCAACACCTGAAGCATCACAAAAGATGGTAAAATATATATCGTCCTTGGGTAAAGTCAAGATAGGTGTTGAAGTCAACAAATACTTGAGCTTTTGAAAGCTTGCCTTACAAGCATCGGACCACTGAAAAGAAATCTTCTTACGGGTCAACTTGTTTAACAGAGCTGTAATAAAAGAGAAACCCTCAACAAAACGCTGATAATAACCTATCAAGCCAACAAAACTCTGAATCGGTGGGCAAAGTAGGTCTAGCCCAATAACGAACCACTGCAACCTTTGCTAGATCAAGCATAATACCTTCCTTAGCCACCACATGACTCAAGAAAGAAATAAACTCCAACCAAAACTCATACTTAGAGAACTTAGCATACAATTTCTCATTCCTTAATCTCTGAAGCACAATCTTCAAATGCTCCTTATGATCAACCTCACTTTTGGAATACACTAAGACATCATCGATAAATACAATAACAAAGAATTCAAGTTACAATCAAAACACCCAGTTTATCAACTCCATGAACGCGGCAGAGGCATTGGTCAACCTAAAGGACATGACCAAGAATTCATAATAACCATATCGAGTCTAAAAAGCTATCTTCAGAATATCTGAAGCTCTAATCCTCAATTGGTGATAATCAAACCATAAATCAATCTTCGAAAACACCATAGCACCCTGAAACTAATCAAACAAATCATTGATACAAGGAAAAGAATACTTATTCTTAACTGTCACCTTATTCAACTGCCTATAATCAATACACATCCGCATAGACCCATCCATTTTCTTTAAAAATAAAATAGGAGAACCCCAAGGTGAAATACTTTGTAGGGTAAATCCCTTATCCAACAACTCTTGCAACTAATCCTTCAATTCCTTTAACTCTGTTTGGGCCATCCTATAAGGAAGAACAAAAATAGGCTTGGTGCCCGGCTAAACATCAATAGAGAAATAAATATCTCAAACCATAGGCATACTAGGAAATTTCATAGGGAACATGTTCGTAAACTCATGGAAATTAAAAACAGAATCCAAGGAAAGAAGTGAAACAAACATCCCTTCTTAATCAATTTATGAGCCTGAACATAAGACATAATCCTCTTAGGACTAGAATAATTCACCCTTCCAATCTATCCTTGGCATACCCGACGAAGCTAAAGCCATAGTCTTGGCAAAATAATCTAAGACAGCATGATAATGAGCCAACCAATCCAAGCCTAAGATAACATCAAAATCAACCATATCTAATATAAGTAAATCTACCAAAATTTTATGCCCAGCAGAAGTCACAACACAAGATCGGTATACCCGATCCACCATTAAAGAATCACCTACCAGGGTAGATACACGAATAGGCATAGTAAGAGGCTCACTAATAGAACCAAAACCCAAAGCAAAATTTATAGAAACATAGAAAAAAATTGATTCAGGATCAAATAATACATATGTGGTTCCGAAATAAACGGGGAAGATACCTGTAATTGATAACGCTCAATCTACAGCTCTCGTGGGAGTGTAAAGCGGTCGTTAGCAAATATAGAACCCAACCTGGGTTAGGTGTCGATCCCACAGGGAATATCTTGGTCAACAAGTAAGCAAAATTAATAGACTTTTGGTGCAAGTCTCGTAAGAAGGGGGAACCAAAGTGATGAAATAAAAGCTGAAAATAGCAAGGTAAAAGAGAAAGATTGTCACGTAAGTTGTAAACAATGAGAATTGAAGCGTTGGGGTTATGTCCACCTTCTGAGGTATACGTCTCTATCGTCTATGAGTGTGTAGAGTCTTGACATGCAATTGCTTACAGAGAATTGTAGTCGATGGTAAATCCAAGCGTCTCGCGACCTAAACAAGGACTATTTCACTTTAACTCTCGCGAGCTTAAAGCGTGTCTAACGGTACAAATTCTCCAAGAGGTTAGTCCAGTTACGGCACTAGCTTTTTAATAGGAAAGGGTGTCCTACTACCTTGACATTATCTCTTTTCCAGACAAATAACCTTTCTCGCGAACAAGTTAAATGTTAGACTGGCGTATTCTTGCGTTTGCAACCGCAAAGAATGTAGATTAAGATGAAGAGAATAATGATATAAGCAATATACGTGTCTCGAACTCACAAACTCACAGCAATAGATAGTAACTCATTCGGCTTCCATAACCCCAACTAAGAGGTTTAGTTACCCATGAATGCGAAGGATATCACGTTTTGCATGGTTGATGGCGTGAGAAGTAGGTGATAGGTGTGTGGTTTTGGTGATTCCCTAGAAAGTAACGATTCTCTTGTTGTGGAATTTAAGAATAGAAGAATAGATTAGAAGTGTTTGTGGTTGAAGAAGAGAGGGATGGAAGAAGATTAATTGATGAATGTATCTCTCCACTAAGGGAGGAGTTGCCTCTCCACTAAGGGAGGACTTAATTAAAAATCTCTAGCATGATAGGGTATTTATAATACTCCTATCCTACTCCTACTATGCTAATGAAATAAATAACCAAATCCTACTAAACTAATGAAATCCTTGACCCAAATGTACTAGGGTAAGGTTACAATATCATAATCCAAATAGAATAGTGAAATACATAACCTAATTGTATTAGGTTAATGTATCTTTGTAAAAATCCAGCTTTGTGTCTGTAAGTCCCCAAAGTCTTCAGAAATGTTGTTTTAGCCCGGGACAGATTTTCCATGCAGCAGATTTGGTCCTTAGGCGTCCAGCTCCCTTCTACTTCGTTTGTGAGCTTTCTTTTGCGTCAAGTAAGCCATAAAATGCTGTATTTTGCATCATTTATACCTGAAACTTTCCTAATCATGTTTGTTAGCTCATTTACAGGAAAAAGGACTAAAAGTGCATGAAATATATAATTTGTTCTCAAAACTAGGCTAAAATATGGGCAAAATATATTGATATAGGCGTGTAAATTCGCCTATCATCAGTAATCACAGCATCAGAAGCCTCTGCCTACGGTCTGGCTGGTATAGCATGACACTGACCATAAATACCAACTGACTAGGTGGCCCCACAACCACCACCATAGGATCCACCATCTTTACCTCTCACACCTCTGGTAGAACTCCTACCTCTCACAACTGAAATAGAAGTAGCTCGAATCACCCAACGAAGATAGTCCCTAGCCACATGGCCATTCTCATCACACATATAGCAACCTTTATGACCAGCCTTAATAGGAGAAGGTACAGCTAGGCTCAAACAACCAACCTAAACTATTGAACTAAAAGATACACCACCCGAACTCTGTAAATCCACCATTGGCCTACCATGGTATCTATGAGAATCTCTAAAATGTCTTCCTTAGGAAGTATGACTCCTGAACTCATCAAAACACCACGCATTCCTGGTGCCTCCCTGAGATGTACAAAAAATACCCTCTATCATCTTAGCATGATACACTATATTTTGGACAGAAACCCTAAACACAACCATCTGAGACCTAGCCAACTAAAAGGAGATATCCAAACCCTTCAAAAACTTTTGGATCTTCTCAGACTCAGTGAAAATATTATTCAAGAAATATCTGGACAGGGCATGGAAACGTGTCTAATACTCAGCAACTGCCATGGAGCCCTACTCCAAATTATCAAACTCGTCTTGCATTCGAGCCCTCAAACTGTAAGGCACAAATCTCTACAGAAAGGTATTAGTAAATTGATTCCATGACAACTCATGAGCATCAACAGGCCTATAATTAACAAATAATCTCCTCCAATCTCTAGTAGCATCTCTCAACTGATATTAGTAGAAGCCACACCATCCATGCAGAAAGAGTGAAAAATAACTTAGAACACAAGGTATGAAAGAACTTCACTTAATAAAGAATAAAATGAGAAAAGTTCTCTAAAGAAGTCCTATACACTCACAAAGATAGATACAGACGTCTTTGTACCAATCTGCAAGACTCTTTTATACATCCTATTCTTACACCGTAGAGACCAATGAAACTTGGTTGCTCTAATACCAATTTGTCATGACCCAAAAAATAAAGGTCATGATGGCACTTGTCGCGGCGTACCTTGACAAGTAAGCCTATCACCCAAATCAATACAAAAAGAGAAAAAATAGAAATATCCCAAGGTAAGGCTTCTAGAACAAAGCCGAACCATATAAGTAATCATAACAATGCGGAAAGAACTTATCCAAAATACCAATCATGCCAAAAACCAGGCATCAATAGTGTAAGAACTACTAATACAATCCAAGAGTCAAACACATCATAAAACTAAGCACAAAAGAATAATATCTGTCTCTGAATACTAATAAAGACATAACTACTATAGAAAGATAAAGGTGAACTCTAAATGCATGAATGTCTAACTTCTATCTTGGAAACTCCAACACCATTTGAGTCAAGCAAACTGAGGCACAATCGAGCTAGGACCTACACCGAAAGGCTAAAGTATGCATGAGTATGTTGCATTTGTACTCAGTAGGTATCATAGGCCGACCAAGCAAAGTTATAAATAAAGCATATAAAATATACACTAAGGGCACGTCACCTGCAATCAGAAAATATTCTACAATGGTAGCCCACACAACTTGCACTAAAAGTTCTAATATATCACATATATTGCAACATCACAACCAAATAGAACATAAATATGAATTATATCACTAATTACATATAAGTAGAACAAGGGGAACATGCATATACAAGATCATCAAATATAAGTAAAAGAAGATAAGACAATTACATAAATGGCAAGTTAATATGGCAATACAATACAATATAAACACAATAATGTAAGTCCAATGTACATGATTATGATGATGATGATGCACGAGGTCGTCGTACAATCCTCGTATACACCTACGGAGGCAAGTCTCCCAACGCAAGACCCATGGGGGTTTGTCAACCCGTATACAATCCACATATCTCATACCTTATTTTTGACACATCCCTCAAAAAGGGTTTCATATGGTGTTCCAATATATCTTTCCTAGAACATACCTCGGGAAGGGTTTTAAAAAGGTGTTACCAGTGTTACTCAAGTGTTGCCGCGGTGGTATCAATGTTTCATGAATGAGTATGATATGAGATGCAATGTTCAGAACCATTCACAATGAGTATTTCCATAATCAACCATATATATTTCCACAATCGACCATAATGATACATTTTCAAAACCAACCATAATGATACAATTTCACAACCATGTGAGCCAATATCCACTAATTATTTTTGTGTCATCCATGAATTTTTATTTGTCTCATATTACAATAAGTATGAATGTATCACAATACACCAATAGTTCCATATTAGACATTTCAACAACACAATATAATTATTCATATATATCCAACTCTATCAACATCACATAGGACCCCACACATCACATAATATCTCAATTTCAACAGTTACATCACATATAGGACCCTGCATACGCAAAACACATAGATAGCCATTTTTTATGATTAATTCCCACCCTTAACATGCAGTTTGTACCATCATTTGTTATCTAGCCTAATTTGAAAGAGTTAAGCCAACATATCTCAAAAGTCAAAATCGGTCGCTACACTTCGTACTTATGACCTTAAATTTTATGAACAATTATGAAATCTATGCATCAAAATAAATCAACAACACCCATATTGACTTTTTTTGGTTCGGGATCAAAATAGATCCTCAGAACGGATTTCCAAAAAGGAAGGGCAAAATCAAAACTTTACTTCAAAAATATGTTTTCCATATTTTTAGGAATCGAAAGTTGAAATCTCATGTTAAATCGAGTCAAAAACGAGGTTCAAATTGAAGAAAAATCATATTTAATTTTTACTGGACCAAATCTTTGAAATTCGAGTTAAAATCAAGAATCGGAGTTCGTTAAATTAATAAAAACTAGTAATTATAAGATAAAAAATATTATTCAAGTGAAAAGAAGTGAAATTGATGTTTAAAATTAAGCCCTAAGATTTTTGGGATTTTGAAAAATTAATCAAGAAATTACTAAGAAAAGGGTAAATTTTTGCCTTAAATCCGCAATAAAACTAAGAAATAGGTATTAATATATCTTCCCAAACTCTCACAAACTTTACTTTTAAGCTCCCACACTATTTTAGGGTTTAACTCCCAAGAGGCAAGATGAAGACGGGGTGTCCAGGATTCATTCGGAGTTTGATCTATGCAAATGAACTATGTAAATACACAAAATTCGATATTCCAAACACGATGGAGATATCAAATTTTCAAAAAAAAAACATCTTTTTCTCAAAGTTAACCTCCGAAATTCAAGATCGTAATTTTTTAAATCGAGGGTCAAAATAAGATTTAAAAGTAATAAAATCACACCAAATATGCTACCACACTAAAATCCACGCTGTGGGTCTACTTGCAAAGTCATATTTTTCATCTGAGATTATTTTGATCAAATGTGGGTCACACACCCATATTTTTAATTTTTCAACTTTTCGACCAATAGGTCAAAGTGAGCTTGGGTGCACCGGGACCCAAACCAAAGGTCTACCTAGCCTAAAATTGATATTCTAGAGCTGTTGGCTAGTCCGTTCATCCATCCATCATGCGGATCAAATGATATTCCCATAATTCTAAAATAAGGCTCTCGAAGACATCAAAAATCACAATATCACATAAATGATACCAAAATACATCAAAAACTATGTCAATCACTCCCTCACCCTAGAAATACCACAATGCAACTATGGGGAGGTTTAAAATAGACAAATAACATAGAAACACATATTTCACATATGTTATCAAAAAGTTGATTGTCACACTTAACCACAAAATCACCCATTAAATATGTGGCACCATCACACTGTATTCTCACAGGATAACTATCAATGTTGAAGGGTTTGACCAACTCTTCAATGAAAGGATTAGTAGAATTTAAATCATCTCTTTTGAAATATTTCTCCTCCCCATGTTCATTAGCTTCTGCTTCTGATTGAGATAACATTTGAAAAGCAAGTTCATAGAGTGGTAGATGTCGCCTAGCTGCTTCACTTATTCCTTTACTTGGACTTATTTGATTTCTATTCTTTTGAGAGCCATATAATCTAAAAATAACAAGAACATAAAATAGATTATAATTGATTAATGCATTATTAATAAGGAATAATAGTATATCTAACATGTACAACAGTAAAATAACAGTTTCAACAGATCAGATATCTGTTGCACCAGGTAGGTTATCTGTTGCAACATATACCTAATTTGTTGCAACGGATAAGTAATCTATTGCAATAATAAAAATAGATCACTCATTTATCAAAATAGATGACTGGTCTATAAAATAGTTCAAACATCTATTGCAATATACGAGAGATCTGTTAGAAGTGTTATCAATGCTCAATACTATTTAGATTTCATCCAATAGAAGGGTCGTCTATCGCAATAGATGAATGATAAGTTAGAAAAATCAAGTCTTGGACATGTCCTGTTGGAATAGTTGATGGATTTTATCCAAAAGAAGGTTCCTCTGTTGCATCAGATGATTAATCTGTTGTATTAGATTTTTAATCTGATGTAAATCTGTTGCATCAGATGGTTCCTCTGTTTTATCCAATGGTTAATCTATTACATTAGATGATTAATTTTTTACATCATATGGTTAATCTGTTGCATTAAAGTTTTAACTCGATGGTAAATTTATTGCATGAAATAGTTAATATGTTGCATCAGATGGATAATCTATTGCATCAGATGGTTAATCTATTGCATTAGATTTTTAATTCGATGATAAATATGTTGCATTAGATGGTTAATTTGTTGCATCAAATTTTTAATTTGATGGTTTTTCTGTTGCATCAAATAATAAATCTGTTGCATCAGATGGCAAATCAATTAAATTAGATAGTAAATCTGTTGAATCATATTTTTAATCTGATGGTAAATATGTTGCTTTAGATGGTTAATCTGTTGCATAAGATTTTTAATCCGATGATTCCTCTATTGCATCAGATTGTAAATTTGTTACATTAGATAATAAATATGTTGTATTAGATGTTTAATTTATTGCAACAGAAGGTTAATTTGTTGCATTAGAAGATTGATTTGTTGAAGAAAAATAGTATCATAATTTTGTTCAATAGAACAACAGCAATATAACTATTTTTACCAAGAACAAGAATAAATCAACCCAGCAACGGGTGCAACATGAAAAATACCAACATCGTTATTTTGTTTGTACACACACAAACAACAAAAGTCAAACTTCAAAAAATGCAACAAACAACAAAAAATCATATTTCACTCCAAAAAGAGAAGAGAAGAAATACCATAAATTGCGATTTTATTCAGACCGCATTTCAAATTAAAGCAACAAATATTGAAATTGTTAACTAATACTAGAAGAGAAGTTGGCTCAAGTTCCTCTTTTTCTTCAAAACTAAAAGGCCATAATTTTTTATCTGTGAAAGAAGAAAAGGGACAATGAAGAACTTGAAGTCGTTGTGGCCGAAGAAGAAGGTTGTCATGTCGATTGACGGTTGAAAGTTGAAAAGAAACTCGAAGCATAACTATTTATCTCCAGAGGTTGAAGTCGCCGGGGATTGAAGTCATCGAGGATTGAAGGGAGAAATTTATAGAACTGTTGATTTGAAAAAACTGTCGAGAGTGGAGAGAGATGGTTGATTTAGAGAGAGGAGGGTGTGGGTTGATTTATATTTTTGAAAAGATTAGAAAGTTTTAAAAATATTAATCAGGTCCTCAATTGACTTAGTTAAGTTTAAGTTGGTCAATGTCATCAATCCTTCATTCAAGACTTAAATGACACCTTTCCTTCAATTTTCTCATGTAAGTGGCATCCATAATTTAATTGCAATAAAAGATTTTTAAAATTCTATGTAGCAGGTAAGGACTCAAGTATATTACTCCCTTCATTTCAAAATAAATGAATTAGTGAGTTATTTTTCAATGTCCAAAATAAATAAACTATTCATTTTTCAGGAGATATGTTAAAAAAAAATCAATTTTACCCTTTCATTTAATGGGGTTCTTAAATACTTCACACTTTCTAGAGGAGTAATTTAAGAGCAATTAAAAAGATAGTAGTGAAAATTAACCTACAATTTATATCTTAAAAGATTTTTTTGAAACGGTGTGTCATACCCAAGCAATTCAATTATTTTGAAATGGGGGAGTAACAAATTAATGTACTAGTACTAAATAAGTCTTACCTAACTACTCCCTCTACATCACTTGTCACGTATTTGGTTCACACACTCTGTGAAATCATAGTCTCGCTTCAATGAATATTCTTTCTTTACTCTTTTTTAATGAATAAAAGAGTGTTAATTTAAACAATCATACTACAGAGTATGTGTAAATACCTCTTTAGTCTTCACTTATGATTTGATGGGCGTATACATATCAGTTGCCACTTGAGCAGACATAAGACGTTATATAATACGTGTATATTTATTTTTTAATTTTATTCAAATATAAGTGTCTATTTGTACTTACTCAAAGATAGGGAATATAAATATCAGTTAAGACAAAATTAAAAGACACATTGGAATATATCTTATCTAATGTATGAACAAATTTTAAAAATATTTATACATTTAGTTAAGGCAAAATACATAGACAAGCTCCTGAATTTTTTGACTTTTTTCATATTGACACCTCAATAATCCTATGTACCTATTGAACCATTATTTATCCACAAATGTTTTAGTTAAGCACAATTATAAATATGGCATGACATGTGCAATACACTTTTCGCTAGAAAAGTGAGAAGCGACTACCAATTAAAAAAAGACACATGAAAGGAATTAAAAAAAATGTGATTGAAGCTTTCCCTACCATGGCCTTCACCGTCTTCCTCTTCCATAAACATAACATTTATACCTTCAAATTGCAGCTGGAATCAATGGTATTTTTTGTATTACAATAAAATTCAATCAAATTTCACATTCAAAATTAGCTCAAAGTTGAATCCTTCAAGTTTTTTAATAATGACTTCTTCAGTATAAATTTAAATTCGAATTTCATAAATAACAATGAACTCCACCGAAAAAATATTTAACATCATTTACTACAATATGAAAACAATTTACCTCTTTCCATTTTCAGATTTTCCTCTAATGGTTGTTATGTGTTGTTTTGGTGGAAAAATTGATAAGTGAAGATGAGATCCTCTTTTTTCTTCTCACTAAAAATTGTATTTGAGATGTCAGAAAAATTAAAAAAGGAAAAAAATAGAATGAATGTAAGAAAAAATTTGAATGATAACGGAAGAAGAGGGGAAAGATGAAATTGAGTATATGTTATTAGCTAGTGGTGCTTCAAAGTTGGAAAGCGATAAAGTTTAGAGAAAGAAGAAGACCTAAAAAATAATTTACTTTTCTTTTTTTCTTATTTTTTTTATTTTTTCCTATTTAATGACATGAAATTTTATGATTGATTATAATTTTCACGTCATAGCAAGTGCATTTCACGAGCCCAACACTTAAAAAATGTAGGCTTTAAGAAAGTGTCATGTCAGACGTTTGTGCTTAATTGAAATCATTTGTGAATGAATAAAGGGTTTAATAGATACATGGGCTAATTGAAGTGTCAATACGGAAAAATTCAAAAAATTCAAAGAGGTTTGTATATGTAGTTTGTCTTTAGTTAAAGAGCCTTCTTATATCTAACTTAATTAACACCACATTAATTATTAAACTAACTGGTGTGAATTTGTCAATTAGTAGTAGTAAATTTTATGAAACAAAAATTTATTAAAATAGATAATATTTGGAGCCTAATGTATATATAAAGCTAGCCACTAGAGAACACCAAGACTCGAAGGCTACTCTTTTGCACTAAGGGGTCGTTTGGTAGAGTGTATAGGAAAGTTAATGCATGTATTAGTTTAATGTGTATTTGTAGTACCTTGTTTGGTATATCTTTTTACCCTATGTATAACTAATGCTTCCATTAGTTATACACTCTATTGTGTATTGAGGTGTGTATTTCTAATAACTCAAAATCTATGGCATTAGTAATGCAATAGATCTAATGCATGCATTAACATGCTTAAAGATACTATTATTCCTCAAAAAAAAATCCCGCATCCTTTTCAACATATATATAGAGGGTATTATGTAAAAAAATAAATAAAAATTATGTAATTTATGTTATTTTTAATACATCGAACCAAATACTGCATAAGAAAAATACAAGCATAACTAATGCAAGCATAGCTAACACAAGCATTGTTAATACAAGCATTACTAATACACCATATTTTGCATTATTCTTATACACTCTACCAAACGACCCCTAAACATATACCAAGTCTCCACCTGTATAGTCCCCATGCAATTCCAAAACCGTCGGTGACTTTCGCTAATAAAGCAATTGATCATCAATATGGCTGATAGTAAAGCGATTAGTTCGTCTGTTTTATATTAGTTTACCATTTTACCTCTTTTGATTTGGACACATTTTTTATGAAAACTTTAATTAAAGATAGTATTATATTAAATTAACTTATTCTTTAAAATTTACTTTGATATTTCAAATTTGATTATTACTTGTTCATTTTCACTTTTATTTATTCACTATTTAAAAAAAAATATTTTTATTTATCATTTTTAAATTTTCAAAAAGTATTAAAAAAATTCATAATTGACCTTAAGATCAATTAATATTCTCAAAAAGATCAATTTTCACAAGACCTAATACTAAACATCAATTTAAGGAATTATGAAAGACAAGGGCACTATCAAAGTCCAAGACAAGGTAGTAGAGGAAGAATACCAAATTTTAAACTTTTCCTTTCGATTTGAACCAAGACTAAATAAATTAAATCAAATAAAACAAAAAATAGGCAGCAAATATATCAACTAAACAAATACGACAAGACAAGAATAAAATCAATCACAGGACATATCAATTTTATGTGAAAAATCCTTCAACGTGAAGAGTAAAAAATAATGAGACTACAACCTCCACTTTAATACTAAGATTTACAAATATTGTTTTTTAAAATTATCTACAAAACAAGTGTCAAAGATCAAGCAACAAGATAACAAGATTGCACCAATATTAGAGAAGAAAAGGAGTAAAATCACCAAAAATATTGGTACTATTCACGAATAAAAATAGGAGATATGGATCATAAAATTCAACCCTATAAGTTCCTAATCGATGACTGAGATAAGAGAAATAAGTTGTTCAAAAATTAGCTCAATCGGACAAAAAATAAAGCGGAAATCACAATTTAAAATTTGTTGTTGTGGCTGAAATTTTAGTTCAAAAATCTGCACTCTCTCTATATTTGACTACTGAAAATTCTTTTGTGGATAATGAAATAGTAATGGACCCATGGACAAAAGTGGGCTGGTTCAAATTGGACTTTAATTATCCACACAGAAAAGAAAAAATATCTATAACCATATAATTCTTCCCTTTACAACTCTATGGATGAGACCGTCTGACACGACCCGAACCAGGGCATTGTTTTAATGGGCAATTCCAAGTCCAACTAGGATTGGAAACTGCCCCCGTTACCAAACTCAACCACTAAACACATACCTTGAGTCGGCTGAATTTTGAACATATAACAAGATAGCATATTTAACCATGTGGCGACTTTGGAATAAGTCTACATAGCAGACCAACCCAACCAAGTCCAACCACCCAATATCCAACCAATAGCCAGACCAAGACCATTAAACCAAAACCAAGATAATAATCCAATGTATGTATATATATATATATATATATATATATATATATAACCACGTCGTGAAAGGGAACTGGGTTTAGACTACCTTTAAAACCTTTACCCAGGCTGTGTAGCTTTACCGTCTTAAACCACCCACGAGTTATATGGGTTCAGCTCCCACTGCTGAAAAGGCCCCAGTGCGTATAGCTGCACGACTAGGGAAAAGAATCTGGGATGATGAGAACATCCCCCAAAATATAAAGTGTGACATCATACACACAGTCACTAGGACCAAACCTCAAATCGGGAAATATGAATTTCCAGTTTTGGTCCCCCTGGGACCTCCACCTTCCACGGCATTGCTACACATCCCTCCTTTAAGCCCAATTAAAACCATTTTTTTAACCAAATCATTGGTCCTTTATTATTAACAGAGGTTATTAGATAATGGTGTCGTCATACCGACTATAACTTGCAAGTAATGTCCTTAGCCAAACCATTTTGAGATCTAAGGATTCCCATGTACCCATAGATCATATTATCCAATTAACTTGGGGGATTCCAATGTACCCCACAAGTGTTCCATTAACCAATTATCATTATTCAAACCAATTACCATTAATGCATTCACTTGGGGGATTCCTACGTACCCCATAAGGTTTTCAAAATAAACCAACCATAACCACCAAGACCTTACCAATTGACCATTCCAATTCATTTTAAACCAATCCATATATTTAAAGCATTTATATAATTCAAACCATTTAAACCCTCCAAATCCATTTAGAGTTTTATTACTAAACCAAACAATGCAGGAGTTCCAATAAAAGTTCAATAATAGAGTAAAAACATTCTTTTAGGCATTGTATCAAACATATTGGGGGCATACCTTTACCTAGACCACTACCAAAGCATAAACAATCATAATTAGGGTTACCCATGACCTATTTGTTAAACCATAACCAACAACCACCCACATGTGCAAACCATTACCAAAAACATGTAAAAACAAAGTTTAAACCAATACCAAACAATATGCATCAAAAGCCTCAACATATATGTTGAAAACCACCATTCATGATTCATAAATCAATGTTTAAAAAACAATACTCGTGCCTTTAGTTAGAATTAACAATGAGGGAAGGAGTACATACCATATACAAAAAGATTCTGAAGAGAAACATGACTCTTGGGCCCTTTGAAGAACACATGAAGAAACCCTAGGCTCCAATCTTCAGGAGTAAGTTTGAGAGAGTATTTGGAGAGTTTCCATCCTTTAAAAAATGTTATGAGAGGCCATCAAGGGTTATATAACGTGAGTACATAAGATTTTTAAAGTAGGAAATGTTCGTACTACCCTTGACTTAAGAATTAAAATAAGCCATGATGTACGGTACGACTCACCATGGAATTCGTACCATAGGGTACTAGTGGTACCCCAATTCGTACCTATGACCTTTCCAAGACCCTACACACTAGTTTTAGTACAAATCATACAACCCTAACTCGTACCTTAGGGTATGAGTGGTACACCCAAATCATACCCACATCTCGTACCATGGACAGATTCCACAAGACCACACCTAAGACAACATATGACTAGGACTTTCTACTCTCGTATCCTTCAATATGACTGGTACCTTGATAAGTAATATCTTGGGCAGAATCTAAACTTAACACACTGTCTAGTGTACGAGTTGACTATCAAACTATTCCCAAAATCATATCCAAGGGTACGATTGGAACCCTTGAGACGTACCAAGTCCAAAAGTCCAAAACAAGGAAATTTTGCAAGGGTCCTATCCCCGAGGCATTATAGTCTCCCTCACTAGGATCATTCATCCTCAAATAATGGCTAAGGGTAAGGACAAGCATGAGTTAACACATTAACACACATCAAACTTTTCTTCAACCAAAGTGGAAGATGAGGAGACCAACTAAGATGAGAAGTTCATTACATACCCCAAGCACGATTTATACCCCAACATCTCTATTCCGACCTCTACTAAGTTAGAAAACTAAGATGCAAGAGGAACCATTCCTCACCTTTAACTAATTTAGAAACCAAGATGTGATAAAGAACACTCACGCTACGCATGAGTTTCCAGAATGAAGAACCAATGAGGATACTTGAACTCCATGTCCTCCTCTGCATCCCAAAAATCTTTCTCAGACTTTTGGGTTCACCATAGAACCTTTACCAAAACCACACCTTTCGTTCAGAACCATAAAATGTATCCTTACAAGATCTTCGACATTGGGATCCCCTTAAAGAATAAAGAATTTGAGATACCAATATTAACCGTAGGGACCAACCAACCAAGGACTATCCACACCTTGCCTACAACACAAACACATAGATTACCGGATGAATGGACTCATGCTAGAGAGCAAGTCTAATTCACCTTAGAATTTATACATATTACTACTAGAGCATGAGTCTATATACACCACCAATTCCATGTTCAAGCGTATCCGAAACTAAAAGAAATTAACTTAGGCCACCGGGTTTTACTTCTTATATCTATCCTAAAACACTACTCCGCTTCCATCACCATTATAGTTTGAACCCACAAGTAAAAGACAAGGACAAACCTATGTCCACACATCATAACCAAAACCTACCTTCTATAATTGAACACCCAAAACCATACAATAATTAAATCATGAAAACATTGTAAAAAACCATGCCTCTCCAAGCCCCTTAAGTACCCATACAACTTTTGGTATATCTTGAAATCACTACATTCAAGCCTACCACCTATACACCTGCGATATCATCTATCCTTCCAAAGATCAAGTACCATTTGATATTTCACAAAAACTTCCACCACCTATTTCTTTCCTAACCATTTCTCATGCCAACAACTTTACCTCACCTTCAAAAACCTTAGTTTTAGTAATCACCCTAGACTCTCTCTCACTTAGGGACTTCTAAATTCCCCATTTCAAAACATCATCATACTCTCCAAACCACTAACATCCTAACACAAGAAAAGTTATATAAGAAACCAAAGTACAAGAATTATCCATGCCTCCCAAGGAAAGACCCCTAATACAAGACACAACTCCATAGGCATAAAGTACCTTATAACAACCACCTAAACCATAATGAAGATCCTACCTAATATTACCATACTAAAAAAGAGTATTTAATACTAGACACCAAAAGAAACACAACCACATATACTATAAGTAATGTAATATACGTCAAAACTTATATTTAGGGAACAAGGCGAATGCAAAATGCGAACCTTAGACATAAGTGTTATAAGATTACATGCAACACTAGTAAAGTACTCTCTTAACCGAGATAGAAGAGTATAACTAGAATATGTGACCCGACCTTCTCTTGAAATCCATCGTAAGAAGAAAACTTAAGATTAACCACCAACTTTCATCCCATGCGACCTATAGGCACAACTCTCCACTCTAATGGGTAAAACCAAGGATGTACACTAAGGACAATTGGTTTTCCTATACCCAAAATCTCATCCACCCAAAGGCTACCTAGAGCCTAGCATAGACATGTAAAACCATCTGACCAAATTGACTTCAAGGTTTCTAATTAAACTAAAACCATTAAAAATCATACTATGGCCACCAAGGACATTTTAAAATCATTGGAATCCAACCAAAACCAATTCATGTTCCCTTAACCATTTATGCAATTCAAAGATTTAAGAATAGTCAAACCATATGACTAAATTATATTCAAAGGCAAATTTCACAGACAGATTGTGGGCATAAAATTTCCAAGACCAGAACCAGAAAATTAGGGAATCCATAGTACCCCAAAATCCATTTACTGTTCCCATGTATCCCACAATGTTCATAAATATTTGTAAATCATGAATAATGCATCATAATCCATGGAAAATCAATTAAATGAGTAATCATGTCAAAGATCTCAATTAGGCCAAAACCCAAATTCAAAACCATGAATTTAATAATCAATTTCATGCCAATAATAAAATGCAAATATAGGTACAAAGATAAATGCAAGCTCTATGATCTAACCTATCCAATGACTAGACTCCTGACCTACCAAATTACCACCATAATGCATTGCTATTCCCGTGCTAACATACTCTCTTTTATCAACATCAACATCTAAGGTACATACTTATTGTCTATCAACCAACCTGTACTACTAGCAAAGTACCCTATATAAAATGGGATACATATATAAGGTCCTTCCCCACTAGAAGGACACCCTAACTTTCTTAGTCATTCATTGACAATCTACATTCGAGGAACCAACCACCCTTATGCATGAAAGCACAGAATCAACCCATTCAGGAAATACTAGAACAGATGGAACTTTTATCTAAAAGGTCTCTTAATTTCCCCTCTAAGTTCCTTTAACTTAACTGGAACCATCCTATAAAGAAAGATTAGAAATTGGACAAGTGTCCGAAATAAGACTAATCCCAAATCAACCTCCCCAATAGAAAGATGCCATGAGGGTCGTCAAGATAGGTTCAAAAAATTCATTCACCATCGAACCAAACCAAAGAAGGACCTTTCAAGTTAGAATCTTTAACTCGGACCAAATAATAGAGACACACCCTTTGGAGACCAATCTCTGAGTTCTAAGATATGATATAACCTCTCTCATTCCATAAATGATATACCATGGAGCCTAAAGACATTATTTTTATGGATCCAATAGCCTAATGATACCTAGCATGAGTGCAACCAATCCATTCCCCCGAATGATATTGAAATCCACCATATCTGAGTTAAAATTTTTTACTAAGACCCTTTTATTACCAGTAGATACCACACACCCCTTATAGACTCTTTGGCAATCACAAAGTTACCTATTGGGATAAAAATAGAAGAATAAAAGAGTCCAAAGTAACTTTGAGACTGAAATACACAACCACAAATGGGGTAATAAAAGAGAGGGAACCCCGAACCAAGTAAAACACACACACCACAAGGAAAAGAATTTTCAATACCCCGATATCAGCATAAGAAAATGCCCCAGACTCCCAAGGAATAGTAAGAACATTGAGACAATTCTGACCAGTGTCGGAGCTAGAAGTAGCAACCAATACTCTATTTGCCCAAGTGGCAACCCTTATTGAGAGACTCCCATTGCGTGTGACCCAATTGACAACAACTAAAACACCAATTACTTCCTTTCTTGAAATAACCATGGTGCGACCGACCATAAAATCTATACAAAAGATAGGATGATACAGATTATGCCCCATTAGCTCGAGACTGGGCACCTTGTGCGTTAGAAGAATTTACCAATCTCAAAACACCTGTCTCCTAATGAAATAGGTAAGAAACACAAGATATAAAACAGGAGTTAGGGATCACCCAACTCTTTCTTTTAGACCATTTACCACTATACCATTGGCCTTCCCTTTAGTCAAGGAAACTGAGACCCGTTACACTACCCATTTACAAATCTTACCTCATTCTTCCTCATCCTAATTGTACTGGAATGGCATGACAGAGCTATCACTATCGGGGTTAATAGATTAATAGAATGTCAAAACTCAACATTGGTAACCTCTCCTTGAGGAAAGCAAATATGAGTACCACCTTCCAAGATAAGGTTTGTAAAAATCGGTAGGACTATGGGGAAAATCAAAAATTGTAGCCCTTGGCTGGGTTTGTGCCTCATGAGTTGGACTAGATCCATCTATGTTGTCCATGAGTGGGTCCAATGAGTTTCTCTCAAACTTTAGATCATTGAGTAGACATGATTCAAAAAATGAACCAAGGAAGATTCAGAGAAGAGTTTAAGACCTTAGACTCCTGACAGAGCCCAAGTGTACACACAAGTGTACGTGGTCTTATCAAGTAGTAAAGTGGCTTCAAGAAAACCCAAGTATTTATCTCACAGGAACTTGCATTTGCCGCCTATCCAATTCTAGTTTAATAATTGAGAAAAAGTAAATAAGGAGGTTTAAGAATTTTAAACTAAAAAGAAACTAAACTAATGCAGAAAAAATAATGACTTAGGACAATCTATGAATAGAAGCCCAGGGTTAATGTAACGCCCCGAAAATGAGTCCCGAGACGTCACACGGTGCTTAGGGTCACAAGTGATCCCAATATAACCCTTCTACTGGCATACTTACAAGCAACTGAATAAAATACATAAATTTGAATAAAAGAAGCGAAAACATAAAAATACTTTTGAACTGGATCAATTCAAATTTGAATTTATAAGATTATAACTCTATTGTAACAAACCAAACTAAAAATGAATACATCAAAACTACTGATTATCTATGAAGCCTCTACTAGTACTGACTATAGGTAGTCGGGTTATGACTCCCAACTATCCCAACTCAATACGACTTAATAAAGAAAATACAATACTTCTCAAATTGTATAACTGGCTCGAGCCCTTGAATCAAAAGGACTCATCACCTACTGACTAGAAGCTGCAAACTGACTGAATAAGGTGTATGCGCTACAACTTGTACCTACATTATAAGACAATGTAGAATATAGACATATATGTGGATCAGTACTTTGAGGATGTATTGAGTATATGGGGTTGTATGCAATAGTTAAACAATATCATCAATCTTTATAGAAATCATGCATACTGATATAAATGACTCACATAGGTTGAGCAAAGACTAAAATCTAAATCTCATGAATTATGAATAAGGAAACATGTAGTATAAATCTCGTGAGTCATTACACTTTATTCTAAAATTTGTATCCTCTTCTTGATCTCAAATCTTGTCAACTAGATGAAATCTTAAAATAATAACTTTCAAGAATTACACTTTAATCTTATGAAAATAAGGAACTTCTTTTGAAACTTAAGAATTATAGAACTTTAGAAAACTTAGGACTTGGGACTCAAAGACTATAACACTTTTAGAGACCTTGGGACTTAAAACTTTGGAAATCTTAGAATATTAACTTTCAAAAGATATAATAAGCCTTTAAATCTATAAACTATTTTAAAGAGTAGGGGTCTTCTTTTAGGAGTTTCTTTTAACTGACATAAACCATGTGAGTCACATGGAGTCCAACGTCTTATCCATATTGGGGAAAGCTGCTCTACCCTTGCCATCGGAATAGAACCTTAACTTTAGTGATCACTATCTCAGCCTCAGGCCCATAATCTCAATCCTACAGTAACACGTAGTTCTGGGGTATGAGACCTTGGAATCATACCCAACTCGGTGCTAAATACTACTCCGATACTTAGACTCAAAAATTTTAGAAAATCCACCTTAAAATAACTCAAGGGTCTATAATGAAGACTAAATTATGCTTATCTTTACTTTAAATCATAAGTAGTGTGGATTCCTATCTTAACTCAATATCAAAACATCAATCTTGAGTTAATCTTGGTAGGCACTTTGCTTAAGGAAAACTTAAGATCATAACATTCTCAAAACCAAACTCATTCTGGATATGGATATAATAATTCAAAACTTTCAAGAACATAGTCTTAAAATCTCAATACACTTCTTGAAACACTTTGGAAAGTATCAATAATTCATTCTTGGATTTTAAACATGAAAGCATACTCAAGTAATTTCAACTTTCAAATAGTTAGTAAATCATGACTTCAACTTAGAGAAATTCAAAACCTCAATCATGGTAGGAATATACAATTCATAACATAAATTCTCAATTCACAACATAAAATAGGTGAAATATCATGCAATTCAAAACTTGATCAATTCACAATCTCATAAACTTGAAATATAGAAAACTAGGCATAATTCAACTTGAAAATACGAAATTCTTTAAGAAAAAACAAAACTTTGGGCACAAGAATGAAAGGATTATTCTTGTTCGAACCCCACATACCTTAATAGACTTGGTTGGACGTAGAGAATTTGACTTTGAAACTCTAGGAGATGATCTTGAATGCTTTCTTGAGATTCTTGAATTGTGAAAAGATTGAACTTGTAAGCTTAATTGAAAGAATCCTTGTAGAGAACTTTGAATTTTGAACTTAACTTCTTGATTCTTGAGAGATGACACTTGGATTTTGTTCTTGGGAAGAAGGGAAGGGTTTTGATTTGTTTACTGACTTCTTAGGGTTAAGAGAGAGGATTGTATGTTTTTAATATATCATAAAAATGTTTAGGAGTGATTACGGACGATTTAAGGGTGTCAAATGACTTAGTTGCCCTCGGAATAACTCAAAAATGAAATATCCAGGTCGTTGTGCCATGGGGTTTGCATCGCACAAGATATGGAAAACTTTAAGGTTTGCATCGCACTCCCTATGGAATACTTTATAGTTTGCGTCGCACTCCCTATGGCAAACCCTTTCCAGTGAACGTTTGCATTTTGTTAGGCGATGCATACCCCTTTGTAAAGCCTAACTTTTTGCTCGGGTATCGAATTTTGGCGAAATTGGTGTCGTTGGAAAACTAATTCAATTATCTACAATTTTGTGAGTCTTAAGATGAAAAATTCTATGTATATAAAAATTTATACATGTTTAAAGTCGACTCTTGTAGAATAGAATATCAAATGTTGGACGAATCAAATGATCTTAGCTCAACTTGGCTCTAAGTGATTCCTATGAACATTTTTAACTTCAAGAGCACTTCAAAAATGAGGGTAAAGATCATGAAACTTGTATTGACAGGAAATCACTAGTGTTATAGCTTATATATGTAGGAACATTCATTCTCGAATGATGGGTAGGAACTTATTGAGACGTTAAAGTATGGAATAATGTGTCTTCTAACAAAGAATGTAGCTGAGATGAAACTTTAGAAATTCTATCATGAAGCTGAATTCTAAGCTAACTTAACTTACTGACCATCAAGAACTGATTCATGCTAGGAGTTTAGAAATCACTTGAGATTTCCATGATACAATCATTAATATAGAATTGCAAAGTGATAAATTATTCAGGCACGAATCATAAGACAATGAGACTAAGATTGTACAAGAGGTGTTACACTATCTGAGCTGGTATACTTAGAAAACTGAGGTTATGCTTTGAGCACTAATGAACTGAGTCATGACTAAATAGCTGAATCTTAAACATGATGCTTGGACTAAACTGAATTTGCAACTTGCATGGACGTAAATGAATTACCTCAAGAATAGGAAAGATAGAAAAACCATAGGAACTTGTCCGTCTGATTACTAATCTAAATTGTTGGCTATACGGACTGAATTATATTGAAAGCTTATACTCAACTGGAATATTTCTTCAGCACTCTTAGCAAGAAGTTATAATAATATTAGGAAAAATAAGAATCTTGGGTAAGATCTGAGTGAGATATCTGAAGAAGGAATTCTCAGTATAGTTATAACTTTGTAACATAGAACATAGGCTTCTTAAACATAAACTAGTTTAGAATTTCTAGGCCTTAGACAATGCAACTGCTATTTTTTCAAGCTCATAAACACTTCTCAAATACTCTATTCAACTACACTTTCTCCCCTTTAATACCATGCTTACACGGGTTCATATCTAATCTGAACTAAATTCTCTCAGCATGTTCAAGCCTAACTTGAATCACAACTTACTACACATAACATTATAACACTAGTATGAACCATGAATTCAATACCCCAAGAATTCTCATAACTTTTTCTTTCTAAGATGATTCTTCTTATCACTTCAATAACTAACACTAAACTATTACTATGGATTCACTAGCGCATATTGCACTCCTTTACTTACATCCCAACACGACATTCAAGCCTATCACTATAACCACATATGAACTTCAAGGCAAACAACCATAAAGACTTACTCCTCCTAGTCTCTAAACCTCTATCAACAGTAGTATTCTTGCACTATTCTTAAGAATATACACATAAATTTTCAACTAACCACGACATGTATCAAAGACTTGGCCTCAATCTTACTTCACACTTATAGCCTTGTCTAAAATGGGCATGCAATGATCTTTTCTCAACAATGAACATTAATTCTCTCCTATCTAAACAACTATTCATCATTACTATCTTAACGTAGGAAAAGGTCATAGAAAGGCTAACACATAAGGACCTAAATCATGGAAGAATACTATACATAACTTTAACACTTAACTGAGGCCTGAGGAATAGAATATCAAAGGTATAGATTCGTTAAAGAGATCTAAAATGAGGGCATACATGATATAAACTGGATTTCACTAAGATCATGAGTTTTTGAGAACTGATCATACTCTGGAACATGAGTTCATACTTATCATGAGTGGTTCAACATAAGATTGGAGTTCATAGATTTTGGAGGAATGACTCGAATCATACACTGAAGCTGTTACTTACTTACTAGAAACCAATAATTGATTTGAGTACACATGGAGTGTATAAGCATTGGACTTTGGCACAGATCTATCACGCATGACATGAATCTGATGTGATAAAGATTGAAATCCAAGGAATACTCGAGAGTGAGAAAGGATCAGTATCTCATTGCAACTCTTGTTGACATATAACGCAATCTAACTCTCAAAACTTGGTTTAGTTCTTCACTCTACCATCTCCCCCTTAGATCAAAGATGGCATTCTAAGTCTATGGAATCCTTTACTAACTCTAATCTAAACTGTTTTCCCTTTACACTAGAGTCTAGGGCATAATATTACCCATAAATAATAAACTTACCCTGAAAGACTACACCTTAAAGTGTAAAACCCACTGCTAATACTTAATTCTAAGATACAACTCTATTTTTCTATGTCCCTAATATTCATCATCTAATAACTTGAACACTTACTAACTTAGAATCTTTAGGAGTATCACCATACTATGAGTTCACAGCAACTAATTCTTCAACTCTACTTTCTATTAGCTCAATCTTCGAAAAACTCAACTTAGGTTCCAACACTTAACACAGATATCTTTAACCCTTAATGAACCATACTACTTTCATCCTAGCCTACCAATATCGCATCTCCAAACTTATATCTCTAGACCATGAGAATCAAAACCATAACAAAAGGATCAACAATATCAATCAAAACTCCTTAACTTGGCTATTTAGAACACCATATACCATCTAACTAGTCTTTATCCACCTAGCAACTCAACGGTAACACATAACATGTCATAATCCTCAAAAATAATGCAGCCCCATATTACCTTGGGCATACTTTTACATCATTCACACAACATCATACTTAATCTTAAATCAGTAAACTTATATTCTTGCATTCACTGTTTCAAGTCTATTAGTTCACCTCCATATAGTTAGTAGCGCCACCAACCAAGCAATCGTTATTTCCACCTTGATGATCATCTACAATTTAAACTTTGTGTCTAGTGCTAGGTATGATTAACAACAAAACCTCATATACTATTCTCATTTGGAACCCATAAAATAAAGCATCAAGAAACACTAGCCCACTAGAATCTCATAACCACAATAATTGATCAATAATCGTATGGCCTATCTTATTTACAATCCATCAACTTATCCTCCTTGTACACATCATTACTAGCTACCCTTCTATATATCTAACTTCTTTCATGGATCTATAAGTTTAAACTAAACTTCCTTTATGGCAACTTTAAGAAAGCCTAAATTAACAACACTCAACCACCAAATACTTTCATCAATAACCTATACTTTTCTTGCACAACAAACATCGCCAACAACTCTTTTCATACTTCAAGCAACCAACAATTCACCTTAACTAATACTTCCTTCTCTACCTTCTATTTAAATCAACATACAAGGACATACCACTTTATTACTAACTCAATCATATGCAAAAAGATTTGGCTATACATATATTCAATAAATAAAACTTACCACCCTTCTTGTTAATACACCTTTAAACCAAAACTTCCAACCAACACATGGACAACAAGATAAACAACAAGTTGCTAGTGAATCGAAATAGGCCTCACACGGATTCACAAGACTTTAATTTTATGTTTTTGAGATAGAAAATGAGGTAAATAACAAAGCAACTATGCTAGTGAATCGAAAGAGCCCCACACGGCTTCACTAGACTTTGATTTCAACAACACAATGATAACAAGATTACAAGAGATAGAAACTTGACATGCAACATTCAATGATCTAAGAATATACATCTTACTCTATCTTAACTAAATGACCCATAAGAATGAGGGCATAACTTTAAAATCAAGGGGCTTATAACACACTAGAAGGCTCCTTTCAAGCCACTTCATAAGACTTTTAAAACTTCTTGATAGCAAGTCTGAGAGCATCATTAGGGAAGGAAATGGAACTTGTTGATCATGCTATCTCAAGAATCATACATGGGTAGGAAAGTATAGAGTTACATTATGGATTCTAAGGAAGAATCTGAAAGCACCTTCGATTTACGCTTAGGGCACAATTTTTATGAACATGAATAAAGCACTTCAATCTTTGGAACTCAAAAGCACTGATAGGATACTTTCTAGCTCGCCTACAATCCCATAACTATCTGTGGAGACTGTCTGAGAAAGTACTATCAGTAAAGATTTAAGCTTGATTATTTCTGATATCCAGAAAAGAATAAAGATATTTCCTAAATTCCTTGTATCCTCTCAAAGAAAAGTACAGACATCTCTGTACCATTCTACAAGACTCTACTATACACGGCTTCACAGACACCCTAGGACTCTTGAACTCTATGCTTTGATACCAATTTTGTAACGCCCCAAAAATGGTTCTCGAGATGTCACACGGTGCTTAGGGTCACAAGTGATCCCAAGCTAATCTTTCTACAGGCATACTTACAAGCAACTGAATAAAATACATAAATTTGAATAAAATCAGCGGAAACATAAAAATACTTCTGAACTGGATCAATTCAAATTTGAATTTATAAGATTACAACTCTGTTATTACAAACCAAACTAAAAATGAATACATCAACACTACTGATTGTCTATGAAGCCTCTATTAGTACTGACTATAGGTAGTCAGGTCATGACTCCCAACTATCCCAACTCAATATGACTGAATAAAGAAAATATAATACTTCTCAAACTGTATAACTGATTCGAGCCCTTGAATTAAAAAGACTCATCAGCTGCTGACTCGAAGCTACGAACTGACTAAATATGGTGTATGCGCTACAACTTGTACCTACATTATGAGACAATGTAGCACATAGACATATATGTGGATCAGTACTTTGAGGATGTACTAAGTATATGGGGGTATATGCAATAGTTAAACAATATCATTAATCTTTATAGAAATCATGCATATGGATATAAATGAATCACATAGGTTGTGCAAAAACAAAAATCTAAATTTCATGAATCATGAATAAGGAAGCATGTAGTATAAATCTCATGAGTCACTACACTTTATTCTAAAATCTGTATCCTCTTCTTGTTCTCAAATCTTGTCAACTAGATAAAATCTTAAAATAATAACTTTTAGGACTTACACTTTAATCTTATGAAAATTAGGGACTTCTTTTGAAACTTAAGAATTATAGCACTTTAGGAAACTTAGGCCTTGGGACTCAAAGACTGTAACACTTTTAGAGACTTTGGGACTTAAAACTTTGGAAATCTTAAAATATTAACTTTCAAAAGATATACTAAGGATTTAAATCTATAAACTATTTTAAAGAGTAGGGGTCTTCTTTTAGGAGTTTCTTCTAATCGACATAAACTATGTGAGCCACATGGAGTCCAATGTTTTTCCCACATTGGGGAGAGCTGCTCTACCCTTGCCATCAGAATAGAACCTTAACTTTAGTGATCACTATCTCGGCCTCAGGCCCATAATATCAATCCTACAGTGGAATGTAGTTCTGGAGTATGAGACCTTGGAATCATACCCAACTCGGTACTAAATACTACTCCCACACTTAGGCTTAGAAATTTTAGGAAATCCATCTTAAACTAACTCAAGGATCTAAAATAAAGACTAAATTATGCTTATCTTTACTTTAAATCATAGGTAGTGTGGATTCCCATCTTAACTCAATATCAAAACATCAATCTTGAGTCAATCTTGGTAGGCACTTTGTGAAACGGAAAACTTAAGATCATAAAATTGTCAAAACCTAACTCATTCTTGATATGGATATAATAATTCAAAACTTTCAAGAACATGGTCTTAAAATCTCAATACACTTCTTGAAACACTTTGGAAAGTATCAACAATTCGTTCTTGGACTTTAAACATGAAAGCATACTCAAGTAATTTCAACTTTCAAAATAGGTAGTAAATCATGACTTCAACTTAGAGACACTCAAAACCTCAATCATTGTAGGAATATACAATTCATAACATAAATTCTCAATTCACAACATAAAATAGGTGAAATATCATGCAATTCAAAACTTAATCAATTCATAATCTCATAAACTTGAAATATAACAAACTAGGCATAATTCAACTTGAAAATACGAAATTCTTTAAGAAAAAAAAAACTTTGGGTATAAGAACGAAAGGATTGTTCTTGTTCGAACCCCACATACCTTAATAGACTTGGTTGGACGTAGAGAATTTGACTTTGAAACCCTAGGAGATGATCTTGAATGCTTTCTTGGGATTCTTGAATTGTGAAAAGATTGAACTTGTAAGCTTGATTGAAAGAATCCTTGTAAAGAACTTGAATTTGGAACTTAACTTCTTGATTCTTGAGAGATGACACTTGGATTTTGTTCTTGGGAAGAAGAGAAGGGTTTTGATTTGTTTACTGACTTCTTAGGGTTAAGAGAGAGGAGTTTATGTGATTAATATATCATAGAAACGTTTAGGAGTGATTAGGGATGGTTTAAGGGTGTCAAATGATTTAGTTGCCGTCGGAATAACTCAAAAATAAAATATCCAGGTCATTGTTTGATGGGGTTCGCATCGCACAAGCTATGGAAAATTTTAAGGTATGCATCGCACTCTTTATGGCACACTTTACAGTTTGTGTCGCACTCCCTATGGCAAACCCTTTCCAGTGAACGTTTGCGATTTGTTTGGCGATGCATACCCCTTTGCAAAGCCATAACTTTTCGCTCGGGTATCGGATTTTGGCAAAATTAGTATCGTTGGAAAGCTAATTCAATTATGTACAATTTGGTGGGTCTTGAGATGAAAAATTTCGTGTATATAAAGAGTTATAAATATTTAAAGTTGACCCTTGTAGAATCGAATATCAAATATTCGACGAATCAAATGATCTTAGCTCAACTTGTCTCTAAGTGATTCCTATGAAGATTTTTAACTTAAAGAGAACTTAAAACATGAGGGTAAAGATCATGAAACTTGTATTCACATAGGAGTCACTAGTATTACAGTTAAGGCTTACGAACAATCCTACTATGTTATTGAATTTCATTCATTAAATCACTTATCTTGGTTGTTTATTCATAGGTTTAATTACATGATCATGGTTTTCCAACCTCTAATCCCTTACCTAAGTTGAACCTTATAGCTACATCATTGTGAGGGGATGTAATAGTTCACTTAAGTTCTTTACAAATGTCATCTTACGAGTGAATCAAGTAAAGTATCTAAGTACATCCCTGTCCTAGAAACTAATTCAAATCTCTTATTTTATAAAGAAACAAGAACTATAATTTGCTTATTCCCATGTTCTATCTCCCTATTACCTCTCCCAAGATCACAAGGTTGACAATTGATGTATTCTAAGCGTAGCTAATCCTTAAAATAGTTAAAACAAGAATAAACAAACAACCAATAATGATAAGAAATTTAAACAAAATTAATTCAAAATAAAAGTATTCATGATCTTGGCCTTAACCCCAGAAAGGGAGTTTTAGCCTTTATTGGCAATATTCAGCATCCAATCCCTGGGATTGATGATACAAACCATGAAAGAAACTAAGATAAAAGAATGATAAACCCCTAAAAAGAAGTTGTGTAGCCTCTAATATCTTCCAAGTATGTCCAATAGTTAGTAAAAAAATGTGAATAATGTCCTATTTATAGTGGAAGAAATAGCCCATGCCTTGTTGAACAAGGAAACAGTTTTTGGTCGTTTGCGAACCCAGTGACGCGCCGCGTCGATTATCGCATTGACCACATCGATGCGACACGTTGACTTCACATTGGTTCACTGTTTTGGGTTCCTTATGAATCCATTGATGTGTCACACATTCCAAGACTCCTTTTCATGAGCCTTCACTCTCCAAATACTTATCAGGTATCTAAATTGGCGTCAAGCTGTGTTTTGTGCTTCCGTAATCCATTCCAAGCCTTTTTTAGCTGTTTCCACTTTATTTGAAGATTGTAAATCCTTCATATATCATCATAGTCCATTAAAAAAGCATACTATAGCATTAAACACAATAATTTAAAGCTCAAAACAACACAACATCCTCAACGATGAACTAGAAACACGAGCTAAGCATAGGCTAAATTCACATTGAGCTTTAACTTATTGTTTTCTCTTTTCTTCATACAATTGACCCATTAATATTATAACTAAGTTGTTTCACATATAAATACATAATAAAAACCTTAGTAACTCATTAAAATACATTAGAACCCAACACAATAGACTAGAAAAACACCTAGCTCAAGCTAGTTACACTAGTTTACTCGGTTGAACTCTAAATGCTCAAATTGAATCAAAACTCATGTGAATCCACCATTAAACATTGTAAACACATACTTGGACACATAAATGCTCATTTATATCATTCTCACCCCATTAATCAAATGAATCATCCTCAAAGTAAGACCAAATAGACTATAATAGTAGCACTAGAATGCATAAATACACCCAACATCAACTCCATAGCCCGAAAGTAGAACAACCAATAAAGTGGAACATTCCTAGATGCCTTGTAGCCTTCTGATTATAAGTGTGGCGCATAATACGCCTATAAGCAAGACTCTACTCCACACGGCTTTGTGGACACCCCACGACACCAAAACTTAAAGATTTGATGCCAACTTAGCACGACCCGACCTAGGGCCACGTTATAATGGGCAATCCCAAGTCTAACCAAGATCGCGAACCGCCCCCATTACCCAACCCAACCACCAAATGCATACCTTGAGTTGGCTGAATTTCAAACATATAAAAAGATAGTGTATTTAACCATGTGGCGACTTTGGGATAAGTCTACATACGAGACCAATCCAACCAAGTCCAACCACCCAATATCCAACCAATAGCCAAACCAAGACCATTAAACCAAAATCAAGATAATAATCCAATGTATGTATGTATGTGTGTGTGTATATATATATATAACAAAAACAATCCACACTATACCTAAGTCTACAGTTGTCCTTATAAAGCCTCTAAACCAAATCAAAGAGTATCTAGTCGGGATATGCCCCCGACATAGCCATAAACTAAGTCCAAAATACAAAAGTACATAAAATAATCCATGACATGAAATAGATGTCTATCAAACTATGGAAGCTCACCACTTTAATCCAACAGTTTGTCCCAAAGTTCGATAGCTAAGAAGGATGAGTAGAATGGTTGGTTCCGTATCGTGTGGGGATACAGCCACCCAAAGATGGGTTAGTGGGTGAATGCTATCATGAACTCAGGATAAGGATAAAATAATGTAATTTATAAAAAACAAGTAAAACCATCCATAATGAAATATGTATGTATATGTATGAATGTATATATATATATATACATATATATATGTATGTATGTATATCTATAACCATGCTGGGAAGGGAACTGGGTTTATTATGCCTTTAAAACCTTTACTTGGGCTATATATCTTTGCCTTCCTAAACCACACACGGGCTATATGGCTTAGGCTTTCCCTGCAGAAAGGGCCCCAGTTCGTATAGTCGTATGACCAGGGAAAAAACCTGGGATGACTATTACATCCCCAAAAATATAAAATATGACATCATGCACATGGTCACTAGGACCAAACATCACATCGGCAAATATGAGTTTCTAGCGTTGGTCCCTCCGGGACCTCCAGCTTCCACGACATTGCTACACATCCCTTCTTTTCAGCCTAATTAAAACCATTTTCCAACCAGACTATTGGTCCATTATTATTAATCGAGGCTATTAGATAGTCGTATCGTCATACCGACTATAACTTGCAAGTATTATCCTTAGCCAAACCTTTTTGAGATCAAGAGATTCCCATGTACCCATAGATCATATTATCCAATTAACTTGGGGGTTTCCTGTGTACTCCACAAGTATTCCATTAACTAATTACCATTATTCAAACCAATTACCATTAATGCATTCACTTGGGGGATTCTTACGTACCCCATAAGGTTTTCAAAATAGAACAACCACAACCACTAA
Source organism: Capsicum baccatum var. pendulum (assembly GCA_030864225.1). Classification (NCBI taxonomy): domain Eukaryota; kingdom Viridiplantae; phylum Streptophyta; class Magnoliopsida; order Solanales; family Solanaceae; genus Capsicum; species Capsicum baccatum. The sequence continues at coordinate 157,578,204 of CM061561.1, read as the reverse complement.
GACCTCACCAATTGACAATTCCAATCTATTTTAAACCATTTCAAATATTTAAAGCATTTATATAATCCAAACTATTTAAATTATACAAATCCATTTAGATTTCTATTACCAAACCAAACCATGCAAGAGTTCTAATAAAAGTTCAACAATAGAGTAAGAACATTCTTTTAGACATTTTATCAAACATGCTGAGGGCATACCTTTACCTAGACCAAACCCAAAGCATAAAACATCATAATTAGGGTTACCCATGACTCATTTCTTAAAACATAACCAACAACCAACAACATGTGCAAACTATTACCAAAAACATGTAAGAACATAGTTTAAACCAATACCAAATAATATGCATCAAGGCCCTAAACATATATTTTGAAAACCACCAATCAATGTTTAAAACACAATACACATTTCTTTAGTTGGAACTAACAATGAGGTAAGGATTACATGCCTTATACAAGAAGATTCGAAAAAGAAACATGACTCTTGGGTAGGCCATTTTGAAGAACACATGAAGAAACCCTAGCCTCCAATCTTCAAGAGTAAGCTTTAAAGTGTATTTGGAGTGTTTTCATCCTTTAACAAGTGTTATAAGAGGACACCAAGGGTTATATAACGTGAGGATATAAGATTTTTGAAGTAGGAAATGTTTGGACTACCCTTGACTTAAGAATTAAAATAAGCCACGATGTAGGGTACAACTTACTAAGGAATTCATACCCTAGGATATAAGTGGTACCCCAACTCACACCCAAGACCTTGCCAAGACCCTACACACTGATTTTAGTATGACCCACACTACACTAAATCATACATTAGGGTACGAGTAGTACACCAAACCATACCTATATATCATACCATGGATAGATTCCACAAGACCATACTTAAGACAACATACAACTAGGAATTGCTACCGTCGTATCCTACTATATGAATCAGACCTTGATGAGTTGTATCTTAGGCAAAATATAAACCAAACACACTGACTAGTATATGAGTGGACAATTAAAACCTTCCCCAACTCATATCTAAGGGTACGATTGGTACCCTTGAGTCGTACCAAGTTCAAAATTCCAAAACCAAGGAAATTTTACAAGGGTCCTATTCCCAGGGCGTTATACCACCATCTCGACAATCATGCAATAATCTTCAAACTTTTATCTTGCCAAATCTTTAGTTATCATATTGGAACCATTATTATCCATATGAATCTTTTCAAGTTCAAGCAACTTAGAATTCAATACATCTCAAATTCAATAATATCTCACATCAATCTATGTAGATCGATCAGGAAATATTGAATTATTACCAAAATGTGTAGCACTTTTACTGATGCAATAAAGCACATACCGCTCTTGAGAAAAATCAAGTTCCCCTAAGAATTTTTTCATCCAAAGAAATTCTTTACAAGCTTCAACGACAGCAATAAGCTTAGTTTCTGTAGTAGATAGAGGAACATATTTTTGCAACCTAGATTGCCAAGACACATCTACCCTGCAAAAGTAACCAAATACCCTAAAGTAGACTTGCGAGTATCAATATCGTCAGTTATGTCTGAATCTGGATAACTAGAAAGAATAGGTTTTTTGTACTAAAACACAAAATCATACTAGAAGTGTCACAAAGATATTTCATAATCCACTTTAGAGCATTTCTATGTTCTCATTCTGGATTATAAAAAAAATGTCTAATAATACTAACTACATGAACAATATCCAATCTTGTACAAATCATTGCATACATCAAACTATCGACAATTAAAGCATAGGAAATTTTCTTTATATCGTCCTTCTCATCGTCATTGGAATGACACTGCTTCGTGCTCAATTTGAAGTGCATAGCTAAAAGTGTACTGACAACTTTAGCTTTATTCATGTTGAATCTTTAAAGTACTTTCAGAATGTACTTTTCTTGTGATAACCATAAATTTTTGGCCTTCTTGTCATAGACAATTTACATGTCAAGAATCTGTCTTACTAGTTTTAAGTCTTTTGAAAAAAGGCTTACTCAAATCTTACTTCAACTTCTGAATCCTACAAGTATTATGACCAACAACAAGCATGTTATCGACATAAAATAATACAATAATAAATTCATCATCACATAATTTTTGCACAAAACACAATGGTCTAAAGACGTCTTCTTAAAGTCATGCTGACTCATCAGAAAACCAAACTTTCTATACCACTGGGTGGGGGCTTGTTTCAAATTATACAAGCTCTTTTTTAATTTACAAACGTAATTCTTTTTTTTCTTGACTTTAAAACCTTATGGGTGATCCATATAAATTTCTTCATCTAAGTCACCATGGAGAAAAATACTTTTAACATTCATTTGCTCATCTTCTGAATCTAGACTTGCAACTAAGTCTAGAACCACACAAATGGATAAAATCATCACAATTGGACACAATATCTCATCAAAATCAACTCCATTTTTTGTTTAAATTCCTTCTTAATCAATCGAGCCTCGCACTGTAGAATTGGGTTACCACCTTAATGTTGCACCCATTCATGTATTTTTCAAAGCTCTTTTGTCTTTAGGTAGCTTAATCAAATCAAAGATATAATCATGTAATGATTTAACGAGATAAAGGTATTCTCTCTAGTAGATCACCTAGGAAACTGTGGAGCATTAATAACTAGTTGTTGATCAACCACATTAATTTACACTAGAGCATCAATAACATCATACTAGTTCATTCTAAACATGATCATCATCTTTACTATCAACTTGATTTTCATCATCGTGAAGATTGTCTTTGGGAGAATAGTCAAAAAAATTGAATCAACATCAACTAGGCTCTCACTACTCTAAGAATCAACCTTCTCATCTATGTCAAAGTCTTCATTTATTTGGTCTTCAAAGAACACAATATCACAACTTTTAACAAGTTTCTTCTCAATTGGATCATAGAAATGATAGTCAACTCATCTTGACCATAATCAATGAAGATACGCTCTTAGTTTTAACATTCAACATTGGCCTCTCATCTTTAAGAGCATATACAAAGTCTTTGCACTCAAAGACTCTACGATGATAAAATATTCCTACTAGATCAAAATCTGTCAGGGACATCACCATCTAAAGTAATAGTAAGAGATAAATTGATAACATAAGCAACAGTATCAAGTGTTTCTGCTCAAAAGAAATCTGGCAGCTTAGCATCTGAAAGGATACATCTAATTTTCTCAACTAAAGTTCAGTTTATCCTATTTAATAAACCATTTAACTAAGAAATTTTTAGAGGAATTTAGTGATTTTGATACAATCTCTACAATATCTATCCAAAGGATCAATATACTCACCACCATTATGTGAAATAATGCATTATAATTTCTTCTCTGTCTGCCTGTCGAGCAAGGCCTGAAAATCCTTGAACACATAAAGCACTTGATCCTTGGACGTCAAAGGAAATGCCCAAAGTTTGTCAGAATGATCATCAATAAAAGTCACAAGTAAAGTGCAGCACCATGAGACCTTACTTTAAAAGGACCACACAAATCGGAATGTACTAACTCCAGCAAATCAAGCTTTCTTGAAGGCGGATGACTCTACAAAAAAAATTCTTTTCTATTTACTGGCTAAGCAATAACCACACTTCTTTAACTTTGCTTGTTTCACTTCAGCAAGTAAATTTTTCTTAGTTAAATAATTAATCCCCTTCTCACTCATATGACTTAGCCTTCTATGTCATAACTCTAATGAAATATCATTCTCCACTAAGTTTATTAAACCTCTACAAATCCCTGAAATATGTACAAGTTGAACAACTTGTCACTTCGAGTCACAATCATCGAACCTTTAGTTAGCTTTCATTAGCCAACACTAAAGGTGTTAACATAACCCTTATCATCAATGTTTTTTTATCAAAATCAGATTCAAGTGAACATGTAAAGTATGTTAATTTGACATTGTTGAGAACTAATCTCAATCCATTGTCACTTTTCAAATAAACAATACCAATTTCAAGTACTTCAACTGACTTATTATTGCCCATTCTCAACATTCCAAAATTACCTAGAGTATAAGAAGAAAATAATTTCTTCTTTGGGATAATATGAGAAGTACAACCAGAATTTACAAACTAGCTATACTCAACACAGACAATATTAATGAAATTCTCACCACAAGCAACAAGAAGATCATTATTAACAATAACATCAACACGATTTTCACCACTTTTTTTCTTTTGTCGTCTCATATCTTTGTTATGCTTGTGAACATATGCCCATTTTTGTTGCAATATCACATGTAACATTCTTAAATTTGAACTTCGACTTGCTTCTACTTTTATCTCTGTCATTCAAATTTGTGAATTTATCTCTCCCCTATCTTCAGTAACCAAAACATCAAAGTGTAAAGATGAAGAAGATGAGGCCTAAGATCTTTTTCTCATCTCTTCATTTAAAAAATCATTCTTAGGGTATTTCATAGTTACATCACCACTGAGAGTAGAATTATTCATAGAAATTCGAAGAATTTTCCAAGAATCTGGTAGAGTATTAAAAAGTCAAATCCCTGATTTTATTCATCAAATTTATACCCAATTTGAATAGATGATCAAGGACACCTTGAAAATCATTTATATGATCAGAAATAAGGTTGCCCTCTTTTCACCAAATATTCATCAATTGCTTAAGCAGGAACAACTTGTTATTGCTAGTTTTCGAAGCATAAAGTGTCCCGAGTTTGTCCCACAAACTTTTGGCATATGTTTTATTCATAATATGACTTCTAACATCATCTTCAATCCATTGTCTATAGCCACAAACATGTAAATACTTAAATTTTCAATCCTCCTCTGTCATGGACTGAGGTTTATTAGATTCAAATGTAGGCAAATGCATTTTCTTGACCAATAAGAGATCTTTCATCTTGCCTTTCAAAGTATAAAAATTACCATCATTCAAACACATTATCTTTCTCATATTTGTCTCCATCATTCATATCAACAAGCAACAACAATATACACTCTAATATCACTTTGTTGGGAAAGGCAAAGGAACTATCAAAGTGCACGACAGGATAGCTCTAGAAGAATACCCCAAGTCTAAACTTTCTCTTCTATTTGAACCAAGAGAAAAAAAACTAAACCAAGCAAAACAAAGAATAGGCAGCAAATGTATCAACCAAGCAAATATGATAAGACAAGAATAAAACAAATATAACACCAAATTTATGCGAAAAATCCTTTGAAGTGAAGAGTAAAAAATCATGGGACCAAAACCTCCACTATAATCACCAAGGGTTACAATATTCTTCTTCAAAATTATTCATAAAATAAGTGCCAAACAGCAAGCAACAACACAACAAGATTACACCAAAACTAGAGAAAAAAATAGCAAAATCATTAAAAATCCAGCTATTGTTCACGGATTAAAAATAGGAGCTACAAGTCACCAAATTCAACTTCGGCAGTTCCTAATCAAATATTGAGATAAGAAGAACAAGTTGTTTAAAAATCAGCTCTCTATTTGAAGTTGATTGTTATAGCTGAAATTTCAGTGTAAAAAACTGCACTCTATCTCTATTTGGTTGCTAAAAACTCTTTTATAGATGGTGAAATAAGACCTAAAAAGGTCTCTATATATGCCCCATAGTAATGGACCTATGAACAAAAGTGGATTGGTCCAAATTGAATTTTATTTATCCACATAGAAAGAAAAAAAGACTCATAACCTAAAAAAATAGTTATGCAATTATTATTTTCATAATAAGCATATCAAGTCCAAATACAAGTAGTAAAAATGAAGAAATAAAGTACTACTTTGTATAGTTATTTAATAACATTAACATGATATGAGAAGAGGTAACACAATTTTCTTGAATTGCATAAATGAATAAGTAAACTAATACATTTATTTTTAGCATAGGCCCAAGTTAAAATAAACAAAAAAATATCTTTTTTTTATTCTTAGTTAGAGTGGATTTTCAATATAAAATAATTGATCAAACTCTAATATAAACTAGAGGAGCATGGCTCTTGTCAGCACGGGCCAAATATTAAGATATTTTGATTATGTATACTAATAGATTGATGTTAATTCAAATTATGAATTATAAAAAATTAATGCACAAAATATATTAACTACTTGATAATATTTTTCAAGGAGTCAAATTATCTTGCAAGATAATTATGTATAACATATTCATATAAATAAAAAAATTTGATGCATTTTAAAGATTAGATCTTTAATCATATGACTGAGATTTGCTACATTAAGTATAAAATATGAGATTCGAATTAATACATAAGACTTGACACTTGTTGTATAAAATAAAAAATAATTATTGCAAAATATAAAGGGTTATCTAGTCATTGCATATTACATCACATGTGGATTGCAATTAATAATCCAAAATTACATGTTATTCTCCTACTAAGCCGACACAAACATTCTTTGCTTTCATTTTTCCTTCTCTTTTATTTGTCAACTTGTTCTTTGAAGTTAAATTAAATTTTAATTTTAAGTGTTTCTAAAATTATATAAAAAAAATTATAAGTTACCATCCTTCATATCAATTTAAGTTATTTGACTTTGAGACCACGATAAACATACTTCTGTAAATGTTTTATCGAACTTTGCTTTTGTATATGTTCTTTTCATTGAAATGTAGGAGTCATTTGTTAGAGTGTATAAAAATAATTTTGAATAGAATGTATTAGTAATATTTGCATTAATAATGCTTGAATTATTAATATTGATAATTTATGCTATCATTATTTCTTATACACTATTTGGTGTGTGTATTAGAACTTGTCTTTTCAATCTTGATATATCTAAACAAAAGTTTTTTTAAAAAATGATTGCATATACATTCTAAGATTCATCCGGGATGTAGCACAAGTTAAATATATGTTATTTTTTGTCTCAATTTATGTGACACATATAGAATTTAGATAATAAATCATATTTTTAATATATATTTAGATAATTTAAGTTGTTAACTATTGTAATTTATAATATTTTTAATGTGATTTTTAAATAATATACATTATTTTTCTTATCCAAGATTTTGTGGCATTGATAGTGAATTATAGTTTTAAAATAATTTAAGTTTTTAATTAGCGTAATTTATATACTTTTCTTCTATTTCAATTTAAGAGACACTAATATAATTTCGAGAGTCAACCAGATATTTTATATCTTTTAAATATTTTAAGTTGTTAATTATTATAATTTATAGTATTTTTTATGTATTTTTTGAGATACATAACAGATTAAATTATCTTTTAGATATTTTAAGTTGTTAACTGTTGTAATTTATAATACTTTTTATATAGTTTTTGAATAATATATGTTACTCTCCTTATACAGAGTTTTGTATCATCGATGACCAATTATATTTTTTAAATAATTTAATTTTTTAATTATTGTGACTTATAATATTTTTTTCTATTCCAATTTAAGTGGCACAATGCTTAGATGACCATAATAATTAATTAGAGGTGATATAGTAAAATACGATGGAAGCAGTGAAACATAAAAGTCTTAAATGACTTACAACAACTAATTAGAAGTGGCAAAGCAAAATTACTATAAAAAATACTTGTGAAGAAAATTTAAGTGAATCTCATATAAGATGTCAAGCTAATTTAAAACATCAAGATTTAATTTATAATTTTTATATCTAGTTTACCTTTTATATTAAATTTTATTAATTTTTTAATACTCAAGTGACTTATGATAATTAATTAGGGATAATATTCAGTAAAACTATGGTTGAAGCAGTTAAAACAGATATGTCATAAATGTCTATTTTACCTTTTTAATTAAATATTATTAATTTTTTAATACATAAGTGACTTATAATAATTAATTAGAGGTGATATAGTTAAATCATGGTTGAAGCAGACATATCATAAATGTTTATTTTATCTTTTTCTAATTAAATAATAATAATTTTTAATACGTAATGACTTATAATAATTAATTATGAGCGATATAGTAAAATTACAGATTGGATATTATTAATTTTTCAATACATAAATGACTTAGAATAATTAATTAGGATGATATAGTAAATCATGGTTGAAGCATCTAAAGCAGACATGTCATAAATGTCTTTTTTATTTTCTTAATTAAATATTATTAATTTTATTAATATATAAATAACTTATAATAATTAATTAGGACTGATATTCACTAAAACTATGATTGAAGCAGCTAAAGCAGACATGTCATAAATGTCTATTTTACTTTTTTAATTAAATATTATTAATTTTTAATACATAATGAATTATAATAATTAGTTAGGAGCGATATAGTAAAATCACGGATTGGATATTATTAATTTTTTAATACATAAATGATTTATAATAATTAATTAGAGTGATATAGTAAAATCATGGTTGAAACTGTTGAATCAGACATGTCATAAATATCTATTTTATTTTTAATTAAATATTATTAATTTTTTAATATATAAATAACTTATAATAATTAATTAGGGGATGATATAGTAAAATCATGGAGTAAGTAGCCTGCTCAAGCAGGCATGTCGAAAAACCTGTCTTCAATATAATAGACTAGGGGAACGGGACCCGTGTTAGTACGGGTCCAACATCGATGATGCTCAGAGTATTTTAAAATTAAAAATAAATATTCAAAATTTGATATTAATTAGATGCTAAATTATAAAAATGCATAATAAGTTGGGAGACATTTTAAGTTATTAACTATTGTGATTTATAATTTTTTTAATATAATTTTCAAATAATATATGTTACTCTCCTTATCCAAACTTTCACCGCATTGATAGTCAATTATATTTTTAAAATAATTTAATTTTTTTTATTATTGTCATTTATAATACCTTACTTCTATTCCAATTTAAGTAGTACTAATATAATTTCGAGAGTCAACCAAACATTTTATATATTTTAAATTTTTAAGCTGTTAATTATTGTAATTTATAGTATTTGTTACGTATTTTTTTGAAATATATAACAAATTATTTTTTTTAGATATTTTAAACTGTTAGCTATTGTAATTTATAATACTTTTTATGTAATTTTCAAATAATATATGTTACTTTTCTTGTCCAAACTTTTGTAGCATTGATAGTCAATTATATTTTAAAAATAATTTAAGTTTTAATTATTGTGATTTATAATACTTTTTATTCTATTTCAATTTAAGTGACACTGAGAGAATTTTGAGAATCAACCAAATATTTTATATCTTTTAAATTTTTTAAGTTGTTCATCATTGTGATTTATAAAAAATTTTAAGTTTTTTTTTTATATATAACAGATTAAAAATATTAGATACGGAATGTGACAAAAAATAAAAAATAAAACAAGCCATAGTAACCTTTCCAACCAAAACCAAAAGGGGAAATGACAAAAATGGTAATCAAAACTAAAATAATACCATAAAAGTAGTACCCATAAATAAATATCTGATAAATAGCCATTCTTAGTACAAGTCGTGTACCATTTCATCTTTTCTCCGTCCCCTTTTTCTCCCATTCTCTCTACCATAATTTTTTTTAATTTCTCACCGCGGCTTCAAAATTCATCTATCGAATACTCTCATTTTATCGTAGCTCATGGATCTGAAAATTGATTGAGAAATTATAACTGTTTTGATAGGTAAACAAACTCACCTTCTTTTTGTTGTACGGCGCCCAACAAATTGATGCAAAAAAAAATTTTTTACTGTGATTTTGAAAGTTTGAGCCTTTCTATAAAGAATTGCATACAAAGAACTTCACCACCAAATCTTCTTTGAGATGGCTGGCATTGAGCATGTCGTCTCCCTTTCTTTCTTTTCTTTTCATTCATAATTTTCTTTTCTTTCAAATTCTTAAACCTCTGCTCCTTTACCTTTTTGATACTCCAATTTACCTTTTTCATTCCATAAATTTTATATAAAATATCCAAAAATCAGCATTCAATTAGCTTTCTATAGTTTTTTTCATTGTAAATTTGCTCAAAATTGATACAAAATAATGACTTTGGCTTCACTTTTAGTTCCAATAATGATTAAATATGAAGGTGTATGAATATGCTACATGTACACAAAAACAAGCACAGATTTCTGTCCTTCCATTTGAAAAGGTGTATGAATGTGCAATATATACTATATCAATTTGGTCTAACTATTGTATATGCTTGCACAGATTTCTTCTGTAAAAGGTGTATTTATGTGGTATATATGCTGTATCAATGCAGTATAAAAGTGTATCAATCTAATATAAAAGAGTATCAATTGGGTATATGGACACTGCTGCTACATCAATGTGATATAAAAGTGCATAAACCTAATATAAGAGAGTATTAAATGTGTATATGGACACTGCATATGCATGTATAGATTTTCCTTCTCTCTTGTTATAAAAGTGTATCAAAGCGGTATAAAAGAGTATCAATTGGGTATAAGAATCCCCTCTTTCTTTTTTAAAAAATGTATCAATGTAGTATAAAAGTGTATCAATATGATATAAAAGTGTATTAATTGATATAGAGACTGCATGCGACCAACTGATTCTAATTGTTATAAATTGAGTCAAATAGCTAAAAAAGAAAAATAAATTTGACCAACTTACTCCAATTATTCACATTTTTAAATTATAAGCTATTTCTTTTTCAAAATGATCATCTCATGTCCTTTCTCAAAAAAAAAATAAATTCTATATATTCCCAGAAAACTCTCAAACCAATAATTCTCATTAGTCATTACTCATTTCACCATCCAATATTTCTCTCTCATGAGTCCTTCTCATTTATCCACACAATTCTTATTTCTGATTACTCATTTTTGCTAGTGGAAAACAACGCTAAAGACCAATTCAACATCCACGTCTTCTCTTCTTTTCTCAGCCAATAACTACACTACACCTTACACCAGACATCACTTTTCTAAGACGTGGACTTTTCACAATCACCACCATAACCTAACTCCACCCCCTAAGGTTGATTCTTCAATCAAAATGGTCACTTAAGTATAGGGATATGTAACTTTTTTCTTCCTTGTTATACCTTGAGCACATATGTCATTAAAATTTGTAAAAGATGAACACTTTTAGTCCAATTGATAAAACACCTAAACGGACCATTTAAATTACAACTAACAGAAATGTCATGTTTTATTGCTTTCTACTTGACAAAGTTCAATGACCTTACTTCTGATAATTTTATTTTTTCCTCTAAGTAGATTTTTATTATTAACAGATTCTTTTATTTTGCTTAGCAATGAAATCGGGAAGGGGGGGGGGGGGGGGGATCATCTCTATCGCAAAGTTATTTTCACTACTAAAATATCATTATTTTTTTATGAAAAAATAATTACTGGTTATTCTTATGGATACTTTGATTGAATCGATTAGAAAAGAAGAAATAGTATTGTTTTTTACAAGGAAAAATTATGAAGCTTATCAGTGTTTCAATTCAATACTTTTTTCACAATGTGTTTTACCAGTGAACCGGTTCGATGATAAAGAAATTAGGAAATCATGTTTTATAATACGAAATGTTTGTTGATTTCCAAGGGGAAAACTTGGGGGAGGTTATTTTCACAACTAAAATATCACTATTTTTTCTTGAAAAAATAATTATTGATTATTTCTATAGATACTTTGATTGAATCGGTTAAAAAAGACGAAACAGTATTATTTTCACATGAAAAAAATTTCTCTGTATTTTAACCTGAATCTATTTTTCATCACGTATTTTACGAATGAACTGATTCGATAAAAAATAAATTAAAAAATCATGTTTTATAACACAAAAAATTTGTTGATTTTCAAGGGGAAAACTTATGTTTCTAGTATTTTTTTTTTTGTACTCTGATACTCCCTTTTAAAAAAGAATGACCTACTTTGACTTGACACAAATTTTAAGAAAATAAATAAGACTTTTAAATCTTGTAGCCTTAAATTAAAGTTGTGTCAAATGTGTCAAAATGCCCTTTAATCTTGTGGACCTAAACATCTCTGTTTACAACATAATTTAATTCATGAAAAATAAACTTCAACCACAAATAAAAATATGAAGAAACAACAATTTTATTGATAAATGATGTGAGTACAAATATGTTCCTCCCTTGATTCTTCTCTCTTGATTTTCTCCTTAATTCGAGGACGTCAGTATTATATTTCTCGAATGTATGAAGATTTGGATATAGATTTCTCCGTAATTCGAGGGCCGCTAGTGGCGTATTTTTCGAACGTAGCAACATTTGGATTTGATCTCCATGAAAGGAGGGCTTGTCTTCTTGATGTATTTGATTATCAAAAAGAGAGGGTTTTGATTTGTACAAATATCCCATGAATTTATTGGGACTTTTCAGATCGTTGATCTCTTTGTGAATATTTCGTGAATATGTGGGATACTGGAGATGCCTCTATTTGCCCCGCATAATTTAGGGTTTAGGTTGAGTAGTCATCAAGCTAGATTTAGGGTAAAGTAGCCCTCAAGAACTCTAACCAAAATTGAACTCTTTTTGTAGAGTCCACAAAATCTCAATGTCTACAAATGTCCCCTGCTTCAAGGCTTGTCAGAGTGTAAACTTGATGAAACTCAAAGACGAGTCTTGAAGTAACGCTTCCATCTTTACGATCCTGCGGCTACAGATTTGGATATTTGATTTATGAGAGAAGAGATGAAGGACAGATTTGGTTGATTTATGAGAGAAGAGATAAAGGACAGATTTGGTCCCACTGGGCGTGCCAATTTGTTTATAATATAATTTAATTTATGAAAAATAAACTTCAACCACAAATAAAAATATAAAGAAACAACAATTTTATAGATAAACGATGTGAGTACAAATTTGTTCCTCCCTTGATTCTTCTCTCTTGATTTTCTCCTTAATTTGAGGATGTCAGTAGTATATTTCTCGAATGTATGAAGATTTGGATATGAATTTTCCCGTAATTCAAGGGCCATTAGTGGCGTATTTTTATAATGTAGGAACATTTGGATTTAATTTCCATGAAAAGAGGGCTTATCTTCTTGATGTATTTGATTATCAAGAAGAGAGGGTTTTGATCTTTACAAATATCCCATGAATTTATTGGGACTTTTCAGATCATTGATCTCTTTGTGAATATCCCGTGAATTTGTGGGATACTGAAGATGCCTCTTTAAAGGGATATTTGCCCCCCATAATTTAGCGTTTAGTTTGAGTAGCCATCAAGCTAAATTTAGAGTAAAGTAGCCCTCAAGAACTCTAATCAAAATTAAACTCTTTTTGTAAAATCCACAAAATTCATTATCTACAATAACATGTGGAAAGTTGAAATTAAAGTGTTGTCAAAAAAAGAAAAGTGATCATTCTTTTTAAATGAACTAAAAAGAAAAGTAGATCATTCTCTTTGAAATGGAGAGAGTAACATGAAAAATGACAATTTTTATAAGTTTTGGGGGCTTCGATGTTAGTTGGACTAAAAGTACTGAATTATTACAAACTTAAAAGATTATGTAGTATATACTATAAATTTACATAATTGTAAGGACGAAAATACCAGACCCTCCCAAGTTAGAGGACCATTTAAGTTAAACACTCCCCCTAATATTCCATGCATCTAGAATAGCCCCACTTCCCTCACAAACACATGCACTCTCTCTCCCACTTTTCAGGAATTATCTATTAGATTCTTCAATGGCCTTGAGAACTGGACCGATTTTCTGCCAACTTAAACCACAGACGAAGAAGCCTGAACCGGTGGTTTTTACGCCGGTTCAGAAGCTGAGAGTGTCATCTTCATCGTCAGAACCGGGACAGGAGAATGGGAAAATAATGTTGCAGCCGAGGTTGACTACTTTAAGATCATTCGGGTCGGATCCTGTCGGAGTGATTAAGACCAAGAACGGTAGTTTTGATGGAGAAGATGAAGAGGTTTCGCCTTTTTTTGCAACGTTGTCGGAGTATATTGAAAGCTCTAAGAAGAGTCAAGATTTTGAGATTATCTCCGGTCGACTTGCCATGGTATATAATTAACTTCCTCTATTTTCTGGAACCATATGAATCAAACTGATCGAGTTTTCAATTTCAACTTGTTCTGTTTTCTCGTGTATGTTTGATTTGACACACTTTTTAAAACATACTCATAAATAAAAGAGATTAAATAATAATTTTGATATATTACCCTTAAATATTATTCTTTTCCTTTCAAAATAGCTAGATTCTTTTTTTAAAAATATTTATTTAAATTTATTTATTTATTATATTTATTAATATTATTTTTATTATTAAAATATACTCCAATTTATATTTTTAAAATATAATTAATCAGATTAATTAATTTAATAAAATAAATTTTTAATAAAATTTTTTCTTAATCAAAATGACAAGTCAACTAGGGAGTACTCATAAGTCATGGAAAATAAATAACTTTTCTATCTCAATTTACTTTAGTTAGTTTGATTTTATGAATTTTTTTTTAATTTTATGACTTAAAATAAGTCATAAATATTTATGTGACAGGATAAATTAATCAATTGATGTTGGGTTTTTAAGAGGTGCGAATAAAAAAAAAAGTGTTCTTTTTGAAAAGACCAAGAAAAATGATGCAATTTGAATAAATATTTTTTGAGATTAAATGATTATGACTTTTTCAGTGAATTGCAACTTTTTTGAAGAGTTGTATCTTTTTCAAAAAGTTGCATCTTTACGAAGGAGTGCATCTTTCTGAATTATTACTTTCTTTTCATGAAACAACACCTTAATGAGTATAAATATCGGAATTTTTTCTCAGGTAAAAACAATTTTGAGTAGAAAAACAATTATTTTTTTCTTCTAATAACTCTCGTGTGATCATCAAATTATTGAGTGTGATTGAAGTTCTGAAAATTTGAGGTACTCTTATTTTAAAAAAGAGAATTATTTTATTTTGTAAGGAAAGATTTTATAACCTCGGTTACTTGAGGGAATAAATTTCTTAAGGACACACCATATATTCGGTGGACTTATTCTATAAATTTTTGCTCCATCTTTATTTTTAAAGTTGATAAACATTCATTTTGATTATTCATTTGAATTTGTGTTTGAAGTTGTTGTAACTTCATTGTAGTTCTTGAAAGTTGCATTTATTGAACTTAATATTGAAGTTTGGATTGAAACATACAGATTTTTGTATTCGCATTAACATTTTAAAGTTTAAATTTAAAACTTTATAATTATTTGTTCACCGCAAAAAGCTCAAAGTTTTTCTTAGTTAAATAAATATTTGTCTATTGTTGTCTAGATTGTGTTTGCAGCGACAGTGTCCATGGAAGTTGTGACTGGAAATTCTGTATTCAGAAAGACTGATTTTCAAGGAATAGCTGAAGCTGCTGGAGTTTGTGTTGGTGCCGTAGCTTGTGCTGCCATTTTTGCTTGGTCTTCTAGTTCTCGCACACGAGTTGGACGAATTTTCACCCTTGGCTGCAACACCTTCATCGATTCCTTAATCGATCAAATTGTCGATGGTTTGTTTTATGACAACGAGCTCAATGATTGGATTGACGATATCTAGACCACAATAATGAAAGACAAATATAAATAATTGAAAAATAGAAAGTGTTGAAATTAAGCAACTTATTTTATCAAATGTTTGAAGTATAATATGTATCATTAGGACTTGGTTGGTTAGTATATATCTTGTAAATATATATCATATAGTTAAATATATTGAAAAGACGCTATTACACAATATATGAAATCATCAAATGAGGGTGGCCCACATGTGAAAATGGTAATATGAATTTGTCATCTTTCATTGTGATAGTTATCATCACTTTATGCATCTTTATTTAAAGACTTTTAATGTGAAGACTTTTTTTTTTTGTTTTTGTTTGTTTTAGGATTAGACTAGGTACTAGTAGACTATTATAACCTTTAAGATTTTTTTATCATTTTTGTTTTTTAGCCTTTAACCTTTACGTAAAAAAATGTAAAGTGTTTGTAAAAAATCATCTATAAATAAAGAGACAAGAAGGCATTGCAAAGCAAGCCTTCTAACATTCAAGAAAAAATCTCTCTCCATTCCGTTAAAAAATATTTAGCCCAGTTAATTAAATATATACACTGCAATGGAAAAAGCTATGGAGCAACAAACCTCAGAAATATCAAAGCTACCGGAACAGGTATATCTATTTACGATTATGAATAGCTAAATTCATAATTCCCGACAATCATGATATGATAAAATAAATTCATATTAGTTACTTTATAGTAGAATTATTCGAAAAATAATATGTTAAGAAGTTTATTAGCAAAGTGGAAACGGAGAAAAATCCCAAGGAACTATGCCATCCTAAAGGTGAAACCAATGAGGCAAGAAGCCGTGGCGGGGAGTAACCAAAGTCGAGGCGCTGTTTAAGGGAAAAGTATCCGAATTACCATGCTAGTAGTGACCGAAGAACATGTTATTTAAGAATAATCTAGTATATAGTAATCTGGGATGACTATATTTTATTATGTATATGGTTGAAGGGAATATTTTGAAAAAAACAATTTTATGATAATGAATGATAATATATCTGATGTCATGATAGATAAATTTAAGATACTTATTTTGTATGTACTTAGAGATATAGATGTTGCAGATATAAGAAAAATTATATTAGAAAAAGCATATGGAAAAAATTATACGGATAGAATAAATTATATACCACACATACCTAACTACTCTTATAAATATTTATTATGTTAAAATTACGTAGGATTTTTAAAGATACGCAAAAAATACAGTTACTGGAAAAACAGATAAAAATAAATATAGACAAATACATGGAAAATAAAAAATATATAAAATCTCTTAATAAAAATATGCAAAAACTACTAAGTCTAAAACAAATAGCTATAAAATATCAATTTTAAAAAATAGCCCATTTAGACTACCTTAGAGTTTTAATCTTATATATACTTAAAGATATTGAAATAATAGATATTAAGAAAATGATATTAGAAGAAGTAATAAATTACGAAATTGAAATGATAAATGCCACAGCACAAATATACGAAGATATTTACCCAGAAGGATATTATTCATACCAAGATTGTAGATGTTAGAATATATTAGAAAAACTAGAGAAAACCAAGATAATCTAAATAACGAAGTTAATTATAGAAACCATATTAGAAAAATAATGGAAGATCTAAAAGAAAAGTTAATATGGATAGAAAAAACCTTAGAAAATTTAGAAAAAAGTACATGTAACAGTTTATATAATATAAAAAACTCACTACGAGAAGAACAACACAAAATAATAAATGACATAGAAAATCTAGAATTAGATATACACTACAGTACAGAAAGAATAAGTTATTACACTGAAATTTGTAACTCAGCAGTTACTACAGGATAAAATAATAAACTAAAAATTAATGAATACATCTCACAAAAAGAATAACTCATTAAAACAAAATCTAAGAAATAACCACGCACAAAAAAGAATAGATTCATCAGTTATAATAAATCTATTTATAAATCTCTTTATCAGCTTAGTAGTTAAAGGATTTAATAATGAAGGAAGCTTAATTACTTATAAAGCTAGGAATGTAAAAACACAAATATGGGATAAGATATTGACAATAGAAGAAATTTATAATTATGAACTAACATCAAAAGATATACTTTTAGGAATGCCATTTTTAGATAAACTATACCCACATATAATAACTAGAAACGATTGGTGGTTCACAATGTAGAGGGTGCGGATAACTAAGCTGATAAAGAGATTTATATAAATAGATTTATTATAACTGATGAATCTATTCTTTTTTGTGCGTGGTTATTTCTTAGATTTTGTTTTAATGAGTTATTTTTTTTGTGAGATGTATTCATTAATTTTTAGTTTATTATTTTATCCTGTAGTAACTGCTGAGTTACAAATTTCAGTGTAATAACTTATTCTTTCTGTACTGTAGTGTATATCTAATTCTAGATTTTCTATGTCATTTATTATTTTGTGTTGTTCTTCTCGTAGTGAGTTTTTTATATTATATAAACTGTTACATGTACTTTTTTCTAAATTTTCTAAGGTTTTTTCTATCCATATTAACTTTTCTTTTAGATCTTCCATTATTTTTCTAATATGGTTTCTATAATTAACTTCGTTATTTAGATTATCTTGGTTTTCTCTAGTTTTTCTAATATATTCTAACATCCACAATCTTGGTCTGAATAATATCCTTCTGGGTAAATATCTTCGTATATTTGTGCTGTGGCATTTATCATTTCAATTTCGTAATTTATTACTTCTTCTAATATCATTTTCTTAATATCTATTATTTCAATATCTTTAAGTATATATAAGATTAAAACTCTAAGGTAGTCTAAATGGGCTATTTTTTAAAATTGATATTTTATAGCTATTTGTTTTAGACTTAGTAGTTTTTGCATATTTTTATTAAGAGATTTTATATATTTTTTATTTTCCATGTATTTGTCTATATTTATTTTTATCTGTTTTTCCAGTAACTGTATTTTTTGCGTATCTTTAAAAATCCTACGTAATTTTAACATAATAAATATTTATAAGAGTAGTTAGGTATGTGTGGTATATAATTTATTCTATCCGTATAATTTTTTCCATATGCTTTTTCTAATATAATTTTTCTTATATCTGCAACATCTATATCTCTAAGTACATACAAAATAAGTATCTTAAATTTATCTATCATGACATCAGATATATTATCATTCATTATCATAAAATTGCTTTTTTCAAAATATTTCCTTCAACCATATACATAATAAAATATAGTCATCCCAGATTACTATATACTAGATTATTCTTAAATAACATGTTCTTCGGTCACTACTAGCATGGTAATTCGGATACTTTTCCCTTAAACAGCGCCTCGACTTTGGTTACTCCCCGCCACGGCTTCTTGCCTCATTGGTTTCACCTTTAGGATGGCATAGTTCCTTGGGATTTTTCTCCGTTTCCACTTTGCTAATAAACTTCTTAACATATTATTTTTCGAATAATTCTACTATAAAGTAACTAATATGAATTTATTTTATCATATCATGATTGTCGGAAATTATGAATTTAGCTATTCATAATCGTAAATAGATATACCTGTTCCGGTAGCTTTGATATTTCTGAGGTTTGTTGCTCCATAGCTTTTTCCATTGCAGTGTATATATTTAATTAACTGGGCTAAATATTTTTTAACGGAATGGAGAGAGGTTTTTTCTTGAATGTTGGAAGGCTTGCTTTGCAATGCCTTCTTGTCTCTTTATTTATAGATGATTTTTTACAAACACTTTACATTTTTTTACGTAAAGGCTAAAGGCTAAAAAACAAAAATAGTAAAAAAGTCTTAAAGGCTATAGTAGCCTACTAGTACCTAGTCTAATCCTAAAACAAACAAAAACAAAAAAAAGTCTTCACATTAATAGTACTAAAGACTTTACGTAACTTTTAATAAATAACTTGTCTCCGTGGTTTTTGTCGTATCTGTTGTATCTCTATTATTACTCTTCTTTATCTTTCCAGCTGTCGTCTTTATCTTCTTTTATTCTAGCTGCACTGATGGGACGTTATTATCTCCTCCATTACATTTTGAACACTTGTGGTCTGGATATTTGTGTCCAATAGTTTTGCAATATCTGGTCAATAATTCCTCTGAAATAAATTTTTCTCTAATAGCTCTGGCGATAGGTTCTGTCTCTGGTTTAAGCAACGTCATAATCCATTGCCTAATAGTTTCCATATCTGTTTCCCGTAGCTCTTTTGAATTTGAATATATTAATACATGATTTCTTGAATAATAACTCCATATAGGATTTTGATTGCAATATGTATTTGCTAGCTCTTGTAAAATTGTAGATAGTCCGATAACTCTTTTGTTCGCATAAAATTTTGGTATCTCGATTCTGGGTATTTCTGGCTGTGTACCAATATCTTGTGGTATAATCATATCTCGTGTCATTCCTATTTTTACAACTTGTATAGGTTTCTTAACTTCGTCAAATAATATCTCTGCTGGTGCCGTGTAGATTTTTATAAAAAATAAAGTACCTTTGGTTATTCTTTTAAATGTGGTAAATGTTTCATATATCTCGGGTATAGTGGATATCTCAGTTCCGTCCGTGGTATATACGGTAATAAGTAATCCATATTCGTAGCAAGTTTTAACTAGACTTGGTTTAGTTTTTGGTAAGACAATTAGCTTGTTGTATCCGGTTAATTTCTGGGTTATATAGTTCGTATCTGGTTCTTCGATATTTGTAGCTTTTGGGTTGCTATTTAAGAAAGTTTGTACGTTGTAGATATTTTCTATATATGTGCGGGCTGTGTAGTTATATGTCTTTTTGTCTTGATTTAGGCTATCTCGATATGTGGTAACTTGTGGGGGTGTAAACATGGGGTCTTTTGGTATATTTGGTGTATATGGCTTGTCAAATAGCTTATTTAAGTTCATATTTTTTCTAACTCCTTTGCTTGTACCTGCAGAACTAGATTGATAAACGTTATGGGTTTTATGGAGTATCCCAACATCTCCTTCTAGCTCTGGAATTTTATTGTCTTCCGATCGACATAGCTCTGCGCATTGCTGAGTTAGCTGATTCATAGTTATAGACTTCAGTTTATCTTCACTAGTCTTTAGCTTTAGTGTTTCTATCTCAGTCCCCATCTTTACTATCTCAGTACCCATACTGTCCACTTTCAATGAAAGAGTAGTCAGGGCGTTGAGTATCTTTTCATGTATATTTTCTTCTATCATTTCAGTTTGTGTAGCTTTGTCTTGATATGTAATCTGCAATAACATTTTTGTTAGTACTGATTACTTCTATTACAAATGTAAAATTTAATATATTTAAAACTAGTCTCCGAATCTCTTTTGTTGTAACTGAATTTTGTATTTTCTTTGTTAGCCACCAGCGTACCTGTGTATTATCTGTTCGCACAATAAATTTGTTATATACAATATATGGCTCAAATGCTAACAAACATTTATATAATGAACATAATTCTTTTCTATTTATTTCCCATTTTATTTCTGTCTCGTTGAATGTACCTGAGTAATATATACAATGGTGTTCTATTTTTTCTGCTTCATATCTATATTTAAGTACTCCTCCGTAACTATATTCACTGGCATCTGCTTCTACTATGTATATAAATTTTCTATTTTCATCCGGAAATTGTAATTTTGGTAAATCCTTGCAAAGTAATTTTATTTTCTGAACTTGTTTTTTATCTTCTTCATTATAATTATATTCTATATCCCTTTTTAATTTTTCTGTAGGGGTTTTAGGGTTTCTGCTAATTTTGGAATATATTCTCTTACTTGGTTTACTAATCCTAAAAATGATTGTAATTTCTTTTTTGTATCTAATTCTTCTTTCGAATTTATTATTTTTTGTACTATATGTTGTTGCATTTTTACTCCACTTTTATCTATTTGTATTCCTAAAAATTCTATCTGGTTTTTCATAATTTCGGCTTTTTTTTCACTTAGACTTATTCCTGAATTTTCTATTATATCTGTAAATTGTTCTAATAATTTTATATGTTCTTCTTTAGTCTTTGTATATAATAATATATCATCTATGTATACTATGCAATTAGGTAATTGTTTAAAATAATTATCCATAAAATGTTGATATCTACCTGGTGCATTTTTATATCCAAATAGTAGTACATTCCATTCGTAAAATCCTTGTGGTACCGTAAATGCGGTTAATTCCTTAGATTCTTCTTCTAACTTTAGATGGTAAAATCCTGATTTACAATCGAATTTACTAAAATAATTATATCCTTGGATTTGTCTTATTTTTAATATCTTATTTGGTATTGGATAATTATATGTTATAGTTTTTGCATTTAAATTTCTATAATCAATAACCATTCTACTTTTTCCTCTTTTTTGTTCACTATGTTTATTTACTATAAATGCTGGACTATTATGTTTACTATTACTTTTTTGTATATATTGTTTTTCTAATAATTCATCTATATGCATTTTAAATTCTTTTAAATCGTCAAAATTATATGTTAATGGTTTTTGGGTTATTATACTGTTCTTATCTATTAATTCAATTTTTATGGTAGTTTTATGTTTTTCCCATCCTTTTAACGGATCTTCGCTATATAATTGTTCTAATTTTTTCTTAACTATTTCTATCTTATTTATTGAAAATATAGTTATTTCTGTTTTATTTATCGAAAATACTACTAATTCTATTGTATCTTCAACGTTTTTTATATTTTCTAACTTTTGTGTAATTTTTTCACTTCCTTTTATCCAATCAGTTTTCTTTCTTATTTTATTATTAACTCTTTTTGCTCTTACTTTTTGTTTACATGGTGTTGTGAACCACCAATCCTTTCTAGTTATTATATGTGGGTATAGTTTATCTAAAAATGGCATTCCTAAAAGTATATCTTTTGATGTTAGTTCATAATTATAAATTTCTTCTATTGTCAATATCTTATCCCATATTTGTGCTTTTACATTCCTAGCTTTATAAGTAATTAAGCTTCCTTCATTATTAAATCCTTTAACTACTATTGGTATTTTTAATTTATCCCATTTACTTTCTGGTAAGCAATTATATCTACATAAATTAGCTTCTGCTCCTGTATCTATCATAGGCGTATAATATCTACTGTAATATCCTTCCACTACTATCTTCATTAATACATATATTTTCATTTTATGTTAAGGCTCTTCTTAAGAATAATCTTTCCCTATTATATGTTATGACTAATTGTGTATGTTCTATATTATATGGTTTTACTTGTTCTAACCATTTTATTCCTAATATTATATCTGCTTTTTGCATTTCTTCTTTTACCTCAAATTCTATTTTTATTTTTCTAATTCCTCCTATTATTATTTCTTTTTCTGCTATATCTTTATTATTTATTAAACTTCTCGGTAGATCTGGGCATATATCATTATCAGTTTTTATTTCTTCATTTTTTACTAGATATTTTGCTATATAATTTTCTTCTTGTCCTGTGTTTAATAGTATTAAATGTTCTTTTTCATTTATTTTTCCTGTTATGTAATATTGGTTTAAATTACTTATTGAATTTGTTTCATAACTTGTTCTTTTTTATGAGCTCGATGACTCCGGTTTTTCATTAGCTATTCTTTTCGTTGTACTTATTCTATCATTTACTATTTCTAAATTTTCTTCTATGTCTATGTCTCTATAGCTATAGTCATTATAATCTATTGTTTTTACAATTTGCTCAAATGGGCTATCTATTTGTATTTTATTAATCTTATTTTTCCCTGTTATTTTATGTTTTGTTGTTAATACATAAAAATTTTTACATCTCGCTGTAAATATTTTACTTCCTGGGGTTAATTCTATTCCTGATATCTTCCAATATAATACTAAGGATTTATCTATATTTCTATCTGTTATTGCTACTGAATAATTTGCACTTATTATAAATTTAAATTTTTGGTATATTAAATTTCCTTTTACGGCAGTTATTATGCTTTTTTCTATAGGTTTTATAATTCTATCATCTGCTAAATATAATTCTATTGGTGTATCTATTCCTTCTCTAAAACATGCTTTTATTAATATTTCTGTACCTCCAAGGTGTACGTATTTTATTGGATCTCCTTTACTTTTTATATCATTTATTTCTTTATTAATTATCCTTTTTGTTACTAGTGGTATACTAGCTTTTCCTTTTGCATATCTACAGTCTATTACATGTTCTTTTTGGCATACTACATAATATTCATCTTTTTTCCTACTAAAAATATTTTTTATCGTTGGTATTTTAAATATTTTTTCTACACTTAAATCTAACTCTTTTCCTTTTATTTCATCAAATATATTACTGTCAAATATTATCTTTTGTTCTGTTCCTTCGTCATTTAAATATTCTTCCTTTGTTATTATTTTTATATCTTCTTCAGTCATTTGATTCCTCTATCTCACTATCTATTTCAGTATCTGTGTCGTTTTCTGAAATTTCATATATACTATCTTCACTTTCTAGTTCATAATCTATATAATCTATTTGCATATATTCTGTATTTTCTATTTTTATTTCGGATATTTGTTTATTTTTTGGATTTTTAGGTAATTTACAATCTCTAGCTAAATGTCCTAACTTTCCACAATTATAAAAAGTACATTCTTTTATAGATTTTTTCTTTCTATATGGTCTTTTATTTTTGTAAATTTTTACATAATATCTTTTTCTTGGTTTCTTATATTTATATTTTGATTTTTTATATTTCTTATATTTCTTATGTCTTTTTCTTTTCTTATAATATCTTTCTTCGCATCCAAATTGAGGTGCTATCTTATTTTTGCAACATGCTAAATTTCTTATTAATGTTTTTTCCATTTTTAATTCTTCTCTATATTTTTCACATAACTTTCTCTACCATTGTTGTAAAAATTTTATTCTAGCTCCTAATGTATCTACTATTTTTGCTTCTTCCCAACTTTTTATTATTTTTGAACTAAATGGTTCGGGTAATTTATTAAAATATAATTTTCTTATTTCCTTACTTTCTTCTATACTATGTGCTCCTTTATAATAATATTTTTTAAATGCGCAAGTATATTCATCTATATAACACATATTACATATTGTTAATTTTATCATTAAATTCCTATTTGTATCTTTTTCTTCATCTTGTTCTTCTTCTTATGTTGTCATACTACCAAATTCATCTTTTATAGCTGTTTCATATTTTTTCAATAATTCTATAGGTGTTAATTTAGTTGTTGTTGACGCTGCTCCTTCCATAGGTTTATTAGCTCTTAATACTTTCTTACTATTTTCAGTTAAATTTGTAAACCATAATTTTACTGATCCTATTAGTGTTTTTTCTATGTATTCTGGTGCATCTGTTATGTTTATATTATTATCTAATAATTGTTTTGTCATATATCCTATCCATAATTGTATTGTTTTTTCTGTATCTATTACACAGTCTAGATCTAAAAAGTTATAATTTTTATTAACTATTTGTTTTGGTGTCCATTTGTCATATTCATTATATCTTTTAAATTTATTTTTATAATATATAGTTTTTCTTATTTCTGTTGTTTTGGGTATTAGATTTTCATCTTCTTTTTTGTCAAGAGTATTTATTTCTGTATTATTATTTTCTAAGTTTTCTTGATTAATTCTTTCTTGTTTTTCGTTAATTTCTAAATCTTTTATATTTGTTAATATTTCCGTATATGTTTCACTATCTTCTGAATCATAATTATCCGTTGCTTCTACCTCTATATTATTTATTTCTAATTTTTCTTTAAATTGATTTATCTCGTTTATTAATTTTTGTTCTTTATCTTTTTCTTTTTGTCTTTGTTCGTATAAATCTTTTAACATTTGTAGTTCTTTTTCCGATTCAGCATTTCTACTATTTTTAGTTTCTTCTATTTTTCGTATTTCTTCCGTAGTTTGTTGTTTAATTTTTTCTATTTCCTTTTTTCTATCTATTTCTTCATTTTCTTTTTCTATTCTTACCATTGCTGTTAATTTATCTTCTAATTTTAATTCTTCTTTTTCTAACATTAAATATAAATATTCTCCTATTTTCTTATACCTTCTTCCTAGATTAGAAAATACTATTTTTATTTTTGATCCTTCGTGATTTTCATATATTTTTTCATCTATTATAAATTCTTCTTTATTCATTTTATTGTGAATAGTTCATGTTGATATATATATTCTAAACTATCTATTTGGGATTCTAGTTTTGATATTTCATCTTTTTGTATATTTATTGAATTTTTACTAACTCCGGCAAATATATTATAATGTAATCTTTCTTTTCTTATTTTTAATTTTTTACGTTTTTCAGAGATAAATTGTCTTAATTCTTTATATTTTTGCTCTTTATTCATTTGAATTATATTTATAATATTTTGGTGGATATCTAAATCTAATTTTATCATAATTAGGTGGTATATGTCTCATTCTTATAGATTTTAAATGGATTATTAATTTTGCTTCAATACTAGATATTAATGTAATTAAATAGGCTAATCTTTGTGGATTTTCTTTTGTTTTATTTAGACTTATATATTCTGAATAATTACTAACTAACGATTCTTTAATTTTTCTAAAAGCTTCTCTATTTTTAAATGGTCTTCTCATAATTAATTTAATAAATAACTAAATCTAACTTAACTAAATTTAATTCCAACACGTATATCACTTCCGTATCTTTTAAATTACTGTGCTCTGATACCATTTGTAGGGGGTGCGGATAACTAAGCTGATACCACGGACGGAACTGAGATATCCACTATACCCGAGATATATGAAACATTTACCACATTTAAAAGAATAACCAAAGGTACTTTATTTTTTATAAAAATCTACACGGTACCAGCAGAGATATTATTTGATGAAGTTAAGAAACATATACAAGTTGTAAAAATAGGAATGACACGAGATATGATTATACCACAAGATATTGGTACACAACCAGAGATACCCAGAATCGAGATACCAAAATTTTATGCGAACAAAAGAGTTATCGGACTATCTACAATTTTACAAGAGCTAGCAAATACATATTGCAATCAAAATCCTATATGGAGTTATTATTCAAGAAATCATGTATTAATATATTCGAATTCAAAAGAGCTACGGGAAACAGATATGGAAACTATTAGGCAATGGATTATGACGTTGCTTAAACCAGAGACAGAACCTATCGCCAGAGCTATTAGAGAAAAATTTATTTCAGAGGAATTATTGACCAGATATTGCAAAACTATTGGACACAAATATCCAGACCACAAGTGTTCAAAATGTAATGGAGGAGATAATGACGTCCCAGCAGTGCAGCTAGAATAAAAGAAGATAAAGACGACAGCTGGAAAGATAAAAAAGAGCAATAATGGAGTATCCCAACATCTCCTTATATTTAGCAGATGATAGAATTATAAAACCTATAGAAAAAAGCATAATAACTGCCGTAAAAGGAAATTTAATATACCAAAAATTACTATATGCTCCTTTATAATAATATTCTTTAAATGCGCAAGTATATTCATCTATATAACACATATTACATATTGTTAATTTTATCATTAAATTCCTATTTGTATCTTTTTCTTCATCTTGTTCTTCTTCTAATGTTGTCATACTACCAAATTCATCTTTTATAGCTGTTTCATATTTTTTCAATAATTCTATAGGTGTTAATTTAGTTGTTGTTGATGCTGCTCCTTCCATAGGTTTATTAGCTCTTAATACTTTCTTACTATTTTCAGTTAAATTTGTAAACCATAATTTTACTGATCCTATTAGTGTTTTTTCTATGTATTCTGGTGCATCTGTTATGTTTATATTATTATCTAATAATTGTTTTGTCATATATCCTATCCATAATTGTATTGTTTTTTCTGTATCTATTACACAGTCTAGATCTAAAAAGTTATAATTTTTATTAACTATTTGTTTTGGTGTCCATTTGTCATATTCATTATATCTTTTAAATTTATTTTTATAATATATAGTTTTTCTTATTTCTGTTGTTTTGGGTATTAGATTTTCATCTTCTTTTTTGTCAAGAGTATTTATTTCTGTATTATTATTTTCTAAGTTTTCTTGATTAATTCTTTCTTGTTTTTCGTTAATTTCTAAATCTTTTATATTTGTTAATATTTCCGTATATGTTTCACTATCTTCTGAATCATAATTATCCGTTGCTTCTACCTCTATATTATTTATTTCTAATTTTTCTTTAAATTGATTTATCTCGTTTATTAATTTTTGTTCTTTATCTTTTTCTTTTTGTCTTTGTTCGTATAAATCTTTTAACATTTGTAGTTCTTTTTCCAATTCAGCATTTCTACTATTTTTAGTTTCTTCTATTTTTCGTATTTCTTCCGTAGTTTGTTGTTTAATTTTTTCTATTTCCTTTTTTCTATCTATTTCTTCATTTTCTTTTTCTATTCTTACCATTGCTGTTAATTTATCTTCTAATTTTAATTCTTCTTTTTCTAACATTAAATATAAATATTCTCCTATTTTCTTATACCTTCTTCCTAGATTAGAAAATACTATTTTTATTTTTGATCCTTCGTGATTTTCATATATTTTTTCATCTATTATAAATTCTTCTTTATTCATTTTATTGTGAATAGTTCATGTTGATATATATATTCTAAACTATCTATTTGGGATTCTAGTTTTGATATTTCATCTTTTTGTATATTTATTGAATTTTTACTAACTCCGGCAAATATATTATAATGTAATCTTTCTTTTCTTATTTTTAATTTTTTACGTTTTTCAGAGATAAATTGTCTTAATTCTTTATATTTTTGCTCTTTATTCATTTGAATTATATTTATAATATTTTGGTGGATATCTAAATCTAATTTTATCATAATTAGGTGGTATATGTCTCATTCTTATAGATTTTAAATGGATTATTAATTTTGCTTCAATACTAGATATTAATGTAATTAAATAGGCTAATCTTTGTGGATTTTCTTTTGTTTTATTTAGACTTATATATTCTGAATAATTACTAACTAACGATTCTTTAATTTTTCTAAAAGCTTCTCTATTTTTAAATGGTCTTCTCATAATTAATTTAATAAATAACTAAATCTAACTTAACTAAATTTAATTCCAACACGTATATCACTTCCGTATCTTTTAAATTACTGTGCTCTGATACCATTTGTAGGGGGTGCGGATAACTAAGCTGATACCACGGACGGAACTGAGATATCCACTATACCCGAGATATATGAAGCATTTACCACATTTAAAAGAATAACCAAAGGTACTTTATTTTTTATAAAAATCTACACGGCACCAGCAGAGATATTATTTGACGAAGTTAAGAAACCTATACAAGTTGTAAAAATAGGAATGACACGAGATATGATTATACCACAAGATATTGGTACACAACCAGAGATACCCAGAATCGAGATACCAAAATTTTATGCGAACAAAAGAGTTATCGGACTATCTACAATTTTACAAGAGCTAGCAAATACATATTGCAATCAAAATCCTATATGGAGTTATTATTCAAGAAATCATGTATTAATATATTCAAATTCAAAAGAGCTACGGGAAACAGATATGGAAACTATTAGGCAATGGATTATGACGTTGCTTAAACCAGAGACAGAACCTATCGCCAGAGCTATTAGAGAAAAATTTATTTCAGAGGAATTATTGACCAGATATTGCAAAACTATTGGACACAAATATCCAGACCACAAGTGTTCAAAATGTAATGGAGGAGATAATGACGTCCCAGCAGTGCAGCTAGAATAAAAGAAGATAAAGACGACAGCTGGAAAGATAAAAAAGAGCAATAATGGAGTATCCCAACATCTCCTTATATTTAGCAGATGATAGAATTATAAAACCTATAGAAAAAAGCATAATAACTGCCGTAAAAGGAAATTTAATATACCAAAAATTACTATATGCTCCTTTATAATAATATTCTTTAAATGCGCAAGTATATTCATCTATATAAC
Source organism: Capsicum baccatum var. pendulum (assembly GCA_030864225.1). Taxonomy (NCBI): domain Eukaryota; kingdom Viridiplantae; phylum Streptophyta; class Magnoliopsida; order Solanales; family Solanaceae; genus Capsicum; species Capsicum baccatum. The sequence continues at coordinate 157,548,786 of CM061561.1, read as the reverse complement.
ACATATTACATATTGTTAATTTTATCATTAAATTCCTATTTGTATCTTTTTCTTCATCTTGTTCTTCTTCTAATGTTGTCATACTACCAAATTCATCTTTTATAGCTGTTTCATATTTTTTCAATAATTCTATAGGTGTTAATTTAGTTGTTGTTGATGCTGCTCCTTCCATAGGTTTATTAGCTCTTAATACTTTCTTACTATTTTCAGTTAAATTTGTAAACCATAATTTTACTGATCCTATTAGTGTTTTTTCTATGTATTCTAGTGCATCTGTTATGTTTATATTATTATCTAATAATTGTTTTGTCATATATCCTATCCATAATTGTATTGTTTTTCTTATATAGATGAATATACTTGCGCATTTAAAGAATATTATTATAAAGGAGCATATAGTATAGAAGAAAGTAAGGAAATAAGAAAATTATATTTTAATAAATTACCCGAATCATTTAGTTCAAAAATAATAAAAAGTTGGGAAGAAGCAAAAATAGTAGATACATTAGGAGCTAGAATAAAATTTTTACAACAATGGTATAGAAAGTTATGTGAAAAATATAGAGAAGAATTAAAAATGGAAAAAGCATTAATAAGAAATTTAGCATGTTGCAAAAATAAAATAGCACCTCAATTTGGATGCGAAGAAAGATATTATAAGAAAAGAAAAAGACATAAGAAATATAAGAAATATAAAAAATCAAAATATAAATATAAGAAACCAAGAAAAAGATATTATGTAAAAATTTACAAAAATAAAAGACCATATAGAAAGAAAAAATCTATAAAAGAATGTACTTTTTATAATTGTGGAAAGTTAGGACATTTAGCTAGAGATTGTAAATTACCTAAAAATCCAAAAAATAAACAAATATCCGAAATAAAAATAGAAAATACAGAATATATGCAAATAGATTATATAGATTATGAACTAGAAAGTGAAGATAGTATATATGAAATTTCAGAAAACGACACAGATACTGAAATAGATAGTGAGATAGAGGAATCAAATGACTGAAGAAGATATAAAAATAATAACAAAGGAAGAATATTTAAATGACGAAGGAACAGAACAAAAGATAATATTTGACAGTAATATATTTGATGAAATAAAAGGAAAAGAGTTAGATTTAAGTGTAGAAAAAATATTTAAAATACCAACGATAAAAAATATTTTTAGTAGAAAAAAAGATGAATATTATGTAGTATGCCAAAAAGAACATGTAATAGACTGTAGATATGCAAAAGGAAAAGCTAGTATACCACTAGTAACAAAAAGGATAATTAATAAAGAAATAAATGATATAAAAAGTAAAGGAGATCCAATAAAATACGTACACCTTGGAGGTACAGAAATATTAATAAAAGCATGTTTTAGAGAAGGAATAGATACACCAATAGAATTATATTTAGCAGATGATAGAATTATAAAACCTATAGAAAAAAGCATAATAACTGCCGTAAAAGGAAATTTAATATACCAAAAATTTAAATTTATAATAAGTGCAAATTATTCAGTAGCAATAACAGATAGAAATATAGATAAATCCTTAGTATTATATTGGAAGATATCAGGAATAGAATTAACCCCAGGAAGTAAAATATTTACAGCGAGATGTAAAAATTTATATGTATTAACAACAAAACATAAAATAACAGGGAAAAATAAGATTAATAAAATACAAATAGATAGCCCATTTGAGCAAATTGTAAAAACAATAGATTATAATGACTATAGCTATAGAGACATAGACATAGAAGAAAATTTAGAAATAGTAAATGATAGAATAAGTACAACGAAAAGAATAGCTAATGAAAAACCGGAGTCATCGAGCTCATAAAAAAGAACAAGTTATGAAACAAATTCAATAAGTAATTTAAACCAATATTACATAACAGGAAAAATAAATGAAAAAGAACATTTAATACTATTAAACACAGGACAAGAAGAAAATTATATAGCAAAATATCTAGTAAAAAATGAAGAAATAAAAACTGATAATGATATATGCCCAGATCTACCGAGAAGTTTAATAAATAATAAAGATATAGCAGAAAAAGAAATAATAATAGGAGGAATTAGAAAAATAAAAATAGAATTTGAGGTAAAAGAAGAAATGCAAAAAGCAGATATAATATTAGGAATAAAATGGTTAGAACAAGTAAAACCATATAATATAGAACATACACAATTAGCCATAACATATAATAGGGAAAGATTATTCTTAAGAAGAGCCTTAACATAAAATGAAAATATATGTATTAATGAAGATAGTAGTGGAAGGATATTACAGTAGATATTATACGCCTATGATAGATACAGGAGCAGAAGCTAATTTATGTAGATATAATTGCTTACCAGAAAGTAAATGGGATAAATTAAAAATACCAATAGTAGTTAAAGGATTTAATAATGAAGGAAGCTTAATTACTTATAAAGCTAGGAATGTAAAAGCACAAATATGGGATAAGATATTGACAATAGAAGAAATTTATAATTATGAACTAACATCAAAAGATATACTTTTAGGAATGCCATTTTTAGATAAACTATACCCACATATAATAACTAGAAAGGATTGGTGGTTCACAACACCATGTAAACAAAAAGTAAGAGCAAAAAGAGTTAATAATAAAATAAGAAAGAAAACTGATTGGATAAAAGGAAGTGAAAAAATTACACAAAAGTTAGAAAATATAAAAAACGTTGAAGATACAATAGAATTAGTAGTATTTTCGATAAATAAAACAGAAATAACTATATTTTCAATAAATAAGATAGAAATAGTTAAGAAAAAATTAGAACAATTATATAGCGAAGATCCGTTAAAAGGATGGGAAAAACATAAAACTACCATAAAAATTGAATTAATAGATAAGAACAGTATAATAACCCAAAAACCATTAACATATAATTTTGACGATTTAAAAGAATTTAAAATGCATATAGATGAATTATTAGAAAAACAATATATACAAAAAAGTAATAGTAAACATAATAGTCCAGCATTTATAGTAAATAAACATAGTGAACAAAAAAGAGGAAAAAGTAGAATGGTTATTGATTATAGAAATTTAAATGCAAAAACTATAACATATAATTATCCAATACCAAATAAGATATTAAAAATAAGACAAATCCAAGGATATAATTATTTTAGTAAATTCGATTGTAAATCAGGATTTTACCATCTAAAGTTAGAAGAAGAATCTAAGGAATTAACCGCATTTACGGTACCACAAGGATTTTACGAATGGAATGTACTACTATTTGGATATAAAAATGCACCAGGTAGATATCAACATTTTATGGATAATTATTTTAAACAATTACCTAATTGCATAGTATACATAGATGATATATTATTATATACAAAGACTAAAGAAGAACATATAAAATTATTAGAACAATTTACAGATATAATAGAAAATTCAGGAATAAGTCTAAGTGAAAAGAAAGCCGAAATTATGAAAAACCAGATAGAATTTTTAGGAATACAAATAGATAAAAGTGGAGTAAAAATGCAACAACATATAGTACAAAAAATAATAAATTCGAAAGAAGAATTAGATACAAAAAAGAAATTACAATCATTTTTAGGATTAGTAAACAAAGTAAGAGAATATATTCCAAAATTAGCAGAAAGCCTAAAACCCCTACAGAAAAAATTAAAAAGGGATATAGAATATAATTATAATGAAGAAGATAAAAAACAAGTTCAGAAAATAAAATTACTTTGCAAGGATTTACCAAAATTACAATTTCCGGATGAAAATAGAAAATTTATATACATAGTAGAAGCAGATGCCAGTGAATATAGTTACGGAGGAGTACTTAAATATAGATATGAAGCAGAAAAAATAGAACACCATTGTAGATATTACTCAGGTACATTCAACGAGACAGAAATAAAATGGGAAATAAATAGAAAAGAATTATGTTCATTATATAAATGTTTGTTAGCATTTGAGCAATATATTGTATATAACAAATTTATTGTGCGAACAGATAATACACAGGTACGCTGGTGGCTAACAAAGAAAATACAAAATTCAGTTACAACAAAAGAGATTCGGAGACTAGTTTTAAATATATTAAATTTTACATTTGTAATAGAAGTAATCAGTACTAACAAAAATGTTATTGCAGATTACATATCAAGACAAAGCTACACAAACTGAAATGATAGAAGAAAATATACATGAAAAGATACTCAACGCCCTGACTACTCTTTCATTGAAAGTGGACAGTATGGGTACTGAGATAGTAAAGATGGGGACTGAGATAGAAACACTAAAGCTAAAGACTAGTGAAGATAAACTGAAGTCTATAGCTATGACTCAGCTAACTCAGCAATGCGCAGAGCTATGTCGATCGGAAGACAATAAAATTCCAGAGCTAGAAGGAGATGTTGGGATACTCCATAAAACCCATAACGTTTATCAATCTACTTCTGCAGGTACAATCAAAGGAGTTAGAAAAAATATGAACTTAAATAAGCTATTTGACAAGCCATATACACCAAATATACCAAAAGACCCCATGTTTACACCCCCACAAGTTACCACATATCGAGATAGCCTAAATCAAGACAAAAAGACATATAACTACACAGCCCGCACATATATAGAAAATATCTACAACGTACAAACTTTCTTAAATAACATGTTCTTCGGTCACTACTAGTATGGTAATTCGGATACTTTTCCCTTAAACAACGCCTCGACTTTGGTTACAAATTTAACTGAAAATAGTAAGAAGTATTAAGAGCTAATAAGCCTATGGAAGGAGCAGCATCAACAACAACTAAACTAACACCTATAGAATTATTGAACCCATACTGTCCACTTTCAATGAAAGAGTAGTCAGGGCGTTGAGTATCTTTTCATGTATATTTTCTTCTATCATTTCAGTTTGTGTAGCTTTGTCTTGATATGTAATCTGCAATAACATTTTTGTTAGTACTGATTACTATGCGTTGTTCTCTTGGAGATACATGTAGTATATTTCAATTTCGAAAAGGAACTAGCTAGCTGGTTACACTGCTGTCTTTAATTTAGCATGCCAGCTAATTATATATTCTTTTTATTTTAATTTGTCAGTCTTACTTTTTTTATTTAGTTTATTTTAAAAAGAATGTTTATTTTCTGATTTGATAGCTCTTTAATTTTAACTTCTCACATGATATGGTATAAGACCACAAGATTAAATAGTATCTTGGTGCATTATATATGTCGTTAATAAAATGATAAAATTCAAAATTTTTCATTACTGAAAGCTGATGGAGTACGCGACCTACTAATTTTACTTATATTCACTTATGAGTAACCTATGAGTGAAACATGTTGCCTAGTGTGTTTCAAATATGCAGTGAACGGTATAATTAAATAAAATAATATTTTCACGTGAAAAATATTCAGCTCAAAAGGTATGAAAAATCACGACCTGTACCTTTACATGATTTCACCCCAACTTCACTAAATAACTTTGAGCCTCAGCAAACAATAAATTACAAGACACATGTGATCTAGGAATTATAAACTCTAAAATCAAACACAAGTCACAAACCTTCCAAGGTATGTGATCCCAAGTTTTCAAATTTCTCAACTTGAAGACAATAATCCTAATTTAGTTTATACTATAATGAACCTATAATTACATCAAAATTACAACTTAAGAACCAATCCTAATACATAGAAACTAAGACTCCTTAACTTTCTAAGTATTAGAATCAGGTACAACTACGTGTTTCTTTAATCTTCAAGTTGTGAACTGTCAAGTCAAATTGTCAATTATCTTTTTATTTTGTAAGTGTGTGATGGACTATGAAGTCCACTTTCTCTATTTAAACACAACTCCTTAAGGAGTGCTTCATCAGATAAAACTTTTTTGCTTCCTCAGAACTCTTGTCTCTTTAGAGTTTTATTTCAACCAAAACTCTTTGTTCAACTGAACTTCACTTATCTTCATGTGTTGTATTCATACTCAAACTCTTCACCTCCAAACGTGATAATTAAGTTGAGTTTATCAGCTGCACCTGCTTATCTATTTCATAAATCAAGTACTCTTGTCATTTTATATCAGTGATCTCTTTGTGGACTATCCTCCTTTTACCTGGACATCAATGAACCACTTTAATTAACAAGTTTCAGCTATTTTTTCAATCACCAGAACTTCATGAACTACATCAAATTCTCTTTTTTTGATGATGACAAACCTCTTTTCCTTGTGCAAATCCTAGCATTTTCCCGTAGACTCTAAGTAAAAAACTTTTAGCCAAAAAAACGTTAGTTACTGAGTCATAAGCATTGAACAACCCAAGTCCTCCTCTTTTTGGCATCATCGAAAAGTGTAGTCAAATCATAGACAAGTCCAGTATGAAATCCTAAGAAAAACATAGCCATGGGACTGTCGCCGAGACAATCAGAATAAGACAATTTTAAAGAACCAGTGCAATAAAATGTATAGAAGAAGATAGATGTAAGCAAAACAGATATATCATTGATTTAGCAAACTATGACATACATGATAGTAGTATAAAAACACCATGAACACTTAGCGAAAAACTTAAAAGAATAAAATCATAAAGAACTCAGGGGATGGTTCAGAAGATGTTGGAGGAATAAGTACAATTAGTTATGTCAACTTGCAAATGGCCTTTGCATTATCAACCTTTTCCTTGGCAAATCTATCTTCAGTGTGAGGATTATGGATTGAAGAGCCTCTTTCTCTTTAGCATGAGTGGCATGAGCTTCCTCTAACTCAGCTAACATATTAGCCAATTCATTGCTCAATCTTTGCATAGGATTGTCAGCTTGTCTCATTGAAACAGGTAAACAACATGGTTCAAACGATCAAGAATATCCTTGGTTGTCTTAAGAGACCAAACTTGCACAATGGTTGAATACTTTTCAAAGATTGATTCTAACAAAAAACCATAGAAAAAAGCATGTCCCTTTTTATCATTCTTAAGAAGCACCTATTATATGTGCTTAATAATGAGGCTATGCAGGTTGATCTTGAACTCAGTGTTAAGAAACTCCATGAGAGTGATATCCAAGTAATTAGCTTCAGTGTGTATCTCTTTACGAGGTGGATTATTTTTTGCACCACATCTAAATAAAGTTAATGGATAGGTGACATTTACCTTTTCAGAAACATGACAATGCTAATGAAGGTTGGGATTTCCAAAGAATTTCTATGTGGTAGCCAAGGAAGATGTCATGTTATCCAAAGATGGTCAGTCAAATTTTACATAGTGATCTCAAACTCCAAGAGGTATATCCAAGATACGTGCTCTATCATCAACAACTATATAAATGTATATTTATCATACAATAGTGGTGAACATATCTCCATGAGCTGGACCATTTGTATGGAACTCATATACTTCAGGTCTTCCAAATTTACATTGAGAATCACATTGAAGAAATAGGGGAGACTAGCCTTGAAAATTAATTTTGGCCATAAGAGTGGCCATTTTAGATCCATCAAAGCTTATAATCACATGTCCTCGAAGAAAGGATCTCTTTTGAAAGTGAAGAACCTGTAGAATCAAAAGAATCAGTGGGTCCAATATCAGTAAAGAAAGGGACATCATTCTTAATAGTCTCTGAGTCAGAGGATGGAACAAGTTAAGATACCTGTTATGAATACTTAGATTTTGAAGAGGAAGGATTACGCATCTTTGGAGCACATTTTTTAGGGTGTTGAAGAAGGAGAAGATCTTAAGAGTCAAATAGTTGGGGAATTGGGAATGGAATATTTTATAGTCTTTCCTCAATGAATGGATTTGACAGGCAGATCAGTACCTAATGGAATGTGTAGAGTGGAAAGAATAGGGGATAACTATTTCCTTTCTTTCTTGCTTGAAGAGCTTTGTCAAGAGAAGCCTCTTCTTGCCTCGTTCTATTTCTAGTATGAGGAGTTTTGGGTGGAGTAGGATGTGTAACTGTTTCAAGAAGAGGTTTGTCCTCAGGAATAGTGTAACGACCCAATTTGCTGAATCGGAATGCTACACGATGCTCATGACCCCAAAGGACCACAAGCTAACCCATGACTGATATCTGTAAACTGAGAAATGAATAATAGTAATAATATCATAAATGATAAAATATGAACTGAAAGGCCATTAGGTTCAATACTAGTACATAACTAAAAAATACGGTATAACGATACCAAAACAACTGAGATAATTATCTGAACATATTGTAGTCTGAAAGCCTCTAAACTGTCTGAATAAAGAGTTGATAGGACATGTCCCCAACTAACTCCAACTATTAAAATAAACTAAAAACTGAAATATTAATGTGATTATCATGTCCTCGAAGAATGAGAACTCACTGCTAACTCTAATCGCTGAACTGGGATGTGATAACGCTCAAACTACAGCTTTCGTAAGAGTGTAAGTGGTTGCTGTCAAATATAGAACCCAACTGGGTTGGGTGTCGAATCCCACAGAGAATACTTGGTCACTAAGTAAGCAAAGATTATTAGACTTTTGGTGAAAGTTTCGTAAAAAGGGGGGATTGTAGCGTGCACTAATGTAACAAAGTAACAAAGTAAAAATGGAAAATAGCAAAGTAAAAAGAAAGAATGTTTAGTAAGATTTTTAATCAATGAGAATTGGAAGTTGGGGTTATGTCTACCTTATGAGTTATACGTCTCTATTGGCTATGAGTTATGCGAAATTCAGACATGCATGTGCTTATAGAGAATTGTATTCTATGGTAAATCTAGGCGTCTTTCGACCATCAAGGACTATTTCACTTTAACTCTTTCGAGCTTAAAGTGTATCTAATGGTACAAATTCTCCAAGAGGTTAATCCAGTTACGACACTAACTTTTTAACAGGGGTTGGTGCCTTATTACCTTGACATTATCTCTTTTCCAGACATATAACTTTTCTTTCGAACAAGTTAATGCTATACTGGCGTATTCTATATGTTTGCAACCACAAGAATTTGCATTAAGATGAAGAGAATAATGATATAAGCAGCATACGTGTCAAGAATTCACAAACTCATAGCAATAGATAGTAGCTCATAAGGCTTCCATAACCCCAACAGAGAAGTTTAGCTACTCATGAGTGCAATGGAAATCACAATAGTCATTATCATCATACCAATATAAGGATAGAACGTGTAGTATATGTTGGTAGGGCTTGTGGCGTGATTTCCTTTCAAAGTAGTGTTTCTCTTGTTGTGAAAATTAAAAGTTGAATGGATGAAGGGAATAAGAATAAAAAGTCAAAGTATGAGAATTCGAATTAATGGAAGAATTAGAATGATTCGGAATTATAACAACTTCAGCAAAATAGGGTATTTATAACACCCATATCCTATTCCTACTAAGCTACTGCATTACTTAACCTAATCCTACTAGGTTACTGCATCATTATCCTAATCCTAATAAGTTACTGCTGATCCCCAAAGTCTTGAGAAATGCTATTTTTGACCGGGACAGGTTTTCCATACGCCACTTTTAGTCCTTGGCGTCCAAGCTCTCCTTTTCTTCTTTCGTGAAGCTTCCTTTGGCGTCAAGTTATCCATAAAATGCTAAAATCTGCATCATTTATACCTGAAAACTGGCTAATCACGTTTGTTAGCTCACTTACAGGAAAAAGGACTAAAAGTGCATGAATTATATATTTTGCCCTCAAAACTTAGCTAAAATATGGGTAGATTATAGTACTTTAGGCGTGTCAATACGCCTATCATCAACACCCCACACTTAAAGCTTTGTTCATCCTCGAACAAAATATCATGTCATTCTAAACATCCACTTAGGGTTTCACAGTAACAACACAAAATATTCATCAAGACAGGCATTACAATTATTAACATAGAGTAGTTTTCTGATCACTACTAGAAACAATTCAACCTCTAATAAAGACTCGTGATGATGGTTAATTCGTATTCAAAAGTTAAGGCACAGAGAATCATACACAACCACCCAAAACTCATCAACCATGTGTGTCTCACAAAATATAACCCATAATCACTCACAAGTATTGTATATATTTCGAACATGGGTATAAGATTATCCTTGCTCTCACTCTCACAAAGAATTCATATGTTGCAACTGATAACCATAGGCTTTACCTTGGTGTAATGCTCCACTAAATATCAGAATGTTAAGCTTAGGATCAAATAGGTCTTTTACAGGTTGTAATGTAGGCTAAGGGACGGGTAGGACTATTTTGGCCAGAAATAGTGACTATGTTCCTAAGCGCTTTAATACATCACATTATGCCATTAACACTTTCTTTCAAACAACCTTTCTACTTTCTTTTAATCTACCACCCCTCACCTCTTTTGTTATTCAATTTTGAACAGAATTAACTTTTTATTTTCCTTTTCCTTTTTCTTTTTTTTTATAACACGCCTCTATGATAACCATTCTTTTTCATAACGAATTCAAGTACCAATTTACTTTAAGGCACTACTCTCACCCAATTTCCTCTTATTTTGTCACATGACTTTACAATTTAAAGCACTTAGGAATTTGGATCAAATTATGGTCTTAAAAAATGGATTGGGCTTACATATGAGGCTGTCAAAGAAAATAGGCTTAAGACTCAAAGGGGGTTATCTAGGATGATGTCCATGGGTAGATAAAATGAAGGTAAACAATCATAGGTTGCCAAAGAAATGCCTAAATCATCTCCTACACTCACACTCTATTTTTTGCTTTACATACATACCAGGCAAGTTCTAGCATCAGCCATAAACATAGAATATACTATCATCTCACACACACAAGACACTTGGTCGACTTTATTGGAAGCAGTATAGACTCTTCACCCAACAGATGAAGGAATTGAACCACACAATTATCAAATAATGAGACACTATTAGAGCCTAAACGTCTCAATAGTAATAATTTTATCACAGACTCTTGTCGTAATACCATGCTGCCTATCAGAACAATTTCATGCAAAGTTAAAAAATTTTTTAAAAAAATTTAACTACTAAAAAAACACTACTAAAAAAACAAAACAAACAAACATAAATGAATGCAAATGCAGATAAAGAAGGTTAGCATGCAAATACCAGCACCCCATACTTAGACGGGACACACTGCCCTCAGTGGAAAATAAATAAAAAGAACCTGGTTAGTCGGACTCCATCTCTATGTCTGGGGTCATACCCCCTTCGTCGGAATCATCATCAGAGTCGTCGCCATCAGAGTTCTCCTCCACGTCGGAGTCTGGCATTCGACGATCATCATCGGTTGGCACATCGTCATCAAGAGGTTCCTCAAAGTACACACCTACTCCACACATTTGCCTTGCATGCTCATTCATTAGGTAGTCATAATCCAGGTGTTGGAGCTCTGCAGCAGTTGGAACACGACCTCCGCTCATCATGGTAAACCGAGTCATGCCATAAAGATAGCAAAAGAAACTCTCATCCCGAGTTTGCCTTTCCGCAGTGGTAAGGTTGACGCCATGCGTGGTTTCAACATCTTTAACCTTTGTGAGGTCAACCTTCTTTGGGTTGTGTGGAAGTTTATGATCAACCGGTTCCTCTTCGATGTCCTCCTTCCTCAATATGGCGGTCAACAGATTGCCAAAGCTGAAGTGGGACCTCTTATGTAGCCTGGCCATTCGCATTGTAGATCGAATAATTGCCCCAATGTTGATAGGAACATTCGTCATCAACGCGTACACCAAGCACACTCTATCTCGTGTAATCTTCGTGTACTGGGTCCCTGGAATTAGACAAGAGTTGACTATTCGCATCCATATCCGAGCTTCTCTATTCAAGAAAGCATATGGGAAGGTATTGTGCCGACCGGTGTCCTTGTGTCTGCTCCATCTTGCCATAGATCATGTTTCGCATAATATGTGTCTAATTTGCCTGTACGGAGGTCTGTTATACAGCTCTTTGAGTGGTGATGGATCAACAGATGGTAAACCCAGAAAGGAGTTGAAGAACTCCGCATTTAGTTGCAGAACTTGGCCCCGAATCTTTACTTCACTTCTTGTAGTTTTCGGTGACCAGTTGGCATAGAATTCACGTGTTAAATCAAGATTGCACTCTCCTATATCTCGAAAGATGAAGTCAAGATGTAACGCCATTATCTTAGCCAACATACGGGGTTCTTTCTTTGCTAGGCTTTCCTTGTGTATCAACTCCACATGAACATATTTTTTCTCTTTATTGTTCCTATACCACTCCTTTCCTTCCTCCTCGAGGACCCGTTTAATTCCAAACATGCGGTGAGGTATTTTCAGCGAGGAGGATTCTCCTTGCTCTTTTCGTCCCCTTTTTTGGCCTTTTTGTGAAGTGGGTGCTTTTTCTTTCCCTTGTCTTGGTTTTGGTTCCATTGTACCTGAGATTAAAATAATAGTCATGTTAGCTTCATCTCGGTAGATACAATCGACAAACAATCAGTAGTGGCACCACCCCACACTTAGTTTGTTGGCACAAACTAGTTAAGTGAACGTTGTCGATTACTCAGACTTCATCGATATACGTTTAGGTGGTACGCTCCAACAATATAATCAGTGCAGTCATACTTTTTGTATCATCCTAACTATCCTTTCTCAATTCTAGATCATGTAATCTTGGTAATGCTTTCATGTTTTGGACTAATGCATCACTTTGAATACAACTACTACATAGATATTGTATCAATTTATCACAACATCTTATGTTTGTAGTTAACCTTGATTTTCATCTCAATAAACCAGTCATTCAAGCAAGCTTTCAAGTTACAAGGTTATGCAATTATCTTGACCATGTCAATCCCGCAAAAGTATGACAGTGTATCAAAATCAAATACAAGTTGGAAACAAGTCAAGAGCATCCTTACGTATTCTTTCACTCACTTAGTTTCACCACAACAAATCAACCATATTCAAATCATCAATACTACTTTAAGATTAAACAATTCATTATAGACGTAGTAGTGTAGTACTTACGGAATATAAAAGAAGAACAAAGAAGTACTTACTTGGTTGATGGCCTTGGAAGATGTTCTTGCAAAATAAAAGAGCAAAAGGAAAAGTTTTGGGAGAATTTGGAGAGGTAGGCGACGCTTTAGGGTGGAATTGCAATGTGTTTTTGTTCTAAGACTAAGTTCTTATTTATAGGACAAGATTGGGTCGGGTTTTGACCCATATAGAATCGGATTTGGAGACAAAAAGTGACCATAGGCGGCGCCTTTCGCAAAGCATTGTTGAGCATAGGAGGCGCCTATGCTATGGCATTGTTAGGCATAGGCGGCGCCTATGTCATGGCATATGAGATTCAGAGACAAAAGGCTTTTGCATAAGCGGCGCCTATGCTATGGCATTGTTGAGCATAGGCGACGCCTATGCTATGGCACTCTAGAATCCGAGAGCTTAGGCCGTAGCATAGGCCTTGCCTTGTTCGTGGCCTAGATTTACATAGGCGTTGCCTTGTTCTTTGCCTATATTTTCATAAGCAATGCCTCACCCATAGCCTTTTGCTTCTTCATTCCTACTTACCACCTTCAACATGCAATACTTCCAAATCAAAATTTGAAACCAATCTCCTCCGTTGCACCTCTTGCACCTACATTCACTCAAAAACAACAAAAACGATTAAAATGATGGGTTGCCTCCCATCAAGCGCCTTAGTTTCGGTCGTGGCTCGACTCTTCTTTTTGGATTTTTATTTAGTAAAAACAAATGGAAAGGAAACGAAGAAAACACGATGGGTTGCCTCCCATCTAGCGCTTGATTTATTGTCGCGGCACGACATAATTACCTCGAGTACTTAGACTTCATCGAGATAAATGGTGGCCATATAGTTCATCGAGTCAAGGGGCCCGATATATGGTTTTACTCTTTGGCCATTCACCTTAAAGACAACACCATTATTGTCTTCTAGCTCAACTACTCCAGACAAGTAGACTTTGCTAATCTTGTACGGACCAGACCATTTGGACCTTAACTTACCTGGGAATAGCTTTAGTCTGGAATTGAAAAGAAGCACCATATCACCCTTTTGAAAGTTTCGTTGAACAATCCGCTGATTATGATACTTTTTCATCCGCTCCTTGTAGAGGTCTGATCTTTCATATGCATGTAGACGGAATTCATACATCTCATTCAGCTGTTCCACCCTCAAGTTCATAGCATCATCCCAATTCAAATTTAGTTGCTTCAACGCCCACAATGCTTTGTGCTCGAGCTCAATGGGTAAATGACAAGCTTTCCCATAAACTAATTGGTATGGGGACATGCCAATTGGCATTTTGAATGCAGTCCTATAAGCCCATAGTGCATCGTCCAGCTTCCGAGAACAATCTTTCCTATTCGCATTTACAGTCTTAGCAAGGATTTGCTTGATCTCTCGATTGGAAACCTCGACTTGTCCACTAGTTTGTGGGTGATAAGGCGTGGCTACCTTATGTTGCTTGACACCATATTTTGCCAACACGGTTTTGAATAGTTTGTTGCAAAAGTGAGATCCTCCATCGCTTATGATAGTACGAGGTACCCCAAAACGAGAGAAGATGTTTATCTTTAAGAATGAAACAACACGTTTTCCTTCATTATCAGCCAATGCTACTGCTTTGACCCATTTTGAAACATAATGTACAACAACTAGGATATATTTCATTCCAAACGAACTCATGAATGGACCCATAAAATCAATACCCCATATATCAAAGAGCTCGATTTCAAGGATTTTCGACATGGGCATCTCATGGTGTTTTGAAATCGCACCTTGTCTCTGACATTGGTCGCATCTTCTCACAAAGTCGTAGGCATCTTTAAATATCAAAGGCCAATAATAGCCACTTTGCAATACCTTCCTTGCTGTCCGATTACCTGCGTGATGTCCCCCAACTTGGGAAGTGTGACATGCTTCCAATATATTCGACACCTCAACATGGGATATGCATCGCCTGATAACACCATCCACGCATAGTCTAAACAAATATGGCTCATCCCAGAAATAGTGTCTCACGTCATGCCTGAACTTCCTCTTTTGATGAAATGATAGATTCGTAGGCATCACATTACTTACCACAAAGTTTGCAAAATCTGCATACCATGGTAACTTCTTCATCATTGTGGCTAAAATCTCTTCATCAGGGAAGGTATCGTCAATCTCACGATCTTGCTGTGCTATATGCTTATTCTCGAGTCTAGATAGATGAACAGCCACTTGGTTTTCGCAACCTCTTCTATCTTTTACCTCAAAATCAAATTCTTGCAGTAACAATACCCATCGAATTAGCCTTGGTTTTGCATCTTTTTTTGTCATCAGATATCTAAGGGCTGCATGGTCTGTATGAACTATCACTTTGGTTCCCAACAAATAAGCACGGAACTTTTTGAAGGCATACACAACTGCTAGAAGCTCTTGTTCTGTGACAGTATATTTTTTCTGGGCTTCGTTCAAGACCTTACTCGCATAGTAGATTGGATGGAATAACTTTTCTCTTCTCTGTCCAAGTACAACACCCAAAGCTACCCCGCTAGCATCTCACATGACTTCAAACGGTAAAGACCAATCTGGTGCTACCATGATAAGAGCTTCAATTAGCTTCTCTTTGAGGAATTCAAATGCCTTTATATAATCCTCATTGAAGTCAAACTTTGCATCTTTCTCCAAAAGTTTGCATAATGGACTAGCAATTTTGGAGAAGTCTTTGATAAACCTTCGGTAGAAACCTGCATGACCAAGAAAACTACGAAATCCTTTGACCGAAATTGGGGGTGGTAGTTTCTCGATAACTTCGATTTTAGCTCGATCCACCTTAATTCCTCTTTTGGAGATTTTATGCCCAAGAATAATACCTTCTTTCACCATAAAGTGGCACTTCTCCCAATTCAGCACTAGGTTGAATTCAACACATCTCTGCAACGCCATACTTAGATTTGTCAAGCACTATTCAAATGACTCACCCACAACTGAAAAATCATCCATGAATACCTCCAGCGTGTCTTCCACCATATCAGAGAAAATGGACATCATACAACGCTGAAAAGTGGCGGGTGCGTTACATAGCCCAAATGGCATATGTTTGAAGGCAAACATACCATAGGGGCATGTAAACGTTGTCTTCTCTTGATCTTCGGGGGCGATACATATCTGATTATAGCCAGAATAACCGTCTAAGAAACAAACCATCCTTTCCCTGCTAATCGATCAAGCATTTGGTCAATAAAGGGCATTGGAAAGTGATCTTTAAGGGTCCACGAATTCAGCTTCCAATAGTCCATGCATACTCTCCACCCTGTGATAGGTCTGAGTGGAATTAACTCATTTTTTTCATTCGCAACTACCGTCATGCCACCTTTCTTTGGTACACATTGTACCGGGCTTACCCATTTACTGTCGGAGATTGGATACACAACCCCTGCATCTAACCATTTAATAATTTCTTTCTTCACCACCTCTTGCATAGGTGGATTTAGACGCCTTTGATGCTCAATAGTGGGTATGCAATTTTCTTCAAGCTGAATCTTGTGTGTACAAATCCCAGGCGAAATACCAATGATAACAGCGATGGTCCAACCGATGGCTCTCATGTACTTTTGTAGAACCGTGATGAGAGCTGCAACTTGCTGCTCTCCCAAATCTACCGTCACAATAATCGGAAGTGTGTTACCGCTTCCCAAGAATGCATACTTTAAATGGTTAGGCAGCTCCTTCAATTCTAACGTGGGTGGTTCCTCAATAGATGGTTTAGCTGGTGATGTTGGTCGGTTTTTGAGATCAAGGTCCAGCTTCTTGGGAGCATGAGGATATGACCCTAATCCTGTTAGAGCACAAATAGTTTCTTCATAATTTTCAGCATCCTTATGCTCAACATTCATAAGCACAACCACCAATGGGTCATCAACAAGCTGCTCCTCTACTGGTAATTCTTTCTTATCATCAATATAAACATCAGCTACCGAGAACACGTTCAGATCTTTGGGTTGCTTCATTGATTTACATACATCAAAGCGGACTACTTCGTCATTCATTCGGAATAGAAGCTCATTAGCTCTTAAATCAATAAGTACACTTCCTGTTGCAAGGAAAGGGAGCCCCAAGATTATGGGAACTTCAGAGTCTACCTCACAATCCAAAATAACGAAGTCCGCCGGAAAGATGAATGAAGAAACCTTCACCAATACATCACATAAAATACCAACAGGTCATTTTACCAACCTATCAGCCATCACAAGCCTCATATTGGTTGGAGTAGGATCACCCAACCCCAACTTTTTGTAAATGGATAATGGCATCAAGTTGATGCTGGCTCCTAAATCGCATAATGCCTTGGCAAAATTCAAAGATCCGACAGTGCAAGGAATAGTGAAGGCTCCTGGGTCTGCCTTCTTCTGAACTAGTGATCTGGTAGCGATTTCACTACAATGATGAACAACATCTGTCAACTCACCACTTGCTGCTCGCTTTTTTGTTAAAAGATCCTTCATAAATTTTGCGTAGCCTGGCATTTGTTCTAGTGCCTCAACCAAGGGAACATTAATGGTTAGCTGTTTTAACATTGACATGAATTTATTGAACTTGGTATCATCAACTCTCTTCTTTAATCTTTGCGGAAAAGGAGGTGGTGGAAGGGGAATTGTTTTCTCCACGACTTTCTTTTCATCATGCTTAGGTTCGGAGATCTTATCAGGCTGAGGACGTCGAGAAATGACGCCATGGACATCTTCATCGGCTTCGACGACGTCATCTTCTTCTGTATTACCTACGATATCTTCGGCATCTTGCTTGCTTTGGGATGAATTTTCCAGCACCTTACCACTTCTGGTAGTAACAGCCATGCATGTTCCATCATTTCTTGGGTTTTGCACTGTGTCGCTCAGTAGGGTGCCAACTTTTCTTTGATTTAATGTGGCTGAAATTTGACTCAATTGTTGTTCCAGCTGTCTTATTGAAGTGGAATGTGAGTCAATCAATTGCTTCATTGAGGCCAAGTTATTTTTTACCTCAGTTACTCCCGTGCTGGTTGCTTCCACTCCTTTCAACAGCTTAGCCATCATATCTTCCATTGACATATTTCCCAAACCAGATGTAGTGTCGTCACGTCTTCCTGGGGGAACATACAAACCACTCTTGTCAGTCTTGTTCCTCCAACTTCCTTGATCACGGTCCTTGTTTCCAGATTTATCATAATAGTTCCGACCTTGGTTTCCTTGGGCATTGCCTCGGAAACCCCCCTGATTGTTCACATAGTTGGCTTCTTCCTCAGAATCAGATTCCTCTCTTCCTTTTGACGCAACTGCTTTGACTTTTTCGGTCTTCCCTGATAATAGATGCTTTGTAAGAAGATCCACTTGTGTTTTCATGTGCGCCAAATCTTGATCACGTTCTTCTTCTCTTCTCCTTTGTTCTGCTGTCATGCCTATAGAAAAAGTGGGGATTGCTACCTCAGAATATCTGGTATGCCACACCCTACTTTGCTTCGTCATCCGGTCTAGCATATCACTTGCCTGAACAAAGGTGAGGTCCATAAATGATCCTCCAGCCGCATTATCCACCACAAGTTTAGTTACTGAATTCAAGGATCTATATTGTATCTCCATCAAGTGAACATTGGTCATGTGATGGTTTGGGCACCGCATAAGCTTCTTCTTGAACCTCTCCCATGTTTCGTGGAGAGCTTCAGTTGGAAGCTGTCAAAAATTGCTGATTTCATCTCTTAATTGTGCTCTCTTGGATGGCGGAAAGAATCTTTCTAGGAAAGCGTCTTTCAATTGCCTCCAATTAGTGATAGAATCAGGAGTCAGCCCATTCAACCATAGAGTTGCCTCCTCAGACAGAGACAATGGAAATAGGCGCAACCGAATTGCATTCTGTCCAACACCAGGATTGTCGAATGACCTGCATGTAGAAATAAAGTTGATCAGATGCATATTCGGATCATCGCCTGTTAGTCCACCGAATAATCCCTTGAGTTACAATAACTGAATCATGGTGCTCGTGATGTTGAACTTGGCTCCGGGTGCCAATGGCGGAGGAATAATGGCTCCTGTGGAACCAGCTCCATCAAGATCATCATCATCATCATCGAATGGTATTTACACGGCTCGGCGTTCAGGCCTGAACCTAGCTTGACGATCTCTTCTGTTGGCCGGTGTCGCCATCTCAGCATCACGCCTAGGGTTTAGTAACTCATCATCACCTAGATCCTCATCGTCAGGATTTGTTGCTCGCCCAGGATTATCAATATTCTGTTGATGCACTTGAGCGGCGGCCAGAGCAGCTAGTCTAGCCTATTCCTGTTGAGCAGCCCTTCTTTCAATTTCCTGTTGAGTCTCCATTCTGCCAATACGATGTGGTTCAGGATTGAAAGACAATAACAGTTGACCAGAACTTCGAGTATGGGGCATGCACTGGATAAAAACCTGTAGAAAACAAAAACAACAACTAAAAGTAAAGTACGAGAATATTTGACCAAAGGGTCTAGTAACTATCACAAACTTAGTAGACAACCGTATTCCCCGGCAACGGTGCCAATTTTTGATAACGCTCAAACTACAGCTCTCGTAAGAGTGTAAGCGGTTGCTGTCAAATATAGAACCCAACTGGGTTGGGTGTCGAATCCCACAGAGAATACTTGGTCACTAAGTAAGCAAAGATTATTAGACTTTTGGTGAAAGTTTCGTAAAAAGGGGGGATTGTAGTGTGCACTAATGTAACAAAGTAACAAAGTAAAAATGGGAAATAGCAAAGTAAAAAGAAAGAATGTTTAGTAAGATTTTTAATCAATGAGAATTGGAAGTTGGGGTTATGTCCACCTTATGAGTTATACGTCTCTATTGGCTATGAGTTATGCGGAATTCAGACATGCATGTGCTTATAGAGAATTGTATTCTATGGTAAATCTAGGCGTCTTTCGACCATCAAGGACTATTTCACTTTAACTCTTTCAAGCTTAAAGTGTATCTAATGGTACAAATTCTCCAAGAGGTTAATCCAGTTACGACACTAACTTTTTAACAGGGGTTGGTGCCCTATTACCTTGACATTATCTCTTTTCCAGACATATAACTTTTCTTTCGAACAAGTTAATGCTATACTGGCATATTCTATATGTTTGCAAGCACAAGAATTTGCATTAAGATGAAGAGAATAATGATATAAGCAGCATACGTGTCAAGAATTCACAAACTCATAGCAATAGATAGTAGCTCATAAGGCTTCCATAACCCCAACAGAGAAGTTTAGCTACTTTCAAAGTAGTGTTTCTCTTGTTGTGAAAATTAAAAGTTGAATAGATGAAGGGAATAAGAATAAAAAGTCGAAGTATGAGAATTCGAATTAATGGAAGAATTAGAATGATTCGGAATTATAAAAACTTCAGCAAAATAGGGTATTTATAACACCCATATCCTATTCCTACTAAGCTACTGCCTTACTTAACCTAATCCTACTAGGTTACTGCATCATTATCCTAATCCTAATAAGTTACTGCTGATCCCCAAAGTCTTGAGAAATGTTGTTTTTGCTCGGGATAGGTTTTCCATACGCCACTTTTAGTCCTTGGCATCCAAGCTCTCCTTTCCTTCTTTCGTGAAGCTTCCTTTGGCGTCAAGTTATCCATAAAATGCTGAAATCTGCATCATTTATACCTGAAAACTTGCTAATCACGTTTGTTAGCTCACTTACAGGAAAAAGGACTAAAAGTGCATGAATTATATATTTTGCCCTCAAAACTTAGCTAAAATATGGGTAGATTATAGTACTTTAGGCGTATAAATACGCCTATGATCAGGATGCTACTGGTTCTCTGGAGCTCGTGCTTCTAAACCTATGGCACCATAGCACAAATGCGTTAGTACTTTGAATATACTGGCATGCAAGTGAGGTAGGCTGAATACAAATGGTATAGATGCATGAACAATACTAACTGACTGACTAATATGAATGTAAGAATACATGCATGACTACGTAATTATAACTGAGATTGTGATAGGAATGAATACTAAGTCTACTGATATTGACCCCGGAGTCACTGATAAGTGAGAAAGACTGATACTGTATTACTGAATACTGAGGGACTGATACTATGTTACTAATACATGAATAACTGTTTCTAACAGTTCTGATTATGAAGAATGAGTCTGGTTGACTATATCTGACAGTCCTGAAGCTGAATACTGATAACATGAGTTCTGAGAACTGATATAAATGATAACATGAGTAACTGTATATAATAGTCCTGAATCTGATGGAACTAGCTGAGTTCCGTACTGTATCTGAATTTAACTGTATCTGACAGTCCTAAAATCTAAAGAACTATCTGAGTTCTTTTACTGAGAATGAGACTGAGACTGTGACTATGGGAGGTAATCATCTAACTGACATGCCCCAGAACTTAACTGGTGGGGTCCAACCTGTAACCCTAGTTGGAAGGGTGTCAATACCATGCCACGGGTAAATACCTGCTATGAGTATACCCTCGCTGGCAGGGAGATCTTTCATCAACCCCTCCTAGTAGGTAACCCAAATGATATGTATATATATATCCCTAAACGCGTAGGGTAAATCTCAACCTATGCTGGCTACGTAGTTCTAAAACACAAGGATTGGTTCTAAGGATCACACTGAACTGATTAACTAAACTGAACTGATTTAATTGAACTGAACTAATTAACTGATGGTATGGTTAGTAGAGCTAAAACTGCATTTACTGAGTTCCATTGACTGACGAAATGTACTGAGTTCTGAGGACTGACTGAGAATACTGAGGTTACTGAGCTACTTAAATTACTGAGATTTCTGAGATTTCCTGAGTCACATGACTGACTGTGTCCTATGGATTATAGCTTGATTGAGGAGATCATGAAAATATGACATGGCTCTAGGCACACAACTAAATGTTTCGAGTATAAGTACCCCCAGGACTCGATGTGAAGAAACTGATATAACATGACTTACGTGAACACATGACCAACAACACAATTCATAATTCATATATTGAAGCATTTTGTCAAATATGTGATATGCATAAACTTGTACATGATTGGGGATTTCATGATATCACTAGTTGGGCATGTTTCCTTCATCTAGGCATTTAATCAAACACATAATAGGCATAGAATGTGTAAACAACATTATAGAACAATCAAACATCATGATTCATCTCTAATTTCATCATCCAAGGGTTTTAATCCTAGGTTTACAGGAATCTACATCATTACTAATTGATTACATATGCAATTTATCACCAAACATGGATTAGAATGCAATTAGTCATTATCAACATGAACAAGAGCAATCCAATCATGAAATTCATAAAGAAAATCCATAACTTGAATTTAGAAAAGAGAGACTTGGACTTTATGGACGAAAGGAGTCCATGAATGAACACTACGCATACCTTAGCTTGTGATTCTACAAAGATTGACAGAGAGATTCTTTAAATTTGATGGTGAATTCCCTTGGAATTAAACCTTCTATGAAAACCCTAGGGCTTGTTCTTGAGAGTTTTTGAGAGTAATTGAGTATAAGCTGGTGAATTATGGCCAAATCTCGTGTTGTAAGGCTTATATATAGGGTGAGAAATTGACCCTTTTAATCCTGGTATACGTATTTAATTTCTAAGAAAATTTCTCGATTTTCATCCTTGGTCCGACGCGCCACTATCGGCCAAGTCACTGGAACTGGATAATTGGAAATTTTCATGGTGGCACGACACGGAGCTATCACGTTGCCACCTTGTTTGAGACCTGGAAGTTTGGAACGATGAGCCACTATTGTTGAGCAACACTGGAATTAGACAATTGCCCTTTGAGTTATCTCCGCGACGCACTGAAGGCTCAGGTGATACATTGTCTCACTAAAAAGGCTCTAACTCTTCGCCCGAGTGTCGGATTTGCGCGAATTTGGTATCGGTGGAAAGCTTATTCAATTTCCCACATGCAAAAAAAGTGAAAATATTTAAAATAACACATCTATAAAAGTGGATTCATCTTTCAAAGAAAGCTTCTAACATTCTTGGAGAAAAATTTCAAGCTAGAAAAAGTACGGGTATTACAAATAGAAATACGAGCCCCAGATTTCTTTACCAAGTGTGAACGAACTCACTTTGTAGCAGGTCTAGGAATGTATAAATATTTATGAGAAAGTATCTGAATAAAATTAACCTCTAGCACTAGATCGGAGAAGGAGGAATTATAAGATTGATTGCAAGAAAGGTCTTGAGCAAATGAATCTACCATGTAACAAAACTCATTCCAGTCCCTAAAGTCAGACATTTTAATAGTAGGGGATAATTAATTTTTAAAGTTTTGGATATATTAGGATGAACAGTGATGATAAGTGGAAGATAAATCAGTGGGATCATTTTTGGTTGGGGAAGATGGAGTCGAGGAAGCCATTAAACAGAATTTAAAGCTTTGAGTGGAGCAATGTGGTTTAGTTTCAGAAATGATGATGATAGAGTATGATTTTGATTGGGATTTATATTGATGGAGAAAAAAAGAGAGAGAAAGAGATAAAAAAGCTAAAACGTGTATGATTGAATGGGTGTGATAGAGTGAACGAATATGAGAGAAAGATGGGCAATGATGTGAATGGCATCTTTTTGAAAAGGGGAAGGACTTTTGAGTTTTGGTGATTACAAAAGAATATGTTGAAGGTTTAACATTTGGAACATAAGTACCTAGTTGTTTCATAATGCATGCTCAATCACTAACTCAAGTAAATCATACCTG
The DNA here is from genome assembly GCA_030864225.1 of Capsicum baccatum var. pendulum. Taxonomy (NCBI): domain Eukaryota; kingdom Viridiplantae; phylum Streptophyta; class Magnoliopsida; order Solanales; family Solanaceae; genus Capsicum; species Capsicum baccatum. The sequence continues at coordinate 157,525,117 of CM061561.1, read as the reverse complement.
ACAAAATCCATGAGCTCTTCTACCTTTTGTTTTCCCTATATCTGCATAACTAACACACAATTAAAATAAATCATCATTACACTAGAATTGGGACATACAACTAAATATGCAAAATTAAAATGAATAGTAAAAGGATAGTGTGCAACGAGGACCTTTTCTAACCAATCATTGTAGGTAGTTCATTTAATTTTAATCATCCCCAAGTCTAGCTTGTTCTTTTCAAAGTTTTCTCTACGTAGTGCCTTAGTAAAAGTATCATCTATTTGTTCTTCAATGGAACAAAACATGAGTGATGTTAACCTTTTTCAACATTGTCTCTAAGAAATTATGTCTAATATCAATATATTTAGTTCTCTTATATTTGACTAGATTTTTAGTAATATTTATGGCACTAGTGTTATCACAAGAAATTAGAACACAACCAAAATCCATACCAAAATTTTGTAATTTCTATTTAATCCATAACATTTGTGCAACATGATCTAGTAGCTACATACTCAGCCTCTTGACAAGGCTACAAAATTTTTCTTCTTGTTGGATCAAGAAATTAAAAATGATACAAGAAAGTGTGCCATACCTGTGGTGCTCTTTTGATCCCCTAGATTACCTGCATAGTCAACATCTACATATCCCACTACTTCCTTTAGGATAGAAAAGGCCTAGGTCAGTGGATCCTTTAAGATATCTTAGAATTCTCTTGACAGACTTAAGTCGAGACTCCATAGAATTTGCTTGAAACCTTGCACACAAGACAACACTAAAAACAATGTCAGGTCTGTTTGTAGTAATATATAAGAAAGACTCAATCATTTCTCTGTGCAACTTTTGTTCCACTGATTTACCTATTTAATCCATGTCCAATTTTGTGGCAGTGGAAATAAGAGTGCTTATCTTCTTGGCTTCCTCCATAGAGAACCTCTTAAGTAGTTATTTCATATACTTTTGCTGATGAATTAATATTTCGGTAGAAGTTTGTTTGATTTGTAATCTTAAGAAGAAGGTGAGTTCTCTCATCATGCTCATCTCAAATTCATTACTCATGAGTTTTGCAAAGTCACGAGTCATATTAATATCAGTAGAGACAAAGATAATGTCATCTACATAAACCAAGCCATGGGAGCTTATTTCAACCCATATAAGGCTTTGCCAAGCATGTACACATGATCAAGAAACTCAGTACTTTCAAATCCAGGTGGTTGCTTCACATAAACTTCCTTATTTAGATAACCAATTAGTAATGCAATATTTACATCCATTTGATAAAGATTAAATTCCTTGAAGACAACAAAGGCTAAAAGAAGCCTGCTTACTTCAAGTCTTGCCACATGAGTAAATATTTCGTCATAGTCTATCCTTTTCTCTTGATTGTATCCTTAGACTATCGACCTTGCCTTATTTCTTGTAACTGTTCCATGTTCATCCACTTTATTTCTGTACACCCATTTAGTTCTAATCACAGTTCTGTTATGTAGTGGTATTACCAACTGCCATACCTTGCTTCTTTCAACTATTGAATCTCCTTTTGTATAACTACTATCCAATCTACATCAAGAAGTTCTTCCTTTGCCTTTTTAGTTTCAATCATTGATAGAAAAGCTTTGAAAGTGCATAGGTTCTTTAATCCTGATCTAGTGGTGATACCAAGAGTGAGATCAGTGAGATTAGTGAGAACATTCTCAATTGGATGAGATCTTTGATACTTATGGCTTTTGGGCACCAACCTTTTGTGAGCTACTAAGATCACTTATAGTAACTTGAGTTAGAGTTGATGATGATTCAGTTTCCCCTTTCAGTGTTCCTCCAATATAATCTTCAATTATATCGACTGATATAACCTATTCCTATGACTATTCTTTAGTCTCACTTTCATCCTGCATGTTACTCTCAGCAAAAGATTCATCAAAAATAACATGCACACATTTTTCAACATAGTTTATTCTTTTATTTAAGACCCTATAAGCCTTACTATGGTGAGAATATCTCAGGAAGATTCCCTTATCACTTCTTATTCAAATTTTTCCAAATTATCTCTTCCATTATTATGAATGAAACATTTGCAACCAAAGGTCCTAAAATGATAAATATTAGGTTCTTTTCCTTTTAAGTAATTCATAGGTTGTTTTCTCAAGGATGGGCTTAATCATGAATCTATTCACAATGTAGCAAATAGTACTTATGGCCTAAACTAAAAGATTCTTTGCAAGATTTCATTCAAGCATCATTGTTCTAGCCATATCCTCCAAGGTCCTATTTTTCCTTTCTACTACATTTTGTTGTGGAGTTATAGGAGTAGAGAAATTATGATCTATACCATTTCTTGAACTAAATTCCAAAAATTTTACATTTTCAAATTTAGTTTCATGGTCAGTTCTTATGGAAATGAGCGAGGTGTCTAGCTTCTTTTATATTTTCTTAATGAAGATGGAAAAGATATCAAAGACTTCTTCCTTGGATGTTAAAAATAGTGTCTAGGTGAACTCAGAATAATTATAAACAAGTACAAAAATATACCTTTTGCCTTCTCGGCTTTGTGCCCTCAGTGGTCTAAAAAGGTCCATATGGATCAAGTCAAGACACGTGGTTGTGTTGACATGGTTCTTAGATTTGAAGGAGGACCTTACCTGCTTCCCCCTTACAAATCTACTACAAACCTTTTATTCTTTAAACTTAGTTTTGGAAAAGGCCACTACCATGTCTTTAGAAGTCAGTTTATTTAGTTGATTCAAACTTGCATTCGTAGGTCTTTTATGCCAAAGGAGAGGATCATTTTCAATTGCACTTAAGCATGTCAGCTTTGTAATAAACATTTCCATTATATTAGCCTTGACATATTTTTGTCTTTTAAAAGTTAGAAAAATCTTCTCTGTATCCAGCTTCTTCACCTTGCAACTTGCAGAAGTAAAGATTACCTTATTTTCTTTGTCACATAATTGTGAAATGTTGAGAAAGTTGTGATTTTGTCCTTCCACATGATAGATATATTCCAATACTCTTAATTCTAATTTACCAATCTTCCTAACTCCAGTTATAATACCCTTTTTATGATTTCCAAATGACACATTCCCCTATTAAATGTAGAGAGTGAAAGAAATTTTTATTTATCTCTAGTCATATGCTTTAAGCAAGTATTATCCATGTACCAGTGTCACTTGCCTCCTTTCACTCTTGCCTGCAAAACTATTTAGGGATTACTTTTAGGAACCATATATGCTTAGATCTTTTTTATGATCAAAAGAATAAATCAAGTTTCTTTTAGTCCATCGAGGAAATAGGTTGGAGAACCTATTTCTCTGACTAGTTTTGATCAGCCCTTTTCTGTTAGCCTGAGCTAATTTAGAATCAGTTTCTGTTGCTACATTTGTATTTCTACCCCTTCTCTTAGCAAGAATTGGACACTCAATAGTAGGATAGCTAAGATTTCCACATATGTCGCACGGATCTTTTGTAGGAACAAAATTTTTGTAAGAACCTGATCCAACTTTTTTATTGTGAATTCTTTCACTCAATTTATTAACAATTCTGGAAGAATTTGCGCAACTTTTCGCCCTCCCAAGATCCATTTTTAGTTTGGATACTTCATGATTTAATTTCCTTACATTTTGTTTTTTACAAGAATAATCATGTTTATACTTGATCAATTTGACTCAGCCCTCACTCATAATACTTTTGCATTATTTAGAAAGAGATAGTTTTAAAACTTTAGATTTAAGGCTCATATTTTATTAATCAAGTTTGTTTTAGGGTGCAATTTTCTTTTTTAGTGGTGATCTTACAAGCTTCAAGATCAACATAATAAAACCTTATGCTTGCAGGACTACTAAACATTTTATCCGTATTGGAGGCTAGTTCTTGAAAATCATCAATTGCAACATTCATTAATGAAATAAGTTTTTTTTTTGAAAACAGATGTAATTTTTCTTTTTGTTGACACCCAATTTTTGTTCTCTGTGCCTAATATTAATGTCTTCAGGCTTTCTGATCGTTAAAGGGCACAAAAGATAATTTTCACATCTTTTTTATAATTGTTGACAAATTATTGATAATCACCCTTACTTTAGGATTTTTATCAATTGGTTGTCATATTTTTACTTTTCATAATTTATTAATAATCCTCCTTATAATAGGATTTCTATCAATTCATTATCGTTTTCAACATTTTACAATTATCTGCACACGTACACATACACGACATGACATCATATTTTTATAATATTTTTCTTATTACATTACATTTTTTTAAATATTTTCAACATTCTTTACTTTTTTTATAATTACAAATCAATACCTGCATTTTGTACATTTTTATGGTCTGTAAATGTTAAGTCGGATCAATTATTTTTACATAGTATAATAATTCAATGTCTTGTCGCATTCGAGAACGACCACACAATAATGTCTTATCACATCCGTCAATGACTACAAAATGATGTCTTGTCTCATCAGATAATGACAACACATAATGTCTTGTCACATCTGACAATGACAACTCAATGACACTATCCTTTGGACAATAACTCTATCAATTGATCAAAAGGATGAACATCCTTTGATCAATATCCTAAGAATTACAGGATGTGCTATTATAAAAAGAGGGGACACCCCTTTATCCATTGGATAATAGGAAGTGCCCAATTTTATTACAAATAGGCAAGGGTGGAAGACAATTTTATTCAGCTTTTCTCTCTACACACACATTTTAATACACCCACACATATTTTTTCTCTCTCTCAAATACATACACAAAAAACACAAGAAAAAATCTTTCCTCATTTTTCATTTTCTCTCCCAAAAATACACAAATGCATATGCACATTTTTTAATCACCCACACATTATGTTCTTCTTTCTCTCCTCTCTCAAGAATAAACAAATACACATAAATTTTTTCTCCTTTTTCTATCTCTCAAACACACAAAAAATATACATATACACAGAAAAATAAATTAAATATTTGCTCCCTATTTTGGTGAAATTCCACCATTTTTTGTAGGGATTATGTTGGATACATTTTATTCCTTAAGTGTTGTTGCAATTCATATTTTCTTACTGTTCATGGCCGAAATTTTGTGTCCCAGTGACTTTCTTTCCTTCATCCATTTCCATCAATCTTCGTTATGTTTTTTAAGGATTTTGTTGGTTGATATTTTATGTGAATTTATTTTCGTATTTCTTTGTTTATGGATGCTTAATGATGGTTATTGTCACTTCACAGTGAATGTTCACATTTTTCAATCATGTTTGAACTATTTCTATTTTATTCCATTACTTTGTTACACAATTAGGAATTTTACTCTATTTTTTGTTATTTTCAACTACTTTATCGTGGCTACATCATTTTTATTAATTAACTTTGATATTTTGTCATTTTATTATTTTAATCTTTGATAATCATTTGAATTACTATTGACATGCGTTCAGTGACTTTGTTAATTTGTTGTTATTTTTCATTGTTATTAAATACCATTAATTAATTGACCGATGACACTATCTCTCCGTCGGATACTTGAGGCCATCCCATTACGAAAGACAGACTTTATTTTCTCAAATTTATTATTTTATACCGAGGGTCAACATTTGACTAATGACATTATCTCTCCGTCAAATACTTGAGACCACCTCGTAACAAAAGACGGATTTTTATTTCTCAAAGTTTACTTATTTACATAAAAAATATTGCTAGGCTGATGAAGAAATTCTCGTTGATTTTTGAGGCCTCCACAAATAAAAGACGAATATTACATATATAAATACGTAGTAAAAAAAATTAAATATTTCGGGCAATAACGAAACTTTTATAACACCACGACAACACAAAAGGTTTTATGATTTGTATCTTGGCAAGGTGATTTAGGACGGCCGATTAGTTGAGCAACCACTTCGTAGCCATGGCGAGTCTAAAACTTAATCCGAGCCCACGTTATAGCAAAATTTTATTTTTATATGTACATCTATATGTACATGTGTGGACATTATTTCACTTACTTTAATAATTATTTGTTCATTTTATTACTTTATCAAGCACTTATACATAATTCTCGAGCTTTATATTTGTAGTTTATTTTCATTTGTATAATTGTATATAAAGATAAGAAAATAGTGAAAACTTTACTTTTTGGGTGCCGGGGAGAGATATTCTTTATTTACATAATCTCATCACTTTTAGGCAAAACTTAGGCCGTTAATATTTACATAAAAGAATCAAGTTAATCAAGTAATTCACGTACTGTGTAATCTTTTCTTCTCAAATAAATTTTACTTTTTCATAATTTAAATCAAATAAAAATATTACTTGTAAATACCTTTTCTTTTCATGACACATTAAAATACATTTCTTTTCGTACGACATAAAATTCTTTTCTTTTTCACAGGTTATTTATACATTTTATACATATCTTTTACATGTTTTTATTTATATAGTTAATATACATATACTTTTACATGGTTTTAAACATTTATATTTTTTTTAAAGAATTATTTTATATTTAATACACATACACTTTTATATTATTTTAAATATTTATATCTCCTCCCTCATTGATAAGTTTAGTCTAGCCGGGTACCACATTTGTGGATCCTGAAGGGTGCCTAACCCCTTTCCTTCGGGATTATTTGAACCTTTACCTAGAGTCTCAATAGGTTTTCGTAGACTAAAACATTAATCATACGTATTAACAAATAAATAGGTTTCCATATTTTCCTTTAAAAATTAAGTGGCGACTCTATACAAAATTTCAATTCTTTAGAGTCCAATAAGTCATGTTTTGTTTGACCTTGGCAAAAACAGGGCATGGCAGAATGGAGACTCTGCTGGGGATAAACAACAGGTTCTAACAATGATAGACTCGATTTTTCAATCCAGGGAGGTATTTTTACATTTTTGCATGCAATTAAATTCTTTGATTCTTTATCTGTTTATTCATAAATTTTACATTATTTGCAGAAATTAGTTTTGTTGTCTTATTAATTCTTTGATTCGTTACTTGTTCATATATACTTTATCTTTACATTGAAAACTGCTACACATTATTTTTTACTTTATTTAATCATAAATCACAATTCCATTGAGTCTTTGGTCGTACACAATTCATACACTGAACACGCCAGGGGTGTACTAAACTCCTCCGAACCTTCTTTGGATTCTTTAGTTTCAGAATTGGTGCATTTAGGTTAGTGTGCCTTTTCGTAATTATTCGAACCTACTCTCAACCATTTAGGAAAATTCTTAATTTAGAAATAAATCACGCCATATACAAACTCAAAAAACAGATTTGAACTATGTTTTGACCTGATTCTTGTCTTGACAAGATAGGTAGACAACCCTGTATTAGGGTTCGGTCTCTTCACTATTTCAAAATAATATCTTCGGTATTCATACTGGGGCAATTTTTCTGAAATAGTTCAAAAATGCTCTCCAAAAAGTCTTCAAGAGCGCAAATAAATAATTCCCCGAATCCAAATCTCAATAACATTAGTTCTTAGCCGGCCTACCTCCAAATCGTCACCCAATTTTGGTTCGAGTACACCTATCTTCTTTTTTTAGATGCCGTAAACCTTTAAATTTACGACGTATCGATCCCAACTGTCAAATCAAGGGTTTAATATTCTTTTATTCATAACAATCCTGCTAGCTGCGGTGAACTAATGCCCTAGCTTCTTCAATGTATGACCTTATCAATCTTGTCGACATATTAAAGTAATTTCAAAACTCTCCTCATGTGCGGTATCCATCCTCTCAATCACCTGATCAAACCAATTTTGCTGATACAAGCAATTCCTTCTTGATCGTCTTTCACATTACTTTCAAAGATGACCACTACTTTTGTACATTCATACATGTATAAGAATCTATAAATTCACCTGAACTACGCAGACCTGATTCTTGTTTTCACGAGATACGTAGGCAACCCACATTCGGGTTTGGTCCCATTTTTTTTTCAAATAAATAAAAATTTAGAATTTTGACTTGGTTGGTACCAACACAGTTAGGAGTGTGCATGAGAAAGAAATAATTGTTATGATGGAGAGGATTGAATTCATGGTAAATCATAGATTTCTTTGGTACCTTTTAATCAAACCTGAGTAACACTTGAAAATTCTCTTGCATACATCTAAGACAAGAACGAAACCAACATCATCGTTTCAAGTGCATTGAGTGGTAAGCTATAGACTAGTTCATTGCATTGCATTGTTGATCCAGAACTTGGCCTGAATGTCCGTTGAGGCAAAATTCTGAGTTACACTTAGTTTGGGAAAGGATTGTAGGCCCTCCTTGACTAGATTGTGCCTTCCACAGCCTACCAAATGACATCAATCCCTAGTATTTCTCCCTTTGAGCCTGAAACCTTTTTTTTGGAATAACCATATATGAGCCTATACCTTTTGAGTGCTTACATGCACTATCCCTCTTTGGCCCACCTCCTTGAGTGCACTAAGTACGTGCAAGTTTCGAATGAAGATTCAAGATCAAAGCTACCAAAGGCAAAGGACATATATCCCTAGAAGAACGAAAAAGAAAAGACGACTTCAAAGAAAGAAGGAGCAAGAACCTCCACAAAAAAAGAGATAACTCTGACAAAGGTGGGGAATCATCATCCCCTAAAGAAAAAAAGGAAAGGAAGATATATCGAAAAGGGGAAAAACTCCAACACAAGATTCAAAAGAAGTCGAAAAAAATACAAAACAAGGGACAAAGAAGCACAATAAAGAAGATCGAGTGTCAAAAGCACGGATACAGTGCAATGCTCATTGAGGAATTAGTCACTTTTATCCCAAATGTCATCCTACCCTACCCCAAGCCTACATTACAAGCCAATAACAAGTCCTACAAGATCCTACTCTAAGTTTTCTCACATTAGTGGATACTTACATGAAGGCCAAGCCTATGATATCATAATTACATTCATTGAACTTTTTTCTGAGTGTGAGCGTATATCTCTAGACATCTTCAAATTCAAGAGAAAAAAAATACTCAAATATGTTTGAGAACAAGACATTCTTTCTGGAGAGGGCACTTGAAACATGGGAACATGCACAGTTCAAAATCTTTGTTTGAAGCAAGACGAACAAATCTTGTCGATACTTAGGTATATCTGAGGTACCACTTGAAGCTATAAAAGTTACCCTCAAGTCGATCTCGGTTAGCTGGACAAGAGACATGGGGATTCTTATACACACTACTAATTGTTGGTACCAACTGTAGTCAAGACACAATTATATCTTTTCATTGTTCAAAATTTCTTACAAAAAAAATACAAAACAATCGTCTGCATTTTCACCTTTCTGCATTGTTACAAAGAAAACACAAATAATGTTTTGTATTTTTTCCTTTTAGCATTTCTTACAAATAAAACACAAAGCAGTCTTCCACATTTTTCATCTTTCAACATATTTTTACAATGAAAAAAAAATCTTTCCTTTCAAACCATTCCTTCACATACATGCATCACACTTTACGTGCAAGACGCCTATATCCGAATACCAATAATTGACCTTTCTCTTCAAGATACAACCTTCAAATATGGACATTTTACTCTTCAATTGTGTGTTCTCAGAGGCTTTTACATCTTCATAGCCCCGCCAGTCAAGAGGATATTACCTTTCAAAGCCCCACCAGTCGAAAGGCTTTTACATTTTCATAGCCCCGCCTGTCGAGAGGCTATTACTTTTCAAAGCCCCGCCAGTCGAGAGGCTTTTACATTTTCATAGCCCCGCCAGTCGAGAGGATTTTACATTCTCATAGCCCTGCCAGTCGAGAGTCTTTTACATTTTTATAGCCCCATCAGTCGAGAGTCTATTACCTTTTAAACCCCTACCAGTTGAGAGAATTTTACATTTTTATAGCCCCGCCAGTTGAGAGGCTATTACCTTTTAAGGCCCCACCAGTCGAGAGGCTTTTACATTCTCATAGCCCCACTAGTCGAGAGGCTTTTACATTTTCATAGCTCCATCAGTCGAGAGGCTATTACCTTTCAAAGTCCCGCCAGTCGAGAGGCTTTTAAATTTTCACAGTCCCGCCAGTCGAGAGGATTTTACATTCTCATAGCCCCGCCAGTCGAGAGGCTCTTACATTTTCATGGTCCCTCCAGTCAAGAGGCTATTACCTTTCAAAGACCTATTAGTCAAGAGGCTTTTACATTTTCATAGACCCGCCAGTCGAGAGGCTATTACCTTTTAAGGCCCCGCCATTCGAGAGGCTTACATTTTCATAGCCCACCAGTCGAGAGGCTATTACATTTTAAAACCCCACCATTCGAGAGGCTTTTTACATTTTCATAGCCCCGCCAGTCGAGAGGCTATTACCTTCCAGCTGTTCCACCAATCGAGAGGCTATTAGTTTCCAGCTGTTCCACCAATCGAGAGGCCATTACCTCATTGGTTGATGACCTTAGTCTTCATAGACAATTGAGGACGACCATCACACAGTCTCCGTAGACAATCGAAGACGACAATCAACATCCATCTCCATAAATAATTGGAGATGTCATCAATTCTTCGTAGACAATCGAAGACATCATCATTCATCACAGTCTCTGTAAATAATCGGCGACAACAATCAACATCTGTCTCCATAGACAATTGAAGATGTCATGCATCAACTCTTCGTAGATAATCAAGGACATCATCATTTATCACAGTATCTGTAAATTATTGGAGACAACAATCAACACCAGCCTCCATAGACAATTGGAGGTCCCATGCATCAGGTCTTCATATACAATCGAAGACATCATCATTCAACATCAGTCTCCATAGATAATTGGAGATGTCATGCATTAAATCTTCGTAGACAATCGAAGACATCTTTCATTCATCAACATCAGTCTTCGCAAACAATTGAAGACACCCGTCATTCATCCTCAAGTCCCCGTAGACAATCGGAGACATCATACATCTTTTCAACAAAGGGTATACTTCAAAACAACAACACTTTTTTTTTCAAATTCCATATATCACATACTGGGACAAATTTTGAGAACCATCTCAAAATTTCCCCATTTTCTCATTCGAACTACATTGACCTGATTCTCGTAAAATTTGAGATATGTAGGAAGCCCTGTGTAGGGTTCGGTTGTCATAACCACAATTATTCTTTCTCCACTGCAAGTACACAATCTTACATCTCCAGTATTTTACAAATCAATACTGCGGCAATTTTAAAAGAGCATTGGGAATAGATGAACGCTTCTATTTCCAAAAAGTCCTCTCAATAATGATTCTACATGATCACCCGCTCCCAACAACAAGGCAAGAAACAAATTGCCTATTCTTTTGAACTACACCCGACCTGATCCTCATTAACTTGAGGTATGTAGGCAACTCTAAATTAAAGTTTGGTCAAATTTTTCTATAACAAAAATAAATTATTTTTTATCGAGGAAAATTGGCTACACGTTTATGTTTTTATACGAAGACATATACATCGCCCTCAAACGAAAAGGGGCAACTGTTAAAACCTGATTTTTGCTCTCCGTGCCTAATATTAATGTCTTCAGGCTTCCTGATCGTTAAAGGGCACAAAATATAATTTTCACATCTTTTTTATAATTGTTGACAAATGATTGATAAACCCTTACTTTAGGATTTTTATCAATTGGTTGTCATATTTTTAGTTTTCATAATTTATTAATAATCCTCCTTATAATAGGATTTCTATCAATTCATTATCGTTTTTAACATTTTATAATTATTTGCACACGTACACGTACACGACATGACATCACATTTTTATAATATTTTTCTTATTAAATTATATATTTTTTAAATATTTTTAACATTCATTACATTTTTCATAATTACAAATCTATACCTGCATTTTGTACATTTTTATGGTTCGTAAATGCTAAGTCGGATCAATTATTTTTACATAGTATAATAATTTAATGTCTTGTCGCATTTGACAACGACCACATAATAATGTCTTATCACATCCGTCAATGACTACACAATGATGTCTTGTCTCATCAGATAATGACAACACATAATGTCTTGTCACATTTGACAATGACAACTCAATGACACTATCCTTTGGACAATAACTCTATCAATTGATCAAAAGGATGAACATCCTTTGATCAATATCCTAAGAATTACAGGATGTGCTATTATAAAAAGAGGGGACACCCCTTTATCCATTGGATAATAGGAAGTGCCCAATTTTATTACAAATAGGCAAGGGTGGAAGACAATTTTATTCATTTTTTCTCTCAACACACACATTTTCATACACCCACACATATTTTTTCTCTCTCTCACATACATATACAAAAAACACAAGAAAAAATCTTTCCTCATTTTTCATTTTCTCTCCCAAAAATACACAAATGCATATGCACATTTTTTAATCACACATACATTATGTTATTCTTTCTCTCCTCTCTCAAGAATAAACAAATACACACAAATTTTTCCTCCTTTTTCTCTCTCTCAAACACATAAAAAATATACATAGACACATAAAAATAAATTAAATATTTGCTCCCTATTTTGGTGAAATTCTATCATTTTTACTAGGGATTATGTTGGTTACATTTTATTCCTTAAGTGTTGTTGCAATTCATAATTTCTTACTGTTCATGGCCAAAATTTTGTGTCCCAGTGACTTTCTTTCCTTTATCCATTTTCATCAATCTTCATTATGTTTTTTAAGGGTTTTGTTGGTTGATATTTTATGTGAATTTATTTTCGTATTTCTTTGTTTATGGATGCTTAATGATGGTTATTGTCACTTCACAATGAATGTTCACATTTTTCAATCATGTTTGAACTATTTCTATTTTATTCCATTACTTTGTTACACAATTAGTAATTTTACTCTATTTTTTGTTATTTTCAATTACTTTGTCATGACTACATCATTTTTATTCATTAACTTTGATCTTTTTGTCATTTTATTACTTTAATCTTTGATAATCATTTGAATTACTATTGATATGCGTTCAGTGATTTTGTTAATTTTTTGTCATTTTTTATTGTTATTAAATACCATTAATTAATTGACCGATGACACTATCTCTCCGTCGGATACTTGAGGCCACCCCATTACAAAAGATAGACTTTATTTTCTCAAATTTATTATTTTATACCAAGGGCCAACATTTGACCAATGACATTATCTCTCCGTCAGATACTTGAGGCCACCTCATAACAAAAGACAGATTTTTATTTCTCAAAGTTTACTTATTTACATAAAAAATAATGCTTGGCCGATGAAGAAATTCTCCATCAATTTTCGAGGCCTTCACAAATAAAAGATGGATATTACGTATATAAATATGTAGTAAAAAATTAAATATTTCGGGCAATGACGAAACTTTTATAACACCACAATAACACAAAAAGTTTTATGATTCGTATCTTGGCAAGACGATTTAGAACGACCGATTAGTTGAGCAACCACTTCGTAGCCATGACGAGTCTAAAACGTAATCTGAGCCCACGTTATAACAAAATTTTATTTTTATATGTACATCTATATGTACATGTGTGGACATTATTTCACTTACTTTAATAATTATTTGTTCATTTTAATACTTTATCAAACACTTATACATAATTCTCGAGATTTGTGTTTGTAGTTTATTTTAATTTGTATAATTGTATATAAAGATAAAAAATAGTGAAAACTTTACTTTTTGGGTGCCGGGGGGAGATATTCTTTATTTACATAATTTCATCACTTTTAGGCAAAATTTAGGCCGTTAATATTTACATAAAAGAATCAAGTTAATCAAGTAATTCACATATTGTGTAATCTTTTCTTCTCAAATAAATTTTACTTTTTCATAATTTAAATCAAATAAAAATATTACTTGTAAATATCTTTTCTTTTCATGACACATTAAAATACATTTCTTTTCGTACGGCATAAAATTCTTTTCTTTTTCACACGTAATTTATACATTTTATACATATCTTTTACATGTTTTTATTTATATAGTTAATATACATATACTTTTACATGGTTTTAAACATTTATATTTTTTTTAAAGAATTATTTTATATTTAATACACATACACTTTTATATTATTTTAAATATTTATATCTCCTCCCTCATTGATAAGTTTAGTCTAGTCGGGTACCACATTTGTGGATCCTGAAGGGTGCCTAACCCCTTCCCTTCGAGATTATTTGAACCCTTACCTAGAGTCTCAATAGATTTTTGCAGACTAAAATATTAATCATACGTATTAACAAATAAATAGGTTTCATTATTTTCCTTTAAAAATTAGGTGGCGACTCTATACAAAATTTCAATTCTTTAGAGTCCAATAAGCCATGTTTTGTTTGACCTTGGCAAAAACAGGGCATGACACTTTTAATTCAAGAAATAATTACCTCAAAGGATGCATCTTCATCTTCCATGTTTGAGTCACCAATGGCCATTAGAATAGTTTTATCAACATCCTCATCATCTGACCTTTCTGAATCTGACCCCAAAGTAGCTACCACAACATATTCTTCCTATTCCCTTTTTTAGCCTTTCCTTTATTTTTTTTTATCTCTCTCCTCTTTTCACTCAATTTTCTAGAGAAGAAAATCCCTAATCTGATTATCAATTTACCACATTTGCAGCATCCAACTCGATTGCTATCATTGGACTTCTTCTTGCTACTTATTCCTTTCTTGTCAAGCCCTTTTCTCTTAAAAATATTCTTAAAGTACTTTAATATGAATGCCACTAGTTCCTCATCTAGTTTAGATTCATCACTATTAGGTGCCTTCATGCCAGTGATTTTTTCTTAGCCCTGCCATCTTTCTTAGCCTTTATTCCAGTGATTTCGATGGAAATTAAAAGCTTCGTTCAGGATTAAATTGGTCTTTTCCCTTGATTTTAACACGTCCAGGTATGGGATCTAATCCCTAAAAATATTTTAAAGATTATTCTTAATCAATTTCCCCCCAAATTAAAGGTATTCTCTCTCAAAATACAAAACCCTAACTTCAAGAAACCAAGAGCAATCTCAAAGGATTCACCAAGAACTTTAAGAAACTCACAAATTAAGGTTTGTTAGATGTTCATCCATGGACCCTTATCATCCATGGAGCCCAAGAACCTCTTTTCAAAATACAAAGAGTGTGTATTTATTAATTTCCATGATTGAGTTGAATTAAATTCATGTTCATATTATTGTTGGGTTTTAATCTATGATTTAAATTACAAGTTCCAAGAATTTATCCTAGTATGTGTTGATTTACATAATATTCATGATAAACCCTTCAATTTACAAATTGATTGATATAGCCACGATAACTATGTATGTTGATTGTTGTATAACCTAAGCATATTCCCCATGTGTTGGATAAAATGTCTAGTGGATGAATTAGTGCCATTATAACATCATAGCACATATTCCCCATTCATGAATAAGTAGATGCCTTACAGGTGTTTGATAAAATGTATCTATGGATGAATTATGAACAAGTGAACAATGTTATGTCATTCAAGATTATGCTATGCTTTACTTTTCATGCTATTAAGTCCTGAGGGTATTTTATACTCGACAATTTAGCTATTTACCTAGAGCCAGTATGAGTTACAGAATAGTCTCAGTCATGTCACAATCAGTACTACTCTTAGTCAGTTACAAAACACAGTAGAACTCAGTCAGTTACAGAACTCAGGAAAACTCAGTAATCTCAATATAATCCAGTTCAGTTCAGTATAATCAGTTCAGTATCTTTCAGTTGGGAGTAGGATTCAACACCGAGTGAGCCCAAGGATGGGGACTCACCTGCCAGTAGAGGGTGTGATACGTAGAAGTAATTATTGCATTCCAGAACTACGTAGATAGTGTAGGTTGAGACATCAAACCTGCTACTTGAGGGTTGATAAAGTGTTTTAACCTATCAGTTGAGGGTTCCATCGTTCTCATTAGAGTACCTGCCAGATGAGGGTATCTTTTAGCTTGTCTTTACCTATGGCACGGTACTGACACCCTTCAAATTAGGGTTATAGATTGGACCTAACTCAGTTATCTTATCTTATTTGAGGCATGTTGGTTAGATAATTACCTCTCACAGTTTCAGTCTCAGTCTTCAGAATAGAACTCAGTTCAGTTCTACAGAATTAGGACTGTCAGATACAGTCAATCAGTACCAGTAACTCAGTCATCAGTAATCTCAGATTTATCAATTACTCAGTATAAAAAAAATTCAGTACTCAGCTTTATATAATCTCAGTTACAGTATATATATGTATGCACAGTAGTGCATACCCAGTATTTACAGCAGTTTTAGTTATTTATGTACTCTCATGTTTCAGTTACTCTATACCATTCAGTCAGTTATTATTCATACATATAAACCCTTGCGTTCATCCTTACCTCATCTAGCATACCAGTACATTCTATGTATTGACGAATACTCTTTCTTTACGCTATGATATTTTATATCAAAGGTTCGGACGCTCAGGTTCCCAACCGCGCATAGACAGATTCAGATTCAGCCAACAGTAGACTTAGCAGTGAGTGCTCATCATTTGAGGATATTCTTTTATTTCATTATTTTAGTAGACTCAGTATTTCAGTAGATGGAGTTAGTTGGGAAATTGTCCCTTCAAGTCCACTTTTTGACAGTTTCAAATTAGAGGCTTTTTAGACTAGTTTTCAGATAGTAATCAGTTTTACAGATTGTTATTCCAGTTGATACACTTTATCAGTATTTATAGATTTTGAACCTTCTGGTATTTTAGCCTACTTTTCTATATTTATTATAGTATCATATTTCAGTGCTAATAGCAGCTATCATTCATGGGTTAGCTTATGGTCCTTGAGGGTCGTAAGCACTGTGTAGTGTCTGGGGTACAGACTCGAGGCGTTATAGTAGTACCCTTATGAGCATTCACCAAAGCATTCCAAATTTGTTTAGTAGTGGTGAAATTTGACACCCTATTATACTCAGTAGGACCAAGTCCACAAACAAGAATACTTTTGGCCTTTGTATTTTTCCTTAAGGCAACAAGACCCCCAGGAGTGAATTCACTTCTAACCTTCTTTACCTGCTCTCCATTGACTGTTTCCATAGGAATTATTGGTCCATCAATAATACTATCCCATAATTCATAATCTTCCCCTAACCTTTCACCAAATGAAAAGAGAAATCTCAAAGAGTAGTAGTCGAGTGGTTGACTGATCTTCACTATGTCTAATAAGTGGTGTGGAGTTCAGCATAATCTTATCTTAGGTGTTAACCTTTTTGTAGATTATCTAACTCTGATACTAGTTGATAGAGTAAGCGACCTACTAATACTACTTATGTTCACTTATAAGTAACCTACGAGTGAAACAGGTTGCCTAATCTGTTTCAAATATGTAGTGAACAATATAATTAAATAAGATAATATTTTCACATGAAAAACACACAGCTCAAAAGGTGTGAAAAATACGACCTGTACCTTTCTAGGATTTCACCCCTAACTTCACTAAACAACTTTGAGCCTCAGCAAATAACAAATTACAAGACTTATGTGATCTAGAAATTATAAACTCTAAAATCAAACACACTTCAAAAATCTCCCAAGATATGTAATCCTAAGTTTTCAAGTTCCCCAACTTGAAGACAATAATCCTAATTTAATGAGTAGGACATTGAACCTAGAATTACATTAAAATTATAACTCAAGAACCAATCCTAATACATAGAAACTAAGACTTCTTAACCTTCTAAATATTAGAACCATATACTGCTACATGTTCCTTTAGTCTTCTAGTTGCGAACTTCCAAGTCAATTTGTCAATTATCTTTTTATTTTATTAGTGTGTGAGTGACTATAAATGTCACTCTCTTTATTAAACACAACTCCTCAAGGAGTTCTTCATCAGATAAGACTTCTTGCTTTCTCAAAACTCTTGTCTCTTTAGAGTTTTATTTCAACTAAAATTCCCTGTTCAACTTAACTTCTCCCATCTTCATTTGTTGTATTCATACTCAAACTCTTGATCTCCATATATGATAATTAAGTTGAGTTTATCAGTTGTACTTGCTTATCCATTTTAGAATTTAAGTACTCTTGTCATCTCATATCAGTGATCTCTTTGTGGACTATCCTCCATTTGCCTGGACATCAATAAACCACTTCAACTAACACGTTTCAGCTACTTTGTCAATCACTAAGACTTCATGAACTCTAAAAAAATCTAATGCCAATCAACACATTGAAATTTAAACAACAGGATCTCTTGAGATATGTTAAAAAATTCTCTGGTTTGTGTCTTGCCATATATCATACATATAACTAGCCAAAGATATATTGTATATAGTTGCATAAACATTCTTTCCATTGCAATGTAGCACTACGCACGGTAATTCTTCTATTCAACCTACTAGGGTCCTATGATATCCTTTCCACTAAAGAAATTTCTGCCAAACAGTTGCATAATATCTGCATTGGAAGAATATATGTTCTACGATTTTCTCTTCGTTAGTGCACAAACGATAAGATCGTTCAAGTGAGATTTCTCATTTATCTAGTCGATCTCTAGTTTGTAGTATCCTATGATCTGCAATCCTTGTGATAAATATCCTTTTGGCAGGAAAGATTATTACAGACCATTCTTCTCCGGTCCACTTTGAGAAAAATGCCTCTTAACTTGTGATGGAATTTGCTGATTATAAATATATCCTCATCAAAGAACTCTTTAATAGCAGGACCTCCTTTTTCAATATATATTCCTACCTTGAGGATCTTTTTCAATACAAGATTTATACGAACACATTACATTTTGGATTGTCTATTTCTCACGTAATACTCATGCACCTATAGCACCCGTGATCTATCTTTATTGGTACACAAGTTTTAAAACTACTAAAAAATAATGGCTTTGTTCAACGTCTCAATATTCAAAAAATTAACCTCAATAATTTTAGGGAGACACAAAGTTTCTTATTGGATCATTGCCTTATTAGATTCTTTGTGACTTCCTGCCAATAAATCTTTTTTGTAGTTAATGATTATCAAACTGATTATTTTGACAGTATGTAAACCTTTTCCTAGAATATCTAAATAAAAAATAAGGCACTCATAATCAATTGCTCCATCCTAGCATAGGAAAGATATTTATTAGTTTAGCTTGTGATTCTCTCAATCTTTCTCTGCTAGTGGCTGACATTGAATCATAGAGTTCCTCTTGGAGATTAGTGGTACTCCAAGGTACATAAATGAAATTTTACCTCTTGTGAAGCCAAGGATACCTATGATATGTTATTATTGGGCATGATTGACATCCTCAAAGTACATAAAGCTTTTAATAATATTGACAACAAGTCAGGATTCTTTTGATAGCTCCTGAAAACAACTGATTAATTGATGAACAGCTTCAAATTTCTCTTTTTTAAACAAAAATAAATTGACAACAAATCCAAAATGAACAATCGTATTTCTGGCACACTTGAGGTGCAACTTGAATTCAATGCTTTTGGTTGTCTTCTTCAAAGTCCTATTGAAGTACTTCATAACTAGTACAAATAGGTTAAGAGACATTAGTACTTTTGGCCTTAATCCTTGTTGGCTTTAAAAGGTGGACATGATTTACAATTGATTAATAAAAAATTATGAAACCGTTTTCATGCATATCATAATCCAATGAATGAATTTACTTGACAAATGGAGTTCCATTAGTATCTGCTCAATGAACTTTCATTCAATATTGTCATAGGCTTTCTATATATTTACCTTATGCGTATACCTAAGTGAGAGATGTTTTTTACCGTATCTTTTGACCAATTCATGCTAGGTATAATATTGCTATGATAATCCTTCTTGAAAAACTATTGTTAGGCTAGAATTCATTAGATCTATTAGTATTCCTTGCATTCTCATTTGTTAGGATCTTAGAAATAATTTTGTTTGTCATACTACAACAATACTACAACAAGTGATTGACCTAAATTCTTTTATAGTTCTCAAATTCATTGTCTTTGAAATTAGTGTCAGTAAAGTACAATTAACTAACTCATTCATGTACCTAGTTGCAAAGAACTTAGACACTACTTGAATAATATCTTCACCAATCACCTTACAACCTTTCTAAAAAATCGTGAATTAAATCCATCATATTTCGTAAATTTTCGCTTATCTTTTTTTCTTAATACAACCTTGATCTCCTCAGTGGTAATCTTATTGATCAATTTAAATTGTTGTGATCCGATCATGATCAACTTCATTTCCTTAGTCATTATATATTTTTTGGTAACTGGCAAACTAGGTGTTGCAATGGTTAGTAGTCCGTCATAGAGACCTACCTCTTTAGTTTTAACATTCTTTTAATATGACTAATCTCTCCTATGATAAGTCTGCTAATATGATTATGGTCCGTCCACTCTTCATATTAGCAAAGAAGTATGATGAGATTGAATTTCCTAAATGTAGGCATTGAACTCTAGACTTCTGCTTCATACACTTTCCTCAATTTTTCTTTTTTCAAGCTAAGAGTGTTATCATCATCGATAGAACTGTGACAGGAGAATGAGAAAATAATATTGCAGTCGAGATTGAAAACTTTATGGTCATTTGGGTCGGATATATCAAATTGATTAGGAAACAAATAATAGTTTTGATGGGAAAGATGATGAGGTTTTGCCTATTTTTGCAACTTTGTTGAAGTATATTGCGATCTCTAAGAAGAGTCTGGATTTTGAGATTATCTCTGGTCGACTTACCATGGTATGTAATTAACTTCCCCTATTTTGTGGAACTTTATTATAATTCAAACTGATCAAGTTTCCAATTTCAACTGAACGTTAAATGTTACCCTTCCGTCATGTTTATTTGTTCCAGTTTCATCTGACTGAACTTACTTTGTCCGTCTTATTTTTTATTTTACTGTACGCTTTCTCCGTCCATATTTATTTACATATATTTGACTTGAGTATTTAAAAAATAATAAATAAAATTTTACTATGTTACCTTTAAATATTACTTCATAAATCATATAGAAAGTGAATACACTTCAAATTGGTTAACCTGTTTTAAATGTGAAAAATTGAAACTAAAGAGTTGATAATTTTTTTTTTTTTTAAATGGATTAAAAAGAAAAATATGCTAAACAAATTAAAACGAAAGGAGTACATTTTGATTAAAAAAAAGAAACGAAAGGGGTACTACTTAATAATTAGAGTAAAATAGATATAATGCTAAGTTATCTCTTGATTTTCGAATTGAACATCTATTTTTAGTGTAATGGTTATATAAAAAAGTTTCTCTTGAAGTTCTGTTTTCCTATCAACAAATTAATTTAACGAAGAGTTCACATTTTGTACAGTAACAGTATAAAAGAATTTTTATACTATCAAATTAAAAGATTACAAATGCAATTTAATGGTAATTATGATGTGCAATAATATTGCAGTCCTCAGAACCCACTTTGTAAAAATATAATGAGTATGTTGTTGTAATAACTGTTAAATTGTGTTAGTAATTTTATTTTTGAAAAAACCTCTTTATACTTTAACACAGATAACTTAAACTCTAAAATTATTTATACACAAAATAAAAACTAGAGAATTTTCTTAGTTAAATAAATATTTGTCTATGCGGTCCAGATTGTGTTTGCAGCAACAGTGTCCGTGGAAGTTGTGACTGGAAATTCTGTATTCAGAAAGATTAATTTTCAAAAAATAGTTGAAGCTGCTGGAGTTTGTATTAGTGTCGTAGCTTGTGCTGCCTTTTTTGCTTCGTCTTCTAGTTCTCGCACACGCATTGGCCGAATTTTCACCCTTGGCTTCAACACCTTTATCGATTCCTTTATCAATCAAATCGTGGATGGACTATTCTCCGACAATGAGCTTCGCGATTAGACTGATGATATATAAGATCAAACATTGAAATATAAGTATAAATAATTCAAAAAAAAGAAAGTGTTATAATTGAGTAACGTATTTTATCAAATGTTTAAAGTACAATATATATGATTAGGACCTTGGTTAGTTAGTTGATGTTGGGTGTATTTACACCCTTAAGAACCATAATTTACCCATATTTTAGCTAAGTTTTGAGGACAAAATATATAATTCCTGCACTTTTAGTCCATTTTCCTTTAAGTGAGATGACCTACGTGATTAGCATGTTTTTCAGGTATTAATGATGAAGATTTCAGCAATTTATGGACTTATGAGCAGCAAAGGAAAACTTCACATTAGAGGGAAGTCAACTTTTGGACTGAAAGTGATGCATGAGAACTTTTTCCCGGGCAAACCCATTATTTTTAAATACTTAACGAGGCAGTAGCAACTTAGTGGACAAGGATACTATAAAAACCCTATTGCTGAATTTTTCAGCATTATTCTATAGTTTTTATTCATTAGTCAGTTTACAGATTCTGTAAGTTAACAACAGAGAAACACGGCTCTCTTGAGAAAACGGCTAAGAGGAAAAAAACGTCGTCTCCTATTGATGCCAAAAAGCATCTCCATTGCCAAGCTTATTCTAGTTTTGGTATGATGATTATGTCTATGGTGATTTTCGTTGTAATCATGAGTAGCTAAACTTCTCTGTTAGGGTTATGGAAGCCTTGTGAGACACTATTTATTACTATGAGTTTGTGAATTCTTGATGTGTATGCTACTTATATCGTTACTCTCTTCGTTTTAATTTAATTCTCATGGTTGCAAACATAGAGAACATGCCATTATAGCATTAACTTGTTCGAGAGAAAAGTTACATGTTTGGAAAAGAGAGTGTGACAAGGAAATAGGGCTACCAACCCCTATTTACAAGTTAATGCCTTAACCGGATTAATTTCTTGGAGAGTTCGTACCATTAGTTATACACTTTAGGCTCGAGAGAGTTAAAGTGAAATAGTCCTTGATGGTTGAGAAACACTAGGCTTTACCATTAGAATACGAATCTCTATAAGTGCATGCATGTCTAAATTCCGCATTACTCATAGTTAATAGATACGTAGAACTCATAAGGTGGACATAACCCTAACTTATAAATCTCTGTGATTAAATCTTACTAAACAAAGCATTCCATCGTTACTTTAATAAGAGTAGTTCACTCCATAATCAAATCCCCCTTTTTTCCGTGGAATTTTCGACCAACAGTCTACTAATAATTGCAACACTTAGTGACCAAGTATTCCCTGTGGGATTCGATACCCAACCCAGTTGGGTTCTATATTTGACAGCGACCGCTTACACTTTCTAACGAGAGCTGTAGTTTGGGTGTTATCATTATTATACATCTTATAAATAGATATCATATTGTTAAATATATTAAAACGAAGCTATAGTACAATAATATAAAATTATCAAAAAAAGGGAGGCCACAAGTGAAAATAGATATATGAAGTTATCTTTCTTTTTGTATCATTAAGTACTATCTCTTTATCTATCTTTAGCAGAGAATGTGTTGTTCTCTTGGGACATAATGTCATAAATTTGTTTAACTCTTTTTTTCCGTAGTTTCTTTCAAAAAAGAATGGTTATTTCTTAATTTGATAGCTCTTTCATTGAAATATCTCACATGACATGTTATAAGACTGTAAGATTGAAAAATATTTTGGTCCATGATACATATCTTTAAATGAAGATCATAAGATTCAAAAGTTTTCTTTATTGAAAGCTAATACCAGTCGATTCTTCGAGGGTTAAATAACACAATTTCCCGGAGATATGTTAAAAAATTGTCTGATTTTTATCTTTCCATATACCATGTTGGGTTCTATAAAGTTTTGATTATTGACAAATTCAATAAAACATGTTGGTCAAGCTGGTTCACAGATGCACAAGTGCGAAAAGGTAATCTCATAGCAAGATCACTGAGAAAAGAGGACAGGGAAACTCAATTGGAGGAATAAATAAGTAGCTATATCTATTAATCTCAACACAACAATCATGTGCTAAATTGAGGAGTTGGAGTTTGACTACAACTTAAAGTTGAATGAGTTTGAATTAAAGAAGGAGTCCCACTTGAAGTAGAACTCTAGGAAATGCGATTTATGATGAAAGAAGGAGTTTGATTTAAAAAAGAACTCTTTGGAGATTTGTACTTAAATTGATAGTGTTATTCACATTCACTCACGCACTTAAGAGGTAAAAAAGCAATTAAAAAATTGACTTGACAATGTGCTGCTTGGAGACTGAAGGAACATGTTGCTAAACCTGCCCCTAGTACTAAGAAAGATAAGCGGTCTTAGTCTTCATGTATTAGGAGTTGGTTACTGAGTTGTAACATTGATGTAATCCTATTATCGTGAATTATAAATTGAGTTAGGTTATTATCTTCAAGTTAGGAAACTCATAGACTTAGGATCACACATTTTGGAAGGTTTGTGAATTGAACTTATTTAGGAGTTAGAGTCACCACAAGTCCTGATAACCAGATTGACATCTTTGGCCAATGAGTGGTTTTAGTAAAGTTTGGGGTTAAATACTATAGAAGAACAAGTCTTGGGATTTCACACCTTTTTGATCTAGGTGTTTTCCACATGAAAATACTTGATCCTTTACTTACAATTTTACTACTTTATTGAAACACCTTAGATAACCTGTTTTACACTTAGGCAACTCTTAAGTAATTATAAGTAAAACTATAGGTCGTCTAGACTATCAATTGGTGTCAGAGTTAGGTTATCTTGTAAGGTTTAACACCTACGATAAGATTATGATGAACTCTTCACAACCTATTGGACTCAAAGAAGGTCAATAAACACTTGAACACATCTCTTCGATGGATCTCATTATATTCGGTGGAAGGCTAGGATAAAAATGTATCTTCAAGGTAAAGATTATGAACTATGGGACAGAATCATTGATGGACCAACAATTCCCATGAAGATAATTTATAGAGAATAAGTGAAAAAGGTAAGAAACAAATTTACCCCTAAAGACCTCGTTGCACTCAAATAGAATGCAAAGGCAAAAATCATTCCTATTTATGGTGTAGGTCCAGCTGAGTACAATAGAGTATCAAACTGTACCATTATTAAACAAATTGGGATGCCTTGGTGAATTCTCAAGAATGCAAAAGTCAGGTAAGAAAATTTTGAATTTCTTTACTCTTCACTGAATATGAGGCCTTCAAAATGAAGGAAAATAAGTCACTACAAGAACTGATAACTAGATTGACATCTTTGGTTAATGAGTTGTCCTCCCTAGAAAGGGTTCTATATTTTGAGGGATAGGTAGAAAAGGTTTTGAGAGTTCTACCAAAACTCAAATAGGTTGTTAAAGTCACAGCTATAAGGAAATACAAGGATCTCACTAGAATGTCCCTTGATAAGTTAGTTGGAAATATAAGAACCTATGAGTTAACATTGAAGATCTCAAAAGAGAGGAGGTGGTTAAATAAAAATCAGTGGCTTTAAGGGCATTTGACAGTGATGAATTTGAAATGGATAAAGAATAAGTAGCTTTTATTATGAAAAACTTCAAGAAGTTCTTCAAGAAAAAAGGATCTGACAAGAAATGAACAATAGCAGGAAATGGTCCAGTGATAAAAATTAGGCTAGATTACACAAATATGAAAAAACTAATCATATGATTAAATGATTTTCCTCTATGCGAGGTTGAATGAAAAAATGGAAGAGCTAAAAGGAACTGAAGGAGAAAACAAAGCAAAAGGAAAATAAAGGATATACCATGGTAGCTGCTTGGGGTCAAGACTCAAAAGAATTAGATGATGATGTAGATGAAATTTCTCTCATGGCTATTTGAGATTCAAATAGTAAAGATGAAGAAGCAACATCTGAGGTAAGTATTCTCAAGCTACAAGAAAACTTGCATATTTTTTTCTGAAAGAAAACTTGTTTCATTAATGAGTGTATTGATTGATGACTTTCAAGAACTAACATTTGATAGGAATACATTGTTTAGTGCTCTTGCAAGTTTAAAGTTTGATTACATTGACCTGGAAAATTACAAGATTTCCATTGAAAAAAATTATACCCTAAAAGGATAGTTTGATTCATCAAATCTAAATCGCAAGTCAAAAATTCTAAAATTATCTCTCTCTATAAAAGTAAAAAAATGTTAGGAGTGAAGATCAGAAAAAACTTGAGTCAGACCTTAACAAATGCAAAAATGGTTGTCTTTTTTAAAATGAGAAGGTAAGGATACTTACTCTAGAAGTGTCTAGGCTAAAAATGAATCTTAAAAAAGCAAATAGATGGACTAACTCATCTAGTCTTGTGAATAAACTGAGTGAAAGAATTCATAATGGAAAGGCTAGCCTAGGATTTCATAAGGAAACTAGTGTTACAAGGGATTTGTTCTACATATGTGGAAATCTTGGACATACCACTACTAAATGTCTAGTGGCAACAAATAATAGGACTAGATGTACTAATCTTGAAAAAAGGAAATGGTTTCAAGATAGCTCAAGCTAACAAAAATAATTCCAAAACTGGTCAAAGAAACTAGTCCATAAACTTGTTGCTTAGGTGGGTTAGAAGGAACGTGATTCACCCTTTCAATCATAAGAAAGGACCCAAGCTTGTCTGGGTCCTAAAACTAACCTCTAAACTGTTATGCATGTAAAAATGGAAAGAGATAAGTGACATTGGTACTTGGATAATGTTTTATCAAGGAATATGACTAGAGATAAAAAAATTCCTTTCACTTACCTCATTTGAAAGGGGGAATGTGTCATTTAGAGATGGCAAAAAGGATATTATCAGTAGAGTTGGAAAGATTTCTAGATCTGTAACAAGAGAATTGGAAAAATTCTATTATATTGATGGATTAAAGCATAACTTGTTCAATATCTCTCAACTGTGACAAAGGAAACAAGGTAACTTTTACTTCTATGCAAGGTCAAGAAGCTGGATATAAAAGAGATTGTTCTGAGTGCCAAATGACATAGAAATGTGTATAAGGTTGACATCATTAGGATACCTGGTATAAATTTGACATGTCTTAGTGCAATTGATTGTGCCCCTTACTATGGCACAAAAGACTTGAATATGCCAATTTGAAATAACTGAACAAACTTGCCTCAAAGGACATGGCTGTAGGCTTGCCTAAAAGTATATTCAAATAAGAAGAAGTTTATAGAGCATGTGTAAGGGGAAAGCGACTGAGATCATGATTTAAGACAAAGAACCATGTCAGCATAGCCAAGTTCCCTATCCTAGTGTGTACGAATCTTTGTGGATCAATGAGGGTACAAATCAAAAAAGGCAAGAGGTATGTTTATGTGATTATTAATGATTATTGTAGGTTTAAATGGACACTGTTTTTAGCTTCCAAGGAAGTTGACTTTTGATGTCCTTTCTATTTTTGTCAAGAAAACAAAAAAGATACTAAGTAACCCCCTAATTTCCATCATATCTGACCATGGAACTGAATTTTAAAATGAAAAATTCTTAGAATTCTATTCAATAATTGGAATAGATCATATTTTCTCTTCTCCTATAAAATCACAAGAGAATGGAGTAGTGGAAAGGAAAAATAGAGCCTTGAATGATATGGTTAGAACAATGATGCTTACATAAAATATTGTAAAAAATCTTCGGGCAGAATCCATGAGCTTTGCTTGTTACATTATGAATAGATGCATGACTAGGCCTCTCCTAGAGAAGACACCCTATAAGTTACTCAAAGGTAGAAAACCCAGTATTTCTCATTTTAGGACCTTTGATTGCAAGTGTTTCATTCATAATAATGGAAAAGAGAATCTAGAAAAAATAATTCAAGGCGTGATGAGGGAATCTTTCTAGTATATTCTCAACATAGTACAGGGTTTTGAACAAAAGAACAAATTATGTTGAAGAAAGTATGTATGTTGTTTTTTATGAATCTTGTACTATGTCTGGAACTAACATTTAACATAAAAGTGAAATAGAAGGACAATCACAGGAACAAGTTGTACCACTTGGTCTAACTGATGAATAAACTAGAAGCAAACAACAAGGGGAACTATAAATCAAGAAATTGATCCACCCACAACACCAACTCATGCTACTGATAATGTTCCTAGGAGCTCACAAGGAGTAGTGCCTAAAAGTTATGTATCGAGAATCTCATCCCATTGAAAATGTTCTGACTGATCTCACTTTTGAGATCACTACATAAGTTATGTGATTTCAAGGTCTTTTTATTATTGGTTGAATCAAAAAAGGTGAAGGAAGAACTTCGTGATAAATATTGTATAATTTATATACAAGAAGAACTCCACCAGTTTGAAAGAATCAAGGTATTACACTTGGTTCCACTGCTACATGACAAAATTGTTATTGGAACTAAGTGGGTGTACATAAACAAAGTTAATGAGGACAAAATAATTAAATGAAACCAGGAAAGATTGGTGGTCAAAGGATAAAACTAAGAAGAAGGCATAGATTATGATGAGATATTTGCACCTATGGTAAGACTAGAAGTTATTAGGATACTTTAGACTTTGTTGCATTTAAAGAATTCACTCTGTCAAATGGATGTGAAAATGCATCTTGAATGGAAATCATAAGGAGGAAGTGTATGTGAAGTAACCACCTGGGTTTGATAGGACTATTTTTTATGATAATGTCTTCAAGTTAGACAAGGCTTTGTATGGGTTGAAACATGACCCAAGGGCTTGGTATGAAAAGTTGTCAAAATTTCTCCTAGAACATGAGCATATAAGAGGTAAAAATAACAATACTCTATTTTTGAAAAATAATGGCAAGGATTTGTTGAATGTATAAGTAAATGTAGATGATATTATCTTTGGTTCTACTGACATAAACATGACTCATGAATTTGTTAAGATAATGAGTAGTGAATTTAAGATGACCATTATATAAGAACTAAACTTCTTTCTAGGATTGCAAATCAAGAAAAATCATACTGCAACATTGATTCATCAACAAAAGTATGTGAAGGAGTTACTTAAGAGATACTCCATGAAGGAGGCTAAGGAGATAAGTACCCCCCTCCTATTGCCACATCCACAAAATTGGACCTATATGAAATATGTTCATACGTGAAATAGAAATTGTGTAGAGGAATGATTAGCTCTCTCTTATATCTCATTGCAAATAGATCTAACATTTTTTTAGTGTTGAACTGTGTGAAAGGTTTCAAGAAAATCCCATGGAGTCCCATCTCAAGTCTTTCATGAGGATTTTAAGACACCTAAAGGGAACTACTAACTTAGGTCAGTAGTATCCTATAAAGAGTAATTTCAAGTTGGTTGGCTATAAAGATGTTGACTTTAGAAGTGATCTTATAGACAAAATGAGTACCATAGGTATAAAACACTTCCTTGGATTATGTTTGACATCCTATTCCTTCAAGAAACAAAACTTTATAGCCTTGTCCAGTGTTGAGGACGAGTATGTTGCTGATGGATCATGGTCATAATTATTATGGATTAAGCAACAATTGGAAGATTTTGTTATGAATGTTGGTTGTGTTCCAATCTTTGTGACAATACTGGTGCCATAAATATTGCAAAAATCCTATGCAACATAAAAGAACTAAACATATTGACACAAGGCAACGTTTTCTTTGAGACAATGTTTAAAAGGGTCATATTTTAATTATGTTCTGTTCTACAGGAACTTATTATCAAAATTTGTACCAAGATATTGAGTAGGGAGCAATTTGAAAAGAATAGGTTAGACTTGGGGATGATTAAGATTGTGTAAAATCCCTCCCAATTGACTAGAATAAACTAACTCTAGGTAAGACTTTTGGCTAAGGTGTTGTTCAATTCAGTCTTGCACATTTAGTTGTGCGTCTTGATTCTAGAATTTTGACTGATTTGATTAAATTATGTATTAACTTGTCTAGAAATATAGGAACATACAAGTAATTCTATCCATGAATTAATTCTTTAGGTATGATTCTACTCTAACTTATCTCTAAAATTGTATGGGTTGAAATATTTGATCACACCTTGTTCAAAGTATTAATTCTCCTATACTTTTTAAATATAAACACAAAAACACCAAGAGTCCCTTATTTTTTTTGAAAAATCTGACACAACTTTCATATCACAGTTTCAATCACCTTTCCCATTCATTTGTTTTCTAACTATGTCACTCCTAATCTCTCATGTTTCATCTTTCTAATCCCTTCTATAAAATCAAAAATTGACAAAGCTTTTTCGTCATAAATCTCTCTCTATTAGTCTTCTTCTCAGCTGCAACTTATTTTTTTATGTTGTCTCTCCCACCAAACAAAAATAACCTCTTCATCATTTTCTAAAATCACCAACTCACCAAAAACTACTGACACTAAATCCTCCCAAATAGTGGTCCACGCGAGTGAAAATATTGAACCCAAAATCCTGCCTCACATTCCATTCATGTTGTTTGATTTCTCAACATGGAATAACTTTAAAAACTAGTTCTTTACATTCTTAGTTAGTCTTTGCTTTCCCTCAGTTCCATTTTGAAATTCATAATGTTTCTACTGTTCACATTGTGGACACTGACGACATCCCTATAAAAAATCTAATAGTGTGCGAAATCTATATTTATTACATCCTTGGGACCTGAAGTCATTGCCCAAGAACATCTAAAAGAAAGCAAGTTTTAAAGTTAAATAGTTATCCAGAACAAGAATAAATAAGGAATGTCTTAGTCCTAAAAAAAGGGATATGAACAAAGATAATGAAATCCAAAGGCTGCTCGGTCATGGTACTCACCCTTGAAACTGAGTCTAAAACTGCTAGCTAAAGTTGTAGTCTTGTCTCAAATGCTAAAACATGCTCTGCAATTAACAAAAGAAGAGCACAAGTAGAATCACTACATCAACAAGTACTGGCAGGCATTATTGGTCGACTTAACTCTACACCATACAAGTGAATCAAATAGATAAAAAGTGATCATCACAAAACTTTTAATTAAAGACAATTACACACCAGCGATATTTCACTTTAGAGGAAATACAAAATCATACTCAAGTATGTTTACACTTAATCAAATTTAGCAACAAATTGCATCACAACATATGATTATAACCGACATTCAATCCACATGAATGAATATATGAATGCAAGATATGCGAATCATATCCTTTTTTTATTCTCATCAACATCATCATCATATCCACACCATCACAATCACCATCAACTTTATGAACATAATGAGTTGTATATCATCATCATAATCTTCAACTCAACAACATTAATATGTATGAAAATGCAATATAGTCAATAATCACAAGTAGCGCTTAAAAGACCTCACAACATTAAATTCACATATAAGAACAAATTCAACCAAGTCTAATTTCTACAATAAACCATTACTTACATTGATTCCTTACTCAACAACACTTTTAGGCCACAGGCTTGCCTCTCTTTTCCCTTTCAAGTTGCTCTTGGTCTATAAGAATAAGACTATATACACATTTTAATAAATTAATCTCTCTTTAACCATTAGAGATTAATACTTACCATTTTAGTCACATCATTACCTTAAATCATCACCATAGGGTTTTCCCCTTCTCAAACCTTATGAACCCTACATTATTTAGCATGAACAACTAAGATTCTACTCCAAT
Source organism: Capsicum baccatum var. pendulum (assembly GCA_030864225.1). NCBI lineage: Eukaryota > Viridiplantae > Streptophyta > Magnoliopsida > Solanales > Solanaceae > Capsicum > Capsicum baccatum. The sequence continues at coordinate 157,493,692 of CM061561.1, read as the reverse complement.
TAGTGTTTTATAACACTCAAGGATCATTATCTATAATGCCCCGAGTCTATACACTGGGCGTCACATGATGCTTACAATCTCGAAGGACCACAAGCTAACCCTTGATTGGTACCTGCTGTGAGCACTGAATAATAATACTAAAACAATGTGGAAGTTAGGCTGAAATTACCATAAGGATCATAACTGAAATCAAATATTGATAAATAAAATACTAAAAATTGAACATCTATTTGAAATAGTCTAGTCCGAAAGCCTCTATCTGACTAAATATGGAGTTGATGGAAAAAGTCCCCAAATAACTCCGATTGCTGAATATACTAAACTATTGAAAAGCTAAAATAATAATTCTATCCTCGAACTATGAGGACCCACCACTATATTTGCTGCTGATAGTCTGAGCTGCTAAGTATGGTCAGGAGCTCGTGCATCTGAATCTATGATGTGAGACATCATACCACAAAGAAAGAGTATGCGTCAGTACTTTGAATGTACTGGTACGCTAACTGAGGTAGGCTGATATGCATGGCTTCATATACATAAACAATAACTGACTCAATATTATGTATGAAACTGGATGCGAGTACATGTATAACTGAAACTGTTGTAAATACTGATGATGCAACACTGCATATACATATATATATATATATACACTATAAGTGAGATTATATTAAATTGAATGCTAGTACTGATAACTGGTTGACTATTTCTGACAGTCATGATTCTGCAGAACTGAACTGAGTTCTATGCTGAACTGGGTTACTGTGTCTGACAATCCTGATTTTTAAAAACTGAACTAAGTTTTGTACTGAGTCTGAAATTGAAATTGTGGGAGGTAATCATCTAAATGACATGCCCCTCTCTGAAATAATTGGGTTCCAACCTACAACCCTAGTTGGAAGGGTGTCAGTACCATGCCATGGGTAAAGACAAGATGAAGAGTCACCCTCATCTGGAAGGTGCCCTAATGAGAACGGTATTACCCTTAACTGGTAGGTAAACACCTTATCAACCCTCAACTGACAAGTTGATGTCTCAAACTACACTGGCTACTTAGTTCTAGAAAGTAAGGACTGCTACTAAGGATCACACCCTTAACTAGAAGGTGAGCCCCCATCCTTAGGTTCACTCGATTCTGAATCCTACTCCAAACTGAATAGACACTGAACTGATCACTAAATTTTACTAGGCTTGACTGAACTGTTACTGATTGTACTATCTAACTGAACTGGACTAAGTTCACTGAGTCCTATATCTGACTGAGTACTACTGTTCGTAATGCTACTGAGACTATTTTGTAGCTACTGAATTTATAGGTAAACAACTTGATTATCGGGTATTGAATACCCCTAGGAATGGATAACATCACTAATAATAAGAAAAAACCATTCTTGAGGACGTATCAGTAGTCAATTGTTCACACTGTAATCACTGAGACATTTTGTCAAATATTTTGGGGAATAATGAACTTATACATGAATGAGAATGCATGCTAACATGTCATAATTACACTTTCCATTTTACATTAGCAATTATCAACCACTTGCAAGGCATAACTTTAACATGGAGATAGTTTAAACATGTAGTGACAACATGAGTTCACTACTAAGATCACTAGAGGATCGAAATGCACAATTAATCAACTTAGGCATTATATCAAACACTTAGGTGGCATAACTTTGTACTATGGGCATGAACAACATGCCAATGTATCATGCCTACAATTATCAATTCCCAATTTAAGGATTCTTAACATGGAAATTACATCCATCAAACACACGTGGCTTTATATTCATGAAATTTGCAATTAAATCTAGGATTGAAACTCATACAACAACCCAAAAATGAATACAAATCAATTTGTGTATGTAAATTATGAAATCATAACCTTGTAGTGTTAAAAGGGTTCTTGAACTCCAAGGGTGGAAGAAAACCCAAGGATGAACACCTAACATTCCTTGATTGTTGATTATCTGAAAGTTTGTGATGATTTCTTGATGATTTATTGAGCCTAAGACTTGGAATTGAATGACCTAGGGTTTTGTTCTTGAGAGAGATTAAGAGAAAGTGAGTGATTTTACCCTTAGGATAGTTTAATCTCGTGTTTTGGGGGTGAATAAAGGTGGGGAAATAACCTAATTATCCCTCTGGATGCAAAAATAAAATGGACATAAATTGCACCTAGTGACGCACAGATCGACGCAATGCATCGATGGGGTCAATACGATGAATGACTCACCACGTCAAGTTCGTGTTGGATCACTAAAATTTACATGCTTGAACTGGGAATAACAATGTCGATGTGATGGATGATGTGATGCATCGATATCGCATTGATCCACTATTTTTGACACCCAAACGTGTCTCAAACGATGTCCGAAAAATTCAAAACTCGTCCGAGCACACCTATCGATATCCCTGATCATAAATCAACCTATGAATCGACATTTTAAGGTCGTAAGGGTCGAAAAAAATTCATGGAAATATCAAGGCCAAAAACAAGACTAAGTGTCAATACATAGCTTAAAATTTTCTAAGTCTAGGGCCTCTTTTCAAGCTATATAAGACTGAACTAGACTAGGACTTTTACAGGGTCTTACAATATCTCCCCCTTGCGAACATTCATCCTCGAATGAGGCTGACTAAGTTGAGAATACTGATAGACTGAGCTTACATAATGGAAAATAATAACTAAAGAATAACTGAGTTCTAAAGACATGGCACATGACTGAGCTATTTCATGAAGGTATGCATGACATGAGAATGCTATGCAACTGAACTGATACCAACTTGTAAGGGAAATCTAAACATGGAACTGGGTAAATCTAAGAAAAACTATTACCTTGAGCTGAGTCTGAGTTTACAGAGAAGTGGTGAGGGTATTTGGTTTGCATATCTGCTTCTGCTTCCTATGTAGCTCCCTCAACGAACTGGTTTCGCTAAAGAAGTTTGACCAAAAAAACTTCTTTGTTCCTCAGTTTGCAAATATGATGATCGAGGATTTTGACTGGGATTTCCTTATAAGAGAGACTTTTCTGAACATCTACACTCTCTATCAGGACTACAACTGTTTGGTCATCTATGCACTTCTTTAGAAAGAAGACATGAATCACTGGATGTACTGAAGCTAAATTTGAAGGCAACTCAAGCTTGTAGGCCACCTTTCCGAAATGACTGAGAATTTGGTAAGGACCAACATATCAGGGACTTAGTTTAACCTTCTTGCCGAACCTCTTCACTCCCATCATGAGAGAGATTTTCAAGTACACATAATAACCGATCTCAAAGTTAAAATCTTTCCTTCTCACATCTGCATACAATTTCTGTTAGCTCTGAGCTATCTTAAGCCTCTTCCTGATCAATTGCACCTTCTCTACAACATCAAATACTAAGTCAGGCATTGCTACTATGGTCTCACCGACCTCAAACTAACTAATTAAAGATCTACATCTCCTCCCATATAGAGCCTGAAACGGAGCCATCTAAATACTGGAGTGAATGTTGTTATTATATGCAAACTCAATCAAAAGTAAGTGGTCATCCCAACTACCCTTAAAGTATACAACCACACTCTTAGCATATCTTTTAAATTCTGAATGGTCCTTTCTTCTTGGCCATCTATTTGGGGGTGGAAGGCTGTACTAAGGTGAACTTAGGTACATAGGCCCTTTTGGATGGCTTTCCAAAAGTAAGAGGTGAGATGCATTCCTCTATCTAAGATGATAGACAATGGGACTCTGTATAATCTGATCAATTCCCTAACATAGAGCTTGGCATAGTCCCTAACTGAATAGGAAGTATGGACTGGCAAGAAATGGGTTGATTTGGTCATCCTATCTACACTGACCCAAATAGAATCATACTGACAATGAGTGCGAGGCAAACCCGTCACAAAGTCCATGTTCACTTCCTCCTATTTCCATGTGGGAATACTGAACTCCTGCATGGAACCACTAGGCTTCTGATGCTCAATCTTAACCTGCTGAAAAGTTGAGAACTTAGCTACAAACTCAGCAATATCTCTCTTCATCCCACTCCACTAATAGATCTCCCATAAATCATGATACATCTTAGTAGCCCCAGGGTGAATAGAGTAATGTGCACCATCCACTTCTGCAAGAATTCTCTATCTCAATTTATCAAGACATGGCACACATAGTCTACCCTAACAACACAATACACCATCTCCACCTTGGGAGAAAACGTCAACTTTTTAATTTTTGACTGACTTCTTTAGCTTAACTAAACCAGTATCTCTGTCCTATTTTTCTTTCACCTCGGAAACCAAAGAAGATTCTAAACTATTATGTACCTATACAGTACCCTCAGTTGAATCAATCTAACGAACACCTAGTCTGGCAATCTAATGAACTTCCTAAACTAACTCCTTCTTACCATCCTCAGCGTGAGAAACACCACCCATGGACGTCCTATTGAGGGCATCAGTCACTACGTTGGCCTTGCTTAAATAATACAAAATACTCATGTCATAATCCTTTAATAATTCTAACAACCTGCTCTGATAAAGGTTCAAATCTTTATGATAAAATACATATTATAGGCTTTTATGGTCTGTGAACACATCAACATGCACCCCATACAAATAGTGCCTCCAAATCTTTAGAGCAAACACTACAACTGGTAACTCAATATCATAGGTAGAGTGACTCTTTTCATGGGGCTTAAGCTGTCCAGAATCATAGGCTATGACCTTAGCTCTCTGTATAAAAACATACCCCAAACCAACTATGGAAGCATCACAATACAAAAAAAATCCGTCTGAACCGTCTGGCAAGGTCAGAACTGGGGCTGTAGTGAGATACTAAAATTTGACTTTATTGAGAGTCAATTTGGATATATGGGATGCAATAAAAGATAATACCTTAACAAACCATCGGTAATAGCTAGCCAAACCTAAGAAACTCTTGATATCTGACAGAGAAATGGGTCTGGACCAGTTTTTCACTGCTTCAGTCATTTAAGGATCAACTCTAATGCTATCATCGAAAATTATATAACCGAGAAAAGCTACTAATCTTAGCTAAAATTTACACTTACTGAATTTGGTCAATAATTAATGGGCTCTGAGGGTCTGCAATACTATTATGAGATGGTCTGCATGATCACTTTTACTACGGGAGTAGACAAGAATGTTATCAATAAAGACTATGATGAACATGTACAAGTAATGCTTGCACACAAGGTTCATCAAGTCCATGAAAGCTGATGGGGCATTGGTAAGACCAAATGACATGACTAGAAATTCAAAGTGACCATACTGAGTCCTGAAAGCTATTTTTGGAATGTCACATTCTTTAACTTTAAGTTGATGATAGCCTGATCTAAGATCTATCTTAGAAAATTAACTGACACCCTGAAGTTGGTCAAATAAGTCATCAATTCTGGGAAGTGGATACTTGTTCTTGACTGTGACTTTGTTTAACTGACGGTAGTTAATACACATTCTGAGAGAACCGTCTTTCTTATACATGAATAGAACTGGTGCTCCCCACAGGGAAATACTGGGTCTAATGAACCTCTTATTTAGGAGATCTTTCAACTTTTCTTTTAATTTTTTGAGTTCTGCTGGAGCCATTCTGTATGGCAGAATAGAGATGGGCTGAGTATCTGGAAGAAGGTCTATTCTGAAGTCAATTTCCCTTTCGAAAGGAACTCCGAGAAGATCTTCGGAAAATACATCAGGAAACTCACATGCTACTTGTACTGACTTAAGATTAGGGGTCTCTAAACTAGAGTATTGAAATCAGATGAGATGATAGACACACCTCTTAGATATCATATTTCTCCCCCTATGGTAAGAAATAAGTGACCCCTAAGTGCTACCCCTCTATTCTAGGACAGGTTCATTCGGGAACAAAAAATGAACAACCCTGTTTCTACAATCAACTAAAGAATACCATGAATGAAGCCAATCCATGCTGAGAATGACATCAAAATCTATCATTTCTAACTCTACTGAGTCTGCTGAAGTAAATTTCTATGATGCCATAACTGGATAGTTCCTGTATACCCATCGGGCTCTGATAGACTTACCCACTGGGGTAGAGACTAAGAAAGGCTTTGCTAGGATTTTGAGACTGACTCTGAAGTCATTATCTATATAAGGAGTTACAAAGAACAAAGAAGCTCTGGGATCTAGCAAAGCATAAACATGTAAATGATAAACTTGTAACATACTAGAAACCACATTAGGAGAAATTTCCTGATCTTGTTAGGACTGGAGTGCAAAAAGTCTGTTTAGGCTCTGCCCACTGGTGGGACTGGAAGCGGAACCCTGCTAATTTGGGTGGTCGGACTGAGATGGGAGATGACTGTACTGACCCTATGAACCCGACTATGGACAATCTCTGATTCTATGACCTAGCTTGCCAGAGCTAAAACACACATCGTTGCCAGCTCTGTAGACACCCTGATGGTTTTTGCCATACTTCAGGAAAAGATAATTTATTCAGGCAGTGTTAACACTATCTTGAGATTTAGGGCCTGGTGCCCTATCTTTATTACCATTTCCAAACTTAGGCACCGGAGCACTGGCTGAGGATGGAATCGAAACTAAAGATTTTAGGAGGAACTGAGGACGATCACCACTCTCGAAATTAGGCTGGGAAAAGTTAAATCTAGCGGTTCTAGCTCTCTTATTCTCCCTTTATTTCTCCTTATTATTAGCCTTTTCTATCTACTGAACATAGACTATGAGCTTGGATATGTCCATACCCTTAATCAGCATTGCGGTCCTACACTCCTTGACCACACTGTTAAACATACCAGACATGAACTTACTCATCTTAGACCTTCTATCAGCTACCACATGAGGGGAATATCTGGCTAATTAAGTAAACTTAAGGGAATACTCCTTCACTATTATGTTTTCCTGCTTCAGATCAATAAACTCCAAAACATTAGCTTCCCGTAATTCCAGTGGGAAGAACCTATCGAGAAAAGCAGTAGAAAACTCCTCCCATTCTACGGGCCCTGCATCTATGCCCCTATCTTCCTTCTATTGTGTGAACCATGTATGAGCCACATCCTGCAACTGATATATGGCTAACTCAGCACTTTCCCTAGCGGTTACCCCATAATATCTGTCACTTTCTGCACCTGATCAAGGAATTCCCATGGGTTCTCTTCAGACTTAAACCCTATAAATAATGGAGGATTCATTCGAGGGAAGTCTTAAATTCTAGCTACGATTGTGTTAGCCATTGGGTTGGCCTGGATAGTTGTTGGACATTCATTCTAGGCTACCACAGAATGAGCTAGAGTGGTGAAAGATGCTCTGAATTTGGCATGGGAAACATGCTCATTCAGGAGATCTTCCTGAGCAGGCGAAGGTGCTAGCTGATTCCAAGTCCTTCTTATGTTGGTCCTTTTGGGAGGCATATTCTGTAACAAAAGGAAATATTAGATTAGATAGAGTTTTTTTTTAACTTGAGCTCATGCTCAGTTACACGATATGAACACTGAAAGAAGGGAAATCATTGCTAAAATATCTCATAGCCTATTGTCCATAAGTGTGGTGTGCTGCACTCCTATGCACAAGACTCTACTAGACACGACTTTTAGACTCCCTAGGACTCTGTTGAACCTTAGGCTCTGATACCAAGTTTTTAACGCCCCAATTCTGCACCCTGGGCGTCACACGGTGCTTACAATCTTAAAGGACCATAAGCTAACCCATAACTAGTACCTACTATAAGTACTAAATAATAATACTGAAATAATGCAGAAGTTGGGCTTAAATTGCCATAAGGTTCATAACTGAAATAAAATACTGATAAATAAAATACTGAAAACTAAATATTTGTCTGAAATAATCTAGTCCAAAAGCATTTATCTGACTGAATATGAAGTTGATGGGACAAGTCCCCAACTAAGTCCGACTGCTGAACATATTAAACTACTGAAAAGCTGAAATAATAACACTGTCCTCAAACTATGAGGACCCACCACTATATCTGTTGCTGATAGTCCGAGCTGCTAAGTACGGTCAGGAGCCCGTGCATCCAAAACTTATAATATGAGACATCATAACACAGAAAAAGAGTATGCATTAGTACTTTCAATGTACTGGTATGCTAAGTAAGGTAGGCTGATATGCATGGGTTCATATACATGAACAATGATTGACTGAATATTATGTAAGAAACTGGATGCGAGTACAGGTATAACTGAAACTGCTGTAAATACTGATAATGTAATACTGCATATATATCTATATATATGCTATAACTGATATTATACTAAATATTGAATACTGATAACTGAGTGACTATTTCTGATAGTCATGATTTTGTAGAACTGAACTAAGTTCTATGCTAAACTGGATGATTGTGTCTGAGAGTCCTAATTTTGGAGAATTGAACTGAGTTTTATACTGAGTCTGAAATTAAAACTGTGGGAGGTAATCATCTAACCGATATTCCCCTCTCTAAACTAATTGGGGTCCAACATATAACCCCAGTTGAAAGGGTGTCTGTACCATGCCACGAGTAAAGACAAGATGAAGAGTCACCTTAATTTGGCAGGTGCCCTAATGAGAATGGTATTACCCTCAACTAGCAGATAGACACCTTATCAACCCTCAACTGATAGGTTGATATCTGAAACTACACTGGCTACATAGTTCTGGAAATCAAGGATGGCTAGTAAGGATCACACCCTCAACTGGATGGTAAGCTCCCATTCTTCGGTTCACTCGATGCTAAATCCTACTCCAACCTGAATAAACATTGAACTAATCACTAGACTGTACTAGGGTTGACTGAATATTACTGATCGTGCTATCTAACTCAACTGGACTAAGTTTACTAAGTTCTATATTTGACTGAGTACTACTATTCATGACGCTACTGAAACTATTCTGTAGCTACCGAAGTTCTAGGTAAACAGCTAGATTGTCGGGTATTGAATACCCCCAGGACTCGATAGGATCAATAATAATAAGACAAAGCCATTCTTGAGGACATATTAATAGTCAATTGTTCACAATGATTGTACCGAGACATTTTGTCAAATATTTTGGGGAATCATGAACTTATACATGAATGAGAACTCATGCTAACATGTCATAATTACACTTTCCATTACACATAAGAAATTATCAACCATTTGCAAGGCATAACTTTAACATGGAGATAGTTTAAACATGTAGTGATAGTATGGGTTCACAACTAAGACCACTAGAGTATCCAAATGCACAATTAATCCCCTTAGGTATTATATCAAACACCTAGGAAGCATAACCTTATACTATAGGCATGAACAACAAGCCAATGTATCAAGACTACAATAATCAATTCCCAATTTAAGGATTCTTGACATGGAAATTACAACCATCAAACACATGCACCTTTATATTCATGAAATTTGCAATTAAATCTAGGATTGAAACTCATACAACAACCCAAACATGAATACAAATCAATTTGTGCGTGTAAATTCTGAAATCATAAGCTTGTAGTTAAAAAAGGGTTCTTGAACTCCAAGGGTGGAAGGAATCCCAAGGATGAACACCTAACACACCTTGATTGTTGATTCTCTGAAAGTTTGTGATGATTTTTTAGCCTAAGACTTGGAATTGAATGACCTAGGGTTTTGTTCTTGAGAGAAATTGAGAGAAAGTGAGTGATTTTGCCCTTAGGATAGTTTAATCTCGTGTTTTGGGGCTGAATAAAGGTGGGAAAATGACCTAATTACCCCTATGGATGCGGAATTAAAATGGGCATAAATTACGTCCAGTGACGCGCATACCGACGTTCCGCATCGATGGGATCAATGCGATGAATGACGTGCCACGTCGAGTTTGCATTGGCTCACTGGAATTTGCCCACTTGAATTGGGAACAACACCGTCAATCTAATGGACGACGCGACGCATCAAGATTGCATCGATCAACTATTTTGGACACCCAAGTGTGTCTCAAATAATGTCCAAAAAATCTGAAACTTGTTCGAGAACAACTATTGACATTCCTGATCGTGAATCAACCTTAGAATTGACATTTTAAGGTCGTAATGGTCAAAAATAAATTCATGGAAATATCAAGGTAAAAAATAAGACTAAGTATCAATACTTATCTTAAAATTTTCTATGTCTGGGTCCTATTTTCATGCTATATATGACTAAATTAAAATAGGAATTTTACATGGTCTTACATTATCTACTGATTTTATAATGTTGTTCACACCAATTAGCATCAATTCCCTGAACAAGGGTTAAGCCTCCAAATTCAACTATTAATAAGTTTTCTAAGGATTTCAATGGATTCTAGGATGTAATTCTTGTTTTTATTGTCAGAAGCTTGCCACTGAAGATGAAAACCATATGAATTTGTAGAAATTTCCACTTCTTAAACACCTACTCATTTATGAAAAAGTGGGAATGAAAAATAGTTTTTAAGTCTTAAAAATTTTCAAAATACTGTGTGTTACCGCTGCAGCAGTTCGTGACTTAACATTGGCTACCACTGCAGTGGTGGCGTTTTTGTTATAGCGATACCACTAGAAGCTATTCCATTTTTGTTGCAGTGGTCCTGAGGTAGAATCTCAGGGTCTCTCTTCAGTTATGCCTATTTATGACACACTCTTTGATTTATGGTATTGTGAACCAACCTCTCCATGGTAAATTCTATAATCGGAGTTATACAACTCAGTTTTGGACGCATAAAATTGCTATGGCTTCCTAAACTTATTATATATCTATAAATAAAGTCAAAACATCTCCACCAATATATATATATCTCATATTTCCTTAGTGTAGTACTCTTTCAAAGTTCATTCAACATTAGACTAGCCTTAAATTTTTAAAAAATTTCTTAAGGAAAGACTAGGCGATAATTTTACCTCCTAGTTCAGTGTAACGATGATTTTACCTCCTAATTCAGTGTAACAATGATTTAGATCGTTACATTAGATGCTAATTTTCCACTCGTTCATCCCCAAATGATAATTTATCCCAAATGACATAGCTAAGAAAAGGAATGTACCTTGGTCAAGGAAAAAGTGCGGATATTTCTTATGCATATCAAACTATATCTTCCAAGTTGCTTTCTCAATTGTGTGGTTCCTTCATTAAACCTTTACACATGGGATAACTCTAGTTCTCAATTTTCTCATGTCTTTACCTAATATCACAATTGGTTCTCTTTGTTTGATAACTCTTTATTAAATAACTCGGAGTCCCAATGAATGATGTAGTTACCGTCTTCAAGGTATCTTTTTAGCATAGACACGTGGAATACCGAATTAACGTCAAACATACTGGGAGGCAAGGCCATCTTGTAACCCTTCTTACAAAATCTCATTACATCCTTTCACGGGTGACACTTTTAAGAGTACCTTCTCTTCTTTTTCAAACTTTACATCCCTTACGTTATTATCTACATACTTTTTTTGTCAGCTCTGAGCTGCTATGAGATTTTTCTGTATAAACCTTACCTTATCCGTTGAATCCATGAGCATGTAAGTTCCCCAAGCCTTACTTTAAATGCATCAAACCACCCGATTAGAGACTTAAACCATCTACCTTATAAGGCCTCAAAAGGGTCCATATCAATATCAGAGTGGTAGCTATTGTTGTAGATAAATTCACACAACGGTAAGTATTGGTACCATTGACCCCTGAAGTCCATATCATAATACTAGAGCATGTCCTCAAGCACTTAGATAGTATGCTTTCACTAACTATCATGGAAAACTATATTTAGGTCTGATCTAGACCCTAGCTCGGACTGAATTTTCACCCAAAAATTAAAGGTGAATTTAATACCTATATCTAACTAAATTAAAATCTATCATAACCCAATTTATGAGTCAAGATGGCACCTATTAAACCCCGCCAGTAGGTAAGCTAAACCGTAGCTCAGAGCCATTTCCAATGGGCTAACTTGGTGGGAAATGCCCCCAAAAGGGCAAAATAGATAATACAATTCATAAATAAGCAAGGCAATAAAATAGATTGAAAGATAGTCACAACATAGGAAACCATCCCATAATATGGTAGAGTCAGCACAAAAGCTACAACAACACACTATAAGTTCTAGATTAGTCGATACAATCTCTCTTAAAACAAAAGACTAGACATAGATAAATAGAGAGAAATGGGAAAACTCTGACTCCAAGAGCTCACTTTATAGCTGAAATCTACCACAACATAATCCTGGAATCAACGATAACAACCAGTACTCGGATCAGCACCAAAAAGGAATAAAAGTGTAGTATGAGTACCAAAACCACGGGTACTCAATGGGAATCATCGACCAACTTAGCTAAAACATGATATAAATATGATAAAATGCAAATAACATAACTAAGTCAAGAAATAGGGAAAAACCTGAGAATATCTCCCACGTCACTTTATATAATTAAATAAACAAACTAGAACAGTAACATAAGGAATTAAACAATTATAATTACAATATTAGGCCCCATAATCCAATAAGTGCAGAAAAGTAAGTAACCTAACACAGGCCCTCATAAGACTGGAGGGTGCGATTAGTAAAGTATGACCTGAACCGCCATCATTAACCAACTTTCATGACCCAACTAGAATTCATCCATGCCATGCCATACCATCACAATTTTCACATTCCTAGATTTAAACCGGTATCCATATTATCAATATCATACTCCCTTGTCTGACTCAAACTGGTACATATATCATTATAGTCAAAATCAATATCCAGAATTGAACCAATTATTATAAAATGAAAAACATAATCCATAACCAGACTTGAATCGGTAAATATATCATCAATTCTGTAATCAATAGATGGACTCGAGTCAGTAATCATATAGTCATTATCATGGCCAATATCCAAACTTAAACCGGTGTATATATATATATATATAAATAAAATTTATATCATAAACAGTACTCAGAATTGAATAAGTAAATATATCATAAGTATTATAATTAATATCCAGACTCAAACTAGTATATATATATATATATCATTACCATAATACAAATAAGCATCAACTCCTAATACCAACCCATCATAACCATAAAGTTCCAAATCTCCTCAATGTTAACTTAGTAAGAATTTTCAAGTTGTATAACAAGAGTATAAAAATTACAAGGATCAACATGAATCTTGGCCTAAGATGGATCGAAGAGCCCACTTCTAAATCCTCAAAATCCATTACAAGGAAAATTCAACATCGTACTAGGCCAAGGTATCTAAATACACTTTTAGATGTTAACTAAGCCGCAATAAACCCTTAGATAGAGATTTTATCTAATGCATGAGCAACTAAGCCAATTATGCCTAAATTATGGTTTCCTAATAGCCTAAACGGTCCAACTAACCCAAACATTGCCAATCGCATCACCAACACCTAAAACCCATCCCAAACTAAATACAACATCATAAATATACTATGGATTAGCTCAATCTACGAGGAGGGAATAACCTAACCTACCTGGACGCCGAAGAAACCTCAAAGAATCCACTAATTCACCGACTTTCCCATTTGATAAGTTATCACAAATGACTCTCTATCAAAATCATAATATACTTATCAAAATGAGAACAATCATACCTATATTTCACTATTGTGCTTTGGGTTAAAAATTACTCAAAAATCCCATATAGGTCCCGTTTATGAAAATTGCATTTTTGAAACCAACCCAACATCCCCATGCGCTCAAGGAGTAATTACACTCAAAATGGGTGAATTTCGAGCTATATTGTTGGTAAAATCAAGTCACCAAGGTTTAGTAATTTTCGATAAGAAAAGGTGAAATCAACCATGGAAATGGAGGAATCTTACCTCAAATTTGAAGGAAAAGGCCCAATCGGTCTTTATCCAAGCTACCAAAAGCACCCACAATACTATTCCTAAGGTATTCTTCTTCTTAGGGTCTAAGTCTCATGAGAATGGATGAGAAATAGGCTAAAATAGGCTAAAATGGGGTATTCATACCCTTTCCAGGTATCTAAGACTCGACCACATGGATGAAGTCTCATTCATAACATAGCCATTGCATTCGTGATACTGGCCACACTGGAAGGAGTGTTGCTTTAATGACTAAGAATGCCGCATTCATGACACTTGTTGCTGTCCGCCAGATAATTATCGCGATAAATGGTTCACAATCGCCAGTGCACCCATACTATTTGAGATTTGGAACCCCTCGAGATTCATTTGTAATCCCGTATATGCAAAGTTGGGTATTCATTTGTAATCGATATTCTAGACTCAATGATACCATCAAAATTTCCATCCGAGGTTATTTTGATGAAAAGTGGGTCCACACCCAACTTGTCATTTTCTTAACTTTCGATCAATTGCTCGAAATGAGCTTGGGTGCCTTGAGACCCAAACCAAAGGTCTACCCATCCTAAAATTGATATTCTAGAGCTGTTGGAATAGTCAAATTTAGCATATGAGATCGTTTAACTAAAGTTTGTGCCTAATAGCCAATTTGAACAAGTGATGACTTCAAAACAGGGAATTGGCTCTAAAAAATAAATAAACTGCCTGGTAACTAAACTGTCAGTCCCAGCAAGTCATCAATAACTTAGGGAAGCTGTAGGAAAGCTCTACTAACAAAAATAAGAAGAAATGCATAAAATGACCTAATGGGTTATTACAATATCCACTACTAAAGGGACCTTCATTCGTAGAAGTAACGGATTAGGATATACCTGAAGTCTCGAACAGGTGAGGATACTGGGTCTGCATATTACTCTAGATCTCCCAAGTAGCATCCTCTACTGGGCGGTGCCTCCACTGAACCTCAACTATAGGAATCTCCCTAGTGTGCAACCGCATGACATCACTAATCAAACTAAGCACAGGCTCCTCCACGAAGGTCAACCGCTCATCCAACTGGACTGAATCCCATCTAAGATCATGGCAACATAAAAATATGGAAAATTGGATGGACAACAGCAAAAAATGGGGGTAAGGCTAACTCATAAGCCACCTTATCACTGTGCGAAGAATCTCAAAATGTCCAACATATTTGGGGCTGAGCTTGCCCTTCTTTATGAATCCCATCGCACCCTTCATGGGAAATATATAAAGGAATAACCGACTACCAACTCCAAATATCAAGGCATGATACCTACGTTCTTCATAAGCCTTTTGTCAACTCTGAGATGCCCTCAACCTATCCTGAATTACCCTAACTCTATCCAACGATGCCTAAAGCTAGTTAGTACCACAGGGTCTAACCTCGAAAGTCTCAAACCATCCTAACATGGAACGACATCACCTATCACACAAAGCCTTGAAAGGTGCCATATCAATGCTTGAATGAAAACTATTATTATATGTAAACTCTGCCAAGGCAAAGTGTTGTTCCCACTGACTGCCAAAATCCATAATAGAGGCTTGGAGCATATCCTTGAGAACCTGAATAGTCTGCTCCGACTGGCCATCTATCTATGGATAGAAAGTTGTACGAAGATCCACCTAAGTACCCAACTCCACTTGGAAGGCTCTCCAAAAGCTAGAAGTGAACACAGAACCTCAGTCCAAAATGATAGATATAGGCACCCCATACGTACAGAATATCTCACGTACATAGACGCAGGCAAACTTCTCGACACTAAAGGACAATTAATAGGAATGAAATATGCCACTTAGCCATCCAATCCATATTGA
Organism: Capsicum baccatum var. pendulum; assembly: GCA_030864225.1. Taxonomy (NCBI): domain Eukaryota; kingdom Viridiplantae; phylum Streptophyta; class Magnoliopsida; order Solanales; family Solanaceae; genus Capsicum; species Capsicum baccatum. The sequence goes on along the minus strand of CM061561.1, from coordinate 157,478,057 downwards.
ATCAAATACCATCAGATGTAAGAGAAGTGCGAGGTAAACCACTAAGATGGTCCATGGTTATCCACTCTTATTTTCACAAAAGAATAGGAAACCTCTGAATTAATCCACCAGGTCGTTGATGCTCGGCCTTCACCTATTGACAACACAGGCAATAAGCTATAAAGTTTGACATATTTCTTCTCATGCCACTCCACTAATAATGTCATCTCAAGTCTCTCTACATCTTATCAGTACCCGAGTGAATAGAATACCTAGAGTTATGGGCCTCGTGCAAAATCAACTGAATTATATCATTGACCCTTAAAACACAAATGCGGCTATAACGCCTCAAGACCCCCTTAGATTTTATGGTAGACCTCTTGGACTCACCATTAAACTCCAGATCATGGAGGATACGAAGTTTATTATCCTTAAACTAACGATCCAAAATCTACTCAAATAGTGAGGACCTAACCTCATCACTAGCATGAATCCTCCTAGGGTCTAAAATGTCAAGTCCCACCATCATGTTTGCTAAGGACTGAACGTCCCATTCCAAATACATCTAAGAAACTAAAATGTAAGCCAAGCTACCCATACTCACTATTTTACGACTCAAGGCATTTGCTACTATATTTACCTTGCCTAGATGATACAAAATAGAGATATCATAATCCTTAAGCAACTCTATCCATCTACACTGCCTATTATTATGCTCTCTTTAGGTTATAAGATGCTGAAGATTGTGATGATCTATGATAATCTCATAATGCACACCATAAAGATAATGCCTCCAGATTTTAAGCACGAAAACTACCATCAACCATTCTAAATCACAAGTGGGGTATTTTCGCTCATACACCTTAAGTAGCGTTAAAGTATAAGAGATAACACGACCCTGCTACATTAATACACAATCTAAATTAACACCAGAAGCATCATAATGCATAGTGAAACCCTCATCCTCAATATAAATAACCAAATAGGTGTCGATGTAAGGAACTCCTAGATCTTACTAAAGCTCGACTCACACTCCTCAAACCATTAGAAAGGAACCTCCTTTCGAGTCAATCTAGTCATAGGTGCTGAAATAGTAGTAAAACCCTCAGTGAAACATCTATAATAACTGGCCAAGCCAATAAAGTTGGGAACTTTGGTAACAGATATTGGCCTGGCCCAATCATGAATAGCCTCAATCTTCGCTGTGTCTATCAAAATATCATCCTTAGACATCACATGCCTAAAGAATTTCATAGACTCAAGCAAAAACTCATATTTAGAAAATTGGCCAAAAGCACATGATCTCTCAAAGTCTGGATTCCAATTTTCTAATGTTGTGCATGCTCTTCTCTACTCCTCAAATAAACAAGGATGTCATCGATGAACATAATTACGAAGGAATCCAGATAAGGTCTGAACACCCAGTTCATTAGATCTATGAACACGGTTGGGTTATTAGTTAACCTAAAAGACATCTCTGTGAACTCATAATGCTCGTAATGGGACCTAAAGATTGTCTTTGAGATATCTTTAGCCCTAAGCCTTAACTGATGGTAACTAAACCTCAAATCAATCTTAGTAAACACCGCTTCCCCTAAAGTTGGTCAAATAAATCATCAATATGAGGTATAGGATAATGGTTCTTCGGTGTCACATTATTAAGCGGCTATAATCAATATGCATACATATGGTGTCATCCTTTTTCTTCACAAAAAATATAGGATCTTCCTAAGGGGACACACTCGGTCTAATGAAACCCATACCAACAAGATCCTTGACTTGAGAATTCATCTCCTTAAGCTCAAAAGGAGCCTTACAGTAAGGTTCCATAGAAATTGGTTGGATGCTAGGCTCAAGATCAATAGCTAATTCAATATGACAGGCAGGAGCTATACCATACAAATTGGTAGCAAAAACATTAGGAAAATCACAAACTATAGGAACAAAGTCAAACGATGGACTCTCCATACTAACACCATGGATATAAGTGAGATAAGACTCACAACCCCTTGAGATAGGTATTTTAGCACACAATAAGAAATAATCCCTATCGTCTCACGGCTAATAACTCTCTGCCACACGATCGAGGTTATTCCAAGCATGGATAAAGTAACGGTATTGGCAAAACAATCCATGAATATATAATAGTGGGGTAACTAATCTATGCCTAGAATTACATCAAAATCTACTATTTCTAATATAATAAGATTAGTATGAGTATCAACATCTCTAATAGTCACAACACATAATCTAAACACTTGATCTACTCCTAAAGAATCACCCACAGGAGTAGATACACATAAAGACATAGATAACAAATACCAAGATAACTCTAACCACAAGGCATAATAAGCAGACACAGAAGAGTAAGTGGATCCCAAATAAAATAAAGCAAAGTCCAATTGATGGCACTCAAAAATCATACTTGTAATAACAATATCTAAAGACTCAGCCTTGGGCCTAGAATGTACTGTATACAACTAACCATGCCTACCACCTAGCTAGGATCCTGACCGATCTTCTTTCCTACCTGACTGAGAGCCCCTACGAGCACTCTGAGGACCACCCCTACAACTATATATACCACATCTAGATGAGGGATGAACTACTTTAATAGGGGGAATACTCTAAGCAGCAGTAATAATCGCCTCACGACTAAGGCACTCTCATAAGTAATGACTAAAATCTCTAAAACCATAACATGTCACATGAGCTGAACCAGAACCAGAAAATCTGGAAGACCTAAAATAACCACCATGACTAGAATAACCATAAGATAATACCCTTGACGAATGACCACCACCCTAACTAGGGCGATTACTAACACATGACTGACCTTCATCTAAAATCTAGAGCTCTGTAGACTGACTTTGACACTGATACAGCTAATGTGAAGGGTATCTGTTCTGCGAACTGCTACCTCTGAGATAGGATATACTATGACTCCCACTGAAACTACCTTGATATCGAGGCTTCTTATTGCTACCTTTTTGGGCCTTATGATGCATCTTCTCCATCACCTGAGCCTGATAAAAAACCTTAGAAAATGACCTACCCGCAACAACTAAACTCTGAGTAGAGATGCAAAGAAAAGTCTTAGTCCTCAAATAAATCATCAAACTCTCTCATACTCAATAGATATAATAGAATTACCATGCCTAGCTAACTCATAAAAATAATCCTCATACTCTATAACAACCATGGACACCTGATTCAACCTTGAGAACTGATCCCTTAAATAACCTCTAAGACTGCGAGGCATGTACTTCTCCAAAAAGGTCTCAGAGAACTGAGACCATATCAAAAGAGAAGATCTAACTTGCCTAGAAAGATGACCTCTCCACTAATGTCAAGCTACCAAGTCCAACTAAAAAGTAGTATAATCAACATCATGAGACTCAACAGGCCAAAATTATGGAGCCTATCTTCATATGCAATCAAAAACTCATATACATCACCGCTCAATACACTAGAAAACATAGGCAGAGCTAATCTCAAGAATCTACCCAAAATATTTTGCTTCTCAACATACATAAAAGACTAGACAACCACTGGATGAAAAACTTCCTGTGTATGAGGGACCTTCTTAGCTCTAGGAGCTGCAACTAGAGGTTGCATCCTCGCCTCAGTACCATTCTAAACTGTAAACTACAAACCATCATACGATGCATCACCAACCAATCTCAAAAGTTAAAACAAATCATGCCTAAGCACTAAGAAGAAATAAACCCAAATGGAGCTTGGGTTGGTCCCTACCACACTACTGGCTGAGGTTGAAGAATCTTTGCTCAGGAGCGGGAATAGGGTTTAGTGAAGACCCCCTATCCTTTTCTCTAGTTGGAGACACATATCGAGGCTATCTATAACCTCTGGTTCATTCATGAACAGTAAAAGAATCCTTAGGATTAGTCTCAGGACCCTCATATCTTGTAGTGATTGCACGTGTCCTAGTCATCTACAAAAAAGTGAAACTAAGGAAATGTCTTAGAAACCAACTTAGACACATAGCACGAAATAAGTGAAGAAATCCTAAAAATTTCCTATAGCCTCCCAAAGATAAGAAATAAACATCATCATTATGATCTATGAAACTCTACTAGACATTTGCTCTTGTACCAACAATATTGGTGGAACCTAGGCTTTGATACTAATTTATCATGGAACCTACTAAACCCTGCCAGTAGGTAAGCTGAACAATAGCTCGAAGCAATTTGAATTGGGCTAACTTTATGGGAAATGCCCTAAAAAGGGCAAAATAGACAATATAATTCATAGTTATTCAAGGTAATAGAAACTTTGACAGATAGTCATAACATAGAAAACTATCCCATGACCTGATTGAAATTGACTAAGCTAAAATATGTGGGTGGGGTGGGGTGAGGAGACTAAGATTTGGCACCAAACACTTATTAGCTGAAACATGAGTTAACATCTGAATCTGGGACATGATGCATGGACAAAACTAAAGTCATGAATGCATGTTATGACATGAGGATTTAGCTTGATGGACTAAGATAGAAAAAAATTGGTTAATTAATTAAGGAAACTCTTACCTTAAGTGAAACTAGGTTCTAGAGAAAAGCTAGGGGTACTTGGCTCGCATATCTGCCTTAACTTTCCAAGTTGCTCCCTCAATTGACTGATTCCTCCATAGAACCTTTACTAAAGTGACCTCTTTATTCCTTAGCCTACGAATCTGACGGTTAAGGATATTAACTGGGACTTCTTCATAAGAGATTATTTTCTACGCCAACCTTTTTTAAGGGAACTACATATGCTGGATCACCAATGCACTTCTTTAACAAAGAGACATAGAACACTGGGTGCATTGATGCTAACTCTGCAGGAAACTCCAACTCATAGGCTATTGTCCCATACCTACTCAAAATCTTGTAAGGACCAACCTAACAGGGGATGAGCTTCCCTTTCTTGTAAAACTTCTTCACCCATTTCATAGGTGAAATCTTCAAATAAACAAAATCATCTACAAAAAACTCAAGCTCCCTACTCCTTACACCTGCATAGGATTTCTGATGGCTTTGGGCCATCTTTATCCTTTCTCTAATCAATTAAACTTTCTCCATTGCATCATGCACTAAATTTGGCCCTGTAAAGACAGTTTCACTATCCTCAAACCAACCAATAAGAGATCTACACCTCCTACCATAGAGATCCTTAAATAGAGCCATCTAATCACTAGAGTGGTAGCTATTATTATAAGCAAACTCAATCAAAGGCAAGTGGTTATTCCAAATACCCTTGACATCAAGAACACAAACCCTCCACATATCCTCTAAGTTTTGAATGGTAATCTCTGCCTGACCATCTTTCTGTTGGTGGAAAGCTGTACTAAGATAAACGTAGGTACTAATACCCTTCTGAAAAGCCTTCCAAAAATAAGAGGCAAATTTGGTACCTCTATCTCAAATTATGGTCAGTGGGACTATGTAAGTTCACCAACTCCTTGAGATAGAGTCTAGGATAATCCTCAGCTGAGTCTAAAGTGTTAACTGGTAAAAAATAAGCTGACCTAGACATTTGGTCAATAATGACCAAATTGAATTTCTCTAACAATGAGTACAAGGCAACCCTATGACCAAATACATATTCCCACTTCCCACTTCTAAGTGGGGATACTGAATTCCTAAAGCATACAAATAGGTCTTTGGTGTTCAACGTTAACCTGATAGCAATTTGAATACTTAGCTACAAAATCAACAATATCTCTCTTCATGCATTCCACCAGTAGAGTTCCCACAATTTATGGTACATCTTAGTAGATCCTGGGTGAATTGAATATTGAGAACCATAGGCTTATGCTAACATTTGCTATCTCAAATCACCTATATTTAGAACACATAATCTTTCCTAACAGTGAATAATGTCGTCTCCCTCTTGGGAAAAGACCTCAACCTTCTCATCCCGAACTGCATCCTTCAACTTAAGCAAAGTTGGGTCACTATCATGCTTTTCCTTTACTTCGGCAACCAAAAAAGATTCTAAACAAATGTGAACCATACACTGCCTTCTATCGAATCAACCAACCAAACTTCCAACCTAAAAAGCTGGTGAACCTCACAAACTCTCTCTTTTCATCCTCAACATGAACAACACTCCCCGTAGACAATCTACTAAGGGTGTCGGCCACAACAATGGACTGATCTGGATGGTATAAAACACTCATATCATAATTTTTCAACAACTCTAACCATCATCTCTGAAAAAGATTTAGATTTTTTGGGTAAACACATACTGAAGACTCTTGTGATCAGTGAACACATCAACATGGACCCCATAAAGATAATGCCTCTAAATCTGTAAGGCCAAAACAACCAATGCTAACTTAGGATCATGAGTTGGGTAGTTCTTCTTATGGGATTTGAGTTTTCTAGAGGCATATGCTATAACCTTGCCTCGCTACATCAACACATAACTAAGACCAATTATAGAAGCATCACATTACACCACGAAACCATCTAAACCCTTTTGTAGAGTCAAAACTAGAGCAAAATTAAGTCGAGTCTTCAATTTTGAAAGATCTTCTTACAAGAATCGAACCTCTAAAATTTAACCTTCTTCTTAATCAATCTAGACATGGGAGAAGCAATAGAAGAAAATTCTGCAACAAACCATTTATAGTAATCGACTAAACCCAAGGAACCCCTGATATCTAATGGAGAAATATGGCTAGGCCAGTTTCTTACTGCTTTGGTATTTTGAGGATCAACCCGAATGCCTTTACCAAAAAAAATATAACCAAGGAAAGCTACTGATTTCAACTAGAATTCACACTTATTCAACTTAACGAATAACTGGTGATCTTAAAGAATCTACATAATAAGCCTTAAATGTTCTATATGCTCACCCTCACTACTAGAGTAGGTGAGAATATCATCTATGAAGACTATGAGGAACATGTCCAAGTATTGCTTGAACACTCTATTCATTGGTGGATAAAAGTAACAGGAGTATGAATTAGTCCAAAAGACATAACTACAAATTCAAAGTGACCATACCAAGTTCTAAAGGCTATTTTTAGAATGTATCAATTTTTGAATCTAAGCTACTGATATGCAGATCTGAGGTCTATTTAGAAAAATGGTTTGCACCCTGAAGTTGTCGAACAAGTCATCAATCTTGGAAATTAGATACTTATTCTTGATTGTGACTTTGTTTAACTGACGGTAGTCATTACACATCCTAGATAACCATCTTTCTTGCACATAAAAAGAACTGGAGCACTCCATGGAGAGATGATAGGCATGATCAAACCTTTAAATAGGAGGTCCTTCAACTATTCCTTTAATTCCTTAATCTCATCCAGAGCCATTCTAGAAGATGGAATAAAAATAGACTGGGTATTTGGAAGGATATCTATTTCAAAGTCGATTTCCCACTCGGGAGGAACTCCATGGAGATCTTCATAAAATAGCTCTAGAAATTCATTCACTATTGGGATTGACTCAAAACTTAGAATTTTGGAACTTGAGTCCTTTACTTGAATGAGATGATAAATGCACCCCTTATAAATCATTTTCCTCATCTTAAGGAAAGAGACAAATTGACCTATAGGCACTGAGGTACTACCTTTCCATTCTAAGACTGGCTTATTTAGAAATTGAAACTTGAATACTTTGTTTCTACAATCAACTGAGGCATAGCAAGAGTGGAGCCAATCTATACCAAGGATGACATCAAAATTGGTCATCTCTAATTCCACAAGATCAACTCAAGTGGTTTTCTAGTATATTATGATAGAGCAATATCTATAATCATCAGGCTATAATGTAACTACCGACTGGGTAGACACTGAAAAGGGTTCTATAAGAATTTTAGGATTGACATAAAAATCTACTGAAATGTAGAGAGTCATGAATAAAAGTGTTGCTCTGGGATCTAATAATACATACACATAAAGGTGAAAGAATTATAACATACCAGTAACCACATCAGGAGAATTCTTCTAATATTGATGAGTCTGAAAGGCATAGAGTCAATTTTGATATTGTCCATTGGGGGCACTAGAGGTGGCACCTCACTGAGTCGGATGGCCTACTAGAACTGATAAGGAGTTAGTCTGGCCCTGTTGGCGATCATTCTTGTCCTCTCACATACCTGTTGGGAAATCTCTTATCCTATGGCCTGACTTGCCAGACCCAAAGCATGAATCACCACTAGTTATGCACTCAACCTTGTGGTTTTTACCATACCTCTTACTATATCTCAACCCTCTTATTCTCTCTTTCCTTCTCCTTAACCTTCTCTTTCTCACTTTATTAAGCATAAACCATCAATCTAAAGAAGTATATCTCTTTAATTAATATCACTGTTATGCATTCCTTAACTACATCCTCTGAAACACCAGATACAAACTTACTCATTAAGGCCCTAGAATCAGCCACAATATTCAGAGCATACCTTGCCAACTGAGTAATTTTGAGTAAATACTCCTTAACATTTATATTGCCCTGCTTTAGGTTGATACACTCCTGCACCTTAGCTTTTCTCAACTCCAATGGGAGAAACCTATCTAGAAAAGCAATAGCAAACTCATCCCACTCTTCTATCCCTCCTGCACCTTTTTGTTCCTTCCACTACTTAAACCAAGTATGAACCAGTCCTTCTAATTAGTAAGTAGCTAAATCGGCACTTCCACTTAAAGTGACAACCATAATGTCAGTTATTTTCTAAACACTATCTAGAAACTCCTATAGATCTTTCTCATACTTAGACCCGATGAAAGCAGGGGGATTAGTTTGAGTGAAATCCTAAATTATAATTGTCGTCATTTCCACAACTTGGTTGGCTGGGGAAACAACCTGATGGTTATTTTGGGCAGCCATAGATTGGGCTAATTCTATGAAATCAGCCCTAAATTTGGCATAAGATACCTGCTCATTTGAAAGGTTTTTCTTAATTAGCGAGGCTGTTTGCTGATCCCTATTCCTTATTTTGTACGCCCTTCTAGGAGGTATTTTCTATAAGTGGATAATGAAAGAGTTAGAAGAATAAGTTTAATAGAGCTTACACTCTACCACATAATATGAATAATGAAAGAAGTGAAGCATTCCTAAAATATTTCATAGCCTCTCAGCGATAGGTATGGCGCACTTCACACTAATGAACAAGACTCTACTTAACGCGACTTTCAAACACCCTATGATACTTTAAACCTTGTACTATGATACCAAGTTTGTCATAACTCGAAACTACCCCTAGTCATAACATAGTGCTTGGAGTCACAAATGACCCTGAGCTAACCCATGGTGTGGCATAAACTATAAAGACTGAAAGATAAATAATAAACATTGAGAGAAAGCTAATTGAAGTAAAATAATAATGAACAATGATAGAATAAATGTTATTATGGTCTGAAATACTCAATGAGACTAAAAAATCTAAACATCTATCAGACTATCTAAAAGTCTCAAATTAGAATAAGTCATTAGGACAAACCCCCAACTAATTCTACTGAACATACTAAAGATAAATAACTAGTAACTAGTCCCAGACTGATGAGGACTCACAAAGACTACAACTGAGTGATAATGAAGTAAACTAAACATAGTACAGGTACTGGGCGTCTGAACCTATATTATGAGATAATATAGAACAAAGAGAGTATGCATTGTACTTTGAATGTATTGAGTATGTGAGATGGGAAATCAATCAACATATAAGATCTGAAAATGAATATGACAAAGTGTAAGCATATACTAAGTAAACTGAATATCTAAAATTAGGGTCATACATATCTAGACTAAAATATAAACTAGATACATAAGTTAAAACTGAATCGGAGACTTTGGGAGCCAACTACAATCGGCATAATCTAATTTGACCAAAACCAGGATCCAACTTATAACCCTATTTGGAAGGGTGTTAGTACCTTGCCAAGGGTACCAATACTGGCTGGCATGGATCTTCTAAACTGATGTCCCATGGGGATAGTGTGTCATACCTCTACTAATGGGGGACCCCTTATGGTGGAACTGTAGTTCTGGAACTTAGGGACTACTACTAATGGTCCCATGCATAACTAACGGGGGAGTTGTTATCCCTGTATTAACTTAGTGCTAAGCATTACTCTCAACTAAAAGGCACTAAAGTATAAACTGAAACATGAACTGATAACTAATATGCTCAATTCAAGGTATTCTAAAAATAACAATACGTGTACAACATGAACTACTCAATAATATGTAAGCTGGCATATGCATGAGTTCCTAGCTATCGAGTGGTCATAACCTACTAGCTCTGTCTAATGCGATGATGTGCCATGGTTTCATGGAACATTCGATGCTCAAAATAATGAAAATATGTATCTACTTAGGTTTTTTTATCAGATATGATGTGTAGTTTTTGTATGTTATAGGAAAATTAGGTTGGAAGTGGTGTTTGACTACAAAGAGGATGAAAAAGCTATGAATGTAGTAACTTTACGACTCATATCCATAGTTGTAGTATTAACAATGGGCAAAGTTGAGTTCTAGGAAAGAAGTAATAGAAGACTATGACTCATGGTGTAAAGTCATACTATAAACAGTGGATAAAAGTCCTGGGGATTTATGCTCCAAATGTGACAAATAAAGAACATGAGTCATAATGATTAACTATGACTCATGGTAAGAATCCGTAATGATAACAAATTCTAGATCCTTAAGATGAAAAACTATGGGAGTGATTACGATTAGAAACATACGACTCATAGGGTGACCCTACGAGTCATAACCACTGAAGCCTAGAAAGACCTACGACAGCCGACAATGAATCGTAACCAAATGACTCATTGCCAGAGGCATGAACACTGCCGATTTAGTTTTCCTATTTAGTTTTAATTAGGTTTTCCTTATTATTTTGAGATACTATAAATACACTTGGGTTATTCCTCATTATGAATGATTAGTCAAGTTTTCCTATTCTATTTAGGATTTGATTTTTAGAGTTTCTTGTAATCTATAAATACCCTTTGGGCTTTTGAAAATAGTAGTGTTCTAGCATAAGACCTTTGAGGCTAAGTTATGATTATTGTTTGACTTCAAGATTAAGTTGTGATCTTGGGATTTAATTCTGTTTATGGATTTCATAATTGATCTCACAACTATGAGCGACCAATTCGCTTAGTTAGGGTTGTGGGAACCCTGGCAGATTAATAGAGTAGAGTAAGTACCAAGTCATTTTAGATAATGATTCTTGGATGTATTGGGTTTCGTATTTCTTATAAACTACTTAGCGATGACCAACATTAAGATCCTGCCTAGAATATCACTACTTACTCCATAAGAAAAGTAGTGACTATGAAAAGAAGATCACAATAGTGATTTGTGGTTAACTTCCAAAATAATATTACCTGTACTATCTTCTTAAGACAATTTACTTTTATCCAATAACTTGATACTCAAAAGGTAATAGTTAAATAGGGATACAAGAGTCCACTAGATAGTTGATGGTACATAACTTATTAGATTCTTCTTGTAAAGTATTGGAAAGGTTTGACAGTGCATGATAAATCTATGAAGTTGAAAAGTTAGGGGGAACACAAGCCTTGTGTTCATCTTAGATTGTTTACAATTGAGAATATCTAAATCTTATCACATTCACTATTTCAGCAAATCTCTCTTTTTACTTTTCTGCAAATCCTGGTGATTTCAATAAGTTTGAGAAGATTTTACTTTTGGACATATTTTGTAACACCTTAGTTTTTTGGCCCTACAAAAATTCCTGAGTTTTTGGACTCGCTGTCCTGATTATGACTGACCTAACAAGTCTTAAGGTATCCATACAGGTCATAGGGTCCCAAATCATAATATGACTAGTTTGTTTCCCCAAATCCTTTGACCTGAGTACGACTAGACCCAATGAGTCATCGAGACTCTAAATGAGTCATATAGTTCTTCTCATACCAAAGTAGTAAAAGGATTAATGTTTCTGCCTTGACAATGACCAGGAACCTGCGTTCGAATGAAACCTCAATAGTCATAGTGTGTGACTTGTAGGGTTAATAATGAAGGGTCTTTGAATTACTGTTCATACTATGAGTCGTAGAGATGACCCATAGCCTGACGTCACGAGACGTAAGTTGACCCTTGCCGACGGGGTAACTTTTTTTGCACTTTTAAGTTGGGGCATTCTCATCACTTTCCTCATCACCCCACTTAGGAACCATGCCTATAAAACACCCAAAGATGGTTATTTCTAGTACTTTAATAATCAAATATATGCTCTCTTCCTGCTCAAATCCCTAAGTCAAAAGCACTAGGGTTTCTCAAGGAATTGGCACTTAAATCTTCTAAGGTTTGATTACGCTTCATAATTCTTGATATATCAGGCGTATTATTCTTACCCGAAACTTATTTTATTGAAACATGTGTTTATATCGCTCCCATGTGATTTAATTGTGGTTTATGAATATGTCTTTGAGGGTTTTTGAATGAATATTACTTGAATTCAATTCACATGTTTTTATATGTATTATTTATGCTTTATCAATGGTTTTTTGACTAATTGGGTGCATAGGTATGGGAATCAGAAAAAGAGGGTCGAGGTATTCCCCCAAATTGATATTTTATTGTTAGAAATTGGTTTTGAAATTGTGTTCCCTCAACCCACTTATGTAATTGGCTTTGAAAGATGTTTTTTCATATGAATTGACTTACTTAACTATAATATTGAATTGCATAAATGGTTAATCTAATATACATGGATTTTGAAGTCCTTGTTGGTCATGTTTGGTTTAAAAATTAGAAGCTTGGGGATCAAGGCATTCCCCGGGGTTGAATTGATAAACCAAAACACACTCTAAGCATTCCCCAACTTCGGTTTAATAAACAAAGAGGGTAGCATCATTCCCATTGTTGATTTAATGAACAAAGGGGGTCGAGGCATTCCTCCAAGTTAATAAAATTATAATGGCATAATTATAAACATGCAAGTGTAGGGGTGTGACGATACCTATGGTGTGCCTCTACGGATAATTCCTTAGTTAAATGGATGGTTTATGTGAAACTTATTTTAATATGGGATAAAAGAGGGTTATGCAACTAAGTTGTGAAAGTGGATATCTTGGGGGATTGACAATGGAACCTCATGTTTGTCGGTGTGAGGGTTGGTCTTGATGACCATATGCATATTACACACTTTATAAATATATATATATAAATATATATATATATACACCCCGGATTGACATGGGGGTCGGGGAATTCTCTAGTCTTCCTTTATACCTCTGATTCATGTAGCTAACACTCATTGGGCCCTTTCATCAAAGGAAGTTGAACCCGTACCGCCCATGAGTTCCTTTTTATGATATTTAAGCTACATAGTATAGGATAATATTTTACTTTCATGCGAAACCTTGTTCCCTATACCAGTATGTTTTATATATATATGTATAATATATGTATGTGTTCTTACGGTGGTTATGAATTGGTATTATTTTATCCTTGTATCCCCCACGTAATGCAGGAACCAGAGACACTTCTAATTTTTCTTAACAGTGATACGTGATTTTGGATTTTTCATAAGTTAGCTTGAAGTGGTGAGCCTCTTTCTCCCCAAAGGATGTTACTTCTTAGTTTATTTTGTGTCATAGAATATTTCTTATGGATTCTTTTGGCTATCGATGGGGGTATGTCCCATCTTAGATTGTTTTAAGATAGTTGAGGCTTTATGGATTACTATGGATTGGGATATTTTTTAAGTTCTTAAATTCCTTTTTGAGTTTTCTATCTTGTTATATATATATATTTAGAACTTATCTTATTTTATGTTTGAAATTCATCCACTACTAGTTGTATTGAGTGTTTTTTGGCTAGATAAAGGGGGAGGGTTCTCTGGTCCTCGGCGGACTTATGATACCCATCATGCCAGGACCTGGTTTGGGTCATGACAAGTTGGTATCAGAGCCCTAGGTTTATTGTCAATTGGGTATCCACAAATCTATGTCAAGTATAGTCTCTTTTATGGGTGTGTAGCGTGCCACACTTATAAGGAAGAGGCTTCAAGGCGTTTAGGAATATTTCTCTTTTTTATGTTCTACTTTTAGGCTATAGAGTCTAGAATATTGAAATCTCCACTAATTTTGTTTGTTTGGATTCCACATCATACCTCCCCAAAGGTCCGCTTCTCATGGAAATTCCTCTATCCCACTTAAGGTAACATGAATAGAACTCGTCCTATTTATGGGGTATGAGACTGGTCTAGGGTTCCTACTTCTAATTTTCTCTAGGAGTTCCATCGATCCCTACTAGTCCTCCTCGGGCTTCTTAGGCTAAGGGTACTTACGCCCCACTACCTCAGAGAGATGTGTCTAATGCTGAGTTTCGCTAGTCAATTCATTTGCTTACTCAGTTGGTGTCCTTTCAATTGATTTAGTTTGAGTGTGTTACTCCCATCACTCCTTATTTTGAGGACAAAAGGGTTGGTAAGTTCATGAGGTTTAGTATTCCTACTTTCACTAGTTCCAAGGTTGAGGACAATCCTCAAGGGTTCATACATATGATGGAAATTTTTTTTAGAGTGGTGCATAATTCTAATTTTGAGGGTATGGAGTTTGCCACATATCAGTTGAAGGATATGGCATATCAGTGGAATGGGGAGTGGGAACAGTTGGAAGGAGATATTTTTGAGCTAGATATATGGGATGACTTCTCTGGTGCTTTCCTTGATCGCTTCTTACCTTAAGAGCTGAGGAAAGTGAAGGCTGGGGAGTTTGTGAATTTGAAGTAAGATAAAATAACTGTGAAGGAGTACGCCTTGAAATTTCATCAGTTATCTTGCTATGACCTAGAGTTGGTGTCATCTATGAGGTCTAAGATTAGGAAGTTTCTATCAAACTTGTATGAAGATATGGCGTTAGAGTACAAAGCTGCTTTGCTGAATAATGACATAGATATCTCTAGGCTTGTGGTGTATTTGTAGTAGGTTGAGGATGAAAAGAGGAAACATGATGAAATAAGGGAGAGACGAAGTAAGAAATTCAGGTATTCTAAGCAGGGTGGAGGCAAGCAAAATATTAGTTGAGATGGTTCGCAGTGGTCTAAGAAATAGTGGTAAACATCTGGTTCTTATTCTATGACTAGTTCTCCATATCCTAAGCCATTTAGTGATTATCATTTTTAGAGAAATAGTTGGTTTAAGGCACAAGTTTCCCAATCTCAAGATAGTGGGGCATGGTCAGCTCCATCATATCCTTCTTGCAAATTTTGTAGATAGTTGCATTATGGGTTTTGTGATGAGGAGAGAAATAAGTGCTTCAGATGTGGCTAGCCTAGCCATATTTAGAGGAACTATCATACATGCGATGTCACTACTGGATGTAATAAGGTTCCATTTGCTACGTCTTCAGTCCCAGCACCGAAGGATGCTACTTTTGGTACCAGAACTAGTCAAAATGGTTTGTTCTACCCATCCATCAGTAATCTGAGGCTTCTCCTGATACTATCACTAGTATGTTACAACTCAATTCTCGTGACTTGTATTACTTACTTGATTTAATTATGTATCTCTGATACCTTTTTAGAGATACCTTTTTAGTGTGTAACCTAATGGGTGACTCTGTTGTGGCTAAAAGGGTCTATAGAGGTAGTGTGGTATCTATCTATGGTAGGGAGATATTGATGGATATGATAGAGTTGAATATGTTAGATTTTGATGTGATATTAGGGATGGATTGGCTTCATTTGTGCTGTGTGTCTCTTGATTGTAGAACTTGAAGGGCCAGTTTCCAATTATCTAAGAAATTGGTGATTAAGTGGGAAGTGAGTTCCCTGGTGCCTAAGGAAAGGTTTATTTGTTACCTTAGACCCTGGAAATTAATTTCCAAGAGGTTTTTATATCATCTTGTTCAATTTAAGGATTCTAATTCTGAGGGCCAATTTTTATAATCTATCCTTGAATTTAATGAGTTTCCTGATGTATTTCTCGATGATTTTTCTGATATTCCTCCCAACAAGGAAATAGAATTTGGGATTGATCTCCTTTCGATTACCCATCCTATCTCTATCCCTCCTTACAGAATAGCTTTACTTGAGTTGAAAGAACTCAGGAGCAGTTAAAAGATCTTCTTGATAAGGGTTTTATTCGCCCTAGTGTTTCTCCGTAGGGTGCTCTTTTTTTTCATGCATAAGAAGGATGATTTCCTTCGGATATGTATAGATAATTGACAGTTAAATAAGGTGACTGTGAAGAATAAGTATTTTCTCCATAGGATTGATGACTTCTTTGGCCAGTTTCAGGGGGCTAAGTATTTTTCTAAGATTGATCTTCGATCGGGTTATCATCCGTTGAAGATTAGGGAGGTGGATATCACTAAGATTTCTTTCTTAACTTGGTATGGCCATTATGAGTTATTGGTAATGTCTTTTTGGGGTTGAATAATGCTTCAACGACATTTATGCATCTTATGAGCCGGGCATTCCATTAGTTTTAGCACTTATTCATTATTGTGTTTATTGATGACATCTTAGGATACTCTAAGAGTAAGGAGGAATATGTCAATCATCTATATATAGTGTTTTAAACTCTTAAGAATCAACAATTGTATGCTAATTTCTCGAAGTATCAGTTTTGGTTAAATATTGTGTCCTTTTTTGCTCATGTTGTTTCTAGTGAGGGTATCATCGTGGATCCATAGAAATTTAAGGTGGTTAAGAAGTGGCTTAGGCCCACGACTCTAATTGATATTCAGAGGTTCTTGGGTTTAGCTGGATATTATAGGAGGTTTATGGGGTTTCTCTTCGATCGCCACTCCACTGACTAGGTTGACTTAGAAAAAGGTAAAGTTTCTGTAGTATGATATTTATGAGGGTAGCTTTTAAAGGTTGAAGGATAAGTTGACTTCAGCTCTAGTTTTGACCCTACCTGAGGGTACTGATGGTTTTGTTGTTTATTGTGATACGTCCCCTGTAGGACTGGGTTATGTGTTGATGTAGCGTAGTAAGGTTGTGGTATATGCATCTAGGTAGCTTAAGGTACATAAGAAGAATTGTTTGACTCATAATCTAGAGTTGCTGATTGTGGTTTTTGCTATGAATATTTGGCGCCATTATTTATATGGAGTTTATGTTGACATATATTCAGACCATAAGATATTGCAGTATGTGTTCACCTAGAAGGAGTTGAATCTCAGCCAAAGGAGATGGCTTGATTTACTCAAGGATCATGACATAGGTTTTCTTTATCATCTAGGTAGAGCTAATGTGGTTGGTGATGCTCTTAGTAGGTTGTCTATTGAAAGCTTATCTCTTGTTGATGAGTAGAAATAAGGTTTGGTAAAAAATATTCACTGTTTGGCTAATCTTGGAGTTCATCTTTTGGAATCTGAGGATGGAGGAGTTATTAAGCAAGAGGTGGTGAAGCCATCTCTTGGTGCTGAGGTGAAGAAAAAGCAAGATCGAGATCCTATCTAGATGCAAATTAAGGATGATATGGGTCAGTAGAAGGTCATAGCTTTTGAGATTGGTAGAGATGGTATCTTAAGGTACTAAGGTAGATTATGTGTTATCGATGTTGATGGTCTATCAGAGAGGATCTTGGCTTAGACTCATGAGTCAAAGTACATTGTCCATACTAGTTCGATGAAGATGTACCATGATTTGAAAGAGATCTATTGGTGGAATAAAAAAAAGAGGGATGTGGTCAATTTTGTGGCCAAGTGTATGGTTTTTCAGCAAGTTAAGGTTGAGCACTTGAGTCCTGGTGATTTGTCTCAAGAGATCGAGTTTGCCATGTAGAAGTGGGAAGTAATTAACATGACTTTGTTACTGGTTTTCCTTTATATCAAAGTCAATTTGATTTGATTTGGGTCATTGTAGATAGGATGACTAAGTTCACTCACACTTTGCCAGTGAGGACTAATTATTCTACAGAGGATTATGCTAAGCATTTCATTCAGGAGATCATCAATTTGCATGGCACGCCTATTTATATTATATCTAATTGAGGTACGCAATTCTCAACTTACTTTTGGTGGTCATTTCAGAGAGGTTTGGGAACTAAAGTGAACCTTAGCATTGCTTTCCACCCTCAGATAGATGGATAAGTGAAGAGGATCATTCAGACCTTGAAATTTGTGGTAGTTGGGTTGGTCATTTGCCTCTCATAGAGTTTGTGCATAGTAACAACTAACATTCTAGTATTTAGATGGCCCTGTTTGAGTCTTTGTATGGTAAGAGATGTTTTCCTCCTATTGGGTGGTTCAAATTTGGTGGGACTAGATTATTTGGTCCTGACATAGTTCATCAAGCCACGAAAAAAGGTAAAGGTGATCTAGAATAGACTTAAGACTTCTCAGAGTCGCCAAAAGTCTTATGCGGATGTGAAACACAGGGAATTAGAGTTTGATATTGGTGATTGGGTATTCTTGTAGGTGTATCGTGTAAAGGGGGTAATGAGGTTTGAAAAGAAGTGGAAGCTAAGTCCCCAATATGTTGGCCAATACTTTATAGTGATAAAAGTGGGTAATGTGGCTTATGAGTTGGAGTTGTCTTCAAATTTGGGTTCTATCCTTCCGGTGTTCCATGTTTCAATATTGAACAAGTGCGTGGCTGATCCTTCCTTGGTTGTTCCCTTGGAGAGTGTTGATATTGCATATTGCTTGTCTTATGAGAATGTCCCGGTCGAGATTTTGGATAGGCAAGTCTGTCGTTTAAGGACTAAGGATGTGGCTTTGCTGAGGGTTCTATGGAGGAATCATAAGGTTGAAAAATTACTTGAGAAGTGAAGATGACATAAAGTCCAAATATACTTTCATATTTTTGGATTTGGATAATCATGCTTAAGGTAAGTGTATTCCTTAACATCTTTATTTTCTGTCTTTGTTATAGGAAATGATGGTTGAGTTTCTGTGTTAAATCATGCGAATGGATGCCTTGACTCATTATTCGGGGATGGATGATCTTGGGGAGAGGATGTAACATCCCTAATTTTTAGCCCTAAAAAAAATTCTTGTGTTTTTGAACTCATTGCCCTTATTACAACTGACCTAACATGTCTTAAGGTGTCTATATGAATTAAAGGAACCCTAATCATTGTGTGACTAGTGTGCCACCCCAAATCCTCTGACTTGAGTACGACTAGACCCAATGAGTCATCAAAACTCTAAACGAGTCATATAGTGCTTGTCATAGCAAAACTTGTAAAGGTGCCTGATTTTTCTGCCTTAACGATGATCAGGACCTTACGTGTCATAATGACACCTTACAAGTCATTGTGTGTGACTTGTAGGGTCAACAGTGAATGGTCCTGGAACTATTGTTTAGACTATAAGTCGTGGAGATGACTCATAGCCAGACGTCAAGAGTTGTAAGTTGACCCGTGATGACTGAGAGAATTTTTCTACACTTTTAAGTGGGGTATTCTCGTCATTTCCCTCTTTCCCAATTAGGACCCACACCCATAAAACACCTAAAGAGGGTTATTTCCATCACTTTAACAATCAAATAAATGCTCTCTTTTCTCTCTAATCCCTAAGTCAAAAACACTGGGGGTTGTCAAGGAATTGGCAATTAGAGCTTCCAAGAGTTGATTTCTCTCTATAATTCTTGATATCTCAGGCATGTAATTCTTTCCCAAAACTTATTTTATTTAAATCATGTGTTTAAATCATTATTCATGTGATTTAATTGTGGTTTATGAATATGGGTTTGAAGGTTTTAAAATGAAAGTTACTTGAATTGAACTCCCATGATTGTATATACAATATTTGTGCTTTATCAATGGTTTTTGAACTAATTGGGTGCATGAGCATGGGAATTAGAAAAATAGGGTTTAGGTATTCCTCCAAATTGATGTTTTGTTGTTAGAAATTGGTTTGAAAATTGTATTCCCTCAACCCACTTGTGTAATTGGTTTTGAAGGATGGTTTGTCACATGATTTGACTTACTTACCTATACTATTGCATTGCATAAATGGTTAAACTGATAAACATGGATTTTGAAGGCGTTGTTGGCCATGCTTGATTTTAAAATTGAAAGCTCGGGGGTCAAGGCATTCCTCCAGGTTGGATTTGTAAACCAAAAAATGGTCGATACATTCCCCAAATTTGATTTAATGAAAAAAAAGGGTTGTTGGATTTCCCATTGTTGATTTAATGAAAAAAAAGGTCGAGGCATTCCCCCAAGTTAATGGAATTGTAATGGCATATTTATAGGCTTGTGAGCATGAGGGTATGACGATACCTACGGTGTGCATAACAGATAATTCCTTCATTAAATAGATGGGTTACCGGAAATTTATTTTAATGTGGGATTAAAGGGAGTTATGTAGCTAAGTCGTGAAGGTGGACGTCTTGGGGGGACTTCTACTAAAAAGTCACGTATTCCAGTGTGAGGGTTGTTCTTGATGATCGTGTGCATATGATACACTTAATATATATATATATATATATATATATATATATATGTATGTATGTATCCTGGATTGACGTAGGGTCGAGGCATTCCTTTGTTTTCCTTGATACCTTTGGTTTGTGCGGCTAATACGCACTGGGGCCCTTTCAATAGGGGGAGCCGAACCCATATAGCTTGTGGGTACTTTTTTATGATGGTTAAACTACATAGTATAGTCTAATATTTTAGTTTCATGCTAAACCTTATTCCCTATACCAACATGTTATATATATATATATATGTACAATGTGTGCATGTGGAGTTTATGGTGATTATGACTTGGCATTCTTGTATTCCTTCCCTGAGTGACATGCTAGCTCTTGCCCCGCTAACCTTCTTAGAATGTTATATCCCCACGTGATGAAGGAACTGGAGACACTTATACCTTTTGCTCAATGATTAGTGATCTTAGATCATTTATTAGTTATCTTGAAGTGGTGATCCTCATTCTTCTGGAAGGTTGTTACTTCTTCATTTATTTTTTGTCATATACTATTTCTCATGGCTTCTTATGGGTATCATCGGGGGTATCTCCCGACTTAGATTATGTTCAGATAGTAGAGGCTTTGTGGATTACTGTGGATTAGGATGTTATTGAGGTTCTTAAATTCCTTTCTGAGTTGCCTAGCTTGTTATAAGTTTGGAACTCAGCTTATCTTGTTATATGTTAAAAATTCATCCACTACTAGCTGTATTTTGTGTTGTTATTCTAGGTAAAGGGGGTGGTCTTCAATCCTCAGCCTACTTGAGATATCTGTCACGTACAGTGCCTAGTTCGGGTCGTGACAGATTTCCTATGGAATTGACCCCAACATAGTTGGGTTACTATATTTTGATAGTGTAACGCCCCAAAATCTGAGCTCCCGAGATGCCACACGGTGGTCCAAACTAGAACTAGTCCTGATCTAACCCTAGATGCCTTCTACTAAGTCTGGATCTCAAAATAGGAGATATGAATGCAAAATCATAATATTTGCGGAAATCTTATTTGAAACATACTAAAAGGTTTGGTAAAACAATACTGAAGGATTCTGAATATTGAATCAAATGTCTAAAACTGAATTTAGTAGTCCAACAAACCTCTACTAACTCAATCTAGAGAGTCACTGGGACAGGGCCCCAGCTGACTCAAAATTTCTGAAATGAAAACTAAAACATCTATTAATAAACTGAAAATATGAATAGCTAAGTCCCCAAACTATGAGGACTCACCTACTGCAGAGATGTTGATGAGATGCTTGGAAATCACTCACACTACTAAGACTGAGCACCTGAACCTACATTATAAGATAATGCAGAACTTAGACGTATATGTGGATCAGTACTTTGATGATATACTGAGTATATGGGGGAGAATGCAATAAGTAAACAATGTCATCACAATTTATAAAATCATGCATGCTAAATGTAAATGACTCACATAGGCTTGAGAAATCTGAAAACTGAAGATCATAATTCATGAACAATAAAGAATATAATATAGATATTGTGAGCCATTACATTCAACTCTAAAATTTGTTCCTTTCTGAAAACTACTACATTATCTTGTTAACTGTAAGGGGAATAATTCATGTCAAGACTTTAAGAATCTTAAAACCATAGTTTCCAAAACACATGTTTTTATCTTAAGGCTTTAAGCCAATAGACTGTTTTAAGAGTAGGGGACATCTTTTTGGAGGTTCTTCTAACCGACATACACCATGTGAGCATCCATGGAGTCCCACGTATTTCCCCCGTTGGGTAGGGTTGTTTTACCCTTGCCATCAGAATAGAACTTCTTATCTTATGTGATCACAATCTTAGTTATCCACGTAGAAGTGGGGATAATCTTAATCCTATGGTGGCACTGAGTTCTGGGGTATGAAACCGTAGTACATACCCATCTCGGTGCTATATTATACTCCCATTCTTATGCTCAAAATCTTAAGAAAATTCACTTCAAATTAGCACAAGGGTTTACAAGAAAACTAATTATGCTTTTCTTTCTTTAAATCTCAAGTCACATGAACAAAGTGGATTCTTTATCTTAGCTTAGGAACAAAAGGTCAAATCTTTATCAAAAACCTGAGAATAGTCTTATCTTAGGATACTTATAGCATAAACAATCTTGAAACAAAATTTTTTAACTAGGGCTTAAACATCCATGCATCAAACTCATGTTAAAACACCAAAATGCTAATGCTTGATAATGTAAATATTGATAAATCAACTCAAAATCTTAAAATTTCAGCAATGTGCATGAAAATATGAATATAACCATGGAATTTAACTTCTAAATCATTAGGAATCTCATAAGCTTGTAAATAACAATAATGGGTATAAACCCTAACTTGAATTTCATGGAAAATCATATAAATTTCAGTAAAATTTGAATTTAAAATAAGTTTTGGGCACAAGAAAGAAAGGATTATCCTTGTTCATACCCCACAGACCTTAATTGGTGATCATTGATGAAAAACTTGAATCTTGGATTCCTATTGATGCTTTGGGGATGAATTCTTAGAGCTCTTGTATTGAGAATCCTCAATCTTAAATTTCTTTGGAGAGTTAATGGAGGAATTTGGATTTCTTTGGGAGAAAATTTGTTGAACTAAGACTTTGCTTGAGAGATTTTTGATGAAAAATGGATGTAAAGTGCTTTAAAGGGATTTAATTCATTGTTTAAGAAGGATTAGGAGCTGGGAGAATGACCAAAGTACCCCTTTAATCTTTGAAACAGAACTGAAAAATGAACTTTTTGTGAACTGGGTGTCCACCATGACGATCCACTATCATGGTGGCTCACTAAAAAATGGACGAGCAGGAACTGGGCTTTCTTCGGGAAGCTCCACAATCAAGGAGCCCCTTTAGTTTGTCATTTTGTCCATTGGCATGATACGCCAGTATCGCGAGGTCTTACTGGAAATTGCCAAATGTGAAATTGGGTCTCTCCACGATGCTCCAAAATCACGGAGTCTCACTGAAAATTGACAATTGTAATTTTATGTTTCTCTGTGATGCGCTAAGGTCCCAAATCACAGTGTTTTACGATTGGAACTTAAAATAGTCATAACTCTTTCACCGAGTATCGGATTTTGGTGAATTGATGGAAAGCTTATTCAATTTCCCACATAATGAGAGGTCTAAATCTGAAGAATTCCACCCCAAATAAATAGTATTCATTTCAGAAGATATCCCTTAACATTTTAGGAACGAATTTAAGCTAAGAAGGTACGGGTTATTACAATATCTCCCCCTTGAAAACATTCATCCTCGATATTGCTAGTTAGACTAAGAATACAGAGGAAATCTGAGACTGTAGTCTATCATGTACAACTAAAATAAACTGATCAACTGAATCTAAATCATTTTATATTTTGGAGTGATTCTGTGATTGCATGTACTTACATGAGGACAACTATATAGATGAATATATGAATAGAAAAGAAATATATACAGGGAGAGTATTACCTTCAGCTAAATATGAGTTTACAGAAAAGAGGTGAGGGTACTTGGCTCACATATTTGCTTATGCTTCCCAAGTTGTACCCTCAACAGACTAATTCTGCCAAAGAAATTTGACCAAGGGAACTTCTTTGTTCCTCAGTGTATGGATCTGATGATGTAAAATCTCAACTGGAATCTCTTCGTAAGAAAGGCTTTCTGAATATCTGAGCTTTGTAAAGGAACTACAATGGTGGAGTCACCGATGGACTTCTTAAGAATAGAGATGTGGAATAAAGGATAAACGACTGACAATTCTGCTGGAAAGTCAAGCTCGTAAGCTACTTTCCCAACACGACTCATAATTCTGAAAGGGCCAACATACCGGGGACTAAGCTTCACCTTCTTGCCAAATCTATTCATTCCCTTCATAGGTGAAACCTTCAGATACACTAGATCACCAACCTCAAACTTGAGGTCCCTTCTTCTCACATCTACATAGGATTTTTGATGACTTTGGGCTATTTTTAATCTTTCCCTAATCAACTTAACTTTCTCCATAACTTTATATACTGCATCGGGCCCTAGCAAAGTAACCTCACCCACCTCAAACCAACCTATGGGTGATCTATATCTCCTCCCATCAAGAGCCTCAAACAGGGCCATCTGAATGCTAGAATGATAACTGTTATTATATACGAACTCGATCAATGGAAAATGCTCATCCCAACTACCTTTGAAATCAAAAGCATATGCCCTTAATATATCCTCTAGAGTTTGGATGATCCTCTCTGCTTCAACATCTGTCTGAGGGTAGAAAGCTTAACTAAGATGGATTTAGGTACCAAGACCCTTCTGAACGATTCTCTAAAACTGGGAAGTAAATTGAGTACCCCTATCTGAGATAATAGATAAGGGAACTCCATGCAATCTGGCTAACTCTCGGATATATAAATTAGCATAATCCTCTACTGTATGGGATTTTTGAACTGGCAAGAAATGCACTGACTTAGTCAAACTGTCTACGATAACCCAAACCGAATCATGATTATGATGTGAATGGGGTAAACCATTCACAAAATCATATGCACATCATCCCACTTCCAAGTAGGGATACCAAAAACTTGCAACATACCACCGAGTCTTTGGTGCTCTATTTTAACCTATTGACAAGTTACACACTTAGCTATAAACTCTATTATATCTCTCTTCATACCATTCCACCAGTAGATTTCCTGCAAGTCGCGGTAGATCTTGGTACCACCTGGATGAAAAGAATAACGCGCACCATGCTCTTCATCCATAATTCTCTGTCTCAACTCATTAACACAAGGCACACATAATCTATTCTGGTATCTCAATATGTCATCTCCTTATTGGGAGAAAACCTTATCCTTTTGGTCTTTAACTGACTTCTTCAATCTGACCAAACTAGAATCCAGGTATTGCTTCTCCTTTACTTCCGAAACTAGAAAATATTTGGAACTACTCTGAACCCAAAAATTCCCTTCGGCTGAGTCAACCAACCTAACACCCAACGATGAACTTCTCGAGTCAACTTTTTCTTATTATTCTCCATATGAGCAACACTACCCATAGAGAATATCTACTAAGTGTGTCTGCCACTACATTGGCCTTCCCCGGATGATACAACACACTCATGTCATAATCTTTCAACAATTCTGACCATCTTCTCTGTCGTAGATTCAACTCCCTTTGAGTAAACAAATATTGTAAGCTTTTGTGGTCTGTGAACACATCAATATGTACACCATAAAGATAGTGCCTCCAGATTTTCAATGCAAACACCACAATAGCTAATTCAAGATCATGGGTTGGGTAGTTCTTTTCATGAGGCTCAAGCTGTCTAGAGGCATATGCTATGACCTTACCTATCTACATCAATACACACCCCAAACCAACTCTAGAGGCATCACAATACACCACAAAACCATTCATACCATCGGGTAGCATTAAGACTGGGGTTGTAGTGAGTCGAGTCTTCAACTCCGTAAAACTCGTCTCGCAGAAATCTGACCACTGGAACCTAACTTTTTTTAGGTCAATCTAGACATCAGGGATGCAATAGACAAGAAACCCTCGACAAAACATTGGTAATAACTATCTAGACCTAAGAAACTCCTAATGTCTGATGGAGAGATGGGTCTAGGCTAATTTTTTATGGCTTCTATATTTTGGGGATCAACTCTAATGCCATCGGTGGAAACAATATGACCGAGAAAATCTGCTGACCTTAACCAAAATTCACACTGCTGAATTTGGCGAACAGTTAATGATCTCTAAGTGTTTACAAAACAATCCTAAGATGATATATATTATCATCCTCACTACGGAAGTACACAAGGATATCATCTATGAACACTATGAAAAACATGTCTAGATACTATTTGAATACTCGGTTCATGAGGTTCATGAGGTCAATGAAAGCTGTTGGAGCATTGGTTAGCCCGTAGGACATAACTAGAAACTCAAAATGACCATAATGGATTCTGAAAGCTGTCTTTAGAATATCATGTTCCCTTACTTTAAGCTGATTATAGACAGATCTAAGGTCTATTTTGGAGAAATGACTCACACCTTGGAGTTGGTCAAATAAGTCATCAATCCTAGGAAGAGGGTATTTGTTCTTAACTATAAAATTATTCAATTGATGATAGTCAATGCACATACGCAAAGAACCATCTTTCTTTTGAATGAATAGGACGAGAGCGCCCCATGAAGAAATACTAGGCCTTATGAAACCTTTATCTAAAAGATCTTTGAGTTTCTCTCTCAACTCCTTAAGCTCAGCGGGAGGCATATGGTATGGAGGGACAGAAATAGGCTGAGTATCAGGATGAAGATCAATACCAAATTTAATCTCTCTATCGGGAGTTACCCCTGGGAGATCTTCTGGAAAAACATCTAAAAACTCATTGACCACACTGACTGAATGAATTGTTGGAGTCTCCCACTTAGTGTCTTTGAATCGAACAAGATGATAGATATATCCTTTATAAATCAACTTTCTAGCTTTAAGATAAGATATGAAATGAATTTTGGAGGACACCTAATTACCTGAACACTCAAAGACTGGCTCGTCGGGAAACTAAAACTTCACCACACGGGTGCGACAATCTATAAAAGCATAATAGGAATGAAGCCAATCCATATCAACAATAAGATCAAAATCAACCATGTCTAACTCTATCAAGTCTGCTAACATAACCTTATGAAGGACACTGATAGGACACTTTTAATAGATTTGTTTAGCGATAACTGACTCACCTACTGGAGTAGAAACCAAGAAGGGCTCAGGGATTTTTCGGAACTTATCTCAAAATATACTGCAACTAATGGGGTCACATAAGAGAAACTCGACCCAGGGTCTAACAACACATAGACATCAAGATGAAAGATACGAAGTATACCAATCACAACATCAGGTGAATCCTCGTGCTCCTGACGGGATGGTAAAGCATAAAACTGATTCTGGCACTGACCGCCACTGGTACTGGACGAGGCACCCTGAGGAGGGGTTGGGTGACCTAGAGGAGCTCGTGCACTATTAGCCTAAGTTTGAGGGCCAACATCCTTAATTCCCTGCCTAGCATGTGGGCACTCTTAGATTCTATGGCTCGGCTGGACGCAACCATAAAAACCTTTTTGGCCCCACAAACACTCGCCCAGATGGGTCTTACCACACTTAGAACACTGAGGATAACTGGGCCTACCACTTACACTATTCTGAGATCTGGATATAGAATACTTACCCCACTATTTCTGAGTGTACGAGCACTAACTGAAAAAGGGTCAAGCATAGATGACCGATTCTAAAACTGCAAATGATTTCCTCCTCCAAACCTATTATGACCATAATCAAGCTGCCATGTTCTAGACTTCTTATTTACTCTCTCTCTTTCCTTCATATTTTCTTCTTTAATCTGCTGAGCATGCATCATTAATCTAGGAAGATCCATGTATCCAATGAGCATAGAAGTCCTACACTCATTAACAACTAACCCAGACACACCGGTCACAAACTTACTCATGCTTGACCTAGGGCCTGTCATATGTTCAGGGGAATACTTAGACAACTGGTTGAACTTGAGGCAATACTCCTTCACTGTCATTAAGCCTTGCCTCAGGTTCATAAACTCTTCTATCTTAGCTTCCCTCATCTCACATGGGAAGAACTTGTCTAAGACCATATCCTGAAATATCTGCCAAGTCATGGGAGATGTATTCTCCCCTCTATTTTTCTTCCACATCACCACCCAATTATATGCAACATCCTTCAGCCTATAGGATGTCAATTCTACACTCTCTTTTTTAAAAACATAGATAATTTATGTGATCTTCTTCACCTTATCTAAATACAACTGTAGGTCCTCACCTTCCTTTAACCCAAAGAATTCTGGCGAGTTCATCCTCATAAAATCTTAGATTATGGCTGTGGCTAAGTCCCATCTTATTGAGGTGGGGCTGCATCCTGATGGTTGCCCTAAACATTAGCTGTCATACCTTGGGCTAGCGCCTGAAAGATAGCCTAAAACTCTGCATGTGATACATTCTCATTCATAGGATCTGTGGGCTAAGGTGGCTGGTTATTATTTCAACATGCTCGATGAGGAGGCATTTTCTATC
The DNA here is from genome assembly GCA_030864225.1 of Capsicum baccatum var. pendulum. Lineage (NCBI taxonomy): Eukaryota > Viridiplantae > Streptophyta > Magnoliopsida > Solanales > Solanaceae > Capsicum > Capsicum baccatum. Next base: position 157,449,620 of record CM061561.1, on the reverse strand, counting down.
ATGTGAAAGCACAAGTTCAAAGAAAATAGAGACACTGAATGCATGATAGATCATGAAAAAAGAGATGATTTATAAAAATCCTCCATAGCCTCTTGCTCATAGATGTGGCGTGCTTCACACTGATGATCAAGATTCTACATAATATGGCTTGTCTGACTCCCTATGAATCTATAAACCTTAGGCTCTATTATCAAGTTTGTAACGCCTCGAAATATGAGCTCACAGGATGCTACACGGTGCTCTAAACTACAAGTAGTTCTGTGCTAACCCTAGCTACCTTCTACTAAGTCTAGATCTCAAAATAGGAGATATGAATGTAATATATATATGAATAAATCTTATCTGAAACATACTAAAAGTTTTGGTAAAACAATACTGAAGGATTCTGAATACTGAGTCAAATGTCTAAAAGTGAATCTAGTAGTCCGACAAGCCTCTACTAACTGAATCTAGAGAGTCACTGGGACAGGCCCCCAGTTGACTCAAACTTTTTTAAATGAATACGGAAATATCTATTAATAAACTAAAAGTATGAATAGATAACTACCCAAACTATGAGGACCCACCAACTGTAGAGATGTAGATTAGATGCTCAAAAATTATTCGTGGTGCTAATACTGAGAAACTGAACCTACATTATGAGACAATGTAGCACATAGACGTATATGTGGATCAATACTTTGATAATGTACTAAGTATATGGGGGTGAGTGCAATAAGTAAACAATGTCATCACAGTTTATAAAATCATGCATGCTAAATGTAAATGACTCACATAGGCTTGAGAAATTTGAAAACTGAAGATCATAATTCATGAACAATAAAGAATATAGTATAGATCTTGTGAGCCATTACATTCAGTTCTAAAATATGTTCCTTTCTGAAAACTACTACATTATCTTGTAAACTATAAGGGGAATAATTCATGTCAAGAATTTAAGAATCTTAAAACCATAGTTTCTGAAACACATGCTTTTATCTTAAGGCTTTAAGCTAATAGACTATTTTAAGAGTAGGGGACATCTTTGGGGAGGTTCTTCTAACCGACATACACCATGTGAGAGTCCATGGAGTGCCACGTCTTACCCCCATTGGGTAGGCCTGTTCTACCCTTGCCATAGAAATAAAACTTCTTATCTTATGTTATTACAATCTTAGTTATCCGCGTAGAAGTGGGGATAATCTGAATCCTACGGTGGCACATAGTTCTGGGGTATGAAACCTTTGTAACATACCAATCTCAGTGCTAAACACTACTCCCATTATTATGCTCAAAATCTTAAGAAAATCCACTTTAAATTAGCACAAGGGTTTACAAGAAAACCAATTATACTTTTCTTTCTTTAAATCTCAAGTCACATGAACAAAGTGGATTCTTTATCTTAGCTTAGGACCAAAAGGTCAAATCTTTATCAAAAACCTGAGAATAGTCTTATCTTAGGATACACATAGCATAAACAATCTTGAAACAATAATCTTTAACTAGGGCTTAAAGACCCATGCATCAAACTCATGTTAAAACACCAAAATGTTCATGCTTGATAATGTAACTATTGATAAATCAACTCAAAATCTAGAAATTTCAGCAATATGCATGAAAATATGAATATAACCATGGAATTTAACTTCTAAATCATTGGAAATCTCATAAGCTTGTAAATAACAATAATAGGTATAAATCCTAACTTGAATTTCATAGAAAATCATATAAATTTTAGTAAAATTTGAATTTATAATAAGTTTTGGGCACAAGGATGAAAGGACTATCCTTGTTCATACCCCACATACCTTAATTGGTGATCATTGATGAAAAACTTAAATCTTGGATTCCTATTGATGCTTTGGGGATGAATTCTTAGAGCCCTTGTATTGGGAATCCTCAATCTTAAATTTCTTTGGAGAGTTAATGGAGGAATTTGGATTTCTTGGGGAGAAAGTTTGTTGAACTAAGGCTTTGCTTGAGAGAGATTTGATAAAAAGTGGATTGAAAGTGCTTTGAAGGGATTTTATTCAATGTTTACGACGGATTAGGGGCTAGGAAAATGACCAAAGTACCCCTTTTAATCTTTGAAATAGAACTGGAAAAGCAAACTTTTTGTGAACTGGGTGTCCACCGTGACGAGCCACTATCGCGGTGGCTCACTGGAAAATGGATGAGTAGGAACTGGGCTTTCACTGCAAAGCGCCACAATCATGGAACCCCTTTAGTTTGTCATTTTGTCAACTAGCGCGATACGCCAGTATCGCGAGGTCTCATTGGAAATTGCCAAACGAGAAATTGGGACTCTCCGCGATGCTCCAAATTCATGGAGTCTCACTGAAAATTGACAATTGTGATTTTACGATTCTCCACGATGCGCTAAGGGACCAAATCATGGTGTTTTATGATTGGAACCTAAAATAGCCATAACTCCTTCACCGAGTATCTGATTTAGGCAAATTTGGTATCGATGGAAAGCTTATTCAATTTCTCACACAATGGGAGGTCTAAATCAGAAGAATTCCATTCAAAATAAATAGTATTCATTTTGGAATCTATCCCTTAACATTTTAGGGATGAATTTAAGATAAGAAGGTACGGGTTATTACAGATAGCGACCATTTTATCCCTATAAGGAGGGGTTGCTTAGCGATATCATGCAATAGATCCTGATAATATTTAAGACTGATCATGGTTGGGAAAGTCATGAACAATACTCAACATTTTAATAATTGATCATGATATGGACACTCGTACTTATCAAACATATGGAGACATAATTTTATAGGGAAAACATGTCATTATGTTTTATAAATGAAACAATCAGATATAGTTTATAAAACTAATATTTGACCTAGAATCCAATACAAAGTAAAACGGGATTTACTTGAGTGTAAAAAGGTTTCTTGGGACTCAATGGATGGAAGGAACCCATTGATGAAATCCCGTGTACCTGAATGAAAATTTTCTTAGAGAATTCCTTGGAATTGAGATTGAACTTGAAAAACCCTAGTTACCTTGAAAAGAAGAGAAAAATCGCCCATTTTGGTTAATCTAGGTGGAATTACGACTTTATCATGAATTTGGGGATTTTGGATCTTTAATACCACTATTTGGGTATCCCAAACGACGTGGGTTTGTCTTTAAAAAAAAAGTGGGAGAAGACTTAAAAGTCCTTGAGAAATTATGTAGGAAATTTCACTCCCAGTTGTTATGACTCACCTCACGACTTGTTACGACTTTACATTGATATGCCCAAATTACAACTCTCGTTAAAAAGTGTAAGCGGTTGTTGTCAAATATAGAGCCCAACTGGGTTGGGTGTCGAATCCCACAGGGAATACTATGGTCACTGTATTGCGATTATTATTAGACTGTTGGTCGAAGGTTCCAAGATAAGGGGGGTTTTGCACAATAATATTATCAGTGTAACGATGAGATGATATGTGTAATTGTATTTGATCACAGAGAATGACAAGTTAGGGTTATGTCCACCTTGTAGCTTCTACTTCTCTATTAACTATGAGTAATACGGATTTTATGCATGCATGCACTTATAGAGAGACGTATTCTAATTCTAAATCCAAGTGTTTTTCAACCATCAAGGATTTATTCACCTTAGTTCTTTCGAATCTAAAGTGTACAACAAATTGTACGAACTCTCCAAGACGTTAATCCTGCTAAGGCATTAACGTGTAAAATAGAGGTTGGAAACCCTATTTTTTTGTCACACTCTCATTTCCAAATAGTAACTTTTCTATCGAACAAGTTATTGCTATAATGGCTCATTCCCTATGTTTTCAACCACGAGAATTCAATTAAAATGAAGAGAGTAATGATATAAGTGGATTACACATCATAAATTCACAAACCCATAGCAATAGAGAGTATACTACAAGGTTTCCATAACCCTAACAAATAAGCTTAGCTACTCATGAATAAAACAGAAATCAACATAGAAATATTCATCATACCAAAACAGCGAATGATCTTGGTGATGAAGATGACTAGCGAGAATAAGAGAGAAAACACGTTTCTCTCCCTCTGTCCTTAAAGCTACGCTGCTATCACTGTTTTCAAAATATTACAGAATCTGAATATTCAATTAATCCCTAAAAATTCAGCCATAAGGCTTTTAATAACATCCTTCTCTAATAAGTTGCTACTGCATCCTTAATATTTAAAAATATTCAGTTTGCCCAGGAAAAAGTTCCCATACATCACATTCAGTCCAAAAGCTGCTTTCCTTTTTATGTGAAGTTTTTCTTTGCTGTCCATAGGTCCCTAAAGTGCTTAAATATTCCTCATTAGTACCTGAAAAGCATGCTAATCACATAGGTCAGCTCACTTAACTAAAAATGGACTAAAAGTGCAAGACTTATGTATTTTATTCTCAAAACTTAGCTAAAACATGGGTAAGTTATGGTGCTTAGACGTATAAATACGCCCAACATGAAACATGAGTCATGGTCTAAGTCATAAACTAAAATGCTAAGGTCTTGGGTCCTTTGTATTATGACTACGACTACCCTTCAAATGGCTTTTCACGATTGATCACGAGTTATTAGGTAAATTCGTAGCCTAGATGTTTTTGACTATACATTATTGTGATAATGAGTCCCTCCTAACGACTTGTTGTCTCTGGTGATGAGTCATAGGGTGGGGTCATAATCACGGTGCTAAAATGAAGGATCCTTACTGTTGTGATGATCTACTTATATTACGTCTGGTAATATTTCATCACATGAGTCGTATCCACTGGCAGCTAACTAATACTTAAGGAAAAATTTGCATAACTTTTTGCCTCGATATTAGATTGAGAAGAGACTTATAGCATTGGAAAACTAAATTAATGACCATCTTTTCAAAATCTATATCTTGAAAGACTTGGGGGTGTTACAACATCATCGGATAACTGAGTTAAATCATGATATAAATATGATAAAATGCAAGATAACATAACTAAGTCAAGAAATGGCGGCAAACCTGAGAATAACTCCCGCGTTACTGAACACGATTAAATAAATAAACCAGAACAATAACATAAAGAATAAAACAATTATAACTACAAAATTACCACCCATAATCTAATAAGTGTGGAAAAGTAAGTAACCCAATGCAAGCCCTCTTAAGCCTGGAAGGTGCAATCAAGTAAAGTACAACCCAAACCATCATGATTTACCAAATTTCATGACCCAACCAGAATTTTTCCATGTCATGCCACACTACATAATTTTCCCATTTCTAGACTTGAAGCAATATCCATAGTATCAATATCATATTCCCTTGCTAGACTCAAACCGGTACATGTATCATCATAGTCATAATCAATATCTAGAGTTGAGCCAGTTAGTATATAATCAACATCATAATAAATACTTGAACATGAATAGGTAAATATATCATCAATACTATAATCAATAGCCGAACCTAATTTGGTAATCATATAGTCATTATCATGGCTAGTATTTAAAATTGAACCGATATATATAATATATGTATATATATATATATATATATATAATCAATATCATAAACAATACACAAACTCGAACTGATAAATATATCATTAGAATAATAATCAATAGTTGAACTCAAATATATATATATATATATATATATATATATATATATATATAAATATATATTGTTATGACCTGAACCAGGGCCTAACTTTGATGGGCATCTCCAATCCACCGTGGACCGGAGACCACTCTCTGAACCTAATCAAACACCATACACTACCCAATAATGGTTGCATACCTAACATATAACAAGATAGCACAAGATAAGTTCAAAGAATAAAAGATTTGTCTATAGTCAATAACCAAATAAACAAATCCAACCAACATCACCCAAGTCCACAGTAATCCAACAAAGCTTCTATGCAAAAAGAACCAAAACCCCATCTTGGTCGGAACATTTCCTCGACTTTGACTATGATAATGATAATGTAAACTCAAAATCCTTATCTATGATAAGAACTGATAAAATGTCTAAGTCTTTCAGAGAATGTAAGCTCACCACTTCACCATAACAAATCGATGAATAGATTCGATCCACCTAACTCTGTGCAAGAAAATTAAAGGTATCTCAGGTGTTTATATCGCATTGGGATACAACATCCGAAGACGGTTAGTGGGTTGAGCACTACAATGTAACTCAGGAATAAGGATAACATAATGTCATGATCAATAATTTAAAATAATTCAAATCTAATGCACACAATCAAATGCATATATATATACGCTCGCACACACATATACATACATAAGCACACAAATGTATAATATTTCAGGATAGGGTACAAGGCTTGACATACATTTTAAAACTTTAGCCTGGATGGTGTAGCTAAGCCATCATAACATAAGAAAGCACCCACGGGCTATGTTGTAACAGCCCAGAGTGCCTTCTAGACGTCACACGGTTTTCAAAAGGAAATCAAAAGGAAAGTAAACTAACATATAAAATCTGAAGATAACTGAATTAACATCTTAACTAAAAGTTTTTAACTTGGAAACCTTTAAACAAACACTTTTGAACTTAAAACTAAAAAAACCGAATAAGCCTCTACTTCTAACTAGAGATCCATTAGGATAGACCCCAGCTGACCTAAATATAAACAAAAAAAATAATTAAAATACTTTATCAATATCAAGGTCTGAGAAACTGGGTCCTCAAAATATAAGGACCCACCAAAGTCAAGATGTAGGTGGTGATGCCCATAGTCAATCATGCTGCTAGAATTGAGCACCAAAACCATATTATAAGACAATGTAGTACATAGACATATATGTGGGTCAGTACCTCTAGAATGTACTGAGTATGTGGGGGTAAATGCATAAGTAAAATAATAACTTAATATATAGATAGACTTTCAAATAATGCATGCTAAGTGTACATGACTCACCTTGAGCTTAAATAAAACAAAGACTGAAAAATCATAAACATGAGTATTGAAGCATAAGTATAAACTTTGTGAGCCATAATACTTAGTTCTAAAATCTTTAATTTTATTTTTTATTAGGAGGTTCTTCTAAATGACATAAACCATGTGAGATATCATGGAGCCCAAAATCTTACCCACGTTGGGGAGAGATGTTCTACCCTTGCCATCAGAATAGAACCTTAATCTTAGTGATCGCTATACTTAACTTCATCCAAATTGGGATAGCTCAACCTAGTTGGCTCATAGATTTTAGGAATTAAGGATACGTTTATATACATTCCCTTCTTGGTGATAAATACTATTCATATATTACTTATATGCTCACACTTTAGAAAATCCACCTTTAAATAGCATAAGGGTTAGTGTACTAGAAATAAATTATGTTTTTCTTTAATTTAAATCATAGATATGGTAAAATAATTATGGATTTCAAGACTTGTCATCGAATCAAAAGATCAAACTTTTCTTGTAAACTTAGTGCTTATTCTTAAGCCTTAAATCTCAAACTTCCTTTCTGTAACGCCCCACATTTTGGGCTACAATATAGGCCATGATTTCGATGTGTTGATAAATCCCAAAGCCATAAATCCTATGCCAATATGGCATGTTAATTATTTTCGTAGTATGTGAATCCATTCCTGCTTGAATTTAGACCATAGAGGTCCTTCAACTCAAGGACGAGTTGAAACTATTTTGATCGATTAAGTTTTAGTGGATGTTTGTAATTTGTGTCAACTTATATCGACCATGACTCTTTGTATATGTTGAATTAGAAATCCTACTATGTTTAAAATGATAGGTTTCCAAGTTAGCTTTCCAATGATACCAATTTTGCTAAAATCCGGCACTCGAGCAAGAAGTTATGGCCTTTTAAAGTAATTTGTGTTGCCTAACCAATCGCACATGGCCACTGGAAAGCATAGGCAATAGCATAGGCGGCGCATATGTAAACATAGGCGATGTCCTACTATGTAAACATAGGCGATGGCATAGGCGGCGCCTATGTAAAGGTTTCAAGTGACTTAAACACTCCATTTTTGGGAAAAAATGGTCCTTTTCCACCCTTACTTAGCCCTAAACATGAAATTCCGTTCCAAAGACCCCAAAATACACCTTCATTCATCAAAAGTGCTCAAGGATTTTCCTTAGGGTTTTAAAATAAAAACCTAAGCAACTCAAGATTCAAATGGCGGTTTTAGAAACTAATTGCATATTCGGAATCCCTAGAACGTAGGCTTCAAGAAGAACCTATAATCTTCGCATATAGAGGTACATGGGGTTATCTCAAAAATCTCATAAGCTTTAAAAATTCATGTTTTAAAAATGGGGGTTTTGAAATTACTAATATGATATGTTTTAAACATTTTATGATGTTGATTTGGTTTTTAGGCCTAATTCCAAGGCGGTTTGATATATTATATATGGATATGCATGTGTTTCATAATGATGATAAATTAAAAGCATGATTAACACGAAACCTCTCTCTTGATATGATATTGTTTTAAGTTTTCACATGATATGAATCGTTTTAAATCATCTTGAAATGCATGTCATGAAATGCCTTAAAAATGTCATGATTTGGATATGGTTTTTGAATTTCAAAGACAGGGTTGTTTTGTTCATGTTGAAATATGTTGCATATGATGATTGAATGAAGAGAATGATATGATACTGATGACTTGTAAGTCGGGTATGACGATACCCTACAGAGTATGACATGTGATTTATTTGAACAAAGTTTGAATGCATTGATTTTCATGTGAAAGAGGGATGCCCGAAGAAGGTGTTTGAGTGAAAGGGCTCATTGCAGGAAACCGTAGTTGCCGATGTAGGTCATATGATATTGTATCCTACATGGGAGGATAATAAAATAATTGGGATATCTCACATGGGGGGATTCCATACAGTGTACTCACATGGGGGGTATACCGGCTCCAAATCCTGGCGGCTACTTGGATTGGAGGCTTTGTTTCCGAGCATCAGAGGTGGATTCCACATAGCCGTGGAATTACAATTGTAGGGTATTCCACCTAGATCAATCTCATTACATTGGTATTGAAAACTATTACATTATGCCCATGTGTTTTTAAATAATTTGATATAAAACTGCTTTATAATGGCTCTCACCTATATTATGTAAAAATATTATATTTTTGTTTTGATTTCTCTGCGTACCAGTACTTTTGTATTTAACCCCTCTCTTCCTAGGTTCGAAGGAATAGTCTAGGGGTCTACACAACCAGTAGATTCCATTCGACAGATCGCAAAATCAAATGGTAAGCCTTCTATATTTCGGAAAGCCTGATGTCTGCAGTTTAATTTATCAATTATTAGTTTTGGGTCTACTGGGGCCTTGTCCCAGTTTTCAGATAGACAATTATTTTAGTCATGTAGTAGAGATTTAGCAGACGTTATAGAGATGTTGTGTTGGGATTGTGGGACATTATTCCCCATTATTACTTTCGCATGAATCTTGACCATGTTTTCGTTATATTGTATGTCTTCTGTATTTTTTTATCATATGAATTATGTGCATGATTACCAGATAGATAGGGGTGTTTCGGGCCTCATGGTTCGGAATACTCATCAAAGCCAGGGCCCTAGTTTGGGTCATGACAAACTTGGTATCAAAGCATGGTTTATGGTCCCAGGGTGTTTACAAAATTGCGTTGGGTAGAGTCCTATTTATGGGTGTGTAGCATGCCACACTTATAAGCAGGAGGCTGATAGGCGTTTAGGAAATATTTTCCTTCTTTGTGATATAGTTCGTGCTTCAGAGTCTGAACTATACCCTAATCAATGATCACTTGTATTTTAGAAACAATGTTATGCCTCCACGTCATATCATCGATCAGAATGCTCAAGCAGATGAGGTCCGTCCCACCCATGGGATGTGGACCCATAACAGAGCTAACACTCCAGAATTTGTCCCTACTCCAGAAGTCCTTCCAGTCCTGACCAGCCAACCTCGGGCTCCGCAGACTAATGCCAACCGTACCCCAACTGCTCAGGGAGATATTTCAAATGCAGAATTCAGACGGTCTATTCATATACTGACACAGTTGGTAGCTAACCAGGCTCAATGATCGGAAGATGTTGGGTCTGCATCTATTACGTCTGAGGCTACTAGGGTCGAACATTTCATGAAGATGAACCCACCTAAGTTCACTGGCGCCAAGGTGGAGGAAGATCCACAGGAGGTCATGGATGAGATAGAAAAGATCTTTAAGGTAATGCATGTGGATAAGGTTTAAGGGGCGGAACTGGCAACTTATCAGCTCAAACATGTTGTGAATCAGTGGTATGCCGACTGGGAGGATTCAAAAGGTGAGAGTGTTGAGCCCACAGTTTGGGGCGAATTTTTGGAAGCTTTTCTTGATCGATTCTTTCCTCTGGAGTTGAGGGAGGCCAAGGCGGAAGAGTTTATGAATATGAAGCAGGGCAGTATAAGTGTCCAGGAGTATACTTTGAAGTTTAATAAACTAGCCCACTATGCACCAGAGTTGACTAGTAATATGAGAGCCCGGATGAGGAAATTTGCATCCGGCCTTGCTGATAACCTGGTACTTGAGTGCCAGGGGCCTATGTTGAACAAGGAGTTAGACTTTGCTCAGATGACCATTCATATGCAGTAGATAGAAGAGAATAAAAAGAAAATTTCAAAAATAAGAAAGAAAGACAGGCAAGCAAAGAGATCCAAAACCACGGATCAGAATCACAGCCAGCCATAGAGCGACAGCTGGGGAAATGGATGGCAAAAGAAAAAGTCATGGAGTAATGCACAGTCTTTTGCCAGCGCCTCAATGCCCGGACCACCAGCAGACAGATGATCTCAGAGTTTCCAGACTCATCATGGATCGAGAGCCCCAGATACTCAATCGCAGGGAAGTGTGGCCCAACAGCATCGTACTTATCCACGGTGTGAGATTTGTGGGAGGAATCACCCAGGAAAGTGTTTTTTTAGGGGAAAAATTGTAATACTTGTGGAAAGATGGTACATCTTCAGAGATATTGCCCTTCTGCTGGAGGAAATACAAGGGGGACTTGGCCTCAAGATGCCCCCATGGCTCATCCTCCTAAGGGTGCCCCTTCAGCTACTGGGAGCGGTCGCAACCGGTTATATTCTTTGACTAACCTACAGGAGGCGAAAGCTTTACCAGATGTTGTCACTGGTATGTTACAAATTTTTTCTTGTGATGTTTATGTATTGCTTGATCCCGAGTCTACTTTATCATATGTGACCCCCTATGTGGCTGTTGGTTTTGGGTTTGAGCCTGAATTCATTGAAGAACCCTTCACTATTTCCACTCCTGTAGGTGATTCTATTATTGCTAGAAGGGCTTATATAAATTGTGTTGTGTCTATTCTTAGTAGGGATATTGTGGCCGACCTTATAGAACTTGATATGGTAGATTTTGATGCCATCCTTGGGATGGACTGGCTCCATTTGTGTTATGCCATACTTGACTACAGAACCCAAAAGGTCACTTTTTCTTTTTCGAATGAGACACCAATTGTATGGGTAGGGAGTTCTGTGGAACCTAGAGGTCACTTTATCTCTTATCTTAGAGCTTGAAAGCTTATCTCCAAAGGTTGTATGTACCATCTAATCTGAGTAAAAGATTCAAGATTTGAAAATCTTCCTTTTCAGCCAGTCCCTGTAGTAAATGAGTTTCCAAAAGTCTTTCCTGAAGATCTCCCAGGGATACCGCCTAATAGGGAAATAGATTTTGGGATTGATGTGTTGCTAGACACTCGTCCTATTTCTATTCTGCCATATAGAATGGCTTCTGCGGAATTGAAAGAGTTAAAAGAGCAGCTAGCAGACCTTCTAGATAAGGGTTTTATTCACCCTAGTGTGTCTCTTTAGGGTGCACCTATACTTTTCGTGTGAAAGAAAGACGGTTCCCTTCGTATGTGCATAGACTATCGCCAGTTGAATAAGGTCACGATTAAAAACAAGTATCCTCTTCCTAGGATTGATGATCTTTTTGACCAACTTAAAGGTGCTAAGTGTTTTTCAAAATATATCTTTGTTCGGGTTATCATCAATTGAAAGTTAGGGAGTCAGACATTCCCAAGACAGCCTTTCGAACCCGATATGGTCACTACGAATTTCTAATCATGTCCTTCGGGTTGACTAACGCCCCTATAGCCTTCATAGATCTTATGAATAGAGTATTTTGTCAGTTTCTTGACTTGTTCATCATTGTATTTATTGATGATATCCTGATCTATTATAAGAGTAAAGACGATCACGCCAATCACCTTTGAATTATTCTTCAGACCCTTAAGGATCATCAGTTGTATGCCAAATTTTCTAAGTGTGAATTCTGGTTAGATGTTATTGCCTTCTTGGGGAATATTGTGTCCAGTGATGGGCTAAGAGTGGATCCCTAGAAAGTTGAAGCAGTGAGAAAATGTCCCAGACCCACGACTCCAACCGATATTCGGAGTTTCTTGGGTTTGGCGGGGTATTATAGAAGGTTCGTAGAGAGTTTTTCTTCCATAGATGCTCTGCTTACTAAAATGACTCAGAAAAATATAAATTTTGTGTGGTATGACTTGTGTGAAAACAGTTTCGACAAGTTGAAGGAAAAGCTGACTACTAGTCCTGCTTTGACCCTTCCCGGGGGTGTAGATGGTTTTGTGGTTTATTGTGATGCATCCCATGTGGGAATTAGTTGTGTATTGATGCAGCATGGTAAGGTGATAGCTTATGCATCTAGGCAGTTAAAGGTGCATTAGTTCAATTACCCCACTCATGACTTGGAGTTAGCAGCCGTGGTGCTTGCACTTAGAATATGAAGGCACTATCTCTGTGGAGTGCATATTGATATTTATACTGACCACAAGAATTTGCAGTATGTTTTCTCGCAGAAAGAATTGAACCTCAGGCAGAGGTATTGGATGGAGCTTTTGAAAGACTATGATATGAGTCTGCATTACTATCTGGGCAAGGAAAATATTGTAGTCGATGCCCTCAGCAGGTTGTCTATGGGCAACCTTTCTCATGTAGAAGAAGGAAAGAAAGAGATAGTGAAGGATATTCACCACCTTGCAAATCTGGGAGTACGACTCTTAGATTCTGAAGATGGAGGGGTGATTGTTCATGAGTTAGCTAAGTCATCCCTTTGTTCTGAAGTTAAGGAGAAGCAGGTTGAAGATCCCATCTTGATGCAAATCAAGAAAGATGTGGGTCAAAAAAAGGTTATCTCATTTGAAATTGGTGGTGGTGGTATTCTGAGATTTCAGGGTAGGTTGTGCATTCCGAATGTTGATGGGCTGCGGGAAAGAATCCTTAATGAGGTGCACACTTCGAGGTATGTCGTTCATCCAGGCTCTAATAAGATGTACCATGATCTGAAAACCTTGTATTGGTGGAATAACATGAAACATGATGTAGCTGATTTTGTGTCCAAGTGTTTGAACAGTCAACAAGTGAAGGTAGAACACATGAGGCCAGGTGGTACTTCCCAAGAGATAGCACTGCCTTTATGGAAGTAGGAGATGATAAACATAGACTTCATTATAGGACTTTCGAGATCCCGAAACCAGTATGATTCTATATGGGTAATTGTAGATCGGTTGACAAAGTCAGCCCACTTTTTGCCTGTGAGGACTAATTATTCTATATAATTCTATATACTAATTTGGAAACAACTGAGTCACCCACTCAGGTGGAAACTAAGAAGGGCATAGAGATATTTTCAAGACCTTCCCTAAAAGTTACCGTAACTAACGAAGTCATATAAGAGAGATTTGACCTGGGGTCTAACAATACATAAAAATCAAGATAAAAGACACAAAACATACCAGTAACAACGTCTAATGAACTCTCTTACCCCTGATGGGATGGTAAAGCATAAAATTAATCTGGTGCTGCCCGCCATCAATACTGGATTAGGCACCCTGAGGAGGGACTGGGCGACCTAGTGGAGCTGGTGCACTAGTAGCCTGAGTCTGGGGATGAACATAACTATTTTCTTTCTTAGCATAAGGGCACTCTTTCATTTTGTGACCCAACTTGCTACATCTATAACAACCTCTATTTCCCACAAACATTCACCAGGATGAGTTTTTCCACACATATCATATGTAGGATATTTGGGCCTTCCGTCCATATTATTTTAAGACCTGGACATAGAATTCCTACCCCACTGCTGCTGCTTAGTTCTGGTGCGAGGGCACTCGCTGAAGATGGTGCTGACATATGTGAGTGAACCTGAAACTATGAATGACTACCCCTTCCATACCTTGCTTGGCCATACTCGAGCTATTAGATTCTAGCCTTCTTATTTCCTCTTTCTCTTCTCTTCAAATTATCTGCCTCAATCTGTTGAGCATGAGTCACCAGTCTAAAAAGATCCATATCCCCCATAAGCATGGCATTCCTACACTCTTTGACTACCAAAGCATACACTCTAGTAACAAACTTACTTAAACTAGATCTAGAGTCAACTATAAAATCGGGAGCATACTTAGACAACTGATTGAACTTAAGGCAGTACTCCTTCATTGTCATCGAGCCCTTCCTTAGGTTATGAACTTCTCAACCCTTTATTTTCTCAACTCACACAAAAAGAACCTATTCTGAAACGCATCCTAAAACTCCTACCAACATATAGTAGCTGTATTCTCACCTCTACCATTCTTCCATATAACCACCCAATTATAAGCAACATCCTTTAGCCTATAGGATGCCAATTGTACACTCTCCTCCTTCATTAACATGCATAATTTGGGTGATCTTCTATACCTCATCAATATAGAGTTGTGAGTCCTCACCTACTTTGGACCTAAGGAATTCAAGCGGATTCATTCTCATAAAGTCATAAATTCTGGCTGCAGCTAACTCACCATTCTGCTGAAGTGGGACAACATCCAAATGGTTTCCCTGAGCATTGGCAATCACAGCTTTGGCCAACACCTTAAAGGAATCCCAAAATTCATCATGGTACACATTCTCATTTAGAGGATCAGCAGGCTGGGGTAGCTGGTTATTATTTCTATGTCCGTTAGCTCAGCGAGGAGGCATGTTCTGTCATATAAGAGCACAAGTTAAAGAAGATAGAGACAACTATAAGAATGATAGATCATGAAAGAAAAAGGATGATTTCCTAAATCATTTCGTAGCCTCTTACTCATAAATGTGGCACGTTTCACACGCATGGTCAATACCCTATGTAAAGCAGTTTGTTTAACTTCCTAGGAATCTTTAAACCTGGCTTTGATAGTAAGTTTTTAACGCCCTGAAAATGGGTCTCGAAACATCACATGGTGCTCAAGACTATGAGTAGTCTCAAGCTAACCCTTTAAGCCTTTTAATAAATTTGAAATGCATAATAAATAAATCTAGGCAAGCAAAAATACTGAAATGTTGAATACTATCTGAAGTGGACTGCATTAAACTAAACATAATGTCTGAAAGTATTTATATTAAGAGTCTAGATGACAAATACTTGAAATCTAAGTTGTAACTGATAGTCAGACAAGCCTCTACTTCTACTAACTAGAGAGCCGTTGGGACAAACCCCCAGCTGACTCAAACAGAAATGAAAAACACTAATCAAATACTACATAAAGATAAAAATATGAATGAAAGGATCCTTGGAATATGGCGACTCACCGACTCTTGGGATGTAGATAGAGATGCTCGCAGTTAATCACATTGTTGAACCTAAGTTCTTGGACCTACATTATTAAACAATCTAGCATATAGATGTATATATGGGTTAGTACTTTTGGAATGTACTGAGCATATGGGGGTGAATGCATGAGTAAAAAATGATGCAATATTTAAACAAAACTTTCAAATGATGCATGCTAAGTGTAAATAACTCACCTTTGCTCGAATAAAACATATACTAGAAAAATAATAAAACATGAGTATGCAATGCGTGGGTAATCTTTGTGATATATAACACTTATTTATAAAAGCTATACCGTTACTCTTTCTATTGGGAGTTTCTTCTAATCGACATAAACCATGTGAGCTATCATAGAGTTCAATTTCTTACCCATGTTGGGGAGAGCTCTTCTAGCCTTGCCATTAGAATAAAACTTCTTATCTTAAGTGATCACTGTCTTAGCCCACTATACGCAATATTAAACCTAAGGTGGCACATAGTTCTACGGGCAAGAGACCTTTGGAATCATACCTAACTCGGTGCTAAATACTAATCCCATTCTTATCCTCAGAATTTAGGAAATCCACCTTAAAATAGGACAAGGGTTTATAATGAAAACCAATTATGCTTCTCTTTTTTTAAATCATGATCAAGATGAATAATTGTAGATTCCAATATTAGCTTACGATCAAAATATCAATTCTTTCTTTAAATATTGATAAACAATTATCAAAGAAACTTAAGACCATCGTCTTCTTGAAATCTCAAACTCATTCTAGATATGGACTTATCAAATAAAACTTAAGAGCATGATCTTCTTAAAATCTCACTACTTAAACTTTGGGCTTAAAATTCATGCTTTAATCTCATGACAATTCACATAAAACTGGATGCTCAATGTCATTCTTAAGATTATTCCACAATATCAATTCATAAGAATGAAGTGTAATTCATGCTATAAATCTTCAACTCAAAGCATGAGTAGGCGAGATAAACATGAACTTCAATACTTAAATCACTTATAAATTCATAAACTCAAAACAAGATAATTTGGGTATGAACCCTAATATGAAATTCATGAAATCTTAACTTAAAACAAGTGTTGGGAACAAGGATGAAAGAGTATCCTTGTTTAAAATCCCACATACTTTATTAGGTTAAATTGATGAAGAAACTTAACTTTAAATTCCAATTGATGTTCTTGAAGGCTTCTTCTTGAAGTTGTTGAACCCGGAAACTTGGATTCTTAATTATCTTGAAGAGGGTGCGATGAAGCTTTGAACTGCTTGGAGTTAAATTAGGGTTTCTTGGAGAGGAGTTTTATGGGAAATAGGTGTAATTTTATTAGAAAACGTCTAATCTTCTAGTTTCAAGACTTAAGGGCAAGGGTAATTGACAAGACTACCCTTGGGAAATTAAAATTCATAACTGGAACGTCGATTGGTCCTTCACCGTGATGTGCCATGGCTGTCATTGCGATTTTCTTGATGACTAGATGGAATTTGACAATTGTTATTTTGAAACTCACTGCGACACGGTGAAGTAACGACCTCTATAGCCACCGTGACGTGCCATAATCGCAGTGAGATATTGTTTTGCAAATCCAAAAGAAGTCCAAACCTCATCAAAAAATTCCAAAACTTCCCCGAGGCATGCTCCTTACACCCCTGAACATGATTCAACTCAAAACCCATCATCTCAGAGACTGGTCAACTTGAAAATATTTGAAGTTAAGAGGTCAAAATGTTAATAAGTCCCTCAATACTTAGTTTTATTTTCGGTTTCTAAGTGTCTTATACAAGAACTAAGGGTTCATCTATGCTAAGAACGTACGGGATATTACAAATAACTATTGTTGTAGGAAAACTCAATCAAAGGTAAATGGTCATCCCAAATACCTTTAAATTCAATAACACAATTCCTCAACATATTCTCTAAAGGCTGGATGGTCCTCTCTGCCTGGCCATCTGTCTGAGGATGAAAAGTTGTACTGAGGTGAACTTGGGTACCAAGACCCTTCTGAAAAGCTTTCCAAAAGTTAGAGGTAAACTGAGTCCTCTTTCTTAAATGATATACAATGGAACCCTATGAAACTTCACCAACTACCTAAGATAAATCCTGGCATAATCCATAATTGAGTATGAAGTATGAACTCGAAAGAAATGGGCTGACTTGGTCATTCTATCGACAATAACCCAAATTGAAATATGCTGACGATGCGTATGAGGCTACCTCATCACAAAATCCATATTTACCACGTCCAACTTTGAAGTAGAGATGATAAACTACTTAAGTGTACCACTAGGTCTTTGGTGCTCAACCTTAACTTGCTGATAATTTGCACACTTAGCCACAAACTCTGCAATATCTTTATTCATACCACTCCACCTATAGATTTCCCGCAAATCTTGGTATATCTTAGTTGCTCCTGGATAGATAGAGTACCGCACACCATGCATTTATGCCAATAGTTGGTGTCTCAAACTACCAACGCATGGAACACATAGCCTTCCTTGACAATGAAGTACACCTCCTCCCCCGTGGGTGAAAAGTTCCAACTTATAATCACTAACCACCTCCTTCAATTAAACCAAACTAGGATCCATGTACTACTTTTCCTTTACTTTAGCAACTAATTAAGATTCTGTAATATTCTGAACCCGTGTGATACCTTCAGTCAAATCAACTAGCCGAACTCCTAATTTAGCAAGCTGATGAACCTCACAGACTAACTCCTTCTTATCATTCTCAACATGGGCAACACTTCCCATAGACAATCTGCTAAGGGCATCATCTACCACTACATTGTCCTTGCTTGGATGATAAAACACACTCATATCATAGTCTTTAAATAATTTAAGCCATCTTCTCTGAGGAATATTTAGGTCTATCTGTGCGAATACATACTTTAACTCTTGTGATCTGTGAATACATTAACATGAACCCCATAAAGATAATGCCTCAAAATTTTTAAGGCAAAGACAATAGCTGCCAACTCGACATCATGGGTCGAATAATTCTTTTCATGAGGTTTAAGTTGTCTAGAGGAATATGTTATGACCTTATATTTCTGCATAAAAACATAACCCAGACCAACTCAAAAAGCATCACAATATACAATGAACCCATCTGGGCCATATGGCAAAGTCAAGACTGAAGCAAAAGTGAGTCGAGTCTTCAACTCCTGAAAACTCTTCTCGTAAAAATCTGACCACTGAAATTTGACCTTATTATGGGTTAGCCTAGACATAGGGGAAGCAATAGAATAAAAATTTTAAAAAAACCTTCGGTAATAGCTAGCCAAATCCAAGAAACTCCTGATATCAAGTGGAGAGATGGGTCTAGGCCAGTTTCTCACTGCTTTGGTCTTTTAAGGATCAATGTGAATACCATCACTAGAGATAATGTGCTTGTGGAAAGTTATTGATCTCAACCAAAATTTGCACTTACTGAACTTAGCAGATAACTATGATCTTTAAGGGTTTAGAACACAACCCTCATATGGTTTGCATGGTCATTCTCACTACGAGAATAGACGAGGATGTCATCAATAAAGACAATGAAGAACATGTCCAAGTATGGATTAAATACCCTGTTAATCAAGTCCATGAAAGTTGCATGGGAATTTTTAGTATAAAAGATATAACTAAATATTTGAAGAGACCATACCTAGTTCTGAAGTTTGTTTTCGGAATGTCACATTCTCTTGACTCTAAGCTGATGATAGCAGGATCTGAGATCTATCTTAGAGAAATAACTTGCTCCTTAAAGATACTCAAATAATTTATCGATCCTGGGGAGAGGATATTTGTTCTTGATTGTGACTTTGTTTAAATGGAGGTAGTCAATACACATTCGGAGATAACCATATTTCTTACACACGAAAAGGACTGGAGCGCCCCACAAAAAGACACTGGGTCTTATGAAGACTTTATCTAGGAGGTCTTTAAGCTGCTCTTTTAACTCTTTAAGATTAGCTAGACCCATATGACAAGGAGGGTTAGATATGGGTTGAGTATCAGGAAGAAGATCAATATCAAATTTTATTACTCTATTTGGAGGTACCTCTGGTAAATCTTCGAGAAAAACCTTAGTAAACTTATTTTCTACGGGACTGATTGAACTATCGAAGCTTTAGACCTAGTACTCTTGACTAAACCTAAATGATAGATACACTCTTTTGATGTCAACTTTCTGGCCTTAAGATAAGTTATGAAACAACCTTTGAAACACAGAACTACCTTCCTATTAACAAAATACCTTATCATGAAACTGTAATTTCGCAATATGAGTGTGACAATCTATTGATGCATAACGGGAATGGAGCCAATCCATGCCATGATAACATTAAAATCTACCATCTCTAACTCTATTAGGTTTGCTAGTATGATCTTATAGAGGACAGTAATAGGACACTATGGACTCGTCTAGCAAAAATTGACTCACCCACTGGGGTGGAAACTGAGAAGGGTTTTGAGAGGTTTTTAGGACTTCTCCTAAAATTTACCGCAATTAATGAATTCACATAGGAGAGATTTGATAATGGGTCTAACAACACATATACATCAAGATGAAATACAAGAATCACACCAGTGACAACATCTAGTGAACTCTTCTGCTCCTGTCGGGATGGCAAAGCATAAAACCAATTCTCATACTGACTGCCACTGGTATTGGATGATGCGCCTTATGGAGGAACTGGGCGAGCTGGATGAGCTGGTGCGTTAGTAACCTGAGTATGAGGACGAATATCCCTACTTTCATGCTTAGCATACAAATATTCCTTGATTTTGTCGCCCAACTTTCCACACCCATAACAACCCCCTTTGTCTATAAAACACTCACCAGGATGGGTCTTGCCACACTTTGCACATACCAAATAGATGGGCCTTACATTCACTCTGTTTTGAGACCTGGAATTAGAAGTCCTACCCCATTGCTCCTGCTTGTTCTAGGGTGTAGGGGAACTAGCTGAAGATAGTGCTGGCACTGATTAATGACACTGAAACTGACAATGGTTCCCCTTTCAGACCGCGGTTGACCATATTCAAATTGTTCAGCTCTTGCCTTCATGTTTTTCTTATCTCTTTCCTTCAACTTTTCATCCTCAATCTATTAAGCATGAGTCATCAATCTAGCAATATCCATATCCTCAATTAACATGGCTATCCTACACTCCTTGACTACCAAATCATATACCCCAATAACAAACTTACTCATACAATCTAAGGTTATCTATCAACTCAGGAGAATACTTAGATAACTAAGTCAACTTAAGGTAGTACTCTTTCACTGTCATAGATCCCTGACTTAGTTTCATAAACCCCTCCATCTTAGATTCCCTCAACTTACTTGGAAAGAACCTATCTAGAAATATATTCTGAAATACCTCCAACTTGCTGGAGCTGCATTCTCACCTCTACCTTTCTTCCATATGACCACCCAATATAAGCAACATCCTTTATCATATAGGATACAAACACTACACTCTCCTCCTCAGTAATATGCATAATTTGAGTAATATTTCTCACTTAATCAATGAAGAGTTGAGGATCCTCATCTATCTTTGACCTATAGAACTCTAGTGGAATCATCCTTATGAAATCAGGAATTTTGGATGGAACTAGATTACCATTATGCTGAAGTAGGATTGCTGCCAATTAGTTGCCCTGAACATTGGCATTCATAGCTTGGGCCAATGCCTGAAAGGCAGCCTGAAGTTTAGTATGAGACACATTCTCATTCAGAGAGTCGGTATGTAGGGGTGGTTGGTCACCATTTCTATATACATTGGCTCAGTAAGGAAGCATATTCTATAATGTAAAAGAATGAGTTAAGCAGATAGATACAAAGGTAAGAACGATAGATCCTAAAAGAAATGATGAATCTTGACTTATTACGTAGCCTTTAGCTTATAAATAGGGTGCGCTTACATCCATGATCAAAACATTACATAATGCGGCATGTTTGACTACCTAGGACTCTTTAAGACCTTAGGCTCTGATATCAAGTTTGTAATGCCTTGGAAGTACCTAATGGACGTCACACGAAGCTTAAGACTACAAATAGTCCCAAGCTAACCCTTTAAGCCTAGTTAACTTGGAACTCATAATGAAAGTATACTGACATATAAAATTTGAATATAACTGAATTAATATCTTAACTAAAAGTCTTTAGCTTGGAAATTTGTAAACAGACACTTTTGAAATTAAAACTAAAACAGTCGGATAAGCCTCTAATTCTAAATAGAGAGCCACAAGGATAGATCCCAACTGACCCAAACATAAACAGAAATCAAATAATTGAAACACTTCATCAATATCAAGGTCTGAGAAACTGGGTCCTTAGACTATGAGGACTCACCAAAGTCGAGATGTAGGTGGTGATGTCCATAGTCAATCGTGTTGCTGGAATTAAGCACCAAAACCTACATTATAATAAAATATAGCGCATATATATAAATATATATATGGGTCAGTACCTATGGAATGTACTGAGTATGTGGGGGTGAAGTCATAAGTAAAACAATAACTTAATACACACAGACTTTTAAATAATGCACGCTAAGTGTAAATGACTCACCTTGAGCTTGAATAAAACAAAGACTACAAAACCATAAACATGAGCAATGAAGCATAAGTATAAACTTTGTGAGCCATAACACTTAGTTCTAAAATAATTACTTTTATTTTTCCTTAGGTAGGTTCTTCTAACCGACATAAACCATGTGAGCTATCATGGAGTTCAACGTCTTACCCATGTTGGGGAGAGCTTTTCTACCCTTGCCATAGAAATAGAACCTTAATCTTGGTGATCACTATACTTAACTTCATCCATATTGTGAAAGCTTAACCTCATTGGCTTATAGTTTCTAGGAATTAAGGATACGCTCAACCGCGTTCCCTTCTTAGTGCTAAATACTATTTGCCCATTACTTATATGCTCATACTTTAGGAAATCCACCTTAAAATAGAATAAGGGTTGGTGTACTATAAATAAATTATGCTTTTCTTTGCTTTAAATCATAAGAAGGGTAATAATTGAGGATTTCAAGCCTTTTTATTGAATCAAAAGATCAAACTTTTCTTGTAACCTTAGAGCTTATACTTAAGCGTTAAATCTCATACTTCCTTTCCTATAACTTGTAATATAAGATCTTGAATAAAACTCAATTGGAAAGAATAAGAGAAGCTTCAAGTCAAAACGTACATAGATGAGACAAGTAAGCACTTTAATACTTCAATTACATGATAATTTCATAAACTCAAGGCAAGATAATATGGGTATGAACCCTAATTGCAAAACATATAACTTAAACTTTAAAATTAGTTTAGGGCACAGGGATGGAAGAATGTCCTTATTCATAAGCCCTACATACCTCAATAGCTAGATTCTTGAAGATTGCTTGAACTTGGAAGCTTGAACTTTTTGATTCTTGAGGAAAAGATCTTGTATTTTTTCTTAGGAAGGAGGACGATTTCTAATGAGTAATCTTGAGATAAAGAGGCAAATAATGCCCCTTCGGATATCCCCAATCATGTTAAGGACGACTTAGGTTGAAGGAAAAAGACTCAATTGCCCCTTGATCTCTTTAATAAAGAAGTTGGGCATACTAAAAGAACGCATCGCACCCCGTGCTCTAGGGAAAAGACCAATGGGTTGCACCCCTCTCTCCGGGGGAGAGACCAATGCGTCGCAGACATATCATTAGTTCTCTCTGTCTCTACTATCCATACACATCCCGAAGCCCATCTAAAAATCCAAAAACTCTCCCGAGACATACCTCCAACCTCCCTAAACATGAATCAACTCAAAAACCAATGGCCCGGGGCCGAGAAGGCAAAAATAAAAATACGTAAAGTCTTGGGGTATTGAAATGACTAAGTACTCAATACTTAGTGAAAATTTAAAGCCTTGGACCCCATAAGCATACAACTAAGGCCGAGCCGAGCTTTGAATCTTATGGGGTATTACATATATATGGGCCCAGGTCTCCCCAACTTGTAGGTCTTAGTGCGTGTGGCTGCACGAACCAGAGGGTATATATTTGTACTATGGGGGACTCAAACCTCTCAGCATATCAAGGTGGTGCAAGCACCCAACATGTAATATACTATGGAAAACTCAAACAATCCAATCATATGATAATAATAAGGGGGACTCAAACCACCCAGTCATTTGGACCCCCGCATCGGCAACCACAATTTTCATTATTGGTCCCTTGGGACCTTCACTCTCACGACTCAGCTTCACAACCCTCATTAAAGCCCAATTAAAATATTTATCCCACATTTTCATTCATTGAACCATTTTACATATTTAGGCATACATTGTTGGTTTCGTCATACCAACTACACTTGTAAGGTAATGTTAACATGCTGAAATACTTTCATTATTTGGGGAAATTCATAGCCCTCTTAGTTCAATTATGCATTAGCTTAGGGAGTTTCATAACCCCATAAGGTTCAATTAAAAATGATTATGTGTCATCAAATTTTCACATTATGCAATAGTTCAAGAGTAGTTCAATAAGCGTACTTTTCATATTCAAAACCAGTTTCGTAATATGGGTTTGAGCTCATTACCACTTTAAAGTCACAAGTTGGGGGAAATCACAATCCTCTCATTTATTCATCATACCCATGCATTCCACAAGTTAAAAACCATAATTAAAGCATGAATAATAATAGGTAAACCATGGGAAACATTGCTCAATAACAAATATTCAAAACCCTCAACCCATGTTTCAGAACCATCGTCAATACCATATGAACAACACTTTAAAACATATATTTTTAACAAATTAGCAATTAAGGAATAGTAACATGCCTAATATACACAAGATCATAGAGAGAATCCAACCCTTGTGCCCTTGGATGACCTACTTCATAGAAACCCTACGTATGGATGCTTGAGAGACTTGAGAGAGAAAAAAGAATGTTTTGAGAGGGTTATCGATGAAAATAGGGCCCCAAATATGTTTATAGGTCGTAGGATATTATTGGGATAAGAGGGAAATGTCTAAAATGACCCTTTTTCAAAGCTAGAAAAATAAACCGTTAGTCGTTACAGGTCTCATAATGACTAATTGAAACTAATCTCCACGATTCATTGTGAAGACAGTGTAACGAGGCACACACATTGTTGATCTTATAACTCATATACAATGGCTCGTAATAGGACCCTACAACGTATGGGGTCCAGTCATAGTCAACATTGAAACCAATTGGGGTAAACACTGGACATCCTAAGATTTTCACAAAGCGACTTGTAATGCGTCCTTATAACTTATGGTGATCCAACTCATACTTAGAGCAGAACTTAGCCACACACACACTGTTTAGGCTACAATTTAAGTCCAATGACTCGTCATAGGTCTTTATGGATTCTGAATCCAAGTCATACTAAGGACAACAACTCAAGCACCATTCACTGGAAACCTTACGACTAGGGTCATAGAACCCATTAAGACACCTTATGACTCATAGGGTGAGTCGTAGTCAGGACAGTGAGGATAAAATTTCAGAAATTTTCAAAGACCAAAATCCAGGGTGTTACAATCTTCCCCCATTAGGATCATTCCTCCTCGAATGATGGGTCAAGGGATAAGTTAGCATGATTTAACACAAAAACACTCCAACACTTACCTTTAGCAAAGAAGAAAACAATGATATTAAGATCAGACACATACCTTAAGCATGATTTTCCAAAATTGGAAATAGGAAAGGATACTTGAACTTTATGTCCTCCTTAGCTTCCCAAGTAGCTTCCTCAAACTTCTGGTTCCTCAAAAGAACATTTACCGAACAACATCCTTTGTCTGCAACTGACGAACTTGCCTATATAAGATCTTCACCGAAACTTCCTTATAAGATAAGGAATTCGAAATTCCACCACCTTTTAGAGGAAAAATTAACGAAGGATCACCTATGCACTTCCTCAACATCAAAACATAGAAGACCGGATGAATGGATCTCAAGCTAGAAGGCAATCCAATTCATATGCAACATAGCCAACCCTCTTCAAAACAAAATACAGACCAACATAACGGGGACTGAGCTTCCACCTTTTGCCAAACCGCATCACTCCCTTCATGGGAGACACCTTTAAGAACACCTAGTCATCAACATTAGACTCTAAATCCCTCTGTCTCACATTCGCATAGGACTTTTGGGAAATTTGGGCGATCTTAATACTATCCCGAATCACCTTCACCTTCTCTATGGC
The DNA here is from genome assembly GCA_030864225.1 of Capsicum baccatum var. pendulum. Classification (NCBI taxonomy): domain Eukaryota; kingdom Viridiplantae; phylum Streptophyta; class Magnoliopsida; order Solanales; family Solanaceae; genus Capsicum; species Capsicum baccatum. The sequence continues at coordinate 157,423,835 of CM061561.1, read as the reverse complement.
TTGGTAAACCAAATCATGGCTCAATAATCTATTTTCACCAATCTCAAACCACCTAATAGGATACCTAAACCTCCTACCATATAAATCCTTAAATTAAGCCTTACCAATACTAGAGATAACAATTTTTATATGCAAACTCTATGAGAGGCAAGTGATCAACCCAACTATCACCAAAATTAAATACACAACCCCTAAGCATATCTTCTAATTCTTAAATTTTCCTTTCCTCTTGCCCATCTGTCTGTGGTCGGAAAGTAGTACTAAGGGTTACCTTAGACCGCAAACCTTGTTAGAACGACCTCCAAAAGTGATACGAGAACTAGGTACCATGATTGAAAATGATATAAACTGGATCACCATTCAACTTTATGTCTTCTCAATAAACAACTTAGCATTATCCTCAAAAGAAAAATTAGTCCTTACTGGTAAGAAGTGCATAGATTTGGTCATCCTATCAATGATGAACCAAATTGAATCAAATTACTAGCGAGACAATGAAAGGCCAATAAAAAATCCATATTAATTATTTCCTATTTTTACTCCGGTATCTCAATCTCTTGAGTCAACCCACAGGGCCTCAAGTGCTCCACTTTCACTTGCTGACACACCAGACACTTGGCCATAAAATTGGTCACATCCCACTTCATATTATTCCACCAATAAATCTCCTGAAGATTATGATACATTTTCATCAAACCAGGATTAACCGTATAACGCAACTCATGAGCCTCTACCAAAATTCTCATCGCAACCCATTAACATCGAGAACAGATAACCAATCTTGGTACCTCAAGATACCATCACCACCAATCTTGAAAGACATCACTTTCTGTTGGCCCATATCATTCTTGATATGCATCAAGATAAGATCCAAACCCTATTTCTCCTTCACCTCTTCATCATGAGATCACTTCGCCACCTTTTGAAAAATCACACCACTATATTTGAATCCATAAGACGAACTCCAAGATTATCTAAATGGTGAATGTCCTCTACCAAATCCCGTTTCTCCTTTTCCACATGAGATAAGCTCCCCATGGACAACCTGCTAAGAGCATCAGCAACCATATTAGCTTTACCTGGGTGATAATGAAGACTCATGTCGTAGTCCTTAGCAACTTAAGCCACGTCCTTTTTATGAGATTCAACTCCTTCTGGGTGAACACGTATTGCAGGCTCTTATGATCAGAATAAATATCTACATGGACTCTACATAAATAGTATCGCTAGATCTTCAATTCAAACACCACAACTAACAATTTCAAATAATGAGTCTAATAGTTCTTCTTATAAACCTTTAACTGCCTAGAAGCATATGTAACCACCTTGTTATGTTGTATCAATATGCAACCCATATCACCCGGGATGCATCACAATAGACAACAAATCTATCAATTACCTCATGTAAGTTAAGACAGGAGTAGAAGTCAACTTATCCTTAACTTTTGAAAATTACCCTCACAAGCGACAGACCACAAGAACTTCACCTTCTTTTAAGTTAGCTTAGTAAATGGGGCAGGAATAGAAGAGAAACTATCCACAAACATCCTATAATAATTGGATAAACCCAAGAATCTACGAATGTAAGTTGGATTCGTGGGTCTATACCACTTATTTACCACCACAAATTTTTTGTGGATCCACCATGATCCATTCAATAGCAACTTGACCTTGATAGGTCACAACATTAAACCAAAACTCACACTTTATGAATTTTACATACAACCACTGATCTTTAAATGTTTTCAAAACACAAGGCAGAGGTGATAACATGATCAGCCTCACTTTTGGAATACACCAAAATATTATCTATAAACACAATTAAGAACAAATCTAAGAACTGACAAAATACTCAATTTATTAGGTCCATAAATGCTTCCAAGGTATTACTCAAACAAAAGGACATCACCAAAAACTCAAAATGACCATACCGGATTTAACAGCCAGTCTTAGGGATATCCATATACCTAATCTTCAACTGATGGTAACCTGACTGGAGAACAATATTGGAGAAGCATTTGGTACCCTAAAGATAATCAAAGAGATCATCGATCCTAGGTAGCGGATAACTATTCTTTACTATCACCTTATTTAATTGGCGGTAATTTATAAACATCCAAAAGGACCCATCTTTCTTATGCATGAAGGGAACCAGAGCACCTAAAGATCAACACCAGGGTGAATAAAACACTTTTCTAGAAGATCTTTCAACTGCTCCTTGAGTTCTTTCAACTCAGTAGGAGCCAGTCTATAATGAGGTATAGACATAGGACGAGTGTCCATAAGAAAATCAATCCCAAAATTAATTTCACTGTCGGGAGGAACACCAAGAAGATCAAGAAGAAACACCTCAGAAAACTCACAAACCATAGGGACAGAACGCAAAGGACCTTCGAAGCTAGAATCCTTCACATACACGAAGTGTTAGAGACACCCCTTCGAAATTGACTTCAGTGCTCTAAGATATAAAATGAACCTTCCCTTTGGTACTAGGGAACTACCTTCCTATTAAATCACTAACTCATTAGGGAAGTGGAAACTGACCCTTTAGGTCTGATAAATAAGCGACCTATGCATGAATGCAACCAACCCATCCCTAAAATCACATCAAAGTATAGCATGTTCAACTCTATCAGATCCACCAAGGTCTCCCTATCTCTAACAGATATCACACAACCTCTATAGACCATTTTAACCACAATAAAGTCACCCACCAGAGTGGACATAGAAAGGGATTAGGAATACACTCGGGATCAAAACCAAAAATGAATAGGCACATAAAAGGTCACATAAGAGGATAATACTCTCAGTGTATTTTAGCAGGGTTACTAACGTGCGCTAGCTGTAGAATCACAATGACCCGATCAAAAATCACTACTCCAGCAAAGATTGTTACACCCCATAATGGTACCAGCTATAATCTTCCTTCGATAACTTTTGGAAATTTCCTACCCACAAAATTCAAATAAATACCGAAAGAAGATAAGAATACATCTTCAAATTTTGAATTTCCTATAATTGTACATCTGAAAACCTATCGAGCCTCGACTGACCCTCTGGCTAAGCGAAAGCTCCAGTTCTCTATGGCAACGACTCCAATGGACAATAATCCTATAATGCAGAAGAAGGTTGGTGAAAATCGAGTAGCGTATATGGGAAAATCCTTATCCTACCAACTTCAAAGCAAGGTAAGATTTATGTGAGTATAGTTGAGGAGGATATTCGATGTCAAACTGATTACTAAAAATATGCCCTAATAGGGTTTGTTATTAGGGATACTCCCTATAAAAAATCCATTGAGGCTTACATTTTGCATGCCTGGAATTGTGCTACAAAGCAGTGTTGAGTCATGATGATGGGTACTTTATCTTTTAATTTGAATCTGCTGAAGATTGTGACAGGGTACTAATGGGAGGACCATATACTTTTCATAACAAACCCTTCATAGTACAAGCTTGGGATATTGGCTTTGAGTTTAACCCAGACTGTATCACTACCATACCTCTATGGGTCACCTTTCCAGGTCTGTCTGTGGGATACTGGTCTAGTGAAGCCTTAAGTAAAGTAGCAAGTACCATAGGCAAGCCCAAGCACACAGACCAATTTACTACAGGTATAGAGAGAATATCATATGTAAGGGTATTGGTGGAAACTAATATTGCCCAACCCCTAATTAACATAATAGAAATGGTCACACCTATGGGTATTTTCCAACAACTAGTAGAATATCAATGGAGACCAAAATACTGTGGAAAGTGCTTGAACTTTGGGCATGTCACAGAAAGTTGTAAACTCTAGGCTAAGCCAAAATAAGAAGAGAAAGAAGAGTTCAACTAAGTACCAAACAAAAAGAGGAGAAATAAAAGGAGGAAGAGGCCCCAAAAGACACAATGGTTGCAGAAAGATGAACTCCAAAAGGAGGATAAGCCAATAAACCCCCCTGTTTCTGACCCAAAATTATCATACAAGGATAATATGGTAATGCATGATTTAGTACAGAATCAACCCAATAAGTATAGCATTACTAGTCAAGCCAGTACTAGCAATAGCGGCACAAACTCGTTTGCCCCCTCATGCACTACTCTGATGATAATGGACCACCAAATAGACCTGGAGAGGCCCCAAATATATGATTTTCTTAATATATAACATCAAGGGTTTAAATCAAACCCTAAGACAGAAAAAGATAAGACTCTTTCTGAAAAGGTTTAAGATAGATATGTTTGGATGCTTAGAAACAATAGTAAATGAGACTAAAGCTAGAAATATTCTTAAAAAAATGGTGGGGCAATGGAACACTTGTTGTAACTACCCTATGGACCCAAATGGAAGAATTTGGATACTATAACACCCTACAGTAAATGTGTCTACAATCCTGATCAAGGAGCAGTTTATTCATTGTTATGTAACAGATGCCTTAAGAAATTTCTCAGCTTACATCACTATGGTGTATGCCAAAAATAGCATTCAGGAAATGACAGAACTATGGAATGAGCTCAAAACACTGGGTGGAGCAATTCAAGAAGCATGGATCTTGAGAAGAGACTATAATGCTGTGTTAACATGTGAGGATAGGCTTGGGTCTCTAGTCACTCAATAAGAAGTTCATGATTTCAAGGAATGTATTGATCAAATCCAGTTAACTTCACTGAGAGCCAAAGGGTGCTAATAAACAACAGCAAGACCACAAATTTTATTGCAAAATTGACTGGGTTCTGGGGAATTACTAATGGTTACAAAAGTATGGAAATATGGAGGTAGAATTTCTACCATCTGGGGTATCTGATCATTCCCCAATCTTGGTCTAATACAATATTCAACAAACAACAAAACCAAAATCTTTCAGATTGTATAGTACTGTGTTGGAGCATCAGAAATTCCCTGAGATTATCGCAAAAAAATGAAGGAAAAACTTCTCCGGCACTTATATATATAAGCTAAATCAAAAACTAAAAGCTCTTAAATATGATTTGCAGGAACTGAATACTTATCTGGCAACTTACACTCAGAAAATCCAATAAACCATAGCACAACTGGACATCACATAGAGCAAACTAGTTTTAAACCCAATCAAGTACTGATACAAGAGGAGGTAAAGCTGCTAAAAGAGTTTCAACCCTAGAATTTGGTAAAAAAGAAGGTGCTAAGACAAAATTCTAGAGCAATATATATCAAATGTGGGGATGCCAATTCCAAGTACTTCCATGTTCAATGCAAGATAAGAACTAATAGAAGCTCCATTACCTCTATTTATGATACCTCAGGTAATAAAGTGACTGACCCAGATCTCATTGAGAAGGAATTTATTAAGTTCTTTACTGGGCTAATGGGTGACTCTACCCCTGAGTTGTCTTGACCAAATTCAGAGGTGATCAGGCAAGGGGCTTGCCTCTTACATCCTCAGAAGCTTGAACTCATACAAGAAATAACTAACCAGGAAATCTTAAATGCATTGAAAAGTATGCCAGCAGAGAAATCTCCTGGGGCTAATGGTTTCCCTGTGGAATTTTACAAGAGTCAATGGAATATTATGAAAGATGATGTCCTACTTGCTGTAAAGGAGTTTTTCAGCTCTGGTAAGCTGTTGAAAGCTTTTAGCTGTACTGCAGTGACATTGATCCCTAAATTCTCTAACCCTTCCATGGTCAAAGATTTTAGACCAATAGCCTATTGTACCACTTTTTATAAGATGCTCACAAAGATCTAACAAATAGGATAAAAAAGGTTATTGATACACTCATTGGTTTCTCAAAATCAAATTTTATAGAAAGTAGAAGGATCATAGATAATATTTTATTTAGCCATGAGTTGCTTTAAGTGGTACTCAAGGAAGGTACTGTCCCCAATATGTGTGCTCAAAGTTGATCTCAGGAAAGCATATGACTCCATAGAGTGGTGTTTCCTAAGGAGTATGTTGGCTGAGCTGGGGTTCCTACTGAAATTCATAAACTGGGTAATGGAATATATTTTTTCTATCTCTTACTCACTAGTCTTGAATGGGGGGCTTACAAAACCTTTTCAAGAAAAAAAGAGGGATAAGACAAGGGGACCCTATGTCACATTATTTGTTTATTATAGTAATGGAATATCTGAATAGGGAGTTGAATTGTCTGGACTAGGAGAGAGGTTTTTAACACCACCCTATATGCAAAAAACTTGGGGTCAAACATATATGTTTTGCAGATGACCTGCTTTTGTTTTGTAAAGCTAATATTAACTCTGTAAAAATGCTCCAACAAGCTTTTCTAAAATTCTCAAAAGCCACAGGGTTATAAGCTAATATAGACAAGAGCTAAATTTACTTTTTTGGCACTAATCCTAAGATAAAATAGAACATCCTGGAATACTTGGGCTATTTAGGAGGGTAATTACCCTTAAATGCCTAGGGGTGCCACTATCATAAAAAAAACTCACTATTGACCAATGTCAGCCACTTGTTGAGAGAATAGTGGAAAGAATGAAGTGTTGGAGTGTTAAATTACTATCCTATGCTGGTAGACTACAATTGATTAAATTTGTTGGCTTTGGCATACAAACTATTGGTCCCAGATCTTCCTACTGCCTAAGAGAAGCCTGAAACTGATCACAGGCCTTTGTAGGGTGTTCTTGTGGGAAAGTGTCATCCTGACTTCAAAGAAGGCACTTGTTGCTTGGGAAAAAATTTGCCTCCCAAAATCAGCAAGTGGTTTAAATGTTCTGAATATCTATTTGTGGAATAAAGATGCTATCATAAAACAACTCTAGGCATTGTCTGAGAAGAAGGATGGATTATGGATAAAATGGTTACATACGTCTACTTAAAGTCTGAGATTAGAGAATCCTGTGACTGTCCAAAAAATGCCTCATAGGCAATCAAGAAATTATTTGTACAAAGCATCATATTATGGAAAATCCAGGAATACAAGGGGACTTGAAGACTAGATTGAAAGCATGTGTCACAAGAGGGACATTCACAATAAAGAAGATGTACAATTCTTTAACTCTACAGCTCCCAAAAGTTTCCTGGAAAAGTATTATTCTAAATCATTCTGTGCACCCAAGGCACAACTTTATCCTTTGGCTAGCTTCACTGAATAGACTATCTACAGTTGAGAGGCTAGAAAATCTTTGAATTCAGGTGCCAAAAATATGTGTGTATTGTAGAAATACAGATGAAACACATGATCACTTATTTCTTAAATACATTACCAATAAACACTTATGGATGAGATTGCTTAGTTGGCTAGGTCTGCAGAGAAATATAGGTTGTTGGGCTCATAAGATAGAATGGGTATCCAGATAAGCTAAAGGGAAGTTTGCTAAAGGTGCTATCCTATGTAGTGTATTTGCAATGATGGTAAACATCATATGGAGGAGCAGAAATAGCATTAGATTTTAGAAAGGTGTGTATGAAGAGAACAAGGTTTTTAGGGAGATAACAACTAACATCTACATACAAAGCCAAATGCACTAATGATGGGGAATGATACTTCAACAAGTTGTTGCAATACCATGAAAGAGATTGAGGATCTGTAAGTTTTTGTATTTTCTTTTTATCTCTGAATGTAATGTTTAATCTTTTTTGGTTTACTACTGGTTTGGCACCCCTGCATGTTAGGAGGGAAAGAAACTAGTATAGTCTGTTTAGTTTAAACCAGAAAAAATGGGGGGTCTAACCCTATTTTTTGTTTTGTAATATTGCATTTAGTGAAATAAAAATACTTTATTTACCAAAAGCAAAGGGGTCACGTAAGAGCGGGTAGACCTGGATCAAGTCGACAATATACATCACAAGAGAAAAGTTTGAGTATACTAGTAACAATATCAGAGAATGCCTCAGAATCCTGATAGGTGGCAAGAGCATGGCGATGCCGACCAGTACCAAAGGCAGAAGAAAAAGTAGAACCTTTAGGTACCAGAGCTGATAAAGTACCAACAGGCCCCAGAAGTAACCCTGGAAGGACAATAGCTATGATTCTTAACTGTCTCGTAGCCTATCCATTATAATTGTGGTGCACTACGCACCAATAAAAGAGACTCTACTTAACACGACTTTGTAGATATCAAATAACTCCAAACCTAGGCTCTAATACCAACTTTATCACGACCTAAATCAGGTCCTAGCCGTGAAGGGCCTCTACAATCCACCGTAAATTAGATACCACCCCCTAAACCTATAAAAATAACATACACCACCCACCAGTAGCTGAATTTTAATTATATAACAAGATATCACAAGATAAGTTTAAAGAAAAAGATGTATCTATAGCCAATAACCAGCAACTAATGAAACGTATAAGTCTTTTGAAGAATGAAAGATCACCACTTCACCACAATAAATCGAAGAACTGAGTCGATCCACCTAACTCAGTACAGGAAAAATAGAGGTATCTATGGTGCCTGTATCGCATGGGGATACAGCATCTGGAGACGGTTAGTGAGTTGCGCACTAGCATGTAACTCAGGAAAAAGGATAACACAATATCATGATCAATTGTTCAAAATTATTCAAATTCAATGCATGCAATCAAATTTATATATATATATATATATATATATATATATCACATGTCAGATAGGGTGTAAGGCTTAACATGCACTTTAACACTTTTGCCTAAATTATGTAGCTCAACCATCAGAATATAAGAAGGCACCCACAGGCTATATGGGTCTAGCTCTCCCTCAACTAGTAGGGCCCTAGTGCGTATAGTCAGATAAACCAGAGGGTATACATATGTACTATGGGGGACTCAAATCTCCTCACATATTAGGGTAATGCAAACACCCAATCATTAATATAATATAGGGGACTCAAACCTCTCAATCATATAATAATAATAATAATAGTAAGGGGGACTTGAACCACCTATTCATTTACACCCCCACATCAGCAACCACGATATCCAGTATTAGCCCCTTGAGACCTCTACTTTCACCACTCAGCTACACAACCCTCATTAAAGCACAACTAAATCATTTATCACATATTCCTATTCATTAAACTATGATACTCGTTTACGCATATATTGTTGGCATCACCATACCAACTACAATTGTAAGGTAACATCAGCATGCCAAAATGCTTTCACTATTTTGGGAAATCCATAGCCCACTTGATTTAATTATGCATTAGCTTACAAAATTTAACAACCCCATAAGGTTTAATTAAAAATCATTATGCTTCATCAACTTCATATTATACAATATCTCAAGAGTAGTTCAATATGCATATTTTTGTATTTAAATCAAATTTTTCAATATGGAGATAAGGTCATTACCATTTCAAAAGTTACAAGTTGGGGAAAATCACAATCCCCTCATTTATTAACCATACCCATGAATCCCACAAGTTCAAAATCATAATTAAAGCATGAATAGTCATTGGTACACAATGGGAAACATTGTTCAACAACAAACATTCAAAACCTTCAAACTATGTTTCAAAACCACCATCAATACCATATGAGCAATACTTTAAACATATGCTTTTAACAAAGTAACAATCAGGAAAGAGTAACATGCCTAAAATACCAAAGATCATGGAGAGAATCCAACCCTTGAGCCCTTGGAGGACCTACTTCTTGGAATCCCTAAGTATGGATGTTTTAGAGACTTTAGGGAGAAGAAGTAATGTTTGGAGTGGGTTATCGATGAAAATAGGACCCCAAGTATGTTTATAGGTTATCGGTTATATTGGGATAAGAGGGAAATGTCTAAAATTCCCCTATTTAAAAAATGGGAAAAAAATTTCAATCGTTACGGGTCTCATAATGACTCATTACGACTCATCTAAATTGGTTATTCTAAGGAGAGTGTCACCAGGAAAATACACTATTGACCTTACGAGTCGTATACAATGGCTTATAATAGGACCCTACAACTCGTGGAGTCCAGTTGTAGTCATATAAGACCCCATAAAATTCTAAGCTTAATTCAGTCCTTTAGGCTTGTCAAGGGGTCCCAACTTAGAATATTTTAGAGAAGTACTTAGACTTCGTATCATTTTAACCTACAAAGGTTGAAAATCTTATTTTTCAACCTTTACATCCATTAAATGATGATTTTTAGGTTGATTCAAGATCAATAATGTTCGTACGTATTTCTGGATATGTTTTGGATTTTTCGGACTTCGTTTGAAGCTCTTTTGGAATCCCAAAATAGCGAATCGAAGCGATCTTAGAGCGTCGTATCCACTATCGCATCGATTACTATTTTCCCTAGCTACCACCATCCAATTCTAGTGAATCGACACAAATATGGTGCGATGCATTGGCTATTGCATCGATGTCATCGACGCACTATGTCGGCCTGTGCGGCGGTAACCAAGTTTTCAGTTATTAAAAGACCACATTCTTGGGGGTATTTAGGTCTTTTTCCCTCGACCCTCGACCCTCGACCCTCGACCCCCAAAACAATAAATTAAACTCCCTATAGAGAAAATATGGTCATTCTTTCTCAAATTTTGCTAAAGAACAAAACCCTAGAAGATCCAATTTCAAATCAAGACTTAAGATTTAACCATAAGCTTTCAGAAATTCTTCAACAAAGGTATGTGAAGTGTTCATCCAAGGGTTTCTTCCACCCTTGGAGTCCAAGAATCTCTTTTGAACTTCATGTAATTGATTTTATGATTTCCATGGTTAGAATCAAAGTGTATTCATGATTGCTATTTGGATTAAGTTCCTAATTCATGATTATATATATATATATCATTTGAAATTAATCATTATGTGTATAGATACATGTGAATCCATGATAAACTCTTGACTTGTGAAATTAGAGATGAATTATGATGCTTACTTATTGTTCAATACTATGTGCATATACTATACTCACCATGTGTTTGATAATTGACCATGTAAACTATTAAGAGAATGAAATCGTGTCAAGTTAGCTTATGTGCAAGTTATATTATGCAAGTGTTTGTCAAAATGTTCAATGAATAAATGAATAATGATCAAGTTCATAGTTTACATGTTTCATGTTATGCCATGTCTCTTAATTTAAGTTATCAAGTCCTGGGGGTACTTGTACCTGACAATTTAGCTGATTACCTAGATCCATGGTTAGTCATACAATAGTATCAGTCTCAACATGATCAGTAGTACTCTCAATCAGTTATAGAACTCAAAAAAACTCAGTAGAATCCATATTAGTCAAGTCTAACTCAGTATCTAGTTTGGACCTCAGTAAACTCAGTTAGCTAACAGAATTCAGTAGTATTCCATCAGTCAATGAAACTCAGTGAACTTAGTTTAGTATAGTAAAATAGTAATCTCAGTAACCGGTCAGTCCAGCCTAGTACAGACTAGCCATCAATTCAGTGTCTATTAGTAGGCAGTAGTATTCAGCACCGAGTTAACCTAGGGATCGGAGCATTCCTGTCAGCAGAGGGTTTGACCCTTAGCAGTAATCCCTGCGTTATAAAACTACATAGCCAGCGTAGGTTGAGGTATCTTCCTGCTAGATATTATGAGGGTTGATATTTCTCATCCGAGTTATCCTTCCAGCGAGGGTTGATGAAAGATCTTCCTGTCAAAGAGGATTAACTCATAGCTTATCCTTACCTGTGGCATGGTATTGACACCCTTCCAACAGGGGTTACAGGTTGGACCCCAAATTATTTAGAGAAGGAGTATATAGGTTGGATTCACCTCCCACAATCTCAGTTCTAGTCTCAATCTCAAAATATAACTCAGTTTAGTTCTACAGATTTAGGACTATCAGATGTAGTCACTCATCTCAGTACAGAACTCAGTATGGTTCCACAGTATTCAAAACTGTCAGATACAGTCATTTAGATAATCAGTAATACAGTATTCATAAACTCAGATATTGGTTATCAGTATTCTGATTTAGTACTTATTATTAGCATGATCTTAATTACATTCTATGTATTCATGCATGTACTCTTACTCAGTCATAGTCATGTTATTCAGTTATTATTGTGCATGCATATGAACCTATGTATATCAGCCTACCTCATTAAATATACCAATATATTCAAAGTACTGACGCATGCTTTTCTTTGCGCTATGATGTCTTATATCATAGGTTCAGATGTACGGGCTCCAGAGCACCCTTAGTAGTTTAGATTCTCAGCTTTTAGAGTAGTGGTGAGTCCTCATAGTTTGAGGACATACTTATTATAGTACTTCAGTTTTATTTTAGTATATAGAGTTAGTTGGGGGCTTGTCCCATCAATTCCATAGTTCAGACAGTTAGAGGTTTTTTAGACTAGAGTATTATCAAACAGTTGTTCAGTTTTTTAGTACTTATATTCTGTTTTGGTATTTTGATACCGCATTCAGATTTATTTATAGATTTGAACCTTATGGCACATGTTTCTGCCTATTTCTGCATAATTATAGTATTTATTACTTAGTTATTGCAGTAGTTACCAGTCATGGGTTAGCTTATGGTCCTTTGGAATTATGAGCACCTTGTAGCATCTGGGGTACAAACTCGGGGCATTACAAACTTGGTATCAGAGCCTAAGGTTCAACAGTGTACTAGGAAGTTTGAAAGCCGAATCTAGTAGAGTCTTTCGATGGGTGTGTGCGCCACACTTATGGACAAGAGGCTATAAGATGTTTTACAAAAAGTCTCCCTTATTCAATATTCATGTCGTGTGAGTAAGAATGAGCTCCAGTTACACTCTCTTTCTAATCCTAGCTTCTCTCCCTTACTCTAGTATGTCTCCCATATAGAGTTTGAAGCAACAGTTACAACCCTAGCTTATTCTGTGGTAGCCTAAAATAAACATCTAGCTGCGGTTCTGGCCAGCCCAGTGGCCAATACTATTATTGCCAGGATTCAGGACTTCACCCGAATGAACCCTACATCATTTACCGGGTCTAAGTCAGATGAGGACCTTAGGAATTTCTTGATCAGGTGCAGAATTTTTTGATATCATGGGGGTGATTTTTGTTGAGAGTGATGATTTAAATGCATATCATTTACAGGATGTGTCTCACTCATGATTCAAATAGTAAAAGGCATAGAGGACCGCAGATGTAGGATCCATAGAATGGGAGGAGTTTGCAGTTGCTTTCCTGGATAGGTTCTTCCTACTAAAGTTGAGAGAGGTAAAGGTTTTGGAGTTTATAAACATAAAGTAGGGCAATATTACAGTGCAGGAGTATTCTCTAAAGTTTACTCAGTTAGCCAGATATGCCCCGCATGTTGTAGCAGATAGCAGAGTGAAGATGAGTAAGTTCATGTCAAGAGTGTCTAGCAATATGGCCAAGGAGTGTAGGATCGTAATGCTTATTAAAGAGATAAACATACACAGGCTTATAGTCCATGCTCAGCAGATAAAAGAGGCCAATAATAAAGAGAAGGAGAGAGAGAATAAGAAGGCGAGAATAAGTAGTTTTACTTTCGCTTAACCTAAGTCAGAGGGTGGGAATCATTCTCAGTTTCTCCTGAAATCCTCAGTACTGGATCCTTCCTCAGCCAGTGCTCCAGTGCTGAAATTCAGAGATGGCAGCCGAGACAGGGCATCAAGCCCTAAACCCTAGGCCAGTGTTAGTAGTGCCCAAACCAATCCCCTTTTGCTAGAAGTATAAGAAAAACCACTAAGGTATCTACAGATCTGGCAGCGATATGTGTTTTAAATGTGGAAAGCTAGCACACAGGGTCATACAGTGTCCTCAGGTTGGTTTACAAATCAACATAACCATCCCCCAGCTCAGCCCCAACTCCCGAATCAGCAGAGTGCCTCTTCCAATGCCACTAGTGGGCAACGCCCAAATAGACTCTATGCTCTTTAGTCCTAACAGAATCAGGAAAGTTCTACTGATGTGGTCACTGGTACATTATAAGTTTTCAATTTGCATGTTTACACTTTGCTAGTTCCAGGAGCTTCTTTTTCTTTTGTTACTCCATACATAGCAGTTGATTTTAGAGTCAGTCCCAAAATTCTAGCAGAGCCTTTCTTAGTTTCTACCCCAGTGGGTAAATCTACCATAGCCTAACGGGTATACAGGAACTGTCCGGTTATGATATCTAAAAAAGTCTCTTTAGCAAATTTAGTTGAATTAGAGATGACTGATTTTGATGTCATTCTCGGCATAGATTGGCTTCATTCCTGCTATGCCTCAGTAGATTGTAAAAATAGAATTGTCCAGTTTTAGTTTCCGAATAACCCATCCTAGAATGGAAGGGTAGTACTTCAGCACTTAGGGGTCAACTTATTTCTTACCTTCAGGCTAGAAAGATGATATCTAAGGGATGTATCTACCATCTCGTTTGAGTTCAGGACACTAGTTCAGAAATCCCTACTCTTGAATCAGTATCAGTACCATGTGAATTCCCAGATGTGTTTCCCAAAAACCTTCCCGGAGTTTCTCCTAAAAGAAAAATTGATTTAGGAATTGATCTTCTCCCAGATACTCAGCCCATATCTATCCCACCAAACAAAATGGCTCCAGCAGAACTCAAAGAACTAAAGGAATAGTTAAAGGATCTCTTAGATAAGGGATTCATCTCATCCAGTGTTTCCCCGTGGGGCTTACTAGTTTTATTCGTGCATAAGAAAGACGATTCCCTTAGAATGTTTATAGATTACCGTCAGTTAAACAAAGTTATGAACAAGAACAAGTATCCACTCTCCAAAATTGATGACTTGTTTGACCAGCTTCAGCGAGCCAGTTATTTCTCTAAGATAGACCTCAGATTAGGCTATCATCAGTTCAGACTCAGGGAAAGTGACATACCAAAAATAGCTTTCCAAACTTGGTACGGTTACTTTGAATTCTTAGTCATGTCCTTTGGTATTACCAATGCCTCAGTAGCCTTCATGGACTTGATGAACCGAGTGTTCAAGCAGTACTTGGACATTTTCATCATAGTCTTCATAGATTATATTCTTGTTTACTCCCGTAGTGAATATGATCATATAGACCATCTCAGAATAGTATTGTAGATTCTCAGAAACCATTAGTTATTCGACAGATTCAGTAAGTGGGAATTTTAGCTAAGGTCAGTAGCATTTTTTGGCCATATAATTTCCGGTGATGGCATTAGAGTTGATCCCCAAAAGACCAAAGTAGTGAGAAACTAGCCCCGACCTATCTCTCCATTAGATATTAGGATTTTCTTAGTTTGGATGGCTATTATCGATGGTTTGTTAAGGGATTTTAATTTATTGCATCCCCTATGTCCAGATTGACTCAGAAGAAAGTCTAGATCCAGTAGTCATATCCTTGTGAGAAGAGTTTTCAGGAGTTAAAGACTCGACTCACCACAGTTCCAGTGTTAACCCTACCAGATGTTTTCGATGGATTTGTTGTGTACTGTGACACTTCCAGAGTTAGATTGGGTTGTGTTTTGATATAGAGAGGTAAGACAGCTTAATCTCCATGAGAAGAACTATCCTACTCATGATCTTGAGTTAGCAGCAGTACTTTTTTCCTTAAAGATTTAGAGGCATTACTTGTATGGTGTGCACATTGATGCATTCATTGATCATAAAAGCCTATAGTATGTGTTCTCTCATAAATAGCTTAACCTCCATCAGAGAAGGTAGTTAGAATTGTTTAAAAACTATGATATAAGTATTCTGTATCATCTGGGCAAGGCCAATGTGGTGGCTGACACTCTCAGTAGAATTTCTATGGGTAGTGTTGCCCATGTTAAGAACAATAAGAAGAAGTTAGCCTAGGAAGTTCATCAACTAGACCGACTAGGTATTTGCTTAGTCGATTCAGCAGAAGGTAGTGTGTGGGTACAGAGCAGCTCAGAATTATCCCTAGTTTCTGAAGTAAAGAAAAATTAGGATAGGGATCCCATTCTAGTCCAGTTGAAGGAATTAGTCAAAAATTAGAAGGTAGAGGTTTTCTCCTAAGGTGGACATGGTGTTTCTCATTGTCAGGGTCGTCTGTGTGTGCCAGGTATAGATGACTTGAGGCAGTGAATTTTGACAGAGAAGTATGGTACGCGTTAATCTATTCATCTAGGGGCTACGAATATGTACCATAATTTGTGGGAGATCTATTGTTGGAGTGGGATGAAAAGAGACATTGCAGAATTTGTGGCTAAGTGCCCAACATGTTAGCAGGTTAAGATTGAGCATCAAAAGCCTAATGGGTCCATGCAGGAGTTTAGCATTCCCACCTGGAATTGGAAAGAAATGAATATGGACTTTGTGATGGGATTACCTCATACTCATCGTAAGCATGATTTAGTTTGGTTCATTATAGATAGGATGATCAAATTAGCTCATTTTCTTCCAATTCATACCTCCTATTTAGCCAAGGATTATAACAAACTCTATAGTAGGGAGTTGGTCATATTGCACGGTGTTTTGTTGTCCATTATCTCAGATGGAGGTACCAAGTTCACCTTTCATTTCTAAAAAGCATTTCAAAAGGGTCTTGGTACGCGAGTTCATCTCAGTATAGCCTTTCATCCTTAAATAGATGGTCAAGCAGAAAGGACCATTCAAACCTTAGAAGATATATTGCGGGCATGTGCGATAGACTTAAAAGGTAATTGGGATGACCACTTGCCTTTGATTGAATTCTCCTATAACAACAAATATCACTCTAGTATTCAGATGGCTCTGTCTGAGGCACTTTATGGGAGAAGGTATAGATCTCCCATTGGTTGGATTGAAGTGGGTGAGGCCATAGTGGTAGTGCCTGACTTGGTGTTTGAAACCTTAAAGAAGGACCAGTTGATCAGGGAAGGGCTTAAGGCAGCTCAGAGCCGAGATTGGTGACTATGTGTACTTAAAGATCTCTCCTATGAAAGGAGTGAAGCATTTTGGCAAGAAGGGGAAACTCAGTCCCTGATATATCGGTCCTTATCGAATCCTCAGCCATTTTAGAAAGGTAGCTTATGCGCTTGAGTTACCTTCAGATTCATCTTTAGTTCATCCAGTGTTCCATATCTCCTTTCTAAAGAAATGCATAGGTGATCCAGAAGTCGTAATCCCTATTGAGGGCATAGATATTCAGAATAGCCTCTCTTATGAAGAGATCCCAGTCAAAATCCTTGACTATCAGATTCACAAACTGAGGAACAAAGAGGTTCCTCTAGTCAAAGCTCTTTGGTGGAATAAGTCCATTGAGATAGCTAATTAGGAAGTAGAGTAAGACATACAAACCAAGTATCCTCATCTATTCTCCACTAATCCAAACTCAGCTCAAGGTAATAATTTCCTTAAGCTTAATCAGTTTCATGTTCAGATTTCAGTTACAAACTTGGTATCATTTAACATTACATGTTCAGTTATATGTTCATGATCCAGTTCAGTCATGTATCCATACATCAGATATGCATGTTCAGTACATAAATTTAGTTTATCAGTAATCCTGATCATGCATTCATGAATCATGTTCAGCTATATCCCTGCATCAGATATGCATGTTCAGTATGATAATTTAGAATACCAGTAATATCAGTCATATAGTCATGTTCTAGATGCTCATGTCCAGTAAGTAAGTAAGTCTCTCAGTATTCTCAGTCTAAGCAGTCTCATTTGAGGATAGATATTCCCAAGGGGAAGATAATGTAAGACCCCACAAAATCCTAAGCTTAATTCAGTCCTTTAGGCTTGTCATAGGGTCCCAGCCTTAGAATATTCTAGGAAATTACTCAAACTTAGTGTTATTTTAACCTACAAAGGTTGGCAATCTTATTTTGCGATCTTTACGCCCAATAAATATTGATGTTTAGGTTGATTCATGATCAGGAATGTTCATAGTTTATTTCAGACAAGTTTTGGATTTTTCGGACTTCATTAGAAGCGCCTTTAGAATCCCAAAATAGTGAATCAGCGCGATCTTGGCACGCTGCATCTACAATCACGTTGATTACTATTTTCCTCAGCTACCAGCATCTAATTCCAGTAAATCGATGCAAACATGGAGCGATGTGTTGGTTGTCGCATCGATTCCATCGACGCACTGCGTTGACCTGCGCGTTGGTAACCCAGTTTTTAGTCATTAGAAGATCGCATTCTTGGGGGTATTTAGGTCTTTTTCCATTGACCCTCATTCCCCAAAATATGAAATTAAACTCTCTATAGAGAAAATATAGTCATTTTTTCTCAAATTTTCTCAAGAACAAAACCCTAGAAGATCCAATTTCAAATCAAGAACTCAAGATTCAACCATAAGTTTTCAGAAATTCTTCAACAAAGGTATGTGAAGTGTTCATCCAAGGGTTGCTTCCACCCTAGGATTCCAAAAATCTCTTTTGAACTTCAAGTAATTGATTTTATGATTTCCATGGTTGGAATCAAAGTGTATCCATGATTGCTATTTGGATTAAGTTCCTAATTCATGATTATATATATATATATATATATATATATATATATATATATCATGTGAAATTGATCATCATCTGTGTAGATTCATGTGAATCCATGATAAACTCTTGACTTGTGAAATTAGAGATGAATTATGATGCTCACTTGTTATTCAATACTATGTGCATATACTATGCACACCAAGTTCTTGATAAATTGTTCATGTGAACTACTAAGAGAATGAAATCATGTCAAGTTATCTTATGTGCAAGTTATATCATGCAAGCGTTTGTCAAAATGCCCAAATGAATGATGATAAAGTTCATAATTTACATGTTTCATATTTTGCCTCTTAATTTATGCTATCGAGTCCTGGGGGTACTTGTACACGATAATTTAGTTGATTACATAGATCCATGGTCAGTCATAGAACAGTATCAATCTCGACATGATCAGTACTACTCTCATTTAGTTACAAAACTCAGAAAAACTTAGTAGAATCAATATTAATGTAGTCTAACTAAGTATCTAGTTTGGACCTCATTAAACTCAGTCAGCTAACAAAATTTAGTAGTATTCCGTCAGTCAACGGAACTCGGTGAACTTAATTTAGTCCAACTAAATAATAATCTTAATAACCATTCAGTCCAGCCTAGTACAGACTAGCAATTAGTTCAGTGTCTATTCGGTTGGGAGTAGGATTCCGCACCAAGTTAACCCGGGAATGGGGGCATTCTTATCAGCAGAGGGTTTAACCCTTAGTAGCAATCCCTATGTTACAAAACTGCGTAGCTAGTATAGGTTGAGTTATCTTCCTATCAGACATTATGAGGGTTGATATTTCTAAACCGAGTTGTCCTACCAACGAGGGCTGACGAAAGGACTTCCTGTCAGAGAGGGTTACCTCACAGTTTGTCCTTACCTGTGGCATGGTATTGACACCCTTCCAACTGGGGTTATAGTTTGGAACCTAAATAAGTTAGAGAAGGAGCATGTTGGTTAGATGATTACCTCTCACAGTCTCAGTTCCAGTCTCATTCTCAGAATAGAACTCAGTTCAGTTCTATAAATTCAAGACTACCAAATGTAGTCACTCAGCTCAGTACGAAACTTAGTATGGTTCCACGGTATTTAGTACTATCAAATACAGTCATTCAGATAGTCAATAATACAGTATTCATAAACTCAGATATTGGTTATCAGTATTCCGATTCAGTACTTAGTATTAGCACGATCTCAGTTACAGTCTATTTATTCATGCATGTACTTTTACTGAATCATACTCATGTTATTCAGTTATTATTGTGCATCCATATGAACTCCTGTATATTAACATACCTCACTAAGCATACCATTACATTCAAAGTACAGACAGATGCTTTTTTTTGCACTATGATGTCTTATATCATACGTTCAGACGCACGAGCTCCAGAGCACCCTTAGCAATTCAGATTCTCAGCTTTTAGAGTAGTGGTGAGTCCTCATAGTTTGGGGACATGTTTATTATTTACAGTACTTTAGTTTTATTTCAGTAGATGGAGTTAGTTGGGAGCTTGTCCCATCAACTCCATAGTTCAGATAGTTAGAGGATTTTCAGACTAGAGTATTTTCAAGCAGTTGTTCAGTTATTCAGTACTTATATTTATTTTTGGTATTTCGATACCGCATTCAAATTTATTTACATATTTGAAACTTATGGCACATGTTTTTGCCTATTTTTGCATAATTACAGTATTTATTACTTAGTTATTGCAGCAGGTACTAGTCATAGGTTAGCTTGTGGTCCTTAGGGATTATGAGCACCGTGTAGTAATCGGGGTACAGATTCAGGGTGTTACAAATCAACATAGAAACCAATTAGGGTAAACACTAGAAATCCTACGAGTTTTATAAAATGACTTGTAATGAATCCTCACGACTCATAGTGAGCCACTTGTACTTAGAGCAGAACATAGACCCAAGTTGTACTCATTACAACAACTCAAGCACCATTCACTGGACACCTAACGACAAGGGTCATAGGACTCGTCAAAACACCCTATGAGTTGTAGAGTGAGACGTAGTCAGGACAAATAGGATAAAATTTCAAAAAATTTCAAGGACCAAATATATATATATATATATATATATACATATACATATAAGTGGATTTAGATACATTGTACTAACACAGGATAAAGTTTTCCTTATTATGGATTTCGGGGATTTAGAAGTGGGCTCTTCGACCCACCTTAGGCCAAGATATGTGTTGATCCTTGTAACCTTTTATACATTTGTTATACAACTTAAAAATGCTTAATAAGGTAATATTGATGATATTTTACACTTGATGGTAATGATGAGTTGGGATTGGGAGTTGATGCTTATTGGTATCATGATATATATATATATATGTGTGTGTGTGTGTGTATGTACATATATATATATATATATGTACATATATGTACACACACACATATATGTATATTTATATATATATACATATATATACATATATATATGTACAGATATGTACACATACACACACACACATATATATATTTAAATTTATATATATATACATAAATATGTTCATATATATGTACATACACACACACACACATATATATATATATATCATGATACCAATAAGCATCAACTCCCAATACCAACTCATCATAACCATCAAGTGTCAAATCTCATCAATATTACCTTAGTAAGCATTTTTAAGTTGTATAACAAATGTATAAAAGGTTACAATGATCAACACAAATCTTGGCCTAAAGTGGGTCGAAGATCCCACTTCTAAATCTCCGAAATCCATAATAAGAAAAACTCTATCCTGTGTTAGTACAATGTATCTACATCCACTTTTAGATATTAACTAAGCCGCAATCAACCCTAACACAGAGATTTTACCTCACATGAGCAACTAAGCCAACTATGCCTATATTACAATTTTCGAATATCCTAAATGGTCCAACTAACCCTAACATATCCAATAACATCACCAAAACCAAAAACCTATCCCAAATCTAACATAACATCATAAACATACTATGAATTAGCTCAATCTATAAGGAGGGAAAAAACTAGACTACCTGGACAGCTAAAAAAGCTCAAAGAATCTGCTATTTCACTGTCTTTCCCTTTTGGGAAGTTATCGCAAGGTACCATGCTATCAAAATCATAATCTACTCATAAACACAAGAACAATTATACTCATATTGTACTATTGTGCTTTGGGTCCAAAATTACTCAAAAATCCTATATGGGTCCCATTTATAAAAATCATATTTCTGAAACCAACCCAACGTCCCCATGTTCTCAAGGAGAAATTATCCTAAAATAGGTGAATTTCAAGTTATATTAGTGTTAAAGCCAAGTCACCAGGGTTTAGGGATTTTAGAGAAGAAAAAAGGAAATCAACCATGGAAATGGAGGAATCTTACCTAAAATTTAAAGGAAAAAATGCGTAATCAATCTTTACCCAAGCTCCCAAAAGCACCCACAATGCTATTACTAAGTTATTCTACTCTTTAGGGTTTAATTCTCTTAAGAATAGATGAGAAATGGGCAAAGAAGGGCTGAAATGGGGTATTTATACCCATCCCAGGTATCCGGGAATCGCATTTGCAATTTGTCGATTGCTTACATGATACTCGACCATATGGACAGAAGTCACATTCACGATATAGCCATCGCATTTGTTATACTAGCAAAAAAGGTAAGAGTGTCACTTTCACGACTAAGAATGTCACATTCGTGACACTTGCTGGTGTCTTTCAGCTCTCGCAATCACCGTTCCACTAGATCCAGCTGAGACTTGGAAATTTCCAAGTCTCCGCCAACCCCTCGCGATTTATCTGTAATCTTGCATATGCAAATAGACTATGCTACCCTATCAAATTCAGCATTCTAGAGTCAATGGCACAATATAAATTTCCATTTGAGGTTGTTTCAATGAAAAGTGGGTCTCACACCCAACTTGTCATTTTCTTAACTCTTGACCAATAGCTTGAAATAAGCTTGGGTGCCTTGGGATCCAAACCAAAGGTATACCCAACCTAAAATAGACATTCTGGAGCTTTTAGAATAGCCAGATTTAGTATACGAGGTTGTTTGACTAAAGTTTTTTCTCGTAGCCAATTTGAACAAGCTAAGATTTCAAAACAAGGAATTGGCTCTAAAAATCAAACGAACTGCCCAGTAACCAAAACTGTTAGTCCTAGCAAGTCATTAATGATTCGCAAAATCTATAGGAAATCTCTAATAATAAAAATAAGTGGAAATATGAAAAAAGACCTGAAGGGTCATTATAAGATCGGTACCCTATGCAATCTTATAATCTTCTTCACATAATTCATCTCCAACTTATTTGTATTATAATTTATCACCATTTTTTATAATGCTCAACTTACACGTCAATTTAATTTCAAGGTTGTTATTATCAATATAAACCCAACAAGAGTCGGGGTCGAGTCCATGAGGAATAATATGAGTGGCAAATGGGTAAGTTCGAAATAAAAGTACTTACTAGGTTCAAACATAGGATACATATATTTGGAGATTTTGAATGTTTTCAAAGATATAATTATTTTGGGGCTTCTAAAACACTAACTCAAGACTAAGAATAATTAGAGAGTAAATAATTAGAAACGGATCTTGGGATTATACTTTCTAGGGGCAAGTTATGCACGGGAACATGATGATTCGGTGCAAATTCTATTCGTTAATGATAGGCTACATTGAAAGTACTTAAGGCTAGTTTGTCAAAAAAGTCTCAAAGGTTTTGCTTATTGTCAAAAAAGTCACTAAGTCTGCTATTCATAATGATCCTACATCTATTAACTTCGTATTGCTTCAGGTTGTCCAATTATTCTAAGAGTTGTTTTCTCAAACCAAGTATAAAGAGGTTGTTGAGCTTGCTGCAGAATCCCTACAAGGCATACTCCATACACCGGATACTATTGCTAAATCCATGTATTGGCTAAGTTATCTAATTATGGAAAAAAACTACGTTACCAAATCCGTGTTATGACAAATGAAACTCAAAAATAGTATTATGTGATTTTGGGAGTGTTGTTGCTTCAGTATTATAGGACATCCAATTATTAGACTAGAGAATAATCAAGTTTTTCATCTTGGAATATGCTTCTCTTTTGAACTGTGGAACTGTGTGCTAACTGGTTCACATATCTTAGGCCTATATAAATATGAAGTTGCAGTTTTTGATTTTGGAAATTTCAATTGTTCTTAATTTTATCATCTCACAATTGGATGTTTATATTTCTTTCTAACCATGATTAGTTGATTTACCTCTTCACTAGCTAACTTATATGTGGTTTACGCACTTATTTTGTTGTGGAATAGTCCTTTTTATGTTGTCATTTAAGTGCTAATTTATATTATTTGTTCTCTTTTTACAGGTGTCCAAAATAAAAAAAACAGATGAAGAAAATGATGAAAACATTGACCTTACTTGTGAAGATTTTTGGGTTGTGGATAAATGATTTTCTTTTGTGATGTGTATATATTGTGTTATAATTTATTATGTATGTAAATAAAAATTTATATTATATGACTATTTATATAAATCATTTCAATTTAATAACATGTGGAAATCATTATTGCAATAGATTAATAAACAATTGCAATAGGTTGTGAAAAAGTGTTGCAACAGAATAACAAAAGCGTCGCAATAGATGCTATTGCAACGGTTTAATGTCGTTGCAATAGAATATATTGCAACGGTTCATAACCATTGTAATAGATGAAAATAGGAGTTCCAAGAAGTAATGAAATAGTTGTAATAGATATTCAAAAAGTGTTGCAATAGAACAACTAAAGCGTCGCAATAGCTGCTATTGCAGCGGTTAGTAACCGATGCAATAGCATCTATTACGAAGGTTTGTAACCGTAGCAATAGAGGAAAATAGGCATCTTAATAAGTCAAAAAATAACCATCGCAATAGGTCTATCTACAGCGTTGATTGTCAAAAACTGTCACCATAGATCTACCTATGGCGACGGTTTAAACAATCATCACAGAAACCGTTGCAATAAACCTATCGCAATGCCCACCTATGGGATGCTTACAGAACCGTTGTGATAGGTCTATGGCAATGTTTTTTTTGTCTATTGCAACAGTTTTGCAACCATCATCGTAGATCTAATTTATGGTAGTGAGTGCCTAATGAGTGTATCGATTAAAGTCACCCAATACCTCAATTGGGCATCCCTATTTCTAGAAAGATGACTAAAACATAGCCTACTCTCTATTCACCCTTATTTTTAAGATAGCAAAAAGATAGTAAAATACACCCATTATTGTCCACTATTGCTTTATTCCACATATCCCTCTTTCAAGGATGTCATGGGTTGCAAGAGTTCACCCACATCCCTCTTTCAGGAATGATGAGAGCTTTCAAGAGTTTGGAGTTTTCACCCACAAACCCATTTTGGGTGTTTGGGGTTTTCACCCACAAATTCCAACTACTTAAAGCAAGCAATAGTGAAACCCATCATCAACAAACTAGAATCAACACAAATGCATCATAACCCACACAAAATTACACCCTATTCTAACATAATTTCAAGAGAAAGAACTAGCAATGCATAAAGATAATAAACAAAAAATTACCAAAATCTCCATCAATTTGATTCATAAAAAATAAAGAGAATGCAAAACACACTTTAATTCCAATGATTCCTCAATGAGATATGCCAATTCTTCACTTGGGAGTCACTTTAATATCTTTTTATCTCAAGATTAGTACAAATTTTGCTCCAAGCTCCAAGTAATATAAAAACCCAAAACTAAAGATAGGATAAAAATCTATAGAATATCCAAAATGAGAAAAGGTTTGAGCCTTTAAGGAATTTAAGGTCGGCTAGGAAAAATTACAAAATTACCCTTGGGCATAATCTTGCATTGTCTGATCACTGAAGCTTGACCACATTGCGGCCGCTATGATCATATTAAGAGCACCGCCATTGCGGTCATTTGACCTGGATTGACTGGCCGTGATCACTATCCTTAGACCACAATCACGGTAACTAAAGCTGATTTTCTACTTCAAGTCTTCTATCTACAATTCTTTTCTCCTTTTTGATCCTAATCAGCTCAAATCCAACTCTCTTCTTCTCATAACCTGTATGCCTGCAAGATGTGGAAAATAGTGCATTAAACCACAAATTTGTCTCATTAATACATTTAAATCATAGTAGTGTGCACAAATATAGAGTGTAAATGAGTGGTAAATACACCACTGATCAACACCCCTAACTTAAAACTTTGTTTGTCCTCAAGCAACACTACCTCTTACCATAAGATAATGCATATTTATGTCCAATTTGAATGACCCAATGATAACAATGACTCCAACTAGATTACTACCACAAGTAGCTCTTCACACATGGGCAAAGCTATTCTAACTACACCCTCAACATGAAATGCAATTTACAAAGATGAAAAAGACTTTTGAAAAGCAACAATGAAGCAATCACTAATTCTCAAGAAATGACTCACCTTTTTGGTCTTTACTCTACTTGTAACACCCTGTGGAATTCCCATTTTTATACCACACTTAGTAGAATGCATGGGTAACATACAACCTAAAAATTGCTCTGTGTTAAAAAAAGTACTTAGTCATATTTTGAGCCCTTAACTTCAACAATTTTAAAATTGATTCGGGTTCAGGGGTGAAAAGAGAACAGCTCGAGGGAGTTTCAGATTTTTGGGCGAGGTTTGAGTCGTGTTTGGATTCCCAAAATAGTAGGTCACCACGATTACAGCGCGGCATGGTGACTATAGTGGTGGCACACTTGGCGCATCGCAGTGAGGCCCTAATTTGTGGGGTTTTTGTTACAAATTTTAACTTTGAAAGGCAGTGTTATCTTTTCCCTACAATCCTTAGTCGTGATAACTAAAGATTTAAGCACCAATGGGGAATTACATACGTAAAACTACTAAATTATCTCCCAAAAAAAACCCTAACTCCTTCTCAAAGATCAAGGATCTATTCTTTAAGTTCAATATTTCTAAGAAACAAATTAAGATTTAGGTTTTGTTCTTCTAACTAAGTAATACAAGGTATAGTTATTTGTATGATGACTCTCCTGTAACGTTATAAATATTTGGTGGTTATTTGTATGTTTTTAATGAGATAGGATATGAAATGTATATGATATGAATGGCTTGCAAGTCTAGGTATGACGATACCTGATGAAAATATTCCCATAAGATTTTAAGTATCAAATGATTTTGTATACAAAGCATGATGTTTAAGGAACTAAAAATTATCTTAAAGAGAGTTAGATGGTTATCCAAAGATAGCACGAGTTCAGCTAACACAATGTTAGAAATCGAGCTTTACAGATTCGAGTGATATGATTGCCTAAGGTCAATGCATATTTTCTTGAGACACTGATATTAGACTAGTATGTAGGGCCCCTATCCTTGCGGCAAACTTGTATGTGGGGGCTTGGCCAATGAGTTAATGGCAAACCCATATAGCTCATGGGTACTAGACTTGTAGGGTGTACCATCTAGATCAGAAGTAAGATAAAGAGTGAATCATGATTTCAAAGTCTTGTAAGTATGCTTATGTATTTTTTTACTTGTTTTGTTTTCCCTGATATTATGAAATGCTCTCATCTATTTTGTATAAAAATATGTAATTTTGAATTGTTTCACATACCAGTACAATTTTATTGACCCCTATATTACAGGATCTAAGGCACAGGTCCGGGGTCTAGCTAAACAGTAGAGTTGTTTGGTCAGAAGTTGTATTTGGTGAGCCTCCCTTATTTCAGAAGGCCTAGTATGAGTCATTGTTATTTTATTTTAATTCATGGTCCGATTGGGGGCCTTGACCCAGTTTTTATATGTATGTTTATTCTCGTATTATTAGGGATTTCGCAGATTGTATCGTGTGTTTTGAATGTTAAGAGCTCTCTTTTGAATTTTTCAGTTGAACTAAGAGATTGACCATGTTTCTGTCTTATTATATTTCTACATTTCTTTATAGTATATAAATGGTATGCATAATTGGCAGATAGAAAATGGCGCTCAGTCCTTCATGGTTTGGAATGCTCAGCACGGCCAGGGCCTCGGCTCAGGTCAAACTTGGTATCAGAGCATGGTTTATGATCCCAGGGTTTCTACGAATTACGTCGAGTAGAGCTTTTTTTATGGGTGTGTAGTGCACTACACTTATAAGGAGGAAGCTTTTAGGCGTTTAGGAATGTTTTACTTTTCTTGATTTTATAGATCGTGCCATTGTGTTATGGATCGTGCCATTTGGAAGTTATCCAAATTTCTTCTTTACTCTAATTTTATTAACTACTTCTCATTGTCGAGTCGATTCAAGTGTAGAATCTTAGAGTCTGAATGATGTGGTCCCCTCTGATTGAGACACAAAAAAGTATAAAATTGCACAAGGACTTGAGAGGATTCCATAAGTTTCTTAAAGTGTATTGATTTAAGTCTATACCCCTATCTACATTTATCGTACGTTTGAGCCTCAGGTATGAAGTGTATTCACTCCCTTTTAAAATTCTTGTTGTAGATGTCATGCTTAAAGGTAGTGATATATGTTAGAACGTTGGAACAATATTTTCACCCGAGTAATAGTATGTGTCAAGGTGTCATACCCTATTGGTAGTAAGATGATCCCAAAGTTAGTGATATTAAGTCATAAGGTAATAAGTCAAAGTGAGAGTGACTTTTGCGTAAATAAATAGTTGAGTTGTATAACCCATGACCGAAGGGTGGGTTGCTCTTATATGGTGATTGGCTAATATTATAGTAGAATTTTTAGAGTGTATGGTAGTTTGTAGAGGAAGTGTCTGATTATGAATATTAGTTATTCAAAATAGGGAAGGATCTCATATTAGATAGCTATAGTGGTTGTAGAAATAATTTTAAGGCTATGAATGGAAAGGGGTAGATTAGTTAATAAGTTATGGGTAGAGACTCATTGTAGTCTAATTGTATACATGGGCTAAGTAAGTATGATGTGAGAAAGTATAATGAGTTGATAAGATCATAATGGGTTATGTTATAAGATTAAGATTGACTGTCCCTATAAGGTAACTTTACCCTCCCCCCCTCCCCTTGATTATCTTTTCTTTGGTAGTTGTAAGCTAGTACTGCAAGTAAGAAAGTGTATGGAAATTTCTAAGGTGTGTTAGTAATGTTGTGGAGAGAATTAACTTATGGATGGTAGTTAAGTTAAACGGAATAGTTAGGTTGATTTCCCAAGTTGATGAAATAGTATAGTATGTGACCTACTTCATCAGTGTTATATGATTGGTATTGTTAGACAATAGGCTTGAACTTCAGATGTGGAGTGTAGTGATAAAAATAGTACCTTCAGATTAATGATGCATGTTTTGTGGGAGTAAGTAGTAGGCTTGATTCAATGTGTGCAATAGTCTAGGTTGACAACTTGTGGAAAAAGGAGTGGATAATTATGATATGTTTATATATATGGTACTAGTGTTAGAACGATGAATTGTGGTTGAGTCATTAAGAGAACAAGAATATTAGTCATACAAGAATAAGTTAAACCCTAGATAGCATGTTGTTAGATAAGGTTGTATGGTATAAGTGTCATGTGTACCTAGTTTGTGTTCTTGAATTTTGTAGTATGGAGAAGTCTTAGGAGTTTGTGTAAAGTGTTCATTAAAGTTGAAGTTGAGGAAATATTAGTAGGTAGTATGTTCCTTTGGTCTACTTTAACAAATTTTGATAAGTTGTAAGTTAGGTGATAAGAGGTGTAATGTTAGTATTCGAAGGAGTTGAAGATGGAGTGTCAAGTGTTTAGACGCACGGATGCCCATGCCCACGATAATGTTAGTTATAAGTCGATGACTTTGGGGATTTGAGAGAGTTATGATTAGTGTCCCTAAAGGGGGAGGTCCTAGGAAGAATTTGTGTGTTCTTATTAAAAAAGGATAATACCCACGAAAATACCTGAACTTTAACCAAATTTTCAGTGGAGCATATTGAACTTTGCGGGGGTCCTATTACCCCCTATACTTTTTAAATCGGAATTAATTCACCCCCAAACTTTTTTAAAGTGGAATTAATCCCCCGCCCCAAAACATATACCCAGTTTTTTAGGTGGAAAGCGTAGTGCACGCCCTTTGTCTTCTCCATTTTATCACTGTTCAATATTTTTTGCACCATTACAGTCATATTAAAGATTCCACAACTCAAATTCATCCTACAAATCAAATTCCAAATAATTTCATTGAGTCAATTTCAAATTCCAAGTCCATTCTTATCACACAAGTTTCCAAATTAAATTTCTAGTTTCAAACTTTGAATTCCATTGAGTTTAATCAAAAAATTTCTTGCACATTGAATATATATGAATTCACTTGAATTCTAGTTTATGTATAAAAAAACATACATTGAATTTTCAATAATTGAATGGAATCTTCCATTAATTTTCTTCATCCGGGTACGCAAAAGTTTTCAAATTCCAAGTCCGTTCCAACTCAAATTTCTTGAAAACTTTCTTCAACAAACTTTCTTAAACTCAAAACCCCAAACTTTCTTCCATTGAGTTTCCAGTTTCGATGATGGAATCTTCAAGAATGGAAACTGCAATGGAAGAAAATGGACTACAACAAAAAGGAACAAGAAACTGAAACTCAAGGAGAAAGAAGAAAGGAGAAAAATGAAAAACTTTAAATAAATAAAAATATAAATTAAATAATTATAAAATTAAGGGGTTGTTTGGCAAAAAAAAGAGTTTAAAACGTTTTAGCACTGTTCACGTGCTCAATGCACGTGACTAACACGCAATGTGCCAAGTGGAAGATATATTCCATTAAAATACGAAACAAAAAAGTTTGGCGGGTAATAGGATCCCCGCAAAGTTCAGTATGCTCAACTGTTAATTCGGTCAAACTTCAGGTATTTTCGTGGGTATTATCCCTATTAAAAATTATTGAGGGGAGTTGTGTTCATGTGTATGTTGACCCCTCATTTTGTTAAGAGTTGTAGTTATAGATTTGATGAGGGGGATATGTTCGCTATTCTAGAATTGTAACTTTGATCTAAGGGGAGATGGTGAATTAAGGTAGTTCCCAAATTTTCTTGAGGTGTCAAGTTTCAGGAGGGAGTCATGAAAAAATCTATTCCTATTCAAGAAATCCCCTCCTATTTTAATTTAATAAGGATATTCTACCAATGTCTTATATATTGAAGTCGTGCCTATGCATAAGGTCTGAATTATCTATGCAACATGTGTAATGATCCGATCTCCAAACTAGAAGCAATAATATCTCAGTAACCCAATCCTTCAAGCGTTCAATGTCATATGTTAAGTTGCATATGATCCATAAAAATCTCTGTCTCACAGCATACTTGGTCCAAAGAAAATATGTTTCTATATGTCACCGATTCATTTTATGTCGGGTGTAGCCAAAGTGATAAATTTTATGCAAACGCATGATGATGTCAGCTCTAAAAATGCGAAGCAATAGCTTCAAGTACCAATACTTGTCTTAATCATTGACTTTATGAATTTTTACTTTATGTTATACCGCTCCTGATATATGCTCACCTGTTTCTCACGGGGCCCAGTCATAAGAACCCATGTTGTGTAGGTTTACGTCCGAAGAGTCTCTATTTATGATACAGACACTTTATAAATGGAGAACTTCCTATATATTGTACTGCATCTTTATCATGTATCCCACCTTAAGTAGTTTAATAAGTATATGTTATAATCGAATAGTGTTACTCTTTTCTTAATGTACATGATCGGGTCCCTTAATGACCCATCGAATGATAGTATGATAGTGGTTATGAAAAAGTATTAGTGACTTAGGAATGGAGAAGATATTCTTGAAGGTGAAATTTTTTATGTGATTTCTTCAGCTAAGGCTATAGAGAAGGGGGGAAGAAGGAGAGAAACTTTCTTTATGTGAAATAGTAGGGAGGAGATATATGGCAAAAATCTTTGTAGGAAGGATTAAATTTGCTGGTACCAGTGGTGGAATCTAAGAAGTGGGTGTAGTAATGATATACTTGAATGATGTGATTGATGAAAATGCAAACCAATGTGTTATCTAGTTGAGACTCCTTGATTTAAGACCCGAGGGTGTATAATGATAGTGATAAGGTGGAGTAATATTCTAAAAGAGATATAGAACATGGGTTCTTGTATCTTAAGTTATCACCTTTTAATGTCGGGTTAGGCTTCAAATGGGACGTAATATGTAGTAGGACTCAAACTCTTATGGTTAGATATGTCAAAGGAGACGTGTAAGATGGAAAGGATGAAGTATGTTATTTAATGTTGGGGCATAGACAAGTACTGTCTCTAAGTTTAAGTCTATTTGTCGTACTTTGTAAGGTAGAGAATGCTTCTAATCCTATGTTCCACAAAAAACTTATTTCATGATTAGTATCAATGTAAATTAGTCCTATGATCACCAAATAAACTCATACCCTAAGTTGTGATGATTATGATCCGTATAACTCATGTACGGGGGTCATCTCTATGTCAATTTTTGTTCTCTCACGCTTTGTGCATACATATTTCACTAGGGGTCATCATGAAGCTTGTTTGATCTCTTTGCATATTGTGTTCAGAAAAAATAAGTTCTATGCGAGATTATGTTCTTTATTCTACACTTTTAGAGCTTCAACAAGTCCCAAGCCATCATTGGTGGAAAAATGATCCCAAAGGGGGATACAGTAACACCCCGTAGCATTCCCGTCTTGATACCACACTTAGTAGAATGCATGGGTAACATACAACCTAAAAAATTCTCTAAGTGTTAAAAGAAGGAGTAAGTCATATTTTGAGCCCTTAACTTCAATAATTTTTAAATTGACCTTCCCAATTCCGAGATGTAGATTTTTTAATTGATTCGAGTTCAGGGGTTAAAAGGGGATGTCTTGGGGGAGTTTTGGATTTTTCAGACAAGGTTTGAGCCATGTTTCAATTCCAAAAAAAGTCTGTCACCGCGATTGCGGCGCATCGCGGTGCCTATAGTGGTGGCACACATGGCGCATCACGGTGAGGCCCTAATTCGGGTTTCTGTTGTAAAGTTTAACTCCGAGAGGTAGTGTTGTCTTTTCCCTAGAGTGCATAATCATGATAACTGAAGATTTAAGCCTCATTAGTACATTATATGCCCAAAACTAATCAAATTTTCTCCCAAAACAAACCCTAACTCCTCTCAAAA
This sequence comes from Capsicum baccatum var. pendulum, assembly GCA_030864225.1. NCBI lineage: Eukaryota > Viridiplantae > Streptophyta > Magnoliopsida > Solanales > Solanaceae > Capsicum > Capsicum baccatum. The sequence goes on along the minus strand of CM061561.1, from coordinate 157,391,398 downwards.
GATATAGGATCCATCCTTTAAGTTCAAGATTTCCAAGAAACAAATCAATATTTGGGTTCTATTTTTCTAACTAAGTAATCTAAGGTATGTGGGACTATCCTTAAACTCCATGGACGTGGATTTTATCATTTTTATCAAAGTATAATGATTTATAATCATGTTGCATCTAAAGGGTTTTGAATATTATTTCGAAAAGCATGTCATAAAGATCGTTTCGATGAAAGTGTGTGCATTGTGTTGAACTCTTCTTGTGGAAATTGAATTATAAACCCTTATGTATATACGTTTATAGTTTGGAATGTTGAATTGAGAGCATGAACAATTAATTTCCTCTCTTGCTACGAATTATGATTTCTATTTGCATTGCAAATGATTTCTAATGCATGAACTAAAGTTTGGAAGAAAGTTCCTTAACATCATGGTGTTTGACATGATTTATGATATGATGAGAGGAAGTTTTTTACTATAATTATACTCTTTGTATCAAAAAGAAGAATTGCATGTGAATGAATAATTAACATGGCCGCCGCATGTTTAAGTATTATGAAAAGAGAGTAATTGCATAAAATTTCATGCAATTTTAAAATGATGACTCTCTTATGATGTTATAAATCTTTGGTTGTCATTTGCATATTTTGAATAAGATGGGTAGTGAAATGGATATGATATGAATAGCTTACAAGTCTGGGTATGACGATACCCGGTGATGATATGCTCGTAAGATTTTAAGCATCGAATGATTTTATATATGAAGAGTGATACTTTAAGACCTAAAAATGGGATGAAAGAGAATTAGATAGTTACCCAAAGATGGCACGAGTTCAGATAACTCACCGCCAAAAACTGAGTTTTTCCAATTCGGGTGATATGATTGGCAAAGGCCAATGCGTACTTGTCCTTGAGACACTAGTATGTAGGACCCCTATCCTTGCAGAAAATATGGATGTGGTGGCTTGGATGACGAGTTAATAGTGGACCAATATAGCCCGTGGGTACTAGACTTGTAGGGTATACCATCTAGCTCAGAAGGAAGAAAAAGAGTGAATCAGGATTTCAAAGAAATGTTTCAAAGTCTTTTAAGTATTCCCATGTATTTTTTTATTTGTATTTTGTTTACTGATATTATGAAATGCTCTCACCTATTTTGTGTAAAAACATGCTATTTTGGATTATATCACATACCAGTACAATTGTATTGACCCCCTACATTTCAGGATTTGAGGCACAGTCACGGGGTCCCGCTAAGTAATAGAGTTGTTTGGTAAAATGCTGCAGTTGGTGAGCCTCCCTTATTTCGGAAGGCCTAGTGATGAGTCATTGTTTTTTATTTTGATTCATGGTCCGACTGGTGCCTTGTCCCAGTTTTTATACGTATGTTGATTCTTGTATTGTTAGGGATTTCGCATACTGGTGTAACATGTTTTTAATGTAAAGAACTCCCTTTTGAATTGTTCAGTTAAACTAAGAGATTGACCATGTTTCTATCTTATTACATTTTCAGTATTTTTTATAGTATATGAATGGTGTGCATGATTGACAAATAGAAATAGGCGCTCGGGCCTTCATGGTTCGGGATGCTCGTCGCGGATAGGGCATCAGCTCGGGTCGTAACACCACTATACTCCATTTGCCTAATTTTTTGAAAAGTGACAATATCACATACCTCAACTTGTTCACATGCCTCCTCACAATAAAGAAAATCCCACACACATCAATTTATCAATAATACAACAAGGTATTTAAATGCAAGACTCTCTCTCACGCAAGGACTCTGATGCTAACAAGTACCATGGCATAGCCTTACTCCTATTTCAATCATCGCTACAATGAATACACTTGGTTGGAGATCTCAAAGAAATTTTTAAGCTTGTAACGTAGATTTGTTGTAGGGTAGGATATCATTTAGGAACAAAGTTGATATACCCTCCTTCAGCAGCTAAATTACAATTTTTCATCCAACTTTTGACCATAGGCCACTTCTATTATTTTCACTCTTTACACATATGCCTACCTTTACTACCTTGATTTACCCATATTTTGGTAAGCATTTTTTTTATCTTTTTTCTTTGTATATTTCATGCTTTTATTTCCTTTCTTGGGTCCCTTCTTTTTCCTATTCATTTGTTCTCAAAAATTAGCTCTTACGCACTAACTTACAATCTCGTGGCCCAAAGTTACCTCTTTCAATTTTCACCACCCCCCAACTTAGGCTTTTAGCCTCTAGTAGTATGTTAAAGTTCAAGGAGGGTAGGGTTCAAAAGAGGGATAAAAATCAAATGGCTCACGGCTTGCAAGTGTTTGCCAAAGAAAGTCTGAAATGCTCAAAGTGGGTGACTAGAGATAACATATATGCACGGGTAGGCTTTTTAGGTTAGAGTGGACTTCCAAGTTCACAAGGATGTCCTAGAATCATATCACCAACCAAATATAATCAAAATTATCCTTAAGAGACTAATGGGGCAAGTTCTAGATGATACAAGGATACATGATATTCAAACAAATAAACTCACCACACATGGTATGCAAATTCGCCAAGGAGGCTCAATTGTTCCTCCCGCTAGAGACAAAAGTTGAGTATCTACCAATTTTCACAAGTCAAAAATTTGGAGTCACAAATAGAGAAAAAGAATTATTACAAGGTCTCTCACATCCATGCCCTTGATTTTTGAAAAATTTAGGATGGGGGGGGGGGGGGGTTATTTGCATTTGCACCATGCATAATTTGCTAATTATGGCACCAACCCAAGCCTTCGTCTCATATTTTGGCTTTCATACGGGTAAATCATATGGCTACTTAGACTTTGTCATTGGTACAAGTGAGATCCCAAATCAAAAATACCGCAGCTACTTAGACTTACCTTGCATTTATAGCCCTGATGCTACGGATACTCAGACTTCCTCTGCATTCATGGCTCAAAACACAATCACGAAGAGTTTCCCTTCAGAATGTCGTCAATCAATCTATCATAGGGAAAGGCTCACCCAACATCATTATTAAAAGATTTATAAAGCTAAAAATAAACACAATCAATTCACAAAATTTTCATTCTTCGAGTGAATTAAATTAAAGTATTGCAAACTAATAAGTACGCACAGGGGAAGGGTGATAACCCAAACTACAAAGACTTGTAGTGACCTCACTACATAACACAAAATCATAAGAAAGGTTAAAAGGATCCCTAAAACTATATTGATAACCATGTTGAAACTGTACACAGAGGTACGATCACGGAATGATTGGTGTGATCATGATACCGCAATCGCGAATCTTAAGCCGCGATCGCAGTACCTGAGGCATTCTACTCCCTTATTTTGCCCTATTTTCCTGCACTAAGCTTGGTTTTTCCCTATGTTTGGCCTCCAATGTGCCTAAAGTATCTGCAAAGCATTAAAATTTTATGACTTATTCAAAAATAAATACTGTAGACATGAAAACGATAGGTTTCTTCCCATCAAGCGCTTAATTTAATGTCATGGCACGACACTTCTTTAACCATTATTTATGTCTCCACTTAGAGAATTTGAATTTCCTGCCCAATTTTTTATCATTACATCATTGAAGTGTGTTGGAAAAATGCAAGGTCATGAAGAAACATGTTATATCATGCCACTTCGAGGACTTAAATCTTTTACCCAATTTTGCATCAAATTTTCGAGTAGGCTCATTGGGCATTGGTGAGAACATCAAGAATCCACTTGCTACACCCTGAATTTTACATTTATTGACCTTCAAGTGGTTGGCATCATTTTGTCCTCTTGGGAGGCAAACTCAAAAATATACAAATCTTGTACCTCATCTCCACCGTTCATGATTTGCTTGGGTGGTTTAATTTTCATCACATCCATCAAACACAATGTTTAAAAGTGGTTTGAATAGGGTCTTCTTCCTAATTTCGGAGTCATAGCCCTCTTGACATTCTCATCCTAAAATGGACTGGATCCTTCGTAAAGGATCTGTTTGGCTCCTTCTTTCGACTATAGTACCATTTACTTACTTTTGGCATCACTCCTATATTTGGTTCAGTTGGTTGGGAAATTATCGAGGATCCTGCAATATCAAGCTCACTATAATCTATATGGCTTGACATTTTTTATTCTTTAACCTTATTTTGAAAAGTGGGTATATTTACGATTTTTTAGATGTCGGACTCATTACCCATTTCTTTTATCCTTTTGATTTCCTTTTTACATTCCCCCACGGCTCGATGCATGAGATGTATGTTATACCCTATTTTTTTCACCCGATCCAAGATAAGTTGAAGTATTACTTCAACACCATTGTGTCTGGCATATTGTTCTTCCTAGTTCTTATCATAAGACCTATCAAACTCATTAAAAGAACTAGCATTTGAGGTTGTATAACGAGGGGAAGGGGCATTTGGACAATCGCTCCAATGTCCATCTCGACCACCACATAATGAAAAATCATACTCCTAAAAGAATCGAGATAGTGCACACATCTCTTTTCGAGGAGCATATCTATAATCTTGCCAAAAGTGAGGTCTACCACAATATGGACATGGAATATCAAGATAAGATTTCCAAGCACCAAAATCATATTCATTTCAAGATTCCATAATAACAAATACACAAAAATAAAAATCTACCTAACACAAGGAACAAATAAAATAATAAACAAATATTTACAGGTTTGAACCAAAGCAACTAAGCTAAAATTCCAAACTAACTGAATATGCCAAATTACCCCCAGCAATGGCATCATTTTTTATAATGCTCAACTTACGAATCAATTTAAGTGCAGGACAGTCATTGTCAATATAAACCCAACAAGATTCGAGGTTGAATCCATGAGGAACAATGTGAGTGGCGAATGGGTAAGTTCGAAATAAAGTACTTACAAAGTTCAAACCTAGGATACAAATATTTGGGGATTTTGAATATTTTCAAGGATATAATTATTTTTGGGCATATAAAAGACTAAATCGAGACTAAGAAAAATTAGAGAGTAAACAATTAAAAATGAATCTTGGGATTACACTTACTTAGGGTCAAGTTATGCACGAGAACATGATTCGGTGCAAATTCTAATCGTTAATGATGTGATAGGCTAGGTTGAAAGTCCTTGAGGCTAGTTTGTCAACAAAATCTCAAAGATGTCACCCATTTAACCTTTCGAGTACCTAACGAGCGTGATGATTAAAGTCACCCAACACCTCAATTGGGCACTCCTATTTCTAGAAAGATGCCCAAAACATAGCCTACTCTCTATTCACCCTTAATTCTAAGATAGAAAAAAGATAGTAAACTACACCCATTATTGTCCACTATTGCTTTGTCCCCCATAGCCCTCTTTCAAAGATGTCATGGTTTCCAAGAGATCACCCGCATCCCTCTTTCAAGAATGATAAGAGATTTCAAGAGTTTGAGGTTTTCACCCACAAACCCAATTTGGGTGTTTGCAGTTTTCACCCATAAATTCAACCTATTTAAACCAAGCAATACTAAAACCCATAATCAACAAACTATAATCTACACAAATACATCACAACCCACACAAAATTGCACCCTATTCTAACATAAGCCCAAGAGGAAGAACTAGCAACTCATAAAGATAATAAGCAAAAATATACCAAAATCTCTATCAATTTGATTCATGAAAAATAAAGAAAATGCAAAATACACTAAATTCCAATGAATCCTCAATGGTATTTTCCAATTCTTCACTTAGGAGTCACTCTAATATCTTCATATCTCAAGATTAGTACAAATTTTTCTCCAAGCACCAAAGAACACGAAAACCCTAAACTAAGGATAGGATAAAAATCTCCAGAATATAAAAAAATGAGAAAGGGTTTAAGACTTTAAGGAATTTGGGGTCGGCTGGGAAAATTTACAAAATTTCCATTGGGCATAATCTCGCGTTACCGCAATTACTGAAGCTTGACCACAATCATAAATGCCTCAATTGCGTTAAGAGCAGCGCGATCATGGTCATTTGACCTATCTTGACTGGCCACAACCATAATCCTCAGACCGCGATCGTGTAACTAAGGTTGATTTCTGCTTCAAGTCTTCCAGCTATACTTCTTTTCTCTTTTTTGATCCTAATTAGCTCAAATCTACCACTCTTCTTCTCATTATCTATATGCCTACAAGATGTGAAAAATAGTGCATTAAACCAAAAATTTGTCTCATTCATACGTTTAAATCATAGTAGTATGCAAAAATGTTGAGTGCAAATAAGTGACAAATTCACCACTCATCACCAGCCATGTAATTCCTATGCTTACTTATTTTTAGCAGAGTGTGACTGCTATCACATCGGCCTTACCAGGGTGATATAAGATTGATATATGATAGTCTTTGATCAACTTCATCCACCTTTTTTACCTTAGATTCAAGTCTCTCTGGGTGAACACATGTTGCAAGTTATAGAGTTTTGTGAATACTTAACATTTTACCCGATAGAGGTAATGTCTCCAGATCTTCAAAGCAAACACTATCTTCCAATTCTAAATCATATATGGGGTATTTTTTTCTCAAAAATCTATAGTTTTCTCAAAGGATAAGCAATAATATTCTGATCCTGCATCAAAATAACACCCAAACCCAATCATGAGGCATCCCAATAGTGAGGCATCATCATATATAATGAAAACCTTACCCTCAATGAGCAACATGATAATTAGGGCTGAGGTCAATGAAATTTTAAGATTTTAGAACCTCTCTTCATACTTATCATCCTACATACGTAGGATATCCTTATGAGTAAGGTGGGTCATATGTGAAGCAATGACAGTAAAATGATTAACAAATCAATGATAATGGCTGGCCAACCCTTTAAAACATTGAATTTCTATCATATATTTTGGCCTACCCCTATTCTTAACAACTTCTATCTTTAATGGCTCCACCAAAACCTTATTCTTAGAAAACATGTGCCCCAAAGATAGCCAAAACTTACACTTTGAATGTTTATCATATAGTTACATCTCCTTACGCAACCCCCAGCATCATACACAAGTGAGATTTATGTGCTTATTCACTATTAGAGTAAACTAATATGTCATCAATGAATATAATCACAAACGAATCCAAGAATTATATGAAAACCCCATTCATTAAACCCATAAAATCATATGGGACATTAGTAAAGACAAATGACATTACTAAAAACTCATACTACCTATAACGGGTTAGTAGAGTAGTTTTGGGATATCTCCTCCCCAATCCTGAGCTGGTGGTAGCCCGATCTTAAATCAATCTTAGAGAATACTATATCTCTATGCAACTGTTCAAATAGGTCATTTATTTTAGGCAAGGGATATTTGTTATAAATAGTCAACTTATATAAGTGGTAGTAGTCAAAGAACATCCTTATGCTACCATCCTTCTTTTCCACAAATAACACAGTAACACTGTAACATCTCGGGTTTTTGTTTCTTAAAAATTTTCTGAGTTATGAGCTTCTTGCACTGTTAATGACTCACCTGATGAGTCGTAATGTGTCTTGACAAGTTAGGTGAACCTAGTTGTAAGGTGTACAGTGAATGGGATTGTATTATAAATAATCTAATCAGGATTTAATGTGGGTTGTATAGTTGAGTCATGAAAGTGGAGGTTCGAGTGACCGATACTGCAAACCATATTTACCAATGCGAGGTTCAATCTGACCAGGGAGGTTCGATTCCTTCTTATTATTATTTCATGATTAGGGAGGTTCGAATCCCCCCTAAATCATCCTATAAGCGGTTGCTTAAGCCATCTTATCATATAATTGGGAGGCTCAAGTCCCCAATGCATATATATATATATATATGTGATTATTCTCTAGTTTATGCGGCTACACGTATTGGGGATCAACTAGGGGGTGAGAGATAGGGCCCATATAGCCCGTGGGTACATGTTATGATGGTTGAGCTACACAATCTAGACTATGTTTTTAAAGCGTATGTTAAGTCTTGTTCCCTATCTCGACATGTAATATATATATATATATATATGTGTGTGTGTGTGTCTGTGCATTTAGTTATGTGCATTTATTTTGAATAATTTTGATCTATTAACTATGTCATTACGTTAACCTTATCCTAGAGTTTCATGCTAGTGCTCCAACTACTAAACATCTTCAAATGTTGTATCCCTGCATAATATAGGAACTTTCCATACTTCTACTCCTCCTGCTTAGTGACTAAGATTCAGGATCATCTCGTGAGTTGATATTGAAATGTTGAGGTTCCATACTTCAAAAGTCTACATTTCATGTTTTGGTCTCTTATGTCTTAGACTATTTAGACTTATTTTCGACTATAGTCAGGAGCATATCCTAACTCTCTATTGATACTCAATTTTGGTTCTTTGTTTAGAAGGCTTTATTTTGACTTCTGTGGTTATTGGGTGGTGATGGTAGGTTGTTTGATTGATTGTTGACCGTTGGTTATTGACTTTTTTTAACTTTCTTAAGCCTATTGTAAACTATCTTGTTATATATTCAAAATTCTTCGCCCTTGGAGGGTGTTGGGTTTGGTTTAGTTGGGTGAAGAGGGTGATCTCCGTTCTATGTAGGACTTGAGATACCCATCACGGCCAGGCACTAGTTCGGGTCATGAAAGAGAAGTTATTAGAGAATAGGTTTGGTGCCATTAGGCGTCCAACAAAGTCGTGTCAAGTAAAGTATCATTTATGGGTTTGTAGCGAGCCACACTTATAAGGTAGAGGATACGAGGCATTTAGGAATGGTTTCCTTTCTTGTTGTTCTATTTCAAGCTATAGAGTCTAAGGTCTTAAATCTTCTCTAATTCCCATGTGTTCGATTTTTAGATCATGACTCCCAGAAGATTTGATGTTGCAGGAACTCTTCTATCCTATATGAGGACAATGTAGATTGAGCTCATCCAACTTCAGTAGTTCAGACCAGTCTAGGCTCGTTGCTTCTGATTTCCCTAAGAGAGCTCCACTGGTTCCCCCTATCCCTCCTCAGGCACCTCGAGCTGATATATCTAATACTGAGTTTCGCTAGTTGATTTATTAACTTATCCAGCTGGTGGGCTCTCAAATTAAGTGTTTTGCTTCTATTGCTCCATCATCTGAGGCCACTAGAGATAGTCAATTTATGAAGTTGAGTCCTCATGTTTTCACTGGTTCTAAAGTTGAGGAATATCCTTAAAACTTTATTGATGAGATAGAAAAGATCTTTCCTGTGATTCATGCTACTAATGTGAAGGGTGTAGAGTTTGTTGCGTATCAATTAAAGGATGTAGCAAACCAATGGTATGAAGAGTGGGAACAGACTAGGAGTGATAATACTAAGTTTTCCTAGTGGGATAATTTCTCTAGTGCTTTCCTTGATCGGTTTTTTTCTCAGGAGTTAAGGAAGGCAAAGGCTGAGATATTTATGAATTAAAAACATGGTAGAATATTAGTAAAGGAGTATGCCTTGAAGTTTCATCATTTATCGAACTATGCTCCTGAATTAATGTCGAGCATGAGGGATAGAATGAGAAATTTTACCTTGGATTTGTCTTATGAGTTGATCTTGGAGAGCAAGGCTGACTTGTTGAACAAGCATATGGACATCTCTAGATATTTGGTGTATATCCAATAAGTATAAGAATAAATGAAGAAGTAGAGATAAGTGAGAGAAAAATAAGAAATTTTGCTATTCAAATAAGGGTGAAGGTCAATAGTAGAGTGGTAGAGATGGTGGAGAGTCATCTAAGAAGAAGGGGGCAATTCTGATTCGTACTCTATAGGTAATGCTCCTTATTTGAAGTAGTTAGACGATCATCGTTCTTAATATAATAATGGGTTTAGGGCACTAAAAACCCAGTCGCAGGCTAGTGGGGCTCAGTCAACTCCTTCATATCCTCCTTGTAGATTTTATGGTCAGGTGCATCGTGAGTTTTTCTAGGAATGAAGGAATAAGTGCTTTAAATGTTTTTCAGATTGGTCATCTGCAGTAGGATTGTTCTTCTATGGTTTCTTCTGAGGCAAATAAGATTTCTATTACTACTTTATCAGCTCCTACACTAAAAGATCCTACTTCTGCTTTTGGCTTCGACACTGGTCAGAACCATCTGTACGCTCTTGCCATAAGCTAGGATTCAAAAGCATCCCCCAATATTGTTACTGGTACTCTAAAACTCTTTTCTCATGATTTATATTGTCTACTTGATATAGGTTCTACTCTCTTGTATGTGACCCCTTATGTGGCTATCTATTTTGGTTTTGATCCTGAGTGTATTTCGGATCTTATTTCTGTGTCCACTTTAGTGGGTGACTCCATTATTGCTGGGAGAGCTTATAGGGGTTGTGTGATATCGGTTCATGGTAGGGAGACCTTGGTGGATATAATAGAGTTGGTCATGTTAGACTTTGATGTGATTTTGTAGATGGATTGGTTACATTCATGCTATGCGTCTCTTAATTATCGGACTCAAAGGGTCAATTTAAATTTATGTAATGAGCTGATAATCAAATGGGAGAGTAGTTCCCTAGTAGATAAGAAAAGGTTTATTTCATATCTTAGAGCCCGGAAATTAGTTTCCAAAGGGTGTCTCTATCACTTAGTGCATGTTAAGTATTTCAGATCCGAAGGTCCTTCCTTATAGATTGTTCCTATTTCTATAAATTTTCTGAGGTGTTCCCTAATGATATTCCTGATATTCCTCCCAATATGAAAATCAATTTTGTGATTGATTTTCTTTAAAACACTCATCTTATTTCTATCCCTTATTACAGAATAGCTCCAGCTGATTGGAAGGAACTCAAGGAGCTGTTAAAAGATCTTCTTAAAAGGGTTTTATCCATCCTAGTGTCTTTGTAGGGTGGTCATATTCTTTTTGTGTATACCAAGCATGGTTCCCTTCTGATATGTATTGATTACCGCCAACTGAATAAATTAACCGTGAAGAATAAGTATCCACTTTCAAGGATTGATGATCTCTTTGATCAGCTTCTGGGTGCTTAGTTCTTTTCCAAGATTGATCTTTGATCTGGGTACCATCAGTTGAAGAATAGGGAGGTGGATATCCCTAATAATGATTTTCAAATGTGGTATGGTCACTTTGAGCTTTTGTTGATGTCCTTTGGTTTGACCAATGACTCAACTGCGTTTATGGATCTTATGAATCAGGTTTTTTGTTAGTGCTTGGATTTGCTTGTGATTATCTTTATTGATGATATCATGGTGTATTTCAAGAGTGAGGCAGATATTTTCGATCACCTCTGCCTTATGTTGCAGACCTTAAAGGATCAGTGTTTGTATGTTTTCTTAAGTGTGCATTCTGATTGAATATTGTGACTTATTTGGGTCATGTTGTTTCTAGTGAAAGGATCATGGTGGATCCACAAAAGGTTGCAGTGGTTGAGAAGTGGACTACACCCATGACTTCATCTGATATTCAGAGCTTCTTGGATTTAGCCAGTTATTATAGGAGGTTTGTGGAAATTTTCTCTTCTATAACTGCCCCTTGACAAAGTTGACTCAGAAAAAGGTAAAATTCTTATGATCTGATACTTATGAGTGTAGTTTTAAAAGGTTAAAGGATAAGTTGACTTCGGCTCTGGTCTTGACTCTGCCTGAAGGAACTGATGGTTTTGTTGTCTATTGTGATGCATCCAGGGTGGAATTAGGATGTGTTTTGATACACCATGGCAAGGTTCTTTCTTATGCCTCTAGAAATTTTAAAGTTCATGAGAAGAATTATCCAACTCATGATTTGGAATTATTGGTTATGGTGTTTGCATAGAATTATCTGACTCATGATTTGGAATTATTAGTTGTTGTGTTTGCATTAAAGATCTGGTGGCATTATTTGTATGGGGTTCATGTTGATATTTATTTTGATCATAAGATCCTACAGTACGTGTTCACTTCGAAAGAATTGAATCTCAGGCAAAGAAGGTGGCTCGAATTGCTAAAGGACTATGACATGAGTCTCTACTATCATCCAGGTAAAGCTAACGTGGTTATTGATTCTCTTAGCAGGTTGTCCATGGGAAGCTTGTCTCATGGATGCGAAGAAGAGGGATATGGTGAAGGATATTCAGCATTTGGATAATCTCGGAGTTCATCTATAATGCCCCAAAAATGGGTTCCGAGATGTCACGCATTGCTCAAGAGTATGAGTAGTCTCTAGCAAACCCTGTAAGCCTTCGACTAAATCTGAAACTCATAATAGAGAAATATAAACATATAAATAATGCTGGAATACTGAATTTTGTCGGAGACTAATCTGGAATTAACTGAACATAATATCTAAGAATACTTAACTTGAAAGCCTGGACAATCAATCTTTGGAAATCTCAGTTATAACAAGTAGTCTGACAAGCCTCTACTACTAACAACTAGAGAGCCGCTAGGACAGACCCCCAGCTGACTCAAACCGACTGAAATAACTGAACAGGCTACTTTAATAACTGAAAGTCTAAAAAACTAGGTCCTCGAACTATGAGAACTCACCAACTATCGGGATGTAGATAGAGATGCTCGAAATCACTCATGCTACTGAAACTAAGCACCTAAACCTACATTATTAAATAATGCAGCACATAGACATATATTTGGATCAGTACTTTTGGAATGTACTAAGCATGTGGGAGTAAATGCATAAGTAAATTAATATTTCAATGTTCATAAAAATTCATAAAATAATGCATGCTAAGAGTAACAACTCACATTGGATTGAATAACGAAAAGCTGAAATCATAAATCATAAAGCATATTGTATAAATCTTATGAGCTATCACAGTTAGTTCTAAAGTTGTACCCATATTTTATCTTCAAATCATGCAGGATAAGTGCGGAAAGAACTAACTTTTATATCTGTAAACTGAAAATTTAAATTTCATGACTAATATCTTATGTAAAATAATATCTGGACGAAACTGTGAGCCTTCACACTTAAATTCTAAAGCTTTTCTATAATTCTTTTCTATTAGGGAATTCTTTAAAAGTTGTTCTCTGCAAGGGAGTTTCTTCTAACCGACATAAACCATGTGAGCTATCATGGAGTACAACGTCTAGTTCCCCAAAGTGAAAAACCTCACGTTGGGGAGAGGTGTCATACTATTGCCAATGAGTTTAACCTGACCTAAGTGATCACAATCTGTATCTGCCATCCATATAAATAGGAATAATCTAAATCAATGATACATATATATGCATTACTTGATCAACTCATGAAATCATCAAACTCACTTGTATAATAATCTTATAGGACGGGAGCGCCCCATGGAGAATCACTAGGCCTTATGAAACCTTTATCTAAGAGATCCTTGAGTTGATCCTTTAACTCTTTAAGCTCGGATAGATCCATATGATATAGAGGGATGGATATGAGCTGAGTCTTAGGAAAAAAATCAATACCAAATTTTATTTCTCTGTCTGGAGGAACCCTTGGTAAATCTTTAGGAAAAACTTCTGGAAACTCATTTACTACCCGGACTGACTACACTGTTGGAGCCTCAGACTTAATGTCTTTGACTTGAACTAGATGATAAATTCACCCTTTTGATATCAATTTTCTAGCCTTAAGATAGGATATAAAATGACTCTTGTGAGATACTGAACGACCTTCTCACTCAAAGACTGGATCATCAGGGAATTGAAACTTCACCACTCGAATGTGACAATCTATAGATGCATAGCAGGAATAAAGTTAATTCATGCCAGAATAAGGTCAAAGTAGACCATATCCAACTCTATTTAATCTGCTAAAATGATCTTATGAAGGACAGTGATAGGACACTTTTTATAGATCTGTTTGGCAACAACTGACTCACCCACTGAGGTAGAAACTAAGAAGGGCTTAGAAAGCTTTCTAAGATCTACTCCAAAATTTACCACTACCAATAGAGTCATATAAGAGAGATTTGACCCTGGGTCTAGAAACACATATACATCAAGATGAAAGACATGAATCATAGCAGTAACATCTGGTGAACTCTCCTGCTCCTAGTGGGATGGTAAAGCATAGAACTGATTCTGGCACTGACCGCCACCAGTACTGGATGATGCACCCTGAGGAGGGGAAGGGAGGGGCAGCCTAGAGGAACTGGTGCACTAGTAGCTTGAGTCTAGAGACGAACATCCATGTTTCCTTACTTAGCATATGGGAACTCTTTGATTTCGTGACCCAGCTTACCACATCCAAAACAACCTTTCTGTTCTAACAAATACTCACCAAGATGATTCTTACCACATCTAGAACATGCAGGATAACTAGGCCTTCCACCCACACTATTTTAAGATCTGGACATAGAAGTCCTACCCTACTACTCCTACTTGGTTCTGGGTGTAGGAGCACTGGTTGAAGATGGCGCCAGCAAAGATAGGTGATTCTAAAACTGCAAACAATTTCCCTTTGAAAATCTTGGTTAGCCATACTCAAATTTCCCAGTTCTACCTTCTTATTTCGTCTATCCCCCCCCCCCATCTTTTCTGCCTCAATCTGTAGAGCATGAGTCATCAATTTAGAAAGATCCATATCCCTAATAAGCATGGCAGTACTACACTCCTTGATTACCAAACCAGTCACTTCGGTAACAAACTTACTTATACTAGATCTAGGGTCAGCTATCAAATTAGGAGCATACTTAGATAACTAATTGAACTTAAGGTATTACTCTTTCACTGTCATTGAGACCTACCTCAGGTTCATGCACTCCTCAATCTTTGCTTCTCATAACTCACGCAGAAAGAACCTTTCTAGAAACGCATCCTGAAATGCTTACCAACTTATGGGAGCTGCATTTTCACCTCTACCTTTCTTCCATATAACCACCCAATCAAAAGCAACATCCTTCAGCCTGTAAGAAGCCAATTCTACACTCTCTTCTTCAGTAACATGCATAAATTGAGTGATCTTTTTCACCGCATCAAGGTACAACTGTGGGTCCTCACCTACCTAAGACCCAAAGAATTTAAGCAAATTCATTCTCATAAAGTCATAAAGTCTGGCTGCAGTAAAATCACTCTCTTTCTGATGAAGAATTATAGCCTGATGGTTGCCCTGAACATTGGTAGTAATAGCTTAGGCCAACGCCTAAAAAGTGACCTAAAATTTAATATGGGACACATTCTCATTCAGAGGGTCAGCAAGTTAGGGTGGCTGGTTATTAGTTTACGGGCATTAGCTCTATGAAGAGGCATATTTTGTAATGTAAGAGCATGAGTAAAAAAAAGATAGAGACAGTTGTAAGCACGATGGATCATGAAAGAAAAAAGATGAAATCTCATGACTAATATCTGATGTAAAATAATATCTGGATGAAACTGTGAGTCTTCGCACTTAAATTCTAAAGCTTTTCGGTAATTCTTTTCTGTTAGGCTTTTCTAATAGGAAATTCTTTTAAAAGTTATTCTACAAGGGAGGTTCTTCGAACCGACATAGATTATGTGAGCTATCATAGAGTACAAGGTCAAGTTCCCCTGAGGGAAAAACCTTACATTGGGGAAAGGTGTCATACTCTTGCCAAGGAGTATAACCCGAGCTATGTGATCACAATCTATATCTGTCATCCATATAAATAAGAATAATCTAAATACTACTCCCTTTAATCTGTATGCTCATGCTGTAGGAAATCCACTTTAAAATAGCACAAAGGTTTATAATGAAAACCAATTATGCTTTTATCTGTTTTAAACTATAATCAAACTAATCTGTAATCAAAACTATCATCAAAACTATAAAGTGGATTCCATATCTTAGCTGAGGATCTAATTGAAATATCAATATTCAAAATAGGTCTTAATAAACCCATGCTTTAACTCATGTCAAATAATCATAAGGTTCGCTTGATAACTAAAATCTTGAAATTTCTTTAACAATTATAGTCAAGACAATGAAATTCAATTCTCAATATATGTAAAACTAATCCAAACATATGGATACGTAAAAATAGAGATGCAATTCCATATTCAAATGACTTGTAACATCATAAACATCAAATAATGGAGAATTAGGTATAAACCCTACACTCAAATCACGTATATTCATGTAAATTCAAGTTTAAAAATAAATTTTGGGCACAAAGATGAAAGGATTACCCTTGTTCATAACCCCACATACCTTAATTGATTGAATCGATGAAGACACTTGACTTTGAATTTCTATTTGTGTTCTTGAAGATTGTTTCTTGAAGATCTTAAACTAGGAACCTTGAATTTTGAATTATCTTGGAAAAAGAAGGTGAATTTTGGATTTTTTGAAGTTTAAAATTGAAGCTCTAGGATTTTCTTTGAGAGCACATTGACAAAAAGGGGTATACTATGCTTAGAATAGGTTTAATCTTTTGTTTTTCACGACTTAGGGGGCCGAGAAAAGACTAAACTACCTTTGGGGATTTAATACTCGAAACTGGAATGTCGTTTAAGGCTTCACCGTGATGCGGTGAATAGGTCATTGCGATACCCACCATGATGCGTGGAGTCGCGGTGACTCACCAGAAAAGGGACCATTTCAAATTTGAGCGTCACCGCAATGCAGTGAGTGGGTCATCACGTTACCCCCCCCCCCCCTCCCCATAGTGGAATCGCGGTGGCCCCCTAGAAATTGAAAATTACCTTTTTACACTCCACTGCGATACGGTGAACTTCTTAATGCCATACTCAACGCGATGCGATGTAATCGCGGTGAGCTGCTGGAATTCTAACCCAACCACCATCTAATCCTAGTTAGAAAAATCCAAAACATGCCCGAAATATGTTACTTACACCCCTAAATATAATTTAACTCAAAAATCATCATCTCAAATCTCAGAAGGTCAACTTAAAAATCTCAAAGTTAAAAGGGAGTCAAAAGTGACTAATCCCCTTAACACTTAGCTTTATTTTTAGGTTATAAGTTCTATAAGCAAATGTTAGGGGTTGAGATGAACTAGGAATGTACGGGGTATTACAATATCCCCCTTTGAAATATCCGGCCTTGAATGAAACTAATTAAGCTGAGGTTACTGAGGGACTGAGACAATAATATAGCATGCACAACTAAAAACATGACTAAACTGATTTGTAAATGCATGCATTATCAAGAGAGTGACTATATAAAGCTGAAACTTAGAATGGAAAAAAGATGATCTGAGGAATCTTATTACCTTGAACTAAATCTGAATTTATGGCAAAAATATGAGGGTACTTTGTTCGTTTATCTGCTTTTGCTTCCTAGGTGGCTCCCTCAACGAACTGATTCCGCCAAAGAACTTTGACCAAGGAAACTTCTTTGTTCCTTAGACTACGAATTTGATATCAAGAATCTCAACTGGAATTTCTTCATAAAAGAGGCTATCATGAATATCTGTTCTTTCTAAGGGTACTACAACAATTGGATCACCAATACATTTCTTCAATAAGGATACATGGAACACAGGGTGAACGGATGACAAATCCACATTTGGAAGGATTCCTCTTAGCTTATGATAAAATTTTTATATTATTAGTCTACCCTCATCTAAGAGCTCTTTTATAGTAAGACCATCTGGTACAACATAGATGTAATACCCCAAAAAAAATCCAGACCAATATTAGCGCTATGTTTCAATCTCATGCATAGTACATCATGATTATCTTATAGTTTTATGTGTAAATTAGATGTATATTGAGGTTTCAAATAACTCCCAGCTATCAGACGAAGCAAAACACTCCTTATCAATTGAATTCTTGGGAAGAATATTGCCATAGTCAAATTCAAATGAGCATATCTCTTATTGTACTATGAATTTTGAGCTCATGACCAACCAACAGATAGATAATTTAATTAAATTTCCAAAGATACTAATTTTGCCCAAATTCGATATCAAAGCAAAAATTTATATCCATTTTACTCCAGCATGTCAGCCAGGAAACTGAGTGACGAGATTTCTGATGACTTATCATATTTCTGATGACATTTATGATGACTTGTCATATTTGTAATGACATTTTTGATGACTTAACAGCCATGTCGTCAAGATTAGACAACAACCCATCAATTCCAGCTCCTAGGTGACACCTGGGCTGACGGGCTATCACAGATCTGATGGCTTATCAGCCTTGGTCGTCAGCTGATACTTTCAGCAACTAGGAAGCAGTTTCATAGGGGTATTTTGGAATTTTCCATCACCTTCCATGACATAAATCATCAAAATCATGTACATAACCATCATAAATCAGTTTTAAAACCCTTAATCCTCTCCACTCTCAAGAACAAGAAAATTAGGGTTTTCTCTCAAGATCATCACCCAAGAATAAGATTCAAGCTCTCCTTCAAGAAAACTAAGAAACTATCATTCCCAATTGGAGAACCTTCAAGAAAATACATTCTCTTTCAAGATTCAAGCCATTGAGTTATGCAAGTGTTGATTCTTGGGTCCCTTCCACCCAAGAAGTTCAAGATCCCTCTTTCTAAATTAAAGATTTTAAATTTATGTGTTTTCCATGGTTTAGGTGAATTGAGTTTGAAGGTTATATTATTGTTGAGTTTTAATTCATGATATGATTATAAAGTTGCAAACTTTGACCCTATTATGTAATAATTATATGATATTCAAGATAAATCCCTTCAAGTTGTATGTTGATTGATTATCCATGAGAATTAGGTGTGGAAATTGTTATATGACCAAAGCATGTTCCCTATGTGTTTGATAAAATGCTTGTGTGAAGGAAATTGGATCATTATAGCATATTTCCTAGAAACCCCCAAATTTAGTATAAGCCATGCACGTCAAGTGTTTGTTGAGAGACCATAGTGAATAAATTATAGTATGTTTATGTGCATTCTTATCTTTGTGCATCTCTTGTTGAATGAATTATTATATTTTAGTATGAAGTCCTCAATTATGTATACTTGAATACATGCTATGATGTTGATGTTCATCGTGAATTCAAGAAGTCATGTTTTGTCAGTGTCCTTCTATCGAGTCCTGGGGGCACTTGTACCCAAAAAATATAGTTGTGCCTAGAGCCGAGTCAGTCTCAAGATAATTTTAGTCGTGCTATAATTACTAGAACTCAGTTAGTTACAGAATTCGGAACTTAGTATCATTCTGTCAGATATTAGATTCAGTACTATTTCGTCAGATAATGAAACCAAGTGAACCCAGTCAGATTCGTCAAGAAATATGAATAATAATAGATTCAGCTTAGTTTTAGTTCAGTTAAGAATCAGTTCAGAGTCTTTCAGTTGGGAGTGAAACTAGCACCGAGCGAGTATGGGGATGACGGCTTCCCCATTAGAGAAAGAGTCGTTAGTAGCAATCCCTGTACTCCAGAACTACGTAGCCAGCGTAGGACCAAGAATCACCTGTCAGATTAAGGCTTGACTTGACTATTATATTTCCTTAGGCTTGACTTTTTGTTCAAGGTCACCCATCCGATAGGCTTGACCATAGCAGAGGTCTCTACCCGTAACACGGTATTGACAGTTATATGTTAGACCTCACTAGTTCAAATTAGGGGCATGTCGGTTAAGTAAGAACTCCCACAGCTACAGTTTCAGTATCAGTCTTCAGAGTAGGACTCAGAAATCAGGACTGTCAGATACAGTCATCAATCTCAGTGAGGAACTCAAATAGTTCCATAGATTCATAGACCACCCGCTAGCTAGGCTTGGTCTCACATAAAGTTATTCAGTACTAGTACCTACAGAGGTCACCCGTCAGATAGGCTTGATCTCAGTCTTAGATTCAGTTGAGTATTCTTAATATCAGTTCCAGAGATCACCCGTTTGGCCTGATCTCAAGCCTAGTCAATCTTAATCATTATTAGAAGATTTAGAGATCATCTTGCTAGATAGGTTTGATCGCAGATTCAGCTAGTTAATATCAGTTATCGATAGACTCAGTCATCCAGTTTATCAGTATTAATAAGTATAGGTATCAGTTTCAATAGCTTTAGATACGTATAATCTCAATATGTTCAAAAACCTCAGATTGATAGTATATTTAGTATAAGTTATCAGATTCAGTCCCAGTAAGCCCAGTCACATTATGCATAGTATGTTAAGTAGTTATAGATTCTCTATGTATGCTAATCCAGCTCTTGCATATCATTCAGTTAGCTATTGTTCATGCATAAGCCCTTGCATTTAGCCTTACCTTATTTTCATACTCAGTATATTCCCATACTGACGCATTGGCGCTATGGTGTTTTATTTGATACCATAGGTTTAGAAGAACAAGCCACAGAGCACTCTTAGCAGTCCAGACCCAGTCAGTAGCAAAAAACGTAGCAGTGAGTCCTCTTCATTCTAGGATGATCCTTATTTTTTTACTATCTCATTAGATTCAGATTATTTTCAGTAGATGGATTTAGTTGGGGACATATCCCATCAACTCCATAGTTCAGACAGTTAGAGGTTTTTCAGACAGAATGCCTGCGTACACTTTGCATTTAGAAATTGTCTATTTCGTGCAAGATACTCATGAACCTATAGCAACCATGATCTGTCTTTATTCGTACATAAGTTTCAAAAATACTAACAAATAGAAACTTTTTCAATGCCTCAATATCCATAAAATTTAACCCCAACGGTTTTAGAGAGACACAAAGTTCCTCTTACAATCATGCCTTATTAGATTCTTTATGACTTCTTGTCTATGAAATTTTTTTGTATGTAATGATTATTTGATTAATTATTTCGACAGTATGTAAAATCATTCCTAAAGTATCTTAATATAAAATAAGACACTCTTAATCAATTGCTCCATTCTAGCATAGAATAGAAATTTGTTAGTTCAGCTTGTGATTCTCCTAATCACTTCTCCACTAGTGGTTGACATTGAATCATAGAGATCCTCTTGGACATTGAGGATCACCTCTTGTAAAGCAATGGATTTCTATAATTTGTTGTTTTTTGGTATAATGGATACCCTCAAAGTACATAAAGCTTTTAATAATACTTGTAACAAGTCTAGGTGATTGTGAGAAATCCTTAATACACTAAACTATTTGATGAACAAAATCAAATTTCCCTTTACAAACAACAGTAAATTAACAGCATATTCAAAATGAACAATCCTAGTTCTGGCACACGTGAGGTGAAACATGAATGTAATTCTCTTGGTCATCTTCTTTAAACTCCTATTAAAGTACTTCATAACTAGTACAAAT
This sequence comes from Capsicum baccatum var. pendulum, assembly GCA_030864225.1. Taxonomy (NCBI): domain Eukaryota; kingdom Viridiplantae; phylum Streptophyta; class Magnoliopsida; order Solanales; family Solanaceae; genus Capsicum; species Capsicum baccatum. The sequence continues at coordinate 157,370,349 of CM061561.1, read as the reverse complement.
AAGTAAAGATACATTGGTTCTCTTTGCCTCAATCCTTTTTGTCTTTAAAAGGTGGAGATAGGATACCATTAATTAATAAAAAATATGAAACTATTTTCATACCCGTCACAATCCAATGGATGAACTTACTTGATAAATGAAGTTCTATTAGTATTTTCTCAATGATATTTCATTCAATATTGTCATAGACTATTTCTTTATTCAACTTAAGCACATACCTAAGGAAGAGGTGGTTTCTATCATATCTTTTGATCAATTCATGTCCAGGCATAATATTATCTATGATATCTCTTCTTAGAACAAGTATTGTTTTGTCTAGAATTTACTAGATCAATTACAATTCCTTGCATTCTCTTTTGTTAGGATCTTAGAAATAATTTTGTATGTCATTGAACAACAAGAGATTAACCAAAATTTATTTATAGTGATCAAATTCATATTTTTTTAATTAATGTCATTGAAGTGTAATCAACTTATTAATACATGTACATATTTGCAAAGAATTCAAATATTACATGAATAATATCTTCACCAACTACTTGTCAGCCTTTCTTAAAAAATAATGAATTAAATCCACAATATTGTATTGCTTTTTGCTTAACTTGTTTCGCTTATGCAACTTTGATCTCCTCAATGGTAACCTTATTGATCAAGCTTAGTTGTTGTGACCTAATTATGATTAGATTTATTTCATTATTCATTAGATCCTTTTTGATCACTAACAAATTAGGTGTTGCTGTAACTTGTAGTTCATGATTGAGACTTACCACTTTAGCTTTAATAATTTTTTTAGTATGAATAATCTCTCTTATGGTAAGTCTCCTAGTTTGATTATCGACCAGTCTACTCTTCATACAAACGAATAAGTATGATGATTTTTATATTTCAAAGGTAGCCATTAAACTCTAGACTTCTACTTCATTATACTTCCCTTAAATATTCTATGTTCAAGCTAAGCTTTGACATCTTTCTTCAATCAAATAAATTTTTTCCTTCAGTATGGACTCTCATTTGTTATTAGTTGTAGCTGGTTGAGCACTAAGACCTTGCACTATTTCATGAGTTTGCTGAAACTAAAAAAGAAAAAGAAAAGTTTTTATGTGCCATTTATTTTTACACAACTGATTTATTTAAATTCATTATTATGTTAAAATTAGAAATATTAAACTTTCATCAATATATCAACTACTATTTATTAAAAAACTGTTTGTTTTAAATGAAAAAGTGTGTCTAATTTGAAAGCTCTTTTAATGGATAAAAAATTGATTAATATTTTGTGTAAGGATTACGTGAAAAAATATTGCATTTACTTACATTACTTATTAGTTTTAAGAATTATTATATATTTATTACTTTATGTGACATACACATGCAACGCGAATTTAGATGACACCTTTAGGTTGCTATCACACGAATTTGTGGTAGATTAAAAACAAATCAATTATTAAGTAAAATAAATTAAGTAGTTATGTAATTTCGGATTTGTCTTAAAGATAGTAGATGCTCTGTTTATAATATTAAGCTCATTTAGTAATTAATTAAACTCTCTCACTTTAGTTAATCTATGGTTAGATGAGCACAATCAAATATTACATTATCAAAAGCAAAATTAGGCAATAACACAAGGACAAAGATGTAACGACCTAATTCACCGTTACTAGAAAACACCTCGATATGAGTACGGGATACGAAAATTATCGAAACTATGATCGTAAAATAGAATGGGGTTATGGAAGTTAAATTTGAAATTCAAAAAGTATTGATTGGGCTGTGTAACAACCCAACTTAGGAAGGAGTCCCACATCGGCAAAACACAAGAAGGATGTTGGGTATATAAGTAAGAAAGTCTTACTCCATAGTAATGCATTTCAAAGCCATGTGGGCCCAGTCCTAAAGTGGACAGTATCACTAGCGGGTTGGAACGTGACAGGGGTATCTCGGGCTTATGTGGTTTGGGATCCCTTTCGCGGCCAGGGCCTCAGGTCGGGTCATGACAGAATGGTATCAAAGCCGCTCCTATGTCGTCCCTATCAATATGGGCCAGAGTTCAAATTGAGTGTAAGAAAATCCCGGTAAGGTGGGGCAAACCTTACTCCTGAGTGTAGGCAAATCCCATTCGGTGGGACAAACCTCAGCGAGGACGCTGAGTTCGATAGGGCAAACCTCAGCAAGGATGATGAGTCCATAAGGGGGGTTGTATGTAACATCCCAACTTAGGAAGGAGTCCCACATCGGTAAAACACAAGAGGGATGCTGGGTATATAAGTAAGAAAGTCTTACTCCCTAGTGATGAGTTTTAAATTCGTGCGAGCCTGGGTCCAAAGCGGATAATATCACTAGTGGGTTGGGACATGACAGGGGTATCTCAGGCCTGTGTAGTTTGGGATGCCTGTCGTGACCAGGGCCTTGGGTCAGGTCGTGACAGGCTGACATCAGCCCGCTATAACAAGACTCATTCTAATATAGCAACAAATCTCGCAATAATGACATGCCACAGATCAGAACCCCCTTATGCAAAATTTAATTTTTTCTCTCCATAAGTTGAAACCATCGACGTGGGAGGGATACAAAAATCTATAGGGTTGCCTCCCATGCCTTGGAGCTACGGAGAAAGAAAAATGGGTGCGGACAGGGTGCGAACCCATGATTTGTTGAGAAATAATGAAATAGCATCCGTAATATTAAGGCAAGGTTGAAATTCATATTCGTTCATCCTTTCTATAGCTGGTTGATATCCAGGCGAGCTAAAGTTAATGGAGTAGTGTAGATCCATATTACAAAATATAAATGTAACATATATGGACAGGATATTTCATAATTAGGCTTCTAGGCATGGAGCTTGGATGGCTAAAATCGATTAAAGTTAAGGTAACCTGCGGGGAGGTGGTTGACTACCGTAGACTCATAATTAGGGTAGTGGATAGGGAAACTTATCGATCACTAGTGTAAACTCCTAAGGAAAATGAATATACTATAAGAAGTGTTGTGACTCAGATGCACACGCAAGTACACGTGATCGTTGAAGTAATATAGTGATTTAGACAATCAAATATCATTCCCTCGAGGACTAAACAACTAGAAATTTAACCAATTTTTAGTTTCAGACAATGAGTATTAGGTGTTGTATAGTATCAAGATAATTTTAAATTTGAGAATAAAAATATAAATTAAAAAAAATAAGAAATAAAATTTTATGACTAGAGCAAAGCAAGCAACGGTTGTAAACAGTATGATAAAAATTCCATGGTTGAGGCTTCTCGAACAATTATATAAATCTCTATTCTTATAGTAATCTAATTGGTTATCAGGCTGTTAGTTCGTAAGGTTTAGGCAACGATTTTGATCTCCCAACCTAAAATCTTTTATCTATTGAATATTACAGCTACAACTCCGGTAGAGATACAACAATTCTTCTAGATTCATTAAGTAATCTTCTTGCAATTGAACCAAACAAGGCTTCTAGGTATATCCCTATCCTAGATGCTAATTCAAACCCCTTATTTTATAAAAGGATAAGAACCTTGCTCCTTAATTTCCTCGTTCTAATCTACGATTCTCCTCCCGAATTCACATAGAAATATAAATTTATTCTAATGGCGGCCAAGCATTAAAGTGGTAAGCTCAAAAAATTAAGAACAAACCAAGTGATAATCCAAAAAGAAACTACTATAAAGAATATCAAAAAGTAATCATGTTCTTGACCTCAACCCCAGAACAAGGGTATTTAGCCATTCATGTTCGAATTAAACATCAAAAACAAGCAATTAATCATACCCAAAATTAGTCTTGAAGTAAAGAAGTTCAAAAGAAATAAGAAGAACCCTAAAAGAAGAATTATATGCTTTTCCGTCGCTGCTATGCTTGCCAAAAAGTATTTGAAATTGTGCTCACGTGTTTCTTTTATACTTGGGAAAATTTCACCAGATCTGAAACCATGACGCGAAGCGTCGCTAATCGCGTTGATCCAACCAACGCGTCGCGTCAACATCGCATTGCCACACTGAAATTCAACTTTGAAAATCAAACTAAGTCATATCCTTCACTACCTGACCTGACGTGTTGACATCACATCGTGTTACTGAAATTTTCTCCTCAAAATTTGTCTAAGTGTCAAAGTTTTAAGCATCGACAAATGCATCAGAATCGCATTGATGCACTGTAAATTACACACGTAGAATTCTCTAAGGCACAGAACTTATGCATCAACGCGATGCATCGCTATCGCGTCGATGCACTAAAAATTATTCTTAATATTTTTGCTAAGGCACACATCTTGCCAGTCGACGCAACGCGTTGAGATCGCATTGCGTCACTGAAATTTTTCACCAATTTCTTTTTTGATTTTTGTCAATCCTCAACTTCTTTCTTTTCTCTTTACTCTGTTGCATTTCCATATGTTTTTTACTTTGATCCACATGGTCATCCGCCTCTTCATGATGTGTACCCAATTTTCTTTCAAATCCATGAGAAATTAACCCTATATGTCTAATCACATCAGTTAGCCATGAAACACAATTTAATTTATAATTTAATATAAGTAGCACACTTTTTATTCATAAAATAAGTCCAAATATGAATAAATCGCGGTGTTTGGATATATAAATACACCCAAGATCAGGGAGTGTTGGTAAATTTTGATAGCATCAAGGGTGGTAACCCAATTTGTTATTTTAGAAAAGGGAAATAATTTAAGTGGAATGTTTAGGGATGTGGATGGCAGTGGAGTGAGGATTACATAGTTTAATTTGATTTTGTTATGTGGGTATGTTAACTATCTCACATCATTATTTTTTTAGTATGTGTTATTTAAGTGTAGATTTCTTATAAATGAACCTTACATAAAGCATGTGGATAGTGGAAGTGTTGGTGATATCTTTGCTCTGTATGATTTTGTATATCTCATTATGGATTATTATGGAATGTCTCAATAATTGAATATTCTCATGGGATATTGATGGAATAAGGTTTGCAGATACTTATGCCTGGGTTAGGTTCATGGATGGAATTTATCCCCTACGGGTCATGACTAGATAGTGATTATAATATCCTTAGCATGTATGTACAAGGTACAAGTAAGTTTGATGATTTCATCAGTGGATCGAGTAATGCATATATATGTATCATTAAATTTGGTGTTTAACTTAATTTAACTTGGTTTGACTTGACTATTAATTCTTGTTGGTTATTTAACTTATTATATTATCTCCTGTAGTGAAATGGCATTTGTGTTAGGATTCTCTCTATAAGTAGGATAATATGAAGACAATTGTAAGTTATTGTTAAGTCTGAGTTAGTGTCTTGGGGTCTTATTGACGATTTACTTGTCTGGGTGGGACATTCCCATGAATGCTTGGTAGACTTATTTAAGGAATTGATATAAGTTAGGTTCATCTTTGATGTGGTTGGTTCTTTATGATTCATGGTAGTCCATGGTGTAAGGCCAGAGGTAGTGGCTCAGGGCGGTGGAGTCGTAAGGGTAAGAACGGTACCTCAAAGTACATAACCAAAGAGTTAGCAGAAGATAACTAGATCATTTTAGGGAATCATAAAGGTAAGGCTAAGTGGTTATCAGGTGTCCATAATTGGAAAACAAGTGATACTGGGTTAGGTAATGAGAATAATAAGATGCATGATTTTTTAAAAATTTTATTTTATGTTTGTACAATTCAATTCGAATCGATTAATGAGGCTTATCAGTATGTGTGATTTGTACTGATAATACTCTTGTTGCACCCTTTTTGGGATATAGTCTTTTGCATGAATCAATGTTGATTTCATGATTGTTTCAGATAGAGATTCCTCAACAGCTCCTACTTATCTTACTCATGGTGGAAGTTGTGTTCAATTTACTTTTGCTTTAGAAAATTTTGTACCTGTTTAGACTAGATTCCTGGGTAGTTTATACTTTCTACATTTGTTTAGTATAAGCTTCTGTAATAAAGATAAGTTACTGTTTTAATAAAAACTTCTGCTTAACATCTTCTGGGAGTGGTAAGGGGCTCTCCAAAACATCTTCTGGGAGTGGTAAGGGGCTCTCCAAACTAGGTAGATTATAATAGATGTATTCACGATTCGATAATTTGAAACGTGACGAAAAATGTCATTTTTCCTTCCTACTAAGTCAAAATAGTGTCATAATATGAGGCGTATATCGTGCTTCTTGTCCGCCACAACAATAGCTTCTCTGATCTCCTACTCCACTCTCTGCTCTTTTTTTTATTTGAAGCAAATCAATGTTAATCCAAACTTTAGAATAGACCCACTTTCGTCGATCCAAATTCCCATCTAAAATCTAATAAACCTCATATATGGCTCTTGCTTATATTTACTGCTTCACATGATCAAGTTTCATGTATAAATCATAGAATTTTCAAACAAGTCTAGTGTCTTTGTCATCATGTTAAAAGATGAGAAGTTGGAAAGACAGAGGTAGACCGACTTGGATGAAGGTTGAAGTATAAACAAATAAAAAAAATATTAGGGAGTCTTTACTATTATCTTTTCTATGCTCTCGTGTCCAAGCTTTTTGAAACCAGGACTTATTTACAATTAGTAGAAAAAAAAAACTTTTATGTGTCATTTATTGCTATACAATTAATTTATTAAATTTCTTATTATGTTAAAATTAATGATATTATATTTCATCAATTAGTTTAGCATCAACTACTATTTTCAAAAAAGTTATTTGTTTTAAATGAAAATTTTGTCTAATATGAAAACTTATAAATGGGTAAAAGCTTGATTAACATTTTTGTAACGATTGTGTGAATATATATTGCATTTATTTTATTATTAATTATTATTTTCAATAATTATTATATATTTATTAGTTGATGTAATAGACACATGCAATACACGTACTATAGTAAATTTCGTTGACACCTTTCGGTTGCTAGCACGTGAATTTATGATAGACTAAACATAAATAATTTAGTGTATAATGTATGAAGTAGTATATGACATTCAAAATTGTCCGTAATAGTAACATATGGTTTATTTGTATTGTTAAGATCAGCTAGTAATTAGACTAAAATTATTCATTTTAGATAATTCAAGGTTAGATGTGCACAATCAAATACACACGGACCAAAATGAAATTAGGAAATGACATAGAAATGAAAAATGTGATTGTTTCTTCATGAAAAGTCAAAATAGTGTTAAAATTATGAGGTGTATCACATGTTTCTTGTCCCCAACCATAAAAGCTTTTCTTTAACTCCTACTTCGCTCCTCTTAACTCTTACTCCACTCTGCATTTTTTCCATTTTAAGAAAAATGACGCTAATTTTAGTTTTAAAATTGACTCATTTTTTCTCGAATTCAGATTCTCATCTAAAATCTAATAAAGCTCACAAATGGCTATTTTCTATATTAGGTATGTCACATGATCAAGTCTCATCGATAAATCATATGGAGAATTTTTGGCAAAACTTTCAGATAAGTCTAACGCCTTCATTATCATGTTAAAAGATGGGACGGGGGGGGGGGGGGGGAATACAAAGGTCTATGTTGTCACCTTTTGTTAACTTGTGTCTAGACTTTTTATTTTGAAGTCCCACATCGGTGGGTTAAAGGGTCCTTGATCTCCTTATATGGTTTTGGGCAATCCTCCTCTCATGAACTAGCTTTTGAGGTTGAGTTAGGCCCAAAGTCTGTTTCTTTATCATGGTGTCAGAGTCAGGCCACCCAGTTCATTATTTTTGATGTTGGGCCCCCCGTCTTATATTGTCCACACTCCAAATGTCCAGCCATGGACGTGCGGGGGTGTTCGAGTCCCACATCAGTGGGCTAAAGGGGTCCTTGGTCTCCTTATATAGTCTTGGGCAATCCTCCCCTCAGAGCTAGCTTTTGAGGTTAATTTAGGCCTAACATCTATTTTTTTATGGGCAAAATTCAGAAATAGCATACTATCCCCTTAATTATGAGTTTCATAGCAACAATTTCATAATTACATAATATAGCAAGTTGTATTTTGTATTTTTGCAAATTGTTGCTACAAAAACACAAATACATATGATTTTTACTGCCCTTATGATCGATATGTATTTTGTATTTTTGCAAACTGTTGCTACAAAAATATAAATACATACAAATACATATGCTACAAAATGTAATTTGATAAAAGTGTTGTTATTTTTTATAATTTAATACTTAAGTATGCTACTTTATGTATTTTTTTTCTTTTTTTATCGTAGAATCAAAGTCAGGCCTACCCAGTTCATTGTTTCCGTTCCCGTCTTATATTGTTCACGCTTCAGATGTCCAGCCATGGGCGTGCGGCGAGGTGTTGGAGTCCCACATCGGTGGGTTAAAGGATCCTTGGTCTCCTTATATGGTCTTGAAAAATCCTCCTCTCATGAGCTAACTTTTGAGGTTGAGTTAGGCCCAAGGTGCATTTCTTTATCATTTTATAAGATCCTTTCGTAAATAAATTCTGATTGTAAAAAGCATGAACACAAGTAGATAAGAGATGACAACAGAGATTCACTATTATTTATATTCTCTTTATTTCTTGTATACTTCAATCTTCAAAAAATTTCTTTGTGATTTATCCATGAGACTTGGTCCTGATTAACTATTATTAGAAATAGACTTGGGCATAAATTTATCTTGTATTTTTTTGGAAAAATGGATTAGGATAAATATTTGGTAAAAGATGAGCTGCTTGAACTCTCGTTAATCATGTTTAATAGATTCGCTTAGAGATAATTTGAATTTACAAGACAAAATATAATTTATATAGTTGTGAGACCATCATATTGCCATAAGTTGCAAAAAACTTTAACTAATTAGGTGTTCAATTTTGCGGGTACAACTAATTTTACTGATTTTCAACCATTATCAAAGAAAGCACAAATGCTCATTCTTCTAGAACAATAATATACACTAAGGGATAGTTTGGTAGAGTGTATAAGAAGAATGCAAAATATAGCGTGTTAATAATGCAAAATATAGCGTGTTAATAATGTTTGTATTAGTAATGATGTATTAAAAATAACATGAATTAAATAATTTCTTAAAAAAAATTATAAAAATATCCTCCACATATATGTTGGAAAGAATGTTAATTTTTTTGAGAGATAATAGTGTTTTTAATCATGTTATTGCATGTATTGAATTCACTGCATTGCCAATACCATGAATTTTGAGGTATTAGTAATACACACATTAATACATAATAGAGTGTATAACTAATGCATTAGTTATACATAGGGTGCAAAATTATATCAAACAAGCTATTAATAATACACATTAAATTAATGCATGCATTAATTTTTCAATACACTCTATCAAACAATCCCTACATATCATGTTAGAATTATTTATTTTATGTGGACTTAACATTAACTTTTTATTACGTTAAAAGTAAAATGGTCTGGTGTTATTAGTTGGTGGACAAAACACAGGTTATGTATTCATGCAGATTCCATATGGGCCTGTATCCATTTTATCTTATTGGTGTGGGTTGGCATTAGTGTAGGCCTGTAGTAGACTTGTGAACCCATAATGGGGGTGCACTAGGTTAAGGCTTTTAAGCTCATAAATATAAAGGTCAAGTCCCCTCTCTTGACATTAACATAAGACGTATTCTCATAAGCTGTCAGCCGTCATAAGCAAAGCAAAGGAAGACTCGGTCTTATTCATCTTAGGTTACGTGTTGTAATGACGGACAAATCGTCTTCGATTACATGATATAATGGAGGACAAAGTTACGCACCTTTTCTCTCGCATATTCTGTTACTTTATAGGTGTTCTTGGTTTATATGAATCTGTGGTGTGTTTATCCGTTAATTTAACATTTGGTATCAGAGCTTTTAACATAGATCTTGAACTCTATTACTCAGTTCATGAGAAAAATAATTGAAAATAATGATCGTGATGCACTTCATCTTAAACTTAAATCTGAAACGATTTTCCTTTTCCTTTTGGCTGCTAACTTTGTTCCGATTGCTACACACTACTTTACTCCATATTAAAAAGGGTGTACATATGATTAAGAGTCAGTCGATGGCCAAATCAATTGAATTTGGAAAAGTAGATGGACCAAATCAATTGAATTTAATTTTTAAAAATTGTGGTGTGTTTTCGGGTCCTAGGAGTTATTGTTATGGGTAATGGATCAGTTGTTTTCGTTCGATGTGAAAATTAATCAACGGAGTGTTGTTAGTTTAAAAGAAAATTGTCAGGAGCTGTAATTGCAAAAGATTGATTGTCTTCATTGACAAAGTTTTCCGCTGCTTTATACCTTGTCAAAAGTAAATAAATATGTTTTAAAGTATATTGGTAGTATTTACAAATTAAAATTGTTTCAAAAAATTTCACTATCTTGAAAGGTAAAACCGTACTTTCAGAGACATGATGAGAAGTATAATGAGTAGATCTAACTTATGGTGAAGTTAACAAAACATTTATGTACATTCGTAATTGTGTTCTTTCCAAGTCAGTCCCTAAAACCCCTTTTGAGTTGTGGACGAATAGAAAACTCAGTTTAAATCATTTTTGAGTTTAGGAATATCCTGCGGAGGAAAAATGTATAACCTTTTAGAAAAGAAAACTGAATCTAGAACCTCGCATTTTTTTCATTGGTTATCCAGCTCATTCTAAAGGATACATGTTCTATTGTACTACAAGGGGAACCATAATAGTTAAATCTTAAAATGCAAAATTTTTTGTATGTGGGACTATCCTAAATTCCGTGGGCATAAATTTATCGATTAAACAAGCATTTACGGTATTTAATTTTGTAAATGAGATGGGTTTTGAAATTGTTGAAGAGCATGCATTGTAAGCCCCGTTTTATAATGCAATCTTCTATAAACTATGAGGTTGTTTTCCCTAAACTTAAATTGTTTTCATGTGTACATGTGTTATTAGTTTGAAAAGTTACATAAGAGCATGATTTACGTGATTACCTCTCTTGCTATGAAACTCATTGTCTTAACAATGTTATGGATTCTTATTATTTTATGAAAGAATAAGAGGGGGTTTTTCTTGATTTACAAATGCTCATGTTTCCTAATAAAGAATTTGCATGTGATTAATGAAAAATGACCACCATATGATAAAGTATTGAAAAGGGAAGGGGTAGTTTGCGTAAGTTTTCTTATTTTGAAACAAGAACTAATGTTTAAATATTTTGGGTGGTCATTAACATGCTTTTAAATTAAAAAGGCTATGGATATGAGGTGGTCTTGCAAGTCTGAGTATGAAATAAATGACTTGAATTTGGAACTGTTGCATAAAGCTAAGCATTCATTGAACAAAGTGTTTGATATGAAAGATCTAGAAAAGGCATCATATAAATTTCGTAAGTTATTGGGGCTTTCACAAAAGGCCTATATTGATCGTATTTTGAAAAGATTTCAAATGAAAAATTGTAAGCCTTGTGGTGAAAGGTGATAAGATAATCTTAGACTTGTGTCCAAAAAATGATCTTGAGAAAGATTTTATGAAAGATGTGTTGTATCCAAGTGTTTTTTCCGTTGCATTTCTTGTTTACAGAATGTTAATTTTATTAATTTTTTGATATTGGCTGGAGTAAAGTTGGCTGAACTAAAGCTTTCTTAAGATGTGTTCTGGCGACTATGTTATTAAAAATTCATTCATTTATTTAGTTTCATATGCTTATATTAAATAATATAAAAAGTTACTTATTTTATGAAATTTAAAAATTTTAAGCTATTGTTTATAAAAATGTCGAATTATTATTTATTTATTGTATTTGAATTTGATTTCATTTGAATTGCAACTAAATCAGATTTATAATATTTTAATTGTGTGGTTACTTATTGTGCACAGAACAAATTAAGCAATGGCATATTGAATCCCTGAGATTGAATTTGTTTTATAAATTAGGGTAAATAAAGTACACCAAAGTGACCTATTTACTTTACTTTATGAGACTTGTTTAATCTATTTTGAGAGATATCACTAAGTTAGAACATACAATGATCTGGACAAGGGAGATTTATTGTGTGTTTTAAATTAGTATTGTGATGAACCCAATTATGTGAAAATATTTTTATTTAGTAAATTTATCTGCCCAAAGGGGATAGGTTTCTAATATTGAAAATATTTTCTTTCTCTGCCCAAAGGGGGGCTACTTGTTAATGCTGCGGGACTTATCATTGTGATAAGATTATTATTCTTATGCCTTGCTATTTTGATAAATTCATTCATGTTATATTGTGAAAAGTTACCATTTATTTAAATAATAACAATGCTGAAGTTGTGGTTCTATCGGACTCTAACTTTAAGCGATGGAAATAAGATCTTGAATTTACTTTGGCATGGCTGACATAGTTTAAGCCTTGCATGAGGATGAGCCTCCAGCTCTCGTTGATTCTAGTAAAACTTCTGAAAAAGAATTTAATGCTAAGTGGGAGAGATCTAATAGGCCATGCATCCTTGCCTTTAGGAGGTTGATTGTTGAGCACCTTAAAAATGGCTATCAATGCAAAACGGTTTCTTGCCCAAGTGGAAGAAAGATATCTTGTATCCAATAAGGCTAAGAGTGGAGATCTAATGAATAAACTTCCAAGGATGAAGTATGACTTTACTAGGGGTGTTAGAGATTACATACTTAAGATGGTCCATATTCAGTCCAAACTAAAAACCTTTAAAATAATTCTTCCTGATAGTTACATTGTTCACTATGCTCTTAACTCTTTGCCTGCTGAGTTTAGCCAAAATGAAAACTGCTTATAATACTCAAGATGAATCTTGATCAATCAAGGATCTCATCTTCAAATGTGTTGTTTGAAAGGGGGGAAATTTAAAAGGGAGAAGGATGAGGTTGCCATGTTAGCTTCTCATGATTCAAAAGCAATCTCTTGCAATGAACCTAGATAGTTTGAAAGATCTAATACTCATACTTTTAAGGAGTCAAAAAAAGATAATCATCTAGATCTTGTTTGTTTTGAGTCACACTTTGTAGATGCCCCCATTAATTTTTGGTGATTTGATAGTGAAGCTACTGCTCATATTGACATTTCCTTGCAGAGGTCCAAAAATAAAAGGAACCCAAAGGAAACAGAGTCATGAATTAGACTCGCCGCGGATGTCTAAGTTTAAGTAGAGTTCATAGAAACTGTAGTTTTGAACTTACAAACTGGTTATAAGCTTGTTCTTAAAAACAGTCTTTATGTACCATTTTTTAGACAAAATTTAATTTATATTTCAGTTTTAGACAAATTTGATTATGATTTTAATTCTCTTAAAGTTAATTTTCTTTTGAACTTCCGATTTGTTGGTCATGAAATCCTATCTGATGGTTTGTTTAAAATTTCCTTGACTTCTGATTTTGAATACAACTCTTTTACTTCTAAAATTGTTGGGTCTAAACAACCAATTTTAAACGAAATCGAGCATGTTATGGCATAAGCATTTAGGTCATATCTCTAAAGATAGAATTGATAGATTGGTTAAGTATAATATTTTACCTTCTCTTGATTTTGGTGACATAGGAACATGTATTGATTCCATTAGAGAAAAGTTTATTAAAAAAAAAGAACGCTACTCGTAGTTTTGATTTGTTGGAAATCATTCCCATAGATTCTCTTGAATGTTCAAAGTATTTAAAACTGAAGTAGAAAAACAGCTAGGAAAGGTCATTAAGATAGTGACGTTGGATCACGAGGGTGAGTACTATAGTAGATAAGCTGAGACTGGGCAACGAATGAGATCCTTTGATCTTGAGCTACATCATATGGATGTAAAGATATCTTTTTTTTTTAATGGCAATATTAATGAAGAGGTTTACATGCAACAATTTCAAGGTTCTGTTGGTAAAGGCAGTGAACATCTTATGTGTAAGTTGAAGAAATCTAAGGCCTGAAGCAAGTTTCTCGACAGTGGTACTTGAAGTTCGCAGAAATTATCACAACTATAAAATTTGTGGAGAACAAGATTGATCATTGCATCTATCTCAAGATCAATGAGAGTAAGTTCATCATTCACATTTTAATATTGTTTTATTATATTAAGGCTTTTTGCCTTACGTGTTGGTTATGTGTCATATTGATAAGATCATATTATTATTTTATTGGATCTTTCTTTTGGAGACATATATGGTATATCATTCTACCTTGTGAATTTTTCTGATTGTTACACCATGTAATATGTTACACATGTTGAACATTAAAAATCAAGATTTTCTGGTGGAACACATATTTTAGTGCTCACACATGTTGTAATAGAAAATTGCAGTGACAATTTTCTATAATACACATGTTGATTTTAAGCGTACATATTTATATGAAAAATCGTTTGAAGGACTAACAATGAAATAACATCGATTTGGAGTCCATGTTGGCTATTTCTTACTACACTATCACGTCATTTGATTTATGTCTACAAAACTTCAATGTTTGTAATTGTGAACTGGTCTTGTGTCGTTGGTTGATGCAAGTACTGCTACAGTTCAACAGTGATGTTTTGCTTGACAGAACTATGTTGGAGATGGCGTTCCACCACTAAGTGTTTATGGTTACTGTTTATTTAGCTTGAGAGTCATTTTCATAAAAATAAAATTTTCAAAACTTTTCTTTAAAAGTTAACGTTGTCCAAGTGGGAGAATGTTAGAATTATTTATTTTATGTTGATTTAACATTAACTTTTTACTACGTTAAAACTAAAACAGACGGATGTTATTAATTGATAGACAAGACACAGGCCGTGTATTCATGAAGATTCCATATGAGCCTGTATCCATTTCATGCTATTAGTGTGGGCTGGTAATAGTGTAGGCCTGTAGTAGACCTGTGAGTCTATAATGGGATGCACTAGGTTAAGACTTTTAAGCCTATAAATATAAGGCTAGATGTCCTCTTCTGACTTTAATATAAGACGTATTCCATAAGCTGTCAACCGTCATAAGTAAAAAAGAGGAAGACTTAGCCTTATTCGTCTTTAGTTACACGTTGTAGTGACGGACGGACAAATCGTCTTCAATTATATGTTATAATGACGGATAAAGATACACATCTTTTCTCACGCATATTTTGTTACTTTATAGGTGTTCTTGGTTTATGTAAATATGTGATGTATTTCTCCATTAATCTAACATATCATACTTAAACCAGCTAGAGAAAGAGCAGCGAACTAAATCACAAAGGGTTAGAATTTCTTATTTTTAAAAGAAATTTCAGTAGGGATGTGGTCTTTTGGTCCTCTCAACTACTTTTCCTTCCTCGATGTGTGGTATTAGTCTCATTGAGACTCAATCTAAAATAGAAAATCAGTGGAAGAGGTGGTCAAAATGAAAATGCAACAGTGTGTATTTGAGCATATTTCTGATGGAAAATGATTAAGAGTTACCTATTTTGCTGAGGCATGCATTAACCTTATGATTCAATAGTGAAGATATTTCGAGACGGGTACAATTAAGCCATAACATCTGTGTGAAAGCTTTGAGGTCGCTGACAATGTTAATCCCATAATTTGATTATATAAGGTTGATGTGTAGTCGATAGGAACTCAAATCTATTTTCGGCATCTCAATAGATCTAGATAAATCTCTCAATAGATCTAGATAACTCTCCGATCTTTTTTTCCTAATTCTTTGGCTATGGTGGCGAGAGCTTGGAAGAAGATGAAAGGATGTCTAGATGTTTCTTTTATTTCCTTCGGGGGTTGTTTGGTAAAGTGTATTAGAAAATATAATGCATGTATTAGTTAATGTGTATTATTAGTAACTAGTTTGGTATATTTTTTTGCTTATGTATAACTAATGCAACACTCTATTATGTATTAAAATGACTATTAGTAATACACTTTATTTTTTTTGTATTAGTAATACAAAAATTTTTAACACATACATTAACTTATTAAATGACCTTAATATTTTTTAATTTTTCTCTCAAAATATTTCACCATTTCTTTTTCCGCCATTTTAATTTGTAATAGTGAATTTTTTCAAAACATTTCATAATTTTTTTTCTACCATTTTAATTTACAATAATGAATAATTGATTTAAATAATTGTAACATATTTTTACTTTGCTTCGAGAGTCTTTAAAAATTTTAAAAAAATTGATACTATTTCTTAATTTTACATTTATATTTTATTTTTATTTCGATTATGTTAATTCGTTGGCATAATATTTCATGCGCAAAAACGAAGGTCTTGCAATTAATCCTAAACCTTTATATACTAGTTCAACAATGCTAATTATGTTTGAAATGACAAAAGAACTTTGTTGCAAAAAAAATATATAAAATTAAAGAAGGGTATTTTTGTAAACAAATATTTATTTTATAGGAATTATGTAAAATATATTAACTTTTTATACGTTAAACCAAATAATGTATAAAAAATAATACATGCATAAATAATATAAACATAACTAATACAAACATTACTAATGCAAGTATTATTAATACACTATATTTTGCATTGTTCTTATACACTTTACCAAGCGACTCCTTAGTTTCCATTTTAATTTTATTTCGTATTAACGTTATTGCATTTAACTTAAAAACTTCACTAACATTTTGTATAAAGATTGTGTAAATAAATATTGCATTTAGTTTAATATTAATTATTATTTTTAAATAATAATTATATATTTATTATTTAACGTGCAACACACGTACGCTAAATTAATCTATATTAAATTTGGTTGACACCTTTAGGTTGCTAGCACGTGAATTTGTGATAGATTTAAAATAAAAGAATTTATTATGTACAATGACTAAAGAAGTATATGTAATTCTAGAACTTTCTTCACTGGTAAAATATGGTTTGTTTGTCATGTTAAGGTCAGGTAGTAATTAGACAAAAATCACTCAGTTTAATTAATTCAATATTTGTATTTATTTTACTATTAATTATAAATTTTAATAATTCTTATATATTTATTTTTGAAAGTGGTATATATATGCTAAACTACTTATAATAAATTGGTCAAAATCATCGACAGACACTCAAACTTGTTGCGAAAATTCACTTAGACTTCTCAACTAAGGTTTGTACCTATCAGACCCCTAAACCCCCTGACGTTCCTCTTCTTCTCCATTAAATAATTTTATAATTTCTCAAATTTTACACTAACACACAGCACAACAAAAACATATTCACATTACAAGAAAAAACCTTAATTTCCTTCTTAATTTGATAATTAGTTTCCACCATATTCATATCAACAAAATAGCAGCAATGGGGTTGGGTGGGGTACTGTGAAACGAGGAAGACGCGGAGTGGGGTGGAGATATGAAACGATGAATAATATGTTGAAAATCCAACAATTCAAACTTTTATTTTTTCCGGCGAACTTTCATTTTTTCTGTCACTCTAATGGCGGAAAAGAATAAGAATAACAACAAAAAATTTTTAAATTAAATTCAAAAGTAAGAACAAGAAAGGAGAAAAAGTAGAAAAAATAGTATGAGAATTAAGATTAGCAAAAAAAAAAAAGAATGAAGAAGAAGAATGGTGAAGAAGATGAAATGAAGAGAAAAAAAAAATGAGGTCAGGGGTATCGGATGGGGTGGGGGGTTTTGTGGGGAGACTTTCTTTTTTAAATTCTGTTTTATTAAAAAAAAATTGGGGCTCTCTAATGCTTTTTGTTTTATTAAAAAGGATTTTGGGGCCTTTAGTGTTTAAAAAAAAATTGTTATTAAAAAAAATTTGGGGCCCTCAATGCCACTTGGCATCTTTTTATTCGTAAATTAGTAAAAAAATGCTTCTCATGCGCCTCCCACGATGGCACTGCACACGCAGTGCCACAAAAGCAAAAAATGCCCAATTGGAACAAAATGTGGGGGGATTTAGGGGTCTAATAGGAACAGACCTTAGTTTAGGTGTCTAAGTGAATTTTGACAATAAATTTGAATGTCTATCGATGACTTTGGCCTAATAAATTTGACTAACACCTTTAGGTTCTTAGTTTATGAATTGGTGATAGATTACAAATATAAAATTTATTATGTGCAATAAATGAAGTAGTATATTGATAACGCTCAATCTACAGCTCTTGTAAGAGTGTAAAGCGGTCGCTGTCAAATATAGAACCCAACTGGGTTGGGTATCGATCCCACAGGGAATAGCCGATCAATAAGTAAGCAAAGATTATTAGACTTTTGGTGAAAGTCTCATAAAAGGGGGGATTGTAACGTGCAAGTAATGTAAACAAAATAGTAAAGTAAACAGAAATAGTGTTTAGTAAGATGTTAATCAATGAGAATTGAGAGTTGGGGTTATGTCCACCTTATGAGTTATACGTCTCTATTGGCTATGAATTATGCGGAATTTAGACATGCATGTGCTTATAGAGAATTGTATTCTATGATAAATCCAAGCGTCTTTCGACCTAACAAGGACTATTTCACTTTAACTCTTTCGAGCTTAAAGAGTTTCTAATGGTACGAATTCTCCAAGAGGTTAATCCAGTTACGGCACTAACTTTTTAACAGGGGGAGGTGCCCTATTACCTTGACATTATCTCTTTTCCAGACATATAACTTTTCTTTCGAACAAGTTAATGCTATATTGGCGTTATTCTATGCGTCTGCAGCCACAAGAACTTGCATTAAGATGAAAAGAATAATGATATAAGCAGCATACGTGTCACGAATTCACAAACTCGTAGCAGTAGATAGTATCTCATAAGGCTTCCATAACCCCAACAGAGAAGTTTAGCTATTCATGAGTGCGATGGAAATCACAATAGACATTATCATTATACCACAATAAAAAATCTCACGTGTAGTATGGTGTGGTATGACGTTAGGCATGAATTCCTTGCGAAATAGCGATTCTCTTGTTGTAAAATTAAAAGTCGAATAGATGAAAAATAATGTCAACAATGAATTAATAAAGAAAGGGGAAGGATGGAATAGGGATGAGGGTGGTGGAGAATTGTTTTGATGGATGGTGGATGGATGGATCCCCCCCCAAAATCTCTAGCAAAATAGGGTATTTATAACACCCATATCCTATTCCTACTAAGCTACTGCGTACTTATCCTAATCCTACTAGGTTACTGCATCCTTATCCTAATCCTAATAAGTTACTGCTGATCCCCAAAGTCTTGGAAAATGTTGTTTTTGCCTGGGACAGGTTTCCCATGCGTCACTTTTGGTCCTTGACGTCCTAGCTTTCCCTTTCTTCTTTCGTGAAGCTTCCTTTGGCGTCAAGTTATCCATAAAATGCTGAAATCTACATCATTTGTACCTGAAAACTTGCTAATCACGTTTGTTAGCTCACTTACAGGAAAAGGGACTAAAAGTGCATGAATTATAGATTTTGTCCTCAAAACTTAGCTAAAATATGGGTAAAATATAGTATTTTAGGCGTGTAAATTCGCCTATCATCAACACCCCACACTTAAAGCTTTATTCGTCCTCGAACAAACTATCATGTCCATCTAAATATTTACTTAGGGTTTCACAGTAACAACACAAAATAGTCATCAAGACAGGCATAGCAATCATTAACAAGGAGTAGTTTTTTTATCATTACTAGAAACAATTTTAACCTCCGATATAGACTCGTGATGATGGTTAATTCGTATTCAAAAGTTAAGGCATAAAGAATCCTACACGACTACCCAAAACTCATCAACCATGTGTGTCTCACAATATATTACCCATAATCACTCAAAAGTATAGTATATTTATCGAAACATGGGTATACGAGTATCCTTGCTCTCGCTCTCACAAAGAATTCATATGTTGCAACTGATGACCATAGGCTTGCCCTTAGTGTAATGCTCCACTAAATATCAGAATGCCAATCTTAGGATCAAATAGGTCTTTTACAGGTAGTAATGTAGGCTAAGGGACGGGTAGGACTATTTTGGCCAGAAATAGTGACTATGTTCCTAAGCACGTTAATACATCACATTATGCCATTAATACTTTTCTTTCAAACAACCTTTCTACTTTCTTTTATTCTACCACCCCTTTTCTCCACCTTTGTTTTTCAATTTTAAACATAACTAACTTTTCAGTTTTCCTTTCTTTTTTTTTTCTTTTCATAACACCTCTTATGATAGCAATTCTTTTTTATAACAAATTCAAGCACCATTACATTCTAAAGCATCATACTTACCCAATTTCCTCTTATTTTGTCACATGACTTTATAATTTAAAGCACTTAGGAATTTGGATCAAATTATGGTCTTGAAGAAATGGATAAGGCTTACATATGAGGTTGTCAAAGAAAATAGGCTAAAGGCTCAAAGGGGTTAACTAGGATAATGTCCATGGGTAGGTAAAAAGAAGGTAAACAAGTATAGGTTGCCAAAGAAATGCCTAAATCATCTCCTAGACTTGCACTCCTTATTTTCTCTTTACATACATACCAGGCAAGTTCTAGCATCAACCACAAACACAGAATATACTATATCCTCGCACACACAAGGCACATGGTCGACTTTATTGGAAGCAGTATAGACTCTTGACCCAACAGATGAAAGAATTGAACCACATAATTATCACATAATGAGTCACTATTAGAGCCTGAACATCTCAATAGTAATGATTTTATCACAGACTCTTGTCATAATACCATGCTGCCTATTAGAACAATTTTATGCAAAAAAAAATTCCTAAAAAAATTAAAACAAACAAATATAAATAAGCAAAACACACATAAATAAGAAAATGTATATAAGAAAGGTTAGCATGCAAATACCAGCACCCCACACTTAGACGGGACACACTGTCCTTAGTGGAAAATAAATAAGAAGAACCTGGTTAGTCGGACTCCTCCTCTATGTTTGGGGTCATACCCCCTTCGTCGGAATCATCATTGGAGCCGTCGTCATCAGAATTCTCCTCCACGTCAGAGTCTGGCATTCTGCATTCATCATCGGTTGGCACATCGTCATCAAGAGATTCCTCAAAGTACACACCTACTCCACATATTTGCCTTGCATGCTCATTCATTGGGTAGTCATAATCCAGTTGTTGGAGCTCTGCAGCGGTTGGAACACGACCTCCGCTCATCATTGTAAACCGAGTCATGCCATAAAGATGGCGAAAGAAACTCTCATCCCGAGCATGTCTCTCAGCAGTAGTAAGGTTGACGCCATGTGTGGATTCAGCATCTTTCACCTTTGAGAGGTCAACCTTATTCGGGTTGTGTGGGAGTTTATGATCAGTAGGTTCCTCTTCGATGTCCTCCTTCCTCAATATTGCAGTCAACAGGTTGCCAAAACTGAAGTGGGACCTCTTGTGTAGCCTAGCTTTCCGCATTGTAGATCGAATAATTTCCCTAATGTTGATAGGGACATTCGTCATCAATGCGTATACCAAGCACACTATATCTCGTGTTATCTTGGTGTACTGGATCCCTGGAATTAGACAAGAGTTGACTATTCGCAGCCATATCCTTGCTTCCCTAGTCAAAGGAGCATATAGGAAGGTGTTGTGCCGACCGGTATCCTTGTGTCTACTCCATCGTGCCATGGATCTTGTTCCATAAAGTGTGTGTCGAATGGCCCTGTATGGAGGTCTATTTTACAGCTGCTTGAGTGGTGATGGATCAACTGAAGGCAAACCTAGAAAGGAGTTGAAGAAATTCGCATTTAGTTGTAAAACTTGGCCCCGAATCTTGACTTCATTCCCTGTGGTTTTCGGTGACCAGTTGGCATAGAATTCTCGTGTTAAATCGAGATTGCACTCTCCCATATCGCAGAAGATGAAATCAAGATGTAACGTCATTATCTTGGCCAACATGCGCGGTTCTTTCTTTGCTAGGCTTTCTTTGTGTATCAGGTCCACATGAATATATTTTCTCTCTTTATTGTTCCTATACCACTCTTTTGCTTCCTCCTCGAGGACCCATTTAATTCCAAACATGCGGCGTGGTACTTGCATTGAGGACGATTCGCCTTGCTCTTTTCGTCCTCTTTTCTTGCCTTTTTGTGAAGTGGTTGCTTTATCTTTGCCTTGTCTTGCTTTGGGTGCCATTGTACCTGAGATTATAATGATAGTCATGTTAGCATCATCTCGGTGGATACAATCAATAAACAGGCAGTAGTGGCACCACCCCACACTTAGTTTGTTGGCATCAACTAGTGAAGTGAAAGTTTATCGATTACTCAAACTTCATCGACATACGTTTTAGGCGCTATATTCCAACAATATAATCAGGGCAGTCATACTTCTTGAAATCGTGGCAATACTTTCATGTTTGATATATCAAGAATTACTACATAGTGATTGAATCAAGGTATAACATCTAGAAATAATCACAACCTCATATGTGGTAGTCAACCATAATTCTTGTCTCGATGAACAAGGCATTCCAACATGTAAGATTTCTATTGACAAGATTATACAATTTTCTTGACCATGTTAATTCCGCAAAAGTATGACAGTGCATCAAAATCAGATTCAAGTTGGAAACATGTTAAGATCATTCTTACGTATTCTTTCACTCACTTAGTTGTATCACAACACATCAACCACATTCAAATCACCAATACTACTTCAAGATTTAACAATTCATAATATGCGTAGTAGTGTAGTACTTACGGAATATAAATGAAGAACAAAGAAGTACTTACTTGGTTGATGACCTTGGATGATGTTCTTGCAAAGTAAAAGAGCAAAAGAAAAATTTTTGAGAGGATTTGGAGAGGTAGGCGGCGCTTATGCTAGGTTTGCAATGTATTTGTGGTCTAAGACTAAGTCTCTTATTTATAGGAGAGGCTTGGGTCGGGTTTTGACCCATTTAAAATCGGATTTGGAGACAAGAAGTGACCATAGGCGGCGCCTAAAGCTTTGCCTATGCTTGGCATAGGCGGCGCCTTTTGCAAAGCATTATTGAGCATAGGTGACGCCTATGCCATGGCATTGTTAGGCATAGGCGGCGCCTATACCATGGCATATGAGATTCAGAGACAAAAGGCATTGACATAGGCGGCGCCTATGCTATGGCATTCTTAGGCATGGGCGGCGCCTATGCTATGGCACACTAGATTCCGAGAGCTTAGGCCATAGTATAGGCCTTGCCTTGTTCGTGGCCTAGATTTACATAGGCCTTGCCTTGTTATTTTCCTATATTTTCATAAGCAATGCCCAATCCATAGCCTTTTGCTTCTTCATTCCTAACTTACCACCTTCAACATGCAATACTTCCAACTCAAAATTTGAAACCAATCTCCTATTTGACACCTCTTGTACCTACACTTGCTCAAAGACAACAAAAACGATTAGAACGATGGGTTGCCTCCCATCAAGCGCCTTAGTTTTGGTCGTGGCACGACTCTTCTTTTTGGATTTTTATTTATCAAAAGTAAACAATTAGTATAACGAAAGAAAGAAAAAAATGAAAAACGATGGGTTGCCTCCCACCAAGCGCTTGATTTATTGTCGCGGCACGACATAGCTATCTCGATTACTTAGACTTCATCGAGATAGATGGTGGATCGTTTTCTGAATGGATTCAGACGACAATGAGGCTTACTTGTAGGCATGCAATCTTCTTCGAGATGACCCTTGTGCATGCCTATCCCGGGAGGGATACCAATTATATCATCAATAGTCTAACCCATGGCTCTCTTGTATCTCTTCAGAGCAGAGATGAGAGCTTCTACGTGCTGTTCACTTAAATCATCCGCCATAGTTACCGGAAGTATATTTCCACTTTCCAAGAACATATACCTTAGATAATCGGGGAGCTCTTTCGATTCTAGCATTGGTGGCTCTTCAATGGAAGTCTTCGCTATTGGTGACGGTTGATTCTTAAGATCAAGGTCCGGCTGTTTAGGAGTACGGGAATAGGACCCTATTTCTGTTAGAGCACGTGTAGTTTCTTCATAATCTTCATCATCCTTATGCTCAACATTCAGTAGCACAGCAGACAATGGCTCAACAGTAAGCTGTTTCGCTACAGATAATGCTTTCTTATCCTCATAATGAACATCAGCTACAGAGAACACATTCATATCGCTGGGCTGCTTTATTGCTTTGCATATATCAAAACGGACCACTTTGTCATTCAACCGAAAAAAAAGCTCATTAGCTCTCATGTTAATAAGCACACTTCCTGTTGCAAGGAAAGGGCGTCCTAAGATTATGGGAACTTCAGAGTCCACCTCACAATCCAGAATAACGAAGTCTGCAGGAAAGATGAATGAAGAAACCTTCACCAACACTTCTTCAAGATACCCACAGGTCGTTTTACCGACCTATCAGCCATCACGAGCCTCATATTGGTTGGTGTCGGATCGCCTAACCCCAACTTCCTATAGACGGATAGTGGCATCAAATTGATGCTAGCACCCAGATCGCACAATGCCTTGTCAAAGTTCAAAGATCCAACAGTGCAAGGAATAGTGAAGGCACCTGGGTCGGCCTTCTTCTGAACTAGTGATCGGGTAGCAATTGCAATGCAATGATGCATAGTATCACTCAACTCATAGCTTTCTGCCCGCTTCTTTGTCAAAAGATCTTTCATAAATTTCGCATACCCAGGCATTTGTTCTAGTGCCTCCACCAACGGAACATTTATGGTCAGCTGCTTTAACATAGTCATGAATTTGCTGAACCTTGTGTCATCCGCCTTTTTCTGTAATATTTGAGGAAAAGGTGGTGGTGGAAGTGGGATTGTTCTCTCCACGGCTTTCTTCTCCTCTTGCTTCCGTATTTTGGTCTTTTCAGGGTGCAATATACTTGGTGTGATGTCATGGATGTCATGGTTGGCTTCTACTGCGTTGTCTCCATTAGCCTTATCATCGTTGTCTGCTACGTCGTCGACCACTTGCTTGCCTTTGGATGAAGTTTCCAGCACCTTACCACTTCGAGTAGTAATAGCCATGCATGATCCATCATTCCTTAGATTTTGCACAGTGTCGCTAGGTAAAGTGCCAGCCTTTCTTTGATTGAGTGCTGCGGAAAGTTGGCTCAATTGCTGTTCTATTTGCTTTATTGAAGTGGAATGTGAGTCAACCAATTGCTTCATTAAGGACAAATCATTTATTACCTCTGTTACTCCCGTGTTGGTTGCTTCCACTCCTTTTAACAGTTTAGCCATCATATCTTCCATATTTCCAGAACCAGATATAGTGGTGTCACGTCTTCCTGGGGGAACATACAAACTACTCTTGTCATTCTTGTTCTTCCAACTACTTTGGTCCTTGTTTCCAGATTTATCATAATAGTTCCGACCTTGGTTTCCTTGGGTATTACCTCGGAAACCCCCCTGATTGTTTAAGTAGTTGGCATCTTCTTCCAAATCAGATTCGTCTCTTTATTTTGACGCAACAGCTTTGACTTTTTCGGTCTTCCCTGATAATAGATGTTTTGTAAGAAGATCCACTTGTGTTTTCAGGTGCGCCATATCTTGATCGAGTTCTTCTTCTCTTCACCTTTGGTCTGCAGTCATGCCAATAGATAACGTGAGGCTTGCTACCTCAGAATCCCTGGTATGCCAAGCTCTACTTTGCTTCGTCATCCGATCTAGCATATTGCTTGCCTGACCAAAGGTCAGGTCCATAAAAGATCCTCCAGCCGCATTGTCCACCACTGGTTTAGTTATTGAATTCAAGGATCTGTATAGTATCTCCATTAGGTGAACATTGGTCATATGGTGGTTTGGGCAACGCATTAGCTTCGTCTTGAACCTCTCCCATGTTTCATGAAGAGCTTCGGATGGAGGAAAGAATCTTTCTAGGAAAGCGTCTTTCAACTGCCTCCAATTAGTGATAAAATCAGAAGTCATCCCGTTCAACCATAGAGTTGCCTCCCCAGATAGAGACAATGGAAATAGGCACAACCGAATTGCATTCTGTCCAACGCCAGGATTGTCGAATGACTTACATGTAGAAATAAAGTTGATCAGATGCATATTTGGATCATCGCCTGCTAGTCCACCGAATAATCCCTTGAGTTGCAATTACTGAATCATGGTTCTTGTGATGTTGAACTTGGCTCCGGGTGCCAATGGTGGAGGAATAATGGCTCCTGTGGCTCCGGCTCCATCAAGATTATCATCATCATCGTCGAATGCTGGTTGTACGGGTTGGCATTCATGCCTAAACCTAGCTTGACGATCTCTTCTGTTAGCAGGTGTTGCTATCTCAGCATCACGCCTTGGGTTTAGTAACTCGTCATCACCTAGGTCCTCATCGTCAGGATTTGTCGCTCGTCCAGGGTTATCAATATTCTGTTGATGCACTTGAGCTGCTGCTAGAGCAGCTAGTCTCGCCTGTTCCTGTTGAGCAGCCATCCTTTCAATTTCGTGTTGTGCCTCCATTCTGCCAATACGTTGTTGTTCAGGATTGATAGGTAATAACGGTTGACCAGAACTTCGAGTATGGGGCATGCACTGAATAAAAACCTGCAGAAAACAAAAACAAAAACTAAAGGTAAAAGTACGAGAATCTTTGACCAAAGGGTCTAGTAATTATCACAAACTTAGTTGACAACCGTATTCCCCGGCAACGGCGTCAATTTTTGATAACGCTCAATCTACAGCTCTTGTAAGAGTGTAAAGCGGTCGCTGTCAAATATAGAACCCAACTGGGTTGGGTATCGACCCCACAGGGAATAGCCGGTCAATAAGTAAGCAAAGATTATTAGACTTTTGGTGAAAGTCTCATAAAAGGGGGGATTGTAACGTGCAAGTAATGTAAACAAAATAGTAAAGTAAACAGAAAGAGTGTTTAGTAAGATGTTAATCAATGAGAATTGAGAGTTGGGGTTATGTCCACCTTATGAGCTATACGTCTCTATTGGCTATGAATTATGCGGAATTCAGACATGCATGTGCTTATAGAGAATAGATGAAAAATAATGTCAACAATGAATTAATAAAGAAAGGGGAAGGATGGAATAGGGATGAGGGTGGTGGAGAATTGTTTTGATGGATGGATGGATGGTGGATGGATGGATCCCCCCCAAAATCTCCAGCAAAATAGGGTATTTATAACACCCATATCCTATTCCTACTAAGCTACTGCGTACTTATCCTAATCCTACTAGGTTACTGCATCCTTATCCTAATCCTAATAAGTTACTGCTGATCCCTAAAGTATTGGAAAATGCTGTTTTTTCCCGGGACAGGTTTCCCATGCGTCACTTTTGGTCCTTGGCGTCCAAGCTTTCCCTTCCTTCTTTCGTGAAGCTTCCTTTGGCGTCAAGTTATCCATAAAATGCTAAAATCTACATCATTTGTACCTGAAAACTTGCTAATCACGTTTGTTAGCTCACTTACAGAAAAAAGGACTAAAAGTGCATGAATTGTAGATTTTGTCCTCAAAACTTAGCTAAAATATGGGTAAAATATAGTATTTTAGGCGTGTAAATTCGCCTATCATCATATATGTAATTGCAGAATCGTTCTTAACGTCAATAGATGGCATGTTTGTACTATTAAGGTTGGCTTGTAGTTCGACTAAAATTACTGGTATAAGTTAATTTATGGATAGATGTGCACAATAAAGTATCATAGAAATCAAAATCGGAATTAGGCAGTAAAATGGAGACATAAAATGTCATTTTAGCTTTGTACAAAGTCGTGTCATAATAAAAAAAAAAACACAGGGAATGGAGGAGTTAAGAGAAGTTAGCTAAATTAAAGTAAATTTAAAGAGGAGATGTAATCTTTGACCAAAATTATAAAGTCAACTAAAAAGGAAAATTAATATTTTTAGATCTCGTGCGTTCTCTTCATCCTATATATATTAACTGTTCATATTGTTTCACTATTATACAGAAGTGTGAAGAAGTAGTCAATATTTTATTAATATTTAATAAAAAAACAAAATAGATATGTTTGTTTAACTGTTTTAATCATAATTTTATTATATTATTTTTAATTAATTATTATAAATTATCTAGTGTTAAAAATTAATAATATTTAATAAAAAAATAAAATAGACATAAAATAATAATTAACTCTTGATGTTTTAAATTAATTTGACATCTTATATGAGTCTTATTTAATTTTTTTTCACAAGTATTTTTTATAATAACTTTGTTAGATCAATTCTAAATAGTTATTACTCTCGAAATTATATCAGTGTCACTTAAATTGAAATAGAAGAAAAAGTATTATAAATAGATTAATTAAAACGTTAAATTGACTATCAATGTCCCAAAAATTTGGACAAAGAGATAAAATCTGGACAAAGAGAGTAACATATATTATTTGAAAATTACATTAAAAAACACTATAAATTACAATAGCTAACAACTTAAAATATCTCAAAATATATTTAAAAAAATAATTGATTATTCAAATTCCATTTATGTTACATAAATTGAGACAAAAAAATAACATATAGCACGAGCCTTCAATATCTATTTAGTATGTACAGTAGTCCTAAATTGATCGTATATTAATTATTCATATTATTATAAATAATTGTCTCAAAATATACAAGTTTGAAAGTTAGTTTTAGAAAAGCTTTTTAGGATTAGTAAAATTATCCTTTTTATTTATGATTTTTTAAGGGACATGTCATGAAGAAAGTAGACAATTATTATGAAACGAAACAAGTATAAAACAAATTTTTTCATTAAATGAATTATAATTTGTTCGTGTATTCTTTCATGATTTGTTTAATTACTAAACATAACCAAAAAAAAAGTATGTGATTGTATCTTTCATGAATCAGTCGTTTTTCATGAAAAGTTAATATTTTATTTGATATGTGTGATAAAAATTTAACTATTCTAAAATTATTATGATCGTTCATCTCAAGTACCAGACGAACGACATAGATATCTTTTTAAGTTTTAGTAAGTTTTGTTAATGGTAATTTGGACTACATTGGCTATACATATTTGGCGTAATCACCCTGATGTTGGATTGGTTGAACAAATTACATTTTCATTTTTTGTTTTCGACATTCTGATCGGCTTTTGACTGATTCTACTTCTAGCAATAGATATATCCCTCAAATTAAAGTTGGAAAGTGTTATTAACTTTGTGATTGCACTTTAGCATTAATGGTTTACAGTTTTATAAGGAGGCAAAAAAGAAGCAAATTGTAAGTGAAAGAAGAGAGAAAATCCAAAAGGAGACAAGACAAAGGCAAAGACATTTATAGTCTTTGGCCATGTCCCCACTTTAGAAAAAAAAAAAATTATCCACTGCACCTCACAAGTGAGATTTAAGAATAAGACAACATAACAATGTTATAATGTATTTGTCAGCAATAAACATGTCACCTCCCTCGTGTCTATCCTACGTCTGTTGACAAGTCTTGGTTGCTAAGGAAGATGGGGGTTGAGTAGATTGTCAAAACTCAAAAGTATATTAAAGAAAATAACATATTTTTCTCCGTGGGAGATAGACTGTTCGGGTCCGATCTTTTTCATTTTGCGTAAAGTAAAAGTTTTAATGCATCGAAATGTCTTAGATTTTATTTATTTAGATTGATAGGCAAACAAAAAAAAACTTTAAAGGTGGAATTCATTTGAAAAGGAAAAAAAGAGAGAATCCTTAGATGTCTAAACAATTCCTAAATTTGATATTTTAAACTAAGTGGAATGGAAATATATCCCAAAGAGATACGTAGAACTCCTCAACAAAGGGAAAAAAGTGTGAATAATTCGAAGACCCTACAAAAATTAGGTCCCAAATTCTGAAAGTCCACTTAGAGATGGCAATAAGATGACAAATAATAAGCATGAATATAGTAAAAGCAATATTTTGTGAAGGGAAAGGGAATATTCAGAAAGCATAAATAAGTGATGCAACTTGCTAGCAACAAGAATTGTCCACCGAGGGTGAACGCGTGCAAGTCCGTAATATTGAAGTTAACGCGTACTAGTATTCGAGAATCTCAGTAGCTTAGCAGGTTAAACTATTATGTATTGTCCTACATTAAAAAAATAGAGAAATATTAATGGATTTATAGGCTAAATAGATTCTCCCACCTATCAGAGCAGGTTAAATAGTGTTATGTATTATCCTACATTAAAAAAATAGAAAAATGTTAATGGATTTATAGGCTAAATAGGTTTTGTCACCTATCATACTAATCTTTTGGATTGGGTTTTGGCTCTTCCGTTTGGTTACAACAAATACCTAAACTTTCACCTAGATGATGAGTATTGGATTCTCCACCTTGTAAGCCCCTTCCCATTTGGAAAATTATTCTTCTATACAAACTTCATTATCTCTTCTTGAGTGTCTTTCACAATTTGCCAAAAAGAATTACAACTAAAAACGAATTATAGTTAATTAAAGAAAAAGATAGTGAAATTACGAAGAGAGCAAAATTGGATATCATATTTCTTCCATATTTCTCTGCAACTGAAGAACAAAGGCCCAACTTCGTCCCAAGACTATTGTTGTAGTATCATGGGCCTTCCTTGGCTGATTCCCAGAAGCCAGACACTACTCTTCTTTTAGATGTTGCTGGTGGTTACGGAAGAAAATGCAGCCCGATGATGCCACAAGCCCCACGAGGTAACCATCTATAGTTCCATAAGTCACACAAATAGGCCATTCCGACATGCAAATACCAATTGCCGTGAATGAGGGCAAACCATTTACTAAAACATTTTCCAACCACATGCAGAGGTCTGCAAAATAGGAAAATATCGTCTTTTCGTGAAGAGCATAACCTAAATATAAAAAGAATCTTTCCCTCCAGTTCTAAGACATAGGAAATGAAAATGCATATGAATAAATTAGCAATCAAGCACAGTTTTATGGAATTATGAAATCAAGCACCAAGGGAATCAGTGAGTCGCTAATAACTATGACCTTGTTAACTGGTAACAAATGCAAATTGAGTGAGTCACTAATAACCATGACCTTGTTAACTAGTAACAAATGCAAATTGATCAAGCAAAGGGATTACACAAGAAATATACATTTAACACGTGCAGCTGCAGCAGCTAACAGCTGGTACATCTAAGATAATTATAGAAAATCAGCAAGAGTAACAAGAACTAAGACGTAACTTGATACAAACAAATGTGTGAAATAATTCCGGAATAAAACTGCCTCTTCCTCTTCCGTTTTTCACCTTAAATACTACTGTGTCCATTCATCTCACAAGTAAGTGACGTAAGTTTTGATGAAATTTTTTAGTAGAGGAAATACATAAAAGGACATTATAATAAAAGTGCATGCTCTCATGTTTTGCATAGTACTTAATTAGCTTTTATTCTAATTTACACAAGCATACCTCAAGCAAGGAAAAAAGTTTCAAATTACATGCCTTTGTAATGGTCATATATGCTCCAATAACCAAAATGATAATGCGAGGCATATCTTAGGAACTCCTAGAATCAGGATATAGCACAAGTTGTTCTATTTTACTTAATCAGTGTGGACATGGAGATCCTGTTGACAAAGCAGACTTAACTGATTCCCTAACTCGAGCAAAAAACTTTTACAGATGGCAATGCAATCTGATCTTACCCCAACAAAAAGGATCCATATAGTGCCAACCTTTTTTCTTTGATCCTTTTGATCACTTTATCTTTTGCATTCATTCTAGTATAGCAGGATACAATACTTCATTATGGTAAATGAACTAGTACTCTTTAAAAGAAATCATCTAGCAGATCCCCAACACCTCTCATTCAAAGCTATGATTCTCTTGGAAGTGTCCAGAACAACACAAACATGTTTCCAGCAGATGTGTGTGTCTTCCATAAGGGAGAGTGATACTAATCTGGGTACTGGGAAACAATGAGGTGGAAACCATCTACAAGGAAGCGCCAAAAAAATTGACACAAGAACAGAACAAATAACTTCATAGAACGTTCATGGTATCAAGCAAATCAAGCCACCAGAAGGATAGTGTGCACAAATGCCACTCCCTGAAAAACTCTTTTTTCTAACCAAAATCACCACCATAGAAAATTAAAAATGGCCATCGGATGCTTAGCTTTCTAGAAGAACTGGGTATCCTACTTTTATATGTACAAGGTTCATTAGGGTGAGCAAGGTTCGTTGAGGTAGCTCTACTTTTCTTAAAACAATTCAGAGAAGAATTTGTTTAAAGAAATAGATTTTATCGGTCTTTCCATCAACTCTCAAAAGAGAGTATTGTGGACTACTGAAGCTGTAGTGAATGCAATAATGCATCTGAAATTGAAATATCTGTACCATGAAATGCACTAAAATCTCTATATTGTGAACCTCGAATCCTTGACAATCAGGTAACATACCTGCCATGGGCTTTCCCAATCAAGTGGCATTGGCCAAGCACCAAACCACGCTCCAATAACAGCTCCATGAGTAGGTAGAGAGATCATGTGGACTCATTTTCCCTACAAGAACAAACATGATAAATAAGGTCTAGGATAGCTCTAACATACAAATATCAAATGCCCACGGATGAGAAACTGGAAATTACTTTGTTCTAGCAAATATTCGGTGCCAATCATTCCATGATGAGCCAAAAACACAAGCCGCTGGTACAAACTGCCAAACCAACATTGCTGTAAGCATGAGATGAATCCACTAAACTACAGCTATTGTAATATTATTGGTGCTTAAAAACCAGAGGTATCTTTTCATGCAGTAAATAACAAGTCCTAGCTGTTAACACTTACAGTGAGTACTGACATCAGAAGAGACCTTAAGGGTCTTGGGGAAATACCGTGATAATACAGGATCAAGGACTAGTTGGGTGAGAACTTAGTGCATTTCAGAAGCTATATAAAGAGAAGGTAACAGAAAACCACTATATTTTGCATTAACATAGTCCAAGTTGAGGTAGGATAGGATAGAACAAAATGACTCCAATGGTATCCGAGACAAAAACAGAAACTAATCTCGGGCACTTTTCTGAACCATAGAAGCCTTCAACATGTCTGATGATCACCAGAGGCAGCAGGATTTGAAATTTATGGGATCGAGTTCGGATTCTACCACAGCTCAATTTGTTACTTGGTTAGAAATCAATTATTTACTAGTACTTACTAAGTGATACAGGGTTCGAGCCAAAGCTACTAGGTTCGAATGAAGCCATAACTCACGCTCT
This sequence comes from Capsicum baccatum var. pendulum, assembly GCA_030864225.1. Taxonomy (NCBI): domain Eukaryota; kingdom Viridiplantae; phylum Streptophyta; class Magnoliopsida; order Solanales; family Solanaceae; genus Capsicum; species Capsicum baccatum. The sequence continues at coordinate 157,337,437 of CM061561.1, read as the reverse complement.
ACATCTGCCTCAGATGATCATGCAAGAACATCGTCGTAATCTAAGTTTTATGATAGATCAGCCCCGTTGTCCCCTAACCTCAACTAAGCCTTCAGGTTATTGTATCATTATAAAAGATGTAGAAATGAATGTACAGGATTACATACTCGAAACCAACAGGTGCTCCTAATATAGTAGCTCCGAGTGCATTTACCACGGCCCCTACAAACATGATATAATACAATTCATACATATTATCATATGAATATTTTGACAAATGAGTTACACAAATATTAAAATATTAAACACTAACCAGCAGGAAGCGCCAGCAAACCTCGTCCTACAGCTTTAACATACCGTACAGCCACAACAAAAGTCAAATCCATTATCGTAAAAAAACATGTAAGCTATAAAAACTTGAAAAAATATAAATTCAAATAGAAACAAGTGGAAAAAATGTATAGGATTACTGAGCATTGGTTCCTATCATGCCGAAGGTAACTGTAAAGAAGAATCAGTACTGGAGCCAGAAACACCTGAGAAACTAAATTCGAATCAAAATAAGGAACATGTAAGAATACAAATACGCATTCCGTTTCAATTTATTTGTCTCAGTTTTGACATGACACATAGTTTTAAAGAATTTTGAATTTTGTGATCTTAAATTTAAAATACATAAAATGTAGTACCAAAATGCTACATGTCACGTGAAAAGTCAGAAATAAATAAGATAGATAAATTGAAAAGTAGAAATTAACAAAGAGTGTTATACCGAAATCAGACGAAGAGTTTGGGATGGATGGGTGATGAGATGGAGTGAGTAGATGTGATTACCTACCCAGAAAGCAGAAATTAACCCTAATCCACAAATTAGATGAAGAGTAAGAGCTTTCAATGATGATATAAACAACAATGCTTCTGTATTTCCACCTTTTGGATCAGTCTTCTTCTTCGACATCCTCTTCTTAAAATTCAGCTGACCAAAAAAAGCTTCTGTTTCTTACTCCTTTGAATTTTTAATTTAGGACATGGGAAAAAAGGGAAGTTATTTGGGCCTCAACATACATAAAATTGAATAGAATTTTATTTATTTATTTTGGTCATTTGGTAAATAGTAGTCAATCATCCACGAAAATTAATCCTGAGATTAATTCTCTCAAAATTATAACTTATTTCATCATTTATATGGAATAATTTATTTCATTACTGTAATGTAAATATTAGGATAAGTTATCTTAATATTAACTAATATATTCAACCAAACATGATATAAAATAATCTTTCATTTTATCTCAAACTACTTAGTCTTTATACCTCACACAAGTTATGTAATAACTAAGTGATTTTTTAATTTTATTTTCCTCAATTCAAAATAAATACTAGATTTAACAAAAAAATCAAAAAGATTATTCATTAATTATTTTTGAAAATTTTAACTATAAATAGTTAATTTTAGTGAGGAAAAAAAACTTTCATGTGCTTACAAATAATAATTTTTTTTTAAAAAAAAATTTACTGTAACTTTTATAACACAACTTATTTGAATTTCGAGACATAATCAATCATAAAATTTTAATTAGTAAAAGTTAAACATTCAAAATATTATTCCTTAATTTATCATTAGTGAAATAATATTTTTTTACAGATTAAATATACTTTTTTCCCTCATGAAATCTATTGCAATACTTATATACTGTATTTCATTATTATTTTTTTCATGATATTTATTTTATCATTATTTCATTCATTGTTTCTATTTCAAACTACTTACTCCCAGAAGGGACCTCAACTGATGGATCAATTATATGATCAGAACCACCATCAACAGTGGAGCTTATAACAGTTCTACTTTTTTCAACTTTAAGGGTCTGTTTAGCCATGAAATTTTTTTTTTTCCCAAAAATTTTTTTTGGAGTTGAAAATTGTGGTGTTTGGACATGAAAATTCGAAAAATAATCGCAGAAAATTTTTCTGAAAAGGGAAAACAAGTTTTTGTTGTTTTCACAATTCTCCAACTCCAATTCCAATTTTTATTATTATTACATATAACCCCAATCTTTTAAATTTTTACATAAAACTCTCCTTATAACATTACTTTTTCAATATTACGTATATAACAGTTTTAAAGAATAAGATAATTATAATTTGAAACTTAATGTTATCCTAACTAATATATATCTCTTTTTCTCGCTCATCATTATTTTTATCCCTTATTTAAGATATTATTTTACTGTTAATTTATATTTATACTCATAAATATATAAAGTATTATATTTATACCCATAAATATATAAAATATTATATTTATAATAGAAATATGCAAAGTATGTTATATATAAAGTTTATACCATGTATATACCATATATACACATATATAAATATACAAAGTATTAAGAAACATACAAATCATATTTATAATATAAATATACAAAATAGGTTATATATGAAGTTTATACCATGTATATACCATACAGACACATATAAAAATATAAAGTATAAAAAAACATACTAAGCATTTTTATATATTTATGGCATATGATATAATATACCATAAATATGCAAAGTATGTTTTACATAGAAATAATTTATTCACACACAGTAAAATTTTTCGTGTATAAGAAAATTAAAGAAATAAATTAGCGGCACTCTAAAATTTAATAACAACTCATCATTTCCTATTAGTTAGGAACGAAAAATGAATGAAATAAATTGAATAAATTCCTTAAAAAGTAAATTTGTTTGAAAGATAATATTTGTTACCTAAAAAATAGGAAACAGTGATCTGTTAATATAACATCCATATTTAAAATTTTCAAATATGAGAAAACGGCTATTCATGTAAATATTATATATGTCATAATTGAAATTCATTAAATATGACCATGTATATGTAATTATTTTTATAATAGTGGCTAATTGTGTTCTTTTTCTATTAGTAGGTAAATTTTAGTTGGGTGATTTTGATAGTTTGTAAAAGTTAGGGCATAAAATCATATTTAAATGTTTTTTTTCAAAAGTAAAAAAAAAAATTCAAAAAAGACATGGCCAAACACAACTCCAACTCCAATTTCAACTCCAACTTCAAAAAATTCTAATTTTCATGGTCAAACGGCTACTAAATAACCTTCTTCTGCAAAATAAGATGTCATTTCATCCTCTATATCCTCATAAGCTTCCTCAGACCAGTAACCAAAGGAATCATCTTCAGAAGCATAGCTCCAATCTTCAGAGCAATACGCGAATTCATTATCACTTTCAGTAACCAGGAGAATAGAATCAACTATGTTTATATCCTCAACTACGTTTATACCTCACACCAAGCTATGTAATAAATAAGTGATTTTTTAGTTTTTTTTTCTCAATTCAAAATAAATACTACTGTAGATATTGAAATTTTGTGACTCTATAAAAAGATTTTAATTTTGGTTAGACTTCTTGAGGCTTATTTTACCCTAAATCTAGCTTGATAATTACTTAACTTAAACTCTAAATTATACTTATATAAAGGATCAAATATCCTTTTAAAGAGGCATCTCCAGTATCCCGAAAATTCACAGGATATTCACAAAGAGATCAAAGATATGAAAAATCCCAATAAATTCATAGGATATTCATAAAGATTAAAACCCCCTCTTCTTGATAATTAAATACCTCAAGAAGACAAACCCTCCTTTTCATGGAGAACAAATTCAAATATTCCTACGTTCAAGAAATACGCCACTATCGGCCCTCGAATTACAAAGAAATTCATATCCAAATCTTCATACATTCGAGAAATATGCTATTAACGGTGCTCGAATTACGGAGAAAATCAAGAGAGAAGAATCAAGGGAGGAACAGATTTGTACCCATATTCTTGATCAATAAAATTATTGTTTCTTCGTATTTTTATTTGTGGTTGAACTTTATTTTTCATGAATTAAATTATGTTGAAAACAAATTGGCACGCCTAGTGGGACCAAATCTTCCCTTCATCTCTTCTCTCATAAATCAAATATGCAAATCTGTAGCCGCAGGATCATAAAGATGGAAGCGGTATTTCAAGACTCATCTTTGAGTTTCATCAAGTCTACACTTCGACAAGCCTTGAAGCAGAGAACATTTGTAGATATTGAAATTTTGTGGACTCTACAAAAAGAGTTCAATTTTGGTTAGAGTTCTTGAGGGCTACTTTACCCTAAATCTAGTTTGATGGCTACTCAACCTAAACTCTAAATTATGCCTACATAAAGGGGGCAAATATCCCTTTAAAGAGGCATCTCCAGTATCCCAAAAATTTACGGGATATTCACAAAGAGATCAAAGATCTGAAAAGTCTCAATAAATTCATGGGATATTCATAAAGATCAAAACCCTCTCTTCTTGATAATCAAATACCTCAAGAATACAAATCCTTCTTTCATAGAGATCAAATCCAAATGTTCCTACGTTCGAGAAATACGCCACTAACGGACCTCGAATTACAGAGAAATTCATATCCAAATCTTCATACAATTCGAGAAATATGTTACTGACGGCGCTCGAATTACGGAAAAAATCAAGAGAAAAGAATCAAGGGAGGAACAGATTTGTACCCATATTCTTGATCAATAAAATTATTGTTTATTCGTATTTTTATTTGTGATTGAAGTTTATTTTTAATGAATTAAACTATGTTATAAACAACTACTCCCTCCGTTTAAAAAAAATGATCTAGTTTGACTTGGCATGGAGTTTAAGAAAGTAAAAAAGACTTTTAATTTTTGTGGTCCTAAATTAAAGTTGTAATAAATATATCAAAATGTCCTTCAATCTTGTGGTTTTAAGCATGCCAAGTGTAAAGTTGAAATTTAAGTATTGTAAAAAAGGGAAATGGGTCATTCATTTTGAAACAGACTAAAAAATAAAGTTGATCATTCTTTTTTAAACAGAGGGAGTAGATTTAAAAAAAAAAAATCAAAAAAGTTATTCATTAATTATTTTCAAAAAATTTAACTATAAATAGTTAATCTTATTGAGGAAAAGAAACTTTCATGTGCTTAAACATAATTTTTTTTAAATAAATATTTACTGTAACTTTTATAACACAACTTGTTTGAATTTCGAGACATAATCATAAAATTTCAATTAGTAAAAGTTAAACTTCCAGAATATTATTCCTTAATATTTTTTTTTTGTAATCATGTAAATGTACCATTAACAATCCAATAAATACACCTAAAGAGCACTCTCCCTCTCAACAGCAACATTAAGAGGAGAGCCTCAACAATCTTCTTACAGATATCATTCTATATACACAGAAGTCTCCTAATAAACACTCTATTACTATAGGCTTGTTTTGAAGAGTTTAGCATCTCTATCCTATGTACACGTGCTTTCTTTATCTGTCTACGTACATACTCTTCTTTAAAGGCTCTTTGCTGAAATGTTTTCCAGTTCCTAGCTTTCCAGGTGTGGTATATCATTGCTTGACAAGCTGCTGTTATCACCTCCTTTTTGTGTTTCTTCCAGTGTTTACATTTTATATCCAGCAACATCTACTTCATACTTCCAATCTTCAGGTGAGTATTAGTCCATAGCATGAGCTCCTCATGAATTTTTTTTATCCAGCTGCATTCTATAAAAATATGTTGGCTAGTTTCCAATGTCTGCACATCACATAAGCCGCAATTGGGATCAGCCACCTCCATCCTCAATCTCATCAGTCTTTCCTTAGTTAGTAGTCTATTCCTGATTGCTTAGGTGTTGTAACACAGATCATTAGCAAGTCTATAAATCTATCAGGGAATCCATATCCTTTTAATACTTCCTCAAGGAACTCCCAGCTAACCATGTCATATGCCTTCCTTAGATCAATCTTCATCAGGAATCTTGGTGTAGTTTTCCTACCATAATATTTGAGAAGATCATGACATATGAGGACATTAGGCACCATTGATTTTGTAACGCCCCGATTTGCTAAACTGGAATGCTACACGGTGCCCATGACCCCAAGGGACCACAAGCTAACCCATGACTGATATCTATACCTGTACACTGCATAATATAGAACATAAATGCGGAATACGTAATACTGTAAGGCCATAAGGTTCAAAACGGAATAATCATAACATGAGAGTGGGGTATAGAATACCCAAAATAATTGTAATACTATCTGAAGTCTGAACATACTAATCTAAAAAGCCTTTTAACATGACTTTCTGAATAGGGAGTTGATGGGACATGTCCCCAACTAACTCCGACTAGCAAAACTGAACTGAAATAAACCATGACATAAGTAATGATCATGCCCCCGAGAGATGAGGACTCACTGCTGGAACTCTAACAGCTGAGATACTACTGCTACTACTGTCTGGAAATCGTGTATCTGAGCCTATGGTGTAACATACAAGAAAGCACTATAGCGCGAATGCGTCAGTACAACTGAGAGTACTGAGTATGCGAGTGAGGTATGGTAAATGCAAAGGGTTTGTATTCATGAACAATGCTGACTGATATAAATGTGAGAACACATACATACATAAGTAACTGCTAATGAACTCATGACGATACTGACTACTGACAACATGAGTTTACTGGTTCTGAGATACTAAATGACTGTGTTTACTGATATTGATCTGTGAATCACTAATAAGTGAGGAACTGATATTGTATTACTGAACACCAGGAGATTGATACTTTATTACTGATAAAGGAATAATTGTTTTTGGCAGTCCTGATTATGAAGGACTGGTCTAATTGACTGTATCTGACAGTCCTGAAACTGAGTACTGATAGCATGAGTTTACTGAAATCTAATATGACTGGCAAATGATTTCTAATAGCTGATATAGCTTATAACATGAGTGACTATATCTGATAGCCTTGATATTGGATACTGATAACATGGGTGACTGTAGCTGACAGCCCTAAATCTGATGGAACTATCTAAGTTCCGTACTATATCTAAGTTGACTATATCTGACAGTCCTGATATTCTGAAGAACTATTTGAGTTCTTTTACTGAGATTGAATGACTAAAACTGTGGGAGGTAGTAGTTTAATCGACATACCCCATGTACGCTAATGTACTATATCTAAGTTGACTGTATTTGACAATCCTGATATTTTGAAGAACTATCTGAGTTCTTTTACTGAGATTGAATGACTGAAATTATAGGAGGTAGTAGTTTAACCGACATTCCCCATGTATGCTAATGTAGATGAACTGGGGTCTAATCCTTGCCCTGATTGGAAGGGTGTCAATACCGTGCCACGAGTAAAGACAAGTTGTGAGTGACCCTCAAATCTGGCAGTGTCCCAAAAGAGAACGGCGGATGTCCGCCTCATCAACCCTCAAGCTGGCAGTGTTGATGTCTCAACCTATGTTGGCTACATAGTTTTGGAACGCAAAGATGTCTGCTAAGAATCACACCCTCATCTGACAGTGTGTGTTCCCATTCTTGGGTTCACTCAGTGCTAACTTCTACTCCCATCTGAATAGACACTGAGCATGACTGACTGAAATGATTAACTGGACTGATAGTGTTGCTTAGCTGAGCTAAGATAAATTTAACGAGTTCTATTAACTGACGAAATACTACTGAGATCTGAGGACTGACTGAGAGAACTGAAGTTACTGAGTACTGAGTAGAACTGGACTGGTACTTAGTTTATTGAATTTTCATTGACTGACGGAATTACTACTGATGTTTGGTAACTGACTGAGTTCATGAGATTACTGAGATTTTCTGAGTCACATAACTAACTGAATTCTACTGAGCATGGCTTGACTGAGGATATCGTGACAACATGACATGGCTCTAGGCACACAACTATATTTTTTGGGTACAAGTACCCCCAGGACTCGATGGAAGGAAACTGACACACATGACTGACTTGATCATAAGAATAGAGTCCATAATTCACAATATCATAAGTAGGAGATTTCATACTACACATGGCTATCATATTCTTGGTCATGAAAAGGGAATGCATATAATATGTAAATACTTGCGTAAATTCAATTTCATAAGCATTCCATATTACAACAACAATGCATAACAATTTGCATGGAAATCATGTTGAACATAAGCATAGAACATGGACTAGTCATTTAGGACCTATTATGTCATAAAAGCATGATTTCTAGTCTCTTAGGTATTTTCACAAACACCTTACATGCAAATCTTTAGCATAGGTGGATTCATCAAGATTACAAGTATTCAACCACCAATTTTACATGTTTATACATCATATACCACTATTGTTTCATACAAACATACTCAGATCCTATCCTGGGAATCATCAAATTTCAACAAAATGATCATCAACCATCAACATCATAAATATCATAATACATAATTTAAAAGATGATTTTTTTGAGCTTTATGGATGAAAGGAATCCATAAATCAACACACTCATACCTTAGTTCGTGATTCTTGGAAGATTGATGGAAAGATTCTTGAAATTAAATCCCTAATTGAAAATCATCTTCTTATTCTTGAGAGAAAATAGAAGAAAAGAGTGTATTTTGATTGAAAATGGGGTTAATTACGTGTTTATGGGTATATATGGGGTGGGAGATGTCCAAATTGGATGAAACCAATTGCATTAGAAAGAATACTCTCATAGATTTCATTTAATATATAGCAATTCTCACAGTTCATTATATACAGGGAGTTATGATCGTTTGAAGTTTACCCTAAAATGCTGAAAAAAAATTGGGCAAGCACTAGAGTTAGCAGGCGGCGCGGGCTAATCGCCCGGGGATTCTATTTTAGGCACCCAAATGTGCCCTTACGCTACTCCAAAAGTTCCAAAACTCACCCGGGATATACTACGAGCTTTCCCAATCGTAACACAACTTGAAAATTGAAAAACGGATGTTGGAAAGGTCGCCAAATAAATTACCAAAATTTGGAGGTCTAAAATAAGACTAAGTGTTGAATCTTGAACACTTAGCAAAATTTTTTTAAGTCTTCGGATCTTTCATGGAGCTTTACGAGCTGAATTTGACACGCGATTTTGTGGGGTATTACAGATTTCTCCTGAACAAATGTTGCTTGGTTATCTGCAACTATGTACTTAAAAGCCTCTTTCAGCCTACTACACAACAACTTAGAAATGCATTTATACAAGACATTACAGAAAGAAATTGGCCTGTATTGGCTTGCTTCAATAGGTTCTGCAACTCTAGAAATGAGAGCAATGTTTGTAGCATTAATTTACTTTAACAGTTTACCTGTCCTGGGCTCTTAGTCTTTTTATCCCAAATATAGCTTTCCTCACTTCTTCACCCGAAAAATCTTGCAGAAGTCTAAGTTGTTGAGCATTACTTAGCCTGTTTCCTGCCTTAATGACATCTATATTTGCTGCTGCTCTTCCTGAACCTTTTGCACCCAATAATTCTTTATAATAGCTCACAAAAACCTGTGTAACTCCAGATGATGTAAACTCCATCTCACCCTAAGTATTTTTAATCTGAGTAATAGCCTACTTCAACGTCTTATGCTTTATCACTGCATAGAAGTAACCAGTGTTGTCATCTTCTAGTTTCACCCAATTAGCTTTGCTCCTTTGCTAAGCTGTAGCTCGGCTAAATAGGAAGATTTCCTGAATACTGCATATTTAGCTCTATCTGTATACGGCTAAATAGCTGATGCACCCCAGCTTGAGCCCTGGTAAGTTGTTGAGTCTGCTTTTTACAACCTTTATCTATCATAGGCTTATCAGTAGGTGCTGCACTTGTGCTCCCCTGGTGAATCCCTTCTGATGATTTCCTTGGCTCCTCTGCAGCTACATCTGTGGTCACCTCTTTACTCTTCTGTGTTTCTAAAGCTTTCTTCTTCCTACATTGATCAATGGAATGTCCATATTTAGCATAGTGCTTACACAGTGTTGGACGCCAATTATAAGCCACCTTTTGTTCGATCACAACCTCTTTTTCACTTCTAAATCTGATCACCTCCGACAAGGTTGAGTCCGGTTCAACTTCCACAAGCAACCTAGCATAGTTTATGTTGAGCTGTTGGTTAAGTGTACAGCTGTGCATTAGTGGTGTCACTAGCAAGTTGTTGAGTTAGTTAGTGGTGTCATTAGAGAGTTAGTTAGATAGTTAAATTAATAGATTCCATCTGTAAGCAAACACAAGTTGCAACTATAAATAGACACATTAGAGGTAGCGGTTTTTGATTTTTCCTTCTCTGTATTCAATGGTTGAGTAATGAGAATTTTCTTTCTTTCGTACTTCACTGATATTTTGATTTCATACGGTTTCTTCTTCAAAGTTTACATGGTATCAGAGACAATAGGGCAATTCTAGGGATTTATCTTAAGAATTTCGAAGATAAGTCGAGAGTATTTGCTGCACTGTTGCTTGTATGGCGATCGACTGCGTAGCGTAGGAGGAATTGGGGAATAAAGCACGGGGAGAAGCTTTGAATAATGGAAGTGCACTTGTTCTAGATCACAATCACCCACTATATTTGAGCTCTGCTGATGTACCTGGAGCTTTATTTGTGGGGATTCATCTGACTGGAATGAAAAATTACACTTTGTGGAGTCGATCTATGGAAATTGCTCTTTTCGGACGGAATAAATTGGGATTTGTGGATGGAACAGTGTTGCGTAGTAACTATGATGGAGATTTGAAGAAAATCTAGGATCGATGTAATGCAATTGTGATTTCGTGGCTTACTTGCAATGTGAGTAAAGACTTGCTTAGTGGAATTTTGTATTCACCTAGTGCACATCAGGTTTGGCTTGATCTCAAAGAGCGATTTGATAAAATCAATGGATCTCGACTTTATCATCTCTATCGTAGCATATTCACACTAACTCAAGGATTTTCTACAATTTTCTTTTATTACACAAAATTTAAAAACCTCTGGGATGAGTATGACTCCATTTTGCCGCCACCTGCTTGTGATTGTTACAAAGCCAAGGAATATGTTGAGCAGTTGCAATATCAGCATTTATTATAGTTTTTGATGGGTCTGAATGATAGTTATGCATAAGCTCGAGGACAAATTCTCATGATGAAAACTTTGCTTGATGCTAATCAGGCATATGCCTTGGTTATTCAGGATGAAAGTCAGAAGGGCATAGCAGGTTTTATTCATGAAGGAATAGAGTCCACTGCATTGTACATTGGCAGATCCAAGATGAATCGGACACAATATTTTAACAGAAAGCCCTTCACTCCCTTGTATTGAGATTATTGCCATATGAGAGGGCATGCTAAGGATGATTGTAACAAATTAAAAAGGTGTAGTCATTGTCATGCCTTCGGTCATGTAGTGGATGAATACTTTCAGCTGATAGGTTACCTTAAGAACTGGAAGGGAAAGAAAAAGGTGAATGCAGCTTTGGCAGGTTATCAAATGTATGATCCTCAACAGGTCGTATATGACCAACTGTTGAAGAAAGTAAATGCAGTACAAGGTCGACAAATATGCACACAAGATCAGATGATGTAGTTAATGCAGAAGGCTACACCGGAGTAGTGTCAGCAGATCCTTCATGTGTTGAGTAAGAATAAAATGGATGAGACATTTAGTACTATCAACATGGCAGGTAATTCTAGCCTATATTCAGTAAAATGGATAGTAGATTCTGGAGCTACTGATCACATGATAACCAGTAATAGATATTTATATGATGAAAAAATGGTAGGAAATGTAGGTAAAGTGCACTTGCCCACAAGTGATTCAGCCTCAGTATCATATGTAGGGAATTTTTAGTTGAACAAAGGTGCAGTCCTTAACAATGTGCTATGTGTTCCATCATTTCAGTATAATTTTTTGTCTGTTAACAAAATAACAAAGGATTTAAATTGTTGCGTGTCATTCTTCTCCAAATGTTGTGTGTTTCAGGACCTCTTGTCTGGGAAGGTCAAGGGGATTGGTGAAGTTGAAAACAGCTTGTATGTGTTGAACTGGAAGGACAATCAATCAGTGAAAGGGCCAAAGACAGTATCTGTAGCTGCTAGAACTGCTGATCCAATGCTTTGGCATAAGAGGCTAGGTCATGCCCCTATGTGAGTTATTAGAAGAATCAAGGAATTCAATCAATATGGTACTTTTGCTATAGATAAATGTACCATATGTCCCCAAGCTAGACAAACTAGAGTTCCATTTCCACTTAGTACTACTAAAGCTGATACAGTTTTTGATTTGATACATATGGATTTCTGGGGTCCATACAAAGTATCCACTTATAATGGCATGAGATACTTTCTCACATTAGTTGATGATAAGTACAGGTGGACATGGATTTTTTTTGCTAGCATTGAAGTCTGATGTAATTGTTGCTATTAAACAATTCTTGTTAATGGTGAAAACTCAGTTTGGAAAGTGTGTTAAAGTGTTTAGATCTGATAATGGAGGGGAATTTCTCAACACTAATTGCCATGATTTGTTTGTGCTAAATGGTATTGTACACCAAAAGTCTTGCCCTCACACTCCACAACAAAATGGAGTGGTGGAAAGGAAGCATAGACACCTTTTAAGGACTGCTAGAGCACTTAAAATCCAAAGTTCTTTACCAAGTAGATATTGGGGAGACTGTGTTGAAACTACAACTTATATCATCAACAGGATGCCTCTATCTGTTTTGGGGAATAAGTTACCATATGAGGAGTTGTATGATAAGTCTCTATCTATGTCATATTTCAAGGTAATGGGGTACCTTGCCTTTGCTACTAATTTACATACTACAGATAAATTTGCTTCTAGAGTAAGAAAAGCAGTTCTACTTGGATATGCAGTCCATTAAAAGGGATATAAATTGTTGGATATTGAGTCAAGGGTTATATTTGTCCGTAGATATGTCACATTTTTTTAGGATATGTTCCCTTTCAAGTCTCAGAATCACAACACTGACAATACTCTGCAGTTTTTTGTTCCACACGTTGTAGCTTATGAACCTTACACATGTTCAGATGATAGTCCTACGGCCACAGGTACTGATCCACCACCTATGTTTGAGGGGGATAAAGTGGTACCCTCACCATTACCTACTGAATCATCACCTGTTGACGGTGCTCGTGATTATTCAGTTAGGATTGATTATATTCATCCTGAAGCTGCTGAAGCTGATGACAATGAAGTTCAAGGTAATCTGGAGAGTGATCTTGTTCAGAATCACACAAATAATGTGGCTGGTTCACCTCCAGTTGTTGCTAGAAAATCAACTAGGAGTGTTAAGCCTCCCATATAGCATACTAATTATGTCATGCCATAAAAGAAGGGCAAAAGAAGTTGTTTATACTCTATATCAAATGTATTGGATTATGAAAGCATCTCTCCATCTTACAAGAGTTTTGTAACAAGATTCTCTCAAGAGAGAACCTGCACATTATTATGATGCTGTTAAGGATGCCAGGTGGGTTGAAGCAATGAAAAATAAGATTCAAGCACTAGAAGAAAATCATGCATGGATAATTACACAGTTGCCTAAGGATAAGAAGGCCATTGGATGCAGGTGGGTATACAAAATCAAGTATAAAGCTGATGGTGAAGTTGATAGGTTCAAGACTAGATTGGTTGCAAAAGGATACAATCAAAAAGAGGGCTTAGACTAGCAGGAAACCTTCTCACCAGTGGTTAAAATGGTAACTGTCAGAGTGGTTATATCTTTAGTAGCTGCACAAGGATGGAGCATTCACCAGATGGATGTATATAATGCTTTTCTTGAAGTTGATTTAAATGAATAAGTGTATATCAATTTGCCTTTAGGATTCAATCATCCAGGTGGAAAAAGGGTAGTATGCAAGCTTACAAAGTCCCTTTATGGACTTAAACAAGTTAGTGGACAATGGAATATCAAATTGACTACGACCTTGCTGACTTCTGGTTTTCAACAAAGTCACTTCGATTATTCTCTATTTACCAGACATCAAGAAAGGAGCATAGTTATAGTACTTGTATATGTAGATGACCTTCTTATTACAGGAAATGATCATATTTTGATATTGGAAACAAAGAAAATTCTCAAAGACAGTTTCAAGATTAAAGACTTGGGAGATTTGAGGTACTTCTTGGGGGTTGAGTTTGCTAGAAATGACACTGGAATTATCATGCATCAGAGAAAATATTGCTTAGAATTAATATCTGATATGGGGTTATCAAGCTCTAGATCAACAGGGACTCCTATTGAGTTAAACCAGAAACTTACAAGTACAGAGTTTGATCTACATTTCTCATCTGATGTTAACACTGACAAACCACTAGAAGATCCTGCAGCATATCAAAAGTTAGTGGGTAAATTGTTGTATCTGACTATAACAAGACCAGATATTGCTTTTATGGTACAACTTCTAAGTTAGTTCATGCATAGTCCAAAAGCTTCACACATGGATGCTGCAGTGAGAGTGGTTAAGTATGTGAGACAGTCACCAGGATTAGGCATATTCATGCCAACTGATACAGGGAAACAACTAGCGACATATTGTGATGCTGATTGGGAATCATGCCCTAACACTAGGAGGTCTATCACAGGTTATTTTGTTATGTATAGGAACTCACTGATATCATGGAAATTCAAGAAGCAGAACACTATTTCTAGAAGTTCAGCAGAAGCTGAGTACAGGAGTCTAGCATTAACTATGATAAAAATTGTGTGGTTAGTTGGTCTTTTCAAGGAGTTAGGAGTCATCGTGGACCTACCTATACACATACATTGTGACAGTATATCAGCAATTCAGATTGCAACAAATTCGGTGTTTCATGAGAGGACAAAACACATCGATATAGACTGTCATTTCATCAGAGAAAAAATTCAGCTTGGCATTGTTCAACCTACATATATAAACACAACAGAACAACCTGCAAAATTACTCACTAAAGGGCTCACAAGAATGAAACATGACTATCTACTTAGCAAGCTAGGGATGAAAAACATTTTTCATACACCTAGCTTGAGGGAAGATGTTGAGCTGTTGGTTAAGTGTATAGCTGTGCATTAGTGGTGTCACTAGCAAGTTGTTGAGTTAGTTAGGGGTGTCATTAGAGAGTTACTTAGATAGTTAAATTAATAGATTCCAGCTGTAAGCAAACACAAGTTGCAACTATAAATAGACACATTAGAGGTAGCAGTTTTTGGTTTTTCCTTCTCAGTATTCAATGGTTGAGTAATGAGAATTTTCTTCCTTTTGCACTTCACTGATATTTTGATTTCATATGGTTTCTTCCTCAAAGTTTACAGTTTAAGCCCATCATCCTTTCAGTATTTTGGTCAACCATCAGTGGTTTACCAATAAGGCTTCCCAGCTTACTTAGCCCCTTTTTACTCCAATATTTGAAGTCAAGTCCAGGAAACCGAATCCAAATTGGGACTATAAGCAATTCATCTCTTGTGAACTCCATTTCATGACTCCGAGCTTTGACAATAAAGGGTTTATTGTCAAAGTGAAATATACCCCCTTGTACAGCCTCATTCTTACCTTCTTCCATGTCATATCTCACCAAAACCACACCATTTTTCATCATGGATATCTTATTGATTCCATGCTTCGACCAGAGTCTCTGAATGTATCCCTTCATTACCTCAAATGGTGGATAAGCTCCCAAAATATAGCAAACAATTGCATTCTTCTAGTATTGTACTTCAGTTTCTATATCAGCCAGTTCAATTTCAACCACTTCAATGTCCTCTTCCTATTTGGGCTTGACATATACTAGCTTAAATCCAGCATTAGCAGTTTTTGAGATGTCAAAGTTATCCTAAATTGAATTCCTCTGATTCTGAAGTTGTTCCTCCTCTTCGACTATGTCTGCCTATAATTTTGCACCACTACTGTTCGATATAATGCTTGTGGTTGTAGGAGTTTGTTGAGTGATCCCATTCCATGTTGAATTTTCTTCCAGCTGCTGCACTTGCTTCTCCTTCATCATCTCTGTTTTCTGCATGCACTGAGTATTTACTGTTCCATTAGAATTTGGTCCGCGCGAACTCGATCCTTCTTCTTTAGTACTTAATTGAGTAGTTTTAGGCCCTCTCCGAGTAGCTTGCGTTGTCTCCACCGCCATTTTTTCCTTTGCCGAGGGAATACGAGCTCTCTTACCCATGGCTAGCGCACGTTCACTTAACATGCACCGAGAGAGAATTCATATCTCGCCTCTCTATTTGGCTTCCTACTTCATTAATTTATCATGAGTGAAATAATATTTTTTTCACAGATTAAATATACTTCCCTCATGAAATCTATTGCAATACTTATATACTGTATTTCATTATTATTTTTTTCATGATATTTATTTTATCATTATTTCTATTTCAACCTACTTACTCACAGAAGGGACCTCAACTGATGGATCAATTATATGATCAGAACCACCATCAATAGTAGAGCTTATAACAATTCTACTTTTTTCAACTTTAAATAACCCTTCTTCTGCAAAATAAGATGTCATTAAATCCTCTATATCCTCATAAGCTTCCTTAGACCAGTAATCAAGGGAATCATCTTCAGAAGCACAACTCCAATCTTCAAAGAAATACGTAAATTCATCTATCCTTTTCAATAACCTGGAGAATAGAATCAACTATGTTTAGATCATCAAATCCTGAATCTACCTCTACTGATCATCAGACATGTTGAAGGCTTTTATGTTTCAAGGCTTCTATGTTTCAGAAAAGTGCCCGAGATTAGTTTATCTTTTTGTCTCGGATACCATTGGAGTCATTGTGTTCTATCCTATCCTACCTCAACTTGGACTATGTTAATGCAAAATATACTGGTTTTTCTGTTGCTTTCTTTTTGTATAGCTTCTGAAATACACTAATGGGTTGTTTGGTAGAGTGTATAAGATAATATTGAATAGGGTTGTATTAGTAATATTGGGATTAGTAGTGCAGAGATTAGTAGTATTGAGATTAGTAATATTGGGATTATTTTTTATGCAGTATTTGGTTTGATGTATTGAAAATAATATGTATTGTTATATTTTAAAAAGAATATTATTTGTTTACAAAAATACCCCCGATATAGTATAACTTTGTGCATTTTCTTTGCAAAAGTTTATTATTCTTTTTTAAAAATAAAAAAAGTTAACAATATAACTAATTAGTTACTTTAGAATTTTAAGATTTAATCGTTCACTTATAATTTTTTTTAATCATCTTTTCTTAATTTGTTCATCATTTGTTTTTTTCTTCTTCTTTTTTGTCAGAATTCATCATCATCATTTGTTTGTTGTTCCCACTTTGTGGTGTTTTTAAGTTGGAGGGAGGTATGTGTAACTTTTGGATGAGACAATAAAATCATTATTAACATAAAATTGTATTCTATAGAGTGTTATAATTAAGTAGAAAAAATATTTTTATTTATGAATATCCTATTTACAAAATAAAGCTTGTATACAATTTGTTTTTGGATTTTGACCAATAAATATTTTTAAGTTAATGGAGTAGTTTTTTTATAACTAAAATTATTTGGAGGGATATTATTATTTTGATAAATTGAAAGAAGTAACTCATATTGAATAAATTGAAAAAGATTTAGAAAAAAATTAAAGAAATTTGAGGACATTTTTGTAAATAATAATAAAATTTGTAAACTAATTTATTTGAATAAATTTATTAGTAAAAGTATAAAAAAAATAAAATTAAGAAAATAAAAAAATATATTTAAAAGAATTTGAGAGATATTTTTTGTCTTTGCACATACTAATCCCATGGTATTAAAATTTATTTATTACTAATACCATCATATGTGATGTATTAGTAATACACCCTATAATACCATGTAGGGTGTATAACTAATACATGGTATTAGTAATACATTGGTCCAAAATCCTACCAAACATAGTACTAGTTAATACCACATTTAATACATGGACTATTTCTTCTAATACGTCCTACCAAAAGACCCCTAAGTTCTTACCCAACTAGTCCTTGATCTTGTATTATCATAGGTATTTCCCCAAGACCCTTAATTGGTCTCTTTTGATGTCACTACTCACTGTAAGTGTTAACATCTAGGACTTGTTATTTACTACATGAAAAGATACCTCTGGCTTTTAAGCACCAATAATATTACAACAGCTATATTTTAGTGGATTCATCTCATGCTTACAACAATGTTGTTTTGGCAGTTTGTACCAGCGGCTTGTGTTTTTGGCTCATCATGGAGTGCTTGGCACCAAATATTTGCTAGAACAAAGTAATTTCCAGTTTCTCATCCGTGGGCATTTGATATTTGTATGTTAGAGCTATCATAGACCTTATTTAGCATGTTTGTTCTTGTAGGGCAAATGAGTCCACAGATTATATGATCTCTCTACCAGCTCATGGAGCTGTTATTGGAGTGTGGTTTGGTGCTTGGCCAATGCCACTTGATTGGGAAAGCCCATGGCAGGTATGTTACCTGATTGTCAAGGATTCGAGGTTCACAATATAGAGATTTTAGTGATTTTCATGGTGCAGATATTTCAATTTTAGATGCATTATTGTATTCACTACAGCTTCAGTAGTCCACAACACTATCTTTTGAGAGTTGCAACGGAAAGACAGAAAAAATCTATTTCTTCAAACAAATTCTTCTCTGAATTATTTTAGGAAAAGTAGAGCTACCTCAATGAACCTTACTCACCATAATGAACCTTATACATATAAAAGTAGGATACCCAGTTCTTCTAGAAAGCAAAGCATCCGATGGCCAATTCAAATTTTCTTTGGTGGTGATTTTGGTTAAAAAAAATGTTTTTCAGGGAGTGGCATTTGTGCACACTATCCTTCTGGTGGCTTGATTTGCTTGATACCATGAATGTTCTATGAAGTTATTTGTCCTGTTCTTGTGTCAAATTTTTTGGCGCTTCCTTATAAATGGTTTCCACCTCATCATTTCCCACTACCCAGATTAGTATCACTCGCCTTTATGAAAGACACACACATCTGCTGGAAATATGTTTGTGTTGTTTTGGACACATCCAAGAGTATCATAGCTTTGAATGAAAGGTGTTGGGGATCTGCTAGATGATTTCTTTTAAAGTGTACTAATTCATTTATCATAATGAAGTATTGTATCCTGCTATACTAAAATGAATACAAAAGATAAAGTGATCAAAATGATGGAAGAAAAAAGATTGGTACTATATGGATCCTTTTTGTCGGGGTAAGATCAGATTGCATTACCATCTGTAAATTTTCTTTGCTCGAGTTAGGGAATCAGTTAAGTCTGATTAATTAAAATAGAACAACTTGTGCAATATCTTGATTCTAGGAGTTCCTAAGATATGCCTCGCATTATCATTTTGGTTATTTGAGCATATATGATCATTATAAAGGCATGTAATTTGAATTTTTTTCTTTCTTGAGGTATGCTTGTGTAAATAAGAACAAAAGCTAATTAAGTACTATGCAAAGCACTTTTATTATAATGTCCTTTTATGTTTTTCCTCTACTAAAAAAATTTCATCAAAATTTACATCACTTGTGAGATGAATGGATACAGTAGCATTTAAGAAATTCGGAAGAGGCAGAGGCAGTTTTATACCGGAATTGTTTCACACATTTTTTTGTATCAAGTTGCGTCTTAGTTCATGTTACTCCTACTGATTATCTATAATTATCTTAGATGTACCAGTTGTTAGCTGCTGCAGCTGCACATGTTAAATGTATATTTCTTGTGTAATCGCTTTGCTTGATCAATTTGCATTTGTTACTAGTTAACAAGGTCATAGTTATTAGCGACTCACTGAATTTGCATTTGTTATAAGTTAACAAGGTCATAGTTATTAGCGACTCACTGATTCCCTTGGTGCTTGATTTCATAACTCCATAAAACTGTGCTTGATTTTTAATTTATTCATATGCATTTTCATTTCCTAGGTCTTAGAACTAGAGAGAAAGATTCTTTTTATATTTAGGTTATGCTCTTCATGAAAAGATGACATTTTCCTATTTTACAGACCTCTGTATGGGGTTGGAAAATGTTCTGCATGGGGTTGGAAAATGTTTTAGTAAATGGTTTGTCCTCATTCATGGCAATTGGTATTTGCACGTAGGAATGTCCTATTTGTGTGACTTATGGAGCTATAGTTGGTTACCTCATGGGCAGGGACAGATCTAGGATTTTCAGTGAGGGGGTTTAGTAGTATATATACAGACTAGTCAAAGGGGATTCAGCCTCTATTATTTATACATAAAAAAATTTACCATGTAAAAATTGTATAATTTTCCGATGAAGGGGGTTCGGATGAACCCTGGAATACATGTACATCCGCCACTGCTCGTGGGGCTGGTGGAATCATCGGGCTGTAGTTTCTTCCGTAACCACCAGCAACATCTAAAAAGAAGAGTAGTGTCTGGCTTCTGGAATCAGCCAAGGAAGGCCCATGATACTACAACAATAGTCTTGGGACTTGAAACGAAGTTTGGCCTTTGTTATTCAGCTGCATAGAAATATGATGGAGTAATATGATATCCAATTTTGCTCTCTTCCAAATTTATCTTATCTTTTTCTTTAATTAAGTATATTTCGTCTTTAGTTGAAATTTGTGGACTGTATTAACAGAGATACTTTTGATTCTATTTTCGGTAAATGACTTTAATTTATATTGCTATTTTTTTTTATTTTTCGGTGTTTATGCATTTCAATTAATAATAGCTAGACTATTGATTGTATTGGCTAGGTTAAGGATTTATCTAAGTATGTATACTATTTTTATGAAGATGATAGAAGATACATCGTTGATCTTGAGAGCAAAATGTGCAATTATGGAAGGTTCCAACTTGACGAGATACCATGCCGACATGCTATTGCAATTTAAAGAGAAAACATGTAAGAGAAATGAAGTCCTATTGTTTGAATTATTACAAGTTTGCAACTATTGTTAAGACATATGAAGTACTAATTAATCCAATTCCAAATATGAAGAATTGAAATGTGTCCAAGGAAGTTGACGAGAAAGAGGTCTTACCACCGAAGTACAAAAGACCACGAGGAGGTCAAAGAAATCGAGACATAGAAATCCTGATGAAATTATCTCTCCAAGCACAAATTGTTG
This sequence comes from Capsicum baccatum var. pendulum, assembly GCA_030864225.1. Classification (NCBI taxonomy): domain Eukaryota; kingdom Viridiplantae; phylum Streptophyta; class Magnoliopsida; order Solanales; family Solanaceae; genus Capsicum; species Capsicum baccatum. The sequence goes on along the minus strand of CM061561.1, from coordinate 157,316,488 downwards.
TTGTAGATTTAGTCATCAAAGTCACAATAGGAGGACTTGTAATTTCTTTCCAAAGGAGTAGTGAAGAAGTTGTTTTCCATAGGTTAAAATGCATTTGATATTTTTTTTCTTGAATAATATAGTGTTTCTGAACAATGTTAGAAGTAATGTCAGTGAATTTTTCTTATAAAATTATTTTTTTTGTTTATTTACATATGTTGGAAGTACATAGAGTGTGATTATTAAAAAGTATAGTTAAATGAGTATTTCAAACCTATTAGATGATACATATACTACCTTTTCATACATTATTAACTTTCATTTTGCACATACATATATTTTCAAACTTCAGATATATTATAACTTCATAAGATTGTACAAATTCTTTATTTTCATAAAATACGTAATATATTTTTTTAGAATATAAATACCCTAAAATTATGTATAAAAATATTTTTGACTTAATATCAAGATATTTTTATCCAAATGTATAATGACACATAATGGGTTGAAGACACATAATTTTTTTGTTAAAAAGTTTAGCCTTGGCAAAGATACATTTTCATAAAATGATTGAATTGCGAAGATACATAATGTGTATGTTAGAAGATATTTTTTGAAAATATTTTTGTATGTTAAAAACTTTGTTGAACTGAAAAATATATGATAGTACATATATTCAAAATGTATGAAGATATATTTATGATTAACGAAGACAACTGTATATAGCTACATTTATTGAAATTGAAAAAATATAATCACATAAATTTTAAAAAATGAAAAAAATGAAAAGATATATTTCTGAAATCTGAAACTAATTCAAGATATATTTCTGAAAAACTGAGATTAAGACACATTTTGTGAAACTTAGGAAACAATGAGAAGATGCATTTCTAAAAACTGAAACTAAGTGAAGATACATTTCTAAAAAAAGATAATTTATTAAAAATAAATACTTGTAATCAGATACATATCTATAAGATAGAGACAATGGGAAGACACATTTCTGTAAACTTAAAACTACAGTCAAGATAAATTTCTGAAAAACTTTATAATAAGATACATTTTTGATGAATGAAAAATAATAAGAAGATATGGTTTTATGAAAACTAAAACAAAGTCAATATACATTTACGAAAAATTCAAAATTGAAATATCGTATGGAGATTCAGCTATTAAAAATAAAGAAATATATTTCAAACAATACATGTTTAAATAGCTAAGCTATAAATAACCCCGTCAATATAAAAACATAACCATTAGTTAACACATGATAAACATCATTTCCCCAAAAATATTACATAAAAACATAAAAAATCAAGACGTTTCTTGATCATTAACTATGAAGATCGTATCTAAAAATATTATTTAAAAAATTAACTTTCTAAGGTTGCATTAATATAACAACAGATAGAGATCTACACAATATTGATTAGTTGTGCTTCATTCAACGGTATAAAATTTAGCTCTGATGGTGCTGGATCTTCACTATTGCTTACATACCCTTTTCGAGCTTTCACAATTTCATAATTTCACAAAAGTGTAGCATATCTATTGTAGAGTAATTCAACATCAAGTTCATCATTTGGTAGTTGTAATTCATCGCTCAAATATACTCAACATAAACAACAATAAAAATTTTGCAGTCTCTATATTTATAAAAATTAGATAATACATATAAAATTAATGTAGAGATAGAAAATTTATGAAAATAGATCATGATACTTACAAAATACACTAGATTGTTGAACAATTCCTTCCACATATTCTACATCAAATAGACGACCCTGTAAAAAATAGCTATCACCCATTTTATCGTGGTCTGCCTCAATTGTCGATCAATCGGTACGAATTTTTTAATCCAAAAAGCAACCGATATAAAGACAAGTAGGCAACATTATAGCGAATTTTGCATATCAGACGACAACTCAATATGTCTCTTTGCCAACATTGAGTCATAAACTCAGACTTATCTCTCTTTTATAACAACAAAAATCAATATTCAATGAAACTTACCATCACAATAACTGGGATGTACACTTCGCCGATCAAATATTAAGGTAGGCCAACTGAAATGCTAAAATCTTTGATGATATTGCATAAATATTTTTTATTTTGAGCAAATTGCAGATGCTGTTGATAATCCTACTAACAAAACTTTAGTCCAGTGTTGTAGATAATACCTTCCATAGGTCTTCTTTATGTATACTTTAAACAAACAGTTGATTGTTGCGTATCTGTATTGTTGTTGTGTTGCAACTTGACCATCTTATGGAGATAGAAAAATATGATATCAATGTGTTGTACATATTATCAAGCATTATAATTAAGTTATAATAAATTTAGTAAACATATGCAATTACACAAAAATGAAACAATTAATAATGTATAGTATTAACAGTGAAAAGTTTACTATGTCAGTCAAAAATATAGTATTGATAGTTAGAAATATGGAGTTTAAACTTCATCATTCCAGGAAGTTTTGGGTTGTTACATCAAATAAAATCAGTTCTTCATTTTGAGATATACAATAATAAAGTCGACCATTTCAAATTTAAGCCCTGATTGTTTTAACTTGTAGTGATCGTCCTTTTGTTTTCTGTATGATTGATATGTATTAATATCATGTTTATATAAGAAGAAGTTTATGAAGAAGAATTTTAAAAAATAATTTATGTTACCTTCTGGTATGATACTTTAACAACCCATCCGCAATTCATTCTATATACATGTTGATCAACTGTGTCGGAGTCTCATTTAAGATGCTGAAATCTTCAAACGAATAATTCTGATGAATATTTGAGATTTCATCCTTATTATATTTGGAAGATAAATCAAACACCATAATGTATGAAGACATAGAATTTTTAAAGGTTGCCTAATCCTTGCAATAGGACTCTTTATGTCATCTTTATTAACTACCTCGGTGATTAGCAATTCTATCGACAACTAACTTACAGGGAGGTAAATTGAATGTCGGTTATTCAGGGAGGACTTCGACTTCACTTTTTCTTTCTCTTTGAAAGCATTTGGTGGATTATGAACTGTGATAGTTAGCTATTCAGTAGTAGCAGGTACTATGACGCCCACCTAAAAAATATAAGTAATTGACATTGATTATCACAAAGATACATAATTTTATGAAAAAGATACATAATTAATGTAATAATATGTATAAGACTTGCATATTTATTTGTGTTTCATGTTTATCAACTAACTCGAAAATTGAAAATTCTATTGGTCACTAGACATCAGAGAGGTAAAATTGATTATGAATTATTTCAGATAGACTGACTGACTTTATTTTTTCTACCATTGTGGCATCATTTGGTGAAAAATTAACTTTGATAGTACCCTTTTCAAAAGTGGCAGATGCATTGATATTCTCCTGAAAATATTAATAGTCGACAAACTATTTCAAAAAAATACAAAATAAGCCTGAAAAAGATACATAATAATGTAGTTATATGCTTCAAAAAATACATAACATTCTAAATTGGAAAGAAAAAATTTATTGATGTAGATTTTGTATTTAAAATTTCAGCTGTCACATGTGAGTACTCATGGAAAGATAAGTTCTTAACTAATGTTTACCCACTGCTTAGTAATCATAGCAATAACCTTTGCCAATACATGTCTAATATTTCTATTATCACGATCATCAACTAGTTTCGACATATCTTCTTCAGTTTCAGATTTCTGAACTCGATCAAGGTCTTTTTTTTCACTCATATGCTCATCTCTATTAGGAATATCGGTTTCAATGTGAACCTGCAAAACAATAAATTTCATCTGCATCAAATACTAACTAATACAACACATTATATTTGATAACCAATTACCTTCTCATGGATCCATTTCTTATGCTTCAAAGCTTTCATAATGTCTGTGTATTGTTTAGTGACTAATGTCTCATGATGGATGAATTTTTAATCAACCTTAAAACACAAAAAAATTAAGAACTAGGTATGATTCTTACTTAATTCTTTCTAAATAAAAAAATAATATGGACACTTACATAGGACTTCAATGTATCTACAACTCATTTTTTCAAATATTCTTAATGACTGATGGGAGTAGTTTGCTATAACTTTTTTGACACAGATGGATGCGAACCGTGAACTGATGATTGATTGTTGAGGAACACTTGATAAATCAGGGGATGAAACTCCACTAACAAATGACACTTTATCTTGAACAACTCTCGATTGTTTGTCAAAAACAAATTCAACAAAATGAGGACCTTTAGAAGTATGTAGAGTATGTTTCGATTTCATAGAAGTTGTTATGGTCTTACCAATTTGTCTTCAACCTATTTTTTCTTTTATACTTGATTGTTCTTCCTTCTCTTTGGCGGTGGGGCCAATTTTGAAGCAGAAGCTATCTTTCTCAACAAATGAGAAGGTGACTTTATAGTAAAATCCTCAAAATTATCATCATTAGACACAACAACACGTCCTTTATGTTCAAAAATCATTTTTTTAATGGTTAACCGTAGATAATGTAGGTATACACAATGACGCCTGATTAAACATCAAAATATCAATAGGAGTTGGCAAGTTCATTTGTCAATTTCCTCTTCTGTCGGCATTATGTTGGTGTGCACACATTGATAAGCATGAAAATATAGTATCAAAAAATGTATCTTAAAAGTTTGAGTAATGTACTAAACATAACATAAAATTTAGTTTAAATCAAAAGAAAACATAATTGAATGTGAGATATACTTTGCTAAATATTACTCTCATAAAATATTAATATTGTGGTTGGACTCCAACAACTTTTCAATTAAGAATTATTGGAATAATGTTACCTTGAAGGACAACAACCTTTGCCTCAACTACATATGAACATTTGTATATTTATACATTTAGTGCTTATGGCATGCGTCCTAACCGATACAACTTTTTTACAACATTGATATCTTGTCTAAGTGTGTGTAATAATTTTTCAAAAGATATCTTTCTCCATAAAAAATATCTATAACTTTCATTCTCAATCATCTTATAATCTATAATGCTCACTGGTGCATCGTTTATTTGAGAGAGAATAAAGATATGAATGAAGTACAAGATAACTATTTGGAGTGCATTCTGATCATTGTCAAAATTATCAAACATGAAATGTTTAATCAAATCTAGCTTACTCACAAGAAATTTTTCAGAAAAATACTTTTTGATCAACACACTTGTCGCTGAATTTGTGTACCAAAAATTCGCTGGTTATCAGTTTGTTTCAAGCCGATAATAATAACAAACTCAAATATGAATAATCTGAGCACATTATAGTTGAACCATACATGTACTTTATTGGGATTGCCCTGGTCGGTGAACTTGAAATTAGGTATATTAAGATAAACACTAAAACATATCTCTCAGAATAAGTTAATGACCCTCTTTCTTAGAACCTGATTAAAATCAGTTATAAATTTTCGATTGCATGAACTGCCGAACCTCAAAGGATGAGGTGGATATGTTTAACAATATGTTTCATGCCCTTCAAACAAACAACATCGTAACATTATTAACAAAAAAATATATGCAATTATTAATTAGATATTCATAATATTAAAAATTGTAACACATATCTTTTAAAAAGACAGTAAAAGATATAATATGTATCTTTCAGAAATAAGATATTAAAATTTTTGTATTTGTTAGTTATTTATATATCTTTCTGTTATAAGTGATATCTGAGACATAAAATTTTTGTATATGATAAATATTTCAAATATGTATCTTTGCCTTAAAACACTCCGATGATTTTGAAGTGAAAAGATGCATAATTATTATGAATCGAAATGCACAAATCAATGGCTGATACATAATAAATTAAAAAGTGTCAGAAGCAAAATAATACTAAATATACTTTTTGGCATACCTTTGATGGAGGCCATTGAGACGTACCCTCTTTAGCTTTTCTTTTTGAAGATGACGCCATCATTTTTTAAATTTATTTGTTGATTTTTCCGCAATTTCTTCATCATGGCATCGTTGTGATGCTTGAATCTATTTTTACAAAAATATTTATCTTTGTAATAAAAAATATCTGAAGTTAAATTTATTGGTGGATAATTATCTTCTAAAGTAGGCATTGCACCTTCTACATTTAAGTTTTTCTTTGAAGTTTGTTCATCTAATTGAGTTATACCAAGACCAAAATATGGCATTAATTTCACTAAGTCACTAAAATATGTTTAAGAACATTGAATTTAAGATGTGTTGAAATTGAAAAGAAATTTAAAAACTAACTAATAACCTCTTTGAAAAAAAGAGTAGAAACTTGTAAATTGAAGTTGAAGTGGAGAAGAAGATGACTTCAATTTAAGAATTGGTGAAACTGCCTTTACAAGAAACTATTTCAGTTGTTTTTTTAGTAAAAAAATTCATTATATTAGATTTGGTGGTTAATTTTTTAGGCGACAAATAAAGATTTGCTATAAGAATTTTAGAGAAAGAAAGTGGTTTAAGAGATTTTTGTAATTATTTTGAGTTAATTCCTCTTATTGTCATTGAACTATTGATAATATCCCACAAAAGTTATTTTTGTATTTTGTATCACAAAAATATCATTGAACTATTACTTTATCTCTCATATTATCTTTCTAACATATTAAGTTATTAAACTCATTTAATTTTCTTAAGTGATATTTTAAATTCAATTTTAATAACACATTCATTAAAATATACAACTCAATATATAAGAAAAAATAATTTTAGTATAAAGGCAATAAAATCTATCAAATTTTATTATAAAAGCAATAAAATTCACCAAAGTAAAATAGATTTTAAATAAAGACAAATTATACATGGTGAAAATAATTTTAAAAATTAAAAGATTTTATAGGACCCTTTTTAAAAATTTGTAAGGAGTCACTCTCTCTTTCATATTATTTATCCACTTTTCTCTACGCATCCCATAAAATATTATAAATAAGAAGGATGGTTTACTAATATACCTTGTAATTTTTTAATACATTCTATTAGTGTCTTCATGAATACTAAAATTAACAATATAAGAATTTTATGGGAGCTTTATTATATTATACTTTCAAATGAATTAATATAAGGATTAATTATAATTTAATTTTAGTCCTATAAATCGATAACTAACCTAGAATATATGGAATAAAAAGATTAGATAATACTCTTCTTGTTCTTAAATAAGTGAACAAAAGCAAAATGTAAATTAAGATAATTTAATGTATATGTTTTAAAAATTTTATATTTATTTTAAAAATTTATTTAATATACATATTAATAAAAATTTGAGAATTCATAAACTTTAAATTCTGATTCCATAAGTGAAACATGTAAAGAGAAAAATCTATAAATAATATGAAATTAAATTGAGAGAGTATACTTTTCTTTTAAATGGTCCTATAAAATTTCAAGTATTTTTTAAATTTTTTTTAAAAATTTCAATATATCTAATTTTTGTTTATTTAAAAGTGTATATTTCATTTTGGTGAATTTTATTGCTTTTTATATTAGACCCATTCTTTGTTATTTACTGGGGGAGGGGGGGGGGGGTATAATCTAATGAATTGTCATTAAATTTAAATTTAATTAAGTGAGTTTAGTAGTTTAAAATGTTAGGATGCCAATATGAGAGATAAAGTAATAGTTTAGTGACATTTTCTTCATAAAAAAATAAAAGTAACTTTTGTGGAATATTGTTAATAGTTCAATGACAATATAAGGAATTAACTCAATTATTTTGTATGGATGGGGATCTATGTAAATAAGGTAAGTTAAGTTGTATAATTATGTTATTTTTTCATAATATAAAGGAAAAATGACTAAATATACCCTCTACTTTGAAAAATTGATTGAATATATCATTTGTCTTACTTTGAGGTTAAATTTACTTCTCCTTCAACATGCAACGCTAGAAAATCTAGTTCACCAAGCATATACCTTTTATTTTTGTTCATTTCAGCTCCAACAGTCCCTGCAATCCAATCAATGTTATCTAATTGAGGTCCCTAAATAAAAGTATATATTTCAGCCATACTAGAAAGTCTAATTTGAGTGAGGGGTATATTTGTTGGATAAATTTGACCAACAAAATTAAGAGAGGGTATATTTGTTTGTGTCTTTTTTGTGGATCGGGTGAGGTTAGATTGGGATGTGTTTTTATTTAAATTGGGGAATTTAACGTTGATTTGAGCTTTTCTGTTAAAAATAAAGGGTATAAGTAAAAATTTTCTTAAAAGTGAGGGTAAATTTGGCTCTAAAGTATGACAACGAAGGTAAATTTGACCTCAAGTATGACAAAGAGTATTTAGTCAATTTTCTAAAATAGAGGGGTAAATTTGCCTCTTTCTCCTACAATAAATATAGAAAAAATTACATAATACCACACATTAAATTACCATAATTACTTAAAAATTTCAATCCTTTTAAATAATTACTTAAATTACTAATTTTTCTTTCTCTCTCTAAAAGGGTTGTGTACATCACCCCCCTCCATATTGTATAGTGCTTCTCCTTTCTCGCATGCTCTTTATTTTTTGCTTAAATATCTTCTAATTTGTAGATATATTTGATTTTCTTTAGTTCTTCATTATCATATACTTTCCCTCTCCCAAATCTTTAACCATTATTTTTTTCTTTAATTTATTTGACAGAGATTTGACCCATGAAATTATTGTGTACAATATTGAAGAGATAAGTAATTTGGGAGATTTAAGTTACTGATACATACATATTGTAATGTATAGATACATTCAATGTATCATGAATATCTGATTCATGATTCATGATACATAAATATCTGATTCATGATACATTGTTCATGATACATTTGTAATGTATAGATTGTTGTGTAACATACTCTCCCTCCACCCATTAAGGTCACAACATACTCTCTATATTTTCTCCATCATCAAAGGTTGTGATAATGTAAGGATAGGGAAATGATGTCTAGACCAATTTTCTACTAACGCTTCCGCTTATCTGTGCGCTGATGTCTCCATGCCAGGTATGTTTCTGTAATGTTTTCAAAATGTCATCGTGTTCAAAATCCTGATTTGCATTAAGTTTAAAGTTTACATATAATATCTGAGCCTGAATTATTTGAACTGATAATCTTATTAGAAGAAAGATTATGTTGTGTTGAATGTATATCTGTATTTTACTTTCAAAATCATGTATTGTTCGTACTGATTTAACCTATGATTGAATTAATTTATTTATTATGGAAGGATAATAAATAAAAATATGATAATGATTAAGAACAACCATAGCTGATGATTTGTCTATGAAATTTAAACTACGCCTAATATGTGTTGGCAACATATTTGTTTTTGTCTCACTATTGTTTAAAAGAATTCTTAAAATCCTAAGAAAATTAATGTTTCTCTGGGCGTGATTTTCTAATGGAACAGACTATCCCAAATTTCATCAGTATGTTGGAGTTGAGATATTTATTAGGCTTAATTTTAACGAGTTTAATTTGAATACTTATGATTCTATGAAAGATATCTTGTCCAATTAAATTCAATTTAACTTCTTGCCCATAGCAAGTTACTTTGCACAAACTATGGAAACTTTAGTTTCTCATTATAGAATATTTACTATGTTTATTTTATAATGTGCGAAATTAAAATGGTCATTACACTAGTAACAAATAATGTGTATGTGCTAAAGTGGTATGGTTTGTTAGTCACCAATGTCCAAACTAGAATGTTTAATATTATACACATATAGGTCATTTTTTGCAAAAAAAGGAAAAACCCTTTGACACATTTTAACAAAACCTTCTACTTGGGCGTATGATGAGCAAACTACAATTGCCACCATCGTGGGTATGGCGAAGGGATGGCAGAAGAAGGCAACAAAGAAAATACAGCTTTCGGATCTGTCGTTGGCCAAGGTGAACCATAGGACTAGAAGATTTGGGGCTGTTTTATCAATGCCAACTTAGGAGATACCTAGGGAAACGACTATGGGCGAGTCTCCTTTTTCTAGAGCTCAGTATGAAATGATAAAATGAGTGTCATGATCATCCTTTTGAATACTACAGGGATGAAGGCGACTGCTAGTAAAGGATCATGCCAGAGTTTAAAAACTTCACCATGGGTAGAAGAGATGATGGGTAAACACCAGGGACCTACTAAAAATCAGAAGCAAACTCCTAGTCTAATGATGCACGATGTTATTAAGTCTACTTCACTAAGTAGACCGAGAAACCCTTCTAACCTAAAGAGTGATGTAGTCGAACTATTCCGTCACTTGAGATCACAAAGGAGGATTCAACTAGATCAGTCGCAAAATGAGGGGAAAAACTAAGCAAACTTGTTCACTGTTAACAAGCTCACTTTTAAAGGCATGCCTATACAATTCAGAAGAAGAATGACACTACAAGTTCCTTGTTCAATATAGTTTATGGTCTTCACACTATTAAAGATAGAAAGGTGATGAGGATGGAACTTGCTAGAATAACATCAGCTGTTGAATGTCCGTGGCTCATAATGGCTGATTTTTATGTTGTCCTTAACCATGATAATAGGCTGGGTAATCAAATTCAAGATGCTGAGGTATAAAACTTTGTTGATCTTTTGATTAAAACTAGTTTGTTTGTACTTTAAAAGTGGGCAGATTCTATAGTTGGTCAACTCACATGTACATAGCCGAATTGACAGGGCACTTGTCAACTCTATTTGGCTGAATTTGTAGCCACACTTACAGGTAGAAGAAAAGGATCCACAATTCTATGATCAAGCTATGATGTGTGTGACTATAGAACTACTCCAGTAGTTCAGGCTAGACCTTTTTGATTTCTTAACCATTTGACCATGCACAAGGACTTTACAAGCATTGTGGATGATGTGTTTTGGATTCATAGCTTGATGCTTAAAATGGTGAAAATATGCATTGAATTAGGTCATTTCGTAGGATATGATGTGTATTTTATATGTTTTGCAGGTAAACTAGGTCAGAAGTGGTGTTGGACTAAAAAAAAAAAAGAAAGTTCTAAAAAGTTGAAGTACTGGTCAAGCTACGAGTCGTTAAATCACATTACGACTCATAGCTAGACTCGTCAGAATAGCTAGACTCGTTAGAATAACTCATCATCTATTTTGCTGTGGTTGTACGTATTGTGAGCTCCTTCATATTAATTTTATCCCTAGATAATGTAGAATCTTGGAAATTACATGTATTAGAGATCATCCTCACAAGGGTGTTCGAGATTCGAAAAAAGAGGTTATGAAAGTAAGTCGAGGCTATCAACCCTCATATAATCAATTTGAGACCCAAAAGGTGATATTTGTTCTGGGATTAAGGATAAGGGATAGTAAGTGGACACCCTGATACTCAAAAGGTGAAAGGTGAGATTTATCAATGCATTCACAAGATGGTTGATAATACATAACTCGTAAGACTTTACATACAGAGCAGTGGGATAGGTGAGTTCAACACAAAAATCTTGCGGAGTTAGAAGCCAGGGGACATAGTCCTAGTCTTCGTCTTATATTATTTACAACCTCAAGCAGTCAAGTTCGATTATATGTTACTGTGACTTCTAAATCCCTCTATTTACTCTTTCACACTACTTTTAATTTCATCAAGTTCAAGATATAATTCCACAAACTCCCTGTGGGTTTGACCCCAACCTGGTTTGGATTACTATATTTTACATCGACCACAATAAACTACTTCAGAGGTTAGGTTTGGGCGATATCAAACTTTGACGCCATTACCGGGAAAAACAGTGTTTAGTTGTTAATTGGATTTTCTAAAGTATTGGATTTTTATTTTCTATTTTAGTTAGGCATACGTCGGTGTATGTCTAACACTAGGAGTTGAGGAAATCCCTTTCTCCCATTGAATCCTGAACCAGAAAGACTGCTACAACCTAATTATACGATGACTGAGCCAATACATGTAGGAAATTTAGAAGGGGTTTGGGATGATCCTCTTGCCATACCTCCTGCTCTAGGTGATCCACAGAATGTTGCTAATAGACAAACTAAGTAGATACTAGCAGAGGTAACGGAACAATAGAGAAGAGAGACTGAGGAAGCCCAGTTGGATCAACAAGTAGAACTAGCTAGGCCAAGGTTGGTAGAGAGAGTGCGAGATGGCAGAGCTCGAGTGATCCCATCATATCAGTACCTATAACTATATAGTGATGACAAGGATATGGAATGCATTGAGCCTACTGAGATAAGAGCCATTATTCCTCATATTTTACCCGTTAAATGTTAAGTTTGATATTACCAGTGCAATGATCCAGCTGATAAATTCAAAAAGTATTTTTTGGGGTTGTCAAAAAATGATGAAAATATACATCTTACCAATTTTACTAGGATCTGCACTTCGTATACCTTTCTGGGGGTGGATCAGGACGCATTGAGATTAACATTATTCCTGTTCTCGTTGACTAGAGAAGTATCATTGTGGTTGGGGAAGCTTCCTATAGGCTCAAGCATGACTTGGAACGAGCTGTTTAGACAGGTTTTGAACCACTTCTTTCTGCCTTCCAGGATGCTACAGCTAAAAGATGAAATCTACAACTTCAGGTATTTGCTTGCCAAGTCCATGTATGAGTCGTGGTTTCAGTTCAAAAAGAAGTTAAGCATGGTACCTAATGATAGGATCCTAGGGTCCAATTTTTTTGGAGATATTCTAGAGATCCTTGAATTTTAGATCTAGGGCTATGACAGACACTATATTTAGAGGCAAATTTATGTGATTGCATTGGGATATGGCACGGGAAATGCTAGATGAGATCTCTGTCACTAACCGATGATGGCACACTCTAGAAGCTGATATAGGTGCTGGTACATATGCTATTGGAGCTTCTAGTGACTATAGTGTTAGTGATGATTTGATAGCACAAGAAGTTGCACAACTCAGAACGGATATTGGGCTGCTTACTAAATAATTTACAGTGATGACTTTAGAAAAAGTAAACTTAGTAGGGACACAAGGATCTGCTTCTAGGGATTATAAGTCAGATATGGATGAAGAAGCTAAGTATCTAGATCAAGAAGTGGCAGTTTTTTGAGCCAAGGGGCAAGGAAACCAAGGTCAAAACTATTATGGCGATAGGTATCAAGGCTGAAGTAGAGAGCAAGAATGGAAGTAATGTTGTCTAAACTGGTGAAAGGCTAAGAAAGTTAGGATAAATTCCTTAAGGAGATTAAGGCAGAAATATCAGGGTTGAGTTAGATAGCTGAGCCATATTCTTGAGAATTTTGCAACATAATAATAATGGGAGTAATCATGGACTTTGTGCTATACATTATTGATTAGGGATGAAGTAGGAGTTGTTGATGATCATTATAATGCGTAGTTTTATGTTGGGAAGATGTATCGAGAACCAACTCCACTAAACAAGCATGTTGCAATGGCTACGGGATTTGGTACGACTCGTAGGGTCACCTAATGAGTCATTATGAGACTTGTAACCACTGGAAACATGATTGATTATAACTGTGTGGGATCTATTAATATTATTACTCATGTGAATGAGTCGTAGTCATACTATATGACTTGTAGTCTAGAGTCATAATGACTGGAAAGGGTATTGCATCAGGAAAGTATTTTTGGTCAGATAATAAGTGTTGGTAGTGAGTCATAGTCTAACATTATGACTCGTTAGGAGGACTCGTTGCCTGACTAGTGAGTATTGATCATGAATCCTTTCACCTTATGAGTCTTACTATGACTCACAACCAGAGGTAATGACTCATACCTTGAGTCATAGTATGACCAAATCCTGCCACACTAATAGCAAATTTTCTTACTTTTTTTTCCTTTTCTTAGGACCAACTAATGGGTGTAGTTTCATCAGGTAAAACGGCTCCAAAAACTGATTCTACAAATAAGTTGACCCCAAAGAAGAATACCCATAAGAAACGTGACCCACAATCTACTATTTATCTAAAAAATGAGGACAACGATGAGTCAAATAGTGACCTCAAGGAATATCTAATGGTGGAGAAGGTAGCGCTAAGAGAGAAGTAATCTTAGGGTGTAAAAGTAATTACGGAAGAGGACACACACCCTAGAGCTACGCCCAGAAGGAATAACCCTAGAACCTCACTACCCCATTCATTGTCCCAGTCTGAGAATGATGCTGACAATGATGAATGAAAAAAAATAATGGGGATACTAGTAAGGAATAATCCATCTCCAAGGAAGAGAAAGATGAAAATAGGGTTGGCGATGAGAATAAAAGTGATAATGAAGAAGGGGTATAATTGGAGGGAAAAGATAATAGTGAGAGGAGTGACAGTCTAGTCAAGGAAATACTACTACTACGAGTACCTCCCACTCTACTTTGTATTGATCCTACTTTGGTGCCCATCGTTGAATGGTGGGGGTACCCCAAAATGAAGGCCCTATATGAGAAAGATAGTGCCATAATCCTACATCCAAAAAGCCCCTAAGAAGTATTTCTCTTGATAGGAAGTTGACTATAATAGGCATGTATGATATGTCTTTCTTTGATGCTCGATTTAAATGATACAATTTTGAATGAATGACTAGGGCATCAGGTCAGTATAGTGCAATATTGGTTCGCGAGTTTTATGCTGCATATCAGATGGAGCTGAAAAGGCTAAACCCTCAAGGACGATTATGAAAGGGTGCAGACCCATTGTCAAATTTAGTAATTCGAGGTGTTCGGGTAAACTTCTCAGGTTAGATAATCTCTAGAGTACTACATGGGCCAGAGATTTGTACTTCTGACCAACATTGTAGAGATAGATTTATGAGTAGAGAAGATGAAGAAAGTGAAGTTGAAATAAATAGGTTTAGATGATAAGCTTGTTTAGTTCTGGTAGATGGCCGATAGTATCATTACCACGTATCAGGAGGAAGATCGATGGGTAGTTGGTGGTTTCGGAGGTTCATCATTGATTAAGAAGAATAGCCTAAACTTTCAGGCCAAGGCTTGGTGGACCCCGATATCACACAGTCTGAGTCCCACCTTGACGAACAATGTTATGGGTCGAGAAAAAATGACTCTAATAGTAGTATCATGGTAGGATACAAGATTGATATGGCCAAATGGATTGATAGAGATATTAGAGATAGGGCGACGAGTACAAATACGATTATAGTTTTCCCTTATATCTTGACGTGGATATATTTGTATGAGGGAGTACCAGAATTTCTAAATATTGATTAGTTCATTAAGTAGAAGACCATGATTGGTTTGGGTCTAATAAGATATTTTGCCAATCTAATCTCTAAGATGACCCAGTAAACAACTATGATGATTAGAGTTTTATGAGGCTAGAGGGCAGTGATATGATATTGTAGGGTTCACCGATATGGGCGATGCCCATACTACGACCGGCCAGTCTGAGCCCCAGGCTTATGATGCAGCAGGTATATCCCAGACTTAGCCTCTATCATCCACTACAATACCTCAACCATCCACATCAAGGTTGTTTTCGACTGGCTATGTATCAGTGCCACAGTTTTTTTTATTAGAGATAAAGAAGAGGCTGAGTTCGGTGAAAACAAAAGTGAGACTTATGGAGCGATGAGTGAAACCATGAGTTGATGTAAGGATTAAGGAAGAAATAAGGTTGATGCAGGTAAGGTTCGATGGGTTTGAGCAGTGTATTAGATGGAAGCTGTAGGGTAGTCAGTTCCCAGACTTAGCAGGTGTACAGGCCGAGCTAGCTGCACTGTGGAAATTAGTGGAAAATTCACATGATAGGCCAATCCTCCCAAAGCCTATTATTGAGGAGGCCCACGAAGCGAAGAAAGTTGAGAATGTTTAGGGAGTTGGAGGTTTGACCCTCGCATCTGATAAAAATCAAAGAAAGAAAAGCAAGAAGAGAAAGAGAAGAAGAACTAAGGATGATGATATTAAGATTACGAGAGTAGAGAGTATACATAGTGATTGGGACCACCGAACGAGGGTTCAAGAGATAAAGGTAGGGGCTGGTAGTTCTCATCCCTTTGATGCTGTTGAGTTGAGAAGCGGTACAACCCTGCTAACTGATCCACCATTGAGTGCACCAACCATAACTATTGCTTCTATTGCTGAGAATGCCCCAACTATTATTGGGACAACAGATATTGAGATTGGGGCTCGATCTGAGGTCCCACCTGCTAATCCTAATAGATCTGGTGCCTAGGGAACCTGGGTATGTCTTCACCCCTTTGTTTTATATTTTGAGATACATTGGGGACAGTGCATAGGTATTTGGTTGGGGGTGGAGGTGTACTGCATATCCGCCGCAGGTTGTTGTTATCGTGTTTCATTTCCCATCGGCTGCGGTTTGAATTATGAACCGATATATCTAGTTTAGTTTAAATATGTGTGTTGTTTTATATTTGTGTTTTTTGGAATGTTTTGTGATGTTTGATTAGGAAGAAATTTTGTATTTAAGGCAATTGACGATTTTGGTTAAATTGTGCTGAAGTTGTTATAATTGTTTGAAAAATGGTACCCTTTCTAACTTTTGATAATTGTGTGAATCTGATAATGACATTAGAATTAGGGATGTAATAACTATGGCCAACAAATACTTGAATTGGATAGGTAGTGTCTAGCAATATAATCATGTATAATGTATGTGTGGGGCGTCGTCTAGTTCCCAGTGTGTATGAAATCCAGAACTTTCTCGGTTACACTTGTCTAGGTTGTAGGATGGTTGGTTAGGAGGTGATCATAGGCCATTTTTCATGAATAAGTCCTCTTTAGCCCAAATTTCGTAACCAAATGAAATAAAAATCCATTGATCCCGACATTGAGCCTTAATTGACCTATTTTCTTGTTTAAACCAATTCACCTCCCCATTTAAACTAAAATGAACCTATTTTAGCCATGAATCTTCTTGGAAATTGTGCACCTCAACTAAAGAAAATTGCCTAATTTGAGGGTGGCTATTATAGGGATGCATAGTATGAAATGGTTATGAATAAAGGGTGTAGATAGGAAAACAATGAGTAGGGTTGAGAAAAAAAATAAAAAAGAAAAGTAAAGAAAAAAATCAAAATATAGAAATTGTAAAAAAAGAAAAAGAATGAATAAAAAAACCACACCCAGCCTGGATAAGCAATAAAAGAAGGGCGGACTAAACAAAAAGTTGGTAAAAGAGTGGACCCCGAATAAATCATAGTGCCAAAAAGTCTAAGTCACTAAAAAATCCTCACACGTACCACACCAGCTCCAAGCCTAATTAGAGTCCTATAGTGATCCTAAGCAGACAGTCCAAAAACTCAGATAAAGAACATATGGGGAAGCCTATGGCATTCTACATGCATCGATTAGAACTTCCTCATGAGTGAGAGAATCTCTTGATTGTACCTTTATGAATATACTGATCTGATTGAGTGATAGGGGCTTAATTGACTTCAATGGTGCATGGGTTATGTTGTTTGATTGCTTATCTGTCAAGGTAGTGTACTTTGTATAAGCCTAGTTGTTTGTTGCTAATGTAATGCCATCACATAATTCTTGTGTGTCACATTATTGTACCTAGTCACATAGCCATAGTGGAGTTTTAAAGAATAAAAATAGGAGGGGGGAAAGTGTTTAAGGATTGATTGATAAGTCGCCTGCCAAAGGTGTCTTAGGATCTTCTCGATTAAGAATCATTTGTGCTTTTATTTTAAGCTTTTCCCTGAGGGCATGGAAACAATCTAAGTTGAGGGTGTTGATGCCATGGTTTCATGGCATATTTGATGCTTTAAATGGTAAAAATATGCATTGACTTAGGTCGTTTTATCAGATATGATGTGTTTTTTATGTGTTTTGCACGTAAACTAGGTCAAAAGTGGTGTTGGACTAAAAAAAGAAGAATAGAAAGCTCTGAAAAGTTAAAGTACTGGTCATGCTATGAGTCATTAAATCATATTACGACTCATAGCTAGACTCATCAGGATACCAGTAGCTAAAGCTAAACTAAAGAAGCTAAGTAAAGATAAACCATGACTTGTACAGAGTGATTACTAGTTGTGGTTTGCAATCATAGTGTTAATTATGGGCAAACCAAAGTTCTAGAAGTGAATTCATAGAGGATTACGAGTCGTAAGGTCAGACTACGACTCATAGTGTAAATCTGTACTAAGAATAGTGGGCTAGTCCCTAAGGATTGATACTCTGGTGGTAATGAGTGAAGACCACGAGTTATAAGGACTTTCTACGACTCATTGTAAAGAGTTGTAAGGATAACAAATTCAAGAGCTCAAAAGGTGAAAAACTATTAGAGTGATGACAATTAGCATCATATGACTCATAAGGTGATGCTATGAGCTGTAACCACTGAAGCCTAAAGAAAGCTACAAAAGCAGGCAATGAGTACTAACCACACCTACTTACTTATTGCCAGAGGCGTAACCACTGCCAACAAAGTTTTCCTATTCTAGTTTAATAAGGATTCCTTTGTTATTTTGAGATACTATAAATACCCTTAGGTTATGTTTTTATTAGGTTATATACTTTGGATATTCTTTCTTATACCTTGACTTCGTGATACTCGATATTTTTGTTCTTGAGTTTTTGATTTCGCATTCAATTAAAGATTTTGGATTTTATTCTTTTATATTGTGCAATTAATTACATGTCTTCGTCATCGAATTCTATGGATTGTTGCATAAGCATGAGCGGCTAATTTCCTTGACTAGGGTTGTGGGAACCCTGGCGAATTAACAATGTAAGGGAAGTAAGAGAGTCATCTATTTTTCTATGGCGGCGTGTATTGTGATCTCCTTTATATTAATTCTATCCCAAGCTACTACAGAAGCTTAGAAATTACCTGTATTCAAGATCATCCTCAAAAGGGAGTTTGAGATTGGGAAAAGGAGGTTATGACAATGATTTAAGGCTATCAACTCTCGTACAATCAACTTGAGACCCAAAAGGTGATAGTTATGCTGGGGTCAAGGACAAGGGATAGTAAGGCGATGCCCTGAGACTCAAAAGATGAAGGGTGAGATTTATCAACATGTTCATAAGACGGTTGATAATACATAACTTATCAAACTTCGCATGCAGAGCAGTGGGATATGTGAGTTGAACACGAAAATCTTATGAAGTTAGAAACCAGGGGGAATAATAAAGTCAGGGCATTTGTTGCATTGAGATCAATACCTGCAACTCATAGATCCAGTTACACAAGATAAGATCTATTAGGCTATGCATGATATTTTTGATCTATGTGCCTTGGTGTGATAGTTTCAATGTTGTCTTATTTAAGAAGACTTGGGCCACTCTATGGAATAATGTCTCAGATATTGTGTTGCAGTTTTGTAAGACCAACCGGATGTACAAAGTAATCAACTATACAACTATCACACTGGTGCCTAAGGTACAAAGCCCATTCTCTATGAAAGAATATTGGCTTATCTCTTGTTGCATTGTACTCTATAAAATAATCTCCAAACTATTGACGAAGAGGTTATAGTGTATGAGGGATAATATATTGGATCATGGTCATGCAATCTTTATACCTTGCAGAGTCATAATTGATAATATCTTGCTAAGCCACGAGCCTGTTAATAGGTAAATAGGAAGGGTATTTCTCTTAGATGTATACTTAAGATGAAATGCAAAAGGCCTACAATTTTATTGAATGGCCATTTACAGAAAAAGTATTGGTTAGCTTGAACTATTTTTGTGGACTGGGTTATGAATTGTATTAAAATAATGTCTTACTTTATTATTATCAATGGAAATCCTTCACCACCATTTGCAACTGAAAAGGGACTTAGATAGGGGACCCTTTGTCTTTATTCCTCTTTGTTCTAGCAATGGGGTACTTGAGGAGAAGATTGAAAAGATTAAGTAATAATCCTAGCTTCAAATTTCATCCAAAGTGTGCCAATTGAACTTAATCTAACTTAGATTTACAAATAATCTACTGTTATTCTGTAGAGGTGATGTGATCTCAGTTTAGTACTTGTATGTCACAACCCAATTTATCATTCATGATGGCACCTACTTTATCCCTCTAGTAGGTAAGCCGAACCATAGCCCGTAGCTAGATGCAATGGGCAAGCATGGTGAAAATGCCCAAAAGAGCAAAATGGATAGTACAACTCATAAATAAGAAAGACAGTAGAAATAGTCTAAGAGATAGACATAACATAGAAACCATCCCACGACCTGTAGAGTTAGTACAAGAGTTACTACAACACACCATAAGTTCTAGAATAGGTAATACAATCTTTCTCAAAACAAAAAACTAGACATAGATAACTAGAACGAAGAAGGGGCAAATCCAACTATAAGAGCTCACCCAATCTCTGAGATTAACTCTGCACGATCAGTGAATCAACGACGATAACTAGTACTTTGATCTGCACCAAAAAGGTACAAAAGTGTAGTATGAGTACCAAAACCACGGATAATCAGTAGGCTTCATCGACCGACTGAGATAAATCATGATATAAATATGATAAGATACTAGATAACATAAGCTAAGTCAAGGTAAATGACAAAGTTGGACATAACCTCCAAAATTGATGTACATACATAAGTAAATAGAACAAAAATGATAACATAATAATCATATATAACAAGCAAATGTGTACTAGATAACAACATACGTATCATATCATTACACCTACAAGATTTACCCCCGTAAGGTAATAAGTGTGGAAAGGTAAATAATCCAACGTAGGCCTCCATAAGCTTGGAGGATACAATCAAGGAGAATAACTACCAAATAACAAAAGGTTACCAACTGCCATGCCATAACCAAGGACCATTCATCCTGTATTACATCATGAACAATCCTTAATACCGAACTCGAACCGAAACTCAAAAGCATTATCATTATTATCATCAATTTTTGCCAGACCTGAACCAAAACTATGTCATCAATATCCTCGATAATTGTTGGACTTAAATCAAAACTCATAATAACAACCACATTAATGAACCTTATTAGTGAGCCATTCAATAAGACAAACCCAATAAATTATACCAATAAATCATAACTATAGAACATCTCGTTACTCATTATTACCAACCGGACAAGAAACCATAATCGCGGGTCTCATCCATAATCATATCTATAAGCCATATTATTATCCATATTAGGAGACCATATCGATACTACTACTCATAAGCAATATTATTATGCATAGTCGAAATTCATACCAATACTTATACTCATAAGTTATATCTTTAGGCATTTCCGAGACTTATATTAATAACCATATCCGTAGGCCACTAATCATATCTATGTTCCATATTATCTCTATGAGCCGTAATATATCCATAAGCCTTTACTTACATCAACAGGCCATATTCTATCTACGCGCCGAATCATAATTATGAGCCATATTACAGGTAGATAGGCCTTATTATATATACAAGCCACTTTATATCTATATGAGCTATATTATTCTCATGATCTATATTATAAATGTACACAAGCCATATTATACCTCGAGCCATATTATATATCAACATAAGCCATATCCTCTAATAAGCCAATAACCCTTAATCATATTGATATATATAGCATTAAGCATATCAATAGGCCAAGTCATGAATCATATTTGAGAATCATACCCATAATCACATGCATAAGTCATAAATCACACTTATAAATCATCCCATTAGTCACACATAAAAACACTATTATTCACAATACTTGGAATTTGTATCCATCCTTCCATGCCCAACTAACATACTTAATAATTATATTCAACCCTCTCAAACATCAATCTACCATTTATAAGAGTATATCATATGAAAATAAGTCTACAAGGCTATCACAAGTCTTGGACTAAGGTGGGCCAGGGCCCACTTCTAATCCCCTAAGATTCTCTTAGGAAATTTATTTTTCAAAATAGACTAAGGTATCAAAGTCCATTCCTAGATGTCAAGTCAACCATAATTATCCCTAAGATATATGTCTTCCTCAAACATGATTAACTAAGACAATTCTACCTAGAGCAATAGAAAATAGGGCAATTCCCTTAACTTAAGCAATTGAGAACGATTTTACCCTAACATGAGTAACTAGGCAATTTTGTCTACCTTGACTAATTAGGGAATTTCCATTCTATTTACATACCATGAAGCCCAATTCACCTAATCCACGACTAACTAGGTTAACTACTCTGAGTCTAAGGTTTCAAGGAAGTCTAAGGGTCCAATTAACCCAAATGTCCTCATTCACACCCCCCAACACCTAAATCTCACCCTGTATCTAACAAAATATCATAACTATACTACGAGATAGCTCAATTTATGAGTAGGTTATCCTAGCCTACCTGGGCAGTGAAGAAAGTCCGAAGAATCTGCTAATCACCAATTTTCCTTTTTGAGAAGCTTCTGCAAGGTTCCACGCGATCAAAATTACAATCTACTCATCAAATTAAGAACAATGATACCCATATTTCAGTATTGTGCTTTAGGTCCGAAATTATGTAAAAATCTTACGTGGGGCCCATTTATGGAAATCGCATTTCTGAAACCAACTCAATGTCCCATTATGCTCAAGGTACGTTTACCCTAAAAATAAGTAAATTCCAAGCTATATTGGTGCTAAAATCACGTCACCAAGCGTTTGGGATTTTTAGATGAAAATAGGAAAATTAACCATGAAAATAAAGGAATCTTACCACAAATTCAATGGAGAATCGCGTATTTAATCCTTATCCAAGCCCCAAAATCATCCATAAATGCTATTCCCAAGCTTTACCTCTTTTTAGGGTTTGGAATATCTTGAAGAAGGATGGTAATGGTGAAAAAGGGGCTAAACGGGGGTACGTATACCCTTCCTAGGTACACGGGTATCACATTCACAACTCGTCGATCACATACACGATACCTGTCCTCAGGGGTAGAAGTTGCTTATGCGACATATGTATTGTTATCTCAATACTTGCTTGCAGTCAAGGGGAGTTATTTTTGAGACTTCAAATGTTGTTTACGCATCACTTCCTAGCTTCTTCCAGATCGTGAACGCGGTCATTGGTTCATGAATCGCGGGTGCACCAAGACAAGCTGAGACTTGGAAATTTGCAAGTCTTCGCCAACCCCTTGGGATTTATCCAGAGTCCTGTACATGTAAATGGAGTATGCTACCTTATAAAATTTGATGTTCCAGACTCAATAGTGTAGTTAAAATTTCATTCGAGATTGTTTCAACTAAAAGTTGATCCCACACCCAACTTTTCATTTTCTTAACTTCCGACCAATAGCTCAAAATAAGATCGGGTAACTCAGGACCCAAACCAAGAGTCCACCTAGCCTAAAATTAAAATTTCAGATCTTTTAGAATAGTTAGAATTGGCATATGACATTGTTTAACTAGAGTTTTCACCCAGTAGACAATTTGCCAACGAAGACTTTAAAATAGGAAATTGGCTTGAAAAAGCAAACAAACTATCCGATAATCGAATTGTTAGTTACAGCAAGTCATAAATGACTTAGGGATGCTATAGGAAATCTCTAACTACAAAAAATAAGTAGAAATACAGAAAATGACCTGAAGGATCATTACAATATTCATTACTAAAAGAAATTTTGTCCGCAAAACTAAAGGATTAGGATGTACCTAAAGCCTCAAACAAGTGAGGATACTAGGTCTGCATATCACTCTAGATCTACCAAGTAGCCTTCTCTGCTGGGCGATGCCTCCTTGAAACCTTAACTACAGGAATCTCCTTAGTGCGTAACCGGCTGACATCACTAGCCAAAATGAGCACAAGCTCCTTCACGAAAGTCAACTTCTCATCCATCTAGACTAAGTCCCATATAAGCACATGAGATGGATAAGGAATATATCGCCGCAACATAAAAACATGTAAAATTGAATAGACAACAACAAAATCTGGGGGTAAGGCTAACTCATAAGCCACCACACCAACTATGCGAAAAATCTCAAAGGGTCCAATATATTTGGGACTGAGCTTGCCTTTCCTCCCAAATATCATCACACCTTTCATGGGAGATACATGAAGGAATACTCAATGACCAACTCCAAATCTCAAGGCACGAAGTCTATGATATGTATAAGACTTCTACCTACTCTAAGTTTCCCTTAACCTATCCTGAATCACCCTGACTCTATTAACGGCTTCTAAAGCAAGTTAGTACCACGAGATCTAATCTCGGATGTCCTAAACCATTCAATTGAGGAATGACATCATCTACAATAAAAAGCCTCAAAAGGCACCATCTCAATACTATAGTGATAACTATTATTATATACAAACTTTGCCAAGACTAAGTGCTGCTCCCATCGATGTCCAAAATCTATAACATGGGCTCAGAGCATATCCTTGAGAACTTGACTAGTTCGCTTCGACTGGCCATCAGTCTGAGGATGAAAGGTTGTACTAAGATCCACCTGAGTACACAGCTTCTTATGAAAACCTCTCCAAAATCTAGAAGTGAACACTGAACCCTAGTCCAAAATGCTAGATTTAGGCACATCATGCAAATAGACTATCTTACTAACATAATACGAGCCAACCTCTCGACACTGAAGAATATTTTAATAGGAATAAAATAGACCGATTTGGTCAACCAATCCATAATGACCCAAATACCATCAAATCCATAAGAAGTTCAAGGCAAACCACTAACAAAATCCATGTTAATCCACTCCCACTCGGGAATGGGAAATGTTTGAATCAAACCATCCAATTACTGATGCTTGGCCTTCACCTGCTAACAATATAGCTAATGAGGTACAAAATCCACCATATCTTTGTTCATGTCTCTCTATCAATAATGTTGTCTCAAATCTCTATACATCTTGGTTGTACTTGTGTGAATAGAATACCCAGGGCTATGAGCCTCATAAAAAATAGATAGAATTAAGTCATCAACCCTCAAAACACAAATGTTGTTATCAAATCTCAGGACACCCTCGAAATCAATAGTAGCCCTTATGGACTCATCACTCAACACCTAATGACAAAGTATGTAAAATCTCTTTTACTTAAACTGGTGATCTTGAATCTACTCAAATAGCGAGGATCTCACCTCAACACTAGCAAAAATTCTCTTGAATCTGAAATATCAAGTCTCACCATCAAGTTGGCTAAGTACTGGATGTCCCAGGCCAATAGCCTCTGAGAAACTAAAATATAAGCCAAGCTACCTATACTTACTACCTTTTGGCTCAAGACATCTTCTACCACACTCATCTTACCTGAATTATACAAGATAGGGATATCATAATCCTTAAGAAACTCCATCCATCTATACTTCCTAGAATTAAGCTCTCTTAACACTTCCTAGAATTAAGCTCTCTTTGGATCATAAGATCCTGAAGACTTTGATGGTATGTGAAAATCTCACAATGCACACCATAAATATAATGCCTCAAAATCTTAAGCACAAAAACTACCACCGCTAACTCCAAATCATGAGTGGGGTAGTTGCGCTCGTGCATCTTAAGATAATTTTTAAGCATAAGCAATAACATGACCCTACTGCTTACCAAAAGCATAACAATACATGATAAAACCCTCACTCTCAATAAGAACAACCAATATAGAAACTTAGGTAAGAAACTTCTTGATCTTTGCAAAACTCAACTCACGCTCCTCAGACTATCAACAAGGAACCTTCTTCTGAGTAAATCTAGTCATAAATGCTGAAATAGTAGTAAAAACTTTGACAAATCGTCTATAATAAACAACCAAGCCAATAAAGTTATGAACTTTACTCGGAGATTTAGTCTTGTCCTAATAATGAATAGTCTCAATATTCATTAGGTCTACCATAATCCCATCCTTTGACACTGCATGCCCAAGGATTATTACAGAATCCAGCCAAAACTCACACTTAGAGAATTTGGCAAAAAATAAATAATCTCTCTAAGTTTGGAGCACTATATGCTTAAAACATGTTTGTTAAAATGCCTGTGAAAATTCTTTTATTACATAGTTGGACTTTCATTGAAAACTTTGCATGGTATAATAGGTAATAGAACCTAAATTGGTTAAATGGTTTTAATGGCTAAATAGTAAGGCCTTGGTGGCCATGGAATTCATTTAAAACCTTATGGGGTACATGGGAATTCTCCAAGTGAATCTAAAAATGGAACCTATGGGTTTCATAGAAATCTTGCAAGTGTTGGCTTAAGACATTGCTTGCAAGGTTTAGTCAGTACGACGATAGCACTTCTTATAGTCTCGATTAATAATGCATAAAATTGGTGGTTTGGTTGTGTTCTAATGGTTTTAATTATGCAATAATGGTAGGTTTTGATAGCTAATCGTCAAGGTGTGAGTCTAATGGACGGACACTGAAAACTCATATTTGCCAACTTAAGGATTGGTCATAGCGATCATATACTTATAGGGTACACAAGAATCACCTAAGTTATACTTATATATATGTATCATGGAGGGTGAAGGGTACATGGGAATCCCCTACCCCTATGATATCTTCGGCACGTGCGGCTATATGCACTAGCCATATTCAGAGGGTAACATTAGACCCATATAGCCCATGGGTGGTTCTAGAATGGTTAAGCTACATAAACCCAGGTTAATTATTTTAAAAACATCCTAAACCTGGTTCCCTTCCTGGTATAAATTATATATATATATATTTATATATATGTATAGATATGAATGTATATGGTTATTTACTTGGTTTTAAATATTGATATTATTTTACCCTTATCCGGAGTGTATGCTAGCATTCCCCCACTAACCTATATTTAGGAGTTAAATCCCCACTCAATGCAAGAACCGATCATACTACTCCTGATCAGTGATCAAATTTGGGAACAACTTAGAGTCGGATTGAAGTGGTGAGCTTCCATACTCTGGAAGGATCTATTTCAGGTTATGGTCTTCTCTACATACATTGATTATTTCATAGATTTTGTTTTTAGCTATGGTCGAGGGAATGTCCTAACCTGATATTGTTTTACTTTTGGATAGAGGCTTTATAAGACTACTATAGGTTGGTATAGGTGGTGACGACATTGGTGTCAGTCTTGGCATTGGTATTGGTATTGGTATTATTGATAATATAGATTGACTATATTTGATTTATAACTATTCTATTTTGTTAATTTATATATATATGTTCAGAATTCATCTGACTTAAGATGTAGGGCAGTTATGGTTGGGTATTGGGGGTGGTCTCTGGTCCCGATTAGGCTTGAGGCATCCAACACGACTAGACCTTAGTTTGAGTCATGTTACATTGGTATCAGAGCCCTAGGTTCATGGTCAATTAGGAGTCCACAAATCCATGTTGAGTAGAGTCTCTCTTAAGGGTGTGTAACATGCCACACCCATAAGAGAGAGGGTACAAGGCATTTAGGAATGTTTCTTTTTCTTGTGTTCTATTTTAAAGCTTTGGAGTTTAAGTCCTGGAATATTCTATAATTCCCATTTGTTCACATTTTAGATAATGCCTCAATGATCTAAATCTCACAACAACTCCTTTATCCTAATTGAGGACAATGCTGATGGAACACCCTCTACTCATGGGATCCATACTCGATCTAGGGGTCCAATTCCTAATTTTCTAGAATTTCACTAATTCCTTCGAGTCCTCATTAGGTTAACATAATGAATACTGAGTTGATTTATATAATTGCTCAGTTGGTAGCTTCTCAAGCTGAGCACAGTGCATCTACTACTCCATCTTCTAAGGCTATAAAGGTTGGCCAACTCATGCGGTTGAATTCTTTGACTTTTACTGGTGTTAAGGGGATGAGGATCCTCAGGGTTTCCTAGATAAGATGGAAATATTTTTTGTGTTATGCATGCTACAAATGTGGTAAGGGTATAGTTTATGTCTTACCAGCTGAAAGAAATGAGGTACTAATAGTAAGAGGAATGGGATCAAATAAGGGTGGCACTGATGAGTTATCACTGTGGATTATCACTGTAGGAGGATTTCTCTAATGTATTTCTGGATAACTTATTTCCTCAGGAGTTGAGAGAGGCAAAAGCGGAGGATTTATTTGATCTAAAATAAAGAAGATTTCGGTCAAGGAGTATGCCTTGAGGTTTCACTAGTTGTCTTAGTATGCTCCGAAGATGGTGTCTGATATGAGGGCCCAAATTAGGAAGTTTTATTTGGGACTGTCTCGTGAGTTGATCCTTTATAGTAAGGATGCCTTGTTGATCAAGGACATAGATATATTTAGGTTGGTTGTATATATACAATAGGTGGAGAAGGAAAAGAAAAAGCTGGCTGAGTTAAATGAGAGGCAGGGAAAGAAATTTAGATTCTTTGAGTAGGGTAGTATCCAACAATAGAGTGGCAAAAAAGGTGGTAAGTGGGGCAATTCTGGGTCCTACTCAACGGCTAGTGCTCCTTACCCAATGCTGTTGAGTGAAAGGCATTTTCATGGTGGCAAAAAATTTAGGGCACAGGGTGTCCAATCTTGGGCTAGTGGGGCTGAGTCAGCTCTGTCTTGTTCTCCATGTAGGTTCTATGGTCGTTTAAATAGGGGTTTGTGTGATAAGGGAAGGAACATGTGCTTCGGCTATGGTCATTCAGGCAATATGCTTAGAAACTGTCCTGTTGGTAAGGGTGCCTCTGGGGCAAACAAGGTTTTAGTTGCTTCGTCTTCAGATCCAACACCAAAGGGTGCACCATTTAGTTCTGGCACTAGTTGGAACCGTCCTTATGCACTCACTACCAGAGCAAAATCTGAGGCATCACCTGATGTCGTTACTCGTATTTTACAATACTTTCCCCGTGATATGTACTATTTACTTAATTTGGGGTCCACTATCTCTTATTTGACCCTATTTATGGTTGTGTATTTTGGTATTGGTCTATAGTGTGTTTTGGATATTTTTCTATTTCTACCTCGAATGGTGACTCTGTGATTTCTAAAATAGTCTATATGGTGTGTGGGGTATGTATTGGTAGTAAGAAGACTTTGGTGGATTTGTATGAATTAGATATAGTGGATTTCGATGTTATTCTGGTGATGGATTGGTTGCACTTATGTTATGTGTCCTTAGATTGTCATACCCGTAAGGTTGTCTTTAATTTGCCTAATGAGCCGGTTATTAAATGGGAGAGTGGTTCCCCAGATCCTAAGGGGAAGTTTATATCATATCTTAGAGCTCAAAGATTAATCTCCAAGGGTTGTCTCTATCACTTGGTCCAAGTTAAAGATTCTAACTCAGAGGAACCTTCTTTGCATTTGGTTTCGGTGGTGAATGAATTTCTTGAGGTCCTCTTTGATGACCTTCCTAGTGTTCTTCCTAACGGTGAGATTGAGTTTAGGATTGATCTTGTTTTGAACACTCGTCCAATTTCTATTCACCCTTATAGAATGGCTACGGCTGAGTTAACGGAGCTTAAGGAGAACTTAAAGATCTTTTGGATAAGGGTTTCATCCATCCTAGTTGTACCCATGGGGTATTGACACGACCCAAACTAGGGCTTTGTCATAATCGAAATACCAAGTTCAACCAGGACCGGGGACCACCCCCATTACCCAACCCAACCTCCAAATACACATACCCTGAATCAGATAAATTCCAAACGTATCAACAGATAAAGTGCAAGCATAAAATAAGAATCTGGGATAGGTCTATAACCGTGACCAATTCAAACAAGTCCAACCATCCATTACCAACCAACAACTATAACCAAACCAATATAAAAACCAAGTTCCTGTCTATAACATAACATAAAATGCTGGAGCAATCATAAATTCAGTCCAATGGTATCAACCCCAATTCCAATGCCAATACTAAAGCTGAAACCAATACCGACACCGCCCATTCCAACCCATAGTAGTCACACAAAGCCTCTAACCAAAAGAAAAACAATATCCGATTGGGACATGCCTCCATCTATAGCAAAATCCAATATCCATAAATAAACCAAAGTATGTAAAAACATCCATTATATGAAATGGAGTCTTCCAAAATATGGTAGCTTACCATATCAATCCAACAGCTGATCCCGAATTTGGTCACTAAGCAGGAGGAGTAGAATGGCCGGTTCCTGCATCACATGGGGATATAGCCTCCCAAAGATGGGTTAACGAGTAAACACTAGCATGAACTCAGTATAATGATAAAATAATGCCATCCAATAAAACCAAGTAAACCAACTATATGCACAAAACCATACATATATACATACATACATATATATAACCATGCTGGAAAGGGAGCCGGGTTTGGCGTGCATTTAAACCATTAACCTGGGAATGTGTATCTTAACTATCCTAGAACCACCCATGGGCTATATAGACCCAGTGTAATCCCCTGAACAAGCCTCGATGCATGTAGCCCCACGAATCGGAGATACCATAAGAGTAGGGATTACCAAGTACCCTTCGCTCTCCATGATACATATGTACAATGTACTTAGAGGATTCCCGTGTACCTCCTAGTATCATATATGGTCGCTATGACCAACCCCATCTCGACAAATATGAGTTTCTAGTGTCATTCCATTGGACTTGCACCTTCACAATTAGTTATCACACCCCAGCATTATTGCCCAATTAAAACCATTACCATCTGACCAAACCATTATTCTATTATTATTAACCAAGGCCATAAGTAGTGGTATCTTCATATTGACTATAGATTGCAAGCAATGTCCTTTGCAAACCTTTTTATGTAAAGGATTCCTATGTACCCATAGATTACATTATCTAGTTAACTTGGGGGAATCCCATGTACCCCATAAGTGTTCCATTATTAAGTTTGCTTGGGGGAATCCCTCGTACCCCACGAGTTGTTCATTAATAAGTTTACTTGGGGGATTACTTTTTATCCTATAAGGAAGTTTATTTAACCATAACCATGACTAGAAAACCTTACCATTTAATCATTCCAAACCATTTAAACCATTTATACCATTTAGAGTTCTATTACCAAACCATACCATGCAATAGTTCCATTAAAAACTCCAACAATATAGTAAAATCATTCTTATATGCATTTTATCAAACATGTTGGGGGCATAATGTTTCCAAAACCAATTCCAGTTACCAATTAACCATTTCCATGCAACCAATTGTCCGAACCACTATTAAAGCATGCAAAAACATAATTAAAACATAGGAAAACCATAACCAAGCATTTGTTACCAAATCCCCAATATATATTTGAAAACCCCAAAACCATGCAATAATCATGCCATGAAAACATTATATAAAACATGACTTTAGTTGGAGCTAACAATGAGGGAGGGGTACATGCCTTAGATTATGAAGATGATAGAGAAATATCACTCGTACATGCCCCAAATTGATCCACTAGATAGAACCCTATCCTTTCATTACCCAAGAGCCTTAAAGAGAATTTGAGATAGTTTCTAAGTATCTAAGATTAGAATAACAGGATAAATAATGTCCCAATGGTGATATAAGTCGTGCGGCCTTAAGAGTTTAAGTGGGGAAATTTCCAGATCACCCCCAACTTAAACTTCTTAAAATTCTCGTCAAATGGTACGACTACCCTATACCAGTAATACCCTCTAACACGAGTGGTATCCCCCACTCGTACCCTTGGCCTCCACCTTGAACTCAACACTGTCCAGCATACGACTTACCCAAACTAGGTTGTACCCAAACCAAACGGTTAGTACCCCTAAACCGTATTCTTGAAAGAATAAAATCAAAGAAAGTTTGAATACTATCTACCATATGAGTGAATGATATGACTCGTACCCTATCTTATGGCTTATGCTGAGCTACTAATACTCAGATCCAAGTTAAGTTACTAAGTCTCAGATTAAGTGAAAGAAAAACCCAAACTATAGACCCGTCACTAACCATATGAATCATACCCACCAAGTCGTACCCATTCCAGAAACCAATCCAACCCACCAACCAACACTGGTTAGTATACGACCAGTCCATACCAACTGTACCCCACCATACGACTGGTACCCAGGGTGTTTCAGTCTCCCTCACTAAGATCATTCATCCTCAAATGATGGACAAGGTAGGTCAAACACAAGAACGAGTCATTTGTATTATCAATCATCAATCTAACCTTTAACCAAGTTAGAAAACAAGGATACAAAGATCTGTTCTAACCTTTAACTAAGTTAGAAAACAAAGATGTGATCAACAATACATACCTTCCATACGAATATCCGGAGCAAAAAATAAATGTGGATATTTGGACTTCATGTCTGCTTCTGCTTCCCGTGTAACCTTTTCCACCTTATGGTTCCGCCATAGAAACTTAACCGAGGCCACATCCTTGGTCTATAACCGATGAACCTGTAGATCCAATATCTCAACTGGGACCTTTTCATAAGATAGTGAATCCGAGATACCCAATCTTTCCAATGAAACCACCAAAAAAGGATCACCAAGACACTTTCTTAACATAGAGACATGAAATACCGGATGAATTAAGCTCAAACTAGAAGACAACTCCAACTCATACGCCATTCTACCAAACCTTGATAAGACCACATAAGGACAAACATATTGAGGGCTGAGCTTCCCTTTTTTACCATACCACATCACTCCCTTCATGGGATTTACCTTTAGGAACACCTTATCCCTACCCCGAACGCCAAGTCTCTATGCCTTACATCTGCATAGGACTTTTGGCAACGTTAGGCATCCTTAAACCTATCCCAAATCACCTTTACCTTTTCCATAGCCTGATAAACCAAGTCTGGTCCAAATATATCTGCCTCACCAAGCTTGAACCATCCAATAGGATATCTACACCTCTTACCACACAATGCCTTAAAAGAGGCCATCCCAATGATAAAATAATAACTATTGTTGTAAGAAAACTCTACCAAAGGTAGATGCTCAACCCAATTGCCACCATAATCAATGACACATGCCCGGAGTATGTCCTCTAATGTCTGAATAGTCTCCTCGGTTTGCCTATCCATCTGCAGGTGGAAACCAGTACTCAGACTAACCTTGGTACCCAACCCTTTCAGAAAAGACCGCCAGAAATGAGATGAAAAATGCGTACCATGATCTGAGATAATCGTAATAGGTACCCCATGCAGCTTTATAATCTCCTAAAGATATAATAGCGCATAGTCTCAGTCAAAAAGTTAGTCCGCACCCGCAAGAAGTGGCCGGACTTTATCATCCTACCCACGATGACTCAAACTAAATCAAATTAGTTCCAAGACCAAGGAAGATCGATAAAGAAATCTGTATTAATTACCTCCCATTTACCTTCAGGCAACTTAATGTCCTGATACAAACTTCCAGGCCTCATGTTCTTAACTTTAACTTGTTGACACACCATACCTTTGGCTATAAAATCTGCCACATCCCTCTTCATATCATTCCACCAGTAATCTCCTTGAGATCATGATACGTTTTTGTCGAATTAGGATGAATAACATAGCACGATTTATATGCCTAAGCTAATATCCTTTGTCACAAACCATCGACTTTAGGAACACATAACCTTCCTTAGTACGTTAAGGTACCATCACTTCTAATCTCAAACACCATCTCCTTTGTCACTAATATCACTCTTGATTTTCTTCAAGATGGGATCTAGCGTTTTCTTTTTCTTGATCTCTGCACCAAGGGATGAAAAAACCTCTTCCTGTACCATCACACCATATCACTAAAGTCCAAGAGATGAACTCTAAGATTATCCAAGATATGAATATCCTTCACCAATTCTCGCTTCTTCGTATCCACATGAGCTAAAATTCCCATGGGCAACCAGCTAAGAACATTAGAAATAACATTAGCCTTACCTGGGTGGTAGTGAAGACTCATATCATAGTCCTTAAGAAACTCCAACAATCTTCTCTGCCTGAGATTTAGCTCTTTCTGAGTGAACACATACTACAGACTCTTATGATAAAAAAAATATCCACATGCACTCCATATAAATAGTGCCGCCAGATTTGCAAAGAAAAAACCACCATTAAAATCTCCGAATCATGAGTAGGATAATTCCTCTCACGCACCTTTAATTGCCTAGAAGCATAGACAATCAGCTTCCAATGCTACATCAAAATGCAACCAAGTCCCACTCGGGATGCATCACAATAAATCACAAACCACTCATTACCTTTAGGCAATGTCAAAACCAGAACTAAAGTGAGCTTATCCTTCAACTTCTCAAAACTCCCCTTAGAAGCATCCGACCAAGAAAACTTTACCTTCTACTAATTCGACTAGTCAATAGGGGCAACTATCATTGAGAAACTTTCCATGAACCATCTATAATACCTAGCCTAACCCAAGAAACTCTAAATATTGCTTGGAGTCATGGGATTGGGCCATCTTTTAACCACCACCACCTTTTGCAAATCCATCATGATCCCCCTACTAGAAATAATAGGACAAAAAAATGTTACAACATTCAACCAAAACTTAAACTTGGAGAATTTGGCATACATCTGCTGCTCCTTCAAGGTTTGAAACACCATACAAAGATGATTAACATGATACACCTCACTCTTAGAATAAACTAGAATGTCATCAATGAACACAATGATAAAATAACCCAAAAACTACCTGAAAACCTGTTCATCAGATCCATAAATACCACCGAGGAATTAGTCAAACCTAATGACATAACCAAGAACTCAAAGTGTCCATACCGAGTATGAAAAGGTGTATTAGGGATATCCGCCTCCCTAATCTTAAGATAATGATACCCAGACTGAAGATCTATCTTAGAAAAGAATTTGGCACCTTGCAATTGATCAAGCAAGTTATCTATCCTTAGAATAAGATACTTGTGATCGTCACCTTATTCAATTATCAATAGTTAATGCACATCCAAAGGGATCCATATTTCTTACGCATAAATAATACCGTGCACCCCCGAGGACATACTAGGATAGATGAAACCCTTATATAAGAGATCCTTAAGTTGCTCCTTAAGTTCACTCAACTTGGCTAGAGCCATTGTAAAAGGAGGAATAGATATTGGATGAGTGTCCAGAACCAAATCAATACTAAAATCAATCTCCCTATTCGGAGAAACACTAGAAAGATCATCCGAAAAGACCTTAGGAAACTCATTCGCCACCAAAATAGAATGTAAAAAAGGACCTTGCAAGTTAGAATCTTTAATCCAGTCCAAATGATAGAGACACCATTTAGAGATTAATCTCTGAGCTCAAAGATAAAAAATAAACCTTATCCTAAGATCTAGGGAACCACCCACCCACTTAATAACTAGTTCACCGGGGAACCTAAAGACAACCTGATGGGTTTGACAATTTAAGAACTCATAATTGGAGTGTAACTAATCTATCCCCAGAATAACATCAAAATTCATCTTATATAATTCAAACAAATCCTCTCAAGTTTAACTATTACAGATAGATACCACACCTCCTACCCGTGTAGAAATAGAAAAGGATCTAAAATAACCTCGGGATAAAAACCAAAATACACAACCACAAATAGGCTTAGGTAAGAGAGTGTGGACCACAGATCCGACAAATAATACACATCATGAGAAGGGAGTTGCAATGTACCAGTAATAACATCTGGTGATGGCTTAGATTCTTGTCAAGTAGCAAGAACATATAACCTATTCCGACCAGTGTTGGCACCAAAAGCAAAAACTGATGCAGAAAAAGCACCCTTTGGTGTAGGAGCAGAAGATGAAGTAACCAGAGACTTATTTGCTCCCGAAGCACCCTTACCGATACGAAAGTTTCTAAGCATGTAGCTTGGATAACCACATTTGAAACATCTGTAACTCCCTTCATCACAAAACTCTCTATGCAACCTATCGCAGAACATATAAAGAGGACATGATGATAATGACTGTGACCTACTTTCCTGAGATTGGACACCCTATGCCTGAAAATTATCACCACCCTAGTAATGCCTATCACTCGAATGCTTTGAGTAAGGAGCACTAGCTGTAGAGAAGGAAGTAAAACTCTTTTGCTGCTTCTTTGGCCACTTACCACCATCCCGACCATTTTGCTATTGAGCACCACCCTATTCAGATAACCTAAACTTCTTACCCTAGTTTTTCCAGAACTCAACCTACTTTCTCTTTTCCTCATCTACCTGCTGCATATGAACCACCAACCTAGAAATATCTATATCCTTAATCAACAATGCAGTCTTGTTTTCAAGGATCAAATCCTGAGATGGTCTAGAAGTGAACTTTCTCATCCTTTCCCTCGTATCCAACACCAATTTTAGCTTTTCTACTTCTTTTTTGGCAATTTACCACCATCCGACCACCTTGTATATGAGCACCACCCTGTTTAACATGATACACCTCACTCTTAGAATAAACTGGAATGTCATCAATGAACACAATGATAAAATAACCCAAAAACTACTTGAAAACCTATTCATCAGATCCATAAATGCCATCGAGGCATTAGTCAAACCTAATGAAATAACCAAGAACTCAAAGTGTCCATATAGAGTATGAAAAGATGTATTAGGGATATTCGCCTCCCTAATCTTAAGCTGATGATACCCAGACTGAAGATCTATGTTTGAAAAGAATTTGACACCTTGCAATTGATCAAGCAAGTCATCTATCCTTGGAATAGGATACTTGTAATCGTCACCTTATTAATTATCAATAGGTAATGCACATCTAAAGGGATCCATATTTATTACTCACAAATAATATCGTGCACCCCTCGAGGACATACTAGGATATATGAAATCCGTATATAAGAGATCCTTAAGTTGCTTCTTGAGTTCCCTCAACTTGGCTAGAGCCATTCTAAAAGGAGGAATAGATATTGGACGAGTGTCCAGAACCAAATCAATACTAAAATCAATCTCCCTATCCGGAGGAACACCAGGAAGATCATCCGAAAAGACCTCAGGAAACTCATTCGCCACCGAAATTGAATGTAAAAAAGGACCTTGCAAGTTAGAATCTTTAATCCAGTCCAAATGATAGAGACACCCTTTGGAGATTAATCTCTAAGCTCTAAGATAAAAAATAAACCTTATCCTAAGAGCTAGGGAAGCACCCTCCCACTTAATAACTAGTTCACCAGGGAACCTAAAGGCAACCTTATGGGTTTGACAATCTAAGAACTCATAATAGGAGTGTAACTAATCTATCCCCAGAATAACATCAAAATCCATCTTATATAATTCAAACAAATCCTCCCAAGTTTACCTATTACAGATAGATACCACACCCCCTATAAACCCTTTTAGCAATCACAATCACCTACCAGTGTAGAAATAGAAAAAGGATCTAAAATAACCTCGGGATAAAAACCAAAATACACAACCACAAATAGGCTTAGGTAAGAGAGTATGGACCACAGATCAGGCAAATAATACACATTATGAGAAGAGAGTTGCAATGTACCAGTAATAACATCTGGTGATGTCTCAAATTCTTGTCAAATAGCAAGAACATATAACCTATTCCGACCAGTGTTGGCATCAAAAGCAAAAACTAAAGCAGAAAAAACACCCTTTGGTGTTGGAGCAGAAGATGAAGTCACCAGAGACTTATTTGCTCCCGAAGAACCCTTACCAATAGGAAAGTTTCTAAGCATGTAGATTGGATAACCATATTTGAAACATCTGTAACTCGCTTCATCACAAAACTCTCTATGCAACCTATCGCAAACATATAAGGAGGACACGACGATAACGACTGTGACCTACTTTCCTGATATTGGACACCCTATGCCTGAAAATTATCACCACCCTTCTAATGCCTATTACTCGACTGCTTTGAGTAAGGAGCACTAGCTGTAGAGAAGGAAGTAAAACTCTCGTGCTGCTTCTTTGGCCACTTACCGTCATTCCGACCATTTTGCTATTAAGCACCACCATATTCAGATAACCTAAACTTCTTACCCTACTTTTCCTAAAACTCAACCTGGTCTCTCTTTTCCTTCTCTACTTGCTGCATATGAACCACCAACCTAGAAATATCTATATCCTTGATCAGCTATGCAGTCTTGCTTTCAAGGATCAAATCTTGAGATGGTCTAGAAGTGAACTTTCTCATCCTTTCCCTCATATCCAACACCAATTTTAGCTCTTCTACTTCTTTTTGGGAAATTTACCACCATCCGACCACCTTGCTGATGAGCACCACCCTGTTTAGATGACTTGAATTTCTTACCCCCCCTTTCCCTAAACTCAACCTTCTTTCTCTTATCCTTCTCCACCTGCTGCATATGAACTACTAACCTAGAAATATCCATATCCTTTTTCAGCAATGTAGTCTTACTTTTAAGGATCAAATTCCAAGACACTCCAAAAGTGAACTTTCTTATCCTTTTCTTTATATTCGACACCAATTCCAGAGCATACCTTGACAACTAATGAAATTTAAAGGCATATTCCTTGACAAGCATATTCCCTTGTCTTAGATTGATAAATTCTTCTGCCTTCACTTCCTTAAGCTCTCAGGGAAAGAAGCAAACGAAAAAGGTATTTGAGAAAGTTTCCCACAAAGTCAACTCCTCAATATCACCTCTCACCCTATCCCACTCTTTGTACCATTGGTATTCCATATCCTTAAGATAGTAAGCAACAAAATTTGCCCTTTCCACATCCGTAACCTGTATAACCCAAAATATTTTCTCTATCTCATTTATGAAACCCTAAGGATCCTCTTCCACCTTCACACTAGAAAAAGTAAGAGGATTTATCTTTATAAACTAGCTAATTCTTGTGGAATCAATAGATGAAACACCAAACGCATCCCGCTCAGCCTAAGCAGCAACCAACTAAGAAATAACATCAATCGATTAATAAAATTCTGCATTAGTCACCTTACCTTAAGGAGGACTAGTATCAACCAATAGAACTTCAGAAATATCAGGGACTAGACCCTAAACCGAGTATGGATCTCTTATGTAGTACGTGTCCCTTCAATATTATCCCCAATTAGGATAGAGGAGTTCCCTTACATCTCAGATCATATAGGAATGATATAAAAAGAGAACAAACCAAAATTAGAGAAGATTCTAGGAATTAGACTCCAACCTTAAAAATAGAATACTAAGAAAGTGAAACATTCCTAAATATTTTTTAGCCTCTCCCTTATGAGTGTGGAGCGCTACACACCCTTAAAAGAGAGTATACTCAACACAACTTTGTGGACTCCCAGTTAACCATGAACCCAAACCTCTGATACCAACTTAACACGACCCAAACTAGGGCCTCGTCGTAATAGGCATCCCAAGTTCAACTAGGATCAGGGACCACCCCGGTTACTTAACCCAACCTCTAAATATGTATACCTTGAGTTAGATAAATTCAAAACATATAACAAGATAGCATGTAGGCATAAAATAAGACTCTGGAATAGGTCTATAACCATGACCAACCTAAACAAGTCCAACCATCCATTGCCAACCAACAACCATAACCAAAACAATATAAAAACCAAGTTTATATCCATAACATAGCATAAAAGGATAGAACAATCATAAATTTAGTCCAATGGTATCAACTATAATACCAATGCTAATAATAAGGCTGAAACCAATACCGACACCACCAATTCTAACCCATAGTAGTCTCACAAAGCCTCTAACCAAAAAAAAATAATATCTGGTTAGGACATTCCCCCAATCATAGCTAAAACCAATATCCGTAAATAAACTAAAGTATTTAATACATCTAAGATATGAAATAGAGCATTGCACAATATACAAGCTTACCACTTTAATCCAAAAACTAATCTCGAATCTGATCACTAAGCAGGAGGAATAAAATAGCCAGTTCCTATATCGCATGAGGATACAACCTTCCAAAGATAGGTTAGCGGGTGAAAGCTAGCATGAAAGAAGGGTAAGGATAAAATAATGCCATCTAGTAAGACTAAGTAAACCAATCATATACACATAACCATACATATACATATATATAACCATACTAAGAAAGAGAGCCGAGTTTAGTATGCATTTAAACCATTAACCTGGGTATATGTTGCTTAACCATCCTAGAACTATCCACAGGCTATATGAACCCAATGTAACCCCATGAATAGGCCCCAATGTATGTATATGCATTAACTGGAGATACCACAAAAGTAGGGGACTCCCAAGTACCCTTCGCTCTCCTTGATACATATGTATAGTGTACTTAGAGGATTCTTATGTACCTCTTAGTATCATATATGGTTGCTATGACCAAATCTCATGTTATCAAACATGAGTTTCTAGTGTTCATCCATTGGACTTGCACCTTTAGAGTTAGCTATCACACCCCGCCATTATTGCCTAATTAAAATGATTTTTGTCTGAACCAAACCATTATTCCATTATTATTAACCAATACTATAAGTAGTGGTATCATCTCACCAACTATAGCTTGCAAGTAATATCCTTAGCCAAACTTTTTATGTAAAAGGATTCCCATGTACCCATAGATTACATTATCAAGTTAACTTGGGGGAATCCCGTGTACCCCACAAGTGTTCCATTATTAAGTTTGCTTGGGGGAATCCCTTGTACCCCACAAGTTGTTCATTAATAAGTTTACTTGGGGGATTCTCTTGTACCCTATAAGAAAGTTTATTTAACCATAACCATGACCACTAAACCTTACCATTTAAGTATTACAAACCATTAATACTACTTAGGGTTCCATTACCAAACCATACCATGCAATAGTTTCATTAAAAAGTCCAATAATATAGTAAAAGAATTCTCATAGGCATTTCTAAGATTGATCTTCAATCCGGGTATCATCAATTTAAGATTTATGAGATGGATATCCCTAAGATAAATTTTTATACCTGATATGGGAATTTTGAGTTCTTAGTGATATTGTTTCGTTTGACCAATGCCTTGATGATATTCATGGATTTGATGAATAGGGTCTTTCGTTAGTTTCTAGAGTTATTCATTATTGTATTCA
This sequence comes from Capsicum baccatum var. pendulum, assembly GCA_030864225.1. Lineage (NCBI taxonomy): Eukaryota > Viridiplantae > Streptophyta > Magnoliopsida > Solanales > Solanaceae > Capsicum > Capsicum baccatum. Next base: position 157,275,801 of record CM061561.1, on the reverse strand, counting down.
TAGATGACATTTTGGTATACTCTAAGAGTGAGGTGGATCATACTAATCACCTCTGAGTTATGTTGCAGACTCTAGAAGAACAATAGTTTTATGCCAAATTATCTAAGTGTGAGTTCTGCTTGAAAGCTATCAATTTTCTGGGTTATATTATTTCTATCATTGTAGATTTGCAGAAGATTACTATGGTTAAGAAGTGGCCAAGACCCATGACTCCAACTGATATTTGGAGCCTTTTGTCTTTAGTGGGTTATTATAGGATGTTTGTGGAAAGTATTTCTTTTATAGCTTCCCCATTAACTAAGTTGACTCAGAAAAAGGTAAAGTTCTTGTAGTGTGATACGTGTGAGGGTAGTTTTGAGGAGATCAAGTATAATCTAGCTTCAACTTTGATTTTGAATTTTTTAAAGGCATTGATGGATTTGTGGTTTACTATGATGCATCTCGTGTGAGACTTGGTTGTTTTCTAATACAGCATGGTAAGGTGATAGCGTATGCTTCTAGAAAGTTAAAGTGCATGAAAGGAATTATCCTACTCATCATTTATAGTTGTTAGCTGTGGTGTTGATAACGCTCAATCTACAGCTCTTGTAAGAGTGTAAAATGGTCGCTGTCAAATATATAACCCAACTACGTTAGGTATCGATCCCACAGGGAATAGCCGGTCAATAAGTAAGCAAATATTATTAGTCTTTTGGTGAAAGTCTTGTAAAAAGGGGGGATTGTAACGTGCAAGTAATGTAAACAAAATAGTAAACTAAAAACAGAAATAACAAAGTAAACAGAAGGAATGTATAGTAAGATGTTAATCAATGAGAATTTACAGTTAGGGTTATGTCCACCTTATGAGTTATACGTCTCTATTGGCTATGAGTTATGCGGAATTCAGACATGCATGTGCTTATAGAGAATTGTATTCTATGGTAAATCCAAGCGTCTTTCGACCTTAACAAGGACTATTTCACTTTCTATCTTTCGATCTTAAAGCGTGTCTAACGGTACAAATTCTCCAAGAGGTTAATCCAGTTACGACACTAACTTTTTAACAGGGGTTGGTGCCCTATTACCTTGACATTATCTCTTTTCCAGACATATAACTTTTCTTTCGAACAAGTTAATGCTATACTGGCGTATTCTATGCGTCTGCAGCCACAAAGAATTTAGATAAAGATGAAGAGAATAATGATATAAGTAGCCTACGTGTCATGAATTCACAAACTCATAGCCTTAGATAGTATCTCATAAGGCATCCATAACCCCAACAGAGAAGTTTAGCTACTCATGAGTGCAAAGGAAATCACAATAGACATTATCATTGTACCACAATAAAGATCTCATGTTAGGTGTAGGGGTAAGAATGGCGTGAATCCTTTGTTTGAGTAACGTTTCTCTTGTTGCGGAAATTAAGAATTGAAAGTAGAAGAATTATCAGAAGTAGAATGTATTAGAAAGAGAATTTGGAACTAGAATAATAGAGGAATTGTCTAAAAATCTCTAGCAGAATAGGGTATTTATAATACCCATATCCTATTCCTACTAAGCTAATGCATTACTTAACCCAATCCTACTAGGTTAATGTATCATTATCCTAATCCTACTAAGTTACTGCTAGTCCCCAAAGTCTTCAGAATTGTTGTTTTTGCCTGGGACAGATTTTCCATGCGCCACTTTTGGTCCTTGGCGTGTAAGATTCCACTTTCTTCTTTCGTGAAGCTTTCTTTGGCGTCAAGTTATCCATAAAATGCTGAAATCTGCATCATTTATACCTGAAAACTTGCTAATCACGTTTATTAGCTCACTTACAGGAAAAAGGACTAAAAGTGCATGAATTATATAATTTGTCCTCAAAACTTAGCTAAAATATGAGTAAAATATAGTACTTTAGGCGTGTAAATTCGTCTATCATCAACACCCCACACTTAAAGCTTTGTTCGTCCTCGAACAAACTATCATGTCCATCTAAACATCTACTTGGGATTTCACAGTAACAACACAAAATAGTCATCAAGACAGGCATAGCAATCATTAACAAAGAGTAATTTTCTGATCATTACTAGAAACAATTTTAACCTCCAACATAGACTCGTGATGGTGATTAATTCGTGTCCACAAGTTGAGGTACAAAGAATCATACACAACTACCCAAGACTCATCAACCATGTGTGTCTCACCATATATCACCCATAATCACTCACAAGTATTGTATATATTTCAAACATGGGTATAAGATTATCCTTGCTCTCACTCTCACAAAGAATTCATATGTTGCAACTGATGACCATAGGCTTTCCCTTAGTGTAATGCTCCACTAAATATCAGAATGTTTAGCTTAGGATCAAATATGTCTTTTACAGGTTGTAATGTTGGCTAAGGGACGGGTAGGACTATTTTCAGAAATAGTGACTATGTTCCTAAGCGCTTTAATACATCACATTATGCCATTAGAACTTTTCTTTCAAACAACCTTTCTACTTTCTTTTATTCTACCACCCCTTTTTTCCTCCTTTGTTTTTCAATTTTAAACATAACTAATATTTCAGTTTTCCTTTCCCTTTTTTTTTCTTTTTCATACCACCTCCTATGATAGCAATTTTTTTTCATAACAAATTCAAGCACCATTACATTCTAAAGCATCATACTCACCTAATTTCCTCTTATTTTGTCACATGACTTTACACTTTAAAGCACTTAGGAATTTGGATCAAATTACGGTCTTGAAAAAATGGATTAGGCTTACATATGAGGTTGTCAAAGAAAATAGGCTAAAGGCTCAAAAGGGTTAACTAGGATAATGTCCCTGGGTAGGTAAAAAGAAGGTAAACAAGTCTAGGTTGCCAAAAAAGTGCCTAAATCATCTCCTAGACTTGCACTCCTTATTTTCGCTTTACATACATACCAGGCAAGTTCTAGCATCAGCCACAAACACAGAATATACTATATCCTCAAAAACACAAGGCACATGGTCGACTTTATTGGGAGTAGCATAGACTCTTGACCCAACAAATGAAGGAATTGAACCACACAATATCACATAGTGAGTCACAATTAGAGCCTAAACGTCTCAATAGTCATGATTTTATCACAGACTCTTGTCATAATACCATGCTACCTATTAGAATAATTTCATGCGAAGTTAAGTTAAAAAAAATAAAATAAAATTTTAACTATTAAAAAGAAAAACAAAAAAACATAAATGCAAATGCAGATAGAGAAGTATAGCATGCAAATACCAGCACCCCATACTTAGACGGGATACATTGCCCTCAGTGGAAAATAAATAAGAAGAACCTGGTTAGTTGGACTCCTCCTCTATGTCTGGGGTCATACCCCCTTCATCGGAATCATCATTGGAGTCTTCGTCATTAGAATTCTCCTCCACATCGGAGTCTGGCATTTGTTGATCATCATCGGTCGGCACATCGTCATCAAGAGGTTCCTCAAAATATGTACCTACTCCACACATCGCCTTCGTGTGCTCATTCATTGGGTAGTCATAATCCAGCTGTTGGATCTCTGCAGCAGTTGGAACATGGCCACCGCTCATCATTGTAAACCGAGTCATGGCATAAAGATGGCGAAAGAAACTCTCATCTCGAGCATGCCTTTCTGAAGTGGTAAGGTTGACGCCATGCGTAGTTTCAGCATCCTTAACCTTCATGAGGTCAACCTTCTTTGGGTTGTGTGGGATTTTATGATCAGCCGGTTTCTCTTCGATGTCTTCCTTTCTCAATATTGCGGTCAACAGATTGCCAAAACTGAAGTGAGACCTCTTGTGTAGCCTAGCTTTCCGCATTGTGGATCGAATAATTGCCCCAATGTTGATAGGGACATTCGTCATCAATGCGTATACCAAGAACACTCTATCTTGTGTTATATTTGTGTACTGAGTCCCTGGAATTAGGCAAGAGTTGACTATGAGCAACCATATTCTTGCTTCTCTATTCAAAGGAGCATATGGGAAGGTTTTGTGTCATCCGGTGTCCTTGTGTCTACTCCACCGTGCCATGGACCTTGTCCCACAGAGTGTGTGTCGAATGGCTCTATATGGAGGTCTACTGTACAGCTCTTTGAATGGTGATGGATCAACAGCAGGAAAGCCAAGAAAAGAGTTGAAGAAATCCGCATTTAGTTGTAAAACTTGGCCCCGAAACTTGACTTCATTCCCTATGGTTTTCAGTGACCAATTGGCATAGAATTCTCATGTTAAATCGAGATGCACTCTCCCATATCGCGGAAGATGAAATCAAGATGTAATGCCATTATCTTTGCCAACATGCGCGGTTCTTTCTTTGCTAGGCTTTCTTTGTTTATCAAGTCCACATGAACATATTTCTTCTATTTGTTGTTCCTATACCATTCCTTTGCTTCCTTCTCTAAAACCCATTTAATTCTAAACATGCGGCGTGGTACTTGTATCGAGGAGGACTCTCCTTGCTCTTTGCGTCCTCTTTTCTTGCCTTTTTGGGAAGTGGTTGCCTTATCTTTCCCTTGTCTTGCTTTGGGTGCCATTGTACCTGAGACTAAAACAATGTTCATGTTAGCGTCATCTCGATGGATACAATCTATAAACAAGCAGTGGTGGCACCACCCCACACTTAGTTTGTTGGTACAGACTAGTGAAGTGAAAGTGGTTAATTACTCAGATTTTATCGGCATACGTTTTAGGTGCTATATTCCAAAAATAAAATCAGTGCAGTCATACTTCTTGTATTCTTAGAAATACATTCATGTTTGATATATCAATACTTACTACAAAGTGATTGAATCAAGGTATAGCATCTAGAAATAATCACAACCTCATATGTGGTAGTCAACCATAATTCTTGTCTCAATGAACAAGTTATTCCAACATGTAAGCTTTCTCTTGACAAGATTATGCAATTTTTGTGACCATGTCAATTCCACAAAAGTATGACAGTGCATCAAAATCAAATTCAAGTTGGAAACATGTTAAGATCATTCTTACGTATTCTTTCACTCAGTTGTATCACAACACATCAACCATATTCAAGTTACTTCTACTATTTCAAGATTTAACAATTCATAATAGGCGTAGTAGTGTAGTACTTACGGAATATAAATGAAGAACAAAGAAGTACTTACTTGATTGATGCCTTTGGATGATGTTCTTGTGAAGCAAAAGAGCAAAAGGAAAAATTTGGAGAGGATTTGGAGGCTATAGGCGGCGGTTATTCTAGGTTTCCAATGTGTTTTTGGTCTAAGACTAAGTCTCTTATTTATAGGAAAGGCTTGGGTCGGTTTTTGACCCATTTAAAATCGGATTTGGAGACAAGAAGTGACCATAGGTGGCACCTTTTGCTTTGCCTATGCTAGGCATAGGCGGCGCCTTTTGCATAGCATTGGTGAGCATAGGCGGCACCTATGCCATGGCATTCTTAGGCATAGGCGGCGCCTTTTGCATGGCATATGAGATTCAGAGACAAAAGGCATTGGCATAGGCGGCGCCTATGCTATGGCATACTTGGGCATGGGCGGCGCCTATGCTATGGCACACTAGATTCCGAGAGCTTAGGCCATAGTATAGGCCTTGCCTTGTTCGTTGCCTATATTTTCATAAGCAATGCCCAATACATAGCCTTTTGCTTCTTCATTCCTAACTTACCACCTTTAACATGCAATACGTCCAAATCAAAATTTGAAACCGACCTCCTCATTTTACACCTCTTTGCACCTACATTTACTCAAGAACAACAAAGACGATTAGAACGATGGGTTGCCTCCCATCAGGCGCCTTAGTTTTGGTCGTGGCACGACTCTTATTTTTGGATTTTTATTTATCAAAAGAAAACACGTAATAGAACGAAAGAAAGACAAAAATGAAAAATGATGGGTTGCCTCCCATCTAGTGCTTGATTTATTGTCGCGGCACAACATAGTTACCTTGAGTACTTAGACTTAGTCATGATAAGTGGTGGCCATATAATTTATCAAGTCAAGAGGACCGATATATGGTTTTACTCGTTGGCTATTCACCTTGAAGACAACACCATTAGTGTCTTTCAAGTCAACTACTCCAGACGAGTAGACTTGGTTTACTTTGTACGGACCAGACCACTTGGACTTCAACTTAACTGGGAATAACTTCAATCTGGAATTGAAGAGAAGTACCATATCATCTTTTTGAAAGTTTCGTTGAACAATCCGTTGATCATGATACTTTTTCATCCGCTTCTTGTGTAGGTCTGATCTTTCATAAGCATGTAGACGGAATTCATCCATCTCATTCAGCTGCTCCAATCTCAGATTCATTGTATCATCCCAATTCAAATTAAGTCGCTTCAACGCCCATAATGCTTTATGCTCGAGCTCAATGGGTAAGTGGCACGCCTTCCCATAAACTAATTGGTACGGGGACTTGCCAATTGGCATTTTGAATGCAGTCCTATAAGCCCATAGTGCATCGTCCAGCTTCCGAGACCAATCTTTCCTATTAGCATTTACCGTTTTAGCAAGGATTTGCTTGATCTCTCGATTGGAAACCTCTACCTGTCCACTAGTTTGTGGGTGATAAGGCGTGGCTACCTTATGTTGCTTGACACCATATTTTGCCAACACGGATTTGAATAGCTTGTTGTAAAAGTGAGATCCTCCATCGCTTATGATAGTACGTGGAACTCCAAAGCGAGAGAAGATATTCCTCTTCAAGAATGCTACAACACGCTTTCCCTCATTGTCGGCCGACGCTACTGCTTCAATCCATTTTGAAACATAGTCTACATCAACTAGGATATATTTCATTCCAAACGAATTTACGAAGGGACCCATGAAATCAATACCCCATACATCAAAAAGCTCTACTTCAAGAATTTTTGACATGGGCATCTCATGGTGTTTCGAAATAGCACCTTGTCTCTGGCATTGGTCGCATCTTCTCACAAAGTCGTAGGCATCTCTAAATACAAAGGCCAATAATATCCTTTTTGCAATACCTTTCTTGCTGTCCGATTACCTGCGTGATGTCCCCCAACTTGGGAAGTGTGACATGCTTCCAATACATTAGGCACCTCTACATGAGATATGCATCGCCGTATAACACCATCCACGCATCATCGAAACAAATATGGTTCATCCCAAAAGTAGTGTTTTACATCATGCATGAACTTTCTCTTTTGATGGTAAGATAAGTTTGCAGGTATCACATTACTCACCACAAAATTTGCAAAGTCGGCATACCATGGTAACTTCTCCATTATCGTTGCTAAGATATCCTCGTCAGGGAGTGGATCATCAATTTCGATTTTGGGTTGCGCTATATGCTCGTTTTTGAGTCTAGATAGATGATCAACCACTTGGTTCTCGCAACCTCTTCTATCTTTAACCTCGAAATCAAATTCTTGCAGCAGCAATACCCATCGAATTAGTCTTAGTTTTGAATCCTTCTTTGTCATTAAGTACCTCAGAGCTGCATGGTCTGTATGAACGATTACTTTGGTTACCAACAAATAAGCACGAAACTTCTCAAATGCATACACAGCCGCTAGGATCTCTTGTTCTGTGACAGTGTAGTTCTTTTGGGCTTCGTTCAGGACCTTGCTCGCATAGTAGATAGGATGAAATAACTTCTCCCTTCTCTAGACAAGTACAACACCTAATGCTACCCCACTAGCGTCACACATGACTTCAAACGGTAAAGACCAATCTGGTGCTACCATTATAGGAGCTTCAATTAGTTTTCCTTTGAGGCATTCAAATGCCTTCAAACAATCTTCATTGAGGTCAAACTTTGCATCTTTCTCCAGAAGTTTGCATAATGGACTAGCAATTTTTGAGAAATCTTTGATGAACCACCGATAGAAACCTGTATACCCGAGGAAACTACGAACTCCCTTCACGGAAATTAGAGGTGGTAGCCTCTCGATAACTTCAATTTTATCTCGATCAACCTCAATTCCTCTTTCGAAGATTTTATGCCCAAGAACAATACCTTCTTTAACCATAAAGTGGCACTTCTCCCAATTCAGCACTAGGTTGAATTCTACACATCTTTGCAATGCCATACTTAAATTTGATAAGCACGCTACAAACGTCTCGCCAACCACTGAAAAATCGTCTATGAATACTTCCAAAGTATCTTCGACCATCTCAGAGAAAATGGACATCATGCAACGTTGAAAGGTGGCTGGTGCATTACATAGCCCGAATGGCATACGTTTAAAGACAAACGTACCATATGGGCATGTAAACGTTGTTTTCTCTTGGTCTTCGGGAGCAATACAAATCTGATTATAGCCTGAATAACCATCTAAAAAAACCATCCTTTCCCCGCTAATCGATCTAGCATTTGGTCCATAAATGGCATTGGAAAGTGATCCTTAAGTGTCCATGAATTCAGCTTTCGGTAGTCCATGCATACTCTCCATCCGGTGACGGGTCTGAGTGGAATAAGTTCATTCTTTTCATTTGCGACTACCGTCATGCCTCCTTTCTTGGGAACACATTGTACCGGGCTTACCCATGCACTGTCAGAGATTGGATACACAACCCCCACATCTAACCACTTGATAATTTCTTTCTTTACCACTTCTTACATAGGTGAATTTAGACGCCTTTGATGCTCAATGGTGGGTGTGCAATTTTCTTCAAGCTGAATCTTGTGTGTAGAAATCCCAGGTGGGATACCAATAATGTCAGCGATGGTCCAACCAATGGCTCTTATATACTTCATTAGAATAGCAATGAGAGCTGCAACTTGTTGCTCACCCAAATCTGCCGCCACAATGACTGGCAGTGTGTTTTCGCTTCCTAAGAATGCATACTTTAAAAGACTAGGCAGCTTCTTCAATTCTAACGTGGGTGGCTCTTTAATAGATGGCTTAGCTGGTGGTGTGGGTCGATTTTTGAGATCGAGGTCCAACTTCTTGGGAGTGTGAGGATATGACCCTAATCTTGTCAGAGCACCAATAGTTTCTTCACAATTTTTAGCATCCTTACTCTCACCATTCATGAGCACAACCGCCAATGGGTCATCAATAATTTTCTCTTATTCAAGTAATTCTTCCTCATCATCAAAGTAAACATCGGCCACCAAAAATACGTTCAAATCTTTGGGTTGCTTCATTGATTTACACATATCAAAGCGAACTACTTCGTTATTTATTTAGAATGAAAGCTCATTTGCTCTCAAATCAATAAGCACACTTCCTGTAGCAAGGAAAGGGCGCCCCAAGATTATGGGAACTTCTGAGTCTGCCTCACAATCCAGAATTACAAAGTCTACCGGAAAGATGAATGAAGAAACCTTTACCAATACATCACATAGAATACCAACAGGTCGTTTCACCGACCTATCCGCCATTATGAGCCTCATATTGGTTAGAGTAGGATCACCCAACCCCAACTTTTTATAAATAGATAATGGCATCAAATTGATGCTGGCTCCTAAATTGCATAATGCTTTGGCAAAATTCAAAGATCCAACGGTGCAAGGTATAGTGAAAGCACCGGGGTCAGCCTTCTTCTGAACTAGTGATCGGGTAGCGATTGCGCTGCAGTGATGAACAGTATCCTTCAACTCAAAGATTGCTGCTCGCTTCTTTGTCAAAAGATCCTTCATAAATTTTGCATACCCAGGCATTTGTTCTAGTGCCTCTACCAACGGAACATTAATGGTCAACTGCTTTAACATATTCATGAATTTGCTGAACTTTGTATCATCCGCAATCTTCTTCAATCTTTGAGGAAAAGGTGGTGGTGGATAAGGAATTGTTTTCTCCATGGCTTTGTTCTCCTCTTGCTTCCGTTTTTCAGCCTTTTCAGGCTGCAACATACTCGGCGTGACGTCATGGACGTCATGGGTGGTTTCTACGGCAGCTTCTCCTTTTTCCTTATCATCGATGTCTGCTGCCTCGTCAACCACTTGCTTGCCTTTGGATGAAGTTTCCAGCACCTTACCACTTCGGGTAGTAATAGCCATGCATGATTCGTCATTCTTTGGATTTTGCACAGTGTCGCTAGGTAAGGTGCCAGCCTTTCTTTGATTGAGCGCTGCTGAAAGTTGGCTCAATTGCTGCTCTATTTGCTTGATTAAAGTGGAATGTGAGTCAACCAATTGCTTCATTGAGGACAAATCATTTATTACCTCCGTTACTCCCGCGCTGGTTGCTTCCACTCCTTTCAACAGTTTATCCATCATATCTTCCATGCTTCCGGAACCAGATGTGGTGGTGTCACGTCTTCCTGGGGGAACGTATAAACCACTCTTTTCATTCTTGTTCTTCCAACTACCTTGGTCCTTGTTTCCAGATTATCATAGTAGTTCCGACCTTGGTTTCCTTGGGTATTACCTCGGAAACCCCCCTGATTGTTCAAGTAGTTGGCTTCTTCTTCTGAATCAGATTCGTCTCTTCCTTTTAACGCAATAGCTTTGACTTTTTCCGTCTTCCCTGATAATAGATGTTTTGTAAGAAGATCCACTTGTGTTTTCAGGTGCGCCATATCTTGATCACATTCCTCTTCTCTTCTCCTTTGGTCTGCAGTCATGCCGATAGATAAAGTGGGGCTTGCTACCTCAGAATCCCTGGTATGCCAAGCTCTACTTTGCTTCGTCATCCGATCTAGCATATTGCTTGCCTGACCAAAGGTGAGATCCATAAATGGTCCTCCAGCCGCATTATCCACCACTGGTTTAGTTATTGAATTCAAGGATCTGTATAGTATCTCCATTAGGTGAACATTGGTCATATGGTGGTTTGGGCAACACATTAGCTTCGTCTTGAATCTCTCCCATGTTTCATGAAGAGATTCGGTTGGAAGCTGCCGAAAGTTGCTGGTTTTATCTCTCAATTGTGCTCTTTTGGATGGTGGAAAGAATCTTTCTAGGAAAGCGTCTTTCAACTACCTCCAATTAGTGATAGAATCAGGAGTCAGCCCATTCAACCATAGAGTTGCCTCCCTTGAAAAAGACAATGGAAATAAGCGTAATCGTATTGCATTCTGACCAATACCAGGATTGTCAAATGACTTGCATATAGAAATAAAGTTGATCAGGTGCATATTCGGATCATCGCCTGCTAGTCCACCAAATAATCCCTTGAGTTGCAATAACTGAATCATGGTGCTTGTGATATTAAACTTGGCTCCGGGTGCCAATGGTGGAGGAATAATGGCTCCTGTGGCTCCGGCTCGATCAAGATCATCATCATCATCGTCGAAAGCTGGTTGTACAGGTCGGCGTTCATGTCTAAACCTTGCTTGACAATCTCTTCTATTGGCAGGTTTTGTGATATCAGCGGCATGCCTAGGGTTTATTAACTCGTCATCACCTAGGTCCTCGTCGTCAGGATTTATTGCTCGCTCAAGGTTATCAATATTCTGTTGATGCACTTGAGCGGCGGCTAGAGCAGCTAGTCTCGCCTATTCCTGCTGAGCAGCCATCCTTTCAATTTCGTGTTGTGCCTCCATTCTGCCAATACGTTGTGGTTCAGGATTGATAGGTAATAACGGTTGACCAGAACTTCGAGTATGGGGCATGCACTGAATAAAAACCTGCAGAGAACAAAAACAAAAACTAAAAGTAAAAGTACAAGAATCTTTGACCAAAGGGTCTAGTAATTATAACAAACTTAATTGACACTCATATTCCCCGGCAACGACGCCAATTTTTGATAACGCTCAATCTACAGCTCTTGTAAGAGTGTAAAGCGGTCTCTATCAAATATATAACCCAACTGGGTTGGGTATCGATCCCACAGGGAATAGCCGGTCAATAAGTAAGCAAAGATTATTAGACTTTTGGTGAAAGTCTCGTAAAAAGGGGGGATTGTAACGTGCAAGTAATGTAAACAAAATAGTAAAGTAAAAACAGAAATAGCAAAGTAAACAGAAGGAATGTTTAGTAAGATGTTAATCAATGAGAATTTAGAGTTAGGGTTATGTCCACCTTATGAGTTATACGTCTCTATTGGCTATGAGTTATGCGGAATTCAGACATGCATGTGCTTATAGAGAATTGTATTCTATGGTAAATCCAAGCGTCTTTCGACCTTAATAAGGACTATTTCACTTTAACTCTTTCGAGCTTAAAGCGTGTCTAACGGTACAAATTATCCAAGAGGTTAATCCAGTTACGGCACTAACTTTTTAACAGGGGTTGGTGCCCTATTACCTTGACATTATCTCTTTTCCAGACATATAACTTTTCTTTCGAACAAGTTAATGCTATACTGGCGTATTCTATGCGTCTGCAGCCACAAAGAATTTAGATAAAGATAAAGAGAATAATGATATAAGCAGCCTACGTGTCACGAATTCACAAACTCATAGCCTTAGATAGTATCTCATAAGGCGTCCATAACCCCAACAGAGAAGTTTAGCTACTCATGAGTGCAAAGAAAATCACAATAGACATTATCATTGTACCACAATAAAGATCTCACGTTAGGTGTAGGGGTAAGAATGGCGTGAATCCTTTGTTTGAGTAACGTTTCTCTTGTTGCGGAAATTAAGAATTGAAAGTAGAAGAATTGTCAGAAGTAGAATGTATTAGAAAGAGAATTTGGAACTAGAATAATAGAGGAATTGTCTAAAAATCTCTAGCAGAATAGGGTATTTATAATACCCATATCCTAATCCTACTAAGCTAATGCATTACTTAACCCAATCCTACTAGGTTAATGTATCATTATCCTAATCCTACTAAGTTACTGCTAGTCCTCAAAGTCTTTAGAATTGCTGTTTTTGCCTGGGAAAGATTTTCCATGCGCCACTTTTGGTCCTTGGCGTGTAAGATTCCCCTTCCTTCTTTCGTGAAGCTTTCTTTGGCATCAAGTTATCCATAAAATGCTGAAATCTGCATCATTTATACCTGAAAACTTGCTAATCACGTTTGTTAGCTCACTTACAGGAAAAAGGACTAAAAGTACATGAATTATATAATTTGTCCTCAAAACTTAGCTAAAATATGGGTAAAATATAGTACTTTAGGCATGTAAATTCTCTTATCATCAGGTGTTTACGTTGAAAATCTAAAAACACTATTTGTATGGAGTTCATGTGGATATCTTTTCTGATCACAAAAGCTTGTAGTATGTGTTCACTCAGAAAGAGCTTAACCTTAGGCAAAGAAGATGGCTTGAGATTCTCAAGTACTATGCCTTGAGTCTTCACTACTATCCAGGTAAAGCTAATATTATTACTAATTCACTTAGAAGGTTTTTCATAGGGAGCCTAGCTTCTGTAGATAAGGAGAGATTGGAGTTAGTGAAGGACATTCACAATTCGTCTAACCTTGGAGTTCATCTCCTGGACTTTGAGGATGGTGGGGTATTTATTTAGAAAATGGTGCCATCATCTTGATAGGGGTGATGAAATTAAGGAGAAGCAAATTTTTGATCCTGTCTTGATGAAAATAAAAGGTGATGTAGGTGAACAAAAGGTGATGGTATTTGAGATTAGTGGTGATAGTACCTTGCGGTACTAATGGAGGTTATGTGTTCTCGATATTGATGGTTTAATAGAGAGGATATTATTTGAGGCACATAAATAACACTATATTGTTCATCCTGGTTTGATGAAGATATATCATAACCTTAAAGAGATGTATTGGTGGAATAGTATAAAGAGATATGTGGCTGATTTTGAAGCCAAGTGCATGGTGTGTCAACAAGTTAAAGTTGAGCACATGAGGCCCATAAGATTGTATAAAGAAATTTAATTTCCTGAATGAAAATGGGAAGTGATCAAAATAGACTTCATTACCGCTATTTCTTGGTCTCAGAATCAGTTTGATTCGAGTTGGGTCATCATGGATAGGATGACAAAGTCGGCTCACCTTTTACATTGAGGACTAAATTTTTGGCTGAGGATTATGCGAAGTTATATCTTCATGAGATTTTGAAGATGCATGAGATTCCTATCTTTGCCATCTCTAATCATGGCATGCAGTTTATATCTCACTTTTGATACTCATTTCAGAGAGGGTTGGGGACTAAGGTGAATCTTAGTATTTTTTTTCACCTATAGTTGGATGGGAAATCAAAAAGAACTATTTAGATGTTGGAGTATATTCATTATGCGTATGTGATTGATTATGGTGGTAGCTGGGTTAAGAATTTACCTCTTATAGAGTTTTCTCACAATAATAACCATCACTCAAGCATTGGGATGGCTTCATTTGAAGCCTTGTATGGTAGGAGATATAGATCTCCTATTAGGTGGTTTGAGGTTGGTGAGGAAGATATGTTTGGCCCAGATTCGGTTCACCAAGCCATAGAAAAAGTGAAGGTGATTCGGGATAGGCTTAAGGCTACCTAAAGTCACCAAAAGTCATATGCCGATATGAGTTGATGAGAGTTAGATTTTAAAGTTGGGGATAGGGGTTTCTAAATATATCTCCCATGAAGGGAGTTATGCGGTTTGGTAATAAGGTAAAGCTCAGTCCCCGGTATATTGGTCCTTAATTGGTCTTGATAAGGGTTGGTAAGGTTGAATATGAGTTAGAGTTGCCTTCTAGTTTGAGATCTATTCACCCTATATTCCATATTTCTATATTAAGAAAGTGTATGGGTGATCCATCTCAAATCGTGCCTATTGGAGATTTTGGTATCTCAGAATATTCGTCTTATGATAAGGTCTCGATTGAGATCTGGGATTGGCAGGTTCGTTGGTTGCAGACCAAGGATGTAGTTTCGGTTAAGGTTCTATGGAGAAACCACAAGGTTAAATAGGCTACTTGGGAAGTGGAAGAGACATGAAGTCCAAATATCCACTCCTATTTTTTGCTCCAAAAATTCATGTAGAAGGTATGTTTTGTTCAACATACTTTTGTTTTCTAACTTAGTTAAAAGAAATATTGATTCCTTACATCTTTGTTTTTTAAGTTATTTAAAGGTTGAAATAGAGGTGTGGAGGTTTAAATCATTCTTGTACTACCTTGTTCCATGATTCGTGGATATATGATCTAAGTGGGGGAGAATTAAAACACCCTAGGTTTGTATCCTTAGAAAATTCCTGAGTATTGAGTTTATGGAAATCATATGATTGGGGGTACTTGTCATACGATAGGATATGGTTTAGGGTGTCTTGGTCATATGATGATAAGTGTGGTTTGGGTTGCATTCTCTCTAAAGTGTGAGTGGACATCTTACTAGTCATATGCTAGGGTACGAAGGGTATAGTACTAAATCGTATGGTGTTCTATGTCTAACCTAGTAGATTCTGACTAGGGTACGGGTTATGGATACCAATCATATTATTGGATATGAGATTGGTTCTTATGGCTGTATGTTGGACAATATTGGGGTTCAACTGGCTGCCTAGGGTATGAGTGGTGGGTACCACTCTTATGTTAAGGTATGATTTGGGTGGTGAAATCGTACCCTCCTGTGGGAGTTTGTACAGTTTAAGTTGGGGGTATTTTTGACATTTTCCCTCTTAAGCCATCATGACCCAATGACCTAAAACATTATTGGGACTTCATTTAACCTATTATTCTATTCTTAAACACTAAAAAAAACTCTCTCAAATCTCTCTCAAGCTCTTGGGTTAAGCAAAGGCTAGGGTTTACTTCAAGGTGGTCAATTAAGGCTTTAAAGGGTGATTTCTCTCCATTTTCTTTGAAATCTAAGGCATGTTACTCCTCCCTCATTGTTAGTTCAATTAAAGGCATGTTTTATGAATGGTTCTCATGTCATAATTGTAATATGGCATGGGTTTTGATGCTGGGGGTTTTGGTTATTAATGGTTGATTTATGTTTTCCCAGGTTTTTACTTATGGTTTTCATATTATATGGTGGTTTGAACATGTGGTTGTATGGAAATGGTGAATAGGTACTTGATTTTGGTTTTGGAAACTATATGCCCTCAACATGTTTGTTAAAAATGCTTATGAGAATGCTTTTATTACATAGTTGGATTTTCATTGAAAACTTTGCATGGTAAGATATGTTAATGGAACCTAAATTGGTTAAATGGTTTAATGGCTAAATGATAAGGCCTTAGTGGCCATTGCTTGCATTTAAAACCTTGTGGGGTATAGGGAATCCCCCAAGTGAATCTAAAAATGGAACCTATGGGGTACATGGGAATCCCTCAAGTGTTTGATAAGGACATTGCTTGCAAGCTATAGGCGGTACAGCGATACCACTTCTTATTGCTGCGGTTAATAATGCATGGAATTGGTGGTTTAGTTGTATGCTAATGGTGTTAATTGGGAAATAATAGCGGGTTGTGATAGCTAACCGTGAAGGTGAGACTCCAGTGGATGGACACTAGAAACTCATGTTTACAGACTTGAGGATTGGTCATGGTAACCATATACTTGTGGGGTACATGAGAATCCCCTAAGTTATACTTGTATATATGTATCATTGAGGGTGGAGGGTAAACGGGAATCCCCTACCATTATAATATCTCCGGTACACATGGCTACACGTATTGGGTCCTGTTGAGAGGGTAACACTATACCCATATAGCCTGTGGGTGGTTCTAGGATGGTTAAGCTACACAAACCCAGGTTAATGGTTTTAAAAGCATGCTAAACCCAGTTCCCTTCCCGGCATAGATTATATATATATGTATGGATGTGAATGCATATGGTTATTTAATTAGTTTTAAATGTTGACATTATTTTACCCTTATTTTGAGTACATGCTTGCGTTCACCCACTAACCTGTATTCGGGTGCTATATCCCTATGAGATCCAGGAATCGACCATACTACACCTCTTAGTCAGTGATCGGATTCAGGAACAGCTTAGAGTCGGATTGAAATAGTGAGCTTCCATACTTTGGAAGGCTCCATTTCATGTTATGTTCTTCTCTACATACTTTGGTTATTTTATAGATTTTGGTTTTGGATATGGTTGGGGGCATGTCCCAATAGAATATTATTTTTCTTTCGAATAAAGGCTTTGTGAGACTACTATGGGTTGCTATGGGCGGTGTCGACATTGGTGTCAGCCTTGGCATTGGAATTGGTATTATGGCTGATACCGGTTGACTGTATTTGATTTTTGATTGTTCCATTTTATTATGTTATATATATGTTCAGAATTCAGCCGACTTAAGATGTAAGGCGGTTATGGTTGGGTATTGGGGGTGGTCTCCGGTCCTGTTTGGGCTTGAGGTACCCGATACAACTAGGCCCTAGTTCAGGTCATGTCATAACATCACAAATATAAGCAAGATAAGACTTGCAACCCCTTGAAATAATCCTACTAGCACACATATAAGAAACAATCCCCATAGGCTCGCGACTAATAGCTTCCTGCCACACGATCGGTGGTATGTTGGTCATAGCGATAGTAACGGTCTTGGCAAAATAATCCATAACCGCATGATAATAGGATAACCAGTCCATTCCTAGAATCATATCAAAATACATCATGTCTAATATAATAAGATCAGCATGAGTATCAACATTTCTAACAGTCACAACATATGATCTGAAAACTAGATCCACTACTAAAGAATCACCCAAGAGAGTAGATACATGTAATGAAATAGATAATGAGTCCCAAGATAACTCTAACCGTGGAACAACATAAGCATACAAATAAGAGTAAGTGGATCATAGATCGAATAAAGATAAAGGCCGACTAACGGCATACCAAAATCGTACCTATAATAACAGTATCCAAAGACTCAGCCTCAGGCTCCTGACTATGCCAACCACCTGGCCAGGATCCTGACTGACCTCCTTTCCTACCTCCCTAAGAACCTTAAAGAGACCATTGTGAACCACCCCTACGACTATGCATACCATCTCTAGATGGGGGTTGTACTGCACTAATAGGCGGAACACTCTGAGCTAAGGGAACAATCACTCCACGGCTGGGGCACTCCATCGAGAGTGACCAAAAGCTCCACAACCATATCATGACCCAGGCGATGGAATAAAACCAGAAGATTAGGATGACTTAGAACAACCACCATGACTAGAATAGCCTGAAGATGAAACCATTGAAGAATGACCATGACCCAAGCCAGGATGATCACTAGAGCTAGACTAGACTTCATTAGTAATCTGAAGTACAGCCTGAATGAGTCTACTAGACTCACCCTAATGCTTAAGGGACTGACGTGGAGGGTACCTACCCTGAGAACTGCTTTCTCTTAATTGAGAGTTGCTACTACTAACACTAAACCTACCTTGATATTATGACCTCTTATCATTGCCCCTTTTTGGGCCTCGCGATGCATCTCCTCCATAAGCTAAGCATGATCAGAAACCCCAACAAAAGACCTGCCCATAGTAACCAAACTCTGAGTAGATATGCAAAGAGGTAGTCTTAATTCTTGAACAAAGAAGCGAACCCTCTCATACTCAATAGTCAAAATAGAAGTAGCGTGCCTATCCAACTCGTGAAAATGAGACTCATACTCCACAACAGTCATGAAGCCCTACTCCAATCTTAAGATCTAATCCCACAAATGATTCCTAAGGCTGCGAGGCATGTAGTTCTCCTAGAATATCTTAGAGAATTGAGCCCATGTCAAAGGAGAGATCCAACTAGCCTGGAATCAAGATGACTCTCAATTAATGTCAAGATACCAGGTACAATTGAAATGTAGTGTAATCCATACCACAAGTCTTAACTAGGCCCAAATTACAGAGTTTATCCTCACAAATAATTAAAAACTTCGATGTATCCTTACCTGATGTACCAGAAAACCTTGGTAGAACCAATATTAAAAATGTACCAAACATCTTATGCTCTTTGATAGACATAGTAGGATAGGCAACCACAAGCTGATAAATTATCACCTAACCAACTAGTGACGCATGAGGAACCTCAACTTTGAGAGCCCCAACTACAAGCTCTACCACTGCCTTAGTAACACTGTAATCTGTAGACTGTGCACTATCAGACGTCGCACCACCAACCAACCCCAAAAGATAAACCAAATCTTCCTTGAGCACTAAAGAAAAATAAACCTTGATGGAGCCTGGGCTGGTCCTTGACCCACCGCTAGCTAGGGAATGAGAGTATTTGGCATAGAAGCGGGAATGATATCTGGTGGTGGCCTCCTATCTTGGACCATAGTTGGGAACACATCTCAAGGCTTTACATGACCTCTAGGTCATCTATGAATAGAGATAGGATTCTTAGGCTTGATCTCAAGAACATAATCTTATGTAGCGGCAGCACGTGTCCGAGCCATCTCTGAAAGAGTGATACCAAAGGTATGCCTTATAAGCCAACTCAGACACTTAGCACAAAATGGGTGAAAGAAGTTAAGAACACCTAAGAATGTCCTATAGCCTCCAAAAGATAAAAAATGGATTTCAGTGATTTGATTTGTAAGACTCTACTAGAACACTTGCTTTTGTACCAATAATACCGTTGAAACCTAGGCTCTGATACCAATTTGTCACGACCTGATTTATGAGTCATGCTGATACCTTCTCTATCATGCCAGTAGGTATGCCAAACCATATCTCAGAGCTAGATGCAATAGTCTAACTTGTTGGAAAATGCCCAAAAGGAAAAAATGGACAATATAACTCATAAATAAGAAAGACAATAGAAATATTCTAAAAGGTAGCCATGACATAAAAAATCATCCCACAATCTGGTAGAGTTAGTACAAGAGCTACTAAAACACACCATAAGTTGTAGAAAAGGTGATACAATCTGTCCTAAAACAAATGACTAGACATGGATAACTAGAAGGAAGAAGGGGCAACTACAAGTCAAAGAGCTCACCCATTCTCCGAAATCAACTCTGTACGATCAGTGAATCAATAATGGCAACTAGTACTTGAATCTGTACAAAAAATATATAGAAGTATAGTATGAGTACCAAAACCATAGGCAATCAATAGGCATCATCAGCTGATTGAGCTAAATAATGATATCAATATGATAAAATACCAGATAACATAAGCTAAGTCAAGGTAGAAGGACAAACTTGGATGTAACTTCCAACATCACTATACATACATAAGTAAAGAACTAAAATGATAATATAACAATGGTACATAACAAGCAAATGCATATGGCATAAAAACATAAGGATCATACCATTACAACTACAAGATTTGCCTCTATAAGCTAATAAGTGCAGAAAAGTAAATAATCTAGCCCAGGCCCCATAAGCCTGGAGGATACAATCAAAAAGAATAAATACCAAATACCAAATACCAAAGGTTACCAACCGCCATGCTATAACAAAGGAACCATCCACCCTGTATTACATCATGAAGAATCCTCAATATTGGACTCGAATTAGAACTCAAAAGTATTATCATTATTATCATCAATTTTTGTCGGACTTGAACCGAAACTTATGTCAACAATATCGTCGATAATTGTCGGACTTGAACTAGAACTCGTAATAATAACCACTTTAGTGAACCATATTAGTGAGCCATCTCAATAAGCTATAAATTATAGCAATAAATCATAAATATAGACCATCTCTTTACTCATAATTACCAATAAAACAAGAAACCATAATAGCGGGTCTCATCCATAATCATGTCCATAAGCCATATTATTAGCCGTATTAGGATATCATATCGATATTTTATTCATAAGTAATATTGTTAAGCATAGCCAGAATTCATATCAATACTAATATTCATAAGTCATATCTTAGGCATATCTGAGACTTATATTAATAACAATATCCATAGGCCACTAGTCATATCTATGTGCCACATTTTCTCTATTAGCTGTATTATATCCACAAGCCATTACTTACATGAATATGTCATATTCTATCCATGAGCTAAATCATAATTATGATCCATATAACATTAATGAGCCATATTACAGGTAGATAATCCACATTATATCTACAAGACACTTTATATCTATATGATTCATATTATTCTCATGATCCATATTGTACATCTACACAAACCATATTATACCCCTGAGCCATATTATATATCAACATAAGCCATATCCTCAAAAAAGATAATAACCCTTAATCATAACAATATATATAGCATTAAGCATATCAATAGGCTAAGTCACAAATTAACGACCGTGATAACACCGCATCGTGGTGAGGGAAATCCACAACCGTGATAAGACCACATTGTGGCGAGCCTATTGCTTCCTGTTTTGAATTTAAATGACTGAGGGAAAATTGGGTCTTTTCTCCCTCAACCCAATCATTTATATCATGACTTGGGGAATCAGTTAAGGCATTATTTGCCTTTGTTCTCCAAATTTCCTCTAAAAAAACCCTCTCTTTTTGTTCAAGAACAAAACCGAGTTCCTTTTTCTGAAAGAAATCAAGAATTCAAGTTCTCCAAGTTCAAGAACCTTCAATAAATCATTAAGATTAGTGTTTTTATTTCAATTTAAGAAGCTTAAGGTATGTGGGGTATTCATCAATGGTACCTTTCACCCATTGAGCCCAAAAACCTTCTCTTTTAATTAAATCATGGAGTTTTTCTTTACAATGGTATTTATATGTTCAAGAAGTTTAATTCAATTCAGCCCATGTATGATCCCATGAAATTATTGATTTACTTATGTTTTAAATCTTAGTTTCCCCATGTCTTATTCAAGTGAATTTCATGTTGTTGATTTCTCATGTTTAGAATATCCTTATGTTCAAGTCCATGCATTCCACTTGTTTGGTGAAATGTCTATGTCTTAGGTTGAACCATGATTTTATACCACAATTTTAAGCTTAAATGTCATATTTTGTGATTATTTAGAGCTGGTGGGTTATGAACACCCGATACCTACGTTTTTTACATGATTTCAGATTTTCAAGTTATAATTCAGTTAAACCATAAATATTTATTTTTATTCAGTTGTTATGATCATGATGAGCACTATCAAAAATAATGTTTAGTTAATCTTACTTCATTTTAGTACCAGTGTCAGTTTAGTTGGGAGTAGGATTTAGCACTGAGTGAATGCAGGGATGGCGGCTTCCAGTCAGTTAGGTAGAGTCGTTAGTAGCAGTCCCTGTATTCTAGAACTATGTAGCTAGCGTAGGATATGAGAGGTCACCCATTAGTTTAGGCTTGAATTCCTCTCCAGGGTCACTCATCAGTTTAGGCTTGACACCCTGATTCTTTGGGACATCAGATTAGTGGATCCACACAGACAGTGTTAGTACCCATGTCACGATATTGACACCCTTCCAACCGGGGTTACAGGTTGGACGCTAATTAGCTCAGATTGGGGCATATCGGTTATATGATACCTCCAACAGTTTTTATTTTTATTTCAGTATATCTCAGTTCAAGTTTGCTTGACCAAGTGTACAGATTAGATTTACAGTTATTCATTTATACAAATTTCAGTCTCTCAATTTATAGATTATTTTAGAAATATGTTTATGCTTGGTCTTTCTTCTAAGATATTACATGTTCATGCATTTATGCTCAGTTATCTCATGCATTTCAGTCAGTCCTTATCTCACGTACCAGTACATTCAAAGTACTGATCGCATACTTTTCTTTGCACTATATTGTCATATAACATAGGTTTGGACTCTTAATTTCTAGACCATTCTTAGACAGCTCAGTGTAACTCAACAGTAGAAATGGTGAGTCCTGATCTATAAAGGACATGATTTATTCATATTAATTATTTCAGTATTTTATTAAGTTTAGATACTCAGAGTTAGTTAGGGGCTTGTCCCATCAACTCCTTAGTTGGTTTAGAGGCTTTTTGACAATTAGTTAGATAGTCAGTCAGTCAGTTCAGTATTATCAGTTGTTATAGACATTTCAGACTTGTCATTTATATATATTTAGTACTCAGATTTTCAGCATTTTATCAACTTATCTTCCACATATGTTATATCAGTGCCATTTTATTCAGTGCTCACAATAGGTACCAGCTCATGGGATAGCTTGTGGTCACTTGTGACAGTAAGCACCGGTGTCACGACTAGGGGTGACATGACCCATCTCGAGGCCTTATTGTAATGGGCATCCTAAGTCTGACAGGATCAGAGACCACCCCCATTATACAACCCAACATCCATTCGCCTACCATGAGTTTGCTAAATTTCAAGAATGAGACAAGATAGTGAAACAGCTCACATAAGGACTCTGGGATAAGATCACAACCTTGACCGACCTAATCGAGTTCAACAATCCCATACAAATAATCCAACATACCAAACTGATAACGCTCAACTTACACGTCAATTTAGTGCAAGGCGGTCGTCGTCAATATATTTACCCAACTTTGGAGTCGGGGTCAAATCCACAGGAAATAATGTGACTGCCGATTAAAATAATTTAAAACTAAAGATACAAGTTAAATTTAAACAATTGACATGAAAAGATAAACTAGGGTTGTGCTCACTATTATTACTAATCCCCATTAAATAATAGCTATGGCATTGGGTTCTCGTGTCTTGCGGAAAACACCAGATTATCAGTTTCTACAGTCCATCTAAGTGTTTCTCAGCCTATCTAGATGTTGAACTCCCTAATTCTCTCGAACATAAGAAGTCATTCTATTAATACTGATTTTATCTCAAGTTGATCAATCTTGTTACAACATTAATCATTAGATGAGAACTTAACCTTCCCAAATCCTCGTTGATAATTCACTTCTTACTAGGGTTGATTTCTTATCTCAAGAAAACCAACAGTAAGCAAAGCCTCTTATTTACAACCAACAGAAAATAATTAATACAAAAAAATTATCAAGATGTTCCCATAATCACTCGAACCCTAACCAACTACTAAATAAATGAAATAATAGTCATACATCCTACAACCCTAGTTGCGGGTTTTAGTTGTTCCCAAGATAGAAAGAGATAACAATAATTTAATTCATCAGTTAAAGCAATTAAACTTACAAAAGATGAAATCCAAAGTTGATTGTCCTCCAAGTACAATAAGAATTTCCCACAACTAAATCAAAGGATTAAAAATTGAATTACAAGCTCAGAGCCCAAAAAGAAGTAAACTCGTCTTTGGAATAAGTTCAAGATGTTCCGCGTTGATCTAGGGTTTCCAAGAGGTCCCAAGATGATTAAAACGGAGTTTGGGATGTTATATTTATAGTATACAAGTTATAAACCAACTTTTATTGGGTTCCCACGCTATTTTACTTCAGATGGGAAGATTTATCCCAATTTTGGGCATCGGCGTGACACAGAGACATGCAAATTCATAATTGTCAAAAAATCTATCAAATTCCAGTAGCTGTTCGCGATTTCAATGCATCACGGGGCCTCCTTAAACTCCTAATTAAGATATATGCTCCATATTTCCAAAAACATGGGACTATTTTGAATCTAATGGTATTTCGAACTCCTCCATTGGCCAGCTGTACAGTCCACACTCGCCCAATACTTTTCAGGGGTCCAACTTGCGTGCAACTTGTGCCTTGTGCTTTTGTTGAGTATTCCAAGCCTTCTTGAGTTGTTTCCACTTGATTTGAGGCTTTTATATCCTTAATATATCATCATAATCCTTTCAAAAAGAGTCATAAATCATTAAACACATTAATTAAGAGCTCAAAACAACACAACATCCTCACTGATGAACTAGAAACACAAGCTAAGCATAAGCTAAATTCACGTTGAGCTTTAACTCATTGTTTTCACTCTTTTATTGATCCAATTGACCCTTGAACATTATAATGAAGTTTTTTCACATATAAACACATAATAACAACCTTATTAAATCATTAAAACACATTATAACCAAACATGAGAGACTAGACAACACCTAGCTCAAACTAGTCACACTAGTTTTCTCGTTTAAACTCTAAATGGTATAATTGAATCAAAACTCATCTGAAAACGCAATTAAACATTGTAAACACATATTTGGACACATTAATGCTCATTTATATCATTATAAGTACATTAATCACTTGAATCATCCTCAAAACAAAGCTAAAAGGGCTAACATAGCAAGGCTAGAATGCATAAATTCACCCAACATCACCACCCCACACTTAAACCCTTGTTCGTCCTCGAACAATTCTTAACTCTAAGAATCATGGGCTGAATAGAATCCACACTTCTACGACATGCAATAAGTTTAAGCTAGTACTACAATAACTACATGAAATGCAAGTTTCCACACTACGCATTTTATACAGAATTGAAAGCTCAAAAATTATACTTCCAAAACATCTTAGTCTCAAGAATAGACTCCACAAGTAGAAAACTCATGCACATTATTCAGTTAAAGACAACTTACAAAGCACCCATATTCATCAAACATGCGCCCCTCACTTCAAGAGAGTTACCCATAAATACACATAATAATGCAATTTATAAAAATGGGTACAAGAATCAATTTGTGCTCACTCTCAGAAAGACTTCACAAGTTACACATAATGAACCATAGGATTTCCCTTAGTGTAATGCTCCACTAATAGTCAAATGTAAAGTTTATCATCAATTAGGACTTTTTCGGGTTGTAATGTAGGCTAAGGGACAGGTAGGAACTATTTTGGCCAAGAATAGTGACTAACCTCTCCAAACACTAATACACTACATTAAGCATTTCAAACCAATCTCCAACAACAAAATTTATGCCATTTTTTTATCCCACCATATCTACTATTTTGCCCTATCTCTTTTAAGAGTTTTCACAAGCACATGGTGGGCGTATAGTTTACTACCACATGAATCATTTTTCTCATTCTTTCTATGATGACATTATTTCAAACATCATTCATATCATATCAATCCACCACAATTCAATAATAAACACTAATAACCATTACCTTGGGGCATCAATTTCTCCTTTTTCTTCTTTAATATCTCAAGCTCCCTACTAATTCAATTTTTCATTAAAGCACTTAGGAGATTGTTGGATCAAATTATGGTCTATCAAAGAAGGGATTAGGCTACATATGAGGCTACCAAAGAAAATAAGCTAAAGGCTCAATGGGGGTTAACTAAGATAATGCAAAAAGGGTAGGACAAATAGAAGGTATAAACAAGGCTATCAAAGAAATGCCTATATCATTTCCTAAACCCACATTCTTTATTTTACTTCGCATACACACCGAGCAAGTTATAGACATCACATGCAACAAGGAATATACAAAATACCTTACACGTACATAGCACATGTTCAACTCAATAGGATCATCATATACTCCCAACCAAATAATAGAATGAATTAAATTTTGAGCCACAAGTAAACGAGTCATAAACAAGAGCCTAAGAGTCTCAAAAATAACAATTCATTCAATTCAACATTATTTTATCAAATAAAACCACTTGCATCATGTAATAAAAAATAGCACCAACAAGAATATCTCACTTATTCCTAACCTAATTTTTTTTTTAAATTGAGCCAAAATTTAAGAATTTCCCACCCCACACTTAAAAATCTACTTTGTCCACAAAGTGAACTTGTAAAGTAAGAGATAGAAATACTCCCTGAGGCCTCTAGGCCTAGCCAGTAGCATCTCCACATAAATGAGATCCATGGGACCCCGCCCTCATTCTTTGCCATGCTTCAAGATCAAGTTTATGGTACTCAGACTTTCCATTAACCTGTGAGTCAACCAAAAACAAAAACTACATGAAATAAAAACTAAAAACTGAAAATAAAACCTACTTACCTTGGGTTTCCTCACAAGAATTACCTAATTTAGTGTCGCGGCACGACCCAATAAACTTTTTCCTGCACCTTGAAGATATTAATTTCACCCCCAACATCGCATCCATCTTTTTTCCTCGATCATATGGAGGTGGTACAGAGATTAATAAATCGAGTAATGGATGATGCATGATAAACCACTCATCCTTCAAGTGAGCTGTGTTCTTATGTTGCTTATCCAGTGTAAATTCAAGAATATAGGATTCTTGTTCCTCATCTTCACACTTTTCCACTATTTTAAATGATTCCACAGACAAGACATCATCTAAACATAATGTTGAAAAATGCTTCGTGTGAGGTCCAACTAATTATACTTCAAAATTTACACTATCTACTACACACTCACTTTTATTCACCTTCTCAATGTCAGTCTCAGGATCAACATGACAATCGAGTGATTGCAATTCTTGAGTTTTCTCCTCAAATTGGCTTATGTCCTCCTTATATTCTTCTTTGTTTAGCCACTGTAAACATGGTGGGAGTGGTAACAGCTTTAACTCTGCCCACGACTGTTCTTGTTTCTCTTAAATTCATTTTATCAATTTGTTTGCTTGAATCGTGACAACACACATATCTTCAGTATGATCACTTTGGCCACAAGCCAAACACCAAGTTACAGTAAGTGGGACAGTATCCGGATAATATTGTGAAGGTCCAGACCATGCACTTTCAGGTAAATCTAGACAGCAAGCCTCAAAATATGGTTTCCCACAATAATAACAAGAATCGTTATCACTTAAAAAACAATCTATCCAGGCTGACATCTCAAGAAAGATATGAGAAAAATAAAAATAAAAATAAAAGAAAATATTAAAAAAAATAAACAAATATTTTCAAGTTTGAATTCAAACAAGTAGGCTAAAATTCCAAACCAAATCAATACACCAAATTGTTCCCTGGCAACGGCGCCATTTTTGATAACGCTCAACTTGCACGTCAATTTAGTGTAAGGCAGTCGTCGTCATTATATTTACCTAACTTTGGAGTTGGGGTCGAATCCACAGGGAATAATGTGAGTAGCGATTAAACTAATTTGAAACTAAAACTACAAGTTAAATTCAAATAGCTGACACGAAAAGATAAAATGGGGGTTTTCAATGATCAAACAAATGCTAAAGTTGTAACATGCTTCAGAACTCAAAGCCAAAATTTTAATAGTTAAAATCAATGATAAAGAATAAACTAGGGTTGTTATAACTATGAATACTAATCCCATTAAATAATAGCTGTGACACTGGGTTCTCATGTTTTGCGGAAAACACCAGATAATCAATTTCTACAGTCTATCTAAGTGTTTCTCAACCTACATAGATGTTGAACTCCCTAATTCTCTCGAACTTAAGAAGTCATTCTATTCATACTGATTTTATCGCAAGTTGATCAATCTTGTTACAACATTAATCATTAGATGAGAACTTAACCTTCCCAAATCTTCATTGATAATTCACTTCTTACTAGGGTTGATTTTTTATCTCAAGCAAACCAACAGTAAGCAAGCCCTCTTATTTGCAACCAACAGAAAATAATTAATACAAAAAAATTATCAAGATGTTCCCATAATCACTTGAACCCTAAACAACTACTAAATCAATGAAAAAATAGTCATAGATCCCACAACCCTAGTTGCGAGTTTTAGTTGTTCATAAGATAGAAAGAGATAACAACGATTGAATTCATAATTTAAAGCAATTAAACTTACAAAAGATGAAATCCAAAGTTGATTCTCCACCAAGTATAATAAGAATTTCCCACAACTAAATCAAAGGATTGAAAATTGAATTACAAGCTCAGATTCCAAAAAGATGTAAATTGGTCTTTGGAATAAGTTCAAGATGTTCCACGTGGATCTAGGATTTCCAAGAGGTCCCAAGATGATTAAAATGGAGTTTAGGATGTTATATTTATAGTATACAAGTCATAAATCGACTTGGATTGGGTTTCCCCGCTATTTTAATTCAGATGGACAGAGTTATCCCTATTTTGGGCATCGACGCGACACAGAGACATGAAAATTCACAATTGTTAAAAAATCTGTCAAATTCCAGAAGTTGTTTGCGATTTCAACGCGTCGCGGGGCATCCTTAAACTCCTAATTAAGCTACAAGTTCCTTATTTCCAAACACTTGGGAATCGTATGAATCTAGTGGTATTTTGAACTCCTCCATTGGAAACTTGTACAGTCCACACTCGCCCAATACTTTTCAGGGGTCCAACTTTCGTGGAACTTGCGTCTTGTGATTTTGTTGAGCATTCCGAGCCTTCTTGAGTTGTTTCCACTTGATTTGAAGCTTGCATATACTTAATATATCATCATAATCCTTTCACCAAGAATCCTAAATCATTAAAAACATCAATTAAGAGCTCAAAACAGCACAACATCCTCACTGATGAACTAGAAACACAAGCTAAGGATAGGCTAAATTCACATTGAGGTTTAACTCATTGTTTTCACACTTTTCTTGATCCAATTGACCCTTGAACATTATAAATAAGTTGTTTCACATATAAAAACATAAAAAACACATTATTAACTAATTAAAACACATTATAACCAAACAGGAGAGACTAGACAACACCTAGCGCAAACTAGTCACACTCGTTTTCTCGTTTGAACTCTAAATGGTAGAATTGAATCAAAACTCATGTGAAAACACAATTAAACATTGTAAATGCATACTTGGACACATGAATTCTCATTTATATCATTATAAGTACATTAATCACTTGAATCATCCTCAAAACAAAGCCAAAAGAGCTAACATAGCAAGGCTAGAATGCATAAATTTACCCAACATCACAAACCATACTAAAACCATAAACCAGGCCTTCACCATGGATGTTCCAAAACATAATATAATTAATCCCAAAATGAAATAGGATTGAATAACCAACAATATCATGCAATGATGTCAGTCCTCCAGCATATTGTAATGCCAAGACTGACACCTATACCGATCTCGCCCATTCCAACCCATAGAAGTACAACAAAGCCTCTAACCGAAAAAGTAAGGAAATCCAGTTTGGACATGCCCCCAACCATAGCCAAAACTAATATTCAAAATAAAATCAGAGTGTCTAGAAATATCCATAACATGAAATAGAGCCTTCCAAAAGAATGGAAGCTCACCACTTCAGTCCAAATGCTATCCCCGAGTCAATCACTATGTAGGAGGAGTAGAACGGCCGGTTCCTAAATAGCATGGTATACAGCCACCAGTAGACAGGGTTAGTGAGTGACTGCTAGCATGATCTTAGGGTAAGCATAAATAATGCCATTTAAAAGCCAAGTAAAACCATCCATATGCACACAACAATACATATATATATATATATAACCATGTTGGAAAAAGGGACCAGGTTTAGCATGCCTTTACAACCTTTACCTGTGCTATGTAGCTTTGCCATCCTAAACCACACACAAGATATATGGGTTTAGCTCTCCCTGATGAAAGGGACTAGTGCGTGTAGCCACACAACCAGGGAAGAAAACCTTGGGATGATTAGTACATTCCCCAAATATAGTGTGACATCATACAAAATGTCACAAATACCAACCTCATATCGACAAATATGAGTTTCCAATTTTTGTCCCCCCGAGACCTCCACCTTCCATGACTTAGCTACACTTACCGCCATTATTGCCCAATTAAGACCAATTTCCAAATAACCAAACTATTATCCATTTATTAAAAAAGTCCATTGATATTGGTATCATCATAACAATCGTTACTTGAAAGTATTATCCATAGCCAACCATGTAGAGGTTTAAGAGGACTTTCAAGTGCCCTTCCACTTACCATATTAAACCACTTGGGGGAATTCCATGTAAACCTCAAGAATAACCATTAGTCACTTACCATTCCAAGCTATTTAAACCATGCATAATTCCTTTACAAAGTTTTAAAACAAGCAAGAGTTTCATTAAAAGTAGGCAATGCAATGAACATATCTTTATAAATATTTTATCGAACACATTGGGGATATAATATGACCAAAACCAATTCCATTTACCATTAAATCCTTTTCCATGCTAACCAATTATCCAAATCCACCATTAATTCATATAAAATCATAATCAAAACCTTGGGAAACCATAACTAACCATTTAATATCAAAACCCCCAAATAATATTTGTAAACCAAAGTCATACAATCAATAAAATTATGAAAAATTCATAAAAACCATGAATTTAGTTAGAATTAACAATGAGGGAAGAGAAGATGCCTTAAACCAAGATGATGATAGAAAGAAATCACCAAGACAAGACCAAAATTGATCCTTTAGTTGAAACTGTAGCTTCTCTTGCCAAAAAGCTCTTGATAGAATTATGGAGTGTTTTAGAAAAGGTTTTAAGTATAAATGAATGGAATAATAGGGTAAATAACCTTCCAAGTAGTTTAGAATTCGTGGCACTTTATGTCACGACCCGAGGCTACCCCTTAGTTGTAAAAACGGTGCTTATTGTCACAAGTGACCAAAAGCTAATCCATAAGTTGGTACCTGCTGTAAGAACCGAATAATATAATAATAAAATATCTTAGTGAAAGATAAACGGATAAAGTAAAACCAATCTGAATACTGATGATGTGATTCAATCACAAGTCTAAAACATTTGATAAAGTACTCAGTAAACAACTGATAAGACTAATAAATTAGATAACTGTCTCACTGATTGTCTGAAAGCCTCTAACTGACTAAGTAGTTAATGGGGCAGGCCCCTAAATAACTCTAACTGACTAAACATAATGAGATACCAAAATAATTGAATAAGGAATAACATTTCCTTAGAGGATGAGGACTCACAACTGCTGCTGCTGAGTAGCGTTGGGCTGTCTAAGTACGGTTGGGAATTTGTGAATCCGTACCTATGATATAGTACATCATAGCGTAAAGAAGAGTATGTGGTAAACACTTTGAATGTACTAGAATATGAGATGAGGATAGGTTGATATAAATGGGGTACTGTGCATAAGAGATAATAACAAACCAAACAACATGAAACAACAGAGCATGAATGCATGAAAATTGTGATATCTAAGAATGCAAGACTAAGTTTATATCTGTTATGTTATTGAGATAATCTATAATCTAAAAGACGAAAAGCTATAAAACTGAATATTGTATAGTTTGTACACTTAGTCAAGCAAACCTAAACGAAAGATACACTAAATACTATACTAAGACTGTGAGAGGTATCATCTAAATGACATGCCCTAATCTGAACTAATCAAGGCCCAACCTGTAACTCCAATTGGAAGGGTGTCAGTACCGTACCATGGGTACTAATACTAGCTGCATGTATCAACTAAATTGACATCTCGAAGGATAAAGAGTCACCCTATACTAGCAGAAGCACTCATGAGACATGTGTCAGCACTAAAATGGATGGAAGAAAACTCAAACCTACATTGGCTATGTAGTTTTGTAACTCAGGTATTGCTACTAAGGGTCACACCCTAAATTGGCAGGAATGCCCGTATCCCTGTGTTCACTCGATACTGAATATTACTCATAAATGAATTACATTGATTACTGGACTAAAATAAGATTAACTAAGTAAACAATTGATCATAATAACTAACTGAATGATAATATTCATTATTTATTTGAAATCATTTTGAGGATACTGAAATTATGTAAGCAACTATATAATAGGTGTTCATAACCCACCAACACCAAATAGAGTAATAGTGATGCCTTATAAAAGATTTAGAAAAACAATAATAGGGACTCATAGTTCAAAACATAAACTTAGGCAATTCATCAAATATATGAGAGTCATAAACTTAAACATGGGAATGTGTAAAACATGCGATAATAACATAGTTACAATACTAAAACCATTACCTAGGGATTTAAATGTGAAGATTTCAATATTTAACACATGTAATGGCCCATTCAACTTGGAAACACTTATAATTATAATTTGAAATCAAACTATAAAGATATCTATGGACATAGTTCAACTTAATCATGTAAAACTTAAGATTTAAGAATAAAAAAAGGATTCTTGGACTCTATGGGTGAAAAAATCACATAGATGAACATCACACATAACTGGAATTGCTTGAATTTCAAGGAAACTTGAACATTTAAGCTTTAGAGATGACTTGAGAGAAAACCCTAATTTTGATGTTCTTGTGAGTTGAAAGGGACTTATTTGGTGCGTTAAGTTGGGGGGTGGGGGTGGGATAAGGTTTGAGGTTAGGAAAAGACCAAAATAGTCCTTCAAAGTTGAATAAGGGTTGTGGAAATTTGCTTTAGTTGATGACTTGGTTGATAGCTTGTCAACTGTTTGACAACCTATCAGCCTTGTCGTCAACTCCCTTTCATGTTCTGGTTATAGGGGATGACTTGTCTGATGGCTTGTCAATTAGTAGATAGCTTATCATCCTAGTCGTCAAATCCTTTAAAGTTACTGCCTAAGGTTGATGACTTTGATCGATGGCTTGTCAACTGGTTGATAGCTTATCATCCTAGTCGTCACCTTGATGACAGATGGATATGCTGGGGTAAAATGGGCATAACTTCCTACTACAATATCGGATTAAGGTAAAACCAGATGTATTGGAAAGACAACTCAAATACCTTTCATTTGATATATAGTAGGATAACTGAATAAATATATTCTAGGAGATATATTAATATATAATCGACCCTAGCTGAAGCATTCGTTAAAACCTAACACTAGAAAAATCCTCAACTCGTCTTTGAGTTAGGAGGGTATAATGACCTCAATAAATATACAAAGATATTCCCAAAATGTATATTTTGTAATCACCCATGTATATACATAGAATAAGTGGGTTCAAGTCTGTACGCATAGGAACAACAATTTGAATTCTAGCCCAAAAAAGTGGGGTGTTACATTATCTCCCCTTGGGAATATTCCTCTTCAAATAATGTTGGTTAGACTGAGAACCCTAAGGCAACTGAGATCATATACTGACCTTGCATGACTGAAAAATAATTAAATAACTAAGTCTAAAACATGATACACAAACTAAATGCAATGACATGAGATGGATTACATAGCTGAAACTAAGAACTGAAGAGTGTCAATTTGAGGATAAATCATTACCGTAAGATGAATCAGAGTTTTCCGGGAAATGATGAGGGTACTTGGTTCTCATATCTATATTTTCTTCTCAAGTGTAACCCTCAACAGATTGATTCTGCCAAACAACTTTGACCAAGGGAATTGTTTTTTTTATTTGTCTACGAATCTAATGATCGAGGTTCTCAAGTAGGACTTCTTCGAAGGAACGACTATCCTTAACTTCCATATCCCCTAATAGAACAACTACGGTTGAATCACCAATTCATTTCTTTAGAAAGGAAACATAAAACACTGGATGTACTGATGCCAAGTTAGCAGGTAACTCTAGCTCATAAGCTACATCCCCAAAATGGCTTAAAATTTTGTAAGGGCCAGTATATTGGGGATTAAGCTTCCCCTTCTTGCCGAATCTCTTCACTTTCTTCATGGGTGGGATTTTTAGATATACCAAATTCCCTACTTCAAACTCAAGATCTCTTTTCCTCACATTTTCATAGAATTTATGATGACTTTGGGTTGTCTTCAACCTTTCCCTGATCACCTGAACATTCTTCATCACATAAAACACAGAAGCCAACCCTATCAAAGTAGCTTCACCTACCTCGAACCAACAAATATTAGATCTACACCTCCTTCCATAAAGAGCCTTAAATAGAGAAATCTGAAAACTAGAGTGATAGCTATTGTTTTAAGCAAAATCAATCAAAGGGAAGTGATCATCCCAACTAACCTTTTAAGTCAATATCACATGCTCTCAACATTTCATCGAGGTTTTGAATGGTCCTCTCAACCTGACCATCTATTTGAGGATGAAAAGTTGTGCTGAGATGAACTTGAGTACTAAGGCCCTTTTGAAAATCCTTCCAAAAGTGAGAGGTAAACTGAATACCTCTATCTGAAATGATAGATAACGAGACTCTGTACAACCTATCCAACTCTTTAAAATAGAGCTTGGCATAATCCTCGGTTGAATAAGAAGTATGAATTGTCATGAAATGAGCTGATTTGGTCATTTTGTGAACAACAACCCAAATCAAATCATGATGACAATGCGTACGAGGCAAACCTATCACGAAATCCATGTTCACCTCTTCCCACTTCCAAGTGGGAATGCTGAACTCTTGCAATGTACTACTAGGCCTTTGGTGCTTATCCTTGACCTACTGTCAGTTAGAAAACTTTTTTACAAACTCTGCATTATCCCTCTTCATACCACTCTACCAATAGATTTTCCGCAAATCATGGTATATCTTAGTGGCTCCTGGGTGTAATAGTAACATGCATAATGATCTTCTGCTAAAATCGGTTGCCTTAAACCATCAACACATGACACAAATAGCCTACCCTGATATCACAACACAACACACATAGAGCTTACCCTGACATCGCAACACACCATCTCCCCCTTGGGAGAAAACTTCTACCTTCTGATCTCTAACTGATTCCTTCAACTTAACCAAACTAGGATCGCTGTCTTGCTTTTCTTTCACTTTGGAAACCAAAGAAGATTTTGAATAATTCTGAACTCATATACTACCCTTAACAGACTTAATAAATCAAACACCTAATCTAGCAATCTGATGAACCTATCTAACTAACCTTCTCTTATCATTCTCAACATGAGCAACAATACCCATTGACAATTTACTAAAGGCATCTGCCACTACATTGGCTTTGCCCGGGTGATACAATATATTCATATCATAATCTTTTAACAACTCAAGCCATCTTCTCTGATGAAGATTTAAATCTTTCTGTGAGAAAACACACTGTAAACTTTTGTGATTCGTGAACACATCCATATGAAACCCATAAAGGTAATGTCTCGATATCTTCAAAGCAAACATAACAGCTGCTAATTCAAGATCATGGGTAGGATAATTATTTTCATGGGGTTTAATATGTCTATAGGCATAGGCTATAACCTTACCTCTCTGCATCAATACACAACCAAGACTAACTCTAGAATTATCACTATAAACTACAAATCCATCTGAACAATCTATCAAGGTTAATACTAGAGTGAAAGTGAGTTGAGTCTTCAACTCTTGAAAACCCTTCTTATAAGAATCTGACCATAGAAACTTAACTTTCTTCTGAGTTAGCCGAGATATGAGGGACACAATAGAATAAAACCCTTCAAGAAACCATCTGTAATAGCCAACCAAACCCAAGAAACTCCTGATATCTGATAGAGAGATAGGCTTGGGCCAATTTCTCACTGCTCTAGTCTTTTGAGGGTTAACTCTAATGCCATCACCGAAAATAATATAGACAAGGAAAGCTACTGATCTTAGCTAAAATTTGCACTTAATGAATTTAACGAATAATTGATGGGCTATAAGAGTCTGTAATAGAATTTTGAGATAGTTTGTATGATCACTTTCACTACGGTAATAAATAAGAATATCATCAATAAGGACTATGATGAGCATGTCTAAGTACTGCTTGAACACTCTATTCACCAAGTTCATGAAATCTACTGGGGCATTTGTCAGTCCAAAAGACATAACTAGAAAATTGAAGTGACCATACCGAGTTTTGAAGATTGTCTTTGAAATGTCATATTCTATGACTCTAAGCTAATGATAGACGGATCTGAGATCGATATTAGAGAAATAACTAGCACCTTGAAGTTGGTCGAACAAATCATCAATCCTGGGGAGTGGATATTTATTCTTGATTTTGACTTTGTTCAATTGATGGTAATTGATGCACATCCTGAGAGAATCATCTTTCTTTTGCATGAAAATGACTGGTGCGCCCCATAGGGAAATACCCGGCCTGATGAAACCCTTTCCTAAGAGATATTTTAGATGTTTTTTCAACTCCTTAAGCTAACTTGGAGCTATTCTATAGGGAAGAATAGAGATAGGCTAGGTATCTGGAAGAAGATCTATTTCAAAGTCAATATATCTTTTGGGAGAAACTCTAGAAAGATATTCAGGAAACACATCTGGCCTTCTTATGCTCCCTCTTTTTCACCTTAAGCTTTTCTTTCTGAATTTGTTGAGCATGAACCATAAGCCTAGATAAGTCCATCTCCTTAATCAACATAGCAGTCTAACACTCCATAACCATACTATTAGATATATCAGAAACAAACTTATTCATTCTATACCTATTATTAGCCACCATCGAAGGAGCATACCTCTCTAACTTAGTGAACTTAAGCAAGTACTCCTTCACACTCATGCTACCCCACTTCAAGTTAATAATCTCATGCACCTTGGATTCCATCAACTCCAATAGGAAGAACCTATCTAGAAAAGCCATGAAAAACTTCTCCCACCCTACAAGCCCTATATCAATATCTCTATCCTCCTTCCACTAGTTATACCAGCTGTGAAATCTATTTTACAATTCATATACAAGTAGCTATTTAATCTCACTCGCAGTAACAACCATGATACCTATCACTTTCTGAACCATATCAAGAAACTCATGCGTATCCTCCTCAGACTTGGATCCTAAAAATAAAAGGGGGATTCATTCAGGTGAAATCCCAAATCCTAGCTATGGTTGTGTTTTGCCACTAGATTAACTGGGGAAACAACTTGATGATTGTATTGAATAGCTACTGAGGGAGCTAAGATGGTGAAAAAAGCTTTGGATTCGGCATGAGAGACATGCTCATTTAGGGGATCATCTTGAACAGGTTGTAGAACGGGCTTGTTCCTGTCCCTTCTTCCATTGTTTCTTTTGGGAGGCATTATTTGTAAATAGAATGAAAGATAAGTTAGAGAGACAGTTTAAATAGAGCTCATGCTTATTTGTGTAAGATGAATATTGAAAAAAGTGAAACTTTTCCTAAAACGTCTTGTAGCCTCTTGTTCATAAGTGTGGCGTGCTTCATACTCATGCACAAGACTCTATTTAATGCAACTTTCAGACTTTATAGGATACTTTATAACTTTGGGCTCTGATACCAAGTTTTGGTATGACTCAAGGCTACCCCTAGTCATGACAATAGTGCTTACGATCATAAGTGACTACAAGCTAATCCATCAGTTGACACCTGCTACAAGCACCGAAAAAACAATAATAAAATATCTAAGCGGAAGATAAGATGATAAAGTTAAACCAATTTGTATACAGAGGACATGATTCAATAATAAGTCTAAAATATCTAATAAAGTACTAAGTAAACAACTGATAAGATAGATAAACTAGCTAACTATCTAACTAACTGTTTGAAATCCTCTAACTGACTAAGGAGTTGATGGGATAGGGCCCCAACTAACTCCAACTGACTAAACATGGCAAGATACTAAAATAATTAAATAAGGAATAATATGTCCTCTAAGGATGAGGACCCATCACTACTGCCACCGAGTAGCATTGGGTTGTTTAAGTACGATAGAGAAACTATGCACCAAACCTATGATATAAGAAATCGTAGCACAAAGAAGTGTTTGCAGTTAGTACTTTGAATGTACCGCTATATGAGATGAGGACAGGATAATCTACATAGGGTACTGTGCATATGAAGTAATAATAAACTGAACAACATGAAAAACTTAGCATGAATGCATGAAAATTGTAAAATCTAAAAATACAAGACTAAGTGTATATTTGTTATATTATTGAGATAATATGTAATATGAAAGACGGAAATCTATAAATCTAAATATCTGAAAGTCTGTACACTTAGTTAAGCAATCTTGAACTGAAGATATACTGAATACTATACTAAGACTGTGGAGGTATAATCTGACTGACATGCCCCAATCTGAACTAATCGATGTCCATCCTGTAACCCTAGTTAGAAGGGTATTAGTACCGTGATACAAGTACTAACACTGGCTGCATGGATCCACTAAACTGGAGTCTTGAAGGACTAAAGAGTCACCCTATACTAGTAAGATCACTTATGAGACACGTTTTAACCCTAAAATAGCAGGAAGACATCTCAAACCTACACTGGCTACATAGTTCTATAACTCAGGAATTACTACTAAGGGTCACACCCTAAACTGACAGCAATGCCCCTATCCTTGTTTTCGCTCGGTTCTGAATCCTACTCCCAACTAAATGACATTACTTACTAAACTGAACTAAGTTTAACTGAGCAAACAACTAATCATAATAATTGAATGAATGAACATATTCATGGTTTATCTGAAATTATTTTGAGGCAATTGAAATTATATAAACAACTAGGTATCTAGTGTTCATAACCCACCAGCACTAAATGGATTAATAGTAATGCCATATAAAAGCTTTAAAAAACCATAATATGGAATCATTGTTCAAAATTTAAACTTAGCCAATTCATCAAACACATGAGAGTCATAAACTTAAACATGGTAATGGGTAAAGCATGTGATAATAACATAGTTACAATACTAAATCCATAAAATAGGGATTCAAATGTGAAGATTTCATTATTTAAAACATGTAATGGTTCATTCCATTTGGAAACACTTATAATCATAATTTGAAATCAAACTATCAAGATATCCATGGACATAGTTCAACTTAAACATGTAAAACTCATTATTTAGGAATAAAAAGGGATTCTTGGACTCCATGGGTAACATGGTTGAACATTACACATACCTGGAATCGGTTGACTTTCAAGGAAACTTGAACTTTGAAGATTTAGAGATCACTTGAGAGAAAACCCTAATTCTGATATTCTTGAGAGTAGAGAGGGTTAATGCCTTTTAAAACTAGTTAGTAATGTCTAAATATTCTTATTTGGTGCTTTAAGTTGGAGG
This sequence comes from Capsicum baccatum var. pendulum, assembly GCA_030864225.1. NCBI lineage: Eukaryota > Viridiplantae > Streptophyta > Magnoliopsida > Solanales > Solanaceae > Capsicum > Capsicum baccatum. The sequence continues at coordinate 157,236,492 of CM061561.1, read as the reverse complement.
GGTGGGGGGTAAATTTTGAGGGGAGGAAAAGACCAAAATACCCCTCCAAAGCTGAATAAAGATTGTAGAAATTTTCTTTAGTTTATGACTTGGTTGATGGCTTGTCAACTAGTTGACAGCCTAGTCATCAACTTCCTTTCATATTCTAGTTATGGGTGATGACTTGGCTGATGGATTGTCAATTGGTTGATAACTTATCAGCCTAGTAATCTACTTTTTGCGAGCTATTGCCTAAGGTTGACGGCTTTGGCTGATGGCTTGTCAACTGGTTTATAGTTTATTAGCCTAGATATCACCTTGATGACAGATAGATATACTAAGGTAAAATAGGCATAACTTCCTACTCTGATATTGGATTAAGGTGAAACCAAATGAATTTAAAATACAACTAAAATACCTTTCATTTTATATATAGTAGGACACCTGAATCAATATATTCTAGGAGATAAAATCATCTAAAGTAGACCCTACCTGGATTATTCGTCAAAACTCTATCGATAGAAATGTCCTCAACTCATCTTTGAGTTAGGAGCGTATTATGATCTCTATCAATATACAAATATATTCCTACACCGTATATTAGATAATTACCCATATATATAAATAGAATAAGTGTGTTCATGTCTGTACGAATAGGAACAATGATTTGAATTCTAGCCCAAAAATGTGAGGTCTTACACCTTATTAAGATAAGTGGTGAAATATCCAGAATACCCCCATTTAAGTTGCTCCAAAATCCTGTTATAGGGATATAACTAACCTACATGAGTCATACCAGCCACTCGTACCCTAAGACTTAACTTTATGATCAAACACTGTCAAACATACGACTCATCTAACCAAGTCGTATGCAAAATACATGATCTGTACCTTTCACCCATACCCCTGGAAGATTTAAACCCAAGAAAGATTGAGACATTACACATCATATGAGTCTTGGGTATGACTCATATCCTGGCTTATGGCTCACGATCAACCACTCGTACTCAGATATAACCCAAGTAACCAAGTCAAAGATTAAGTTAAGGAACTAAATAATCCATAAACACTAATATGACTCATACCCCTAAGTTGTATCCATTACAGTAACTAAAATCCATCCCACCAACCAACACTGGTCAGTATACGACTGTACCATACCATTTGTACCCCAACATACAGCTCTTACCCTCCATTCATATTGGGTCTAGAGATCAGAATTCTAGGAAATTTCTAGGGGTCAAAACTTAGGGTGTTATAGTCTCCCCCACTAGGAACATTCATCCCTGAATAATGAAAAAGTTAGGGGTAACCACAAGCATGAGTCATTTGCATTATGCTATCAAACTATAACACCCTAAACGTTATAGCTAAAAATAAAACAAATTAGACCGTTCTTCATATGTACTTAGACCTAAATCTAGAAATTTTATTGTATTTAAGTGTACAGGTCATGTATAAAGTGTCATAGGGGTATTGGATATGAATTAAGGTTATAAAAAATGTCTAAAATAAATTTATGTTGAAAGGGTCATTTAATGACTTTGTTTTTGTACACATTCCTACTATTTTCATACATATTCATACAAGGACCAATTTTAAATAAGAATATCTCCTTGAATTATTTGAGTTACGTGACTTGTTACATATCAAATTAAATATTTTTGAATCTTGTTTCCAACGTCACCAATGGCTCATCAATACGAGTCCCAAGTAAAAAGTTCTGCGTGGTTTACTAAGTACAGTCAGAAAAGCCCTATACCAGACAATTTTTTTTATTAACTTCTCAAATTATTTGAGTGTGATTTCATCCTTTTCTTTTCCCATAACCCCTAATACATTTTAATACTCTTTAAATCACTCTTTCTTCCATCAGTGTCTATGTTAAAAATCCCCCCATTTTCCCTCAAGTTTACACACTAAAGACCTCACTTTCTCCATCAGTTTTTATTGTATTTTCCCCATCAGTTTTTTTATATGATTTCCATTATAAAAATGTCCTTATTCCTTTTCTAAAAAAAGTGAACTCTCAAGAATTTGAGGAAATTCATTCAAGAAAAAAAGTCTAATCCCTTCTCCAGATCTCAAGTTTTGCAAACATTTTGAGGTATGTAGAACCATGTTTTGCTCATGTTTCTTGATGTTTTCTTATTCTTCAAATCTGTTTAGTAATCTTCTTTCCAAATAGATGGTGTATAGGTGTTTAAATTCAGCAGTTAGATTAAAAACAAATCAACGTATTAAGTTCTATTTCTATATCCTCTTGGCATCTTAACAAGTGCTTATGTATTTATAACGTATGGACTGGTTTTGGCTAAATATAGAACCTGAATCTTATCCAGTCAAAAACATGGTGGTATCAATAATATTCAATAAGAATTTTCTATTTCTAAGAGTCTTAAAAGATGTTAGTATTAATTAACACAAAGAACGTCCCTTTTATCTCTTAAATTGATGTCCGATCCAGTTTTAGTTTATGTTGGCATAGTGAAATTCTTTAAGTTTAACAAGTAGGAAGGATTGTCATTTCTTTGGAATTCTTGAACTTATGAAATAAACAATATATTACCACAAACTTCATAACCTTGGCTAATATTGGTAACCAAAAGTATGAGCGGCTAAAGAATGGAAACTCTGTGTTCTAAAATCTTAGTATGGATTGTCTAGTTTAGTATTTGACTTTCATGTTGCGGTTGGTTTCTTGTGATGACAATCCTCTCTGTAATTTTTGATAACACTCAACTTACACATCAATTTAGTGTAAGGCGATCTTCATCAATATATTTACCCAACTTTGGAGTCGGGGTCGAATCCATAGGGAAAAATGTGAGTGGCGATTAAACTAATTTGAAACTTAAGCTACAAGTTAAATTAAAACAAATGACACAAAAAGATAAAATGGGGATAATTAGAAAGTGGTTACGTGTTCAAATTGTTTAAGAACTCAAAACTAAGATTCAAATGGTTTAAATCAATGATAGAGAGAAACTAGGGTTGTGATCACTATGATTATTAATCCTCCATTGAACAATAACTGTAGTACTGGGTTCTCATGACTTGTGGGAAATACCAAATTATCAATTTCGACAGTTCATCTAAGTGTTTCTCAACCTACTTAGATGTTTGGCCTCCTAATTCTCTCGAACTTTGGAAACCCTCCTATTCATACTGATTTTATCTCAAGTTAGTCAATCATGTTACAATATTAACCATTAGATAGGAGCTTAACCTTTCTAAATCCTTGTTGATAATTCACTACCTTTCATTTATTTCTCAGTTCGAGCAAATCAACATAAGGTGAGATCTATTGTTTGCAACCAACAGAAAATAATTAATACAAAAGAATTATCAGGATGTTTCTACAATCATTCAAAACCTAGCCAACTATTAAATCAATGGAGGAATCATCATAGATCCCACAACCCTAGTTGTGGTTTTTAGTTCCACATGGAATAGAAAAAGATAACAAAAATTAAACTTAAAAAATATGTAGTTAGAAGTTGATTCTCTAATAAATCCAAGAGGAATATCCCACAACTCAGTCAAAAAATTGAAATCAAAGTTAAGAGTAAAAACTGCAGAGAAAAGTGACCAAGTCCCACCCTGCAGTTCGAGGTATAGATCCCCCCTTATATAAGAAAACCCTAAAATATGCTTTAAATACTTAAGCCTAATTATGGAAACAAAATCACAGAGTGCAGTATTTTGATCGAATAGGTGACAACATTTGTGACTACTTATTAGGAGTCTGACAACTTATCAGAAATTTCATCAGCTCCTTCTTCAGTTTTGACACTTTCTATTTAAGGCTGACGATGAAACCTGACGGCTTATCAGATATGTGATGACATATAAGAAATATTGTCACTTTGTCACTCCAAATCTGATTCTCGGCTTAAGCCTGACGACAATTCTGATGGCTTATCACACGATGTTGTCACTCAGTTCTACTGAATTCTATTTTCTGTCTAGGTTGACGGCAACTCTGATAGCCTATCAAAGGGCTGACGACTTATCAAAAATGTCGTCAGCCATACTTTCCTGCTATTTGCATCAGAATTTATCTTTTTTCACCTCCATTATTTTGGGTTCTCTTACATCTCGACTTATACTTCAAAATCAAGGATAACATAATCAAAAATGACAAAAGATACTTAAGACCTTACAATTATTTAGAATTAAAAGCCTAAAATATTGTAGCATCTGCTCATATATCACTTTTAGATTTGCAGCTTTGTAACTCAATTCTTAAATAGCCAGAAAACAAGTTCTTGTGGTCCTCTTTAAGATATGAAAATATATCACTAAAATTATTCTGAACCATATTGATAACTGTGAGATAAACTCTGCTTCTCCTTCCCTTCACACGCTATCAGGTCTGATGTTCTTTGACTTGACGTGTAGATTAGGAACTGGGGTTTGTCTAGATTAAGAATCTTCCAATGCTTGCCTAGGAAATTTTGTAAAAATATGCAAACTCAAATCCGCCAGTAGCGTCAAAAATCAATGTCTGCCAAATTTTTATAGCATACTTTCTTTCTGTAAATGTATTTTAGACAAGTACTATAGAGTTGCGAGACATTCATTATAACCTTAATAATTACAATAATGTTTCAAAGAATTTTCTAGATTTTAGTTAGGATCTTAATTATTTTTTTTAAAAGTTTGCTTTTGAACAAATTTGGCATATCACAACTATTACACTCTGTATAATTTCTTTCCTTCCAGTTAACTACTAACTATAATCTCTTAAAAGTTGTGGAAGTCATGTTCATGAACCATTAATAGAATATTTTTTTTACTGTCCAGAATACTATGAAAAGGTATCTAATAAAAATCTTATGAACCCAAAGTGGTTGAATTCCCAACATAAACCCAAAAAGGGCTAAATTATGTACAAGAGCCTAAAACAGGCTAAACTATGAACATGAGCCTAAAATGGCTAAACTATGAATATAAGACTAAAACGGTGAAAGTATGAAAGTGATCCAAATGAGGGTAACACTTCCAATATAAATAAGTAAGACAACTCCATGAGCATAAGGGAGTTAGTTAGCTGACCTTGAAGGTATAAGTTTAAATATCAAATGCCTGAAACTATGTTTGCCGACATAGGATAGAGATTATTCCGCAAGTCGGTTGACTCTTTTTTTTCATGTGTACCGAAAAGGGGCTAACCATGGATACTTGCTTGAAAATTATGTTATGTCACATCCTCTGCCCGGCAAGGTATAGGGTGACTAAGCTGATCGGGCCGAGATCAGACTCCATGCGCTCATATGGTGGTTTATGACAGTTCACTACTTTCTCCCACAAATAATCAAAGGAATTTTAATCTACTTTACATTGTTAATTATAAATTCAGTTTACATTCGTGTTCCTTTCGTGATGCTTTCATGTATATTTGAATTTTATTGTTACTTCTAATCTTTTATTGTACTACCCTTCTGCAATGGTTTTATATACCAATACTTTCCACGTATTTATCGTCTATGGTGCTACATTATTTCATTATATAGGTTCTAGCTCTCAAGTCCATGGTTAGGCACCTTATAAGGATTTCTAACTTCAGCTAATGGTGAGCCTCTTTCCTACTAGGATGCTGGATAAGATATGATGATTTTTTTTTGTATTTTCTTTCCTTTCAGTATTAGTACTTATTAGAGGCTTCACAAGCTGGTGTAGTTGTCAAGAAAACTTTTTAATTTTCAGTGTTCATTTATAATAATTATTGGTATTGTTGATCATTTTGTAGTATTAATAAACTTGAGTGAAGTTTTATCTCCTTAGAAAATCATAATTGAATTCTATATTACTTCCTCTTTATCTATTTGTATTAGAAGTATGCCTGGGTGATATACCAAAATATTCACTCATACTAGCTATAGTATCGGGTGCGTGTCACATCTAGGGCCTCAGCTCGGGTCATGAAAAACTTGGTATCAAAGTACAGAGTTTAAGTATCCTAGGGTATCTGTGAAGTTTTATCTATTAGAGTCCTTTTCAAGGGTGTGAAGCACGCCACACTTATAATAGAGAGGCTACGAGACATTTAGGATACATTTCCCCTTCTTTCATACTGTAGATTAAATAAAGAGATATTCATAAGAATATTACTCAGATTCATGTGTTACTTAAATTTCTCTGTTTATACCTCATCCTCGAGGTGATTCATATCTTTACGGTGCTCTTAGATTTATTCATAAAAAATCTTCAGAACTACACATGGCTAGAGGGGCCCCACTAGTGTGTTTAAGTTCTTTATTTTGATAGAATGTTCTTTTGTACATATGAATTGTGCATTTTATCCTACGGTAATATTCCCTCTCAGACCCTTTCATACCTTGTTACCAATGATACTTTTAAATGAGAAAGTATGTATCCTACTCTTGGGGAGTGTTGTCATCCAAGATATAATGTGATTTAGGGTATAGTCGGTCATAAATAGTAGAAAGACTGTAGGGCTAGAACTATGAAGTCATTAGTTAAAAGCCAAAAGTAGGAATAGTGATCGATTAGAGTATGTTGCTAAGGTCGTGTATCCAGTAGTCACATAATGTGGTGGAATAATATGTCCTTTGATGATTGAGGAAGCTGTGTCAAGACTTGTGTAGATGTTATGGTATTAAATTGAGCAACAATGGTTGATTGAGATGATTTAAAGTATATTTGAGCTAGGAAAGAAGTTTATGATGACATGACATTATGTTAAAAAAGATCAAGAATAGGTTGTGAATGGGAGGATAGAGTAGTTAAGAGTTGACAGACCTAGGCTGCACATTGTGATTTTGAAAAAGTAACTCTCTATTTTATGGAGTTATGATTGTAATTTAGGCGTTAATGGATAGTAGTAGTGGTGTTAAAGGAGAATGAACTTGTAATCCTCAATTAGGTCGATAAAAAAATTAAGATCGATTGTTTTTTTCCGTGTACTTTCAGTGGACTACTATTCGTTTTGATTTTTTGTAGCTATGAATCTGTGTAGTATGTGAGAAGTGTGTTGTTCTCCATGACTAGTACTAGACACTATGTTGGAGTTGTGAATGATCGTTATACTGGAAAAAAGGTAGTTCGGGAGAGATAATGCTAGTTTTATGGAATTGATCTAGTAGGATTTACCTAAGAATCTGTTTAGTTTTATGATGATTAGTTAGTAAAAAGTGTTTATGATGATTAGTTTGACAAAAGCATGAAGTTTCAATTATGATATATATGTGACCCGTAGGTGAGACAGTAAATTGTGGCTAGGCCAAAAAAAAGGTCCTTAAGGTTTATAAAGAAAATAGTGTACCCCAAGTCGTATGTTATTACATGAGATTCTAAGGATAGGTATGTATTATATGGTGCCCTGAGAGATGAACTAAAAGGACTATAGATAATCGATGTTGAAGTTCCTTAGTGAAGTTTTAATCCCATTGAGTTAGGTGAACATGAATTTAGAGACGTGATTTGATGATAGGCGAATTTACACGCCTATAGCACTAGATTTTGCCCATATTTTAGCCTAGTTTTGAGAACAAATTATATATTTCATGCACTTTTACTGCTTTTTCCTGTAAGTGAGCTAACGAACATGATTAGCAAAGTTTCAGGTATAAATGATGCAGAATTCAGCATTTTATGGATTACTTGACGCCAAAGAAAGCTTCACGAGGGGAGAAAAGGAAGCTTGGACGCCTAAGGACCAAAAGTGATGCATGAGAAACCTGTCCCGGCTAAAACAACAATTCTGAAGACTTTGGGGACTAGCAGTAATTTATTAGGATTAGGATAATGATACATTAACCTAGTACAATTGGGTTAAGTATTTCATTAGCTTAGTAGGATTTGGTTAAGTATTTCATTAGCTTAGTAGGATTTGGATAAATATATCATTAGCTTAGTAGGATTAGGATATGGGTATTATAAATACCCTATTTTGCTAGAGATTATATAGAATCTTTCCATCTTTCTATTCTACAATCAATTCTTCTTCCATCAATTACAATACATTCTATTCTTCTATTCTTCTATTCATCTATTCTTAATTTCCGCAACAAGAGAAACGTTACTTGCAAGAAATCACGCCTAACGCCTACCACACCATTATTACACGAAATCTTTCTTGTGGTATAATAACAATGTCAATTGTGATTTCCTTCGCACTCATGGATAACTAAACTTCTCTGTTGGGGTTATGGAAGCCGAATGAGATATTATCTATTACTATGAGTTTGTAAGTTCGTGACACGTATGCTGCTTATATCATTATTCTCTTCATCTTAATCTAAATTCTTTGTGGTTGCAAATGCAAGAATATGCCAGTATAACATTTAACTTGTTCGAAAGAAACGTTATCTATCTGGAAAAGAGATAATGTCAAGGTAGTAGGGTCACATCCCCTATTAAATAGTTAGTGCCGTAACTGGATTAACCTCTTGGAGAATTCGTACCGTTAGACACGCTTTAAGCTCGGAAGAGTTAAAGTGAAATAATCCTCGAATAGGTCGAAAGACGTCTGGATTTACCATCGAATACAATTCTCTATAAGCATATGCATGTCGGAATTCAACACACTCATAGCCAATAGAGACGTATAACTCAGAAGGTGGACATAACCCCAACTCTTCAATTCTCATTGTTTACAACGTACTAAATATTCTTTCTATTTACTTTGCTATTTTTAGGTTTTACTTTAATATTTTGGTTACACATTACAATCCCCCCTACTTACGAGACTTGCACTAAAAGTCTAGTAATTGTTGCTTACTTGTTGACCAAGCTATTCCCTGTGGGATCGATACCCAATCCAGTTGGGTTCTATATTTTCTAACGACCGCTTTACACTCCTACGAGAGCTATAGATTGAGCGTTATCAAAAATTGGCGCCGTTGCCGGTGAATAAGAGTGTCAACTAAGTTTGTGATAATTACTAGACCCTTTGGTCAAAGATTCTCGTACTTTTACTTTCAGTCTTTGTTTTTGTTTACTGCAGGTGTTTATTCAGTGCATGCCCCATACTAGAAGTTCTGGTCAACCTTTATTACCTATCAATCCTGAACCACAACGTATTGGCAGAATGGAAGCACAAGCAGAAATCGAAAGGATGTCTGCTCAACAGGAACAGGCGAGATTAGCTGCTCTTGCCGCCGCTCAAGTTCAACAACAAAACATTGATAACCTTGGGCGAGCAATGAATCCCGATGATGAGGATTTCGGTGATGACGAGTTACTAAACCCAAGGCATGATGCTGAAATCGCAACACCTGCCAACAGAAGAGGTCGTCAATCTCGGTTTAGGTATGATCGCCAACCCATGCAACCAGCTTTTGACGACGATGATGATGATCTTGATGGAGCCGGAGCCACTGGAGCCATAATTCCTCCACCATTAGTGCCCGGAGCCAAGTTCAACATCACAAGCACCATGATTCAGTTATTGCAACTCAAGGGATTATTTGGTGGACTAGCAGGCGATGATCCGAATATGTATCTCATCAACTTTATTTCTATATGCAAGTCGTTTGACAATCCTAGTGTTGGTCAGAATGCAATTCGATTACGTCTATTTCTATTGTCTCTGTCTGGGGAGGCAACTCTATGGTTGAATGGGCTGACTCCTGATTCTATTACAAATTGGAGGCAATTGAGAGACGCTTTCCTAGAAAGATTCTTTCCGCCATCCAAAAGAGCGCAATTGAGAGATGAAATCAGCAACTTTCGTCAGCTTCCCACTGAAGCTCTTCATGAAACATGGGAGAGGTTCAAAAAAAAGCTAGCGAGATGCCCAAACCATCACATGACTAATGTTCACCTAATGGAGATATTATATAGAGCCTTGAATTCAATAACTAAACCAGTGGTGGATAATGTAGCTTGGAGGATCTTTTATGGACCTCACCTTTGGTCAAGCAAGCAATATGCTAGATCGTATGACAAAGCAAAGTAGAGCTTGGCATACCAGGGATTCTGAGGTAGCTAGCCTCACTTTATCTATTGGCATGACTGCAGACCAAAAAAGAAGAGAAGAAGAACGTGATCAAGATATGGCGCACATGAAAACACAAGTGGATCTTCTTACAAAGCATTTATTATTAGGGAAGACCGAAAAAGTGAAAGCTATTGCGTCTAAAGGAAGAGACAAATCTGATTCGGAAGAAGAGGCCAACTACTTGAACAATCAGGGGGGTTTCTGAGGTAATACCCAAGGAAACCAAGGTCGGAACTATTATGATAAATCTGGAAACAAGGACCAAGGTAGTTGGAAGAACAAGAATGAAAAGAGTGGTTTGTACGTTCCCCTTGGAAGACGTGATGCCACCACATCTAGTTCTGGAAGTATGGATGACATACTGGACAAAATATTGAAAGGAGTGGAAGCAACAAGAGCTGCAGTAACAGAGGTAGTTAATGATTTGTCCTCTATGAAACAAATAGTTGATTCTCATTCCACTTCAATCAAGCAAATAGAGCAGCAATTGAGCCAACTTTCAGCAGCACTCATTCAAAGAAAGGCTGGCACTTTACCTAGCGATACTGTGCAAAACCCAAGGAATGATGGGTCATGCATGGCCATCACTACCCGAAGTGGTAAGGTTCTGGAAACTTCAGCAAAAAGCAAGCAAGTGGTTGACGAAGTAGTGGACATTGATGATAAGGCGAAAGGAGAAGATGCCACTGCAGCTAATCCTACCATCAACGACGTCAACCCCAACAATTTGCAACCTGAAAAAGCTTAAAAATGGAAGCAAGAGGAGAAGAAAGCCGTGGAGAGAACAGTTCCATACCCACCACCACCTTTTCCTCAAAGATTGAAGAAGGTGGCGGATGACATGAAGTTCAGCAAATTCATGACTATGTTAAAGCAGCTGACCATTAATGTTCCATTGGTGGAGGCACTTGAACAAATGCCTGGGTATGCGACATTTATGAAGGATCTTTTGACAAAGAAGCGGGCACCAAGTTATGAGTTGAAAGATGATGTTCATCACTGCAGCGCAATCGCTACCCGATCAATAGTTCAGAAGAAGGCTGACCCCGGCGCTTTCACTATTCCTTGCACCGTTGGATCTTTGAATTTTACAAAAGCATTATGCGACTTAGGAGCCAGCATCAATTTGATGCCATTATCTATCTATAAAAAGTTGGGGTTGGGTGATCCTACTCCAACCAACATGAGGCTCGTAATGGTGGATAGGTCAGTAAAATGACCTGTTGGTATTCTATGTGATGTATTGGTAAAGGTTTATTCATTCATCTTTCCGGCAAACTTTGTTATTTTGGATTGTGAGGCAGACTCAAAAGTTCCCATAATCTTGGAACGTCCTTTCCTTGCTACAGGAAGCGTACTTATTGATTTGAGAGCTAATGAGCTTTCGTTCTGAATAAATGACGAAGTAGTTCGCTTTGATATTTGCAAACCAATGAAGCAACCCAAAGATCTGAGTGTATTTTCAGTGGCTGATGTTTACTTTGATGATGAGAAAGATTTACTTGAAGCAGATCAACTGATTGATGACCCATTGGCGACTTTGCTTAAGAATGGTGAGAGTAAGGATACTGAAAATTGTGAAGAAGCTATTTGTGCTCTATCAGGATTAGGGACATATCGCTATGCTCCCAAGAAGCTGGACCTTGATCTCAAGAATCGAACCACACCACCAGCTAAGCCATCTATTGAAGAGCCACCCACATTAGAATTGAAGGAACTGCTAAGACATTTGAAGTATGCATTCCTAGGAAGCAGAAACACACTTCCAGTCATTGTTGCAGCAGATTTGGGTGAGCAACAAGTTGCAGCTCTCATTGCTATTCTACGAAAGTATATTAGAGCCATTGGATGGACCATTGCGGATATTATTGGTATTCCACCTGGGATTTGTACACATAAAATTCAGCTTGAAGAGAATTGCACACCCACCATTGAGAATCAAAGACGTCTAAACCCACCTATGCAAGAAGTGGTGAAGAAAGAAATAATCAAGTGGTTAGACGCGGGGGTTGTGTATCCAATCTCTGATAGTACATGGGTAAGCCCGGTACAATGTTTTCCCAAGAAAGGAGACATGACAGTGGTCGCGAATGCGAAGAATGAGCTTATTCCACTCAGACCCGTCACTGGATGGAGAGTATGCATGGACTACCGAAAGTTGAATTCTTGGACACTCAAAGATCACTTTCCAATACCATTTATGGACCAAATGCTAGATCGATTAGCGGAGAAAGGATGGTTTTGCTTCTTAGACGGTTATTCAGGCTATAATCAGATTTGTATTGCACCCGAAGACCAAGAGAAGACAATGTTTACATACCCATATGGTACGTTTTCCTTCAAAACGTATGCCATTCGGGCTATGTAACGCACCAGCCACCTTTCAACGTTGTATGATGTTAATTTTTTTTTGATATGGTTGAAGACACTTTGGAGGTATTTATTGACGATCTTTCAGTTATTGGTGAGACTTTTGAAGCGTGCTTGGCAAACCTAAGTATGGCGTTGCAAAGATGTGTAGAATTCAACCTAGTGCTGAATTGGGAGAACTGTCACTTTATGGTAAAAAAAGGAATCCTTCTTGGGCACAAAATCTCCGAAAGAGGAATTGAGGTTGATCGAGCAAAAATTGAAGTCATTGAGAAGATACCACCTCCAATTTCGGTGAAGGAAGTTCATAGTTTTCTCGGCCATGCAGGTTTCTATCGTCGGTTCATCAAAGACTTCTCCAAAATTGCTAGTCCATTGTGCAAACTCTTGGAGAAAGATGCTAAGTTTGACTTCAATGAAGATTGCTTAAAGGCATTCGAATGCCTCAAAGGAAAACTCATTGAAGCCCCTATCATGGTAGCACCAGATTGGTCTCTCCCGTTCGAAGTCATGTGTGATGCTAGTGGTGTAGCCGTTGGAGCTATGCTTGGTCAGAGAAAGGAGAAATTATTTCATCCTATCTACTATGCGAGTAAGGTACTAAATGAAGCCCAAAGGAACTACACTGTGACAGAACAAGAGCTCCTAGCGGTTGTGTATGCATTTGAGAAGTTTCGTGCCTATCTATTGGGTACTAAGGTGATCGTTCATACAGACCATGCAGCTCTTAGGTATCTAATAACAAAGAAGGATGCAAAACCAAGATTAATTTGTTGGGTATTGCTCCTGCAAGAGTTTGATTTCGAAGTTAAAGATAGAAGAGGTTGCGAGAACCAAGTGGCCGACCATCTATCTAGACTCGAGAACGAGCATGTGGCGCAGCCTGATATCGAGATTGATGCTGCATTCCCTGACGAGGAGATCCTAGCGACGATAACAAAAAAGTTACCGTGGTATGCCGACTTTGCAAATTTTGTGGTGAGTAATGTAATACCTGCCAATTTATCATACCATCAAAAGAGGAAGTTTATGCATGACGTACAACACTACTATTGGGATGAGCCATATTTGTTTCGACGATGTATGGATGGTATTATTCGACGATGTATATCCCATGTAGAGGTGCCTAATATATTGGAAGCATGCCACACTTCCCAAGTTGGTGGACATCAACGTAGGTAATCGGACAGCAAGGAAAGTATTGCAAAGTGGATATTACTGGCCTTCGATATTTAGAGATGCCTATGACTTTGTTAGAAGATGCGACCAATGCCAAAGACAAGGTGCTATTTCGAAACACCATGAGATTCCCATGTCAAAAATTCTTGAGGTAGAACACTTTGATGTGTGGGGCATTGATTTCATGGGTCCATTCATGAATTCGTTTGGAATGAAGTACATCTTAGTTGCTGTAGATTATGTCTCGAAATGGGTTGAAGTTGTAGCGTTGGCCGACAACGAGGGAAAGCGTGTTGTAGCATTTTTGAAGAGGAATATCTTCTCTCGCTTTGGAGTACCACGTACTATCCTAAGTGATGGAGGATCTCACTTTTGCAACAAGCTATTCAAATCCGTGTTGGCCAAGTATGGTGTCAAGCAACATAAGGTAGCCACGCCTTATCACCCACAAACGAGTGGACAAGTAGAGGTTTCCAATCGGGAGATCAAGCAAATCCTTGCGAAGACGGTAAATGCTAATAGGAAGGATTGGTCTCGGAAGCTAGATGATGCACTATGGGCGTATAGGACTGCATTCAAAACACCCATTGGCATGTCCGCTTATCAACTAGTTTATGGGAAGGCTTGTCATTTACCCATTGAGCTCTAACATAAGGCATTGTGTGCGTTGAATCAATTGAATTTGAATTGGGATGATGCGATGAATCTGAGGTTGGAGCAGCTGAACGAATTAGATGAGTTCCGTCTCCATGCTTATGAGAGATCGGACCTATACAAGGAGCGGATGAAGAAGTATCATGATCAGCGGATTGTTCGACGAAACTTTCAAAAGGATGATATGCTGCTTCTCTTCAACTCTAGATTGGAGCTGTTCCCAGGTAAGTTAAAGTCTAAGTGGACTGGTCCATACAAAGTTATCCAAGTCTACTCATCTGGAGTAGTCGAATTGGAAGACAATAATGGTGTTGTCTTCAAGGTGAATGGTCAACATGTTAAACCTTATATCGGTCCTCTTGACTTGATGAATTATATGGCCATCACCTATCTCGACGAAGTCTAAGTACTCGAGGTAACTATGTCGAGCCACGACAATAAATAAGGCGCTAGATGGGAGGCAACCTATCGTTTATCATTTTGTCTTTCTTTCATTCTAGTACTTGTTTTACTTTTGATAAATGAAAATCCAAAAATAAGAGTCGTGCCATGACAAAAACTAAGGCGCTAGATGGGAGGCAACCCATCGTACTAATTGTTTTCATTGGTTTTGAGCAAATGTAGGTGCAAGAGGTATTCAACGAGGATATTGGTTTCAAATGACGATTTGGACGTAGTGTATGGTAAAGGTGGTAAGTTTGGAATTAAGATGCATAAGGCTATGGATTGAGCATTTCTCATAACAAAATAGGCATCGAGCAAGGCTAGGCCTAGGTAAAACTAGGCCACGAACATGGCAACGCCTATACTATAGCCTAAGGTCTCGGAATCTAGTGTGCAAAGGCATAGGCGCCGCCCATGCTCAAGTATGCTATAGCATAGGTGCCGCCTATGCTAAAGGATTTGGTCTCAGAATCTCATATGCCATGCTAAAGGCGCCGCCTATGGTCACTTTGGGCATTGCACTAGGCGCCGCCTATGCTAGCAAATGCTTTGCATTAGGCGCCGCCTATGGTCACTTTTTGTCCCCAAAACCGATTTTAAATGGGTCAAAACCCAACCCATTCTTTTCCTATATAAAGGGGACTTAGTATTGAAACATAAACACATTGAAATCTTGACCTAGGCTCCGCACATAGCATCCAAATCCTCTCAAAATTTTTCTTTTTGCTCTCCCATTTCACAAGAACATCTCCAAAGGCTTCAATCACGTAAGTACTCTTTTATTCTTCATCTATTTTTCGTAAGTACTACGTTACTACGTCTATTATGAATTGCTACATCTTGAAGAAATATTGGTGATGTTAATGTGTTTGAATTGATTGATACAAAACCATGTGAGTGAACATATACGTTAGGATGATCTTAAACTATTTCCAACTTGAATTTGTTTTTGATGCATTGTTATACTAATTGCGGAATCGCTATAGTCATGAACATTGCATAACCTTGTCACTTGAATACCTACATGTTAGAAGATCCCGTTCATCGGGATAAGACTTATGGTTGCCTACCGACATAGGAGGTTGTGATTATTGATAGAAACTATACCAAGATGTAATCCCTATGTAGTAGTATTGTTATACCTAACATGAAAGTATTGCAAAGGTTGTAAGAAGTGATACATCTCTGATTTTCTTGTCAGAATATAGCGCCTAAAATGCATGTCGATGATGTCTAAGTAATCGACTACTTTCACTTCACTAATTTGTATCAACAACCTAAGTGTGGGGTGGTACCCCTATTGCTTGTGTATAGATTGTATACATCGAGATGATGCTAATATGAACATTGTTGAAATCTCAGGTACAATGGCACCTAAAGCAAGACAAGATAAGGCTACCACTTCCCAAAATGGCAAGAAAAGAGGTCGCAAGGACCAAGGAGAATCATCCTCAATGCAATTACCATGCCGCATGTTTGGAATAAAATGGGTTCTTGAGGAGGAAGCCAAGGAATGGTATAGGAACAACAAGGAAGGAAAATATGTTCATGTCGACTTGATTAACAAGGACAGCCTAGCAAAGAAGGAGCCGCGCATGTTGGCGAAAATCATGGCACTAAATTTGGATTTCATCTTCTGCGACATGGGAGAATGTAACCTTGATTTAACAAGGGAATTTTACGCCAATTGGTTGCCGAAAACCACAGGCAGCGAAGTCAAGATTCGGGGCCAAGTTTTACAACTCAATGCGGATTTGATCAACTCCTTTCTTGGCTTGCCTTCAGTCGACCCAGCACCGTTCAAAGAGCTGTACAGTAGACCTCCTTATAGAGCAATTCGACACACACTTTGTGGAAGTAGATCCATGGCAAGGTGGAGCAAACAAAAAGACACCGGACGACACAACACCTTCCCCTATGCTCTTTTGAATAGGGAAGCAAGAATATGGTTGCGTATTGTCAACTCTTGTCTTATTCCTGGGACCCAATACACCAAGATAACAAGAGATAGAGTGTGTTTGGTCTATGCATTGATGACGAATGTCCCTATCAACATTG
This sequence comes from Capsicum baccatum var. pendulum, assembly GCA_030864225.1. NCBI lineage: Eukaryota > Viridiplantae > Streptophyta > Magnoliopsida > Solanales > Solanaceae > Capsicum > Capsicum baccatum. The sequence continues at coordinate 157,219,838 of CM061561.1, read as the reverse complement.
GGGCAATCATTCATTCTACAATGTGGAAGGCCAGACTAAACAAGCGGTCCCACTTCACTTTTGGCAATCTATTGACAGCAATCTTGCGGAAGGAGGACATCGAAGAGGAACCAGCTGATCACAAACTCCCACATAACCCAAAGAAGGTTGACCTCACAAAGGACAAAGATGCTGAAACAACACATGCTGTCAACCTTACTACTGCGGAGAGACATGCTCGAGATGAGAGTTTCTTCCGTCATCTTTATGGCATGACTCGGTTCATAATGATGAGTGGTGGACGTGTTCCAACTACTGCAGAGCTCCAACAGCTGGACCATGACTATCCAATGAATATGCATACGAGGGAGATGTGTGGAGTAGGTACATACTTTGAGGAACCTCTTGATGATGATGTACCGACCGATGATGATCGACATATGCCAGACTCCGATGTGGAGGAGAATTCTGATGACGACGTCTCCTATGATAATTCCGACGAAGGGGGTATGACCCTCGACATAGAGGAGGAGTCCGACTGACCAGGTTCTTCGTATTTCTTTTCCACTGAGGGCAGTGTCCCGTTTAAGTGTGGGGTGGTGGTATTTGCATGCTTTACTTCTCTATCCGCATTTGCATTTATTTATTTATGTTTGCATGCTTTACTTCTCTATCCGCATTTGCATTTATTTATTTATGTTTGTTTGTTTGAGTTTTTTTTTGTTTTTTTTCGTAGTTAATCGTTTTTTTTAAAATTTTTCTTACTTAGCTTCACATAAAATCATTCTAATAGGCAGCATGAGATTATAACAAGAGTACGTGCTAACATCATGACTATTGAGACGTTTAGGCTCTAATTGTGACTCACTATGTGATATTGTGTGGTTTAATTCCTTCATCTGTTGGGGCAAGAGTCTATACTACTCCCAATAAAGTCGACCATGTGCCTTGTGTGTGTGAGATAATAGTATATTCTATGTTTGTGGCTGATGCTAGAACTTGCCTGGTATGTATGTAAAGCAAAAATAAAGAGTGCAAGTTTAGGAGATGATTTAGGCATTTCTTTGGCAACTTATTATTATTTACTTTCATTTTATCTACCTATGGACATCATCCTAGTTAAAACCTTTTGAGCCTTAAGCCTATTTTCTTTGACAAACCTCATATGAAAGCCTAATCCATTTTTTCAAGACCATAATTTTATCCAAAGTCCTAAGTGCTTTAAAGTATAAAGTCGTGTGACAAAATAAGAGGAAATTGAGTGAGTATGATGCTTTAGAATGTATTGGTGCTTGAATTTGTTATGAAAAGGAAAGTGCTATCATAAGAGGTATATTATGAAAAGAAAAAGGAAAGGAAAGCTGAATAGTTGCTTAAAATTGAAAAACACAAGAGGAGAAAAAGGGTGGTAGAATAAAAGAACGTAGAAAGGTTGTTTGAAAGAAAAAGTGTTAATGATACAATGTGATGTATTAAAGCGCTTAGGAACATAGTTACTATTTCTGGCAAAAATAGTCCTACCCGTCCCTTAGCCTACATTACAACCATGAAAAGACCTACCTGATCCTAAGCCTAGCATTCTGATATTTAGTGGAGTATTACACTACGGGAAAGCCTATGGTCATCAGTTGCTACATATGAATTCTTTGTGAGAGCGAGAGCAAGGATATGTTTATACCCATGTTTGACAAATATGCTATACTTGTGAGTGATTATGGGTAATATATAGTGAGACACACATGGTTGATGAGTTTTGGGTAGTTGTGTATGATTCTTTGTACCTTAACTTTTGGATATGAATTAACTACCATCACGAGTCTATGTTGGAGGTTGAATTGTTTCTACTAATGAGCAGAAAACTACTCTTTGTTGATAATTGTTGTGCTTGTCTTGATGAATATTTTGTGTTGTTGCTGTGAAACCTTAAGTTAATGTTTAGAGGGACATGATATTTTGTTCGAGGACGAACAAAGATTTAAGTGTGGGGTGTTGATGATAGGAAAATTTACACGCCTATAGCACTAGATTTTGCCCATATTTTAGCCTAGTTTTGAGAACAAATTATATATTTCATGCACTTTTAGTCCTTTTTCCTGTAAGTGAGCTAACGAACATGATTAGCAAAGTTTCAGGTATAAATAATGCAGAATTCAGCATTTTATGGATTACTTGACGCCAAAGAAAGCTTCACGAGAGGAGAAAAGGAAGCTTGGACGCCTAAGGACCAAAAGTGATGCATGGGAAACCTGTCCCGGGGTAAAATAGCAATTCTGAAGACTTTGGGGACTAGCAGTAATTTATTAGGATTAGGATAATGATACATTAACCTAGTACAATTGGGTTAAGTATTTCATTAGCTTAGTAGGATTTGGTTAAATATATCATTAGCTTAGTAGGATTAGGATATAGGCATTATAAATACCTTATTTTGCTAGAGATTATATAGAATCTTTCCATCTTTCTATTCTACAATCAATTCTTCTTCCATCAATTACAATACATTCTATTCTTCTATTCTTCTATTCTTCTATTCATTTATTCATAATTTCCGCAACAAGAGAAACGTTACTTGCAAGAAATCACGCCTAACGCCTACCACACCATTATTACACGAAATCTTTCTTGTGGTATAATAACAATGTCAATTGTGATTTCCTTCGCACTCATGGGTAACTAAACTTCTCTGTTGGGGTTATGGAAGCTGAATGAGATACTATCTATTTCTATTAGTTTGTAAGTTCGTGACCCGTATGCTGCTTATATCATTATTCTCTTCATCTTAATCTAAATTCTTTGTGGTTGCAAATGCAAGAATACGCCAGTATAACATTTAACTTGTTCGAAAAAAAGGTTATCTATCTGGAAAAGAGATAATGTCAAGGTAGTAGGGTCCCATCCCCTATTAAACAGTTAGTGTCGTAACTGGATTAACATCTTGGAGAATTCGTACCGTTAGACACGCTTTAAGCTTGAAAGAGTTAAAGTGAAATAATCCTCGAATAGGTCGAAAGACGCCTGGATTTACCATCGAATACAATTCTCTATAAGCATATGCATGTCGAAATTCAACACACTCATAGCGAATAGAGACGTATAACTCAGAAGGTGGACATACCCCAACTCTTCAATTCTCATTGTTTACAACGTACTAAATATTCTTTCTGTTTACTTTGCTATTTTCAGTTTTTACTTTAATATTTTGGTTAAACATTACAATCCCCCCTACTTACGAGACTTGCACTAAAAGTCTAGTAATCGTTGCTTACTTGTTGACCAAGCTATTCCCTGTGGGATCGATACCCAATCCAGTTGGGTTCTATATTTGCTAACGATCGCTTTACACTCCTACGAGAGCTATAGATTGAGCGTTATCATGATTCTAGTAGTCTAATAAGAGAGAGCCAAATTGGTAAGTGTTGAAGTGATTATATATATTAATAGAAGCATAAGTTATAGAATGATGACCGTAGAGGAAAGATAAAGTTAAGGGAAGTAGCTCAAAGAAAAAGTTCTAGCATCGGTTTTGTATCTACAAATATAGTCTAATAGGGAATGTTTAAGCATTCTTGTGAATAGTAATACCCCAACTGTGCAGAATGTTATGCTTATATCTCAATTTAGAGAATATGTCCGTATCTAGAATATCAACTTTTGAGCTATGGGGGAGATGATGTGGTATTGAACCAACTCGGGTCTTGAGCTTCACGTAGTGATAAGTCCTAAAAATAGATAAGATGAGGCATCTATCCATTCCTATATTAACACGTTCCATGTACTTCAGTCAAAATGACACTCTGCTCCTGTCTTGCATACTAGCATCATGCCCCTGACCTAGGTATATTCTCTTCAAAATGATTCATAACTATGCTCAGTTCCTAGAATAAAAGTAATAGTTTCACTCCATGATCCCATACTTATTTCATGAATCCATGGATTCCAGTATGCCCAGGCCTATGAACTCACACTTCATGATTTATTTCAAACTCATGTTATGTCATTATCTGTCTCTTGAATGACTATCCAGTCGTGATTTATGTAATTAGTATATGAAGTATCCATTCCTAATATTTACCACAAGGTTAGTCTTGACCAGAACAGGGGAAACAACATGTTGATAGACGTAAACTCTTGTAATTTGTTAACATGGAGATTATAATATAAAAATGATGGTGTGTGGTATTCAGAGGAGAAAACATAAGGAGAAGTGTTGCTAAGCTTAAGGGTTATCAGTCATATCGTCTAAGGTGGAAATTCTCCTCCTTCTATGTTCAACACACCCTTGATTCTTGTCATGTAAGTTTAGATTGTGTGTAACCTACATTTAAGCCTATGTTCCTATATAGTTCTTCTTGTATGTGCGTGTTTCGATTCTACAAACTCGTGTTTCATATCCTTAGTGTGTTAATTTTTGTATTTATATCTCGTTCTTCTGAATTCCTTTGTAGTTGGTTGTCAAACCCTTGTCATTATTACAGATAAGCCATATTGATGAGTATAGTGCAGCAGATGATGGTAAATAGTTTCAACTCATGCACTTTCTTCTAGCCAAGACCTTCATTCGAGGATGAATGAATCTAAGGGGGAGATATTGTAACATCCTAAACGTTCGAGATAAAAATAAAAAATATTGAACCGTTCTTCATATGTACTTAGACCTAAATCTATAAATTTTATAGTATTTAAGTATAAACGTCATGTCTAAAGTATCCTAGGGCCATTGGATATGAATTAAGGGCATAAGAAATGTCTAAAATAAATTTGTGTTGAAAGGGTCCTTTAATGACTTTGTTTTGGTACACATTCATACTGTTTTCGTACACATTCATACAAGGACCAATTTTAAATAAGAATATATGCTTTAATTATTAGATTTATGTGATGCATTACCTATCAATTAAAGATTTTTGATTCTTCTTTCCAACGTCACCATCGACTCATTAATCCGATTCTTGAGTAAAAAGTTATACGTGGTTTACTAAGTACAATTAGAAAAGCCCTATACCAGATGAAATTTTCTTTTTTTTTTATTAAATTCTCACATTCTTTGAGGGTGATTTCTTCCTTTCCTTTTCCCATAACCCCCAATATGTTTCAATACTCTTTAAATCACTCTTTCATCTATCAGTTTCTACGTTAAAAAGTCCCTCCGTTTTCCCTCAAGTTTACACATTAAAGACCTCACCTTCTCCATCAACTTTTATTGTTTTTTCCCCATCAGTTTTTTATATGATTTCCATCAAAAAAACATCCTTATTCCTCCTCTAAAAACACTCAACTCTCAAGAATCTGAGGAAATTTGTTCAAGAAAAAAAGTCTAATCCCTTCTCCAGATCTCAAGTTCTGCAAACATTTTGAGGTATGTATAACCATCATTTAATCATATTTCTTGATGTTTTCTTACTCTTCAAATCTATTTAGTAATATCCTTTATAAATATATGGTTTATAGGTGTTTGAATTCACCAGTTAGATTAAAAACAAATCAACTTGTCAAGTTCTATTTCTATTTCCTCTTGGCTTCTTAACAAATGCTTATGTATTCAAAATGTATGGAATGGTGTTGGCTAAATATAGAACCTGAATCTTATCAAGTCAATAACATAGTAGTCTCAATAGTCTTCAATAAGCATTTTCGATTTCTAAAATTCTTAAAAGACGTTTGGATTAATTAACATAAAGAACATCCCTTTTATCTCTTAAATTGATGTCCGATCTAGTTCGAGTTTATGTTGGAATGGTGAAATTCTGTAAGTTTAACAAGTAGGAAGGACTGCAATTTCCTTGGACTTATTGAACTTCTAAAATAAACAATTTACTACCCCAAACTTCTTAACCTTGCCTAATATTGGTAACCAAAATTGTGAGCGGCTAAAGAATGGAAACTTTGTGTTCTAAAATATTAGTATGGATTGTCTTGTTTACTCTTCGACTATCATGTTATGGCTGGTTTCTTGTGATGACAATCCGCTCTGTGCTTTTAGATCTGCAGCTTTGTTACTCAATTATCAAATAGCTAAAAAATAAGTTCTTGTGGTCCTCTTTAGGATATGAAAATATATCAGTGAAACTGTTCTGAACCATATTGATAACTGTGAGATAAACTCTACTTCTCTTTCCCTCCACATGTTATATGGTCTGATGTTCTTTGACTTGACGTGTAGATTAAGAACCTGGGGTTTGTCTAGATTAAGAATCTTCCCTTGCTTGCCTAGGAAATTTTGAGAAAATCTGCAAACTCAAATCCACCAATAGCGTCAAAAATCAATGTCGGCCAGATTTCTGCAGTATACTTCCTTTCTGTAGATGTATTTTAGTCAAGTACTAAAGAGTTGCGAGACATTCATTAAATCCTCAATAATTAGAATAATGTTTCATAGAATTTTCCAGATTTTATTTAGGATCTTAATCATTTTTTTTCAAAAGTTTGCTTCCTAACAGATTTGGCTTATCACAACTGTTACACTATGTGTAATTGCTTTCCTTCGAGTTAACTCATAACCATAATCCCTCAAAAGTCATGGAAGTCATGTTGATGAACCATTAACAGACTATTTTTTTTACTGTCTAGAATACTATGAAAAGGTATCAAATAAAAATGTTATGATCCCAAAGTGGTTGAATTCCCAACATGAGCCAAAAAAGGGCTAAATTACGTACGTGAGCCTAAAAAAAGCTAAACTATGAACATGAACTTGAAACAGCTAAACTATGTATATGAGCCAAAAATGGCTAAACTATGAACATGAGCCAAACGAGGGTAACACTTTAAATATAAATAAGTCGAACAATGCCATGAGAATAAGGGAGTTAGTTAGATAACAGTGAAGGCATAGGTTTAAACAAAAAATGCCCGAAACTATGTTTGCCGACATAGAATAGAGAATATTTCGCAAGTGGGATGACTCTTTTTTCTCATGTGTCACAAAAAGGTGATAACCATGGATACTTTCTAGCAAATCATATCATGTCACATCCTATGTCCGACAAGGTATAGGACGGCTTAGCTGATCAGGCTGAGATCAGACTCCATGCGCTCACATGGTGGTTTATGATGGTTCACTACTTTCTCCCACAAATAATCAAAGGAATTTAAATCTACTTTACATTGTCAATTATAAATTTAGTTTACATTCTTGTTCCTTTACAGTTGCCTTCACTTATGTTTGAATTTAATTGTTACTTCTAATCTTTTGTTGTACTACCCTTCTGCAATGGTTTTACATACTAATACATTCCATGTATTGACCGTCTTTGGTGCTACATCATTTCATGATGTAGGTTCTGGCTCTCAGGTCTGTAGTCAGGCACATCATTTGGATTCCTAACTTCTGCTATTGGTGAGCCTCTTTCCTACCAGGAGGCTGGATGAGATATGATGATTTGTTTGTATTTTCTTTTCTTTCAGTAGTAGTACTTATTAGAGGCTTTACAGGCTGGTGTAGTTGTCAAGAAAACTTTGTAATTTTCAGTCTTCATTATTAATAACTATTGGTATTTTTGAGCATTATGTGGTATTAATAGACTTGGGTGAAGTTTTATCTCAGAAAATCATTATTGAATTCTATATTACTTCCACTTTATCCATTTGTATTAGAAGTATGCTCAGGTGATATGCCAGAACGTTCACTCGTACTAGCTATTGTATTGGGTGCGTGTCATGTCTTGGGCCTTGGATCGGGTCGTGACACAAACATACTCCCAATCTTTAACAAAGTTTGAAAACAAGGAAGAAAGGATATTAATCTTTCCTTTAGCAAACTTTGAAAATTAAGATATGTTAAAGACACATACCTTCCGTACAAATCCCAGGAGCAGAAAATAATTGCGGATATTTGGACTTTATGTACTTCTCCAATTCCCATGTAGCTTCTTCCACCTTATGGTTTCGTCAAAGAACCTTAACCAAAGCTACATCCTTGGTCCACAACCAATAAACCTGCCTATTCAAGATCTCTACTGGGACTTCTTCATAAGACAAAGAATACGTGACACCCTATGCTTCTAAAGGAACAACTGAAAAAGGATTGCCAATGCACTTCCTCATCATGGAAATATGAAAGACCGGATAAACCAAGCTCAATCTATAAGGTAAATCCGACTCATAAGAAAAATCAAATCCTTCTAAATCAAATCGGTATCAAACATATCTGTCTCACCAAGCTCAAACCAACTAATACGATATCTACACCTCCTACCATACAATGCCTCAAAAGGGGCCATACCAATACTAGAATGATATCTATTGTTGTAAGAAAACTCCACCGAAGGTAGATGATCAACCCAATTGCCACCATAATCAATCACAAAGGCCTGAAACATATTCTCCAGTGTCTAAATAGTTCTCTCTGCTTGCCCATCCATCTACGTATGGAAAATAATACTAAGAATAACCTTAGTCTCCAATCCTTTCTAAAATGAGATATAAACTGTGTGCTATGATCAGAAATAATCAAAATAGGCACCCATACAGCTTCAATATCTTTTGAAGAAACAGCTTTGCATTATCCTCCATTGAAAAGGTAGTCCGCACCGAAAAAAAGTGCACAGATTTAGTCATCCTATCCATGTTGACCCAAATCAAATCATATTGATTATGAGATCAAGGAAGATGAGTAGCGAAGTCCATTGACCACATCCCACTTTTTTTCGGGCAAATCAATTTCTTGACACAACCCTCCTGGCCTAATGTAATCAAATTTAACCTATTGACACACCATGCACTTGGCCATGATATCACCTACATCCCTTTTTATGCCATTGCACCAATAGATCTCCTTGAGATCATGATACATCTTAGTTAAGCCAGGATAAACAACATAGCGTGACTCATGCGCCTCAACCAAAATCCTTTGTCGCAACCCATCGACATCAAGAACACAAAACCTCCCTTGATACCATAAAGTACCATCACCACTGATTTCAAACACCACTACCTTTTGCCTACCAATGCCACTGTTGATTTTCATTAGTATAGAATCTAACACTTGCTTCTCCTTAATCTCTGCACCAAGAAATGATCGAACCACTTCTTGAAATACCACACCACCATCCTTGGAGTCTAAGAGGAGAACTCCAAGATTAGCCAAGCAGTGAATATCCTTCACTAATTCCCGCTTTCCTTCCTTCACATAAGCCAAAATCTCCATGGATAACCTGCTAAGAGCATCAACAACCATATTATCCTTACATTGGTGATAGTGAAGACTCATATCATAATATTTGTAAAGCTTAAGCCATCTTCTCAGCCTGAGATTAAGATCTTTCTGGGTGAACATATACTATAGATTCTTAAGATAAAAAAAGATATCTATATGCACACCATACAAATAATGTCGCCATATTTTCAAAGCAAACACAACCGCCAACAACTTTATATCATCAGTAGGATAATTTCTCTCATGTACCTTCACCTTCCTAGAAGCATAGGCAATCATCTTCCAATGATGCATCAACACACAACCAAGCCCTACCTGAGATGCATCAAAATAAACTACGAGCCCATCATTGCCTTCTGGCAAAGTCAAAATTGGAACCGAAGTTAACTTATAACTTCAACTTCTCAAAACTCCCTTCACAAGTATCCAAAAAAGAAAACTTAACCTTGTTCTGAGTTATCTTAATCAAAGGAGAAACTATTCATGAAAATCTTTCTACAAATCGCCTATAATATCCGAGTAAACCCAAGAATCTTTGAATATCGGATTGAGTTGTGGGTCTAGGCCACCTATTCACTATAACAACAATTTGAAGATCCATTATGATCCCCTCACTTGAAATAATCTAACCCAAGAAAGTTATAGCATTCAACCAAAACTTACACTTAGAGAAATCCGCATACAAATGTTGTTCCCTTAGGGTCTGCAACACCACACAAAGGTGATTAGCATAAACCACCTCACTCTTCGAATAGACTAGAATCTCATCAATAAATACAATAATGAAAAGATATAAATACTGACAAAAAACCTTGTTCATCAGATCCATAAATTCCACCGGGGCATTAGTCAACCCAAATGACATTACCAAAAACTCAAAGTGCCCATACCGAGTATAAAAAGCAGTATTAGATACATCAACCTCCCTAATCTTTAGCTGATGGTACCCAGACCAAAGATCTATCTTAGAAAAGAACTTGGCACCTTGCAACTAGTCAAACAGATTATCTATCCTTGAAGAGGATAATTGTTCTTAACTATCACTTTGTTCAACTGTTAATAGTCAATGCACATCCGAAGGGAACTATCCTTATTGCGCATAAACAACACCGGTCACCCCAAGAGGATATACTAGGATGAATAAATCCCTTATCTAAAAGATCCTTAAGTTTCCCCTTGAGTTTGGTTAACTTGGCCGGAGCCATTATATACAGAGAAATAGAAATTGGATGAGTGTCCAGAAACAAGTCAATACCAAACTCTATTTCCCTATCCGAAGGAATACCAGGAAGATCATCCAGAAAAACCTCTGAAAACTCATTAACCTCTGGAACTGACTAGAAAAAAGGACCTTTCAAATTAGAATCTTTAACTCAAACCAAGTGATAAAGACACTCTTTGGAGATTAACCTACAAGCTCTAAGATAAGAAATAAACCTCCCCCTAGGAGCTAAAGAAACAGCCTCCCACTCTATAACCAGTTTATCAGGGAACCTAAAGATAACCTTACAGGTCTGACAATCCAAGGACACGTAACAAGAGTACAACCAATCCATACCCAGAATGACATCAAAATCTACCATATCTAACTCGAATAGATCCACTAAGGTCTGCTTCTAACCAATAGATACCAAACTCCCCCTATAGACTCTCTTATCAATAACCGAGTCACCTACTGGGGTAGAAATAGAAAAAGAATCTGAAATAACTTCCAAATCAAAACTAAAAGATATAGCCATATAAGGAGTTACATAGGAAAGAGTGGACCTGAGATCAAGCAAACTATATATATTATGAGAGAGAAGCTATAACGTACTAGTAACGACATTAGGTGATTCCTCATATTCCTATCAAGATGCCAAAAAATAAAACCTGTTTTGAACAACACTAGGACCAGGAGTAGTAACAGAAGTAGATACGACCCCACCTGATGTAGGAGCAAAAAATAAAGCCACAAGAATCTTATTCGTCCCCATAGCAACTTTATTAAATGGAAAATCCCTTAGCCGATGGTCTGCCTAGCTACACTTGAAGTATTTATCCTTTTATTTATCACAATAATCCCAATGAGAATAACCACAGAATAGAAAAAGAGGGCATAACGAAAATGACTAACCTATGCTTGCCTGATATTGGGCACTCTGTGACCAAAATTTTTTATCACCATAATGATGTTGTCACCTGACTGGTAAGGAGCACTAATAGAAGAGTAGGAACTAGAACTCCCACTTTTTTTTGCCACTTGCCACCATCTCGACCACCCTGAGACTGAGTACCTCCCTGTTTAGAAAACCTGCTCCTCTTCCCCTACCTATCCCAAACTTTGCCTGCTTTCTTTTCTTATTCTCTACTTACTGCATATGAACAGTCAACCTAGAGATGTCTATATACTTAATCAGTAAGGAAGTCTTGCTCTCTAAAATCAAATCCCGATTCAACCCAAAAATGAATTTCCTTATTCTAGCCTGCATGTCCTCCACCAAATTAGGAGCATACCTTGACAATTGGTGAAACTTCAAGGCATATTCCTTGACAGACATCCTCCCCTGCTTCAGGTTCACAAACTCCTCCATCTTTTTTTCCCTCAACTTATGGGGAAAGAGTCAATCTAAGAAGCCCTTAGAAAAAGTATCCCACAAGACTGATTCTTCCACATCACTCTATCCATGTACTACTCCTCATACCATTGATATGCAACATCTTTAAGATGATAAGCTACAAATTTTAACCCCCACACACTGGTAGCCTACATCACCCAATATATCTTTTCTATTTCATCGAAGAAGCCCTGTGGATCCTCCTCCACCTTCACTACAAAAAAAGTAGGAGGACTCATCCCTATAAATTGGCCAGACCTTGTAGCCTCAACATATAAAGCACCAGATACATCCAGCTCAATCTGAGCAGCAACCAATTTAGAAATAGCATGAATCAACTGATAAAATTCTGCATTAGTCTACCTCGCCTTGAGAAGGACTAGTAGAAACTGGTAGAACTATAGAACTATTAGGGATAGGACTGTATTATATTAAAGATGAATCCTAGAAGTAGGATGCACCCCTTCAGCATTACCCTCAGATGGGGTAGAAAAATTTCTTTATGTTTCAGATCTACGAGGCATAATTTGAAAGATGAACAAACAAGGATTAAAGAATATTCCAAGACTGAGACTCCAAGCTTAAAAATAGAATACAAAGAAAGTGAAAAATTCCTAACTGCTTTATAGTCTCTCCTTTATGAGTATGGAATGCTACATACCCCTAAAAGAGACTCTACTCAAAACGGCTTTGTGGGATCCCAATTGTTCATGAACCTAGGCTCTAATTCTAACTTGACATGACCTACCTTAGGCCCTTGTCGTAATGTGCATCCCATGTTTAAAAAGGACCGGAGACTACCCCCGTTACCCAACCCAACCTCTAGTGCCTACCCTAAGTTGGCTAAATTTTGAGCATGAGACAAGATAGTGTAACAAATCATATTAAGACTCTAGGATAAGATCACAATAGTGAGTGATCCAATCGAGACCAATCATTCTATACCCATAATCCAACCATACCAAACCATACCCAAAAAATGACTATAAACTAGTCAATAACTATAGATGTTCCAAAACATAATATAATTAATCCCAAAATAAAATAGGATGGAATAACCAACAATATTATCTAGTGATTCAGCCCACTGAATTATTATAACACCCTGAGTCTATACCCCAGATGCTACATAATTCTCATAATCCCGAAGGACCATAAGATAACCCATGACTGGTACCTACTACAATAACTGTGTAATAAATACTGTAATAGTTGTAGAAATAGGTGGAACATATGACATAAGGTTCAAATCTATAAATAAATATGAATGTGGTATCAAAATACAAATATTGAATATAAGTACTAAAAAACTTAACAACTATCTAAAAATACTCTTGTCTAAAAAGCCTCTAACTATCTGAACTATGGAGTTGATGGGGTAAAATCCTAACTAACTCCAACTACTGAAATAAAACTAAAGTACTGTAAATAATAAGTATGTCCTTAAACTATGAGGAATCACTACTACTCTAAAAGATGAGAATCAAAACTACTAAGGGTGCTCTAGAGCCCGTACATCTGAACCTAAGATACAAGACATCATAGCGCAAAGAAAAGCATGTGTCAGTACTTTAAATGTACTGGTATGCGTAGTGAGGTAGTCTAAGATGCATGGGTTCATATATATGCACACTAATAACTGAATAACATAAGTATGACTGCGTAAGAGTACATGCATAAATACATAGACTGTAATTGAGATCGTGCTTATAGTTAGTACTAAATCTAAATACAGATATATAATATTTGAGTTTATGAATACTGTATTACTAATTATCTAAATAACTGTATCTGATAGTTCTGAATGTTGTGAAACCATACTGAGTTCTGTACTGAGTAACTATGGCTAATAGTCCTGAATCTATAAAAATGAACTGAGTTCTATTCTGAGACTAAAACTTCAACTGAGACTGTGGGAAGTAATCATCTAACCGACATGACCCTTCTCTAACTAATTTGGGGTCCAACCTGTAACCCTAATAGGAAGGGTGCCAATACCATGACACGAGTAAGGACAAGTGTTGATTCACCCTCATCTGGTAGGTACTCTAAATGAGAACGGTGGTATCCTTAACTGGCAGGTTGATGTCTCAACCTATGCTGGCTACGTAGTTCTGGAATACCAGGACAACTTCTAAGGATTACACCCTCTACTGGCAGATGAATCCTCATCCTTTGGTTCACTCGGTGTTGAATTCTACTCTCAACTCAATAGACACTAGATTGAGTTCTAAACTGTACTAGGTTTGACTAAACTATTACTGATCGTACAGTATAACTGAATTAAATTGATCTTATTGAACTGAACTGGACTGATTCTAAGTTTACTAAGCTCTCCTAAGTTCTGTAACAGATAGAATTCTACTGATTGAGACATGACTGATTCTACTCTGTGACTGACCATGGCTCTAGAAAAGTAGCTAAATTATCGGGTATTAAATACCCCCAACACTCGATAGCACAAACTTAAAAGACATGGCATAATTCTTGAGACATGTTAACTAACTACTTCGTCATCATTCATTCATTTGGGCATTCAAGTAAACACTTGCATACATGCTAAAGATGATATAATTTTACTATTCAACTCACATGGACAATTTATCGAACACTTATGGGGCATAATATATGCACATAATACCAAAACAACATGTAGGCAACGTGATTCAATTCCAATTACATAATTCTAAGAGTTTCAACATGAATTCACATGTTAAATCACACATATTAATCAACTCTACATGAATCTTGTAATAAATCATGAATCAACTCATGAAAATCATAAAATTACTCTACATGAACTTTAAAAGAGTTTATTGGACTCCAAGGGTGGAAGGAACCCTTGGATAAACACTTCACATACCTTAGTTAAAGAATTTCTGAACGTTAATGGTGGAACCTTGAGTTCTTGATTTGCAATTGAAGCTTCTAGGGTTTTGTTCTTGAGAAAATTTGAGAAAGCATGAGTTTAATTTCCCTCTAAGGTGATAAATTTCATGTTTTGGGTGTTAAAGGTTAATGGAAAAAGACCTAAATACCCCCAAGTATGCCGTTTTTTAATGACTAAAAAACTTTACCATCGATGCATAGACTGACGTGCCTCATTGTTGGCATCAATGTAATAGCCAACTCATCATGATGAGTCCATGTCGACACACTAGAAATTAATGCGGGGAACTAAGAAAAATATTTATCAATGTGATAGACGATACGACGCCAAGACCACGTTGATTCACTATTTCAGGATTTCAAAGGAGCTTCAAACAAAGTCTGAAAAACCCAAAACTTGTCCAAAAACACCTACGGAAATTCCTGATCATGAAATAACTTGTAATACCCCATATTTTTATTATCTTAAATTAATTCCTAGAATGTTAAGGGATAGCTTCCAAAATGAATAATATTTATTCCATGTAGAATTTTTAAGTTTTTGACTTTTCATTGTGTGAAAAATTGAATAAGTTTTCCATCGATACCAAATTCGCCTAAATCTAACACTCAGTGCAAGAGTTATGGCATTTTTAAGTTGATAGTATTTCACTTGGACTCTCAGTGCGTCGCGGAGTTAAGCGAATTGGCAGTTGTCAAATTCCAGTGATACTCCGTGATTCCACCGTATCGTGGAGGAGTCCCATTTCATATTTTTCTACTTTCAAAAAGTCTACACGATAGTGGCGCATTGTGCCAGTGGATAAAATGGAAAATATATAGGGCCCCACGATAGCTTCGCGTCGCAGAAAAAGCCCATTTCCCACATGTTCTTTTTTCAGTGAGCCACTGCAATTGTGACGTGTCGTGGTGGCCACCTAAATCAGAAAAATGCTACATTTTCAGTTTGTCCAAAAGTTTAAAGAGGGCATTTTGGTCAATTCCTAGGCCCCCAATTTGTCCAAACATAAGATTTAAGTCTATTATAAGAACTTTAGGCATATATTCATCAATTTTTTCTCAAATAAAAACCCTAGAGTTCAAAGCTCCTTCTCCAGAAAATGAAATTCCAACATGGTTTCTCCAATAAAACTTAAGATTGAGGATTTTCAAGGCAAGATAATCTAAAATATAACTTCAAGAACTTAAATAAGAATCAATAATTCAACCTTATTCATCTAATCATCAATCAAGGTATGTGGGGTTATGAACAAGGATACTCCTTTCATCCTTGTACCTAAAACTTATTTTAAATTGCAAAGTTATTTGATTTTATATAAGTTTGCATGAATTTGAAATTAGAGTTCATATCCAATGTTGCCATTTACAAGATTATGAGATTTCTAGAGAATTATAAGTTGAATTGCATGCCTATTTTCATATTTACATTCTTATGTTATTGCAGTAATTTCCAGATTTTGAGATGAGTTTTCATTATTTTCATTATCAAGAATGATTATTATGATGCTTTTACATGAGTTTGATATATGGGTGTTAAGCCCCAAGTTTATATGTTGAGATTTTGAGAATGATGAAGCTTTAAGCATCCTATGAGCTAATTATTTTAGATTTTCTATAAAGTCTTGATCTTTTGATCCTCAGATAAGTTTTGAAATTCACTTTACAGATTTATTATAGATTACAAAAAGCAAAATAGCTCCAGTTACAGATTTATTTAGATAAATGCATAACTGGCTTCATAATAAACCCCTATGCGAGTTTTAAAGTGGATTTCCAACAAGATGAGCGTAACAAATTAAAGGGAGTAGTATTTAGAATCGGGATGGGTATGATTTCAAGGTCTCATGCCCCAAAAATATGTGCGACCATAGGATTAAGATTAAGTGCCCATAGTGGGCAGAGTTGTGATCACTTAAGCTGAGGTTATACTCCCTGGAAAAAGTATGACACCTCTCCCTAATGTGAGGTTTCTTCCTAAGGAGGATGAAATATTGGACTCTATGTAGCTCACATGGTTTATGTTGATTAAGAGAACCTCCCTTGTAGAACAGTTTTCCCTATAATAAGCTTTTCAGAATAGTTTTAAAGTATCTCCCTTCAAATAAAGTATTTTTCCTAAAGTTTTAAAGCTTTCAGACTACAGATTCTAGAACAGAAAGAGTAATAGAAAAAGCGTTTAGAAAAACTAAGTGTGAAGGCTCACAAGTTTTACTTAGATTATGCTTTACAGAAAGATATTAAATATAACTTTCAGCTTTTAGATTTTAGATTTAGAGTGAGTCCTTTCTACACTTAGAAAGTATTATTTAAAGGGAGAATACAAATACAACTTTTAGAACTAAATGTTATGACTCACTAGATTTATAAGGCATGATTTCCTTCTCATGATTATTATTTTCAGTATTTTAGATATTCCAGCTTATGTGAGTCATTTACATTTTGCATCCATTATTTTAAAAATTATGTTGATGAGATGATATGTTTACTTATGCATTATTTTAAAAAGATGTTTAGAGGTGTAGGCTATGACCTTACCTCCCTGGATTAAAACACAACTCAATCCAACTCTAGAAGTATCACAATACACAATGAAGCCATCAGAATCATCTAGTAGGGTGAAAACTAAAGCTGTGGTAAGTCAAGTCATCAAATCCTAAAAACTTTTGTCACAAGGATTTGACCACTGTAACTTGATTTTCTTCTGAGTCAATCTGGACATAGGGGATGCAATAGATGGAAATCCCTCAATAAATCATTAGTAATAGCTAGCCAAACCCAAAAAACTCCTGATATCTGGTGGAGAGATAGACTTGGGCTAGTTTCTCACTACTTTTGTCTTTTAATGCTATCGCCGGAAATTATGTGGCCAAGGAAGGCTACTGACCTTTGCCAAAATTCATACTTACTAAATTTAGTGAATAGCTGATAGTTTTTGAGAGTCTATAATACTATTTTGAGATGGTCTGCATGATCATGTTCACTACAAGGATTAAACAAGAATGTCATCTTGAAGACTATGATGAACATGTCCAAGTACTGCTTGACCACATAGTTCATCATATCCATAAGGACTGCTGGGTCATTTGTAAGACCAAAGGACATGAATAAACATTCAAAGTGATCATACTGAGTTCTGAAATCTTTTTTCAGGATGTCATATTCCCAAAATCTGAGCTGATGATAGCCTGATCTGAGGTCTATCTTGGAGAAATAACTGGCACCTTGAAGTTGGTCAAATAAGTTATCGATTCTGGAAAGTGGATACTTGTTCTTGACCGTGACTTTATTTAACCGATGATAGTCAATATACATTCTGAGAGAACCATCTTTCATATGCACGAACAAAATTAGTGCATCCCATGGGGAAACACTGGTTCTGATGAATCCCTTATCTAAGAGATCCTTTAATTCTTTGAGTTTTGCTGGAGCCATTCTGTATGCGGGATAGATATTGCCTGAGTATCTGGGAGAATATCAATTTAGAAATCAATTTTCCTTTTGAAAGGAACTCCAGGAAGGTCTTCAGGAAACATATCTAGGAATTCACATACTACTGGCACTGATTCAAGAGTAGTGGTTTCTGAACTAGAGTCCTAGACTCAAACAAGATGGTAGACATATCCCTTAGCTATCATTTTTCTAGATCGAAGGTAAGAAATGAGCTGACCCCTAAGTTCTAAAGTACTACCCCTCTACTCTAGGATGAGTTTATTTGGAAATTGAAACTGGGCAATTCTATTTCTACAGTAGACTAAGGCATAACAGGAATGATGCCAATCCATGTCGAGAATGACATCAAAATCAGTCATCTCTAATTCGACTAAGTCTACAAAAGTGATTTTCTGAGATATCATAACCAGACAATTCCTATATACCCGTTAGGCTATGGTAGATTTACCCAGTAGGGTAGGCCTGATAAATAATGGAGAGTTTATTCGGGTGAAGTCCCAAATCCTGGCAGTAGCAGTATTGGCCACAGGTTGGACGAAATGATAGTTGGGTGTTTATTCTGGGTTGTTACAGAATGAGCTAGGGTGGTGAAGGCTGCTCTGAACTTTGTATGGGAGACATGCTCGCCCAAAGGATCTGGATGGACCGGCTGAGGGGCTGACTGGTCTCCTGTTCCTATTCCCTGAGTCCTCTTTGAAGGCATATTCTGTAAATGGAAGAGAATCTAGGATTATAAAGAGAGTGTAATTAGAGCTCATGCTCACTCGCACGACTTGAATATTTTGAAAGAAGGGAAACTTTTCCTAAAATATTTCATAGACTCCTGTCCATAAGTGTGGCATGCAATACACCCATGTACAAACCTCTACTAGATGCAGCGTTTAGACTTTCTTGGACTCTGTTGAACCTTAGGCTCTAATACAAAGTTTGTAACACCCCGAGTATATACCCCAGACACAGTGCTCATAATTATGAAGGACAACAAGCTAACCCATGACTTGTACCTGCTGTAATAATTATGTAATAAATACTGTAATGGTTGTGGAAATAGGCAGAACATATGCCATAAGGTTCAAATCTATAAATAAATCTAAATGTGGTATCAAAATACCAAAATTGAATATAAGTACTAAAAAACTGAATAACTGTCTGAAAGTACTCTAGTCTGAAAATCCTCTTACTGTCTAAATTGTGGAGTTGATAAGACACCCCCCAACTAACTCCATCTACTAAAATAAAATGAACGTACTATAAACAATAAGCATTTCCTCAAACTATGAGGAATCACCAATACTCTGTAAGATGAGAATCTGCACTGCTAAGGGTGCTCTGGTGCCCGTGCGTCTGAACCTATTACATAAAACATCATAGCATAAAGAAAAGAATACGTTAGTAATTTGAATGTGCTGGTGTGCTCAGTGAGGTAGGATGAAATGCATGGGTTCATATATATGCACACTAATAACTGAATAACATAAGTATGACTGAGTAAGATTACATGCATGAATACATAGATTGTAACTGAGATCGTGCTAATACTGAGTACTGAAGCTGAATACGGATAACCGATATCTGAGTTTATGAATACTGTATTACTGATTATTTGAATGATTTTATCTAATAGTTCTGAATGATGTGGAACCATACTGAGTTTCGCACTGATCTGAGTGACTATCGCTAATAGTCCTGAATCTGTAGAACTGAATTGAGTTATATCCTAAGACTGTGACTAGAACTGAGACTATGAGAAGTAATCATCTAAACGACATGCCACTTCTCTAACTAATTTGGGGTCCAACTTATAACCCTAGTTGGAAAGGTGTTAATATCGTGCCACGGGTAAGGACAAGTGCTGAGTCACCCTCATCTGGCAGGTACTTTGAATGAGAATAGTGGTACCCTCAACTAGCAGGTAGATCACCTCATCAACCCTTAACTGGTAGGTTGATTTCTCAACCTACATTGGCTATATAGTTAAGGAATGCAAGGACTGCTTATAAGGATTTCACCCTCTATTGGCAGGTGAATCCCCATCCTCGAGTTCACTCGGTGCTAAATTCTACTCCCAACTGAATAGACGCTGGACTGAATTCTAAACTATACTAGGCTGGACCAAACTGTTACTGATCGTACTGTATAAATGAACTGAACTGATCTAGACTGATTCTAAGTTCATTGAGTTTCCCTAAGTTTTGTAACCGAATGAATTCTACTGATTGAGACATAGAGTTTTGTTCTTAAATAAATTTGAGAAAGAATGAGTTTAATTTCTCTCTAAGGTGATAAATTTCGTGTTTTGGGGGCTGAAGGATAATGAAAAAATATCTAAATACCCCCAAGTACATGGTATTTTGATGACTGAGAAACTATACCATCAACGCGTATCCGCTGCACGGCATTGATGGCATTCCGCATCGACTCACTAGAAATTGATGTGGGGAACTGAGGAAAACATTTATCAACGTGATAGACAATGAGGCTCACCAAGATCGCGTAGATCCACTATTTTAGGATGAAGTCCAACAATTCCAAAACTTGTTTGGAATGACCTACGGACATTCCTGATCATGAATTAACATAAATATAAACATTTAATGGACGTAAAGACCATGAAATAAGCTCGACAACTTTTAAAGGCTTAAATGTCACTAAGTCTGAATACTTAGCTAGAATATTCTAAGTCTTGGACCCCTTAACAAGCTTAGAAGACTGAATTAAGCTAAGAATTTTTTTTTGTGTGGGGTCTTACACTTATTCCAATGGTAAGGTCGACACCGATATCGATCCCTCCCATTCCAACCTATAGAAGTATCACAAAGCCTCTAACCGAAAGAGTAATGAAATCCGATTGGGACATGCCCCCAACCCTATCCAAAACTAATTGCAAAATAAAATTAGAGTGTCTAGAAATATCCATAACATGAAATAGATCCTCCCGAAAGAATAAAAGCTCACAACTTTAAGGCAAATTCTGTCCCTAAGTTAATCACTATGTAAAAGGAGTAAAACGGCTTGTTCCTACATAGCGTGGGTATACAACTGTTGGTAGACGGGGTTAGCGAGTGACCGCTATCATGATCTCAGGGTAAGGATAAAATTTCAGATCAGGATAAAATAATGCCATTTATAAAACCAAGTAAAACCATCCATATGCACACAACCATACATATATTTACATATATAAATATATAACCATGCCAGGAAAAAGGACCAGGTTTAATATGCCTTTAAAACCTTTACCTGGGCTATGTAGCTTTGCCGTCCTAAACCACCCATGGGCTATATGGGTTTAGCTCCCACTATTGAAAGGACCCCAGTGCATGTAGCCACACGACCACGGAAGAAAAATTTGAGATAACTAGTACATCCCCCAAATATAGTGTGACATCATGCACACGGTCACCAGGACCAACCTCATATTAGAAAATATGAGTTTCCAGTTTTTCTTATCTCGGGAACTCCACCCTCCACAGCTTAGCTACACCTCCCGTTATTAATTCTGAATGAAAACCACTTTCCAAATAACCAAACTATTATCCATTTATTAACCAAGTCCATTGATATTGGTATCTTAATAGCAATCCTTACTGGCAAGTATTATCCATAGCCAACCATATAGAGGTTTAACAGGACTTTAAAGTGCCATTTCTTTTACCTTATTAAACCACTTAGGGCAATTCCATGTAACCATCAAGAATAACAATTATCCATTTACCATTCCAAGCCATTTAAACCATGTATAATTCCTTTAACATTTTTAAAACAAGAAAGAGTTTCATTAAAAGTAGTCAATGCAATACACATATCTTTATAAGTATTTTGTCAAACACATTGGGGGCATAACATAACTAAAACTAATTTCATTTACCATTAAACCATTCCCATGCAATCCAATTGTCCAAAAATACCATTAATGCATATAAAAGCATAATCAAAACTATGGAAAACCATAACCAACCATTTAATATCAAAACCCCCAAATCATATTTGAAAACCAAAATTATACAACCAATGAAATCATGAAAAAATTCATAAAAACCATACCTTAAGTTAGGATTAAAAATGAGGGAAGAGAACACGCCTTAAACAAGATGATGACCGAAAGAAATCACCAAGACAAGACCTAAATTGATCCTTTAGTTGAAACCCTAGCTTTTCTTGCCAAAAGCTCTTGAGAGAATTATAGAGTGTTTTAGAAAAGTTTCTAAGTGTTAATGAATGGAATAATAGGGTAAATAACCTTCAAAGTAGGTTACAAGTCATGGGACCTTATTAGGATAAGCGAGAAAATATCCAAAATACCCCCACTTAAGTTGCCCAAAATTCCATCACAGGGTTATGACTGAGCCACACAAGTTATACCCTCCACTCGTACCTTAAACCTCAACCGTTGGATCAAACACTGCCTAGTATACGACTCATCCAACCAAGTCGTATCCAAATAATATGATCTATACCATTCACCCATACCTCCGGTAGATTTAAACCCATGAAAGATTTTGACACTATCCACCATAGGAGTCCTGGGTACAACTCGTACTCTGGCTTACAACTCATGATGAGATACTCGTACTCATATTCAACCCAAGTAACCAAGTCTAAGATTAATTTAAGGATCAAAATAATCTATAACCACCAATACGACTTGTACTCCTAAGTCGTATCCATTCCAGTAATGAAAATCCATCCCACCAACCAACACTGGTCAGCATACGACTGGACCATACCATCCATACCCTTACATACAAATCGTACCCTCTAGTTATATTGGTCCTAGAGTCTAGAATTCAAGAAAATTTTCTAAGGGTCAAAGCCTAGGGTGTTATAAGGGGGTAGCCTCAGGTCGTGACAACATCAATACCAATTGAATTTCTAAGTTTCTGCTAATCTCTCAAGATTAATTCAGAGTCTCGTATATGTAAATGGACTATACTAAACTATCATATTCGATGTTTCAGACTCAATGTCACAATCATAATTTCCAAATGAGGTCCTTTTACCTAAAAGTGGGTCCCACATATAACTTACCATTTTCTTAACATCCAACCATTAGCTCAAAATGAGCATGGGTGCCTCGAGACCCAGAACGAAAGTCTACCTAGCCTAAAATTTATATTCTAGAGCTGTTAGAACAGTTAGAATTGGCATATGAGGTGGTTTGACTAATTTTTTCCCAATATCCAATTTGAACCAGTTAATACTTGAGAAAAGAAAATTGGCTCTAAAAATCAAATGAAGTGTCCGATAAGCAAATTGTTAGTTCCAGCAAGTCATAAATAACTTGGGACAAATATAAGAATGCTCTAATGATAAAAGTAATTGTACATATAGAAAATGACCTGTAGGGTGATTAGATTGTACAACCAGTTCAAGTGTTTTTTCCCAAGCCTTAAGTTTGATTGTAAACCAAGTTAAAAGCTCTGTGTATTATAGGTGTATACCTTATAAGGTGAAACAAGAGAATATAGGGTGCTTAGATTTAACAAGAGTTACCTTTCCTTAAGATATTTGGGATACCTTTGAGCACAAAGAGAGTATCTACTGTTCAATGTCAGCCCCTAATTGAGAAACTACTAGGAAGGATTGAGTTATGGGCTTCCTAATTAATCAAAGTTGTATTACTCTCTATTCAAGTATTCTGTGCCTAAATTTTTGTATTATTAAAGAAAGAGGTTGAAATCATTGAAGCTACCTGTAGGAGTTTTTTGTGGGCTGGTGGTTATGAACTAACTAAAAAAGCTCTCCTGGGAAAAGCTTTGTTAACCTGAGTGTGCAGGAGGTCTTAACATACCGAACATCTAAACATGGAACAAGGCTATAATTATTAAGATGATGTGGAATATTTATAGTAAGAAAGACAAGATTTGGGTGCGTAGTTATTACGGTAGGAACAAAGGCTTACTAGTAGATATACCAAAGCAATCATCCTGGATAGTACAAAGAATTCTGAAGGTAAGGAAATGTGCTGATGCAGTTGGGGTTAGTATGACCAAATTCTAGAGTATCCCAAAGTTCTCTACCAGATATTTATATTTAAATCTCATATGGGAGGTCTAGACAGTAGAATAGGGAAGCTTGGTTTGCAATAACTTAGGAGCACCTAAGTGGATTTTTATCCTTCGACTGTATGCTTCCTGTACACTATAGATAGATTTCTAAGGTGGGGGATTTCTATTAGTCTTAATCCTATTGTTTAATGAAGTTGCTAAATCCCACTCACACTTGTTGTTTTCTTGCTTACTATTTTCTCAAGTATGGCATAAAGTCCTTATATGGATTTGTCTCAATAGGCTGCCTAGAAGCTAGAATTTTGAATTACTATTGGCTACCAAGTATGCAAAAGGTAGAAATGCTAATGCTGAAGTATACAGGATGGCTCTTGCTGCATTTATTTATCATATATATAGAGAAAAAATATGTGAGTCTTTCAATAGATGCAAAAACCACTGGAAAGGATTATCAAGATGATAATATAAGACATACACTCTATAAGGGTCTACTAAGTGAGACTAGTAGCATGGCTTGAGAGCCATAATTTTTATCCAACCTAAGAGTTATGTGGAGGTGGAGGAATTTGATATGTGAAGGGATTTTGTTTAGTTTTCTAGTAGTTCTATTTAGGATAAATAATCTAGCAGGATCTTGATAAGCTAGGGCAGTATGTACAACCATCAATTTTTTAATTATGTCCTTCAAAACTCACTTAGGTAATAACATTCCTTTATTTATAATAAAGATATATATGATCACATATATTATGTTTCTATAGTTTGTTAGTCACCAATCTGACCAAACTAGAATGTTTAAAATATCCACATCCATAAAGTTTTATGTTATTCTGTATGCATTGATATTCATTTAGTTTGTTAGTCATCAAAGTGGCTAAACTAGAAAGATTAAGAAGTATGCATACTTAAAATTGTCATTTATCCATGAAACTAATGAAATGCCTATTATCGATAATAAGTAGATAAATTAACTCACTATTTTTAGAACTTAAGGTTTACCCAAAGGTGAATCAATTATTCTATAAATAGAGAACATTTTTAGATAAATTAATATTCTTTAGTCGAATATAAATTTTAAATCCAAAGGTGTAATATATGTTTGATTAAAAATATTTAATTTCCAATTAAATTTGAGATGACATTTAAATTATGGTAGTGCATCGTAGTATCTATCAAAAGGAGAATTACAGTGTACTTTTATTATTTTGGTGAATTCAATTTGTAAGCATGTATATCTATTTTGAAATTATCCCTTTTCATTTACATGCTCAATCTATTACTGTGTTCAATTGATTTAACTTCCCTAGATGGCATGGAAAAGTTTACTTTGCTTAGGTTTGATGGAACATATGGCTATATGGAATGATAAATCTACTGCTATTAGTGCTATGAGCAGTGAGGATGAAAAGTCTTTTCATAATGTATGAGAACACTCCAATAGATTGAACCTCATGTACATGCGAATGACTATTGCTAACAACATTAAGAGTACTATTCCACAAACAAAAAGTGTTAGGAATATCTAAAGGTTGTGGAAGAATGTTCTTGTTTTGCTAATAAGTATCTCGTTGGTATATTAATGGCCGAACTCATAACCATAAAGTTTGATAGGCCGTGTCGTATGTTAAATTATATCATTGATATGACTAATATTGCAACTAGAATTGAGACCTTGGGATGAAAATGAATGATAACTTCTTGGTTTATTTTATTCAGAACTCATTGCCTCCTGATTATGGACCATTATAAACTAAATATAACACTATTAAGGATAAGTGGAATGTTAATAAATTATCTAGTATGCTTACTCAGGAGGAGTCAAGACTTAATAATTAAGAAGGTCATTCTATTAACCTTATGGGTCAAGAAGCTGGTAAAGGACTTAAGGTGAAGACCAACAAGTTCAAAAAGCAGAACACACCTACTAAAGTTTCACAAGATAGTCATAAGGAACTCAAAGTAGATGTGTGTCATTTCTGTAAAAAGAAAAGACACTACCAGAAAGATTGTCAGAAAAGTAAAGTAACATCAAAAGAAAAGGTACATCTAGTTCTTTTATATGTTTTGAATCCAATTTAGTAGAAGTTTCAAATAATACTTGGTGGCTTAATTTTGGTACAGCTATTTATGTATCTGCTATATTGCAGGAATTCATTAGGATCCAAACTACAAATCCAAATTTAAGTTTGGACATGAATATTTCAATTTATGTAAGAATACTAATTTATAATTCTGGTGTTCTTATGGGTGATTTATATTGATTGAAACTCGATAATATTTTTTTTGAATCACTTCTTGATATACATCAAAATATTAAAATTAAATGTAGTTCACTCGATGAATGTTCTACTTGCTTATGACACATACGTTAGGTTATGTAGCTAAAGAAAGATTGCAAATATTAGCAAAAGCTGAGGTCTCACAAATCTAAATTTTGATGATCTAGATATGTGCTTAAATTGCATTAAGAAAAAGCAAACCAAACATACTAAGAAATGTGCTACCAGAGGTACTTAGCTTCTTAATATTAAACATACTGATGTTTGCAGACCCTTTGATGTTCCATATTTTGGTGGAGAAAAGTATATTATCACCTATCAATGATTTTTCATGTTATGAATTTATCTATTTGTTGAAATAAAAATCTCAGGATATGGATGTTCTCAAAGTGTACGTCAATGAGGTTGAAAAATAATTAGATAGAAAGTTAAAATCATTAAGTCAGACAGAGGTGGTGAATAATATAAAAATTTAATAAATTGGGACAATGTCCATTTCACAATCCACCCTACAGATTATGTGGGTACCTACCCAATTTCATTCTTCATAGGAGGACCTTTACTATCCAACCATTCAAATAAGTGTAGAAGTCAAATAAATGATCTTTTGGATATTAGAAAATCCCTGAATCATAATTAAAAGTCTCGTTCAATATATTTGGTAGATAAGAACAATGCAAGATATAATTAATAAAGTTTCTCAAAAACCTAATCTAAATCGGTACAAAAGAACTATGCAAGGAAAAGAGAGACCTGAGACATAACATCCGTATAAGAGTGAGATGACAGGATCTGCCGAAGAATAACTACCATTGAACCTAAATAATTTCCAACTGACCTGGAACATAGACATACCCCTAAGTCGAAGTATAGTAAGTGTGGTATCAGTAAAAACACATGTACTAGTAGATATCATCGACTAACTAGAGTTAGAAATAAATAACAAGAATAAAAATAAGTACGAAATCATGATAATAGTTAAAATTATGGATAATCAAACTTCCAAGGTCCCTCTCTTCAGGTCCTTGACATGTTTCTTTTAGCATCTCTGTGACCTATCTGTCATTTAACATTTATATGTAACTTTATCCTTTAATAATTTGTCCCTTCCTTAGGTCCCCTAAAACTTGTCTTAATCCACTATCGACCCATCCTATGATTCTACACTTGTTACTATCATGACCCCCTACTCCTCCTCTAATAGTTAGAAATAATAACATGATATCGACTACTCTAGCACGCTATAAGGACTAGATCGGTTCACCTAATTATCCCTCTTACTTTAAATCTTGAAACATGACTATTTATCTATATTATCCTTTACTCTAAATACTTTATAGGGATACAATACATAACTTAAACTTAATTACACCCAAGTACAGATACAACACTTTCCATCAACAAGAATACAAGTACCCAATCAGATTCTTGACACTTATGCAAATTATTCAATAAGATTCATTCCAACATATGTATGTATATACATATATATATATATATATATATACATATATACATATATAAGTGTATATTTATAGTAGATACCTCAGCATCCTATAGTAGCATGGAAGGATCTGATTCTACATCCTCACATGTAACCTAGTCTCAGATTTAAATTATGGCTAGCTTTACAACAATGATTGGCAATTGTTGATAGACTGATGAAGTTTGGCATACAAGTCCCTAAAACCTGTATGTTCTATGATGTAGCTCATGAACTATTTGACCATTTAATATTTGAGTGTAGCATCACTAAGGGAATCCAGAACAGACTACTTACCTGGATGGAAAAAGATAGAAAAATTAGAAGCTGGAATGCAGAGGTACATTGGCTAGTGAAAGGATTGAAGAATGATGCAGGATTCAATAAAGTAGTACCATCAGAATTTAACATGATGATCTACTCTGAGATTTCATAAGGGAACACACTCTAGTAATAAAATTTATAGAGAAATTGCATTGCATATACATACTAAAGGAAATTTTGTAATTAAATGGGACAAGCACCTGCAGAATCTTAATACATATCCTTGATGTGGTAATAGGAAGCCAGATGGTAAATGTATACATATGAGTATAATAGGAGATGAGAGGTGATTGGTCAGCAATTACCAAGGTATGTAATTAAAATTTTTGGTGAAATGAAAATTTTGTTTACCAAGAAAAGAAGAAATCTCAAGACACACTCACAAAGCCAAAAACCAGTAAGAAAGGGAGCAACGTAAAAGCCAAGATTGGTGCCGAAGTGCCCGCAACCCCCTCATTGCCTGTAGTAGTCATAAGCCCCACCCTCTTAGTTCCTGCATCAATGTCACTAATAAATTTTGACCTATCAACCTTCTTGGCCAATGTAGAAAGCACCTCAAAGTGGGCCATAGATTAAGAAGTGAACGATTTTGCTCTTTGTAGTGCAATAGGGTTGGCTCTATCCTTAATTAAACCAATATCTTCCATGCGGGTGACCTTAAATCTCTGATCAGTCTCAAAAACAGGTGGCACTTTAGCTGCATTACATAATCTTTGCACACAACACGGGAAGAGAAGGGTAGTGAACTCTCTAAATGCCTTCTCATGGATCTCAGTCCAGATCCATCTAGCAAAGTCGATATCATAGCCAACAATCTAGCCAACAATCAGTACAACTCTATCCTAAGTAACAAAATTCTCCACAGATGTTAGACTCAAATGATGCCTCACTACTGTCCACCAAAAATTAGTTATAAAGAGAAGTGATGTATTCTTAATATCTCCCCCCCCTCTACCCAGGGGGCATTAGTACCTAACTCAACAATCTGCTCAGCTAACCATCTATTCAATTTTACTCTCTGTATCTCTACTCAGTATCTTGTATTGTGTGACTATTTTATACTAACCTTAGATGGTAATAAAACTCATCTTTGTTGGATGGCCCCACAAACTTCAGCCTAAACAAAACCCACCTAATTATCTCCTCATATATATTAATCCTACCCATTTAACTAGTGTGTGAGTCTATAGGTGATCATCTACTTCTCTACCCTTAGCTAAGGTAATTAGATATTGTATATAAAGCATAGAATTTCTGAACAATCTTTGGGCAGTAAGAACCTAAGGTCTAGGTCATCCACCCAAGTCAATATCTCTAAAATGCAGACTGCAGGTTTGGAACTCATACAAAAGTGGCTATCTCAATTCAGGTCTCTTCAATGATACCTTATGACAGTCTACCATGCTTAGTAATGGCTCTATCACATTCATAAGTACTTTATATCTTCTTTACACACAATATCGAATTAAGCTAAGTTAGTGAAAATGCAGAGATGTGAGTGGAGTCTGCCTCTTAAGTAGAGGCTGAAATGGATGCCTAAATACCATGAGATGATGAAGAAAAATCCTAAGGAACCTATGCTACATTATTAACCTCCTTAGATTAGGGTGTACCAAAATTGAATGCATATTTACTCTCACCTGAACTAGTTCTGGATACAAAATTTGACCTTTCCCCAAACTGAGAGTCGGTTGAATCCTCCTCTTTACTAGAACCAAAACCTAACTCATCCCACATTTATCAAACTGGTGAGAGTGTAGTGGTGATTTTATGTTTGACTTTATTTGAGATCTTATTCGAACAAAGTAAGTTGGTAAAGTATTGGGCCCTGAGTGCGGTGCCTATTATGGAGTCTGAGAGCCACACTAAAAAGTAGCTGGTGTTGGCTGAGAGCTCAATTGAATAGTTGTTATGGATGCATGATAACGCTCAATCTACAGCTCTCGTAGGAGTGTAAAGCGGTCGATAGCAAATATAGAACCCAACCTGGGTTGGGTGTCGATCCCACAGAGAATAGCTCGGTCAACAAGTAGGCAACGATTACTAGACTTTTAGTGCAAGTCTCGTAAGAAGGGGGGATTGTAATGTGTAACCAAAACAATAAAGTAAAAGCTGAAAATAGCAAAGTAAAAAGAGGAAGAATGTTACGTAAGTTGTAAACAATGAGAATTGAGGCGTTGGGGTTATGTCCACTTTCTGAGTGATACGTCTCTATTGGCTATGAGTGTGTAGAATTGTGACATGCATGTGCTTATAGAGAATTGTATTCGATGGTAAATCCAGGCGTCTTTCGACATAATCGAGGATTATTTCACTTTAACTCTTTCGAGCTTAAAGAGTGTCTAACGGTACGAATTCTCCAAGAGGTTAGTCCAGTTACGGCACTAGCTTTTTAATAGGAAAGGGTGTCCTACTACCTTGACATTATCTCTTTTCCAGACAGATAACCTTTCTTTTGAACAAGTTAAATGTTATACTGGCATTATTCTATGCGTCTGCAGCCACAAGAATTTGCATTAAGATGAAGAGAATAATGATATAAGCAGCATACATGTCACGAACTCATAAACTCACAGCAATAGATAGTATCTCATACGGCTTCCATAACCCAAACAGAGAAGTTTAGTTACCCATGAATGCGAAGGAAATCACAATTTGCATTGTTGTTATTATACCACAAGATTGATGATTTTCGTGTAGCACAAGTGGTAGGCGTTAGGCGTGATTTCTTGCAAAAGTAACGTTTCTCTTGTTGCGGAAATTAAGAATAGATGAAGAGAAAGTAATAAGAATTAATAAAAAGAATTGTTTTGATGGATGGATGGAAATTAATGGAATGGGGGAGTGGTGAATGGTGAATTAATTAAAATCTCTAGCAAAATAGGGTATTTATAATACCCATATCCTATTCCTACTAAGCTAATGAAATACTTAACCAAATCCTACTAAGCTAAGGAAATACTTAACCCATTTGTACTAGGTTAATGTAACATTCTCCTAATCCAAATAAACTAATGAAATACATAACCCAATTGTACTAGGTTAATGTATTATTATCCTAATCCAAATAAGTTACTGCAAGTCCCCAAAGTCTTCAGAAATGCTGTTTTAGCCCGGGACAGATTTCCCATGCATCACTTTTGGTCCTTTAGGCGTCCAAACTCCCTTTCCTTCCTTCGTGAGCTTTCTTTAGCGTCAAGTAAGCCATAAAATGCTGATTTCTGCATCATTTATACCTGAAACTTTGCTAATCATGTTTGTTAGCTCACTTATAGGAAAAAGGACTAAAAGTGCATGAAATATATAATTTGTTCTCAAAACTAGGCTAAAATATGGGCAAAATATATTGATATAGGCGTGTAAATTCGCCTATCATCAATACCCCAAACTTGCAGCTTTGTTCGTCCTCGAACAAAATATCATGTCCCTCTAAACATCAACTTAGGGTTTCACAGCAACAACACAAAACTTTCATCAAGACAAGCACAACAATTATCAACAAAGAGTAGTTTTCCGATCATTAGTAGAAACCATTTAACCTCTAGCATAGACTCGTGATGGTGGTCAACTCATATTCAAAAGTTAAGGCACAAAGAATTATGTACAACTATCTAAAACTCATCAACCATGTGTGACTCACAATATATTACCCATAGTCACTCACAAGTACATCATATTTTTCAAACATGGGTATCAAAATATCCTTGCTCTCGCTCTTACAAAGAATTCGTATGCAGCAACTGATGACCATAGGCTTACCCTTAGTGTAATACTCTACTAAATGTCCGAATGCTAAGATTAGGATCAAATAGGTCTTTTGATGGTTGTAATGTAGGCTAAGGGACGGGTAGGACTATTTTGGCCAGAAATAGTGACTAAGTTCCTAAGAACTTTAATACAGCACATTGTATCATTGATATTTTTTTTCTTTCTTTCAACCTTTCTTCTTTATTTTATTCTACCACCCTTGTTCTCCTCTTTTGTTTTTCAATTTTAAGCATAACTCACTTTTCAGCTTTCTTTTCCTTTTTCTTTTCACAACATACCTCTTATATTATACTAGCACTTTTCTTTTTTTTCAAT
Source organism: Capsicum baccatum var. pendulum (assembly GCA_030864225.1). Lineage (NCBI taxonomy): Eukaryota > Viridiplantae > Streptophyta > Magnoliopsida > Solanales > Solanaceae > Capsicum > Capsicum baccatum. Next base: position 157,187,592 of record CM061561.1, on the reverse strand, counting down.
AACACATTCAAGCACCATTACAATTTAAAGCATCATACTCACCCAATTTCCTCTTATGTTGTCACATGACTTTTTCACTTTAAAGCACTTAGGAATTTGGATCAAATTATGGTCTTGAAAAAATGTGGAGTAGGCTTACATTTGCGGTTGTCAAAGAAACAGGCTAAAGGCTCAAAAGGGTTTAACTAGGATGATGTCCATGGGTAGGTAAGACAAAGGTAAACATGTATAGGTTGCCAAAGAAATGCCTAAATCATCTCCTAAACTCACACTCCTTATTTTCGCTTTGCATACATACCGGGCAAGTTCTAGCATCATCCACAAACATAGAATATACTATTATCTCACACACACAAGGCATATGGTTGACTTGATTGGAAGTAATATAGACTCTCGACCCAACAAGTGAAGGAATTGAACAACACAATATTACATAATGAGTCACAACTAGAGCCTAAACGTCTCAACAGTCATAATTGGAGCACATACTCTTGTTATAATCTCATGCTGCCTATTAGAATAATTTCATGCGAAGCTACGTTAAAAAAAATTTAACTACTAAAAAAATTTAAAACGAAACACAAACAAAAACAAAGTAAACAAACATTGATGCAAATAGAGAATTATAGCATGCAATATTGCCACCCCACACTTAAATGGGACACTGCCCTTAGTGGAAAGTAAATACGAAGAACCTGGTTAGTCGAACTCATTCTCTATGTCTGGGGTCATACCCCTTGCATCGAAATCATCATCAGAGTCGTCATCCTTAGAAGTTCCTCATAAGTATCCCACTTAATTCCAAGAGTGAGTCGAAGTGTTTGCATCGAGGAGGGTTGTCCTTGCTCTTTTTGGCCTCTTTTCTTGCCGTTTTGTGAAGTGGTAACACCAACTAGTGAAGTGAAAGTGGTCGATTACTCAGACTTCATCGACATACGTTTTAGGAGCTATATTCCAGCAAGAAAATCAGAGATGTATCACTTCTTGCAACCTTTGCAATACATTCATGTTAGGTATAACAAGACTACTACATAGGGATTACATCAAGGTATAGTATCTATCACAACCTCCTATGTCGGTAGGCAACTATAAGTCTTATACCGCTAAACGGGACATTCTAAAATGTAAGTATTCAAGTGACATTGGTCTAACTAGGACTAACTCGTTCTTCTCATTAGGGACCACAATGTCCTACCCTTATTTAGTACACTAAATTAGGCTTACCTACATACTAGCAACAATACGATAACCACACCTACATCTAAACACTTAATAATCTCTTTCTTAACCACCTCTTGCATAGATAGATTCAGAGGATACTGATGCTTAATTATAGGCACACACTCTAATTTTAAGCTAAATCTTATATGTGTAATTTTCAGGTGAAATCTTGCCAATATCCATAATAGTCCAACCAATGGCCCATTTAAACCTTTGCAAAGCTGAAATAAAGGCCCCAACCTATATATCCACTAAATCTATAGTGATAATAACTGACAAGGTATTGTTGACCACCAATAATGTATAACATAAATAAGAGAATAGGGACTTTAATTGTAAGACCAGTGGTTCCTCAAAAGATATCCAAGCTGGTAGAGTCGATTTATTTTTCAAATCAAGATCAAACTTCTTTGGTGCATAAGAATAAGAACCTCTTCAAATAAGAGCACTCACCCTATCATCATACTCATTGATGTCATCATTATCAAAGTTCATGATCAATACTGCTAATGCCTCTACACTAAGTCTCTCCATAATGAGTACAATTAATGCATCTTCATCTATGGTTTCTATCACAGAAACCACCCACATATCATTTAGTTTCACATAGATTGACACATAATACCAACTCTATTTCAACCAATGCCCTACCCGTGGCTAGGAAGGGTCTTTCCTTATAGAGATGTCAAAATCAACGTCACAATCAAGGATTACAAAATCAACTAGGAATATGAAAAAATCCACCTTCACTAATATATCACACAAAATGCCAACTATTTTTTTATTGTTCCATAGATCATAAATAATCTTATAGATGTTAGCTTAGATGCTCCCATCCCTAACTAGTTATAGACAACTAGAGACATTAGATTGATGCAAGCTCCCAGATCACATAATTCACCTACAAAGTTTAAGGACCTAATAGTATAAGGAATAGTTAAAGCTATGGGATCCTCCTTCTTAACCAAAAATTGAAAAGCCATAGCACTACAGTCTTCCCTATTATCAATGGGATCAAAACTCACCATCAACTTCTTAGTCACTAAATTTTTATGAGCTTTGCATAATTGGGTATCTTCTCTAAAGCTTCCACAAGAGGGATATTCATAGATAATTCCTTCAATATCGTCATGAATTTCTAATATTTACCTTCTTCTACTTTTTTTTCAACCTTTGATAAAAATATAAGGGAGGTCATGGAATAGGCTTCAAGAATTGTTCGATCTCCTTACCCTTTTCTTTATTAGTATCAGCTCATTTCTCTATACTCGTCAATCTCTATGATATCTCACCATTAGTCACTAACTTATCAGTTTCCACTATGAGTGCATCCTCAACATCCATGGCATCAATCTTTAACTCATAAGCGATAGGCATAGAGCAATTAATAGTAGCCTTACCACTACGAGTAGTAATAGCTAGGAAGTGACTGTGGTTCTTAGGATTTTGCACAATATTACTCAGAAAAGCACCCAGTTGATGCTGAATTAATATAGGACACATCTAATCAAGCTGCTACTCAAGTTTCTTAATCATGGTATCATGCAATTCTACCTTCTGGCTTAGCCCTGATACATCTGCCTTAATCTCTTTAAGTCAACTCTCTAGTCTTTGTAAACCCTTACCTAATTGGCAAACAATGCTTTTATCCTTGAGTCAGCATCATAGTTCCTTGATGGAAAATAAAAACCACTCTTTTCCTTATAATAATTCTTTATCTTCTAGTCACCATCTTATTCTTTGCTCCTATCCCTATACCGGTCTCTATAATAATTCCAACCTTGATTTCCTTACCTCGAGTTCCAAATATCTTGATTGTACCTTGGCCTTTGGCTCTAAAACTCGCCATCTCTTTATTCAGGTACTTAGCTTTCTCTTCAGTATCAGATTTATAATGTCTAAAAGATTTCCCTTGTGCGTCACTATATTCAACTTTTTTGCTCCCATGGTTACAAAATATTAGGTAAGAAACCTAATCTCCATTCTTAGTTGTGCAACCTCTTGAGCCAGTGTCTCATCTAGGGATTTTTTCTTAGTAGAAGAACTAATAACATAAGTATCAGCTCCTCTATCAGCCTCCTAAATATGCCACCCTCAGTTGGTTTTAGTGATCCGATCTAATATTTCTGTAGTTTGCTCCCAACAAAGACTCATATATGCCCTACCAGTGATGATGTTGACAATAACTTTGGTGTTTGCATTCAGGGATCTACAGAATATCTCAAGTAAATTCCTTCATGAAATTATTTATTTAGAAATATTCATCAAATTTTTCTTGAACCTCAACCAAGTCTCATGCAATGCCCCTGAATGCAATTGTCTAAAATTATAAATCTCATTCTTCAACTATAATATTCTAGAAGGCAGGAAGATCTGTCAAAGAATTGTGTTCAAAACTTATTCCAAGTAGACCCATATGGTAGTTCCTATAACCATAACATTGCTTTACCTATATGAGAGAATGGGAACAACCTGACTCTCAAAGCTTTCTAACTCACCCCAAGTCGATTATACAAAGTGCACATCCCAATAAAGTCATAATATGCATATTTGCATCATCATTAGAAAGACCAATAAACACACTCTTCAAATTAAGAAACTGAATCATTGCAATTGTAATATCAAACTGAATCCTATATCTCTTCTAAGTCTATCCCTATCAAACATTGCTTGATGATCTTCTTCCTTCTATCTAGCAATTTCCTCAGCATGTTGGGCTAGTGTTAACCTCATATTCTTATTGGCTATTAACCAATTACTAGTTTTCTCATTAGTTTAATAAGCACCAACTGAAGGTAGCTGATTCAACTTATTTGGATCATTCTAAAGCCCTTCATGATGGGATCCATGATCATACCCTGTCATCTTATAATTCTGTCATAAGTTCTATTCAAGTTCAAGATTAAAATGAAGTAGGGTATACCCCGAAAATAGCAGAAAAAGAAAAATAACAAATTCAATCAATTACATCCATAGTTGTATTCCCTAACAATGGTGCTAAATTTAATGCCTCCTGATGTGCTATAGAAATATACACTTTTTTATGATTAAAACTAGGAAAATATACAAGTTTCTGAGGTTATTTTGTTAGATATGATTTGTTTTGTGTATGTTTTGTAGGAAACCATGTTTTGGATGTTAAGTTTCTAAAAAAGGTGGAAAAAGTGTTTTGGCTAATTTTTAGAGTAATTATGGATGTTTGGGATATCTTACAGCTTTTTCATGATAAAATAATGTTCGAGAATCAAAGAAGAGATAAAAATATGACTCCCGACACATACTAAGTCAATCTACGAACTGTATGTAGGGCCTACGGATTGTAGAAAGGCATAACAAGTACCAAAAATCCAAAATCACGAGATCTGACTTGATGGATTTTTTCCATATGGGAGTTGCACCTTAGACTTATGTCTAGGAAAAAGACTGCAGGTAGTACCTGCTCCAAGGGTGAGATCACAGGTGTAGGACATAAGTGGCCACTGAATTGGGTTTCTCCTATTTCATTTGGCCCATTGTTTTAGGGTTTTCTCTTGTACTATAAATACCCCTTATGTACCTTTTAGTAGGAGTTACATACTTTTGATACTGAAAAATATATTTTGATTCCAAGATCGGACTTTGATCTTGGCATTATCTTGTATTGACTTTAGTTCATTAATTTAGTTACGGTTGTGGGGTTTTACATCTTGTCATTGTGATTTCATCTATGCATTCTATTATGATTATTATTGATTTCTTCACAACTATGAGTGACTAAAAAACCCATAGCTAGGGTTGTGTAAACCCTGAGGATTGATGAAGTAGGGGAAGTGCGATTACTGAATTGAACCGATAACCATGGCATGCATTGCATTATCTTCACTTTAATAGATTTTTTGGTGGTTGAAAATGTTAGTATCCCTCCTAGATTATTCCATTTTCAATGCTTAAAATAAGGAAAATATGCATGTTTCTGAGGTTATTTTGTTAGATATGATCTGTTTTAGGTATGTTTTGTAGGAAACCATGTTTTGGATACTAAGTTTGTGAAAAAGGTAAAAAAGTATTTTTGGCTACTTTTTGGAGCAATTGTGGATCCTTGGGATGTTGTCCAGCTTGTTCATGATCAAAGAGTGTTCGAGAATCCAAGAAGAGCCCAGAATTGATCTAATTGACCTTTTATTGAAAGTTCAACTTCACCAATGCATCTAAAATGTCAAATTTGGTTGGGCTACATTGTTCATTTGCGAAATTAAAAGTTTGGATGAGTTTTGAGGTTCAAAAAAAATGTTTGGGTTTTATTGATGCCGATGTATGGTGATCGTGATGAGTCCTATGCCAATCACCCTATCGTAGTATCGACCCTTGGATAGGGATAGAGTCATCCCCATACCCGGTTTGTGAATAAAAAGGCATATTATGCCATGTTTTGGCAATTTAGACTTGTTTTTGAGACCTAGAAACCTGAAGAGAGTGTGATAACTCAAAATTGAGTCTTGTGGGTATGTTGGGAGATTTATTAACATATATTATCATTATCATCATCCAAATTAAGGTAAGATTTCATCACTTCATTGATGAATTTCTTTGTATTTGACCCAAAACTCCAAATAGCTCGAGGGCTTGATTTTAGCCCCAAATTTGCTTTATTTTCACACAATTCTTGAGTTTTTTGATTCTTTGTTGATGTATGAACATTGGGTTTACCTCAAAAATGCATTTTCTATAAGTTAGACCCACTTAGGGTTTTTGGTGTCATTTTTGGACTAGAAGCACAATAGTATAATATGGGTATTATTAGACTCGTATTAAACAGTGGATTACTATTTTTATAATGTGATGGAACTTAGGAGATTGTGTAGTGAAGATGGACATATGGTTAATGATGTAATATTTTGTGGTTTGGGTTTAAGGTAGGCTTCTACTTATACTTCTTCAAAGATGATGTGTGTTTTATATGGCCTGTGATTGTGAATGTTAGGCTTGATTATAATTAGAATAACTTAGACATTCATGTTTGGCAATTTGATGAAAGTTTTGACCCATAAATTGAAATACCCTTTTAGTATCCTATGGACTCCTACCTCGATTGAACTAATTCATATATTAGACATGATATAATTCTATGATTATGATGTAAATTCAGCATTGGAAACATGATTAGTACTTTTAATTTTATTGGTCTAGTATGCTGATCTTGGATCTGTAGTTTAGGTAGAGCTGACTTTAATACCATTATTTCTTGATGAAGTTCCTATCTTAAGGTTGGTTATATCTTACTTGAAATATAGAAGTTGTACTAGATATGTTAGCCTAGTTTGGGGTATATATTTCCTAAATATTGATTGAGGATTAGAAGCTAGTTCTTCCGGCCTGCTTAGGCCAAGACTTGTGTTAGACATTGTGGACTTAGTTGCGGATGCTAGGGATACTCTAGGTAATTGACCCTTCATAATGAGTTTACTTCATGGCTTGGTAAATTGTGATGAATATTCCCTCTGATAATGATTAATTACTTATGGCCATGATATCCCTTATAGAATGATATTGGGCATTTAGAGAAATTATTTTCTCTTAGATGTTATAGTGTCCTTTAGAGATGATACTCCTTTTTGATATGATAATTGGCCTACAGAGATGATATTCCTCATAATTATGATATATGACCTGTATATATGAGATGCTTCATAGGTGTTATATAGATCATAGTTATAAGTTATTCTTATTGATGTGTTATGCCTCCTAAAAATGAGATGCATCCTGAATATGAGATGATTATAGATATGTTTCATGTCTTATAGAGATGTTATGCTTGGTAAATATTGTACGACCTATAATTATGAGATGATTTCATAATACATGGTTATTGATATGAGTTCCGAATACATAGGTGGACCTAAGGTCATGGTTATAATGTAATGATTATTTCGGATACATTGTTAGGCTAAAGGTCGTATTATGAAACGATTTGGATATCTAGGAAGTAATTATCATTGTAAAGGATATTTTTGTAGTTTATTAATATAACTATATCTACTTATATATACTTCTCTCTCTTAAGGGATGGAGGGAGATGTGGTATAATGTTTATGATTCCAATAGTTGAATATTGGTGATGCCACTCATAGATTCGGTATATTCATAATTTTTGCATAAATGACTTATACTATTTTAATAAGATTATAATTATATTATTATTGTCACTAACTAAGCGTTAAAGCTCGCTTTCAACTTTAAAATAGATTTCTTTGCCATATTAACTGTCTGACTTACTGAATAAGTTAAATTTATAAAAGAGGTTAATAATGATGTTTTAAAGATTTGATCGAGATATAATTTTGCCCATGATTTAACTCTACTACCTACTCTGGTCGTGAGATATTCTAACCCGTTCTACACTTTTATAGAGATTTGGTTAGTATTTTAGCCACGACGTAAGCTCGTGAACCTATTGTATATATATTTATTATGTAAATATACTCTACCTTGCTTCTCTTTTTGTGGTCATTTATGTTTGCCCTTGCGAGATATATTCTTTACTTTATCCATCGTGGGGCTTGTTCTTTGCTTTATCGCTTGTGCGTTTTGCACTTACTTTAGCGCTTGTCTTGTCCACTTTTTATTATATATATATTTGGATCTTATGATTATGTGATGATTCTCAGAAAGGTTGGAGGACATTATGATGATATGATTATGCCCAACAGGGTCAGAGGATATTATAATCATGTGATAATGCCTAGCAAGGCCTGAGGATATTATAATGATGTTATGATAACCAGGAAGGCCAGAGGATGTTATGATGATATTGATACTCCGCAAGGTCGGAGATTATACTTGCTGGAGGATGATTATATTGAATAAGTACCTTGCATTCATTTTTGCATGTACATCGCGTATCACCAATATGTGCCTTTGTCTATGAGTTAGTACAGGATGGTTACATAAATATAGGTGATGACTATGTATTGTGTTATTGTATATTGATTGAATCTTTTTAGCTTGGGGAGGTGGGGGTGCGCATAGCCTCATCTAGGTATTTCGTTGTCTGGAATAGCCGATTACCCTCATTGTTATTGATATTTTTATTATCATTGTTATAATCATTATTATGGCTAGTTTATGACAGTTAGGTCATTGATTAAGTATCAAGATTTGATGTCTCAACCTATGCTGGCTACACAGTTCTGGAATACAAGGATGACTTCTAAGAATCACACCCTCATCTGACAGTGTGTGTTCCCATCCTTAGGTTTATTCGGTGCTAATTCGCACTCCCATCTGAATAGAAACTGAACATGAATTACTGAACTGAACTCGACTGAATTATCTGAGTTTTATTGACTGACAGAATACTGCTGAGATTACTGAATTTCTGAGATTACTAAGTTTTCCTGAGTCACATGACTGACTGAATTTCTATGAACATGGCTCGACTGAGAGTATCTTTAAAACCTAACACTGGATCTAGGCACACAGGTAATTTTTTAGGTACAAGTACCCCCAGGACTCGATAGTATAAAATTGACAAAGCATGACTTTCTTGAATATATGACCAATATCACAATCCATAATACAATAAGTTGGAGATTTTATGAAGTAGAAGTTCTAAAGAACCACAAGGGTTACATATGTATCCATAATTCACTTTCTAAGACATTTCATCAAACATTTGACATGCATAAACTTGTACATGATTGGGGATTCATATTATCATACCAGTATAGCATTTTTCCTTCTTATAGACATTTAACCAAATAAATAGGGAGCATGCTTTGGTTATACAATCATCAACACATCTAATAATCATGGATACATCAATCAACGTGTAAATTTAAGGGGTGTATTTCATGATTATTATGCAAATCTTCATATACTAGGGTCAATCATTGAAATATGTAATTTAAAACATTAATCAAAATCCCACAACATCATGAACATGAATTTCCAATCAATTTAAATAATGAACATTCATAAATACACCAATCTTGGATTTTGAAAAGAGATTCTTGAGCTTCATGGGTGAAAGGGACCCATGAATCAACACATGACATACCTGGGTTGTGAGTTTCTTGAAGTTATTGGACCTGAAGTACTTAAATTTCTTAGTTTCTTGAAGAAGGATTTGGATCTTGTTCTTGGGGATTATCTTTATGATAAAACACTAATTTAATTTTGTAGATGGATAATGAGCTTATGAGCCTTCTTCTGATATAATTAGGGGTTAAAATGGGTAAAAAAAGACCCAAATAACCTTTTAAAAATGACTTTAAAATAACTAAATGAACTATGCAAAGGTGGGTACGATAGTCCATCCCTGGCTGGATGGTCCGTCGATCTTGACTGTCGCACCTGGGTAGAATAGGGGCTTACTATGTCTGCTGCGATATCTTGGGCGATGGTCCATCGCTAGGTCAATGATCCATCATCTTGATCCATCTTCCTTAGGTAGAAGATGGTCTCACTACCTTCGTTGTGATGGTTTGGGCGACGGTTCATCGCTAGCTCGATAGTCCGTCAGCCCTTATCATCGCACCTAGGTAGTTTTGACTGCTTTCTATAAAATGGCCATAACTTTCTACCTCGATTCTATATTTTGACAAAATTGGTATAATTGGAAAGCTAATTCAATTTCCATTATGAGAAAAAGTGAAAATCTTAGGTATATAAAAGTGGATTCATCTTTCAAAGTAAGTTTCAAACATACTAAGGATGATTTCAAGCTAGGTAAAAGTATGAGGTATTACAAATAGCCTAAGCCTCCAGAAATCTTAAACTCCATGGGAAGAATTATCCGGCTCATGATCTTGAGTTTGCAACCATAGTTTTTGCCATAAAGATTTGGAGGCACTACTTGTATGGTATTCATGTAGATGTATTCACAGATCACAAAATCCTTCAGTATGTATACTCTCAAAAATATCTTAACCTCTATCAGATAAGGTGGTTAGAGCTCTTGAAAGATTATGACATGAGTGTCCTTTATCATCTAGGCAAGGCCAATGTAGTGGCCGACACTCTCAGTAGACTGTCTATGGGTAGTATTGCTTATGTTGACGATAGTAAGAAGAAATTAGCTTAGGAAGTCCATCATCTTGATTGATTAGGTGTCTACTTAGTTGATTCAACAGAAGGTAGTATATGGGTTCAGAATAGTTCAGAACCATCTCTAGTATCCGAGGTAAAAGAAAAGAAAGATAGAGATCCTAGTTTTGTTATGTTGAAAGAGTTGGTCAGAGATCAGAAGGTAGAGGTTTTCTCCCAAGACGGAGATTGTTTTTTCCGTTGTCAGGGTTGTCTGTATGTTCAATGTGTAGATGACTTGAGGCAACAAATTCTTGCAAAAGCGCGTGGTGCGTACTACTCTATTCATCCAGGGGCCACTAAGATGTACCACGACTTGCAGAAGATCTATTGGTGAAGTGGGATGAAGAGAGATGTGGAAGAGTTTGTGGCTAAATATTCTACATGTTAGCAGGTCAAGATAGAGCATCATAAGCCTAGTGGATCCATGTAGGAGTTCAGTATTACTACTTGGAAGTGGGAAGAAGTGAACATGGACTTTATGATGGGTCTACCTCATACTTGTTGTTAGGATGATCCAGTTTGGGTCATTGTAGATAGTATGACCAAATCACCTTATTTCCTTCTATTTCATACCTCCTATTCAACTGAGGATTATGCCAAACTCTATAGCTAGGAGTTGGTCAGATTTGCATGGTGTTCCGTCGTCTATTGTTTCAGATAGAGGTACCCAGGTTACATCTCACTTCTATAAAGTGTTCCAAAAGGGTATTGGCACCCAAGTTTACCTCTATACAACCTTTTATCCTTAGACAGTTGGTCAAGAAGAAAGGACCATTCAGACATTAGAAGATATGATAAGGGCGTGTGCAATTGATTTCAAGGGTAGTTGGGATGACCACTCTCCTTTAATTGAGTTTGCATAAAAAAAATCTATCATTCAAGTATTCAGATGGCTCCATTTGATGCTCTTTATGGTAGGAGGTGCAGATCTCCAATCGGTAGGTTTGAAGTAGGTGAGACCGCAGTACAAGGGCCTGATCATAGAAAGACTCTGGACTGCTCAGAGCCAATAGAATTCTTATGCAGATGTGCGTAAAAAGGATCTTGAGTTCAAGATTAGTTATTATGCGTACTTTAAAATCTTCCCCATGAAAGGAGTGATGTGGTTTGGCAAGAAGGGAAAGTTCAGTCCCCGATATGTCGATCCTTTCAAAAATCTCAGTTGTTTTGGCAAGGTAGCTTATCAGCTCAAATTGCCTTCAGATCTAGCCTCAGTTCATCCAGTGTACTATGTATCTTTGCTAAAGAAGTTCATAGGTGACCTAGTAGTTGTAGTACCAGTACAGGGGTGTAATACCCCGCAAAGTCCTTATCGAGTCTGTGCCTTAGAGCGTATTCAGTAAAGCAAAAATCCGAGTCTAAAAGTTTCAAAAATATCTTCCTAAGTATGAAATACTTTGAATCATGTAGAATTTCTCAAATTACTACTTTTTTCATGTAGAGGATTGGTTAAGATTTCCATCGATACAAAATTCACCCAAATCAGACACTCGGGTGAAGAGTTAGAGCAATTTTAGTGAAATAGTGTTCCACCTAGCACCTTAGCGCATCGCGGAGCCAGCCAAAATGGCAATTGTCAAATTCCAGTGAAACTCTGTGATTCTACCGCATCGAGCCATTGTGCAGTTTCCCAATTGTCTAAATTCAAGTGAGATTGCGTGATTATGGTGCATTGCGCCAGCATGTAAAATTGGGATTTTTTAATTTAATTCCAAGGGCGAAAAGGGGCTTTTCAAACCCCTATATATACTCCTTTACATGGGATTTGGCCTCATTTTCTCTCCTTCTACTCAAAAAGTTATGGTTTCCAAAATCAAAACCCTCTCTTTTTCTTCAACAACAATCAAGAATGAATGAAGAGGAATCAAGAAATCTTTCTAAGAACCTTCAAGAAAGGAGTTTCCCCAGGTATGTACATGTTGATTCTTGGGTCCCTTTCATCCAACAAGCTCAAGTACGCTTTTCTTAAACTCAAAGATTTTATGTTTATGAGTTGTTAATGATTCATGTGAGTTGAAATTGATGTTCCATGTGTTGTTTAGTTTTTATTCATGTTTATCTATAAGATTTATGAACTTGAACCCTAGTATATGGAATTCTTGTGAGGGTGGTGATGAACTTTCTTAATGATGCTTCCTATATGAAGTGTTCATGTTAAATAGGAGTAGAAATGGTTGTATAAGCGAAGTATGTCCCCCATATGTTTGATAAAGAGCTTAGGTGAAACATAAGGGCTATTATAGTATCTTGAACAGGAAACCCCTAAATCAAGAGCTAGTCCATGCATGCCTAGTGATTGATAAAATGCCTAAGTGAGTGAAATGTTCCATGATAGTATTAATTTCCCAAGAAAGTGTATACCTATACTTTCTTAGTATTATTGAAAGACCATAGTGAACAAGTCTAGATATGATGGTTGTAAATTCCCCAATTATATGCTCTCTGATTTATGCTAAGCTTTTAATACATTCCAAGTGGTTAGCAAGTAAGTTGAGACATGATAGTATGAAGTTTTCTCCAAATCATTTGATGTCCAAATACATGTCAAGACTGATTTTGGTGTGAAGTACTTAAAGTAAGACCTTCTTGATGGAAGTATTATCTAGTAGTATGTTTCCCTACGCTAGTACATGTTGATGTTTCCTAAATGCTTGACGTGATGCTTAAGGACTGTAAAGGTGAAGGTATGTTATGTTTCCTAGATACTTAAAGTGATTTTTTAATGATAATGATGATGAATGAATGATTGTGATGATGATGAATGAATGGTTGTGATGATGGATGAATGATTATGCTTTATTTTATGTTATCAAGTCCTGGGGGTATATATTGCCGACAATTTAGCTGTTGTCTAGAGCCCGTGTCAGTTTCATGATAATTCTAGTTGAGCCATAAATCTCAGAACTCAGTGAATTATAGAACGTTGTATCCTCAGATAGTTACAAAACTTAAGAAATCTCAATAATCTTAGTTATCTCTTTAATTTTCCTATTGCTAGTAATTTAGCTTCAGTCCTGTAATCATCTCAGATCTAATAGTATTCAAGTGTTTAATTCTAATCTTAGAAGCGATTTGAATAATCTATTCAAGCTTTGTATCGTCAGTCAGACACCATGATTCAGTACCATTTTTGTTATATATGAAACTAAGTGATCTCGGCGTAGCTCAATCAGATCTTTTGAGAAACATAATCAGTATGAGATTCAGTTCAATTGTGTTCAGTTAAGAATTCAGTCAGAGTCTTTTAGTTAGGAGTAGAATATAACACTGAGCGAGGGAAGAGATGGTGGGTTCTCCCGTTAGCGACAGAGAGGATAGAGTCGTTAGTCCAAATATCTATTCTCCAAAACTACGTAGCCAGCACAGGATACAGGAGTCACCCTAAGAAAAAGTCTATCAACTCCATAAAAAAAGTATTTAACTATTATATTACTTTAGGTCAACTTCCTAGTATGGGTCATCCGTCATAGAGGGTTGACCAAAGAAAGGTCTTTACCTGTGGCATGGTATTGACACCCTTCCAACTGGGGTTATTGGTTGGACCCCACCTGTGTTAGGTTGGGGTATGTTGGTTAAGTTACTATTTCCCATAGTTTTAGTTATAGTTTTAGTTTCAGATTCAGTCTCATTCCCAATATTAATCTTTAGAAATTAGGGTTGTCAGATACAGTAATATATCTCTATGAGGAACTCAAATAGTTCCATTGATTCATTCACCATCCGTAAGATAGGATTGATCTCATATATAGTTATTTGATATCATATTCAGAGATATGCTACCAGATAGGCTTGATCACAGTATCAAATTCTATTGAGTATTCTTATTGTCATATTCAGATATGATCATTTCCTTATAATTGATAATAGCTTTGTTAATCATCTATTAGAGAGGTTGATCTTTAATCTTGTCAATCGAGAGTAGTAAGCTCAGAATTCAGTTATTGATGTAAGTATATCTAGTTTCTCAATCAGCAGTATCAAATGAGTCAGTATCCCAATATCTCAGTGTCAGTAGTGAGTTCAGTCTGCAGTAAGGCAGTATCCGAATTTCAGTCTCTAGAGTTGTGATGATTGTGACAATGGTCTATGCATTCATGTATGTGTATGTGTTCTCGTGCGGCATTTTCATTATTATTCAGTTTAGATATGATGAATGCATGCGCCCTTGAATTTAACCTACCTCATCTACATACTCGTTACATTCCTGTGCTGATGCATTTATGCTATGGTGTTCTATTTGACACCGTAGGTTCAGAGATACAGGATCCAGAGTTTTCTCAGCAGTTTAGTCGCAGCTAGCTGCAATAGCCATAGCCGTGAGTCCTCTTCTTTCGAGGATGAATTTCTATTTACTATTATTGCATTAGATTTAGTTTACTTTTAGTTGACGGAGTTAGTTGGGGATATGTCCCATCAATTCCATAGTTCAGATAGTTTAGAGGCTTTTTAGACGGATGTATTAGTATTCAATTTTTTTTATTCATAGATTTATTGAACCTTACGGCTAGTTTTCGCATTTCTTTCAGATATTATACAGTGCATAGGTACAGATATCAGTAAAAAAGTTAGCTTGTGGTCCTTCGGGTCATAAGCATCGTGTGACATCCGGGGAAGGGATCTCAGGGCGTTACAAACTTAGTATCAGAGACTAAGATTCAAGGGCGTCCTACGGAGTTTGTGTAATACCCCAGAAATTTTTTGTTGAAAATTTGTGCGTAAGCGTGTTAGGTTCTATCTTCTAGAATGAATTATAAATTTTTCGTGTGGAATGTCTTCGATTATGACCCACAATTTCATAGAGTATCAAATAAGCTTTCCATCGATATGTGGATCATCCAAAACGGACACCCGAGCGATGAGTTATGAACATTCCGATCGAACTGTGAATAGTAGTGAACAGTAAAACGTGCAGGAAAAAGTACTGAGGCATGACGTATTTTTTCTCCAACTTTAAATAATCATAACTCCTTTTACATAATGATATGGGTGATTTAATATATATCAACAGAAAACTCTGTGAGTCCTCTTTCCAATAAAATTGGTTGCATCTAATTTGTCTATCAAAGAAAAAAGTTATGATCGATCTACTTCAGCCTATCAAAAGTGAATTTTTTACTCAACTTCAAACGACCATAACTCTTGATGCATAATGATCTGGGTGAGATACTATATATCAACGTAAAGATATGAGAGTCCTCTTTCTAATGAAACTGGTTTTATCTAATTTGGTTATCAGAGTAAAACGTTATGGTTTATCTACATCAGAGTATCAAAACAGTCCACCAAAGGACAAATCCAACAATTATTTTATTTTTAGGGGTGTTTTAGTCATTCCCCCTCACCCAAAATCTATACAAATCCTATATTAAATCCTATTAGAAGTATTATATGTTATATTTCATCAAATTCCCTCAAAAAGAAAACCCTAAGCTCCTACATCCAACTTTAAGAACCTCCAAAGTTCACCATTAATTCTGCAAATTTATTCAAGATTCCAAGTTCCTAGTTCAAGAACTCAAAGAACCATCATTCAAAGGCACGATTAACATCTTAAAAATGAGTATCGATCTAAAGTTCATCATTCAAGGTATGTGGGGCTTTTCAATAAGAACTCTCTTTCATTCTTCTGCCCAAAACTACTTTTCATTACAAAGGCATGAGTTTTCTTTGATTTTTTATGAATTTGAAGTATGAACTCATATCTTATGATGATTATTATGAAATCTTGATGTTTATGATTTTGAAAGATGAATTTACATGTGTGGAGATATAAAGCATAAATCTTGAATGATATTTATTATCATTTTGATATTTGGGTCGTGAATCCCCATTGGAAATTGTGTTTTTTTAAGAAAGTGTGTGTTATAAGGACGTTGATGTTGAATATTTGAGATATTTTGAATGATTTGACCTTTTGGTCTTAATGGAGTTGTTTTGAACTCGAGTGTGAAAGAAATCCACAATGTGATTGATTTTGATAGATGGGAAACATGATGGCTCTTGATGTATATTTATATATTACTGAATTTGTTTTGTTATAGATTGTCTTTGAAATGATCTGATCTAAGCCCGGGAGAAATCTTTTGCACCGAGTGGGAGTATAAAGCGACCTTACTTCCCTAGAACTACGTGCCTCCATTGGAGTGAGCCTGAGGCTAATTTATACAATGATCACTAGTCTGTGTGGATTTGATATCGATAGTGCTAGTCCGATGGTAAGGATAGGATGGATTTCCCCAACGTGGGTTATACGTTGGACTCTATGTAGTCCACATGGTTTATGTCGGTTATAGGATCTCCTAGTGTGTGTGTGTTTCCTTGTGTCTATGGTGAATGGTGAAGTGATTTGAAAGTGGAATTGTGAAAGGTATTCTTTCGAAAAATTTAAATGATATTTACATTATGAGAATTGATATTCTTGATGAACTGAAAGTGATTGAAAAATTATATGATGACTCATTTGTGTTATTGTACTTATTTCATCCTCTCATGATTATGATGATTTTCTTCGGGCTATGTAAGTCTTTCATATATTTTGCATATTTCTTATAAATATTTATGATGGTGATGATGTTTATACAACTGCATACACCCCCATATACTTGGTTCCATTCCATGGTACTGACCTACATCTTCGGATGTGGGCTGTATTTTCTTAGAATGTAGGTTTAGGTGCTCAGTTCCAGGTTCGATAGTGATTCTTTAGGCACGCTGTTCTACATTCTCTATTGTGGTAAGTCCTTATATTCCGAGGATGTGATGTCTGATATTGGTTTCATGAAATTGCTTACATTTGATAACTGACTATGAGTCAGTTGGGGTATGTCTTAATAGCTCGCTGGTTTTATTGATTTTCTTAGAGGCTTGTCAGACTAGTATTGATGTTGGGAGTTGACTAATAAGTCGTATTTTGTTATCTTTCTGAAATTCTTTCATTCTTGGATGATGATTACTCTGTTGATATTTGAGGGTTATTTATGGAAACCCTGTTGAGTTGTGTTGAACTTAATGAAAATGGGTCAAAGGGTTAGCTTGGGACTACTCATAGCCTTAAGCATCGTGTGACACTCCGGGACCCATTTTCCAGGACGTTACAAACTTGGTATCAGAGCCTACGGTTTTAAGGTGTCTTAGGGAGTCTGACAAGCTGTGTTATGTAGAGTCTTGATCATAGGTGTGTAGCGCGCCACATCTATGAGCACGAGGCTACAAGACATTTTAGGAAAAAGTGTGATTCTTTCTTTCAGAAGTCTATCGTGCTTAAAGTGTCTCTCTCTGTTATTGATTTGTGCTCTCCTCTTTCAGAAATATGCCCCCACTCATAGAGTCTTGTTGGCTGATCTGATTGAGTCAGATATGGTAGATTTTGATGTGATTCTGGGTATGAACTGGCTGTATTCTTCTTATGCCTCTATTGATTGTCTGACCTGAGTGGTCAAGTTTTAGTTTTTGGGTGCATCCTTGTTGGAGTGGTTTAGGAATTCTATGTCACCCAAGAGTTATTTTATCTCTTACCTCAAAGCTAGAAAGCTTATTTCCAAGGGGTGTATTTACCATTTGGTTAGAGTCAAAGAGACTAAGTCTAAGACTCCAACTCTTTAGTTTGTTAACGTCGTCAATGAGTTTTCTGATGTCTTTTTGAATGATGTCCCAGGGATACCTCCTGATAGAGAGATAGAGTTTGAGATTGATCTTCTTCTCGATACATAGCCCATTTATATTCCGTCTTACTGTATAGCCCCTACAGAACTTAAGGAGTTGAAAGAGCAACTCAAAGATCTACTAGATAAGGGTTGCATAAGGCCCAGTGTTTCTCCTTAGGGTGCTCCTGTGTTATTTGTAAGAAAGAAAGATGGCTCTTTGCGTATGTGCATTGATTACTGCCAACTGAATAAAGTCACCATAAAAAATAAGTACCCCCTTCTGAGAATAGATGATTTGTTTAACTAATTGCAAGGTGCAAGTTATTTCTCAAAGATAGACCTTCATTCTGGCTATCATCAACTCAAAGTTAGGGAGTGTGACATCCCAAAAACTACTTTCCGAACTTGTTATGGCCATTTTGAGTTTCTTGTTATGTCTTTCGGGTTAACTAATGCCCCAGTAGCTTTCATGGACCTCATGAATCGAGTGTTTAGATCATATATAGATATGTTTTTCATAGTGTTCATCGATGATATACTGGTGTACTCCCTTAGTGAGGATGAACATTCTGATCATCTCCGAACTATCTTGCAAACCCTTAGAGATCAGAAGTTGTTTACCAAGTTCAGTAAGTGTGAGTTTTGGCTAGGGTCAGTTGCTTTTCTGGGTCATATCATTTCTTCTAAGGGTATGAGAGTTGATCCTCAAAAGATTGAAGCTGTTAGAAATTGGCCTAGACCCATTTCTCCGACTAATATCTGAAGTTTCTTGGGTTTAGCTGGCTATTACCACCGTTTTGTTGAGGTTTTATCCTCTATAACGTCTCCTATGACTCGTTTGACCCAAAATAAAGTGAAGTTCTTCTGGTCCTAATCTTGTGAGAAGAGTCTTCAGGAGTTGAAGACTCGACTCACTTCAGCCCCTATTTTGACCTTGCTTGTGGTGTTGATGGTTTTGTGGTGTAATGTGATGCTTCAAGATTTGGGATGGGTTGCGTATTGATGAAGAAGGGTAAGGTGATAGCTTAAGCTTCTAGACAGTTGAAACCCCATAAGAAAAATTACCCCACCCATGACCTTGAGTTGGGTATTGTTGTGTTTGCTTTGAAAATCTGGAGACACTATTTTTATGGTGTCCATGTTGATGTTTTCACTGATCGTAAGAGTCTACAGTATGTGTTTACCCAGAGAGAATTGAATCTTAGGTAGAGACGATGGTTAGAATTGTTAAAGGACTATGATATGAGTGTGCTGTACCATCCGGGCAAGGCCAATGTTGTGGCGGATGCCCAAAGTAGAATGTCCATGGGTAGTATTTCGCATGTAGTAGAAGGCAAGAAAGAGTTGGCTCGTGATGTACATCGTTTGGCTAGATTGGGGGTTAGGTTGTTTGACTCTGCTGAAGGTAGTATAGGGGTTCAGAGTAGTTCAGAATCCTCCTTGGTGTTGGAAGTGAAGGAAAAACAATACTTAGATGCTAGTTTGGTCAGACTGAAGGAGTCAGTCAAGGACCAAAAAGTAGAGGTTTTCTCCCAAGGGGGAGATGGTGTGTTGAGATTGCAGGGTAGATTGTGTGTCCTAAATGTTGATGATTTGAGATAGAGGATTATGGTTGAAGCACACGGGGCGCAATATTCTATTCATCCTGGTGCGACCAAGATATACCAAGACTTGTGGGAAATCTATTGGTGGAGTGGCATGAAGAAAGAGATATCAACATTTGTAGCTAAGTGTACAACATGCCAACAGGTTAAGGTTGAACACCAAAGACCTGGTGGTATGATGCAAGAGTTTAGTATTCCCACCTGGAAATG
Organism: Capsicum baccatum var. pendulum; assembly: GCA_030864225.1. Classification (NCBI taxonomy): domain Eukaryota; kingdom Viridiplantae; phylum Streptophyta; class Magnoliopsida; order Solanales; family Solanaceae; genus Capsicum; species Capsicum baccatum. The sequence continues at coordinate 157,167,848 of CM061561.1, read as the reverse complement.
GGAAGAGATAAATATGGACTTCGTGATTGGTTTACCTCCTTCCCGATGCCATCATGATTCCATTTGGGTTGTGGTTGATAGGTTGACTAAGTCTGCTCATTTATTGCCTATTCATACTTTACATACTGCTGAGGATTATGCTAGATTGTATATCCGAGAGCTAGTTAGACTTTATGGAGTTCCCTTGTCTATCATTTCGGATAGGGGTACTCTATTCACTTCGTAATTTTAGAAAGCTTTTCAGAAGGGTCTTGGTACCCAATTGCTTTTTGAGTTCTGATTTTCATTCGTAGACCGATGGTTAGGCTGAGCGGACCATCAAGACCTTAGAGGATATGTTGAGACCTTGTGCACTTGACTTTACAGGAAGTTGGGATGATCACTTACCGTTGATAGAGTTTGCTTACAATAACAGTTTCCACTCTAGTATTGGCATGGCTCCGTTTGAAGCCTTATATGGGAGGAAGTGTAGATCACCCATAGGTTGGTTCGAGGTGGGTGAAGTGGCTGTGAGTGGTTCTTATTCGGTATTTGAGGCTTTGGAAAAAGTTAAGTTTATTAGGGAAAGTTTGAAAACTGCGCAGAGTTGTCAGAAGTAATATGCGGATGCTAGAAGGAGAGACCTTGAGTTTTAAGTTGGTGACCTAGTGTATCTGAAAATTTCACCCATGAGGGGGGTAAAGAGATTCGGAAAGAAGGGGAAGCTTAGTCCCCGTTATGTTGGTCCTTACAAAATTCTTAGCCGTGTTGGTAAGGTAGCTTATGAGGTCAAGTTTCCTTCCGAGTTGTCCTCTATTCATCCAATATTCCATGTCTCCATGCTTAGAAAGCATATTAGCGATGCTGTGATATTGGATTCCTCTGTGAGTGCTAATATTCAAGAAAATCTTTCTTCTGTTGAGATTCTTGATTTCAGTGTCCAAAGACTAAGGAACAAAAAAGTTCCCTTGGTCAAGGTGTTGTGGTGAAACCAATCTGTTGAGGGAGCAACTTGGGAAGCTGAGGCGGTTATGCGATCCAAGTACCCATACCTACTTTCCGCGAACTCCGATCAAGCTGAAGGTACCATTCTTTCCTAAATCATGCACTTTTGATAAAAGCTGCAGCAGTTCAGCTGTCATTTACTATGTGTTAGTTGTAGTTTCTTGAATTTATGCATTAAATATTGCATTCGGAGTGAGAAGCTATGTGGTGATGAGTCTAACGAATGGTTTCAGCTGTATGCTCTATTCCCAATTTAATCTTGGCATGTCTAGAGTCATTTGAGGATGAATGTTTCCAAGGGGGTGATGATGTAAAACCCCGGGAAATTTTTCATTGAAATTTTGTGCGTAAACGTGTTGGGTTCTATCTTCTAGAATGAATTATAAATTATATGTGTGGAATATCTTAGAATATGATCCACCATTGCGTAGTATCGAATAGGCTTTCCAATGATATATGGATCATCCAAAACGGACACCTGAGCGATGAGTTATGAACATTCCGATCGAATCATGAATAGTAGTGAACAGTAAAACATGCAGGAAAAAGTACTGAGGCCTGACGTATTTTTACTCCAACTTTAAACGACCATAACTCCTTGTACATAATGATTTAGGTGATCTACTATATAACAATGGAAATCTCTGCGAGTCCTCTTCCAATGAAATTGGTTTGATCCAATTTGTCTATCGGAACAAAAAGTTATGGTTGATCTACTTCAGCCTATCAAAAGTGAATTTCTGGGTCAACTTCAAATGATCATAACTCCTTGTATACAATGATCTGGGTGAGATACTATATATCAACGGAAAGATATGAGTCCTCTTTCTAATGAGATTAGTTTCATCTAATTTGGACATTGGAGTAAAACGTTATGGTTGATCTACTTCAGACTATCAAAACAGTCCATCAAAGGACAGATTCGAGAAATATTTGATTTTTAGGGGCGTTTTTGTCATTCCCCCTCACCCAAAATCCATCCAAACCCTATATTAAAGCCTATTATAAGCATTATATGTTATATTTCATCAAATTCCCTCTAAAATAAAACCCTAAGCTCCTACATCCAACTTCAAGAACCTCCAAAGTTCACCATTAATTCTGCAAATTTATTCAAGATTCCAAGTTCATAGTTCAAGAACTCCAAGAACCTCCAAAGTTCACATTTAATTCTGCAAATTTATTCAAGATTCCAAGTTCCTAGTTCAAGAACTCCGAGAACCATCATTCAAAGGTATGATTAACATCTCAAAAACAAGTATCGATCTAAAGTTCATCCTTCAAGGTATGTGGGGATTTTTAACAAGAACTCTTTTTAGTTCTTGTGCACAAAAGTAATTTTCTTTACAATGGCATGATTTTTATTTGGTTTTTTACTAATTTGAAGCATGAACACATATCTAATGGTGATTATTCTGAAATCTTGATGTTTATGATTTTGAAAGATAAATTTACATGTGTGGAGATATAAAGCATGAATCTTGAACGATAGTTATCATGATTTTGATATTTGGGTCGTGAATCCCCATTGGAAATTGTGTTTTTTTTGAGAAAGTGTGTGTTATAAGCACGTTAATGTGTAATATTTGAGATATTTTGAATGATTTGACCTTGTGGTCTTAATGGAGTTGTTTTGAACTCGAGTGTGAAAGAAATTCACAATGTGGTTGATTTTGATAGATGGGAAGCATGATGGCTCCCGATGTATATTTATATATTACTAAATTATTTTGTTGTGGATTATCTTTGAAATGATCTGAGCTAAGTCAGGGAGAAATCTTTAGCATCGAGTGGGAGGTATAAAGCAAACTTACTTCCCTAGAACTACGTGCCCTCACAGGACTAAGCCTGAGGTTGATTTATATAGTGATCACTAGTTTGTGTGGATTTGATATCGATAGTCCTACTCCGATGCCAAGGATAGGACGGATCTCCCCAACATGGGTTGTACGTTGGAATCTATGTAGCTCACATGATTTATGTCGGTTATAGGATCTCCCAGTGTGTGTGTGTTTCCTTGTGTCTATGGTGAATGGTGAAGTGATTTGAAAGTTGAATTATGAAAGTTATTCTTTCAAAATATTTAAATGATATCTACATTATCAGAATTGATATTCTTGATGAACTGAAAGTGATTGACAAATTATATGATGACTCACATGTGTTATTGTACTTATTTCATCCTCTCATGATTATGATGATTTTCTTCGGGCTATGTAAGTCTTTCATATATCCTGCATATTTCTTATAAATATTTATGATGATGATGATTATACAATGGCATACAGCCCCATATACTCGTTTCCTTTCCATGGTATTGACCCACATCTTTGGATGTGGGCTGCATTTTCTCAGAATATAGGTTTAGGTGCTCAGTTCTAGGTTCGATAGTGATTCATCGGACATGCTGTTCTACATCCTCTGTTGTGGTGAGTCCTCATGTTCCGAGGATGTGATGTCTGATGTTGGTTTCACGGAATTGTCTACATTTGATAACTCTGTATGAGTCAGTTGGGGCATGTATCAATGGCTTGCTTTTTTTATTGATTTTCTTAGAGGTTTGTCAGACTAGTATAGATGTTGGGAGTTGACTAATAAGTTATATTTTGTTATCTTTCTGAAATTCTTTTATTCTTAAATGATGATTACTTTGTTGATATTTGAGGGTTATTTATGGAAACATCGTTGATTTGAATGAAAAAGGCTCAAAGGGTTAGCTTTTGGCTACTCATAGCCTCAAGCACTGTGTTATGCTCCAAGACCTGTTTTTCGAGGCGTTGCAGTCTGAAAAGCCGCATCTAGTGGAGTCTTGTGAATGGGTGTGTTGCGCGCCATAGTTATGTACAAGAGGCTATGAGATGTTGTAGGAGCAGTTTCCCTTCTTTCAGTATTCAGATCGTGTGAGTGAGCATGAGCTTAATTTGATTATCAATCTAATCCACTTCATTCTTCTATTTATAGAGTATGCCTCCCCCCAGAGATTTTGTCCATGGGGTTGATGAACAGCCCCCACAGCCAATAGATCCTAAGAATAAGATTGTGTTGCATGCAAAGTTTCAGGCATCCTTTTAGGCGCTAGCCCATGCTGTGACTAATGTTTGGGGAAATCGTCAGGCTGCATCCCCATATCAGTAAGATGGGAATTCTACAGCAGCCGGGGTTAGAAATTTAAAGAAAATGAACCCACTAAAATTCTTTGGGTCAGTGCTAGGTAAGGACCCACAGTTGTATTGAGAGGAGGTAAAGAAGATCACCCGGATTATGGATGTTTCTGATGAGGATAGTATTGATTTAGCATCTTATAGGTTGAAGGATGTTGCTCATGATTGGGTAGTGATATGGGAGAAGAGTCGAGGGGAGAATGAAGCTCCCGTGACTTGGCTAGATTTTTAGAGTGCTATTATAGATATATTCTTTCCGTTAGAGATGAGAAAGTCTAAGGTAGAAGAGTTCATGAACCTAAGGCAAGGTTCCATGAACGTAAAAGAGTATTGTCTTGTTTAACCAATTAGCTAAGTATGCTCCCGACCTAGTAGCTGACCCTAGAGCGAGTATGAGTAACTTTTTTTCTGGGGTATCAAGTTATGTGGTAAAAGAGTATAGAGATGATATGATCAATTGAGATATGGATATTTCTAGGCTAATAATGCATGCGCAATAGATTGAGGGAGATAAGACGAAGGAGAGAGAGAGAGAGTGAGCAAGAGAGCCAAGAAAAGTAGTTGTGGTTTCTCTCAAGCAAGGTCCCAGAGTGGTAGTCATTCTCATTATGGTTAGAGATTTATAGTCCTAGCTCCATCTTTAGCTATCTTGCCCGCACCTGTGTTTGGGGGTGTCAGATTTGAGAGAGCATCAGACTCCAAAGCCTATAATAGTGCTAGTGGTGTTCGTACCTATCTACGTTGTGGAGAGTGTGGAAAGCGCCATAATGAAGTATGTACATCTGGTACCGATGTGTGCTTCGGGTGTGGTAAACCAGACCATAGAATACGATCATGTAGAGTACTGAGTCAAAGGGGTAGACTCCATGCGCTTCAGGCTTTCCTTGATCGGAAAGGATTCCCTGAAATATACCCGAGTATGTTATAAGCATTTCATCTTTATAATATTCATTGTTAGATCCTTTGCTTTCATTTCAAGCTTATATGCTAGCATGAGTCATCCATGAGTTTCAGATCTCAGTTGGTCAATTATGACCTAGTCTATAGGTGCCCCGCGCACAGCCCTAGTATTTCAGCGAAGTATGTTTAGAGGGACAAAGAGTCTCAAGGGGGAGATACCTTATAGTATTACTATGAATTTAGCATTAGTTGTTATTGTGTTGTCAGTCGTTCTTTCGAAAGTCAGCTCAGCTAGACATTAATGACTCAGATATGCACATTTAGTAGAAATGAGTTTAGATTGTCAGTGTGTTTTCAGTCATGTATTCATGAGATCAGCCCAGTTATGAGTCCATACATTAGATATGGATGTATGTTATAAGAATTCAGCTATGAGTAGATTCAGTTGAGTATTCCATGCATTAGATATACATGCCAAGTATGAGAACTCTGTATGCCAGTTATTTAAGTTGCGTAGTCATGTTCTAAGATGTTCCCGTTCCTTAAGTAAGTTCAGTTGATCAATATTCTCAGTCTATCAACCAACACTTGAGGATAAATGTCCTCAAGGGGAGATAATGTAATACCCCGCAAATTCCTCTTCCATTCTGAGGCTTAGAGCGTATTTAGTAAAGCAAAAATCTGAGTCTAAAAGTTTCATATATATCTTTCTAAGTATGAAATACTTTGAATCATGTGGAATTTCTCTAATTAATACTTTTTAGCATGTAGAGTATTGATTAAACTTTCCATCGATATAATATTTGCCTAAATCGGACACTCAGGTAAAGAGTTAAAGCCATTTTAGTGAGACAGTGTGCCACCTGGCACCTTAGCACGTCGCGGAGCCAGCCAAAATGGCAATTGTCAAATTCCAGTGAAACTCCATGATTCCAACATGTTTCGCCGTCATGCAGTTTCCCAATTGTCCAAATTCCAGTGAGCTGGCACGATTATGGAACGTCGCGCTAGCATGTAAAATCAAGATTTTTTAGTTTAGTTCCAAGGGTGAAAATGGTCTTTTACCAAACCCTATATATACTCCCTTACATAGGATTTGGCCTCATTTTCTCTCCTTCCACTCCAAAAACTAGGGTTTCTAAAATCAAAACCCTCTCTTTTTCTTCAAAAAAAATCAAGAGAGCATCAAGAGGAATCAAGAAATCTTTCCAAGAACCTTCAAGAAAAGAGTTTCCCCAGGCATGTAGATGTTGATTCTTGGGTCCCTTTCATCCAAGAAGCTCAAGTACCCTTTTCTAAAACTCAAAGATTTTATGTTTATGAGTTTTTAATGATTCATGTGAGTTGAAATTATTGTTCCATGTGTTGTTAGTTTTGATTTATGTTTGTCTACAAAATTTATGAACTTGAATCCTAGTATGTGTAATTCTTGTGAGGGTGGTGATGAACTTTCTTAATGATGCTTCCTATATGAAGTGTTCATATTAGATAGGAGTAGAAATGGTTAAATAAGTGAAGCATGTCCCCCATAAGTTTGATAAAGAGCTTAGGTGAATCATAAGGGCCATTATAGTATCTTGAATAGGAAACCCCTAAATTGGGAGTAGTCCATGCATGCCTAGTGATTGATAAAATGACTTAGTGAGTGAAATGTACCATGATAGTATGAAATCTCCAAGAAGGTGTAAACCCATACTTGCTTAGTGTTGTTTAAAGGCCTTAGTGAATAAGTCAAAATATGATGGTTATAAATTCCCCAATTATGTGCTCTCTGATATATGCTAAGATTTTAATACATTCCAAGTGGTTAGCAAGTAAGTTGAGACATGATAGTATGAAGTTTTTCCCAAATCATGTGATGTCCAAATACATGTCTAGACTGATTTAGGTGTGAAGTACTTGAGGTAATACCTTGTTGAAGGAAGTATAATCTAGTACCATATTTCCCTACGCTAGTATATGTTGATGTTTCCTAAATGCTTGACGTGATGCCTTAATGATTGTAAAGGTGAAGGTATGTTACGTTTCCTAAATACTTGAATAGATGCTTTAATGATAATGATGATGAATGAGTGATTGTGATCATGATGATGAATGATTCGGTTGTGATGATCGAGGAATGATTTTGCTTTATTTTATGTTATCGAATCCTAGAGGTATTTATATAGACAATTTAGCTATTGTCTAAAGCTTGTGTTAGTTTAACGATAATTTCAGTTGAACCATAACTCTCAGAACTCAGTGAATTATAGAACGTTGTATCCTCAAACAATTACAGAACTTAAGAAATCTCAATAATCTCAGTTATCTCTGTAATCTCCATATTGCTAGTAATCTAGCCTCAATCCTATAATCAACTCTAATCCAATAGTATTCAAATGTTTAATTCTGATCTCAAAAGCGATTCGAATAATCTATTTAAGATTTGTATCGTCAGTCAGACACCGTGATTCAGTACTATTTTCGTCAGATACGAAACTAAGTGATCTCAACATAACTCAGTCAGATTTTTTGAGAAACATGATCAGTATCAAATTCAGTTCAGTTGTGTTCAATTAAGAATTCAGTCAGAGTCTTTCAGTTAGGAGTAGAAACTAGCACCGAGCGAGGGAAGGGATGATGGTTTCTCTCGTTAGAGAGAGAGAGGCCAAAGTTATTAGTAGAAATCCTTGATCTCCAGAACTGTGTAGCCAGCACAGGATATAGGAGTCATCATTAGGAAAAGGCTGTCACCTCTAGAGAGAGAGTATTTGACTATTATATTGCCTTAGTTCAACTTTCTGGTAAGGGTCTTTCATCAGAGAGGCTTGACCAAAGAGAGGTCTTTACCCGTGGAACGGTATTGACACCCTTTCAACTAGGGTTACAGGTTGGACCGCACCTGTGGTAGGTTGGGGCATGTCGGTTAAGTTACTAATTCCTACAGTTTCAATTTCAGTTTCAATTCAGTCTCAGTCTCAGTATCAATCTTCAGAAATCAGTGTTGTCAGATACAATCATCTATCTCTATGAGGAACTTAGATAGTTCCATTGATTCATGGACCATCTGTCAGATAGTCTTCGTATTATATACAGTTATTTGATATCATATTCAGAGATATGCCGCTAGACAGGCTTGATCACATTCTCAGATTCTATTGAGTATTCTTATTGTTAGATTCAAATATGATTATTTTCTTACCATTGATAATAGCTTCCTTAATCATTCGTTAGAGAGGTTGATCTTTAATCTTGTCAGTTGAGAGTAGTAAGCTCAGAATTCGATCATCGATGTAAGTATATCCAGTTTCTCAGTCATCAGTATTAGATGAGTCAGTGTCCCAGTATCTTAGTGTCAGTAGTGAGTTCAGTCTGTACTAAGGCAGTATTTAGTCTCTAAAGTTGTGATGATTGTGATTGTGGTCTATGCATTCATATATGTATATGAGTTCTCGTGTGGCATTTTTATGATTATTCAGTTTAGATATCATGCATGCATGAGCCAATGCATTTAACCTACCTTATCTACATACTCGTTATATTTCTGTACTAACGCATTTGTGCTATGGTGTTCTATTTGACACCATAGGTTTAGAGGCATAGGATCCAAAGTTTCCTCAGCATTTCAGTCCTAGTTAGTAGCCATAGTCGTGTGTCCTCTTCTTTTGAGGATGAATCTCAGTTTACTATTATTGGATCAGATTTTGTTTAATTTCAGTTGACAGAATTAGTTGGGGACATGTATCATCAACTCCACAGTTCAAATAGTTTAGAGGCTTTTCAGACGGATGTATTAGTATTCTATTTCCAGTTTTGTGTATTCATAGATGTGTTGAACCTTATGGCTAGTTTATGTATTTATTTAAGATATTATATAGTGCATAGGTACAAATATCCGTAAAAGGGTTATCTCATGGTCCTTCGGGTCATAAGCACCAAGTCACATCTCGGGATGGGATCTTGGGGAATTACAAGGAGTTAGACATTTAGAACAACCTTTCTTTTGAAGAGATCCCAGTCAAAATTGTTAACTACCAGATTTGAAGACTGAGGAACAAAGAAGTCCCTCTAGTCAAAGTTCTTTGGTGGAATCAATCCAATGAGGAAGCTACTTGGGAAGTAGAAACAAACATGCGGACCAAGTATCCTCTCCTCTTCTCTGCAAACTCAGACTCAACCCAAGGTAATAGTTTTTCTTAAGCTTATTTAGTTTCATGTTTAGAGTTCAGTTACAAAATTGGTATCAAATATGCTTGCATATCCAGTAATATGTTCATGTATCATGTCAGTCACATTTTCATACATCAGATATGCGTTCTCATCATGAGAAACTCAGCTTCTTAGTAATTTCAATCATGCATTCATGAAGACTATCAATCACATATCCATGTATCAGACATGCATATTTAGTATGAGATTTCAGTATATCATAAGTTCCAGTCATATACAGATGTTCAATGTTCATGTCCTTTAAGTAAGATTAGTCTGTCAACTTTCCCAGTCTAGTCATTCCCATTCTAGGATAAATGTTACCAAGAGGGAGATATTGTAATACCCTAAACTTTCTTTAAGTCATATCTAGCATCCAGAAGAGTTAGTGCTGAATTCCTAAATAATTAACGTGTAAATCAGATAGAATTTTCTCAATTTTGGCTTTTTATCATGTGAAAAGTTGAATTAGCTTTCCAATGATACCAATTTCGTCCAAATTCGGTGTTAGAGTAAAAAGTTATGGACATTTTATAGAGAACTATTGGAACTACCCAAAAGCGACGGTCTGGCCGACAGACTGTCAATCTAGCGATGGATCATTGCCCAAACCATCACGACTAAGGCAGTGAACCTGACTTCTAGTCAAGTGCGACGACCAGGATCGATAGACCATCGAGCTAGTGATGGAACGATGCCCAAACCATCGTAGATGAGGCAATAATTTCATGTTCTAGACAAGTACGACAGTCAGGACCGATGGACCATCAAGCCAGCGATGGACCATCGCCAATTTCGATAAGAAATTTTAAGCCATTTTTAAAAGGATAATTTGGTATTTTTCCACCCATTTTGACCCCTAATTATACCAGACCGTAGCTCATAACTTTTTTATTCATCCACAACACCAGATTAGGGTTTTTCTAAGAGATCAATCCGCAAGAACAAGAAACCCTAGGTGTTTAATTCCAAGTCAAGAAGTCAAGCTTTCCTCTACCAATCTTCAAGAAATCATCCAACCAAGTATGTCAAGTGTTGATTCATTGGTTTCTTTCACCCATGAATCTTAAGAGATCTTATTTGAAATATAAACTTTGGATTCTATGGTATGAATTGAATTATATCAATGTTTATGTTGTTGTTTGATTTCTGAGCTGAATTCTTTAATGATTATCATGAAAATATATTAGTATGTGGTTGAAATTCTTGCATTGGAAGTGTAAAATGTTGCCATAATGTATTATTTCAATATTCATGCCTAATCCTTAAGATATGCATGCAAGGCATTTTATAAAATGCCTAAGAGAATAGCAATTATACCTGATGACTAATTTGTGACCAAAATTGATGAATCCATGTTTCTCTCTTATGTATGATATGTCTCCCACGTTATTGTTATGCTTTTTAATGGATTGATGTAATGCTCATGAGATTCGGCTTATGAAATTATGATATGTTTACTTGCATTCCTATTCATGTGTAAGCTTATAGCATGCGAATACTTCATGAAAATCGCTAATGATTGTACTATAGATTGTTGACTATGGTCATATATCAAGAAGTTTCATGTCTTATCAGTTTCATGCTATCGAGTCCTGGGGTACTTATACCCAATAATTTAGCTGTGTGCCTAGAGCCAGTGTCATGTTTAGATGATACTCTCAGTCAAGCCATGATTCATAGAAATCAGTCAGTCATGTGACTCAGGAAAACTTAGTAAACTCAGTAATCTCAAAAATTCAGTAATCTCAGAAGTGTTCTGTCAATCAACGGAACTCAACAAATGTATTCTAGTTCAGTTTAGTTAATCATGTTCAGTGTCTATTCAGATGGGAGTAGGATTCAACACTGAGTGAGCCCAAGGATGAAAATTCACTTGTTTTTAGAGGGTGCGATTCTTAGAAGCAATCCTTGCGCTCCAAAACTACATAACCAATGTAGGTTGAGACATCAAACCTGTTAGTTGAGGGTAGATGAGGTGTCTTAACCTGTTATATGAGGGTCCTACTGTTCTCCTTAGAGTACATGTTAGATGAGGGATTACTCACCGTTTATCCTTACTAGTTGCACGGTATTGACGCCCTTCTAATTGGGGTTATAGATTGGAACCTAACACAATTATATTATCTCATTTGGGGCATGTCGGTTAAATGACTACTTCCCACAATTATAGTCTTAGTCTCAGTAAGAGAACTCAGATAGTTCTATAGAATTCAGGACTATCAAATACAGTCACCGAGATTAGTACGGAACCCAACTAGTTCCATCAGAAATAGGACTGTCAGGCACAATCATTCAGATACTAATATATAAGTTATACAAAACTTATGATATTAGTATTCAGATTTAGTGATGTCATGATCTCAGTCACAGTTCACGTATTCATGCATGTACTCTCACCTTCATGTTATTCAGTCAGTTAGTATTGTTCATGTATATAAACCATTTGCATTTAGCCTACCACACTTACATACCAGTACATTCAATCGTACTAACACATTTGCACTATGGTGTTTCATACAATAGGTTCAGAAGCACAAGCTCTAGATCATCCTTAGTAGATCATACATTTAGTAGCTAGACTAGCAATTAGTTCTCATCATTCGAGGATACCATGATTATTTTTTTACTTTATTATTTCAGTAGTTCGGAGTCAGTTGGGGACATGTCCCATCAACTCCACAATTTTTAGACAGTTTAGAGGCTTCCAGACTATAGCATGTTTAGACAGTTATTTTAGTTTTATTTTGGTATTGATATACTATGTTTGCAAATGTTATGTTTTATTAGATATTTGAAACTTATGGCCTTTCAGAACTTTTTTCGTATTTATACAGTATATTATGCAGTGCCCAGTTACAGATATTAGTCATTGGTTAGCTTGTGGTACTTCAGGGTTATAAGCACCGTGTAGTATTTCGAGTACCAAATTTGGGGCGTTACAGTATGGTGTTCTTGTAGTGAAGTGGACATCTTGAAAAAAAGCATCAGGAATTTGATACTTGGTCATCTAATCTCTTCTCACTTATAATTAATCAATGCAGTTGATGAGATTGGCTCTGATACCAATTGAAATTAATGAGGGGTGAATTGAAATTTTCTTCTATGAGTCAACTACTGCCTCCTCACAGTCGACTCACATGCAAATTAGTGCACTTCACAAATAGAATAGATTTAAGCAATTAAGCACATAAATAATAGAATGCAAAGTAATAACAAAGAGATTTTTCCTAGTTAAGACTACCAATGTGGTGCCTACTTCCAGTCCCCTTGGGTTTCAAAGTTTCGTTAGATCATTGAATGTTGGGCTAGGGTATAATGATAGTAAAAAATATTTGAAGAATTATTTTGCTCTTTAGATCTTTTGACATAACTTCAATTAATGTTAAAAATTTAACTTGATACTACTTTTTACATAACTATTGTAAACTAAAGTTATAAAGCCTTGTAAGACTAAGAATGAGACACTTTGAATTTTCTCCTTAAAGTTGCATAAAAAAGTGTCTATCTTTGTTCTTCATCTTTTATAGTCTTTGGCTGCTACTCTTCATAAGAAAACCCAAGAAATTTCTTCTCAATCAAGGACGTAAATTGATTTATTGAATGAGGAATGTAGGTTTATGATATGTCCATATCAAATATGTTCGTATATGGTTTTGGATCACATCCATATCAGATATGTCTGTGATCTACTTTTCTTTTTGGTTTTGTAGAGATTGATGCTTTTCTAATTGTGCTCGTGATCTTCTATTCTTGATTTATTTGGTCTACCATGATTTTTGGATTGTGATCCTTCTTCAATTTTCGTGATTTTTATATATCTACTTGCGATACTATTTGAATGTCATGATATTTTATATCTTTGGAGAGATACTCTATTATCTTCCAAAATCATGATTTGATTTTCTGTAACTTTAGGAACTGAGATTTTCCTTCCATTTATTCTTATTATGATTGATGGTACTTGGATACCATGGATGTTTTTCCATTCCTTATATCCTAGTATTCCTTGAGCTGACTTCCTTTGTTATTCCAATATTAGCAGTCTTTAGTGTCCTGCAAAGATACACTTATTTGTTTTTTATTATTAAAACGTAGGCTTAGGAGGCTAACAGTTAGATATTCGCATTGATCGTGCCACAGATATATTCCTAACTCTATTGTTTTATAGTGGGTTAAGTAATTGGGGACAATGCATAATTATAAGTTAAGGCTGGGGCTACTTGTGGGTCTAGTTATCCTCTTGGTGTTTTTGTTGCCATGCCTCTTTTCCTCCATGTCTTTTTCCTAGTACAACCGACATATTTATGAGTATTGTTTTTTGTTTTGTATTGTGTTTTTTATGTATAACTAGGAGAAAAATAAGTATCTAAGGTAGTTGATGTACTTTGTTATTTATTTTTGTGAAAAATTGATACTTGATACCCCTCCAAAATTTTTTGTTTTGAACTATGTGATGTATATATATACGTGTGACCATTATGAATATCGTCATGTCATTAGGATTCGGAACATGATAATCATAACTGACAATTGCATGGACTAGATAGGTAGTAGCTTATGATGTAACCCTATACGATGTATGTGTAAGATACTACTTAGTTCCCTTTGTATGTTAAATCCAGAACTTGCCTGGCAAGTCTTTCCTATGTTGTAGGATAGTTGATTAGGAATGGATCATAGGATGTCTTGAAATTAGTCTACTTTTAGAGAAAATGGCCTTCCAAAAGTAAATAAGTATTTCTTGATTCCTATTTTGAGCCTGTATAGACCATTTTTATTGTTTTCACCTTTTACCTTCCCATTTATACCAAAATGAATCTATTTTGAACCTGCTCCTCATTCGACATTTTGTACCTCAACTCAGGCAAATTGCCTAAGTTGAGGGTGTCTATCATAGGGGTGCATAATATAAAGTGGGTATGAAGAAGGGTAATTAAAAAAAAGAAAGTAGGGCTAGTTGTGATAGAAAAAGAAAAAAGAAAAGAAGAGTTTGAAAAGGAGAAAAGAAAGAATAAAACAAATCAAACCCAACTTATATGCACAATAAAACAATAAAAAGGGAGAAATAAAGGTGGAACAAAAAGTTGGTTAATAAGTGGACCCGAAATGTATTAATAAGTGGACCCCAAATGTATTCATAGTGCCGAGTCTATGTCACTAAAAATTTCCATATGTACCATACAAGTCCCCAAGCCTACATTACAAGCCAAATAATGTTCTATAGTGCGTAATGACCTAAATTTTAGTGAAATATGTAGAATGTGTGTTGACTTATTTACCTCTCCCCATAGTTTCATTTTGGTATTTTTGGGGTAGGTCAGTGATTGACACAATTTCTAATGCATATTGGTGCCATTTGTGTGATATTGTAGTTTTTGGTGGATTCGAGAGTCTTATATGTGATTTCAGTTGATTTCGTTATATCTATGAAACTATTGAAAAAATGGATTGCTCCAGCAGATCCAGAACATCGATTTTAGGGTGGTTACATGTTTGGTGTGGTTTTATGACTTTTAAAACTCATTTTGACACTTGGTTTCCCCCCCCCCCCCCCCAGGAGGATCAATAGTGTTCCCACACTTCCCCTCCAGCGTGATTCGAACCCTCAACCTACCGGTTGAAGGTGGAGGTGCTCAACCACTTGAGCAAGCCTCACTTGTCACACTTGGTTTTACGAGTTGTGATTTTAGGTTCGGGGTCAACTTGTGAAAGCGACATCTCTTTGAAAATCTAATATCTCTATTTAGTTTGGAGTATTGAATTTAATAGGGTCGCATATTTTATTTGTGTTCATGTGATTTCAGATGAATCCTGAAGGGCTCGCAGGCACTCTAAATGATAAAATATCCATAGTTGGTGCACCCACGATCACTAAATAATGCCATAATCATGATATGTCCAACAGTCAAGATGTTGCAATCTTTACCCTTGCCTTTGATCAGGATACCCCTTATAGATGAGATACAATAGTCGTGACCCGCAGTCTGTGATTACAGCTAATAATTATAAATACCCTATGTTTCTTTCTTTTTTTTAAACTATATTTGATACTTGGAGATTAAGGTTGCATTGGTTTGAGCAATTTTCTCCATTTCTATTCTTTGTTAATCTCTATTTTACCTATTTTATCTAATTTCTTTAATCTATAACACTAAATTCGTGTTTTAAACATGGATTCAGGATGAAATTCTTGGATTTTGGCCCGTATGACCTAAAAAGTGTATTTCACCATTTTAAATTCCAATTTCACTCCTTTTCACTTGAATGAGTTGTAATCCTATAATTATCTATTTTCTCTCAATTTCATCTTCAAAATAACTTTGATTTGGGATTTTCTTAATAGATTTCAAAGATTTTACCCTGTATAGTTTAAAATTGTTTTTCTTCAATTTGAACCTTCTTTTTAACTCAATTTTGCTTAGGTTTTACCATGTATACTCCAAAATATAAGGGGAACAAGTTTTTGGAAGAAAATTAGGATTTTCCTTTCTTTTTCAAAAACCCATTGTAGTGGCCCGTTTTCACCCCAAATCGAAAATAGTGAATATGTGTATTATTGGCTTCCCTTTGACAAGTAAAATCTATATTCTTA
The DNA here is from genome assembly GCA_030864225.1 of Capsicum baccatum var. pendulum. Classification (NCBI taxonomy): domain Eukaryota; kingdom Viridiplantae; phylum Streptophyta; class Magnoliopsida; order Solanales; family Solanaceae; genus Capsicum; species Capsicum baccatum. The sequence goes on along the minus strand of CM061561.1, from coordinate 157,152,020 downwards.
TGTTTTAGTTGATTTTGGGTCTGTTTTGGGAGTAGGGCTTTGAGAAAAGTGTAGCAGATAGATTTCAGAATTTTATGTAGGTTATGGCTTAACTTCTTTCAGGGAAGGATTGGTAGTTGATTTGTATACAAAATGAATGTTAAAGGTGTGGGAACTAATTATGAATAATATCTATCTTATGTGTTGTGCTTGGTAAGGGCCTGTATGTGATGTAATTTGTGGATTAGATATATTATGTGCTATATGTGACCGTGTGGGGTCCTATGTTATGATTGATAGCATATATACATGAGAATAATTAAATTTTATTGATGAAAAGCATATTACTGTACTAAAATATGTAATAAATGTATTCATACTCTAATGGCATATGAAACGTGGGGATATTCATGGATGGTTGGAAATAATAAGTGGATATATTGCTCACATGATTGGTATATTATGTTTGTATGTGGAAATAATCATTGTGATTGGTTTTAAGCATTACATCTTTATATCATACTTATTCAGGAAGTAAATAGTATATCCGTGGAAATATTGGCAACACCATTTCAAGGAGAAGATATTGTGACATCTTATAAATCTTCCCCTGAGGGATGTAAGGTAAAAGAGATATAAATATATATATGCATTGTAAGGTAGAGGAGATATAAATATATTAATATATTTTATTATTTCTACTTTATTATATTTCTGATATGATTGTATAACCTACTTACACTTTCTACATATTTATTATTCTATCCTTCCTTACTTGAATTTGATACGCTCATATATTTCATTCTCATTTCTTCGTTTATATCTGGAATAAATGTATATTTGTATTCTTGTATGGTGCTTTGTTTTATTATATGTGGATATTATAGCACTGTTAGCGCAAGCTATGTGGGTTACCATTGTGGGTGATTTTTTTATAGCAGGTGACGTGCCCTTTTTGTGTACTTAGTATGTTTTCCTATCTACTTTGCTTGGTCAACCTATGATACCTACTGAGTAGAAGTGGATCATACTCACGCCTACTGCACTATTTTAGTACAGGTCATAACATGAGTGAGCCCTAGCTTGGTTGATTCGAGAAACTATTAGAGTTGTCAAGGTAGTGGTTGATTTGAGGTGTTTGAAGTTCACTTCTATCATATCTATATTAGATTATTTCTTTATTGTATTATAGAGATAGAGTTATATCCTAATTTTTTTGTCCTTTCTATTAGATTCTTAGATTTTATTAGTGGTTCTTACAATATTGGCACCAGGTTTTGGGATCTATGTATTTTTGTTTATTTTTTTTCCACATTTTTTATATTGTTATGGTTTGGATTTGTTCTTGAATCCTTAACTTGGTGTTGTTTTGTATTTCCCCCTAGTATATTAGTTTTGGTGATAATCTTCCTTTTCAAAGATCATCACAAAAAGTGCTATCATCACCATTTTTTATGGTCGCGACAATTGGTATTAGAGTAGTAACGTTTCACTCATCTCATTGTTGTAAAAACAGGATGTGTAATTCAGTCTCGTGGATCGTTACATAAATGTCTCTATCTATCTTTGAGAGGCTATAGGATTTCTTTAGGAAACTTCGTTCATTTTGTTCCTTCATTTGCGAATTTTATTCATACCTTGTGTTCTAAGTTGTGTTTCACTGTTTTTGCACAGATGTTGTTGACTAGGTCATTTAAGAAAAGAGATGCAGAACCTTCATCCAGAGGGTAAAACTCGAGTTGTGGATAGGATCGAGAAAGTAGATGATCTCGTGGATCAAACCTGTCTAGGAGGAGTAATAGGGGATTCTCCCTTAAGACTTGTGTTGAGCATGTTGGAGGGTGTATATTAAATTACAGTTCCTCAAAGTTCTTCTTCCCCAGTCTTTGATGGTTTGTTGGTTCATTTGCTAAGAGAGTTCTCTTTTGGTTATGTTAGCCTGTTTATTTCTAGTTCAGAGTGTGGATCCTGTGGTTGCACCTGCTTCAGTTTTGGGTAATCCTCAGACCCTAAGTACTCTTCCTATTTTAGCAAAGACATCTGAGTATGGTGTTCTGAGATTTAGAGTTTAGCCTTCATCTATGTTACCTCCCCAAATGGGATCTCATCTTGCCAGATTCACTATGCTTGATTTTACTGTGAGTACTGTTATGCATTTTGAGGATGTGAAAATATTTGATATATTTATTCATTTCGGTCCTACTAGATTAAGTGATTTTGTGGATGAGGTTGCCTATGAGTTCTTGATTGATTGTCATGAGAAGTTACATAATTTGGGTTCATTGGAGTCACATGGTGTTTTTTTATACTACTTATTAGTTAAGAGATGTTGTGACATGCCTCAAAATTTGGGGCATGTCATATGGGCACCACGAGTACATATGTATCAGAGATCGCCTGGTAACCCAACCTAATCATAAAAAAACATCCACACAGGTTGGGGGGATACTGACGATAAAATAAGAATAGCGAAAATATAGGTCTAATAGCCAATGCTTGAAAATATCTACCATTTTATTAATAACAACAATCTAGCCAATATGCCCAAGTCCATGGTCATCCACCAAACCTCTAAATAACCGAGTCAAAGATATGTCGGGACATACCCCTGACAATAGCCATGTACCAAACTTATACAAGTCTATGACAAAAAAGTAAAATGACCATGAAAGGTAGCTCTTTCGGAGAATAAAAGCTCACCACATCAAAGTCAATGCACGAATCTGCTTAAACACCTGATCATTGCGTAGAAGAAGAAGAAGAAGAAGATGCTTTGGTTCCTACATCGTATGGGGACGTAACGTATGAAGATAGTTATCGATTGGACCACTAGCATGTAATGCAGGGATAAGGATAAAATAATATCATCATTGAACAACAAGTCAATATATCATGTTCAATCATATTCACACATTTATCCTTACCCAAAGATATATCGTATGCCAATAAAATTATCAAGACTTGACAACATTCTCAAATACTTCAATTATAAGACACAAAGTGGAGGACTCCAACATTCTACACTTAGATTCATACCATCCTTATTAGGAATAGAACTCTAATCACATAGAGATACCTTAAAGAAAGACTTCACAATGGTATCTCTTTCTTATTCTTGGATTTAACCGAGCATAGAACTCTAATCGCATGTGTACACTTTCAAGTGGGCATGGAACTCCAATCACATGTTTACACATTAAAGTGGGCATGGAACTCTAATCGCATGCTTACACATTGAAGTGGGCATGGATCTCTAATCGAATCCTTACACATTAGATTAGGTATTTTACCCTCAAGGGATCCCTTTAAGCAAGGGAATCAAACCACAAACTATTAGACAAGGGGACATTACCCACAAGTCATTGAAAGAGGGGATATTATCCATAAGTCATTGGACGAGGGGACATTACCCATAAGTCATTTGACGAGGGTACATTACCCACACAACATTGGACGAGGGGACATTACTCACAAGTCATTGAACGAGGGGACATTAGGCACAAGTCATTGGACGATGGGACATTACCCACAAGTAATTGGATGAGAGGACATTACACACAAGTCATTTTATAAGGCAAGGGACTCTAGCCATAAGAAACTACATCGCCATTATTAGTCAACTTTCAAATTCTCTACCTATTAGTTCATGCATGTTTATTCATATAATTCATATCGTATTTGTGGGCTTTAGCTCACTTATCCAATTTATCACTATACATTACCACATGGTACCATGAGGGCCTTCTATGCTCAATCATTTCAATAGGAAGATGCATTCATTTAATTCATCATACAATTCAATTTGTGGTGCTCAAGACCCACACAAGGCATTCATATGTCATTAATAACATTATATAAAATTTTCACCACACTTGGTTCCATTAATAATTTAAATTGAAACATGGGGGATTGAAACCCATTCTTAGTCATCAAACCAATGTGTTCATGGTTAAACTAATTACATGGACAACAACAACAACGCAACATCAATCATCAACCATTCACACTTATAGGGCCATCACACCACTAAAAGCCCTAGGCTAAATCATTGCATGATTAACAAGGTTTATTGCAACTTTTTAACAAGTAGTTACTATCATGATAACTTAATACATGCACAACAAGGCCTTTACCAACTATCCACAAGTATTCATGTTCATTTAGGCATTATCATGACTCATTCATGTCCACTAGGCCAATTCAATAGATGCACATTTGACCTTGACACAACTATTTAACCATTGATCATCCCAATAGGACATATGACTTTATTCAACACATAATTAATTATATTTATGGTCATCAATACCCGCATAATCATTCATAATTCATTAACAAGTTTTTACCACATCCTTACCATATTTAGGCTCAACACACAAAATAAGTTCCTTTTCATGTCTAGGATTTCTATCCTTTATTAGTCATTGATCTAACAAATTCACCAAATAAACAATACATGGTGCACAATATCTTTACCATACCATTTACCAATCATTCATGATCATTAGGCCATTGTCTTAACTCAACACATCACCCAAATGTAACTAGGAATTTCACTTAGAGATTTTCACAAACACCTAGATATTTTCACAAACTCCTATTGTGCATAATAAATGATGGTCATTTTCATAGTAGATATCATAAATACTAAGACTAACTAAGACCTTCATATTTAAAAACATACAACAAGCATACATATATACAATCTACCATCAATAACATGTATCAACACAAGTATAAAAAATTATCATTATTCATTGTTAGGTAGTAAAATCCTTTTGATTTGATTCAAAACCACCATGTACACTTACTAATTCAAGTATGAAATACATGGTTATAGAGTTATATAAATAGGTGAAGAAATACATGCCTTAAACAAGGTGACACACCAACAATCTTAACTTCTTCTTCCCCATAGAGGAGCTCCCTCCAAACCCTAGTCTTCAATCTTGGTTCAAGAACCTTTTTGAGTCTGTAGGAGTGTTTGAGTCTTGTAATAAATACTTAGGAGGCTAACTTTCCTTATATAGTGCAAGGACCTAAGGTTTTAGGAATGGGAAATTACCAAAATGTCCTTAATAAAAAGTTGGAAAGTCCACCTATAAAGTGGTATGACTCCCCTATACGGTTCATGGGAAAATTATGACCTAGGGTAAAAGTGGTACCCTAACTCATACCCTAGGCTCCTCCTAGATCAACCATACTGGTGTGGGTACTGAAAGGTACCTTATAGTCATAACTAAAGGCTATGACTCAACCCCTAACTCGTAAGCTCCATTAGTGACCAAAACAGTCCACTTTAGGTTACGTTTTCACTCTATATAGTTGAGTAGTATATGACTCTTAAGCATGGTTCACTACCAGAAAATGCATTTATGGCAAAGATAATTGGCAACAGTTGTACAACCATTGCTGTAAAGCATACTATGGAAATAATTATAACCGTCGCCTAAAGATGTATACCCTATTGGGACAATTAAAAGTAAAAACCATCGTTTAATAGATATGACCGTTCCTTAGATATCTATACAATGTGGTTTATAAAGCCGTCGCCATAGATCATGTATAGAGATGGTTATTTTGCTAAAAAATTAATTTCCCAGGAAATTTCCCTCCAACATTTATTTTACCTACTTTTTTAGTAAGTTTTATTTAAAAATTAATTAAAAATATATTATCTCATTTAGAAGCCTAGGGTTAGAATCTCATTAGTTCATTTTCCCCATTTTACTTTTACTCTAAATTGCATGCCGCCAAATTCCTCAATTATTTTATCTAATTTTCTTTAATTTATCCACCAAATTTGCTAAATAATTTAGGGTAAAATTATATTCTCAAGAATTTGTTTATTTTCCTCAATTTGCAGAAATTGCTCTCTCAGTTCAGTCATGCAAAAGTGATAATTGCGCCATTTTGATCTTTTTGTAGCTTGATAAGTTCAGTTCAGAGGTAATTTATCTTAGTCATTGCATTACTATTGTTTTATTTCATGACGTATAGTTTTTTCTCTTGTGTGTTAATGTTGTTTTATTTGATTTTTTCTATTATAATATGAGAAAGAAGTGGAAATTTAAGGTGTCTTCTTCTCTTTTGTTCTTCTCTAATTTTAATGGATTTTATTCTCTGAAGTTGTCTGCATGTAGGAATTAATCAACTTATATTTGCATGTAAGAATTAATCAAGTTATACTCTCTCATTTGCATTCATGTGCTTTTGTGGTCTGATTTTTGTATAATTTATTGAATTTGTGGATTTCATGGTGTTTGATATGTAGATTCTAGGGTTTTTTAAGTCATTCAGATTTTATGGTATGCTGTTGTAATTTCTATGATTTTTTTAGAGTTTTAAGTCATTTGGGGTTTTTCATGGTCTAGTTTGGTTGTTATTGGTGTGTTGATTGGTGGATTTGAGTCTCTAAGATGTTAGATGTTGAGTTTTTAAAGTCATAGAGTCTTTAAGTGTATAAAATAAATAAGTAGAACTCAAATAATTACTATAAAAGAATTAGTACGTGATGTTGAAATTTTAGAAGTGTGTTATGAAATGGTCAAGGATGAAAATAATTCTCGATCTACTGTTTTGGTATCATTGCAGCGACAGGTCCATCACTACAATAATGTTGCTACAATAAAAAAAGCATTGCCATGATGATGATCTATTTTTCTTGAGTATCGCTGGAATGATAGATCTGTTATTGTAGCATGTCATTGAATCCATAAACCAATTACTATAATCATAAACTCATAGTTTTCACATTTTAAAGTACGTGAGAATTTGAAACTACTTTAGGAATTTTAATGGTCTTTCAACTGTGTGATCCCAGTTCTTTAGCAAACTGTCTCATGTTTTACTATGATCATATGATTGTGTGTTGTAGACGATCCCTAAATTAGTACCAATAATCGACCAATAAAGTTTGAGCAATTCATCTAATTCATCAAAAGTTCCACTTTAGGTGCTTAAGCATCACATTATCAGCAACATAGATACTAACATGTAGGATTCTGAATTTATACAAATATTTTGGACAAAATATTAGTCGTAGTTCTGTCTGAACTTAAAAGAACTTCAAAGAATGCAGATTCCATTTGAAAACAAAGAATATTGTCTATGTAGGTTTTACTGTCGATGCATAAGTATCATGTTTCATGAAACCAGTCTCACCGTGATAATCGTTCAATTACTTTAAATTCTTGGTTCATTTATATTTTGCATCACAAGGGATACTACACCTATCTAGTTAAAATATGTCCTTCTCTTATAGTATTACTACTACATAAAGAATATCAAGCTCGAGGACCTGACAAGTCCTAAGAACGTAGCTTGGGTGATGCAAAAGATCATAGACAGTGGTAAATTCATTATGTTATAGCAATGATACCAGGGGAGTATAGATCAAACCTTGAGAAACCTGGTACAAGGAAACAAATTCATGATTAACAAAGGTTATTTAGTACTTCATCCCCAATTTCCAAGGGTGGTATGGATGAACATCACACTACATAAAAGAGTGCATCCTAGATACAAATTCTATCTATGTCATGCAATATAAGAGAGATTATCTATAGTTGATAGACTTTAAAAGATAGGGGTGCAAGTTCTTATGAGCTATGTTTTTTGAGATCAAGAGGAAGAAATATTACACCACCTATTCTTCAGATTTCCTTATAGTAAGCAGAATGAGAGTGCTTAGAGTACTAGGTACATGGCATCAAGAGGTAGAATGGATATGCAAGATAGCAAAGAAGAAAGCTGTTATTACTGAGATACTACATAATATGCTTCAAATGGTAGCATACAAAATTGGGAAAGATAGAAATATGATGAGGTTCAATAATGGCAGAAGTGATGCAACTAAAACATGTCATGAAATGGCATGCACCTGCACATTCAAGGAAGACACAAAGCCTCTTGGCGGGAAAAGCTGCAATTACTGAATTATTTTCCGTAGGAGAAGTAGAATGATACATATTGTAAATGGATTATGGCTATGTTACTTGAATAGATAAAAAAATAGGCCATAGGAAGACAAATGAGGTAGTAGATGATCAGCTTCTACTTGACTATGTAATGATTCAATTTTTGATTAATGAAAATACTTGTTAATAAAAAAGTACGAGTTCTATTAATATTACAGAAATATTTTTTGACTAACTATATTGTATGAATGACAATTTTATGATGCCACTAAACATAATTTTAAGACATTGTTCATTGTATTCGTTGTTCACACATGAAGATATGTTGTTGTTGAATATGCAAGCAATACTAAAGAGATGTTGTTATTGAAGTTTTCCTTTGTGCTTATTATGTATGCATAGTTGATAAGGCCACTTTATTGATATACAATATACATCCTATCTTCTTCTGCTTAATTTTTCTCTACATGATTTTGTGATCTGAATTGCTATCCATCTGTCGATATATACTGACTAGATTTCCAAGCTAACTAGCATTGTTTTCATCTATGTTGTATTAAGTGACCTCATGCCATCAGTAAGAGATATGAGTAACAAAGAAATCTTGTAGATTGTTAGCTCTTGACATCTTGGTAATCTCTATCATTTTCAATCTCTACAATGATAGATATTTAGGCACAAGTCATTGGACGATGGGACATTACCCACAAGTAATTGGATGAGAGGACATTACACACAAGTCATTTTATAAGGCAAGGGACTCTAGCCATAAGAAACTACATCGCTATTATTAGTCAACTTTCGAATTCTCTACCTATTAGTTCATGCATGTTTATTCATATAATTCATATCGTATTTGTGGGCTTTAGCTCACTTATCCAATTTATCACTATACATTACCACATGGTACCATGAGGGCCTTCATTGCTCAATCATTTCAATAGGAAGATGCATTCATTTAATTCATCATACAATTCAATTTGTGGTGCTCAAGACCCACACAAGGCATTCATATGTCATTAATAACATTATATAAAATTTTCACCACACTTGGTTCCATTAATAATTTAAATTGAAACATGGGGGATTGAAACCCATTCTTAGTCATCAAACCAATGTGTTCATGGTTAAACTAATTACATGGACAACAACATCAACGCAACATCAATCATCAACCATTCACACTTATAGGGCCATCACACCACTAAAAGCCCTAGGCTAAATCATTGCATGATTAACAAGGTTTATTGCAACTTTTTAACAAGTAGTTACTATCACGATAACTTTATACATGCACAACAAGGCCTTTACCAACTATCCACAAGTATTCATGTTCATTTAGGCATTATCATGACTCATTCATGTCCACTAGGCCAATTCAATATATGCACATTTGACCTTGACACAACTATTTAACCATTGATCATCCCAATAGGACATATGACTTTATTCAACACATAATTAATTATATTTATGGTCATCAATACCCGCATAATCATTCATAATTCATTAGCAAGTTTTTACCACATCCTTACCATATTTAGGCTCAACACACACAATAAGTTCCTTTTCATGTCTAGGATTTCTATCCTTTATTAGTCATTGATCTAACAAATTCACCAAATAAACAATACATGGTGCACAATATCTATACCATACCATTTACCAATCATTCATGATTATTAGGCCATTGTCTTAACTCAACACATCACCCAAATATAACTAGGAATTTCACTTAGAGATTTTCACAAACACCTAGATATTTTCACAAACTCCTATTGTGCATAATAAATGATGGTCATTTTCATAGTAGATATCATAAATACTAAGACTAATTAAGACCTTCATATTTAAAAACATACAACAAGCATACATATATGCAATCTAGCATCAATAACATGTATCAACACAATTATAAAAAATTATCATTATTCATTGTTAGGTAGTAAAATCCTTTTGATTTGATTCAAAACCACCATGTACACTTACTAATTCAAGTATGAAATACATGGTTATAGAGTTATATAAATAGGTGAAGAAATACATGCCTTAAACAAGGTGACACACCAACAATCTTAACTTCTTCTTCCCCATAGAGGAGCTCCCTCCAAACCCTAGTCTTCAATCTTGGTTCAAGAACCTTTTTGAGTCTGTAGGAGTGTTTGAGTCTTGTAATAAATACTTAGGAGGCTAACTTTCCTTATATAGTGCAAGGACCTAAAGTTTTAGGAATGGGAAATTACCAAAATGTCCTTAATAAAAAGTTGGAAAGTCCACCTATAAAGTGGTATGACTCCCCTATACGGTTCATGGGAAAATTATGACCTAGGGTAAAAGTGGTACCCTAACTCATACCCTAGGCTCCTCCTAGATCAACCATACTGGTGTGGGTACTGAAAGGTACCTTATAGTCATAACTAAAGGCTATGACTCAACCCCTAACTCCTAAGCTCCATTAGTGACCAAAACAGTCCACTTTAGGTTACGTTTTCACTCTATATAGTTGAGTAGTATATGACTCTTAAGCATGGTTCACTACTAGAAAATGCATTTATGGCAAAGATAATTGGCAACAGTTGTACAACCATTGCTATAAAGCATACTATGGAAATAATTATAACCGTCGCCTAAAGATGTATACCCTATTGGGACAATTTAAAGTAAAAACCATCGTTTAATAGATATGACCGTTCCTTAGATATCTATACAATGTGGTTTATAAAGCCGTCGCCATAGATCATGTATAGAGATGGTTATTTTGCTAAAAAATTAATTTCCCAGGAAATTTCCCTCCAACATTTATTTTACCTACTTTTTTAGTAAGTTTTATTTAAAAATTAATTAAAAATATATTATCTCATTTTAGAAGCCTAGGGTTAGAATCTCATTAGTTCATTTTCCCCATTTTACTTTTACTCTAAATTGCATGCCGCCAAATTCCTCAATAATTTTATCTAATTTTCTTTAATCTATCCACCAAATTTGCTAAATAATTTAGGGTAAAATTATATTCTCAAGAATTTGTTTATTTTCCTCAATTTGCAGAAATTGCTCTCTCAGTTCAGTCATGCAAAAGTGATAATTGCGCCATTTTGATCTTTTTGTAGCTTGATAAGTTCAGTTCAGAGGTAATTTATCTTAGTCATTGCATTACTATTGTTTTATTTCATGACGTATATTTTTTTCTCTTGTGTGTTAATGTTGTTTTATTTGATTTTTTCTATTATAATATGAGAAAGAAGTGGAAATTTAAGGTGTCTTCTTCTCTTTTGTTCTTCTCTAATTTTAATGGATTTTATTCTCTGAAGTTGTCTGCATGTAGGAATTAATCAACTTATATTTGCATGTAAGAATTAATCAACTTATACTCTCTCATTTGCATTCATGTGCTTTTGTGGTCTGATTTTTGTATAATTTATTGAATTTGTGGATTTCATGGTGTTTGATATGTAGATTCTAGGGTTTTTTAAGTCATTCAGATTTTATGGTATGCTGTTGTAATTTCTATGATTTTTTTAGAGTTTTAAGTCATTTGGGGTTTTTCATGGTCTAGTTTGGTTGTTATTGGTGTGTTGATTGGTGGATTTGAGTCTCTAAGATGTTAGATGTTGAGTTTTTAAAGTCATAGAGTCTTTAAGTGTATAAAATAAATAAGTAGAACTCAAATAATTACTATAAAAGAATTAGTACGTGATGTTGAAATTTTAGAAGTGTGTTATGAAATGGTCAAGGATGAAAATAATTCTCGATCTACTGTTTTGGTATCATTGCAGCGACAGGTCCATCACTACAATAATGTTGCTACAATAAAAAAAGCATTGCCATGATGATGATCTATTTTTCTTGAGTATCGCTGGAATGATAGATCTGTTATTGTAGCATGTCATTGCATCCATAAACCAATTACTATAATCATAAACTCATAGTTTTCACATTTTAAAGTACGTGAGAATTTGAAACTACTTTAGGAATTTTAATGGTCTTTCAACTGTGTGATCCCAGTTCTTTAGCAAACTGTCTCATGTTTTACTATGATCATATGATTGTGTGTTGTAGACGATCCCTAAATTAGTACCAATAATCGACCAATTAAGTTTGAGCAATTCATCTAATTCATCAAAAGTTCCACTTTAGGTGCTTAAGCATCACATTATCAGCAACATAGATACTAACATGTAGGATTCTGAATTTATACAAATATTTTGGACAAAATATTAGTCGTAGTTCTGTCTGAACTTAAAAGAACTTCAAAGAATGCAGATTCCATTTGAAAACAAAGAATATTGTCTATGTAGGTTTTACTGTCGATGCATAAGTATCATGTTTCATGAAACCAGTCTCACCGTGATAATCGTTCAATTACTTTAAATTCTTGGTTCATTTATATTTTGCATCACAAGGGATACTACACCTATCTAGTTAAAATATGTCCTTCTCTTATAGTATTACTACTACATAAAGAATATCAAGCTCGAGGACCTGACAAGTCCTAAGAACGTAGCTTGGGTGATGCAAAAGATCATAGACAGTGGTAAATTCATTATGTTATAGCAATGATACCAGGGGAGTATAGATCAAACCTTGAGAAACCTGGTACAAGGAAACAAATTCATGATTATCAAAGGTTATTTAGTACTTCATCCCCAATTTCCAAGGGTGGTATGGATGAACATCACACTACATAAAAGAGTGCATCCTAGATACAAATTCTATCTATGTCATGCAATATAAGAGAGATTATCTATAGTTGATAGACTTGAAAAGATAGGGGTGCAAGTTCTTATGAGCTATGTTTTTTGAGATCAAGAGGAAGAAATATTACACCACCTATTCTTCAGATTTCCTTATAGTAAGCAGAATGAGTGTGCTTAGAGTACTAGGTACATGGCATCAAGAGGTAGAATGGATATGCAAGATAGCAAAGAAGAAAGCTGTTATTACTGAGATACTACATAATATGCTTCAAATGGTAGCATACAAAATTGGGAAAGATAGAAATATGATGAGGTTCAATAATGGCAGAAGTGATGCAACTAAAACATGTCATGAAATGGCATGCACCTGCACATTCAAGGAAGACACAAAGCCTCTTGGCGGGAAAAGCTGCAATTACTGAATTATTTTCCGTAGGAGAAGTAGAATGATACATATTGTAAATGGATTATGGCTATGTTACTTGAATAGATAACAGAATAGGCCATAGGAAGACAAATGAGGTAGTAGATGATCAGCTTCTACTTGACTATGTAATGATTCACTTTTTGATTAATGAAAATACTTGTTAATAAAAAAGTACGAGTTCTATTAATATTACAGAAATATTTTTTGACTAACTATATAGTATGAATGACAATTTTATGATGCCACTAAACATAATTTTAAGACATTGTTCATTGTATTCGTTATTCACGCATGAAGATATGTTGTTGTTGAATATGCAAGCAATACTAAAGAGATGTTGTTATTGAAGTTTTCCTTTGTGCTTATTATGTATGCATAGTTGATAAGGCCACTTTATTGATATACAATATACATCCTATCTTCTTCTTCTTAATTTTTCTCTACATGATTTTGTGATCTGAATTGCTATCCATCTGTCGATATATACTGACTAGATTTCCAAGCTAACTAGCATTGTTTTCATCTATGTTGTATTAAGTGACCTCATGCCATCAGTAAGAGATATGAGTAACAAAGAAATCTTGTAGATTTTTAGCTCTTGACATCTTGGTAATCTCTATCATTTTCAATCTCTACAATGATAGATATTTAGATTTCATTTTAACCTGAAAGCAGAATTTTGATTCTGTAATTTAATGTTACTCAAAGACCTTACTTTTGTTTCTATTAGAGATCTAAAATTGAAACTTGTGTCTCAAAGATTAATACTTCTCTTATGTTTTACATTTACTTTTATAGACTGATTGTTTGGTTTGCACAAATATCATTTTTATGTGATTGTGATTTGTAATATTTTATTAATATAGGAATTCGTTATTTCCATGGCTTTGCACTCATTTCTAGACTCTCTTTCTGCTTTTCTTTTAAAACAGTACCTGCTTGCAATTATCAAAGGTAACTATAGTGTTAAACATATTAATTTTACTCTTTAGTTTGGACCTGAAATTGTGAAAAAAGAAAACATTCTGATGCCTATATATCTTCTACACAATAAAGAATTGGTTTTTGATTTTTGAATTTATATGGTTGGATATTTATCCTTGAGTGTTTTGTGTCTTTGGAAGTGATTGATATCTATCTATTTGTATCTATTTAATATTTATCATTTTGTAACATATGACTTTACATGATCTGTTTGATTAGTTTTAAGGTTTGATTCTTGTGGACCTTCTTTAATTGCCGATGATTAGTGTCTATGAACTTATAGTTTGGAACAACACTCACTTTGAAATTATCTTATGTAAGAGGTCTAGGGAAAATTATTCAAAAAATTTGAATTATCTTTGTTTAATTATTTATTAAATATATGTTATCCAAATTATTTCACATGCCTAATGATATTGTTTATATGTTGTTACTGGTTGTACTCATGATTTTATTTCTTTAATATTTTAAATATGTAACATAGGCTATTTAATGGATATTGGAGATAGAAGTTTGATGTATCTCTCAAGATACACTGATAAGTATGAAAATGGAGTCAAGGATTTTATCAATAAGGCATATGAATGAGCTTCTCTAGGAAATGAAATATTATGCCCTTGTAGATTATGCTTTAGTCGCTATTGGCATTATCAAAAAGTGGTGGAGGATCACTTATTTGGTCGTGGATTTGCTCCTAAATACACTCAATGGGGTTTCCATAGAGAAGGAGTTTCATTAACAAATATTCCACATCCAAGGTATGAAATACCTGAAGGATTAAGACAGGGATTTTCTAATGACCAACAAGATGAAATTGATAAACTACTTCATTATACTTTTAGAAATAGAGAAGATGACCAAAGGCATGAAGGGTATGATAGAGTAAGAGGGGGATTATATGATGATGTTAAGAGATTTTTTAAATTAGTGGAGGAAGGGAAACAAGATTTATATTTTGGGTGTAAGATTTTTTCTAGGTTGAGATTCACCATCCGATGGCACTTGTTTAGATGTATTCACGGGTTGAGTAATGTAGCTTTCTCAGACTTGCTCAACTTGATAAAAGACGCATTTCTATTTGCTCAAATTCTTAATTCTTTCCATAAAGCAAGAAAGGTGATAAGAGATTTGGGTCTCAATTATGAAAAAATTCAAGCATGTCCTAATAATTTCATATTGTTATGGAATGATTATGCAAATCTTGATAATTGTGTAGTATGCGGGTCTTCTAGATGGAAGAATATTAATGATGAATTGACTAATAAGACCACAAAAGTTGTTGCGAAGGTCTTAAGGTACTTTTCTTTAAAGCCTAGGCTTCAGAGGATATTCATATGTTCCGAAACATCTGTGGCTATGAGATGGCATGCTACTGAACAACCCAAAGATGGAAATTTAAGACATCCTACCAATGGGGAAGCTTGCCAACCTTTTGATTCAAGTACCCTGACCTTCCAAAAGATATTCATAATATTAGATTGGGTATTTCAAGTGATGGTTTCAATCCATTCTAAACAATGAGCATTTCTCATAGAACATGATAGATTATGTTAATGAACTATAACTTATCACCGTGGATATGCATGAAGAAAGAGTATATGATGTTATCAATATTATTCTAGGTCCCTCATCTCGTGGAAATGATATTTATGTATATTTGCATCCGCTAATTATAGAGTTGAATAAACTATGGAATGTGGGAGTGGAAACATTTGATGCTAAAATTAACCAAACATTTATTATGCATGCAACTTTATTGTGGACCGTTAGTAATTTTTCATCATTAGCAATGCTTTTTGGATGGAGCACCAAGGATAGATGGGAATGCCCCACTTATAATCAAATTACTTACTCTTAATATCTCTATTACAGTCGTAAGATGTGTTACTTGGGTCATCAAACATTTTTACCCTCTGATTATGTATATCAAATTGATAAAAGATCATTTAATGGTAAAGAGGAGCATAAAGCTGCAACTACTCCCTTATTTGGTGAATAAGTCCTTGAAGAACTACTGAATTCAACAATGTTTTTGGAAAGGGCCAAAAAAAAAGAAAGACAAACCGTGATGGTCCGTGGAAAAAAAGAGCCATATTTTTTTGACTTGCATGAGATGAGGTTAAGCAAAGAGCTTCAACCAGTAAAAGATGGTAATAGTGGAAAAGTTCATCTAGATATAGCTTGCTTCTCCATGAAACTGGAGGAGAAAATGTTGTTTTGCACCTTTTTAAAAGATGCCAAATTACCAAAAGGGTTTGCCTCTAATGTATCAAGTCGTGTGCAAATAGATGAGATGAAAGTTTCAGTATGCAAAAGTCATGATGTTCATCTCATAATGCATCACTTGCTCCAGGTTGCAGTTAGGATGGTGTTACCCAAGAATGTGTCTTTGGCCTTGATTAGGTTGGGGAATTATTTTAGAGCCATATATATTAAGGTTACCAGAAGAAGTGATCTTGATAAAATGAAGGTTGAAATCATAGATATAGAATGTGAGCGTGAAAAGATCTTTCCTCCAAATTTTTTTGGTATAATGACACATTTGCCTATCCATTTACTAGATAAAATTAAGCTTGGGGGCCCGACTCATTTGCGTCATATGTATCCTATTAAAAGAAATCTGTGTAACTTCAAGGGATTTATTTGCAATCGAAATACCCCTAAAGTATCAATAGCAGATAGTTTGTTGGCTAAAGAATGTTTGAACTTTTGTTTGAGATACTTAGATGATGGGGTGAAGATAAAATTTAGTAGGTATCCAACAGAGAACGATGAGTACATTCAAAAAAGAGGGAGCTATTTTTTTACCTATATTTCCTATAACAGGTCATTCAATCGAAAGTAAGAAGAAAAGAAAAGACAAAACTTTTGATCTCGATGATCATCAATGGTTTGAAGCACATCGGAATGCTTTGTTTAATACCAGAGATGAAAAAATAGAGACATTTATCAAGTAAGATTGAATAGTTATTAGTACTTTAACTTTATTTATATGATTTCATAATATTTTAAAATTTCATTAATTTACATCATTATTGTTTTAATTTACAATACATGCTGGTAGGGAACATAAGGATTTAGTTGACAATCAGAGTTGAGGAAATTCATGGTTAAAAGCAAAACTTGATAGTCGAGAATTTTGTTATTGGTATAAGCAAAAGTTAAAAATATAGAAGTGCCAAATCATTTAAGATGGCTAGCTGTAGGGCCTAAGTTTGTGGTTAAAAGATATACTAGATATTTCATTAATGGATATCAATTTCATTCAATGACATGGGATGTCTCAAGAAAGATTGAAAATAGTGGTGTGACTTTATCAGCAGCAACAGATCATTTTGCTAGTGCTAGAGACTTGAATCGTGTTGTTAGAATGATTATCTACTAAGCAGTCATTCAAGATAGATTATTGGGGTTTCTTTAATGTTGTACTATTTAGATGTGATTGGTTTCATAATAAAGTGGATGAATATGTGTTGACTCACATAAATTTTAATTGAAAATACAGCATAAATGACCCTTTTGTATTAGCATCACAGGTGCATCAAGTGTTTTATCTGGAAAATCCAATTGAGAAAGGGATATATTATGCAAGAAATAAAACCCCTATTGATTTGTATGATTTAGAGGAAGAAACTTATCCCAATATTAAAGAAACATTTTGCAGAGAGCCTAATGATGACATTAGTTCATCAGAAAGAGTACTCGATGTTGATGTCAGATGGTCGAGAGAAGATCTCCCTATCGATATTATTGATGTTGCCTCCTCGCACATTATTCAAAAGATATAGTGGAATCATCCGAAGAGGGATATGACATTGATGATACCGATTGGGATTGGATGGAAGTTGATGACTGACAATATTAAGATATTCTAAACTTGTTTAAAATTTTTATGCAATGGTAAGTAGATAATTTCTTTTCTAGTTGGATTTGGTTTGTTATGAATGTATATTAGAATGTGTTACCTATCTTTTATTTTATTTCTTGTATGTTGTTAATTGTTAAAATATCTTATATTAGTGGAACTTAACAAATACACATTTGCTAAGAGATGTTGGACATATTGTGAAGTCTTTCTTTCCGGCATCTCTTTCTTATTTTGGGATTTATTGTATTGATAAGTCTTCTAATTTCTTCTTCAAATATAGCATTCATCTTTCAGCATTGTGTCTGAGCAATCTACAACTTCAAATTATGCCAGAAAGAAAATAGGTTCTGAACTCTATACCTTTTTCTCTATCTGATCAATCTATCTTTCTTTTCTTGGCTATGGTGTACTTTATTTGAGGTATAATACACACTGAAAGTGTGGTATGGGCATTCATTTTGGCACTTCTATTAACTTGGTTTTTGCTGGTTTTCTTGAGTTAAGGTTTGAAATAATTTAACAGTGTAGTGTGTGTTTTCATTTTAGCTCTTTTGTTTACTTAGTTGTTGCTGGTTTTCTTGATTTCAAGTATGAAATAACTTTCCAATGTAGTGTTGGATTTCATTTTGGCTTTTTTGGTGACGGGTGTTGCTGGTTTTATGATTTGAGGTCTAATTTAAGTTTCTAGTGTGGTGTGAGCATTCATTCTGGCTCATTTGTTGATTTGAGATCTAAAACACACAAAAAATGTAGTGTGTGTACTGTAGGTAGCTAGATAGCTACTTTCTTAACTACAATGACAACTATTATGCTGTTTAAGGGAGCTTTTATTGCCGTGTCGATGTTGTAGGCTTGTGTTTTCATTGTATTTTACTGTTGCTACACTATCTGTTCCAATACAGTAGAACTGCTCTTCCATATTTTCTTGTAATTACTAGTTGGGAAACTATAAGTTTTCATAGTTGTAGGCCATTTCTATGTGTGATTATGGATATTTTGGAAGTTGTATTTGTTGTCCATCTACTACTGTTGTGGATGGAGTAGGCCCAATATTTTATTTTGAGAAAACCAAGTCTATATAATATTGGGGCTATAGTGAGCAAGCTTTTATTGATGTGTTGATGTTATGGGCTTATTTTTTTTTAATTTTATTTTACTGCTGCTACACTCTCTATTTTTGTACAGTAGATCTGCTCTTCTACATTGGCTTCTAATTGCTACTTTGGAAAGTGTATGTTTGCATAGTTGTAGGTCATTTATTTGTGTGATTATGCATATTTTGGAGGTAGTATTTGTTGTCCATCAGCTACTGTTGTTGCGGGGGTAGGCACACTATTTTTTGAGAAAACCAAATGTATATACTATTAGGGATAAAGTAGGCAATCTACTATTGTTGGCTTTTTTTTTCATTCTCTTTTATTGCTACTACACTATCTGTTTCAGTACAGTAGAACTGCTCTTCTACACTATCTTGTAATTGCTATTTTTGAAAGTGTATATATACATAGTTGTAGGTCATTTCTTTGTGTGATTATGCATATTTTGTAAGTAGTATATGTTGTCCATCATCTACTGCTGGGGCTGGAGTACGCACACTATTTTTTTTTTGAGAAAACCAAGTGTATATACTGTTGGGGATGGATCATAGCTCACTATTTTCCTGATTATGGGTTTGGGTTTTTTGTTGCATCTTATGTTTACCTTATGTACTTTCCGTTGCATCCTTGAACTTGGTATATAATTTGTGAAGTTTGTTGAGTTCATAAAAATGAGTTAATCCTAACAAGAAGTTCCACTATCTAAGTACAATACAATGAGTTATTTATAATGAGTGAAGTCCAAGGTACTGCAATTAAGTTGTACAGGTTTTTCTCAAAAAATTATAGTGTTGTTGGTTGACTGATTTTTCTTATTTATTACTACAGTTAAGTTGTTGGTTGACTGGTTAATTTGTACAGTTTTTTATTAATAAAATATATCAAAAAGGGCCTTCAAAAAGAACAAGGAACATGACATAGAGTAAAGCTGGACCATTATCAACCATGGTCAACAACAGAAAAAGACGTATGTTGACAACAAATGAAACTGTTCAAGGTATACGGTCTGAGAAAGAAGATCTTCTAAAGTTAATTGAACCAGAGTAGCCACCAGTAGCACCACCAGCTCCACCAGCACCACCGTGTACAGATATTGAATAAACTGTAGGGGAGCACCATGCTAATGTGTAACGACTTGAGACTACCCCCTAGTCGTTACACGGTGCTTACGATCCCGAGGGTCCATAGGCTAACCTATAGGCCGGTACCTGCTGTTAGCACTAAATGATATAATTATGAATGTGTAAGAATAACTGAATTTCAATAAGATTTTAAACCATGAAATAACTACTAAATTATGAATCTTGCAAAATACAGAAATCTGAATAGCTAACTGTAGTGTCTGAAAAGTCTCTAAATTGAATACTGTGAGTTGATGGGACAGGCCCCAAATAACTCTATTAACTACTAAGATAAAGATAAGAAGTAATATAATTCATCCTCGGATAATGAAAAATCACCACTGCTGCTGAACTGCTGATGATCTGAGAGACTAAGTACAATCCAGGAACTGAGCGTCATCACCTATGATATCATCATAGGGAAAAAGAAAGGTATGGGATCAGTACTTTGAATGCACTGGTATGCTAAATAAGGTAGGCTGATATGCATGATCTGATGAATAGGAATAATAATAATAAACTAGATATGCATGTAAAGCATGGAGTACTGGATAAAGAGCATATAATCTATAGAAACTGAAATGCAAGAAGATCTGTAAATACTGAGCATGCATGACCAAGCATATAACATAAACTAAGTAAAATCTGTAAACTAAAATACTATAAAAACACTGATATTTGAATGCTTTGGTCAAATAACACTAAGACTGAATAACTGAGCTGTGACTGTATCTGAAACTATATCTGAGACTGTGGGAAGTATTATCTAACCGACATTCACCGATTTGAGCTAATTAGGGTCAAAACTGTAACCCTAATTTAAAGGGTGTTAATACCATGCCATGGGTACTAACAATGGATGTATGTATCCACTACACTAATATAATGTCCAACGGACTAAGGGTGTCAAGCCTGAACTGACGGGTGACCCCTGCGAGATAGTAAAACCTAATCTGACAGGTGACTTCTCATATCCTACGCTGGCTACGTAGTTCTAGAGTATTTGGACTGATACTAATTACTCTGCCTATCTGATGAGGAAGCCTCCATCCTTACACTCGTGCAGTGCTAAATCCTACTCCGAACTGAAAGTCTCTAAAATATTAGATTGTTTTGAGTTTAACTGAATGATATGTGACTATTCTGAAAATTGTCATAGTATAATCTAAAGTTATTCTGGAATGTACTGAGACTAGACTTAAATTAAAAAAGTATGGATTTCGGGTATTTAATACCCTTAGGAGTCAAAACAACAATAATAAAAAGACACTAAAGTTTATGGGACAAAGCATGATGGTTTTCATTAAATCAATCACTCTTGTAGGAACTTTATCAAACACTTGTAGTTCATAGTTCAAAACAATCATAGGAATATCTTAAACCAAACAGAAATAACATGAATACGACATAATAGACTTAAATCGTGGTCTTGTTCTTTAAATAACAACATTAAAACATGGAGGATTAAATAATAACAATAATTTCGTGGTAACATGGTATAGAATCATAGTTCATGGAAATTCATGGGTGAAATCACAATTTAAAATATAATAACTTAAAAAGATCTCAATTTTATAATTTAAAAAGATTTCTTGGACTCCATGGATGAAAGAGATCCGTGCATGAACATCTAACATACTTGGGATGAAATTTAAGAAGGATTGATGGAGATTTATTGAGGTTTGACCTTGATTCTTGAAGGCTAGGGTTTTACTAATTGAGAGAATGTTCTTTATTTTTGGGTAAAAATTGATTAGAAAAATGCCCTATTAGGGATTTAATTTTGTGTTAGGTGCTGACTGGGACAACGAAAAAGTACTTAAAATCCCTTGGAAATAAAACTTGGAACTGTCTGAAAATACAGATTTTCTAGGCTGGTGCGACGCAGTTCTATTGCACCGTGTCATTAGAATTGGAGAACTGGGAAATTGGTCTATGGTTCGACTCGAGGAAATCATGATCCTTCACTGATTGGGACCTGGAGGTTCACCGCGACTCGGTGCTATCGTGCTTTGACACTGGTAATGGACAAATGTCAAGTTGGCCTATAGCGCAACTCGCCAAGATCATGGACCCTCACTGGAATATGCCAAATGGGAGATTGGACTGCTTTGTGACTCGTTAAAGGTTAAAATGATGGTGTTTAATGACTGATTAAAATTATCATAACTTTTATTTCATCATAACTTTTCTTTCTCAGTTATTAGATTTAGGTGAATTTTATATCGTTGGAAAGATAATAGAATTTCTACTCAATCAAAGGCTCTAAACTGAAAAATAATAAGTTTCTTCAAGATTTTTTACATAAATACTCATGTATTGGGACTTAGCTTATGCTAGGGAAATACGGGGTGCTACAATATCTCCCCTTTAGGATCATTCGTCCTCAAATGAAACTAGTTAAGTTGAGGAAACTGATGGTCTAATCTTAGTCCTGGAACATGCATATTTAATGCATGGAATGCATGACTGAACTGATTCATGAATGCACGAATGACATCAACATGATGTGCAACTGAAACTGAACATGATACAGAAAAATCTTAAGAAGATTAGTATGTTATACTGAATCTGGATTCGTGAAGAAAAGATGAGGGTACTTGGTTCGCATATCTGCCTCTGCTTCCCAAGCAGTTCCCTCAACGGACTGATTCCACCAAAGAACTTTGATTAGTGGAACTTTTTTATTACTTATTCTGCGAACTTGATGATAAAGAATTTCGACTGGAACTTCCCCAATGGAAATATTATTCTAAATATCAATACTTTCTAAGGGAACAACTATCGCTGGATCACCAACACACCTTTCAACAATGAGACATGGAATACTTGGTGTACTGAGGCTAGATATGAAGGCAACTCATGCTCGTAATCTACCTTTTTTAAATGATTGAGAATTCTGAAGGGACCGACATATCGGGGACTGTGTTTTTCCTTTCTTACCGAATCTCTTCACTCCTTTCATAGGAGATATTTTCAAGTACACAAGATAACTGACCTCAAACTCGAGATCCTTTCTCTTCACATCCTCATATGATTTATGTTAACTCTGGGCATCCTTAATCATTTCTGTGATCAACTGAACCTTCTCTAATGCATTAAACACCAAGTCAGTCCATACTACTGTGGACTTACCGACTTTAATCAACCAATTGGAGATCTATATTTTCTACAAAAGAGGGCCTCAAATGGAGACATATAGATACTGGAATGATAGTTTTTATTATATAAGAATTCAATAAAAGGAAAATGGTCATCCCAACTATCCTTCAAATCAGCAATGCATTCTCTCAGCATATCCTGAAGAATCTAAATTATCCTTTCTGCTTGACCGACTGAAAGGGTAAGAAGCTGTATGAGGTGCACTTGGGTATAAAAACCCATTTAGAATGCTTTCTAGAAATGAGTAGTAAAGTGGGTACCTCTATCTGAGATGATAGATAAGGGAATACCGTGTAACCTAAGAACTCTCTGAGATAGAGTTTGGCATAGTCCTTGGCTGAATAAGAATTATGGACTGGCAAGAAATGAGTTGATTTGGTAAATATTAGTGGCCCCTGGGTAAATAGAGTAACGAGCGCCTTATGCTTCTGAAAGAATTCGCTGCGTCAAATCATCTATACTAGGAACACACAATCTACCCTGACAACGCAAAACACCATCTCCCTCTTGGGAGAAAACCTCCATCTTTTGGTCTCTAACTGATTATTTTAACTTAGCTAGACTGGGATCTCTATCCTGCTTTTCTTTCACCTCAAAAACTAAAGATGATTCGGTGCTACTTTATACCCATACACTACTCTCTGCTGAATCAAGTAAGTGTACACCTAGTCAGGCAAGATGATAAACTTCCTACGATAACTTGTTCTTACCATCCTCAACATGGGACAACACTATCCATAGACAAACTACTGAGAGAATCAGACACTACATTGGCCTTGCTCGAATGACACAGAACACTTCTATCATAATCGTTCAATTATTCTAACCACCTGCTCTAACGTAGATTGAAATCTTTCTGAGAGAACCTATACTGAAGGCTTTTGTGATCTGTGAACACATCCATGACATGAATGATGTCAAAATCTGTCATCTTTAACTCCACGAGATCAACTGAGGTAACTTTCTAAAATATTGTGACCGGACAATTCCTGCATACCTGTCTGGATACAATGGAAACACCTACTAGGTTAGACACTAAAAATAAATCTGATAGAGTTTCGGGACTAACTTTGAAGTTGACAACTATATACGGAGTTACAAAATAAAAAGAAGCTCCAGGGTCTAGTAAAGCATTAACATATAAGTGAAAGACCTGCAACGTACCAGTAAATATATAAGGAGAATTTACCTGATCTTGGTGGAACTGAAGAGCCTATAATCTGTTCGGGCACTTACCACTGGTAGCACTGGAAGAGGCACCCTACTGAGTCAGGCGGCTGAATTAAACTAACAAATAATAGGACTAGCCCTATTAGCACATATCCCTTCTTTTCTGAGCTACTACCCAACACTCTTAAATTCAAAGGGCTAGCTTGCTATACCTGAAGAACATATCATTACCCACTCTACACTCACCCTAATGGTGTCTACCATATTTTAGACATAGAGGATTCGTAAGAGCAATGCTAACACTGACCTGGGACTGAGAGCGATGTGCCCTATCCCTATTGTCGTTTCTAAATTTGGGTACTGGTGCATTGGCTGAAGAGGGTGCTAGGGATGAATACCTCTGATGAAACTGAGAATGGTTACCACCTTCTGACTTTGGCTGATTGAAATTAAAACTACCTATCCTATCTCTTTTGTTTTTCTCCCTCTCTTCTTAATCTTCTGCTCCTCTATTTGTTAAGCAAGGATCATCAACCTAGACAAGTCCATCTAATTAATTAGCATTGCAGTCCTGCACTCCTTGACCACACTTTCAGATATCTCATGTACAAACTTACTCATCTTGGACCTGTTATCAACTACCACATGAGGAGCATACCTAGCTAACTAAGTAAACTTAAGGTAATACTCCCTCACACTCAGGCTGCCTTGCCTCAAATTAATGAGCTCTAACACTTTGGCCTCTCTCAACTCCAATGGGAGGAATTTATCTAAGAAATTCATGACAAACTCTTCCTATTCTATAGTCTCTGCATCAAGACCTTTATCCACTTTCCACTAGTTAAACCAAGTTTGGGCTACATCCCATAATTGATATGCGGCCAACTCAGCACTCTGACTAGACGTCACCCCCATAGAATCTGTTACCTTCTAAGCCATATCTAAAAATTTTGGGGGATCCTCTTCAGACTTAAATCCCGTAAAAGAAGGAGGACTCATACAGGTGAAATCCCAAATTCTGGTTACAGCAGTACTGGCCACTGGGTTGTCCGAAATAGTAGCTGGATATTTATTTTGTGCTTCTATGGAGTTTGCTATAGTAATGAACGTAGCCTTAAATTCTGCGTGAGATACGTGCTCGTCCAGAGGATCTGTCTGGATGGGTTCAGTGGCTCGCTAAGTTCCTGTTCTTCTTCTATTTTTCTTGGTAGGCATGTTCTGTAAGTGGAAGGAAGAAATGGATTATACTAAGAGTTTAACTTGAGCTCATGCTTAATCGTACGACATAAATATTGAATGAAAGAAAACTTTTCCTAAATGCCATGTAGGCTTTTATCCATAAGTGTGGGGTGCTACTGGCCCACGCACAAGATTTTACTTGATACAAGTTTTAGGCTTTCTAGGATACTTTTAATCTTAGGCTTTGATACTAAGTTTGTAATGACCCGAGACTACCCCCTAGTCGTTACATGATGCTTACGATCCCAAAAGAGCACAATCTAACCCATGGGATGGTACCTGCTATGAGCACTAAATAATATAATCATGAATATGGAAGAAAAACTGAATTTCCATAATGTTTTAAATCATGAAATGACACTGAATTATGAATCTAGCAAAATACTAAAATTTGAATAATCTAAATATCTAATTGTAGTGTCTAAAAAGCCTCTAAGCTGAATACTGTGAGTTGATGGGACAGGCCCCAACTAACTCTATTAACTACTGAGATAAAGACATGAAGCAATATAATCCATCCTTGGATAATGAGGACTCACCACTACTATTAAACTTCTAATGATATGGGGGACTAAGTGTGATCCGAGAACTGAGCGTCAACACCTATGATATCATCATAGCATAAAAGAAAGGTATGTGATCAGTACTTTGAATGTACTGATATGCTAAATGAGGTAGGCTGATATGCATGGTCTCATGAATAGGAATAAGAATAATTAATTGGATATATATGTAAAGCATGGAGTACTAAATAAAGAGCATGGAATCTATAAATACAAAAAATGCATGAAGATCTATAAATACTAAGGATGCATGACCAAGCATATAACATAAACTAAGTAAAATCTATAAACTGAAATACTAAAAAATATTGATATTTGTATGCTTTGGTCAAACAACACTAAGACTGAATAACTAAGATGGGACTGTAATTGAGATAATATCTGAGACTGTGGGAGGTATCATCTAACCGACATTCCCCAATTTAAGTTAATCGGGGTTAAACCAGTAGCACTAGTTAGAAAGGTGTTAATACCATTCCATGAGTAATAATAATGCATGTGTAAATCCAACAAAATGGTATAATATCCAAAGGACTAAGGGAGTCAAGCCTGAACTGACGGGTGACCCCTGCGAGATAGTCAAGCCTAATCTGATGGGTGACTTCTCATATCCTATGTTGGCTACGTAGTTTTGGAGTATAGGGACTGCTACTAACAACTCTTCCTATCAAACGGGGAAGTCTCCATTCCTAGACTTGCTGGGTGCTAAATCTTACTCGCAACTAAAAGACACTGAAATACTAGATTGTTCTGAGTTTAACTGACTGGTATATGACTATTCTGAAAATGCTCATAGTATAATCTAAAGTAATTATGTAATGTACTGAGATTAGACTTAAACAAATAACTATGGATTTTGGATATTCAATACCACTAGGAGTCAAAACAACAATACTGAAAAGACACTAAAGCTTAGGCGATAAAGCATGAAGGTTATTATTAAATCAATCACTCTTCTAGGCATTTTATCAAACACTTGTAGTTTATGGTTCAAAACAATCATAGGAATGTCCTAAAACAAATAGAAATAGTGTGAATCCAACATAATATAGTAAATCATGGTCTTGCTCATTAAATAACAATATTAAAACATGGAGGATTAAATAATAACAATAATTTCATGGTAACGTGGTATTGAATCATAGTTTATGGAGATTCATGGGTGAAATCACAATCTAAATCATAATAACCTTAAAACATCATAATTTTAAAATTTAAAAGGGTTGCTTGGACTGTATGCATGAAAGGAATCTATGGATAAACATCTAACATACATGGGATGAAGACTTAGAAGGACTGATGGAGAGTTATTGAGGTTTGACCTTGATTCCTGAAGGTTAGGGTCTTGCTACTTGAGAGAATATTCTTGATTTTTGGGGAAAAATTTATTAGAATAATTACCAATTAGGTTATTAGGGACTTAATTTTGTGTTAGGGGCTAACTGGGACAAGGGAAAACTACTTTAAAGCCCTTGGAATTAAAACTCAGAACTGACTGAAAATCCTAATTTTTTGGGCTAGCGTGACGCAGCGCTATCATGCTGTGTAATTGGAATCGGATAACTGGGAAACTAGTCTATGGCGCAATACGGGGAAATTTTGGACCTTCACTGATTGGGACCTAAAAGTTTACTGCGATGTGGTGGTATCGCGCTTCAACACTAAAAACTAACAAATGTCAAGTAGGTCTATTGTGCGATGTGCCAGGATCACGGACCCTCATTGGAATTTGCCAAATGGGAGATTGGCCTACTCAATGATGTGCTAAAGGTTAAAATGATGGTATTTAATGACTGAAACTTAAAATCATCATAACTTCTTATCCAGTCATCAGATTTAGGAAAATTTTATATCGTGGAAAGCTGACTGAATTTCCTACTCAAGGGAAGGCTTTAAACTAAAAAATATCAAGATTTTTTGAAAATATTATACATATATACTCATTTATTAGGACTTAGATTATTCTAAAGAAATACAAGTGTTATAAGATGCTGAGGAACATGTGCAGGATCAGGTCCAAATAATTACAGATTTAACTACTCCTACAACAGTTGAACAATCTGAAAAAAAATGTAACATATAGCTTAGAAACTTTTTGAGTTCATTCATTGCCCTTAATTTCTTCTATTTTATTATAGCTACACGACCTTTCACTAAGGAAACAAATGATAAAACTCAAATTCATAATATACATGACCGACAAGAGAGAAAACTGCTCACATTAGATCAGAACAATAAAACTTTTGGACCTACAGATAAAGTCATAGTTGAGTTGGGCAGCTTTCTAGGCACACTGTCCAAGAATTCAACCCTTTTCCCATTGGATATTTTTTATTAGAGGCGTATAGATAGAAAGCAGGATTTATGGGATTATACCTAGGTTTGTGTTTTGAATATTGATATATTTTTAATTAACTAGTTCAATATATAGTTAATATATTTTTATTTGAGTGCATTTGGTGTCTATGAATGTGGTTCCTATATTTGTTAGCTTTATCATTATTATTGATTGCATTTGTTCAATAATAAGTTCTTTGCTGAAGAATGTTTGTGCCTCCTTAGATCTTTGGTATTGTAAGTAGAAATGTAGAATTAGATAAGTAATGTTTAATTATCTACTATCAGCTATATTTTTTTAGGGTTGTTATTATTATTGACCTTTGAATATCATATTATTTGCATATAAATATAGGTTTGATAATGAATTTTGATTGTTGTATATGTTCTGCCATTGGTCTATCTGCTATATGTTTGTTATATGTGTATGTTCTGTAACAAGTAAAGGGGATTCTTGTAATTTTTCATCAAATTTTTAAGAGTTAGTAGATCACTAAGCGGCATAATCAATCAAAGTTGCTCGTACTCTCCATAATATTGTTGCACATATATTGGGTCCTTAAAAAATACACTATTTTTTTATGATCCGACACACTCGTACAGATTTTTGAAGAGTAGAACCGATATATAAAACAATGATATGTAACTTAATAGTTAGATCATTAAATAATCGATTTAATCAATTTTCTAATTAGGAAAAAATCAATATGAATATTAAAAAGGAAAAACATAGATTTAAACAATTAAGTAAAATTACTTGTAGTGATATGGAATATTCTTGATCATTACAGTAGTAGTACCACTATTGTTCTTATGTCTCCAATTTATAGGTATCACATCGTGTTTCATTAGCACATTGATTCTTGGTATTTCTTGTTAACAAGCAACATGTCTTTTAGTAGCTTTCATTGATCTCCTCCTAACTGAAACTTTCCTTGAACAACTTCCTCTTTCAAAATCACATCTGTTTACGTTGATCGTCCAACAAAAATATCGTCCTCCATACAATTCTCCTTTCAAAACCACCTTTGTTTTATTCTTATGTTTAAATATCTATCTTTTAATTACAAGATAATCAAGCGCTTTTTTCAATTGTAGTGTCATTTATAAATTTAATCAGTACAACTTTATCAAATTGTACTATCATTGATAAACTTTATCTGAGAGTGCAATTGATAAAATTTATTAACTTCATCAAACATCGATAAATTAAAATTAGTAAAGTGTAACAATATAATCATATCAATCACTTTGTGAGAGTTTTACTTGTTAAACTTTATAACTACAACTTTATTGAATGATAAAGTATAATTGATTAACTTTATCAACTTTATCAGATGATGATTAAGTAAAATTGATAAATTTTATCAATATAACTTTATGAAACACTTTGTCAGCAGGACAAAGTTTATGTGGGATGAACAATGTAAATAAAAGTGATTTTGTAAGAGGGAGTAGTTCAAGTGAGGGTTTAGTTAGAAGGAGATTAATGGAAGATCATGTAAGACATGTTGCTTTTTATGGGGAATGACCAAGGTTTAATGGATTGAATAAACATGATGTATTAGAGACCTAAGAACAATACTAGTACGACTACTGTAATGATCAAGAATATTTCATGTCACTACAAGTAATTTTACTTAATTTTTTAAATCTATTTTTTTTGCTTTTTCTACTTTTCATAATATTTTTTTCTTATTTGGAAGTTGCGTTACGCAATTATTTGATGATTTGTCTCTCAAGTTAAATATCATTATTTCTGTTGTTATAATAATTTGCTAGTTATTTGTAATTTGACGATGAATTAACAAGAAGAATTACAATGACATTATTGGAACTTCTACCCTTTTTATTTATTTAGTTAAAAGCATAATTTTTTTGTTATTATTCTAACTTAATTGAACCAACTTTTAGGCAAACTATGATATTCTTGAGGCCGCAAAACATTGGGTTTTGTAAAGAATTTGAGAATCTTGAAAAAAGTATAGATCTGATCTGAAGAGTGATCATTATGATCCATAAGAATATGATGAAATTCGAATTAGCGAAAAGGACCAAAAAAGTTCCAGAATGTCAATTCAAAGAGCTTCTCGTATATTAGAAGTTGGAAATTTTTTCGGTAAAACATATTTCACCATATGCGATCATATTACTGTTAGTGCTACGAATGAATTCCTTTACTACTATATTTAATGTTATATATTTATTTTTCCAAAAAATATCTAAAACAAATAATGAGAATCAGAAAAAGCCAATGAAACCACACACTACTAGGAAAAAAAGTTTTTCTTTAGTCTGCAACAACTTGGTATGTTCTCATGTGTATTATTGAGTTTTAACTTGTCATTTTATCAGTTGTGTGTTGTTGCTGTAGGTTTGTTCTTTCTACATGTATAACATGTGCTACAGATGGTTAACAAGTGTTATTTCTACCTATTTATGCCCACTAAACAAATATTCCTTCATTATTTTCTAATTTTTGTAGTTGTCACGCTGTTATGTCCAATGATACACAATATTATGTCCTAGTAGATTTCGTGGTAGGAGGAATGAGTTTTCAAGGAAACCTTGTAGGCATCTATATCAATTTCTAATTTCTATAAAAGTTGGCCAAGAACTGCTAATTAAGCCTCTTAAGCCTCGATATTGGTAATCAAGCATCCACTTTGTTATCTTATGAAATGGGAAAGGCATAAGGTTTAATTTGATATTTGGAAACATGTTCATTATAATCTATGAATTAAACCCTTAGAAACCTTATTCTTGAAGATGTATTCGGCTTAAAAAAGTATTAAGAATGCATGTGTTGCTGGTTACTCTACTATTGGTAAAGGAGACAATTTATTTCTTGGGATTTAGTTTTCTTGATATTGTATGTTAGTGTTGTTATTGGAGGATTGATTTACTAAAGTTATTCTTAGAGTGATTTATACGATTTTTTGGAGTGTTTTAGTATTGTTGGACTGATTTGATAGTGTTGTTGGATTGATAAGAAGAAGTTTTGTTTAAAATTTTAATTGAAGTTAGTTTTATTACTAAGAATTGTATATCAATTCATATGGTGGTTGGTATTGATGTTGTTGGAATGTAGGATGTTTAGTGTTGTACCTTTTGTGGTGTGTCATGATTTTTCATGTGCTATTATTGTTGGTTAGTAACAACAAACTTCAGTCATGTGTGGTTGCTATAGGTTTGTTGTTGTTAAGATTTTTTGAAAATTTTGTTTAAGTTATTTTTTTAATTTTTGGTAGCTATGTTCATACCCAGGTTGTTGTTATTGGACTATTTTTGTTGGTTGGAATTGTTGTTGGAAGACTAATTTACTAACGTTATTTTTAGAGTGATTTATAAGGTTTTTGGAATGGTTTAGTGTTGTTGGACTGATTTACTAGTGTTGTTGGACTAATCGGAAGAAGTTTTATTTGCAATTTTAATTTATGTTAGTTTTAATACTAAGAATTGTATTTCAATTCATATGGTTACTGGTATTGCTGTTGTTGGAATGCATTGAATGTTAAGAGTTATACCTTTTGCGGTGTGTCATGACTTTCCATGTGCTTTGTTGTTAGTTATCAACAACAAACTTTAGCTGTGTGTTGTTGTTGTAGGTTTGTTAATGTTAAGATTTTTGAAAATCTTCTTTAAGTTTCTTTTTTATTTTTTTGTAGATATGTTCTTACCTAGGTTGTTGTTGTTGGACTGTTTTGGTTTATTAGTGTTGTTGTTGGTGGACTGATATACTAAGCTTATTATTGGAGTGATTTATAAGGTTGTTGGAATGGTTTGGTGTTGTTAGATTGATTTACTAGTGTTGTTGGACTGATCGAAAGAAGTTTTATTTGAAATTTTTATTCAAGTTATTTTCTTTTGCTATGAATTGTATTTCAATTCATATGGTGGATGGTATTGATGTTGTTGGGATGTATTTGATGTTTAGTGTTGTACCTTTTGTCGTGCTTTGGATGCACTTTAGCGATGAGATTTGAGTTATTTTTCTCTTATTGTAAAATTTTTCTAGGTATTTATGTGGTTTGTCTAGTTAGTAGTGATTTCGATCTGTTGTTGTTGTTGGTTAGCAACAACAACAATCTTCCTCTGTGTGCTGTTGCTGCAAGTTAGTTGTTGCAGTTTTGTTGATGATTAATCAACAAGATAAGATGTTGATATTTTGTTGTAGTTTTGTTGACGATTAATCACAAAAGTGATGTTGCTGATGATTTATTATAGTTTGTTGTTGCAGTAGTTTTGTTGTCGCAGATTTGTTGCTGCAGATTTGAATTTTTGGTGACAAGGTTTTAATGTAGAGTCAATACTGCATTAAAAGTTGATATAATTGATTTTCTATTTGACTAAAGCTAATGACTGGATTTTTCTTGTATTACCAATTAATATTTTTTTCTTTTTATTCTTGGTGATCATTACATTGAAGATGGTTGAAACGAAATTGATGAACTATACATGACCTAAGGGATCGATCACATAATTGGCTTTATGTTACGCTAGCTGTTTCAGAAAATTCGACCAAGTTTGAAACAGTGATGAACTTTCAAGACTTGTACATTTTGTTCTTTTTGAATGATCACAAAAACATTTTGTTTCTTGGTTGTAATCATTTTAAAAATTAATAGTTACTGTTACTTTTGGTGATTATAATATGTACATTTTATGTGTTATGCTAGCTTTATAAAAATCATTGCAATAGCATAATATAATATTGTTGAATAGCCTAAATTAACTGTCCCAATAGCCTTAATATCCACTCTTATAGCCTATTTTTTTACTTTCACAATACCATTAAATAACCATCCTTTAAAGATTATAGGACGGTTTATAGTTGTACCAATAACAATGTATATTATGAACTGCTATAAGGATAGTTTGGACTAATCGTCGACGTAGATATATAACTGTTCCAATATATTCTATACGGACAGTTGGAAACCATCCCAAAAAGATATTAATAGTCGACAAAGCCTATATAACCGTCCCAATACACTCAATAGGGAGGGTTCAAAACTGTCCCAACATAATATTAATCATCTCCATAGACAATATAACCATCCCAATACATAATATAGAAAGGGTGGGTAGCCGTTCCAACATAATATAAACTGTTGCCATAGCGTCTTTATAACTGTCCCAATACACTCTATAGATAAGGTTATCAGCCATCCTAACACACTCTAAAGGTTCCGCAACATATATTTAGGGAGGGTTTTAACCTTCACTATAGTCTAATGTATAACAATGGTGATATTAACCGTCACGATAGAATTAAGTATAACGACGGTAGTGTTAACCGTCGCTATAGCTTTATGTATAGCGATTGTTTACCAAGTCATCGCTAACCTCCATCACATTTTATCTATAGTAATGCCTTCAGTTATATCATTTGTCCTAACCGTCGCCATAGATCTATGGAGATTATTTTTTTGTCTGTAAGGACGGTAAATGAACCATCGCTGTAGCACCATTTTTTAGTAGTGGTTACGCCTAACCGATGGCCTTGTCTTATGGAGGACAGAGTATTACCCTAACATATTGTCTAGTTTATGAGAGGAAAGGGGGAGAGGGGTATGATTCCCGACCTAGGGGACGACTTACGCACCCCACCCCATATCTACTCTAGAGACACATAAAGGAGTTGTTTTCTCAAGGGTTCACATCTAGATGTTTAAATTCTTCCCCACTTTGGATATTTTTTCCATAAAGGAATGGTAAAACAAGCATATACAAAAGTTTATCACATCAACATACATTATGACTACCTTTACACAAGTTAGATATAGCACTAAACAAGGTTACAACACAACACATATCATGATCATCAACAATCAACCCAAAATTTTTTGCAAGGTCATATTCTTAGGTGTGTCATTCTCCCCCACTTAGGATCATTCATCCGCAAAGAATGAGTAATGAAAACATCGACACAAGTTAACACATTAGCACATATCGCAAAGCACTTTTAACAAAACTAGGATAAAGCATACCATAAGGTTTCTACATGATACGTATCATGTCCTCATCATTCAACCATTTCAATTCAATATTCTTGGGATTACATCCCACCATTTATCAAAATACTTGATCAAAGTCGAAAATTAAGGGATTGATACCTTTGTCCCTAAAAGATATATAGCAACTCAAATATTTGGAGACTCAAATCCCTTGTTCATCAAGACATCAATCAATTGCAAGCATTTATAATTTCACGCATTATCTATCAAGGACATAAACCAATTTAGGGACAACAACACATACCTCAAGAATGAGTTGTCACAATAGAATGTCCTCTTCCTTCTCCCAAGTAGCTTCCTCAGACCATTGGTTCCCTCATAGAACCTTTACTGAAAGCATTTCTATTGTTTGTAACTGGTGAACTCGCCGATCTAAGACCCTCACCGGGATCACTTTCCAAGTCAAAGAACCTAAAACACCAATATACTCTTAGGAAATGACCATTGAGGAATCACCTACACATCCCCGTACAAAAAGTAATGAATAATGAGGGAAATGGAGTTCAATCTAGGATTCAAACTTATAGGAGACATTGTCAACCCCCTTTCACGACCGAATAAAATAGGGACTAACAAAATGGGAAATGAGCTCCTGCTTTTCACCGACTTGTATCACCCCCTTCATGGGAGATACAATACTATATGTACGGAGCGCTTCCTAGTAACAACCTAGTTCACAAATGAGACCCATCCCAATAAAACATACCAAAAGTGGATTCATTAGGTACGGACACCAAAAAATACACCACCGCATACCTTATGAGGAATCCACCATGATCCCTTTACTAGAGATAGATAAAATGAACAAGAAAAGCCATGACTCTAACCAAAACTTACCTTGGGAAAACATGGCATACCAATGAGGATTCTTCAAAGTCCGTAACACAACACATAGGTGATCTACATAACCCACCTCCCTCTTAGAATACACTAAGATATTATTAATAAAGACAATGACAAATGTGACAAAGAATGGACGGAAGACTTTATTTATCAAGCCCATGAATACTGCTGAGGTATTGGTCAACTCGAAGGATATGGAAATAAATTCCTTAATCTCGGGAATGAGTTCTAGAGGAGGTCCTTCTGAGTTTGAACCTTTAACTCGGACAAAATGATACAAACACCCCCTATGAAATCACCTTTTGGGTTTTGAGATAAGAAAAAGATATTTCCATAGGCACTTTAAGAAGTAAATAACCATCTTCTCCTACAATGAGCGGCTCATTAGGTAAATTAAACATGACCCTATGGGTTCGACACTCTAAGGAAGCATAGCAGGAGTGCAACTAATCTATTTGTAGGATGACATCTAATTTAACTATGTTCCACCATAATATCCCACCCCACAAAGTCTACAAAAATATCTTTGCCACCTACAGACATCACATAACCCTTATAGACTTTCATAATGACCACAGAGTCTCCCATTGTGGTAGAAACAGAAAAAAAATCGATAGACTTTTGGGACCAGAATCATGATGCACAACGACATACTGGGTGACATAAGAAAAATAGACCCTGGATCTAGCAAATAATACACATCATAAGAGAAAAGTCTTATCATACCCATTTCACCATTAGAAGATGCCTTAGATTCCTGAGGTATATCAAGAGAATTAAGACAGTCCAAACAAAAATTAGAGCTTGATGCAACATCCCTAGGTTAGATCTAGAGAGGTGGTAACCAACATCCTTTGTCTCACTTAAGCGGCATCCATTATAGGGCACTCCCATTGCACGTGCCCCAATTGACCATATTCAAAACACCGATCCTTTCCTTTCTCTCAAAAACTATGATGTAACTCTCTCACTTAGCCTGATATTGGGCACTTTATGCCCTATCAACATCATTAATCTAAAGACGCTCGTCTTCCAATAGATTTAAGAAGGGAGAACTAGTTGTATATAAAACCTAGGATCCACCCTATACTTCCTCCTAGACTACTTTCCACTAACCTGAACCAACTATGTAAAGAAGCAATGAAACCTAATATTTAAAGCGACTGAGAAGAA
The DNA here is from genome assembly GCA_030864225.1 of Capsicum baccatum var. pendulum. Classification (NCBI taxonomy): domain Eukaryota; kingdom Viridiplantae; phylum Streptophyta; class Magnoliopsida; order Solanales; family Solanaceae; genus Capsicum; species Capsicum baccatum. Next base: position 157,115,424 of record CM061561.1, on the reverse strand, counting down.
GTGCCACCTCTAATAGTGGGGTTAGTGACAATATGTGGAACCCTACGAGGACATTCAGATGTTATGGCCCTTGACCATTTTTGAATCACAAAAGTTCGACGAGCGTTGTCCATATTTATAACAACCCAGGACTACCCCCTAGTTGTCATACGGTTCTTATGACCCAGAAGGACCACAAGCTAACATATGAATGATATTTTCCTATGAGCACTGAATAAATATACCGTAATTAATTTGGAAAATAGGATGAAATACCATAAGGTTCAAAATATCTAAAATACTAATAAAACATAACTTCTGTAGAACTAAATACTGTCTGAAAAACCTCTAACTAAATCTGTCTAAAAGTGCAGTTGATGGGACAATCCCCCAACTAACTCCATTTACTAAACTACTACATCTACTGAAAATTATAAATAATAGAATATCCTTTAATAATGAGGACTCACTGCTAAATCTTCTATTGCTAGCTGAATCTGAATCTACTATGCATGGTCAGGAACCTGAGCATCCAAACCTAAGATACAAAATATCATAGTGCAGGAAAGTATGCATCAGTACTTGGGAATATACTGGTATGCTAGATGAGGTAAGGCTTAATGAAAGGGTTCACATACATGGATAGTAACTGACTGAATGATATAAAGTAACTGAATATAAGAGTACATAGATAACTAAAACTACTATAAATACTGAGTATGTAATACTGTACATCTATGTATACTATAACTGAGCTTTTTTGAAGCTAAGTACTGAGTTCTGATAACAGAGTAACTAATATCTGGAGTTACTAATAACTATGTTACTAATACTAATTGACTGTGCTTGATAGTCCTGATTCTGTAAAACTAAACTGAGTTCTACACTTGAGACTAAAACTAAAACTATGGGAGGTAATTATCTAACTGACTTGCCCAAAATCTAAACTGATAGGGGTACAACCTAATACCCCAGTTGGAAGGGTGATAATATCGTACCATGTGCACTAACACTAGAAAATTAGGATGCCTAGCCTAATTTACAAGTGCTACCTAGGTGGAGCCAAGCCTAATCTGATAGGTGACCTCTTGGAGGTAGTCAAGCCTAGTCTAATGGGTGATGCATCATCCTACACAGGCTACACAGTTTGGAGTATAGGGACTTCTACTAACAACTCTACCTAGCTAATGGGGAAGTAGTTATCACTACACTCGCTCGGTGCTAAATCCTCTCCTAAGGAAAAGATGCTGAACTGAGTATATTGAAAGGGACCGTACCAAGACTTAGTTTATTGAGTTTTCCTGAGTTTTGTAACTGAATGAGTTTTATTGAGTTCTATAACCCACTGAGAGTACTACTGGTCATATCATGACTGATACTATTCTTTAACTGAAACTGGCTCTAGGTAAACAACTAAATTGTCAGGTATTAAACATCCCTAGGACAGGATAGCATAAGAAATAAAGCAAAACATAACCTTGATTAACATAACCATGTTCACTTGATCATAATTCATTCATAGACATATTTCATCATTCACTTGTAATACATTAACTTGTACATAACTGGGATCACATAATAATATTTTATGCCTTCACAGGCCAATTCACATAAGCATTTTATCAAACACTTGTACGGCATATGCTTGTACATGATTAAAATCTCATAGTAAAATCTCATGATTTCTCTATCTACTTCACATAGGTATTTTTGCAAATACTTGAGGATAATGGTTGTTTCGCATGATAATGGTCATCACATAAAGATGATGAATACAATACTTTATTGCAAATTCAAAGGTCTATCATGTAATTCATATAATTCCCCGTAAATACTATTCTATTTTTCATGAATCTTATTATTATCATGGATTACAAACCAAATTAACATCATAGATGCATTAATCACTTTATACATTCAAGGGTTTATCAAGATAATCACATATTCACTAGACATGTTATTTAGTTTCATGTAACTTGCATTTAAATAATGGATTAGAACCCAACTAATATCATGAACATTTATTCAATCTAAATCAAACATGGAAATCAAAAATCATAAATCTTGTATTTTGAAAAAGATTCTTGGGCTTCATGAAAGGTAAGGATCAATGAATTAATATCTAACATACCTTAATTTGTGAGATTCTTGAAATTTTTGAAGGATTTCTTGGGCTTGACCTTGATTTCTTGAACTAGAGTGTCTGTCTCTTAAGAGAGAATAATTTTGTTCTTGAGAGAAAGTGAGGAAAATGACATAATAGGGTATTTAGGACATAATTTCATCTTTAAAGGATGATCTAGGTAATGGAAAAAGACCCTATTTCCTTAAAAAAGTTTTTAATTTTTTCCACTGAAATCCCGAGTTGGGCACCTGATGCGACGCGGCGCTATCGCGCCGTGTCTATGGAAACCAATGAATGGAAACTGGGATCATAGCACGATGTGGTGCCTCACTGGATGAGAATTTTCCTTTTGGTATGACACGCCATGATCGTGGAATCACACTGGAAAGTGACAATTGGGAAAAAGGCTAGTGGCATGACGCGGTGGAATCACATTGCTACCTTTATTGCAACTTGGAACATAGGAAAAAGAAAATTTTGAGATTGATCCTTGGAGCAATGTGCCAAATTGCAGAGGATCACTAGTTTTTGAGAATTTCCAATTTGGCTAGCTTCGCGATGCTCTGATGATTCAGGTGGTACACTGTCTTACTAAAATGGCCATAACTCTTGAAAATACCACATGTATAAAGTGTATTAATATTTAAAGCAAGTCGTTGATATTTTTGGGCGAATTTAATCTAGGTAAATATAAGACCCCATAAAATCCTATGCTTAATTCAGTTCTTTAGGCTTGTCAAGGGATCCCAGAATTAGAATATTTTAGCTAAGTACTAAGACTTAGTATCATTTTAACCTACAAAGGTTGGCAATCTTATTTTGTGACCTTTACATCTATTAAATATTGATGTTGAGGTTGATTCATGATCGGGAATGTCCGTATGTGTTTTAAACAAGTTTTGTCTGTTTTTAACTTTATTTGAAGCTTCTTTGGAATCCCTAAATAGGGAAGCAATGCGATCTTGGTGCACCGAATCAACTATCACATTGATTACTATTTTCCCCAGCTACCAGCATCTAATTCCTATGAATCGACATGAACATGAAGCAACGTGTTATCTATTGCATTGATGGCATCGATGCCCCACGTCTACCTGTGCATCAGTAACCTAGTTTTCAGTCATTAAAAGACTGCATTCTTGGGGGCATTTAGGTCTTTTTCCCACAACCCTCATCCCTAAAAATATGAAGTTAAACTCTCTATAGAGAAAATCTAGTCATATTTTCTCAAATTTGCTCAAGAATAAAGCCTTAGAAGATCCAATTTCAAATCAAGAACTCAAGATTCAACCATAAGCTTTCAGAATTTCTTCAACAAAGGTGTGTGAAGTATTCATGCAAGGATTCCTTCCACCCTTAGAGTCCAAGAATCTCCTTTGAACATTAAGTAATTGATTTTATGATTTCCATAGTTGGAAATAAAGTGTATCCATAATTGTTATTTGTATTAAGTTCCTAATTCATGATTATATATATCTCATGTGAAATTGATTATTATGTGTGTAGATTCATGTCAATCCATGATAAACCCTTGACTTGTGAAATTAGAAATGAATTATGATGCTCACTTGTTGTTCAATACTATGTGAATATATTATTCTTACCAAGTGCTTGATAAATTATCCATGTGAACTATTAAAAGAACGAAGTCATGTCAAGTTAGATTATGTGCAAGTTATATCATGCAAGTGTTTGTCAAAATTCCCTATTGAATAAATGAATGATGATCAAGTTCATAGTTTACATGTATCATGTTATACCATGTATCTTAATTTATTCTATCGAGTCCTGGGGGTACTTGTACCAAAAAATTTAGCTGATTACATTGAGCCATGGTTATTCGTAGAACAGTATCAGTCTCGACATGATCAGTAGTACTCTTAGTCCATTACGAAACTTAGGAAAACTCAGTAGAATCTATATTAGTCCAGTCTAATTTTGGATCTAGTTCAAACCTCAGTAAACTCAGTCAGCTAGTAGAATTCAATAGTATTCTGTCAGTCCATGAAACTTAGTGAACTCTATTCAATTAAGCTAAATAGTAATCTCAGTAACTATTCAGTCTATCCTAGTACAGACTAGAAATTAGTTTAGTGTCTATTAAGTTTAGAGTAGGATTCAGCATTGAGTTAACCTAGGGATGGGGGTATTCCTGTTAGAAAAAGGTTTGGCCCTTAGCAGCAATCCCTACGTTAGAGAAATACATACCCAGTGTAGGTTGAGGTATCTTTCTACCAAATATTATGAGTGTTGATATGTCTCATCCTAATTATCCTGCCAGCGAGGGTTGATAAAATAGCTTCCTATCAGAGAGGGTTAACTTATAGCTTGTCCTTACCCGTCGCACATTATTGACACCCTTCCAACTGGGTTACAATTTGGACCCTAAATAAATTAGAGAAGGGGCATATCGGTTAGATAATTACCTCACACAGTCTCAGTCTCAGAATATAACTCAGTTCAGTTCTATAGATCCAGGACTATCAAATATAGTTACTCAGCTTACTATGAAACTCCGTATAGTTCATCAATATTCAAAACCGTTAGGTACATTTATTCAGATAATTAATAATACAGTATTCGTAAACTCAGATATTAGTTATCAGTATTCAGATTCAGTAATCAGTATTAGAACAATCTCAGTTACAATCTATGTATTCATCCATGTACTCTTAATTAGTCATACTTATGTTATTCAATTATTACTGTGCATGCATATTAATCCATGTATATAAGCCTAACTCACTGAGCATAACATTACATTCAAAGTATTGATGCATGCTTTTCTTTGCGCTATGATGTCTTATATCATAGGTTCAGACGCACGGGCTTTAGAGCACCCTTAGCAGTTTAGATTCTCAGTTTTTAGAGTAGTGGTAAGTCTTTATAGTTTGAGGACATGGTTATTATTTATAGAACTTCAGTTTTAATTTAGTAGATGGAGTTAGTTAGGGGATTTTCACATAAGCTCCACAGTTCAGACAGTTAGAGGATTTTCAGACTAGAGTATTTTTAGACAATTATTTAGTTTTTCAGTACTTATATTCAGTTTTGGTATTTTGATACCGTATTTATATTTATTTACACCATTGAATTTTATGGCAAGTTTCTGCCAATTTTCGCATAATTACAGTATTATTACTCAATTATTATAGTAGGTACCATTTATGGTTTAGCTTATTGTCCTTCTGGATTATGAGCACCGTGTAGCATTCGCAGTATAGACTCGGGGATTTACAAACTTGTTATCAGAGACAAAGGCTCAACAGTGTCCTTGAAAGTCTAAAACCTGCATCTAGTACAGTCTTGCGCATGGGTGTGTTGCGCGCCACACTTATGGACAAGAGGCAATGAGATATTTTAGGAAAAGTCTCCCTTTTTGCAGTATTTATATCGTGTGAGTTAGCATGAGCTCCAGTTACACTCTCTTTCTAATCCTAGCTTCTCTTCTATTTATAAAATATACCTTCAATGAGGACTCAGGGAAGAGAAATGATAGATCAATCAGCCCCTCAGCTCATCCATCTAGATCCTTTTATCGAGAATGTCTCCCACGCGGAGTTCAAAGAAGCCTTCACCACCCTAGCTCATTCTGTAGTAGCCTAGAACGAACGTTCAGCTATGGTTCCGGCCAACCTAGTGGCCAATACTACTGCTGCTAGGATTCAAGACTTCACCTAAATGAACCCTCCATCATTTACCGAGTCTAAGTCAAATAAGGACCATCAGGAATTTCTCAATCAGGTATAGATTCTTATTGATATCATGGGGATGAGTGATGTTAAGAGCACTAAGTTGGCTGTATATCTGTTATAGGATATGGATCACTTATGGTTTAAATAGCGGAAGAAAGAGAGAACCACAGATGTAGGGTTCTTAAACTTGGAGGAGTTTCCAGTTGCTTTTTTGGAAAGATTCTTCACACTAGAGTTCACAGAAGCGAAGGTTTTCGAGTTTATAAACCTAATGTAGGGAAATGTGATAGTGCATGAGTATTCTTTAAAGTTTATGCATTTAGCTAGATATGCCCCACATGTTGTAGCAGATAGCAGAGCAATGATGAGTATGTTCATGTTAGGAGTGTCTAGCAACGTGGTCAAGGAGTGTAGAACCATAATGCTTATTTACTAGATGGACATAACCATGCTCATGGTCCATGCATAGTAGATAGAGATGACAAGGAATAAAGAGAAGGAGAGAAAGAATAAGAGGGTGAGAACAAGTAGTTTTAATTTTTCTCAATCTAAGTAAGAGGGCGGGAATCATTCTTAGTTCTACCTGAAATACTCAATTCCAACTCCTTTCTCAGCCAGTGCTTACGTTCCAAAATTCAGAGATGGCAACCGAGATAGGGCATCAGGCACTAAACCCCAAGGTAGTGTTAGCTGTGCCCGAACCAATCTCTTTTTCTAGAAGTATGGTAGAAACCACCAGGGTATCTGCAGAGCTTACAACACTGTGTGTTTTTGATGTGGCATGCTAGGCCACAGAGTCAGACAGTGTCCTTAGGATGGTTTGCAGAGTCAGTATAGCCATCCCCCAGCTCAGTTCAATTACTCAATCAGCAGGTTGCCTCTTCCAGTACCACAAGTGTGTAGCACCCAAAAAGACTCTATGCTCGTAAGTCTTGAAAGGATCAAGACAGTTCTCCTAATATGGTCATTAGTACATTACAAGTTTTTTATTTGCATTTTTACGCTTTGCTAGATCCATGAGATTCTTTGTCTTTTGTTACTTTATATATAGCATTTGATTTGGAGCCAGTCCCAAAATTCTAGATGAGCCCTTCTCAGTTTCTACCCCAGTGGGTAAATCTATCATAGATCGGCGGGTATACAGGAACTGTTCGATTATGATATCTTAGAAAGTCTCTTCAGTAGATTAAGTTTAATTAGAGATGATTGATTTCAATGTCATTCTTCAAATAGATTGGCTTCATTCCTGCTATGCCTCAGTTGACTGCAAAAACAGAATAATCCAATTTTAGTTTCTGAATAAACCCATCCTAGAGTAGAAGGGTAGTACTTCAGCACTTAGGGGTTAACTGATTTCTTACCTTTGGCCTAGAAAGATGATATCTAAGGGATATGTTTCCCATCTCATTTGAGTTTAAGAATTTAGTTCAGAAACCCCTACTTTTGAATTAGTATCAGTAGTTTGTGAATTCCTAGATGTGTTTCTCCAAGATCTTACTAGAGTTTCTCCTAAAAGAGAAATTAATTTCGGAATTGATCTTCTCCTAGATACTCAGCCCATATCTATTCCTCCATACAAAATGGCTCCAGAAAAACTCAAAGAATTAAAGGAATAATTAAAATATCTCTTAGATAAGGGATTCATTAGACCCAGTGTATCCCCATCGGGCGCACCAATTTTATGTGCGCGTAAGAAAGATGGTTCTCTTAGAATGTTTATAGATTACAATTAGTTAAACAAAGTTACAGTCAAGAACAAATATCCACTCCCCAGGACTGATGACTTATTCGACCAACTTCAGGGTGCTAGTTATTTCTCTAAGATAGACCTCAGATTAGGCTATCATCATCCCAGAGTCAGGGAAAGTGGCATCCCAAAAATAGCTTTTCGAACTTGGTATGGTCACTTCAAATTTTTAGTCATGTCCTTTGGTATTACCAACGCCCCAACAACCTTCATGGACTTGATAAACCGTGTGTTCAACCAGTACTTGGACATGTTCGTTATAGTCTTCATAGATGACATTTTGGTTTACTCCCATATTGAATACCATTATGCAGACCATCTCAGAATAGTATTGTAGACTTTTAGAAACCATCAGTTATTCTCCAAATTCAGTAAGTGCGAATTTTGCCTAAGGTTAGTAGCATTTCTTAGACATATAATTTCTAGTGATGGAATTAGAGTTAATCCCCAAAAGATTGAAGCAGTGAGAAACTAGCCCTAACCCATCTCTCGATCAGATATATAGAGTTTCTTAGGTTTAGATAGCTATTACCGATGTTTTTTTGAGGGATTTTCATATATTTCATCCCTTTTTGTCCAGATGACTTAGAAAAAAGTAAAGTTCCAGTGGTCGGATCCTTACGAGAAGAGTTTTCAAGAGTTGAAGACACGACTCACCACAACTCCAGTGTTGACCCTACCAGATAGTTCCGATAACTTTGTTGGGTACTATGATGCTTCCAGAGTTGGATTGTTTTGTTTTTTGATGTAGAGAGGTAAGTTCATAGCCTATTCCTTTAGACAGCTTAAGCCCCAAAAGAAGAGCTATACTACTCATGATCTTGAGTTAGCAGCAATATTTTTTTCCTTAAAGATTTTGAGGAATTACTTGTATGGTGTGCACGTCAATGTGTTTACTGATTATAAGAGCCTACAGTATGTGTTCTATCAAAAAGACCTTAACCTCCATTAGAGAAGGTGGTTGGAATTGTTAAAATACCATAACATGAGTATTCTGTATCATTTGGGCAAGGCCAATGTAGTGGCTGATGCTCTCAATAGAATGCATATGGGTAGTGTTGCCCATGTTGAGAACAGTAAGAAGAAGTTAGCCCAGGAAGTCCATTAGCTAGATCTTCTAGGTATTCACTTAGTCAATTCATTATAAGGTAATATGTGGGTGTAGCGTACCTAAGAATCATCCCTAGTTTCCAAAGTAAAGGAAAAGAAGGATACGTATCCAAGTCTAGTCAAGTTGAAGGAACCAGTCAGAAATCAGAAGGTAAAGGTTTTCTCCAAAGGAGGAGATGGTGTTTGGCACTGTGAGAGTCATCTGTGTGTCCCAGGTGTAGAAGAATTAAGGAAGCAAATTCTAGCAGAGGCGCATAGTTCATATTACTCTATTTATCTAGGGGCCAAGAAGATGTACCACGATTTGCGAGAGATCTATTGGTGGAGTGGCATATAAAAATTCATTGCAAAGTTTGTGGCTTAGTGCTCAACATGTCATAAGTTTAAGATTGAGCATCAGAAGACTAGTGGGTCTATGTAGGAGTTCAGTATTCCTACCTAGAAATGGGAAGAAGTGAACATGGACTTTATGATGGGATTCCCTCGTACTCGTCTGCATGATTTAGTTTGGGTCATTATAGATCGGATAACCAAATTAGCTCATTTCCTTCCAATTCATACCTTCTATTCAGTTGAGGATTATGCCAAACTCTAGATCAGGGAGGTAGTCAGATTGTATGGTGTTTTGTTGTCCATTATCTTAGATAAAGGTACCAGTTCACCTCTCATTCCTTGAAAGCATTCCAAAAGGGTCTTGGTACCTAAGTTCATCTTAGTACAACCTTTCATCCATAGACAGATAGTCAAGCAGTAAGGACCATTCAGACCTTAGAAAATATGCTGTGAGCATGTGTGATAGACTTTAAAGGTAGTTGGGATGACCACTTGCCATTGATTGAATTTGCCTATAGCAACAACTATCACTCTAGTTTTCAGATGGTTCTATTTGAGGTGCTTTATGTGAGGAGTTGTAGATATCCTATTGGTTGTATTAAAGTGGGTGAGTCCACAATGGTAGTTCCTAACTTTTAGTTTGATACCTTAGAGAAGATCCAGTTGATTAGGGAAAGGCTTAAGATATCTCAAAGTTGATAGAAACCATACGCAGATATGCACTGAAAAGATCTCTAGTTTGATATTGGTGACTATGTGAACTTGAAGATCTCTCCTGTGAAAGAAGTTAGCATTTTGGCAAAAAGGGGAGAATTAGTGCCTAATATGTCGGTCCTTATAGAATCCTCATCCATTTCAAAAAAGTAGCTTACGATCTTGAGTTACCTTCAGATTTATCTTCATTCATCCAGTGTCCCATGTATCCTCGATATAGAAATGCATAGGTGACCATTAGTCATAGTGCCTATTGAGGGCATAGATATTATGAATAGCCTCTCTTATGAAGAGAACCCAGTTGAAATCCTTGGTGGAATCAGTACGTTGAGGGAGTTACTTGGGAAAGAGAAGCAGACCTGCGAACCAAGTATCCTCATCTATTCTCCGCTAATCCAGACTCAGCTAAGGTAATAATTTCCTTAAGTTTAAACAGTTTCATATTAAGATATCAGTTATAAACTTGGTATCAATTACCATTGCATGTTCAGTTATACGTTCACGATCCATTTTAGTCATGTGTCCATGCATCAGATATGCATATTCAGTACATCAATGCAGTTTATCAGTAATTCTAGTCATACATTCATGAATCATGTTCAGCTATATCCATGCGTCAGATATGCATGTTTAGTCTGATAATTTAGAATACCAGTAATATCAGTCATATAGTTATATTGCAGATGTTCTTGTCTAGTAAGTAACTCAGTCTTTTATTCTCTGTCGCAGTAGTCTCATTTGAGGATGAATGTTCCCAAGGGGGAGATAATGTAAGAACCTACAAAATGCTAAGCTTAATTTAGTCCTTTAGGCTTGTCAAGGGGTTCCAGACTTAGAATATTTTATCTAAGTACTCAGAATTAGTGTCATTTTAACCTACAAAGGTTGGAAATCTTATTTTGTGACATTTATGTCCATGAAATATTGATGTTTAGGTTGATTCATGATCAATAATGTCCATATGTGTTTTCGGACAAGTTTTAGATTTTTCACACTTCGTTTAAAGATCCTTTGGAATTCCAAAATAGTGAATAAATGCGATCTAGGCGTGTCGCGTTGACTATCTCATTAATTACTATTTTCCCTATTACCAGCATCCAATTCAAGTGAATCAACACAAACATGGCATGATGCATTGGCTATAGTATCAATGCCATTGATGCACCACGTCGTCCGGCGTATCGGTAACCTAATTTTCAATCATTAAAAGACCGCATTCTTGGGGGTATTTAGGTCTTTTTCCCTCGACCCTCATCCCCCAAAACACAAAATTAAACTCTCTATTGAGTAAATATAGTCATTCTTTCTCAAATTAGCTAAAGAACAAAACCCTAGAAGATCTAATCCCAAATTAAGAACTCAAGATTCCACCATAAGCATTCAGAAATTCTTCAACAAAAGTATGTGAAGTGTTCATCCAAGTGTTCCTTCCACCCTTGGAGTCCATGAATCTCTTTTGAACTTCAAGTAATTGATTTTATGATTTTCTTTGTTGGAATTAAAATGTATCCATGATTGCAATTTTGATTAAGTTCCTAATTCATGATTATATATATATCTCAAGTGAAATTGATCATTATGTATGTTGATTCATGTGAATCCGTGATAAACCCTTGATTTGTAAAATTAGAAATTAATTATTATGCTTACTTGTTGTTCAATAATATGTGCTTATACTATGCTCACCAAGTTCTTGATAAATTGTCAATGTGAACTATTAAGAGAAGGAAATCATGTCAAGTTAGCTTATGTAAAAGTTATATCATGATAGTGTTTGTCAAAATACCCCAATGAATGAGTGAATGATGATCAAGTTCATACTTTACATGTTTCATGTTATTCCATGTATCTTATTTATGCTATAGAGTCCAAAGGGTGCTTATACCCGATAATTTAGCTAACTATCTAGAGCCATAGTCAGTCATAAAATAGTATCAGTCTCGACATGATCAGTAGTACTCTAAGTTAGTTACAGAACTCAGGAAAACTCAGTAGAATCCATATTAGTCCAGTCTAATTCAGTATCTAGTTTAGACCCCAGTAAACTAAATTAACTAGCGGAATTTAGTAGTATTCCATCAGTCAATGGAATTCAGTGAACTCAGTTCAGTTCAGCTAAATAGTAATCTCAGTTACCGTTCAGTCCAACCTAGTAACGATTAGAAATCAGTTCAATAGGTATTTAGTTGGGAGTAGGATTCAACACCGAGTTAACCAGGGATGGGGGAATTTCTATTAGCAAAGGGTTTGACCCTTTGCAGAAATCCCTACATATAGAACTACGCAGCTAGTGTAGGTTAAGGTATCTTCCTTCCAGACATTATGAGGGTTGATATTTCTCATCCGAGTTATCCTACTAGCGAGGGTTGATGAAAAAGCATCCTATAAGAAAGGGTTAGCTCACAACTTGTCCTTACTCGAGGCACAGTATTGACACCCTTCCCACTGAGGTTATAGGTTGGACCCCAACACAATTAGAGAAGGGGCTTGTCAATTAGATGATTACTTCCCACTATCTCAGTTTCAGTCTCAATCTCAGAATACAACTCAGTTTAGTTTACAGATCCAGGACTATCAGATATAGTCACTCAGCTCAGTACAAAACTCTGTGTGGTTCCACAGTATTTAGAACTATCAGTTATAGTCATTCAAATAATCAGTAATACAGTATTCATAAACTCAGATATTGGTCATCAGTATTTAAATTTAGTACTCAGTATTAGCATGATCTTAGGTACAATCTATGTATTTATACATGTACTTTTACTCAGTCATATTCATGTTATTAAGTTATTATTGTGCATGCATATAAACCTATGTATATAAACCTAACTCACTGAGCATACCAGTATATTTAAAGTACTAACGTATGCTTTTCTTGGTGATATGATCTCTTATATCATAGGTTCAGACACACAGGCTCCAGAGCACCCTTAGTAGTTCAGATTCTCTGCTATCAGAGTAGTGGAGAGTCCTTATAGTTCGAGGACATGCTTATTATTTACAGTAATTTAGTTTTAATTATGTATTTTCAGATAGTTGTTCAGTTTTTTTGTACTTATATTCAGTTTTAGTATTTTGATACCACATTCAGATTTATTTACAGTATTAATTCTTATGGAAAGTTTCTTCCTATTTCTGTATAATTATAGTATTTATTACTCAGTTATTACTGTAGGTACCGGTCATGGGTTAGCTTATGGTCCTTCAAGATTATAAGCACTGCATAGGATCTGGGATACAAACTTGAGGCATTACAGTTAAAGAATGTGGTGTTATAATATCTCTCCCTTGGGAACATTCATTCTTAAATAAGACAGGTTAAGCTGAGGACTGCTAATAGTCTTAGTTTAAACGCTGGACATGCATATCTGATGCTTGGGATACATGACTGAACTAGTTAATGAAGTCGTGACTGAATATGCATTAATAACTGATAGTAAGATTATGGTTGTAACTATACATAGTATTGAGTAGGTCTAAGGAAGACTGTTACCTTAAGTTTAGAACAAAGCTAAACCTAGGATCATTTACTGAACATGTATGAAAGGGAATATGAGAACATGAATGAGTCTGAAGCGTGATGCACAAACTGAATATCATAAACTGAACTGAGCCCTTGAGTACATAGATTACGGCTGAGATTGGAACTAGAGGGTCAACTATGAGGACCCATTACTCCAACTGGATTTATTACGTGAAGAGAAAATGTAAGGCTTAGATCATGATAGCTTGGGGGTTATAGTGCATCTCCCCCTTGGGATACTATATCCCTCAATAATATTAACTTGACTGAGATACTAACAAAAAGCATGAAATAATGAATGGGGAACCTACGAACTGAATCGTAACTTAATATCTGGGATTTAAAATTGATACATGATACGTGAACTGGGCTGAAATCATTATTACTAAGATGCTCTATCTTGGAATGGTCATATTCATGGAAATTTGGATTGTTTAACTAGATGGAAAGATGAGAAACCATACGAGGTTTTTCGCTTGACTGCTAACTGAATTACTAACTTTATGGATGAACTCATGCTGTAAACTTATACTCGATTGGAGTATTTCTTGACACTCTTTCTATAGATTTTTAGTGACATTAGGGAGTAAGGAATCTGGGCATGGTCTGAATAAGAAATAAGAATTACAACTTATATCCAAATCTATAACATGGAGTAAGGCCTACAAAACACCTTCTAATATAGAGTTGTTAAGCCTTGTGCACTACAACTACAAATTTTCAAGCTTAGACACATTGTTTTAATACTTTCTCAACTATACTCTCCACTTTAGTACAATACTTTGCCTGAAACTACTAAAAATATTTACATGGGCACTGAGAAAGAATACATAAATATACGAGCATATCTAATTAGCTGAACGGCTAACAACTAAATACAGTTCATGTAAGATTGAACTGTTCTTAACTTGAATAATTGGATTGAAACTGTAGAGTACTATGCATATGAGGTAAGGAATGACTGAGGAATGTAAGGTAACTGAACATGAATTCGTGGAAATGATATTATCTAGGAATACAAGACTACACGTATGTCATGATTCTAAAACACTGAGATATTGATAACTGAATAACTAATAACTATATGCTTTGGTTAAGCAAACCTGAAATGGGACTGAGTTTGGAACTAAATGTTGACTGAGATTGTGATTTAGTTTTGATAGCTATATGATGGGGACTGGCACAAATTGAGGATCTAAATGCACACTCACATTCTACATTTTCTAAACTTCTTATCTCAGGAAGAATTCTGATTTCTCCTGCAATAACTAAATACAACCTTTTGCTAGCTATTCGCCCGTATGCTAACAAGACTTTTAAGTCTATTTTCATAATTATAGCTTCGGGTAAAACATGCATACACCAATCTTTTCTTAAACATAAAACATTTACCCTACTCTCTCCCTTATAAGAAATTTCTCATCACTCTATCATTTCATAAGGAGAGTTCACTAAAGGGCTAAAACATAAGGACCTAAAGCATGAATGGACAATACACCAAACTTGGCACTTAATTGAGGCCTGATAAATGGAATATCAACATCATAGATTTATCAAGAATTCTAACTGAGGGTATACATGACATATCTGAATTTAGATAATTATTAGAAGCATAGCATAAGTCATGGAAACTGAGTACACTATAATACATGAGTACATGATTCATGAGCTGCATGCCCTAAGTTTGGAGTTTCTTTATTCATGAATCATGATTTGTAATACTAAGTGATTGGGAACTCCTTATACTAGGAGTTGTAAGTGTAGAATAACTTTTATTAATGTTCACGAATAGGAACTATAATCAAAGAGCTGATGTGTAAGGCATGAGTAGCGTAACACCCTGAATCTGGTACTTGAAATGCTACATGGTGCTCATGACCTCGAAGGAACACAAAGTAACCCATGAATGATATCTATACCAGTATACTGCATAATATACTGTCTAATGTGGAAACATAAACTGAAAGGCTATAAGGTTAAAAACTGAGACATAATATTTGATAAAATATAACATCTGGAAGGGGTATGAAATGCCCAAAACTAACTGAAATAAACTATCTGTAAATACTATAGTCGAAAAAGCCTCTAAAACATGATTGTCTGAATAAGGAGTGATGGGAATGTCCCTAACTAACTCCAACTAATAAATTAATTATTGAGATAATAAAGAAATGGTCATTTCCTTGAAAGATGGGGACTCATTGCTAACTATGACTGCTGAGACTGGAATGCTACTCATGCTCTAGAGCTCATGTCTATGAACCTATGGTATAAGACACCATAGAGTAAATGTGTCAGTACTTTGAATGTACTAGTATTCATGTGAGGTAGGCTGAATATGTGGGGTTCATGTTCATGAACAATATGAACTTACTGACTAAGATGAACGTGAGAATGCATGATGATTACATAGTAACTATAACTGAAATCGTGATAATATGAATTTACTGATGACTAATATGACTTATAACTGAGTTTTGATGTATGATATAACTAATAACATCAGTGACTGTATCTGACAGTCTTAAATCTAACAGAACTATTTAAGCTCTGTACTGTATTTGAGTTGACTGTATCTGACAGTCCTAAATTCTTTAGAACTATCTGAGTTCTTTTACTAATACTGATAGTGAAACTGTGGGAAGTAGTTATCTAACTGACATGCCCCTAATATGCCATTATGACTCATTTGGGGTACAATCTGTAACCCCAATTAGAAGGGTCTCAATACCACAATTCTGGTAAGGACAATCTATAAGTAACCCTCATATAACTGATAACTCTAGTGAGAATGGTAGGAACCATCATGTAACAGGTTAAGCCACCTTATCTAGCCTCATATAGTAGGTTATGATGTCTCAACCTATGTTGTCTACATAATTCTGTAATACAAGGATTGCTTCTAAGAATCAGACCCTCATATAATAGGTGAGTTCCCATTCTTGGATTCACTCGGTGATAATTTCTACTCCCATCTGAATAGACACTTAACATGATTAACTAAACTGACTAGGCTGAGCTAACTGAATTCTGCTAACTGATGTTATATTAATCTGATCTGATAACTGACTGAGATTTACTAAGAATACTTAGTTTTCCTGAATCATGAGACTAACTAAATTATACTCAACATGGCTTTATTCAGAGTATCTTGAAAATATGACATTAGTTCTAGGCATACAACAAAATTGTTGGGTACAAGTAACCCTAGTACTCGATGGAAAGAAACTGACAAAGAATGAATTTCTTGAATACATGACCAATATCACAATCAATAATTTATTTATTAAAGTATTTCATCAAATATGTGATATGCATAAACTTGTACATATATGAGGATTGCATAATATCATACTAGTTTTGCACTTTTCCTTCGCATAGGCATTTAATCAAACACATGGTAAGCATAATATATGTAGACAACATTATACAATAAATAAACATCATTATTCAACTCTAATTTCATCATTCAAGGATTTAGTCATAGGTTAACACGATACCTATACTAATCAATTATGCATAAAATTAATCACCCAACATGGATTAGCATTAAATTGGTCATTATCAACATGAATAAAACAAAACCCAACATGAAATTGATAAGGAAATCCATACGCTTGAACTTTGAAAATAGATTCTTGGGATTCATGGATGAAAGGAGTCCATGAATGAACACTATGCATACTTCGTAGTGAGTTTGTTGAAGTTCTTGGACTTGAAGAACATTAATTTCTTGGTTTATTGAAGAAGGATTTAGATCTTATTCTTGGGAATTATCTTTGACAGAAACCATAATTTGATGTTGAGAAAGAAAAATAAATTTTGGAGCCTTGGTCGGATATTACTAGGTATATAAACGGGTGGTAAAAGACCAAAAAGACCCTTTAAAATGACTTAAAAATAACTAAATCGAACCTGGAATGGCTCATGTGATGGTCCATCACCGGATCGATGGTCCATCATTTCAATTGTCACAGGTGGACAAGGATAGGGACTCGCCGCCTAAGTAGCGACGGCTTGGGCGACGGTCCATCGCAAGTTTGACTGTCCGTCAACCTATCCGTCACACCTTATCTAGAAGGTTGCCTCACTACCTTGGCTACGACGGTAAAGCTAACGGTCCGTCTCTAGGTCGACAGTCCATAAACCTGGTCGTCGCACTTGGGTGATTTTGGCTGTTCTTAGTAAAACGTCCATAACATTTTTACTCCGATATCAGATTTGGACAAAATTGGTAGTGTTAGAAAGCTTATTCAATTTCTGACGTGATAAAAAGTGAAAATCTTAAAGTTCCATGTGTACAAAAATGGATTCATCTTTCAAAGAAAGCTTCTAACATTATTGGGACAATTTTAAGCTAGGAAAAAGTATGGGGTATTACAATATCTCCCCCTTGAGAACATTCATCCTCGAATGAGACTGAGAATAAAGGGAGAAGATAAACCGACATACATACTGAACATGAATGACTGAAACATGATTTTATGACTGACATGACTAACAACTGAATATATCATACTGAGCATCCATATCTATTGCTTGTGTAAATGATTCATGAATGCACGACTGAGAGTTCTGATGAATGAAGGTTCTCACAATGAGAATGCATGTATGATGCATGATTATAAAGCTGAACTAATATATGAATGCATGACTGAATATGCAATGGTATTTAATACCAAGTTTGTGATGAAATTCTGAACATGAACTGTATACCAAGCTTGTAAATGAAGTATGAACATGAAATTGATAAGTTTAAGGAGAACTATTACCCTGATCTTAATCTGAGTTGGCGGAGAAGAGGTGAGGATACTTGGTTCGCATATCTACTTCTGCTTCCCAAGTATCTCCCTCAATGGACTGATTTTGCCAAAGAAGTTTGACTAGGGGGACTTCTTTGTTCCTCAGTCTATGAGTCTGATAGTCGAGGATTTCGACTGGAATCTCTTCATAAGAGAGACTGTTCTGAACATCTATGCTTTGAATAGGGACTACAACTGCTAGATCACCTATGCATTTCTTGAGAAAAGAGACATGGAAGAACGTATGAACTACGGATAGATCTACAGGAAATTCGAGCTCATAAGCTACCTTGACAAAATGACTAAGAATTTTGAAGGGACCGACATATCGGGGACTGAGCTTTCCCTTCTTGATGAACCTCTTCCCCCCCTTCATGGAAGAAATCTTTAGATAGATATGGTTACCAATGTCAAACTCGAGATCCTTTCTATGAACAACTGCATAAGACTTTTATCAGCTCTGGATAGCCCGAAGTCTTTCTCTGATCAACTATACTTTTTTTAAGGCATCGAATACTAAGTCAGGTTCTATAACTGAGGCCTCTCTTACTTCGAACCAAAAACTAGAGATCTACATCTCATACCATGGAGATCTTCAAATGGAGCTATCTGATTAATAGAACGATAGCAATTATTGTATCCAAACTCAATCAAAAGAAAGTGGTCTGTACTGAAATAAATTGTACACGCCCTTAGCATATTTTCTAGGGTCTGAATGGTCCTTTCTACTTGACCATCTGTCTATGGATGGATGACTGTACTGAGATAAACTTGAGTACCCAGACGCTTTTAGAACAATTTCTAGAAATGAGAGGTAAACTAGGTACCTCTGTCTGAGATAATGGATAACAGAATACCATGCAATCTGACCAACTCTATGATGTATAGTTTGTTGTAATCCTCGGCTAAATAAGAGGTATGGACTGGAAAAAAATGAGCTGATTTGTTCATCCTATCTACAATGACCCAAACTGAATCATGCTAATGGTGAGTACGCGAAAAACCTATCACGCAGTCCATATTCACAACTTCCCACTTCCAAGTAGGAATACTGAACTCCTACATTGACCCAATAGGATTCTGATGCTCTATCTTAACCTTCTAATATATAGAGAAGTTAGCCACAAACTCTGTAACATCTCTCTTTATCCCACTTCACCAATAGATTTCTCACAAGTCATGGTACATCTTTGTGGCCCCTGGATTAATAGAGTAGCGCGCACCATGTGCTTTTACAAAAATTCGCTACATTAATTCATCTACACCTAGAACACGGAGATAACCCGGACAATGCAGAAATTCATCTCCTCCTTGGGAAAAAACCTCTACTTTTTGATCCTGGACTGACTCTTTCAACTTGACTAAACTGGGCTCTCTATCTTGCTTTTCTTTCAACTCAGAAACTAGAGATGATTCTAAATTACTCTGAACCCATATGTCAGCCTCTTCTATATCGACTAAGAGAACACGTAGCCTGAAAAGCTGATGGACTAGCTGAGCTAACTTCTTCTTACTGTCCTCAACATGAGCAACACTACCCATAGATAGTCTACTAAGAGCATCAACCACAGCATTGGCCTTGCTTGGATGATAAAGGACACTCATGTCTTAATCTTTCAAGAGCTCTAACTATCTTCTTGGACAAAGATTGAGATTTTCTGAGAAAAGACATACTGGAGACTCCTATGATATGTGAACACATCTACATGAACACTGTATAGATAATTCTTCTCATGGGGTTTAAGTTGTCTCGAGGCGTAGGATTTGACCTTACCATACTGGATGAGGAAACAACCCAAACCTACTCTGGATGCCGCAGAATACACTATG
Organism: Capsicum baccatum var. pendulum; assembly: GCA_030864225.1. Classification (NCBI taxonomy): domain Eukaryota; kingdom Viridiplantae; phylum Streptophyta; class Magnoliopsida; order Solanales; family Solanaceae; genus Capsicum; species Capsicum baccatum. The sequence continues at coordinate 157,095,563 of CM061561.1, read as the reverse complement.
AAACCATGTAAACATTCTGGAAGAGCTAAGACTAGAGCTTAGGTGAGTTGAGTCTTCAACTCCTAAAAACTCTTTTCTGAAGGATCTGACCACTGAAACTTGACTTTTTTCTGAGTCAATCTGGACATAGGGGATGCAATAGAACAAAATCCCTCAACAAAACATCTGTAATAATAAGCCAAAAACCCAAGAAACTTCTGATATCTGATAGAGAGACAAGGTGAGGCCAGTTTCTTACTACTTTGGTCTTTTGAGGATCTACTCTAATGCCATTATTGGAAACGATATGGACAAGGAATGCTAATGACCATAGCCAAAATTTGTACTTACTAAATTTGGCGAACAACCGATGATTTCTCAGAGTCTGAAGTACAATTTTGAGATGGTCTACATTATCATGCTCACTGCGAGAATAAACCAGAATATCATCTATGAGGACTATGATGAACATGTCCAAGTACTGCTTGAACACACGGTTCATCAAGTCCATGAAAGCTGCTTGGGCATTGGTAAGACCAAAGGACATGACTAGGAATTCAAAGTAACCATACCGCGTACGAAAAACTATTTTTAGAATGTTACATTCTCTAACTTTAAGCTGATGATAGTCAGATCTGAGGTCTATCTTAGAGAAATATCTGGTACCCTAAAGTTGGTCAAACAACTCATCAATTCTAGGAAGAGGATACTTGTTCTTGATCATGACCTTATTGATCTGATGGTAGTCAATAAACAATCTGAGAGAACCATCTTTCTTGCGCACGAATAAAATTGGTGCACCCCACTAGGACATGCTAGGCCTGATGAATTCCTTATCTAAGAGATCCTTTGAATTCTCTTTCAATTCTCTAAGTTCTAATTGTGCCATTCTGTTTGTCAAAATAGATATAAGTTGAGTATCTGGTAAAAGATCAATGTCAAAGTTTATTTCCCTTTCAGGAGGAATTCCTGGAAGTTCTTTGGGACAGACATCTGAATATTCATTTATGACTGGGATTGATTTGTGACTAGGAGTTTCAGAACTAGTATCCGTAACTCGATCAAGATGATAGATATATCCCCTAACTATTATTTTCCTTGTCCGAAGGTAGGAAACAAGTTGTAATGCCCTGATTATTTAAACAAGAATGCTACACGGTGCTCAGGACCCCAAAGGACAATGAGCTAACCCATGATTGATACCTGTACATTTATACTGCATACTATATCATAAAATGTGCAAACATAAACTGAATGGCCATAAGGTTCAAAAGTGAATGAACATCTGATAAGCAGTTTCTGAAAATAGTATTATAATACCAAAGCAAATCTAATATAACTGTCTAACATGCTATAGTCTGTAAGCCTCTATACTAAAATGAATAAGAAGTTGATGAGACATGTCCTAAACTAACCCCATCTACTGAAATAAACTGAAAACTGAAAAAGTAATGTAATCATCATGTCCTCAAAGGATGAGGAGTCACATCTGACTCAGACTGCTGAACTGGGATATTACTGATGCTCTGTATATCGTGCTTTTAAACCTATAGTATAAGATACCATGCGCAAATGCATCAGTACTTTGAATGCACGGGTATGCTATTAAGGTAGGCTGAATGCAATAGGTTCATATGCATAAACAATAAAAACTGACTGACTAACATGAACGTGAGAATACATGCATTCATACGTAACTGTAACTTACATTGTGATAGGACTGAATGCTAAGTTCTGACAAGTAAGTTTACTAATAACATGGAATTACTGATATCTGAGGGACTGATACTATGTTACTAATACATGAATAACTATATTTGACAGTTCTAATTATGAAGAACTTGTTTAGTTGACTATTTCTAATAGTCCTAAAGCTAAATACTAATAACATGAGTTTTGTATAATTGATACACTATTAACTAAGTTCGTGATAACATTATTACTGTGTACTGAATAATGGTACATGAGTGACTATGTCTGACAACCTTAATACAAAATACTGCTAACATAGGTGACTATATCTGACAGTCCTGAATTTGATGGAACTACCTGAGTTCCATACTATATCTGAGTTTACTGTATCTGACAGTCCTAAAATCTGAAGAATTATATGAGTTCTTTTACTGAGACTGTTACTGAAACTGTGGGAAGTGGTCATCTAACCAACATGCCCCAAATGTCCTATAATAGCTGATTTGGAGTCCAATCTGTGGCTTGATTGGAAGAGTGTCTATACTGTGCCACTGGTAAGGACAACATATGAGTAACCCTATTATAATAGGTAAGTCTAGTGAGAATTGGTGAAACCCTCATATAGCAGGTTAGGAATCGCACCCTCATATAATAGGTCAGTTCCCATCCTTGGGTTAACTCGGTGCTAATTTCTACTCCTATCTGAATAGACACTAAACATGATATAGTGAACTAAACATGGACTGAGTTACTGAATTCTGTGACTGACGAAATACTACTGATATTTGACAACAGACTGAGTTCATGGTATTATTGAGATTAATGGGAATACTGAGGTTACTGAGATTATTGAGTACTGAGATAACTGAGATTACTGAAATTAACTGAGATTAACTAAGTTCACTGAATTTTCCAGAGTCACATGACTGACTAAATTCGATAGATCATGGCTTGACTGAGAGTAGTGTGAAAACATGACATGGCTCTAGGCACAGAACTATATTGTTCAGGTACAAGTACCCCCAAGACTCGATGGAAGGAAACTAACACAACGTGACTTTCTTGAAGACATGACCATCAATAATAATCCATAATACATGAGTGAGGGATTTCATGAAGTACATGGTTATCATAATATATAACATGAATGGAATGCTTGAAATCAAGTCATAAACCTCATGTTCTAATATCATGGGCATTCCGACAACATATATTTTCCATAACGATAGCATGGAAACCATTTATACATAAGGAAATTGCAAGAATGCAACATTTAGTTCATATTATAATAATTGGAGGATAACTCATGTGGTACTTCTTAATTATGATCATGTACATAACATGGAATGCATATAGGCACACTATGAATCCATTCTCCAATCATCATGTACAATCCATTAACACATATATTGCACAACAACAACATGTGATCCCTTTTGAACATAATAGACTAGCATGAATTTATCATATAGTTCATACCTAAGCTATAATACATGATTTTTATTATTCTAGGAATTTTATCAAACACCTTACATACACAATTTTGGGCATGGGTATACGTATCAATTTAACAATTTTAAGCCACCCAAATTCATGGATTTCAACTAACTTGCTCACACACTTCATAAAAATACATCAAGATACCAAACAACAACCGTCAACATGAAAAAAAATCACACCACAACAAGATAATCACAATTCATGATTTTAAAACTTGATTTTTGAGCTCCATGGATAAAAAGGATCTATGGATGAAAACTACGCATACCTTAGAAGATTCGTTCTTGAAGGTTCTTGAATAAATCCTTAGGTTTTGTTGTTGATTTCTTGGCTAGGGTTCTTGCCCATGAAAAATGAAGTATTTTGGTTATTTAAGGTATAAATACCTTGTTTGGATGGGTGTTGGGTCATGGGAAATGTCTAAGTTTCCCCTAGAATTTATAATACAGAGCTGAAATACTAAAAAAGGACCCACCGCGATGCGCTGGATGAACCATCGCTATACCTACCACAACGCGGTATGATTATGGTGAGCTACTGGAATTGACAATTGCCAACTTTGTCTTCATCGCGATGTGGTGGCCTGTCAATCGGGAACACTGATAGTAAAAAGGCCATAACTTCTACACCGGGTGTCCATTTTAGGCAAATTTGGTATTGACGAAAGGCTTATTTAATTCTCTACAATTTAGTGGATCTAAATATGCCAAAATACCACCTATAGAAAAATTTATGCTCTTTCAAAAATGACTTATGTGAAATCATACACTAAAACTTGGTGGATTCAAAAGATCTTAGCTTGGCTTACTCTAAAAGACTCTTATGAATATTCTTAACTCATCATGAGCTCTATTATCACTAGGATACTTATTCGAATTCATGTACTTAAATAAGAATCATAGGATAGAAGGTTTCATACATAGAAACAATGTTTCATTTTTTAGCTTAAAAATATATGGGGTATTACACAAGCTAGCCTCTGAAAATGGATACACTACCTATTCACTCTTGGACGGGTTCATTCGAAAACTGAAACTGAACTATTCCATTTCTATAGTAGACTATGGTATAGTAGGAATGAAGCCAATCCATGCTGAGAATTACATCAAAATCCGTCATCTCTAATTCGACTAAGTCTGCTAAAGTGACTTTCTAAAATATCAAAACCTGGCAGTTCCTATATATCTGCCGAGCTATGATGGTTTTTTTCGACTGGGGTAGAGACTAAAAAGGGCTATTCTTGAATTTTGGGACTGACTCCAAAATCAACTGCTATATAGGGAGTAACAAAAGACAAAGAAGCCCCTAGATCTAACAAAGCATAAACATGAACATAAAAGATCTGTAATATACCAGTAAGCATATTAGAAGAATTTTCCTGATCTTTCTGGAACTAGAGAGCATAAAGTCTATTTGGAAGTTGCCCACTAGTAGCGCTAGAGGTGGTACCCTCCTGGTTTGGGCTATCGAACTAAGCTAAGGAATGGTTCCGCTGACTTTGAGGACCTGGCTGAGGACAGTCTCTGATTTTATGGCCTAGCTTTCCACATCAAAAACAAATACCACTGCCAGCTCTACAAATAATCTAATGGTGCTTGCCACAAGTCTGGCAAAGAGGATAGGTGCGGGCACTGCTAACACTTCCCTAAGACATAGAGATTGGCACTCTATCTTTGTTACCATCCCTAAACTTAGGAGCTGGAGTACTAGCTAAAGAAAAAGATGGAACTAATAACTTAGAATGAAATTGAGAATGGTTTTCTCCTTTTGATTTGGGCTGAGTAAAGTTGAAACTACTTGTCCTTGCTCTCTTATTCTGCTTCTCCATCATCTTAATCTTTTGCTCCACTATTTGTTGAGCATAAGTCATAAGCCTGGCTAAAGTCATGTCACTATTCAATATCGCAGACCTACACTCATTGACCATACTATCATTCACCCTAGAAATAAACTTACTCATCTTGGCCCTATTGTCTGCAACCACATGAGGGGCATATCTGGATAATTGAGTAAACTTTAGAGAACACTCTTTCACCGTCATGTTTCCATACCTGAGGTTGATGAATTCCAACACCTTAGCTTCTCTTATTTCTTGGGGAAAGAATCTCTCTAATAATGCGGTGACAAAATCCTCTCACTCTATAGGCCCTACATCATTTTGACTTTCTAACTTCCACTACTTGTACCATGCTAGAGCAATATCCTGCAACTGATATGAATCTAGTTTAGAACTCTCAACAGATGACACCCCCATAATGTCAGTAACCGTCTAAACCTGATCTATGAATTCTTGAGGGTCCTCATCTGACTTAGACCTAAGAAAGGATAGAGTATTTATTCGGGTGAAGTCCTAAATACTGGCTGCAGCTGAATTGGACAATGGGTTGTCCTGAATGATAACTAGTCATTCATTCTGAGCAAAAATTAATTGGGAAAGAGTAGTGAATGTAGCTCTAAATTCTGCATGAGAAACATGTTCTCCCAAAGGTACTTCGGGTTGAGGTGCTGACTGATTTTTGTTTCATCTCATAGGAGGCATGTTCTGTAGAATAAAGGGAGAAACAAATTAGACCATACTGGGAGATTAACTTGAGATTATGCTCACTAGCACGACATGAATACTGAAAGAAGGGAAACTACTCCGAAAACTTCTTATAGACTTCTGCACATAAATATGGTGCAAAATATACCTATGTACAGGATTCTACTAAATGCGGCTTTCAGAATTCCTAGGACTCTATTGAACCTTAGGCTCTGATACCAAGTTTGTAATACCCCAAATTTGGTACCCAGAATGCTACACGGTGCTCATGACCCCAAAGGACCACAAAATAACCTATGACTGATATTTGTACCTTTATACTGCATAATATACTGTCTAATACAGAAACATGAACAGAAAGGCCATAAGGTTCAGAATTGAGACTTAATATCTGATAAAATATAATATCAGGGTGGGGTATGAATACCCAAAACTAACTGAAATAAACTATCTTACATACTATAGTCAAAAAATCCTAAAAAACATGACTTTCTAAATAAGAAGTTAATGGGACATAGCCCCAACTAACACTAATTAATAAATTAATTAATGTGATAATAAAGAAATGGTCGTGTCCTAAAAAGATGAGGACTCGCTACTAACTCTGACTACTGAGACTGGAATGCTACTGATGCTCTGGAGCTCGTGTCTTTGAACCTTTGGTAGAAAACACTATAGCACAAATGCATCAGTACTTTGAATGTACTGGTATGTATGTTAGGTATGCTGAATGCATGGGGTTCATATGCATGAACAATACTGACTAACTGACTAATATGAATGTGAGAATGCATGCTTGAATACATAGTAACTGTAACTGAAATTGTGATAACATGAATTTACTAATGACTAATATAACTGATAACTGATTTATGATGTCTAATATAACTTATAACATGATTGACTGTATTTGACAGTCCTAAATCTGATGGAACTAGTTGAGCTCCGTACTGTATCAGAGTTGAATATATCTGACAGTCTTAAATTTTGTAGAACTATCTAAGTTCTTTTATTGATACTAATACTGAAACTTTGGGAAGTATTTATCTAACTGACATGCCCCTAATATGCCATTATAGCTCAGTTGGGGTCCAATCAGTAACCCCAATTAGAAGGGTTTCAATACCGTGCCACTGGTAAGGATAATTTGTGAGTAACTCGGATATAACAGGTAATTTTAGTGAGAATGGTGGAAATCCTCATATAATAGGTTAAACCACCTTGTCTACCCTCATATAGCAGGCTATGATGTGTCAACTTATACTGGCTACATAGTTCTGTAATGCAAGGATTGCTTCTAAGAATCACACCCTCATATAACAGGTGAGTTCCTATCCTTGGGTTCACTCGATGCTAATTTCTACTCCCATCTGAATAGACACTTAACATGATTAACTAAACTGACTGGACTGAGCTAACTGAATTCCGCTAACTTACTTTATATTAATCTGATCTGATAACTGACTGAGATTTACTAAGATTACTTAGTTTTCCTAAATCATGAGACTAACTAAATTCTACTCAACATGGCTTAACTGAGAGTATCTTGAAAACATGACATTAGTTCTAGGCATACAGCTAAATTGTAGGGTACAAGTACCCCAAGGACTCCATGGAAAGAAACTTACAAAACATGACTTTCTTGAATACATGACCAATATCACAATCCATAATTCATTTATTAAGGCATTTCATCAAACATATGATATGCATAAACTTGTACGTACATGAGGATTGCATAATATCATACTAGTTGGGCACTTTTACTTCACATAGGCATTTAATCAAACACATGGTAAGCATAATGGATGTAGACAACATTATACAACAAATAAACATCATGATTCAACTCTAATTTTATCATCCAAGGGTTTAATCATTTTCTTTAGATGAATCTACATCTATACTAATCAATTTCCGCAAAAATTAATCACCCAACATAGATTAGAATTCAATTGGTCATTATCAACATGAATAATATCAAACCCAACTTGAAATTAATAAAAAAATCCATACACTTGAACTTTGAAAAAAGATTCTTAGGCTTCATAGATGAAATGAGTCCATGAATGAACACTATGCACACCTGGTAGTGAGTTTCTTGAAATTCTTGGACTTGAAGCACTTGAATTTGTTGGTTTCTTGAAGAAGGTTTTGGATTTTGTTCTTGGGTATTATCTTTTACAGAAACCATAATTTGATGTTGTGAAAGAATAATAAATTTAGGAGCCTTGGTTGGATATTACTAGGTATATAAACGGGTGGTAAAAGACCAAAAAGCCCCTTTAAAACAACTTAAAAATATCTAAATGGAACCTGCGATAGCTCGTGTGATGGTCCATCGATGGATCGATGATCCATCACTGGATTGATGGTTCATCATTTCGATTGTCGCAGGTGGACCGGGATAGAGACTCACTACCTAAGTAGCGAAGGCTTGGGCGACAGTCCTTCATAAGATTGATGGTCCATTAACTTGTCTATGACATCTTATCCAGAAGGTTGCGTCACTGTCTTAGCTGCGACGGTCAAGGCTATGGTCCATCCCTAGGTCGATGGTCCATCAACCTAGCCGTTGCACCTAGGCAATTCTGGCAGCTCTGAGTAAAATGTCCATAACGTTTTTACTTCGATACCAAATTTAGACAAAATTGGTATATTGGAAAGCTTATACAATTTTCCACATGATAAAAAGTGAAAATCTTAAAAATTCCACGTGTACAAAAATGGATTTATCTTCCAAAGAAAGCTTCAAACATTCTTGGGAAAATTTTAAGCTAGGAAAAAGTATGGTGTATTAAAAGTAGATATCGTGATAGCTGATATGCAAAACTTTGGACTGAGCTAAGGATGGGTTGGGGATCAACTTCTCCTATTGTTTATCCACACAGACTAACATTACTACTAAAATCTGAAAGTCTAACTTGGTTACTTGTCTGACATCTCCCCATTAGCTTAAAGTCGTTATTCTAAGTTTGTGGAACCCCTTAGTAAACTCTAAATCAAGCTAACACCACTTTACTCTAGAGTATCAGATATGACAATGCCCATAAGCACTAAACTCATTCTGAGGGACTACTACTGATAATGTAAGGCCCACTGCTAGTACTTCCTTCTGAAACATGATACTTAGCTTTCTATTTCCCCAACAATCACCATATATCAACCTTAACTTGAATAATTGTAATACCCCAGGAAATTTTTTGTTGAAATTTTGTGCGTAAACGTATTGGTTCTATCTTCTAGAATGAATTATAAATTTTTCATGTAGAATGTCTTAGATTATGACCCACTATTTGGTAGAGTATCAAATAATCTTTACAACGATATGTGGATCATCAAAAACTGACACCCGAGCAACGAGTTATGAATATTTCGATCGAACCGTGAATAGTAATGAACAGTAAAATGTGCAGGAAAAAGTACTGAGGCCTGACGTATTTTTGCAACAAATTCAAATGATCATAACTCCTTGTACATAATGATCTATGTGATCTAACATATATCAATGGAAAGCTCTGCGAGTCCTCTTTCCAATGAAATTGGTTTCATCCAATTTGTCTATCGGAGTAAAAGGTTATGATCGATCTACTTCAGCCTATCAAAAGAAAATTTTTAGGTCAACTTCAAATGATCATAACTCCCCGTACACAATTATCTGGGTGAGATACTATATATCAACAGAAATATATGAGATTTCTCTTTCTAATGAAATTGGTTTCATCCAATTTGGATATCGGAGTAAAACGTTATGGTTGATCTACTTCAAACTATCGAAACAGTCCACCAAAGGATAGATTCGAGAAATATTTAATTTTTAGGGGCGTTTTGGTCATTCCCCATCTCCTAAAATCCATCCAAACCCTATATTAAAGCCTATTAGAAGCATTATATGTTATATTTCATCAAATTCCCTCAATAAGAAAACCCTAAGCTCCTACATCCAACTTCAAGAACCTCTAAAGTTCACCATTAATTCTGCAAATTTATTCAGGATTCCAAGTTCCTAGTTCAACAACTCTAAGAACCATCATTCAAAGGCACGATTAACAGCTCAAAAATGAGTATTGATCTAAAGATCATCATTCAAGGTATGGGGTTTTTCAACAAGTCTCTTTCATGCTTGTGCCCAAAACTAATTTTCTTTACAAAGGCATGATTTTTATTTGATTTTCTACGAATTTGAAGCATGAACCCATATCTTATGATGACTATTATAAAATCTTGATATTTATGATTTTTAAATATGAATTTAAATGTGTGGAGATATAAAACATGAATCTTGAACGATATTCATCATAATTTTGATAATTTGGTCGTGAATCCGCATTGGAAATTGTATTTTTTTAAGAAAGTGTGTGTGATAAGTATGTTGATGTTGAATATTTGAGATATTTTGAATGATTTGACCTTTTGATCTTAATGGAGTTGTTTTGAACTCGAGTATCAAAGAAATCCACAACGTGGTTGATTTTGATAGATGTGAAGCTTGATGGCTCTTGATGTATATTTATATATTATTGAAATTTTTTTGTTGTGGATCGTCTTTTAAATGATCTGAGCTAAGTCCAGGAGAAATCTTTAGCACCGAGTGGGAGGTATAAAGCAACCTTACTTCCCTGGAACTACGTGCCCCCGTAGGAGTAAGCCTGAGGCTGATTTATATAGTGATCACTAGTTTGTGTGGATTTGATATCGATAGTCCTACTCCGATGTCAAGGATAGGACGGTTCTCCTCAACGTGGGTTGTACGTTGGACTCCATGTAGCTCACATGGTTTATGTCGGTTATAGGATCTCCTAGTGTGTGTGTGTTTCCTTATGTTTATGGGGAATGGTGAAGTGATTTGAAATTGGAATTGTGAAAGTTATTCTTTCGAAAGATTTAAATGATATTTACATTATGAGAATTGATATTCTTTATGAGCTTAAAGTTATTGACAAATTATATGATGACTCACATGTGTTATTTTACTTATTTCATCCTCTCATGATTATGATGATTTTCTTCGGGCTATGTGATTCTTTCATACATCCTGCATATTTCTTATAAATATTTATAATGATGATGTTTATACAACTACATACACCCCCATATACTCAGTTCCTTTCCATGGTACTGACCTACATCTTCGGATGTGGGATGCATTTTCTCGGAATATAGGTTCAGGTGCTTAGTTCTCGGTTCAACAGTGATTCTTTGGGCACCGTGTTCTACATCCTCTATTGTAGTCAGTCCTCATGTTCCAAGGTCGTGATGTCTGGTGTTGGTTTCACAGAATTATTTACATTTGATAACTGAGTATGAGTCAGTTGGGGCATGTCTCAATGGGTCGCTGGTTTTATTGATTTTCTTAGAGGCTTGTCAGACTAGTATAGATGTTGGGAGTTGACTAATAAGTCGTATATTGTTATCCTTCTAAAATTCTTTTATTCTTGGATGATGATTACTCTGTTGATAATTGAGGGTTATTTATGGAAATCCCATTGATTTGTGTTAAACTAAATAAAAATGGCTCAAAGGGTTAGCTTGGGGATACTCGTAGCCTCAAGCACCATGTGACGCTCTGGGACCCATTTTCTGAGGTATTACACTAACTTAGATCCTCCACTTCTCTTCCTACTTGTTCAATCTATAGATTCAAACTTAAATCAACTAAAACTAAGGTACTACCCCTTTATTCAAGGACTGGTTCTTCAAGAAACTAAAATGGAACGACTCTATTAATGAAATTAACTAAAGGAATTTTCTAAAATACTGTAGCTGAGAAATTCTTGTATAGTCGTATGGCTGGAATAGATTTTTGCCACTGAGGTAAGAACTAAGAAAGGTTCTGTTAAGATTTCTAGTCTGACTTTAATGTTGTCTGCTATACAAGGAGTTACATAAGACAGAGAAGCTTCTGGATCTAATAGGGAATGAATATGTAAATAGAAGATCTATAACGTACCAGTCACTACATCAGGAGAACACTACTGATCTTGTCTAGACTAAAGTGTAGAAAGTCTGTTTGGGCGTTTCCCACTAGTAGCACTGGAAGTGGCACTCCACTTATTCAGGAGATTGGACTGAGCTAAAGGATGGTTGTACTGACCCTATAAACCTGACTAAGGACAATCTTTGATTCTATGGCCTAACTTTCAACACTCGAAATATACGCCACTGCCAGCCTTACATACACCCTGATGATTTCTACCATATTTCTGGCAAAGTGGGTGGGTACGACCTCTTTTTATGCTACCTTGAGACTTAGAGTCTGACGTGCTAGCTCGAATAATATTTCTAAACCTTTTCACTGGAGCATTATCTATGGAAGGATTTGGGGATGGGAATATCTGATGGAACTGGAATCGGTTACCACTCACTGACCTTGGCCTTAAACAACTTGTTTTGACTCTCTTATTCTCTCTATCATTCTTCCTATGCTTCTTCCTTTTGCTCTGTTGAGTATAAAGCCCAAGAATAGATAGTAAATTAGCCTGCAGGTTATTCTGAGCAACTATTAAATAGGCTAAAGTTGAGAAAATAACTCTAAATTCTATATGAGAGACATGCTTGTCCAGGGGATCTGCCTAAATGGGCTGAGGTGCTGACTGATTTTCAATACTTCTATCATTAGTTTCTCTAGAATGTATGTTCTGGAAGCATAACGAAGATATAAATTAGACTGAGATTTTAACTTGAGCTCATGCACACTCTCACGGTGTGAAGACTGAAAGAAGGGAAACTTTTCCTAAAACATCTCATTGCCTTCTGTCTATAAGTGTGGTGCTCTACACACCATGCACAAGACTTTACTTGATGTGGCTTTTAGACTCCCTAGGATTCTATTGAACCTTGGCTCTGATACCAAATTTGTAATGACCCTAGTCGTCAGACAGTGCTTATGAACCCAAAGGACCATAAGATAACCCATGAATGATATCTACTATGTGCACTGAATAATAATACTATAATTAATGTGGAAAATGGGGTGAAATGCCATAACGTTAAAAAAATATGAAATACTGATAAAATATAACATCTGTAAAATTGAATACTATTTGAAAATCTAGTCTGAAAAGCCTATAACTGAATCTTTTTGAAAGTGGAGTTGATGGGAAAATTCCCCAACTAACTCTATCTATTGAACTACTATATCGAATGAAAATATGAAATAATTGAATATCCTTGAATAATGAGGACTCACTGCTAAATCTACTATTTCTGGTTAAATTTGAATCTACTATGCGTGGTCGAGAACTTGAGCGTATGAACCTATGATACAAAACATCATAGAACAGGAAAATATGCATCAGTACATGGGAATGTACTGATATTCTAGATGAGGAAAGGCGGAATGCAAGGGTTCATATGCATGAACAGTAACTTACTGAATGATATAAAGTAACTGAATGTGAGAGTACAAGGATAACTTAAACTACTATAAACATTGAGTATTCAATACTTTGCATATATGTATACTATATCTGAGCTTTTCTGAAGCTAAGTGCTAAGTTCTGATAACTGAGTAACTGATAGCTAGAGTTATTGATAACTAATTTACTAATACTGATTGACTGTGTCTGACAATTCTGATTCTGTGAAACTGAACTAAGTTCTAAACTGGAGACTAAAACTAAAACTATGGGAGATAATAATCTAAGCGATAAGCCCTAAATATAAACTGATAGGGGTACAAGCTGTAACCCCAGTTAGAAGGGATCTAATACCGTGCCACGGGTACTAAAACTTGATAACCATGATGCTAAGCCTAAATTATCAGTGAAACCTAGTCTGACAGATGACTCCTCATCTTGTGCTAGCTACATAGTTCTGGAGTACAGGGACTGCTACTAATGACTCTGACTATCTTATAGGGAAGCAGTTATACCTGTATTCGCTTGGTTCTTAATCTTACTCCCAATTGAAAGACATTGAACTGAATATACTGAACGGGACTGTACTGAGATTGAGTGTACTGAGTTTTCCTGAGTTTTATAACTAACTGAGTTCTACCGAGTTCTATAACTGGCTGAGAGTACTATTGGTCATAACATGACTGATACTATTCTGTAACTAATACCAGCTCTAGGTAAATATCTAAATTATCAGGCATTAAATATCCCCATGACTCGATATCATGAGAAATAAAGCAAACCGTAACCTTGAACAATGTTCACTTGATCATAATTCATTCATAGAGACATTTAATCATTCAGTTGTAATGCATTGACTTGTACATGAATGGGATCACATAATAGCATGCCATGCCTTCACTGGTAAATTAACATAAGAATTTTATCAAACATTTGCAGGGCATAAGCTTGTACACGATTAAGATGTCATAATAACATCTCATGATTCCTCAATCTACTTCGCATAGGCATTTTAGCAAATAATTGGGGAGCATGAGTATTTCACATAATAATGGTCATCACATAAACATCACGAATATAATACTTAATTACAAATTCAAGAGTCTATCATGTAATTCATATAAATCCCCCTAAATACTATTCTATTTTTCATGAATCTTATCATAATCATGGATTACAAAACAAATTAACATAATAGATGCAGTAATCACTTTATACGTGAAAGGGTTTATCAAGATAATCACATATTCATCTCACATGATATTTAGTTTCATGAAACATGCATTTAAATCGTGAATTGGAACCCAACTAATATCATGAACATGAATTCAATCGAAATCATATAAATCTTGTATTTTGAAAAAAGATTCTTGGGATCCATGGAAGGTAAGGATCAATGGTTGAACATATACCATACCTTAATTTGAGATTCTTGAATTTCTTAAAAGATTCTTGGGGTTGACCTTGATTTCTTGAAAGAGGGTGTCTGCATCTTGAGAGAGAATGATTTTGTTCTTGAGAGAAACTTGAGAAAAACTTACATAACAGGGTATAATTTCATGTTTAAAGGTTGATTGGGTCATGGAAAAATACCTTATTTAACCTAGAAATTTTATAATTTTCATCACTGAAAACCCGAGTTGGTCACCTAGCGCAACACGATGCTTTAGCGTCGTGTCACTAAAAACTGATGATTGAGAACTGGGATGATGGCACAATGCGGTGCCTCACTAGTTATGAATTTTCCTTTTGGTGTGATGCACCATGATCACGGAGTCACACTAGAAAGTAGCAATTGGTAAAAAGGGTAGTGGCCCGACACAGTGGAATCACGTTGCCACCTTAGTTGTGACCTGGAAGTTCACCACGAAGCGGTGGTATCACGTTGGAATATAGGAAATGGATAATTTTTAAATTAAGCCTTGGTGCGAAGTGCTAATATCGCGGAGGCTCACTGGTTTTTGACAATTGCTATTTTGGCTGGCTCCGCGATGCGCTGATGGATCAGGTGGTACACTGTCTTACTAAAATGGCCATAACTCTTGAAAATTCCACATGTATAAAAGTGTATTCATCTTTAAAAAAAGTATTTGATATTTTTAGGATGAATTGAAGCTAGGTAAAAGTATGAGAGGTTACAATATTTTCCCCTGTTGGGACAGAAGGGTTTGCCCAAACTTCAGATCTCAATGGATAAATGTTCTGAAAGATGAGCAAACAAGAATCAGAGGGTTGAAAGACCTTAGTCTCTATATAGCTTGAGATTAAAAGACAAGGGATACATTTCTAAATGCCTCATAGCCTTTCTCATTTAAGTGTGGCACGCTTCACACCCATAAAAGATAGTCTACTTGACACACTTTTATGTAATCCCAACGGACTTTGAACCTGGACCGGATACCAAATTGACATGCCCCAAAATATTAAACATGTCATATCAGCACATTAAATACCCATGTATCGGAGATCAACCTGTAACCAACCTAATCATGAACAAATATCCACATAGTTTGGAGGTACCCCGACCATAAAATAAGAATAGCAGAAATATAAGTATAATAGCCAATGCTAGACAATATCTACCATTTTATTAATAACAATAGTCTAGTAAATATGCCCAAGTCCATAGTCATCAACAAAAACTCTAAACAACTGAGTCAAAGATATGTGGTGACATACCCCCAACTATAGCTAAGTACCAAACCTATACACGTCTATGATAAAAAGTAAAATGACTATGACATGTAGGTCTTCCGAAGAATGGAACCTCACAACTTTTAGATCAATCCATTAATCCGGTCGAACACCTGATCACTACATAGTAAAAAATTAAGATACTCCGACACCTACATCGCATGTGGATTTAGCATCTAGAGACAATCAGCGATTGGAGCGCTAGCTTGTAACTCAAGGATAAGGATAAAATAATATCAACATTTAACAACAAGTCAATACATAATGATCAATCATATTCACATATTTATCCTTACACATAGATCTATCGTATTCCAATAAAGCTATCAAAACTTTACATATTCTCAAATACTTCAATCATAAGACAGAAAGTGGAGGACTCAAACATTCCACACTTATATTCATACCATCCTTATTAGGCATAAAACTTCAACCATATTCACCTATCACTAGGTAAGGAACTTTATCCATGGTTACACTTCAGCAAGCAAAGGGACTACAACTACATAGTTATCATTTGAAACAAGGGCTCTACCTATATACCACAATCACTTAGGCATGGAACTCTAATAAAATAATCACATATTAAGGTCAAAATACCCCTAAGGAACAATTAAGGTCAAATATGTCCCTCAGTTGACAGTTTGATAGGCTGGAGTAAATTGATTATAACTTTTTACTCATATATTAAAATTGGATGAAACCAACTTCATTTTAAAGAGGACTCAAATAGATTTCGTTTTATATATTATAGCTCACACAATTCATTATATACAGGGAGTTATGATCATTTGAAATTGACCCAGAAATACTGAAAACTGGACAATAGGCTATGCGTTTTTCTACTGTTTTGAAATGCAAACGCAGCCTTATGCATTCCGAAAAATTTCAAAACTTATCCAAGATGTACTATGAGCTTGCCCAATCATAACGAAACTTGAAAATCTAAAAACGAATATCGAAAAGGTTGAAAAGTTGTATCTCGAAGATTGCCAGCTAAAATGACACTAAGTCCTCATTACACTCACAAAAAAAATTTCAAGTTTTTAAGTCTAAGGGCACTCTATTAAAGGCTAATCCATGCACGACTTTTACGGGGTGTTACATTATCTCCCCCTTGGGATCATTCGTCCTCGAATGATGGATAGGAACTTGTTGAAGCCTGAAAGATATAGAATAACGCGGACACGACATGTCCTTTAATAAAGAATACATTGATTTGAAACATGACCATATGGCTGGAACTACTGATATTTTGAATTCTTATATCGGACACGCTTATCTGATGCATGGAATACACGACTGAGGCTATTTATACTCTGAATTCTCATAATGAACATGCATATCTGATGCATGGATCTGTCCTTGAGTTGTTCTCATGAACACAGTATAAATACACTGATAAACTGAACTTTTTCTATTGAACATGCATTTTTAATGCACGCATATCTGACTAGACGAACGTATGAATGTATGACTGATTACGCAATGATAACTGGTGCAAGGCTTGTAATAAGAATCTATACATGCAAGTGAATGAGGTATCTCCCCCTTGGGACACTATGTCCCTCTATGAATACTCACTTCATTAAGATACTCGGAAAAAAAATTGAGGCGATGCACTAGGCACCTACAAATTGAATCATAACTGAACATCTGTAATCTGAATATAATCCATGACACATGAACTGAGCTATACTTGCAACTACTGGTATACTCTATCTTGGAATAGTAGCATGTCTGAGATTTCGGGTAGCATGAATAAATGAAAAGACGAGAAAATAAGTCATGCGAATCTGCCTGTTAAACTGACTTACTGACTATACAGATTGAATTATGCTGGACTTTCATACTTAACTGGAGTATCTCTTCAACACTCTCTCTAAAGAGGTTCTAACAGTAATAGGGAGCCACGAATCTTGGGTATGGATTACACAAGACATCCAACTGAGGAAATCACAACATTAACTCTACTCTGCAGTCTGAAATATAGACATATAACTCCTAAATTAGGATAGAATTTTTAGACCTTTGGCAATACGACTTCTTACTTTCAGGCTTAGCGCACTTCTCGAATATCCCTTAACTATACTATTCCCTATAAATATGATATTCATTCAATTCAACTTAAATTTCTCATATGAGCATTGATAAATTTTTCTACTAATGTCTAAAATAGCTTAATCCTTACCCCGCGATCAAGCCTAACTCTAAGTCACAAAAATACAACATGCTACACCACGCTATTATTCTAAACCATATGATGCCACCTTCTATACCACTTTTAAAGATCACATTCTAAGCATAACATGCCTTACCACTTTAATGACTACTCTGACCTCTTAATATGAAGTCGCTAATGCATATTGCAACCTTCCACTACAATCCCAAAACGTCATTCAAGCCTAATTTATAACCACATGTTAACTTCAAGGCAAACACCCATAAATACATAGTTCACATAGTTTCTAAACTATTATAAATATAACTCCCACGCACTATCCTAAAAACATACACACACAAACTTTTCCACTAAACATCACATGTATCAAAGATTGGCCCCAAATCTCACTTCATACTTATGGCCTTATCTAAACAAACGTACTATGATGTTCCATCAACAAGAACATTTACTTCATCACTACTATCAATGCATAGGGAGGACACTAAAAGGTTAAAACATAAGACCCTGAAGCATGAGAAGATTTTTATATGGGACTGAACACATTATAAAGAGTGAGTACATGCGTCATGAGTTGCATGACCTCAACTAGAGTTCCTAACATAAGGAATGTAATTCCGACTACTTGAATGAACTAGAACTCATTATCTTGGAACTGGAACAGTATGTGACTCTCTATCATATACAGGAATCACGAACTATGATCACGGAACTGAAACGTAAAGCTTGAGTAGGCATTGGGATCACTGAAAAATACTAAGATAAGAATGGGTTGAGTCTCACCCTCACTTTCTAACGTTCTAAATCATACTACATCACTACTAGAATCTGAGAGCCTTACTTGGTCATTCGTTCTGTCATCTCCCTCTTAGCTTCAAGTCATCATCTAGAGTTTGGGAAATCCTTTACCATATTCATACTGAACTACACTTACTACACTCTAGGATCTGAAAAAAATAACAATACATGCATATCATAGAACTTAGCCCGAATGACTACCTTCCGGGATACACTCTATCTTTCTCTAGCCACCAATAGTTATAGTATAATGCTTGCACACTTATTCTATCGGTTTAACCTTCAAAAGTCAAGCTTAGATGCTAACACTTAAAATGGATATCACCAACCCTTTGATGAACCATATCTCTTTCGATAGAGCATACCACTATTGAGACTTCAAATTTATATCCCTCTACTATGAGAATCAAGATCACTGCAAAAGGCCCAACACTATCAATCAAAACACCTTAACATGGCTATTTAGATCACTATGTACCATCTAACTAGTTTTTCTCCACTTAACAATTCAATAGTACCACTAGCCACGGACAACAAGTAATAGCCTTAGAAAAATGCCACAACCTCATGTCACCTTAGGCATACTTCTACATCATACATGCAATATCATACACCACTACGAATCAAATAAACTTACTCTATTGCATGCACCGTTTAAGTCTATTAGATCACTTCTATACAACTAGTATTCATTAAACAAGAAATCTTCACATCCACCTTCATGGACATCAACTGTTCAAACTTAATATCTAGTGCTATGCATGATTTACAACCCAACCTTACACGAAATTTTCACTTGGAAACTATGAAATAAACATCACGAAACACTAGTGCACTAGAACTTCATAACCATAATAATCGATCATGACCTAACGGTTTTCCTTATCATAATCCATTAGCATGTACTATTTCAGCACATCAAGCCTACTAATTTAATCCCACAAAACATGCATCATCAAACTCGTGCCACTATTTAGCACCACACCATTTAAATTCAAGCCAATAGTTTAGTATCAATCATTTACAACCAATAAAGAATGCAACATAATATAAATATACTAATCCATCAAATTGGATATTCTACACAAATATCTCAAAAATCTACTACATACCTTCTCACAAGTAGCACTAGTTTACAACTACCAATGAAAAGAGGGTCAAGGGGGTTAAAGCCTCATAATAGACATGGTCAACTTTATCCTTATATTATAACCCCGTACAATCGTATCTACTTATACTTCTTTCTCACATCACAATTAGTCACCCAAGCGTACATTTAGACTACCTTCAAAATCCACAACAACCATGAGTCTATACTTATAACCTACTGGCTAATCTGGCCATTTTCATACTTCAAGCAAGGACAATTCACCTCGCCTAATAACTCCTTCTCTATCTTCTACTAATAAACTAACACACAAGGATGAATCACTTCATTACCAACTCTATCTCATGCAAAAAGATTCATCTATACATATATTCAACCAACACAAGAACCACACGTTGAATGACAAATTTCTAGTGAATCGAAATAGGCCTCACACGGCTTCACTAGACTTTGATTTTTTTGTAGTTTGAACAAGAAAATAAGAAAAATGACAAGGCAACTATGCTAGTGAATCGAAAGAGCCCCACACGACTTCACTAGACTTTTTAGTTTCACCAACACGATGATAAACTATTTTCAAGAGATAGAAACTTGTCACACAACATTCCATAATCTGAGAATACACATCTTACTTTGTATAGATAAAAAAAATCTGAGTCAAATATTTCCCCCACAGATTATCATACAATCCACACACGCTACTTGCTACCAATAGGTCATGACACCGACACTTTAACTTATACTACTATTTGGGTGGAAATACAATTCCAACACTTCTACAACACATCTTTTCCCTTAAGCATGACATCTGCAACATAAATTTTTGAAAAGTGCTGAATATACTCAATACAGAAGGCTGCAAAGCACGATTTCATCAAGATCAAGGTTCACACTGGAACCCATACACTCTGAAGCAATAACGGACTCTTCTCAAGTCCTTGCACAATTTTAAGATCTTATATGACACAATCCGAAGGGACAATACCATTTAGACTCTAAACTTCTGCACTTGATTCACCCTAGAAATGTGATGGGTCTGAGAACATCAGAGTAAGGAAAGAATTTGTGATGATTTTACTTTCGTATGGACGTCACCATAGCAGGAATTAGAGTATGAAGGAGGAACATTCTGACTCTGTTTCACGAACTAGACTATGAAGAAAGGGAGACATTCCTAAACGTCTTGTAGACTCCTGCTTATAAGTGTGGCGTGCTACACACCCATAAATAAGACTCTACCCGACGCAATTTTGCAGACACCCTAGGACCATGAACTGTGCTCTGATACCAAGTTTGTCACGACCCGAGCATAGGCCCTAGCCGTGACGAGCATCCCAAACCATGAAGGCCCGGAACACCCATTCTCTATCTGGTTATCATGCACAACATTCGTAATCATAATAAAATGCGGAATTGAAACTGAGTACGGAATACATGGTCAAGTTCTGCGACATTTCTGAATAATACTATCTGATTCCAGTCTGCGAAATCTCTACTAAGAACACAAACATCTGTCTGAAAAGAATCTGGGATAAGGCCCCCAGTAAACCAAAAACATAACAAATAAGATAATGTCTGACATAATTAGGCCTTTTGAATAATAGATGGCTCACCACTGCGAGATCAAGTCTACAAATCCGAGAATGTCTACTGAGTAGCTGGACCCCTAGACTGTGCCTCAAGACCTTGAAGGAAAGGGGGGGGGGTCAGCACAAAAGTACTGGCGCGCGAAGAAATCCAAAAATACTATAATAGAACATACATATATATATATATATATATTAAGTGAAAGCAATTTTTCATCAAGACATCATGTATAAAACTATTTCCGAAATATACATGGGCACTTTCTGAAAACATGTAACATGCCTGTTCATTTCAAATCAAGATCTGTGTTTTACTTCTGAGATAGGTGGTATTCCCCTACAAGTCTGATATTCCACGGGCTGTATCGAATCCGCCATTGACTCGGCGGGGAAGCCCCCAACCCAAGTGTGCCGCAAGGGTTGGAGTGTCTGAGTCTGATACGCCATAGGACATTTAAGTTAGCGCATAATAGTATACCCGGGTTGGCAAACCACGATTTTAGGTAATGAGTCCCTTGATCTCAAGCCCTCTTCGGGGAACCACCTAACATCTCTGTATGCCCATTTTTAACCTTTTCTGTACATGCAACATTCTGAATGTCGAAAATCATGAAAGTCTGAAATGTCTGTTAGTCTGAGTCTGATATGGCGTTAGTCTGAATTGGTATCGTCATAACAAGACATTGCAAGTCATGATTTTTCTGAGCAATAATGTATTAAGTAAGAGCTTTCATTCAAAACAGAGTTTAGACCACCAAAACATGTAACTGATGTAAAGGATTTCATATTCCAAAGCATAAAGTTCAATTCATGCAGAAATTTCATCAAACACCTGGTGGTCAAATGTCTTTAGCAAGTTCATGTATTAAAAATTGAAACACATTCATTCATATATGTATATAAACTGTCAAATCGATTTGGAGATGGTCAAAAGACCAAAACAATGATGTTAAAACATCTTATACATAAATATATATAAATAATTTAAAACCCCATTCTAAAACATGGTTTTTTTTATGCCGATGAGAATTTAGGAAAAACCCCGCGTACCTATATTTCCAAGGATAATAGATGTTTCTTGAAGCTTGCGGATTGGTGATTCCGAATATGTAATTATCTTCAAAAACCTACGGTCGAATCTTGAAGTATTTGGGTTTTTATTTAGAAACCCTAAGGAGAATTCTTGAGCAATTTTGGAAAAGTATGTGTATTATGGTGTTTGAGGGATTAAGTCCCGTGTTGGTGGTATATATAGGGGTGGAGGATGACCAAAATACCCCTAAGGAACAATTAATGTCAAATCTGTCCCTCAGTTGACAGTTTGATAGGCTGGAGTAAATCGATTATAAATTTTTACTCATATATTCAAATTGGATGAAACCAACTTCATTTTAAAGAGGAAACAAATAGCTTCCATTTTATATATTATAGCTCACACAATTCATTATATACAGGGAGTTATGATCGTTTGAATTTGACCAAGAAATACTGAAAACTGGGCAATAGGCTATGCGTTTTGGTATTGTTTTGAAATCCAAACGTAGCCTTATGCATTTCGAAAAATTTCAAAACTTATCCGAGATGTACTATGAGCTTGCCCGATCGTAACGCAACTTGAAAATCTAAAAACAAATATCGGAAAGGTTGAAAAGTTGTATCCCGAAGATTGCCAGCTAAAATGACACTAAGTCCTCATTACACTCACAAAAAAAATTTCAAGTTTTTAAGTCTAAGGGCACTCTATTAAAGGCTAATCCATGCATGACTTTTACGGGGTGTTACAATTAAACTTCTTAAAGTTGTAGGCTAATTCATTACATAATTAACAAGGTTTATTGAAACTATTTACTAAGCAATTACAATCATGATAACTTAATACTTGGCCAACAAGGACTTTTCCAACCATCCACATGTATTCATGTTTATTTATGAATTATGATGACTCATTCATGTCCACTAGGCTAATTTGATAGATGCACATCTGACCTTCACACAACTATTTAACCATTGATCATACAAATAGGCCACATTCCTTGATTCAATTGATCATTAACTACATTTATGGTCACCAATACCCATATAACCATTCAAAATTCATTATTAAGTTTTCACTACATTGTTACCATATTTAGGCTCAACACACACAATAAGTACATTCTCATGTGTAGAGTTTTAATCCTTTATTAGTAATTGATTAAAAACTATCACAAAATACACAATAAATATTTCATAAAGACATTAACATACTATTTACCCAACATTCATTCTCATTAGGCCATTGCCCTTACTTAATAAACCACCCACAAGAAAGTAGGTATTTCACTTAGACATTTTCATAAAAACCTATTGTGCATACTTATATCAAGGTAATTTTCATGGTAAATATCATCAAGACTAGGATTACTCAAGACCGTCTTGTTGAAAAACATAAAACAAGAATCAACATATGCAATCTACCATCAATAACATGTATCAATATAAGTATAAACAAGAATCATCATTATTCATTGCTAGGTAGCAAAAATCTTTTCAATTGATTCAAAACCACTATGTATGCTTACTAATTCAAGTGTGAAATAAATATATTTAGATTTATTTAAATAGAGGAGGAGATACATGCTTTAAATAAGGTGACACACCAACAATCTTGACTCTAATCCATGTTTAAGAACCTTTTTGAGTATTTAGGAGTGTTTGAGTCTTGTAATGAAGACTTAGGAGTCTCTCATGCCTTATATAGTGGAATGACTTGGGATTTTATTCAAAGGATATAACCATAATGTCCTTAATAAAAATCTAGAAAGTCCACCTATGCAGGGGTACGAATCCCCCATACGGTTCATATGGCAATCATGACCTAGGGTAAGAGTAGTACCTTAACTCGTACCCTAGGATTTTCCTAGGTTAACCACATTGGTTTGGGTATAAAAGGGAATCTTTGAGTCATAACCAAAGTGTATGAATTAACTCCTAACTCGTAATCCCCATCCGTGACCAAAATAATCTACTATAGATTAGGTTTTTAATCCATACGATGAAATAGTATACGACTCGTAAGCATGGTTACGACCAAGGGATGGCCTCTTTTTATGGAAAATAATATATTAACCTTACATACTATCTAAGATAGATAAGTAAAGGGAGATAGGGTTACGAGTCATGACCTATGGTACGACTCAAGCAACCCCAACTGTATCTACTCCAGAGACATAAAAAGGAATTATCTTCTTAATGGATATATCTAGGTGTTTTATGTTTACCCTCTTGGGATTATTTGTCCATGAAGGAAGAGAAAATCAAGAATTACACAAGTTAATCACATCAACATGCATCATGGAAACCTTTACAAAAGTTAGAAATAAGACACAATAAGGTTAGAACACAACACATATCATGATCATCACCAATCAACCAAAACATTTTGCTAGGTCATATTCTTCAGTGTTTCATGTTGATAGAGATTTGTGGTTACTGCTATTTTGTCGTATACATGTTGATTCTCTTGACATGACATGGGATTAGTTTTCCAATACATTTTTGGTGAAATTTGCACCTTACAGTCTGAGAAATTGAATGGATGATGAGTTTGATCACCTAGAGTAGGGCTCCATGATTATTGTAGAGTATAGGCACACTTTTACGCCTTGTCTAGATATTCCCTGGCTAGTATTTCCACTGGTACTGAGAAGATTTGGACCTTTGTGACGGGATTGGATGCCTCTATTCAGTTGGCTATGTCTTAGATTCTTATATTTGGAGCATCCTTTAACAGTATAATAGATCATGCTAAGATGATTAAGGATATTCCTCAAGCATCTCAGGGTGGCACCAAAAAGGTGTGATATTTTAGTGAGTTTAAATGTTAGAATTCTCATGGTAGAGATTTTAGGAGTTCTTGTAGGTATCATGGTAGACTGGTGTAGGAAGCCTTATAGAGTTTGGGTGGTAGATCTTTTGGTTAAGAAACTTAGGGTGTTCATCTAGGCCTTGATGTTCCTTCTCCTGTTAAGATGGATTACAGAGGTTACTTTGTATATGATTAGATTGGGCATTTGTCTAAGGACGATCCTCATTGTATAATTTGATTGACTGTAATTATAGTAGAGAGATGTAGGGGTACTACCAGAGGTATGAGAGGTAATGTGTTAGATCCTATAATTGTGGTTACGGTGTTATTTAGCTAGTTGGTAGGCTTAGCTAGTGCTATGATACACCAGCCATATCAGAAGCAAAGTCTTCTGATGCTATGATCATAGGTATCATCCTCATTTATTTCAGATCTACATCTGTGTTATTTGATCTCAGATCAAGTTTTCCTAATTATTTGAATATTTTTCTTTGGGTTTTGATTCTATTAGTGAGACTCTCCTAATGCCTATTCATGTATCTACCCCAGTAGGTTAATATTTAGTGCTAGATAGAGAGTACTGATCTTATGTTTTGATTTTTCTAGGCATTAGACTTAGGTAGATTTAATTGTATGACATATGGTTGATTTTGATGTTACTTTTTGTATAGATTGGTTGGCTCTTTATCATGTTGTCCTAAATTATTATGCTAAGATCCTGACTTTAGCTTTATCGGGTGTGCTAAGGATAGCTTGGAAGGGTGCACTTTATTTAGGACTTAAGATGGTTATATTATATGTTCAAGCTTGTCGTTTGGTTGAGAGAGGATATCTATCTTGTTTGGCTAATTATTCATGATACTAGTGTTGCTTCACCTCCTTCTTGGATTTTGATCATGTTATCCACGTGTTTATAGATGTGTTCCCTACTAACTTTCCTAGTATTCCTCTATATAGTGATATTGATTTTACTATTGACGTAAAGTCAAGCACCAAGCCCCTTTTTATTCCTCCTTATAAGATGGTGCTAGCTGAGTTGAAGGATTTGAAGGATGTATTGTAGGATTTGTTGGATAAGAGATTTATTCAACCTAGTGATTTCCTTAGGATATGCCTATCTTGTTTGTGAAGAAGTAGGATGAGCCTATGCATATGTGTATCAATTATCGGCAGTTGAACAAGGTGAAGATTAAGAATAAGTGTAGTTATCCTTGTATTGATGACTTATTAGATTAGCTTAAGGGTGTCGCAATGTTTTCAAATATTGATTTGATTTTCAGTATCACAAGCTGAGGATAAGACCTTCAGATATCCTAAAGATAGCTTTTTAGACTCGATATGGTCATTATGAGTTCTTGATAATGCCCTTTGGGTTGACTAATGCCTCAAATACATTCATGGAGTTGTTGAATGAAAAGACGAGAAAATAAGTCATGTGAATCTGCCTGTTAAACTGACTTACTGACTATACAGATTGAATTATGCTGGACTTTCATACTTAACTGGAGTATCTCTTCAACACTCTCTCTAAAGAGGTTCTAACAGTAATAGGGAGCCACGAATCTTGGGTATGGATTACACAAGACATCCAACTGAGGAAATCACAACATTAACTCTACTCTGCAGTCTGAAATATAGACATATAACTCCTAAATTAGGATAGAATTTTTAGACCTTTGGCAATACGACTTCTTACTTTCAGGCTTAGCGCACTTCTCGAATATCCCTTAACTATACTATTCCCTATAAATATGATATTCATTCAATTCAACTTAAATTTCTCATATGAGCATTGATAAATTTTTCTACTAATGTCTAAAATAGCTTAATCCTTACCCCGCGATCAAGCCTAACTCTAAGTCACAAAAATACAACATGCTACACCACGCTATTATTCTAAACCATATGATGCCACCTTCTATACCACTTTTAAAGATCACATTCTAAGCATAACATGCCTTACCACTTTAATGACTACTCTGACCTCTTAATATGAAGTCGCTAATGCATATTGCGACCTTCCACTACAATCCCAAAACGTCATTCAAGCCTAATTTATAACCACATGTTAACTTCAAGGCAAACACCCATAAATACATAGTTCACATAGTTTCTAAACTATTATAAATATAACTCCCACGCACTATCCTAAAAACATACACACACAAACTTTTCCACTAAACATCACATGTATCAAAGATTGGCCCCAAATCTCACTTCATACTTATGGCCTTATCTAAACAAACGTACTATGATGTTCCATCAACAAGAACATTTACTTCATCACTACTATCAATGCATAGGGAGGACACTAAAAGGTTAAAACATAAGACCCTGAAGCATGAGAAGATTTTTATATGGGACTGAACACATTATAAAGAGTGAGTACATGCGTCATGAGTTGCATGACCTCAACTAGAGTTCCTAACATAAGGAATGTAATTCCGACTACTTGAATGAACTAGAACTCATTATCTTGGAACTGGAACAGTATGTGACTCTCTATCATATACAGGAATCACGAACTATGATCACGGAACTGAAACGTAAAGCTTGAGTAGGCATTGGGATCACTGAAAAATACTAAGATAAGAATGGGTTGAGTCTCACCCTCACTTTCTAACGTTCTAAATCATACTACATCACTACTAGAATCTGAGAGCCTTACTTGGTCATTCGTTCTGTCATCTCCCTCTTAGCTTCAAGTCATCATCTAGAGTTTGGGAAATCCTTTACCATATTCATACTGAACTACACTTACTACACTCTAGGATCTGAAAAAAATAACAATACATGCATATCATAGAACTTAGCCCGAATGACTACCTTCCGGGATACACTCTATCTTTCTCTAGCCACCAATAGTTATAGTATAATGCTTGCACACTTATTCTATCGGTTTAACCTTCAAAAGTCAAGCTTAGATGCTAACACTTAAAATGGATATCACCAACCCTTTGATGAACCATATCTCTTTCGATAGAGCATACCACTATTGAGACTTCAAATTTATATCCCTCTACTATGAGAATCAAGATCACTGCAAAAGGCCTAACACTATCAATCAAAACACCTTAACATGGCTATTTAGATCACTATGTACCATCTAACTAGTTTTTCTCCACTTAACAATTCAATAGTACCACTAGCCACGGACAACAAGTAATAGCCTTAGAAAAATGCCACAACCTCATGTCACCTTAGGCATACTTCTACATCATACATGCAATATCATACACCACTACGAATCAAATAAACTTACTCTATTGCATGCACCGTTTAAGTCTATTAGATCACTTCTATACAACTAGTATTCATTAAACAAGAAATCTTCACATCCACCTTCATGGACATCAACTGTTCAAACTTAATATCTAGTGCTATGCATGATTTACAACCCAACCTTACACGAAAT
The DNA here is from genome assembly GCA_030864225.1 of Capsicum baccatum var. pendulum. Taxonomy (NCBI): domain Eukaryota; kingdom Viridiplantae; phylum Streptophyta; class Magnoliopsida; order Solanales; family Solanaceae; genus Capsicum; species Capsicum baccatum. The sequence goes on along the minus strand of CM061561.1, from coordinate 157,066,862 downwards.
TTTCACTTGGAAACTATGAAATAAACATCACGAAACACTAGTGCACTAGAACTTCATAACCATAATAATCGATCATAACCTAACGGTTTTCCTTATCATAATCCATTAGCATGTACTATTTCAGCACATCAAGCCTACTAATTTAATCCCACAAAACATGCATCATCAAACTCGTGCCACTATTTACCACCACACCATTTAAATTCAAGCCAATAGTTTAGTATCAATCATTTACAACCAATGAAGAATGCAACATAATATAAATATACTAATCCATCAAATTGGATATTCTACACAAATATCTCAAAAATCTACTACATACCTTCTCACAAGTAGCACTAGTTTACAACTACCAATGAAAAGAGGGTCAAGGGGGTTAAAGCCTCATAATAGACATGGTCAACTTTATCCTTATATTATAACCCCGTACAATCGTATCTACTTATACTTCTTTCTCACATCACAATTAGTCACCCAAGCGTACATTTAGACTACCTTCAAAATCCACAACAACCATGAGTCTATACTTATAACCTACTGGCTAATCTGGCCATTTTCATACTTCAAGCAAGGACAATTCACCTCGCCTAATAACTCCTTCTCTATCTTCTACTAATAAACTAACACACAAGGATGAATCACTTCATTACCAACTCTATCTCATGCAAAAAGATTCATCTATACATATATTCAACCAACAGAAGAACCACACGTTGAATGACAAATTTCTAGTGAATCGAAATAGGCCTCACACGGCTTCACTAGACTTTGATTTTTTTGTAGTTTGAACAAGAAAATAAGAAAAATGACAAGGCAACTATGCTAGTGAATCGAAAGAGCCCCACACGACTTCACTAGACTTTTTAGTTTCACCAACACGATGATAAAATATTTTCAAGAGATAGAAACTTGTCACACAACATTCCATAATCTGAGAATACACATCTTACTTTGTATAGATAAAAAAAATCTGAGTCAAATATTTCCCCCACAGATTATCATACAATCCACACACGCTACTTGCTACCAATAGGTCATGACACCGACACTTTAACTTATACTACTATTTGGGTGGAAATACAATTCCAACACTTCTACAACACATCTTTTCCCTTAAGCATGACATCTGCAACATAAATTTTTGAAAAGTGCTGAATATACTCAATACAGAAGGCTGCAAAGCACGATTTCATCAAGATCAAGGTTCACACTGGAACCCATACACTCTGAAGCAATAACGGACTCTTCTCAAGTCCTTGCACAATTTTAAGATCTTATATGACGCAATCCGAAGGGACAATACCATTTACACTCTAAACTTCTGCACTTGATTCACCTTAGAAATGTGATGGGTCTGAGAACATCAGAGTAAGGAAAGAATTTGTGATGATTTTACTTTCGTATGGACGTCACCATAGCAGGAATTAGAGTATGAAGGAGGAACATTCTGACTCTGTTTCACGAACTAGACCATGAAGAAAGGGAGACATTCCTAAACGTCTTGTAGACTCCTGCTTATAAGTGTGGCGTGCTACACACCCATAAATAAGACTCTACCCGACGCAATTTTGCAGACACCCTAGGACCATGAACTGTGCTCTGATACCAAGTTTGTCACGACCCGAGCATAGGCCCTAGCCGTGACGAGCATCCCAAACCATGAAGGACCAGAACACCCATTCTCTATCTGGTTATCATGCACAACATTCGTAATCATAATAAAATGCGGAATTGAAACTGAGTACGGAATACATGGTCAAGTTCTGCGACATTTCTGAATAATACTATCTGATATCAGTCTGCGAAATCTCTACTAAGAACACAAACATCTGTCTGAAAAGAATCTGGGATAAGGCCCCTAGTAAACCAAAAACATAATAAATAAGATAATGTCTGACATAATTAGGCCTTTCGAATAATAGAAGGCTCACCACTGCGAGATCAAGTCTACAAATCCGAGAATGTCTACTGAGTAGCTGGACCCCTAGACTGTGCCTCAAGACCTTGAAGGAAGGGGGGGGGGTCAGCACAAAAGTACTGGCACGCGAAGAAATCCAAAAATACTATAATAGAACATACATATATATATATATATATTAAGTGAAAGAAATTTTTCATCAAGACATCATGTATAAAACTATTTCCGAAATATACATGGGCACTTTCTGAAAACATGTAACCTGCCTGTTCATTTCAAATCAAGATCTGTGTTTTACTTCTGAGTTAGGTGGTATTCCCCTACAAGTCTGATATTCCACGGGCTGTATCGAATCCGCCATTGACTCGGCGGGGAAGCCCCCAACCCAAGTGTGCCGCAAGGGTTGGAGTGTCTGAGTCTGATACGCCATAGGACATTTAAGTTAGCGCATAATAGTATACCCGGGTTGGCAAACCACGATTTTAGGTAATGAGTCCCTTGATCTCAAGCCCTCTTCGGGGAACCACCTAACATCTCTGTATGCCCATTTTTAACCTTTTCTGTACATGCAACATTCTGAATGTCGAAAATCTTTAAAGTCTGAAATGTCTGTTAGTCTGAGTCTGATATGGCATTAGTCTGAATTGGTATCGTCATAACAAGACATTGCAAGTCATGATTTTTCTGAGCAATAATGTATTAAGTAAGAGCTTTCATTCAAAACAGAGTTTAGACCACCAAAACATGTAACTGATGTAAAGGATTTCATATTCCAAAACATAAAGTTCAATTCATGCAGAAATTTCATCAAACACCTGGTGGTCAAATGTCTTTAGCAAGTTCATGTATTAAAAATTGAAACACATTCATTCATATATGTATATAAACTGTCAAATCGATTTGGAGATGGTCAAAAGACCAAAACAATGATGTTAAAACATCTTATACATAAATATATATAAATAATTTAAAACCCCATTCTAAAACATGGTTTTTTTTATGCCGATGAGAATTTAGGAAAAACCCCGCGTACCTCTATTTCCAAGGATAATAGATGTTTCTTGAAGCTTGCGGATTGGTGATTCCGAATATGTAATTATCTTCAAAAACCTACGGTCGAATCTTGAAGTATTTAGGTTTTTATTTAGAAACCCTAAGGAGAATTCTTGAGCAATTTTGGAAAAGTATGTGTATTATGGTGTTTGAGGGATTAAGTCCCGTGTTGGTGGTATATATAGGGGTGGAGGATGACCAAAATACCCCTAAGGAACAATTAAGGTCAAATCTGTCCCTCAGTTGACAGTTTGATAGGCTGGAGTAAATCGATTATAAATTTTTACTCATATATTCAAATTGGATGAAACCAACTTCATTTTAAAGAGGAAACAAATAGCTTCCATTTTATATATTATAGCTCACACAATTCATTATATACAGGGAGTTATGATCGTTTGAATTTGACCAAGAAATACTGAAAACTGGGCAATAGGCTATGCGTTTTGGTATTGTTTTGAAATCCAAACGTAGCCTTATGCATTTCGAAAAATTTCAAAACTTATTCGAGATGTACTATGAGCTTGCCCGATCGTAACGCAACTTGAAAATCTAAAAACAAATATCGGAAAGGTTGAAAAGTTGTATCCCGAAGATTGCCAGCTAAAATGACACTAAGTCCTCATTACACTCACAAAAAAAATTTCAAGTTTTTAAGTCTAAGGGCACTCTATTAAAGGCTAATCCATGCATGACTTTTACGGGGTGTTACAATTACACTTCTTAAAGTTGTAGGCTAATTCATTACATAATTAACAAGGTTTATTGAAACTATTTACTAAGCAATTACAATCATGATAACTTAATACTTGGCCAACAAGGACTTTTCCAACCATCCACATGTATTCATGTTTATTTATGAATTATGATGACTCATTCATGTCCACTAGGCTAATTTGATAGATGCACATCTGACCTTCACACAACTATTTAACCATTGATCATACAAATAGGCCACATTCCTTGATTCAATAGATCATTAACTACATTTATGGTCACCAATACCCATATAACCATTCAAAATTCATTATTAAGTTTTCACTACATTGTTACCATATTTAGGCTCAACACACACAATAAGTACATTCTCATGTGTAGAGTTTTAATCCTTTATTAGTAATTGATTAAAAACTATCACAAAATACACAATAAATATTTCATAAAGACATTAACATACTATTTACCCAACATTCATTCTCATTAGGCCATTGCCCTTACTTAATAAACCACCCACAAGTAAGTAGGTATTTCACATAGACATTTTCATAAAAACCTATTGTGCATACTTATATCAAGGTAATTTTCATGGTAAATATCATCAAGACTAGGATTACTCAAGACCGTCTTGTTGAAAACATAAAACAAGAATCAACATATGCAATCTACCATCAATAACATGTATCAATATAAGTATAAACAAGAATCATCATTATTCATTGCTAGGTAGCAAAAATCTTTTCAATTGATTCAAAACCACTATGTATGCTTACTAATTCAAGTGTGAAATAAATATATTTAGATTTATTTAAATAGAGGAGGAGATACATGCTTTAAATAAGGTGACACACCAACAATCTTGACTCTAATCCATGTTTAAGAACCTTTTTGAGTATTTAGGAGTGTTTGAGTCTTGTAATGAAGACTTAGGAGTCTCTCATGCCTTATACAGTGGAATGACTTGGGATTTTATTCAAAGGATATAACCATAATGTCCTTAATAAAAATCTAGAAAGTCCACCTATGCAGGGGTACGAATCCCCCATACGGTTCATATGGCAATCATGACCTAGGGTAAGAGTAGTACCTTAACTCGTACCCTAGGATTTTCCTAGGTCAACCACATTGGTTTGGGTATAAAAGGGAATCTTTGAGTCATAACCAAAGTGTATGAATTAACTCCTAACTCGTAATCCCCATCCGTGACCAAAATAATCTACTATAGATTAGGTTTTTAATCCATACGATGAAATAGTATACGACTCGTAAGCATGGTTACGACCAAGGGATGGCCTCTTCTTATGGAAAATAATATATTAACCTTACATACTATCTAAGATAGATAAGTAAAGGGAGATAGGGTTACGAGTCATGACCTATGGTACGACTCAAGCAACCCCAACTGTATCTACTCCAGAGACATAAAAAGGAATTATCTTCTTAATGGATATATCTAGGTGTTTTATGTTTACCCTCTTGGGATTATTTGTCCATGAAGGAAGAGAAAATCAAGAATTACACAAGTTAATCACATCAACATGCATCATGGAAACCTTTACAAAAGTTAGAAATAAGACACAATAAGGTTAGAACACAACACATATCATGATCATCACCAATCAACCAAAAAATTTTGCTAGGTCATATTCTTCAGTGTTTCATGTTGATAGAGATTTGTGGTTACTGCTATTTTGTCGTATACATGTTGATTCTCTTAAAATGACATGGGATTAGTTTTCCAATACTTTTTTGGTGAAATTTGCACCTTACAGTCTGAGAAATTGAATGGATGATGAGTTTGATCACCTAGAGTAGGGCTCCATGATTATTGTAGAGTATAGGCACACTTTTACGCCTTGTCTAGATATTCCCTGGCTAGTATTTCCACTGGTACTGAGAAGATTTGGACCTTTGTGACAGGATTGGATGCCTCTATTCAGTTGGCTATGTCTTAGATTCTTATATTTGGAGCATCCTTTAACAGTATAATAGATCATGCTAAGATGATTAAGGATATTCCTCAAGCATCTCAGGGTGGCACCAAAAAGGTGTGATATTTTAGTGAGTTTAAATGTTAGAATTCTCATGGTAGAGATTTTAGGAGTTCTTGTAGGTATCATGGTAGACTGGTGTAGGAAGCCTTATAGAGTTTGGGTGGTAGATCTTTTGGTTAAGAAACTTAGGGTGTTCATCTAGGCCTTGATGTTCCTTCTCCTGTTAAGATGGATTACAGAGGTTACTTTGTATATGATTAGATTGGGCATTTGGCTAAGGACGATCCTCATTGTATAATTTGATTGACTGTAATTATAGTAGAGAGATGTAGGGGTACTACCAGAGGTATGAGAGGTAATGTGTTAGATCCAATAATTGTGGTTACGGTGTTATTTAGCTAGTTGGTAGGCTTAGCTAGTGCTATGATACACCAGCCATATCAGAAGCAAAGTCTTCTGATGCTATGATCATAGGTATCATCCTCATTTATTTCAGATCTACATCTGTGTTATTTGATCTCAGATCAAGTTTTCCTAATTATTTGAATATTTTTCTTTGGGTTTTGATTCTATTAGTGAGACTCTCCTAATGCCTATTCATGTATCTACCCCAGTAGGTTAATATTTAGTGCTAGATAGAGAGTACTGATCTTATGTTTTGATTTTTCTAGGCATTAGACTTAGGTAGATTTAATTGTATGACATATGGTTGATTTTGATGTCACTTTTTGTATAGATTGGTTGGCTCTTTATCATGTTGTCCTAAATTATTATGCTAAGATCCTGACTTTAGCTTTATCGGGTGTGCTAAGGATAGCTTGGAAGGGTGCACTTTATTTAGGACTTAAGATGGTTATATTATATGTTCAAGCTTGTCGTTTGGTTGAGAGAGGATATCTATCTTGTTTGGCTAATTATTCATGATACTAGTGTTGCTTCACCTCCTTCTTGGATTTTGATCATGTTATCCACGTGTTTATAGATGTGTTCCCTACTAACTTTCCTAGTATTCCTCTATATAGTGATATTGATTTTACTATTGACGTAAAGTCAAGCACCAAGCCCCTTTTTATTCCTCCTTATAAGATGGTGCTAGCTGAGTTGAAGGATTTCAAGGATGTATTGTAGGATTTGTTGGATAAGAGATTTATTCAACCTAGTGATTTTCTTAGGATATGCCTATCTTGTTTGTGAAGAAGTAGGATGAGCCTATGCATATGTGTATCAATTATCGGCAGTTGAACAAGGTGAAGATTAAGAATAAGTGTAGTTATCCTTGTATTGATGACTTATTAGATTAGCTTAAGGGTGTCGCAATGTTTTCAAATATTGATTTGATTTTCAGTATCACAAGCTGAGGATAAGAGCTTCAGATATCCTAAAGATAGCTTTTTAGACTCGATATGGTCATTATGAGTTCTTGATAATGCCCTTTGGGTTGACTAATGCCTCAAATACATTCATGGAGTTGTTGAACCGGGTTTTATGACCGTATAATAACTTTTATGGTATTATATTTATAGATGATATCTTTTTTTATTCCAAGAGTGAGGCTAATCATGAGGATAATTTGCGGATTGTGCTTCAGAGATTGAGGGAAGCAAATTTATTTGCCAAGTTCTCTAAGTGCGAATTTTGGTTGGAGTTTATTTCCTTCTTAGGTCATACGGTGACTAAGAAGGGTGTTATGGTTGATCCAGCCAAGATTGTAGCAGTACGTGATTGGGATAGACCTACGTTGCAATCGAGATTCAAATTTTTGTTGGTCTAGTAGGTTATTATCAATGTTTTGTTGATGGTTTTCATCTATTATAGCTCTATCAACCAAAAAGAATATTTTGTTTTAGTGGTCTGATGCGATCTTTAAAAAGATTAAGGAGTTTTTGACTTAAATTCCTATCTTGACTTTGCCCAAAAAGAGAATGGGTTTAATTGTATTTTGCGATGCTTCGGGTGTTGTTTTAGGTATTATGTTGATGTAGGAAGGTAAGGTGAGTCTTTGTGTGTTTGTTCAGTTGAAACCCTATGAGAGGAATTACCCTAACTATGATTTAGAGTTGTGCACGATTGTTTTTGTGTTTAAGTTATGGAGGAACTACATGTATGGAATTCATTGTGAGATTTTCTCGGATCATCATTGCCTATAGTACTTCTTCACCCAGTGAGATATTAATATGAGGTAACATCATTGGCTTGAGTTTCTTTAGGATTATGACTAGAATAATCTTTATCATTCGGGCAAGCCTAATGTGGTTGCAGATGCCTTGAGTCAGAAATCGACAAGCATGGGTAGCTTGGCGCATCTTTTAACCAAGGAAAGGCCTTTGGACATAGAGGTTCAGTCTTTAGCTAACCAGATAGTTAGGCTTGATATTTAGATACTTGGCTGTGTTTAGGAATTTGTGGTGTCTAGGTCTTCCTTGTTGAAGTAAATTCTAGCTCGTCAGTTTGATAATATGGAATTAATATCGATTCTAGCTAAGGTGTAGAGTGGTGAGGCTAAGGAATCCTTATTTCCAAAAGATAGAGTTTTGAGGGACGAGTTTTTATGTCGAGAGCGGGTGATTGGATCAGATTAATATTGCAGGAGGCTCAATGTTATGGATATTCAATCCATTCAAGAGTGACTAAGACGTATCAGAATTTGAGAAAATATTACTAGTCGGGTGGTATGAGGAAGGATATAGCTTATTTTGTAGCTCGCTTTCTTTGTTTTCAGAAGGTAAAGGCCGAGCATTTAAGACCTGGTGGATTACATTGGTGGTTACCCATTCACAAGTAGAAATAGGAACATATCAATATGGATTTTGTGTAATACCCCAAACATTCTTTAAGTCAAATCTAGTCTCCAGAAGAGTTAGTGATGACTTCCTAAATAATTAATGTTTAAACCAGATTGAATTCCCCAATTTCAACTTATGCTCTCCATTCTCGACAGGATCAGGAAAATTCTCCTGATGTGATTACTGGTACGTTATAGATCTTTCACTTGCATGTTTATGCCTTGCTAGATCCAGGAGCTTCTTTGTATTTTGTTACTCCCTATAGAGCAGTTGATTTTGGAGTCAGTCCCAAAATTCTAACAGAGCCCTTCTCAGTATCTACCCCAGTGGGTAAAACCATCTTAGCTCGGCGGGTATACAGGAACTGCTCGGTTATGGTATTTTATAAAGTCACCTCAGCAAACTTTGTTGAATTAGAGATGACTGATTTTTATGTCATTCCCAGCATGGATTGACTTCATTCCTACTATGCCACAGTCGACTGCAGAAACAGAGTTGTCCAGTTTTGGTTTCCCAATAAACCTATCCTAGAGTGGTGGGGTAGCACTTCAGCTTTCTGAGATCAGCTTGTTTCCAACCTTTGGGATTGGAAAGTAATATCTAAGGGATGTGTCTATCATCTTTTTTGAATTAAGAACACTAGTTCCAAAACTCCCAGTCTTGAATTAGTCCCAGTCGTGAATAAATATTGAGATATCTTTGCGGAAGATCTTCTAGGAATTCCTCCTGAAAGGGAAATAGACTTCAGCATCGATCTTCTTCTGGATACTCAGCCAATATCTATTTCACCATACAGAATGGCACTAACAGAACTTAGAGAATTGAAAGAGCAGTTGAAGGATCTCTTAGATAAGGGATTAATCAGACTTAGTGTGTCCCCGTAGGGCACACCAGTCTTATTCATGCGAAAGAAAGACGGTTCTCTAAGAATGTGCATAGACTACCGTCAACTCAAGAAAGTCATGGTCAAGAATAATTATCCACTTCCCAGAATTGATGACTTGTTTGACCAACTTTAGGGTGCCAGTTATTTCTCTAAGATAGACCTCAGATCTGCCTATCATCAGCTTAGAGTCAAAGAATGTGACATTCTAAAAATAGCCTTTCGTACTCGGTATGGTCACTATGAATTCTTGGACATGTCCTTTAGTCTTACCAATGCCCCAAAAACTTTCATGGACATGATGAACCACGTGTTCAAGCAATACTTGGACATGTTTGTCATAGTCTGCATAGATGATATTCTTGTTTTCTCCCGCAGTGAGTAGGATCATGTAGATCATCTCAGAATAGTACTACAGACTCTTTGAAGACATCAGTTGTTCCCCAAATTTAGAAAGTGCAAATTTTAGCTAAGGTCAGTAGCATTCGTTGGTCATATCATTTCCGGTGATGGAATTAAAGTTTATCCTCAAAAGATCAGAGCAGAAAAAAATTGGCCTCCCCCTATATCTCCATCAGATATTATAAGTTTCTTGGGTTTGGCTTTCTATTACCAACGGTTTGTTAAGGTCTTTTCTTCTATTACATCCCCTATGTCCTGATTGACTCAGAAGAAAGTGAAGTTTTAGTGGTCAGTTTCTTGTGAGAAAAGTTTTCAAGAGTTGAAGACCCGACTCACCTTAGCTTCAGTTTTGGCTCTTCCAGATGATTCCGATGGGTTGGTAGTGCATTTGATGCATCCAGAGTAGGTTTGTGTTGTGTTCTCATGCAGCATGGTAAGGTCATAGCCTACACCTCCAGACAGCTTAAACCCCATGAGAAGATTTATCCAACTCATGACCTTAAGTTAGCAGCCGTAGTTTTTGCCTTAAAGATTTGGAGGCATTATTTATATAGAGTCCATGTTGATGTTTTCACAGATCATAAAAGGCTTCAGTATGTATTTTCTCTGAAATATCTCAATCTTCGTTAGAGGAGGTGGTTAGAGCTCTTAAAAGATTATGACATGAGTGTTCTTTACCATCCGAGCAAGGTCAATATGGTGGCTGATGCTTTCAGTAGACTGCCTATGGGCAGTGTTGCTCATGTTGAGGACGGTAAAAAGAAGATAGTTCAGGAAGTCCATCAGCTTACCAAACTAGTTGTCCACCTAGTTGATTCAGAAGAAGGTAATATATGGGTTCAGAGTAGTTCAAACTCATATCTAGTATTTCAGGTGAAAGAAAAGCATGATAGAGATCCCAGTCTAGTCTAGTTGAAAGTGTTAGTCAAAGATCAAAACTAGAGGTTTTCTCCCAATGGGCAGATGGTGTTTTGAGTTGTTAGGGTCTTCTGTGTGTTCAGGGTGTAGATAACATGAGGCAACGAATTCTTGCAAAAGCGCATGGTGCATGTTAATCTATTCATCCAGGGGACACTAAGATGTACCGCAACTTGCGTGAGTTCTATTAGTAGAGTGGGATTTAGAGATATGTTGCAGAGTTTATGGATAAGTGCTTTACATGTCACCAGGTTAAGATAGATGATCAAAAGCCCAGTGGGTCCATGCAGGAGTTCAGTATTCCTACTTGTAAGTTGGAAGAAGTGAACATGGACTTTGTGATAGATTTACCTCGTACTTATTGCTAGCATGATTCAGTTTTGGTCATTATGGATAAGATGACCAAATCAATTCATTTTCTTGCTATCCATACCTTTTATTCATCAAAGGATTACGCCAAACTCTACATCAGGGAGTTGGTCAAATTGCACTGTGTTCTGTTATCTATTATCACAGATAGAGGTACCCAGTTCACCTCTTATTTCTGGAAAGTGTTCCAAAAGGGTCTTGGTACCCAAATTCATCTGAGTATAGACTTTCATACTTAGACATATGGTCAAGCAAAGAGGACCATTTAGAATTTAAAGATATGCTACAGGCATGTGCAATTGATTTCAAGGGTAGTTGGGATGAACACTTTCCTTTGATTGAGTTTTCATACAACAATAACTATTATTGAAATATTCGAATAGCTCTATTCAAAGATCTCTATGGTAGGAGGTGCAGATATCTAGTCGGTTGGTTCAAAGTTAGTGAAGCCTTAGTTATATGGCCTGAATTAGTCTTCGATGCCTTAGAAAAAGTCCAGTTGATCAGAGAAAGACTCCGGGCTGCTTAGAGCCAACAAAAGTCTTATGCGTATATGTGCAAAAAGGATTTTGAATTCAAAATTGGTGATTATGTCTATCTAAAGATCTCTCCCATACAGGGGGTGAAGCGGTTTGGCAAGAAGGGAAGCTCAGTTCCCGATTTGTCGGTCCCTTTAAAATTCTCAGTCATTTTGGCAAGGTAGCTTAAAAACTCGAGTTGCCTTCAGATCTAGCCTCAATTCATCTAGTCTTCCATGTCACTTTTCTCAAGAAGTGCTAGGTGACCCGGTAGTCGTAGTCCCTCTTTAGAGCATATATGTTCAGAACAGCCTCTCTTATGAAGAGATTCCAGTCGAAATCCTAGACTATCAGACTCGCAGACTAAGGAAAAAAAAGTCTCTCTAGTCAAAGTTCTGTGGAGAAATCAGTCTATTTAGGTAGATACTTAGGAAGCAAAAGAAGATATGCAAACCAATTACCCTTACCTCTTCTCTGCTAACTCAGATCTAGCTCAAGGTAATAGTTCTCCTTAAGGTTTTCTATTTCATGTTCAGGTTTGAGTTACTAGCTTGGTATCTATTTCATACTCAGAATTCCATTATAAACTTTGTATTAAATACCATTGTATATTTAGTCATTCATTCATGTATCAGTTTAGTCAAATAATCATGTATCAGATATGCATTCTCATTGTGAGAAACTTATTTCCTCAGAACACTCAGTCATGCATTCATGAATCAGTTACTCATGCATCAGTTATGCATGCTCAGTATGATATATATTCAGTTTATCAGTCATGTTAGTCATGGAGTTATGTTTCAGTCATTCATATTCAGGATGTGCTTAAGTCTACCATTTCTCCCATCTTAGTTAGTCTCATTTGAGGACGAATATTACCAAAAAAGAGATATTGTAATACCCTAAACTTTCTTTAAGTCATATATAGTCTCCATAAGAGTTAGTGATGAATTCCTAAATAATTAATCCAATTATTGAATTATCTTTTGAAAGATATTAATTTTTTCCAAATCAGGTAGCGGAGTAAAAATTTATGGACGTTTTACAGCGGACTGTTGGAACTGCTCAGAAGCAACGGCCAGGCAAACGGACCATCGCGCTAGCGATGGACCATCGCCCAAACCTTCATAGGCAAGGCAGTAAGTTAATCTTCTACCTAAGGTGCAACGGACAGGTTGACGGACCATCAAGATTGCGACGGACCATTTCCCAAGCTGTTGCAACTAAGAAAGTGAGTCCCTATTCTGGTCAACGTGCGACAGTCCGAGCGATGGATCATTGAGCAAGAAAGGGACCATTGCACAAGCCATCACAGAGACCGTTCAACAATTTAAAGCCATTTTTAAAAGGGTATTTGGGTCTTTTTCTACCTATTTTAACCCCTAATTATACCAGAAAATAACTCATAACTTCATTATTTATTCACAACATCCAATTAGAGTTTTTTTTCAAGATCAATTCCCAAGAACAAGAAATGCTAGTTGCTTAATCCCAAGTCAAGAATTCAAGTTTTCCTCCGCAAAAAAAATCATCAACCCAGGTATGTCAAGTGTTCATTCATGGATTCCTTTCATCTATGAAGCCCAAGAATCCAATTTTAACTTATAAATTGTGATATTTACGTTTTGGATTGATTACGATCATGTTGAGGTTGTGTATGATACCCAAGTAGGAATCGTTAAATGTGTTTTCATTAATTTATGCGAGCATGTGGATTGAAATTATGTTGATTTATGCAACCATGATGAATTAATTTAATGTCCAAACCTAAGTTTATAGTTATGCATGTAATGTGTTTGATAAAATACCTCAGAGAATAGGAAATATGCCTTATAACTCAATTGTGACCAAAATGATGAACCTATGTTTCACCCTTAAGTACAATTTACTCCCATGTTATTTTCATGCTTTGTGATGGATTGATGTAACGCTCATGATATTAGGCTTATGAAATTATGACATGTTTACATGCACTTCTATTCATATTTGAGTTTGTGGTAACCAAATACTTTATGAATATCCCCAATGATTGTACTATGAATTGTTGACTATGGTCATGTGTCAAGAAGTTTCATGTCTTGTCAGTTTTTTGCTATCGAGTCCCGGGGGTACTTGTACCTGACAATTTAGCTGTGTGCCTAGAGCCAGTGTCATGTTTTCAAGATACTCTCAGTCAAGCCATGTTTAGTAGAATTCAGTCAGTCTCATGACACAGGAAAACTCAGTAATCTTAGAAATCTCAGTAATCTTAGCCAATTATCAGATCTCAGTGATACAATCTCAGTAATCTCAGTTAGTTATCAGATCGCAGTGATATTCCATCAGTTAATGGAACTCATTAAACTCAGTCTAGTCAGTTCAGTATAATTAATTCAGTTCCTAATCAGATAGGAATAGGATTCAGCACCGAATAATCCTAAGGATGGTAACTCACCTGCTAGTAGAGGGTGTTATTCTTAGGAGCAATCCTTGTGCACCAGAACAATGTATCTAGTGTAGGTTTAGACGTCTAACCTGTTAGATAAGGATTGATGAGGTTACTTGACCTTTTAGATGAGGGTTCCACCATTCTCCTTAGAGTACCTATTAGATGAGGGATCACTCAAAATTTGTCCTTACCAGTGGTGCAGTATTGACACCCATCAAATTGGGGTTTCAGATTGGACCCCAACTTAACTATAATGCTTTATTTGAGGCATGTCAGATAGATGAATACTTTCCATAGTTACAATTTCAATCTCAGTCTTTGTAATAGAACTTAGATAGTTCTACAGAATTCAAGACTATCAGATACAGTCAACTCAAAATAGTATGAAACTCAGCTAGTTTAATCAAAACCTACACTGTCAGTGACAGTCGCTCAGTATCAATTATCAGTACTCACGTTATCAGTATTCAGTATTATAACAAATTCTATTATAGTAATTTATACATATATGCATTCTCACGTTCATGTTATACAGTCGATTAGCATAGTTGATACACATAAACCCTTGCATTTGGCCTACCTCACTTGCATACCAGTACATTCAATCGTACTGACACATTTGTGCTATGGTGTTTTATTCCATAGGCTCAGAAGCACGAGCTCCAGAGCATCATAGCATTCCAGTCTCAGCATCCAGAGTTGGCAGTGAGTCCTCATCCTTCGAGGACATGATCATAACTTTATTATTTCATTACTCAGTTTATTTCAGTAGTTGGAGTTAGTTGGTGAAATGTCCCATCAACTTCTTATTTTGACAGTTCAGTCAGTTAGAGGCTTTTTGGACTATAGTATGTTCAGATAGTTTATTTCAGCTCATGTTTTGGTATTTATATACTATACTCTCAGATAGTATGTTATATCTGTTTTGAACCTTGTGGCATATTTTAGTCTATTATTTTTTCACTTTACATGATGTTACTTAGTATATAGCTACAAATATCAGTCATGGGTTAGCTTTTGCTCCTTCGGAGTCATGAGCACCGTGTAGCATTCCGGGTACTAGATTCGGGGCAATTATTCCTCCACAATTATTAAAGTGAAGAAGAGCTGGTGACATTCCTGATAAGCCGTCAAACTCCTGATAAGCGATCACACACGTCGTCACCTGTCCAAGAAAATACTATGATCTATGATTTTGTTTCCATAATTAGACTGAAGTATTTAAAGCATATATTAGGGGTTACATTCATCATCTTGAATATCTGGGACTCACGTTTTGAGCACTTTTCTCTCTATATTCTGACTTTAATTCTTTAGAGAGATTACTACAATTTTGTAAGGATTTTCTAATAGATCAAATCTAAGAAACACTTGTTGCTATAAGATCATCTATCTAAGTATGAATTCAATGTGTTGTCTTGCTTATTTTAATATGAGTAGCTAAATTTCCTTAACCTGAGTTGTGGAATCTATGGTTTGGGTTTGTAACGTAACTAAGTGTTCAAGATTCTAACGGTGGTAGGAAATTCTTGTTAATTCCATTATTTTACATGTTGACTAATGGTTGCAAACAGTAGACTTTGCTTATGGGTGATTTGCTTGAGATAAGAAATCAACGCTAGTAAGAAGCAAATTATCAATAGGGACTTGGAAGCATTAAACTTCCATTTAATAATTAATGATGTAACAAGATTACTTAACTTGGGATAATATCCTATTATGAAATATAAATTCCCTAAATTCGAGAGAATTAGGTGATTAAATGTCTAAATAGGTTGATAAGAATTTAGACATAACTTCGACAAGGATAGTCTGCGGTTCCTACCTAACACAAAAATCTTGAACCATTACTAGAATCTTTCAAATCCCAATACCCATAGAGAACATAACTCTGGGTTTCCTTATCATATTGATTTCAAGCACTGAACTGAGAACTAATTATTTGCTATACTTCTAAAAAAAACCCATTAATAGGAAAATAGTAACTATCAGTTGATTAACCCAAATATAACTTAAATTGACACCTTATTCCTTATGGGATTTGACCCCAACCTAGTTGGGTTATATATTTACAACGATTACTCACATTCTCGTAAGAGAGGTGTAGTTTGAGTGTTATAAAAAATGGCTCCATTGTCGGTGAATATGTTTGTAAATTGAGGTTTGTGTGCACTAATTGACTGTTAGTCAAGTCTCCTAGTTATTACGTTTATTTGTTGTTTTTGTTCTCTCCAGGACTTTTGTGGTGTATGCCAAGAACCAGAAGGTCCGGAGGACCATTATTACCATTTAATCTAGAACCGCAACTAATTGGAAAAATGGTAGACCAGTAGGAGGCTGACAGGTTAATAGCCTTAGCTAGAGCTTAAGTGAATATGCAGAATGTCGGTCAACAAGTACGACATCCAAATCTTAAGGATGAATATGTAGGATATGAGGAGTAGCCGAACCCTGGTAACACAAGGCGTGCAGAGAAAATAGCTGCACCAGTACATTATAATGCTAACAGGAATCGTCGCTTCTGAGGAAGGCAATATCGCCAGCCCGTCCAGTATGACCTCAATGATCATGATAATGGAATGGATGGAGCAGGTTCAATGGGTGAAATTATTCCTCCACCTTTAGCACCTATGGAAAATTTCAACATTATGAATACTATGATAACTCCTTAATCTAAAGGGGTTGTTTGGTGGCCTTCCTAGGGATGATCAAAACTTTTATTTGGTGAACTTTGTCACCATCTGTAAATCTTTTGATAACCCAGGAGTGGGTCAAAATGCTATCCATTCAAGTTTATTTCCATTGTCTCTATCTAGGGAGGCAACATTGGGGCTTAATGAGCTGGCACCCGATTAAGGGATGAGATCACTAACTTTAGACAGCTCCCAACTGAAGCTTTGCATGAAACCTGGGAGAGATTAAAAAAAAGCTGACGCAGTATCCGAACCATAATATGACGGACATACACTTGATGAAGACTTTGTACAGGGCTCTTAACTCTGTGAAAAAACAAATTGTAGAAAATGTGGTTGGTGGTTCATTTGTTGATCTTTCCTTCCTAGAGGCTTTAGAAATGCTAGAGAAAATGACCAAACAGAGTCAGGCATGGAATACCAAAGACTCTGTGGTAGCAAGCCTTACTATTTTTGTGGGTATTACTGCAGAACAACGCAAAAGAGATGAGAAGTGTAATCAAGACATGGCTCACCTAAGAACATCGATGGACTTGATAACCAAGAATTTACTATCAAGTAAAACTGAGAAAGTCAAGGCTGTGGGATCGCAGGGCAAAGTGGAGTCTGACTCAGAAGAAGAGGCAAACTATGTAAACAATCAAGGGGGTTTATGACGAAATAGCGAAGAAAATCAAGGTCGGACTTACTATGATAAAGTTGGATATAAGCAACAGGAGCAAGGAAATTGGAGGAGCAATAATTATAGGAGTGGGCTATATGTCCCTCCTGGGAATCGTGAGGCTGCTACAACAAGTTCTGAAAAGATATCCATGAAGGACATGATGTCTAAATTGTTAAAGGGGGTGGAGGCTATGAACTCAGGGGTGAAGAACATGAAGATCGATTTTTCCTCTATTTGTCAGTTGGTAAACTCGCACTCTACTACTATCAAACTGCTGGAAGATCAAATAAGCCAACTCTTCATAGCTCTGAACCATAGGAAGAGTGGAACATTACCTAGTGATATCGACCATAATCCTTGGAATAATGGCTTATGTAAGGCGATTACCACTAGAAATGGTAAGATATTACCTGGCCCATCTGTTTGCAAAAATATAGTTGATGAGGTACTTGGTGATGAACCAAAAGAAGGTGGTCCAGTAGAGGCTGAGAAGCTAGAAAGCCCTGCTGATGATTTAGAAAAGGGAAAAGATAAGGAGAAGGAGTAGTGGTTACAACTATTCCAAAACCATCACCTCTTTTTTCTCAATGATTGAAGAAAAAAATTAATGATGCAAAATTCAGCAAGTTCATGGCAATGGTTAAGCAATTGACAGTGAATGTGCCATTGGTTGAGGCACTTGTGCAAATGCCCAGATATGCTAAGTTTATGAAGGGTGTGTTGACAAATAAAAGGGCAGTAAGTTATGAGCTGGTGGACAATCTCCACCATTACAGTGTCATTTTTAAACGATCCTTAGTGCAAAAGAAGGCCGACCATGGAGCATTCACTATTCCATGTATAATCGGGCCTCTCTATATTTCTAAGGCCCTATGTGATCTATATTTCCATGGAGCATTCACTACATGATGTATTGGTAATGGTGGCCGACTTTATACTTCCTGTTGATTTCTTAGTCCTTGACTGTTATGTGGACATTAAAGTACCCATTATTTTGGGTAGACCATTCCTCATGACTAGGGGAGTAATAGTTGACATGGAGCTGAATGAGCAGAAGTTCAGGCTCAATGACAAAGAAGAAAGATTCGCAATGCACTCACCCATGACACAACAAAATAAGATGAGTGTTTTCTCAATCATGGATGTATTCAATGAAGATGGTAAAGAGGTATCAGCAGGTTGTCCTGATAAAGTCTGACTAGTCAAGATAACCGAGTCATGCTATGATACTAAATCAAACGCTATTGGGAGGCAAACCAAAATTTTTATGTTTTAAAGAAAAGTGTTTTTATTTTTCTAGTTAGTTCTAGAACAATGAAGGTGAAACTGATGTAGTCAGCTCAAGAAAGTTGAGACAGGTTCTGTTAAGGATAACGACGTTTGTGATAGGTTATCACACCCGTGATAAGATATTAGAGATAGCATCATAGAATTAAAAATGAGGCAACATACTTCCTTGAACTGACGACATCATCGACGACTTATTAGACATATAATAAGCTATCAGGTGAAATTCTGGCCCAGAAATAAAAAAGGATCCAACCCGGCCCAATCAACCTTTTCACCTTCCCATATACCCCTATTTCCCCCCTTTAAGTTTTATTTCCTTCCATAGTTAGTTTATTACCTTTCTTTTTCAAAAATATTTCCAAGTAAATAAGAAAAATATCCATTCTTGTGAGAGTGGGTTTTAATTCATAAAAAATCAAGGACCCCCTTTCATCTGTGAAATCTTCTTCACTTGAGTAACCAAGTAAAAGTCGTTCATCAGGTATGCTCAAAAACATAACTATTGTCTTCATCTGGTAAGTGATGCAACTAATGTAAATCTTAGTTTCAAAGGGATTGAGGCAAGCATAACTTGTCATTGTGTAAAAAATGGCATCTAGGGTTTATAGCGTTGCATTGTGCGAAAGAACCCAGGGCTTAACTCAAGAACACAACTCCATGCAATTCTAAAGAGAAAATGGTTTGATAATCAAGACTAAAACTGAGCTGGAGGGTGTATTCTGAGCTGACGACGTGTTTGATAAGTTATCAAGCATATGACGACTTATCAAACTATGTAATCATAAGTTGGGAAAAAAAGGCCTGTTACGTTTAAGGCTAACTATATGCCTTATAAGCTATCACGAATATGACGGATTATCAGACTATGTCATTACAAGTTAGGAAAAATAATCCTATTCTATTTAAGGCTGACGACACACCTGATAAGCTATCACATTTGTGATGACTTATCATAACACGTCGTCACAACTTTGCTCTAATCTAATTGTGAACATCTTTTGAGGGATATGGAATTATAATGATTGAACTTCTTGAATTGTATGACCATGAGTTCTAAATGATTGCTTT
Source organism: Capsicum baccatum var. pendulum (assembly GCA_030864225.1). Lineage (NCBI taxonomy): Eukaryota > Viridiplantae > Streptophyta > Magnoliopsida > Solanales > Solanaceae > Capsicum > Capsicum baccatum. Next base: position 157,047,164 of record CM061561.1, on the reverse strand, counting down.
ATTTTGTTACAGGTCTTATAATGGCACCCAAAGAAAAGAGCACCAAACCTACAAAGAAAGTTACAAAGGGGAGTGTACCTTAGAGATTCTTCGATGAGGGATCCGATTACGAAGAGGAGGATCCATTGCTCAAGAAGCAAAGGAAAAACAAAAGCCCAAAAAATCCTTCCCCACCTTTACCAGTTGAGGTGGAGGCAAGGGAAGAATGTGGTACTGAAGCAACAACACCATCTGACAGTACGACTTCTGAGCAGTCTGAGTCTGAGCATTCTGAGTTTGGGGAGCCTAAGTTAGAGTATGTTGATTCTGAGCAACATGAATCTGAAGAAACATTATCTAAGTCCCTTTCTACTAAGCAACGGATTATAAAGAATCTTTGATCCCCGGTGTTCGAGACAATACTAGGTGGCAAATTCCCAAGACACAGAAAATCTTCAATGATGGGATTCTCATAAAAAAAAGAACCTTTAAAAGGCCAATATTTGAATAAAAAAACATCATCACTACTGGGTTAAGAAAATACCCTAAAGTGGAGCAAAAATTCCAAGGCTATGACTTAGCATGGACTGCGAAAGGAGGAAGCTCATTTTGCCCTAGAGTAGTTTAGGAGTTCTATGCAATCTATCAGGCCCAACTAGAGAACATGTGCAAAAAAGGAGATAAATTAGTGGATCAAACTTTGTTGGATAAAGTTCCAGTACAGGGTGCGATGGTAGATCTCTCAGAAACAACAGTCAATAGATTTCTTCATGGCCCTAAATTCACTCATCAGGCCACTTCACCTACATTCTATGCTTGATTGAAGCATCATGTAAATCAACAATCTTGGTTAGCCACTCTCATAGCTGATGGGAAACCTGAATGGTTGACCAACCCGAATTAAAAGATTTTCACGGCCTCCGTGAATCAAGAGGCAAGGTTTTGGTGGGGTGTAGTGTGCGCCCATTTGATGCCTACTATGGGAGATAACATCATTGGAGATGATAGTGCAATACTAGTTGAAAGTCTTGTGGCTAAACTCAGTTTAAACATCAAAGAGATCTTTGCTGAGGAGATAAAAATTTGGGTCTCAATACCCGACATGGCATATCCTTTCCCTTGTATAATCACGAGGTTATGTCAAGAAGCTAATGTACCTAATGTTGCAGGGATTGACAACGCATTACCTACTAAAAATACCTACAACCCTATCCGATATAATGAAAATCAACCGAGGATGACACTTTACAAAGGAGCAGGGGTTGAAATAGATCCGCCAATTACAGGTACCATCTCAACACCTAATGTAGAGGTGTAGGATTCTAAAGATATAGTGCCGACATCCTCAATAATAGTAGAATCAATGACTAGAAATAAAACAATTTTATCGGCTACTGTGTCTACCACATAATTTGCCTTCAACCTTATGAATTTCAGGAGAGTGGCAAAATAAGCAAAGTGGTGCGAGGCTCATCTATAACTTTTTCCAAATAATTTTCCTCTGTGGTAGACAAAAGGATTAAGGTCACACTGGAGCCCTTCCGAGCCTTTCCAAGTTTGATTGATGAGTTAGAAAACTATTTCAATTCACGGGTATGAGAAATGTCGGGCTTAGATCTTGCAACAAACTCAATGGGTCGTAGCTTGTGATGTACCTTTGTGCCATGTGTGTATGAGATACTACATAGGTCTCGTTGCGTGTTAAAGACAGAACTGGCCTGGTTGGTCTTGCTTTGGTTGTAGGATAGCGGTTTGGAAAGGATCATAGGCCGTTGTTGATATTAGTCCACTTTTAGCCTAAATGACCTTCCATGTGTGAATAATATCCCTTGATCCTAATTTTGATCCTGAATGCCTATTCTTTTTAATATACCTATCACCTTCCTATTTGTATCACAATGAACCTATTTTGTCCCTGGTCCTTCTTGGATATTGTACACTTTGACTTAGGAATAAATCTAAGTTGAGGGTGTGTATCTTAGGGTTGCATGATGTAAAGTGGGTATGAAGAAGGGTAATAAAAAAATATATATTTAAGGATGGGTATGGAATAAAAAAAATAAGAAAAGAAAAGTTGTGAAAAATAGAAAATGAATGCCTAAATGACCACACCCATCTTGAATTTGCTTAATGAAGAAAGGGAGAAATAAGGTAAAGGTTGATAAGTGGGACCCCAAAAATAGTGTAGTGCCAAGGAGACTTAGTTACCTTAAATATCCTTATGTATCATACCAGCCCCAAGTCTATATTACATGCTGAAGAAAATTCCTATAGAGATCCTAACTTAACTGTCTGAAATCTTTGGTAATGTAAATAAGGATAAGCTCATGGTATTTGGCATGCATTGACTGAAACTTCTTTCTGAGAGTGAGTGTCTCTTGACCGTTTCCTCATTGGCATACTTGATTTCATATATGAGTGAAGAGGGACTTCTTTGTTGTAAGGGCACATTGATAGCATTGCTAGCTACTTACATGTTTGGGTAATGTAATTTATATATATGCATGGTTATTGTTGCTAATTTGATGTCATAGCTTGATTCCCTTGTGTCACATTATTGATCTTCATTGATATACAGAGTTGGTTTTGAAGTGATTGAAAATGGAGATGGCAATGTGTTTTGAGCTAAACTTGATAATCAACTATCATAGGTATCTTATGTGTCTCCTTGTTAAGCATCGTAGTATGGTGTTTTAGTTGCTTGACGACAAGCAATTGTTTTAAGTTAAGGGTGTTGATGTGTGTGCAGATGCTAACACATTTGAGGCTTTTAACTGACAATAATTACAAAGTCTTAAGCAACTTTTGTTGTTTTTGATTGTTTTCTCTTTAATATGGTAGTAAAAGTCATGATGCAGGAAAATACATGAAAGCTCTATCAAGAAGGATAATTTTTGTTGAAATATGCAAGAAATTAAGTTCTTAAGATTTGGTATGATAAACTATTAGATCTATGATAAGATAGCAGACCATGTCGTCACACATAGGAAGAGAATAAGACAATCGAAGATGTTATGATGACATATCCTGATAAGCTATCAGATCTCTGATTAGCCTTCAGGCATGTCATCACTCAAAAGAAGAAGGCAGAAATTGGAAGCAAGGTCTCACGACAAGTCTGATAAGTTATTACACTTATGATAATTAATCATATAGGTCGCCAGACAGATAAAGAGGACCCGATGACATTCTTTGATAACTTATCAGATTTGTGATAAGTTATCAGACATGTCGTCACCTAAAAGAAAAATTCTGAATTCTTCAATTTGGATTTTTCTTAAGTCACGAATATAAATAGTATCTTTTAGGGTTCATTAAGTGCCGCATCATCTTGGACATCTTGAAATGGCTGGAACTTATTCCAAAAGCCAGTTTACCTCTTTTTTCTATCTTAACATAGAATTCAATTTTCAATTCTTTGATTTAGTTATGGGATATTATTCTTGAATTTGGGAAGAGAATCCATTTTTGACTACATATTTTGTAAGTTTAATCACTTTGAATTATGAATTCAGTTATTGTTATTGCTTTCTCTTTCATGTGGAACTAAAACCTACAACTAGGGTTGTGGGATCTATGATTATTCCTCCATGGATTTACTAGTTGGCTAGGGTTTGAGTGATTGTGTAGACATCTTGATAATTCCTTTGTTACAATTGTTATTTATTGGTTGCAAACAATAGATCCCGCCTTATGTTGGTTTGCTCGAATTGAGAAATAAACTAAAGGTAGTGAATTATCAACGAGGATTTGGGAAGGTTAAGTTCTCATCTAATGATTAATGCTGCAACAAGATTGATTAACTCATGAGAAAATCAGTATGAATAGAATGCTTCCTAAGTTCGAGTGAATTAGGGTGGTCAATATCTAGGTAGGTTGATAAACACTTAGATGGACTATCAAAACTGATAATTTGGTGTTTCCCATAAGTCATGAGAATCAATACTATAACTATTATTCAATGGAGGATTACTAATCATAGTGATCACAACCCTAGTTTTTCTATATCATTGATTTGAAATATTATATTTTAAGATTTGAGTTCTAAGGTGAATTAAAGTGTTAATAACTTTTGTTCAATCATTAAAGACCCCCATTTTGTCTTTTTGCACCAGTTGTTTGAATATACCTTGTAGCTTTAGTTTCAAACTAGTTTAATTGCCACTCATATTTTTCCCTGTGGATTTGATCCCGACTCCAAAGTTGGTTAAATATATTGACGACGATCTCCTGGCACAAAATGAATGTGTAAGTTTAGCATTATCAAAAATAGCACCGTTGCCAGGGACAATGTAAAGGCAGATGTTGGGGTATTACAGCAGAACAAACTTATAGTGTCACCAGATCTGACTGTTGATGAGTCTGAAGGTGAAATCCCATTGCTTGATCTTATAGGGGATCCAGTGAAGAAAAAAAAGAATAAGGGCAAGAAAAAAGGTAAGGGTAAGAGAGAAAGGCCTGATAGCGATGAAGAAAGAAATGCATAGAAAAGGCGGAGCAAAGAGGTTGGAAAAAAAGAGATGGAGAAGGCGATGATCAAGTCCTTAGTTGACAATGAGAAATGTTAGGCAGCCATCCAAGCGAGAGTCATATGTGCCTCAACTAGTAAGCCCCCAACAACTGCTTGTGTAGATGCATCAGAACAGAGATAGACTCCTGGTGGAGATAAGGCAGTTGAGGATCCAGCAGCAGGGTCAGGGACCCATGGTCCCCTTGATTGATCTACTCTAGTTATCCCCTAACTCTTGGTTCAATTTTTCTTTGATGTTAAGTTAAGGGTGTAGGGTGAGTTGTTGTTGTAATATTTTGTAGTTGACTAGGAGAAATACAAGTACCTGAGGCAGTTAACATGGTTTTGTTATTTTGTGAACACCTCTCAAATGGTGTAATTGTTTAACTATGTGATTTGCATCTAATTATGACCACTGTGCATTTTTGTATAGTATTAGTTCTTATTACTTGATAAACATTGCTAAGCAATTGGATGAACTGGATGAGTAGCAACTTATGATATACTTGTGTGCCATGTGCGTGTGAGATTTTACTTAGTTCCCTTTGTATGTTTAATTCAAAACTTTCTTGGTTAGTCTTACCTAGGTTGTAGGATAGGGGTTAGGAAAGGATCATAAGTCGTTTTGATGTTATCTCACTTTAACCTAAATAACCTTCCCTGTATTCATAATATCCTTTGATCCCTTTTTTGAGCCTAAATATCCTATTTATTTTTATGACACCTATCACCGTCCCATTAATATCATAATGAACCTATATTGGCCCTAGTCCTCCTTGGACATTATGCACCTTGACTTAGGCAAATGGCCTAAGTTGAGGGTGGCTATTATAGGGGTGTATGATGTAAAATGAGTATGAAGAAAAGTAGAAAAAAATAAAAAATAAAAATCTAGGTGCGGTGGAAAGGAACAAGAAAAGAAAAGTTGTGAAAAAAAGTGATTGTAGAAAGGACTGCACCCATCCTGAATATGTGTGATCAAGAAAAGAGAAGAATAGAAAAAGGCTAATGAGTGAGACCCCAAAATCTAGTGTAGTGTAAACAAGGCTTAGTCACTTAAAATATCATTAAGTATCATACCAAACCCTAGCCTACATTACAAGCTATAAAGAAAACCTATAGTGATCCGAGCTGACCTGTCTGGAAATCTTGGTAATGAAAAAATGGGCAAGCCTATGGTATTCGGCATACACTAATTGGAAGTTTATTTTGAGTGTGAGTGTCTTCTAATTGTCCCTATGGTTACATAGGTGATTTCTGATATAAGTGAAGTGGGACTTCTTTGTAGTGAGGACACACTGGTTACATTGCTAAGTGCTAACTTGTTTGGATAGTGTAGTCTTGGTACATGCATTGTTGTTATTGCTAAACTGATTCCATATCTTGATTCCCTTATGTCACATTACTGTTCTTCAATAACACACATAGTTATTTTTAAATTGATTGACCTTGGAGATGGTGAAGATGTTTTCAGATAATATGGATGGTTGACCTTTGAATGTGCATTGTATCCTCTTGGTTGTGTTTTAGTTGCTTGAGGACAAGCAATTATTTTAAGTTGAGTGTGTTTATGTGTGAGCAAATGCTAACAAATTTAAGGCTTTTAACTGAGAATGATTGCAAAGTCTTTAGCAACTTTTGTTATTTTTGATTGTTTTCTCTTTGATATTGCAGTAAAAGTCGAGATACAAGAGAATCAAGAATTATGGGAGTAAAAGAGTGGATTTATGAGCAAGTAGAGAAGGAAGAATAGCTGACGACTTGTATGATAAGTCGTCATCCTTATGATAAGCTATGAAAGTTGTCCTCTGGCTTAGACAGAGAATGGCCTACAGTTGAAATATGTGACGACATCTGTGATAGGTCACCAAAAGTGTGATTAGCCGTCAGGCTTGTCATCAGGCTTAGGCAGGGATGACATCTCTGAAAAGTTTTCACATATCTGATAAGCTGTAAAGCCTTATCATCAACCCAAGTAAGATATTATCAAAGTTAAGAGGAGCTAACAACATTCCTGATAAGCCGTCAGACTCCTGATAAGCCGTCACACACGTCATCACATTTTCGAGAAAATACTGTGATCTATGATTCTGTTTCCATAATTAGACTGAAGTATTTAAAACATATGTTAGGGTTTTCATTCATTATCTTGGACATATGGAACTCACGTTTTGAGCACTTTTCTCTCTATCTTCTGACTTTAATTCTTTAGAGAGATTATTACAATTGTTTTGGAATTTTCTACTGGATCAAATCTGAGAAACATTTATTGCTATTCATATTGCTGTAAGATCATCTATCTAAGTATGAATTCAACTTTTTGTCTTTCTTATTTTATTATGAGTAGCTAAATTCCCTTAACCCGAGTTGTGGGATCTATAGATTTGGGTTTGTAACGTAACTAAGTGTTCAAGATTCTAATGGTAGTAGGAACTTCTTGTTAATTCCATTATTTTACATGCTGACTATTGGTTGCAAAAAATAGACTTTGCTTACGGGTGATTTGCTTGAGATAAGAAATCAAAACTAGTAAGAAGGGAATTATCAACAGGGACTTGGAAGCATTAAACTTCCAATTAATAATTAATGTTGTACCAAGATTAATTAACTTGGGATAACATCCGGTTATGAAATATAAATTCCCTATGTTCGACGCAATTAGGTGATTAAATGTCTAAGTAGGTTGAGAAACATTTAGACATAACTTCGACAAGGATAGTTTGTTGTTCCCACCTACCACAAGAATCTTGAACCAGTACTAGCGTCTGTCAAATCCTAATATACATAGTGAATATAACTCGGGTTTTCCTTATCATATTGATTTCAAACATAGCACTAAGAAGTAATTATTTGTTACACTTCCAAAAAAACCCATTCATAGGAAACTGGTAACTATCAGTTGATTAAGACACAGATAACTAAAATTGACACCCTATTCCTTGTGGGATTCGACCCCAACCTAGTTGGGTTATATATTGACAACGATTGCTTACATTCTCGTAACAAAGGTGTAGTTTGAGCGTTATCAAAAGTCTATGCATTTTATTCGGGTTCATGTCTCCTTTAATACTGAGAGGTTGGACTATACCTATATTTTTGAGATTGTGCAAATTCATGGTGTGCCGGTGTCTATCACATGATATCGAGGCTCTGTGTTTACTTTTCACCTCTGGAATACGTTTTAAGATAAGTTGGGTTCTCTGGTTGAACCTAGCACAACGTTTTACCCTCAGACTTATGGCCACTCATAGAGGTCTATCCAGGTATTAGGGGATTTTCTATATGGTTGTGAGATGGATTTTGGTGGACAGTGGGAGCAATACTTGGCTTAGCAGAGTTTATTTGTAATACCAACTACCATTCTAGTATCGATAAGGATCCTTTTGAGGCTTTGTATGGTATGTGTTGTCCGACTACAATGGGTTGGATTGATATTTCTGATGTTAGGTGACATAACCGAAACTAGGGCCTAGTCATATCGGGTGCCTCAAGTCCAACCGTGATCGGAGACCACCCCAATACCCAACCATAACTGCGCAACACCCTATGTCGGATGAATTTCCAAATATATATCATGATAAAATAAATAAATACTCAAGGACGAAAATATAATCCATAACAATAACAACCAAACAATACAATCATAGATTCAGTAAGTGTTATCCCTAATACCAATATCAATGCCAAGGCTAACACTAATACCGACACCGCCCATTCCCATAGTAGTATCACAAAGCCTCTAACTTAAAACAAAGAATATCCGGTCGGGACATGCCCCCGGCTATAGTTAAAAACAAAGTCCAAGAAATAACCAAAAGTATGAAATGATATTAATAACATAAAATATAGACATCTAGAGTATGAAAGCTTACCACTTTAGTCCAACACAAGTTGTTCCCGATTCTAAGATCATTGAGAAAGAAGAGAAGTATGGCCATTTCCTGTATCGCATAGGGATACAACCCCCAAAGACGTCTTAGTAGGTGAACGCTAGCATGTACTCATTGATAAGGATAAAATAATTCCATAATTCAAAACCAAAGTGAATAACTATTTGCAATCACATACATATATACATATGTACCATGGCGGGAAAGGGAATTGGGTTTAGCATGCATTTGAATCGTTAACCTGGGTTATGTAGCTTGATCGTCTTAAAACCACCCATGGACTATAAGGGTCTAGTTTTACCCCCTGAACGTTCCCCAGTACATGTAGCCAAATGAACCAAAGATATAATAGGGGTAGAGGATTACCTGTACCATTTTCCCTCCATGATACATATATACGAGTATAAACTTAGGGGATTCTCTTGTACCCCACAAGCATATTGTCACCGTGACAAATCCTCATATTTGCAAACATAAGTTTCCAGTGTTCATCCATTGGACTCACACCTCCACCATTAAAAATCAAAACCTACCATTATTGCCTAATTAAAATATTTAGAACATAACTAAACTACCAATCCAAAATTTAATTACCAAGGCATTATGAAGTGGTGTCATCATACCAACAATAACTTGTATTTAATGTCATTAGCCAACACCTAGGAGATTCCCTGTACCCCATACGATTTTCAATTAATCAAAACCATGGACACCAACGCCTTTAAAAATCATTTAACTTAATCAAACCATTTAGGGTTCCACTACCATATTATGCCATGCAAGGTTTTCAATAAAGATCAAACTATGCAACAAAAACATTCTCATTGGCATTTTAACAAGCTTGTTGAGGGCATATATTTTCCAAAAATAAAGACAAAGAATGAATTTACCATTCCCATGCAATCACATGTTCAAAATAACATTATAACATGAAAAACCATTAATAGAACATAGGAAACATCATCCAACCATTAGTAACCAAAAAATCCTAACATGTATTTCAAAACCATCACAAACCCATAATAATGCAATGAAAATCATTAAGGAAAACATTCTTTTAGGTCGAATTAACAATGAGGGAGAAGAAACATGCCTTAGATACAAAAGAAGATAGAGAGTAACCACCCTTGAGAGACTTACTTGACCAGCTTTAAGAAACCTTAGCCTCCATTTTAACTAAGAGTTTGAGAGAGATTTAAAAGTTCTTTTAGTGTGATTTGAGAATAGTAGGTTAATGATGTCCCAAGAGTGTTTTAAGTTTTTGGGACAAAAGAAGATAAGAGAGTAAATTGATCAGTTAAAGCCATTAGAGCCGAGTTAGTTGTGGATTGGAGTTTAGACATAGTACAGAGAAAGTAGGAGTGGGATAAAGATAAAGAAAGTGGTCTTACAGAAGCGGCTTTAGGAGGTGTTCAAAAGACGACACCCAAAGGGGAATGGACGACGTTTGGGAACGCCCAGTGCCAGGGTAGACTTTTTTTTTGCCTCACGCAGAAGCAGCCGTAGATCGGGCCATCTAGAATACCCCCAACTAAAATTGTAAAAATTTCTGAAGGTGGGTATAATTTTTACCCCTCACTCTTACCTATCTCATAAGAGTGGTACTGTCCACTCGTATGTTGTTTAGAATGTTGGACATCACATTTTGTCCAACTTATGAATCATTAGCCTAAATTGTACCCTAATTTATGAGTAGTACCCTCCAACCATACCTTAAGCCGAAAACATCTAGGTTAGACATTCGACAACATACAACTTTGACCCTACTTCTCATACCATGCACATTTAAATTGTATGGAGTCTTTTCATACCATGAATAGAACGTGGTAAATATCACACTGACCAACATATGACTACGGTCCATAGACCCGTACCCACGCCATACTACTAGTATGGTGAGTGGTATGAACAGAAGGCTCAAACTTAGGAAATTTTAGAAGGACCAGAACACAGGGTGTTTCATATCTCCTCCACTTAAATTACTCGTCCTTGAATTAGAAACAAGGTAGTACTATCATGATTAAACTGCCAAACAACCTCTACGCTTACCTTTAACAAAGATGGAAAAGAAAGATACTAAAGACATTAATTTTTTCTTTAACAAAGTTTGAAAAAAAGACGTTAGCAAGAACACATACCTTTCACATGAATTTTCGAAGAAGAAAACAGGAACAAATACTTGGATTTTATGTCTTCTTCAGCTTCCCATGTATCCTCTTCAACTTTGTGGTTCCTCCATAGAAACTTCATAGAGGCCAAGTACTTGGTCAACAACCAATGAACCTAACAATCCAAGATTTCAATAGGGATTTTGTCATAGGATAGGGAATCCAAAATGCGAATATCCTTGATTGTCACAATTTGCGATGGATCACCAATACACTTTCTCAACACATAGACATGGAATATAGAGTGAATCAAGCTCAAGCTAGAAGGAATATCCAACTTATATGCAACATTAGCAACCCTCCTCGTAATTACATAAGGACCCAGATATTTGGGACTGAACTTCCCCTTCTCCCCAAAGTGCATCACACCCTTCATAGGAGATACCTTTAGGAACACCCTATCTCCAACCTCAAACTTTAAGTCCCTTCACCTTACATCTGTATAGGACTATTGGTGACTTTGGGTATTATTAAGTCTATCCTAAATCACCTTCACCCTCTCCATAGCTTAGTGAACAAAATTCGAGAAAAACATATCTACTCCACAAAGCTCAAACTACCCAATAGGTAACCTATAACTCCTACCATATAAGGACTCAAATGGATCCATCCCAATGCTATAGTGGTAGCTATTGTTGTAGGAAAACTCTATAAGAGGGAAATACTCAACCCAACTACCACCATATTCTATCACGCAAGCCAAAAGTATATCCTCTAACATCTGAATAGTACTTTCTGCCTACGCATTCGACTGAGGGTGAAAAGCAATTCTCAGACATTCATTGGTCCCCAAACCTTTCTGAAATGACAACCAAAAGTGTGATGAAAACTGCTTACCATAATAAGAGATGATAGAAATAGGTACCCCATGCAATAGCACAAGCTATTGGAGATACATCTTTGCATAATCCTCAGCCGAGAAGTTAGACTTCACTGGCAAAAATTAAGCAAACTTTGAAATTCTATCCACGATTATTGAAATAGAATCAAATTGATTTTGAGACAGAGGTAGACCAGTAACGAAATCCATGTTGATTACTACCCACTTCTATTCAGGCAGCTAAATTTCTTAATACAATCCTCCAAGCCTTATGTACTCAACTTTCACTTATTGGCACACCATGCATTTGGCTAGGAAATTGGCAATATCTCTCTTCATATTGTTACTTAATGCATCTCCTTGAGGTTATGATACAGTTTCATCGAATAAGGATGAACAACATATCGCAACTCATGTGCCTTGACAAAGATTGTTTCGTACAAATTATCTATATTACGAACACATAACCTCTCTTGGTACCTCAAAGTACCATCACCAATATTCTCAAAGGAAATTAATTTATGTCCACCTATATCACCATTGATCCTCATCAAAATAGGATTTAACATCTATTTTTCCTTGATATCAGCACTAAGAGACGACTGTTCCACTTCCTAAACCAACACAAGACCATTTTTAGAGTCCAAAAGGCAAACTCCAAGGTTAGTTAAGTGGTGAATGTCCTTCACAAATTCCCATCTCCCCTTATACACATGAGCTATATTCCCCAAGGATAACCTTCTAAAATCATCAACAACCATATTAGGTTTACCTGGATAGTAGTAAAGAATCATATCGTAGTCCTTGAGAAGCTTCAGCCATCTCCTTTTCTTTAGGTTAAGCTCTTTTTAAGTAAACACATACTACAAGATCTTATCAACAGAAAAGACATCACCATGCACTCCATACAAATAGTGATACCATATTTTCTACACAAACACCAAAGCTAATGGTTCTAAGTCATGAGTCAGATAATTTCTCTCATGCACCTTGAACTATCTAGAGGCATAAGCTATCACCTTTCTATGTTGCATCAGAACACAACCAAGTACCACAGGGGAGTCATCACAGTAAACAACAAACCCATCGGTGCCTTCAGGCAAAGTCAAAATTAGAGTCGGGGTTAGATTATCCTTTAGTTTCTTAAAACTCCCCGCACAGACATTAGACCATAATAACATTACCTTTTTCTAAGATAATTTAGTCAACGGGGTAGCTATAATAAAGAAAATTTACACAAATTTCTTGTAGTAACTTGCTAAAACTAAGAATCTTTGAATGTCAGTTAGAGTCGTGGGTCTAGGATACTTCTTAAGCACTCCAACTTTCTGCTGATCCACTGTGATCCCTTCACTAGAAATGATATGACCCAAAAAAATGACAATGTTCAACTAGAATTGAAATTTCAAAAATTTTGCATACAATTTCTTCTCCTTCAAGGTTACAAGACAATGCCAAGGTGATTCGCATGATCCACCTTACTCTTAGAATACACCAGAATATCATCTATGAAAATAATGACAAAGAAGTCCAAAAATTGAAGTAAGACCCTATTCATCAAATCCATGAATGTCTTGAGGGCAGTGGTCAACCAAAAAGACAACCAAAAACTCAAAATGCCTATACCAGGTATGAAAGGCAGTCTTAGGGATATCCTCTTCCCTAATCTTTAATTGATGATACCCAAATCAAAGATCAATCTTGGAGAAAAACTTAGCACCCTATAGCTAGTTTAACAAATCATTTATCCTTAAAAGAGGATACTTATAGTTTTACTGTTACCTTGTTCAACTGCCGATAATCAATGCATATCCGAAGGCAACTATCCTTCTTATGCATGAATAACACCGGTTCACCCCATGGGTACATACTAGGATGAACGAAACCCTTATCTAAAAGATCCTTTAGTTTCTCCTTAAGCTCCTTCAACTTAGCTGTAGCCATTCTACATAGAGGAATAGAGATTGGACGATCATACAAAACAATATCAATCCCAACCTAAATATTCCTATCAGGAGGATCACAAAGAAGGTCTTAATGGATGACCTCAGGAAATTCATTCACCACCGAGATAGAATGCAACAAAGGACCATCTAAGTTACAATCTTTAAACTGAACTAGATAATAGAGACACCCTATAGAGATTAATCTATGAGCTCTAAGATATGATATAAAATTCCCTTTAGCAGCTAGGGAACCACCCCCACTCAATAATTGGCTTATTAGAGAATTTAAAAACAAACTTATGGGTCCGATAGTCTAGAGAAGCATAGCACGAGTGCAACCAATCTATCTATAATAGGCCATTGAAATCCACCATATGTAATTCAAACATATCCACCAAAGTTTGTTTACTAACAAAAAGCACCATATACCCTATATAGACCCTTTTAGAAATCACATAGTCACCTACTGGGGTAGAAACAAAAAAATGGCCTAAAACACACTCTGGAGCATAACCAAAATATATAGACACAAATGAGGTCATATAAAAGAGAGTCGACCCCAGATAAAGTAAACAATACATATCATGGGAAAAGAGTTTCAACATACTAGTTATGACATCAGATAACGCCCTGGACTCTGTCGGCTAGTGAGATAAGAAAGATAGTTTTGACCAGTGCTGTAACTAGATGACACACCCTTTAGTGACAGAGCCAATTATGAAGTAATTGTAACATTGTTCACCCCCAAAGAAACTTTACAAACAAGATAGTTTCTAAGCATATGCCATACCTTGCCATAGTTGAAGCACCTATCCCTCCTTTCATCATAGAATCCTCAATGAAATCTACCACAAAACTTCTAGGAAGGATACGATAAAGTTGATTGGGCCTCACTATCCTAAGATTGAGAACCCTATTTCCTGATGTTGTCAACACCATGGAAACACCTATCACTTGACGACTTTGGTTAAGGAGCAATAGCCATCGAGTAAGACCCAGAATTTCCCCACTTCTTCTTGGTCCACTTCCTACCAACCCTACCACTCTGTTGCTGGCCAACACCATGCTTAGAGAACCTAAACTTCTTTCCCTGCCTCTCTCCTATTTTAGCCTACTTATTTTTCTTCCTCTACATATTACATGTATACAACCAACCCAAGGATATCCATAACCTTAATCAACAAGGTAACTTTACTCTCCAATATCAGATCTCTGCATAACCTATCACTGAACTTCCTTATTCTATCCCTTATATTAGAAACCATCTCTGGAGAATACCAAGAAAACTAGAGAAACTTCAAGACATCTTATATTGATTTAGATTAACAAACTCTTCTATTTTTGCTTTCCTCAACTCCTGAGAAAAGAAGTGATCTAGAAAAGAATTATAAAATTTCTCCCATAAATAAGACTCAGTAGTGTCACCCATATGCTACAGCCTTTTGTTGATAGGCAGCAAACTCCACACCTTTTATATTAATGGAATACATAACACAAAAGATATTTTCTATCTCATCCAAATAACCATAAGGATGCTCTTCCACCTTAACACCAATAAAGGTCAAAGGGTTCAGCCTCATAAATTGGATAATACTTGTGGCCTCAAAAGATAGAGTAATAGGAATACCATGCTCAGACAGAGTAGCTACCAACTGTACGAACAGGTGAATGGACTGACAAAAATCAACGTTCGTCACTTCAACCAGAGAAGTTTCAGATGGACTAGAGAGTATCGGTGGAACTCTAGAAAAATCTAGAGTTGGACTCCAAGACCTAGTACAGACCCCATAAGTAGAATGAGCCCCATAAGCATTGTACATAGTTAGGACAGAGAAGTTTTCATGAGCTTCAGAACGACGGGGCATGATTTGAACAGACAACAAAATACAATTAGTGGATAATTTAGGACTTTAGACTTTACAGCTTAAAATAGGAGATAAGAAAAAAGAAACATTCGTAGATGCCTTGTAGCATCTCCCCTATGAGTGTGGAATGATACACACCCTTAAAAGAGACTTTACTCGACACAGCTTTGTGGAATCCTAATTGACCATGAACCTATGTCTTGGATACCTATCTGACATAACCTGACTCAAGGCCTAGTCATGTCTGGTGCCTCAAGTCCAACTAAGACCAAAAAATACCCCAATACCCAACCATAATTACTCAACACCCTATGTCGGATAAATTTTTGGACATATATAAGAATAAAACAAATAAATACTCAAAGACAATAATAGAATCCATAACCATAACCTCCAAAAATACAATCAAATATCCAACCGATGTAAGCTACAACACCAATACTAATACAAAGGCTAACACTAATACCGACACCACCCATGCCCATTGTAGTTACACAAAGCCTCTAATAAAAAACAAAGAACAACCGATTAGGACATTCCCTCAACCATAGCCAAAACCAAAGTACAAAGAATAAACAAAAGTATGAAATGATATCCATAACATGAAATGGAATATTCCATAGTATGAAGCTCACATCTTCAGTCCAACACAAGTTGTTATCGAATCCAAGATTACTGAGCAAGAGCAATAGTATGGATGGTTCCTGCATCGTGTAGGGATACAACACTTGAAGAGATATTAGCGGGTGAATACTAGGATGCACTTAGGAATAAGGATAAAATAATACCATTATTCAAAACATAATTAAATAACCATATGAATTCACATACATATATACATATATACCATGCTTGCAAAGGGAACCGAGTTTAGCATGAATTTAAGTATTTAACCTTAGTTGTGTAGCTTGACCATCCTAAAACCATCCATTGGATATATGAGTCCAGTGTTTCCCCTGAACACGCCTAAGTGCATACAACCAAACTAATTGGAAATATCATAGGGGTAGGAAATTCTTGTGTACCCTTCACCCTCTATGATACATATATACGATTATAAACTTAGGGGATTCCCTTGTACCCAACAATTATATGGTCACCATGACCAACCCTCATGTAAGAAAACGTAAGTTTTCAATGTCCATCTATTTGACTCACACCTTCACGGTTAGCTATCACAAACCACCATTATTTTCCAATTAAAATATTTAGCACATAACCAAACCACTAATTGCGGAATTTAATTACCAAGACATTAGAAGCGGTACGTCATACCAATTATAGCTTGCAAGATATGTCATTAGCTAACACCTAGTGGAGTCCAATGTACCCCTTAGGATTTCTAATCAATCAAAACCATGGCCACCAAATTCTTTCCATATTATTTAATTCAATCAAAAAATTTAGGGTTCCATGACCATATTACACAATGAAAGGGTTCCAATTAAAATAAAACTATGTAACAATAACATTTTTATTGTCATTTTAACAGATATGTTGTGTGATAGAGTTTGCAAAACCAAAGACCACGAACTAATTTACCATTCCCATGTAACCACATGTTTAAACAAACATTATAACATGAAAACCCATAAATATAACATAGGAAACATCATCCAACCATTAGTAACGAAAAATCCCAACATATATTTCATAACTAGTACAAACCCATGATAATGCCATGAAAATCATAAAGGAAAATATGATTTTAGTTTTAAATAAAAATGAGGGAGGAGTAACATGCCTTATATACCAAAGAATATGGAGAGAAACGACCCTTGAGATCCTTACTTGACCACTTTGAAGAAACCGTGGCATCATTTTGAACAATGATATTGAGCGAGATTTAAGAGTGTTTTTCGAGTGTTTAATTTTAGAATAGAAAGTTAATGATGTCCCAAAAGTGTTTTGTCATGGAGTCAAAATAAGTTAAGAGGAAAAATATCGAGAATACCTCCAACTTAAATTGCAAAAATTTCCATAGGTGGGTATGATTTGGACCCCTCACTAGTACCCACATCATTCAAGTTGTACCCTATACTCGTATGTTGATTAGAATGTTGGACATCAAATTTTTTTCCAACTTACAACTTATTAGACAAAATCATACCATACCATATTACTAGTACCCTCCAAGTGTACCTTAAGTAGAAAACATTTAGGTTAGACACTGGACAACATACATTATAGACCATACTTCTCATACCATCTACACACAACTCTTATGGAGTTTTTTCATACCAAAATAGAACATGGAAAATATCACACTATCCAACATACGACTATGGTCCCTAGACCCATACCCAAACCATGTGTCTAGTATGATCAATAGAAGACTCAAACCTAAGAAATTTTTGAATGACCAGATCCTAAGGTTTTTAATTAGACATAGAGGTACAGACTTGCTTCAAGAGCCCTTGGATAGATTTTGGATCATTCAAGATAGACTTTGAGTGGCTCAAAGTAGGCTGAAAAACAATGCTGATCGTAGACCTTGTGACTTGAGTTTTAGTGTTAGCGATCCTATTTTCTTTTTAGTTTCACCCACGAAGGTTATGATAAGATTTGGGAGGAGGGGAAAGCTTAGTCCCTGGTATATTAGCCCATTTGAGATTCATTGAACTATTGGTGATGTGACTTATGAGATAGCATTGCCTCTAGATTTATAAGTTGTTCATCTAGTTTTTCATGTTTCTATGCTTTACCATTACATTTGTAATTAGTCTCATGCAATTCATTCGAAACCAGTTTAGTTAGATAAATGGTTGTGTTTTGATGAGGAGCCAATGTTCATTTTGGATAAGGATATTAGACATTACATTCTACAGTTATCCCAGTGGTTAAGGTCCAGCGGTGACATTGACCTATTGATTAGGCTACTTTAGAGGTCAAGTCTGAGATACGTAGTTCTTATCCCATCTCTTTGTTGATTTATGACATGACCCAACCTAGGGACTTATCATAATTGGCATCCTATGTCCAACCAGGACTGGAGACCACCTATGATACCCAACCCAACCAACCAGGTATAAACCCTAAGTAGGATAAATGACAAACATATAAAAAGATAGCATAATTTATACAACTTCCGAATTCTAGGATAGGTTTATGAACGAGAATGACCCAGACTAGTCCAACTGTCCAAACCCAATCGATAACCAAATTACCGAACCAAACCATAAGTCAACCACTAAAAAAATAACCAATTTCCTTTCCATAATAGAAAATAAAAGAATGGAACAATCATAAATTTAGTCCAACGGTATCAGCCCCAATACCAATGCCAATACTAAGGCTGGCACAAATATTGATCCCGCCAATTCTAACCAGTAGTAGTCGCATTAGACTCTAACAAAAATAAAAACATTATACGATTTAGACAAGCCCCCAACCATAGAAAAAACCAATATCCATAAAATAACAAAAGTATTTTAAGACATCCATCATATCAAATGGATTATTCCGGAATATGGAAGCTCACCAATTCAATCCAATAGTTGATCAAGAATTAGGTCACTAAGTAGGAGAAGTAGAATGGTCGATTCCTAAATTGCATAGTAATATTGCCGCCCAAAGACGAGTTAGTGGGTGAATTCTAGCAAGAACTCGGGATAGGAATAAAATAATGTCATCGAGTAAAACCAAGTTTACCAACCATATGCACCCAACCATACTTATATATATAACAATGCTCGAAAAGAAAGCTGGGTTTAGTATGCATTTAAAATGATTAACCTGGGCATATAGAGCTTAACCTTCCTAAAACTACCCACGGGCTATATGGGTCCAGTATAACCCCCTAAACGGGCCTCAGTGTATTTAGCCACATGAATTAGTTATACCATAAGAAAAGGGGATTCCCAAGTACCCTTTTCTCTCCATGATACACATGTACAGTGTATTTAGAGGATACCAATATACCTCATAGTATCATATATGGTGACTAAGTCTGGCCCTCATATCGACAAACATAAGTTTATAGTGTTCGTCTATTAGACGTGAACCTTCATGGTTAGCTATTAAGCCCTACTATTATTTCCAATTTAAAACTATTACCATCCAACCAAACCATTATTTTATTATTATTAACTGAGGGTATAGGTAGTGGTATCCTCATACCAACTATAGCTTGCAAGAAATGTCCTTAGCCAACCTTTTATGTAAAGTGATTCACAAGTACCCATAAATTACATTATCAAGTTAACTTCGAGGAATAAATGTGCCCCACAACTATTCTATTATTATGTTTTCTTTGGGTAATACCATGTACACCACATGTGTTCATTATCATATATATTTTTGGGATTCCATTGTACCCCATAAGAAAGATTAATTAACTATAACATGATGACCAATCATTTTATTTAAACATTCCAAACCATTTAAATCATTTATACAACTTAGGGTTCCATTATAAAACTATACCATGCATTAATTCTATTAAAAGTCCAATAGTATAGTAAAAACATTACATGTTGGGGACATAGTGTTTCCAAAAAAATTTCGAATTACCAATTAACCAATACCATTCAACCCATTGCCCAACTCACCATTAGGGCACTTAAAAACATAATTAAAATATGGGGAAGGCCATAAGTAAGTATTTAATACCAAAATCACAACATATATTTGAATTCCCCAAAACCCTACAATAATTATGCCATGAAAACATTGTATAAAACATGCCTTTAGTACGAAATAACAATGAGGGAGGAGTACATGCCTTTAATTATGAAGATGATGGAGAGAAATCACCCATACAAGTCCCAAACTGCTCCTGTAGATGAAACCCTAGCGTTCATTTACCCAAGAGCCTTAGAGAGAATTATAGATTATTTCTAAGTGTTTATGATTATAATAAATAGGGTAAATAATTTCCCAATAGAGTTATAAGTCATGGGGCCTTATGTGGCTAAGTGGGGAAATTTCTCGATTATCCACAACTTAACTGCTTAAAATTTTTGTCTGAGTTTGACTACCATACCAGTCGTACCCTCCAATAAAGTGGTACCCACCACTTGTACTCGAGTCCTCCCCATTAAAATGCAGCACTGTCCATAATATGAATTATCCAACATATGTCATTCCCAACCATACAACTAGTACCCCTAAATCGTACAACTAGCAGAATATAACAAAAAGAGGTTTGATTACTGTCTACCATATGATCCAATGGTATGAATCGTACCCTATCTTCTAACTTTTGGTGAGCCACTCATAATCAGATCCATGTTAAGTTACTAAGTCTCAGATTAAGTGAAGTAAAAATCCAAACTATACGACACATATCAAACCATACAACTCTTACCATCCACGGCGTACCAATCCAAAAAACTAATCTAATCAAACAATAAACACTGGTTAGTGTACGACCAAGCCTTACCAACCATTACCCAGCATATGACCTATACCCCCAAGTCATATCATGATAAGAAACTAGAAATTCGAAAAATTTGAAAGGTCCTAAAACCCAGGGTGTTTTAATTCAGGTTTTTCTTTGTCTTTGGTTTGAGGACGAACTCCATTATGTGTGGTTGATGATGTAATGACTTGAATTTTGATAAAACATGTGTAATATATCTTTTGTGTGAGTTGACTATTTTACCACTCCTTGTAGTTGCATTGTGGTATTTTTAGGGTGTGGGGGTGATTGGCATAATTTCTGATGTATTTTGGTGCCATTTGTGTGATGTCATGTAACACCCCAGAAAATGGGTCCCGGAGTGCCACAAAGTCCTTGAGGCTATGAGTAGCCCCAAGCTAATCCTTTGAGCCATTTTCATTTAGTTCAACACAAATCAATGGGGTTTCCATAAATAAACCTCAAATATCAACAGAGTAATCATCATCAAAGAATAAAATAATTTCAGAAAGATAATAAAATATGACTTATTAGTCAACTCCCAACATATATAGTAGTCTGACAAGCTTCTAAGAAAATCAATAAAACCAGCGAGCCATTGAGACATGCTGATGATAGGCGTATTTACACGCCTAAACACCATAATTTACCCATATTTTAGGCTAAGTTTTAAGGAAAAAATATATAATGCCTGCACTTTTAGTCCTTTTTCCTATAAGTGAGCTAACAAACATGATTAGCAAGTGTTCAGGTATAAATGATGAAGATTTCAGCATTTTATGGATAACTTGACGCCAAAGGAAGCTTCACGAAAGAAGGAAAGCAGCGTTTGGACACCTATGGACTGAAAGTGATGCATGGATAACTTGTCCCGGGCAAAAACAATATTTACAAAGACTTGGGGATCAGCAGTAACTTAGTAGGATTAGGACAAGTATGCAGTAACCCAGTAGGACTAGGACAAGGATAAAAACCCTATTTCAATAGGACTAGGATATGGATGTTATATAAACCCTATTTTGCTGAAACTTTTCAGCATTCTCTTCTTATTCCCCCTTCTATTCCTTCCCATTCTAATAAATTCTTATTCACTCCTTAATTAATTCAAGTCTTTTTCATTCAACGTTTGATCCTAATTCACGTTACACTTTCTGACAGAGAAAGCATGGCCCTTGTGACCAACGTTAGATCATGATGATGTTTATTGTGATCTCCGTTGTAATCAAGAGTAGCTAAACTTCTCTGTTGGGGTTATGGAAGCCTTATGAGATACTATCTATTGCTATGAGTTTGTGAATTCTTCACACGTATGCTTCTTATATCATTACTCTCTTCATCTTAATTTAAAATCTTATGGTTGCAAACATATAGAATATGCCAGTAGAGCATTAACTTGTTCGAAATAAAGGTTACATGTCTGGAAAAGAGATAATGTCAAGGTAATAGAGCACCAACCCCTGTTAAAAAGTTAGTGCCATAACTAGATTAACCTCTTGGAGAATTTGTACCATTAGATACGCTTTAAGCTCGAAAGAGTTAAAGTGAAATAATCCTTGATGGTCGAAAGACGTCTGGATTTACCATAGAATACGATTCTCTATAAGCTCATGCATGTATGAATTCCGTATAACTCATAGTCAATAGATACGTATAACTCATAAGGTAGACATAACCCTAACTGTCAATTCTCATTGATCAAAACCAACCAAATAATTCGTTTTACTCTTCTATTTTCCGTTCTTACATTACTATTTTTGATACACTTAAATTCACATTACGATCCCCCCTTTTTACGAAACTTTCACCAAAAGTCTAATAATCTTTGCTTACTTAGTGACCAAGTATTCCCTGTGGTATTCGACACCCAACCCAGTTGGGTTCTATATTTGACAACGACCGCTTACACTCTTACGAGAGTTGTAGTTTGAGCGTTATCAAATTTTGGCGCCGTTGCCGGGGAATACGGTTGTCAACTAAGTTTGTGATAGTTACTAGACCCTTTGGTCAAAGATTCTCATAGTTTACTTTTAGTTGTTGTTTTTGTTTTATTCAGGTTCTGTTGACAGAATGGAGGCAAAACGAGAAATCGATAGAAGGGATGCTCAACAGGAGCAGGCTAGACTAGCTGTGTTGTCCGCTGCTCAAGTGCATCAACAGAATATTGATAACCCAGGTCGTACAACAAATCCTTATGATGAGGACCTGGACGATGAGGAGCTACTAAACCCACGGCATACTGCTGAGGTGGCGGCACCCATGCATAGGAGAGATCATCAAGCGCGTTTGAGGCCTGATCGTCGAGCTGTGCAGATTAATTTTGATGATGATAATGACGATTTGGATGGAGCTGGTGCCACAGGGGATATTATTTCTCCACCCTTATCACTTGGAGAAAAGTTCAATATCACAAGCACCATGATTCAATTATTGCAGCTCAAGGGACTATTTGGTGGACTTGCAGGAGATGATCCGAATATGCATCTGGTCAATTTTATCTCTACATGCAAATCATTCGACAATCCAGGCGTTAGACAGAATGTAATTCGACTGCACTTATTTCCATTGTCTCTATCTGGTGAGGCAACTCTGTGGTTGAACGGGCTGACTCCTGATTCTATTAGAAATTGGAGGCAATTGAAAGATGCTTTCCTAGAAAGATTCTTTCCGCCATCCAAGAAAGCACAGTTGAGAGATAAGATCAGCAATTTTAGACAACTTCCAACTGAAGATCTCCACGAAACATGGGAGAGGTTCAAGAAGACGCTTATGCGGTGCCCACATCATCATATGACCAATGTCCACTTGATGGAGATATTATACAGAGCTTTAAATTCGGTAAATAAGCCAGTGGTTGATAATGCTGCAGGAGGGTCATTTATGGACCTTACTTTTAATGAAGCAAGTGGTATGCTAGATCGTATGGCAAAGCAGAGTAGAGCTTGGCATACCAGGGATTCGGAGATAGCAAGCTCCACTATATCTATTGGCATGACCGCAGAATAGAGGCAAAGAGAAGAGGAGCGTGACCAAGATATGGCTCACATAAAAACACAGATGGATCTTCTTACAAAGCATCTATTATCAGGGAAGACCGAAAAAGTCAAAACGGTTGCGTCAAAAGGAAGAGACGAATCCGATTCTGAGGAAGAAGCCAACTACTTGAATAATCAGGGGGGTTTTCGAGGCAATGCACAAGGAAACCAAGGTCGGAACTTTTATAATAATTCCGTAAACAAGGATCGTGATCAAGGTAGTTGGAAGAACAAGACTTACAGGAGTGGCGTGTATATTACTCCTGGAAGATGTGATGCCACTACATCTGGTTCCGAAAATATGTCCATGGAAGATATGATGGCTAAGCTGTTGAAAGGAGTAGAGGCAACCACCACGGGAGTAACAGAGGTAATCAATGATTTAGTCCTCAATGAAGCAATTAGTTGACTCGCATTCCACTTCAATAAAATAGCTAGAGCAGCAATTGAGTCAATTATCTGCGGCATTCAACCAAAGAAAGGCTGGAACGCTACCCAGCAACACAGTGCAAAACCCAAGAAACGATGGAACATGCATGGCCATTACTACCAGGAGTGGTAAGGTGCTGGAAAATTCATCCAAAGGCACGCAAGTGATCAATGCAGAACCTGCAGGCGCCGATAAAGCTACAGAGGACGTTAGTGACGTCACCCCCCAACATCCACAGCCCGAAAAGATCACCAATCCAATGCAAGAGGAAAATAAAGTCGTGGAGAAAACTATTCCCCTTTCACCACCACCTTTTCCTCAAGGATTAAAGTTCAATAAATTCATGTCAATGTTAAAACAGCTGACCATTAATGTTCCATTGGTTGAGGCACTAGAACAGATGCCTGGCTATGCAAAATTTATAAAGGATCTTTTAACAAAGAAGAAGGCAGCAAGTTATGAGCCGGCAGATGATATTCATCATTGCAGTGCAATTGCCACAAGGTCCTTAGTACAGAAAAAGGCAGACCCTGGTGCTTTCACTATTCCTTGCACGGTTGGATCTATGAATTTTGTTAAGGGATTGTGCTATTTGGGAGCAAGCATTAATTTGATGCCACTATCCGTCTATAGAAAGTTGGGGTTGGGCGACCCTACACCAACCAATATGCAGCTCGTGATGGCAGAGAGGTCGATAAAACGACCTGTTGGTATATTAAATGATGTGTTGGTGAAGGTTTCCACCTTCATTTTTCCTACAGAATTTGTTATTTTGGATTGTGAGGTGGATACTGAAGTTCCCATAACCTTAGGATGCCCTTTTCTCGCAACAGGAAGTATGCTTATTGACATGAGAGCTAATTAACTTTTATTTCGGTTGAATTACGAAGTGGTCCATTTTGATATATGCAAAGAAATGAAGCAGCCCAGCGATTTGAATGTGTTCTCTATAGATGATGTGTATTATGAGGATGAGAAATAATTATCTATAGAGAAGCAGCTGACTGTTGAGCCATTGTCTGCTGTGCTTTTGAATTTTGTGAGTGAAGATGTTGAGGATCATGAAGAAACTATTTGTTGTCTAATAGGAATAGGGTCCTATTCTCATGCTTCTAAGAATCTGGACCTTGATCTTAAGTATTGACCTTTACCAACAGTGAAGATTTCCGTTGAAGAGCCACCAGTGCTAGAATCAGAAGAGCTCCCCAGTCACCCAAGGTATGCGTTCTTGGGAAGTAAAAATACACTTCCGGTAAGTGTTGCGGCTGATTTAGGTGAACAGCACGTAGAGGCTCTCATCTTTGCTCTAAAGAGGTACAAGAGAGCTATGGGTTGGTCTATTGATGATATAATTGGTATCCCTCCTGGGATATGTATGCACAAGATTCATCTCGAAGAAGATTGCATGCCTACAAGTAAGTATCAACGTCGTCTGAATCCATTCAGAAAATGATGCATTATCTATCTCGATGAAGTCTGAGTAATCGAGATAGCTATGTCGTGCCGCGATAATAAATCAAGCGCTTGGTAGGAGGCAACCCATCATTTTTAATTGTTTTTGTTGTTTTTGTTTTCCTAGGATTTTGTCGAGCCACGTCCAAAACTAAGGCGCTTGATGGTAGGCAATCCATCGTTTTAATCATTTTTGTTATTTTTGAGTAAATGTAGGTGCAAGAGGTGTAAAGGAGGAGATTGGTTTCAAATTTTGATTTGGAAGTATTGCATATCGAAGGTGGTAAGTTAGGAATGAAGAAGCAAAAGGCTATGGGTTAGGCATTGCCTATGAAAATATAGGCAAAGAACAAGGAAAGGCCTATGCTATGGCATAAGCTCTCGGATTCCAGAGTGCCATAGAATAGGCACCGCCTATGCAAAAGCCTTCTTCGTAACTAGGCAAAGCATTAGGCATGGCCTATGCTATGGCCTTCTGCTCAACTAGGCAAAGCTAAAGGCGCTGCCTATTCCATTGCCTTTTCTCTCTGAATCTACAATGTCATAGCATAGGCGCCGCCTTTGCCTCCCAAAACTCTCAAAACTTTTATTTTTGCTCTTTTAACTTTGCAAGAACATCTTCCGAGTACATCAACCAAGTAAGTACTTCTTTGCTCTTCTTTTATATTACGTAAGTATTACAATACTACGCCTATAAGAAGTTGTTAAATCGTGAAGTAGTGTTGGTGATTTGAATGTGGTTGATACAACTAAGTGAGTGAAAGAATATGTACGGATGCTCTTGACTTGTTTCCAACTTGTATTTGATTTTGATACACTGTCATACTTTTGCGAAATCGACATGGTCAAGATAATTGCATAATCTTTTAACTCGAAAGCTTACATGTTGAAATAACTTGTTCATTGAGATGAAAATCATGGGTGATTACAAACATGCGATGTTATTTCTATGCCATAAATTGATACGATATCTATGTAGTAAAAGATGCATTAGTCCAAACACGAAAGAATTGTCAAGATTGTATAACTTTAAGAAGACATGAAAGTATGACTGTGCTGAACATATTGTTGGAACATATCACCTAAATGTATGTCGATGAAGTCTGAGTAATTGACATCATTCACTTAATTAGTTTGTGTCAACAAATTAAGTGTGGGGTGGTGCCACTATTGTCTTTTTGTCGATCTCAGGTAGAATGGCACAAACAGGACGACAAGGAAAAGAAAAAGCGCCCACCACACAGAAAGGTAAGAAAAGAGGAAGAAAAGAGCAAGCTGAATCCTCCGTGCTGCAAATACCTCGACGCACTCTTGGAATCAAGTGGGGTACTTATGAGGAACTTCTGAGGATGATGACTCTGATGATAATTCCGACGTAGGGGGTATGACCCCAGACATAGAGGAGGAGTCCGACTAACCAGGTTCTTCTTATCTATTTTCCACTGAGGGTTGTATGTCCCGTCTATGTGTGGGGTGCTAGTATTTGTATGCTTTACTTCTTTATCTGCATTTGCATCTATTTATGTTTGGTTGTTTTGTTTGTTAGTAGTTAAATTTTTAAAATTTTATTTTTTTAACTTTGCATGAAATTATTTTGAGGGGCAGCATGGTATTATAAAAAAAAGTTTGTGCTAAAATCATTACTATTGAGATGTTTAGGCTCTAATTGTGACTCACTATGTGATAATTGTGTGGTTCAGTTCCTTCATCAGTTGGGTCAAGAGTCTATACTACTTCCAATAAAGTCGACCATGTGCCTTGTGTGTGTGAGGATATAGTATATTCTGTGTTTGTGGCTGATGCTAGAACTTGCCTGGTGTGTGTGTAAAGTGAAATAAAGAGTGTGAGTTTACGAGATGATTTAGGCATTTCATTGGCAACCTGTGATTGTTTACCTTCTTTTTACCTATCCGTGGACATCATCCTAGATAACCCCCTTTGAGCCTTAAGCCTATTTTCTTTGACAGCCTCATATGTAAGCCCAATCCATTTTTTTCAAGACCATAATTAGATCCAAATTCCTAAGAGCTTTAAATGGTAAAGTCGTGTGACAAAACAAGAGGAAATTGGATGAGAGTAATGCCTTAGAGTGTAATGGCACTTGAATTTGTTATGAAAAAAAGAGTGGCTATCATAAGAGGTGTGTTATAAAAAAAAGAAAAAAAAAGAAAAAAAAAGAAATAGAAAAACAAAAAGATAAGTGAGTTTATGATTAAATAAAAAGATAGTTATGTTTGAATAGCAAAGTAAGTGTAAAGGAGTGGTAGATAAAAGAAAGGTAGCAGGGTTGTTTGAAAGAAAGTGCAAATGGCATAATGTGATATATTAAAGCGCTTAGGGAACTTTGTCACTATTTCTAGCCAAAATAGTCCTACCCGTCCCTTAGCCTACATTACAACCTGTAAAGACCTATTTGATCCTAAGCTTAGCATTCTGATATTTAGTGGAGCATTACACTAAGGGCAAGCCTATGGTCATCAGTAGCAACATATGAATTGTTTGTGAGAGTGAGAGCAAGGAAAATATTATACCCATATTTCAAAAAATAAAATACTTGTGAGTGATTATGGGTGATATATTGTGAGACACACATGGTTGATGATTTTTGGGTAGTCGTGTATGATTCTTTATGCCTTAAATTTTGAATACGAATTAACCATCATCACGAGTCTAGGTTGGAGGTTGAATTGTTTCTAGTAGTGATCAGAAAACTACTCTTTGTTAATAATTGTTGTGCCTGTCTTGATGAATATTTTGTGTTGCTACTGTGAAACCCTAAGTAAATGTTTATATGGATATGATATTTTGTTCGAGGACGAACAAAGCTTTAAGTGTGGGGTGTTGATGATAGGCGTATTTACACGCCTAAACACCATAATTTAGGCTAAGTTTTAAGGACAAAATATATAATTCCTGCACTTTTAGTCCTTTTTCCTGTAAGTGAGCTAACAAACATGATTAGCATGTTTTCAGGTATAAATGATGAAGATTTCAGCATTTTATGGATAACTTGACGCCAAAGGAAGCTTCACGAAAGAAGGAAAGCAGCGTTTGGACACCTATGGACTGAAAGTGATGCATGGATAACTTATCCCGGGCAAAAACAGCATTTACAAAGACTTAGGCATCAGCAGTAACTTAGTAGGATTAGGACAAGTATGCAGTAACCCAGTAGGACTAGGACAAGGATAAAAACCCTATTTCAATAGGACTAGGATATGGATGTTATATAAACCCTATTTTGCTGAAACTTTTCATTCTAATAAATTCTTATTCACTCCTTAATTAATTCAAGTCTTTTTCATTCAACGTTTGATCCTAATTCACGTTACACTTTCTGACAGAGAAAGCACGGCCCTTGTGACCAACGTGAGATCATAATGATGTTTATTGTGATCTCCGTTGTAATCATGAGTAGCTAAACTTCTCTGTTGGGGTTATGGAGGCCTTATGAGATACTATCTATGGCTATGAGTTTGTGAATTCTTGACACGTATGCTACTTATATCATTACTCTCTTCATCTTAATTTAAATTCTTGTGGTTGCAAACATATAGAATACGCCAGTAGAGCATTAACTTGTTCGAAAGAAAGGTTACATGTCTGGAAAAGAGATAATGTCAAGGTAATAGGGCACCAACCCTTATTAAAAAGTTAGTGTCGTAACTGGATTAACCTCTTGGAGAATTTGTACCATTAGATACGCTTTAAGCTCAAAAGAGTTAAAGTGAAATAATCCTTGATGGTCGAAAGACGCCTGGATTTACCATAGAATGCGATTCTCTATAAGCGCATGCATGTCTGAATTCCGTATAACTCATAGTTAATAGATACGTATAACTCATAAGGTGGACATAACCCTAACTCTCAATTCTCATTGATCAAAACCAACCAAATAATCCGTTTTACTCTTCTATTTTCCATTCTTACATTACTATTTTTGATACTCTTAAATTCACGTTACGATCCCCCCTTTTTACGAAACTTTCACCAAAAGTCTAATAATATTTGCTTACTTAGTGACCAAGTATTCCCTGTGGGATTCGACACCCAACCCGGATGGGTTCTAAGACAACGACCGCTTACACTCTTACGAGAGCTGTAGTTTGAGCGTTATCACATGCCCTAACTGACACATACTTAGTTATCAAATGTAAACAATTCTGTGAAACCAACATCAGACATCATGTCCTCAGAACATGAGGACTCACCATAACAGAGGATGTAGAACAGCGAGCCCGAAGAATCACTATTGATTCTGCAATCGAGCATCTGAACCTACATTCTGAGAAAATGCATCGTACATCCAAAGATGTGGGTCAGTACCATGGGAAGGAACCAAGTATATGGGGGTGTATGCAATTGTATAAACATCATCATCACAAATATTTACAAGAAATATGTCGGATGTATGAAAGACTCACATAGCCAGAAGAAAATCATCATAATCATGAGAGGATGAAATAAGTAAGATAACACATGTGAGTCATCATATAATTTGTTAATCACTTTCAGTTCATCAAGAATATCAACTCTCATAATATAAATATCATTTAAATCTTTTGAAAGAATAACTTTCACAATTCCACTTTCAAATCACTTCACCATTCACCATAGACACAAGGAAACACACACACACTGGGAGATCCTATAACCGACACAAACCATGTGAGTTACGTGGAGTCCAACGCACAACCTAAGTTTGGAAGAGCCGTCCTATCTTTTCCATCGGAGTAGGACTATCGATATGAAATCTACACAAACTAGTAACCACTATATAAATCAGCTTCAGGCTTATTCCTATGGGGGCACGTAGTTCTAGGGAATTAAGGTCGCTTTATACCTCCCACTCGATGCTAAAGATTTCTCACAAACTTAGCTCAGATAATTTCAAATACAATCCACAACAAAACAATTTCAGTAATATATAAATATACATCGGGAGCCATCATGCTTCCCAGCTATCAAAATCAACCATATTGTGGTTTTCTTTCACACTCGAGTTCAAAACAACTCCATTAAGACCAAAAGTTCAAATCATTCAAAATATCTTAAATATTCAACATCAACGTGCTTATAACACACACTTTCTAAAAAACACAATTTCCAATGAGGATTCACGACCCAAATATCAAAATCATGATAAATATCGTTCAAGATTCATGCTTAATATCTCCACATATGTAAATTCATCTTTGAAAATCATAAACATCAAGATTTCATACTAATCATCATAAGATATGGGTTCATGCTTCAAATTCGTAAAAAATCAAATAAAAATCATGCCTTTGTAAAGAAAAGGAATTTTGGGCACAAGAACGAAAAAGAGTTCTTGTTGAAAAACCCCACATACCTTGAATGATGAACTTTAGATCGATACTCATTTTTGAGATATTAGTCGTACCTTGGAATGATGGTTCTTGGATTTCTTGAACTAGGAACTTGGAACCTAGAATAAATTTGCAGAATTAATGGTGAACTTTGGAGGTTCTTGAAGTTGGATGTAGGAGCTTAGGGTTTTCTTTTTGAGGTAATTTGATGAAATATAACATATAATGCTTCTAATAGACTTGAATATAGGGTTTGGATGGATTTTGGGTGAGGAGAAATGACCAAAACAACCTAAAAATCAAATAATTCTCGAATCCATTCTTTGGTAGATAGTTTTGATAGTTTGAAGTAGATCAACCATAACGTTTTACTCTGATATCCAAATTGGATGAAACAAATTTCATTAGAAAGAGGACTATCATATATTTTCGTTGATATATAGTATCTGAGCCAGATCATTGTGTACGAGGAGTTATGATTGTTTGAAGTTGACCCCAAAATTTTCTTTTGATAGGCTGAAGTAGATCGACCATAACTTTTTTCTCCGATAAACAAATTGGATGAAACCAATTTCATTGGAAAGAGGACTCGCAGAGCTTTTCGTTAATATCTAGTATATCACCCAAATAATTATGTACAAGGAGTTATGATCATTTAAAGTTGGAGAAAAAATATGCCATGCCTCAGTACTTTTTTTCCTCCACGTTTTAATGTTCGCTACTATTCACGATTCAATCGGAATGTCCATAACTCGTCGCTCAGGTGTCCGTTTTGGATGATCCACATATAGTTGGAAAGCTTATTCAATACTCTACGCAATGGTGGGTCATAATCTAAGACATACCATAAGGAAAATTTAAAATTCATTCTAGAAGATAGAACACAACACGTTTACGAACAAAATTTCAACAAAAAATTTCTTGGGGTGTTACATCTTCCCCCCGTTGAAACATTCATCCTCGAATGATGCTATACATGCTATGATTAGATAGGGAATAGAGAATACAACTGAAAATATTCGTTAGACTCCTCACCACATCGTTTCTCACTTCGAATTAAACATAAAATGCATAAATTCAAGAAACTACAGCTAACCACATAATAAATGACTACTGAATGTTGCAACTTTTATAAAAAGTGCATAATTTTGGAAATAACGGTACCTTTGGCTTGATCGGAGTTCGCGGAAAATAGGTGCGGGT
Organism: Capsicum baccatum var. pendulum; assembly: GCA_030864225.1. NCBI lineage: Eukaryota > Viridiplantae > Streptophyta > Magnoliopsida > Solanales > Solanaceae > Capsicum > Capsicum baccatum. The sequence goes on along the minus strand of CM061561.1, from coordinate 157,015,177 downwards.
ACTTGGATCGCATATCCGCCTCATCTTCCCAAGTTGCACCCTCAACAGATTGGTTTCGTCACAACACCTTGACCAAGGGAACTTCTTTGTTCCTTAGTCTTCGGATATTGAAATCAAGAATCTCAACAGGAATCTCATCAAAAGAAAGATTTTCTTGAATGTCAGCACTGACAGAGGAATCCACTACCATAGCATCGCTAATATGCTTTTTAAGCATGGAGACATGGAATATTGGATGAAAAAAGGACAACTCGGAAGGCAACTCGACCTCATAAGATACCTTACCAAAATGGCTAAGAATTTTGTAAGGACCAACATAACAGGGACTAAGCTTTCTTCTCTTTCCAAATCTCTTCACCCCCTTAATGGGAGAAATTTTTAGATACACTAGATCACCAACTTAAAAATCAAGTTCTCTTCTTCTAACATCCACCTATGACTTCTGACGACTCTGAGCAGTTTTGAACCTTTCCCTAATCAACTTAACTTTTTCCATAGCCTCAAATACCGAATCAGGACAACTCACAGCCGCTTCACCCACCTCGAACCAACTTATGGGTGATCTACACTTCCTCCTATATAAGGCTTCAAATGGAGCCATAACAATATTATAGTAGAAACTATTATTGTAAGCAAACTCTATCAACAGTAAGTGATCATCCCAAATTCCCTTAAATTCAAGTGCACAAGCTCTCAACATATCCTCTAAGGTCTGGATGGTCCGCCCAGCCTGACCATCGATCTGCAGATGAAAAGCAGAACTCCAAAGCACTTGGGTTCCAAGACCCTTCTAAAAAGCTTTCCAAATTTGTGAAGGAAACTAAGTACCCCTATCCGAAATGATAGACAAGGGAACTCCATGCAGTCTGACTAGCTCTCGGATATACAGTATAGCCTAATCCTCAATAGTATATGAAGTATGAACAGGTAGGAAATGAGCAGACTTAGTCAACATATCAACCACAATCCAAATGGAATCATGATGGCGTCGGGAAGGAGGTAAACCAATCACGAAGTCCATATTTATCTCTTCCCACTTCTAGATGGGAATACTAAACTATGCATCATACAACCAGTTCTTTGGTGTTCAACCTTAACCTATTGGCATGTTGGACACTTAGCTACAAACGCTACTATATCTTTCTTCATGCCACGCCACCAATAGATTTCCCGCAAGTCTCGCTACATCTTGGTGGCACCAGGATGAATAGAATATCGCGCCCCGTGTGCTTCAACGGTAATCCTCTATCTCATATCATCAACATTTGTGACACAAAATCTACCCTGCAATCTCAACACACCATCTCCCCCTTGGGAGAAAACCTCTACTTTTTGGTCCTTGACTGACTCCTTCAGTTTGACCAAACTAGCATCTAAGTATTGCTTTTCCTTCACTTTCAAAACCAAGGAGGATTCGGAACTACTCTGAACCCCTATACTACCTTCAGCAGAGTCAAACAACCTAACCCCCAATCTAGCCAAATAATATACATCATGAGCCAACTCTTTCTTACCTTCTACCACATGCAAAATACTACCCATGGACACTCTACTTAGGGTATCCACCAAAACATTGGCCTTGCCCAGATGGTACAGCACACTCATATCATAGTCCTTTAGTAATTCTAACCAATGTCTTTGCCTAAGATTCAATTCTCTCTGGGTAAACACATACTGCAGACTCTTATGATCAGTGAAAACATCAACATGGACACCATAAAAATAGTGTCTCCAGATTTTCAAAGCTAACACAACATCAGCCAATTCAAGGTCATGGGTGGGGTAATTTTTCTCATGGGGTTTCAACTGTCTAGAAGCATAAGCTATCACCTTACCATTGTGCATCAATACGCAACCCAAACCAACCATACAAGAATCATAGTACACCACAAAACCATCAACACAATTAGGGAAAGTCAAAATAGGGGCTAAAGTCAGTTGAGTCTTCAACTCCTGAAAACTCTTCTCACAAGATTCAAATCATAAGAACTTCACTTTCTTTTGGGTCAACCGAATCATAGGATACGCTATAGAGGAGAAACCCTCAACAAAATGGCAGTAATAGCCAGCTAAACTAAATAAACTTTGGATATCAGTTGTAAAAATAGATCTAGGCCAATTTCTAACAGCTTCAGTCTTTTGGGGATCAACTCTAATACCCTCGGAAGTAATGATATAACCAAGAAAAGTAACTGACCTTAGAGAAAACTCACACTTACTGAACTTGGCAAATAACTTACGATCTCTAAGTGCTTACAAGACAGTTCGGAGATACTCAGAATATTCATCCTCACTACGGGAGTACACTAGTATATCATCGATGAACACTATGTCAAACATATCCAGATATGGTCTGAACACTCGATTCATGAGGTCCGTGAAAGCTGCTGGGGCATTAGTTAACCCGAAAGACATCAAGAAACTTAAAATGGCCATAACGAGTTTGGAAAGTAGTTTTTGGGATGTCACACTCCCTAACTTTAAGTTGATGATAGCCGGAATGAAGGTCTATCATTGAGAAATAACTTGCACCTTGCAATTCGTGAAACAAATCATCTATTCTCGGAAGGGGGTACTTATTTTTTACGGTGACTTTAATCAGTTAGCAGTAATCAATGCACATATGGAAAGAGCCATCTTTATTTCTCGCAAACAACACAGGAGCACCCTAAGAAGAAATATTGGTCCTTATGAAACCCTTATCTGGTAGATCTTTGAGTTGCTCTTTCAACTCCTTATGTTCTGCAGGGGCCATACAGTAAGGAAGACTAGAAATGGGCTAAGTATCGAGAAGAAGATCAATCCCGAACTCTATCTCTCTATTAGAAGGTATCCCTTGGAGATCATCCAAAAAGACATCAGAAAACTCATTGACGACCCTAATAGATTAGAGAGTTGGAGTATCAGACTTAGTGTCTTTCACTCTAACCAAATGGTAAATACACTTCTTGGAAATAAGCTTTTTAGCTTTAAGGTAAGATATAAAATGACTCTTGGGTGACACAGAATTCCCAGACCACTCAAACACGGATGCACCCAAAAACTGAAACTTGACTACTCGGGTCTGACAATCAATAGAGGCATAAGAAGAATACAGCCAGATCATACCCAAAATCACATCAAAATCTACCATTTCTAACTCAATCATATTAGCTAACAAGACTCTATAAAGAACGATAAGATAACACTTTTTATACAATTTTTGGGCAACAATCGAATCACCCACTGGGGTAGAAACTAGGATAGACTCAAGAATAATCTCAGGGCTCATTTCAAAAGTCACAACAATCAAAGGTGTAACATATGAGAAACTGGATCCAGGATCCAACAAAGCATACACATTAAACTGAAATATATGAAGCATACCAATAATAATATCGGGAGATTCCTCCTATTCCTGGAGGGATGGTAAAGGATAGAATCTATTCTGGCACTGCCCGCCAGCATTGCTAGAAGAGGCGCCCTGAGCTTGGGCTGGGCGAGTCGCTAGAACTGGAGCACTAACAGTCTAAGTCTGGGTCTGAGAGCGATAGTCACGATGCCCTTATCCATCTTGTGGACAATCTATAACTTTATAACCCATGTCACCATACCAGAAATAACCCCTCTTCTCACCCCAACACTTACCCGAATGAGCCCTACCACACTTAGGACACAGGGGACAATTTGGCTTACAGTCGGCACTACACTAGGACCTGGATGCATATGACCTGCTACCTTGCTCCTGCCTACCTCTAGGCATGGGATCACTAGTAGTTGACGGTGCTGGCATAGATGAATAATCCTGATACTAAGGGAAACTCCCTCGCTGCGATCTAGTCTCACCCTGTCTGTGCTGCTTGGACCTAGCTCTCTTATTCTCTCTTATTCTATCTCTCTCCTTAATCTTGTCTGCCTTAATCTATTGGGCATGAGTCATCAGCCTAGAAAGATTTATCTCACTATTTAGCATAGCATACCTATACTCCTTAACTACATAACTAGACACTCTCGTCACAAACTTACTCATACTAGCCTGATTATCAGCCACTAAGTCAGGTTCATACTTGGCCAACTGATTGAACTTTAGACAGTACTCCCTAACAATCATAGAGCCCTATCGCAGGTTCATAAACTCTTCCACCTTCTCCTCCATCATCTGCAAAGGGAAAAATTTATCTAGAAATGTATTCGGGAACTCTGGCCAAGTTGTAGGGACAGCTCCCTCACCTCTACATTTCTTCCAAGCAACAACCCAATCATAAGCAAGGTCTTTCAACCTATACACTTCCAAATCCAAACTATGTTCCTCAGATACATGCATCACCTGAGTAATCTTCCGCACCTCCTCTAAAAACAACTGTGGATCCTCATCAGACTTGGACCCATAGAATTCTGGTGGACTCATCCGCATGAACTCATGGATCTTGGCAACAACTGAATCACCTCCCTACTACTAAGGAGCTGGGGCTGGTTTGGCCTGAACATTTGTAGTAACAACTTGGGCCAACGCCTGAAAGTTTGTCTAAAATTCAGCATGAGACATGTTTTCATTTAATGGGTCAGTGGGTTGAGGTTGCAGACTATCATTATTCCTTCTCGCTCGATGTGAAGGCATATATCAGAAGGAGGAGAGCATGAATCAATAGTAGAGAGAGACACTTTAGGCACGATATACTACTGAAAGAAAGAATCACACTTTTTCCTAAAATATCTTGTAGCCTCTTTCTCATAGATGTGGCGCGCTACACATCGATGATCAAGACTCTACTTAAAATGGCTTTTCAGACTCCCTAGGACACCTTAAAATCTTAGGCTTTGATACCAAGTTTGTAACACCCCATAAATCGGGTCCCGGAGCATCACACGATGCTTGAGGCTACGAGTAACCCCAAGCTAACCCTTTGAGCCATTTTCATTCAGTTTAACACAAATCAACGGGTTTTCCATAAATAACCCTCAAATATCAATAGAGTAATCATCATCCATGAATAAAAGAATTTCAGAAAGATAACAAAATACAACTTATTAATCAACTCCCAATATCTATACTAGTCTGACAAGCCTCTAAGAAAATCAATAAAACCAGGGAGCCATTAAGAGATTCCCCAACTGACTCATACTCAATTATTAAAAGTAAACAATTCCGTGAAACCAACATCAGACATCATGTCCTAGGAACATGAGGACTCACCACAATAGAGGATGTAGAACAGCGTGCCCAAAGAATCACTATCCAACCTGGAATAGAGCATCTGAACCTACATTCCGAGAAAAGAAAGCACACATCCGAAGATATGGGTCAGTACGATAGAAAGAAACTGAGTATATGGGGGTGTATGTAGTTGTATAAACATCATCATCATAAATATTTATAAGAAATTTGTAGGATGTATGAAAGACTCACATAGCCAGAAGAAAATCATCGTAATCATAAGAGGATGAAATAAGTACAATAACACATATGAGTCATCATATAATTTGTCAATCACTTTCAGTTCATCAAGAGTATCAATTCTCATAATGTAAATACCATTTAAATCTGTTGAAAGAATAACTTCTAAAATTCCACTTTCAAATCACTTCACCATAGACACAAGGAAACACACACACATTGGGAGATCCTATAACCGACATAAACCATGTGAGCTACATGGAGTCTAACGTACAACACACGTTGGGGAATGCCTTCCTATCCTTTCCATCAGAGTAGGACTATTAATATAAAATCCACACAAACTAGTGATCACTATATAAATCAGCCTCAGGCTCACTCCTATAGGGGCATGTAGTTCTAGGGAAGTAAGGTCGCTTTATACCTCCCACTCGGATCATTTTAGTAATATATAAATATAAATCGGGAGCCATCATGCTTCCCATAACAAAATAATTTCAGTAATATATAAATATAAATCAGAAGCCATCATGCTTCCCATCTATCAAAATCAACCACGTTGTGGATTTCTTTCACACTCTTGTTCAAAACAACTCCATTAAGATCAAAAGGTCAAATCATTCAAAAAATCTCAACTATACAACATCAACGTGCTTATAACACACATTTTCTCAAAAAAACACAATTTCCAATGGGGATACATGATCCAAATATCAAATCATGATAAATATCATTTAAGATTCATACTTTATATCTCCACACATGTAAATTTATCTTTCAAAATCATAAACATCAAGATTTCATAATAATCATCATAAGATATGGGTTCATTCTTCAAATTCGTAATAAATCAAATATAAATCATGACATTGTAAAGAAAAGTACTTTTGGGCACAAGAACAAAAGAGAGTTCTTGTTGAAAACCCCCACATACCTTGAATAATGAACTTTAGATCGATACTCATTTTTGAGATGTTAAGCATTCCTTTGGATGATGGTTCTTAGAGTTCTTAAACTAGGAACTTGGAATCTTGAATAAATTTGCAGAATTAATGGTTAACCTTAAAGGTTCTTGAAGTTGGATGTAGGAGCTTAGGGTTTTCTTTTAGAGGGAATTTGATGAAATAAAACATATAATACTTCAGATATATTTTAATATAGAGTTTGGACGGATTTTGGGCGAGGGGGAATTACAAAAACGCTCCTAAATATCAAATAATTCTCGAATCTGTCCTTCGGTGGACTGTTTTGATAGTCTAATGTAGATCAACGATAACGTTTTACTCCGATATCTAAATTAGATGAAACCAATTTCATTAGAATGAGAACTCTCATATATTACCATTGATATATAGTATCCCACCCAGATCATCGTGTACGAGGAGTTATGATCATTTGAAGTTGATTTGAAAATTTGCTTTTGATAGGCTGAAGTAGGTCGACCATAACTTCTTGCTTCGATAGACAAATTGGATGAAACCAATTTCATTGGAAAGAGGACTTGTAGAGATTTCCGTTGATATATAGTAGATCACCCAGATAATTATGTACAAGGAGTTATGATTATTTAAAGTTAGAGTAAAAATACGCCAGGGCTCAATACTTTTTTTCTTGCACGTTTTATTGTTCACTACTATTCACTATTCGATTGGAATGTCCATAACTCGTCGCTCGGGTGTCCGGTTTGAATGATCCACATATCGTTGGAAAGATTGTTCAATACTCTACGCAATGGTGGGTCATAATCTAAGATATTCCATACAAAAAATTTATAATTCATTTTAGAAGATAGAACCCAACACGTTTACGCACAAAATTTCAACGAACAATTTCCTGGGGTATTACATATTATTGCTTTTGTGCCCCATGATCCTCATATGTGATTTTAGTTGATATCTTTTGATTCATGTGATGGATGGAAAAATAAATTGCACCAGCAGATACAACACGTTGATTTTAGGGTGGTAACATTTTTAGTGAGGTTTAATGGCTTTTAAATCTTATTTTGGCCCTTGATTTGGACTTGTGATTTTGGGTTTTGGGGGTCATCTTTGTGAAAACAACATCTTTTCAAAAATATAATATTGGTATTATGTTTGGATTATCAAATTTTATAGGGTAGCATATTTAGTTTACGTTCATGAGTTGTGGATGAATCCAAAGGGGGTTCAAAATGATCCAAAATCTAGCTGGTGCACCCGTGATCACAAAATGATATTGCAATCATGATAGGGAAATTGTGGGTATTGAGTATAAATATCCATGTTTTGTTAATTTTCAATATTTTTGAGACCTGGAGCATAGGGTTTCGTGGTTTTGTGCAACTTTCTCAAGTTATAAGCTTGAGTAAGATCCATGTCACCTATTTTAACTAATTTCTTAAATCTTAAACACAAAATTCTTTTTTCAAGTATTTATTCAAGATGGAATTTGGGGATTTTGGCTTGTAAGGCCTAAAAAGTGTATTTCACCAATTTAAATCCTAATTTCACTCCTTTTTCACTAGAATAGTTTTTAAATTATACATTTTCTCTCAATTTCATCTTTAAAATAACTTAAATTCATGATTTTTAAATGGATTTGAAAGATTTTACCTTGTAAAGCTTAAAAAATAACTTTTTTTATTTGAACCTCATTTTTAATTCATTTTCAATTGGGTTTTAAGTTTTGAACTACTTAAATAAGGGGCATAAACTACTTTAAAGAGAATTTTATTTTATCCCTTCTTTTTCTAAAACCCACTTTGGGGGTCCGTTTTGACCCCAAATAGAAATTAGGTTTTATGGGTGTCACTGGTTTTCTTTTGAAATGTAAATTCTATGATACCATTATTAAGTTAATTTTAGGTCTATTCATGAGGAGTATTGTAGCAGACCTCTTTTTGCATTTGAGATAGATTATGACTTAACTTCTTTTAGATTGGGCTAGGTAGTTAATTTTTATACAAATTAGGTGATAAGGTTGTTATAACTAATTATGAAAAATGTCTATCTTATGTGTTGTACCCGTGTTGGGTCTTTTATGTGATGCAATTTGTGGATTTGATATATTATGTGTGCTTTGTGTGACTGTATGGGGGCCTATATGATCATTGATAGCCTATACATGAGAATAATTGTGTTTATTAATAAAAAGCATATCATGGTACGAAATTGTGTAATGTTTTGTATTCATACTTTATTGGCATATGAAACATATGGAAATTCATAGATGGTTTGAAATAATGAGTGGATATTTATCTCATGTGATTAGTATATTGTTGTTGGTTGTGGATATACTCATTGTGCTTGGCTGTGGAAATACTCATTATGGTTGTTTTTGAGCATTACCTCCTATTATTGTACTTATTCATGAAATAAATTGTATAACCATGGAAATAATAAGAAACACTAGCAACCCCTTTTTAAAACCCTCTTCGAGGGATATATTGGGGAAGAGATATTGTGATATCTTATAGAACCCTCCCCGAGTGATGTGCCGAAGAGGAGATATGGATATATATATATATGTAAATGAATTTTGTATGAGTCAAAGAACCCACCAAGGGTTCTACATCTGGAAGCTTTAGCTCCATAGGTGTATACAGAGACTGTGTGATGGTCTCAGAGGTTGTACGACAACCTCGTGTATTACATAATCTTCATAGTCGTTTTTATTATGTCTACTTTATTAAGTTTTTGATGTGATATTATGGCCTATTTTGATATATACATATTCATTGTTCTATCCTTCGTTACTTTTAATTGATGCACTCATATTTGTCGTTCTCATTTCTTTGCTTATATATGGTATAAATATATATTTGTATTCTTGTATGGTGCTTTATTGTATTAAATGTATATATTATAGAATTGTTAGTGCAAGCGGTTTAGGCTACCATTTTAGGATACATACTCATTGCTGGTGACATGCCATTTTTATGTATTTTGTATGTTCTATTATCTACGTTGTGCCTATGGTACCAACTGAGTACAAGTGGACCGCACCCACGCCTACTGTGCCTTTTGGTTTGGGTCCTAGTATGAATGTACCCTATCTTCTTTCAATTGGGTGACTATTGGAGCTTTCAAGGTATTTATTGATTTCTGGCATCTGAAGTGTAATGAACCTTTAGGTTATTTCTGCATTCTTGCTTATTTTTGTTGATAGATCTTCTTCATAACCACCCCAAGTCATTAGTGACTTGCAAAAACTAATAGATCGGATACCTGGTGGTTCATTTGGTTCCTTGAACCACTTTACCAATTTAAAGTGTTTGCTCGTCCTAATTGAACACTAATAAAAAACATTGGTAATATAGACTCATATGCATAATCTAAATTCCCAACGCATCTGGAACGTCGAAAACTATAGGGTTACATATCTTGTTTGTTAGAAACGAACCTCGACTACATCTCAAGGCATTGGTCGAAGCTCAGAACCAAATTCCAAGCTTCAGTCATGCCTTGTGTTAACCGAGATGCAATGACCATGATGGCTAAGGAGAGATCGTGATGTCGTGACCGCAGCTAGGTGGGTAGCATTACCACGAGACTTAAGGGCTGGGAAATCCTATTTGAAGGTTGTTTTCTCTAAAATTTTGGCTATTTTATGCCTCCCTATTAACCTATAAACCCTAATAGAGTGTGAAATCTTCAATATACGTCTTTTGGGTTGAATTGGAGCTTATCCAACTTGTGAAATCGGATCTTTCTACAATCTAAAGTGAAATCTCTTCCAGTTTGGTATTGATTTCATGACTTAGAACTCCTAAATCATTTAGGCTCAAGTGTAGGCCCAATTTTGATTGATTAACTCAAATTCTATGAGGGTTATAACTCTCTAAAGGTTGTTGAACAATGGGTTAGTCTTGGAAAATCATTTGCAAAGGTGGAACCTACTTGGGGGTTTGGTGTCCTTTTGAACCCATGGCATAATGGTGCCATAATGGGGATTGTCATTCTCGTTGTAATGTTTAGATTGTATTGTTGATAGCTTTGGTTAAAGAAAAAGAGGATTCAACAAAAGGAAAGAAAAAGCTTTTTGTCTCGTAAGTTGGTTAGACTCAAGGTAGGTTAGACTTACTTGTAATTAGATTAAGCTTGATTGTAGTATAATTATTAATATCTTATGAGATTGGGCTGGGTTTAGATGATAAATGGTTGAATGGTGATAATTTGGATTAATTGGTTCTGATAGGTTATTGAACTTGGAAAGTGTGATGCTTCAACCTTCAATAGTCTACTTGTAGTCTCATGAATAGTATGATAATACTCTAGTTGCTCTAATAGATGAGAATGAAGTTGCTCCCAAACCTTAGGTGTATGTTGACCATGCTAATTCTTAACTAGGAAATTACCTTGGTGTTGGGTCGACTTAGGAGGAATACTTGAAGATAATTTCTCCGATAGGCTTATTAAAGATTGATAAGCCCTTATGATATGATTTAGATAACTTTTCCTAATCCGGGTGGTTGTTAGACTTGTGATGGTGGACTTTGGCATTCTTGGAATTTTGGATTATTATTTGACCCACCATAAACTTGAACTCTGAAATCTCTTAGAGACCTAGATACTAGATTAATGTCTAAATTACGTTGGTTGAGATTATTAATTTTTAAAGATCGGTTGTGGGATAAACATGTGGATAATGGTTGGTTAATATGTATGCCTAATGGATTATCTAATGGTCATGATATGGATAGCTTTGGAAAAGTGATGATTGTATATATCATGTGGATACTCATGCTTATGTTTATGCTCATGTTATGTGGTTATGCTTAATAGAAAAGTAGGATGATACATGTTTTCTTACATCCTTATTACTCTATTATCCTGAGATTATATTTTCTTATTGATTTGGCTATATACGTGTATGTATGTGGTTGCCTTGAGAAATTTTAAATGCAATGATGATGCCCGGTGAATTTACAAGATATGTTGATGTGATGATATTACCTGGTGAATCCGAAAGAGGTAATGATGTATGTTTTTGACCGATGAATACAGAGGATATGTTGATGTTATTATGTTGACAGGTGAATTTAGAGGATATGTTAATATGATGTTGATACCTGGTAAATCTGGGAGTGGTGATGATTTTATAATGATACCTAGTGAATCCGGATGATAGGTTGATGTTATGTATATACCCAGTGAATTTGAATAATATATTGATACCCAATGAATCAAAAAGAGGTAAAGATCTTATGACGTCATGTGGGGAAAATTTACATTTATGCATTGATACTTTTGAGGTTGTGATGTGTGGGGCAAAACCTCTTATGTACGTGGGACATGATGTCTTCTTTAGTCAATATTTATGCATTCCTTGTCCTTATTGACTAAATGAGAGGCATGACCCTTGTTGACCCTAATTGGTAACTAGAAGTAACTTATTCTTATTATTGAGTTAAGGCTAATTGGTATATGAAACTGTAACACCCCAAAATCGGGTCCCGAGATGTCACACAGTGCTTAGGATCCCAAGTGACCCCAAGCTAGCCCTTTTACTGGCATAACTCATAACAAACTGACCAAAAAGTATAAATCTATACAAATCTGCGGAAAATAACTCTTTTATGAATATCATAGATACAAAACTAAATATATAAGATTACAACTCTGCTTTTACAACCAAAACTGAAACGGAATACATCAACTTATACTGACTGTCTATCAAGCCTCTACTAGTACTAACTGTAGGTAGCCGGTTCATGAATCTCGACGTACCCAACTAAATAAAACTGAATAAAGAAAATATAACACTTATCGAACTATACAACTAACTTAAGCCCTTGAATCAAAAGGACTCATCACCTGCTGACTGGATTCCGCGAACTAACTAGATCTGAAGATGTACACTGTACCTTGTACCTACATTCTAAGAAAATAAAGCCCACATACAAATATATGGGTCAGTACCATGGACAAATATCGAGCATATGGCGGTGCAATGCATATATAAAATAATGTCTTAATATCATCACAGTTTATAAAATTATGCATGCTAATATAAATGACTCACTTAGCTCAAAATAAAATCATCATAATCATAAGAGAGTAAAATATATCGGGTGAAATATATGATTCATCATAGTAAATTTCAATTTACTTCAATCTAGATTCCAAATAATAAAAGCAGTCAAATCTCATAACAATTCTCTTTGGAATATATGTTCATTAAATCTTACGAAAACAGTGACTTTCTCAAACTCAGTCTTTCAAACGAATATATTTTCATAACAAATAGAAGAATAAGACTTTTCATATTAGATAGGATAATACACACAAACACGTTAGGATATGTCACAACCGACATAAACCATGTGAGCCACATGGAGTCCAACATACAACCCACGTTGGGGAGAGCCACCCAATCCATGCCATCGGAGTAGGACTATAAGTATCAAATCCAAAAACTAGTGATCACTATATATAATCAGCCTCAATTTGGGATCCTACGGGGGCACGTAGTTCTAGAAAAGTACCAACACAGCTATACCTCCCACTCAGTGCTAAAGACTACTCCCGTACTTAGCTCAGATCTTTTCAAGGAAAATCCACCACAAAATAATTCCGCAATTCACAATGGGCGCCATCACGCTGACCCTTTTTCATAATAAATAAAAATGTGAATTTCTTTTCTCATTCGAGTTCAAAAATAACTCTTTCAAGACCAAAAGTTCGAATCATTCAAATCTCAAGGTGTGCATAATACATTACTTTCACAAAAAGCATAATTCTCAAATAGGGTTCAAATATATTAATACTTGAGAAAAATATTTCAAGATTCAAACTTTATGTTGCAAACATGTATAATTCATATGAAAATCTGGAGATTCAACTTCAAACATAATATTAACATCAAAACTCAAGGAATTTACCTTCAAGACATCATAAAAATACAAGTCTTTTGAGCAAGAACGTAGTATAATAGTTTCTATCTCAAAGTCATATCAAAGCATATAAAGTCATATATCTTTGTAAAATAATACAGATTTTGGGCACAATAACGAAAGAATGTTCTTTTTGAAACACCCCACATACCTTAAACTTGAATCTTTGAATGAACTCTTGACCTTGAGACTCTATTCATGAAAATATTAAGTGTTTTTTGTAGCCCTCAGAATGGGGATTCCGAATCTCGAAGAATTATTGAAAACTCATGATTGAATCTTAAGATATTTGAATTTTTAGGTTGAAACCCTAATGAATTTTCTTGGTTATTTTGAGAGAAAGTAAAATTATTTTGGTGTTATGCGAGTTTAATGCCGTGTTATAGACATATATAGGGGTGTTTTTGGCACTTGGAAGTGAGGTATGTAGCGCATTGCTTATCGCACACATTTAAGTATACGCCCCATTTATTATCGCACACATTTAAGTATGCGCTATATTGCTTATCGCACACCTATTCCAATAGCCATGTGCGATTAGTTAGGCGACACATCTACTTCGCAAAGCCATAACTACTTGCTCGAGTGTCGGATTTTAATAAAATTGGTATCGTTGGAAAGCTAATTAACTTATTTACAATTTGATAGGTCTTGGGATGGAAAAATATATGTATATTAAGAGATATTAATGTTTGAAGTTGACCCTTGTAGAATCAAATGTCAAACTTTAGATAAATCAATTGGTCTTAGCTCAACTTTGTTCTAGGTCGTTGCTATGAATATTTTTCACCCCTAAACTACTCCATAGACTAGGTTAATGATCATGAAACTTGTATTCATGTAATAATCACTTGGATTAGAGCTTAGATGCACAGGAACAATGGTTAGAATTCCAACACAAAAATATGAGGTATTACAGAAACCTTGTGTAGAACTATAGCATTACCTAGAAAATCTATTCAATTTGGAATAATGGTTATATTATGGAATTTCACCGAGTCAAGTGGCTCGTGCATTGACTAATTATTTCTAATAAATAACTACGACATAAATACTAGAAGTTTCATGAACTAATTGGTGGACCTTACTTGATTAAAGTATGGGAATTACTCTTTAAGGTTTTAACATGCACAATGATAATAGGTTTAGTATTGCATGATTAATAAGTATTTTGACTTCTAATATGTAATGTCGTGGTGGCTTAGTTGATGGCTTCTATAATGAGAGTGTTTACTAGAAAATGGCCTTGTGATAGGCGAATAATTGATAGTAGTGGTAACTTGTAGACTTTATCTATTTTATAGCTAGTAACTATAAGACTTTTAACCTAGTGACTTATGTAAATAGAGGGTAACTAGTTTAGAACTCACATGAAGTTTAGAGGAAAATTAGAGGATAAGTAATTATATGATTATGGTATAACAATATTGGTTTTGTTGTGATTAAGTTTTGGTATGGATAATGATTGTGGACCTTGGTATAAGCCATGGAGGGGTTGTGTTACCCTCGGCTTCAGTTAATGGTTCAGTAGTTGCAATTTGATGTATTATGTTGAAATTTTGGTGTACTCTTGATCTTGGGTGTATTTATAGCCTAAACACCTTAAATTATCCATATTTTAGCTAAGTTTAGAGAACAAAGCGCCTAGTTTCATATGTTTTTACTCTACCTCTATGTAATTGAGCTAACCGATGTGAGTAGCATTATTTCAGGTATAAATAAAGTAGATGAAGACATAATGGGACTATGGAATGTCGATGGCAGATGACACAAGAGAGAGTAGCAGTTTTGACCAAATGTGGCACCTAGAAACTATGTCCAAGACTAGTTGGTCATTTATAATTAGTTCAGGGACTTAGAATACAATTATGAGAGAAAAGATTATTAAAAGGCTTGATGCTGAATTTTTATTCCTTATTCATTATTCTATATTTTTTTGAGAGAGGAGAGAGGTGGCTTACACCAAGTGAGAAATGCTATTCATTTTCTCCACCAAGATCGTCTTCTAGTTTTTGGTATGATGAATATTTCTATTATGATTTCCGTTTTGCCATAAGTTGCTAAGTTTATTAGTTAGGGTTATGGAAGTCTTGTAGCATATAATATATGGCTTTGGGTTTTGAATTCATTATGCATTGATTTTTTTACATCATACTCTCTTTGTTTATCATGAATTCTCGTGGTTGCGAACATAGAGGATATGCCTAAAAACACAACTTGTTCTAAACAAAGGTTGATGTTTGGAAAAGAGGATTTCCAACCCCTATTTCATACGTTAATGCCTTAACATAATTAACAACTTGGAGATTTCGTATTGTTTTTGGTAAACACTTTTGAGTTTAGAGAACTAAAGTGAATTAGTCCTTGATAGTTGAGAAACACTAGGATTATGTTATTAAATATAATACATTTCTTTGTAAGCATGATGCATGTATGAATTCGTAAAGCTGATAGTTAGAAAGTATTGAAAACTACCAGGTGGACGTAACCCTAGCTTGCTATTTTTTAAATTAGAATACTACTACATGTATTTCATCTTATTAAATTAAAACTATTAATTTGTGAACTGAATCAAATCCCCCTATTTATTTTACGAAAACGAACGATTAAAAGTCAACTAATCTACACACAACTTAATTAACACCATATTCCCTATGGGATTCGACCCTAACCTAGATTATTTTTGTCTTTTGCTTTTGAGACAAATGAATGAGACTGTCCAAGATCAATTAGTCTTTGAGATGTTAAATTCCTATTGTTAAGTTTACAAGCTCTTGTATTAATACTATCAGGTCATGGGATTTGTGTTTGAATATTGGTTGTCTTTAGCTGTGAGACATGATATTGTATCCTTAAATAGGGTCTATGTTGGACATTTTTACTAAGGTAACCCATCGAATTAGCTTTAGGTTACGATATCGGCTTACCTACCGCTGAGATATGGTAGGTGCAATCATGACTCAGAAATTGGGTCATGACAAATTGGTATCAAAGACAAGGTTTCACCAATATTATTAGTATAAGAGAAAGTATCTAATATAGTCCTATAGATCGAAACGTTGACATTCGTTTCCTATCTTCAGGAGGCTATGATTTATTTTTAGGACTCCTTCACTTATTTCACTCATATCGTGCTGAGAGTCTTAGTTGGTTTGTAGGATATTGTATTACCTTTACTCCTTTGTAGATGCCCAGGACACGCGCTTCAGTGATACCTAAGTTGGGTCTTGAGACACAGACTCATGATTTATCCCTAGTTAGGAATTAAGGTGTACCTCCCTAGGATAATATTCCTACACCCTAGATAGAGACTCTTTGACCTCAGCCAGTAGTGGGCCAGGGACTAGCCCAAGATCCACTCTTCTTTGCTTTGGGTTGCTTCCCTTCAGCTGTTGGGTATTATTGATAGTTTGCAATATTCTGGAGTAGGTGTACATCCTGCAACTACAGTTCCTGGAGTTAAGGTTTCTCCTATCCAAAAAGTTGTTTAGCCGGCAGTTGTTCAGCCTGTTATAACCCAACCTGCTATGTCTGTTGAGTAGAAAAAGACACTAGTAGGTTCTTGAGATTTGATTAACCTATATTTCTTGGTTTTCTAAGAAATGATACATTTGAGTTTCTGGCTGCTTCTGAGGATAGGTTATATGGGTTAGGCCTTATTGAGACTAATGGTATGGACTACACCATATTTTAGTTGGACTTGTCTTCTAGACACTAGTGCAAGGGTTTTATAAGTTCTAGACTAGTTGGATCTTCCTCTCTCTCTTGGGCTTAGTTCTCTGAGATGTTCTAGGAGAAGTTTATGTCATGTAGACTCATATATCATTTGAGAGATTATTTCTCTAGGTTTGAGCAGGATTCTATGAAACTTACTGAGTATGAGGCTTATTTCCATGAGTTGGCCAGACATGCGACTTCTATATTAGATACTCATTATGTGAGAGTTTGTTGGTTTGTGATAGGATTGAGTATTTTTACTTACATGGCTACTCAGAGTTTAATTACTACTGGTTGGACCTTTGCTGAGGTTGCTGATCATGCTAGAGTGACTGAGGACATGCACCATCAGGGTCGTGATAAGAGGCCCAAGTGTTAGGGCATATTTTTTGGGAGATATAGTTGTTCTTGATTTCGAATTGGTATTCCTTATGCTGGACATCCTCCACATCCAACATTTCAACCTCAGGGTCAGATTAGTCAACCAATGGAGGAATCTCTTCAGGCGGCTAACAGGGATCAGTTTATTTCTAATGGGCACCCTAGTAGGGGCAGTGATCAGTCTATGAGAGGTTCAATTATGGGCCATCTTAGGCATCATAACTGTGCCAGATCGCCTGATTTATAATTTTTGGTTTGTATTGTGACTCGTATTTTACTTGTAGACTTCCTAGTCATCTAAGAGAGCTACTCCTATTAAGGAAGTTAATCCTTCTGCTAGGGGTGGTGCTCAAGGTCATAGAGGTGGTTACCAGTGTGCTCAAGGTTGTACTTAGGAAGGCAGGGTAGGTGGTTATTTAGGTGCCCAGCTAGATGGTGGGTGTGGTCAGTTGTATATAATACCATCTATCCCTGAGGCTATGAATTTAAATGAAGTAGTCACAAGTGCGTTTTTAGTATGCCACAAATTAGCTCTTACTTTATTTGATCCTGGATCCACTTATTCTTATAAATCTACTTATTATGCACCATAGTTGGAGATGTCCAATGATTTGTTATCTGTGTTATTGTGTGTATCTACTCCGATAGGTGATTTTTTAGTAGTGGAAAGGGTATTCAGATCATATATCATGATAGTTATTGATGTTGATACTTATGTTGATCTTCTTATACTAGATATGATGCATTTTGATATGATTCTAGGCATTGACTGGTTATCCCACCATTACGTAGTCATGGATTATTTTTCTAAGACCATTACCATAGTCTTGACCGGCTTAACCTTAGTCATGTGGTAGGGAGCGATTAGCCACGAGAAGATGGGGATTATTTCTTATGTTTTTGCTAGATGACTTAAGTTGAGAGGTTGTGAGTCTTATCTCAACTATGTATGTGATACCCGTGTAGAGAGTCTGACGCTTTAGTCTATTCCTATTCTCTATGAGTTTCTTGATATGTTTCTTGATGATCTTCCTGGAATCCCTCCTAACCATGAGATTGAATTTTCTATTGACCTTGAGACTAGTACTCATCCCATTTCTATGGCACCTTATTGTATGGCTTCTTTATAGCTTAAGGAGATGAACTCTCAGCTCTAAGATGTTTTATGCAAGGGGTTCATTAGATCGAGTGTGTCATCGTGGGAGTCCCTACTTTGTTTGTAAAGAAGATAGATGGTTTGATGCTGATGTGTATCTACTATAGATAGTTTAATAAGGTGATGGTGAAGAACCGTTATCCTATACATCATATTGATGATTTGTTTGATCATATTTAGGGTGCAGCTTCTCTAAGATATATTTGAGGTTCGGTTATCATCAGTTGAGGATTCGGGCTGAGGACATTGCAAAAATAATCTTTAGGACCCGTTATGGTCGTTATTAGTTTTTAGTGATCTCATTTGGGAAGACTAATGCCCATGCCGTGTTTATGAACTTCATGAACCTTCTATTCAGACCTTATCTAGACTTCTTTGTTGTTGTGTTCGCTGATGATATCCTTGTGTATTCGGGGAGTAGTGAGGAGCATGCACAAAATTTAAGGATTGGGCTCTAGGTTTTGAGAGAGCATATGATTTTCACCAAGTTCTCTAAGTACATATTTTGGCTTGAGTCTGTATCATTTCTTGAACACATGGATTCCAAGAAGGGTATTATGGTAGAACTAGGTAATATTTCAATGATTTATGATTGGGCTAGACCTACATCTCCGACTGAGATTCGGAGTTTTATCGGCTTGGCTGGTTATTATAGGCACTTTGTTGAGATCTTTGCTACCTTATCATCCTCTATTACTAGATTGACCCAAAAGAAAGTTCCCTTCTGATAGTTCGAGGAGTGTGAGTTAAGCTTTGAAAGGCTCAAGGATTGTCTCACTTTATCCCCAGTATTAGCTCTTCCACTTGAGGGCGAGGGATTAACTATGTTTTGTGATACTTCTAGTGTTGGTCTTAGTTATGTTTTGATGCAGTGGGGTCATGGCATTACCTATGTTTCTAGACAGCTTAAGGTGCATGAGCGTAACTACCCCACTCATGATTTGGAGTTGATGATGGTAGTGTGGTGCTCAAGATTTAGAGGCATTACTTGTATGGTGTGCGTTGTGATATTTTTACCGATCATCATAGTCTCCAACATCTTATGACCCAGCGGGACCAGCATAGGTTGATGGAGGTTCTAAAGGAGTATGATATGTCTATCATGTATTATCCAGGTAAGGCAAATATTATGGCGGATGCCTTGAATCGAAAGGCAATGGGTATGGGTAGTTTGGCTTGTATTTTAATTTCTTAGAGGCCTTCAGCATGGGATATGCAGTCCTTAGCTAATTTGATGGTTAGCCTTCATATTATTGATTCTGCAAGGATTTGGGCTTGTGTAGAGGTAAGGCCCTTTTTATTATAGTAGACTCATGACTATTAGTTTGAGCATAGTAAGTTATGCCTTCTCCGTGATTGGGTAGTGAGTGGTGAGTCTGAAAAACACTGTGGATTCAGAGGGTATCTTGATATTTTAGGATCATATTTATGTACCCCGACTTGATAACTTAATTCAGTCGATTCTGCATGAGGCTCATAGTTCTTGATATTCTATTCATCCCGGTACAACCAAGATGTATTGAGACTTGAGGGAGGTGTACTGGTAGGATGGTATAAATAATGCTATGGAAGCCTTTGTTTCTCATTGCCTATGTTGTTAACAGGTAGAGGTTGGGCATCAGCGTCTAGGAGGATTGACTCAGAAATTGCCCATTCCCTAGTGGAAATAGAAAAGTATTACCATGGATTTCTTTAGTGGCTTTACTCATACTTTCCTTAGTAATGATGGTATTTGGGTTATTATGGATCGTTGACCAAGTTAGCTTATTTTACTCCAATTCAAACGACCTTCGGTGCTGACAGATTAGCCCAGATTTATGTTTAAGAGATAGTTCGTTGGCATGGGGTCCCTATGTCTACCATATCAGATCGTGGTTCTGTGTTTACTTGAAGGTTTTAGAGATCATTTCATGAGGAGTTAGGTACTCGAGGGGATTTAAGTACATCCTTTTATCTACAGACGGATGTCAATCTGAGTGAACTATTCAAGTCATTAAGGATATCCTCCAAGTTAATTTTATGGAATTTGGAGGTCAGTAGGATCATCACTTAGCATTGACATAGTTTTCCTACAATAATAGTTATTTCGAGTGTTTAGATGGCGCCTTATGAGGCTTTATATGGTAGTCAGTGTCGTTCCCTTATAAGATGGTTTGATACTTACGAGGTTAGACCCTGTGATACAAATTTTCTTCACGACTCATTGGATGGGAGCAGGGTGATTTAGGATAGGATGAGGGTGGCCTAGAGTAGGCAGAAGGCCTATGCCAATCATAGACTCTATGCCTTGAGATTTGCAGTTGATTACTTTTTCTTTCTTTGTGTTTCACTTATGAGAGGTGTAGTGAGATTTGGAAGGAAGGGTAAGCTTAGCCCTCTCTATATGGGTGCCTCTAAGATTTTATGAGTAGTTGGTGAGATGTCCAATAAGTTGGCTTTATCTCCAGATGTTGCCGCTATCCATTCAGTTTTCCATTTATCTATGTTGCAGAAATATACTCTCGATCCTTCTGATGTGCTTAGGTAGGACTCGATCCAGTTGGATGATCAGTTGACCTTTGTGGAGGAGCCCATTCTTTATTTGGCTAGTGATGTGAGGTGAATGTATACTTGGGAGATTTCAGTAGTCAACGTTTATTAGATGCATCGCCCAGTAGAAGAGGCTACTTGGGAGGTCGAGAGTGAGATGCGGGCCTAGTATCCTCACTTGTTTGAGACTTCAGGTACTTGCTTGTCTTTAACTTTCGAGGATGAATGTTCCTTAGTAGTGGATGTTGTAATGACCCTTCAGGTCATTTTCAATGTTCTTACTTATTTTAGCTAATAGAGCTTCTCCATAGCCGCACCAAGTCATTATTGACTTTGCGGAACTAATAGATCGGTTACCTGGCTATTTGTTTGGTTCCTTGAATCACTTTCTCAATTTGACGTCTTTGTTGGAACTAATAGACGAATAAGAAAAATCCTTGGTAAAACAGCCTTGTATGTGAAATCCAACTTTTCTAACACGTTTGAAATGTTTAAAAGTATAGGGTTACATATCTTATTTGTTCGAAATGAACCCCGGATGCATCTCAAGGCATTGGCCGAAGCTCGAGACCAAATTCAAATCTTCATCCCTGCCTTGTGTTGATTGAGATGATGTTATTGCGATGCTTAAGGTGCAACCATGGTGCCGCAACGGTGGCTAGGCGGGTGGTGCGACTGCGATACCTAAGGGCAGGGCAAGCCTATTTGAAGGTTGTTTTCTCCAAAATTTTGACCATTTTGTGCCTCCCTCTTAACCTACAAACCCTAATGTAGTGTGAAATCTTCTAAGTAAGTCTTGTAAGTTGAATTAGAGCTTAACCAACTTATGAAATTGAATCTTTCTACAATCTAAGGTAAAATTTCTTCTAGTTTGTTATTGATTTAATGATTTCTTGACTCAAAGCTACTAAATTATTGAGGCTCAAGTTTAATCCCAAATTTGATAGATTGACTCAAATTCCTTGAGGGTCATAACTCCTTTAAGGTAGTAGAAGAATGGATTGGTCTCAGAAACTCATTTCCAAAGATGAAACCCACTTGGGGGTTTGGTGTCCTTTTAAACCCATGGCATAATGGTGTCACAATGGGTATTGTCATTCCTGCTGTAATACTTAGATTGTATTATTGATAGCTTTGCTAGTGGAAAAGGAGACCTCAACAAAAGGAATGGAAAATATTGTTGGCTCATGAGTTTCTTTGACTAAAGGTAGGTTAGGCTTACTTGTTGTTAGATTGAGCTTGATTGTAGTATATTTGGTGATATATGATGAGATTGGGTAGGGTTTAGATAATAAATGGTCGAATGGTGGTAATTAGGATTAGATGGTTCCTATAGGTTATTGAACTCGCAAGGTATGATGCTTCACCCTTAGCCTGGAACCTTGGATAGTCTACTTGTAGTCTCATGAATTGTATGATAATACTCTAGTTGTTTTAATAAATAAGAATGAAGTTGCTCCCTAACGTTAGGAGTATGTTGATCTTGCTAGGGTGTAGTTGGGAAATGACCTTCATGTTGGGTTGACTTTGAAGGAATACTTAAAGAAAGTTTACCCAATAGGCTTAGTAAGGATTGATAAGCCCTTATGATATGATATAGATAACTTAGCCTAATCTGAGTAGATGTTAGAATTATGATGGTGGACATTGGTATTCTTGGAATTTAGGAGTGGGACTTGACCCACCTTAAACTTGAACTATGAACTCCCTAAGAGACCTAGATACTAGATGAATATCAAAATTACATTGTTGATATTATTAACGGTTAAACCTTTATTGTGGATTGTATATATGGATAATGGTTGGTTAATATGTATACTAGATGGATTATCTAGTGGTCATGATATGGATAGCCTTAGGAAATTGATGATTGTATATATAGTTTGGATACTCATGCTTATGTTTATGCTCATCTTATATGGTAATGCTAAATAGCAAAGTAGGATGATACATGTTTTCTTACATTCTTATTACTCTATTTTTGTGAACTTGTATTTGCTTATTGATTTGGCTATGTATATGTATATATGTTGTGGCCTTGAGAAATGTAAAATGGCAAGATGATGCCCAGTGAATCTGGAAGATATGTTGATATGATGATAATACCCGGTAAATTCGGAAGAGGTAATGATATATGATGTTTCTCGGTGAATCCGGAGGATATGTTGATGTCATGATGTTGCCATGTGAATGAAGAGGATATGTTGATGTGATGTTCACACCTGGTAAATCCGAAAGAGGTGATAATGTTATAATGATACCTGGTGAATCCGGAGGATATGTTGATGGTATATTGATACCTGGTGAATTCAGAGATATGTTGATCTTATGTTGATACTCGGTGAATCCAGAAGAGGTAAAGATGTTATGATGACGTGTGGGGCCAAAATGCTTATATACGTGGGACATGATGTCTCCTTTAATAAATGGTTATTCACTTCTTGTCTTTATTCACTAAATGAGAGGTGTGACCCTTGTTGACCCTAATTTTTAACTAGAAGTAACTTATGCCTATTAATGGATTAAGCTTAATTAGTATATCAGACTGTGTGTAGAACCAAAGGCTTACCTAGAAAATCCATTCAACTTGGAATAATGGTTCTGTTAAGAAATTTTGCCTAGTTAAGTGGCTCATGCGATGACTAGTTATTTCTAATAAATAACTAAGACTTGAATACTAGAAGTCTAGTGCACTAGTTGGTGGACCTTACATGCTTAAAGTATTGGAACTAGCCCTTAAGGTTATAGCATGCCTATTGATAATAGTCTTAGTATTGCACATGAATAACTAAGTTGAATTTTATTATGTAATGCCATGTTGGCTTAGTTGATGACTTCTATAAGGAGAGTACAAATTAGAAAAAGGCCTTGTGATAGGCAAATAATTGATTGTAGTGGTAACTTGTAGCTTTTCTAAATTTGATAGCTAGTAATTATAAGACTTATAACCTAGTGGCTTATGTAAATAGAGGTTAACTAGTTTAGACCTCACATGGAGTTTAGTGGCAAATTGGAGGATAAGTAATTATCTGTTCATGCTATAATAATATTGGTTTTATTGTGAATAAATCTGATTGTGGACCTTGATAAAATCCATGGAAAGATTCTACTACCCGCGGCTCCGGTTAATGGTTGAGTAGTTGTACTTTGATGTATTACTGTGTAATACCCCATACTTTTTCGTAGCCTGAAATCATCTTAAGAATATTAGAAGACTTTTTTGAAAGATAAATCTACTTTGGTACACGTGGTATTTTAAGATTTTCACTTTTGGTCATGTGGGAAATTGAATTAGCTTTGAAACGATACAAATTTCATCAAAATCCGACCTTGGAGGAGAAAGTTATGGCCAAAATACAGAAGGCAGTAAAACCGCCCAGATGCGACGGTGAAGCCACGGACCGTCGCCCACAACCTTCGCAGCAAGGTAGTGAGAGCTACCTTCTCCCTAGGAGTGATGGCCCAAGCCGACATATCGTCAGAATAGAGACGGACCCTCACAAGGGAAACAGTGACGCCACCTTCCAGATAAGGTACGACGGTTAGGTTGACAGACCGTCGAACCTGCGATGGACCGTAGCCCAAGCTGTTGCGACAAAAATAGTGAGAGCCCACTCTACTTAGAAGAAACGGTCAGGGCCGACGGACCATCAAACCAGCGACAGAACATCGCACAAACCGTCGCAGGTCCCGTTCAGTTGTTTTTAAGTCGTTTTAACAGGGGTATTTTGGTCATTTACCACCCATTTATATATACCCAGTTAAATCCGATTTATGCCCATATTTTCTTTATTATTTCAATAACCAATATTAGGTTTTATCTTTGAGATTAATCCGTGAGAACAATAATCTAAATTTTCTCCAAGAAACTAAGAGATTCAAACCCCTCAAGTTCAAGAACATCAAGGAAACTGGACCCAAGTATGCATAGTGTTCATTAATGGAATCCATTCGTCCATGAAGTCCAAGAATCCCTTTTCCAACTTCAAGTTATGGATTTTCTTTATGATTTCATGTTTGGGCTATTCTTGCTCACATTGATAAATGAGAAATTAAATTTTACTCCATGTTGGGTAATAATTTCTATGTGGGTTTAATTATTATAGATATAGATTTATGAAAACCTATGAATAAACACTTGAATGATTGAATTACAATTGAACAATGATGTTTAATTATTGTACAATGATGTTTACATATACCATGCCTATAACATGTTTGATTAAATGCCTAGATGAAGGAAAAGTGCCTAACTAGCATGATACCATAAATCCCCATGTATGTACAAGTTATGCCTAACACATGTTTTTATGAAATGCTTCTATAAATATATTATAGAATATGATGTTAGTTATATGTTCAAGTAAGTTATGCTCGGTCAGATTCCTTTCATCGAGTCCTGGGGGCACTTGTACTCGAAATATTAGTTTTGTGCCTAGAGCCATGACATATTTTCATGATACTCTCAGTCAAGCTCTGATCTTTAGACTTGAGATAGTCTTATGAGTCAGGAAATCTCCATGATCTCATGAACTCAGTCAGTTGTAAGATATCAGTAGTATTCCATCAATCAACAGAAGTCAGTAACTCAGTCTATGTTTAGTTTCACAATCATGTTAGTGTCTATTCAGATGGGAATATAAATTAGCACCGAGCAAACCCAAGAGTGGGAACTCACCTATTATATGAGGGTGTGATTCTTAGAAGCAATCCTTGCATTCCAAAACTATGTAGCCAGCATAGGTTGCGACAGCATAGCCTGCTATATGAGGGTAGATGAGGTGGATTAACCTGGTATATGAGGGTTCCCACCATTCTCATTAGAGTTATCTATTATATTAGGGTCACTCACATATCGTCCTTACCAC
This sequence comes from Capsicum baccatum var. pendulum, assembly GCA_030864225.1. NCBI lineage: Eukaryota > Viridiplantae > Streptophyta > Magnoliopsida > Solanales > Solanaceae > Capsicum > Capsicum baccatum. The sequence goes on along the minus strand of CM061561.1, from coordinate 156,989,276 downwards.
TAGCGTGGTATTAACACCCTTCAAATAATGGCACAAATTTGACCCCAATTAAGCTATAATGCATCATTTGGGGCTTGTCAGTTAGATGACTACATCCCACAATTTCAGTATGAATATCAGTCAAGATGTCAAATAGTTCTTTAGATTTTAGGAATTTTAGATATAGTACGGAACTCAGCTAGTTCCAGCAGATTCAGGACTGTCAGATACAGTCACTCATGGTATCAGTTATATAAGTTATTAATTTGTCATATTATAAGTATTCAGATTCACTAATCATGTTATCAAGGTATCAGTGTTATTTTTTATGTGTCATGTATGTACTCTTAGGCTCATGATAGTCAGTCTGTTATTATATTTGTTCATGCATATGATCCCTACGCATTCAGCTTACCTCACATGCATACGAGTACATTCAAAGTACTGACGCATTTGCGCTGTGGTACCTTATACCATAGGTTTAGAGACATGAGCTCCAGAGCATCAGTATATTCCAGTCTCAGTAGACAAAGTTAGAAGTGAGTCCTCATCTTTCTAGGACATAATCATCATTTTATTAGCTCATTAATTAGTTTATTAGTTGGTGTTAGTTGGGGATATGTCCCGTCAACTCCTAATTCAGACAGTCACGTTTAAAGGATTTTTAGACTATAGTATGTTCAGGTAGCTTATTTCAATTTTGGTTTTGGTTTTTCATATCCCATGCATATGTTATGATTTACAGATCTTATGTTATAGTTTTGAACCTTATGGCTTTTTTGTTCATGTTTCCGCATTATATAGTATATTATGTAGTATACAGGTACAGATATTAGTCATGGATTAGCTTGTGGTCCTTTGGGGTCAAATGTACCGTGTAGCATTCCACGTATAAGATTCTGGGTTTTACAAACTTGGTATCAGAGCCTAAGGTTCAATGTAGTCTTAGGAAGTCTGAAAGTTGCATCTAGTAGAGTCTTGTGCATGGGTATATTGCGCGCCACATTTATGTGCAAAAAGCTATAAGATGTTTTAGGAACAATTTCCCTTCTTTCAATATTCATGTTATGTCAGTGAGCATAATCTCAAGTCAATCTCTCAACCTAATCTGTTTCTTCTCTTTCTTTCAGACCATGCCTCCCAAGAGAAGAACTCAGCCTGTCCAAGAAGATCCCTTGGACGAACATGTTTATCATGTAGAGTTCCGAGCTGTATACACTACTTTTGCTCAATCAGTTGCTACTTAGAATGAACGACCAGCTGCCGTTCCAGCCAACCTAGTGGCTAATTCAGCTGCAGCAAGGATTCGGGACTTCACAAAAATGAACCCTTCATCCTTTCTCAGGTCTAAGGCAGATGAGGACCCTCAGGAATTCCTAGATCAAGTGCAGAAGGTTACAAACATCATTGGGGTTACTTCTAGTGAGAGTGCTGAGTTAGCTTCATATCAGTTGCAGGATGTTGCTCACACTTGGTTTAAGTAGTTGAAGTCAGAGAGCAGCAGTTGATGCTGGGTCAGGTGAGTGGAAGGAGTTTGCTTCTACTTTTCTGGATAGATTCTTTCTCCTAGAGTTTGGAGAAGCTAAGGTGCTAGAATTCATCAACCTTAGCTCTTAAGTTTACTCAATTAGACAGATATGCCCCTTATATGATTGTAGATAACAGGGTCAAGATGATTAAGTTTCTTTCAGAGGTAAATGATAGCATGGTTAATGAGTGCAGATCAACTATGATGAATAGTGACATAACTTTATCCTGGTTTATGAATCATGCTCAGTAGCTAGAGGAGTAGAAGATAAAGATGAGGGAGAAGCAGAATAAGAGAGCAAAGACATGTAGTTTTAACTTTGCTGAACCTAAATTAGAAGGAGGAAACCATTCTCAGTTTCATCCTAAGTCCTCCGTTCCAGCTCCTTCTTCAGCTAGTGCTCTTGTGCCTAAGTTTAGAGAAAGAACGCCAGGCTCTAATTCTCAGGGAAGTGTTAGTAGTGACCGCACCTATCCCCTTTGTCCGACTTGTGGCAAGAACCATCAGGGTACTTGCAGAGCTGATAGTGATACCTGTTTTGGGTGTGGGAAGCTAGACCACAGAGTTAGAGATTGTCTGTAGTCACGTCCACAAGATCAACAGAACCATTTCTCAGCTCGGTCCAGTAGCCCTAATCAGAAGGGTGCCACCTCCAGTGCTATAAGTAGGCAATGCCTAAATAGACTCTATGCTCTCCATTCATGGCAAGATTAGGAAAATTCTCCTGATGTGGTTACTGGTATGTTACTGATCTTTCATGTGCATATTTACCCTTTGCTAGATCCAGGTGCTTCTTTATATTTTGTTATTCCCTATATAGAAGTATATTTCAAAGTCAGTCTCGAAATTCTAGAAGAGCCCTTTTCAGATTCTACCCCAGTGGGTAAAACCATCATAGCTTAGTGGGTATAAAGAAATTGCCCGGTTTTAATATCTCAGAAAGTCAATTCAGCAGACTTAGTCAAATTAGAAATGATGGACTTTGATGTCATTCTTGGCATGGATTAGTTTCATTCCTGCTATACCACAGTCGACTGCAAAAATAGAATAGTCTAGTTCTAGTTTCCGAATGAACCTATCCTAGAGTGGAAGGGTAGTCTATCCACTTTTAGAGGTCATCTTGTTTCCTACCTTGGAGCATGAAAAATGAAATCTAAGGGATGTGTATATCATCTTGTTTGTGTAAAGGACACTCATTCCAAAACTCCCAATCTTGAATCAGTCCCAGTTGTGAATAAATATTCTGATATCTTTCCTGCAGATCTTCTAGGAATTCCTCCCGAAAAGGAAATAGACTTTGGCATTGATCTTCTTCTAGATACTCAGCCTGTATCTATTTCGCCATGTAGAATAGCACCAGCAGAACTTAGATAATTGAAAGAGAAGTTGAAAGATCTCTTCGTTAAGGGATTCATCAAACCCAATTTGTCCCCATAGGGCGCTCTAATATTATTCATGTGCAAGAAAGATAGTTCTCTTAGAATGTGTATAGACTATCGTCAACTTCATATGGTCACGATCAAGAACAAGTATCCTCTTGTCAAAATAGATGACTTGTTTGACTAACTTTAGGGTGCTATCTATTTCTCCAAGATAAACCTCAGATCTGACTATTATCATCTTAGAGTCAGAGAATGTCACATTCCAAAAATAACTTTCTATACTAGGTATAGCCACTTCAAATTCGTAGTCATGTCCTTTGGTCTTACCAATTCTCCAACAACTTTCATGGACTTGATGAACTGTGTGTTTAAGCAGTACATGGACATGTTTGTCATAGTCTTCATAGATGATATTCTGGTTTATTCCCGTAGTGAGCGAGATCATGCAGACTATCTCAGAACAGTACTTAAGACTCTCAGAGCTCATCAGTTATTCACCTAATTAAGTAAGTGTAAGTTTTGGCTAAGGTAAGTATCATTTCTTGGCCATATCATTTCCATTAATGGCATTAGAATAGATCCTCAAAATACCAAAGCAGTAAGAACTGGCCTTCCCCTGTCTATCCATCAAATATCAGGAGTTTCTTGGGTTTGGCTGGCTATTATAGATGGTTCATTAAGGGATTTTCTTCTCTTCCATCCCCTATGTCCATATTGACTCAAAAGAAAGTCAAGTTTCAGTGGTTAGATCCTTGCGAGAAGAATATTCTGGAGTTTAACATGACTGCTTGTCTTTGATTGAATTTGCATATAACAATAACTATCATTCCAGTATTCGCATGGCTCTATTTGAAGCTCGCTATGGTAGGAGATATAGATCTCCAATTTGTTGGTTTGAAGTTAGTGAGGCCTCAGTTATAGGGCCTGACTTGGCATTCGATATCTTAGAAAAAGTCTACTTGATTAGAGAAAAACTCTGGGCTACTCAGAGATGATACAAGTCTTATGCAGATGTTCATAGAAAAGATATCAAGTTCAAGATTAGTGACTATGTCTATCTAAAGATATCTCCCATAAAGGGAGAAAAGTTATTCGGCAAGAAAGGGAAACTCAGTCCCTAATATGTCGGTCCCTTCAAGATTCTTAGTGGATTTGGAAAGGTAGCTTATGAGCTCGAATTACTTTCAGATCTAGCCTCAGTTAATCCAGTCTTTCATGGCTCCTTGCTCAAGAAGTGTATAGGTGACCCAGCAGTTGTAGTCCCTATTCAGAGCATCGAGGTTTCGAACAGCCTCTATTATGAAGGGATTCCAGTTGAAATCCTAGACTATCAGACTCGTAGACTGAGGAACAAAGAAGTCCCTCTAGTTAAAGTTCTTTGGTGTAATCAGTTTTTCGAGGGAGATAATTGGGAAATAGAAGTATACATGCATACCAAGTATCCTCACCTTTTCTCTGCTGACTCAAATCAAGCTCAAGGTAACAGTTCTCCTTAAGCTAACTCAGTTTCATTTTCAGTGTTCATTGCAAACTTGGTACCGAGTACCATTGCATATTCAGTCATGCATTCATGTATCATTTTAGTTATAAATTATGCATCAGACCTACATTCTTATTGTGAGAAGTTTAGCTACTCAGAACATCCAGTCATGCATTCATGAATCAGTTACACATGCATCAGATATGCATATTAGTATGATATATTCTGTTATCAGTCATGTCAGTCATGAGATCAGATTTAAGTTATTCATGTTCAGTATGTACATTGGTTATCTTCTCCCCTCACTCTTAGTCTCATTTAAGGATGAATGTTCTCTAGGGGGAGATATTGTAATACCCCATACTTTTTCCTAGCTTGAAATCATCTCAATAATGTTAAAAGCCTTCCTTGAAAAATAAATCCACTTTTTTACACATTGTATTTTTAAGAGTTTCACTTTTGTCATGTATAAAATTGAATTAGCTTTCCAACGATACCAATTTCGTGAAAATTCGACATCGGAGGAGAAAGTTATCACCAAAGTATAAAAGGCAGTAAAACTGCCCAAATGCGACGGTGAGGCCAATGGACCATCAGACTAGTGATGGACCATCGCCTACGACAGTCGCAGAATGGAACTGAGAGCTAACTTTTACCTAGGAGCGATGGCCCAAGATGATGGACCATAAGACTAGTGACGGACCGTCGCTTAAGCCGTCGTAAGGTAAATAACAAGGCAACCTTATGGATAAGGTGCAACGGTTATGTTGACGGACCATCAAACCTGTGATGGGCCATCGCCCAATCTATCTCGGCCAAAATAATGAGACCCTATTCTGCCTAGAAGCGACGATCAAGGCCGATGGACCGTCAACCCAACAATGGACCATCGCACGCACCATCGCAGGTCCCATTCAATTTTTTATGTTGTTTTAATAGAGGTATTTTGGTCATTTACCATCCACTTATATGTACCTTGTTATATCCAATTTCTAACCATTTGTTCATTATCATTTCAACAACAAATATTAGGATTTCTCTCTGAAATTAATCCCTAAGAACAAGAATCCAAATCTTCTCTAAGAAACTAAGAGATTCAAATCCCTCAAGTTCAAGAACATCAAGACAGGTATGCTTAGTGTTCAGTCATGGACTCCTTTTGTCCATGAAGTCCATGAATCCTTTTTCCAACTTCAAATTATGGATTTCCTTTATGATTTTATGTTTGGGTTGTGACGTTGATAAATAAGAAATTGAATTTTAATCCATGTTGGATGATAATTTCTATGTTGTTTTAATTATTATAAATATAGATTAATGTAAAGCTATAACTAAACCCTTGAATGATGAAATTAGAATTGAACCATGATGTTTTATTATTGTATAATGATGTTAACATGTACCATGCCTACAATATGATTGATTAAATGCCTGGATAAAGAAAAAGTACCTAACTAGCATGATACCATAAAATCCCCATGTATGTACAAGTTATGCCTATCCCATATTTTGATTAAATTCTTCTATAAATGTATTATGGATTATGATGTTAGTTATATGTTCAAGTAAGTTATGCTTGGTAAGTTTCCTTCCATCGAGTCCTCGGGGTACTTTTACCTGAAATATTAGCTGTGTGCCTAGAGCCATGTCATATTTTTACGATACTTTAAGTCAATATATGATCCTTAGACTTCAGACAGTCTTATGACTTAGAAAATTTCCTTGATTTCATGAACTCAGTCAGTTGTAAGATATTATTAGTTTTCTGCCAGTTAATAGAAATCAGTAACTCAGTCCATGTTCAGTTTTATAAAATCATGTTCAGTGTCTATTCAGATAGGAGTAGAAATTAGCACCGAGCGAACATAAGGGTGGGAACTCACTTGTTATATGAGGGTGTGATTCTTAGAAGCAATCCTTCCATTCTAGAACTATGTAGCCAACATAGGTTGAGACATTGTAGCCTGGTATATGAGGGTAGATGTGGTGGTTTAACCTGCTATATCAGGGTTCCCACCATTCTCATTAGAGTTACCTGTTATATTAGGGTCACTCACATGTTGTCCTTAATAGTGGAGCGGTACTAACACCCTTCCAACCAGGGCATAGATTGGACCCCAACAGCTATAATGCATCATTTAGGGCATGTCAGTTAGATGACTAATTCCCACAATTTTAGTATCAGTATCAGTATCAGTCAAGAACTCAGATAGTTCTACAAATTCTAGGACTGTCATATACAGTCAACTCAGATACAATATGAAACTCATCTAGTTCTATTAGATTGAGGACTGTCAGATACAGTCACTCATGTTATCAGTTATATCGGTCATCAATATGTCATGTTATCAGTATTCAGATTCAATAATCATGTTATCACGGTATCAGTGTCAGTTTTTATATCTCATGTATGTACTCTTATGCTCATGATAGTTAGTCTATTTTTATATTTGTTCATGCATATGAACCTCACGCATTTAGCTTACCTTATATACATACCAGTACATTCAAAGTACTAACGCATTTGCGCTATGGTGTCTTATAACATAGGTGTAGAGATATGAGCTCCAGAGCACCAGTAGATTTCTGTCTCAGTAGATATACTTAGAAGTGAGTCCTTATCTTTCGTGGACACAATCATCATTTTATATGTCATTAATTAGTTTATTAGTTGGAGTTATTTGGGGACATATCCCATCAACTCTTTATTCATACAGTCATATTTAGAGGCTTTTCAGACTACAGTATGTTTAGATAGCTTATTTTTAGTTTTGATTTGGGTATTTCATACCCCATACATATGTATGATTTATCAGATCTTGTGTTATAGTTTTGAACCTTATGGACTTTTTGTTCATGTTTCTATATTATACAGTGTATTATCCAGTATAAAGGTACAAATATCAGTCATGGGTTAGCTTGTAATCCATCGGGGTCATGAGCATTGTGCAGTGTTCCAGGTACCAGATTTGGGGCATTACATACTGATTGAACTTTTGATGCTCTCTCTGGTTGTATGGGATGCCGTGATGAGTTCTTGTATTGTATTTCTTGGTGTACTCTATGATGGTATGGGACACCGTGATAAGTTCATTGTTGTGTTCTTTTTTGTGTACTTCCGAGAAGTATGGGACATCGTTGTATGTTCTTTTACATCGTGTTCTAAAGATGGTTGGTGATGATTATGGTAGATAAATTCTTGTTATTGCACAAGTGAATTTACACTACCAAAATGATACTCAGTTGGTATGGCGATTATGGAGTATATTGATATAGTATGTAGTGCTATTTCTTAGTATTATAGATATTATTATAGTGTATTGGAGGAGATTCATGTTCGATCCTATACCTTGATGTTATGTTATTATCTTACTTTATATCATCTTTATATTACAATTTAACTCAGGCCACCGATGATGCCTACTTAGTACCAATGTTTTTGTACTCATACTATATTTTTGTACCTTTTTAGGGCAGACCCTAGTTCTAGTTGCCGTCGTTGAGCTAGTTCGTTATGCATTGTCTATTTGAAGAAAGGGTGAGCTCTTGGATTTGAGTTTTCCTCTTTCCCCTATATCATTATTTAGTGCAGACCCTTTTTGAAGGCTTTCGAAAAATGAAAGGTAAACTATGTGCCTCTATCTGAAATGATGGATAATGGAACTCCGTGCAATCTGACAAACTCTCTAACTTATAGCTTGGCATAATCCTTGGCTGAATAAGAGGCATGAATAGGTAGGAAATAAGCTTATTTTGTCATCTTATCTTCAATGACCCAAATGGAATCATTCTGATGAAAAGTACGAGGCAAACCCATAATAAAAATCATTGTTTACCTCCTCCCACTTCTAAGTAGGTATGTTGAACTCTTACATTAACCCACTAGGCTTTTGATGCTTTATCTTAACTTGCTAACATGTCGAGCATTTAGCTAAAAACTCCACAATGTCTCTCTTTATCCCTCTACACCAATAGACTTCCAGCATGTTGCGGTACATCTTGGTAGCCCATGGGTTAATCAAGTAGAGCGCACCATGCCCTTCAACCAAAATCCACTGCATTAAGTCATCTACACCTGGAACACATAGCAAACCCTAGGAATGCAATACACCATCTCCCCTTTTGGAGAAAATCTGTACTTTCGGATATCTAACTGACTCTTTCAACATAACTACACTTGGATCTTTTTCTTGATTTTTATTTATTTTGGAAACCAGAGATGATTCAAAACTACTCTGCACCCATACACTACCTTCTGCTAAATCGACTAAGCAGACACCTATTCGGGCAAGCTAATGAACTTCCTAAACTAACTTCTTCTTATCATTCTTCACATGAGCATTACTATCCATGGACATCCTACTGAGAGCATCAACCACTACATTGGCCTTGCCCGGGTGATATAGAACACTCATGTCATAGTGTTTCAACAACTCCAACTACCTTCTCTGATGGTGATTTTGGTCTTTCTAAGAGAACACATACTGCAGGATCTTATGGTCTATGACTGCATCAACATACACCCCATACAAATAGTGCCTCTAATTCTGTAAGGCAAATACTACAGCTGCTAACTCAAGATTATAAGTGGGGTAGTTTTTTTCATAGGACTTAAGTTGTCTAGAGGCATAGGCTATGACCTTACCTCTATGCACCAAAACACACCCCAAAATAACCCTGGACGCATCACAATATACCACAAACCCATTTGACCCATCTAGTAGAGTCAAAATTGCGGTTGTTGCAAGTCGAGTCTTCAACACCTGAAAACTCTTTTTGCAAGAATTTGACCATCGGAATTTGACTTTCTTATTAGTCAATATGGACATGGGGGATGCTATCGACGAAAATACCACAACAAATCATTGGTAATAGCTGACCAAGCTCAAAAAGCTCTGAATATCTAATGGAGAGATGGGTCTGGGCCAGTTTCTTACTGCTTTGGTCTTTTGGAGATCCACTCTAATGCCATCACCAATAACTATATGACCAAGAAAAGCTACTAACCTTAGAAAAAATTTGCACTTACTGAATTTGACGAACAACTGATAGGCTCTGACTGTCTGTAACACTACTCTAAGATGGTCTAAATGATCATGCTTACTACGCGAGTAGACGAAAATGTAATCTATGAAGACTATGATGAACATGTCTAAGTTCTACTTGAACACACGATTTATAAAGTTCATGATAGCTGTTGGAGCATTGCTAAGACCAAATGATATGACTACGATGAAGATACCATACCGAGTTCTGAAAACTGTCCTTGAAATGTCATCTTCTTTGACTCTAAGCGGATGGTATCCTAATCTGAGGCCTATCATAGAAAATTAAATGGAACCCTGAAGTTGCTCAAACAAGTCATCGATTTTGGGAAGTAGATACTTGTTCTTGACCGTGACTTTATTTAACTGGCGGTAGTCTAAACACATTCTGAGAGAACCTTCTTTCTTACACACAAATATAACTTGTGTACCCCACTGGGATATGCTGAGTCTGATAAATCCCTTATCTAGGTGATTCTTCAACTGTTCTTTTAATTCTTTGGGTTCTTCTAAAGCCATTCTGTATGGCGTCATAGAGATGGGATGGGTATCAGGAAGAAGGTCTATTTCAAAGTCAATTTTTCTTGTTGGAAGGAACTTCAGAAAGATCTTTTGGAAACACATCTGGGAACATACATGCTACTAGAACTGACTTAAGACAGAGAGTATCGGAAGTAGAATCCTTTCCTTGAACAAGATTATAAACACATCTTATAGATATTAGTTTTCTCGCCCTTAGGTAACAAATAAGCGGACCCCTAAGTGTTGAGGTACTACCCCTCCATTCTAGGACAGGTTAATTCAGAAATTGAAATTGGATGATTTTATTTTTGCAGTCAACTAAGCATAGCATTAATGAAGACAATCCATGTCGAGAATGACGTCAAAATCTATCATCCCTAATTATACTATGTCCGCTGAAGTGACTTTAAGAGATACCATAATTAGATAGTTCCTATATACCCGTCGGGCTATGATAGATTTACCTACTAGGGTAGATACTGAGAAAGGCTCTGCTAGGATTTTTGGACTGACCCTGAAGTCAATAGTTATATAAAGAGATACAAAAGACAACGAAGCTCCTTGATCTAGCAAAACATAAACATATAAATGATAAACTTATAACGTACCCGTGACCATATCAGGAGAAGTCTCCTGATCTTGTTGGGACTGAAGTGCATAGAGTCTGTTTGGGCATTGCCCACTAATGGCGTTGAAAGTGGCACCCTGCTGATTTGGGCAACCGGACTGAGTTGGTGGATTATTATGCTAACTCTTCGTACCCACCTAAGGATACTTTCTGACTTTGTGGCCTTGCTTGCCACATAAAAAATATACATCACAGCCAGCTCTATAGATACCCTGATAGTTTATACCATACTTCTGGTAGAGAGGATTTGCTCAGACACTGCTAATAATACCCTAGGGTTTAGGGCCTAGCGCCCTATCTTTATTGCCATCTCTAAATTTTAGCACTGGAGCACTGGCTGAGGATATATCGGGGACTAAAGATTTTGGGCATAACTGAGAATGATTCCCAACCTCTAACTTAGGTTGAGTGAAGTTGAGGCTACCTATTCTAACTCTCTTATTCTCCTTCTCCTTCTCCTTATTCTTAGCATCTTCTATCTACTGAGTATAGACCATGAGCTTGGATATGTCCATCTTCTTAATCAGTATTATGGTCCTATACTTCTTGATCGTAGTGTTAAACACTCCCAAAACAAACTTACTTATCTCAGATCTACTATTTTCTACCACGTGAGGAGTGTATCTGTCTAACTAAGTAACTTGAGAGAATACTCTTGTACTTTCATGTTGACCTGCTTCAGATTAATAAACTCCAAAAAATTTGCTTCCCTCAACTCTAGCGGGAAGAACATATCCAGAAAAGCAAGAGCAAACTCCTCCCATTCTATGGGCCATTTATCTGTGGCTCTCTCTAACTTCCACTACTTAAACCAAGAGTGAGCCATATCATGTAACTGATACATGGCCAACTCAACAATCTCACTCACATTACCCCGATAATATCTATAACTTTCTGCACCTGATCAAGAAACTTCTGTGGTTCTTCATTAGTCTTGGACCCGATAAAAGATGGAGGGTTCATTCAGGTGAAGTCCCAAACCTTAGTTGCAGAACTATTGACCACTAGGTTGGCTGGAAGAGCAGCTTAGCGCTCATTCTGGGCTACCATAGAATGATCCAAAGTAGTGAAAGCAGCTCTGAATTTCGCGTGGGAGACATGCTCGTCAAGAGGATATGGCTGGATGGGATGAGGTGCTAGTTGGTCTCCAGTTCCTCTTACCTTAGTACTTTTTGGACGCATATTATGTAAATAGAATGGAAACTTGGATTAGATAGAGATTTTAACTTGAGCTTATACTCATTCGCATAATATGAGTACTGAAAAACGGGAAACTTTTCCTAAAACATCTAATAGCCTACTATCCATAAGTGTGGCCGTGCTACACACCCATCCACAAGAATCTACTAGATACGACTTTAAGACTTCCTAGGACTCTGTTGAACCATAGGTTCAGATACTAATTTTTAATGCCTAGAGTCTGTACCTCGAACGCTACACGATGCTAGCTACCACGAAGGACCACCAGATAACCCATGATTGGTACCTGCTGTGAGCACTGTAATAGCAACATATCAATCAGAAATTCAGAAGTGAGGTTGTAAATGCCATAAGGTTCATAATTAAAATACAATACTAAATACTGCTAATTGAATACTAAAACACAGGATTAAAATACTTTAGTCTGAAAGCCTCTAACTGTCTGAATATGTAGTTGATGGTATAAGCCCCCAACTAACTCCATCTACTAAATATGTTGAGCTACTAAAATATAGAAAGATAACTTCACCCTTGAACTATGAGGACTCACTACTAAATCTGTTGTTGATACTTCGGGATACTAAGTGCAATCAGGGGCTCGTGCATCTAAACTTATGATATAAGACACCATAGCATAAAAAAGAAGAATGCATCAGTACTTTGAATGTACTGGTATGATAAGTGAGGTAGGATGATATGCATGGGTTCATATGCATGAATAGTGACTAACTAAATAATATAAACATAACTAAATGAGAGTACATATATGAATACATAAACTATAACTGATATCATGTTAACTCTGGTTACTGAGTGCTGAATACTGATTAAATGATATCTGAGTTTACTGATACTATAATACTGATAGTTGTGTGACTGTTTCTAATAGTCCTAGTTTTGTAGAACTAATTTGAGTTCTATACTAAGTTGGGTGACTGTATGTGACAGTCCTAAATTTATAGAACTGAACTGAGTTCTATACTGATACTATATATGAAATTGAAATTGTTGGAGGTAATAATCTAATCGACATGTCCCTCTCTAAATGGATTATGATCCAACCCGTAACCCTGTTGGAAGGGTGTTATTATCCTTCCATGGGTAAAGACAAGTTCTGAGTTAGCCCTCCCTGACACGAACTTTTTTCGTCAACCCTCGCTAGCACGAAAACTCATACGAGATGTATCAACCCTAGTCTGATAGGAATATATCTCAACCTACACTGGCTACATAGTTCTGTAATACTAGGATTTCTTCTAAGGGTCAAACCCTCTTCAGGAAAAAATCCCCTCATCCCTAGGTTCACTCGGTGCTGAATTCTACTCCCAACTGAATAGACTCTAAACTAATTTCTAGTCCATACTAAGATTTACTAAACTATTACTAATCATACTGTGTTACAAAATTAAACGAAGTTCACTGGTTTCACTAACTGACAGAATACTACTGAATTTGGAACTGACTGAGTTCACTGAGTTCTGAACTAAATATTGAACTGAGACATGACTGATTATTAAGTAATACTTTTTGTGACACTACTGAGACTGTTCTACAACTATTGTAGTTCTAGGTAAGCAACTAAATATTTTAGGTATTGAATACCCCAAGACTCGATAACATGAAAAGTAAAGCATAGAGTAAACTTGAAAAGCATAACACTGTGCACTTGTTCATAACTCATTCATCGGGATATTTTATCAAACACTTGTAATGTATAGGTTTACACATTTACAAGAATGTCATGATTTTTTTCCCCATTTAATTCACATGAGCATTGTAACAAACACTTGGGGAGCACCACTATCCACATGATACTAAACAACATATTGACATCAAACATCAATTCCCAAATTCAAAAATTTAATGGCTTTAATATGAATTCACATGATACTACAAATATGAAATTCAATTCCACATGAAACTTGTAATAGACCAAAAGGTAGAAACCCAATTAACATTATAATCATGAATACACTTGAATCCAATAATAGAAATGATAAAATCAATATACTTGAAGTTTAAAAGAGTTTCTTGAGATCCAACGGTGGAAGGAACCCTTAGATAAACACTCAAAATACCTTGGTACTTGAATTGACTAAGGTTGATAGTGAGTTCTTGAATCTTGAATTTGTAATTAGATCTCCTGGGATTTTTCTCTTGAGTAATTTGAGAGGGAATGAGTGTGATTTGCTTATTGAGAGCTGAATTTTGTATTTTTAAGGCTGAATAGAGGTGGAAAAATGACCCAAATACCATTAAGGACGTGGAATTTTAATGAATGAAAAATAGACCAGAGATGTGCAACCCGACTTGCCACATTGATAGGGCGCTATACCTGACATGCTGCACTAATGGGGTAGATACTATGGCCGATATGTCGCATTGAGTCCGCGTTGGCTCACTTGAATTTGAACTAGGAGCTAAGGAAAAATATTGATCAACGTGATGAGCGATGCAGCATGTTGAGATCGCATTGATACACTATTTTGGATTTCCAAACGTGATTCAAACGATGTCTAAAAAACCAAAAACTCACACAAAGTGACCTACTGACATTCCAGATCATGAATCAATCTAAAAATTGGTATTTTAAGATCATAAGGGTCGTGAAATAAGATTTCCAACCTAAAAAGGCTAAAATAACTATAAGTATGAGTACTTAGCTAAAATTTGATAAGTTTAGGACCCCCCTTAATATGATTTAAAGAACTAGATTAAATTTAGGATTTTATGGGGTCTTACGGTCACTCAGTCGAATAAAACCCCTACCAAGAGATCCAAAAACTGAGAACTTAGATCTTTAAGATCAATAAGAGCAATACGGCAAGGTGCCATATAAATAGGTTGAGTGTTTAACTCAAGATAATGATAAAATCAATATTATAATTAGGGGAAAGAGCATGTAAACTAGTAAAACAACATTGAGAAAATCACAATTTATAGGAACAGATTAAGCGAAGTACTCTACACACTAACTTAATGAATATAAGTGAGATACGACTTGCAACCACTAGATATAAGTATCCTACCATGAACATAAGAAATAATACCCATCGGCTCATCGCTAATATTTCCCTGCCGCACTACTATGGGTTTTCCAGGCATGGATAAAGTAATGATCTCAGTGAAATAATCCAAGACCACGTGATAGGGAGATAACTAATCCATTCCCAGAATTACATAAAAATCCACCATATCTAACACGAGAAGATTAGCTTGAGTATCAAACTCTCAAACAATCAAAACATATGATATATAAACCCAATCCACTACTGAAGAATCAACCGCAAAAGTAGATACATATTACGACACAAATAAAGAATCCCATATTAAATCTAACCATGGGACTTAATAAGCAGATATGTAAGAATAAGTTGATAAAATAAAGAAAAATCCAGATAATAGCATGCTAAAATCAACTTGTAATAACATCATCCAAAGACTTTATCTTTTGTCTACCATTTATGACATATAAATAACCACGCTTGCCACCTAGCTGGGCATCTAATCAATATCTTTTCCTACCTACTTGAGGATCTTTATTATGACCCTAGGGACAATCCTAATGACTCGTTATACCACCTTTAGCTAGAGATGGTACTACCCTTATTAGTGGAATGCTCTATGCTACAGAATAACTATCCTATGCTTGGAACACTTTCTGAAGAAGTGGTCAAAGGCCCCATTGATAACGCCCAAACTACAGCTCTCGTAAGAGTGTAAGCGGTCATTGTCAAATATAGAACCCAACTGGGTTGGGTGTCGAATTCCACAGGGAATACTTGGTCACTAAGTATGCAACGATTAGTAGACTTTTGGTGAAAGTTCTGCGGAAAAAAGGGGGGATTTTATGTGTGAAGTAAAAGTATCAAAGTAACAAAGAAAATCAGAATGTTTAGTAGGTTTTAATCAATGAGAATTTTAAGTTAGGGTTATGTCCACCTTATGAGTTCTACGTATCTATTGGCTATGAGTTATGCGGAATTCCGACATGCATGCGCTTATAGAGATTCGTATTCTATGGTAAATCCTAGCGTCTTTCGATCATCACAGATTATCTCACTTTAACTCTTTCGAGCTTAAAGTGTATCTAATGGTACGAATTCTCCAAGAGGTTAATCCAATTACGGCACTAACTTTTAAACAAGGGTTGGTAGCCCTATTTCCTTGTCATTCTCTCTTTTCCAAACATGTAACTTTTCTTTCAAACAATTTAATGCTATACTAGCGTATTCTATATGTTTGCAACCATAAGAATTCAATTAAGATGAAGAGAGTAATGATATAAGCAGCATACGTATCAAGAATTCACAAACTCATAGAAATAGATAGTATATCATAAGGCTTCCATAACCCTACTCATCAGTGCAACAGAAAACACAATAGACATTATCATCATACCAAAATAATAACAATCTCACGTGAAGTATGTTTTGGTGTCACTTATGGCGTGATTTCCTTGCTAGTAGCGTTTCTCTTGTCGTGAAAATTAAAAGTTGAATAGATAAAGAATAATGTTTGAAAATAAATTTTTGAAGAAGGGAAAGAATGAATTGATTTGAATTAATGAATGAGTGAATAAGAATTAATTAGAATGGGAAGGAATAGAAAGGGGGATAAGAAGAGAATGCTGAAAAATTTCAGCAAAATAGGGTTTATATAACATCCATATCGTAGTCCTATTGAAATAGGGTTTTTATCCTTGTCCTAGTCCTACTAGGTTACTGCATACTTGTCCTAATCCTACTAAGTTACTGCTGATCCCCCAAGTCTTTAGAAATGTTGTTTTTGCCCGGGACAAGTTCTCCGTGCATCACTTTTAGTCCATAGGCTTCCAAAAGCTGTCTTCCTTCTTACGTGAGGTTTCCTTTTACATCAAAAAGTCCATAAAATGCTGAAATCTTTATCATTTATACCTGAAAACTTGCTAATCACATTGGTTAGATCACTTACAGTAAAAAGGACTAAAAGTGCAGGAATTATATATTTTGTCCTTGAAACTTGGCTAAAATATGGGTAAATTAAGGTGCTTTAGGCGTGTAAATACACCTAATATCAACACCCCACACTTAAAGCTTTGTTCATCCTCGAACAAGATATCATGTCCATATAAACATCTACTTAGGATGTCATAGTAACAGCACAAAATATTCATCAAGACAGGCACGACAATTATTAACAAAGAGTAGTTTTCTGATCACTACTAGAAACAATTCAACCTCCAGCCTAGACTCGCGATGATAGTTAATTCGTATCCAAAAGTTAAGGCACAAAGAATCACACACAACTAACCAAAACTCATCAACCATGTGTGTCTCACAATATATCACCCATAATCACTCCCAAGTATTTCATTTTTCGAAACATAGGTATAAGATTTTCCTTGCTCTCACTCTCACAAAGAATTCATATGTTGCAACTGATGACCATAGGCTTTCCCTTAGTGTAATGCTCTACTAATATCAGAATTCTAAGCTTAGGATCAAATAGGTCTTTACAGGTTGTAATGTAGGCTAAGGGACGGGTAGGACTATTTTGGCCAGAAATAGTGACTAAGTTCCCTAATCTCTTTAATACATCACATTATGCCATTTACACTTTCTTTCAAACAACTTCTCTACTTTTCTTTCATCTACCACCCCTTTTCACCTATTTTGCCATTCAAACATAACTATCTTTTTATTTAATCATAAGCACAATTTATTTTTTTATTTTTCTATTTCTTTTTCTTTTCTTCTCTTTTTTTTAATAACATACCTCTATGATAGCCAGTCATTTTCATAACAAATTCAAGTACCAATACACTCTAAGGCATCACTCTTGCCCAATTTCCTCTTATTTTGTCACATGTCTTTACCATTTAAAGCACTTAGGAATTTTGATCAAATTATGGTCTTGAAAAAAAATGGATTAGGCTTACATATGAGGCTGTCAAAGAAAATGGCTAAAGGCTCAAAGGGGGTTAACTAGGATAATGTCCACGGGTAGGTAAAAAGAAGGTAAACAAGTACAGGTTGCCAAAGAAATGCCTAAATCATCTCCTACACTTACACTCTTTATTTTGTTTTACATAAACACCAGGCAAGTTCTAGCATCAGCCACAAACACAGAGTATACTATAATCTCACACACACAAGGCACATGGTCAACTTTATTTGGAGTATTATATACCCTTGACCCAACAAATGAAGGAATTAAACCACACATTTATCACATAGTGAGTCACACTTAGAGCCAAAACCTCTCAATAGTAATGATTTTAGCACAACTCTTGTCATAATACCATGCTGCCTATCAGAACAATTTCATGTACTTCATTTAAAATCTAAAAAAAACTTAACGAAAGGAATTTTTTTTGAAAATTTAACTACTACTAAAAACCAAACAAATGAACATAAATAAATGTAGGTAGGTAAAGAAATACAGCATACAAATACCATCACCCCACACTTAGACGAGACACATTGTCCTTAGTGGAAAATAAATAGGAAGAACCTGGTTAGTCAGACTCCTCCTCTATGTCTGGGGTCATACCCCCTGCATCGTAATCATCATCGGAGTCGTCATCCTCAAAAGTTCCTCAAAATGTACCCCACTTGATTCCAAGAGTACGTCGAGGTATTTGCCGCACGGAGGATTCAGCTTGCTCTTTTCTTACCTTTCTGTGAGGTGGGTGCTTTTTGTTTTCCTTGTCGTCCTTTTGAGGCCATTCTACCTGAGATCCTAATAGAGTCATGTTAGCTTCATCTCGGAAGATTCAATCGAAAAACAAAACAATAGTGGCATCACCCCACACTTAGTTTGTTGGTACAAACTAATTAAGTAAGTGATGTCGATTACTCAGACTTTATCGACTTACGTATAGGCGATATGTTCCAATCTTATATTCAGTGCAGTCATACTTTTCATGTCATCTTAACTATCTTGTTCACCTCTATCTCATGTAATCTTGTCCATGCTTTATGGTTTTCATTAATGCACTTTAGGAACAACATAACTATGTAGAGATCGAATCAAGTTTATGGGGTAGAAATAACCACAACATGTCATGCTTGTATTCAATTATGATCGAGCCATTAAAGATATTCAAACGTTCACCTTACATGATTATGTGATTAGCTTTACCATTTCAATTCTGCAACAAGATGACAGTGTATAACAATCAACTACAAATCGTAACAAAGTCTAGAACACCCTTACATATTCATTCACTTACTTAGTTGTATCACAACAAATCAACATATTCGAATCACCAAGACTACTTCAAGATTTAACGAATCATTATAGGCATAGTATTGTAATGACTACAAAATATAAAATAAGATCAAAGAAGTACTTACTTGGTTGATGGACTTGGAAGATGTTCTTGCAAAGTTAAAACAGCAAAAAGAAATTTTTTGAGAGAATTTGGAGTGGTAGGCGGCGCTTAGGTTGGATTTGCAATGAGTTTTTGTTTTAAGACTAAGGTTCTATTTATAGGAAAAGCTTGGGTCGGGTTTTGAACCATTTGGAATCGGATTTGGAGACCAAAAGTGAGCATAGGCGGCGCCTAATGCTTTGCCTATGCTTGGTATAGGCGGCGCCTTTTGCAAAGCCTTGTTGAGAATAGGCGGTACCTATGCTATGGCATTGTTGGGCATAGGCAGCGCCTATACCATGGCATTGTAGAATTCGAGACCAAACGCTTTTGCATAGGCGGGGCCTATGCTATAGCATTGTTGGGCATAGGTGGCGCCTATGCTATGGCATTCTAGATTCTGAGAGCTTAGGCCATAGCATAGGCCATGCCTTGTTCGTTGCCTAGATTTACATAGGCCTTGCCTTATTCGTTGCCTAGATTTTCATAGGCAATGCCTAACCCATAGTCTTTTCTTCTTCATTCCTAACTTACCATCTTCAACATGAACCGCTTCCAAATCAAAATTTGAAACCAATCTCCTCCTTTACACCTCTTGTACCTACACTTACTCAAAAATAACAAAAACGATTAGAACGATGGGTTGCCTCCCATCAAGCGCCTTAGTTTTGTTCGTGGCTCAACAAAATCCTATGAAAACAAAAACAACAAAAACAATTAAAAACGATGGGTTGCCTCCCATCAAGCACTTGATTTATTGTCGTGGAACGACATAGCTATCTCGATTACTTAGACTTCATCGAGATAGATGGTGGATCATTTTCTGAATGGATTCAGACGACAATGAGTCTTACTTGTAGGCATGCAATCTTCTTCGAGATGACCCTTGTGCATACATATCCCAGGAGGGATACCAATTATATCATCAATATCCAACCCATAGCTCTCTTGTATCTCTTCAGAGCAGAGATGAGAGCCTCTACGTGCTGTTCACTTAAATCATCCGCCACACTAACAGGAAGTGTATTTCCACTTGCCAAGAATGCATACCTTAGATAATTGGGGAGCTCTTTCGATTCTAGCACTGGGGGCTCTTCAATGGAAGTTGTTGCTGTTGGTAACGGTTGATTCTTAAGATCAAGGTCCGGCTGCTTAGGAGTATGAGAATAGGACCCTATTTCTGTTAGAGCACACATAGTTTCTTCATGTTCTTGATCTCCTCATGCTCAAAATTCAGCAGCTCATCAGATAGTGACTCATCAGTACGCTGCTTTTCTACCGATAATTCTGTGTCATCCTTATAATTAACTTCACCTACAGAGAACACATCCATAACTTCGGGCTGCTTCATTGCTTTGCATACATCAAAATGGACCACTTCGTCATTCAACCGAAATAAAAGCTTATTAGCTCTCATGTCAATAAGCACACTTTTGGTTGCGAGAAAAGGGCGTCCCAAGATTATGGAAACTTCAGAATCCACCTCGCAATCCAAAATAACAAAGTCTGCAGGAATGATGAAGGTGGAAACCTTCACCAACACATCATTTAAGATACCAACAGGTCGTTTTACCGACCTATCTGCCATCACGAGCCGCATATTGGTTGGTGTAGGGTCGCCCAACCCCAACTTTCTATAGACGGATAGTGGCATAAAATTGATGCTTGCTCCCAAATCGCACAATGCCTTAGTAAAATTCATAGATCCAACCATGCAAGGAATAGTGAAAGAACCAGGGTCTGCCTTCTTCTGTACTAAGGACCTTGTGGCAATTGCACTGTAATAATGAATATTATCTGCCGGCTCATAGCTTACTGCCTGTTTCTTTGTTAAAAGGTCCTTCATGAATTTAGCGTACCCAGGCATGTGTTGCAGCGCCTCCACCAAAGGAACATTAATAGTCAGCTTTTTCAACATCGTCATGAATTTACTGAACCTTGTATCATCCGCCTTCTTCTTCAGTCTCTGCGAAAAAGGTGGTGGTGGAAGGGGAATCATTTCCTCCACCACTTTATATTTATCTTGCTTCCGATTATCAACCTTTTCAGGTGTGTCATCAGCCTTTTTCTTCAATCTCTGAGGAAAAGGTAGGGGTGGAAGAGGAATAGTTTTCTCATGAACGCGCTCCTTCTGATTTTCAGCTTCTACAGAATCATTACAATCTGTGTCAATAACAATCTCCTCTATATCATCAACCACCTGCTTGCCTTTAGATGGATTGTCTAACACCTTACCGCTCCTGGTAGTAATAGCCTTGCATGATCCATCATTCCTTGGATTTTGCACAGTGTCATTAGGTAAAATGCCAGCTTTTCTTTTGTTGATTGTCGCTGATAGTTGACTCAATTGTTGCTCCAGCTTTTTTATTGCAGTAGAATGCAAGTCAACTAATTTCTTCATTGAGGAAAAATCATTTATTACCTCAGTTACTCCCATGCTGGTTGCCTCTACTCCTTTCAACAGCTTAGCCATCATATCTTCCATGGACATATTCCCAGAACCAGATGCAGCGACGTCACGTCTTCCAAGAGGAACATACAAACCACTCCTGTCAGTCTTGTTCTTCCAACTACCTTGATCACGGTCCTTGTTTCCCAATTTATCATAATAGTTCTGACCTTGGTTTCCTTGGGCATTGCCTCGGAAACCCCCTGATTATTGAAGTAGTTAGCTTCTTCTTTAGAATCGGATTCACCTCTTTCCTGCGACACAACAACTTTGACTTTTTCGTTCTTCCCTGATAATAAGTGCTTGGTAAGAAGATCCAACTGTTTATTTATGTGTGCCATATCTTGATCGTGTTTCTCCTCTCTTCGCCTTTGTTCTGCAGTCATGCCAATTGATGTGGTAGAGCTTGCTACCTATGAATCCCTGGTATTCTAAGCTCTACTTTGCTTTGTCATTTGGTCTAACATATCACTTGCCTGAACAAAAGTGAGGTCCATGAATGATCCTCCAGCCGCATTATCCACCTCTGGCTTAGTTACCGAATTCAAAGCCCTGTATAATATCTCCATCAAGTGGACATTGGTCATATGATGATTTGGGAACCTCATAAGCTTCTTCTTGAACCTCTCCCATGTTTCGTGGAGAGCTTCAGTTGGAAGCTGTCGAAAATTGCTTATCTCATCTCTTAATTGTGCTCTCTTGGATGGAGGATAGAATCTTTCTAGGAAAGCGTCTTTCAATTGCCTCCAATTAGTGATAGAATCAGCAGTTAGCCCGTTCAACCATAGCGTTACCTCCCCAGATAGAGACAATGAAAATAAGCGCAGCCGAATTGAATTCTGCCCAACGCCTGGATTGTCGAATGACTTGCATGTAGAGATAAAGTTGATCAGATGCATATTTAGATCATCACCTGCAAGTCCACCAAATAAGCCCTTTAGCTGCAACAACTGAATCACGGTGCTGGTGCTATTGAACTTGGCTCCAGGTGCCAAGGGCGGAGGAATAATAGCTCCTGTGGCACAAGCTCCATCCAGGTCGTCATCATCATCATCATCTGGCTTGACGATCTCTTCTATTTGCAGGTGTCGCCACCTCAGCATCACGCCTAAGGTTTAGTAGCTCGTCATCACCTAGGTCCTCATCATCAGGATTTGTTGCCCGCCCAGGGTTATCAATATTTTGTTGATGTTCTTGGGCAACGGCCAACGCAACAAGTCTAGCATGCTCCTGTTAAGCAGCCTTTCTCTCAATGTCACGTTGTGCATCCATCCTTCCAATAAGTTGCGGTTCAGGATTTATGGGTAATAATGGTTTTCCTGAACTTCGAGTATTTGGCATGCACTGAACAAAAACCTGCAGAAACAAAAACAACAACTAAAAGTAAAATCTGAGAATCTTTGACCAAAGGGTCTAGTAACTATCACAAACTTATTTGAAAACAGTATTCCCCTGCAATGGTGCCAAAATTTGATAACGCCCAAACTACTGCTCTCATAAGAGTGTAAGCGGTCGTTGTCAAATATAGAGCCCAACTGGGTTGGGTGTCGAATCCCACAGGGAATACTTGGTCAATAAGTATGCAACGATTAGTAGACTTTTGGTGAAAGTTCTACGGAAAAAAGGGGGGATTTTAAGTGTGAAGTAAAAGTATCAAAGTAACAAAGAAAATCAGAATGTTTAGTAGGTTTTAATCAATGAGAATTTTAAGTTAGGGTTATGTCCACCTTATGAGTTCTACGTATCTATTGGCTATGAGTTATGCGGAATTCCGACATGCATGCGCTTATAGAGATTCGTATTCTATGGTAAATCCTAGCTTCTTTCGACCATCACAGATTATCTCACTTTAACTCTTTCGAGCTTAAAGCGTATTTAATGGTACGAATTCTCCAAGAGGTTAATCCAATTACGGCACTAACTTTTAAACAAGGGTTGGTAGCCCTATTTCCTTGTCATTCTCTCTTTTCCATACATGTAACTTTTCTTTCGAACAAGTTAATGCTATACTAGCGTATTCTATATGTTTGCAACCACAAGAATTCAATTAAGATGAAGAGAGTAATGATATAAGCAGCATACGTATCAAGAATTCACAAACTCATAGCAATAGATAGTATATCATAAGGCTTCCATAACCCTACTCATGTGTGCAACAGAAAACACAATAGACATTATCATCATACCAAAATAATAACAATCTCACGTGAAGTATGTTTTGGTGTCACTTGTGGCGTCATTTCCTTCCTAGTAGAGTTTCTTTTGTCGTGAAAATTATAAGTCGAATAAATGAAGAATAATGTTTGAAAATAAATTTTTGAAGAAGGGAAAGAATGAATTGATTTGAATTAATGAATGAGTGAATAAGAATTAATTAGAATGGGAAGGAATAGAAAGGGGGATTAGAAGAGAATGCCAAAAAGTTTCAGCAAAATAGGGTTTATATAATATTCATATCCTAGTCCTATTGAAATAGGGTTTTTATCCTTGTCCTAGTCCTACTGGGTTACTGCATACTTGTCCTAATCCTACTAAGTTACTGCTGATCCTCCAAGTCTTTAGAAATGTTGTTTTTGCCCGGGACAAGTTCTCCATGCATCACTTTTAGTCCATAGGCTTCCAAAAGCTACCTTCCTTCTTACGTGAGGTTTCCTTTGGCATCAAATAGTCCATAAAATTCTGAAATCTTCATCATTTATACATGAAAACTTGCTAATCACGTTGGTTAGTTCACTCACAGGAAAAAGGACTAGAAGTGCAGGAATTATATATTTTGTCCTCGAAACTTGGCTAAAATATGGGTAAATTAAGGTGCTTTAGGCGTGTAAATACACCTAATATCACCCATATTAATAATATTCCGTATGAGTTATACTGAACCTAGAAGACCCAACATATAAAAAATAACCAAATTAGCTAGGATACCTAAAATATGAACCTTTAGAGGCTTACCACTACTCTGGATAGTATGATCACTATAGTTAGACTCACATCCATCGATAATCTGAAGTAGCCATGAATGGTCCTACTAGGCAGACCCTGATCCTGATAAGGCGGATAAGGAGGGTATCTACCCTAAGAACTACTGCCTTTAGATCGTGAGCCACTCTAACTACAACTAAAACTACCCTAATATTACAGCCTCTCATTGTTGCCTTCTAAGGCCTTTAGATGCATCTACTTCATAATCTGAGTCTGATTAGAATACCTTAACCAAATATCTACAATCAATAACCAAATTCTACAAAGCCATTCATAGAGAAAGTCTACATCGCTAAAAAAATACCTAAATTGCTCAAAATTGGTCATCAAGATAGATATTACATACCTAGTTAACTCATAGAATAGAGCCTCATAGTCTACAACACTCATGGAGCATTGCTCCAATCTTGAAAACTGGTCCCTTAAATTGTGCTCCTGCCTTAGTAAAACTCTTATTTGCAAACTATGCACCATAACTTAAAGCACCACAAACAAAGGCCTTAAGTTGAACCAACGCATCCTTGGGCAGTGATGAAATATATCTAATTGGATACTGGGCTAGCCCCTGGTCCACAATGCTTGGGTAGAGAATTCTCAGGTGTGGATAAAGAATTAGGGCCTGGTAAAAGCTCTATTTCCATATATATGTCTAGGGGTGTATTTCTATATTATCCTCGATGTTTAGGTTTTCCAAGTACTTTGGTAGGATCCCTAGTCACAGACTTGGGGTCCTCATCTCGTGTAGATGTAGCACGTTTCCTAGCAATTTGTGAAAGAGTTAAACCAAATAAATCTTTCCCTTAAGTTAGTGAATAAAGTTAAAATCTCCTTAGAATGTCCTAGTGTAATGACCCTTTTGGTGATTTTTCATATTTCTTCTTATTTCACCATTAAGGACAATCCATAGCTTCCCTAAGACATTTATAACTTCCTGGGACTGGTGGTTCAGTTATCGGGCAGCTTGTTTTATTTTTAGAACTAGTTCCATGTTTAGATATCTTTTCTCATTCCAAATGGATACGATCAAAAAATTTAGTAAGACGATCTTAGATGCAAAATCCAATAGTGCTAGAAGATTTGAAATATTGATTTTAGGCTAGGTAAACTTTTGGTTTGGGTCCTAATACACCTGAGCTAATTTTTAACTATTCATCAAAAAGTTGGAAAATCAAAAGTATGGGTGTGGGGCCCTTAATTTCCTGTAATTGACCTTAGATTGAATGTTAAACTTTACCAATGCATCTGAAATGTCAAATTTTATTGGGTCACATTGTTTATTTGTGAAAATATAAGTATGGATGAGTTTCGAGGTTCAAAAATATGTATGGGCTTTATTGGTGATGATGTATGGAAATCGTGATGAGTCCTATAGCTATCACCCTATTACAATAGTGACACTTAGATGGGGATAGAGTCATCCCCATACCCGGTATGCGAATAAAAGGGCACATTATGCCATGTTTTGGCTATTTAGACTTGTTTTTTAGCCCTAGAAACTCGAAGAGGGTGTGATAACTCAAAATTGTGTCTTGTGGGTATTTTTGGAGATTTATTAACATATATTAGCATTATAATCATCTAAATTAAGGTAATATTTCCTCACTTTATTGACGAATTTCTTTGTTTTTGACCCAAAACTCCAAATAGCTCAAGGGCTTGATTTTAGCCCCAAATTAGCTTTATTTTCAACCATTTCTTGAGGTTTTTGGTTATTTCTTCATGTATGAACATTGGGTTTACCTCAAAAATGCATTTTCCATAAGTGGGACTCACTTAGGGTTTTCGGTGTTATTTTTGGACTAGAAGCACAATAGTACAATATAGGTATTATTAGACTCGTATTAATGAGTAGATTACTATTTTTATAGTGTTATGGCACTTAGGATATTATGAAGTGAATATGGGCGTATGGTGAATGATGTAATATTTTCTGGTTTGGGTTTGTGGTAGGATTCTACCTACACTTCTTCAAAGATGATGTGTGTTTTATTTGGAACGTGATTATGAATGTTAGGCTGGATTATAAATAGAATAACTTAGATATGATTATTCATGTTTGGAAATTTGATAAAGGTTATGACCCATAAATTAAAATACCATTTTAGTATCCTATGGACTCCTGCCTTGATTGAACTAATTCATATATTAGATATGACATAATTCTATTATTATGATGTGAATTCAACTTTAGAAACATGATTACTACTTTTAATTTTATTGGTCTAGAATGGTGATCTTGGATCCTAAGGTTTAGGGAGAGATGAATTTAATTCCATTATTTCTTGACGAAGTTCCTATCTTAGGGTTGGTTATATCTTACTTGAAATCTAGAAGTTGAACTAGATACGTTAGCGTAATTTGGGGTGTAGATTTCCTAAATATAGAAATTAAGGATCAGAAGTGAGTTTGTCTAGCCCACTTAGGCCAAGAATTATGTTAGACATTATGGACTTAGTTGCGGATGCTAGGGATACTATTGTAACACCCCGCATATTGGGCTAGAATGCAAATTGTCATTTTTATGTGTAGATGATCCAAAATCCATAAATCCTATGCAAATTTTCCATGTTAATCAATTATGTAGTGTGGGAAATTTAATGAGCTTTCCGTTGATATAAAATTTGCCCAAATCGGATACCCAGGAAAGATGTTATGGTTAATTTAAGCCCTAGTCATAAAACACCATCATTTTGGTGCTTGGTGCATCGCAGAGGTGGTCTATTAAACAATTGTCAAATTTTAGTATCCTAGCGTGATTATCGTGCGTCGTACTGAAGTTCCAGGTCCCAACCAATGGGATAACACGATGGCTCCACATCGTGGTGACCCAAAGAATCCTATTCATCAATTCCTAGTGAGCCACCTTGATAATGGCTTATATCAATGTCCCATAAATTAGGCTCCCAGTTATATTTTATTCCATCTCATTAAGGGTATATTGGGTAATTTCCACCCCCTTGTCAGCTTAAACACGGGATTTTTCTCCCAAGTGACCACATTATTCAGATTTTCTTCAAAAATTAATAAGAACCCTCTCTAGGGTTTCAAACTAAAATCCCAAATAACTCAAGATTCAGCCGTGGGTTTTCAAAACTGATTGAAGATTTGGAATCCCAAAACTATAGGCTTCAAGAATCATCCATCAAATTTGTTAATTGTGATACATGGGGTTTTCCTAGAACTACATGGGCTTGTTGAAAACACCCAATTATGATTTAAAAATCATCAAGAATTACTTTGTTAAAGAGGTTTTAAGATACGTGATTTTATTATACCTTTTGCATGTTTAATGATGTTGTTGTTTTGAACTTTAGGGTTTATCCCCTTAAATTGATTTACACATATAAGTATATGTATGAAACTTGAAATTGAATATTTATTTGAGAGAACAAATAATGAAAAATCCCTCTCTTTTGATAACCTTATATTTATGATCTAATGGTGATTGATTGAAATGCATGATTTATGGATTGAAAATAGTTTACTCAAATACAATTGTATTTTGAGCACGATATAGAGATTTAAGAGAGGGTGTTTCTTGATGTAAATATATTTTGTTAAAAAAGAAATATTTGCATAAGATTAAGAGCTTTGACATAACCACCTTGCATCAATAAAAATTTGACAAAAAGAGTTGCATACATGTGTTTACATGAGTTTTAGAGAAAGAGTTCTATGAAATGATTTATTTATATGGTAGTCCCGAATTTATGTTTTGAAAATATAGATAGGAATATGCTAAAAATGACTTAGAGATGTGACCTGACAGTCAATGGTATGACGATATCATATAAATGTATGCCATAATAGAGTTAGAGTTTTAAGAGCATGTTTTCAGAGAATGCATGCCTTAAAGAGTTAAAAATTGGCATAAAAAGAGCTAGGTGATTGCCTGAAGAGGGCTATATTTTAACTAATTCTTAGCCTAAAGCCATAATTTACCAATCAAAGTATATTATTTTTACGCTGGCGATGAGTGTGTAGCATAGCAGAGTTAGAGACTCAAAACTTTGTAGCACACTTGGGTTGGAGGCTTCCCCGCTGAGTCAATAGCGGATTCCATATATCCCATGGAATTTTAGAGTTGGAAGGTATACCACCTAGCGGAGAAGTAAAACAATAAGTGTCACAGAGTTCAAATAATTTTACAGAGTCCTTTGAAAATGCCCAATGAGATTTTTTTACTATATAATATGTTTAGGAATTGTTTTAAATTGCTCTCATATATGTTAAATAAAAATTATTATTTTGAATTTCCTCTGCGTACCAGTACATCTATATTGACCCCTTACCTCCCAGGTTTTGAGGTTCAGTCCAAGGGTCTGACTAATCAGTAGAGGATTCCAGAAAGAAGTGATCCGTGCAGTGGTGAGGCTTCTTTGTTCCAAAATCCTGTTATTTCATATTATGTTTTTCCATTGTTTTGGTCTACTGGGGACTTTTCCCTATTTTCAAAATAGTTTTGAGATATAGTAGAGATTTTGCAGACTGAGTCAGATCTTATTCAGATGATTTGAATTGCAGCTTTTGTTCTTATATTTTGAATCTCGGAGTTAATGATCATGTTTCCATATCAGATTATATTTCTAAATCTTCTCTTATTATATGAATATTGTGCATGACTACCACATAGAGTAGGACGTTCAGGCCTTCATGGTTCAGGATTTCCGTCACAGTTTGGCCCTAGTTTGGGTGGTGACAAACTTTGTATCAAAGCACGATTCAGATATGCCTAATGGTAGAATTTAAATGGTATAGTCCTTTCTGATTGAGCCTGCGGTATTAAGTGTATTCGGTCCCTTTCAAAAAATTTATGTTGCAGATGTCATGCTTAAGCGGGAATGAGGGTAGCAGAATGTTGGAACTATATCTCAACCCAAGTAGTAGTATAGGTTAAAGTGTCTGTTTTATGACCTATTGGAAGTGACATTAGACCAAAAAGTTGATGACACAAAGTCATAAGGTTAAAAATCAGAGTGATGATGACTTTTGTGTAGATAAATATGTTTAGTTGAATAACTGATATTTGAGGATGATTTACCCCTTTATAGTGAAAGACTAATGTGGTAGCTGGTAGTATGTGTGGATTGTGTAGTAGTCTTTGGGGGGAGTGTTTGACTGAAATTCTTATTCATACAGAGTAAGATATGTATTCGTAGATCATTGGTTATTTTGTGTCAAGTTTCTAACTCCTGTAACCTTTTTATCATTGTGTTATTTAAAATCAAAGTCTCGTGGAGCTGTGTGGGGTTTATTTCAATTCACTAGCAACTTGTTATCCATCTTGTTGATTCTTATGTTGGTTGGAACTACGGGTTTAGAGGCATAATGGCAAGAAAAGTGGTAAGGAAGATTTATTGAATGTATGTATAGCCAAACCTTTTTGCATGAGATTGAGTTGGTATTAAAATGATGCGTCCTTGTGTGTTAGTTTAGTAGAAGGTAGAGAAGGAATTATTAGCTAAGGTGAGTTTATGTTTGCTGGAAGTATGAAAATTGCTATATTAGCCAGTAAGTTATAAATTATAGACACAAGGTTGTTTGTGGAATGTGAAGGTAGTCTAAATGTATGCTTGGGTAAGTAAGTGTGATGTGAGAAAGTCGTATAAGTAGATAAGACTGTATGGGGTTATAATATAAGATTAAGGTTGACCATGTCTATTATGTGATGCTACCTCCCCCCCCCCCCCCTTGACCTTCTTTTTTTTGGTAGTTGTAAACTAGTACTACTTGTGAGAAGGTATGTAGTAGATTTTAAGGCATAACAGTGATGTCATGAAGGCATTTTGGTTGTCGGTTGTATCTAAATAAAATGAGATATTTGGGTAGAATATCCCAATTTGATGGACTAGTATATTATGTTGCATTCTTCATTGGTGGTAGATGATTGATGCTAGACTATAGGCTTGATGTGTTGAAATAGTGTGTGTTAATGAATTATAACAAGAAAAACCGTAAGGTCATGATCGATTATTATGCTTGCAAAGTTTTAGTGTACTACTATTTCTTGATGTTTTATTTCATAGTTTCCAAGTGAGAATGGTGTGTAAGGTTGGGTTGTAAATCATATTTAGCCCCAGACATTAAGTTTGAACAATTAATGGCCATGAAAGTGGATGTGATTATTTCTTGGTTATTCATACTAGTTTTATGGAAGTGATCTAATAGGATTGAACAGCGCATGCAAGAACTTAAGTTCATTTGATTCTTAATGAAGTATGATATTGTATGTATGAAGTAGAAGTATGCCAAGGTGATATGAGGTTACGGTATGTTTTCTAAGGCTATTACATATTGTGTGTGGTTAGTGGTACCATTGAGTTGCTAAGTGGAGAAAGACTAGTTAGATGGTATATGGTGTTTTAAATAGCCAAGTTAAGGAGTTTTGATAGATAATGTTAAGCCTTTTGATATGATTTTGATTCTCATAGTAGAGAGATATAAGTTTGGAGACATGATGCTGGTAGACTATGGCAGAAGTGGTATGGTTCATCAAAGGTTTGGAGATATCTATGTTTCGTGTTAGAAGAATTTGAGTTGGTGAAAGTTTAAGATGTTATATGATGACTTTTAGGGCAATAGAAACCTTAGGGTTTAATCTTAGAAGGAGGTACTAGCATTGGTTGTTATACATGAAGATACCATCTTATAGGGTAAATTTAGTTTTATGTGTATTGTTATATCCCCAACTCTAGAGTAAATCGATTTCAGTTTATACCAGAGTGAATATAATGGTCCATAAACTTAGAGTAATGGCTTAAATCTAAGGGGTATATGATAGAATGAGGAACCAAGTCATGTTTTTAGCTTCTAATAGATGCCAGCAAGTTGTGGAATTTGTCGTGAGAAAGAATAATGTTCAATCTATTCTTATTTTAGCGGTTTACCTCTATTATTCTGACACATACTCATGTTTTATGTTTCAGCTTCATGATCAAAGCTCATGTTCATTCATATGATAAGGAATCATGTACTCTCCTAGTTCCTTGTATGATGAGTTCCCAGTTTGTTTAGCAGTCAGAATCACTTTCAGTAAGCCATGAATTCCAAAATTCAGGTCATATAGTTCATGACTCTTGTGCATATGTGATACTCTTATAGATCAGTGAAAATTCATATTTATATTAGGTACATCCTCAGATTAGATCTCTTTAATGAGTCCATGTCATGAGTGCTCTATTCCTTATGCCTCAGTAGGGTATCGAGTTATCCTTAGTACTCCCCTTATGTTTCTGATCCCTTAGGTCGAGATAGTGATGAGGAATAGTTGTTTACATAGGAAAGAGTAAGCATTTCTCATTGATGAAAGATGGTTATATGCTTATTTGAGTTATGATGGTAATTGTGGAGTAAGATTGAGGCTGAGTCTTTGATATATGTCAAGGTTAGTTGAAGTTTTATGCGTTATATTTTGGAAAAATTGTGGTGCGCTTGTTTTATGTAAGTCTATAAGTTGAAAGAATTTTTAGGTGACGTTTCGTGTACGGCTTAGTTGAGGATATTTTACGTGTATCATCTAACTAATGCAGGGAAGTTGTTATAGATTGAAGTATTCGAGAATATGATAAATATGCTTTACGAATGGTTGTTTAGAAGTGCATATGTGGGTAAGAAGATAGGCTTGAATGTCATGTTTGTATGTATATGGATAGATGCCTTGATTTTTTATGAATGTCTAATACGAAGTTGAAGGTGATTGCTGGAGTGAAAATAAGAATTA
This sequence comes from Capsicum baccatum var. pendulum, assembly GCA_030864225.1. Classification (NCBI taxonomy): domain Eukaryota; kingdom Viridiplantae; phylum Streptophyta; class Magnoliopsida; order Solanales; family Solanaceae; genus Capsicum; species Capsicum baccatum. The sequence continues at coordinate 156,957,004 of CM061561.1, read as the reverse complement.
TGAAGGAGATGAGGAGCTATGAAATGCAGAGTGTGCTTAATTCATGATTCAGACTAGTACTACAGTATTACATGGTGCGTCATGTGATTTTGAGTTACGCTTGAAGATGATGAGGGGATTTAGTTCAGTTTAGACATTAGTAGATGGAAATATCAGCGGTCATGTGAGTAGTGTCATTGTTGTGATTCCTTAGTTGGATGTCTTGTGTACCTCATGTCAAATATTCTTTGCTCCCTAATGCTACTAGAACTTCTTTAGAAAGAGTGTTGAAGAGATACTCCAGTTAAGTATAAGTTTCCAGTATAATTCAGTTTAACATTCAGGCAGACGAGTTACTGTGGTTTTCCACCTTTTCACCCAGTCCTACTATCTGATGTCCAATGCGTATCACCATCCCAAAAGATAATCTGTTTTATCCGTTTAAGTTTCAAACACAGTTCAGTCCAAGCATCATGTTTCAGATTCATTTATTTAGTCATGACTCAGTTCATAAGAATTCAACATATAATCTCAAATTTTTCCAACTATTTTAGCTCAGACAGTGTAATACCTTTGTACAATCAAAATCTTGTTGCCTCATGATTCAATCTTATCTAAGTTATCACTTCAAAATCCAATGCGTGTGATTTGAGCATAAATGCTTCGGAGGAAATCCAAAACTCTTAGCATGAATCATCTCCTTAAAATAAGAAAGGGCAAGTCAGCTCATAATTCAATTTTATAATAGAAGTTTACATGTTTCAAATCAGTTATAACCTTTCTTAGAAGACACATCAGGTCCATGTTATTCCATACCTTTAAGCTTCAACGTTCCAACCCATCAATCGGGGACGAATGATCCTAAGGGGGAGATAATGTAACACCCCGCATTTTGGGGCTAGAATGAAAATCACCATTTCTATGCGTAGATGATCCAAAATCCATAAATCCTATGCAAATTTTCCATGTTAATTAATTATGTAGTATGGTAAATTGAATGAGCTTTCCGTCGATATAACATTCGCCCAAATCTGATACCTGGGCAAGATATTATGGCAAATTTAAATGGTATAGTCCTTTCTGATTGAGCCCGCGGTATTAAGTGTATTTGGTCCCTTTTAAAAAATTTATGTTGCAGATGTCATGCTTAAGCGGGAATGAGGGTAGCAGAATGTTGGAACTATATCTCAACCCAAGTAGTAGTATAAGTTAAAGTGTCTGTTTTATGACCTATTGGAAGTGAGATTAGACCAAAAAGTTGATGACACAAAGTCATAAGGTTAAAAATCAGAGTGATGATGACTTTTGTGTAGATAAATATGTTTAGTTGAATAACCGATATTTGAGGATGATTTACCCCTTTATAGTGATAGACGAATGTGGTAGCTGGTAGTATGTGTGGATTGTGTAGTAGTCTTTGGGGGGAGTGTTTGACTGAAATTCTTATTCATACAGAGTAAGATATGTATTCGTAGATCATTAATTATTTTGTGTCAAGTTTCTAACTCCTGTAACCTTGTTATCATTGTGTTATTTAAAATCAAAGTCTCGTGGAGCTGTGTGGGGTTTATTTCAATTCACTAGCAACTTGTTATCCATCTTGTTGATTCTTATGTTGGTTGGAACTACGGGTTTAGAGGGATAATGGCAAGAAAAGTGGTAAGGAAGATTTATTGAATGTATGTATAGCCAAACCTTTTTGCATGAGATTGAGTTGGCATTAAAATGATGCGTCCTTGTGTGTTAGTTTAGTAGAAGGTAGAGAAGGAGTTATTAGCTAAGGTGAGTTGTTGTTTGCTCGAAGTATGAAAATTGCTATATTAGCCAGTAAGTTATAAATTATAGACACAAGGTTGTTTGTGGAATGTGAAGGTAGTCTAAATGTACGCTTGAGTAAGTAAGTGTGATGTGAGAAAGTCGTATAAGTAGATAAGACTGTATGGGGTTATAATATAAGATTAAGGTTGACCATGTCTATTATGTGATGCTACCTCCCCCCCCCCCCCTTGACCTTCTTTTTTTTGGTAGTTGTAAACTAGTACTACTTGTGAGAAGGTATGTAGTAGATTTTAAGGCATAACAGTGATGTCATGAAGGCATTTTGGTTGTCGATTGTATCTAAATAAAATGAGATATTTGGGTAGAATATCCCAATTTGATGGACTAGTATATTATATTGCATTCTTCATTGGTGGTAGATGATTGATGCTAGACTATAGTCTTGATGTGTTGAAATAGTGTGTGTTAATGAATTATAACAAGAAAAACCGTAAGGTCATGATCGATTATTATGCTTGCAAAGTTTTAGTGTACTACTATTTCTTGATGTTTTATTTCGTAGTTTCCAAGTGAGAATGGTGTGTAAGGTTGGGTTGTAAATCATATTTAGCCCTAGACATTAAGTTTGAATAGTTAATGGCCATGAAAGTGGATGTGATTATTTCTTGGCTAATCATACTAGTTTTATGGAAGTGATATAATAGGATTGAACAGCGCATGCAAGAACTTAAGTCTATTTCATTCTTAATGAAGTATGATATTGTATGTATGAAGTAGAAGTATGCCAAGGTGATATGAGGTTACGGTATGTTTTCTAAGGCTATTACATATTGTGTGTGGTTAGTGGTACCATTGATTTGCTAAGTGGAGAAAGACTAGTTAGATGGTATATGGTGTTTTAAATAGCCAAGTTAAGGAGTTTTGATAGATAATGTTAAGCCTTTTGATATGATTTTGATTCTCATAGTAGAGAGATATAAGTTTGGAGTCATGATGCTGGTAGACTATGGCAGAAGTGGTATGGTTCGTCAAAGGTTTGGAGATACCCATGTTTCTTGTTAGAAGAATCTGAGTTGGTGAAAGTTTAAGATGTTATATGATGACTTTTAGGGCAATAGAAACCTTAGGGTTGAATCTTAGAAGGAGGTACTAGCATTGGTTGTTATACATGAAGATACTATCTTATAGGGTAAATTTAGTTTTATGTGTATTGTTATATCCCCGACTCTAGAGTAAATCGATTTCAGTTTATACCAGAGTGTATATAATGGTCAAGAAACTTAGAGTAATGGCTTAAATCTAAGGGGTATATGATAGAATGAGTAACCAAGTCATGTTTTTAGCTTCTAAAAGATGCCAGTAAGTTGTGGAATTTGTCGTGAGAAAGAATAATGTTCAATCTATTCTTATTTTAGCGGTTTACCTCTATTATTCTGACACATACTCATGCTTTATGTTTCAGCTTCATGATCAAAGCTCATGTTCATTCATATGATAAGGAATCATGTACTCTCCTAGTTCCTTGTATGATGAGTTCCCAGTTTGTTTAGCAGTCAAAATCACTTTCAGTAAGTCATGAATTCCAAAATTCAGGTCATATAGTTCATGACTCTTGTGCACATGTGATACTCTTATAGATCAGTGAAAATTCATATTTATATTAGGTACATCCTCAGATTAGATCTCTTTAATGAGTCCATGTCATGAGTGCTCTATTCCTTACGCCTCAGTAGGGTATCGAGTTATCCTTAGTACTCCCCTTATGTTTCTGATCCCTTAGGTCGAGATAGTGATGAGGAATAGTTGTTTACATAGGAAAGAGTAAACATTTCTCATTGATGAAAGATGGTTGTATGCTTATTTGAGTTATAATGGTAATTGTGGAGTAAGATTGAGGCTGAGTCTTTGATATGTGTCAAGGTTAGTTGAAGTTTTATGCGTTATATTTGGGAAAAATTGTGGTGCGCTTGTTTTATGTAAGTCTATAAGTTGAAAGAATTTTTAGGTGAAGTTTCGTGTATGGCTTAGTTGAGGATATTTTACGTGTATCATCTAACTAATGCAGGGAAGTTGTTATAGATTGAAGTATTAGAGAATATGATAAATATGCTTTACGAATGGTTGTTTAGAAGTGCATATGTGGGTAAGAAGATGGGCTTGAATGTCATGTTTGTATGTATATGGATAGATGCCTTGATTTTTTGTGAATGTCTAATACGAAGTTGAAGGTGATTGCTGGAGTGGAAATAAGTATTATGAAGGAGATGAGGAGCTATGAAATGCAGAGTGTGCTTAATTCATGATTCAGACTAGTACTACAGTATTACATGGTGCGTCATGTGATTTTGAGTTACGCTTGAAGATGATGACGGGATTTAGTTCAGTTTAGACATTAGTAGATGGAAATATCTGCGGCCATGTGCGAAAAAACTAAGTGGAATCACTGAGCATGGAAATATCAGCGGCCATGTGAGTAGTATCATTTTTGTGATTCCTTATTTGGATGTCTTGTGTACCTCAATGCAAATATTCTTTGCTCCCTAATGCTACTAGAACTTCTTTAGAAAGAGTGTTGAAGAGATACTCCAGTTAAGTATAAGTTTCCAGTATAATTCAGTTTAACATTCAGGCAGACGAGTTACTGTGGTTTTCCACCTTTTCAACCAGTCCTACTATCTGATGTCCAATGCGTATCACCATCCCAAAAGATAATCTGTTCCATCCGTTTAAGTTTCAAACACAGTTCAGTCCAAGCATCATGTTTCAGATTCATTTATTTAGTCATGACTCAGTTCATAAGAATTCAACACATAATCTCAAATTTTTCCAACTATTTTAGCTCAGACAGTGTAATACCTTTGTACAATCAAAATCTTGTTGCCTCATGATTCAATCTTATCTAAGTTATCACTTCAAAATCCAATGCGTGTGATTTGAGCATAAATGCTTCGGGGGAAATCCAAAACTCTTAGCATGAATCATCTCCTTAAAATAAGAAAGGGCAAGTCAGCTCATAATTCAATTTTATAATAGAAGTTTAAATGTTTGAAATCAGTTATAACCTTTCTTAGAAGACACATCAGGTCCACATTATTCCATACCTTTAAGCTTCAACGTTCCTACCCATCAATCGGGGACGAATGATCCTAAGGGGGAGATAATGTAACACCCCGCATTTTGGGGCTAGAATGAAAACCACCATTTCTATGCGTAGATGATCCAAAAGCCATAAATCCTATGCAAATTTTCCATGTTAATCAATTATGTAGTATGGTAAATTGAATGAGCTTTCCGTCGATATAACATTCGCCCAAATCTGATACCCGGACAAGATATTATGGCTAATTTAAGTCCTAGTCATAAAACAATATTATTTTGGTGCTTGGAGCGTCGCGGAGATGGTCTATTTAACAATAGTCAAATTCCAGTAGCCTAGTACGATTATGGCGCCTTACGCTGAAGTTCCAGCTCCCAACCAGTTGGACAATTTGCTCCGCATTGCGGTGACCCCAAGAATCCCATTCGTCCATTCCCAATGAGCTACCGCGATAGTGGCGAGTCGCGGTGGCCCATATAATCGGGCTCCCAGTTATATTTTATTCCATCTCATTAAGGGTATATTGGGTAATTTCCACCAACCCTTGTCAGCTTAAACACGATATTTTTCTCCCAAGTGACCACATTATTCATATTTTCTTCAAAAATTCGTAAGAACACTTTCTAGGGTTTCAAACTAAAAGCCCAAATAACACAAGATTAAACCGTGAGGCAACAAGATTTTGATTGGAATCCCCAAATCGGAGGCTTTAAGAATCATCCATCAAATTTTTAAATTTAGGTACGTGGGGTTTATCCTAAAACTACATGGGCTTGTTGAAAACACCCAATTATGATTTAAAAATAATCAAGCAAGAATTTGTTAAACGGGTTTTGAGATCCATAATTTTTTTATGCCTTATGCATGTTTAATGATATTGTTGTTTTCTCTTTTAGGCCTTATCACCTTAAATTGATTTACACATATAAGTAAATGTATGAAACTTGAAATTGAAGATTTTTTTGAGAGCACAAATAAAGGAAAATCCATCTCTTGTGATAACCTTATGTTTACGATCTTATGGTGATTGATGGAAATGCATGATTTATGGTTTGAAAATAGTTTACTCAAATACCATAGTATTTTGAGCATGATTTAGAGATTTAAGAGAGGGTGTTTCATGATATAAATATATTTAGTTAAAAGAGAGATTTTCATGAGATTAAGATCTTTGACGTGACCACCTTGCATTATTAATAGTTTGACAAAGAGAGTGGCATACATGTGTTTACATGAGTTTTAGAGAAAGAGTTCTGTTAAATAATTTATTGATATGGTGGTCCTAAATTTATGTTTCGAAAATTGAGATGGTAATATGCTAAAAATGGTAAGAGATGTGACTTGCAAGTCAATGTTATGACGATACTATATAAATGTATGCCATAACAGAGTTAGAGTTTTCAGAGTATGTTTTCAGAGAATGCATGTCCTAAAGAGTTAAAAATGAGAATAAAGAAAGCTAGGTGGTTGCCTAAATAGGGCTAGAGTTCAAGTAACTCTTATCCTAAAACCATGATTTACCGATCCGGGTATATTATTTTTACGCTGGCGATGGCCATGTAGCGTAGCAGAGTCAGAGTTTCCAACCCTTGCCACACACTTGGGTTGAAGGCTTCCCCATCGAGTCAATGGTGAATTCCTTATAGCCCATGGAATTTCAAAGTTGTAGGGTATACCACCTAGAACATAAGTAAAACAAAGAGTGTCACAGAGTTCAGATGATTTTACAGAGTCTTTCAAAAATAACCATGAGATTTCTTACTATATGATATGTTTATGAAATATTTTAAATTGCTCTAATATGTTGAATATAAATTATTATTTTGGATTTGTTCTACATACCAGTACATCTGCATTAACTCCCTACCTCCCAGGTTTGAAGGGTCAGTCCAAGGGTCCAACTAATCAGTATAGGATTTCAGAATGAAGTGATCCGTACAGTGGTGAGCCATCTTTATTCCAAAAGGCCTGTTATTTCAGATTATGTTATTTCATTATATTAGTCCATTGGGGGCCTTGTCCCAGTTTTCAGAACAGTTTTGAGATATAGTAGAGATTTCAAAGACTGAGTCAGATCATATTCAGATGTTTTGAATTGTAGCTTTCGTTCTTATGTCTTGAATCTCAATTTAATAACCATGTTTCTATATCAGATTGTATTTTTGCATCTTCTCTTATTATATGAATATTGTGCATAACCACCAGATAGAGTAGGATGTTCGGGCCTTCATGGTTTGGGATGTCCATCACGGTCAGGCCCTAGTTCGGGTCGGGACAACAATAGATAATTGAGCCTTTAGAATGACTTTACTTCATGGCTTGGTAAATTGTGAATATTCCCTCAAATAATTATAAATTACTTATGGCCATGATATCCCTTATAGAATGATATTAGGCCTTCAAAGAAATTTTTTTCTCTTAGATGTTATAGTGGCCTTTGGAGATGATACTCCTCTTTGGTATGATAATTTGCCTATAGAGACGATATTCTTCATAATTATTATATATTATCTATAGATATGAGATGCTTCATAGATGATATATGGATCATAGTTATAAGTTATGCTTATTGATGCATTATGCCTCCTAAAAATGAGATGCCTCCTATATATAAAATGATTATAGATATGTTTCATGTCTTATAGAGATGTTATGCTTGGTAAATATACTACGACCTATAATTATGAGATTATTTCATAATACATGGTTATTGATATGAGTTTCGAATGCGTAGGTGGACCTAAGGTCGTGGTTATGGTGTAATGATTATTTCAGACACATTGTTGGGCGAAAGGTCATATTATGAAATGAGTCGGATATCCAGGAAGTAATTATCATTGTAAAGGATATGGTTGTAGTTTATTAATATATCTATATTTATTTAGATAAATTTCTCTCTCGTAAGCGACAGAGGGAGATGTGGTATAATGTTTACGATTCCAATGGTTGAATACCGGTGATTCCATTCATAGATTTGGTACATTCATAATTTTTGCATCAATGATTTATACTATCACAATAAGATTATAATCTTATTATTATTGTCACTAACTAAGCGCTAAAGCCCGCTTTCAACTTTAAAATAGATTTCTTCGAAATATTAACTGCCTGACTTAATGAATAAGTTAAATTTGTAAAAGAGATTAATAATGATATTTTAAAGATTTGATTGAGATATATTTTGGCCCATCATTTGAATTTACTATTTACTCCAGTCGTGAGATATTTCGACCCATTCTACACTTTTATAGAGATTTGGTCCCGAAGTTCACTCTGGGGAAAAACCCTACATATTTACACTTTTTTAGCCACGACTTGAGATCGTGAACCTATTGTATATAAACTTATTATGAAAATATACTCTACCTTGCTTCTCTTTTTGTGATCATTTATTTTTTCCCTTGCGTGGAATGTTCTTTACTTTATCCATCGTTGGGCTTGTTCTTTGCTTTATCCCTCATGGTTTTTTCACTTATTTTATCCCTCATCTAGTTTTCTTTCTATTATATATATATTTAGATCTTATGATTATGTGATGATGCTCGGCAAGGTCGGAGGACATTATGATGATATGATGATGCCCAATAGGGTCAGAGCATATTATAATTATGTAATAATGTCTGGCAAGGACTGAGGATATTATGATGATGTTGTGATGACCAGGAAGTCCGGAGGATTTTATGATGATATTGATACCTTGTAAGGACGGAGGATGCTATGATAAAAATATTGATACTAGGCAGGGTCGGAGGATGATTTTATTGAATAAGTACCTTGAATTCATTTTTGCATATGCATCACCTATCACAAGTATGTGCCTATGTCTACGAGTTAGTACGGGACAGTTGCATAGATATAGGTGATGAGTATGTGTTATTGTATGTTGATTGAACCTTTTGAACCTGGGAAAGTGGGGGTATGCATAGTCTCAGGTTGGTATTTAGTTTTCTGGAATAGCCGATTACCCTTATTGTTATTGATATTGTTATTATCATTATTATAATTATTATTATGGCTATTTTATGATAGATAGGTCACTTATTAAGTATCAAGATTTGAGGTATGTTTTGGACCTCTTCTATCATATTATTGAATTATTGTGCATGATTATTTCATGATTAGCCATATGGATTAGAAACCTTGAGTATAATATTATAAATTCTCATATGATTATAACAAAGCTTTAAATTTAGAACATTATGATTTACGTTATTCTTTGAGTTGAACTCATATCTATATGTGTATGTATATATCTAGCTATATGTATCTATGGTACTACTGTATATCCCTTTTTCAATTGTTCATATTGCTTATTCATGCCTTGACCTTGCATATTACTATATATATTCTTCTTTTGCCCCTTATCCATATATTCATTGAGGATATATGGTATGGTGTTGATATTCATGAATATAGATGGAATAGGATAGTTCATCCTTGGTACTTCCTTAGTCTTATTTTGTTAGACCCTTGGACATGAATAGGATAGCGGTTCTTCGTTATCTCATTAGATTGTGACATGATTTTTGGACTCTTGGGTGTACTTTACATTCTATTTATATGTTATATATATTTACTTTATAATTGGAGCTTAGTTGGAAATTGTCTACTCGATACCATTCATTTGGTGCTCACACTACACTTTTATAGCTAGTAGATAAGAGAACGGGTTATCATTACTGATGTTTAAATCATGCGGGGCAACCTTGGTTTTGTGACTTAGAGTGAGCTCCTGACATTTAAAGTATTTCTTATCTATCTCTTATGTATCAACATAGTCTCTATGGTGTATTCACAGATAAGTTTTTATAATTTCTTTAATATTTCACATTTATATTCATATTATATTATTAGAAGATCTTGTACTGATACCACTAGATTTTGGGACATAATTATACATTTGATTCATTTATTTTATTTATTCAACATTTGTTTCTATATATAATTGAGTAGTTTGTTACTAGCTATTATGGATTATGAGGATTGGCTTTCCTATTAGTGGTTTATAGTAGGCTCCATCATGACTTGGAAAGCTGTTTTGTGACAAATTGGTCTAAGAGCCTAGGTTTCACTAGTGTATTATTAAAAGAGCTAAATCTTTAGTAGAGTCCTTCGGCTCAATATGGAGATGTCCGTAACCTATCTTTTGGAGGCTACAGGGACATTCTTAGGAAATTCATTTACTGAATCCTTTTCTTATGTCCGTATTTCTACGAATATCAAAGACATTCTTTGACTCTATTCTATCCCCCAAAGGATAATATGATGTTTTTTATAGATATGGATGAGACTTCAATACGCGTTTCCAGTGTTTTAGCACAACGTTAGAATAGAGAGTTAGAGATGGATTTTGAAGACTTTTAGCATCAACCAAATGGATTTTGGGCTATCTTAGGCTCAAGTTGAGCTTGTGGCAACTTTTTCCATTTGAGGTTCAGCATTGAGGATCCCAAATCTATTGTATATCCCTCGTAACAATGGTTGACATTCAAGTCATTGAGTAATTCTTAGACTGTAGTTAGAATTATTTGTTTCCATTAGGTTTCTTAATCAATTTGTGAGTTTGAGATCGGGATTCTGGATTGAGATGGATACGGTGGATGGATTTATTAGAGGACCAGTATTACCACCCCACTTAGTGTCGGAGCCAATAATAATAGTTGGCTCCTTCTTCTTCTCACAAATTATATATTATACGAGAGCCATAGAGAGAGCATGTATCGAGCCTAATGGAGGTGGCGATATGATGCCACATTTTTGGTATTTTATCTGGGATCTTTTTATGGTTGTGGTGAGGTGAGACATTAGTTCAGACAGCGCCCCAAATGTGAGTTAGTGATTGAACAGAGTTAACACGTATTTCTTTGCCACCCTAAAGTTTCTGAGATAGGCTTTGATTGTGAGAAGGATAGATATTCTACTAGAGTTTTCTCTCATTATCAGTTGGCAAACTATTTAGGATTAGTATTTGTTACTCATTAGGATTAGATATTTAAGAATTTGTTAGTACGACAAAGAGATCAACCACTGGTCTAGAGAGTGTCTCTTATATGGGATTTCTAGTAATTCAGCTTATTCAGATCAACCTTAGTGTTATGGCATCTTCGGTTAGAGATAATGCACTTGGCACCATAGTTGATGATTTCACCAGTCAATTCAAGTTTGACCTCACTCAGATTTATTCTCCCTATACCACTCAAGCATGTGATTGTAAATTTCACCATGATAGGTGTGCTTTTTTCACGTATTTATTTTTTATTATGTGTATTGAAGTTTTTTATTACCCATTGATGATTATATGCCTTGATGAGTTCCTATTGGTTATTATGTACCTTATTATTGACTTCACAATTATGTTACTACTCTATGATTTATTTTTTTTAGGAGTGGATATAGTAGATTTGTGTTGATATTTTCTCCTTATAGGTGTAGCATTTGGGTTCCAGTCCCATTTATCTTTGCACATTGGACTTATTGTGGCCCTTGAGTGGTGTATGATATTGAGGTTCATTTTTGTACAGCCTATTCATTATATTATTTTTGATATTGTTGTTGCTATTGCTATCACCACTTATGGTTATTTATATTACTTGATATTATTACTTGTAGAAATTTATCCTTGTTAGGTAGTATTTTTGACTTGCGTTATCTAGTAAGAGTTTCACCCTTCGTGATCTTATTCAGTGGCTTAAGTAGATATAATCAGATTTGATGATTTATTTCCCATAGCGTGATGAGATTGATTATTTTCCCTCTTGGTTGGTTGTGTTGGATTCATTCAAGATGTATTATTGTATCATAGGTAAGTTGACCTTATGAGGTTCAGTGATGATTTTAGATGTTGTAATTTAGTTGTATTTCCCAATCTCAAGTTTGAGATTCGTAGACTTACCTCCTAAATTGCGAAGGCTTTTGTTTAGACTATCCCTTCCTATTTAGTCATTTTTATGCTTCACAAGTTTTTGGTGTGTTCTTTATTTGTGGTTGCTTCATCATTGTAACGCCCCTGTTCCCATGAACCGGAATGCCACACAATGCCTGTGACCCCAAGGTACAACAAGCTAACCCTTCACTGATATCCGTATCTATTCACTGCATAATATAATACGATAAATGCAGAAACTAGCTAAATATACAGTACTGAAAACTAAATATCAATACATCTGTCTGAAAAGCCTCTACATTGTCTGAACTGTGGAGGAAGGGAAAATTCCCCAACTAACTCCGTCTACTAAAATCACCAAAAACACTGAAATAGAATATCCTCAGATTCTGAGGACTCACTGCTGCACCCACTGCTACAAGATCTGATAGTTAAATATACTCTGAATCTCGCTCTTCTGAACCTATGTTGGGAAAAGCACCATAGCACGAATGCGTCAGTACAAACAATGTACCAAGTATGCAAGGATAGGGTAAGGTAAAATATAAGGCTTATGCATAAACATAATAATCTGAATAATATGTATTCGCTGGAATAAACATATATAGAAACTCTGCAGTTACCAATTTTGAAACATGTCTGATCAACAATACACACATGGATGCATAAAGTACAACTGAAATCGTCATGACATCGAATGTTACATTTTGAACGCTCACACTCGAAAATAATAATACTGAAAATAAGATACTGAGTATCTGAAGCTACTAGATCTGACATTTGTACTTATCCATACTGAGAAATTGGATAACTGATATTACGGATATTTGATATTTAAATTCACTAACTCTGGAACACTGAACAACTGAATCTTAGATCAACCCACATCTAGCAGGAAGTCTCTCTACTCAACGATAATGATAATGGGTAAATAAGTTCGAGAGCAACCCTCATCTCGCAGGAAGTCTCTTTACTAAATGATAATGATAGCAATAATGGGAGGCCTGTATCTAACAGCCTCAACTTCTGCATATTAACTGAGTTCTTTTCTGAGACCGTTACTAAAACTATGGAAGTGATCATTTAACCAACATTCCCCACTAACCACAAGTGGGATCGAACTTGTACCCTAGCTAGAAGGGTGTCAATACCGCACCACCAATAAAGACAACTACATAGGACCCTCTACTATCAGGACCCCAAACGAGGACGGTGGTACCCTCTACTCGCAGGACAACCACCTCATCTAACCCTCTATCGGTAGGATAGATGTCTCAACCTACGCTAGCGACGTAGTTATGGAGCATACGGATTGTTACCAGGAATTAAACCCTCTACTCGCAGGAATGTTCCCATCCTTAGCTCGCTCGGTGCTAAATCCTACTCCCAACAGAAAGACATTTAACCAGTTCTTAATGGAACTCAACTGAACTAAATCTGTTCTCACATTATGATACTTTATCAATATGACAGAGTTCCCTTGATTCCGTTCTTTGAAGGAGTATTTCTAATTGCCACTTACTTTTAAGATAAGCTTACTATCTCACAAAATGTATAGAGGTCTGTAATGGAGTGAATTGATATGTAAGATTTCAGAGATTCATGGACCGATTATTCGATAAAGAATGATTTCTGAGATTACTGAGTTTTCCCCAAGTTTTGAAACTAACCGGGAGTTCATTATTCATCGCTCGATTGAGATTACTGTGAAACTGACTCGGCTCTAGACCAGCAGACTATTTCGGGCATACGTACCCCTGGCACACATAAGCATAAAGTAACACAAGATAGATAACTCATACACAACATGCCTATAGGCCATCATACGCAACACATAATTGAGGACTTCACACTTAGAAAATCAAATGGCCTCATTTCTCCATATAAGCATCCAATCGAACACGTAGGTAGCATGCTTTGGGTCCACAGTAAATACTACGCACAAACATCATAGTTACCTCAACAATTAATCATGGAATTCCATTATACACCCACAACACACCACAACTTCAAGAAAATCAACTATCCATAGGAACAAGGCATGAATTTATCTTTTAAGACCTAATGAACCACGATGCATAGTTTCCTATTCTCTTAAATATTTTGTCAAACATATGGTAGAGAAAATCTAAGCATATGGATATGGCATGAAATCATAATTTAGATAACAAACATGTCAAATACTTAAATTCTTCTTCACATAGGAATTTTAGCAATCATCTTACGCGCACCATTTAGGTCAAAGGTTTACTGCTCAATTTCATGCACCACTACACCATCATCCTTCAACTTCAACATCCACATTTCTCAATTCACAATACAACTCACATTTAGAAAATATTTGACATATCAATCAATAGTAGGGATATATAATTTCCAATAACAATTATCAAGTCATAACAAGGAAATAATGGAATAATAGTATAAATCAAGGCTTAACAATTTAAATCATCATATATTCATAATCAATTAATTTTGGACCTATTAAGTTATAAAAATAAAATCTCTAGTCTCTAGGTATTTTCACAAACACCTTACATGCACTTCTTAGGCATAGGTGGATTCATCAATATTACAAGTATTCAATCACCCATTTCATATATTTATATATCACACACCACCATAGTTTCCACAAACATACAAATATCCCTTCTTGGATATCATCAACTTCAACAACATAATCATCAACCATCACACATATACTACGCACATATACTTCAACCAACACACATAATCATCCTACACATATATCTCAACCATCATGTGAATACTACATACATACACAATGAAAATTTAGAAAGTATAATCATATATATATATATGTACACATGTATCTTGAGCCTTTGAAAAAGGATTTGTGGGCTCTATGGAAGAAAGGAGCCCATAGATAAACACTTGCATACCTTAGATTTCGTAGCGGAAGAGATTGATGGAAGCAATTCACGAAGCGAAGCCTTGTATCGATTTTCCCCTAATTGGAACCCTAACCCTAACTCCTCTTCTTCTATATATATATATATATATATATATATATATGCATATATTTTGAGAGAGAGATATAACAGAAATGAGAGAAAATGAATGACAATTCTCAGATCAAAGCGGGTATATATAGAGGGTTACCATAATGGGAAATGACCAAAATACCTTTAAAAATAAATTAATGTCAAATCTGACCTTCAGTGATCTATCCGGTAGGCTAAAGTAAATTGACCATAACTTTTTACTCCGATGTCCAAATTGGATGAAACAAATTTTATTGGAAGGAAGACTCTCAGGGATTTCCATTGATATATAGAATCTCAAACAATTCATTATGTACAAGGAGTTATGATCGTTTGAAGTTGACCAAAAAAATTGTCTGGCTGCAGTATTTTTTTTCTACATATTTTACTGTTCACAGTTCAATCGGAATGATTGTAGTTTGATTGGAATGGTCGTAACTCATCGCTCGAGTGTCCGTTTTGGATGATCTACATATTGTTAGAAATCTTATTCTATGCTCTACAAAATGGTGGGTCGAAATCCAAGAAATAACACACAGAAAAATTATAAATCATTCTCGAAGATAGGATCCGGACACACTTACGCACAAAATTTCGACGAAAAAATTTTCCGGAGTATTACATCATCTCCCCCTTGGAAACATTCGTCCTTGAATGTAAAGGACAGATCAAGAACACTAATCGACTGGGTTTATTCAAGACAACAACACATCTCAAAACATAACCACACGACTGAAGCAACCAATACTTTGCATACGTTCACTAGTCATGCACATCTATCACATAAAACATTCAACAACCCACTTATGGGTAAATTTTCACAACAAACATTTATCTCAAATTCACAGAATCATAACCCAACCAATCTCTTCAATACATGTTCAAACATGCCTAGAATTCGAGTTCCTTTCTATTGAACGTGCATATTAAATATGAATATACGTAATATACCAAAGTCTCGAAAGCATAACTAGAAATGCAACGAACATTAAGGTTAACATCATAGAATGAGCATGGAAATACAATTATTATAACATTATGAGGTATCTCACCCTTGGGACCCAAGGTACCTCTAGACATATTTCACTGAAATAAGAATGGGTCGGGAACTGTCTACCTTTACTGTGTTCCATACCTACTGGCACCACTACCAGATTTTGAGGGTCTGACTTGTCACTTTCTCTATCATCCTCCTCTCAGCTTTAAGTCATCATCAAACACTTTTGAATACTTGGCTAAACCCCGAAATGAAATACAACCAATGTACTCTAGAGTTTGAGGCACAACGGTGCACAAAATGATAACTTAATCTTCCAGAAAGACTACAGCTAAAAACATAAATTCAATACCAATGCTAC
The DNA here is from genome assembly GCA_030864225.1 of Capsicum baccatum var. pendulum. Classification (NCBI taxonomy): domain Eukaryota; kingdom Viridiplantae; phylum Streptophyta; class Magnoliopsida; order Solanales; family Solanaceae; genus Capsicum; species Capsicum baccatum. The sequence continues at coordinate 156,940,903 of CM061561.1, read as the reverse complement.
TTCTTGGAATACAAACCATATCTTTCCTTAGTCTCTACAATCATCATCATATACATACACTCTTTTCAACACCTACTTATCTCACTAAACACATTATCTGCTTCGATTTCTTCATAGGCTACTAATACCACATTCACATCTTAATACTTAGTTTGGAGTCCACAAACTTACATTCTTCAAAGATTCAAGATTAACTTCTAAAACATTACATGAATATCCACAAATCTTTAATAAACATACTATTCTCATTCTAGCCTTCAAACATCACGTCTCTTAAACTTATACTTCTTCACACCATGAGAATCGCAGCTATATCTCTATCAATCAACACATATAATTCCCAACTTCCACATATAGATTCTTACATATATAATTTCAACACCATTCATTCACCATATAAATATCAAACCCCATAAGGCATACTCTGCTCACTTTAGAGAATACTGTCCCGGAACTATCTGCGGGGACCGTCAGAGAAAGTTCTATATGAAAGACTTTGGCTTCACTACTTTTGTTACCTTAAGAGTTAGCTAAATCTAACATAAGTAGATCATTACAAGAGTCTACATAACTCTCTTGTAAAATCTTACTATAGCATGATCTAGTTCATGAAAGAACGGAAACTCTTCTAAACATCCCATAGCCTCCTGTACATGAATGTAGCGCACAACACACTCTTGTACAAGACTCTACTAGATGCGGATTTTCAGAATCCCTAGGACACTGTTGAACCTTAGGCTTTAATACCAAGGTTGTAATGCACTGGTTCCCATGAACTGGAATGCCACACGGTGCTCGTGACCCCAAGGGACCACAAGCTAATCCTTCACTTATATTCGTATCTATTCACTGTATAATATAATACGATGAATGCAGAAACTGGCTAAATTTTGCCATAAGGTTTAAACATCTTAATATACAGTACTGAAAACTAAATATCAATACATCTGTCTGAAAAGCCTCTACACTGTCTAAACAGTGGAGTTGAAAGGACAATTCCCCATTTAACTTCGTTTACTAAAATCACCAAAACACTGAAATAGAATATCCTCAGATGATGAGGACTAACTGCTGCACCCACTGCTACAAGATCTGACAGCTAAATATACTTTGAATCTCGCTCTTCTAAACCTATGGTGGGGAAAGCACCATAGTGCGAATGCGTCAGTACAAAGAATGTACCGAGTAAGCAAGGATAGGGTAAGGTAAAATATAAGGATTATACATAAAAATAACAATCTGAATAATATATTTTCGATGGAATAAAAATATATAGAAACTCTGCAGTTACCAATTTTAAAACATGTCTGATCAACAATACACACATGGATGCATAAAGTACAACTGAAATCATCATGACACCGAAATTATATTTTGAACGCTGACACCCAAAATTAATAATACTAACAATAAGATACTGAGTATCTGAAGCTTCTAGAGCTGACATCTGTACTTATCCATACAGAGAAATCGGATAATTGATATTACTGATATTTAATATTCAAATTCACCAACTCTGGAGCACTGAACAAATGAATCTGAGATCAACCCTCATCTAGCAGGAAGTTTCTAGAACACTGAACAACTAAATATGAGATCAACCCTCATCTAGTAGGAAGTCTCTAGAACACTGAACAACTGAATCTGACACCAACCCTCATCTAGAAGGAAGTCTCTATACTCAACAATAATGATAATGTGTAAATAAGTTCGAGAGCTACTATCATCTCATAGGAAGTCTCTCTATTCAATGATAATGATAGCAATACAGGGAGGCCTATATCTGACAGCCTCAACTTTTGCACATTAATTGAGTTCTTTTTTGAGACTGTTACTGAAACTATAGAAGTGATCATTTAACCGACATGCCCCACTTACCACAAGTGGTATCCAACCTGTACCCCAGCTGGAAGGGTGTCAATACCGCATCACCAGTAAAGACAACAACATAGGACCCTCTACTATCAGGACCTCAAACGAGGACGGTGGGACCCTCTACTCGCAGGACAACCACCTCATCTAACCCTCTACTCGCAGGATAGATGTCTCAAAATACGCTGGCAATGTAGTTCTAGAGCATAAGGATTGCTACTAGGAATCACACCCTCTACTCGCAGGAATGTTCCCATCCTTAGCTTGCTCGGTGCTGAATCCTACTCCCAAGTGAAATACATTTAACCGCTTTTTAACTGTACTCAACTGAATTAAATCTATTCTCACATTATTATACGTTATCATTATGACAGAGTTCGCTTGATTCCATTCTCTGACGGATTATTTCTAATTGCCACTTGCTTTTAAGATAAGCTTACTATCTTACAAAATGTACAGAGGTCTTTAATGGGGTGAATTTATATGTAATATTTCAGAGCTTCATGGCCCGATTATTTGATAAAAAATAATTTCTGAGATTACTGAGTTTTCCTCAAGTTTTAAAACTAACTGGGAGTTCATTGTTCATCGTTCGATTGCGATTACCGTGAAACTGACTCAGCTTTAGACCAGCAGACTATTTTAAGCATACATACCCCCAACATACAATAGCATAAATTAACATAAGATAGATAACTCATACACAACATGCCCATAGGCCATCATACGCAACACATAATTGAGGATTTCACACTTAGCAAATCAAATGACCTTATTTCTCCATATAAGCATCCAATTAAACACGTGGGGAGTATGCTTTGGGTCCACATCAAATACTATGCACAAATATCATAGTTACCTCAATAATTCATCATGGCATTCCATCATGCACCTACAACGCACCACAAATTCAAGGAAATCAACTATCCATAGGAACAAAGCATGAATTTATCTTTTAAGACCTAATGAACCACAATGCATAGTTTCCTATTCTCTTAAATATTTTGTCAAACATATGGTAGAGAAAAGTTAAGCATATGGATATGGCATGAAATCATAATTTGGATAACAAACATATCAAATACATAAATTCTTCTTCACATAGGCATTTTAGCAATCATCTTGCATGCACCATTTGGGGCATAGGTTAAATGCTCAATTTCATGCACCACAACACCATCATCCTTCAACTTCAACATCCACATTTCTCAATTCGCAATCCAACTCACATTTAGAAAATATTTGACATATCAATCAATAGTAGGGATATATAATTCCCAATAACAACTATCAAGTCATAACAATGAAATAATGGAATGATAGTATAAATCAAGGCTTAACAATTTAAATCATCATATATTCATAATCAATTAATTTTGGACCTATTATGTTATAAAAATAAAATCTCTAGTCTCTTAGGTATTTTCAGAAACACCTTACATGAACTTCTTAGGCATAGGTGGATTCATCATGATTACAAGTATTCAATCACCCATTTCATATATTTATACATCACACACCACCATAGTTTTCACAAACATACAAAGATCCTTTCTTGGATATCATCAACTTCAGCAATATAATCACCAACAATCACACAAATACTACACACATATACTTCAACCAACACACATAATCATCCCACACATATATCTCAACCATCATGTGAATACTACACATATACACAATGAAAAGTTTTAAAGTATAATCATATATATATATATATGTACACATGTATCTTAAGCCTTTGAAAAAGGATTAACGGGATCTATGGATGAAAGGATCCCATAGATAAACACTTGCATACCTTATATTTTGTAGCTAAAGAGATTGACGGAAGCAATTCACGAAGCGAAGCCTTAAATCAATTTTCCCTCAATTGGAACCCTAACCCTACCTTCTCTTTTTCTCTCTCTCTATATATATGCATATATTTTGAGAAAGAGATATAAGAGAAATGAGAGAGAATGAATGACAATTCTCAGCTTAAAGTAGGTATATAGAGAGGGTTACCATAATGGGAAATGACCAAAATACCTTCAAAAATCAATTAATGTCAAATCTGCCCTTCAGTGATCTATCCAATAGGCTGAAGTAAATTCGCCATAAATTTTTACTTCGATGTCCAATTTGGATGAAACCAAATTTATTCGAAAGAAGAATCTCAGGTTATTCCGTTGATATATATCAGCTGACACAGTTCAGTATGTATAAGGAGTTATGATCGTTTGAAGTTGACCAAAAAAATCACCTGGCTGCAATATTTTTTTTCCTGTATATTTTATTGTTCATAGTTCGATCGGAATAGTCGTAGTTTGATCGGAATGGTTGTAACTCATCGCTCGAGTGTCCATTTTGGGTGATCCACATATCGTTGGAAAGTTTATTCAATGCTCTACAAAATGGTGGGTCAAAATCCAAGAAATGATGCATAGAAAAATTATAAATCATTCTCGAAAATAGGATCCCGACATATTTACGAACCAAATTTTGACGAAAAAATCCTTTGGGGTATTACAATCAAATAATGGTGGAGTTGATATTGAGACTAAGATTATGCGTATTCATCTCTTATATTTGTTGGATTCATTCCCTTATGATTATTTTCCCTTGTTATTAAAATTGAGAATGGATACCTTTTTTTAGATGTGATATGGTTTTGTCTTAGGTGGAGTTGGGTAGTTATAGGCAGACGGCCTCTCATATGATCGCTTCTTCTATTGGAAAATTAGAAGTTCTTAATCTTGTGTTGTTGATTTTTTAGTAGTGGTCTTGACATTGACCTTTGTTTCGAGATTGGTATATTTCTTCTTTGATGATGTAATTCTTGGGTGGATTCAGAAAATCCCCATTCTAGTATTTGTTCGACCTAATGAGGCTTGGTGGAATGTTTCTCTTTGATGATATATGCTGGTGATTGTTCCTTATACAGATGGAGTATTGTACTGGTTAATTCTGGCATAAGTTGTATTTCTTTGAGTTGCAAGAGTGTTTTCCATTACTGGTGTGGTTTGCAGCCTTGGGTAGTCTTTCAATATGTTTTGAGAGTTCATGCCTTCCATCGAATATGGAGTGGGTTATTTACATTTTCATCTAGTGTTTCATCCTTTGGTATGATTTCTATTTTATCGCTATATTTCATACTCTGCAGTTGATATAGAGATGGTTGCTTATGTTTTGAATTGATAGTTATCCCTGTGGTGATTTTTTTCTTAGGATATGTCTCGATTGTGGCTTTGTATGATTTATCTTAGATATTTTAGAGTTATATACTTAACGAATTGTTGGTAATGATATAGGCTTATTGGTTTTGTTTTGACTTAATACCTTAGAATGGAGATTTGGAAGATATGACTGACTTGGAGTATGAATGCCTACCCATCTTCAGGATCCGCTTAGGGAGTTGAGATTGAGTAGTTCAGCTCTAATGTTGAGTTTTCAGCTTTGTATTGTAGAACTTGTATGTAACCTTTGTTTTAGACTTACCTCAATTCAGATTTCATTTATAGTCTGGTTGAGCCGACTCTGTGATTGCCTCTTTGGTCTTCTCGACTTCGGATGGAATATCATTGATAATTGTTAAGATGGTAACCCATGGACCCTCTATTGGTTCCTTTAGCTTTGACCACGGTTTCAGATTTTCTTTGTGAATTTTGGATGAAATATTCCATGGGGGTAATATACTCGAGTTATATTCAATATGGCTTCATTCTCAATTTACATGTATCGCTTTCTCAATGGGATATCCCGAAATGAATAACTCAGTGATTAGTAGTTATGTCTTGTCTTCTAGATTACAGTTTTATTACTATCAAAACTATCTATAGCATTGTCATAGATTACATTCCTTGATTATTTCAATTTGAGTGCCCAGACAATGCCTTATGGTCTTATTGTCGTGTTTGTCATACAGACTTTTAGCGTATTAGTTTTAGTTCTTTGAGTTCTTTGTGATAAGATTGCACGAACAGGACTCAGGTGATTTTCCCCTAGTTCAAAGTTGATAGCAAGTATGGATTGGTAAGAGAAGGTTATAGCTGGATTTAGGAGTCATTGTTTGACTCATGACTTGGATTGGTTTTGGATCGGATAAGCCTTTGTTGATTTGTAAAAATATAGAGATGGTCTCAGTGTGTTGTGGCTCAGATTTGTATGTATCACCTCCATAAAAAATTAATTCCAAGCAACCAAACCATTATTATTAACAGAGGCTATACATAGTGGTATCGTCATGCCGACTTTAACTTGCAATTATAGTCCTTAGCTAAACCTTATTGAGACAAAGGGATTTCCATGTACCCATAGATCACACTGTCCAATTAACATGGGGGTCCCATATACCCCATAAATGTTCCATTATTTTGATTACTTAGGGGATTCCATTGTACTCTACAAGAATGTTAAACCCTAAATCATTCCATTTTAACGATTCCAAACCATTTAACTATTTATGATTCCATTACAAAGTTTAAACCATGCATAAGTTCCATTGAAAATGAAATATTATAGTGAAAGTATTGTTATAGGTATTTTATCAAATACATTCGGGGCATAGTATTTACAAAACCAATTCCAATTACCAATAACCGTTCCCATGAAATCCAATTATCCAAACAACCAATAAAGCATTTAATAACAAAATCAACACATGGGAAAACCATAACCAAGCATTTATAACCAAAATCCCCAAATAATATTTGAAAACCCAAAACCATACAATAATCAAACCATTAAAACATTGTATAAAACCATGCCTTTAGCTGGAACTAACAATGAGGGAACATAACATGCCTTAAACCAAGAAAATGATGGTGAGAAATCACCAACTCACGCAACAAATTAATCCTTGAGATGAAACCCTAGCTTACATTGCCTAAGTGGTTTAGAATGAATTTAAGAGTGTTTTATAAGTGTTAATGAATAGAATAATAGGGAAAATAACCTCCCAAGTGAGTTAAAAGTCATGGGGCCTTATTAGTTTAAGTGGGGAAATGCCCGAATTACCCCCACTTAAATTGTATAAAATTCCCATCATAGGGTATGACTATCTCATACGTCTCATACCCTTCCTGTACGAGTGGTATCCACTACTCATAACCTAGGACTTCACCCTTGGACCCAAAACTATCCAAGGTATGACTCCCACTAAATCAAATTGTACCCTAGTATACGACTAGTGCCCATAACTTGTACCCCTAGTAGTATAGAATCCAAAAAGGAATAATCAATGCCCACTATACGGGTCCATGGTACGACATATACCATGGATTATGGTTCTTGGTGAGTAACTCTTTCTCAGATCCAACTTAATTTACCAACCCTAAGATTAAGTAAACTAACCATACAACCCATATCTACCGATACAACTCATACCACCTAAGTTGCAACCAATCTAGAAACTAAATCCAACCCATTAACCAACACTGGTAAGTATATGACTAACCCATACAACTTGTATCCCAGTGTACAAGTCATTTCCCTTAGTTGTACCTTGTCCAAATACCAGAATTCTAGGAAATTTTCTAAGGCTAGAAATCCAGGGTGTTTCAGTCTCAACCACTAGGAACATTTGTCCCCGAATGACGAACAAGGTAGGGTAATCACAAGCACAATTTATTTTCACTATCCAATATCAATCCAACCTTTAAACATGTTAGAAAACAAGGATTCAAAGATCTTAATCTTTCCTTTAAAAAAGTTTGAAAATAAAAGCATGTTTAAGACCACATACCTTCCGCATGAATCCCAAGATCAAAAAATAGATGTGGATATTTGGACTTCATGTCCTCTTCTGCTTCCCAAGTAGCCTCTTTAACCTTGTGGTTCCACCATAGAACTTTAACCGAGGACATATCCTTGATTCATAATTGAAAAACCTGTTGATCCAATATTTCAACTAGGACCTTTTCATAAGATGGAGAATCCGAGATACCAAATCCTTCTAAATGAACAACCGAAGAAAAATCATGAAGACACTTTTTCAACATAGAAATGTGAAATACTGTATGAATGGAACACAAACCACAAGGCAACTCTAATTCGTAATCCACATTATCGATCCTCCGACTAATTATATAATTACTAATAAATCGAGTATTGAGCTTCCCTTTCTTACAAAACCGCATTACTCCCTTCATGAAAGATACCTTTAGGAACACCTTATTCCAACCTCAAACTTTAAGTCTCTACGCCTTACATCCGTACAGGACTTTTTCCGACTTTGGGCAGCCTTAAGACTATCCCAAATCACCTTTACCTTTTCTATAGTGTGATAAACCAAGTACAAAATGAAAATATCCGCCTCACCAAGCTTGGACAACTAATAAGAAACCTATACCTCCTACAATAAAATACCTTAAAAGGTGACATCCCAATACTAGAATGATAGCTATTTTTGAAAGCAAACTCTACCAAAGGTACATTCTCCACGTAACTACAACCATAGTAATCACACATTCCCGAAGCATATCCTCCAATATATGAATTGTCCTCTCCACCTACCCATCCATCTGAGGATAGAAAAAGGTACTCAGACTAACCTTATTATCAAATCATTTTAAAAAAAACCGCCTGAAATGATATGAAAATGGCTTATCACGATAAAAGATAATCGAAATAGGTTCACCATGCCTCTTTAAAATCTTCTAAAGATACAAATTTTCTTAGTCCTCCATCAAAAAAGTACTACTCATTTTAAAGAAGTGAGCAGACTTTGTCATCCTATCCTCGATGACCTAAATTGAATAAAATTAGTTTCGTGACTGAGGAAGGCTGTTAAGGAAATCCATGCTGATCACCTCCCATTTCCATTTGGGCAAATCAATCTCTTGATACAACCCACCAGGCTTCATGTGCTCAGCTTTGACTTATAGGTACACCATGCACTTGGCTATGAAATGAGCCATATCTTTTTCATACCATTCCACCAATATAATTCCTTAAGATCATAGTATATTTTTATTGAATTGGGCTGAATGAAATAGTGTGATTCATGCACCTCAGCCAAAATCTTGTTGTCGCAATACCTACCTGAGATGCATAATAATAAATAACAAACCCCTTTGTACCTTCTAACAAGGTCATAACCAGAGCCAAAATTAACCTATCCTTAAGCTTCTTGAAAATCCCTTCACAATCCTCTAACCAAGAAAACTTGACCTTTTTTTAAGTCAACCTAGTCAAACTACCTATAATACTCAACAAAAAGCATAAAGCTACAAATGTCGGTTGGAGTCACGGTTCTAGGCCATCTCTTAACTACAGCTACCTTTTTTGGATCCACCATGATCCCCTTGATAGAAATAATATGACCTATAAAAGTCACAAAGTTTAACAAAAACTCACACTTGGAGAACTTGGCATTCAACTGTTTTACCTTTAAGGTTTGCAACTCAAAGATGTCATCAATAAACATAAATATAAAAAGATCTACGAACTGCCTAAAAACCCTATTCATCAAACCCATAAATTCAGCTGAGGAAATAGTCAAGTCAAATGACATCACCAAGAATTCAAAGTATCTATACCTAGTATGAAAATTTGTCTTAGGGATATCTACCTCCCTAATCTTAAGCTGATGATACCCAGACATAAGTTCTATCTTAGAAGAGAGCTTGGAACTTTATACCTGATCAAACAAGTCATCTATCCTTTGAAGAGGATACTTGTTCTTGACCATCACCTTATTCAATTACTGATAGTTAATGCAAATTCGAAGGGAACCATCATCCTTGGGCACAAACAACACTAGTGCAACCAATAGAGATACACTAGGAGAAATAAACACCTTATCCAAAAGATCCTTAAGGCTACTTGAGTTTCCTCAACTTAACCGGAGCCACTCTATAAGGAGGAGGAGATATTGGATGAGTGTACGAAACCAAATCATTACCAAACTTAATTGCCCTATCTGGCGGAACACCAGGAAAATTATCCAGAAACATGATGTGCGAGCTTCATCTAGCACATTTAAGGCTTTTAACTCGGAATAATTATAAATTCTTAAGCAACATTTGTTGTTTTTGATTGTTTTCTCTGTGATAGTGCAGGTGAACTAAGATGTATGAAAACTAAAGACAACTGAGTTAAAAGAGATACATTTTGAGTAAGCAACCATGAAGAGTACAGTTGATGACTTATTGAGAGGTCGTCAACCTTGTGAATATCCGTCAGGAATATTATTAGCCAAAGATAGTGCATGGGAGTTAGAGTGGAGAAGTGATGATATTTTCTGATAAGCTATAAAAATCTTGATAATTTGTCAAGACTTGTCGCTAGCTGAAGGTAGAAATCATGCAATTTGAAAAAACGTTGATGACATTATCTGATAAGTCATCAGACTTTTGATAAGCCATCACATTTGGCGTCACATGTGCAAGAGATTTTTTGTGATCTGTAATTTGATTCCAAAATTATCCTAGGTATTTAAGGACAACTTCTAGGTTTTTATTAGGAAAAAACTCACAAAAGGGAAAATGTCTGACTAGGTTTTCTTTGTATTTTTTGTAAATTAAGTTTTGGGAACTCTGTTATGATCTCTGAGGAGAAATAATTATATCCCTTCATCATTCTATAAGATATCATTTATTGAATCATGAATTCACTATGTTATGTTGATTTTTACATTATGAGTATCTAATTTCCTTAACCCAAATTATGGGATCTATGGGTTTAGTCTTGTATATTCACTAGTCGAGCAAAATTCTTAAGGCAATAGGAACTTCTTGGGAATTATGTTGTTATGCATATTTTCTGTTGGTTGCAAACAATAGACCACACTGACGTATTGACTTTCTTGAAAGAAGAAGTCGATCTAGTAGGAAGCTAATTATCAACAGAGACTTGAAAGGGTTAAACTTTCATTTAATAGTAGCACTGTAACAAGGTTAATTAACGTAAGATAGAATCTGATTAATTAGATGGATTTCCTAAGTTCGGAAGAATATGGTAGCCAAAAGTCTAAACAGGTTGAGAGACATTTAGACAACACTTTAATATTGATAATCTGTTGCTCCTATATGTCAAAAGAGTCTTGAATTACAATTAGTGCATGTCAAGTATCAACACCCATAGTGAACACAATTCAGGTTTTCCCATAACATTGATCTAAAACACTAAACCACTAGTTGCAAGTGGTAAAATTCAAGTGAGAAATAACATTCTAATTAATGTCATAAAACCCCCATTTACCAAAAACTCCTAACTATCAGTTGATTGACTCACAAGTAGCTTAAATTAACACCATATTACCTACGGGATTTGACCCCAACCTAGTTGGGTTACATATTTGACAACGACTGCTTACTCTATAGTAAGAGAGGTATAATTTGGACATATCTAATTTTGGCGCCATTGCCGAGGTATACGGTTGCCAATTAAGTTTATGTGTGCTAACTGACTGTTAGTCAGGTTTCCTAATTTTATGTTTACTTGTTGTTTTTCTTTGTTCAGGTTCAGGGTTTCTTATGTTAATAAATAGAAGTTTAGGAGAACAATTATTACCCTTCAATCTAGAACCTCAACTGATCGGTAAAATTGCAGACCCACAGAAAATTAAAAAACTAGCCGCTTTGGCTAGAGACCAGCTTAATCAACAGAACGATGAGCCTCAAGTGCGTCATCCAAATCCTAACAATGATGATTTAGGATATGAGTAATTGCTAAATCCTGCCAACCCAAGGGCGCAGAGAATGTAGCCGCACCAGTGAACCAGAATATTAATAGAAATCATCTGTTCCGAGTGAGACTAATCACCAACCTATGTAGTATGATCAGAATGACGTTGATGATGGAATGGATGGAGCTAGTTCTACTGGAGCTATTACTCCTCCACCTTTAGCACAAGGATAAAAGTTCAAAATTACTAGTACAATGATTCAACTCCTCCATCTGAAGGATTTTTTTGGTGGTCTTCTAGGAGATGATCCTGACATACATTTGGTTAATTTTGTTACCATTTGCAAGTTGTTTGATAACCCCAAAGTGGGATAGAATGCCATTCGCCTATGATTATTTCATTTGTCTCTGTCTGGGGAGGCAACATTATGGCTAAATAAGTTGATGTCCGATTCTATAACTAACTGGAGAGAATTAAAAGAGGCTTTCCTAGAAAGGTTCTTTCCACCTTTAAGGAGGGTACAACTTAGGGATGAGATCAGCAACTTTAGGCAGCTCCTAACTGAATCCCTCCATGAGACATGGGAAAGGTTTAAAAAGAAGTTGATGTAGTACTAGAACCACAATATGATGGATATTCATCTGATGGACACTCTTTATCGGGCTTTGAACTCTATTACTAAGCCAGTTACTGATAATGATGTAGGTGGATCATTTGTGGATCTCACTTCTAAAGAGGCTTTGGAGATGCTTGATCGAATGACAAAATAACGTGGAGCTTGGCTTACCAGGGATTCTGTGGTAGAGAGCCCTACTATGTCTGTTGGCAAAACTGTGGAATAATGTAAGAAAGAGAAAGAACGCGATAAAGAAATGGCACACTTGAAGACACAGATGGATTTATTGACTAAGCACTTATTATCTACAAAGACTGAAAAAGTGAAAGTTGTTGTATCACAGGGTAGAGATGACTCTGATTTGAAAGAAGAGGCCAACTATTTGATTAACTAGGGGGTTTTCGAGGCAATATCCAAGGAAATCAAGGTCAGACTTATTATAACAAGGCTGGACACATGGATAGGGATCAAGCAAAGTAGAAGAAAAAGAATTATAGGAGTGGGCTATATGTACCTCCCGAAAGTAGAGATAATGCTGCAAATAGCTCTGGAAAAATGTCCATAGAGGACTTTAAGGAGAAATTATTAAAGGGGGTTGAGGCTACCAACTCTGGAAGGACTGCCATGAAAACTGATTTTTCCTCTATGAGTTAGTTGGAAAACTCGCACTCTACTTTGATCAAACAGTTGGAATAGAAAATGAGCCAACTTTCTGCAGCATTGAATCAGAGAAAGAGTGGAACGCAGCCAAATGATATAATTCAAAATCCTCCGAATGATGGTTTGCGCATGGCTATTACTACATGGAGTGGTAAAGTGTTATCAGTCCCTTCTTTAGGCAAAGCTGTGAATGATGAGTTGACTGAAAAAGATGTTGAGCTTAAAGAAGGTAATCCAGTGGAATCTGAGAAAATAGATGGCACTGATATCCCTTCTGATCATCAATAGGTTTATGAGTTAGAAACAGGCAAAGAGAAGGAAAAGCAAGTAGGTTTAGCAAATTCATGGCAATATTGAAGCAGCTGACAATGAATGTTCCCTTGGAAGAGGAACTTGAAAAAATTCCAGGATATGCTAAATTTATGAAGGATCTTGTGACAAAGAAAAGAGTGGTGAGCTATGAACAGGAAGACAATCTCTATCAATGTAATGATATTTCTATAATGTCCTTGGTATAGAAGAAAGTAGATCTAGGAGCACTCACTATTCTTTGCACGATTTGGTCTCTGGAAATTGCTAAGGACTTTGTGACTTGGGAGCAACCATTGATAAGGTTCAACTTACACGTCAATTTAGTGCAAAGAGGTCGTTGTCAATAATTTACCCAACTTTGGAGTTGGGTTCAAATCCACGAGGAACAATGTGAGTAGCGATTAAACTAATTTGAAACTATAGCTACAAAATGAATTTAAGGAAAGGTTGTGAAAAGATAAAATGGGGGGTTTTATCAATCAAATAATAATTAAATTTTTGACTTGCTTCAGAGCTCAAAACTAAAATTTAAATGGTTCAAATCAGTGATAGAAAGGAACTAGGGTTTTGATCACTATGATTACTAATCCCTATTAAATAATAACTGTAGCATTGGGTTCTCATGACTTGCGAGAAACAATAGCTTATTAGTTTCGACCGTCCATCTAAGTGTTTCTCAACCTACCAAGATGTTGAACTCCCTAATTCTCTAGAACTTAGGGAAATATTCTATTCATAATGATTTATCTCAAGTTGATCAATCTTGTTACAGCCTTAATCATTAGATGGGAGCTTTGCCTTCCCTAATCCTTGTTGATAATTCGCTACCTTTAGTCTATTTCTTAGTTCGAGCAAATCAACATAAGTTGGGATTTATTGTTTGCAATCAATAAATAACAATCATAACAAAGGAATTATCAAGATGTCTCCACAATCACTCAATCTCTAACCAACTATTAAATCCATGGGGGAATAATCATAGATCCTACAACCCTAGTTGTGGGTTTTAGTTCCATATGAGGAAGAAAAAGATAGAAACTATTATAATCATCATTCAAATTAATTAAACTTACAAAAGATGAAGTCTGAAGTTGATTCTCTTCTAAGTTCAAGAGAAAATTCCCACAGCCAAATCACATAGTTGGAAATTAAATTCTCAGTTAAGAGAGCCAAAAAGAAAAGTAAACTCCCTTGGAATAAGTTCCATTCATTCCAAGATGATGAATGAAACCCTAAAAGTTGTTATTTATATACATCAGATTAATTATGGAAAGAAATCATAGATCACAGCTTTTTTCTCAGACAAATGACATCATGGGTGACAGCTTATCAAGAGTCTGACACTTATCAGGAATGTCGTCAGCTCCTCTTCACTTATGAAAATCTCTACCTTAGGTTGATGATGAGGAATGAAAGCTTATCATAGATGTCATCACATAAGAACTGCCCAAGCCTGACGACGAGCCTGACAGCTTATCAAAACTCTAACGACCTATCACAGGTTGTCATTACTTTTTCCAGCTAAATCTTATTCTTTGTCTAAGGCTGATGATGAGTCGAATAATATATCAGGGAGTTGATGACTTATCAGACAAGTCATCTACTACACTTCCCTTTTCATTTTGCTCAAAATTCAAATTTTTTATCTCAGTTGTTGTTGGTTTTCTTTCATCTTGACTTTTCTTGCAATAACAAAGAGAAAAAAATCAAAAATGACAAAAGTTTCTTAAGACATTGCAATTATTCTCAGTTAAAAGCCTCAAATTTGTTAGCATCTGCTCACACATTAGAATTTAACTACACTTTTGTTCTTATTTTGGTAAAAATTCAACTCTTTTATCTGAGTTGTTGTTGGTTTTCTTTCATCTTGACTTTTCCTGCAATAACAAAGAAAAAACATCAAAAACGACAAAAGTTGCTTAAGACTTTGCAATTATTCTCAGTTAAAAGCCTCAAATGTGTTAGCATCTGCTCACACATCAACACCCTCAACCTAAAACATTTGTTTTTCCTCAAGCAACTAAAACACAACCAAGAGAATACAAAGTACATTTGGCTGTCAACCATCCATATTATCTCAAAATATCTTTACAAACTCTAAGGTCAATTAATTTAAAAACCAACTGTGTATATTATTGAAGAACAACAATGCGACACACAGGAATCAAGATATGGCATTGATTTAGCAATAAAACACATGTATGTACCAAGATTACACTATCCAAAAAAGTTAGCAACTAGCAATGTAACCAATGTTCCCTCACTACAAAGAAGTCCCACTTCACTTTTATCAAACATCGCAATGTAACCATGGGAACCATCAAAAGACGCTCACTTTTAGAATTAAGTTCCAATTAATGTATGCCAAATATCATTGGCTTGCCATTATTTTTGTTACCAAGTTTTTTAGACAGGTCAGCTAGGATTACTATAGGTTTTTTCTTTGGATTGTAATGTAGGCTAGGGGCTGGTATGATACACGATGATGTATATAAAGTGACTAAGTCTCCTTGATACTATACTAGCTTCTGGGGTCTCACTTATTAATGTTTTTCTATTCTTCTCTTTTAATGATCACACATATTCAGGATGGGTGCGGTCTTTTCTACAATCACTTCTTCTTTTTCCATAACTTTTCTTTTCTTGTTCTCTTCCACCGCACCTAGCTTTTTATTATTTTCTCTATTCTACATTTCTTCATATTCATTTTACATCACGCACCCCTATGATAACCACCCTCAACTTAGGATATTTGCCTAAGTCAAGGTGCAAAGTGTCCAAGAAGGACCAGGGCAAAAAGAAGTTCATTATGATATAAATGGGAAAGTGATATGTGTCATAAAAAGAAATAGGCTATTCAGGCTCAAAATAGGGATCAAGGGATATTATGCATACAGGGATGGTCATTTAGGCTAGAAGTGGACTAATCTCAAAATGGACTATGATCCTTTCCCAACTCCTATCCTACAACCAAGGCAAGACTAACCGGGTAAATTCTGAATTTAACATATAATGGGAACTAAGTAATATCTCACACGCATATAGCTCACAGGTACATTACAAGATACTACCTATCTAGTTCATGCAATTGTTAGCAATGACTATCATGTCCCTAATACTAATGACCTAAAATGTTTCACAATGGTCGCATATAGATGCACATCACACAGTTACAAAATATATAATTGTAGAGGTGTTTATCATTCCTAAAATTCAACAAAAATATGTCAACTGCCATAGATACTTATTTTTTTCCAAGTTAATCATAACATATCACAAAACAAAACACAATACGACTAAATATGTCGGATCTACCTGGAATAAGACTCTGGTCAAAAGAGGAACACAATAAAAACTCCAAGAGGACATCAACACCCACAAGTAGCCCCAACCTCAACTTAAAATCATGCAATGTCCCCAATGCGTCAAACCAAAACAAGAGAGTTAGAAACATAACTGGGGAACCATGGGTGCGAAGATCTGATGTCAATCACATAATAATACAAACAACAAAATACCTTGGGTTTCCTTCCAAGTAGCGCCAGATTTAATATCATGGCACAACTAGGTTATCTTGACTACTCAGAATTCATCAAGATACCTTAAAAGTGTTTCATCCTTTATCTCTCCACTTAGACGATTTGAATTGTCGGTCCATCTTTCGATCGTTACATCTTTTAGGTACTTTGGTCAAATGTGAGAGCATGATAAGGAAAGTTCTATCACGCCACTTCGAAGTTGAACTACTGGCCTAATTTTGCACCGAACTTTCTTGTGGGTTCATTTGGAAATGGTGAGAATATGAAAAATCCACTAAATAGACATCGATCTTTAAGCTTCTTGGCCTTCAAGATTGGGGTTTTACTATATGCTTTCGGCATAACAAACTCCAAAATATAGGAATTTTCCTCTTCATTTCCAAAATTCGTCATTTGCTTTGGTGATTCGACTTTCATCACATCTACCAAGTATAATGTTGAAAAGTGATTCGAGTGAGGTCTTCTCCCTAATTTTGGAGTTGCATCCTTCTCGACCTCTTTACCCCGAATTGGGATAGAGTCTTTATAAGAGATTGGCTTAGTTTCTTCTTTTGCCTCTAGCACTATTTCCTCAATATTGGCATAATGAATGTCATAATTGAAAGTATAAAATAATAAATCCATGGTCCCTACAATTCCTGATTAATTAATCAATTCTGAAAAAGAAAAAGAGTATTTTAACAAAGTATTATTACCTTTACTAGTCTTCTAGAAGAATAAAAATGTGTGTTATTAAATAGAAAAATTTTTGAGTAATTAAATATTTCTATTTATGGACAAAAATGATTTTTACTAGTCAAATATTTTGACTGATGGATGAAACATTTTATCATTTAATGTTTGTCATAAAGATAAAAATGTTTATACAGCATTAAGGTTGTGAAACCGTCCTACTTTTCCTTTCCATTCTTCAGTAGAAATTGGGTATAAGAAAGATTCCCTTTTCAGAATACAAATCTACTTAACCACACAAGTGTTGATTAGAAACTTAGCCAGGAAGTAGTAGAAGGAAATAGACTTGGTGAATAAGGTGTTGAACGAATTGTGTGAAAGATTCAACTGGTAAGTATGTGATTTCTGAATTTTCGTACAAGTTTATACTAGCTAGATTTTATGTAAGTTAGATTGATCGATGTCAATTATTTCCATGGTGCATGTTCTAACAATATGGACATTGGGCCAAGTGGGACATGTAAAATTCTTAATTGTGGTCCAAATTTACTCATGACCAAAGTAATCACCATAATTAAAAGAATAGATTGTTGTGACGGAAGGAGGTAAATATGAAAACAAAAAAAGTAAAGAACACCAAATTTAACATAAAAAACCCTTCAAATCTAAGGTAACAACCAAGAAATTATAGAGATTCAAATAGCTCCACTATTATAAAAAGAGGGCTATAAATATTCTCCAAAATATCTACACAATATGTACCAAACACGAATATGCAATAGCTATGCCAACAAAAATAAATTAAGAGAAATAACCCAAAATAAAGTTGTTATTGGGACCCAAAACTGGATGTTATGGATCTACAGATCCGATCTCCTCCATTCAAATCAAACACCAATGTATTTGGAATACTTAATCAAAAATTTAGTTCGATCCAACGGTGAACGCACTATAAAATGTGGTCTGAAGATGGCTAATCGAAGAAAAAAACTGCAGGAAAACACACACACACTTTCTCTCTCTTCTTTCTTTAGTGAATGCTCTCTCTAAAAATCTCTCTTATGTACTAATGTCTCTCAAAGACAAATACCAACTTCAAATAGAATGAGTAATTCAGATCTTTTTCCAAATAAGATTAGAAACCAAAAGAGAATATGATTAGGTCATGGGCCTTTGGCTGGACCATAAGCCACAACCTAACATAGATTTTGTCCATACACCATTTAGTTGATATACGTACAGTATTAAGTCCTTTATAAATTGATTTTCCCTCCAACTGTTATGGTCACCACATACTCTCTACATCTGCTCCATCACTATAGGTTGTGGTAACTTAAGGTTAGGGCAAGGAGGTAGAAAAAAATTTTCTACTAATGCTTTCGTTTCTTTGTGTACAAATGACTTTCACATCATATATATATTTCTATAATTTCTTTATAAGGTTATCATGTTCAATATCCGAATTTCCATTAAATTTAAAGTTTACATTAAATTGATAACTTTCCTAGACCACTTGCTTTAACGATATGGTTAGAAAGAATTGCAAAAATGCATCAACCTCTTTGCTTAAAATTAGACAATTCTTATGGTCCATACAAAATATCAGCACATGCTTTTGCCTTCAATACCTAACTCAAGTTAACAACTAGAGATACAATACAAACTCATTCTCTAGCCTTAACTTTAAATAAATTGCTTCTGTCAGCTATTTTAGTCATCAAACAGATATCACTTCATTAAAATTTTTTCCTATATCGATAAGAAATTAATATGCCAGTGCTAAGAAACCCATCCAAATGGCAAGGAAATGGAAGAAATTTGTATCCAAGCAGGGAAAGAGAATTACTTTTCCAAAATTCAATAACCATGATGCAGAGACTTGTAGCATATCATCTTCTATAGTTGGAAAAGGACATTTTGCGGTCTATACTACCTATTAAAAGCGATTTGTAGTTCCTTTGGCATATCTTCAATATGAAGTTATCAAACAATTATTGCACATGTCTGAAAAAGAGTTTAGGCTTCTAAGTGATGGCCCTATTACTTTACCATGTGATTCCCAATTCATGAACTATATCATATCACTCATCAGAAGTAGCATTACTGCAAATCTTCAAAAATCATTGGTTGTATCAATCAGTTCTAGTCAATGCTCATCAGCTTCATACCTTCAAGAACAAAGACACCCCCGGTAGCTTCTTATTTGTTGATGAATGACATCATTCTATGTAAATGATAGCTTAAAATGTAATGTATAGCAGTTGAGAAATAGGCAATTGAAGGATTGTATTATTACATATGGAAGAGAGCTTTATATTGTAATTAACCAGATGTATAGCTTTCACTTTTCAATTTGGCGATTGAGAAGTTTTATCATTATCATGTTGGAGTAGAATTGTTATTTATTGCAGACAATCAACTTTGCCAACTAAACTTGCCAAAAAATTGAGTGAGATCATAAGGTATTCCTCGTTTAGATATTATTAGCAGTTAAATTTCATACTTGATCAATCTTAGATTGAAAGGAAGCTACAAAATATTATGGCACACTAATTCGGCCATCACTTTGTTTCTTATTTCTAGTAATATGGTATTTATATCCAAATATACAAATAAATCCTACAGGTTTTTGTCAGGCCATAGTCACAAATATATCAAGATATTTACTTGTATTAATTTGAAATATCTTGTAACTTGGATGTTAATAAGTCATGTATCAAGACACATTGCAAGACGAATCAACTTTGAAATCGAGTGGTTTAGTAAGTTGTAATGAATCAAGAAGACTTTAAATAGTGCATTTAAGTAGCAGTACAACACCATGGCCTCCAATATACTTGGTGGAAATGAAAAGTAAAGTTGTCTCAAGTTTAAACCATTTATGGCTAGCTTGTAAATGCAATAGAATTCTGTATGTCTGTAGAGCAACATACATTTCTTGAGAAGCTCTAGTAAAAGAATTCCAAAGATTAAAATTTACAAATTGATATAGGAACCACAACAAAAGAAAGCATCCAATTCAGCAATGCCCCTAATTCTAGATTTTCAGGTCGAGAAATTAAGCTAAACACATAATCACGTGATTTCATAGCTCTTTTTTACTTCTATTAGGTATGATATGATGTGGAGTATTTTATCCCCAAATATAGTTTCAATGATGACAAAGTAATCCCTATTTATGTTTAGAATAAATATGGAAGTAATCGGTCGAGTATCAATTCTGTCAAGTTTTAACTCATCTGGAGCTGAGAGAAAGATAAACAAGCAAGATAGACAGAGAAAATATGTGAATTCCCAATTTGGAAATGAAAAGCTGATGCTTTAACTATTCACATCAGTTGTTTATATATATGTAGAAAAGGAAAATATTTGTAACTACTTAATCAACTAATTCTATAGCTCACTACTAACAAACTCTAAACTAACTGACTTTAAACTAGCTAATTTTCTGACTCAGCAATTACAATAAAATACCTTGCTTTCTAAAACTAATCTCCATAGCCCCCTCAAGTTAGAAGGGATATAATCACAACTAACTTGTCAAAAATCTATGAGTGTCAAACACTAGTAAGAGCTTTAGTAAGGACGTCTGGAATTGTGCACCTGTACCAATGTGATAAAGCGATATCAGCCCATCTTGTACCATGTTTCTGACAAAGTGGCAGTCAATCTCTATATGTTTAGTCTTCTCATAAAACACAAGATTTTTATCAATGTATAAGACTGATTGACTATCAGAAAGCACAGGAATAGGACTAAAAAATGGAACACTGAGATCAGTTAGTAGACTGCTTAACCAAACTAGCTCTCCAACTACCTTTTTGATTGCTCTGTACTCAGCTTCTGCTGAGGATAATCAGATTGTCTCCAAATTTTTTGGCTTCTAGATGATTGGACTATCACCTAGAAGTACAATGTATCCATACACTGATTTCCTTGAATCTGGGAATGCGGCCCAATCTGAGTCACAATATGCTTTGATGTTGTAGTCCTCTTTTTTAGGCATGAATACCCTTAGGTTAGAATCCTTCTTCAAATATCTTAGAAAGTGGTATACAGCTTGTAGATATGGCTTACTAGGATCCTGCATGAACTGGTTGAGATGTTGGCTGAGATGTTGAACTCTATATGCTATGTCTAGCCTTATAGTTGTGAGGAATTTGAGTTTTCCTAATAACTTCCTATAGTGGCCTAGATCAGAAAAAGGAACTACTTCCTTTGCCTTAAGTTTGACATTATGATCCAGAGGTGAAGATAAATGACTGTATTGGCTACAACTGAATTCTTTAAGTAGGTCCACTCAAAATTTCTTCTGAGAAATAAGAGCACCATCCTTTGTATGTATGACTTATTATCCCAAGAAATAGTGTAACCTCCCCATGTCGTTAATATTGAAAGTATCATTGAGAAACTTCTTCAATTCTAATATCTCATGAGCATCAGTTCTAGTAATTAAAACAACATCCACATACATAGCTACAAATATAGTGGAAGAATCTGATTTCTTATAAAATAATAAATAGTCATGCATGGAGTGATGGAAACCCCTTGAGTTCAAATCTTCGGTTAATTATGCATACCACTGCCTACTAGCTTACTTTAAACCATAAAGATATCTATTTAATTTACTTACAAAACCAGGTTTGTTTGTGTGGAGTACTTTGGGCACTTCCTTATACACTTATTTATGGAGATCTCCATAAAAAAATGCATTATTTACATCCAACTAAAATATGGACAAATAGTAAATCTAATTTAACAGTTTGGATCCAACAGTTTAGGCAACACTCTTACTACCAATGGACGTGATTGTGGAGTTTCTAGCTTCACAGGTATTACGGCTTGTACTACTTCAATAGATATTGGTAAACTATCTTGTGGATGTCATAACTCAAGTACTGAACTGTGGATTATAGATTTCGGTGCTTTCTACCATACGACCTTCAACAAAAAGCTTCTTCCAAATATCATACACTTACCATATCCTTTACTTATTAGACTACCAAATGGTTATGATGTGAAGGTTATGGAAATAGGCAATGTGGTAATCACACCCAAGATAATTTTTCATAATGTTTTCCTTATACCATCTTTTTAATTCCATCTCATCTCTGTCAGTTCCTTAGTAGAACAACTCAAATATATTATTCACTTCTCTGTTTCATCTTGCATTCTATAGGGCCCTTATCAGAAGATCCTTCTATAGATTGGTAGATTGTATGATGGCCTCTATTACCTATTTTCAAGATGCTTCATGAAAGGAATTCCTGCAGCAGGACATCAAAAAGTTCCTTCTCATCTTTCTTTACTGCTTAGTCATATAAATAAATTGCATTGCACTTGTCCATATTCCCCAGATTGCAATTTATCCATTGTACAAAATGTCACTCATGCACATAAGCACTTACCCTATCCTTTACTTGTTACACTACCAAATGGTTACCATGTGAAAGTTATGGAAACAGGAAATGTGGTAATCACACCCAAGATCATTTTGCATAATGTTTTCCTTATACCATCTTTTAAATTCAATCTTATCTCTACCAGCTCCTTAGTAAAACAACTCAAATATATTATTCACTTCTCCTTTTTATCTTGCATTATATAGGGCCATTCTCAGAAGATCCCTCTATAGATTGGTAGATTGCAAGATGGCCTCTATTACCTCTGTTTAAGCTGCTTCAAGAAAAAAATTCCTGCAGTAGGACATAAAAAAGTTCCTTCTCATCTTTCTTCACTGGCTAGTCATATAACTAAGTTGCATTGCACTTATCCATAATCCCTGCATTGCAATTCATCCATTGTACAAAATGTAACTCATGCACACAAGCACTCCACTATGATAAATCTTGTACCTTCTAATGATATCACTGCAACACCATCTCTTTCCAATATGCATGGTCATGTCTATAATGAAAATAGTATTGATATTTTGTGGCATTACAGATTAGGCCATGTGCCTTTTTCAAAACTAAAATGTATGTCATCTATCCCTATATAGTTCTCACCTAAACAACCTTTTACCTGCACCATATGTCCCATGGCAAAATAGACAACGATTTCTTTGCTAAAAGGACAACCAACACCAAATCTAATTTTGAACTAATTAATGTAGACTTGTGGGACCCTTATTATGTCCCAACCTATGACAATTACAAAATATTTCATAACCATAGTGGATGACTTTAGTAGGTCCACTTTGACTCACTTTCTAAGTTGGAAAAGTAATGCCCTACACATACTGAAATCCTGTTTAAAGATGGTTGAATGTCAATTTAATACCAATGTGCAGATTATCAGAACTGATGATGGGTTAGAATTCAACAATAATGAAACATTCATGTTTTTCCAATCCAAGGGAATTGTCCATCATAAAACTTACTCCTACATTCCCCAATAAAATAAGATAATAGGAAGAAAACATAAGTACCTATTAGAAAAAACTAGATCATTGATGTTCCAATCCAAATTACCTTTGAAATATATCGAGGAGAATATGTGTTGACAGTTACCAACCTTATAAATAGTTTACCATCCTCTTCCATTAACAAGGCATGTCATTTTGAAATCCTTCACAAATGTAAACCATCATACTCACACCTAAGAAGTTTTGGATGCCTGTGTTATCCTACACTAACTAAACCTCACAAAGACAAATTTGAGCCTAAAACTATACCTTATATCTTTATAGACTACCCTTTTGGTGTAAAAGGTCACAAATTTCTAAACCTGGCTCTGATAACGTATCAAGTTTCAGCTAATTTGGAGATGAGAAAAAGAGAAATTGTAATGCCCCGATTTGCTGAATTAGAATGCTACACGATGCCCATGACCCCGAGGGACTACAAGCTAACCCATGGCTGATATCTGTTGGAATACATAATACTGTAAGGCTATAAGGTTCAAAAAGAAATAACCATAATATGAGAGTGAGGTATAGAATACCCAAAACAATTGTAATACTATCTAAAGACAGAACATACTAGTCTAAAAAACCTCTAACATGACTACCTAAATAGAGAGTTGATGGGACATGTCCCCAACTAACTCCGACTAGAAAAACTGAACTGAAATAAACTATAACATAAAAAATAATCATACCCTCAAGAGACGAGAACTCATTGCTGGAACTTTGATAGTTGAGATACTACTACTACTGATGGTCTAGAAATCGTGTATCTGAACCTATGGTGTAATATAAAAGAAATCACCATAGCACGAATGCATTAGTACAACTGAGAGTACTGAGTATACGAGTGAGGTAGGCTAAATGCAAAGGGTTTGTATGCATGAATAATGCTGACTAATATGAATGTGAGAATACATACATATATAAGTAATTGCTACTAAACTCATGAAGATACTGACTACTTAGTCTGAATACTAACAGTGTGAGTTTACCAATTCTGAGATACTAAATAACTGTGTTTGCTGATATTAATCTATGAATAACTAATAAGCAAGGAACTGATACTATATTACTAATACTAGGAGACTGATACTTTATTGCTGATAAAGGAATTATTATTTCTGGTAGTCCTGATTATGAAGGACTGGTCTACTGATAGCATGAGTTTACTGAAATCTATTATGACTGGCAAATGATTTCTGATAGCTGATATAGATGATAACATGAGTGACTATATCTGATAGCCTTGATACTAGATACTGATAACATGGGTGACTGTAGCTGACAACCCTAAATATGATGGAACTATCTGAGTTCCGTACTATAACTAAGTTAATTGTATCTGACAGTCCTGATATTATGATGAACTCTACGAGTTCTTTAACTGAGACTAAATGACTGAAACTATGGGAGGTAGTAATTTAACCGACATACCCCATGTATGCTAGTGTAGCTGAACTAGGGTCCAATCCTTGCCCTGATTGGAAGGGTGTCAATACTGTGCCACGGGTAAAGACAAATTATGAGTGACCCTCAAATCTGGCAGTGTCTCCAAAAGAGAACGGAAGATCTCTGCCTCATCGACCCTCAAGTTGGCAGTGTTGATGTCTCAACCTATGCTGGCTACATAGTTTTTGAATACAAGGATGACTACTAAGAATCACACCCTTATCTGATAGTGTGTATTACCATCCTTGGATTCCCTCGGTGCTAACTTCTACTCCTATATGAATAGACACTGAGCATGACTGACTGAACTGATTAACTAGTTAGATAGTGTTGCTAAGCTAAATTTAATGAGTTTCGTTGACTGATGGAATACTACTAAGATCGGAGGACTGACTGAGAGAACTGAAGTTATTGAGTACTGAGTAGAACTAGATTGGTACTAAGTTTACTGAATTTCCATTGACTGATGGAATTACTACTGATGTCTGGTAACTGACTGAGTTCATGAGATTACTGAGATTTCCTGAGTCACATGACTGACTAAATTCTACTGAGCATGGTTTCACTGAGGATACCGTGATAACATGACATGGCTCTAGCCACACAACTATATTTTTTGGGAACAAGTACCCCAGGACTCGATGGAAAGTAACTAACACACATGACTGACTTGTTCATAAGAATAGATTCCACAATTCATAATATCATAAGTAGGGGATTTCATACTACACATGGCTATCATATTCTTGGTCATGAAAAGGGAATGCATATAATATGTAAATACTTTCTTAAATTTAATTTCATGAGCATTCCATATTACAACAACAATGCGTAATAATTTTCATGGAAATCATGTTGAACATAAGCATAGAATATGGACTAGTCATTTAGGACCTATTATGTCATAAAAGCATGATTTCTAGTCTCTTAGGTATTTTCACAAACACCTTACATGCAAATATTTAGAATAGGTGGATTCATATAGATTACAAGTATTCAATCACTAATTTCACATGTTTATACATCATATACAACCATAGTTTTATACAAACAAACTAAGATCCCATCTTGGGCATCATCAAATTTGAACAACATGATCATCAACCATCAACATCATAAATATCATAATACATAATTTAGAAGATGAGTTTTTTAAGTTTTATGGATGAAAGGAATCCATAAATCAACACATGCGTACCTTAGTTCGTGATTCTTGGAAGATTCTTGAAATTAAATCCCCAAGTGAAAACCATCTTCTTGTTCTTGAGAGAAAATAGAATAAAAAAGTGTATTTTGGTTTAAAATGGGGTTAATCCCGTGTTTATGGGTGTATATGGGGTGGGAGATAACCAAAATGCCCTTAAGAAAAGAGAAAAAGTTGCAGTTGTCCCTCTGTTGACTGTCTGACAGGCTGATGTAAATTGATCATAACTTTTTAATTAGCTGCCCAAATTGGATGAAACCAATTGCATTGGAAAGAATACTCTCATAGATTTCATTTGATATATAGCATATCTCACAGTTCATTATATACAGCGAGTTATGATCGTTTGAATTTGACCCTAAAATGCTAAAAAAAATTGGGCAAGCACTGAAGTTATCAGGCGGCGCAGGCTAATCACCCGGGGCTTCTATTTTGGGCACCCAAACATGCCTTTACGCTACTCCAAAAATTCCAAAACTCACCCGGGATATACTATGAGCTTTTTCGATCGTAACACAATGTGAAAATTGAAAAACGGATGTCAAAAAGGTCGCCAAATAAATTTCCGAAGTTGTGAGGTCTAAAATAAGACTAAGTGTTGAATCTTGAACACTTAGATAATTTTTTCTAAATCTTGTGATCTTTCTTGGAGCTTTACAAGATGAATTTGAACCGCGATTTTGTGGAGTATTACAATATCTCCACCTTGGGAATATTCGTCATCGAATGAGACTGACTGAGAGGGGAAAAATGATAAACTGGAGTACGTACAAAACATTCACTATTGAGATATAAGTTCATGACTAAGATGATCACGCATATCTGATATGTGAATATATGACTGAACTGGCTCGTGAACATGCGACTGAACATGCAATGGTAAAAGATACTAAGTTTGAACTAAAAAATGGGCATGGAACTAAATACCAAGTTTGGTACTAAAATTTGAACATGAGAATGAGTAAGTCCTAGAAAGACTGTTACCTTGAACTAAAAATACTGATGAGTCTGAGATCAATTACTTAATATGCAAGAGCGGGAACATGAGGACGTAACTGAGCCTGGAATAAGATACGTGAACTGAACTGAGTCTGTAATG
This sequence comes from Capsicum baccatum var. pendulum, assembly GCA_030864225.1. Taxonomy (NCBI): domain Eukaryota; kingdom Viridiplantae; phylum Streptophyta; class Magnoliopsida; order Solanales; family Solanaceae; genus Capsicum; species Capsicum baccatum. Next base: position 156,913,455 of record CM061561.1, on the reverse strand, counting down.
CATGACATAGATGCAGTATCGCATCATGGATTAAACTGAGCCATTGAGTACATGGCTTACTGATGAGTTTTGGAGTTAGAAGGTTGGCTCATAAGTAATCCTTCTTCTAAGATAGATTCATCAAATAAAATGACATGTTTAAATCATGAAATCTTAGGGGCTACAGTGAATCTCCCCCTTGGGACACTATGTCCGTTGAAGAATACTGACTTGACTGAGATACTAAGGAAAACTGAGGTGATGCACAAGGAACTTACGAATTCTGTCGTGATTGAATATCTGACATCTAAAACAAAGACATGATGCTTGAACTGAGCTTAACACGAGTGCATAAATATACTAACTTATCTGATTAACTGAAGGATTGATAGCTGAATACTGGGTATGGAAGACTGAATTGTACTTAATCTGAATAGCTAGGCTGAGGCCATAGAGTATCATAGGTATAAGAAGGGACTGATGGAGTAACATAACGTAACTGAACATATATTTCTTGAAAGCTATATTATTTGAAAATGCAGGACCAAGCTCATTACATGAGTTGGAAACATTCTATAGAGTAAGGTATGGAAATACCTATAACTGAGTAGCTGATAACTGTACGCTGTGGTCAAGCAAGTTTGAAACCAAACTGAGTTTCTGAGCTGAGCACTAATCTGAAGATGGCATCCTAACTAATGTTATAACTAGAACACATACTGGTGTTGGGTTCGAATAATTAAATACTGATAACTGAAGTTTAGACTGATACTGAAGTACAGAATTTTTATGGTTGAGTAACTGATTACTGATAGTCATAGTCTTGTAGGACCGTCTGAGTCATTTACTGAATATTAATTACTAAGCTAACGTTGTATCTGAGGATTGGGGGATGGAACATCAACCCCATGGATTCACCGAGGAATCTAAACTGATAGTATCCATGACACATTATGAATTTATGTGATTGTTAGGAGCACAACACGGATCACGAGGACTAAGCATTCTATAGAGTGAGATACTGAAGCACTGATAGCTGAGTAATTGGTAACTAAATTATTGATAGTTACGTGAGGGGTCCTGACATAAGTCAAGGATCTGAATGTACAATCATACTCTGCACTTTCACAACTTCTAAGTACAACCCCTTGTTAGCCAATTTCTTACATACTAACATGACGTTCAAGCCTATCTGCATAACTACACCCTCATGTAAAACAAGCATGAAACAATCTTTTCTTAACATGAAACATTTACTCTCCTTCATCTAAGAAACTGCTCATCACTACACTATTTCATAAGGAGAGGTTTCAGAAGGAATAAATCAGGAGGAATTGAAGTATGAATGGATACTAGCTGGTCTTAAAACATGACTGAAACTTTGAGAAATAAAATATCAACAACATGTTTTTTTTACTAAGAAGGTATCAACTAAAAGTATACATGACATAATTTGAATTTATCTGATCTATAGGGGCAAAGCATGAGTCATGGAAATTGACTATACCGTCAAGCATGACATGTGTACATGATTCATGAGTTGTATGACCTGAGTTTGGAGTTTCTGCATTTGTGGGACATGATTTGTAACACTGAGGGAGCCAGAACTGAATCCCTTATGCTAGGAACTAAAGGCGCACATGATCCTATGGAAAAAGCATGAAAGTAAGTTGTGTTCATGAAACATAATTTGTATTACAGAGTAAATTGGGACTTCTTATGCTAGGAACAGAAATCATACATGATTTATGGGGAAAAAAATAAATGAGCATGGTTCGTGACCATAGAGTTGACATACAACTCCTGAGTGGGTTTCATGATATCTGAGGTGCAAAACTCTGCACTGAGATGAGAATAGGTCCGAAATCATCTGCCCTTACTGCTTTCTATTAATACTGTCACTATCACTAAAATTTGAGAGCTTGACTTGGTTACTTGATCTACTGTCACATACTTACATTCTATTCGACACCTGCCTATCTAACTAAAAACATTATCTATTGCGTTTTCTTCATATACTATTAACATCACATCCACACTTTCATACCTAATTTTAAGTCAGTATACCTACATTGTTGCTTGAACTGTTCAAGCCTACTGATTTGTATAACTATCCCCATGAATACATGATCTAATAAATTAGAATAATACTATCCCAACTCTACTACTGCTAAGCTTCTGAGTTCAAGCTTCTAACTCTAGGTCTATGCTATCATAGAATTCTGAGAAGGGATCTGATAACATATCTAGATTTGGGTGTGAGAAGGATTTCCAATGATCATGAAGAAAATCTGTATAACTTTGGGATAGAATTGGACTGATAGGGTATTGCCGAGTCTGCAGCCAATCCCATAACTGATGGTAGGGACTATCTATGAAAGCCCTATCTTTAGGACCTTGAGTTCACTGTTTCTGTTACCTTGAAAGTAAGGTGGAGTTTAAATGCATGGAGCATGATGACAATCTAGATGAGTTTTCTTAGAAAACCTTTCTTTAGCATGATTTGAGACATGAAAGAAGGGAAACTATTTCTTAAACACCTCATAACCTCCTGTACACTAGTGTGGTGCACAACACACGCATGTATAAGACTCTACTAGATGCATCTTTCAAAATTCCTAGGACATTCTTGAAACTTAGGCTCTGATACCAAGTTTGTAACGCTGCAATTTGCAGAACCAAAATGCTACATGGTGACCATGACCCTGAGGAACCACAAGCTAACTCATGGCTGATATCTGTACCTGTACATTGCATAATATAGAACATAAATGCAGAATACGTAATACTATAAGGACATAGGGTTCAAATAGGAATAATCATAACATGAGAGTGGGGTACTGAATACCCAAAACAACTGTAATACTATCTGAAGTCAGAACATACTAGTCTGAAAAGCCTCTAACATGACTTTCTGAATAGGGAGTTAATGGGCATGTCCCCAACTAACTCCGACTAGCAAAACTGAACTGAAATAAACCATAACATAAGTTATGATCATTCCCTTGAGAGACGAGGACTCACTGCTGGAACTCTGACAGCTGAGATGCTACTGCTACTGTTGGTCTAGAACTTGTGTATCTGAAACTATGGTGTAACATAAAAAAAAAGCACAATAGCGCAAATGCGTCAGTGCAACTTAGAGTACTGAGTATACGAGTAAGGTAGGATAAATGAAAAGGGTTTGTATGCATGAACAATGTTGACTGATATAAATGTGAGAACACATACATACATAAGTAACTGCTACTGAACTAGTGATGATACGGACTATTTAGTCTGAATACTAACAACATGAGTTTACCAGTTTTGAGATACTAAATAACTATGTTTACTGATATTTATCTGTGAATCAATAATAAGTGAGGAACTGATACTGTATTACTGAATACAAGGAGACTGATACTTTATTATTGATAAAGAAATGATTATTTCTAGCAGTCCTGATTATGAAGGATTGGTCTAATTGACTGTATCTGACAGTCCTAAAACTGAGTACTGATAGCCTAAGTTTACTGAAATCTAATATGACTGGCCAATGATTTCTAATTGCTAATATAGCTAATAAGATGAGTGACTATATCTAATAGCCTTGATACTGGATATTGATAAGATGGGTGACAGTAGTTGATAGTCCTAAATTTGATGGAACTATCTGAGTTCCGTACTATATCTGAGTTGACTGTATCTGATAGTTCTGATATTTTGAAGAACTATCTCAGTTCTTTTACTAAGACTGAATAACTGAAACTGTGGGAGATAGTAGTTTAACTAACATACCTCATATATCCTAATGTATCTGAACTAGGGTCTAATCCTTGCCCTTATTGGAGGGGTGTTAATACCGTGCCACGAGTAAAGACAAGTTGTGAGTGACCCTCAAATCTGGCATTGTCCCCAAAAGAGAACGGCGGATATTCACCTCCTCAACCCTCAAGATAGCAGTGTTGATGTCTCAACCTATGCTGACTACATAGTTCTAGAATGGAAGGATGAGTGCTAAGAATCACACCCTCATCTGACAGTGTCTATTTCCATCCTTGGGTTCACTCGGTGCTAACTTCTACTCCCATCTGAATAGACACTAAGCATGACTGACTGAACTGATTAACTAAACTGATTAACTGGACTGATAGTGTTTCTTCGCTGAGCTAAGCTAAATTTAATAAGTTCTATTGAATGATAGAATTCTTCTGAGATCTGAGGATTGACTGAGAGAGCTGAAGTTACTGAGTATTGAGTAGAACTGGACTGGTACTGAGTTTACAGAATTTCCATTGACTGATGGAATTACTACTACTAATGTCAGGTAACTCACTGAATTCATAAGATTACTGAGATTTCCTGAGTCACATGAGTGACTGAATTCTACTAAGCATGGCTTGACTGAGGATATCATGATAACATGACCTAGCTCTAGGAACACAACTATATTTTACTAGTACAAGTACCCCTATGACTCGATGAAAGGAAACTGACACACATGAATGACTTGATCATAAGAATATAGTCTACAATTCACAATACCATAAGTAGGGGATTTCATACTACACATGGCTATTATATTCTTGGTCATGAGAAGGGAATGTATATAACATCTAAATACTTGCATAAATTCAATTTCATGAGCATTCCATATTACAACAATAATGCGTAACAATTTGCATGGAAATCATGTTTAACATAAGCATAGAAAATGGACTAGTCATTTAGGACCAATTATTTCATAAAAGCATGATTGCTAGTGTCTTAGGTATTTTCAAAAACTCCTTACATGCAAATATTTATCATAGGTGGATTCATCAAGATTAAAAGTATTGAACCACTAATTTCACATGTTTATACATCATATACCACCATAGTTTCATACAAACATACTAAGATCCCATCTTAGACATCATCAAATTTCAACAACACGATCATCAACCATCAACATCTTAAATATCTTAATACATAATTTAGAAGATGATTTTTTTGAAATTTATGGATGAGAATGAATCCATAAATCAACACATGCATACATTAGTTCGTGATTCTTGGAAACCTGTTGGAAAGATTCTTGAAATTAAATCCCCAATTAAAAACCATCTTCTTGTTCTTGTGAGAAAATGGAAGAAAAGAGTGTATTTTGGTTTAAAATGGGGTTAATTCCGTGTTTATAGGTATATATGGGGTGGGAGATGACTAAAATACCCTTAAGAAAAGAGAAAAAGATGCTTTGTTGACTGTCTGATAGGCTGAAGTAAATTGATCATAACTTTTTACTCAGATGCCCAAATTGGATGAAACCAATTGTATTGGAAAGAATACTCTCATAGCTTTAATTTTATATATATATCAGATATCACAATTCATTTTATATAGGGAGTTATGATTGTTTGCAGTTGACCCTGAAATGCTAAAAAAAACTAGGCAAGCATTGGAGTTAGCAGGCGGTGCGGGCTAATCTCTCGGTGCTTCTATTTTGGGCACCCAAACATTTCCTTATTCTACTCAAAAAATTCCAAAACTCACTCGGGATATACTATGAGCTTTCCCGATCGTAACGCAACTTGAAAATTGAACAACACATGTCGGAAAGGTCGCCAAATAAATCCCCAAAGTTTGGAGGTCCAAAATAAGACTAAGTGTTGAATCTTGAACACTTAGCAAAAATTTTCTAAGTCTTGGTATCTTTCATGGAGATTTACGAGATGAATTTTACACGCGATTTAGTGGGGTATTACAGAAATGATAAAGATAGAGAGAGAAAATATATGAATTCCCAATGTGGAAATGAAAAGCTTAAGTTTCAACTATTCGCAGCAGCTGTTTATATACAAGTAGGAATGGCTAATATCTATAACTACTTAATCAACTAATTCTACAGCTCACAACTAACAAACTCTAAACTTACTAACTTTGAACCAACTAATCTGCTGACTCAGCAATTACAATAAAGTACCTTACTTTCTAAAACCAATCTCAACAAGATCCATTCTTTAGATGGTATCAAAGCCAGGCCCATCGAAAATATTTGTTCACCGATGTTGAGCCCCCATATTATATTATCCACGCTCTGGTTAATGAGTCCTGGGTATTTGGGGGAGTGTTAAGTATCCCACATCGTAAAAAGAATGGGTAATTGGTCTTCTTATATGGACTAGGAGGATCCTTCCCTCATGAGCTAACTTTTGAGGTGAGTTAGGCTCAAGATCCATTCTTTACAAATTCAAAAAAAAAGCCACAGTTAAAAAGGGAACATCAATCAAGATCTCAAGTCAGAAATGAGACAAAGCCCATGGAAGGAAAGAGTGTATTCAGTGTCAAGAAACTTATAGAATAAGGAAGGAAATATGGATATATATGAGATGGGCATATATTATTAACTAGGTATTCAAAATGCAACCTAGATGACCCCACAAATCCTTTGAGTTCTTGAAGTAATAGATTTGGGAATTAGAATAAAGGAAATTCTAATTATCCCATATTAAGGAACAATTACTATGGCAAGAGAAGATCTGTCAAGATTTTGAGACAACTAGCTACAATGGTCACATTATCAAATCCTTTTATAAATAGGGTATAACAGCTTAGGTTTACTTTTGTACAATTTCACTTGAGCAATATCCTAGGTCCTTTTATAGTCTTATATTTATTCTATTATTTTATAGTGAAAACAAAAGAGAGAAGAAACTAGAAACAAAATGAGTAGAGATTGCTATCTTTCACCAGAAGCTATATTTTTTTTTGGTAAACTAATCAATTCTCATTAATAACTAAACTTACAAAGAGCTCAGAGTATTATGGGACTAACTAATACCCTACATACACAACTGTACGAAAATAAACGAAGAGCCTGGAAGACTACTCAACTACCCAACTAGTTGTATAAGTTAAATCCAGATCCTGCACTAAGGATTAAAGTTCATATTTTGGAGTGTAGTTTGCCATCTTTCCCTGGTGCACTCTCAGATATGTAGATGTTGCACAGTATTTCTTAGCACCTTATTAATATCTAACCTTCTTTGTTGAAACTTATTTTTGTTCCTTTCTCTCCATATAACAGTGACTATCTTAGCGAAACTATAACTAGAAATTTTAGATAGTCTAGTCCTCTTTCTTTCTAAGCTACATGCGCACTGCACCTATGTATCCTAGTCAAGGTCAACCTTTTGGACCCCCAACCATCCACAAAATCTATGCCATAAGGATCTGGTAATGGAGCACTACAAAAATCGGTGAGTAAATCACTCCAATACCTGGCCATAAAATGCCCATTCTGGTGGAACTTGAATACCAAATTTCACCAACCTTTCCATAATTGCAAGCCTATTTTGCAGACCAAATTTAAAATTTGGATAAAAGCTAGGATATAGGGTAGGGCTCTTCCATTCAACTTTGGGGTACTGGCGAAGGAGATAGGTATACATCTCCTGGATGAACATCTGATTATTGAGCATCACTTAGTCAAAAGCGGCTTCAAGTGTACCTTGTCTTGCCTATACTTTCATTAACAGAGCCCTTGATCCCATTATCTTCCTCACTACCTAAGAAATATTCTTGGGTATCTATGCTAATTATACTTCCCTAGTCCCTATGTAATATTCATTTATCTACTAAATCCACAAGAATTACTTGTTGGTAACTACAATCTGCAACTATTTCAATAATGCTTCTCTGTTCTATGACCAGAGGTTAATAACATTCAAACCACCTGCAGCTACTAGCTTGCAAATAGTATCCCATGAGACTTAAGACTTCTTAGAAATAGTTACTGAGCTAGTCCAAATAAAGCTCCTACAGATTTGTTCAATAGCCTTCATCACTTTCTTTGGAATAAAAAATATCTGACCCCAATAAGCATGGATTCCAAACAGGGCAAACTTTATCAATTAAATTCTTCCAGCATATAAAAACTTTCCATACCAAGCTACCACTCTAAGAATTACTTTCTCAATTAGAGGTAAATAGTTATGCACACTCAATTTCTTTGCTGCCAGTGGTACCCTAAGGTACCTAAAAGGTAAGACCCCTTCTATAAATCTAACTCTTATTGTATCGCTTGTTTTATATGGTCATAGACCCCTGCTATGTAAAGAGAACTATTATCCTAATGAGCCATCAACTATGACATCCTAGAAAATTTCATAAAAACCTTATATAACAACCTCAGAAAGATAAGATCAGCTCTACAATACATCAATAAGTTATCTATAAAACATATATGGGTACTCTATAATTTCATACATTTAGGGTGGTAATTAAATTCACCATTCTTATACAGTTATCTCAACTCTCCTCCAAATACTCCATTGTCTTTACAACCCAAATCGAGACCCCAGTCGCGACGAGCATCCTGAACCATGAAGGCCTGAGAACCCTTCTAATTGGCAATCATACGTAACATTCACATATTATAAGCAATTCAGAAAACAAATGGAAACATAGTCATTTTACTTTTTCAACTAGCAATGCAGACATAAGTGGAATAAAAATCAAAGCATGTAATACCAGTATGTGAAATCTTTGACAATATGAAAACAACATATGTCTGAAACTGGGACAAGGCCCCCAGTCAGACCATGAACTAAAATCTAATTAAAATATCTTATAAACAAAGCCTTCCAAAATAAGGGAGGCTCACCAACTGCAAACTTCATACAACCCAATCTACCGCTTAGTAGGATCCCAGGACTGTACCTCAGATTCTGAAATATAGGGGGTCAATACAAACGTACTGCTATGTTAAACAACCCAAAATAGCATGTTTTTGTACAAAATAGGTGAGAGAATTTCAAAATAACAATGAACAAAATATAAGTAAAAATACATGGGCATACTTAATAAACTTCATATCAATTCTTGTCATCCTTGACTCACTCTTTATTATTCATCTGAGCTAGATAGTACACGTAATAATTTGTAATTCCACGGGCTATATAGAATCCGCCCTTGACTCGGCGGCCAATCCCCCAAACTAAGTTTCTTGCAAGGATTGGTATCAGTAAGGGAGACGTGCAAGATCACAAAGTAGGGTACCATATTCCCAATCAAATCAACAGGTCATGGTAGTGCACAAGATCATAAAGCAAGGTTCTTAACCATAGTCTCAAATTGGGAAAACATGAATCAAGGTACGCAATATCACATAGCAGGGTACCAAAGTCCCATGTTGGCAAATCACGATTTTAAGCATAGAGTCTTTCAACTCTTTCTTTCTTCATATAACCATCTATATCTCTATAAGCCCAACATTTAGTCTTTCAAAAAAGTCATGCTTCATGCTTTCAAAACATTCAATGCTTATTCTTATAAAGGCCTATCATCACCAGGTATCTTCATATCCTGACTTTCAAGTCAATCAAATCATATCATATCATATTTATAGCCATTTCACATATTATCATGTTAATGAACACCTATAATTTTAAACATCAAGTGATAAAAAGTCATGCAATAGGTTTTCATTTGAATTTTCATCAAAAACACTCAAACCCATGGTAATTATTAATTTCACACAACAAACATTTACCATTCAAAAACACCCTCTCAACCGTCATAACCGTATCATTCAATGATTATTAGTAAATGATTCACCCTCTAGTTTTGTTTAAGAAAAATCCATGCATTTAAACAATCCATCTCACTTGAAATCAAGGATGTCATAATGGGAGATGGAGTTTTGTCATTCATTCTCTCAATTAAACTTTACAACAGAATAGTAAACATATATCCATAATTATAGTTCAATTCCATGAAAAATGATTCAAGACAAACATATTTTTTCATCAAAAAAATTCCATGATACATGCTTTTCGAAATAATAACAAACATTCTTTGTAAACAAGATTGTAGGTCTTTGAATTTGATAAAAACAAGAAAAACTTTGTACCTTATGTTTAAAATTTGAGGATTGGAACCTAGTCTTCATTCCCTTCTTGAAGTCTTGAAGTCTTGAAGTTAAATGGCTTTAATTATTGTTTTTGAGAAGAGTTGAATCTTATTTCTTGGGAAGTGGCTAGGCTTTTTCTTTGAGAGAAAATATGAATAATAGTGTGTATAATACTTTTGGGAGCTTAAATTAAGTGTTATATGCAGATTTTGGTGAGGGGAAGTGACCAAAGTGCCCCTAGACCCTTTAGGAACTGATATAACTTGTGAATTGGCTCCGTATTGCATTGACCATTGCGTCGCATCGCCCATCGCGTTTCAAGGACCATCTCGTTGCATCCCAATCTCATCATCTTACTACCCTTCATGAATATTGCCATAACTTTTCACTCGGGCATCGGATTAAGCCAAAATTAATATAGTTTGAAAGCTGACTCAATTATCTATAATATGGTAGGTCTTGAGCTGAAAAATTCCACATATATCAAAAGTTATACACATTCAAAGTTGACCCTTGTAGAATCGAATACCAAACTATGAACTATTCAAAGGATCTTAGCTCAACTTTGCTCTAAATGATTTCCATGAACATTTTTCACCTCGAAAGAATTATAAACACGAGGATGAAGATCATTACACATGAATTTAGAAATAAAAATTTTGAAATTAGAGTTTAAACACGTAGGAACGACGTCCCGATTTCTACATCAAAAATACAGGGTTTTACATTATCTCCCCCTTTGGATCATTCATCCCCGAATAATGGGTAGGGATTTGTTGAAGCTCTAAAAGTGTAGAATAAAGGATAAAATATCACATTGAACATTTTTCCTCAACAAAATATGCAAAGGCACGAAACGATCTTCATGATAACCCCTAGTGAAACATGTAAGCATGAAACAAGAGGTAATGAGACTTCATATAGGGATGATCTTGCACATGTGTTCTATGAATCATAATCATCACAACATAAGGCATGGGTTTATTTGATGGTCGTAGACCTTATTTATATTGGTACTAATCATGAAATAAGATTTCGTGGCATAAAAGAAACAGAAGCATTCTTACCTTACAAGATATAACTAATAGACCTAAAATTGAGACACTACTCAACTATGCCCTAAACAACAAATAACATACTTCATCATTCCCAACTTACAATTTCTACCATCACACATCTAACAACAAGAGTTTGAGTCCCACTGCATAGTACTTCTAGGTAGATGCCTAAATTAGAGAAAAGAGGTGCTAGTTTAAACTATGGGACTATATATAAGAATATTAATTCACCTTATCACTACCATCAAACATCATTGGGTTTTAATTCAAGGAATACTAACCACATAGTACATAGGTTGTGTTTTCATCAATCACAACATTTAATACTGTCATTATTACACCCACTTCATGGATTTCCCCCATCAAAACCAACAATTTCAACCACTCTCACAAATATTTTTGCCACATACCTCCTTCCTAACTATTTTTTCATAATGAAAGTCCATCTTCTTCCTTCTCCCATCACTTATAACCTTAGTTAAGGAAATGGCATCAAAATTTTCACATTCAACAATGTTTACTCTCCTACTAAAGCATTGTTACGCTTCCATAACCACCATTATACTGATACACGGAGGGTTATTGAGGGACCTAGGCATAAACATCATAAATGGGAGTAACACTATTCAATTTTAACTTATACTGATTATACTACTCAAGGTGGGACATGAGGTAAAGATACAATATAATCACAAAGTGCTCCATATGTCAAAATTATAGATCATGAGTAGAGTGTTATTCCAGCATAAACACAACAGAACATGAATTCTTAGGATTTGCATAGTTTGAAAATATGATTGGACATATCAAGAGTTGTATAACATAAGGCCAGAATTCATGAAGTCAATGATAGAGACAAGTACTTTCAGTCGAAGCTATTGCTTATCATTTTCAAAGCTAAAATAGTCATGGGTTCGCACAACATTATCCATTTGGATAATCCTGACATAAAATGAATTAGTAATATATGAAAACATAGTTTCTTAGAACCAAGCATGATTTGGGACACGAATTTATGAATCATGAATATCATAACATAGATCTTGATACACGAAAGACTGGATTTACCGAGACATCATCGCTTCTAGTTTAGAGGTCGGAACATTACATGAGTTACATAGAGAACTCAAACCTAAGACATAGGAAGAAATTCAATACATAAGGCATTAGTACAATGACCTCTTAAATTAAAGTAGGAGGAATATGCTTAAATAGGAACAAGTTTATCATGACTCCTCCCCGCAACTTCCCACGCTGAGAAAATCTTGGAACTATCTTTATTCACCATCTCCCCCTTAGATCAAATTCACAATCCTAAATAGAAGGACATATCTTCTCATTAAATCTACAAGCACAACACTCAACACAATGGGGTATCACCATACACATAAAAAGGCATTGCTTTTTGGGAAAGCTACTCTCAACTTTTGCTAGCCTCTGTAGCCATCACCCTACAACTCACACTCTCATAAACATCCACATCACACTCTTTATTATACAATGATCCGTTCTCTGCTACTCAACATTCAAACATCAGATCTCTAACCACATAACTTACAACTTAACAAAGTTTGCATAACTATACGAAAGGCACATATTACCTACCTATATTTTCTCAATTCAGCCATAAAGAACACCATGCTATAGCTCCTTAGTCTTTCCCAGACTTCTCCATACTACAAATTTCAACAACAAAGAATAGGTACGCCAAACACTTATACACATAAAACTTTATCTAACAACTTGCTACCTAGGGGGTTCAACTTAATCTTATATATCCGCGATCTTATCCGCTTAGTGACTCAACCGCAATTCATCGTTCTAATACTAGTCCCATGTATATAAATATATCATAATTATCCACTCTTTTCTCCATAAGTTGCCAACCTAGTCTATTGCACACATTGAATCAAGCCTACTACTTACTCCCACAAAACATGCATCATTAATCTTAAGAAACTATTTTTACTACTACACTCCATATCTAAAGTTCAAGACGATTGTCTAATAACACCAATCATATAACACCGATGAAGTAGGTCACATACTATACTATTCTATTAAATTTGTGAATCAACCCAACCATGCCATTTAACATAAATACTACTCACAAGTTCATTCTCTCCACAACATTACTACCATACTTTAAAATCTACCACACACCTTTTCACATGTAGTACTAGCTTATAACTACCAAAGAAAATACAATTAAGGGGGTAAAGTAACATAATAGGGGCAGTTTATCTTAATCTTATAGCATAACCCATTACGATCTTATCAACACATTCTACTTTCTCACATCATACTTACTTACACATGCATACATTTAGACTACCTTCAAATTCTATATACAGTAATGATTTTATACTTATAACTTATTGGCTAATCTAACCATTTCCATTCACAGCCAATAGAAGATTTCTATAACCATCATAACTATCCATTCCTGGTTCCTTCCTTATTTTGAATAGATAATAATCATAGCCAAAGACTTCCTCTGCCAACTATCATACAATTTACAAATATTGCTACCACATTAGTCTATCACTATCAAATGGAAACCCATCCCTCAATCAATGATTATACAACTAAACTAGCTTCCATATGCAAAAGTCACCTTCATTCGGACTTCTAATCTTGTGACATCATATTACTAACTTTGGGATCATCTTACTACCAATAGGGTATGAGACCTTAACACATACTAATACTCAGGTGGAGATTTTATTCCAATATTCTGATATACATCACTACTCTTAAGCATAATATCTGTATCAAGAATTTTAAAAGGGGACGAATACACTTCATACCTGAGGCTCAAATGCACAATTGATGAGGATAGGGGTATAAGCTTCTATCAATATATTTTATAGCACTTGTAGACTCCTCTCAAGTCCTTTTGCAATTTCATATTCTTTTATGACTTAATTAGAAGGGACCACCTAATTTAAACCATAAGATTATGCACTTGAATTGACTCAACAATGAGACATAATAAATAAAATCAGAGTAAAGAAAAAATATAGATAATTTCCAAATGGACAATACAATGGCATGATTTAGAACATAAAGAAAAGTGAAACATTCCTAAACGTCTTGAAGATTCCTACTTATAAGTGTGGCGCATTAAGCAACCATAAATAGGACTCTACCTAATGCGATTTCGCAAACACCCTGGGACTATGAACCGTGCTCTGATACCAAGTTTTTCATGACCCAAACTAAGGCCCTGGCTATGACGAGCATCCTGAACCATGATTGCCCGAGAGCCTTTCTAGTTGGCAATCATATGCAACGTTCACATATTATAAAAAATATGGAAATCAAATAGAAATAGGATCCTTTTACTATCTCAACTAAGCAATGTAGACATAAGTGCAATAAAATGCAAACCATCGAATTCCAGCCTGCGAAATCTCTAACCATACAAAAACAACATATGTCTGAAATTAGGACAAAACCCACAGTCAAACCATGAACTAAAATTAAATGAAAATATCCCATAAACAAATCCTTCCTAAACAAGGGAGGCTCACAAACTACAAACTTATGACAATCCAATCTACTGCTTCGCAGGATCTCGGGACTGTACCTTAGATCCTGAAATATAGAGGGTCAATATAAATGTATTGGTATGTGAAACAATCTAAAATAGCATGTTTTTATACAAAATAGGTGAGAGCATTTTACAATAATAGTGAACACAATATCAGTAAAAATACATAGGCATACTTAATAAACTTCAAATCAATTTTTAACAACCTTGACTCATATTTTGTTAATCTTCTGAGCTAGATGGTATACCTTACAATCTGTAATTCTATGGGCTATATGAAATTCTCCCTTGACTCAGCAACTAAGCCCCTAAACCAAGTTTGCTATAAGGATTGGGGTATCAATAAGGGAGACACATAAGATCACCAAGCTGGGTGCCATAATTCGAATCAAATCAAGATGTCATGGCAGTGTACAAGATCATAAAGTAGAACTCTTAACCATAGTTCCAAATTGGAAAAATATGAATCAAGGTACACAAGATCACATAGCAGGGTACCAAAGTCCCATATCAGTAAATCATGATTTTCAACATAGAGTCTTTCAACTATTGCATTCATTAGGTAACCATCTGACTCCCTATATGCCCAACTTTTAGTATTTTAAAAAAATCATGCTTTATGCTTTCAAAATATTTGATTTTTATTCTGTTAAAGGCCTATCATCATCGGGTATCATCATACCCTGACTTGCAAGTCAATTAAATCACATTATATCATATTTTTAGCCCTTCTCATGTATTATCGTGTTAATGAGCAACCATAATTTTAATCATCCAGTGAGAGAGATTCATGCAATAGGTTTTTATTTGAATTTTCATCAAACACACTAAAACCCACTGTAATTGTTAATTTGACACGATAAATGTTTACCATTCAAAAATACCCTCTCAAAATGTCATAAACCACATCATTCTATTATCATTAGTAAATAATTCACCCTCTAGTTTTCTTTAAGAAAATCCATGCACTTAACAATCCATCACACTTGAAATCAAAGATGTCATAATGGGACAAGGAGTTTTGTCATTCATTCTCTAAATTAAACTTTACAACACAACTAAAAACATATATCCATAATTATAGTCCAATTTCATGAAAAATGATTCAAAACAAACATATGCTTTTATCAAAACAATTTCATGACACATGTTTTTTGAAAAAATATCAAACATTCTTTGTAAATAAGAGTATAGATCTTTGTATTGGATAAAAATAAGAAAAAATTATGCTCATGGAGTTTTAGGGTAGTCCCACATATCTTAAGTTAATTAGTTTGAAGATTGGAACCCTAGTCTTGATTCCCTTCTTGAAATCTTGAAGTTAAAAGGCTTGAATTCTAGTTTTGGAGAAGAGTTGAATTTTGTTTCTTGGGAGGTAGGTAGGGTTTTTTTAATTGAAAATATAAATAATATAGTGTGTATAATGCTTTTGGGGGATGAAATTAAGTGTCATGGGCGGATCTGGGTGAGAGAAAGTGACCAAAGTTCCCTAGACCCTTAAGGAACTGTAATAGCATATGAAACAGCTCCATATTATATTGGTCATCACATTTAGGATCATAGCGTCGCGTCCCAATCGCATCGACTTACTGCCTCTCACAAAAAATACCATAACTTTTCACTCGGGTATCGAATTAAGGAAAAATTGGTATCATAGGAAAGCTGACTCAATTATCTACAAAATCAGTGAAAGATAACTATTTTCTAGAAAAAAAATTAATACAAAACTGAATTCACATGATTACAACTTTGCTTTTATAAAGAAAACTAAAACTGAATACATTAACTCTATTGTCTCTCTATGAAGCCTCTACTAATACTGACTATAGACAAATGGGAAGCTACTCCAACTATCGCTAATCAATATGTATAAATGAGAAAGTAAACAATATAAATAAATATAATAGAAGTCTCTAGAGTAGGAGGACTCATCATCTCATAGGCTAAAATTTGCAACTATCTGAGTCTGAATGTACGTACTAAAACTTGTACCTACATTATGAGACAATGTAGCACATAGACATATATATGGATCAGTACTGTAATACCCCATACTTTTCCTAGCTTGAAAAGTTTTCCAAGAATGTTAGAAGCTTTATTTGAAAGATGAATCCACTTTTATACACGTGGCATTTTCAAGGTTTTCACTTTTTATCGTGTGGAAAATCAAATAATATTTCCATTGATACCAAATTTGCCAAAGACACCCGAATAAAGAGTAAGAGCATTTTTAGTGAGACAGCATATCACCTAAGCTTTTAGCGCGTCGCGGAGATAGCTCAAATGGCAATTGTCAATTTCCAGTATTTCTCTGTGATAGTTGTGCATCGCGTCAAACTTTCAGGTCGCAGACAAGGTGGCAACGCGATAGCTCCACGTCATGCCACCGTGCAATTTCTCATTTGTCACTTTCTAGTGACTTGGCGTGATAGTGGCGCGTCGCGCCAAGTATGAAAATCAGGAAATTTTCTCAAAAATTAAATATGCGTCTAGGTTTAAAAGGTTCAATTTTCCACCGCTATATATATCTAATAACATGTGATTTAGTCATTCTTTACCCAAAATATACTAGTTTCTCTCAAGAACAAGCTAGGGTTTCTATTGGTGATTCAAATTCAAGAAGGTTTCACCATCAATTCTCAAGAAATCACATCCCAGGTATGCATAGTGTTCATTCATGGACTCCTTTCATCTATGAATCCCAAGAATCTCTTTTCTAAATTCAAAATTTTAGATTTTATTTATGAACTTCATGTTGGATTTATTTTGTTTCTGTTGAAAATGATCAACTGAATTCAAATCCATGTTAGGTGATTAATATTATGTGGAATTGATTTGTATAGATATATATTTATGTGAACCTATGATTAAACCCTAGGATGATGAAATTAGATGTTGAATCATGATGTGTAATTATTGTATAATGGTGTCTACATATATTATGCCTATCATGTGTTTAATTAAATGTCTATATGAAGGAAAAGTGCCCAACTAGCATGACATTATGAAATTCCCATGATTGTACAAGTTTATGTATATCACATGTTTGACGAACCGCTTCAATATATGAATTATGAATTGTGTTGTTGGTCATGTGTTCACGTAAGTCATGTTATGTCAGTTTCTTTCCATCGAGTCCTGGGGGTACTTGTACCCGATAATTTAGCTGTGTACCTAAAGCCATGTCATAGTTTCATGATAATCTCAGTCAAGCCATGATCAGTAGAATTTACTTAGTGTCATGACTCAGTAAAACCCAATAAATTTAGTATCAGTCTAGTCTCTTCCCGAAATATCAGTAATCTCAGTAGCTTAGTCATCTCAGTGACCTCAGTAGTCTCAGTAACATCAGTAATCTTTGTGATCTTACTAATTTTAAGAAATTTTCATGATCTCATGAACTTAGTCAGTTGTCAGACATCAGTAGTATTCCATCAGTCAATGGAATTCAGTAACTCAGCCCATGTTCAGTTCTATGAATCATGTTCAAAGTCTATTCAGATAGGAGTAGGAATTATCACTAAGTAAACCCAAGGATGAGAACAAACACTATCAGATGAAGGTGTGATTCTTAGAAGTCATCCTTGTATTCAAAAACTATGTAGCCAGCATAGGTTGAGACATAAACACTATCTGATGAGGGTTGATGAGATGGATAAGCACTATCAGATAAGGGCCCCACCATTCCCTTTTGAGGACACTATTAGAAGAGGGTCACCCATAACTTATCCTTACTAGTGGCGCGGTCTTGATACCCCTCTAATCGGGGTTATAGATTAGACCCCAACTCAGCCATAATGGCATATTAGGGGCATGTGGGTTAGATAACTACTTCCCACAGTTTCAGTTATGGAATCAGTACTACCAGATACAGTCATTTAATCTCAGTAATAGAAATCAGATAGTTCTATAGAAATCAGGACTATCAAATATAGTCAACTCAATATAGTGCGAAACTCAGCTAGTTCCATCAGTATCAGGATTGTCAGATTTAGTCACATATGTTATCAGTACTCACACTCAGTAATCATGTTATCATGAACTTAGTTAATAGTATATTAATTATATGAAACTCATATTATCAGTATTCAGACTCAAGACTGTTAGATACAGTCAATCAGACCAGTTCTTCATAATCCAAACTATCAGGAGTAGTATTTCCTGTATTATTGATACAACATCAGTCAGTCAGTATTTAGTGGATTCAGTCATTCATATTAAGTATCCTAGTATCAGTACTCAGATATCACTAAACCTATTTTATTATAATTCATAAGTCAGCATATCACGATCTAAGTTATAGTTAGGTATTCATGCATGTATTCTCATGTTCATATTATTCAACCAGTTATTATTGTTCATGCATATGAACCATTGCATTCAGCCTACCTCATTGCATACTAGTACATTCAAAGTACTGACACATTTGCATTATGATGTCTTATACCATAGGTTTGGAAGCACAAGCTCCTGAGAACTAGTAGCATCCTAGTTCATCGATCAGAGTTAGTAGTGATTCCTCATCTTTCGAGGACATGATGATCACATTACTATTTTAGTTTTTAGTTTATTTCAGTAGTTGGAGTTAGTTGGAGACATTTTCCATCAACTCCTTATTCAAACAATTTAGAGGTTTTCCGACTGTAATATGTTCAGACAATTATCTTAGTTGTTATGGTATTATTGTATCATACTTTTCAGTTATGTACTATTATTGAACCATATGGCCTTTCAGTTCATGTTTCTGCATTTATGATATTATTAATATTATTCAGTTCTCAGTTTATGGATATCAGTCATGGGTTAGCTTGTGGTCTTTTAGGATCATGGGCACCGTGTAGCATTCCGGGTACCAGATTCGGGGTGTTACAAGTACTTTGAGAAAGTACTTAGTATATGGGGGTGAATGCATAAGTAAAAACATATCTCATAGTCATCATTCATAAAATAATACATGCTAAATGTAAGTAACTCACATAAGCTGGAATATCTTAAATACTGAAATAAATAGCAATAAGATGCAAAACATGCTTTAGAAATATCGTGAGCCACAATATTTAGTTCTAAAATCTATATTCTTTTCTTGTTCTCATAATTTTGTAAACTAAATGAAATGTGAAATTTCTTTCTGCATAAGAAATACTTTATCTCAATTCATATAGGCTAAGTGAAAAAGGAGCTCACCTTTGTGGCTAAAAACTAAATTTGTAACTCTATAACTAAAAATCTCAAGTAATTCAATATCTGAATAAGTTTTCTGAGCCTTTACACTTAGTTCCTAAAATCATTAGGGAAAATACTCACCTTAAGAAATATACTCAAAAGTTGTTATTTACTTTTACTTGTAGAAAAAAAATACTTTCTTCAAGGGAAAATATACTTCAGGAAACGACTCTGAAAATCTTACTATTAAGGAGGTTCTCTTAACTGAAATGCACCATGAGAGCTTCATGGAGTCCAACGTTTTGTCCTCCTAAGGAAGAAACCTCACGTTGGGGACAGGCATTATAATATTGCGAGGAAGTATAACCTTAACTTAGTGATCACTATCTCGGTCTCGGGGCCATAAATCTCAATCCTACGGTGGAACATAGTTTTGGGGTATGAAACCATAGTAACTTACCCGACTCGGTGATAAATACTACCCTCTTTAGTTACCTACGCTCATCTCATGGAATCCACTTTAAAATAATCTCATGGTTTAAAAAGAACCCAACTATAAAATCTGTAATCTCATTTAGAATAGTGGATTTCAAAGTTACTATGACCGTCAGGGTCAAAACTTTCTCAATAATCTCAAAATACTTAAATCATGGGTGCTTATAGCTCAAAAGTTCTTAAAATTTCTATATCAAGTAGGGATTAATGACCCATAATTAAATCTCAAGTTAAAACATCTCAAAATTCATACCTGATATCATAAAGATTCATAAATCATCTCAAAATCTGGAAAAATTCAGCAATATGCATTATAATATCAACATACTCATGTAATTAAATTTGTAAACTATGGAAAATATCATAATCTTAAGAATACAATATAGTTTATAGACCCATACTTCAATTTTATGAGAAAACATACAAAATCATATATCTTTGTAATTAAAAACAAGTTTTGGACACAAGGGCAAAAAGATTGTCCTTGTTCAAGCCCCACATACCTTATCTTGCTCAATTTGATGGAACAAGATGACTATTGAAGCCTTGAAATTTTTCTTGGATGCTTTTCTTCAAGGTTCTTGAATGGTGATGTTTCGATTCTTCAGTTTTCTTGAAGAAGGGTTTGAACCTTATTCTTGAGGGTTGATCTTGAAAGGAGCTCTAATTTTGATGCTATGGATAAATATGAAGTTATAATATTTGATTTGATTTAATTAGTTGTTAAAAATGGTGGAAAAGACCCAAAAATCCTTTTAAAAATGGCTTAAAATCGCTAAACAGAGGTTCCTGATGGTTTGGGCGATGAACTATCGCCCTGGGGATGGACCGTTCTTTCAACCCATCACTTTCTGGCAAGAAAATAGGCTTACTACCTCAGTTATGACTGTTTGGGCGGCAGTCCATCGCAGGCGCGACGGTCCGTTGGCCTTCCCATCGCACTTTGGCAATCCGAATAACTCACTATAAAACAGCCATAACTTTTTATCCCGATATTGGATTTTGGCAAAACTGGTATCATTGGAAATATAATTCAATTATCTATCTGTTGGCTGGTCATGAGCTTAAATTTTTGTAGTTTAACAAAATATATGCTTATTTGAAGTTGACGATACCAAAATCCTTCTCAAGAATACAATAGGTAAGGGATTTTATGATTCACCTAATAGCTAGGACATATTTGAGGCCTTAATACACATCGAACTTGATCATAAAATTAACAAAATCACTAAAATTTATTTCTCATGAGCTTGATGCATTGTTCTACAATAGGTTGGAATTCTCGGGGTATTACAGGTTTGCTCTTGTACTATAAATACCCCTTATATACTTTTTAGTATTAGTTAAACACTTTTAAGACTCACAAATATATTTTGATTCCAAGATCCCATTTTGATCTTGAAATTATCTTGTATTGAATTCAGTTTATTAAATCGGTTATGGTTGTGGGTATTTACACTTTTTGTCATTGTTATTTCATCTATGCTTTATATTATGATTGTTATTAATTTCTTCACAACTATGAGCGGGAAAAAATCCCATAGCTAGGATTGTGTAAACCCTGGCGAATTGATGAAGTAGGAAAAGTACGATTGTTGAATTAAACCAGTACCCATGGCATGCGTTGTATTATTTTTACTTTAATAAATTTTTTAGCCATTTCAAATGTTAGGATCTCACCTAGATTATTACTACTTAATGTAAAAGAGGAGTAGTGACTAGGCAAAGATAATGACAACAGTAATTTGAGTTTTAACTTTTGATCCACGCTACTAGGTAATATCTAAGTAAGATGGTTAGCTTTCTTTTAATAACTAGAGCTCAAAAGGTAATAGTTAACTAGGATTATGATAAGGGATAGTAATACAACATCCTGAGACTGAAAAGGTAAAGGATGATATCCTTTTAATCGTCCAAAAGACTGTAGAAGTTAAATAATTTATCAATTTTGCATACAAGGTATTGGGTTGGTTCAACAACACACGATAAGCCTACGAAGTTGAGCAGTCATGGGGAACACATGTTCACCAACAACTGATAACAACTGAAGTTGAGATAGGTACTTGCTCGAGATTACTACATAAAATCCCCCCTATTTACTTTTTTTATTCTTCCCGTTGACAACAATGGCTGACATCTGCAAACCCACATGTTCCTTTAAATTAGAATCCAACTATTATTGGATTACTATATTTTGACAGTAATCGTATCATTATCTAATAGGAGGTGTTGCTTGGATGTCAACTTCACCCAAATTACACATCCTAAAAAGTATAATGCAGTCTCTTGTAAGATATATAACCCAATAAGTTTGAGGTTGAACCCACAATAAATAGGATAAAAATCAGTCAGAAGATTGCTTATATGGCTGGAAAATGCGAAAAGTAAATGCGGGGTTTTGTAAGAATAGTACCCATGCTGGGAAACAGGGTTTCTATCAATATGGGATGATCACTAGGATTATGTTTCCCCTGACTTCTTAATTCCAAAGACTTATTATGCTCATCAAACTATCTAAGATTCTTGCATGCAGAATCTAAAAAGTTATGTATCACCTAGCCGTCTTTGGACCTTGGTTTGGGTAAATATCACTCATCTCTTCTCGGTCTCAGAGTGTAACATTACTAACTCTTGTTCTGGATCTAAGATTAAATATCTTCTCTCAGTCTTAAGTTAATTAGATGAAGGTTGGTAGTTTCAAATTACTTTTGTGATTTTTTTTTCTCAATCTCTACCTCTTCCTCGAGTTAGTATAGAATACAGGTAGGTTTCTAACATTTGTAACCATTAAGAAAACAATTAAAGTGAAGAAAACCACAATATATGCGAGAGCACCAATTTAGAATGACTATGCACTTTCTCTATTTTGTTAATCCATTAGGGTTCCCACAACCCTAGTTATGGGGTTTAGCTGCTCAGGATCTTAAGAACACACATATAATTTATGATTGAAAGAAAATGAATTATCTCACAAACAATTCAGTATGAAAACCGAAATCTCAATTTTATATCAAACCCTAAAAACCAAGAATAAATATTCCAAGATTAAAAGTGTATCTCAAAATTGAAAACAATGTATAAGTATGTAAAATGCGTAGAAGTGCAAAAAAGTGTGTAACCTATTGATGTTGGGCGTATTTACACGCCTAAACACCATAATTTACCCATGTTATAGCTAAGTTTTGAGGATAAAATATATAATTCCAACATTTTTAGTCCATTTTCCTTTTTGTGAGCTAACCTATGTGATTAGCATGTTTTTCAAGTATTAATGATGAAGATTTCAGCACTTTGTAGACCTTTGGGCAGCAAAGGAAAACTTCACACATGAGGGAAGGCAGCTTTTGGAAGCTTGTGGACTGAATGTGATGCATGGAGAATCTGTCTCGGGCAAAATCAGTATTTCTAAATACTTAGGGATGCAACAGTAACTTAGTAGGACAAGGATGTTATAAAAACCTTATTTGCTGAATTTTTCAGCATTCATTCGACCATTATCATTAGTTATTATTCAGTTTACAGATTCTGTAATTTAGACAGAGAAAAATGCTAAGGCTTGAGCATCGGACAGGAGAACGACGTTCTTCCCCTTTTGACGCCAAACATTATTCCCATCGCTAAGATTATTCTAAGTTGTGGTATGATGATTATGTCTATTGTGATTTCCGTTGTACTCATGAGTAGCTAAACTTCTCTGTTAGGGTTATGGAAACCTTGTAAGATACTATCTATTGCTATGAGTTTGTGAATTCTTGATGTGTATGCTACTTATATCATTACTCTCTTCGTTTTAATTTAATTCTCATGGTTGCAAACATAGAGAACACGCCATTATAGCATTAACTTGTTCGAGAGAAAAGTTATATGTTTGGAAAAGAGAGTGTGACAAGGAAATAGGGCTACCAACCCATGTTTACACGTTAATGCCTTAACCGGATTAACATTCTTGGAGAATTCGTACCAATAGTTACACACTTTAGGCTCGGGAGAGCTAAGGTGAAATAAATCCTTGATGGTTGGGAAACACTTGGATTTACAATTAGAATACGAATCTCTATAAGTGCATGCATGTCTAAATTATGCGTTACTCATAGTTAATAGAGAAGTAGAACTTACAAGGTGGACATAACCCTAACTTATTATTCTCTGTGATTAAATCTTACTAAATAAATGGTCTCATTCATTACTTTGATATTAGTAGTTCACGCATAATCAAATCCCCCCTTTTCGTGGAATTTTTGACCAACAGTCTACTAATAATTTCAACACTTAGTAACCTAGTATTCCCTGTGGGATTCGACACCCAACCCAGTTGGGTTCTATATTTGACAGCTACCGCATACACTTTCTAATGAGAGTTGTAGTTTGGGCGTTACCAAATTTTGGCGCCGTTGCTGGGGAATACGGTTGTCAACTAAGTTTGTGACAGTTACTAGACCCTTTGGTCAAATATTCTATACTTTTACTTTTTGTTTGTTGTTCTTGTTTTGTTCAGGTTTATTGGAGTGCATGCCAAATACACGAAAATCTGGTCAGCCATTATTACCCATAAATCCTGAACCACAATTGATTGGCAGAATGGATGCACAATGAGACATTGAAAGAAGGGCTGCTCAACTGGAGCAAGATAGATTAGCTGCATTGGCAGCTGCGCAACTGCGTCAACAGAATATTGATAACCCAGGTCGAGCAACAAATCCTGATGATGAGGACCTGGGTGATGATGAGTTACTAAATCCAACGCATGCAGATGAGGTGGCAGCGCCGGTGAACAGGAGGGATTGTCAAACTAGAATGAGACCTGACCGCCGAGCTGTGCAGGTTCCTTTTGATGATGATGATGACGATTTGGATGGGGCTGGTGCCACAGGGGCTATTATTCCTCCACCCTTGGTACCTGGAGCCAAGTTCAATATCACTAGCATCATGATTCAGTTATTGCAGCTCAAGGGGTTATTTGGTGGACTTGCAGGCGATGATCCGAATATGCATATGATCAATTTTATCTCAATATGCAAGTCGTTTGACAATCCAGGAGTTGGACAGAATTCAATTCAGCTGCGCTTATTTCTATTGTCTCTATCTGGAGAGGAAACTCTATGGTTGAACGGGCTAACTCCTGATTCTGTTACTAATTGGAGGCAATTGAAAGACGCTTTCCTAGAAAGATTCTTTTTGCCATCCAAGAGAGCCCAATTAAGAGATGAGATAAGCAATTTTCGACAGTTTCCAACTGAAGCTCTCCATGAAACATGGGAGAGGTTTAAGAAGAAGCTTATGCGGTGCCCAAATCATCATATGACCAATGTCCATTTGATGAAGATATTATACAGGTCTTTGAATTCGGTGACTAAGCCAGTGGTTGATAATTCTGAAGGTGGGTCATTCATGGACCTTACTTTTATTGAGGCAAGTGATATGCTATATCGTATGACAAAGCAGAGTAGAGCTTGGCATACCAGGGATTTTGAGGTAGCAAGCTCTATTGTATCTATTGGCATGACTGCAGAACAGAGATGAAGAAAAGAGAAACATGACCAGGATATGGCTTACATGAAAACGCAGATGGATCTTCTTACCAAACATTTATTATAAGGAAAGACCAAAAAACTCAAGGCTGTTGTGTCACAGGGAAGAGATGATTCCGATTCTAAAGAAGAAGCAAACTACTTGAATAATCAGGGTGGTTTCCGAGGCAATGCCCAAGGAAACCAAGGTCGGAACTATTATGATAAATCTGGATACAAGGACCGCGATCAAGGTGGTTGGAAGAATAAGACTGACATGAGTGGTTTGTACGTTCCTCCTGGAAATTGTGAGGATGTGGCGTCTGGCTCTGGGAAGATGTCCATGGAAGATATGATGGCCAAGCTGTTGAAAGGAGTGGAGGCAACCAACACAGGAGTAACTGAGGTAAAGAATGATTTATCCTCAATAAATCAATTGGTTGACTCATATTCTAGTGCAATAAAATAGCTAGAACAACAATTGAGTCAACTATCAGTGACACTCAATCAAAGAAAAGCAGGCACCTTACCTAGCGACACTGTGCAAAATATAAGGAATGATGGATCATGTATGGCTATTACTACCAGGAGCGGTATCTGGCTCTGGGAAGATGTCCATGGAAGATATGATGGCCAAGCTGTTGAAAGGAGTGGAGGCAACCAACACAGGAGTAACTGAGGTAAAGAATGATTTATCCTCAATAAATCAATTGGTTGACTCATATTCTAGTGCAATAAAATAGCTAGAACAACAATTGAGTCAACTATCAGTGACACTCAATCAAAGAAAAGCAGGCACCTTACCTAGCGACACTGTGCAAAATCTAAGGAATGATGGATCATGTATGGCTATTACTACCAGGAGCGGTAAGGTGTTGGCAAATCCGTCCAAAGGCAAGCAGGTGGTTGATAATACAAAAGAGAATGTGATTGAAGCAGATTGTGATGATTCTATAGAAGCTGGAAATCAGAATGAGAACGTTCATGACACTACACCTAGACGTCACCAGCCTGAAAAGATTGATAATTGAAAGTAAGATAAAAAAAAGTGGTGGAGAAAACTATTCCCCTTCCACCACCACCTTTTCCTCAGAGACTGAAGAAGAAAGCTGACGACACTAGGTTTAGTAAATTTATGACTATGTTGAAGCAGCTGACTATTAATATTCCTTTGGTGGAGGCGCCAGAACAGATGCCTGGGTATGCTAAATTCATTAAGGACCTTTTGACAAAGAAGCAGGCAGCAAGCTATGAGCTAGCAGATAATGTTCATCATTGCAGTGCAATTTCCATAAGGTCTTTAGTATAGAAGAAGGCAGATCCTGGTGCTTTCACTATTCCTTGCACGGTTGGATCTTTGGATTTTGCTAAGGTATTATGCGATTTGGGGGCTAGTATCAATTTGATGTCGCTATCCGTTTACAGAAAGTTAGGGTTGGGCGATCCTACACCAACCAATATGCGGCTTGTGATGGCAGATAGGTTGGTAAAATGACCTGTTGGTATCATATATAATGTACTGGCGAAGGTTTCTACCTTCATGTTTCCTGCAGACTTTGTGATTTTGGATTGTGAGGTGGATTCTGAAGTTCCCATAATCTTGGGGCATCCTTTCCTCCCAACAGGAAGTGTGCTTATTGATTTTAGAGCTAATGATCTTCTATTCCGGATGAATGACGAAGTGGTCCGTTTTGATGTATGCAATTCAATGAAGCAGCCCAAAGATATGAATGTGTTCTCTGTAGCTGATGTTTATTATGAGGATGAGAAAGAATTATCTATAGAGAAGCAGCTTATTGTTGAGCCATTGGCTGCTGTGCTTATGAATTTTGAGCGTGAGGATGTTGAAGATTATGAAGAAACTATTTGTCCTCTAACAGGAATAGGGTCGTATTCTCATGCTCCTAAGAAGCTGGACCTTGATCTTAAGAATCGACCTTCACCACCAGAGAAACCATCCATTGAAGAGCCACCAATGCTAGAATTGAAGGAGCTACCCAGTCATCTAAAGTATGCATTCTTGGGAAGTGGAAATACACTTCCGGTTATTGTTGCAGCTGATTTGGGTGAGCAGAAAGTAGCGGCTCTCATCTCTGTTCTGAAGAGGTACAAGAGGGCCATCGGTTGGACTATTGCTGATATAAATTGTATCCCTCCTGGGATATGTATGCACAAGATTCAACTCAAAGAAAATTGCGTGCCCACTATTGAGCATCAACGACGTTTGAATCCACCTATGCAAGAGGTGGTGAAGAAAGAAATTATTAAGTGGTTAGATGCAGGGATGGTGTATCCAATCTCCAACAGTAAATGGGTGAGTCCGGTACAGTGTGTGCCCAAGAAAGGGGGCATGATGGTAGTTACAAACGAAAAGAATGAGCTAATTCCACTCAGACCTGTCACAGGGTGGAGAGTGTGCATGGACTACCGAAAGCTGAATTCGTGGACACTAAAAGACCACTTCCCAATGCCATTCATGGACCAAATGCTTGATCGATTGGTAGGGAAAGGATGGTTCTGTTTCTTGGATGGTTATTCTGGATATAATCAGATTTGCATTGCTCCTGAGGATCAAGAGAAGACCACTTTTACATGCTCGTATGGTACGTTTGCCTTCAAACATATGCCATTTAGGCTGTGTAACGCACCTGCCACTTTTCAGCGTTGTATGATGTCCATTTTTTTTTACATGGTTGAAGACACCTTAGAGGTGTTCATGGATGATTTTTTATTTGTAGGTGAGTCGTTTGAATCATGCTTGGCAAATCTGAGTATGGTGTTTCAGAGATGTGTTGAATTCAACTTGGTGCTAAACTGGGAGAAGGGCCATTTTATGGTTAAGGAAGGCATTGTTCTTGGGTATAAAGTCTCTGAAAGAGGAATTGAGGTCAACCGAGCCAAGATTGAAGTTATTGAGAAACTACCATCTCCAATTTCTATAAAGGGAGTTTGTAGTTTTCTCGGTCATGTAGGTTTTTAGCGGAGGTTTATTAAAGATATCTCCAAGATTGCTAATCCATTATGCAAACTTTTGGAGAAGGATGCAAAGTTCAACTTCGGTGAAGATTGCTTGAAGGCATTTGAATACCTAAAGGGAAGCTAGTTGAAGCTTCTATTATTGTATCACCCGGTTGGTCTCTACCGTTTGAAGTTATGTGTGATGCAAGTGGGGTAGCTTTGGGTGTTGTACTTGGTCAGAAAAGAGAAAGGCTATTTCATCCAATCTACTATGCAAGCAAGGCCATGAATGGAGCCCAGAAGAACTATACAGTCACAGAACAAGAGCTTCTATCAGTCGTTTATGCTTTTGAAAAGTTTCGTGCTTACTTGTTGGGAACCAAAGTAGTGGTTCATACAGATCATGCGGCTCTGAGATATTTAATGGAAAAGAAGGATGCTAATCCAAGGCTAATTCGATGGGTGTTACTACTCCAAGAATTTGATTTTGAGGTAAAGGATAGAAAAGGTTGTGAAAACCAAGTAGTTGATCATCTATCTGGACTTGAGAGTGAGCACATAGTGCAACACGACTTTAATATCAATGATGCATTTCCCAACTAAGAGATCCTAGCCACTATGGTGAAAGACTTACCGTGGTATGCAGACTTTGCAAACTACATAGTAATTAAAGTGATTCCTGAGCATTTCTCCTTTCATCAAAAGAGAAAGTTCATGCACGATGTGAAACACTACTTCTGGGATGAGTCGTATCTTTTTCGACGATGTGTTGATGGTGTTCTTAGGAGATGCGTTCCAGACGTGGAGGTGCCTAGCATATTGGAAGCAAGTCATGCTTCCCAATTTGGGCGTCATCATGCAAGTAATCGGACAGCCAGGAAGGTATTGCAAAGTGGTTATTATTGGCCTTCATTATTCAAGGATGCCTATGATTTTTGGAGAAGATGTGATCAATGTCAAAGGCAAGGCGCTATCTCAAAGCACCATGAGATGCCCATGTCTAAAATGCTTGAGATAGAGTTGTTTGATGTCTGGGGTATTGATTTCATGGGCCAATTTGTGAGTTCGTTTTGGATGAAATATATCCTAGTTGTTGTGGATTATGTATCCAAATAGGTAGAAGCAGTAGCGCTGGCTGATAACGAAGGTAAGCGTGTTGTATCATTCTTAAAGAGAAATATCTTCTCTCATTTTGGGGTACCACGTACCATCATAAGCGATGGAGTATCACACTTTTGCAACAAGCTGTTCAGAGCCGTGTTGGTAAAATATGGGGTCAAGCAACATAAGGTACCAACACCTTACCACCCACAAACTAGTGGGCAAGTAGAGGTTTCTAATTGGGAGATCAAGCTGATCCTTGCTAAGACTGTAAATGCTAGTAGGAAAGATTGGTCTCGGAAGCTAGATGATGCCTTATGGGCTTATAGGACTGCGTTCAAGACACCAATTGGAATGTCCCCTTACCAACTAGTTTATGGGAAGGCTTGTCACTTGCCAATTGAGCTCGAACATAAAGCATTGTGGGCGTTGAAGCGGCTTAACCTGAATTGGGATGATGCTATTAATCTGAGATTGGAACAGCTGAATGAGATGGATGAATTCCGTCTACATGCGTATAAAAGAATAGACCTCTACAAGGAACGGATGAAAAAGTACCATGATCGGAGGATTATCAAATGAAACATTCATAAGAGTGATTTGGTACTTCTTTTCAACTCCAGACTGAAGCTATTTCCAGGTAAGTTGAAGTCTAAATGGTCCAGTCCATTCAGAATTAGCCAAATCTACTCGTCTAGAGTAGTGGAGTTAGAAAACAATGATGGTGGTGTCTTTAAGGTGAATGGCCAATGAGTGAAGCCATATATCGATCCACTTGATTTGATAAACTACATGGCCACCATCTATCTCGATGAAGTCTAAGTAATCGAGATAACTATGTCGTGCCGCGACAATAAATCAAGCGCTACATGGGAGGCAACCCATCATTTCTAATAGTTTTTGTTTGACTAGGAGTTTGTTTTTGTTAAATAAAAATCCAAAAAGATGAGTCGAGCCACGACCAAAACTAAGGCGCTCGGGGGGAGGCAACCCATCTTTCTAATTGTTTTTGTTGTTTTTGATTAAGGGTAGGTGCAAGATGTACAAAGGAGAGGATTAGTCCCAAATTTTGATTTGAAAGTGAGCCATGTTAAAGGTGGTAAGTTAGGAATGAAGGAGCAAAGGCTATCGGTGAGGCGTTGCCTATGCAAATCTAGGCAATGAACAAGGCAATGCCTATGCTCACTGCCTCAACTAGGCAATGGACAAGGCAAGGCCTATACCAATCTAGGCAATGAATAAGGCAAGGCCTATGTCATTGCCTATGCTCACTGCCTCAACTAGGCAACGGACAAGGCATTGCCTATGCAAATCTAGGCAATGCCATAGGCGCCGCCTATGCCAATCTAGGCAATACCATAGGCGCCGCCTATGCCATTGCCTATGCTCACTGTTTCAACTAGGAATTGACATAGGCGCCGCCTATTCCCAACTAGTCAATAGCATAGGCGCCGCCTATGCCTATGTAGGCTTTGACAAAGGCGCCGCCTATGCTAAGCATAGGCAAAGCATTAGGCGCCGCCTACTTATGCATTTTTGTCTCCTAACCCGATTTTACATAGATCAAACCCGACCCATGGCTTAGTCTATAAATAGATCTTCAACCTTAGAACAAAATGCACTTGTTTGCTCAACCTAGGAGCCGCCTAAGCTTCCCAAATCTCTCAAAATTTTTCTTTTAGCTCATCTAATCTTGCAAGATCATCTTTCCGAACCATCACCAAGTAAGTTATTCTTTTATATTCCGTAGTTGTTGAAATGCTACATTTATAATGATTTATTAGATTTTGAAGTGGTGTGGTGATTAGAATGTGGTTGGTTTGATATGATACATCTAGTTGAGTGAACGAATACGTGTGGGTGTTCTTGACTTTGTTCCGACTTGTACTTGATTGTTATACACTGTCATATTTTTATGAAGTCGAAATTGGGAAGTTAATGCGTAATCTTGAAAGTTGATAGCTTGAATATTTGAATGAGTCGTTCATCGAGATAACAATCATGATTGACCACAAGAATAAGATGTTGTGATTATTTCTATGCAATAACTTGATATGATCTATTTGTGGTAGCCTGATTCAAGAAGTGCATTAATCCAAACATGAAAGTATAGTTAAGATGACATGAAAGTATGACTGTGATAAACTTGTTGTTGGAACATATCACCTAAATGTATGTCGATGAAGTCTGAGTAATCGACATCACTCACTTAATTAGTCTGTGCCAACAAATTAAGTGTGGGGTGGTGCCACAACTATTTGTTTTTCGATTGAATCTTTCGAGATGAAGCTAACATGACTCTATTTTAATCTCAGGTAGAATGGCCCCAAAAGGACAACAAGGAAAAGAAAAAGTGTCCACCTCATATAAAGGTTAGAAAAGGGGAAGAAAAGAGCAAGCTGAATCCTCCTCGCTGCAAATACATCGACGCACTTTTGGGATAAAGTGGGTCCTAGAGGAAGAAGGAAAGGAGTGGTACAAGAACAACAAAGTGAAAAAATATGTTCACGTGGATTTGATTTAGAAGGAGAGTCTAGCAAAGAGAGAGCCCCGCATTTTGGCTAAAATCATGGCGCTAAATCTTGATTTCATTTTCCGAGATATGGGGGAATGCAATCTTAATCTAACGCGAGAGTTTTATGCCAATTGGTCCCCAAAGACTACTGGAAGTGAAGTAAAAATTTGGGGCCAAGTCTTGCAATTGAATGCAAAATTCTTTAAATCTTTTCAGGGCCTTGCATCTGTGGTTCCATCACCGCTCAAGGAGCTTTACCACAGACCTCCCTACAGGGCAATCAGACACAAACTGTGTGGAACAAGATCAATGGCACGTTGGATTCATCACAAGTATAACGGTAGGCACAATACTTTCCCGTATACTTCCTTGAACAGAGAAGCTCGTATATGGTTGAGGATAGTCAACTCTTGTCTGATTCTTGGGAAACAGTACAGAAAGATCACACGAGACAGAGTATGCTTGGTGTACGCTCTGATGACTAATATTCCCATCAACATTGGTGTGGTTATACGATCGTCAAAGCGTAAGGCTAAGCTACACAAAAGGTCCCATTTCAGCTTTGGAAATTTGTTGACTGCGATCTTAAGGAAGGAGCACATTGAAGAGGAACCTGCAGATCATAAACTTCCACACAACCCGAAGAAGGTTGATCTCACAAAAGTGAAAGATCCTGAAACTGGTCATGGCATCAACCTTACCACTGCAGAAAGACATGCTCGCGACGAAAGCTTATTTCGCAATTTATATGGCATGAAGAGGTTTACCATGATGAGTGGGGGTCGTGTTCCAACTAATGTAGAACTTCAGCAGCCGGACTATGACTACCCGATGAATGAGCATGCGTGGGCTATGTGCGGAGTAGAGGTATATTTTGAGGAACCTATCGATGATGACGTGTTGACTAACGATGATCGTTGGCTGCCAGATTCAGATGTGGAGGACAACTTTGAGGATGACGACCCTGATGATGATTCCGGCGCAGGGGGTATGACCCCAGACATAGAAGAGGAGTCCGAGTAATCAGGTTTTCCTTATTTATTTCCACTGAGGGCAGTGTGTCCCGTCTAAGTGTGAGGTGATGGTATTTGTATATTGTATTGTACTTCTTTGCCTACATTTATTCTTATTCTTGTTTGTTTAAAGTAATTAGTTAGTTAAATTTTAGATTTTTTATAGATTTTGCATGAAGTGCATGAAATTGTTCTGATAGATGGCATGGTAGTATAACAAGAGTTTGTGCTAAATCATTACTATTGAGACATTTAGGCTCTATGTGTGACTTACTGTGTGATAATTGTGTGGTTTAATTCATTCATCTGTTGGGTCAAGAGTCTATAATGCTCCCAAGAAAGTTGACCATGTGCCTTGTGTGGGTGAGGTTATAGTATATTCTGTATTGTGATTGATGCTAGAACTTGCCTGGTGTGTGTGTAAAGCGAAATAAAGAGTGTGAGTTTAGGAGATGATTTAGGCATTTCTTTGGAAGCTCTGAATTTGTTTACCTTCTTTTTACCTACCCTTGTACATTATCCTAGTGAACCCCCTTTTAGCCTTTAGCTATCTTCTTTGGCAGCCTCATATGTAGCCTAATCCATTTTTTTTCAAGACCATAATTTGATCCAAATTCCTAAGCATTTTAAATTGTAGAGTCATGTGACAAAATAAGAGGAAAATGGTGAAAGTGATGCCTCAGAGTGTATTGGTACTTGAAATTATTGTGAAAAAGAGTGGCTATCATAGAGGTGCTTTATAAAAAAAATAAAAGAAAAAAAAAGAAATAGAAAAATAAAAAGATAGTTGTGCTTATGATTGAATAAAAAAATAGGTGAAAAGGGGTTGGTAGATGAAAGAAAGGTAGAGTGGTTGTCAAAAGATTATGTAAATGGGTAGTGTGGTGTATTAAAGTGCTTAGGGAACATAGTCACTATTTCTGGCCAAAATAGTCCTACCTGTCCCTCAGCCTACATTATAACCTGTAAAGACCTATTTAATCCTAAGCTTAGCATTCTGATATTAGTGGAGCATTACACTAACGGCAAGCCTATGGTCATCAGTTACAACATAAGAATTCTTTGTGAGAGTGAGAGCAAGGAGAATCTTGTACCCATGTTTCGAAAAATGCAAAACTTGTGAGTGATTATGGGTGATATCTTGTGTGAGACACACATGGTTGATGAATTTTGGGTAGTGTTATATGATTCTTTGTGACTTAACTTGTGGATACGAATTAACCATCATCACGAGTCTATGTTGGAGGTTGAATTGTTTCTAGTAGTGATCAAGAAACCTACTCTTTGTTAATAATTGTTGTGCATGTCTTGTTGAGCATTTTGTGTTGCTATTGTAAAATTCTAGTTAGGTGTTTGCATGTACGTAATATTTTGTTCGAGGATGAACGAAGCTTTAAGTGTGGGGTGGTGATGTTGGGCGTATTTACATGCCTAAACACCATAATTTACACATGTTATATCCAAGTTTTGAGGATAAAATATATAATTCCTGCACTTTTAGTCCATTTTCCTTTTAGTGAGCTAACCTATGTGATTAGCATGTTTTTTAAGTATTAATGATGAAGATTTCAGCACTTTGTGGACCTTTGGGCAGCAAAGGAAAACTTCACACATGAGGGAAGGCAGCTTTTGGAAGCTTGCGGACTGAATGTGATGCATGGAGAATCTGTCCCGGGCAAAATCAGTATATCTAAATACTTAGGGATGCAGCAGTAACTTAGTAGGACAAGGATGTTATAAAAACCTTATTTGCTGAAGTTTTCAACATTCATTCGAGCATTATCATTAGTCATTATTCAGTTTACAGATTCTGTAAGTTTAGACAGAGAAAAACGCTAAGGCTTGAGCATCGGACAGGAGAATGACGTTCTTCCCCTTTTGACGCCAAACATTATTCCTATCGCTAAGATTATTCTAAGTTGTGGTATGATGATTATGTCTATTTTGATTTCCGTTGTACTCAAGAGTAGCTAAACTTCTCTGTTAGGGTTATGGAAACCTTGTAAGATACTATCTATTGCTATGAGTTTTTGAATTCTTGATGTGTATGTTACTTATATCATTACTCTCTTCGTTTTAATTTAATTCTCATGGTTCCAAACATAGAGAACACGCTATTATAGCATTAACTTGTTCGAAAGAAAAGTTATATGTTTGGAAAAGAGAGTGTGACAAGGAAATAGGGCTACCAACCCCTGTTTACACGTTAATGCCTTAACCAGATTAACATTCTTAGAGAATTCGTGCCAATAGTTACACACTTTAGGCTCGGGAGAGATAAGGTAAAATAAATCCTTGATGGTTAGAAAACACTTGGATTTACAATTAGAATACGAATCTCTATAAGTGCATGCATGTCTAAATTCTGTATTACTCATAGTTAATAGAGAAGTAGAACTTACAAGGTGGACATAACCCTAACTTATTATTCTCTGTGATTAAATCATACTAAATAAATCGTCTCATTCATTACTTTGATATTAGTAGTTCA
This sequence comes from Capsicum baccatum var. pendulum, assembly GCA_030864225.1. Classification (NCBI taxonomy): domain Eukaryota; kingdom Viridiplantae; phylum Streptophyta; class Magnoliopsida; order Solanales; family Solanaceae; genus Capsicum; species Capsicum baccatum. Next base: position 156,877,745 of record CM061561.1, on the reverse strand, counting down.
CGCATAATCAAATCCCCCCTTTCCGTGGAATTTTCGACCAACAATCTACTAATAATTGCAACACTTAGTGGCCAAGTATCCCAGTGGGATTCGACACCCAACCCAGTTGGGTTCTATATTTGACAGCGACCACTTACACTTTCTAACAAGAGCTGTAGTTTGGGTGTTATCACCTATTAATGAAACATCCCATCAGTATTTATAGGTACATCAAAATACCTAAAAAACATATTCAAAATAAAGTATGAAAATAGAGTCAGCATCAACCTATGACCTCACTTATGAGTCATAGTTAGTACCTATGGTTCGTAGGAAACAGAGGAGGCTTCATGTCTTCAAAACCCTACCTATGAGTGTTACCTATGGAGCTGTAGGTACCACTTATACCTCGTAGGTTGGCCTTTACAGGAATCAAAACAAACTTCAGCTTTCTGAACTTAAGGGGACCTACCTACGAACCCAACCTATGAGATTGTATGTACTAACTACGACCCGTAGGTACTACCTACTTGTAGGTACCCTCTTGATTCACTTTATTACTTTTTCTCCTTCTCTGCTCTGAGCTCTATTTTCTTGCAAAACCAACACAAAAGCATATCACATCAAATGAAAAAACTAACTACTTGCATAATTTCCTTATTTTAAGTATCAAAAGTCCCATAAACAATGACACATCAATTTGAAAGAAATGAAGGATTACATGCTCATGTATGGGAGATCCTATTATTTAGAAGTTACTGATTACTCAAATTTAGATTTTGTTGTATGTAGTGACACTAGAAATTACACACTTGATTTTGTTGTTCCTATTAGTTGAAAGACCAATATCAAGAAAACATGCTAAGAAATCTATCATTGTTGCATCCACAATAAGAGAAAAATTTATGACATATTTGAGAAAAAATTCATGCATTATAGCTACCAAACTTTTTTCAGGACTTGGGGTTGTCGACACTATTACCATGCCACTGAAAAATTATTATGATAATGCTATAGCAGTATTCTTCTTCAAGAATGATAAGTACTCCAAAGGTGCCAAATATATGGAATTAAAGTACTTTACAGTCAAGAAATAAGTCTAGAAACAAAAAGTGTCAATTAAGAATATTAAGACTGATTTAATTATTACAGATTCGTTAATGAGGGATTTACAACCAAAGATATTTAAAGAACATATACAAATAATGAGCCTTGGTTGTACTTATGATAAATGTATTTATGATGTTTTGACACTTTGAGCTCAATTATGTATTTTTCATTTATATATATATATATATATATATATATATATTACTAAATTTTTATGTCTAAAAATAGTGTATACATTATTATTTTTGAGATATTACAGAATAAATATTACTGTGGATCATAATGCTCTATGTTTTATAGCTTATGAACCTAGTACGATAAGTTGATATTGTGATAGTGTATGAAAGAGAGTATGTAGCATAAAATAATGTATAATTGCCATAACTCACATTAGTAGTTTGTCATATTGTGGTATGTATAATGGACATTATAGAAGAGATTTATTTTATGCACAACTAATATAATATGTGATAAAATATACTATTAATCATGTGGTTTAGGCTGTAGTATTGTGTTTTCATCCATGTAAAGACTATATACTTTATTTAATTATTTTAATAAAGTCTTTATTTGAATAATTCATTGTGTTAACATGTGTGTCCTTTACTTATATAGTAGACAATTTTGTATATGGAGTTATTTAATTCATGCGAAGAAGATTAAAACTACTAGTTCTTATGAGTTATAAATTAATGTTCACAATTAAAGATGAGGTAGGACAAATCTTTTGATGATTATAGCACAAGATTAAATATTGTTGGATCTTAATTAAGGGAGTAATAATATTCCAACTTTTTGTGCTAGTACATTTCTTATGTACTAAATGGACCAAATAGAGATCTTTATTTATGTTTTGAATATGAATAAACAACTTCTCTAGTCCATTGCATGTACTTATGCTCTTAATCTTCATATAATTGTTATGATCTAAATTGATTGATTTATTATTTTAATCTATTAAAAAGTGAGACTCTATTATATGTCAATATATTCTTGATAGATTAAATGATGACTTATTAAATTAGTGAAATAGTACTTACTTAATAGAACCTTGACTCAGATTCGAGATAGATGATACCCCTTTATGGTTGCTTATAAGTTTTCGTGTGAAACTCTACAGGTAGAATTTATATCCATCACATGAAATAAGTTAAACATATAATAATAAAGGATTAAATTAGTCAATAAATAAATTTTTTAAAAAATTTAATTTAATCTAGTGGTGTCGGTAATTCTAATATTGGGAGTTAAATAAATTGTAATAATAGATTTTAAAATTAAATCGAGTAGTGCAACTACATATTTTTTGTGAAATAATTTATAATTATTGTGATATGATAATTCATTCATTTGCAAATGAAAGTCTAAAATAATGAATCCATGGTCCCTACAATTCCTGATTAATTAATCACTTATGAAAAAGAAAAGGAGTATTTTGAAACAGTATTATTACCTTTACTAGTCTTCTAGAAGAATAAAATGTGTGTTATTAAATAGAAAAATATTTAAGTAATTAAATATTTCTATTTAAGGACAAAAATGATTTTTACTAGTCAAATATTTTGACTGGAGGACGAAACATTTTATCATTTAATGTTTGTTATAAAGACAAATGTTTTTACAGCATTAAGGTTGTGAAAACGTCTAACTTTTCCTTTCCATTCTTTAGTAGAAATTGGGTATAAGAAAGATACATTTTTCAAAATATAAATCAACTTAACCACTCAAGTGTTGATTAAAAAATTAGCCAGGAATTAGTAGAAGGAAACAAACTTGGTGAATAAGTTGTTGAACGAATTGTGTGAAAGATTCAACTGGTATGTATGTCCTTTCTGAATTTTCGTTTAAGTTTATACTATCTAGATTTTATGTAAGTTAGATTGATCCATGTTGATTGTTTTCATGGTGCATGTTCTAACAATATGGACATTGGGCCAAGTGGGAGAATGTAAAAGTCTTACTTGTCATCCAAATTTACTCGTAACCCAAGTAATGACCACAATTAAAGGAGTAGATTGTTATTATGGAAGGAGGTAACTATGAAAATAAAAAAAAAGTAAAGAACACCAAATTTAACGTGAAAAAAACCCTTCAAATCTAAGGTAACAACCAAGAAATTATAGAGATTCAAATATCTCCACTATAATAAAAAGAGGGTTATAAATGTTCTCCCAAATGTCTGCACAATAAGTACCAAACACGGATATGCAATAGCTATGCCAACAAAAATAAATTAAGACAAATCACCCAAAATAAAGCTGTTGTTGGGACCCAAAAGTGGATGTTATGGACCTCTAGATTCGATATCCTCCATTAAATTCAAACACCAATACATTAGGAATATTTAATCAAAAATTCATTTCGATCCAACGGTGAACGCACTGGAAAATGCGGTCTGAAGATGGCTGATCGAAGAAAAAAACTTCAGCAAAAACACACACACACTCTCTCTCTCTCTCTCTTTTATTTCTTTGGTGAACATTCTCCTAAAAAATCTCTCCTATGTACTAATGTCTCTCAAAGATAAATACCAACTCCAAATAGGAAGAGGAATTCAGATCCTTTTCCAAAAAAGATTGGAAACCAATAGAGAATATAATTAGGTCATGGGCCTTTGGCTGGAATATGAGCCACAACCCAAAATAGATCTTTTCCGTTCACCATTTAATTGATGGACGTACTATATTACATCCTCTATAAATTAATCTTTCCTCCACCTATTATAGTCACCACATACTCTCTACATCTTCTCCATCACTATAGGTTGTGGTAACTTAAGGTTAGGGCAATGAGGTAGAAATTAATTTTCTACTAATGCTTCCGCTTCTTTGTGCACTAATGACTTTCGCATCATATATATATATTTTTATAATGTCTGTATAAGGTTATTGTGTTCAAGATCCTAATGTCCATTAAATTTAAAGTTTACATTAAATTTATAACTTTCCTGGACCACTTGCTTTAACGATAGGGTTACAAAGAATTGCATAAATGCATCAACCTCTGTACTTTAAATTAGACAATTCTTATGGTCTATACAAAATATCAGCACATGTTTTTGCCTTAAATACCTAACTTAAGTTAACAACTAGAGCTACAATACAAACTCATTCTCTAGCCTAAACTGTAAATAAACTGCTTCTATCAACTATTTTAGTCATCAAACATATATCATTTCATCAAACTTTTTTTCTATATCCATAAGAAATTAATATGCCAGTGCTAAGAAACTCATCCAAATGACAAGGAAATGGAAGAAATTTGCAGCCAAGCAGAGAAAGAGAATTACTTTTTCAAAATTCATTAACCATAATGTAGAGACTTGTAGCACATCATCTTCTATTAGAAAGAAAAGTAGATTATTTTTTTGGGAATAGGGGGAGTATTAGTGAGTGTTTGGATGGTCTTATATTTTGTTTAAAATAGGTTTTAAGCTATTTTTAACCTTGTTTAGTGTTTGACAAGTATAAAACTTGCTTAAAAAAAGTCAAAATTTATTTTTTTATAAACCACTTTTAGAAAGCACCTCATTGGGTACTTTTTTTTTTTTTGGCTTATAATTCATTGTGTTTTGACCCACTAAAAGATATTTTTATCCCTCAAAATTTTTTCTTATTTCAAAATTACCCTTTGTAGCCCTAATGATATTTGTAATGCTTAATGCTTAATGTGAGTGAGGAAAGTAATTTGTATTCGGTATTGCTATTGATATTTGTAATGCTTACTGCTTGTATTACTTGAATATTTTCACTTTTTGTATTTATGGAGAACTTAACTCTAGCTATGTTAGTACTTCTTTTGTATGAAACTTTAATTTATGAAATATAAATTTTTATATATTATTCTCCTTTAATATGTTCTTTTAAATTTGAATAATTATTATTGTACAACATATTAATTTCTCTAATAAACAAATAACTCACTAACCAAAATATATGGAGAATATTCATTGAAGATATACAACTTCATGGACGATTAGTCAATGATTCTTCTATATTTCACGATGCAACATTCGTGTTCATCAATGTTTTAATAGTGATAAGTCATTACTTAATCAACGAGTAATATATTTTCTAATTAAAAGTCTTTTTATCAAATAAATAGTATCATTTCTGACCAACTATTTATTTATTAATGTAATTATAATGATTATTAACGTATATATTGTGCTTGATGATTTAAACTCTTTAAAAAAAGATTTTTTAGCTCACAAATTAATAGTTATTCAAGAAAATATTTTTAATGAATATAGTCATTACTCAATCAACGAGTAGTATATTTTCTAATTAAGAGTCTTTCTATCAAACAAATAGTATCGTTTTTGACGAACTACTTATCTGTTAATGTAATTATAATAATTAGTAACATATATATTTTGCTTGATGATTTAAACTCTTTTAACAAAAAAAAAAGGTTTTTAAGCACACAAATTAATAGTCATTCAAGAAAATATTTTTAATATATATATATATATATATTTATTTATTTATTTATTTATTTTAATTTCAGTCATTTTAGAAATAAAAATTAATAATAATCAACTTTATATATTGTTAACAGTTTTAAAAGTATTTCAGACATTTTGACAAAAATAAGTACTTAAAAGCACTTATTTACCAAACAAATCAATAACTATTTTTCAGTTTGAGCATTTTTATTCAAACACGTAAGTGCCTATTTTTAAATAAGTTCAGCTCTTTTAAAAGCACTTTTAAACAACTTTTTAAAAGCCACCATTTTTCGACCTATCCAAATAGGCAACCAGAACTCCAATTTCTTGTCAACAAACTGTTTAATTTTGTTATTATTGGCGAGAATCTAGTTTCTTTCAGCTGACATTCTTGTAATCCTATGGATTCAAATCTAAATTTATTAGCAATGAAACTATTTAGTAACCAATGAAATTACAGAAAAGTCTTCAGAAAACAAGCAGTAAACAACAAATAAGATCCAGTCGTTTGATTTTTGACTAATGCATCCCAAGTTTGCGTTTTCTAAATTTTGTAGGTTGTTTGGCCAGAAGATCCAAATCTCTCAACAGAAAACTCAATAATCAATCCGATTTGTATTTTTCTTACAGAACTTGAAGTCTATTTATCTGTTTGATAGAAAGAATGAATAAGGAACATGCCATGAAATAGCCTAAAGATCTAAAATACGGAAAGTTCTGCTATTAGAAGATGGAAAGATATGAATAAAGAGCAATCTTTAGAGCATACAGGAGCATAAATTAAGATATATAAAGAGAGATTCCTTTTAACTATCTGCATTTTAAAGTCTATTATTTTCTTTATTGCTTGGCTTCATTTCTAATGCACTCTCTATATAACAACTAAAATTACTAGCATTACAATGGCCTAAGCTAGTTATGAATGTTGGATGAGCATATGTCTGTTGATCTTCCAGAATCTTTAGCTGATTCTAATTCAAGTTAGATGCTGAATTTGACACATACAAAAAGATTATTTATTTTTTTCATTTTGATTCTAATTAAACTCTGTTAATGACATTCTCTAATGAAATAATCTCCTCCACAGTAGTGCAGCTAAAGAAACCAGATGCTTAAATACTACTTGAAAAGCAAGACTGTAAAAGAATTAGAGAAAGTACTAGGCAAATATGACTAAAGATAGATTAATTATACTAATTATAACTACAACTTCTATTAAGTAATACATTGACATGTGTGTATGGTGTGGGGGGGGGGGGGGGGGAGGGGATATTCCCACCAAGGTTCTTGTAGTTCTCAGCTATTTAATAGAAGTGCCCTCTCGATAGTGCTTCAATAAGTTAATGGCAAGTTTCATACCCAACTAACAAGTGACAGTGACATGAGAAGTTTCACATCATTTTGCTAACTCTATTACGCCAAATTATTTATGCCACAAGTTTGTTGAAGAAAAATACTGGGTCCCTCTGCTTCTCATGATTTGAAACAGAAAAAGAAGCCACTAAAATAATATCCATAAGAAAGGATAGTGCTGAAGAATTAGTCCTGGAGCACTTGGTTTCAGTATATGGTGACAAAGAATTGAATAAATGTATCATCCTCTTCGATTAAAACTAGAGAACTTCCCATGTCCCATAATAAATAAAAGCACATGATGCTGCCTACATCCTGCTAAGTTATCTCACGTTGCCTGTCCACATTTCTTTAGCAACCATTCAAATTCGATCTCTAGCCTCAGTTATAAATAAACTGATCCCATGAGCCATTCTGATCATCAAGCAGATAGAAATTAATCAAACCTTCTAAAATTTCATCAAATTCTCTCTTTCCTTTATTCCAAGTAAATCAATACGGTCAGTTCTAAGAAACTCATAAAAATGGTAGAAGTTTGCAGCAAGGCAGAGAAAGAGAATTTCTTTTCCTAGAAATAGTAGTAATACAGACAGTTGCAGTTCATCTATCCTCATCCTCAATAGTTTAAAAGGGTCATTTTGTAGTCTATACGATTGATCAAAAAAGTTTTTTGATTCCCTTGACTTATCTTGAAAATGAGGTGATTAGGAAACTTTTAAACATGACCGTAAAAGAGTTTGGACTTCCAAGTGGTGGATCTATTACATTTCCCTGTGATTCAGCCTTCATGAGCTACATAATTTGACTAAACAAGAAAGGCGTAGCTACTGGAGATCTCCACAATGAAGTGCTTCTCTCAATTTCTTTATGCGGATGTTCAACTTCTTCTTTGCACCAAGAAAGTGGAAGCCGGCAGCTTCTTGTTTGTTGATGCATGACATCATGCTACATAAATGATAGCTTAAAATATAATGTATAGCAGTTAAGAAATAGGCAATTGAAGGCTTGTATTATTACAGATGAAAGAGAGCTTTATCTTGAAATTAACCAGATTTATAGCTTTCACTTTTCAATTTGGCAATTGAGAAGTTTTATCATTATCATGTTGGAGTAGAATTGTTATTTATTGCAGACAATCAACTTTGCCAACTAAACATGCCAAAAAATTGAGTGAGATTATAATGTATTCCTCGTTTAGATATTATTAGCAGCTAAATTTCATACTTGATCAATCTTAGATTGAAAGAAAGCTACAAAATGTTATTATGGCACACTAATCCGTCCATCACTTTGATTCTTGTTTCTGGTAATATGGTATTTATATCCAAATATACAATGAATCCTACAGGTTTTCCTCAGGCTATAATCACAAATGTATCAAGATATTTACTTGTATTAATTTGAATTATCTTATAACTAGGATGTTAATAGTCATATATCAAGACAGATTGCAAGACGAATCAACTTTTGAAATTGAGTGGTTCAGTAAGTTGTAATGAATCAAGAAGACTTTGAATAGTGCATTTATGTAGCAGTACAACACCATGGCCTCTAATATGCTTAGTGGAAATAAAGAGTAAAGAAGCCTCAAGTTTAAACTAGTTGTGGCGAGCTTGTAAATGAAACCGAATTTTGTATGTCTATAGAGCAACATATATTTCTTGAGAAGCTCTGGTAGAAGAAGTCCAAAGTTTAAAATTTAGAAATTGAGACAGGAACCACAACAAAAGAAAGCATCCAATTCAGCAATTCCCTTAATTCCAGATTTTCATGGCAAGAAATTAAGCTAAACACGTAATCATGTGATTTCACTGCTCTTTTTCACTTCTATTGGGAATGATATGATGTGGAGTATGTTAGCCCCAAATATAGTTTCAATGTTGACAAAGTAATCACTATTTATGTGTAGGATAAATTTGGAAGCAATCGGCGGAGTATCAATTCTGTCAAGTTTCTGCTCATCTGGAGATGAGAGGAAGAGAAACAAGCAAGATAGAGAGAGAAAATATATGAATTCCCAATTTGGAAATAAAAAGTTGATGCTTCAACTGTTCACATCAGTTGTTTATATACAAGTAGAAAAGGAAAATATTTGTAACTACTTAATCAACTTCTACAGCTCACTACTAACAAACTCTAAGCTAACTGACTTTGAACTAAGTAATTTGCTGACTCAACAATTACAGTAAAATACCTTGCTTTCTAAAACAAATCTCCATAGCCCCTTCAAGTTGGAAAGGATGTAATCACAACCAACTTGTGAAGAATCTTTGAGTGTTGAACAATAGTAAGATCTTTAGTAAGGATGTCTGGAAGTTGTGCTTCTGTACGACTGTGATGAAGTGATATCAACCCATCTTGTAACATGTTTCTTACAAAGTGGAAGTCAATATCTATATGTTTAGTCCTCTCATGGAACACAAGATTTTTAGCAATGTGTAAGGCTGATTGACTATCAGAAAACACAGGAATAGGGCTAAAAAATGGAACACTGAGATCAGTTAGTAGCCTGCTTAACCAAATATCATACACTTACCATATCCTTTACTTGTTAGACTACCAAATGGTTACCATGTGAAAGTTATGGAAATAGGCAATGTGGTAATCACACCCAAGATCATTTTGCATAATGTTTTCCTTATACCATCTTTTAAATTCAATCTTATCTCTACCAACTCCTTAGTAAAACAACTCAAATATATGGTTCACTTCTCCTTTTTATCTTGCATTATATAGGGCCATTCTCAGAACATCCCTCTATAGATTGGTAGATTGCATGATGGCTTCTATTGCCTCTGTTCAAGCTGCTTCAAGTAAAAAATTCCTGCAGTAGGACATAAAAAAGTTCCTTCTCATCTTTCTTCACTGGCTAGTCATATAACTAAGTTGCATTGCACTTATCCATAATCCCTGCATTGCAATTCATCCATTGTACAAAATGTCACTCATGCACACAAGCACTCAACTATGATAAATGTTGTACCTTCTAATGATTTCAATGCAACACCATCTCTTTCCAGTATGCATGGTCATGTCTATAATGAAAATAGTATTGATATTTTGTGGCATTACAGATTAGGCCATGTGCCTTTTTCAAAACTAAAATGTATGTCATCTATCCCTATATAGTTCTCACCTAAACAACCTTTTACCTGCACCATATGTCCCATGGCAAAATAGACAAGGATTTCGTTGCTAAAAGGACAACCAACACCAAATATATTTTTGAACTAATTTATGTAGACTTGTCGGGCATTTATCATGCCCCAACCTATGACAATTACAAATATTTCATAACCATAGTGGATGACTTTAGTAGGTCCACTTGGACTCACTAACTACGTTGCAAAAGTAATGCCCTACATATACTGAAATCCTTTATAAAGATGGTTAAATTCCAATTTAATACTAATGTGCAGATTATCTGAATTGATGATGGGTTGGAATTCAATAATAATGAAACACTTATGTTTTTCTAATCCAAGGGCATTGTCCATCAGAAAACTTGCTCTTACACTCCCCAACAAAATAGCATAGTAGAAAGAAAACATAAGTACCTATTAGAAACAACTAGATCCTTGTTGTTCCAATCCAAATTACCTTTGAAATATCGAGGTGAATATGTGTTGACAATTACCTACCTCATAAATATGCTACCATCCTCTTCCATTAACAAAGCATGTCCTTTTGAAATCCACCACAAAGGTAAACCATCATATTCACACCTATGAAATTTTGGATGTCTGTGTTATCCTACACTAACTAAACCACACAAAGACAAATTTAAGCCCAAAACTACACCTTATCTCTTTATAGACTACCCTTTTGGTGTAAAAGGTTGCAGAGTTCTAAACCTGGCTCTGATACCATGTCAAGTTTCAGCTAATCTGGAGCTAAGAGGAAGCGAAATAAGAAAGTTAGAGAGAGAAAATATGTGAATTCCCAATGTGGAAATGAAAACCTTAAGCTTTAACTATTCACAACAGTTGTTTATATACAAGTAGGAAAGTAAAATATCTATAACTACTTAATCAACTAATTCTAAAGCTAACTACTAAAAAACTCTAAACTACTTGAATTTGACCTAACTAATTTGCAAACTCAGCAATTACAATAAAGTACCTTTCTTTCTAAAACTAATCTCTACAAGATTCATTCTTTACATGGTATCAGAGCTAGGCCCATTCCAAATCTTTGTTCAACAATGTTGGACCCCCATGTTATATTATCCACACTCCAGTTAATGAGGCCTAGGTATGCGGGGGAGTGTTTAGTATCCTACATCGTAAAAAGGATGGGTAATTGGTTTCCTTATATGGACTTGGGAAATCCTCCCCTCATGAGCTAGCTTTTGAGGTGAGTTAGGCTCAAGATTATTTCTTTACAAATTCAAAAAGAAAAGCCACACTTAAAAGAGGAACAACAATCAAAATCTCAAGTCAACAAAGAGACAAAGCCCATGGAAGGAAAAAGTGTATTCAACGTCAAGGTACTTAGAGAATAAGGAAGGAAATATGGATGTATCTGAGATAGGCATATATTATTTTCTAGGTATTCAAAATACAACCTAGATGACCCCACAAATCCTTTGGGTTCTTGAAGTAATAGAATTGGGAATGAAAAGAAAAAAAATTCTAATTCTCACAGATCAAGGAACAATTGCTACGGCAAGATAAGATCGGTCAAGATTCTGAGACAACTAGCTCAACGGTCACATTATCAAATCCTTTTATAAATAGGGCATAATAGCTTAGGTTTAATTTTGTACAATTTTATTTGAGCAATATCCTAGGTCCTTTTATAGTTTTATATTTATTTTATTATTTTATAGTGAAAACAAAAGAGAGAAGAAACTCAAAGCTAAATGAGCAGAGGCTGCTATCTTTCACCAGAAGCTATATTTTTTTTTGGTAAACTGATCAATTCTCATTAATAACTAAAACTTACAAAGATCTCAGAATATTATGGGGATAACTACTACCCTACATACACAACTGCAATAAAATAAAAAAAAAGAGTCTAGCAAACTACTCAACTACCCAATTAGTTATATAAGTTAAATCCAGATCCTGCACTAAGGATTAAAGTTCATGGTCTGGAGTGTAGTTTGCCATCTTCCCCTGGTGCACTCTCTGATATGTAGATGTTGCACAGTATTTCTTAGCACCTTATCAACATCTAACCTTCTTTGTTGAAACTTGATTTTGTTCCTTTCTCTCCATATAACAATGACTATTATTGCAAAACTATAACTAGAAATTTTAGCTAGTCCAGTCCTCTTTCTTTCCATACATACGCACTGCACCTATGTATCCTAGTCAAGGTCATCCTTTTGGACCCCTAACCATTCACAAAATCTATGCCATAAGGATCTGGTAATGGAGCAATACAAAAATTGGTAAGTAAATGACTCCAATACCTGGCCACAAAATGCACATTCTGGTGAAACTTGAATACCAAATTTCATCAACCTTTCCACAATTGCAAACCTCTTTTGCACACCAAATTTAAACCATTGATGCAAGCTAGGATGTAGGGTAGGGATCATCTATTCAACTTTGGGTTACTGGGAAAGGAGAAAGGTATACATCTCTTAGATGGATATCTGATTATTGAGCATTACTTACTCAAAAACGACTTCAAGTGTACCTTGTCTTGCCTATACTTGCATTAACAGAGCCCTTGATCCCCTTATCTTTCTCACTACCTAAGAAACATTCTTGGGCATCTTTGCTATTGATATTTCCCTAGTCCCTAGGTAATATTGATTTATCCATTAAATCCACAAGCATTATTTGTTGGTACTACAATCCGCAACTGTTTCAATAATGTTGCTCTATTCTACGACCAGAGGTTAATTAAATTCAAACCACCTGCATCTACTAGCTTGAAAATAGTATCCCATGAGACTTAAGCCTTCTTAGAAATAGTTACTGAGCTATACAAAGAAAGCTCCTACAGATTTGTTCAATAGCCTTCATCACTTTCTTTGGAATAAGAAAAATTTGAGCCCAATAAGATTGGATTCCAAACAGGACGGACTTTTTAAATTAAAGCTGACTCAATTATCTACAATACGGTAGGTCTTGAACTAAAAAATTCTACATATATCAAAAGTTATACACGTTCAAAGTTGACCCTTGTGGAATCGAATACTAAACAATGAACGATTCAAAGGATCTTAGCTCAACTTGCTCTAAGTGACTTCCATGAACATTTTTCACCTCGAAATCATTTTAAACACGAGGATAAAGATCATTACCCATGGAATTTAAAAATAAAAATTATGAAATTAGAGTTTAAACACCTAGGAACGATGGTCCAATTTCTAGATCGAAAATGTGGGATGTTACATTATCTCCCCCTTAGGATCATTCATCCCTGAATGATGGGTAGGGATTTGTTGAAGCTCTAAAAGTGTAGAATAAAGGACAAAACCTCACATTGAACAGTTTTCCTCAACAAAATATGCAAAGGCATCAATTGAGCTTCATGATAACCTCTAGTGAAACATGTAAGAACAAAACATGAAGTAATCAGACTTCACATAGGGATGATCTTGCCCATGAGTTCTATGAATCATAATCGTCACAACATAAGGCATGGGTTTATTTGATGATTGTAGACCTTATTTATATTGGTACTAATTATGAAATAATATTTTGTGGCATATAGGAAATAGAAGCATTCTCTACCTTACAAGATCTAACTAATAGACCTAAAATTGAGAGACACTACTCAACTATGCCCTAAAAAACAAACAACATACTTTATTATTCCTAACTTACAATTTCTACCATCACACATCTAACCCCAAAAGCTTGAGTCCCACTGTATGGTATTTCTAGGTTGAAGCGTAACTCGGAGAAAAGAGGTGCTAGTTTAAGCTACAGGACTCCATATAAGAATATTACTTCACCTTATCACTACCATCAAACATCATTGGGTTTTAATTCAGAGAATAATAACCACATAGTACACGGGTTGTGCTTTCATTAATCACAACATTCAAGCCTATCATTATTACACCAATTTCATGTATTTGCCCTACCAAAACCAACAATTTCAATCACTATCACTAATATTTTTGCCACATACCTCCTTCCTAACTATTTTTTAATAACGAAAGTCTATCTTCTTCTTTCTCCCATAACTTATAACCTTTTTTAAGGAAATCGCATTAAAATTTTCACATTCAAGAACGTTTACTCTCCTATTAAGGTATTATTATGCTTCCATAACCACAATTATACTAACATACGAAGGGTTATTGAGGGACCCGGGCATAAGCATCATGAATGGGAGTAACAATATTTGATTATAAATTATACTAATTGTACTACTCAAGGTGGTACATGAGGTAAAGATACAATACAATCACAAAGTGCTCCATATATCAAAATTCTAGATCATGAGTAGAGTGTTGTTCCGGCATAAACACAACACAACATGAATTCTTAGGATTTGCATAGTGTGAAAATATGATTGGACATATCAAGAGTTGTATAACATAAGGCCAGAATTCATGAAGCCAATGATTGAGACAAGGAATTTTACTCGAAGCTATTGCTTCTCATTTTCAGAGCTGAAATAGTCATGGGTTCGCACAACATTATCCTTTTGGATAATTCGGACAAAAAATAAATTAGTAATATATGAAAACATAGTTCCTTAGAACCAAGCATGATTCGGGACATGAATTTATGGATCATGAATATCATAATATAGAGATTGATACACGAAAGATTGGATTTACTAAGACATCATTGCTTCTAGTTTAGAGGTCAGAAAATTACATGAGTTACATAGAGAACTCAAACCTAAGACATAGGCAGAACTTGAATACATAAGACTTTAGTACAATGACCTCTTAAATTAAAGTAGGAGGAATGTGCTTGAATAGGATCAGGTTTATCATGACTCCTCCCCGCAACTTTTCACACTGAGAAAATATGGGAACTACTTTTATTCACTATCCCCCCTAGATAAAATTCACAATGCTAGACTTGAGGACATATATTCTCATTAAATATACAAGCACAACACTCAACATAACAGGTTATCACCATACACATAAAAAGGCATTGCTTTTCGGTAAAGTTACTCTCAACTTTAGCTAGCCTCTGTAGCCATCATCCTACAACTTACACTCTCATGAACATCCATATCACACTCCTTAACATACAATGATCCGTTCTCCACTAATCAATATTCAAACATTAGACCTCTAACCACATAACTTGTAACTTAACAAAGTTTGCAAAACTATACCGAAGGCATATATTGCCTACCTATATTTTCTCAATTCAGTTATAAAGAACACCATGCTATAACTCCTTAGACTTCCCCAGACGTCTCCATACTACAAATTTCAAGAAAAAAAATAGGTACGCTAAACACTTATACACATAAAACTTTATCTAACAACATGCTACCTAGGGGTGAGGGGGTTCAACTTATTCTTATATACCTTTGCTCTTATCCTTTTAAGGACTTAACCATAATTCATCGTTCTAACACTAGTCCCATGTATATAAATATATCATTGTTATCCACTCCTTTTTACACAGGTTGCCAACCTAGGCTATTGCACACATCGAATCAAGCCTACTACTTACTCCCACAAAACATGCATCATTAATCTTAAGCTACTATTTTTACTACTACACTCTACATCAAACGTTCAAGCCTATTTTCTAACAACACCAATCATATAACACCGACGAAGTAGGTCACATACTATACTATTCTATCAAATTGGCGAATCAACCCAACTATGCCATTTAACTTAACTGCTACCCACAAGTTCATTCTCTCCACAACATTACTACCACACTTTAAAATCTACCACACACTTTTTCACATGCAGTACTAGCTTACAACTACCAAAGAAAAGACAATTAAGGGGGGTAAAGTCACATAATAGGGGCAGTTGATCTTAATCTTATAGCATAACCCAATAAGATCTTATCAATACATTCTACTTTCTCACGTCATACTTACTTACCCATGCATACATTTAGACTACCTTCAAATTACATATACAGTAATGATTTTATACTTATAACTTATTGGCTAATCTAACCATTTCCATTAAGATTTTTTGAAGGATTTCTATAACCATCATAACTATCCATTCCAGGCTGCTTCCTTATTTTTAATAGATAACAATCATAGGTAAAGACTTCCTCTACCGACTATTATATAATCTACAAATATTGCTACCGTATTAGTCTATCACTATCAAATGGAAAACCATCCCTCAATCAACGGTTATACAACTAAACTAGCTCTCATACGTAAAAGTCAACCTCATTCTAACTACTAAGCTTGTGACATCATATCACTAACTTTGGGATCATCTTACTACCAATAGGGTATGACAACTTAACACATACTACTACTCGGGTGGAAATTTTGTTCCAATATTATGATATATATCACTAACCTTAAGCATAACATCTGCATCAAGAATTTTGAAAGGGACCGAATACACTTCATACCTTATGCTCAAATGCACAATTGATGAGGATAGGGGTATAAGATTAAATCAATACACTTTAAAGAACTTCTAGTCTCCTCTCAAGTCCTTTTGTAATTTCATAATCTTTTATGACTCAATTTAAAGGGAACACCTCATTTACACCATAAGATTCTGCACTTGAATTGACTCAACAATAAGACATAATTAATAAAATCAGAGTAAAGAAAGAATCTGGATAATTTCCAAATGGACAATACAATGGAACGATTTAAAACATAAAGAAAAGTAAAACATTCCTAAACGCCTAGTAGTTTCCTACTTATAAGTATGGCATGCTAAACACCCAGAAACAGGACTCTATCCAATGCAAATTTGCAAATATCATGGGACCATGAACCGTGCTTTGATACCAAGTTTTTCATGACCCGACCCAAGACACTAGCCATGACGAACATCCTGAACCATGATGGCCCAAGAGCCCTTCTAATTGGCAATCATATGCAATGTTCATATATTATAGAAAATGTAAAAAACAAATAGAAACAGGGTCATTTTACTATTTCAACTGAGCAATGCAGACATAAGTGCAATAAAACTCAAACCATCTAATTCCATCCTATGAAATGACTAACAATATAAAAAACAACATATGTCTGAAATTGGGACAAAGCCCCCAGTCAGACCATGAATTAAATCAAATAAAAATATCCCATAAACAAAGCCTTCAAAAATAATGGAGGCTCACCAATTGCAAACTTCTGACAACCCAATCTACTGCTTAGCTGGATCTCAGGACTGTACCTCAGATCTTGAAATATAGAGGGTCAATATAAATGTACTGGTATATAAAACAAGCTAAAATAGCATGTTTTTATACAAAATAGGTGAGAGCATTTCACAATAACAGTGAGCACAATATAAGTAAAAATACATGGGCATACTTAAGAAACTTTAAATCAATTCTTGAAAATCATGACTCATACTTTTTTATTCTTCTAAGCTAGATGGTACACCTTACAATCTGTAATTCCGTGGGCTATTTGGAATTCGCCCTAGAGTCGGCAGCTAAGCCCCTAAATTAAATTTACTGCAGGTATTAGGGTATCAATAAGGGAGACACGCAAGATCGCAAAGCAGGGTGGCATAATTCGAATTAAATCAACGTGTCAGAATAGCGCGCAAGTTCACAAAGTAGGGCTCATAACCATAGTCCTAAATTGAGGAAACATGAATCAAGGTATGAAAGATCACATAGCAGGGTACCAAAGTCCCGTGTCATCAAATCACATTTTTTAGCATAGAGTCTTTCAACTCTTGCTTTCTTTGGGTAACCATCTGACTCTCTATAAGCCCAACTTTTAGTCTTTTAAAAAAATCATGCTTCATGCTTTCAAAACATTCGATGCTGATTCTGTTAAGGGCCTATCATCATCGGGTATCATCATACCCTGACTTGTAAGTCAATCAAATCACATCATATCATATTTGTAGCCATTTTCACGTATTATCATATTAATGATCATCCATAATTTAAATCATCAAGTGAGAGAGAGTCAGGCAATAGGTTTTAACTTGAATTTTCATCAAAAACACTCAAACCTATAGCAATTGTTAATTTGATATGATAAACATTTACCATTCAAAAACACTCTCTCAACATGTCATAAACTGCATCATTCTATGATCATTAGTAAATAATTCACCCTCTAGTTTTGTTTAAGAAAAATCCATGCATTAAAAAAATCCACAACACTTGAAATCAAAGATGTCATAATGGGAGGCGGAGTTTTGTCATTCATTCTCTCAATTAAACTTTACAACACAACTGAAAACATATATCCATAATTATAGCTCAATTCCATGACAAATGATTCAAGACAAACATATGCTTTCATCAAAACAATTCCATGACACATGTTTTTTGAAATAATATCAAACATTCTTTGTAAATAAGATTATAGATCTTTGAATTTGATAAAAACAAGAACAACTTATGTCCATACAGTTTTAGGGTAGTCCCACATACCTTACGTTAATTAGTTTGAAGATTGAAACCCTAGTATTGATTCCCTTCTTGAAATTTTGAAGTTAAAAGTCTTGAATTTATGTTTTGGAGAAGAGTTGAATCTTGTTTCTTGGGAGATGGCTAGATTTTTTCTTTGAGAGAAAATATGAATAATATAGTGTGTATAATGATTTTGTGGGCTGAAATTAAGTGTTATGGGCGGATCTGGATAAGAGGAATTGACCAAAGTGCCCCTAGACCCTTAAGGAACTGAAATAGCGTGTGAAACAGCTCCATATCACGTTGGCCATCGTGTCGAGGACCATCACGCCGCGTCCCAATCGCATCGGCTTACTACCTCTCACAAAAAATGCCATAACTTTTCACTCGGGTATCAGATTAAAGCAAAATTGGTATCGTTGGAAAGCTGACTCAATTATCTACAATTTGGTGAGTCTTGAGCTAAAAAATTCCACATATATCAAAAGTTATACATGTTCAAAGTTGACCCTTGTAGAATCGAATACCAAATAATGAATAATTCAATGGCTCTTAGCTCAACTTTGCTCTAAGTGATTTTCATGAACATTTTTCACCCCAAAAGCATTTCAAAAACAAGGATGAAGACATGGCACATGAATTTTAAAATAAAAATCATGGGATTAGAGTTTCAACATGTAGGAACGACGGTCGGATTTCTAGCTCAAAAATGCGAGGTGTTACAATTGCTAACACAAACAAGTAAGGGCTTCATGAGGTCTCCTTGACTTATTCCTCTCTTAGCAATAAATGAAGAAACCAAGCCCCCATTGATTAATAAGGAGTATGAGACAATATATATACACTGCACGATCCAAGTAATGAATTCGGCAGGAAATTGCAACTCAACTAGTATCCTGTTAAGGAAACTCCACTCTAATGTGTCATAAGCCTTCCTTTACTTTGAGAACACATATTGGAGAGACCCCCTTTCTAGAGTAGCATTGAAATAACCTCTAGCTAAATATGATATTATTAATTATGCTTCTACCTTCTATAAATTCAGGTTGAGAGTTTCCAAATAGGTTAGCCATGACATGTTTGAGCCTTTTTGTTGGTATTTTAGCAATAATTTTATTAATAGTAGTACAAAATGCAATTGGCCTATAGTCTTTTGACTTTTGTAGATGCTGGTACCTTAGGGATTAATGTAATCATAGTAGTATTTAAAGCTGGCCAGAAAATGCTAGTTTGAAAGAATTACTGCACAGTTTGCAATTCATCCTTCTGCACTATCTCCCAATTCTTTGTAAAAAATTCAATGGGGGATCCATCAACACCCAGAGCTTTATCGGTTGGCATAGTCTTGATGGCTTCATGAATTTCCTCAGGTTTTACCTTCTGATTAGCTCCCTTTGTTGTTGCAGAGTCTAGCAAGTTCTTCTCTAAAAACCTCAGTATTTAAACATGGCAAATCATGTAAAGAATCTCCAATTAAGCTAGTGATAACAGTGATGAATTCTTGTTCAATGTGTTGTGGATTTGTAAGCTTGAATCTCGAATCAATGTAGATAGAAGTGATAACATACTAACTAGTTCTAATCTTCCATTGAACATGGAATTATTTAGTGTTAGCATTGCCAGATTCAATCCAGGTAGCCCTTGCCTTAAGCTTGAGAAACATTTCTTTAATGTTGCTCCATTTCTCAATCTCTAGTAATAAGGCTTTCTTTTGTTCTGACAAGTCTTGCATCAGTAAATTCCCTTATATTGAGACTATATTAGTTCCAGCTTCTCTCTAGATACAAAATATTTTGAGTATATAAAGCCATGTACTCATTCACTCCTTTCTCCTTCTTTTTAAGATCTTAAGATTAAGCTATAACCTATTAACAACATGAATAGGTTCGTTCCTTCCCCATACTTCCTGCACGATTATATGAAATTTTGGATGCTCTATAACATTGGGGAAAACCTGAAAGGTCTTCGATGCAGGTTTGTATAATGGACATATTTGATGACTAAGGGAGAGTGATCAGATATAATAGGGTTCTACATATCAGTCTATACATGTCCCCACTCTTGGATCCAGCTTAAATCACCCAAAGCCTAGTCAATCTTACTGTGAACTCTATTCCTTCCTTATTTGTTACACCATGTAAAATTCCATCATTTGCATCTAAGGGGCATAAGTTACATTATATCAATCAAGCCTTGGAATCCCTGAGTCTCCTGAGGTGTAACCCTCGAACTAATTCTATCTTCAGATCCCAACCCACTATTAAAGTCAACACATAAGAGCCAAGGTTGGTTTAGTTAAAGATTCATAGTGTGTAGTTCTCTCCATAGCACCTCCTTAAGTTGAACTTTATTCCTGGCATAGACTACTGTGAGACAACAAGAGCTTTGACTAGCATTATCCTCAATTAGGCAATAAATGAACTGGTCCTTTATTTCAATAATAGTAACATTTAAAGATGACCTCTAAAGTATCCAAATTCTACCATTATATGCCTCACTATAGTTGAAACAATGATGCCACCCTTGTGCTTCTTTCCTCATAATCTGTAATGATTTGGATTCTTTAACTCTAGTTTCAAGACAACAAAAATGCGTTTACTTTGTTCCTACCAAGAAAGATTTTGAGCTCTTTCTACTTATGGGGCTTATTTAGGCCCCTAATATTCCAAGTTGAAAGAAGCATGAAGGGGTGAATAGCATGGAGTTGCTAGTACTATGCACTTTACCCCTCTTAGTAATAAAATCCTATCTCATCACCTATTTACCCTCTCTTTGAGTAATCACCATCTCCATCTTCAGAGTGTTAGTAGAAAAGGGAGTAAAATTCCTCCTCACATTTGTGTTATCACCACTAAGACCATCAGTAGGAGATGCAACTGTAAAATTATTAGCTTGTCAAATCTGTTTGTGGGGTCTTCTCCTTTGAGTGTTTTTCGTTTTAGCAGGCACATTCTTAAGCTCTACCTCCCTTGTTCAGAATCATGCCTTACTATCATGGCCATAGATTAAGCAATCATTCCAGAATTTAGGCCTCCACTTATAATCTATTGGTTGCTCCCAAGGCCCTGAGGATGATTCAATGAGGAAAGAGTTAGGCAATGGCTGGGCTACAATTACTTCAATAAGTATTTTAGAATACCAGATCTTCTCTAAATTAGATGTATAATTGTAAGTGTACAATGGTTTACCCACAACACTAGAAACTTTGCTTAAAGCCTCTACTGACCAATAGCCTACTGGCAAGCCAGGAAACTTAACCCAAATTGGAATAATACTCAACATGTCCAAATCAAGATTAAAATTTAGCTCCTATTGTAAGTATAGTAGGCCTATTATTGTAGTAATAAGGTCCATCTTGTAGCAAAAGTTCCTTGTCCTTGAAATTCTGGAATTTAAAGATATAATACCCATCACCATCCCATAAAATCAAAGATAGCAATAAAATCCCAAACGAGTCATAGAGTTGTCCATTTGTTATTTGTATGGTGCATCACCTACTACACAACCAATAAAAGCTGATTTTCATTGTTTTATTTGAGTTTTTTGTCCTCCTCCTCTATTGTTACAATGACAACTCCATTCTTAAGGCTAGGAGGGACATAGTTTAAAGTCTCACCATCAGTGTACTTTATACCTTCGCTAGAGTAGGTGTTGGCTGGGTAGAGGTCCCAACCTAATATTGTAAAAACTAACTGTGATAAATTTTAATATTTACTAATGATACACAACAAATGTACATATTATCAACAATAATTATTAATCAGAACTCAAATTTCTTGTCAACAATCTATTTAATTTTGTTATTACGTATGAGAATATGATTTCTTTCGGTTGTATTCTTGTAATCCTACGGATTAAAATCTAAATTCTTTAGCAATGAAACTATTTAGTGACCAGTGAAATAACAGAGAAGTTTTCAGAAAACAAGCAGAGTAAGCACCAACAAGATCTAGTCTTTGATTTTTGACTAATGCTTTCCCAAGATAATAACCTTTACAAGTAGAGAAGTTCTACAAAGAACTCTAAGATCTTCAGAGCAATCTTTAAAGCTTACATGGGAATAAGTTCATATATTATCACTGTTGGGAAGCAAACAATCCCACATCTGTAAAAACAAAGGGAACTTGTCCAATATATAAGTGTATCACCCAACTCCACTAGAATGAGACCTTTTGGGAGGTGCTCATAAACAAATCTGTGAGGGCTTAGCCCAAAGCGGACAATTTCATACTAGTGCGGAGTTCGGGTGTGGTTACACGCGGTCCCAAAAAGTGGTATCAGAGCCCAGGTTCAGGTGTGTCGGAGTGGTGACTGCGGTTGGTGAAAAGTTATCGGTGTAACGACAAGAATGGTGATCTGCAGGCACTGCCTTGTGTCGAAAGTCTTCCTGGCGAGTGGTGGTCAGGCGGCGTATCCCGTTGGGTGATAACGGCGGTACAAGATATTTGGCAGATCATGTGAAGTGACTCATTAATGCCTTGTGTCGAAAGTCTTCTTGACAACGTGTTGGTCAAGAGACATGTCCCACTGGTTAGCGAGATCAAATGGATTATCCCTGAAGGGAAGGTCACAAGTGATGTGGTCTTGGTTTGAGGGGAGGACTGTTGGGAAGCAAACAATCCCATATCGGTAAAAATAAAGGGAACTTGTCCAATATATAAGTGTATCACCCAACTCCACTAGAATGAGGCCTTTTGGGAGGTGCCCAAAAATAAATCCATGAGGGCTTGGCACAAAGAGGACAATTTCATACTAGTGCGGAGTTCGCGTATGGTTACATGCGGTCCCGATATTCACGATCCGAACTGAGGCTTTGTCCGTGATGGGTATCCCAAACCTCAAAGGCCCGAGAGACCCTTTAGCATATTGTCATAAGAAAAATCCACACATAAATCAATGTGTGGAAGATATAACAGTGTTCATTGAAAACTTGTAATCTAAAATGTATCAACAATATATGACTATACAACACTTCAACAACCATCTATGAAGCCTCTACTAAATACTAACTATCTAGGTTGGGACAAAACTCCCTGCTGGACCATACACTAAAAGACTCAACATATAAATGAATATCTTTTGAAAGACAGATGGCTGACTAATTCTGTCAAATCCCAATTGTTCTACTAATATGATTGACCATGGGACTATACTGTAAAACCTGAAATATAGGGGCTCAATACACAAAGGTAGTGGTACGTAGAACAATCCAAAAACAAAATATATTTTTATACAACATTGGTGAGAGCATTTTATAAAAATAAGTCAGCATAAAACCTTTGAAAATACATGGACATAATTAATGAGCTTCAGAATATTTTTTTATAATCATGACTCAATTTTTTGTCTTACTTCTGAGCTAGATGGTACACCCTAAAAGTTGATAATTTCATAGGCGATATGGAATTCTTCCTTGACTCAGAGACCAAGCCCTCAATCCAATTTTTTTGGAAGGATTTGAGTGTCAGTAAGGGGGGATACTCACGATCACAATGAAGGGTGTCAAAATCCCAAATCAAATCAACATGTTATGGTAGTGCACAAGATCGCAAATCAGGGATCCTAACCATAGTCCCAATTTGGGACGACATGAATCAAGGTAGACAAGATCACAAAGCAGGGTACCATAATCTTGTGTCAGCAAATCACGGTTTCCAACATTGAGTCTTTCAACTTGTGCTTTCTTTGGGTAACTATCTAAATATCTTAAGACTTAATTTTAGTCTCTTAAAACCATAATTCATGCTTACAAATAAATCCTTCCCATTCTGTTAAGGGTGCATCTCAATAGGGTATCGTTATACCCAGACTTGCAAGTCATTCATATCACATCAATCCCACAACCCTTCTTATTCAATATATGTAAATGACCACCAAAAGATTTATCAAATCACAACATAGTTCTTATTATCAAAAGCATAAAAAACTTATGCAAAACACTTTCTTGACAAGTCTTTAACATATGGTGGTCAATTCATTTATTCAACCACTACATTTCTTTCAGTTAAGATACAAAAGCCTTTAGCATAAGAAATACCTCTTTTAAAAATATGCAAAAAAAAATGCATAGTGGTTAAAGAAGAATTTTTAAAGCCATGAATAATTATCATTCATAAACCAGCCCCGATATTAGTTATAAATAAACTTTCTGATCAAAAAGGGCTTATAACTCATGTTCTCAAACAATTAACAATTCATGTCGTGCATTGACCATAAATTTCATCATGGGGAATGAAATTTCACAAGTCACATTCATAAATTGCTATTTGAACTCAAATCACATATACACGAGATTGTATATCAAACTTATGGAAAAAACCCATGACAACTACATACTTTCATTAAATTGGGTTCATGATGCATGCTCTTAAAGCAATTTCTTAAAATATATTAAATATAAATATATGTATAACTTTAATGTTTGTTAAAAACATAAAACCTATGCCTAAGAAATTTAGGATATTCCCACATACCTTAAGTTTCTTAACTTGGGAATGAAACCCTAATCTTGATGCTTTCTTGAAGGTTCTTGAACTTGAGGAGCTTGAATTCTAGATTACTTACTTTAGGTGTTACCAAGGACAATTAACTTAGACTAGTTTATAAACTTAGTCAAGCACCTGGTTTACTCTTTCCCTTACAATTTTTAATGCCATTTTCTATTAAACACCCCTTTCTTCCATCCCTCAAATGAAAGAGATGAATTCTTTTGTTATTGGGGAAGAGGAGGGTTTTCTTGAGAGTGAATTGGTGAAGAAGGGAAAATAATTCCCTAATAGATGTCCTAATTCATGTTATGGACCATTTAGGTTGATGGGAAAAAGACCCAACCCCTCAACCATTTAAATCAGAAATGGAGATAACAATGTCACGGCGATGTGGTCTAAATCGCGATAGTTAATTTTCCCTACTGCAATGCGGTGAGTGTGAAATCGGGAATAAGGCCGCAACGTGGTCTTATCATGGTAACCCACTGGATTCATGGTGAAAACATGCCCCACTCCTTGCCTAAAAAATCTGAAACTCCCCTGAGATGTACTTCCCACTTCCCTAAACATAAATTGACTAAAAATCAAATGTCTCGGGGTTGGAAAGATCAAAATAAAAATCTTCAAAGTTTAGGGGTCTTGAAAATGGAAAAGTCCCCAACACTTCGTGAATTTTTCAGGCCCTAAACCCCATATGCATGCAACTAAGAGCTGAATAGAACCAAGAATAATATGAGGTGTTACAATTTTTCGCTTCGAAAACACTTCCCACACAAGGATAAAGATCTTGACACATGAATTAAAATATAAATCATGGGATTAGAGTTAGTACACGTAGGAACAATGATTCAATTTCTCTCTCGAAAAATGCGGGGTCTTACATTATCTCCCCCTTGGGATCATTCAACCCCTAATGATGGGTAGGAACTCGTTGAAGCTCTAAATGTGTGGAGTAAAGATCGTAACCTCATGTTGAATATTTTTCCTCAACAAAACATGCAATGGCATCAAAAGAGCTTCATGATAACCCCTAGTAAAACGTGTAAGCACAAAGCGTGATGTAATAAGAATTGTCATAGAGCTAACCTTGCACATGAGTTCTAGGGATCATAATCCTCAAAACATAAGGCATAAGTTTATTTGGTAATAATAACACTTATTTACATCGGTACAATTATGAAATGAGATTTCACTGGAGATAGGAATAGAAACATTCTCTACCTTACAAGATACAACGAATAGATTTAAACTTGATACTACTCATCTATGCCCAAATAACAAATAACATACTTCGTCATTTCCAACTTACAATGTTCCCATCATGCATATAACATGGGAATTTGAGTCCCACTTCATAGTACTCTTATGTTGAAACCTAACTCGGAGTAAAGAGCCACTAGCTTAAGTTATGGGACCCCATACTCTGCATCCCTTTAAGAATATTACTTCACACTATCATAATAATCAATACCCTCAGGCCTGAAATCAAAGAGTAACAACCACAAAACACATTGGTTTTCTCTTTCATCAATCACCACATTCAAGCCTATCATTACTACACCCACTTCATGGATCTCCCTACTAAAACCAACAAACTCAATTACTGTTACAAAGATTTTTTTGCCATATTCTTCTTCCTAACCATTTTACATACCGAAAGACATCTCCTTCTTTCCCCTTCACCTATAACACTAGCTAAGGAAATCACATCAAAATTTTCACATTCAAGAACATCTAATCCCCTACCTAAGACACTACTACTCTTCCATAACCACCATAATACTAACATACGGAGGGTTATTGAAGGACCCAAGCATAAGCATCATGAATGGGAGTAACACTTATTCAATTATGACTTATACTTATTGCACTACTCAAAGTTGGACATGAGGTGACATGAAGTTCTTCATATATCAAGTGTTTTGATCATAAGTAGAGAGGTATTCGGGTATAAACACAACACAACATAAGTTCATAGGATTGGGCACAGTGAGAAACATGAGTGCATATATCTTGAGTTGTATAACATAAGACCAGAATTCATAAAGTCAATGATTGAGACAAATATTAATACTTGAAGCTATTGCTTTTCATTTTTAAAGCTGAGATAGTCATGAGTTTGCATGAACCCTATAACTTTAGGATAGACCCAACATAACATGAATCGATAACATATAGCAAACATAGTTTCTTAGAACCAAACAAGATATAATACATGGACTTTTATGGATCATGAGCATCATAGCATAAAGCCTGAATACATGAAATATTAGATTTACTGAGACATCATTGCTTCTAGTTTAGAGGTCAAAATATGAACATAAGTCCATAGAGAATTCAAACCATAGACATAGGTATGACTTGAATACATGACGTAAGACATTAGTAGAATGACCTCTTAAATTGAAGTAGGAGGAGCTGGCTTGAATAGGAATAGATTTGCCATGACTCTTCCCTAAAACTTGCCACCATGAGAAAATTCAATACCTACCTTAGTCCATCATCTCCGTGATAAGCTATAATCTGAAGGCCTTGTTTTTTGGAAGTGCTACTCTTAACTTTCGCTAGCCTCTATAGCCATCACCCTACAGCTTCCACTCTTATGAGCATATATATCCTCTCCCCCTTATCACATAACAATTCATTCTCCATTACTTAACATACTCTCAATAAATCTTTAATTGCATAATTTACAACTTAACAAAAAATGTAAAATTATACCAACGGCTCATACTTTCTACCAATATTTTCTCAATTCAACTATAAAGAAAACCAGAAACAACTCCCCAGACTTCTACATACTACTAAATTCAAGAATGTGAGCTAGGTACACATGAGACTTATGCACATCAAACCTTATCTGACAACATGCTGCCTGGGGGGTTTCAATTTATTCTTAGAGAACCTAATTCTCTCATACACTTAATGACTCAACCACCATTCATTATTTTAACACTAGACCTCATGTATATTGACCACAATTATACAATCATTTTTCAACAAGTTGCCAACCTAGGCTATTTTATACCTCACATCAAGCTTACAAATTTGTTCCCACAAAATATGCATCATTAGTCTTAAGCTAATATTCTTATCACCACAATCCACATCTAAAGTTCAAGTCTATAGTCTGGCATCAATTATGTACCACCAATATACATGCCACATACTATACTAGTCCATCGAATTGGGAAGTCAATCCAGATACCTCATTTTGCTTAACTACTACCTGCAATCACATCCTCTCCATAACATTACTACTACACCTCACAATCCACTACGTACCTTCTAACATGTAGTAATAGTTTACAACTACTGGAGAAAAGACAATCAAGGGGGGTAAAATCACATAATAAGAATTGTCAAAATTAATCTTATATTATAACCCATTATAATCTTATCAATATATTTTACTTTCTCACATTATATTTTACTTGCCTATACATACATCCCCACTACCTTCAAATTTCATATACACCAATGAGTTTTTACCTATAACTTATTGACTAATCTAACCTTTTCCATTCATAATCTATAAATGATTTCTATAACCACCATAACTATCCACTCTGAGCTCCTTCCCTATTTTGAATAAATAATAATCATACCCAATCACTTCCATTACAGACTACCATACAATCTACAAATCTTTCTACAACATTAGCCGATCACTATAAAAGAACAAACCACCCCTCAGTCAAGGGTAATATAATAAAAACTACTTATTTATGTGAAAGTCCCCCTCACTCTGACTTCTAGACTTAAGACTTCATATCACTAACTTTTGTACCATCTTACGACCAATAGCCACAATCCATTAACATATAATACTACTTAAGTGGAAATATTATTCCAACATTCTGTCACATATCTCTACCCTTAAGCATGACATTCATAACAAGGATTTTGAAATCGACTGAGTACACTTCGTACCTCAGGAAGAAAAGCACGATTTCATTAAGATAGAGGTATACACTGAAATTAATACACTTTGAATCACTAATGGACTCCTTTCAAGTCTTTGTGCTATCTCATAATTTCATAGACAACTCAATCAGAAAGGACCAAATTATTAGGGATTTAAACTCTTGGACTTGTATCACCTCGCCAATGAGGCCTGACCTATAAAATCAAAGTACGGAAGAAATTCAGATAATTTTTGTACGGACGATGCTATAGCACGAACTAGGGTATGAAAGAATAGAAAATAACTCATAAATGTCTGGTAGCCTCCTAATTATAAGTATGGCGCACAACATACCCACAAGAAAGATTCTATTAGACACGACTTCATAGACTCCCTGGGACCATGAACCATGATCTGATACCAATCTTTTCACAACACGAACTGAGGACCTAGCCGCGATGGGTATCCCAAACCTCGAAGGACCGAGAGACCCCTTAGCATACTATCATAAGAAAAATCCATACATAAATCAAAGTGCAGAAGATATAATAGTGTTCATTGGATTTTTACAATTTAAATTGTGTCAACAAGATATGACAATACAACACTTCGACTACCATCTATGAAGCCTCTATTGAATACTAATTATCTTTGCTGGGTCAAAGCCCTCGGCTGGATCATATACTGAAAGACTCAATATATAAATAAATACCTTCCAAAAAATAGATGGCTCACTAATTTTGTCAAATCCTAAGTGTTCTACTGATATGATAAACCATGGGACTATAACGCATAATCTAAAATATAGAGGGTTAATACACAGAGTTACTGGTCCGTATAACAATCGAAAAACAAAATATATTTTTATACAACCTAGGTGAGAGCATTTCATAAAAACAATCAGCATAAAACCTTTGAAAATACATGGGCATAATTTAATGAGCTTAAAAACATTTGCTTATAAAAATGACTCAACTTTTTTGTCTTACTTCTAAGCTAGATGGTACACCTAACAAGTCTATAATTCCACAGGCTTTATGGAATCCACCCTTGACTCGGTAGCTAAGCCCCCAATCCAAGTTTGTCACAAGGATTGGAGTGTCATACCCCAAATCCCATTGGAGCGGACTGGCACCTGTAGCCGAGGAGGCCAGGGAGAACCCGTTCATAACCTATACTTTCACATCTACATTACTTATGAAAATTAGAAATTTGGGCAGTACTTCATTGTAAATAGAAGAAAACAGTACCTGTATCAGCCCATCAGACACGCATAAATATATATATAAACAGTAATTGGCCGTCAGAGCCATCACGTCTATCAACCAAACACTCTTATGGCTATATAATATGTCTACAAAAGCCTCTACATAGATACACAACTGATTTAGGGTCGGGACAAACTCCCGCCCACAAAAGACTTTTATACAAATACCAAAAATACATATAGAAACGAGTTGGGATGCCCCGAAACAACTGGAGCTCACCACTAACAACAGAATGTCCTAGCTCTTACTGCGTAGGTGTATGACCTGAAGTACCTGTTCCTGCAGGCATGAATACGGGTCCCCCGTGAGGGACGTCAGTACGGAAATATGTACTGAGTATGTAAGGCAGTGAGTATCAAGATGAGATACAAAAGATCAACAGAACCCAGATACCAGTGAATAAACTGTATGAGTAGACCACACTTAAAAGAGCTGATGG
Source organism: Capsicum baccatum var. pendulum (assembly GCA_030864225.1). Classification (NCBI taxonomy): domain Eukaryota; kingdom Viridiplantae; phylum Streptophyta; class Magnoliopsida; order Solanales; family Solanaceae; genus Capsicum; species Capsicum baccatum. The sequence goes on along the minus strand of CM061561.1, from coordinate 156,847,262 downwards.
GATACCTGCACATTGCTTTCATATCTTTACTTCCCGTAATCTTTATCAATACATAACATATGTCATACAATGGCCAACTGATCAGTGGTACTAATACAATACATCAGGGACCACCCCTGGAATAGCATATATACATAAACTTTATAATACAATGGCCAACTGATCAGTGGTACTAATACAATACATCATATCATCAATTTAAAATATAGACATTCCATTTCTTAATTCAATTAATCATTGAGATTGGTTACTTTGTGGTCACACCTTATGGAACTTGAAACCATGATACCTCAATAGGAAAACATGTAAATAGGTAATCAATATCATGAAAATGAAGTAGAGAATCATGGATACCTCATTAAACCATTTCGGAGTCAACAATAGTATATGGACATTTTTTTTTGACTAGCCGGACATCTTAAATGTGAAAACAAGTTCAATTGGTAGTGTCGAAGATCGTATGATGTTATTATGTGTCATGTGTCGTAGGACAATGTTGGTAGCTTACTTGAGAGTGCCATGGGTCATTATTCATGCCAAAGATTAGATAGATTATGTCTTATATTCCTTGATATAACCACTTCAATACAAGTCCAACTTGACTTCCCGTACTCTTCGAACACTTATCTACAACAAGTCATTTGTGGCAAACTAGTATTAGCAACCAAACCTTACCATTTAGGTATTAACTTCACCAATAAATGTCTAGGAAGTAATCCTTTAACTCATCAATAAGAGTGCTACATACATCCTCTTATACTCTTATTACATTCACATATCATGCATTTTCATGAAATATCCCTCAACATCACTCTTAGCCTTTATTTCCCTTCTTAATCACCATCCAATACCAACATGATCACTAGGCATACATAACCACTAATATAATGATATATCACCACAATTCATCCTCCATAATCCAATACAACAACTTCCATAATTTACTACTAACAATTTATACAAAACAATTCATAACTATGTTTCTGGTTATCTTCCAACATCAAGACAATACTCATAATTCTTTATCAGTACTTATTAATGGATAACAATCAAGAATAAACAATATTCATACCTTAACAATGAACTCTTGCATTTAGAATCCTCCTTACATAACCATGGGGTGCTTCTCGAAGCTTTCGAGATGGTGAACACAACTACGGAACCAATTCGAATTTTCTACGGTTGAATCACAAAATATTTGAAGTTGAAATTAGGCTAGGGTTTCACCTTCTCTTAATAATTGGATGATATATGATATATATGAGGCTAAGTGTAGGTTTATAAAGACCCATTTTCGTCCAAGAGGTAATAGAAAATGACCATTTTGCCCTAAAAATTTAAATAAATCCGAAACTGTCCCCAGTGGACAGTTTTGACAGGCTGAAGTAAATCGATCATAACTCTTTGCTCCGGTATCGGATTTGGGTGGAACCAATTGCATTGGAAAGATAATTCAAAGGGATTGCATTTTCATATAAATTATACCACCCAGTTCTTCCTGTACAAGGAGTTATGGTCATTTAAAGTTGACCTAAAAATCTGTCCCACAATTCTGTTTTTTTTTTGATAGGCTGTAGTAAAACGGGTATATCTCCTTACTCAGACATTGTATTTGGATGAAACCAATTTCATCGGAAATAAGACTCTCAGAGATTTGATTCGATATATAGCAGCTCACACAGTTCCTTTTGTACAAGGAGTTATGATAGTCTAAAGTTGATCCAAAAAAATAATTGCCTAGCTGCAGTAATTTTCCTGCAGATTTACTGTTCACAGGCTTCCCGGCCACCGTTTTGAAATTTCGAATGTGCTCGCTTATATGAAATACTCCTCTGTTTTGGGAAAACTTTATATCGTTGGAAAGATTATTCCAATACCTACACATACAACTATTGAAGGGATACTTGCAAACACCATAAACTTAATTTAACCCATACGCAAGCCTTTAGGACTCCATATAATCACGATAAGTGTACGAAACAATTTACTGGGTGTTACATGGAGTGTCAATAAAAGGGGACATGCAAGATTACAAAGTAGGGTGCCAAAAAACCGAATCAAATCAACATGTCATGGTAGAGCACAAGATCATAAAGAGGGGCTACTAACCATAGTCCTAAATTAGGACAACGTGAATCAAGGTACATAAAATCACAAAGCAGGGTACCATAATCCCATGTTGGCAAATCACGATTTCCAGCATTGAGTCTTTCAACTCGTGCTTTTTTTGGATAACCATCTAACTCTCTTTAAGCCCAATTTTAGCCTCTTAAAAACATTATTCATGCTTAGAAACAAATCTTTCCCATTTTGTTAAGGGCGCATCACAACAGTGTATCATCATATCCAGACTTGGAAGTCATTCATATCACGTCAATTTCACAACCATTCTTATTCAAAATATGTAAATGACCACCAAGAGGTTTATCAAATAATAAGAGAGTTCTTATTATCAAAAGCATATGAAACTTAAGCAAAACACTCTTTTGACAAGAATTTAACACGTGGTGTTCAATTCATTTATTTAACACCTGCATTTCTTTCTGTTAAAATACAAAAGCCTTTAGCATATAATGCATGATAGTTAAAGAGGAATTTTAAAACTCATGAATAATCATCATTCATAAACCAACACAAACATTAATTATACATCAACCTCGTGATGAAAAAGGGCTTATAACTCATCCTCTCAAACAATCAACGTGCATTGACCATAAATTTCATCATAGAGAAAGAAATTTCACAATTCACATTCATAATCACTTTTTGAACTCAAATCACATATGCGTGAGATTGTAAATCAAACTTAGTAAAAAATCCCATGACAACAACATGCTTTCATCAAATTATGTTCATGCAATTTCTTAAAACATATTACATATATATATATATACATGTATAACTTTAAAGTTTGTTAAAATCGTAAAACCTATGCCCATGAGATTTTGGATAGCCCCACGTACCTTAAGTTTCTTAACTTAGGAATGAAACCCTAATATTGATGCTTTCTTGAAGGTTCTTGAACTTGGGGAGCTTGAATTCTAGATTACTGGGGAAAAAATGAGTTGAATTCTTTTGTTCTTAGGAAAAGGGGAGTGTTTTCTTGAGATTGAATTGGAGAAAAGGGTAAAATAATGCCCTAATAGATATTCTAATTCATGTTATGGATGATTAGGGTTTAGGGGAAAAAGACCTAATTGCCTCTCAAATATGTAAATCAAAACTAGATGCAAAACCATTACCGCGATGCAATCCAAATTGCAGTAGTTGTTTTCCACCACTGAGATGTTGTAAGTTTGAAGTTGGGAATAAGTCTGCGATGCGGTCTTATCGCGGGGACCCACTGGATTCATGGTCCATACATGCCCCAAACCTTGCTTAAAAAATATGAAACTCCCTTGAGACGTACTTCCTACTTCACTAAACATGAATTAACTCAAAAACCAATGTCTCAGGGTAGAGAAGATCAAAATAAAAATCCTTGAAGTTTAGGGGTCTTGAAAATGGCTGAGTCCCCAACACTTAGTTAAATTTTTAGGCCTTAATCCCCTCATGCTTGCACCAAAGAGCTGAATAGAACCAAGAATAATACGGGGTGTTATAATTTTCTTTGAAAGCACTTCCCACACCAGGATAATGATCATGACACATGAATTAAATATTAATCATGGGATTAGAGTTTGCACACGTAGGAACGACAGTTCAATTTCTAGCTCAAAAAAGTATGGTGTTACAGATATATAAAGAGTTATTCATTTCATTTATTTGCATATTAAAGTTTACTATTTTTATTGGTTTCCTTTTTGATATGTCTATATAACACATCCTTGTATTTAACAACTAAAGTGACTAGCATTGCAAATGGCCTAAGCTAGCTTTGAATTATGGATGGGCTTATGTTTGTAGATCTTTAAGAATCTTTAGCTGATTTTAATTCAAGTTAGATTCTTGATTGAGTATATGAGTCCATCGAACACAACAGAACCTAGTCTCTAAACTATAAATGCAGTGAAAATAAATGAATAAGAGGTAGGGCACTAATGTAAAGAGCACTGAAACTTTACTTGGAAACTTCATTTCTTAAGGGATGCAAAAGCCATGAAACTTCTATCTAAATCACACTGATGAAATTGCAGGATACCACCGAGTTTGATTTTTCCATAGAAGTCCATAAAGGCATCATCAAATTATTTTAAACTCCTATAATCAGTAACTTTTATAATAAGTCTATCACAAGACAAGTGTGATAACTCTAACACACTTATAACTGACTAACTTTAGTAATATATCCTAGGCAACTCTACCCAAGACCCAACAAAAAAATGAGACGAACAAATACTTGACCAACTTACAATTGACTCGAACAACCAACTCTCGCTGCTTCAAATCGAGCTAAGACTTGGACAAGATACACATCTAATATCCTTTATAATCATGAGTATTTATAATATAAGACCAAAAGAACCAATAATCCAACACACATAAGACTTAAGATGAGAAAACAATCAGGCCCCTTGTATGAGCTATTTTCAAGAGAGACTTTTTCTTCTTAATATTTCAATCTTGAAGTTTGCAAAAACTAGGTTTTGTTTTAAGTAAATGATCCTTTTATATCAGATAACAAACCTAGATGTCTTGCTATTGGTTGAGGTTCAGCTCCTCTATTGCGCCACCAACTTTCCATAGGAAAGTACAACGTCCAACTATGTATTAAATGATATTACTCACCCTCGATTCATCACAAATCCTTGAGGCAAAACTCTTTTGGTCAGGACTTTTTGAGATTTGAGGATCAGGTTCCTCTCTTTCCTAATGAGACCAGGCATAACCTTTTGAATTTTTCTTTTTTTAGAAGAGAAAACTGATCCCTCAAGCATCTGACCAGTCTCCTTAGGTTCCTATGCTTCTCCCTCAGTACCAGGTCCGTTGTTAACTTCCACCCTCTTTCTCTTGATTGAGGTGTGCTTTTTCTTGCTATCACCTTTTGAATTTGGTGCTACAGGCTTCTTAGACTTGAATCAACAACTTACTTATATTGTTTATGAGTAGCAATCATAATATCATCATTAATTATAGTTTTCTTATTCTTATCGCCCTTTTCCACATCAACTACTTTCTTAGGAGGGGAAATAGGTTTGCTACTTATAGCCTTTCTCTTTGTATTTGTTTTTCAAGTAGTAGTCCTCTTACTTTCCTTTAAGGCATCACTCATTACCTTTTTGTCAATCCCTCTAGTATTGTAAGACCTATGGATATTCTTTTCAAAAACTTGCTCCTTTCATTAATACCCTCTCCTTACCACTTTATTCCAAGGGAGATTAGTAAAGTCTCTCTCTCATCACTATCTTCCATAAGAGGATGAACAATTGTCTTGCCCACCCCTATAGACAAGAGGGTACCATTATATTTAAGACTAAGGGACTTGAAAGGTGAATCAGTAGAGAGAGAAGAAAAGAATGAAGAACTATCATGAACCAAACTAGGGACTAGTCAGGACGGGTATCTCAAGCCCACTGTGATCCAAAGACCACCCTCTTATCCTAGAATCCAGATAACAACAAAAGAATACAGCAGAAGCTAACCAAATAGTAATAAGAAGGATAGATTATCAAATATAAACTTTATGAATCAAAACCAACACCCAACCCTTACTTGCCTACAAATGCCTTTAAAACTAGAAATACCAACTAAGTCAGGACATGCCCTCTACTATGAATAAAAAAATAAAAAAGAAAATACTAAGACAGTACCATGAACACGATCATATAAACCTCTATGTCGACAAATGTGGTATCCAGTGTTGGTCCCCTTGGGATCTCTACCTTCACGGTTAGCTACATAATTCCCTTTAAGCCTAAATTAAAATAGTTTTCACATAAACCCAACCAATAACCCAGGATTCATTTTAAGGCATTTATCAACATTGTATCGCCATAATAAATATGCTTGCAATCTTATATATAATTATGCCGTACCAATCTAATTAACCATTACACTCGCAAGTTCTATTTAAAAATCCAAACCATGGCCACTATGGGTCTTCCAAAACGATTTTGACTATACATTATGCTTTAATACAATGCAAAATTCCAAAAGTAAGTTAAGTCATGAAAATTCCCTATTCAAAACTAAATTTATGTATGTGGATTGAGGTTAATGCCATTACTAAGCCAAAAATTCAATTATTTGGGGAAACCCATGTTCTCTATTCCAATCCCCATAACCATGCACCCATTCTATCCCAAAAATGTCAATTAAAGCATGCACAATATATTTAAAACATGTGAAAATCAATTTAAGTAATCACCATGAAAATACCTCAACCCAATTTGAAACCTAATAATAAAACCACATAAATATTAACACAATTTATTCCATATTGATAAATACAAGTTTAAGGATGAGAGACAAGCCTGAAATACATAAGAAATTAGATGGATTTTGAAGGTTCGAGCTTGAATATTGAATCCTTTGTAAAACTGTAGTATTCTCTTACCTTGAGAGTTAAAGAGGAGAGAGTAGTTCTTTTGATTTGATAAATAATGTAAAAAGGGAAATTAGAGTGTTTTTAAGTCATAGGTACAGTGTTAAGAAAGGAAAATACCAAAAATACCCCAATTAAAATGGGCAATAAAAATAACGACCAGTCATCACGGTTTGCCTACCGACTAGTGACGACCAATCATGAGTCATTGCCTGGACTCATGACCTGAGCATAAAAAATCCCATCCTTTATTTTTATGACCATGAGTCACTCATCATGACTCATTATCCATCATCACGAGTCATGACGAAGCTTGAGATCAAAATAGAACACATGGGCAACCTTATTATTCGGATAATGAGTCCTTTCCAATGACTCATTACGTGATATCACAACTTGTTACCTGGGTCATTAACAATGGAAGTGCTGACCCAAATTCTAGAAACTTGGTTAATTCATTACTCATCTCTTGGAGGGTCTAAAACTCAAGATATTTAGGTGACAAAAAAATATAATGCTAGCCTTATCCAATTATCGACTACCTGATCTGCTCCAACCTCAACACTGCTTGGGGTATTTCCATGACCCTCAGAAAAACATCATTAAAATAAACCTTTTTCCACTTTTGGAGGTTCAACAACTTCGAGGGAAAATGGTCCATTAGATATTTTAGGTGTGATGCTTGACTCAAGACGAGGACAGGATGAGTCACTCTCAGGAAAGATGTTATGGAGAGAAGTAGACATAAATTTTTGACTGGGCAAGGTTAATTCAAAAGTTCTGGGTCCACACTCAGTGAAGAAATTTATGTGTCTAGTACTAGTGCTTCTTCACAGATTGGTGACCTTAAGGGTTATTCAGTAACCGAAGTTGGTAAAGGATTTTTTTTAGAAAAAAGGTTTTCAAAGGACAGTGAGAGATATACTAAAGATTGTTCAATAGGGGTAACATTATCCTAAAAGGATGTTTTAACTGAAGAGAAAGGAAGATACATTTTTAGTTGTGAATAACGATTTTGAACCAGCAAAAAAGAAGATAAAGAAAAAGGTTGTTGTTGTAAAATAAATTCTTATAAGATAAGGGTTAGTAATGCAACACTCTAAGCTCAAGATAAGATAAGTGCGATTCACCAAAGTGTGTTGAGAGGTTTTTGGTGATACATAACTTGTCAAATTCTATATGCGATCCAGTAAGATAGTTGGTTGAGCACGATAAACCTACAAAGTTAGAATCCAAGGGGGAACACAAGCCTAGTGTTTATTTCAGATTGTTTACAATCAAAAGCTTTTAAATATTGTTACTTTTACTAACTACTGCAAGTCTCCTCATTTAATTTTTAATACTGTCAGGTGATTTTAATAGGTTCGAGAGATATTTTTGGCCTATGTCTTGTGGTTCGACATCGACCTAGTTTGGTTACTATATTTTGACATCATCCGATTTATACTTCTTGGAGATGTAGTTTTAGGCGACATCAACTCCCTAAGATGCTAGGGCTTGTTTCATAATAAAGTAAGCAACTTCTCCTCTTCTGACTTTTTCTGGAACCCAGTCCTTCTACTTTTCTTTATCTGATGCACCTCTTCAATAGTCTTTGTGTTCAGCATTGTGTATTCGGAAATCTATGATGAAATGGACAACTTTTCCACGCTTATGACATAAGTCATTTTCTGTAGTTGATCTGCTAGAGTTCTCTCTTTTTTAGAATCCTCTATTTTTCTTCATAACCTTAAGAAATATTTTGGTTATGTATGATACCTCTTCATTCCCTTCACATTCTTCAACTTTGACTACTTTGAGAGACAAAATCTTTTTTTTTCTGGGGTTCTTTCTTATCTTACTCCTTTATTTCATAGGTTTTTAGGTTTCCTATGAGCTTGTCCATTGTAACAGTTTTCAGGTCCCTTGCTTTAGTAATAATATTGACTTTACTATCTCATGACTTGGAAATAATACTAAGAATTTTTCTTACTTGTTTAGTCGGTGTCCTCACCTAGACTGTGCAACTCATTTGTGATGCTTGTAAATCTTGTACACATTTCTGAATAGTTACTCCCTCTTTCAAGTTGAAGGTTTCATATTTATGGTAAGTATGCCAACCTTTGACTCCTTTACATGACTAGTACCTTCATGTGTAGTTTTCAAGAAATCCTAAATCTCTTTAGCAGACTCACAAGAACAGATCTTGTTTTACTCATCAGGTCTTAAACCATACACTAGTAGCTTCTTTGAGTTGTAGTTCTTTTCAATCTTCTTTCAATCATCTTTGTTAAAATCTCTTTGAGTTTTGGTGACTAGTCTAGTGATCTACCCTTCTTTGACTTTTCTCGTGAGAATATATAGAACATATAGGATTATATCCATCAGTTCAATATCTTCCAATATTATGAAGTCATATATTCTTGTTTTCCACTAACTATAATATTGGCCATTGAATATTGGGGGTCTGGTGGTGGACTGATCTTCTTCCAGGTTTTGTGGAGCAGCCATTTTTGAGTTGGATCCTCTGTAGGTGTTAAACTTTTAGAGAGAGGTAGGTTTGATTCCAATTGATAGAGTGTATAAGTTCACCAAACATAATAGGACCTGGTCCCTAAACTATAAGTGCAGTAAAAAATAAGTGAAGAAGAGGTAGTGCAATAATGTAAAAAACACTGAAAGTTTACATGGTAACTTCCTTGATCAAGGGATCAGGTTTCTTCTTCAAGCCACCAAGTAATTACAAAATCCTATAATCACTAACTCATGTAATAACTCTATCCTAAGTCAAGTGTTATAACTCTAACACACTTACAACTGGCTAACTCTAATCACATATCCTAGGCAACTCTACCCAGGACTCAACACAAGAATGAGATGAACAAATACTTTACCAACTTATAAATGAATCAAACAACCAACTCTAGTTGCTTCAACTCATGCTAAGACTTGGACAAGCTGCACATCTACTATCCTTTATAATCAGAAGTATATTTACAATATAAGACCAAAAGAACCAATAATACAACACAATCATACAAGACTTAAGATGATCAAGTAATTAGGCCTCTTGTATGAGGTGTGTTCAAGAGCGACTTTTGCTTATTAAAAGTTCAATCTTGATGTTTGCCAACACTAGGTCTTTTTGTAAGTTGATGATCCTTAATATGAGATAACAAAACCTAGGAATCTTGCTATTGGTTAAGGTTTAGCTCCTTTACTATTGCACCAACTTTCTATTTGAAAGTACAACTTTGAAATGTAGTCAAGCAAGTCATAACTTCAGATGAGACCGAGTCTTATAGATACATAATAAGTCGTCCATCAGGCCCCTTATGGAATAGTTTATAAATCATCAAAACTTTAAGCGTGTAACAATGTTGAATTTGACAGCATAAATAGATCTTTATTATTGTTTTTCCCTTTTTCTTTGAATTATTCTTTTCAAAAAATAACATTCTCAAATGCACTAGTCTCCTTCACACTAGTGAGAAAGCAGGTGCTTACATACTAGTTCAATATAAGAAAGACTATAAAAGAATAAGGGAATTGTCTAGGAAAATATGATTAAATATTGATTAATTATAACTACAGATTTTTTTTGTCATACATTGACATAGAGTGTATGTGGTGGTAATGGATGGGGGAAGGGAGTTAGATATCCCCTCCAACGCTCTTGTAGTTCTCAGTTATAATAATGAAAGTGCCCTATTGACAATGCTTAAATAACTTAATGGAATATTTCATACCCAATTAGCAAGAGACAACGACACATGAAGTTTCACATGATTTTACTTACTTTGTTATAGTCTAAGTATTCAGGCCATAAATTTGTTGAAGAACGACACTGAGTCTTCTTCTGCTTTTCATAATATAGAATAGTAGAAGAAACAATTAAATTAACATCCACAAGAAAGGATAATATTAATGAATAAATCCTGGACCACTTGGGTTAGTGATATGGTGATAAAGAATTTATTAAATATATCAACCTCTTTGATTAAAATTAGAGAACTACACATTTTCACTATTCCTAAGGTCCAATACTAAATAAAAGTACATGATTCTACCTACCTACTTATCTCAGGTTGGTAACTTTAGATACCATTCAAATTCATTCTCTAGCCTTATTTATAAATAAACTACTTTCATAAGCCATTTTGATCAATAAGCACATAATACTTAATCAAACCTTATAAAAGATTATCATTCTCTCTTTCCTATATTCTAAGTAAATCAATATGATTAGTGCTAAGAAACTCATCAAAATGGCAAAAGTTTTCAGTAAGGAAGAGAAGAGAATTTTTTTCCGAGAAATGGTAGTAATACAGACAATTGTAGTACATCCACATCCTCTATAGCTGAGCAAGCCATTTTGTAGTATATACAATGGATCAATGGTGTTATGTGTTTCCCTTGGCTTACCTTTAAAATGAGGCCAATGAACAACTTTCAAACATACCTGAAGAAGAGTTTGGACTACCAAGTGGTGTCCCTATTATATTAACTTTTGATTCAGTCTTCATAAACTACATCCTTTCAGTAATTAAAAAAGGCACAGCTATCAAAGATCTTCACAAACCCTTGCTCCTCTCAATTACTTCAACTTGTTGTATTTCAGCTTCTTATTTGTACTAAGAAAGTGGAAACAAATAACTTCTTGTTTATTGACCCATGATATTATTAATCCCTGAAATGACACCCTGGATGTGGAACAAATCCGATACTATTGGTAGTATGAGTGAACGTTCTATCATAACACATAAGAATACAACCAACATGAAAGAATATAACTAAAACAATATGAGATTGAAATATGATTTCTTAAATTAGAAATATTTTCATCAAGGTTTATTAACTTCACTTAATATTTTACAATACAATACAGGAGGGGCAGTATGGAGTGGTTGACTCGGTTGTTTAACTTAATTTTCAGAAGATGAGGATTCCTGAAGTATAGAGGTGGAGCATAATGAGTATGTTGTATAAGTATAAGTGTGACATTCAGGATTGCAAAAATCATAGCAGTATCAAGATATTAAGTCACTCTATAAAGGTTTAAAAGAGGGTGGTAGAGTTAAGGTTGCAGAGGATTGTGACTATTTCTGAAAACTAGTTTGTATTTATTCTAGGATGCTTGACTACTGAAGCCATACACCTCGTTAGGAGACTGGTGGGGTAGTATAGGGAAGGAAAAAAAATTTGCACATGGTGTTTATCAACTTAGAAAAAGCCTATGATAGAGTTCCCAGGGAGGTTCTTTGGAGATATTTGGAGGCTATAGGTGTTCCTATGATTTATGTTAAGGAAATTACAAATATATATGATGGAGCCAAAACTCGGGTTAGGACCAGAGGAGGAGACTCAGAGCACTTCCCCATCTTGATGGGGTTACACCAAGGATCGATGATTAGTCCATTTTTTTCCCTTGGTGATGGAGCTTTTGATGTGGTAAATTCAGGATGAGATGCCTTACTGTATGCTTTTTTGTGGATGATATGGTGTTAATTGATGAGACTCGTAGTGGAGTTAATGCTAAATTAGAGGTTTGGAGTCAAACCCTTAAGTCTAAAGGGTTTAGGTTGAGTAGGTCCAAGATAGAATATTTGGAGTATGAGTTCAACGAGCTATCTCATGAGTATTATGTGGTTGTTAAGATTGATACTTATTCTATCAATAAGCGAGATAGTTTTAAGTATCTAGGATCAATGATTCAGAAGAATGGTGAGATTAACGAAGGTATCACTTATCAAATTGGGGCAGGGTAGATGAAATAGAGGTTTGCCTCTAAAATAATATGTTACAAAAAGGTACATCCTAAACTTAAAAGCAAGTTCTACAAAATAATGGTTAGACTGACGTTGTAATATAGGGTGGAGTGTTGGCTTGTTAAGAAGGCCTATATCTAGAGGATGATGGTAGTGAAGATAAGAATTCTTTATTGGATTTATAGGTGTACTGGAAAAGATAGGATTAGAAATGAGGTTATTAGAGATAAGGTAGGAGTGGCATCGGTGAAAGCCAAGATAAAGGAAGCGAGGTTGAGATGGTTTAGTTATGTGATGAGAAGGGTAGCGAATTCCTAGTACTGAGGTTTGAGAGGTTGGATAGAGATGGGTTCAAGCATTGTAGAGGTAGACCAAAGAAATATTGGAGGGACATAATTAGACGGGACATAGAACATCTCCATCTGACCAAGAACATGACCCTAGATAGGAAGTTGTAGAGGAGGCAGATTAGGGTAGATCGTAAGGATAAGTTTAGGATGTTGTATCTTGGGTTGTACTACTTTGTGTATCTTGTATATGATATTATTGGGTATGATTCTTTCTACGATATTTTTTTCTTTGACTATGCCTTGTGTAGATTGTTTTATATTAAGCATTGTTATATTATAAGCCAGGGTCTTTTAGAAACAACCTCTTTATCTTATTTCTGAGGTAGTGGTATAGAATGCATACACTTACCTTCCCCAGAGCCCACTTGGTGGGAATATACTGGGTATGTTGTTGTTTTACTAATGGTCATGATAAAGACTGGAAACTAAAAAGTTTGTTTAACAACTACACTAGCTTGTGAAGCCTCTAATAAGTACAAATACTAAAAGAAAAGCCTATGATAGAGTTCCCAGGGAGGTTCTTTGGAGATGTTTTGATAATATAGGTGTTCTTATGGTTTATGATAAGGCAATTATGGATATGTATGATGGAGCAAAGACTCGGGTTAAGACTGGGGGAGGGGACTAGAAGCACTTCCCCATCTTGATGGGGTTACACTAAGGATCGATGATTAGTCCATTTTTTCCTTGGTGATGGAGCTTTTGATGCAGTAAATTTAGGATGAGGTGCCTTACTGTGTGATTTTTACGGATGATATGGTGTTGATTGATGAGACGCATAGTGGAGTTAATGATAATTGGAGGTTTGGACACAAACCCTTAAGTCTAAAGGGTTTAGGTTGAGTAGGTCCAAGATGGAATATTTGGAGTGTAAGTTCACCGAGCTATCTCATAAGTATTATGTGGTTGTTAAGCTTGATATTTATTCTATCAATAAGTGAGATAGTTGTAAGTATATAGTTTTAAGTATCTAGTGTCAATGATTCAGGAGAATGGTAAGATTGATGAAGGTGTCACTCATCGGATTAGGGTAGGGTGGATGAAATAGAGGCTTGCCTCTAAAATATTATGTGACAAAAAGGTACCTCCTAAACTTAAAGGCAAGTTTTACCAAATAGTGGACGGACGTTGTAGTATGGTGTGGGGTATTTGTATGTAAAGAAGGCTCATATCCAAAAGATGATGGTGGTGGAGATGAGAATCTTTACTGGATTTATGGGTGTACTAAGAAAGATAGGATTAGAAATGAGGTTATTTGAGATAAGGTGGGAGTGGCATTGGTGGAATCTAAGATAAAAGAAGCGAGGTTGAGATGGTTTGATCATATGATGAGAAGGGGAGCGAATGCCTAGTACTAAGGTTTGAGAGGTTGGATAGGGATGGATTCAAGCATGTTAGAGGTAGACCAAAGAAATATTGGAGGGACATAATTAGATAGGATATAGAGCAGCTCCATCTTACAGTGGACATGACCCTTGATTGGAAGTTATGGAGGAGGCAGATTAGGGTAGAAGGTAAGGATGAGTTTAGGATGTTGTGTCTTTTATTGTACTAATTTGTCTATCTTGTATATGGTATTATTGGATATGTTGATTTCTATGATATTTTTTCCTTAGACTATGCCTTGTCTAGATTGTTTTATATTAAGCATTATTTATTTATAAGCCGGGGTCTTTTGGAAACAACCTCGCTATATCATTTCTTAGGTAGTGCTATAGACTGCATACACTTACCTTCCCTAGACCCTACTTGGTGGGAATATACTGGGTATGTTATTGTTTTACTAATAGTCATGACAAAGACTGGAAATTAAAAAGTTATTTTGATAACTACACTAGCTTGTGAAGCCTCTAATAAGTACAAATACTGAAAGAAAAGAAAATATAAGGAATTCATCGTATCTCATCTAACCACTTCGTAGAAAAAAGGCTCACTAATGGAAGGATATAGAGATCCTAACGAGGTGCCTGGCTGCAGAGTTCAAAGCCATAACTTACATCATGAACTGATAAAGCGCCAAAGATTTCAATATGTTGAATTAGTACGCAATACCATTTTAGATTTGTAGTGCATCAAGAGATTAGAAATGAGAATAAAATTCAGATGTGAGTGAAGACAACTGTAAATGAACAAGAATATAAACTAAATTTATAACTTACCAAGAAAGGTAGATTTAATTCCTTTGATCATTTATGGGATAAAGTAGTGAACCATTATAAAGAATCATGTGAGCGCATGGATTCTGATCTCGGCCCGATTATCTAAGCCATCCTATAACATGTTGGGTATAGGACCTTCCATGACATAATTTGCTAGCAAGTATCCATGGTTAGCCTCTTTTTCAGACACATGAAGAAAAGAGTCATTCAACTTGCGAAATAATCTCTATTCTTTGTTGACAAATATAGTTTCGGGCATTTTTCATTTAAACTTATTCCTTCATTATCATCAAAATAAATCCTTTAAGCTCATAAGGATATCTTATTTATTAGTTCTAGATAAAAATGTCATCCTTAGTTTGTTAGGCTCATGCTGATGGTTTATCCATTTTTGGTTCATATTCATAGATTTGCCATTTTAGGCTAAAGAACATAAATTTGTCCTTTCGGACTCTTCCATGGAAAAGAAAAATATTTGGGATCATACCTCATGAATTATTATAGGTATTAATCATTTTTAGTGTGTCCTAAATAGTAGAGTGTTGTTACACTATAACAATATTTCATGTCACGGCTTCTACCGCACTTAATGAAACTAATGATCAACTTGAAGTGTTCTAGTTAAGGTTTGGGATTCATATCTAAAAGTTGGAGTTCCCAGATATGATGTCTTATCAAAACTAATTAAAATTTTATATCATTTAGTTTAAGAAGAACTCCAGGACGTTTATGTTTATGATTACAAAACAAATGTAAAACTTGATTAATTGGTTGGTAGCATGGAAGAGACTAGATTCAATGGAAAGACTTTAGAGATTTTAAATAAATATACCACTTGATTGTGTATTCTGTGGCATAGGTACTGAATATTTTAATCATAAGTTTTTTCTTTCTTTCTTTCTACTCTTTAATGTTAGAAGGTATATGTGGAGAAAAATATTTGCCTGGCTCGGGGTATGCAAAAATATAGGAACCAGGAAAGACCAACTCCAATGGGAATGTCGAAGAGCTAGGAAGAGATACAACAGAATTGCAATAATAGTTGTGTATGCAATTGTGGTGTATGTCATATTTCAAGAAAGGAACAAGCTCAATGTTCAAGCTCGTCAATTCATTGTGAAAGAGTTTGTCGAGAAACTGAAGTTCATGTTTATCGAGGCAAAGAATTGGAAAAATGGCAGACTATCTTGCATAGCTTAAATGGAGTTCATTGAAGAGAATGCTACTCTTACTTACTGTGTAGTGTGTTTACTTAATAGGAGAATAAGATAGATTGGAATTGTCGGTGTAACAATATATTTTTTGAATGTTGCAATGAGAAAATTCGTGGTCTACACTGGTCCTACATGTGAGGATAATAAAATAATTGGGACATCTCACATGGGGGGATTCCCTGCGGTGTACTCACATGGTGGGTATACCGGCTCCAAATCTTGGCGGCTACTTGGATTAGAGGCTTGGCCGCCGAGCACCAGAGGTGGATTCCTCATAGCCGTGGAATTACAATTATAGGGTATTTTACCTAGCTCAATCGCATTACATTGGTATTGAAAACTATTACATTATGCCCATGTGTTTTCAAATAATTTGATATGAAACTGCTTTATAATGGCTCTCACCTATATTATGTAAAAAATATTATATTTCTGTTTTGATTTCTCTGCGTACCAGTACTTTTGTATTGACCCCCTCTCCTCCCAGGTTCAGAGGCACAGTCTAGGGGTCCAGACAACCTGTAGATTCCTTCCAACAGATAACAGAATTAAGTGATGAACCTTCTATATTTCGGAAGGCCTGATGTCTGCATTTTAATTTATTATTTATTAGTTTTGGGTCTACTGTGGGCCTTTTCCCAGTTTTCAGATAGACATTTATTTTAGTCATATAGTAGAGATTTTGCAGACGTTAGAGAGATGTTGACTGAGATTGGGGGACATTATTCCCCATTATTACTTTCACATTATTCTTGACAATGTTTCTATTATATTGTGTATCTTCTATATTTCTTTTATCATATGAATTATGTGCGTGATTACCAGATAGATATGGGTGTTTCAGGCCTCATGGTTTAGAATACTCATCACGACCAAGGCCCAGTTCGGTTCGTAACAAACTTGGTATCAAAGCACAGTTCATGGTTCCAGGGTGTCTACAAAATCGCGTCGGGTAGAGTCTTGTTTATGGGTGTATAGCGCACCACACTTATAAGCAAAAGGCTACTAGGCGTTTAGGAATGTCTCTCTTTCTTCATGTTCTAGTTTGTCCAATAGAGTCAGAATGTTCCTCTTTCATACTCAAATTCATGCTATGGTGTCGCCCATACGAAAGTAACAGTCATCCCAATTCTTTTCTTACTCTAATATTCTTAGACATGTATCATCATTGGGCCAATTCAAGTATAGAAGTTTAGAGTCTAAATGGTATGGTTCGTTCTGATCAAATCATATAAGATTTTTGCAAGGACATGAGAAGAGTCCATTAGTGCTTCAGAGTATGTTGGTTCTAGTGTGAACCTTGATTTTGATGAAATCGTGCTTTTCAGCCTGCAGTATTAAGTATATTTAGTTCTTTTCAGAACTTATATTGCCAGTGTCATGCTTCAGAGGTAATAAGGTGTACCAGAATATTAGAACTGTATTTATACCCAAATAGTAGTGTGGGTTAAAGTGTTGTTGTCATGAGCTATTGGTAATGAAATTAGACCAAGAAGTTGGTGATGTGAAGTCACAAAGTTAGAAGTCAGAGTAAGGATGATTTACCCCTTTATAGTGATAAACTAATTTGGTAGCTAGCAGTCTGTGTGGATAGTATAGTAGTCCATAAAGGAAGTGTTTGACTCCGATTTTATTTCTACAGAGTAAGATGTGTATTCTTAGTTCATTGAATATTGTGTATTAAATTTCTATCTTATGAAATATTGTCATCAAAGTGTTGTTGAAAAATAAAGTCTAGTGAAGCTGTGTGGGGCTCTTTCGATTCACTAGCATAGTTGACTTGTCATTCATTCCATTTTCTTGTTCAAAATACAAAATCAAAGTCTAGTGAAACCGTCTGAGGCCTATTTCAGTTCACTAGCAACTTGTTGTCCAACTTGTTGTTCTTGTGTAGGTTTTATGTATGTATAGCTGAATTTGATTGCATAAAATTGGGCCGGTAAAAAAATGATTCGTCCTTGTGTGTTAGTTTATTAGCAGAATATAGAGAAGGAGTTATTAGGCGAGGTAACTTGTCCTTGATTGAAGTATGAAAATAGCCAGATTAGCCAGTAGGTTATAAGTATAGACTTATGGTTGTTGTGGACTTTGAAGCTAGTGTAAATGTACGCTTGGGTAAGTAATTGTAATGTGACAAAACATTATAGGTAGATACGATTGTACGGGGTTATAATATAAGGAAAAGGTTGACCATGTCTATTATGAGGCTTTAGCCGCCTTGACCCTCTTTTCATTGGTAGTTGTAAACTAGTGCTACTTGTGAGAAGGTATGTAGTAGATTTTTGAGATATTTGGGTAGAATGTCCCAATTTGATGGATTAGTATATTTATATTATGTTGCATTCTTCATTGGTGGTAGATGATTGATACTAAACTATAGGCTTGAATTTAAATGGTATGATGGTAAATAGTGGCAAGAGTTTGATGATGCATGTTTTGTGGGATTAAATTAGTAGGCTTGAGGTGCTAAAATATTACATGCTAATGGATTATGATAAGGAAAACCGTTAGGTCATGATTGATTATTTTGGTTATGAAGTTCTAGTGCACTAGTGTTTTGTGATGTTTATTTATAGTTTCCAAGTGAAAATTTTGTGTATGGTTGGGTTGTAAATCATGTATAGCACTAGATATTAAGTTTGAATAGTTGATGTCCATGAAGGTGGATGTGAAGATTTCTTGGTTAATGAATACTAGTTGTATAGAAGTGATGTAATAGGCTTGAACGGTGCATGCAATAGATTAAGTTTATTTGATTCATAGTGATGTATGATATTGTATGTGTGATGTAGAAGTATGCCTAAGGTGACATGAGGTTGCGGCATTCTTTCTAAGGCTATTACATATTGAGTGTGGCTAGTATTACCGTTGAGTTGCTAGATGGGGAAAGATTAATAGACGTTATATGGGTTCTAAATAGTTAGGTTAAAGAGTTTTGATTCATAGTGTTGAGCCTTTTATATGATCGTAATTCTTATAGTAATGAGGCATAAGTTAGGAGTCGCGATATTAGTACGCTATGTCGAAAGTGGTTTGGTTCATCAAAGCTTGGTGATATCCATGTTAAGTGTTAGAATCTAAGTTTGAGTTTTGAAGGTTGACTCGATAGAAATAAGTTTGCAAACTAATATATCCAGAAAGAAGTCATTCGGGTTAAGTTCTATTATATGCATGCATTGTCATTTTTTTTCATACCTTAGAGTGTAGTAAGTGTAGTTCAGTTAGAATCTGGTAAATGATCTCCCAAACTCTAAATAATGACGTGAAGCCGAGGGGGAGATCATAGAACGAATGACCAAGTATGACTCTCAGATTCTAGTAGTAATGCAGTATGATTTAGAACATCAGAAAGTGAGGGTAGATCTCAACTCATTCCTACCTCAGTTTTTTTTAGTTATCCGGATGGTTACTCATGCATTATGATTCAGTTCTGTGATCATAGTTGATAGTTTCGGTATATGATAGAGAGTCACGTACTCTTCCAGTTCCAAGATAATGAGTTCTAGTTCATTCAAGAAGTCAGAATCACATTCCTTATGTTATGAACTCTAGTTGAGGTCATGCAACTCATGACGTATGTACTCACTCTTTATAGTGTGCTCAGTCCCGTATAAAAAT
This sequence comes from Capsicum baccatum var. pendulum, assembly GCA_030864225.1. Classification (NCBI taxonomy): domain Eukaryota; kingdom Viridiplantae; phylum Streptophyta; class Magnoliopsida; order Solanales; family Solanaceae; genus Capsicum; species Capsicum baccatum. Next base: position 156,827,690 of record CM061561.1, on the reverse strand, counting down.
CTTTTTATGCTTCAGGATCTTATGTTTTAACCTTTTAGTGATCCTTCCTATGCAATGATAGTGGTGATGATGTAGATGTTCTTGTTGATGGAAGATCATAGTATGCTTGTTTAGATAAGGCCATAAGTCATAAAGTAAGATTTGGGGCCAAGTCTTTGATACATGTGATGGTTAGTGGAAAAGTTGGTGTGTGTATGTTTTTAGGATAGTGCATTGGAGTTATATTGATAATAGCTTAGAAACTATGTGAAGTATGTATTTATGGATGATTGCCTTGAAGTCAACATGTGGTTATAAAATAGGCTTAATGATGTTTTGAGATTGTAGTGGAAGGTCGCAATATGCATTAGCGACTTCATACTAAGAGTTCAAAGTAGTCATTGAACTGGTAAGGCATGTTATACTTAGGATGTGATCTTTAAAGCAGATATAGAAGATTGCATCATATGGTTTAGAATAATAACGTGGTCTGGCATGTTGTATTTTTTTATGACTTAGAGGTAGGCTTGATCACGTCGAAGGGATTAAGTTATTTTCGACATTAGTAGAAAGATTTGTCAATGCTTATATGAGAATTTTAAGCTGAATTGAATGAATATGATATTTATATGAATAGTATAGTTAAGGGATATTCGATAAGTGTGCTAAGCTTGAAAGTAAGAAGTTGTATTTCCAAAGGTCTGGTAATTCTATCATAATTTAGGAGTTATATGTCTATTTTCCAGACTACAGAGTGGTGTCATTATGATGATTCCTTAGTGGGTGTCTTGTTTAATCCATACCCAAGATTCGTGACTCCCTATTACTGCTAGAACTTCCTTAGAGAGAGTGTTGAAGAGAATACGCCTGTTAAGTATGAGGGTGTAGTATAATTCAGTCTGTATGGCCAATAAGTCAGTTTAGCAGTTAGATTCGCATGACTTGTTTTCTCGTCTTTGCACTTATTCATGCTACTCGAAATCTCAGATATGCTACTATCCCAAGATAGAGTATACCAGTAGTTACGAGTATAGCCCGGTTCATGCATCATGCATTAAATTCAGATTCCAGATGTTCAGTTATGATTCAATTCCTAGGTTTCCTGTGCATCGCCTTAGTTTTCTGAGTATCTTAGTAAATTGAGCATTCATAGAGGGACATAGAGTCCCAAAGGGGAGATACCCCATTCAGTTGCATGCGTAGATTCTTATTGCAAGCTTCACACCAGTTATCATTGCATATTCAGTCATTCGTCATACGTCAGTTCAGTCAGATGTGCATGCATTAGAAATGCATGTTCAATAGAAAAGTTACAACTTATCAGTGTATTCAGTTCTGTTTTCATGAGAATAACTCGGTAACAAATCCATGCATCAGATATGCTTGATTCATTATGAGAATTCAGCCTATGAGTCGCTTCAGTTGTGTATTCCATGCCTCGGATATACATGTCCGGCATAAGCATTTAAAATATTAATAGTTCCAATCTTATAGTCACGTTTTCGATCAGTGTATTCTTTCTTAAGGAACATATCATATCCGCGTTATTCCATACCACTAAGCTTTAATAAGTTCCTACCTATCATTCGAGGACGGATGATCCCAAGGGGGAGATAATGTAACACCCCACATTTCGAGCTAGAATAAAAACCATGATTTCGATACGTTGATAATCCCGAAGCCATAAATCCTGTGCCGATATGGCATGTTAATTATTTTTGTAGTATGTGAATCCATTCATGCTTGAATTTAGACCATAGTGGTCCTTTAGCTCAAGGACGAGTTGAAACTATTTCGATCGATTAAGTTTTAATGGATGTTGTAATTTTTATCAGCTTCCATTGACCATAACTCTCTATATATGTCGAATTAGAGAGCCTACTATATGTCAAATAATAGGTCTTCGAGTTAGCTTTCCAGCGATACCAATTTTACTAAAATCCGACACTAAAGCAATAAGTTATGGCCTTTCAAAGTAGTAGGCGACGCCTATGTAAACATAGGCGATAGCATAGGCAGCGCTTATGTAAAGGTTTCAAGTGACTTAAACACTCCGCTTTGGGGGTAAAATGGTCCTTTTCCACCCTTACTTAGCCCTAAACACAAAATTCAGTTCCCAAAGACCCCAAAATACATCTTCATTCATCAAAATTGTTCAAGAACTCTCTCTAGGGTTTAAAAATAAAAAATCCAAGAAACTCAAGATTCAACCATGGATTTTAGAAACTAATTGTTTATTTGGAATCCTCTGACGTAGGCTTCAAGAATCACCTAATATTCGTAGTAATCGAGGTACGTGGGGTTATCTCAAAAATCTCATGGGCTTTAAAAATTCATGGTTTCAAATGTGGGTTTTGAAATTACGAATATGATTATGTTTTAAACATTTTATGATATTGATTTGATCCTTAGACCTACATCCAAAGTGATTTGCTATATGATATATGTATATGCATGTATTCCGAAAAGATGTTAACTTGAGAGCATGAATGATATGAAATTTCCTCTCTTAATGTGAATTTGTTTTAAATGTTCATATGATGTAAATTGTTTGAAAACATCTTGAAGAGCTTGAGAATTGATATGATTTTGACTTGAAAATGAGAAGGTTATTCATGTTGAATACAATGGTTGAATGAGAAAAATGATGTGATATTGATGGCTTGAAAGTCGGGTATGATGATACCCTACAGAGTATAACGTGTGATTGATTTGAACAAAGTTTGAATGCATTGATTTTCATGATAAAGGTAGATGCCCGAAGAAGGCGTTTGAGTTAAAGGGCTCATCACTGGAAACTGTAGTTGCCGATGCGAGTCATATGATATTGTATACTACATGGGAGGACAATAAAATAATTGGGACATCTCATATGGGGGGATTCCCTGCGGTGTACTCACATGGGGGGTATGCCGGCTCAAAATCCTGGCGGCTACTTGGATTGGAGGCTTGGTCGCCGAGCACCAGAGGCGGATTCCACATAGCCGTGGAATTACAATTATAGGGTATTCCACCTAGCTCAATCACATTACATTGGTATTGAAAACTATTACATTATGCTCATGTATTGTCAAATAATTTGATATGAAACTGCTTTATAATGGCTCTCACCGATATTGCGTAAAAATATTATATTTCTGTTTTGATTTTTTTGCATACCAGTACTTTTGTATTGACCCCCTCTCCTTCTAGGTTCGGAGGCACAGTCTAGGGGATTGGACAACCAGTAGATTCCTTCCAACAGATAGCAGAATCAAGTGGTGAGTCTTCAACATTTCGGAAGGCCTGATGTCTGCAGTTTAATTTATCATTTATTAGTTTTGGGTCTACAGGGGGCCTTGTCCCAGCTTTCAGATAGACATTTATTTTAGTCATGTAGTAGAGATTCCGCATACGTTATAGAGATGTTGATTGAGATTGTGGGACATTATTCTCCATTATTACTTTCGCATGATTATTGACCATGTTTTCGTTATATTATGTATCTTCCGCATTTCTTTTATCATATGAATTGTGTGCATGATTACCAGACAGATAGGGGTGTTTCGAGCCTCATGGTTCGGAATACTCATCATGGCCAGGACCCAGTTCGGGTCGTGACACCCTCTCTCATCTCCTCTTTCTAAAATATAAACTTAAAAAATTTCATGTGCAAAATCATTTGTACCTTTGTACTACTCATGAATACATCCTCTTTGCAAGGTATTTTGAGACCATATCGAATGATTCGAAGCCAAAGTGTTCTTCAGTTTGAGTTAAGTAGTCTTGAAATAAAAGCTGGCTAGCTCAAGTGAGATATTTTCTCCACGACTCTCTTCGTCAAGCTTTCTCCTACATATATAGCACGTGACCTATGGGAACATCTCCGGAATTTGAAAACCTCCTCAAGATCCTAATACCCTGAACAAAGGCACTAAAACTGATATCCATACTGAGATACATTGGAACTTTATACTTTATATGAATACCTGAATAAAGAATGAAGTATTTTAGAAATACACAAGTGAAAGCTTGTCGCAAGTAAGGAGACTAGTATGCGTATGTATATACAAAATAGATGAGAACTGTTTTAAATTACTGAACTACCCTCCATTTAAAAAAGAATGACTTACATTCCTTTTTAATTCGGTTTAAAAGGAATGACTCTTGCCTTGTTTTACAGAACTTTAATTCCAACTTTCCATGCGACTTGTTTAAATACCATAAGACTAAAAGATTTTTTGGTACAATTGACATAATTTTAATGGAAGATCACAAGATTAAAAAATCTTTTTTATTTTGTTATATTTCGTGGCAAGTCAAAATAGATCATTCTTTCTAAAAGAGTACTTTTTTGTTGTGTACTTCCACCTTTAATTTCGTTTATCTAGAGTCAAAGAGGTCTTAATATTTCTTCATTTTTATTCAAATTGTAAATGATTGTGACAATTTCCTAGCTCCAAATAGCCTAGACCTAGTACATAAATATTAGGATAAGAGTTTCTATCCTAGATGCATCCATCTGAAAAGTTATATACAAAATGCATAATTTTTTAGGGCAGACAGGCGCACTTTAGCTCCCTACTAAGTGCGACATCAGAAGAAACGCCAGACCACAAGGGTCTATAGTATGTAACCTTACCATTGCAAGAGTCTATTACCACAACTTGAACCTATGACTTTCGAGACACATAGCAACAAATTTACGATTACTCCAAGAATCTTGTTCAATAAAATGCATAATCTTGACTTGAGAGGGAGAGATAAAAGGGTACCAAAAGGTCTAACTTTACTGCTAATAACTATGTTTTTCTATGGCCTAAACATTGCATCGTTTTTAGGTTAAACAATTTGGCGCCCACCATGAAGAGGCTCGTATTTTGAGCCTTCCTCGTCAGAGTATCCGGAGACCGCAATAACTTCGGGCACCCTTGAAGGTGGTCCAACCATTTGATCCACCAAAGCCGCCAAGGGTTCTTCTTTATATTTCTTCCTCTTAAGAGATCGGGACTTCACCTCCAAAGAGGAAGCAACTCCCACGTTGCAATTACTGGGGGGTTTCGGGCAAGTCGTGACCCGATATATTGATGGATCGTTGCAAGGGAAATAATAATTTTGAAAGAGGTAAAAAGGAAGGCCACCCTCTGTCAAACCTACGAACAAAAGAGTGTAAGAAGAATCAGTGGTAAGAGTTAAGAGAGCAATGGAAGAAAGAAAGAAATAACAACATACCGTGATTTTTGGCTCTCCATCCCCGAGTTCATGATTGATCGCAATGAATGTTGATGTCCAAAATCTTGCAAGCATTCGTAGATGTTTTGGATCTAATCGAGAAATGGGATGCGTGAGTGAGGATACCACTTGGGAGCTGAGTACATTAAAGAATGAGACAGAAATAAGAAACCAATAGAAAAAGGACTAGAAAATGAGGGTGTTGGAAAATGCGGACACTTACGGGATGTATTCCATAATTCTGGTAGAGGCAAGTTGGAAAGGTCTTCGGCGTTTAACATAACTGAAAGTAATAATTTATTTGGGTAATAACATCACCTCATATAGGTACATCAAAGACCAAATATTACCTTATTTACCTAGCAACTACCACTCCTAAATTGACTAGGAAACAAAGAGAACCAATAACCAAAATTTTCCCGGCAGCTACTAATCCAAAATTGGCTAGGAACCAAAAAAATTAAATACTACTAGGAATACGCCAACAACTATAACTTCTATTTAGACTACAACTAGAACTTCTATTGTGCACTGGTGTTGTTATCTTTAACATTCGGTAGCCACGACAACAAAACAATTGGTCTAGAATCACTCGTTGGCATCATCTAAACTCTTTAAGAGACTTTCCTCCTTCTGTGCACTAGTTTCACCTCCATTCCCACTATGGACGATCCGAGGGGAGTAAAGAAGAAGGAGATGGGTCAGAGTAAAGGGCTGACCTATCCTCGAGGCTAAAGATTGAAGGCATGCCACAATTCTCCCATCACCAACCCAAGTCGACCCAAACACAACTTGATAGTCATGCAAATGGAAGTGATAACTGCATCAACAAAAGGTTTAACCCATACTAAACTAGTAGGTATGGACAAACGAGTAGCTGGGATTAGGGGAAGTAATAATCTTGTAGACCTTGGGGGCCAACACTCGAAAATTGTCAGCAGGCCATCCACAATCTAACCAGATAATAAGAACATCACTTTTCTTTACAAGGGAAGCAAACTCGCTAATGGACTTGCTTCTCGTTCCAGAATGGTTTCACGGAAGTATTCTAAAATCATCATAAAAAATGTACATCCTAGGAATAATTTTATCAATGCTCGATTTCGGATAAATATTCTTCTTTTTCTAGTTACCCCTTTAAAATCGCTGAAGGAAGGAGAAGCTCTAGAAAGACTTGAAGATGACGAAGACATACTGGAGGTGGAAGAAGTTATTGAATTGGAATATGAAACTTCTAAAAAAATCAAGCTGGCAGATATAGGAAGTTGAAATAAAGGGTACGAAAAATTGGAATGGTGTGACGAAAACTCTATTTATAGGTTACAAAGGAAGGGTTTTAAATGGCTTCTAGGGTGGCGTTCCATGTCTGGACCAAACATGTAGGAAAGAGTTTAATAAGGTAAGACCTCTGTTGAAAGTTGCTTTAAGAATGCAACTATTTTTTTTCTTTTTTCTCCATCTTTTTTTTTACGCACAATTCTAGTTAAATTAGGAGTCCTATTTTTGGTAGGAAACTAATTAGTTATTCTAATTTTAGTTGAAATATGTTGTTTCTTTATCCTATTTTTAGTTGTAATAGAAACTATTTAAGTTGCTAAGTTGATGATCAATTTGAGGTGGTCTTTCAACAAGAAAATAATTACTCTCTGCATATTCTCTTCTTCAAACTCTATCTCTGTTTCTGCGGCAAGTTTTAAATTGAATTCCTGTGTTGTTTCCCTTTAATGGTTTTAAAACAACAATTGGTATCAAAGCTTTAATCTTAAGGGACCTGTGAGTATGTGCATCAATCTGATCCAGTGGATACCATGAACGGAGAAACAAATTTTTCTTTAATGGCACCACCACCATGAACGGAGAAGCAATTTTTTCTTCAATGGCACCACCAACTTTCGATGGAGAAAGTTATCAAATCTGGGTAGTTAGAATGCAGATATATCTGCAAGCTTTGAGTCTCTTGGAAGCTGTTGAAGCTGAATATGAGATAGCTCCCTTGCAGGAAAATCCCACGGTGGCGTAGATTAAAACTCACAAGGAGAGGAAAACCAGAAAATCAAAGGCACTGGCATGCTTATTTACTGTAGTTTCACTAATAGCTTCACTCATATCTTGTCTCTGGAATCAGCGAAAGAGGTATGGGATTATCTCAAGACTGAGTATGAAGGAGATGAAAGGATTCAAGGGATGCAAGTGTTGAATCTGGTACATGATTTTGAGCTGCAAAGGATAAAAGAAAGCGAAACCATAAATGAGTACTCTGACAGACTCCTTAACTTAGAAAATCACATTAGATTGTTGGGTTCCGCTTTCAATGATTCAAGGATCATTGAGAAAATCCTAGTAACGGCACCTGAAAGATTTGAATATACCATAACAACCTTAGAAAATACTAAGGACTTGTCCAAGATAACACTTACAGAGCTCTTAAGTGCTTTTCAAGTGCAAGACCAACGGCGTGTTATGAGACAAGGAGGAGCTGTCGAAGGTGCCTTACCAGCCAAGCATCACGATGACAAACGTTCTAAGAAGAAGAAGAATAATAAGCACCAACCAAATGATGGAGAAGGTGCAGCGCATAGCAACAAAAATAAAACAGGTGGTTTCAAAAGAAACTACCCTCCTTGTAAGAATTGCGGCAAGCTCGGACATGCACCTTTTAAGTGTTGGGAAAGGCCCGATTCCAAGTGCACTAAGTGAAATTAGCTTTAGCATGAAGCGATAATCTGCAAGAACAAAACTCAGCAAGAAGATACAGAGGCTCGAGTTGTTGATGAACAGGAAAAAGATCAACTCTTTGTCGCATCATGTTTAACAAGCAGTGTCTCAAGCAATTCGTGGCTGATCGATAGAGGATGCACAAATCATATGACTTGCGATAAAGATCCTTTTAAATATTTGAGCCCTACTAAAGTTACAAAAATTAGGATAGGCCATGGTGGTTATATTCTAACAAAAGAAATGGGAACCATTACAATTGAAACACAATCGGGCACTAAAATAATTTCTGATATTCTTTATGTACCCGATTTGGACTAGAACTTGTTAAGTGTTGGTCAGTTATTAGAAAAAGGGTTTCAAATTGTATTTCAAAGATAAAAACTGCTTGATCAAGGAAGCATCTGGACAAGACCTATTTAAAGTCAAAATGAGCAGAAGTTTCTCATTAAATACATTGGAAGAAGAACGTGGATTTCACGAGTTGTGTGTGGAGCCACCTCTACTAAAAGAAGACATTCCACCTAATGAGAAGGCTGGGTTTGTCCTGGTCATGATTTCAAATTTGACTACATTGACTTGCTTAATGATAGTCAAAGAACCGACCTTTCCTTCACTGACAATTGGGAGAAAGTATATCCCAAGGAAGTTGTTGCTGCTGCGTCTGGGGAGAAGTTAGATGATATTTCTGAAATTCCATCTGATGTCTTGAAGGATGGTGACTTCAACCGTAAAAATCCAAATGTAAAAAAAATAATTCCAAAGTTGAGGCCAATTCTGATGAATCTACCGTTAAAGTATGGGACTTCACAACTTGCTAAGAAGAGCGCTCATTATCTGATGGAAAAAATAATCTTGTTAAACTTTGGGATGCCAAGTCAGGCAAGGAGCTTTCATCATTTCACGGGTATAGGAATACCGTTCTCTGTGTGAAGTGGAATTAGAATGGTAACTGGATCCTTTCTTCTTCTAAGGATCAAATTATCAAGCTTTATGACATAAGGTCTATGAAGGATCTGGAGTCTTTCTGTGGGCATCAGAAAGACGTGGCATTATTGTCCTAGCATCCGTTTCATGAAGAATATTACGTCAGCGGAAGCTATGATGGTTCAATATTTCATTGGCTTGTGGGGCATGAAGCTCCTCAAGTAGAAATTACAAATACATATGAAACTGGTGTTTAAGATCTTTCATGGAACCCAATTGGTTATCTTCTTTGCTGTGGCAGCAATGATTAGACAACAAATTCCCAGTGCAGAAAAAGGCCTGGTGACTCCGCTCGTGATAAATTAAATTTATGACAGCAAGGTTTGGGTGATAAAAACAATGTTCTTGTTCGCATGCCTGGTAATTTTCCAGGTCTTGAGGCCTCCTCAACCCCTGGAGCATTTTCCTCCGGTATATTACAAACTGAGGGTACAATACCTGGAGTTAGAACTGCAGTGCCTCTGTCTATCCCATCACTTGATTCATCACCTCAAGGAGAACAGAAGACTTCAGTGCCATTTTCAATGCCTTTAGGAGCTCCTCCTCTTCCTTATGGTCCACATCCATCTCTTCTTGTAAGTAATCAGCAACAAACATATCAACAAAACATGCAGCCAGTTTAGCAGCAGTCACTACCTCAACAAATGACTTCTTTTCCTCTGCAGCCCTCAAATTTGCCACAGCTAGAAGACCTGTTAACTAAGCCACTTCAAATCAGCAAGTTTGAGGCAAAGAATTGGTGTTTGCATTTCATAAAGCAAGGAGGAGTGTTGAAAATTTCTTTAAGAATGCAACTATTTTTTTTCTTTTTTCTCCAGCTTCTTTTTACGCACAATCCTAGTTAAATTAGGAGTCCTATCTTTGGTAGGAAACTAATTAATTATTCTAATTTTGGTCGAAATAGGTTGTTTCTCTATCCTATTTTTAGTTGTAATAGCAACTATTTAAGTTGCTAAGTTGATGATCAATTTGAGGTGGTCTTTCAACAAGAAAATAATTACTCTCTACATATTCTCTTCTACAAACTCCATCTTTGTTTCTGCGGCCAATTTTAAATTGAATTCCTGCGTTGTTTCCCTTTAACAGTTTTAAACCAACAACCTCTTCTGGGAATGAGAGGGGAATGATGAAGAAATAAAGAGCCAATTTTTATCTTTCCATCCCCCGATCACAACTAATGTAGCAACTGAAAGATAGAGAGAGTATATGCATTGGAGAAAACTTGTCTAAACCATGTGGCATGATAAAAGGATGAACACATAGAGGTCAAGTTTGATGAGTATGCATTATCCCGAAAGATTGATACTTCGAAGAGGTATCAATCTTCATGAAAGGCATAGAAAAATTATATCCTTGATTATGTGGAAGAAAAGACAAAATGGGACAAATTTGTCCGGAGGTATAGATACACGGATGAGCTTGTACAAATCTGGGAACTATAGGAATATCTGATGGCATCTTTGATGACATTGTCACATGGCACGAGGTCATTGGCATTAATACTTTAGGGCTCTAGTTGGAAATTTATTATTGGATGCAGCCTCGCTAGTGTAGCCTATAAATAGTTTACCCCGTTCATTTGTAAAGACTTTCTGAATTTCAGTAATACAACAGAGACACTTTACTTTCTTAAATATCAAGTCTACTTTTAGTCCTTGTGTTTTTGCGTACCATTGTTATACGAGGATATCTTTGGAGATGAATCCATCACTCTTGGACCTGCTGGAAAATGCATGAAAACATTCAAATTTATACTCAATATTCTTTACCTCATATAGTCTATTTCGATTTCCTTTTCTTTAACAACTAATCAACATTCACATGTGGGATTTCACTAGGTATGTTGTAACAACTAATCAACATTCAAACCACTAGTAAATGAATCTAAAAAAGAGTTAGACTAAGTAGCGTGCTCTTGACTTCATATAAATTTAAATGTACTTTTTTAGGGTAAACAATACCCTCGAAGCATCTTAACACAAATATATGGCAAATTTAATGATAAGAAAGTTATATGACATTGTCGTCCAACACAAGTGCATTCATATCTTAATCTCACAAAAAATCCAGCTGAAAAGAAGGGACTTCAATGCTTGGACCTTATCTGTGCTCTCTCCTCTAAGTTTCTAATTCGTGCGGCTGGTCCACATACGTAATATTGTTCTCTAAATCCTTCACCAGAAAGACCGGCCAATTTTTCCACTTCCCATCTTGTAACCAGGAATTCCAGAATATTTGGGACATGGGCGGTTTCGCTTTGGTTTATTACTGTTTCAAGAACTAACGTTTATGACTTAATTTTTAGCTACGTTGGGTGAATTTTCATAGGAAGGGAAAATGTTTGTATCATTGACTATAGTATTATGACATCGGGTCTCAAAGTAAACACAAATAAAAATACACATACATAGAAATAGATAAAGACAGAGAGTACTTCTCTTACTAGCATCATACTACAATTCCAAAGATGGAATTTAAACCTTGATAAAAGTGGTGGAAGTCTTCATAACTGTTTGGTCTCAAAGCCACTCTATCGGCTCAAAATCCCAACTGTCATCCACTCAATGATGGATCCCCCCACCCCTATCGCTCACCCATCTAATTTTACTTTCAGAGGATCAATATCCATCCGTTTCTCCAATTGAGATTTTTAGTTGATGGAGTGGCTTTGATACCCAAACAGTTATGAAGACTTTATACAATTTTATCAAGGATAAAATTTCTCCTTTGGAATTAAAGTATGATGCTAGTAAGAGAAGCACTCTCTGTCTTTATGTATGTAATACCCCATATTCCTAGATCTAAAATTTCTCCTTTGGAATTAAAGTATGATGCTAGTAAGAGAAGTACTCTCTGTCTTTATGTATGTAATACCGCATACTCCTAGAGCTTAACTTAGCTCTAAGTGAGTTATCCTATATAAAATTTATGAAATACTCAGTATTTTTCAGTTTAGAACCTGCCAATACATAGTAAATTCAGTCAGTTTTCCATCGATATAAAATTCGCCCAAATCTGATGCCCGGGCGAAGGGTTAGTTCAGTGTATGTAAAAATAGTGGCTCACCGCGATTAGGTCGCGTCGCGGTGAGTATCATGGTGAGCACTCCATCGCGTCGCGCTTGGCCATTTCAGCATTCGTCAATTTCTAGAGGGTCACCGTGATTGCACCACATCGTGGTGAATCCTAAAACAACAATTGTCACGATTCAGAGAGTCACTGCAATTCCACCACATCGCGGTGGATATAGTGATGACCCATTCACCACGCCATGGTGAGGCCTTAATCAGTATTTCAGTTGGGAGATTTTAAATTCCAAGGGACACTTAGACTTTTCCCCTAACCCAGATCATCCTTAAACACGAAATTAATCCCTAAATCACAAAAAATATCATTATTCACTCAATTTTTCTCCAAAGTACATCATTCTCTCCTAAAAGCAAGAAACCCTAATTTCAATATTCAAAAACAAAGATAAAGAATTTCTCCAAGAACCTTCAAGAATTTACATTCCAAGATATGTTAGGTGTTCATCTATCGGTCCCTTCCACCCATAGAGTCCACGAATACGTTTTCAAACTACAAGATTGTAGAGTTATGAACTTCCATGCTTGAGTTGAATTGAATTCATGTTCATGTTACTGTTGGGTTTTTATCCATAATTAAATTTCCAGCTTTAATGAAATAAATCATTATATGTGTTAAATTACATGATCCTCTTGATGAATCCTTCAATTTACATTTTGATTGATGTAGCTATGATAACTATGTATGTTGATTATTGTATAACCTAAGCATGCTCCCTATGTGTTTGATAAAATTCCTATGTGAATAAATTAGTGCCATTATAACCTGATAGCACGTGTTCCCCATTCATGAATAAGTAGATGCCTTACAAGTGTTTAATAAAAAGTCTTTATGGATGAATTATGAACAAGTGAACAATGTCATATTATTCAAGATTATGCTATACTTTACTTTTCATGCTATTGAGTCTTGGGGTATTTGATACCCAAAAATTTAGCTATTTACCTAGATCCAGTATCAGTTACAGAATCTCAGTTATGTCATGATTAGTAGTACTATCATTCAGTTATAGAATTCAGGAATACTCTGTAAACTCAGTCGCTTTCTAGTCCAGTTCAGTATGCTCAGATCATAGTCTTTCAGTTGGCAGTAGGATTTAGCAGCGAGTGAACCCATGGATGGGGGATCACCTGCCAGTAGAGGGTGTAATTCTTAGAAGCAATCTTTACATTCCGAAACTACATAGCCAGCGTAGGTTGAGACATCAAACCTGCCAGTTGAGGGTTGATGAGGTGTTTTAACCTGCCAGTTGAGGGTTCCACCATTCTCATTAGAGTACCCGCCAGATGAGGGTAACTCTCAGTTTGTCCTTACCCATGGCATGGTATTAATAACCTTTAAATTCGGGTTACAGTTTGGACCCCAACTTAGTTATCTTATTTGGGGTATGTCAGTTAGATGATTACCTCCCATAGTTTTAGTCTCAGTGTTCAGAATAGAACTCAGTTTAGTTTGACAGAATTAGGATTGTCAGATAATGTCAACCAGTATAGTAAATTAGTTATCAGTAACTTCAAATATCAGTTACTCAGTATCAGAATTCAGGAATTAGATTCAGACAAGCTTAGTCACAGTATTTATTTATATGCACATTAATGCACACTCAATATTTATAGTAGTATCAGTTATCCATGTGCTCTCATGTTCAGTTACTCTATATCATCCAGTCAATTATTGTTCATGCATATGAACCCCTGCATTCAGCCTTACCCAATCTAGCATACCAGTACATTCCCACATACTAACGTATACTCTTTCTTGTGCTATGATATTTCATATCATAGGTTCTAATACTCAGGTTCCTAACCACATATAGATAGATCCAGTTTCAGTCAACAGTAGATTTAGCAGTGAGTCCTCATTATTTTAGGATATTATTTTATTTTAAATTTTCATTAGTTTTAGTATTTCAGTATTTAGGGTCAGTTTGGGGCTTATCCCATCAACTCCACTTCAGACAGTTTAGTTAGAGGCTTTTCAGAATAGTTTTCAGACAGTGTTCAGTTTTACATTTTGTTATTTTAGTTGATACACTTTATCAGTATTTACAAATTTTGAACCTTATAGCATTCCAGCCTATTTTTTGTATTTATTACAGTATATTATTCAGTACTCATAGTAGATATCAGTCATGGGTTAGCTTGTGGTCCTTTGAGGTCGTAAGCACCGTGTACTATTCGGGGTACAAACTCGAGGCATTACGAACTTGGTATCAGAGCCTAAGGTTTAATAGTGTCCTAAAAAGTCTGAAAGTCGCATCATGTAGAGTGTTATTCATAGGTGTGTAGCACGCCACACTTATGGACATGAGGCTATGAGATATTTTAGGAATAGTTTCCCTTCTTTCCGTATTCATATCGTGCGAGTGAGCGTAAGCTAAAGTTATACTCTTAGTCTAATCCGTTTCTTCCTTTCATTTACCGAACATGCCTTCCAAAAGGGCTAACTAAAGAAAACTTAGAAATTAGTCAGCTCCCCATCCCATTCAGGCAGATCCCCTAGATGAACATGTTTTCCAAGCAGAATTCAGAGATGCATTCACTACTCTAGCCAATTCGGATGCAGCTCACAATGATCGGCCAGCTACTGTTCCAGCTTACCCAGTGGATAATACTGCTACATCCAGGATTTGGGACTTCACCTGAATAAATCTTCCCCTATTCTCAGGATCTAAGTCAGAAGAGACACAAGAGTTCCTTGATCAGGTTTAGAAAGTCATAGATATCATGGGAGTAACTTCCAATGAGAACGCTGAATTAGCTGCCTATCAGCTACAAGACATAGATAATACATGGTTTAAGCATTAAAAGGTAGACAGTGGCACAGATGTAGAGCCCATAGAGTGGGAAGAGTTTGCTACTACTTTTCTAGATAGATTCTTTCCGTTAGAGCTGAGGGAGGCCAAAGTGTTACAGATTATAAACCTCAGACGAGGTAGTATGAGTGTGAAGGAGTATTCCCTTAAGTTTACCTAATAGCTAGGTATGCTCCTCATATAGTGGCACATAGTAGATCCAGAATTAGCAAGTTTATATCTGGAGTGTCAAATAGTGTGGTTAAGGAGTGCATAACAACTATATTGATTAAGGAGATGGACATATCTAGTCTTATGGTCCATGCTCAGTAGATATAGAAGGATAAGAATAGAGAGAGAGGCATAACAAGAGAGCTAGAATATGTAGCTTTAATTTTAATCAGCCTGAGTCAGAGGGCGGTAATCGTTCCCAGTTTTGTCCAAGGTATTTAGTTTCATCTCTGTCCTCAGTCAGTGCTCCAATCCCTAAGTTCAAAAATGGTAGCAAAGATAGGATGCCAGGCTCTAAGTTTCAGGGTAGTGTCAGCAATGCTCGAATAAATCTTCTTTGTCAGAATTGTGGTAAAAACCATCAGGGTATCTACAGAGCTGGCAGTGATGGTTATTTTGTATGTTGAAAGACAAGCTATAGAGTCAAAGATTGTCATTATTTAGGTTTCCAAGGTCAGTATAACCGTTCTTTATCTCAGTTTGGTCGCCCAAATTAGCAGGGTACCACTTCCAGTGCCAACAGTGGGTAATATCCAAAAAGGCTCTATGCACTTCAGGCTAGACAAGATCAGGAAAATGCTCCTGATGTAGTCATTAGTAAATTACATATATTCCATTTACAAGTTTATGTCTTAGTAGATCCAGGAGCTTCTTTGTCGTTTATATCTCCCTATATAGCAGTCAACTTCAAAGCTAAAACGGAAGTCTTAATAGAATAATTCTCAGTCTCTACCCTAGTAGGTTAGTATATCATACCTCGACGGTTATATAGGAACTGTCTGATTATGATATCTCAGAAAATCACTATAGCAGACTTAATAGAAGTAGAGATGACATATTTCAACATTATTATGAGCACAAATTAGATCAATTCATGATATGCCTCAGTTGATTATAGAAACAAAATCATTCATTTATAGTTTCTTAATGAACCAGTCCTTGAATGGAGGGTAGTACTAAAACGCTTAAGGGTCAGTTGATTTCATACCTTAGAGCGAGAAAAATGATATCCAAGGGATGTGTCTATCATCTTGTGAGAGTCGAGGACTCTAGTTTAGAAACTCCCAATCTTGAGTTAGTTCCAGTAGTAAATGAATTCTCAGATATATTTCTTGAAGATCTTCTTGGAGTTCCTCCTATTAGGGAAATTAACTTTAGAATAGACCTTCTTTCAGATACTCAACCCATATCTATTTCTCCATACAGAATGGCTCAAGCAAAACTCAAAGAGTTAAAAGAGCATTTAAATGACCTTTTAGACAAAGGGTTCATCAGACCCAGTGTTTCCCCATGGGGTGCACCAGTCTTATTCATGCATAAGAAAGATGGTTCTCTTAAAATGTATATAGACTACCGTCAGTTAAACAAAGTTACAGTGAAGAATTAGTACCCACCATCTATAATCGATGACTTATTTGACCAACTTCAAGGTGCTTGTTATTTTTCTAATATAGACCTCAGATCAGGCTATCATCAGCTTAGAGTCAGAGAATGTGATATCCCAAAAATATCTTTCCAAACCTGGCATGGTCACTTCAAGTTTCTAGTTATGTCCTTTGGTCTTATTAATTCCTCAGCAGCTTTCATAAACTTGATGAACCTTGTGATCAAGAAGTACTTAGAAATGTTCGCTATAGTCTTCATTGATGATATTTTTGTCTATTTCTATAGTGAGAATGATCATGCAAACCACCTCAGAATCGTACTTTAGACTCTTAAAACATATCAATTGTTTGCCAAATTCAGTTAGTGCAAATTTTGGCTAAGGTCAATAGCGTTCCTTGGTCATATTATTTCCGGTGATGGCATTAGTGTTGATCCTCAAAAGACCAAAGCGGTGAGAAACTGGCCTAGACCTATTTCTCTATCAGATATCAGGATTTTCTTGGATTTAGCTGGCTATTACCATTGGTTTGTTGAAGGACTTTCATCTATTGAATCCCCCATGTCTAGATTAACTCACAACAGAGTTAATTTTCAGTGGTCAGATTCCTGCTAGAAGAGTTTTTAGGTATTGAAGACTCGACTCACCGCAGCCTCATTTTTGACTCTGCTAGATGGTTCAAATGGGTTTGTTGTATACTGTGATGCATCCAGAGTAGGTTTAGATTATGTACTCATACAGAGAGATAAGGTAATATCCTACGCCTCTGTATATCTTAAACCCCATGATAAAAAATTACCCTACCTAAGATCTTGAGTTAGAACCTGTAGTGTTCGCCTTAAAGATTTGGAGGCACTACTTGTATGGGGTGCATGTTGATGCGTTCACAGATTGTAAGAGCCTACAACATGTATTTTCTTAAAAAATTTTAAATTTACATTAGAGAAGCTGGTTAGAGTCATTAAAAGATTATCACATGAGTGTTTTGTATCATCCGGGAAAAGCCAATGTAGTGGTTGATGCTCTCTGTAGACTGTCTATGGGTAGTGTTGCTCATGTTGAGGATGGTAAGAAGAAGTTAGCTCAGGAAGTTCATCAGCTTGCTCAACTAGGTGTCCACTTAGTCGACTCAATAGAAGGTAGTGTGTGGGTTCAGAGTAGTTCAAATCATCTCTAGTTTTCGAGGTAAAGGAAAAATAGGATAGAGATCCTAGTCTAGTGAAGTTGAAAGAGTCAGGCGACGATTAAAAATTAGAGGTTTTCTCCCAAGCGGTAGATGGTGTATTGAGTTTCCAGGGTCACTTATGTGTGCCAGGTATAGATGACTTGATACAATGAATTCTTCAGAAGTACATGGTGCGCATTACTCAATTCATCCACGGGCACTAATATGTGCTGCAATTTGCAAGAGATCTCTTGGTGGAGTAAGATGAATAGAGATATTACAGAGTTTGTGGTTAAGTGCTCTACATATCTACAAGTTAAGATTGAGTACTAAAAGCCTAGTGGGTCCATGAAGTAGTTTAGTATTCCCATATGGAAATGGGAAGAAGTGAACATGGACTTTATGATGGTTTTGCCTCGTACTTGTCATCAGCATGATTCCATATGGTTTATCGCAGATAGGATGTCCAAATGAACTTATTTCTTTCTAGTTCATACCTTCCATTCAGCCGAGACTATGCCAAACTCTATATCAGAGAGTTAGTCAGGTTACACGGAGTCCTAGTATCTATCATCTCAGATAGAGGTACCTAGTTTACCTCTTATTTCTAAAATACATTCTAAAAGGGTCTCGGTACCCAAGTTCATCTTAGTACTGCCTTGCACCCTCAGATGGATGGTCAAGAAGAAAAGACCATTCAGACTTTAAAAGATATGCTGAAAGCATGCGTTGTTGATTTTAAGGGAGTTGGGATGGCCACTTTTCTTTGATCAAATTTTCATATAATAACAGCTAGAATTCTAGTATTCAGATGAATCCATTTGAATACCTCTATGGTAGGAGATATATATCTCTAATCAGTTGGTTCGAGCCAGGTGAGTCCACAGTTATAGGGACTGACTTAGTATTTGATGCCTTAGAGAAGGTTTAGTTAATCATAGAAGGACTTAGAGTTTCCCAGAGATGACAGAAATCTTAGACATATGTAAGAAGAAAGGATTTCGAGTTTGAGATCGATGATTTTATGTACTTGAAAATGTCTCCCATGAAAGAAGTAAAGAGGGTTGGCAAGAAGGGAAATCTCAATCGCTGATATGTCGGTCCTTACAGAGTTCCCAGTCACTTTGAAAAGGTAGCTAATAAGCTCGAGTTGCCTTTAGATCTAGATTTAGTACATCTAGTATTCTAGATCTCCTTGTTAAAGAAATGCATTAGTGACCCAGCAGTTATAGTTCCTTTAGAGGACGTGAATATTAAGAACAATCTTTCATTCAAATAGGTTCCAGTCCAGATCCTCAATAATCAGATTCGTTGATTGAGGAACAAAGATGTTCCCCTAGTTAAAGTTCTTTAGTAGAAGCAGTCCGTTGAGGGAGCTACTTGGGAAATAGAAGTAGATATGCGAACCAAGTATCCTCACCTCTTCTCCACAAACTCAGATTCAGCTTAAAGTAACAGTTTTCCTTGACTCTACTCATTTCCATGTTCAGTTACAATTATAAACATGGTATTCCTTACCGTTCCATATTCAGTCATGCTTTCATCAATCAATTTAGACATGTACTCATGCATCATATACGCATGTTTACCACAAAAATTCAGCTTAGTAGTAGCTTCAGTCATGTATCCCATGCATCAGATATGCATGTTCAGTATAAGAACTTAGTTTATCAGTAGTCTAGTCACGTAGTCATGTATCAGTTTTGCATGTTAAGTGTGTCAGCTCAGTCTATCAGTGTTTCTTAGCTTAATCAGTTTAATTCAAGGATGAATATTCCCAAGAAGGAAATATTGTAATACCCCGTATTCCTAGACCTTAGTTTAGCTTTATGTAAGGGAGCTATCCTATATAAAATTTATGAAATACTCAGTAATTTTCAGTTTAGATCCTTTCAATGCATAGGAAATCCATCCAGCTTTCCAATGATATAAAATTCTCCCAAATCTGATAACTGGGAGAAGAGTTAGGGCAATTTATGTAAAAACAGTGTTTCACCGCGATTAAACCACGCCACGGTGAGTATCATGACGATCACTCCATCGATTCAAGATGAAGGCCATTTCGACATTTATCAATTTCGATAGGGCCACCGTGACTACACTGCATTATCTGAACCCCAAAACAACAATTGTCACGATCTAGAGAGTCACTGCGATTCCACAGCATCATGGTGGATATAGCAATGACCCATTCACCACGTCGTGGTGAGGCCTTAATCAGCATTCCAGTTGTGGGATTTTTAATCCCAAGGGCAACTTAGACTTTTCCCATGACCCAAATCATCCTTAAACACAAAAGTAATCCCTAAATGACCAAAATATATCACTATTCACTCAATTTTTTCCCAAAGTACATCATTCTCTCTCAAAAGCAAGAAATCATAGTTTCAGAATTCATGAAAAAAGCTCAAGAATTTCTCCAAGAACCTTCAAGAGTTAACATTTGAAGGTATGTTAGGTGTTCATCTATGGGTTCCTTCCACCCACAGAGTCCACGAATCCATTTTTAAACTATAAGATTGTTGAGTTATGAACTTCCATGCTTGAATTGAATTGAATTCAAGTTCATGTTATTGTTGAGGTTTTTTCCATAATTAAATTACAAGTTTTCATAGAATTAATCATTATATGTGTTAAATTACACTTCAATTTACAAGTTGATTGATGTAGCTATGACAACTATATGTGTTGATTGTTGTATAACCTAACCATGCTCCCCATGTTTTTGATAAAATGCCTATGTGAATGAATTAGTGCCATTATAACCTGATAACATGTGTTCCCCATTTATGAATAAGTAGATGCCTTACAAGTGTTTGATAAAAAGTCTCTATGGATGAATTATGAACAAGTGAACAATGTCATGTTATTCAAGATTATTCTATGCTCTACTTTTCATACTATCGAGTCTTTGGGGTATTTCATACTTGATAATTTATCAGTTTACCTAGAGCCAGTGTCAGTTATAGAATCTCAGTTATGTCACGATTAGTAGTACTCTCAGTCAGTTATAGAATTCAGGAAAACTTAGTGAACTCAGTCTCTTAGTACAGTCCTGTTTAGTATGCTCAGTTCAGAGTTTTTTAGTTGGGAGTAGGATTCAACACAAACTGAACCCAAGGATGGGGGCTTACCTGCTAGTAGAGGGTGTGATCCTTATAATTAATCCTTACATTCAAGAACTACGTAGCCAATGTAGGTTGAGACATCAAACTGCCAGTTGAGGTTTGATGAGGTATTTTAAACTGTCAGTTAAAGGTTCTACTTAACTCATTAAAGTACCTGCAAGATAAGGTTAACTCTCAGCTTATCCTTACCCGTGGCACGGTATTGACAAGTATCAGTAAATTAGTTATTAGTAACTTCAAATATCAGTTACTCAGTATCAAAATTCTGGACTTAGATTCAGATAAGCTTTGTCATAGTATATATTTATATGCACATTAGTGCACACTTAGTATTTACAGTAGTATCAGTTATCCATGTACTCTCATGTTCAGTTACTCTATATCATGCAGTCAGTTATTGTTCATGCATATGAAGCCTTGCATTTGGCCTTACCCCATCTAGCATAATAGTACATTCCTATGTACTAACTTATACTCTTTCTTGTGCTATGATGTTTCATAACATAGGTTCGGACGCTTAGGTTCCTGAGAGCGCATAGACAAATCTAGATTCAGCCAACAGTAGATTTAGCAGCGAGTCCTCATCATCTTAGGATATAATTTTATTTCAGATTTTTTAGTAGTTTTAAATATTTTAGTATTTGGGGTTATTTGGGGGCTTGTACCATCAACGCCACTTTTAGACAGTTCAGTTAGAGGCTTTTCAGACTAGTTTTCAGATAGTGTTCAGTTTTACAGATTGTTATTTCAGTTGTACACTTTATCAGTATTTAAAGATTTTGAATCTTACGGCATTCCAGCCTATTTTCCCTATTTATTACAGTATATTATTCAGTGCTCACAACAGATATCACTAATGGGTTAGCTTGTGGTCCTTCGTGGTCGTAAGCACCGTGTAGCGTCTGTGGTACAGACTCGGGGCATTATAATGTATTTCTCTGTATTTGTGTTCTTATTTTTGTTTTCCTTGAGACCCGATATCATAATACTCCAATCAATATTGCAAATATTTTCCCTTCCTATGAAAATGTGTCCAATGTGGCTAAAAATCAAGTTATTTTCCAAAACAAAACCACCCACCTTCAAAAGATTCAAAAAAAGGGAAGCGAACCATTGAGAGACCCCTATTTTCCAGGATACAAACATTTTAAAATTCTTATGAAATTCATAAATTTCCCAACCTCTTCATCGTATTGGAAAGTTCTAATTGCTGTATTCTTCTTGATGTAGCTTCAAAGTTCCTACTATATTTTTTCCCTCTTTCGCTTTCCCTTATACCATCTCTCAATGAATTTTTCCTCATCTTTCTCATATTTTCACAGTTGAGGCATTTTTTGGTTGCTTAGTTCCACTTTCTCAAGTATAGGGAATGGTATAGCCCCATACATAGTTGCAATTATTTTATCTATAATTTTATAGGGTTCTATTTGATTTTATGAGGACAAGGGAATTTTTTGGGAAATTGAAGTCGTATTTAAAGGAATAAGAGATGAAATATTTTTGAATCTAAATAGTTGATTGTGTGCATTTCTTTCACCTTGAATGGGCTGTGCTTACACTTAATTTTTTATTGAAATATTATGTTTATGTTTAAGGTGATGGTAATGTTGTTGGTCAATAAATTTCTATGAAGAGAAGTTCTAAGGTTCGAGCTAAAGAAGATATCAAGAATTACCCATGACCATTTCAATTCTAAGTAATCTTTTCTTGGACATGTTTTGGGAGTGGGGTGGGTAGGGGGATGTAAACGAGATATATCATAGATTCAATTATTTGTTCATTTAATTATTTTTTTTCTCGAACTATGGTTCGTTATATACATAACTAAGAACTTCTATAATAAAAGAAAATTGAAAAATCAAATTTATTTTGATTTAGGATATGGAGATTGAGTGAGTTCAAGGAGAATAAATTGGAAAAATAGAAGAAATCAATGAAATTGAAAACCCTTTTCGGTTCTTGAGTTTTTTGGGATATAAATTTGGAAAGCAATCGTATATACTTACATAATTGCTTGGAGAAAAAAGAAATCCCCAAAATAGGAAAATTCTTTTCAGTTCTTGAGTTTTTTGAGATATGGAGGCTGATGAAAATGAATTAAAAAGAAAGAGAAAATCAATGATATTCAAAAACCCTTTCGGTTCTCGAGTTTTTTAAGGTATAAAATTTGAAAGCAATCAAATTTACTAACATTAATAGCTTAGATGAAAAAACAACGAAATTGGAAAATCTTTTTCAGTCTTTGTCTTTTTGGAGATATGGAGGTAGAGGGTAATTAAGGAAAATGAATTGGAAATTGAAAGGGAAAAGAGGAAGGAGAAAGATCTGAAATTTGAAAACAAGGGACGGGAGAGAAATTGAAGAAGACTAGGGTTTGGGTTAAAATGGATTTTGGGTCATGGAATAACTCAGGTTGAAAATAAAGGGAATAAGTTAAATGATATAAGGTGTTTAATCAGATGACACGTGACAAATTTGACATTTAAAAAATTTAGTCATAAGTTGAATATATGGTTTATAAGTAATCATAATGGCATTTTATGCCCAATTAATGAGTTCCATTAAAATATCATAGCCAATATAGCAAAAGTAGTTTTTTTACTTGTTTGGTATAGTTTTTTATGACAGCCTTTGAAAGACTCTATGCAATACTAAGGGACAAATGTGATGATAAGAAACTTTATAGGCATGCAAAGATGCAAAAATGGAAGGCCTGAGACTTGGATCAGGTGAAGTGCATCAAGGATGATGATGGCAAGGTGTTGGCGGATGAGACGCTCATCAAGCAAAGATGGCAAGCCTAATTTCATAAACTATTGAACAAAGTAGGTGATAGAGCTATTGTGTCGGAGGATTTTGAGAACTTTTAAAGACATGGATATTTTTAATATTGTGGTCGTATTATGGTTAAGGAAGTAGCACACGTTATTATCAAAATGAACAACGTACGAGGGACTAGACCATTATAAGATCCCAATGGAGTTTTGGAAGATCTCGACTAGGGCAGGTATAGAGTGGTTTACAAGGTTGTTCAATGTCATTTTTATGATGAACAAGATGCCTGAATAATGGAGGTGGATTACAATAGTTACATTGTACAAAAATAAGGGCGACATCCATTCTGTAACACCTATAAGGGTATCAAGTTATTAAGTCACACCATGAAAGTTTACGTGCGAGTGGTAGCGATTAGGGTGATGAGGGTTGTGGCTGTTTCCAATAACCAGTTTAGGTTCATGCCATGGAGATCAACAGTATAAGACTTCTATTTTATGAGGATATCTATTGAGAAATAACAGAAAAAGAAGCAGAACATGCATATGGTGTTCATTGATATTGAGAAGACCTATGACAATGTTCCAAGGAAAGTCCTTTGGAGGTGACCAGAGGCTACAAGAATAAAAACACAAAAAATACATGTATGATGAAGCTAAATTGCAAGTTAGAATGGTAGAAGGAGACTCAGAGCATTTCACCGTCGAAATGGGGTTACGCCAGGGATAAACTCTTAGTCTATTTATTTTTTCTATGGTAATGGATGTACTAATGTGATGAATCCAAGATAAAGCACCTTCGTGTTTGTTATTTGTAGATGACATAGTATTGATTGATGAATAATGATAAGTTAGAGTCTTGGAGAAAAACTCTAGAAGCTAAAGGTTTTAAGTTGAGCAGGACCAAAATGGAGTATTTAGAGTACAAATTCAGTGAAGGGTACATGAGGAAGGGATGGAGGTTCGGTTGGACATAAAGTCTCTCCCTAAGAGGGTCTTATGACCCGAACCATGGCCCTATCCATTATGGGCATCCCAAACAAATGAAGGCTTGAGATGGCCCCTTAATATTATATCATAAGCATAGTCATTTCTAAAGTGGTGGAAACAAGACTATATGAAATGAGGTTCAAAATTTAAAATAAAGTAACATCCATGTCTTAAGAACCAAATCCAAATGATTACCCAAACATACCTACGCAGACTCTAACTTTAAAAATAACTCCTAAGTTGGTACATGGACCTTGACTATACCATAAAAAGCTTAATATACTAGAACCAATATATAAATGAAAAGTAACAATGCCTTCTAGATGATTGAGGGATCATCACTTCTATCCAGCTGTCCAGCAAAGAATATGAACACCCTAGTGTTGCACAGAAACACAAATAGATGCTTTCAAACCTACATCATGAAATAATATAGCATTCAGGGACGGTCAGTACTTGCATGCGGCCCAAGGAAAAGGAAATAAACATTTTATAAAGAAAGTCATAACTCATTTAAATGTTCATAATAATTATAATAAAGTAGGCAATTGGGGACATGGGACATAAAGACACAAATATTTAAAACCCAATCCTGAACTATGTAGATTTTCATGATATCCTATAACCCATAGGCTATATGGGTTCGATACTTCCCAATCAGTGGGGCCTCAGTCCATTTTTTATGCAAGTATTAAGATTAGGCTAAAATCACCGATAAAAAAGATCCACCATACTATCTTCATGTTAAGGACACCATTCGTCATCCAATAAAGGTACCACTTACCTGTATCGGCAAAACATAGGTTTCAAACATTGGGCACGAGGATGTACACCTTCGTGGTGAAGCTACATAATTCCCTTTAAAGATAAATTAAAATAATTTCATTATCATTCACCCATAGACTTTTTTTATTAAGGTATTCTCATATTGATATCATAATACCAAGACTTTCAAGCCATTCATATTATGCCATACCATTTTCATTAGATATTTTAGAATTTTAATTCTGTCTTTAAAGTTCATAAACATAACCCCCAAGGGCTTTTCAAAAATATCATTTAGCCTTTCATTCTTTCATTCCAAAACTTATTCAAAAGACGTTGTAAAAATTTTAATTTCCATGAAAATCAAGTTTGAAATGGGTTGAGGGCCATATTTTTATCATGCATAATATTTAGAGTTGTCCGTGTTAACAAGTTCACCATTTTCATAGAATGTATATACAGCTCAAAACCTATTAATAATGTGCAACTCCCCAAAAATGGGTCCCAAGATGTCACAGGGTGTTCTAGACAACGAGTAGCCTTAAGCTAACCTTGTAAGCCTTCTACTAATTCTAAAAATTATAATAGAGAAATATAGACATATAATCAGAGCTAAAATATAAAATTCTATTTGAGCTAAATTGAAATTATTTGAATACAATGTCTGAAAATACTAAACTCAAGAGTCTGATCAATCAGTACTGGAAATCTGAATCATATCTAGCAGTCTGACAAGCCTCTACATCTCATAACTAGAGAGTCACTAGGACAAACCCTCAGTTGACTCAAATTGCCTGAAAATACTGAATCATCTATACTAATAGGTTGAAAACTAAAGTACTGGGTCCCCGAACATATAAGGACTCACCAATATTTGAGATGTAGATGGAGATGCTTGAAGTAACTCATGCTGCTGAAACTAAGCACCTAAACCTAAATTATGAGACAATATAACACATAGACATATATATGGATCAGTAGTTCAGGATTGTACTGAGTAGATAGGGTGAATGCACAAGTAAATTAATATCTCAATAGCATTATAAATTTGTTAAGTATGCATACTAAATGTAGATGTCTCACACAAGTTGTAATATCTGAAAACTAAAAATCATAATCATGAATACAAAACATGTTGCATAGATCTAGTGAGTCATAACATTAAGTTTCTAAAAGCTGTACTAATACTCTGTCTTTAGATCAAGCTGTCTAAGTGTAGAAAGGACTTACTTTTATATCTAAAATCTGAATTCTGAAATCTAGTAGCTAATGACTTATTTAAAACAATATCTGAATGAAATTGTGAGCCTTTACACTTAGTTTTTAAAAGCTATTTTGTTATGATTATTCTGAAGTCTTTTCTATTAGGGAGGTTCTTCTAACCAACATACACTATGTGAGCTATCATAGTGTCCAATGTCTAGTTCCTTTATGGGAAAACCATATATTGGGGAGACGTGTCACACTCATGCCAAGGAGTATAACCTAATCTAAGTGATCACATCTGTATCTTTCATCCATATAGAAAAGACAATACTCTGATATTATGTACCTATGTTGGCTTGTAGTTCTAGGACATGTAAACATACCCAACTCGATGCTAAATACTACTCCCTTTAATCTATATGCTCATTCTATAAGAAACAACATTTGAAAACTAATACAAGGAGTTACAATGAAAACTACTTATAAATTTGTTTACTGTAAACTGTAGCTAAATTTGTAAAATCGATTCCATATCTAAGCTGAGATCGAAAGATCAAATCTTAGATCAAAATCTGAAAATAACAAGTCATGGGATACTTAAAAGCATAATCTTCTTGAAATAACAACATTCAAACTAGGGCTAATAACCCATGCATCTATTTTATGTCAAATCATCACAAAAATCATGCTAAGTAATGAAAATATTGATAATTCAAGTCTATATCGTGAAATTTCTGCAATATGCATGAAAATACGAAAGTAGACACGCAATTCAACATCTAATTTACTTGAAATCTCATAATCTCGCAAATAGCAATATTGGACATAACTCTAATTCAAAAATCATATAAATTGATATAAAATTTACTTCAAAAACTAATTTTGGGCACAAGAATGAAAGGATTATCCTGGTTGAAAAAACCCACATACCTTAATTGATGACTAGATGAAGAAACTTAAACTTGAATTCCTATTTATGCTCTTGAAGATTGATTCTTGAATATTATTGAATTGGGAATCTTTAATTTTGAGCTATCTTGGTAAAAGAATGGTAGAATTCGGATTTCTTGGGGATGAAGGTTTGTTGTTCTAGGGTTTCTTTGATAGAAATATGAGCATAATAGGCTTAGAATTGGTTTAATCGTCAGTTATTCATGATTTAGGGGCCTGGGAAAAGTCTAAATTGACCTTTTAAAATTTTACTCGGAATTGAAAATCCCGAATTTGTCACCCACCGCGATGGGCTGCTATCGCTGTGGTTTACTGGAAAAAGGACGATTGCCATTTTTTCCTTTGGCACAATGCAGCATAATTGCGTTGTGCCACTTGAAAAGGACTAGTGTAATTTTGCACTCTACCGCGATGTAGTGACTGTCCAATTGGGAATTTTGGCTCAATACAGGCTAATCGTAGTGAGCTACTGAAAAGGGACGAACGGGAACTAGAACTTCACCATGAAGCGGGCCAACCGTGGTGCTTCATTGGAATTCGACAATTGCAATTTTGTCCTTAACCGCGACACGGTGCCTGTAGAAATGCCCTACTTTTTTCTCTAAAATTGCCATAACTTATCAATCGAGCATCGGATTAAGGAAAAATTGGTGTCATTGGAAAGCTAATTCAATTATCTACACATTGAAGGGTCTAAATAGGGAAAATTCCATATGCATCAGAGTTTTACACTTTCAAAGCTAACCCTTGACACACTAGAGGGTAAATTAAGCTAGAAAAAAATATGGGGTATTACAATATCTCCCCTTTGGGAATATTCTTTCTCGAATGAGACTAATTAAACTAAAGATACTCAGGAACTGAGGCTATATGTTTGCATGTATAAGTTCAAACAAATTGCATGACTGAATCTAAAACATATTGAGCGACTGAACTAATATATGACTGCATGAATTGATATAAAGATAACTACATAGCTGAATCTAAGACTAGAAAAGAATTGAATTAAGAAGGACTATTACCTTCAACTGAATCTAAGGTCATGGATAAAAGGTGAGGATAATTGGTATGCATGTCCGGTTCTGCTTCTCAAGTAGCACCCTAAACGAACTAATTTGGCCACAGAACTTTGACCAAGGGAGCTTCTTTGTTCCTTAGTCTATGTATGTGATGACCAAGAATCTCTACTAAACTTCTTCGTATGAAAGGATATTCTGAATATTTCTTCTTTCTAGAGGGATTATAATAGTTGAATCATCCATGCACTTCTTCAATAAGGACACATGGAACACTGGGTGAACTGATGACAAGTTTACATGTAGCTCAAGACCATACGCTACCTTCCCTACATGACTCAAAATCCTGTAGGGGCCTACATACCGAGGAATAAGCTTCCCATTTTTGCCAAATATCTTTGACCCCTTCATGGGTGAAACCTTCAACTACACAAGATCATCTACTTTAAACTCAAGATCTCTCTTTCTTACATTTGCATAAGGTTTCTTACGACTCTGAGCTGCTTTTAATATGTCTTGAATCAACTAAACTTTCTCTATGGCTTCAAACACCATATCTGTCCTAATCAAAGAGACTTCACCTAATTCGAACCAACCGACTGGTGATATATACCTTCGCCTATTAAGAGCTTCAAATGGTGCCATCTGAATACTAGAAAGGTAACTGTTATTGTAGGCAAACTCGATCAACGGCAGGTGGTCATCCCAACTGCCTTTGAAATCAAGAACACATGACCTCAATATATCCTATAACGTATGAATGGTCCTCTTTGCCAGACCATCTTTTTACGGATGAAAATCTGAACTGAGATGAATTTGGGTACCAAGACCCTTCTGAAAGTCTTTCCAAAATTGAGAAGTAAACTGAGTACCCCTCTCTGATATGATGGTCATGGGAACTCCATAAATCTAACAACTCTTTAATGTAAAACTTAGCATAATCTTCAATCATGTAGGATGTGTAAACCAGCAAGAATTGAGCTGATTTGGTCAATCTGTCTACAATAATCCATATCGAGTCATGCTGTCAATGCAAATGGGGTAGTCCAGTCACAAAGTCCATATTCACCTCTTCCCAGTTCTAACTGGGAATACCAAACTCATGTAATATGCCAACAGGTCTTTGGTGATCTACCTTAACCAGTTGATAAGTCGCACACTTGGCTACAAATTTTGTGATATCTCTCTTCATACCACTCTACCAATAGATTTCTTGGAAGTTGTGGTACATCTTGATGGCTTCTGGATGAATGGAATAATGCGCACCATGCGTTTATCCCATAATCCGCTATCTCAAATCATCAACACATGGCACACATAATCTACTCTAGTATCTCAACACACCATCTCCCACTTGGGAGAAAATCTCTACCTTTTGGTCTTTAACTGACCCTCTTCATTTTAACCAAACTAGGATCCCTATCCTATTTTTGTTTCACTAAAAAAACTAGTGAATATTTTATATAATGTGAACCCAAACATTTCCTTCACCAGAGTCAACCAACCTTACATCCAATCTAGATAATTGGTGAACTTCCTGGACTAACTTTATCTTATCATTCTCTATATGAGCAACACTGCCCATAGACAATCTACTAAGGGTGTTTGCCACTACATTGGCCTTGCCCGGATGATACAACACACTTATATCATAATTCTTCAACAATTCTAACCACCTTATTTGACGAAGATTTAAATCTCTTTAAGTAAATACATAATGTAAAATTTTATGATCTGTAAACATATCAAAATGCACCCCATATAGATAGTGCCTCCAGATCTTCAGTGCAAACACAACATCAACTAACTCAATGTCATGGGTATGGTAGGTTTTTTCGTGAGGCTTAAGCTGTCTAGAGGCATAGGATATAACCTTACCTCTCAACATCAAAACACAACCCTAACCGATTCTAGAGACATCATAATAGACAATGAACCCATCTATACCATCAGGTAGTGCTTAAATTAGGGTTAAAGTGAGTCGAGTTTTCAACTCCTGAAAACTCTTCTCATAAAATCTAAACAATGAAACATAACTTTCTTCTGAGTCAAGCTAATCATAGGAGATGCAATAAAATAAAAACCCTCAACAAAGAATCTATTATAGCCAGCTAAACCTAAGAAATATCTAATGTCTGACGGAGAAATAGGTCTAGGCTAGTTTCTTACTGCTTCTGCCTTTTTGGGATCAACTCTAATGCCATCACTGGAAACAATATAACCTAGGAAAGCTACTGATCTTAGCCAAAATTTGAATTTGCTACATTTAGCGAACAACAGGTGATCCCTATGAGTTTGCAACATAATTCTAAGGTTGTCTGTATGATCATCCTCACTACCAGAATCGACAAGAATAACATCGATAAAGACTATGACAAACATGTCTAAATACTTTTTGAACACTCTGTTCATTAAGTACATGAAGGTTGTTAGGGAATTGGTAAGACCAAATGACATGAATAGAAACTCAAAATGGCTATAGCAGGTTCTGAAAGTTTTCTTTGGAATATCATATTCCTTTACTCTAAGCTCATGATAGCTGGATCTAAAGTCTATCTTTCAGAAGTAACTTGCACCTTGGAGTTGGTAGAATAAGTCATCAATCCTAGGAAGAGAATATTTATTTTCGACTATGTCTTTATTCAACTGATGATAGTAAATGCATATTCACAAAGAACCATCTTTCTTTTGAACGAATAGGATGGAAACGCCCATGGAGAGACCCTGGGACTTATGAAACCTTTATATAATATATCTTTAAGTTTCTATTTTAACCCTTTAAGCTCGAATAAATCCATACAATATATAGGAATGGAGATGGGCTGAGTATTTTGAAGAAGGTCTATACCAAATTCTATTTCGCTATCGGGAGGTACCATTGGAAAATCTTCAGGAAAATTATCAAAAAACTTATTGACTACATGAACTGACTGAACTGTTCGAATCTCAGACTTAGTGCCTTTGAATCAAACTAGATGATAGATACACTATTTTGAGATCTACTTTCTGGTTTTAATATACGATATTAAATGACTCTTGGGAGACGCTAAATTACCTTCCCATTTAAAGAATGGCTTATCTAGAAACTAAAACTTCACTACTCGGGTGAGACAATCTATGAAAGATAACTGGAATACAGCCAATCCGTAACAAGAATAAGGTCAAAGTCAACCATATCTAACTCTATTAAATCTGCTAACAGGATTTTACGAAGGACAATGATAGGAGTCTTTCTATAGTTCTGTTTGGTAATAATTGACTCACCCACTGGGGCAGAAACCAAGAAGCGCTCAGGGATCTTTTCAGGACCTATTTAAAAATTTACTAAAACTGGGGGACCACATGACCTAGGGTCTAATAACACATAAATATCAAGATGAAAGACACAAAGAATACCAGTAACAATATCTATAAATCCTTCTGTTCCTGATAGGATGGTAAAACATAAAACCGATTGTAGTGTTGACCACCACCGGTACTAGATGATGCACCTTGAGAAAAGACTGGGCATCTTAGAGGAGCTGGTTTGATAGTAGTCTGAGTCCGGGGACAAACATCTCTATTTTCCTACCTAGCGTGTGAACACTCTTTGATTCTATGACCTAGATTACCACAACCATAACAACCTTTATGTCCTAACAAGTACTCACCAAGATGATTCTTACCACACTTATCATATAAAGGATAATTGGATTTTCCACTTGCATTATTCTGAGATCTGGACATAGAAATCTTA
Source organism: Capsicum baccatum var. pendulum (assembly GCA_030864225.1). Classification (NCBI taxonomy): domain Eukaryota; kingdom Viridiplantae; phylum Streptophyta; class Magnoliopsida; order Solanales; family Solanaceae; genus Capsicum; species Capsicum baccatum. The sequence goes on along the minus strand of CM061561.1, from coordinate 156,795,571 downwards.
CCCTACTACTCTTGCATAGTTCTGGGAGTGGGAGCACTAGCTAACGATGGCACTGACATAGATGAACAATTCTGAAATAGTGAATGATTTCCCCCTCTAAACTTTGTTTGTCCATACGAAAACTGCCTTGTTCTATCCTTTTTATTTCCCCTATCTCTTCTGTTTAACTTTTCTATCTTAATCTGTTGGGCATGAATTATCAACCTAGAAAGATCCATATCCCCAATAAGCATGGTAGTCCAGCACTCCTTGACTACCAAACCAGATACGTTAGTAACAAACTTGCTCATACTTACCCTAGGGCCAGCCATGATATCAGGAGAATACATAGACAACTGGTTGAACTTAAGGCAATACTCTTTCACTATCATTGAGACCTAGCTCAGGTTTACAAACTCCTATACCTTAGCCTCTCTCATTTCACGAAAGAAAGAAACTGTCTAGAAATACATCTTGAATCACCTTCCGTCTCATAGGAGTTGCATTCTCACCTCGACCATTCTTCCATATAACCACCCAATCATACCCTACATCCTTCAATCTCTAGGATGCCAAATCTACACTCTCTTTCTTAGTAACATACATAATTTAGGTGGTCTTCCTTATCTCCTCTAAGTAAAGTTGTGGGTCCTCACCTTCTTTTAACCCAAAGAACTCAGGCAAATTCATTCTTATTAAGTCATAAATTCTGTCTATTGCCATATCCCCATTCTACTAAAGTGGGACTGTAGCCTAATGGTTTCCATGAACATTGGCAGTCACAGCCTAGGCTAACACCTGAAAGGAAGTCTTAAATTTAGCATGGGATACATTCCCATTTAGAGGGTCAGCAGGCTGCGGAGGCTGGTTTTATTTCTGCGGGCGTTAGCTCGATGAGGAGGCATATTCAACTGTCATATAAGAGCACGAGTTAAAAATAAATAGAGATACTATAAGCATGATAGATCATGAAAGAAAAAAATGATTTCCTAAAAATATCCCATAGCCTCTTACTCATAAATGTGGTGTGCTTTACAACCATGATCAAGACTCTACGTAACTGACTTGTTTGACTCCCTAGGAATCTTATAATCAAAGGCTTTGGTACCAAGTTTGTAACTCCCCAAAAATGGGTCCCTAGGCATCACATGGTGCGCAAGACTATGAGTAGCCTGAATCTAACCCTGTAAGACTTCTACTAAATATAAAGCTCAAAAAAATGAAATATAGACATATAATCAAAGATAAAATACAGAATTCTATCTGAGCTAAATTGAAATTATTTGAATATAATGTATGAAAATAGTAAACTGAAGAGTCTGATCAATCAATACTAGAAATGTGAATTATATCTAGCAGTCTGACAAGCCTCTAAAACTAATAACTAGAAAGTCATTGGGACAAAGCCCCAGCTGACTCGAACTACTTGAAAATACAAAATCATTTATATTAATAGGCTAAAAACTGAAGGACTGGGTCCTCGAACTATGAGGTCTCACCAACTATCGGGATGTATATGGAGATTCTTGAAGTCACTCGCAGTGCTGAAATTGAGCCGCTAAACCTATATTAAGAGACAATGTAGCACATAGACTTATATGTAGATCAACACTTATGGATTGTAGTGAGTATATGAGGGTGAATTCATAAGTAAATCAATATCTCATTAGCATTATAAATTTTAAAAAAACATGTATGCTAAATGTAGATGACTCACATAAGCTAGAATATCTGACAACTAAAAATCATAATCATGAATAACAAAATATGTTGCATAGATCTAGTGAGTCATGACATTTAGTTTCTAAAAGCTATACTTGTACTCTGTCTTTAGATCATGCTATCTAAGTGTAGAAAGGACTCACTTTTGTATCTAAAATCAGAAGTCTGAAATCTAGTAGCTAATGATATATAAAATAATATCTGAACGAAATCGTGAGCCTTTATAATTAGTTTTTGAAAGTTGTTATGTTATGATTAATCTGTAGTCTTTTCTAATAGGGAGGTTCTTCTAATTGACATACATTATGTGAGCTATCATAGTCTCCAACGTCAAGTTCCCTTATGGGAAAACCTCACGTTGGGGAAAGGTGTCTTACTCTTGCCAAGGAGTATAACCTAATATAAGTGATAACATCTGTATATGTTATCCATATAGAAATGGGAATAATCTGATAATCTGTACCTACGTTGGATCATAGTTTTGAGGCATATAAACATACCCAACTCGGAGCAAAATACTACTCCCTTTAATCTATATGCTTATTCTATAGGAAATCCACTTTTAAAAACTAATATAAGGGTTTACAATGAAAACCTCTTATAAATCTGTAACTCTAAATGGTAGCTAAATTTGTAAAGTGGATTCCATATTTAAGCTGAGATCAAAATTTCAAATCTTTGTTTAAAATCATAATATAACAAGTCATGGGATGCTTAAAACCATAATCTTCTTGAAATAACAACATTCAAACTAGGGCTAGTAACCCATGCATCTATTTCATGTCAAATCATCATAAAACTCATGCTAAGTAATGAAAATATAGATAATTCAAGTCTAAATCTGGAAATTTCTGCAATTCACAAGAAAAAATGAAAGTAGATATTCAGTTCCACATCTAATTCACTTGAAATCTCATAATCTTGCAAATAACAATATTGGGCATAACCCTAATTAAAAACTCATATAAATTCATATAAAATTTTATTCAAAAACAAATTTTGGGCACAAGGATGAAAGGATTATCCTTGTTGAAAAAACCCGCATACCTTAATGATGACTAGATGAAGAAACTAGAACTTGAATTCCTGTTTGTTCTCCTGAAGATTGATTCTTGAATATTCTTGAATTGGGAATATTTAATTTTGAGCTATCTTGGAAGAAGAATGGTGGAATTTAGATTTCTTGGGGATGAAGGTTTGATGTCCTAGGCTTTCTTTGAGAGAAAGTTGACAAAAAATAAGTATAATAGTTTTAGAATAGGTTTAATCCTTTGTTATTCATGATTTGGAGGCTTGCGAAAAGACTAAACTGGACTTTTAAAATTTTACTCGAAACTGGAAATCCCAATATTGCCACTCACTGCGATGCGCCGCTATCGCGATGGCTTACTGGAAAATAGACAATCGCCATTTTGGGTTTTGGCGCGATGCAGTGTAATTAAATTGCACCACTGTAAAAGGACGAGTGCCATTTTGCAATCCACCACAATGCGGTGATTGTCCAATTGGGAATTTTGGCGTGATACAGGCTAATCGCGGTGAGCTACTAGAAAGGGACAAACGAAAATTAGAATTCACTATTATGAGGGCAATCGCGGTGCTTCACTGGATTCAGAAAATTTCAATTTTATCCTTCCCCGCAAAGCGGTGCTTGTCAAAATGCGCTACTATTTTCAGTAAAATCGCCATAACTTCTTAACCGAGCATCATATTAAGGCGAAATTGGTATTGTTGGAAAGCTAATTCTATTATCTACACATTGAAGGGTCTAAATCTGGAGAATTCCATATGCATCAAGAGTTATATACTTGTAATGCTAGCCTTTGACATAGTAGAAGCTAAACTGATCTAGGAAAATGCACCGGGTATTACATAATTCTTAGAAAATCCTAGAAAAATAAGAAGTTAATCAATTTAATGCTTTTCAATACAATCTCTTCTACCCTAGTTTTAAATTACCAATGTAAACATACAAAAGAATAGTTAAAATTCATACTTTATGATAATTATAGAAATACGGAGTGTTCAACATGCCTTTTAGATGACCAAATCTTGAATATGAGCCTTAAATCTTGAACCTTAGGTGTTTTTGCCTCCTAAAATTTTTTAAGGAAAGAGGTTGAGTTTCTAATCGTATTCTTTTTGCCAAAGCTCATAACTGAGTGTTCAAAATGGTGTTTTAAGCATATAAGGGTCAGACATCATATGGAAAATTACCAAAATTCCCCTAAGCATACCTAAAAAAATTTCCCAGAAACAAGTTTCCACGGCTTGACCTATGAGTCGTGAGCTCAAATCATGACTCGTGGGTCTAACTCACAGGAATTAGATGAGTTTTATTTAGAACCTGACTCATGCCTTGTACTAACGAATCATATGTTGAACCTATGAGTTGTGGGTCTGAGTCATGGAAATCAGACTAATTTTTAGCTTTCAAGACTTGAATCATCAGATGTACTTACAAATCGTAGGTTGAACCCACGAGTTGTGGGTCACTAACAACTTGACAAGGCTTTAGTAAAATGTCCATAACATTTTACTCTAACACGAATTAAGGTGAAACTGGATGCGTTGGAAATCTAATTCAATTATCTATCATTTTATGAGTCTTGAGATAAAAATACTATATAATCTAGGAATTATGCTCATTTGAAGATGACTATAGCAATACATTTTATGAGAAATCAATCAGCAAGGGAGGTTTTGACTTCACTATAAATTTGGAGTTGCTTGAGTCCTCAATGCATGTATAAATCACTTCCAATACAACAAAGAAATGAAATTTGATTTCACATATTCTTTCATTTTATACAACATTGGGTGCAAGGCGGTTCTAAATATTTTGGAGTGTAACATTATCCCCCCATTGGGATGATTTGTCCTCGAATATAAACTTATAACACTTCTAGCATGGTGAAATGAAGAGTATTGAAGGACCTAATGCATAAAATTGTATAGATTTATCATTAACATTTATAGCAATATATATTACATATAATCTATGAAGAAGAGTAGACAGAAGCCTACCTCAAATCCAAACAACAAAACCTTATATCATTCACCACATGCTCCTCTACTTCAAAGTTCAAAAATGCCATCATACTATAAAAATCATAATCTGCTCATTAAAAAGAGAATACCGATACTCATATTGCACCATTATGCTTCAGTTCAAAAATGACACAAAAAACTCCAAGTGGGTCCCACATTTGGAAAATACATTTTTAAGGCCAACCCAACATGATATCAAGATAATGGAATCAAAACCTTAAAAAATGGGTAAAAACCAAGCAAACCTTGGGCTAAAATCAAGACCTAAGGGAATTTGGGGTTTTGGGTCAAAAACCAACAATTTCATCAATAAAGTAATGAAATCTTACCTTAATTCGGATGATAATCACGATAAAATATGTTTATTAAGATCGCAAGTTGCCCCGAAGACTCGATTATGAGTCATCATACCCATTTAAGGTTTTTAAGTCTAATGGATGAAGAGGAAATACCCTAATTTACTATATTGGGGTCTATTTATAGACCCTTCAGGCAATGCGATATCGCGATCACTGTCACTAGGACTATAATCTCCATGTCGCTATCTCCATAGACCTTTCTGTGATATACATGCTTATCCTTTCACGATCTCCATGGCACCAGTACCAGAAACTTGGAAATTTTTCCAAGTTTTCAATGATGCTCCAGGATTTATTTGTACTATGATTTTCACAAATAAACGATGTAACAACACTAAATTCAATGTTTTGGACGCGTTGGCAAAGTCATATTTTCAATCCAATTTCATTTTAACCAAATAGAGGTACTATACCCATATTTCTAAATTTCTAACTTTTCAACCAATAGGTCAAAATGTGCTTAGGTGCATTGGGCCCTAAACCAAAGGTCTACCTAGCCTAAAATCAATTTTCTAAAGCTACTAAGGCAGTCAAAATTTGACACATAATAATTTTACTAATGATTTTGCCTGGTGTACATTTAGAACCAAAGAAGACTTCTAAATTGGGAATGGTTTTAAAAACAAAATAAATTGCTCGATAATCGACTATCAGTCCCAGTAGGTCAATAATGTCTTGGGGAAGCTATGGAGAGGCTCAAACAACGAATATAAGTGGAAATATGATAAATGACCTGAAGGGTCATTATAGGTAACCTTATTTAATTGTCCATAACCTATACATATTCTAAGAGTATCATTCCTATTGCGCACGAATAAAACTGGAGCACCCTACGAAAAATGCTAGGTTTGATGAACCCCTTATCTTAGAGGTACTTAAGTTTCCTCTTTAACTATTTTAGCTTAGCTAAATCCATTCGGTAGGGAGGATTGAAGATGGGCTAGCTATTTGGAAGAATATCAATCCCAAAGTTTATTACTCTATCAGAGGCACCCTGGCTAGGTCCTTTGGGAAACTCATTAACTACATGAATTGACTGAATGGCTTGGATATCAGATTCAGTATCTTTAACCAAAAAAAAGTGGTAGATATATATTTTTGAGATTAACTTCTTGGATTTAAGATAAGAGATAAACTGACCCTTAGGATATACTGAACTATCTACTTACTCGAGGTATGACTTATTGAGGAACTAATACTTCATCACTCAGATGTGACAAACTGACGCGTAGCATGATTGGATCCAATCCATTCCAAGAGTGAAATCAAAATATATCCAATCCATGCCAAGATTGACATCAAAACCTATCATCTCTATCTCTATTAAATCTGCTAAAGTAACCCTATGAAGGACTATAATACAGAACTTTCTCTACACTCGTCTAATGATAAATGACTCACCAACTAGCGTAGAAACTGAAAAAGGTTTATAAATTCTCATGGGGCTTAGAATAAAGTTCACATAAAAAAGTGAGGTCATAAAGAAGAGGGTTAACCTTGGATCTAATAACACATAAACATCAAGGTGAAAGAAAAAAAACATACTAATGACTACATATGAAGAGCTCTCTTCCTTCTAATAGGATGGTATAGAATAAAATATATTTTGATGCTAACCGCGATCGGTACTTGACGTTGTGTCCTACTGTAGGGCTAGGTGGCCTGACTGAGCTGCTGAGGTAATGGACTCAGTCTTAGGGCGAGCTTCTCTACTTTCTTTCTTAGCAACAAGACATTACTTGATCCCTTGACCTATCTTACCACACCCATGAAAACCATATGTACCTATCAATCACTCATCCGGATAACATTTACCATACTTTTTACAGGCAAGAAACACACGTCCCTCAAAAATGCCATCCCGAGATCTAAAAGTCAGGGCACTACCCTCTACTCCTGCTTAGTTCTGGGTATGAGGGAACTAACTGAGGATGGTGCAAGTGTTTAGAAAATTTCCTAGGTGTCACATGGTTATTGGGATGACAATTAGACGTAAAGATAATCCACGGTACACATTCAAAACTAAATATAAAAACATAGTATGGACATAAGCTTAAATCTTTGCTTATAAGATGAATTATACTTGAAATATAAATATCATAAAATTAGGATAAACCAAACCACAACTAAAATTATGAATGCCAAAATAAAATAAAAGAACTGACAAGTTTTAACAAGCCTCTAACTAAATTGCAGAGTCACTAGGACAGACCCTAGCTAACCCAAAAGAAAATATAAAATGTAAACTTATATTTATTAAATAAACATCTAAAATAACCATAATCTTGGATCTCGAAGCATGAGGACTCACCAACTAAAAGTATGTAGGAAATTGTGATTGTTGCTAATCGTACTGCTGAAGATGAACACCAGAACCTACATTATGAAATAATGTTTCCACACTGACAAACATGCCATTAGTACTTCTAGAATTTACTGAATATATGATGTGAATGAAATAAGTAAAACTGAAGATAAACTTGCTCATAAAATATGCATGCTAAGTATAAATAAATTCACCTTGATCATGAATAGAACTGAAAGATGAAATCTCATAAAGTATAAATCATTAAACAACATACGATAAAGCTTGTGAGTTATTATACTTATTTTTTTAAATCTTCTTTATAGTTCTTGTGGGAGATTCTTATAACTGACATAAACCATGTGAGGTAGCATGGAGTCCAACATCTTACCCATGTTTAGGAGGGTTGTTCTAACCTTGCCATCACTATATAACCTTAACTTAGAGTGATCACTAAACTTATCCCTTTAAGGCAAGGAAGCACTTTCTGGAGAGGCCCCGTAAACCTCTGATGGCACGTAGTTTCTAAGAAATAGGACACTAAACCCACAATCCCCTCTCAATTCTAAATAATACTCCTAAAATATATCTACTCGTATGCTCATACTTATTAAATTCACCTTAAACTAGCATGTGGATTTATAAACTAAAATAACCAACTAAGCTGCTCTATCTGAAATCATTCTTATGAAGAAACTATGAATTTCACATCTTATCTGAGATCATAAGATAAAAACTAAAACTTTACTTATGTTGTAATACCTTATAACTTGAATTAGTTAGCTTAAACTTCTTATCAACTTAGTAACTTATGCTCAAAATTGAAATCATTCATCTTCTCATGTAAACTTCATATCAAAATATCAAAGTCAATGCTTAAGATCCTTTCATGGATGAAAACATAGTAAACATGAATTTCGTTCTTAATAAGGTTTAACTCATGAGGAAACATCATAATCTTGAAGTATAAGAAAAATGAGTATGAACCCTAGTAAATCAACCTCTTCAAATTCAAGTAAAAATCAAACTTTTGAGCACACGGACAGAAGAATATCCTTTTTCAAACCTTACATACTTGAATTTGTTGTAATTTCTCACTTATACTTGAGCTTGGGAGCTTGAATTTTGGAGAATAACCCTTAGTTAGTGTTATTGAGAATTTGGAGAGGAGATTAATTATGTATTTTAACTTATGAGGGTTAGAATCGTGTTTAGTGTGGTTGTAGGATCATTTAAGAGCTAAGAGACCAAAAATACCTAAATTCTTTTAATAAAAACTACAATTTGGCGTGTCTGTACCCTTGGGCGTGGTACGCTGTTATCATACCACACCAAGGGCGTGTCATGCCCTTATCAAAGAATCTAGCTGCTAGTGGTTTTCACATAAGGGTGTGCCATACCTATGTGGTACACCTTAAATGCAAATACTTAAAATAATGGGGTCCCAAAATGTCTTGAAATGTATTCCAAAAGTTTTGAAGCACTTCCTTATAGTTCCTTATCATTTCTTATCCTTATTCAACTCAGAAATTGCATAAAAGATAAAGGATATATCAAAATAAAATCATTGAAATCTTAGGGTCTAACACTCCTACTTCCACATGGATATAGCTATCTATTGGGAGGTTCCACTTGGTTTTAAATTTTCAAACTTGACTTGTTGGTAAATCAAACACTTAGCAAAAAAGTTAGAAATATATATTTTTCATGTTATTCTACCAATACATCACCTTTATGTCATGATACATTTTTGTTGAACCCAGATGTATTGTATATATAGACGGTTGGGCTTTAATCAAAATCCTCTCTCACAACCCATCTATATTTGGAACACACAATGTCTCTTGATACCTTAGGACACCATCTCCCCCAATTTCAAAAGACATACTTTCTACTAACCCACATCTTTCTTGATTTGAAAAAAGTATGGAATCAAGAACCTAGATCTCCTTAACTTTGGTCCCAAGAGATTACTTGGCCACTTTGTGGACAACCACTATTCCATTCTTAGAGTACAAAAGTTAGACTCCCAAATTATCCAATTGGTAAATCTCCTTCACTAAACCTCTCTTTTAATACTTAATGTGAGATAGAATCCCCATTCGCAACTTGCCAAGAGCATCAAAAACAATATTAGCTTTATCTAGATGGTAGTGTAGACTCATGTCTTAGGTTTTAGCTATTTGAGTCGTCGACTTTTAGTAATTTGAGCCACCTCATTTTCTTAAGGTTCAATTCTTTCAAGGTTAATACATATTGCAAGATATTATGATCTAAGTAGATGTCTACATGCACTCCATCCAAATGGTAACACCAATTTTTTGAAAGTAAACACCATTGCTGCTAACTTAAGATCATGTTTCAGATAGTTTCTCTTGTGAATCTTAAGTTATTAGGAAGCATAAGCTATAACCTTTTTGTGATGCATCAGTACACAACTAAGTCTTACCTAGGATGCATCACAATACACAACAAACCCTTCAGTATCTTTAGGAAGTGTTAAGACAGGGGCAGTAGTCAAGTGATACTTTAATTTCACAAAATTACCATCACAAGCGTCAGACCATAAAAACTTTACCTTCTTTTGAGTCAAATCTTGTAAGTAAAGCAGTTATAGACAAAAGAAATTCCACAAATCTTCTATAATAGCCTTCCAAACCCAAAAAGATCCTAATATTTGTTAGTCATGAGTCTAGGCCATTTCTTTATCGCCTCAATCCTTTGGAGATCCACTTTAATCTATTCACTAGAAACAACTTGCCCAAGTAAAGTAATTATACTCAACCAAAATTTACACTTATAAAATATTGAATACAACTCATTAAGGGTCTGCAACATAATTTAGACGTGATTGGAGTACACAAAAGTATCATTGATAAAGACTATGATGAACAAATCCAAAAACTATATAAACACCAAGTTCATAAAGTCCATGAAAGTAGCATGAGCATTAATAAATCCAAATGACATGACTAAGAATTTATAATGGCTATAATGGGTTTGAATGGTATTCGTCAGAATATTAGCTTCCCTATTCTTTAACTAAGGGTAATTAGGAAGGTCATTGAGAATGACTTTGGGAAACTCATTAAAAACTAGAATAGAGTATAAGGAGGGGTTTTTTTAGAATAAAAACACTTGACTTGAATCAAATGGTACATACACCCCTTAGATATAAACTTTTAGTATCTAAGTTCAGAAATTAACTTTTCCTAAGGTTCTTGGGAACTCTCCCCCATTCTATCATCGATTCATTAGGAAAATTAAAATTGACCTATTTAGTTCTACAGTCCAGGGTAGAATAGCATGAGTGAAGCCAATGTACTTCTAACATTACATAAAAATTCACCATAAAATCTTTATCATATCTACCACAGTGGTTTGATAAAAGATAGACACAGTATGTTGCCCTAAAATTTCAATGATTTTATTTTTATACCTTCTTTGCATTTAATAGTGATTACTGAGTTGAATTAGGATAAGCAATGATAACCAGACCATTAGATACAATAACAACAACATAACCATTATTCAAAATTTTAGAATATGTTTGGAGTCATTTTGACACCCCAAAATAGTGAGGGTCTATGACATGAGCATGCCACACACTGAGCGTGTCATGATAACAGTGTGCTATGCCCTTAGAGTGGCTTGATATGGGCGTGCCACACCGAAGGTCACATAAACACCAATTTTGTTTTTTTAGTTTTATTCAAGGAATTTTTTATCTTTCCCCTATTAAACGACCTCTCAACCATAATAAACACAAATCTTACCCTCATAACTTTGATTATATTATCTCTCTTCTATATAAACCCTCAAGAACACAGAAAGGGTTTTCTCTCCAAGATTAAAGCTTTGAAAGTCCCAATTTATATTACCTTCAAGAGATTCATCAAGTCCTAGCATGTAGGGTTTGAACAAGGATATTCTTCCATCATTGTGTCTAAAAGTTTGATTATTTATTGAATTTTAAGAAATTGATTTACTAGGATTCATATCCACTTTTCTTATGCTTTAAAATTATGATATTTTCTCATGATTTAAGCCTAATTTAGCATAAAATTTCATGTTTACTTATGTTTTATCCATGGAAGTGATCTTATGCAAAGAGTTTGACACTTTGAAATAATTTCTATGAGTTGATAAATGATTATAATTGTGAGAATTCGTGTAATCAGTTTACAAGAAGTTCAAGCTTATTATCTCAAGTTACAAAGTATTATAACATGATTTAAGTTTAGTTTTGATCTTATGATCTTAGATAAGTTATGAAATTCACATTTTATTTATGAGTGTGATTTAAGCAAGAGAAGCATATTTGTTTTCAGTTTATAAACCCATATGGTTTTTAAGGTGAATTTCATAAGTATGATTATACAGGTATAATTTTGGGAGTATTATTTAGTATAAAGAGGGGAATATTCGTTTAACACATCATATTTTGTAAAAATTATGTGCCACCATAGGTTTAAGGGGCCTCGCCAGAGAGTGTTTCCTTGCCCCAAAGGGATAAGTTTAGTGATGACTCAAAGTTAAGGTTCTATTTTAATGGAAAGGGTAGAACAACTCTCCTTAATTTGCATAAGATGTGGGAATCCATGATAGTTTACATGGTTTATGTCGGTTATAAGAATCTCCCACAAAAGTAAAGATTTTAAAAACTAAGTTTAATGAATCACAACCCTTATTTAGATATTGTTTTATATTTATTCTTACTTTATTTCAGCATTTAGTTTTAGTCATGATCAAGGTCAGTCCATTTACACTAGTATGCATGTTTTCAGTTATGGTATTTAACAACTTTTACTTATTTAATTCACCCCATATACTCAGTACATTCCAGAAGTACTGACTATATGTTTGTCTGTGTGTCTACATTATTTCATAAATGTAGGTTCTGGCATTCATCCCCAATAGCATGATTAACCATTATTACCACTTTCTATATCCATCCAATTAGTGAGTCATCATAGTTCAAGGTCCAAGATTATGTTGACATTTGATGTTGATTTATTATTAGATAAGAAGTTATGCTTTTAGTTTGAATCAACTAGGGTCTGTACTAGTAGCTCTTCAGTTTTAGTTAGAGTCATATCAAGACTAGTCGGAGAATGTGTTATTTCAGTTCTCATAGATTTGAATGTTATTGAGTTATAGTATTTTATTAAGATTGCTCTTTTATTTGAATCTAGTTTACATGTTTTTGTCTGTTTCTGCTCATGCTTCAAGTTAATATAGTAGATTTCAGAGCTTAATATATATCATGGGTTAGTTTGGGCTACTTGTAGTCCTAAGCATCATTTAACGTTCAAGAGGTATCTTCAAAGCGTTATAAACTTGGCATATAAGCCTAATGTTTGAAGGAGTCCTAGGGAGTCTGACAAGTCATGTTATGTAGAGTCTTTGTCATAGGTGTAAAGCATGCCACATTTTTGGGCACTTGGTTATAGAACATATTAGGAACCATATATATTTTCATGAGATCTATCGTGCTCTAGAGTTATTTATATCAAATATAATTTGTGACTTAACATGATAAAGAATGCCTCCTTATAGAGCTTACGCCTGCAAAAATATGAACTCGCTACCCCCACCCCCATCTGCAGACCCGCTAAATAAGAATGTCTTTCGTGCTGAGTTTTCAATTGCCTTCCAAGTGTTGGCTTAGGCTATGAATACAAATTCTCATAGTAATCAATTAGCAACATTAACACTTTAGAAAAATGGTATCTTAGCTACAATTAGAGTTTGAGATTTTATGAGGATGAATCCACCTAAGTTCTTTTGGTGAAGGTCATTGAGGATCCTTAATTTTTCATTGATAAGGTGGAGAAAATGATAAAAATTACTCAGATTATGCATTTTATAGAAGTATTAAGTGTGGAATTGGATCCTTATAAAGTGAAGGATATTTGTTATGATTGGGTTACTTTATAAAAGGAAGGTAGGGGAGAGAATGCAACTCTTATGAGTTAGGATGTATTTTTGATGGATTTTTTAGAAAGGTTCTTTCCTTGGGAGATAAGGTAGGCTAAGGTAGAGGTGTTTATCAACCTAAGGAAAGGCTCTGTATCAGTCCTTAATTGTACTCAGCTTGTTAAGTTTGCACTAGAGTTATTTCCATATTTCAGAGCTTATTTGAGTAAGTCTTTCACTAGAGTATCTTACTTAGTGGTCAAGGAGTGGAAGAATGACATGTTGATTGAGGATATAGATATTTCTTGATTGATGACTCACGCTCAGTAGATTGAGGCAGTGAAACTAAAAGAATGAAGGAACAAGAGGCATATAATTAGACAATTAAAGTTTAATTAATAGAAGTCGAGAGGGGTAAATGATTCTCAGTTTCTAAATATCTCAATGATACCTGCACCCTTCTTATCTAGTACCACCGCACCCAAAATTAAGCAAGAAGAGTGGGGAAGACCTCCAATTTATAGATCCCTGGGTAGTGTTATTGGGAGACCTAGTTATCCAGCCTGCACAGAGTATGATAAGAACCATTTGAGTGATTTCTTAATAGGTAAAGATGCTTATTATGGTTGTGGTAAGTTAAGGTGGGCTACATGATCAAGGAATGCCCTTTTATTAAGAAGGGAAGTAGATATTTTCCCCATTAGACTCAACCCATAAATATAGCAGCTTAGTAAGGCTTCCCAACTACACAATAGGGTGCATCATCCAATATAAATGGCGGTCAACATCAAAGTTAGTTTTATGCTATATCATCCCATCATGGACAGAAGATGTTCATATATGTAATCACTGGTATGCTTCATGTATTTCACCTTGATGTTCAGATGTTATAGATCCAGGTTTAACCCTCACTTTTATGATTACACTTGTTTCTGTTAATTTTAGTAGAATTCCAAAAAGTCTTTCTGAACCTTTCTTAGTTTTGACCCTAGTGAGTAAGTCAGTTATCATTAGACGGGTATACATAAAGTTCCTTATTATAGTCCTCCATAGGGTCACTTTAGTAGATTTAATAGATCTAGACATAATATATTTTGATATTATTCTTGGCATGGATTCACTTCATTCATTCCATACATCAATCGATTGTCACACCTAAATGGTGAAGTTTTAGTTTCCTAATGAGTAAGTCCTCAAGTCATAGGGTTGAATTGTATCTTCTATGGGTTTTTTCGACTCTTATCTCAAAGCAAGGAAATTTATATCAAAACAGTGTAACTACCATTTTATCCAGGTTAAAAACACTAATTATGAAACCCCAACTATTCAATCAGTTCGTGTAGTCAATGAGTTTCTTAAATTTTTACCAGAGGATCTACCTAGGGTACCTCACGATAGAGAAATACAGTTTTAAATTGATCTTATTCTTGATAACCAGCCTATCTCCATTCCTCCCTACTGTATGGCCATGACTAAGCTTAAATAGTTGAAAGCGCAGCTTAAGGACCTCCTAGATAAGGGATTTATCAAGCCTAGTATTTCTCCATGGAGTGCTATAGTCTTATTTATGCATAAGAAGAATGGTTCTCTTAGAATGTGTATAGATTACAGACGGTTAAACAAGTTCACCATTAAGAATAATCACACTTTCCCATGAATTAATGACTTATTTGGCAAACTTTAGGATTTCCATTAGTTTTCAAAGAATGATCCTAGATTAGGGTTTCAGTAGTTGAAGGTCAAAAAGTGTGACATTCGAAAGACTTCTTATAGAACTTGGTATAGTCACTTTGACTTTGTGGTTATGTATTTTGGGCTAACAAATTCTCTTGCATCCTTTATGGATCTAATTAATAGGGTCTTTAAATAATACTTGGATATGTTTCTCATTTTTTTCATAGATGACATACTTGATTATTCTTGGAGTGAGGAGGATCATGCGGACCATTTGAAGAAAGTGTTGCAGACCCTCAAATATCATCAGTTATATGCATTTAGTAAATGTGAATTTTTGTTGGAGCCTATTACCTTTTTGGGACATGTGATTTAAGATATGGGTATTCATGTAGACCCTAAAAGCTAATGTAAATAAGCATTAGCCTAGGCCCATTTATCCATATGATATTTGGAGGTTTTTGGGTTTAGTCGATTAATATAGGAGGTTTTTTTAAAGATTATTGCTCAATGAATGGACCATTGACCAAGCTAACTTAAAAGAAAGTAAAGTTTGTATGGTCAAATAAATACGAGAAAAGTTTTCAAGAGTTGAAGGATATGTTGACTTCATCACTAATGTTAGCCTTTCCAGATGGGTTAGAAGATTTGTGGTGTATTATGATGCCTCCCAATTGTGTTTTGATGTGGAATAGGAGGGTAATAGCTTGTGCCTCCAGGAAACTTAAAGACCATACAAAGAATGATCCAACTGATAATACAGTGTTGGTAGGTGTTGTGTTTGCCTTGAAGATTTAGAGACACTATTTGTATGGTGCACATGTTGATATTTTCACCGATCATAAGATTCTTCAATATGTATTTATACAAAAAGAGTTAATCTTTGTCAGAGAAGGTGGTTGGAGTTGTTACAAAATTATGTCATGTATGTGCTCTACCATTTAGGTAAAGTAAATATAGTGAAAGACACATTGAGTGGACTATTTATGGGTAGTGTGGCTCATGTGAAAAAGTAAGAAATGGAGCTGGCCAAGGAAGTGCATAGATTATCCTGTTTGGGTGTATGTTTTCTTAATATGGATGATGGGGGGTGTCGTGGTTTATAACAGTTTAAAATCATCCTTAGTGGTGGAAGTGAAGGAGAAGCAGTGTAATGATCCCATACTTAGCCTGATAATGGATACGGTTTAGTAGTAGAAGGTTGAGGTTTTTCCCCAAGTGGGAGATGGTGTCCTTCGCTGTGAAGGTCGACTGTTTGTTCCCAATTTTGATATATTGAGAGATCGGATATTGGAACAAACCCACAGTTCTAAGTATTTGATTCATCTAGGTGCTATAAAGATGTACCTTGACCTGTGGAAATTTATTGGTGGAATGATATAAAGAGGGATATAATAGAGTTTGTGGATAAGTGTCCTAATTGTCAGTAGGTAAAGATTAACATAAATGGCCAAGAGGTACACTTTAGGATATTGGCATTCTTCCATGGAATTGTGAGGTTATTAATATGGATTTCACTACTGGACTTCCTCGCACCAGACGCCAGTATGATTCAATTTAATTCATCATGGGTCGAAAGAACAAGTCAGCCTATTTCTTACTAGTTAAGACCTCAAATACAACAGAAGATTATGCTAAGCTTTATATTTATGAGTTAGTAAGACTCTATGAGATTCCCTTGTCCATTATTTCATACCAAGTTATGTTATTTAATTCACATTTTTGGCAATCATTTATAAGGGACTTGGTACAAAGGTAAAGTTCAGTATGGCTTTTCATCCATAGAAAGATAGTCAGACCGAGTGTATGATTTAAATGTTAGAAGAATGTTGAGAGCTTGTGTGATAGATTTCAAAGGAAATTGGTATTTAACCTTAAGTGAGTTTTCTTATAACAACAGTTATCACGCTAGTATCGAGATGGCTCTGTTCGAAGCATTAACAAGCATAGGTTTAGATCACTTATAGGTTGGTTCGATGTTCATAAAGAGGCCTTGGTTGGTCCAAATTCAATTTTTGAATCTATAGAGAAGGTTTATTTGATTCGTGAGATTTCAAAATAGCTCAAAGTCATCAAAATCATATGCTGATGTGAGTAGGAGAGAACTAAAATTTGAAGTGGGTGATTGAGTGTTTTTGAAAGTATTGCCCGTGAAAGTGGTGATGAGATTTGGTAGGAAAGGAAAGCTAACTTCCCTATTTATTGGTCTTTATGAAATAGTGAGGTGCATTAGCGAGTTGCTTATGAATTAGACCTTCCATTGTATATAGCCGTTGTCTATCCAATTTTCTATGTGTCGATGTTGAAGAAGTGCACTAGAGATCCGTTTTTTGTAGAACACATAGAAAGTATTGGTTCGGTGAAAGTTTTTTGGAGACCTCAAAGAGTTAAAGGAGTAACATGGGAAAAATAGAAAGATATGATGAATTTTTATCCTCATTAATTTATTCCTAGCACAGAATTAGTTTGAGGTAAGATCTCCTTTAACTCCATTCTATTCCTAATATGCGTACTCTTACTTTATGAAGTTCTAGTATAATATGAAATTTTAGTTGTAATTTCATGACTAAGGAAAATGATCTCAGTTTAGAGAAAGATAAGTTTAATATCTCATCTAATGACCCCATACTATAGGTAATTCTTATTTTCCCAACCTTCATTCAAAGAAGAATGGTCCTAAGGAGAAGATAATGTTGGACCCCAAAATTTCAACGATTTAATTTTTATACCTCCTTCATGTTTAATGATGATTTCAAAGTTAATTATGACAAGGAATGATAATGGTACCATTAGGTACTGTTTCAAAATTTTTGAAATGCGTCTAGGGTCATTTTGGGACCCCAAAATAGTGAGGATCCGTGATAAGTGTTTTCCATGCTCTAGGCATGCCATGAGAATGGTGTGTTACACCCTTAGAGTGGTGCGATAAGGGTATTCCATGACCAAGGGTGTAGAAATGTCAATTTGATTTTTTTTATTTTCCTTTGAGAGGTTTTTGGTCATTCACCTATTAAATAATCTCCTAACCATTATAAACACAAATCCCGTCCTCACAACTTAGATTAAACGATCTCTCATCTCCCCATGCCCTTAAGAGCACAAAAGTAGGGTTTTATTTCTAATATTAAAGTTTTCAAGGTTCCAATTCAAGTTTCCTTCAAGAAATTCGTTCTTGTGCCCAAAAGTTTATTTTTTTTAATTGAATTTTAAGAAATATATTTACTAGGGTTGATATCCACTTTTCTTATGCTTTAAGATTATGATGTTTCCTTATGAGTTGAGCCTTATTTAGCACAAATTTCATGTTTACTTATGTTTTATCCATGAATGTGATCTTATGCATTGAGTTTGATATTTTGACATGATTTTCTATGAGTTGGTAAATGATTACAATTTTGAGTATTTATGTATTCAGTTTACCTGAAGCTCAAGCTTATTTGTTCATTATAAATTATTTCAACATGATTTAAGTTCAGATTTGATAATATGATATTAGATAAGTTATAAATTTCATAGTTTCTTATGACTATGATTTAAGCAAGAGAAGAATAGTTGGTTTCAGTTTGTAAACGCCTATGCTATTTTAAGGTTAATTTTCATAAGTATGAGCATACGAGTATATATTTTTGAAGTAGTATTCAGTCCCGAGAGGGGAATATGGGATTAACATATTCCTATTTTCCAGAAACTACGTGTCACTATAGGTTTATGGGACTTACCAAAGAGTGATCTTCTCCCCAAATAGGCTAATTTAGTGATAACTTCAAGTTAAGATTCTATTTTGATGGCAAAGGTATTATAACTCGCCTCAGCATGGGCAAGACATTGGAATCCATGATAGCTCACATTCGTTTATATCGGTTATAAGAATCTCCCACAAAAGGAAAGATTAAAGAAACTAAGTGTAATGACTCACAACCCTTATTTAGATGTTGTTTTATTGTTTATGCTTATGTTATTTCAACATTAAATTTTTTTCATTATCAAGGTGATTCCATTTACACTTAGCATGCATATTTTCAGTTATGGAATATAACAAGTTTTACTTATTGTATTCACCCCAAGATACTCAGTACATTCAAAAAGTAATAACCATATATATGTCTGTGTGGCTACATTTTTTCTTAATGTAGGTTCTGGTGTTCTTCCCTAGCAGCACGACTATCCATGATCACCACCTCCTACATCTATCTAGTTGGTTAGTCCTCGTAGCTCAAGGACCAAGTTTATGTTGATTTCTGATATTGATTATTATTAGTTCAGAAGTTATGCGTTCAGTTCAAGTCAGCTGGGATCTATACCAGTGGCTCTTTAGTTTTAATTAGACTCTTGTCAAGACTAGTCAGATAATGTGAATGTGTTCTTTAAGTCATCATAGATTTGAATTTTATTGAGTTAAGAGTATTTTATTAAGATTTCTCTTTTATTTGAATCTAGTTTATAAGTTTTTGCTAGTTTCCGCTCATGTTTCAGGTTAATGTAGTAGATTTCAGACCTTAATAGATATCATTAGTTTGGGGCTACTTATAGTCCTATGCACCATGTAAAGTCCAGGGGGTATATTTGAGGCGTTAAAAAATACAACCCCTATAGAATCTCCTAGAAACAATGGACTCAGCAACCGTGATGGAGACTGAGAAGGTATCAAAAATATTTTTTTGACCAAAATCAGAGTGTACAACCATATAAGGTGTCACATAAGATATAGTGGAACCAGGATCAAGCAATACATAAACATTATGGGAGAAAATATGTAACATACCTGTGACAATATCTGGAGATTCCTCAGAATCCTAATGAGTAGACATTGCATATAGATGATTACGACCATTCCCCGTAACTGAAGTAGACCACTTTGCAACAAGAGCTGAAGAAGTAGTAGACCGGGCATTATTATCTCCATATGCATCCTTAACTATAGGAACAATGTCATGTCCCAAATCAGGGCCTGGCCGTGATGGATATCTCAAGTACCATATGGACTGAAGATCAACCTCTTCACCTAGCCTTGTCAGCTCAACAACCTCAAGTTTCTAATAAATTTCGAAAATATAACAATATAGTGTAAACTAAGGAAAATAGTTATTCATGAAATGTCTAAACTAGTCATCGGTAATCGGACAACCGTATGTCACTGAACCAATCCTCCAAATCAACACACCCAAGTCCACGGTATTCCAACAAAGCCTCTACAAACTGAAGTCAATAAAATATCAGGACATGCCCCCGATAGTAGCAAAAAACAAAGCTAAACAAAGTCAGAGACATAGAATATAATGACTTTGAAATGAAGCCTTCCAAAATATGAAAGTTCACCACTTCAATGTCAAATCACGAGCCACTCAAATACCTAATCACTACACATGAAAAGTAGAAGAAGTTCTAGTTCTTGCATCGCATGAGGATACTACGTCCGGAGATGGTTAGAGGTTGGAGTACTAGAATTTATCTCAAGGATAGTGGAATAAAATAGTGCCAGTAATTCAAAACCAAAGAACATGACCATATGATGTTCACACTTATATATATATATCACCGGTATAGGGAACAAGGCTAAGCATGAACTTTTAAAACCTTAACCTATGTTGTGTAGCATAATTGTCACAAAAAATTGCACCCATGGGCTATATGGGCCCAACTCTCCCCTATCTGAAAGAGCCCCAGTACGTGTAGCCACATGAATTAGAGAATATTCATATCTGTATATGCCTTTAAGAAGGATTTGAACCACCCAACATAATATAGGTGACTTAAAAAACCAATGTATAAAATATGGGGGACTCAAACCTCCCGATCATATAGACACCCACATCGGCTAGCGCAATTTCCAGTGTTAGTCCTATGGACTCCACTTTTACGGATCGACTACACATCCCACTTTAAAGCCCAAATTAAAAAATTCATTTCACATATGCAACTATTAGTCCAATTACTTACAAATGGCCTCCCATTGATATCGTCATACCAACCCTACTTGCAAGTATACAACATGCCATAACCCTTATCAATTAACTTTGGGACTCAAACCGATTGTCTAAACAAAGATACCAATTCAATTAAACATTTTTGGGACTCGAACCTATTTAGCCAATTCAATCACCAAGGCTATAATTCAAATTAGTTTATGGACAACAAGTCCTTCACAAAACCATTTTCCAACTATTTAAATTATTAGTCCAATACCTTAGCTCAAAACATAACTCTATATATAACAAAATCATTCTCATAGGCAATTTCACAAACATGCTGAGGGCATACCATTATCAAACCATTATTTAAGAAAAAAACCATCAGTTAGGGTTAAACATGACCACTTACTTAAAACCACAATTTCCTATCACCCACGATTGCAAAACCATTATCAAAACATGTATAGTCAATATCTAAACCATGCGAAAAGAATACTCAACATTATGCATTCAAACGCTCAACCATGGTTTTCAAAATCACCATTAATGATTCATGAACAATGTTTAAAAACCATGATATTTGTGAACTAACAATGACAGAAGAGTCACATGCCTGAGTTACGAAGATTCAGGGAGAAAATTTGATTTTTAAGCCTCTAGATGACTACCTTGAAGAAACCCTAGCCCAATATTTCTTGAGAAGTTTTAGAGAGTGCTTTTAATCTTCTAAAGTATAGAATAAATGCCCACTAAGTGTTATAAGACATGGGGTCTTAAGGGCTTGGGGTGGGTACGTCCAAACTACCGTCAGCCTAAAAGCTGTAGAAATCTCGCAGGTAGGTATGAGTTAACCTTTTAACTCACACCACATCATAAGAGTGGTACCCTCATATCGTCACCAAAATTAAAGATTGGACACCACATTATGTCCAACATACGACTCCCTTGCCCAACTCGACACAACATTATACGACTAGTACCCTCAAGTGGTATATAAGGCATATCATTAAGATCTAGATACCCGATAATATATGATTGGACTCATCCCTCTGTTTACATCAATATAAAATTCATATGGAGTCTATTATACCAAGGACATAATTTGGTCAATCAACAAACTAACCAATATACGACCAGGGTCACTCGACCCATCACCACATCATGCAACCTTTGGTATGAGTTGTATAATGAACAGAAGGTTCAAGACTTAAGGATTTCACACGGACCAAAGTTTGGGGTGTTTCAGTCTCCCCTACTTAGGATCATTCATACTTGAATGATGGGACAAGGCAATACAAGTACGTTTTTGGATTCTACATGTCTCTACTTTTACCTTACACCAAGTTAGAAAACACAAATACTAAGGAAATCAATCTTTCATGTAACAAAGTCAGAAAGCACAAATATTAAGATCAACATATACCACAAGAACGAAGTTTTAGAATTAGGTATAGGAATGGATACATGGACTTTATGTGCTCCTCGGCTTCCCAAATAAC
The DNA here is from genome assembly GCA_030864225.1 of Capsicum baccatum var. pendulum. Taxonomy (NCBI): domain Eukaryota; kingdom Viridiplantae; phylum Streptophyta; class Magnoliopsida; order Solanales; family Solanaceae; genus Capsicum; species Capsicum baccatum. The sequence continues at coordinate 156,773,154 of CM061561.1, read as the reverse complement.
TTTCTCAGACTTTTGGTTCCACTATAGCACCTTAACCAAAGTCACATCCTTCGTTCGTAATCGACGAACTTGTCAATCCAAGATCCTTAGCGGGACCTCTTCATAGCACAAAGAATCAAAAATACAAGGTTCTCTAAGGGAAAAAAATAAAGGATCACCCACTCATTTCTGCAACATGAACACATAGAATACCAGATGAATGTAACTCATGCTAGATAGAAAATCCAACTCATACGCAACACTACACCCTTTTCTCACAACCAAGTATGGGCTAACATACCGGGGACTGAGCATCCATTCTTTCTAAACTATATTACATCCCTTCATGGGAGATACCTTCAAGAATACCTAATCTATAATGACAAACTCCAAGTCCCTTCTCCTTATGTCTGCATAGAGCTTTTTGGCAACTTTGGGCAGTCTGAAGCGTATCCCGAATCACCTACACCTTGTCTATATATTGGTAATGCCAAATCAGTGACAAAAATTCCCACTTCACTAACCTTGAACTGCCCCATAGGAGATCTATACCTTCTTCCATACAATGCCTCAAAAAGAGCCATACCAATGCTAGAATACAACAACAACAACAACAATAGACCCAGTGTATTCCCACCTAGTGGGGTCTGAGAGGAGGGGGGGGTAAGATGTACGCAGTCCATACCTCTACCTCTAAAGAGGTAGAAAGGCTATTTCCGATAGACCCCCGGCTCAAGACACGAGATACTGCACAAATACATAGTAAAGCACCGAACAAGATTTCATAACATAAATACGGCACCCATAAGTAATAAAAACAGAGAAAAGAACACAGATTCGTAATAAAACATGGAACAAGGTACAATAACAAGAATTATACCCCCACCAAGTAATTCCCTAAACTAGCGACCCAAACTGACCGTAGCCTTCTGCCCTAATTCTCGTCCTCCAGATCTTCCTATCTAGGGTCATGTCCTCGGTGAGCTATAACTGCTCTATGTCTCGCCTAATCAACTGCTCTATGTCCCGCCTAATCACCTCACCCCAGTACTTCTTCTACCTACCCCTACCCCGCCTAAAACCATCCAACGCTAGCCTCTCACACCTACGAACCGGGGCATCCATGCCCCTCCTCATCACGTGTCCGAACCATGTCAATCGGACCTCCCGCATCTTATACTCCACTGGGGTCACACCAACCTTCTCCCTGATAATATCATTCCGAACTCTATCCCCTCTAGTCAGCCCATACATCCGACGCAACATCCGCATTTCTACCACCTTCATTTTTTGGATGTGGGAGTTCTTAACTGGCCAACACTCCGCTCCATACAACATGGTCGGACGGACTACCGCCCTGTAGAATTTGCCTTTAAGCTTGGGCGGAACCTTCTTATCACACAACACCCCCAACGCGAGCTTCCACTTCATCCATCCCACCCCAATATGGTGCGAGACATCCTCGTCAATCTCGCCGTTACCCTGGATCACGGACCCGAGATACTTGAAACTATCCCTCTTACATACCTCCTGGATTACGGCCAATGCTAGAATAGTAACTATTATTATAGGAAAATTCAATGAGAGTTAAGTGATCATACCAACTAACACCAAAGTCGATCACACAAGCTCGCAACATATCTTCCAAAGTATGAATAGTCCTTTTGGCATGCCCATCTGACTACGGATGAAAAGTCATATTAAGACTCACATTAGTCCCCAAACAATGCTTAAAAGAGTGAGAAATGCGACGAGAACTTAGTACCATGATCCAAAATAATAGATATAGGTGCACTATGCAAATATACCACTTCCTGATAGAAAAACTTCACATAGTCCTCGGCAGAATAATTAGTCCTTACTGGTGAGAAATAAGATGACTTAGTCATCATATCCATGATGAACATATGGAGTCACACTAATTCTGCGACAGTAGAAGTCTGGTAACAAAATTCAAATAAATAATCTCCCATCTCCACACCGGCAATTCAATCTCTTGAAGTATCCCACCGGGCCTCATGTGCTCTACCTTCTCTTGCTGACATATCATACACTTTGACACAAAGAATCCTGCTTCATATTATTCCACCAATACATATCCTTGAGATCATGATACATATATATTGAATCGAGATAAATAGTATACTGCGATTCATGGGCCTCGGCCAAAATCCTATCTCACAATCCATTAATATCGGGAACAAACAACATTTCTTTGTTCTTTAAGATACCATCACCGCTAATCTTGAAAGCCATCACCTTATTCTTACCCACATCATCCTTGATTTTCATCAAGAGAGGGTCTAACACTTCTTTCTCCTTTATTTCTGAACCAAGAGATAATTGCACCACTTATTACAGAAACATACCACCATCCTCATAGTCTAAGAGACAAACTCCAAGGTTAGCAAAATGGTGAGTATCCTTTACTAATTTCTACTTATCCTCTTCCACCTGAGCTAGAATCCCCATGGATAACATGCTAGGAGCATTAACAACTACATTAGCTTTACCTTGATAGTAATGAAGACACATATCATAATCTTTTAGAAAATTAAGCCTTCTCTTTTGACTAATATTAAGCTCTTTATGAGTGAACACATACTGCACGTTCTTATGATCAGAAAAAATATCAACATGAAACCCATAAAGATAATGACACAAAATTTTTCAATGCGAACACGACACCCAATAGCTCCAAGTCATGATTCAAATAATTCTTCTTATGAACCTTCAACTTTCTAAAGGCATAAGCAACCACCTTACAATGATGCATCAAGACAAAACCCAAACTAACACGGGACGCATTACAGTAGACCATAAAACCCTGGTTACCCTCCGGTAGAGTCAAGACTGGGGATAAATTCAACTTATCTTTTAGCTTCTCAAAACTACCCTCGAGGCATGAAACCATAAGAACTTTACCTTTTTATGAGTCAACTTTGTTAATGGAGAAGAAATAGAAGAAAAACTTTCCTTGAATCTCCAATAATAATCAACTAAACCTAAGAACTTTAAATATAGATTAGAGTTGTTAGTCTAGGCCATTTCTTAACCACAACAACCTTCTGAGAGTCTACCATGATCCCTTTTCTAGACATCATGTGTCTAAAAAATGTAACAATGTTCAGCCAGACTTCACATTTAGAGAACTTAATATATAACTAATAATTTTTCAAGGTCTGCAGTACAATGCATAGGTGATCGGCATAATCCTCCTCACTCTTAGTGCATACAAAATATCCTCGATGAAGCTAATCATAAAAAAATCTTAAAACTGATGGAAAACTCTATTTATCAAATCCACAATATCATTGGGGAATTAGCCAAACCAAAATACATAACGAGAAACTCAAAATGCCCATACTGGGTATGGAAAGATGTTTTAGGGATATCCACCTTCCTAATTTTTAACTGATGATACCCTAATCATAGATCAATCTTTAAGAAGAATTTGGCACCGTGAAGATGATCAAACAAATTATATACCTTAAAAAAAGATACTTATTCTTCACCATTAGTTTATTTAGGTGCCAGTAATAAATATACATCCTAAGGGAACCATCCTTTTTATGAATGAATAAGACTAGTGCACCCCACTAAGACACTAGGATGGAGGAAACCCTTATCTAAAATATCCTTCAACTGCTCCTTAGGCTCTTTTAACTCTGCCTAAGCCATTCTATATGGGGGAATAGATATTGGACGAGTGTCCAAAATAGGATCTATCCCAAAATCATTCTCCCTACCAGGAGGAATACCAAGAAGGTCATTAGGGGATACCTTGGGAAATTTATTCACCATTGGGACAAGATGTAATCGGGACCCTCTGAGTTAAAGTCTTTAACCCAGAATAGATGATGGAGACACTCCTTAAAGATTAATCTCCGGGCTCAAAGATATGATATAAACCTCCCCTTAGGAGCTCGGGAACAACCCCCTCATTCAATAACCGAATGATCTAGGAATTTAAAGACGACCTTACAATTTTGTCGATCTAAAGAAGCATAGCACGAGTGTAGCAAATCAATCCCTAATATGACATCAAAATAATAAACCATATCTAATTTAACAAATCCACCAAAGTCTCTCGACCACCAACAGATACCAAAAAAACCCTATAGACTTTTCTAGCAACCATGGAGTCACCCTCCTAGATAACCTAGACGTAAACTTACACATCCTAGCTCTCATGTTAGACACTAACTTAACATCATACTTGGACAACTGATGGAATTTTAAGGCATACTCCTTGACCAAAATCCTACTTTGTCTAAGATTCATAAATTGCTTTGTTTTTATCTCGCTCAATTCCTGAGGAAAGAAGTCATCCAAAAAGGCACTAAAAAGTTATCCCATGATGCAGAGTCAGCATTACTTCCCCTAGACTATTTCCACTATTTTTACTACTAGTATACTGGATCCTTCAATTATTAGGCAGTAAATTCCACACCTTCAACTTAAACATCTTCTCCATCTTATCAAAAAAATCTTAAGGATACTTCTAAACCTTAACACCAGTAAAAGTTAGAGGACTTAACCTCATGAATCGGCCAATTCTTTTAGCTTTATAAGATGGAGTGATAGAAGAACCACACTCAGACTGAGAAGCTATCAACTGAGCTAACATATGAATAGACTAAAGAAAGTATTTGTCACATCTGCTTTAGGATCTCAAAGAGGGAAAGAGGTAATTGGTGGAACTCTAGGAGGGAAATTAGGGAAAGGACCCCTAGATTAGGTCTACACCCCATAAGTAGGGTATGTACCATCAATAGAGTTCCCAAGTGGGATAGATGGGTCCCCATGAGCTTCAGATCATGTGGGAGTCATGATATAGAAAAGCAAGCAAATGATAATTAGGGGAATCCAAGACCTTAGACTCTATAGCTCAAAGTAAGATAAAAAGAAAGGGAAACGTTCCAAAATGTCTCAAAGCCTCTCTATTATAAGTGTGGAATGCTACACACCCATAAAAAAGACTCTACTAAACATAGATTTGTGGACACCCAATTGACTATGAATCTAGGCTCTGATACAAGATTTGTCATGACCCAAACTAGGGCCTGGCCATGACGGGTATCTTAAGTACCACATGAATAAAAAATAACCCCCTTCACCTAACCTATTCAGCTCAGCAACCTAAAGTATTGGATGAATAATGGACATATAAAAAAATAGTGTAAATTACGACAAATAGTTATTAATGAAATATATAATCAGTCACCAGTAACCGAACAACCGTCTGTCACCAAACCAATCCACCAAAAAACCTCATCCTACACCAAAGTAATCCAACAAAGTGTAATGATGCAATTTGCTAAACAAGAATGCTACATGGTTCTTATGACCTCTAAGAACTACAAGCTAACCAATGACTGATATTTGATTATCTATACTGCATAAGATAATATAATAATACAAAAACTAACTCCAACTAATAAGCTAACCAATGAGATACTAGAAAATTATTATGTCCTTGAAGGATGAGGACTCAATTCTACTCTGATTACTGAATATTGAATCTACTACTGATTTGGAACTCTTGTCATTGAACCTATGGTGTAACATAAAAAGAAAGCACCACAATGCGAATGCATAAGTACATATATACCGAGTATACATGTGAGTTAGGATATATGTAATGGTCCATATGCATAAATAATTCTAACTGACTGTCTAACATAAATGTGAGAATACGTGCATAAATACGTAACTATAATTGACAATGTAATTTCATGATTTTTGAGTCTGTATACTGATAACTTGACATACTAGTGACTGATATCACTGATAACATGAAGGAATATATCTGAATAATGCTAATAACATAAGTAACTGTATCTAGGTATAACTGATAACGTGGGTGACTATAGCTAACAGTCCTGAAACTGATGGAACTATCTGAGTTTCATAGTATATTTAAGTTGACTTTATTTGACAGTCCTAAAATTTGAAGAACTATCTGAGTTCTATTATTGAGATTGATTATCTGTATCTGACAGTCCTGATCTGTAACATGAAACTGAGGGAAGTAGTATATAACCGACATACCCTAAAGGTGCTATGATAGCAGAGATGAGGTCTAATTTATTCCCTGATTGGAAGGGTGTCAATACTGCACCACTAGTAAGGACATCATGTGAGTAACACTCATATAACAGGTAAATCTAGTGAGAAAGATGGGAACCCTCATATAATAGGTTATGCCACCATATCTACCCTCATATAACAGGCTATGATATCTCAACCTATACTGGCTACATAGTTCTGGAATGCAAGAATTGCTTCTAGGGATCACACCATCGTATAATAGGTCAGTCCCTATCCTTGGGTTCACTCGGTGCTAATTCTTACTCCCATCTGAATTGACACTGAACATGATTTACTGAGCTCAACTGAGCATGGACTAAGTTACTAAATTTTTGTGGCTGACAGAACAATATTGATATCTAACAATTGAATGAGTCATTACATCATGGAGATTTTTCCTGAGTCATAAGACTATCTGAAGTATAAGAGTTCATTGCTTGACTGAGAGTTTCGTGAAAATATGACATGGCTCTAGGCATACAACTAACATTTTGGGTACAAGTACCCCCAGGACTCGATAGAAGGAAACTGAGATATCATGATTTACTTGAAGACTTGACTAACATCATAATAAATATTACATTCATAGGAGCCTTTCATCAAACATGTAATAGGCATCAACTTGTAAATATATGGGGATTTCATGATATCCTGCTAGTTAGACAATTTTCCTTCATCTAGGCATTTAATCAAACATATTGTATGCATAGTACATGTAAAGCACATTATAAAATAATTAAACATCATGCTTCAATTCCAATTCCATCATAGAAGATTTTAGTCATGAGATTTCGTAAATCTTTATCTATAGTAATCAACCTACATGGAATTTATTATCAAATCATGGAATAGAAATCAATTCCACATTTATCAACATGAAAGAGAACATACAAAGCATGAAAACATAAAGAAAATCCATAACTTGTAGTTAAAAAGGATTCTTGGACTTCATGGAGAAAGGAGCTCATGAATAAACACTATGCATACCTTAGATCGTGATTTCATAAAGATTAATGCTGAAACCTTCTTGAAATTGGACCTTCTATGAAAACCCTAGCTTGAGTTCTTGAGAGTATTTGAGAAAAACATTAGTATTTTAGATAAATAAGGGCTAAATCTCGTGTTTGGAAGCTTATATACGGGGGAAAATTAATCCGTTTAACCATGGATACATAATTCAATTTTTAGTAAAATTTTCCAAATTGGATCCTTAGCGCGATGCAGCGTTATCGCACCGTGTCACAAGAATTTGACAATTACCATTTGAGCTATCTCCGCGATGCGCTGAAGGATCATGTCAAACACTGCCTCACTAAAAAGGCTCTAACTCTTTATCCGGGTGTCGGATTTGGGCGTATTATATATCGATGGAATTACAATGTGTTTAAGAATGAATTCTTATTTCAAAGAAAGTTCTAACATCCTTGAGATGATTTTCAAGCTAAGAAAAAGCACAGGTATTACAATATCTCCCCCTTGAGAACATTCATCCTCGAATGAGACTGACTGACAGGGGAAACAATGAGCTGAACATGAATAACAGGAACATGATCTCTTGACGGACCTGACTGACAAGCTGAGCATAGCATATTGAACATGGATATATGTTGCATGCATAACTGATTTATAAATTCATAACTGAATATTTTGAAGAACTATGTTTTCTCACAATAAGAATGCATGTCTAATGTATGACTATATAACTGATCTGATACATGAATGCATGATTGAATATGCGGTGGTACTTGATAACAAGTTTATCAAGGTAACATGAACATGAGACTGAATACTAAGTTAGTGATGTACACTAATCATGAAACTGAGAAAGCTTAAGGAGAACTGTTACCTTGAGCTTGATCTGAGTTAGCGGGGAAGAGGTGAGGATATTTGGTACGCATATCTGCTTCTAATTCCCAAGTATCTCCCTCGACGGAGTAATTTTTCCAAAGAAATTTAACTAGAGAGACTTCTTTATTCCTCAATCTCTGAGTCTGATAGTCTAAGATTTGAACTGGAATTTCATCATTAGAGAGACTGTTCTGAACATCAATGCTCTAAATAGGGACTACGACTGATGGTTCACCTATACACTTCTTGAGCTAAGAAAAATGAAAGACTGGATAAAATGAGGCTAGATCTGAAGGCAATTTGAGCTCATAAGCTACCTTGCCGAATCGATTGAGAATATTAAAGGGACTGACATATCGGGGACTGAGCTTTCCCTTCTTGCCAAATCTCTTCACTCCCTTCATAGAAGAGATCTTGAGGTAGACATGATCACCAATCTCAGACTCAAGATCCTTTCTATAAACATCTACATAAGACTTCTATCAGCTCTGAGCAGCCCAGAGTCTTTCTCCAATTAACTGAACTTTCTCTAAGGCGTCAAATACTAAGTCAGGACCTATGACCGAGGCCTCACTAACTTCGAACCAACTGATAGGAGATCTAAATCTCCTACCATAGAGATCTTCGAATGGAGCCATCTGAATACTGGAATGATAGCTATTGTTGTATGCAAATTCAATCAAAGGCAAGTGGTCATCCCAATTACCCTTGAAATCAATTACACACGCCCTTAGTATACCTTCCAAAGTTTGAATGGTCCTTTCTTCTTGACCATCTATCTGAGGATGAAAGGCTATACTGAGGTGAACTTAGGTACCAAGACCTTTTTGGAATGATTTCAAAAAATAAGAGGTGAACAGGGTACCTCTGTCTGAGATAATTGTCAACCGAACACTGTGCAATCTAACCACCTCTTTAATGTAGAACTTAGCGTAATCCTCGGCTGAATAAGAGGTATGAACAGGAAGGAAAAGAGCTTATTTGGTCATTCTATCTACAATGACCCAGACTAAATCATGCTGACGATGAGTTCGAGGAGAACCCGTTATGAAGTCCATTTTCACAATATCTTACTTCCAAGTAGGAATACTGTACTCCTGTATAGGACCACTAGGCTTTTGATGCTCTATCTTAACTTGCTGACATGTAGAGCACTTAACCACAAACTCTGCAATGTCTTTTTTCATCCCACTCCACAAATAGATTTCCCACAAATCACGATATATCTTAGTGGCCCCTGGATGAATAGAGTAACGCGCACCATACGCTTCTACAAGAATTCGTTGCCTTATGTCATCTATGTCTGGAATACAGAGACGACCCTGACAATGGAGAAAACCATCTCCCCCTTGGGAGAAAACCTCTATTTCTATATTCTAAACTGAGTCTTTTAGATTGACAAGGATAGGATCCTTATCTTTCTTTCCTTTCACCTCAAAAACTAGAGATGATTCAGAACTACTCTGAACACATACACTGCCCTCTGAAGAGTCGACTAAGTGAACGCCTAGTCTTGAAAGTTGGTGGACTTCCTGGATGAACTTCTTTTTACTATCATTAACATGAAGAATACTACTCATGGAAAGTCTACTGAGAGCGTCGACCACTATGTTGGCCTTTTCTGGATGGTAAAGGACACTCATATCATAATTTTTTAAGAGCTCTAACCACCTTCTCTGACAAAGATTGAGATATTTTTAAGAAAAGACATACTGAAGGCTCTTATGATTTGTGAATACATCTATATAAACACCATATAAATAATGCCTCCAACTCTTTAAGGCAAATACTACGGCTGCTAATTCAAGATCATGAGTAGGATAATTCGTTTCATGGGATTTAAGCTATCTAGAGGCGTAGGCTATGACCTTACCATGCTACATGAGGACACAACCTAAAACCACTCTAAATATATCACAATAAACTACAAAACCATCTGAATTATCTGGAAGAGCTAGAACAGGAGTTGAGGTGAGTCAAGTCTTAAATTGTTGAAAACTCTTCTTGCATGCATCTGACCATTGAAACTTGACCTTCTTCTGAGTTAATCTAGACATAGAAGATACAATAGTATAAATCCATTAACAAACCATCTATAATAGCCAGCCAAACCCAAGAAACTCCAGATATCTGATGGAGAAATAGGGCGAGGCCAGTTTCTTGCTGCTTTGATTTTTTGAGGATGTACTCTAATTCCATCACCAGAAAAATATGACCAAGGAATGCTGCTGAACTTAGACAAAAGTTGCACTTACTAAATTTGGCAAATAAATTTTGATCTGTAAGAGTCTAGAGTACTATTCTAAGATGTTCTGCATGATCGCACTCAGTGCAGGAATAGACCATAATATTATCTATGAAGACTATGACGAACATGTCCAAGTACTGCTTGAACTCATGGTTAATCAAGGCCATGAAAGCTTCTAGGGCTTTGGTAAGACCAAATGACATGACTAGAAATTTGAAGTGACCATACCGCGTATGGAAAGATGTCTTCGGGATGTCACATTCTCTAACTCTGAGCTGATAGTTATTGGATAAGAGGTCTATCTTAGAGAAATAACTTCCACCCTAAAGTTGGTCAAATAAGTCATCGATTCTTGGAAGAGGATACTTGTTCTCGACCATAACCTTATTGAGTTGATGGTGATCTATACACATTCTGAGTGAACCGTCTTTCTAGCACATGAATAAGATTAGTGCGCCCCACGAGGAAATGATGGGTTTGATGAATCCCTTATCTAAGAGATCCTTTAACTGTTCTTTCAGTTCCTTGTGTTCTGCTAGTACCATTCTGTATGGCGGAATGGAGATACACTAAGTTTCGAAAAGAAAATCAATAACGTAGTCTATTTCCCTTTTGGGAGGAATTCCTGGAAGATCTTCGAGAAAGACATGTGAATATTCATTCACTACTAGGACTGATTCGAGACTGGGAGCCTCGTAACTTGAATCTTTAACATGAACTAGATGACAAACACAACCCTTAGATATCAATTTCCTTGCCCAAAGGTAGGAAACAAGCTGACCAATAAAAGCAGATACACTACCCTTCCACTCTAGGATGGGTTCATTCAAAAAATAAAAGTGATCTATTCTATTTCTGCAGTCGAGTGTGGCATAGAAGGAATGAAGCCAACCCATTCTGAGACTGACATCAAAATCAGTCATCTCTATTTTGACTAAGTCTGCAAAAATGACTTTATGAAATATCATAATCGGGTAGTTCCTGTATACCCGCTCGGCTATGATTGTTTTACCTACTGGGGTAGAGACTGAGAAGGGCTCTGCTAGAATTTTGGGACTAATTTCAAAATCAACTGCTATATAAGGAGTAACAAAAGACAAGGAAGCTCCTAGATATAGCAAAGCATAAGCATGCACATCAAAGATCTGTAACATACTAGTAACTAAATCAGGAGAACTTTCCTGATCTTATCGAGTCTGAAGAGCATAGAGACAATTTGGGCATTGCCCACTAGTAGCACGAGAAGTAGCACCCTATTGATTTGGGCGACCGGATTGAGTTGAGGAGCAATTCAATTGACCTTGAGTACCTGGCTGCAGACAATCTCTAACTCTATGGCCTGGTTTGCCATAACCAAAACAAATGCCACTACCTTCTCTACACAAAGCCTGATGGTGCTTACCGCAAGTCTGACAAAGAGGATTGGTGCGGGCACTACTAACACTGCCCTGGGTCTTAGAGCCTGGCGCACTATCTTTGTTACCCTCTCAAAACTCAAGAACTAGAGCACTGGCTATTGACGGAGCTGGAATTGATGACTTAGGATGAAACTGAGAATGATCTCCTCCTTCTGACTTACGCTGAGAGAAGTTGAAACTACCTGCCTTCGCTCTCTTATTCTGCTTTCCCTCTGCTTTATTATCTGCTCTTCTATCTACTGAGCATGGGTCATAAGTCTAGCTAAGGTCATGACATTATTCAGCATTGTAGATCTGCACTCATTAACCACGCTGCCATTTACCCCTGAAGTGAACTTACTCATCTTGGATGTATTTTATGAAACCACATAAGGTACATACCTGGCTAATTGAGTAAACTTAAAAGAATACTCTTTCATAATCATATTGGTCTGCTTGAGGTTGATGAACTCTAGCAACATGGCTTCTTTAAGCTCTTGGGGAGAGAATTTGTCCAAGAAAGCAATGAAAAACTCCTCCCACTCTATAGGACCTATATCATCTGATCCTTCGGAGTTCCACTATTTGAACCAAGCATGAGCCACATCCTGCACCTAATATAAAGCTAGCTTAGCACTCTTAATAGTAGTCACCCCCATGGTGTCTGTCACTTTCTGAACTTGATCTGAGAATTCTTGAGGGTCTTAATCTACCTTAGACCCGAGGAAGGTTAGAGGATTCATTCGGGTGAAGTCCTGAATCTTCGCTGCAGTTGAGTCAGCCACTAGGTTGGCCAGAACAATTGTTGACCATTTATTTTGAGCAGCGACTGATTGGGGAAGAGTGGAAAATGCGGTCCTGAACACCGCATGAGAAACATGATTGCCCAAAGGTTCTTCGAGCTGAGGGGCTAACGGATTTCTTCTTTTAGGAGGTATGTTCTGAAATAAAGAGAAGAAGCTAATTAGACTGAGACACTGACTTGTGATTATGCTCATAGGGACGACATGAATACTGAAAGAGGGAAAACTATTCTTAAAATATCTCATAGCCTCTTGCACATAAATTTGGCACGCAATACACCCAATGTACAAGACTCTACTAGATGCGGCTTTCAAACTTTCTAGAACTCTATTGAACCTTAGGCTCTGATACCAGGTTTGTAACGACCCGATTTGCTGAACCAAAATGCTACACGGTGCTCATGACCCCGAAAGACCACAAGCTAACCCATGACCAATATCTGTACCTTTATACTTCATAAAATAACATAATAATGCGGAAACATGCACTAAAAGGCCATAAGTTTTGGTCACGAACATAACTGAATAACATAACATCTGTGTAGGATAATAAAATACCGAAAACAAAACTGAAGTCTAAAACATGATAGTCTATATCTAGTCTCTATCTAGTCTTAAAGCTTCTACTTTCTGAAGAATCTGAATAAGGAGTTGATGAGACATGTCCCCAACTAGCTCCAACTAATAAGCTAATCAATAAGATACTAGAAAATCATTATATCCTCGAAGGATGAGGACTCACTTCTACTCTAACTGTTGAATTTGAAATCTACTGCTGATCTGGAACTCATGTCTCTGAACCTATGGTGTAACATAAAAAGAAAGCACTATAGTGCGAATGCATCAGTACATATGTACCGAGTATACATGTGAGGAAGGCTATATGCAATGATTCACATGCATGAATAATGCGAACTAACTGTCTAACATGAACATGATAATACATGCATAAATACGTAACTATAACTGACAACATGATTTTGTAATTTCAGAGCCTGTATACTGGTAATGTGACATACTAGTAACTGATATGACTAATAACATGAAGGACTATATCTGAATAATGATGATAATATGGGTGAATGTATCTGGGTATAACTAATAACGTGGGTGATTGTAGCTGACAATTCTAAATCTGATGGAACTATCTGAGTTTCGTACTGTGTCTGACAGTCCTGAAATTTGAAGAACTATCTAAGTGCTATTACAAAGACTGATTGACTGTATCTGATAGTCCTGATTCTATAATATGAAACTGTGGGATGTAGTATCTAACCAACATACCCTAAAGGAGCTATGATAGCTGAGATAGGGTCCAATCTATGCCGTGATAGGAAGGGTGTCAATATCGTGTTGCTGGTAAGGACAACATGTCAGTAACCCTCATATAATAGGTAACTCTAATGAGAATGGTGGGAACCCTTACATAACAGGTTAAGACACGTTATCTACCCTCATATAGAAGGCTACAATGTCTCAACCTATGCTGGCTATATAGTTCTGGAACGCAAAGATTGCATTTAGGGATCACACCTTCGTATAACATGTGAGTCCCCATCCTTGAGTTCACTCGGTGCTAATTTCTACACCCATCTGAATGGACACTGAACATTATTTACTGAATTGAACTGAGCATGGACTGAGTTATAGAATTTCAGTGGTTGATAGAATACTACTGATATCTAATAATTGACTAAGTCATGAGATCATGGAGATTTTTGTTTAGTTATAAGACTATCTTAAGTCTAAGGTTTATAGCTTGACTGAGAGCATTGTCAAAACATGACATGGCTCTAAGCATACAACTAATATTTCTGGTACAAGTACCCCAGGACTCGATAGAAGGAAACTGACATAGCATGATTTACTGGAAGACTTGACTAACATCATAATACATACTACATTCATCGGAGCCTTTCATAAAACATATAATAGGCATAAACTTGTACATACATGGGGATTTCATGATATCATGCTAGTTAAACAATTTTCCTTAATCTAGAAATTTAATCAAACATATTGTAAGCATAGTACATGTAAAGCACATTATACAACAATTAAACATCGTACTATAATTCCATTTCCATCATACAAGGTTTTAGCCTTGAGATTTCATAAATCTTTATCTATACTAATCAACCTACATGGAATTTATCATCAAATCATAGAATAGAAATCTATTCATCATTTATCAACATGAAAGAAACTATACAAAGCATGAAAACATGAAGAAAATCCATAACTTGTAGTTAAAAAGGATTCTTGGACTTCATGGACGAAAGGAGCCCATGAATGAACACTATGCATACCTTAGATCGTGATTTCGTGAAGATTGATGGTGAAACATTCTTGAAATGAGACCTTCTATGAAAATCATAGCTTTCGTTCTTTAGAGCATTTGAGAAAAACATCAATATTTTTGATGAAAAAGGGGTAAATCCCATGTTCGGAAGCTTATATAGGGGGCAAATTAACCCTTTTAACCCCGGACACATAATTTAATTTTCCATAAAATTTCCCGAATTAGGCCCTTGGTACAACACGGCGTTATGCAATGTGTAACTGGAATTCGCCAATTGCCATTTGAGCTATCTCTGCGATGAGCTGAAGGCTCAGGTCAAACACTGTCTTACTAAAAAGGTTCTAACTCTTCGTCCGAGTTTTGGATTTAGATGAATTATATATCGATGGAAAGCTTATTCAATTTCCCACGTGATAAGAAGTGAAAATTATGGAATTAACGTGTGTATAAGAATGAATTATTATTTCAAAGAAAGTTCTAACATCCTTGAGATGATTTTCAAGCTATGAAAAAGCATGGGTATTACACAAAGACTCTACAAACTGAAGGAAATAAAATGTTGGGACATGCCCCCGACAGTAGTAAAAAATAAAGTGTAAAAAAAGTCTAAGACATAGCATATAACGACCATTAAATGAAGCCTTCCAAAGTATGGAAGATCACAACTTCAATGTAAACCAATGAACCACTCAAACATCTTATCACTGTGTAGGAAAAGTAGAAGAAGTTTTGGATCATCCATTGCGTGGGATACAACGTTCGAAGATAGTTTGTGATTGGAACTTTAGCATAAAACTCAGGGATAGAGGAAAAAAATAATGCCAGTAATTCAACACCAAATGACACAACCATATGCAATTCACTTATACATACATATATATTATGCCGGGATATAGAGCTAGGCATAGATGAACTTTGAAAATCTAAACCTATCTGTGTAGCATAACTATCATAAAACAGGCCACGTAAGGGCTATATAGTCCCAAATTTCCCCTAATTGGAAGGGCCTCGATGCATGTAGAGACACAAAACAGAGAATATCCCTATTCGTATATCCCTTTATGGGAGAGTCGAACCTCCCGACATAATCTTGGTAACTTAAGAACCAATATATACAATTTAGGGGGATCAAACCTCTCATTAATATATCTATTCTGGGGACACAAACCTCCCGGTCACATAGACACCCGCACTGGCTAGCACGATTTCCAGCTTTAGTTTTTCAAACTCCACTTTCATGGCCCAGCTACATATCTCGCTTTAAAGCCTAAACTAAAACATTTATTTCACATCTGCAAACATTAGTACAATTACTTATCAAAGGCATCCAGTTGGTATCATTATACCAACACCACTTCTAAGAATACAACATGCCATACCGTTATCTATCAACTTTGGGACTCAAACCCATTGTCTAAACCAAGATACCAATTCAATTCAATATTTTAGGGACTCGAACCCATTTAGCAAATTCAACCACCTAGGTTATATTTCAATTGAACTTATGGCCAAGAAGGCCTGTGCAAAACCCTTTTCCAACCATTTACATTACTAGGCTAATGCCCTATTTCAAGATATAATTCAAAATGAGACAAAATAATTCTCATAGGTAATTTTACAAAGAAGTTGAGGGAATACCATTATCAAACAATTACTTAAGACAAAAACTGTCAAGTTAGGGTTAACCATCACCAGTTAGTTTAAATCCCAATTCCAAAGCACCCACATGTGCAAAACCATTATTAAAACATGTATAATTACAATTTAAACCATGAGAAAACAATACACAACATTATGCATTAAAACCCTCAACCACGATTTTCTAAAGTGGCGGTCTAGGCAAAGGAACATCATACTAGAGATGGGCCATAAACCTGGCCATTGGAGGTGAAACAAAATGTAAGATCACTAGGGGCCTTGAACGAACCAAGCAACGGATCAACCCGAACTTGACAGGACATCAAATCATTCATCGTACTTAAAGCGGCAATCCGAGTTTCGAATTATAAAATCTAAAGCACTGGAAGCATATAAATATCTAGTTTTTGTTTTATATAGGTATCTTTTATAATATTTCCATGTGGGAAAAGAGATTGTAATGCATTATTCTCTGGGATTCAAGCTACCATTAAGGATTTGGTTATTTTATTCATACTTTTCATTGAAGATTGAAGAACAATATTGGAACTTTTTAAAGTAATTCTCTAAATTTATTTATGGAAAACACAATGACTAATTCTTTTGAGATGTGTGGCTAAACTCGCATAACTAGGGTTATTGGAGCCTTGATTTTAATAGCTGATTTGGAGTTGTGAAAAGACTTAATTTCCCTACTTATTTGATATTTTATAAACCCTTCTTGTATTAATGACCCTTCTTGGTTGCAAACTTGAAGGGTGAGCCCAAGAACATCACTTGTTTGAGTGGAAAAGTGCATGCTAGGAAATGAAGAGTTTTACATGGAATCCAAAGGCTTTAACCTTTAGGGTTATGGATTGATGCCTTAATATAATTAACCAACACGAGAGACTAGTTGAATAAACCAACGCATTCTTCAAGTTTGGAAGCATTGAAGGATAAACTATCTATTTAAGTCGAGAAAGGAATGGGGAAACTTTAGAATTCATTAACTCTTACAATTTAAGTTATAAATGGGAAAATTAATATGACTCACAACCCCAAATGCTTGAATATCTTGGTAAACATAGTTCTAGTTTGTCTACTCTCATTGAATTAATACTTGTAATAAAACTTACTACTTGGAACATACTTTACTACAAACATCTGGATATTGCCGACAAGTCAAAACCCCTTTTACTCAGGAACCTTCAATAAACAGTCTATTAAAAACCATAACACTTGGTTTGCACAGTATTCACTGTGGGATTCGACCCCAACCTAGATGAGTTCTATATTTGACAGCGACCACTTACACTTTCTATGAAGAGTTGTAATTTGGGCATATCAAATTTTGATGTCATTGCTGGGAAATATGTTTGTCAATTAAGTTTGTAATTTTTAATTAACCTTGGGTCAAGTTTCCCAAATTTTACCTTTATTTGTTGTTTTTTTTCATTATAAGAGCTTTATTTTGCATGCCAAGTACAAGGTGATCAAAGAAAAACTATTACGAGTTCATCCAGAACCTCAACTAATTGCCAGAATAGAAGAACAACAAGAAGATAAAAGACTAGTTGCCATGGCTAGAGCGTAAGTTAATCAACAGAATAATGATCAACCAGCCAGTGTCCCTAATCCTGATTTGGAAGATTTGGGGGATCATGATTTGATTAACCCAACAAATAGAAGGCGTGCTGAGAACATAGTTGTGCTAGTGAATAGAAATTGAGCAGCTAGAGAAAGAGAAAACTATCAACCTGCTGTGCAGTTTGCACCTGATGAGGAAGATGACATAGACTTGGATGAGGCTGGTGTGACCAAAGAAATTATTCCACCACTATTAGCACCTTGGGTGAAGTTAAACATAACAAGCATCATGATACAACTGCTTAACCTCAAGGAGTTATTTGGTAGACTTCCAGGGGATGACCCAAATATGCACTTGGTAAACTTCATCAACATTTGCAAATCATTTGACAAGCCTAGGGTTGGACAAAATGCAACTCATTTTCGGTTTTTCCCATTGTCTCTGTTTGTAAAGGCAACAATGTGGTTGAATGAGTTAGCTCCCAATTTTATAACAAACTGGGGGCGATTGAAAGGAGCTTTCCTAGAAAGGTTGTTTCCACCCTCCAGGATATTATAGTTGAGGAATGATATTAGCAACTTCAAAAAATTACCGAATGAGAAACTACATGAGACTTTGATGAAATTCAAGAAGAAATTGACATAGTGCCCTAAACATAAGATGACCGATGAACATTTGATGGAGACATTCTATAGAGCTCCAAAATCCATCACTAAGCCAACTTTAGATAATGCTATAGGAGGAGCATTCATGGATCTTACTTTCACTGAGGCTACAAATATATTGGAGAGGTTGAATGAGAAAAGTAGAGCTTGGCGTACTAGGGATTCTGTGCTAGCAAGCTCTACCATGTCTAGTCGTATATCTATGGAGCAATGCCAGAAAGAGGAGGAGCATGACCAAGATATGACACACATAAAAACCCAGTTAGATCTTCTTACTAAACATTTATTATTTGGGAAGACTGAGAAAGTGAAAGTTATTGGTTCATAGAGTAGTGCTTAATCTGATTCTAAGTAGGAGGCCAACTATCTAAATAATTAAGGGGGTTTTGAGGCAGTAGCTAAGGGAACCAAGGTCAGAACTATTATGACAAAGCTGGTTATAGAGATAGGGATCAAGGGAACTGGAACAATAAGAATTACATGAGAGGCCTGTATGTACCTCCAGGAAGTCAAGATAATAGTGCTACCAGTTCAGGTAAGATGTCCATAGAGGATATAATGGAGAAATTATTTAAAAGGGTTGAGGTAACCAATGCTGGTGTGACAACAATGAAGATCGACTTATCTTCTATGAGTCAACTAGTTAACTCACATTCAACTTATATAAAATAGTTGGAGCTATAAATGAACCAACTCTCAGCAACATTTAATCAGGGATAGAGAGGTACATTACCGAGTGATACAATGCAAAATCCTTGAAATGATTGCTTTTGCATGGTGGTTACCCCTAAGAGTAGTACCGTATTATCGGGCCTTTCTATGGGCAAAGCTACGATTGATGATGTGGTTAACGAAGATATGGAAAATGAAGAAAACCATCAAGTAGAGACTTAGAAACTGGACGGTAATGAGATTCCATCTAACCATTAGCAGGTTGATGACTGAGAAAAAAAGGGAAAGGAGAAGGAAGTAGTAGGTATTACTCTCCCAAAACCACCACCTCCCTTCCCTCATAAACTTAAAAAGAAAGATGATGACAGAAAGTTTAGAAAATTCATAGTGTTGTTGATGCAGCTGACGGTGAATGTGCCTTTAGTAGAGGCACTATATTAGATGCCTGGATACACTAAGTTTATGAAGAACCTTATGATGAAGAAGAGAATAGTGAGCTACAAACTGGTGGATAATCTTCACCATTGTGGCGCCATTTTGACGAGATCCTTGGTGCAAAAGAAAGTATACTCGGGAGCATTTACCATCTTTGGTACGATCGAGTCTCTTGATTTTGCTAAGGCATTATGTGATCTGGGAGCAAGTATTAACATCAACCCACTTGCTGTTTATATGAAGTTAGGTTTGGGGGATCCTACACCCATAAATATGCGACTAGTAATCGTACACAAGTTAGTAAAGCAACCAGTGGGGATGTTGTATGATAAACTAGTAAAGGATGTCGTTTTTATGTTTTTGCTTAATTTGGTATTCTGAATTGTGAGGTGGAATTTGAGGTACCCATAATCTTGGGTAGACCTTTCCTCGTAACTGAAGTTCTAGAATTTTGTTAGCACATTTAAGACTTTTAACTCAAAATAATTGTAGGTTCTTAAGTAACTATCATTGTTTTTGATGATATTTCTTTGATATTGCAGTGAAAGGCAAGATTCAAGAGAATCTAAGACAATAATGACAAAAAGAGGTGAATATGGAAGAAACAACCAAGAAATCGCAGAAGAGCAGTTGACGACTTTTGTGATAAATCATCAACTTAGTGATAAGTTATCATGTCCATCGTCAGCTGGAGGAAGTGTGATGAAATTAAAGCAGAAGTGTAACGACATCCCCTGATATGTCATCACTAATTTGATAAGCTATGAAGAGCGTCATCAGCCTTAGATAAATAATGAACTTTAGCTGAAATCCATGATGACATTGGTGATAATACATCAAAGTTTTGATAACCCGCCAGGTTTCGTTGTCAGCCTAAAGCAGAGAATGTAAAAAATGAAGAGGATCTGATGACATTCCTGATAAGTCATTAAAACCCTGATAAGGTGTCACGCATATCGCCGTCTATTCTGAGAAAAAGATGTAACCTATGATTTTGTTTCCATAATTAGCCTAAGTATTTAAGGACAAGTCTAGGTTTTCCTTAAGAGTTTGAGTCATCTAAGGGATGAATTTTGTAATTTTGAATTCCAAATTTCCTTTAAGTTACAACTATAAATAGCATCTTTTAGGGTTTAATTCAAGGGGGAGAGAAATATGACACATCTTGAACTTCATGAACTTTAGTATTTGTCTCTATAGTTTGGGATACACTGTCACCATTAAATTATGAGAGATTACTATTGCTTTTTGCGGAGTTATTTTGTGATTGAATCAAAGAAACAATTATTACTTTTCATTGATCTATTGGTTTATCTTTCAAATCATGAATTCAATTATGTGTTTCGTTCATTACATCATGAGTGGCTAAAATCCATTAACCTGAGTTATGGGATCTAGGGTTAGGTCTTGATAAGGTGCTAAGTGTTCAAGATTCAAAAGGTGGTAGGATTTCTTGATAATTCTGAGGTTTTAATAAACATCTATTGGTAGCAAACAGTAAACCTACCTATTTTAATTTTCTTGGGAAATAAATCAAATATAGTAGGAAGTGAATTATCAACAGGGACTCAGAAATACTTCGTTTAATAATCAGCATTATAACAAGGTTGGTTAACCTGAGGT
The DNA here is from genome assembly GCA_030864225.1 of Capsicum baccatum var. pendulum. Classification (NCBI taxonomy): domain Eukaryota; kingdom Viridiplantae; phylum Streptophyta; class Magnoliopsida; order Solanales; family Solanaceae; genus Capsicum; species Capsicum baccatum. The sequence goes on along the minus strand of CM061561.1, from coordinate 156,751,881 downwards.
AAAATCTGGGCAGTAAATAAAAATTCCCTAAGTCCAAGAGGTTTAGGAAATTAATTGCTTAAGTAGGTCGAGACACATTTAAGCATAACATCGATAAAGATAGCCTGTTATCCTACCGACCGTGAGTATCTAAAACAATTTTTAGCAGCTGTCTTGTACCGGAAGGCCTAGTGAACATAATTCTGATTATTTAATACACTCTTGACTTACAAACACTGAAACTAAAGTGACCAAAAATTACTTGCTGATCACCAAAAACCCCCATTTTATCTTTTCATATCATTTGTTTGAATTTAACTTGTAACATTAGTTTCAAACTAGTTTAATCACCACTCACATTATTTTTTGTCGATTCAACCCTTAGTCCCAAGTTGGGTAAATATATTGATGATGACCCCCTTGCACTAAATTGACATGTAAGTTGAGCGTTATCAACCATATTTACCTCTTTTTATCCTTATTGTCTTACGTTCTCTTGCATCTTGCCTTTCACTGCAATATCAAAGAAATATCATCAAAAACAACAATAGTTACTTAAGAACTTACAATTATTCCTAGTTAAAAGTCTTAAATTTGCTAACAAAATGGTAGCACATCAACACACTCTCAACTTAAAACAATTTCTTGTCCTCAAGTAACCAAAATATAACTAAGAGAATACAACATACATTCGGCAGTCAATTTTCTATATCATCTCAACACAACTTCACCTTCTCCCAGGTCATTCAATTCAAACTCAATTGTGTATACTATTGAAAAATAACAATGCGACACACAGGAATCAAGATATGGCAAAAATTCAGCAATAGTAACCATGCATGTACCAAGATCACATTATACAAATAAGTTAGCAACTAGCAACATAACCTGTGTACCCTCACAGCAAAGAAATCCTTTTTTCTCTCATTTAACAAATCACATATATACATATAGGGATAATCACGAGACTCACTCTCAAAATGAAGTTCCACTCAATGTACATCAAATGCCATAGGCTTGCCCTTATAGTCAGTACCAAGGTTTTCAGACAGGTAAGCTAGGATCACTATAGGTCTTTTTCTTATCTAGTAATGTAGGCTAGGGTCTGGTATGATATTCAAGGGTATTTAAAGTGATTACGCCTCCTTGACACTATGCTAACCTCTTGGGGTTTTACTTTTTGACCTTTTCCTCTTCCTGTCTTTTATTGATCACACATGCTCAAGGTGGGTGTTATCTTTTCAAAAATCAAATTATTTTTTTTCTAATATTTTATACAAATTTTTCTTTTCTTATTCTTTTTGCACCATACCTAGATTTTTATTCTTTTCTCTTATTCTACCTCTCTTCATAATTATTTTTGCATCACACACCCCTATGATAGCCACCCTTAACTTAGGATATTTGTATAAGTCAAGGTGCACAGTGTCCAAGGAGGACCAAGGCCAAAACAGGTTCATTGTGAAACAAATGGGAATGTGATAGGTATCATAAAAGAAATAGGCTATTCAGGCTAAAAATAGGGATTAAGGGATATTATGTATACAGGGAAGGTCATTTAGGCTAAAAGTGGGCTAATATAAAAAAGGCTTATGATCCTCTCCTAACCCCTATCCTACAACCAAGGCAAGACTAATCGGGCAAGTTCTGGATTCACATAAAGGGAACTGAGTAAGACCTTACACACACATGGCACACAAATATATCACACATCATTATTTATCTGGTTTGTACAATTGTTTAGCACTGATTATAAAGTTTCCAGAACTAATGCCATCAAAAGATGCATTGTGGTCACAATTATGGAGTTCACACAGTATTACAACTAGACATTTGGAGAGGGGCTCAAAAATCACAAAACATATTAACTACCTCATTACTTGTATTTCTTCTAGTTAACCACAACACATCACAAAACACAACATAATATGCCTAAATATAACGGCTCTACTAGGAACAAGACTCCGAGGAAAAGAGGAACGACAACAAAAACCCATGAAGGACATCAATACCCATAACTGGCTCAACCCTCAACTTAAAATCATGCAATGTCCCCAATGCATCAAACCAAAACACAAGAATTAGCAACATACCTGTGGCACCATGGGTGCGAAAATCTGATGTCAATCACATAATACGAATACAAATAATAAAATACCTTGGGTTGTCGCCTAAGAAGCACCTAATTTAGTGTCACGGCACGACTCAGTGATCTTGACTTCTCACACTTCATCAAGATACCCTGTTGATAATTATTTATGTCTCCACCTAGAGGATTTGAAACGTTGACCCAACTTTTGATCAATACATCTGGGAAACATACGTATACAATGACACTTCCTTTATCTCGCTACTTTGATGACTTAAATTTCTTGCATAACTTCATATCAAATTTCTAGATAGGTTCATTGGGTATTGATGAGATTATCAATAATCCACTTGATGCACATTAAATTTTCCCTTTACTGCCCTTTAAGTGGGGGGTGTCATTTATCTTTTTTTGAATGCCAAACTCCAAAATATAAGGATTATGTTCGTCATACTCAACACACCTCAGTTGCTTGGATAGGTGAACTTCCATCTCATCCAACAAGCATAATGTTGAAAAGCGGTTCGAATGAGGTCTTCTCCTTAATTTTGGAGTTGCATCCTTCTGGGAATCTTCACCCTGAATTGGGCATCGTCTAGCACCGTTTCCCCAATCTTGGCATCATCCCTCATGGTTGATTCGGCTGGTTGAAAAATCATCAAAGGTCGCTCAACATTAAGCACAACATCAATATAGGATTCTTGTTCCTCATCTTCACACTCATCTATTATGTTAAATTATTCCACAGACAAGATATCATCTAAACATAATGTGGAAAAGTGCTTTGAATACTTGACCTCTATATCCATATCCTTTATCATTCTTATTTCCTCGTTAGTTTCCCTTATCTCTTAATATATATCACATATGATATCATTTGTTGTGTCCACACAATCCAACACTAGTTGAAGCATAACTTTAATGCAACTCTTTCCAGTGCTTCATTCTTCCTTTTCTTGACCATAAGACCTATTAAAATCATAAGAAGAATTAGAATTTGGGTTAGCATACCGGGGGGAGGTGGAATTTAGGCAATCATTCCAATTTCCATCTTAACCACCACATAACGAACAATTATACTCTCGGTAAGATGGAGATGGTGCACACATCTCTCTCCGAGGAGCATATCTATAATATTACCAAAAGTGAGGTTCATCACAATATGGACATGGATCATCAAGATAAGATTTCCAACCACCAAGCTTATGTTTATTTGACGATTAAATAGTAATAAGTAAAATAAAATAAAAATCTACCTAACACAAGAAATAAAAGAAAACCAAAGACAAATATTTAAAAGTTTGAATTCAAGCAAGTGGGATAAAATTCCAAACCAACTCAATACGCCAAATTGTCCCCGACAACGACGCCATTTTTGGTAACGCTCAAACTATACTCTTGAATGGGTGTAAGCGATCGTTATCAATATAAAACCCAACTACGTTGGGGTCGAATCCCATAAGAATATGGTGTGAACCAAAATCATTTGCGATTTAATTCACTGATAGTTTAATATTTCCTGAAATGGGGGTTTAAATTTCACAAATAATAGTTTGTGACTTTGATTTAGATGTTTGTAACAAAGATTTTATGAAATAACTATATTTATGTTCACTAGGGCTTACGGTTCATGACAAATGCTAAAGGTGACTCAAGATTCTCATGGTGGTCAGGATAATGAGATATTTTTATCGATGATATGCTCAAATGTCTCTCAACCTATTTAAGTATTTAATTTTCTAATCCTCTCGAACATAGGGAATCGCTATTCACTGCCCAGCCTTTACCTCAAGTTAATCAACATTTTTACAACACTGATTATTAAACAATGTATTTCCTAGTCCCTGTAGATAATTCACTTCCTACTTTGATTTACTTGAGAAAGAAATCATACACAGTAGGTAGTGACTTATTAATAGGGACTTAGAAATACTTTCTTTAATAATCAGCACTGTAACAAGGTTAATTAACCTGAGGTAAAATCTGGGCAGTGAATAGTGATTCTCTAAGTCTGAGAGGATTAGGAAATTAGATGCGTAAATAGGTTGAGACATATATGAGTATATAATCGATAAAGATAGATTGTTATCCTAACCACCGTGAGAATCTTAAGTCACATTTATCATCTCTCATGTATCGTAAGCCCTAGTGAACATAATTCTAGTTATTTCATAAAATATTGTTTACAAATATCGAAATCAAAGTGACAAACAATTATTTGTGAAATTTAAACCCCTATTTCACAAAATATTAAACAATCAGTGAATTAAATCGCAAACGACTTAGGTTCACAGCATATTCCCTATGGGATTTAACCACAACCTAGTTAGGTTTTATATTGACAATGATTGCTTACACCCATTCAAGAGTGTAGTTTAAGCATTATCAGCAATCGACAATGCGCTTATTGATTTGCGGACTAATGAGCTACTGTTGAAACTCAATGATGATGTAGTTTGGTTTGATGTGAGACAGTCTATAAAGTATCACAAAGAGATGAGTGTATTCTCCACCATCAATGTTTATTATGAAGATAAGCAAGAGGTGCTGATCGAGGAGAAATTTGCTATTAAAACTCTGGTTGCAATCTTGATGAACTTTGATAGCAAAGGTATTGAGGAATACGAGGAGACAGTACGTGCCTTGATGGGATGGGATCCTGCTTATATGCTCCCAAGAAGTTGGATCTAGATCTCAAAAATTACCCAATACCCCCGTCTAAGATATTTATTAAAAAGCCACCGGTGTTGGAGTTGAAGGAGTTGTTAGGAAATCTATGGTATGTGTTTTTAGGAAATGGAAATACTTTACCTTTAATTATTATAGTAGATTTGGGTGAGCAGTAGGTTGAGGAACTTATTTCTATGGTTAAGAGATACAAAAGGTCTATAGGTTGGACTATTGTCAATATTATTAGTATTTCTCCAAGTATTTGAACTTACAAGATTTAGCTTGAGGAAGATTGCACACCAACCATTGTGCACTAACATTGCCTTACCCACCGATGCAAAGTAATGGTTAAGAAGGAGATCATTAAATGGTATGATGTAGGAGTTGTATACCCCATCTTTGATATTAAATGGGCAAGCCCAATTAAATTTTTGCCCAATAAATGGGGCATTAGTATAGTGGAAAATGAGAAAAATAAATTGATCTCACTCAGGCCTGTGACTGGGTGGAGAGTTTCATGGACTATCGTAATCTCAACTCATGGACTTTGAAGTAACACTTCCTAATGCCTTTTATAGATTAAATGATTGATCGATTGGTGGGACGGGGTTGGTATTATTTCCTGGATAGTTATTCTGGCTATAACCAGATTTCTATCACCCAGAAGATAAGGAGAAGATGACATTCACTTGCCCATATGGTACTTTTTCTTTCAAGTAGATGTCATTTGGTCTATGTAATACACCCACGACCTTTCAATGGTGCATGATATCTATCTTATTCGATATAGTGGAAAACACCTTGAAGGTGTTTATGGATGACTTCTCAGTGGTAGGTGATTATTTCGAGCTATATTTATTAAATCTGAGTAGAGCATTGCAACAATGTGAGGAGTTTAACCTTGTGGTGAATTACGAAAAGTGTAACTTCATGGTGAAGTAGGGCATTGTCCTTGGTCACAAAATTTTGGCCAATGGAATTGATGTCGACTGGGCAAAGGTTGAGGTTATTGAGAAACTACCTCCTCCCATTTCAGTAAAGAGATTTCATTGTTTCCTTAGTCATGCAGGGTTCTATCATTGATTTATGAAGGAATTCTGAAAATTACAAATCTAGTTTGGAAGGTTTTCGAGAAGGAGACCAAGTTCATATTTGATGATGATTGCAAGAAGTCATTTGAATTCTTTAAGGAGAAATTTGTTGCTACCCTAATTATTGTTGTGCCAGATTGGTCGATATCGTTTGAAATCATGTGTAATGCAAGTAGAGTAGCACTTTGGGTTGTGCTTGGCCAAAATAAAAAAAAGTCATTTCATCCCATTTACTATGCAAGCAATGAATTGAATGGGGCTCAAAAGAATTACACTGCTATTGAGAAGGAACTTTTTGTGGTGGTCTATGCATTTGAGAAGTTTCGTGCCTTTTTATTGGTGACCAAGATGGTGGTGCATACAGACCACGCCACTTTGAGGTATTTGATGGAATAGACGGATACTAAGACAAGGTTAATTAGATGGGTGCTGCTTCTTTAAGAGTTTGACTTAGAAGTCAATGATAGAAAAAGATGCGAGAATCACATTATAGATCACCTATCTAGACTTGAGGGAGTTCAAGAAGTCAAGTATGAGCTCAAAATTGATGATACATTTTTGGATAAGAAAATCTTGGTTGCTATGCTTGAAAGAGTACCTTGGTACATGGAATTTGCAAATTATAAGGTAAGTGAAATTATCCCAGAGATCTTTATTTTCAACAAAAGAAGAAGTTCCTCTATGATATTACACGCTACTTCTGGGATGCGCTATATTTATTTCGGAGGTGTGCAGATAACATAATCAGGTGGTGCATCCCAGATATGGATATGCTAAGTATTCGGGAAGCTTGTCATGCTTCCCCGGTTGGTAGTCACCATGAACATGATCGTACTACGAGAAAAGTGTTACAGAGAGGTTATTATTGGCTAACCATATTCAAAGATACAAATGAGTTCATTCAGAGATATGATGTCACTACCCGACCCGAGGCCCTAGCCACGACGGTCATCCTTAACCACGAAGGACCAAAAGACCCCTCTAACTCTCCAACCCACTAGTGATATTGTCCATTGTAGGATTGGGCTCGAATGACTTTAAAATATGTCACTAGGGAGTAAGGCTAGGCCCGTACGACTTTAAAATATGTCACTAGGGAGTAAGGCTTTCTTACTTATATACCTAGTATCCCTCCTATTTTTGATGATTTGGGAATCCTTCCTAAGTTGGGATGTTACATGTGACCAATGCCAGCGATAAGGGTCAATCTTAAATCACAATGAGATACCCATGAATAAAATAATGGAAGTAAAGTTGTTGACGTCTAGGGCATTGATTTCATGGGGCCCTTTGTGAGCTCTTATGGATTGAAATATATCTTGGTTTCCTTCGATTATGTATCTAAATGGGTTGAGGTTATTTCCTTGGATGATAATGAAGAAAAGAGAGTGGTTGCATTCATCGAAAATAAAATCTTCTCTTTTTGGTGTACCACTTACCATCATAAGCGATGGTGGATTACGCTTTTGCAATCGAGTGTTCTCGGCTTCCTTGTCAAAATACGGTGTTAATAAACACAAGGTGGAAACTCCATATCAGGCATAGACTAGTAGGCAAGTGGATATTTCATATTGGGAGATAAAACCAATTCTTACAAAAATGGTGAATGCAACTAGACAAGATTGGTCTAGGAAGCTGGACGATTCCTTGTGGGCATATAAAATGTCTTTCAAGACAACCATTGGCAAGTCACCGTACTATTTTATCTATGGCAAGTCATGTCACTTGCTGATTAAATTTGAGAACAAGGCACTTTAGGCACTCAAGAGGCTAAATTTGCATTGGAACGAGGCAACAGAGTTGTAACTGTGGCAGCAGAATGAGATAGACGAGTTCCATCTTGGGTCTTATGAAAGAGAAGACCTGTACAAATAAAATATGAAGAGGTACCATGACCGAAGGATTGAAAAGCACAAATTTTAGAAGGGAAATCGTGTACTGTTCTTCAATTTTAGACTGAAGCATTTTTCAAATTAATCTTAAGTCAAAGTGGTCTGGCCCATTCAAAGTTAACCATTTCTACTCATCAGTAGTAGTCAAATTTTTAAAATAAGGAAGGAAGTGTCTTTAAGGTTAACAGGCAACTAGTAAAGCTATATATCGGTCCAATGGACTCAGTAAAGTGCTTAGATACCATCTATCTTTAGGAAGTTTGAATAATCATACTAATTGAGTCGTTCCGCAATAATAAATCAAGTGGTAGTAGGAGGCAACCCATAAAGTTTTGTTGTAAGTGTAGTTGGAGTTTATTTATTGTTTTTGTGCAATTTGATATGTTGTGTAAGTATGCAGGAAGGTAAATGTAGGAAAACATAAGCTGAACAAGTTGGGGGATATCTAACGAGAGGCTTAATAGACTAACACTGGAGTCATCAAAAAGAAACCAGAAACCTGAGCTAATGGAATGAGACTGACAGATAACATGAAGGACCGTTGCACCTCTATGGATATTCTCTATCACTATCTCACCAAGGTAGATTGAATATGATTTTGATAAGCCGCAATGGTTAACCTGATAGATCGTAAAACTCCTGATGGATCATTGGGTCAACAGTCAACTTAACCATAATTTTGGTAGGTCGGGTCAGTTCAATTTAATGATGAATAATCCATCTATATCTAATCCAAAATGTTTTAAAGTGATAAGGAGAAGCGATTGAGTATGTTACAAATTTTTCAAATACTAAGCCTATTTAAATTCTGCCGCATTTAAAGTAAATGAGAGAATTCATATCCCCTTAGGACTTTCTCTTTTCCCTTTCTCTCCTATTTAAACAACTCTATCCTTCTTGTTCTCACATCAGAAATCAAGTTAGCAATATAAAAGTTTTAAGTATCCTTTTGTTCTGCGTTTGCAAGATCAAAGTAGTGAAGTATACTGCAGTAAAAAGGAATGATTACAATATTTCTCTTCTTTTCAAGTTGGTGGTCATGAGTCATAGAAGTTGTTAATTATTGAAAGGAATTTCATCTTGTTTTTGTTTTGTGTGATTCTTATTCTAAGCGAAACTCTGGTGTATAGTGTTCTGGGTGAAGTCTGAGTAACCCGCAGACTAAAAGTTGCAAGATTTATGCGTAAATGCTAAATTAATACCATAATTGTGAATATAATAACTTCAGGTACACCAGATGTTTTTTCAAATACCATAGTAAAATTAAGGTTGAATAGTGAGGTTGGCGGTTAACTTGACATACTATTGGACCTCTGACGGACCATCCGGTAGATTGTTGCAATGATATTAAGTCTGATGCTTACTAGTTCAGCCGCGATGGATAACTTAACGAACCTTCAGATCCTTGCCAGACCATCAGGTCGACCTTCATAAAGCTACTTGATAAAAGACTCACTAGAATCAGGATTGATGATGAGGACAATAGACCGTTGCAGTCTCGATAGACTGTTAAACCTTCCATCAAGTCATGTTTTCACTATTTCTATTTGGTCCTGAATTACAAAATGATTCTTTGTTCCCTTTTCTAGTGATATAACATGAAATTTTTGCCTAACCAAATACGGTGGAAGAACATAATGGGAAGAGGTAACCCAGCAAGGACTGAGGTAGCGCCTACCTTCAACACTCAGCAATGAGATAGGGTACCCCCAGAACCCTCCTAGTCTGAGGAGGAGGGTGAAAGCAGCAGTAGCAGTACAAGTAGCAACAGTAGTACAAGTTCTAGTCATGACGAGGAGAGGGTCGAAACCTCTTATCCTGATTAAGTTAAGGCGTCTGAATATGAGGATCCAAATTTCATAAGGCGCAAGGACCCGCAAGTATGGGAGGTAGTTTGATGGAAAATAGAGGGAGCACAAAAACATTTCCTTGATTGGCTTAAGCCAACAACAAATAGACTAATAAAGATGCCAATCGATGAAGAGTATCAGATTTTCACCACCGAACTACATGAGTACCAAGAACTTGAGCGGAGATTCAATGAATATAAGTTATCTTGGATGTGCATGCCGCCTAGGAAATGCCAACAAAATCTTGTTTATGAGTTATTTTCCATATATAATTGCTATAGAAAGATTACCCCAAGGGTGTGAAGCTTATTGACATGGGAAAACAGGATGTGGTTCAAGTACATGGAAGGAACATAAATATTTCAGAGCACACATTGAACCAATTCCTGTTTAGTCCTGAGTATGAGATACCTGGTGCGATCCTAGATCTGGAGCACCGAATGTTCACAAAAAAAAACAAAGACCCTGGCTCACCCGAGTATTGACAGATGAGCGAAATCAAGCATGGCAATATTACCCTCATGAGTGGATAGCTAAGTCGTCCCTAAGTTTGAGGGAAAAATTTTAGTGGGCAATTGTATGGTTGAGATTGATGCAAACAGGCGATGATGCTAAGTTGGAGATTTAGAGAGTGGTAATGGTTACTGCCTTGATCGAGGGGTTGAAGGTTGACTTCAGGCACACTATTGCTGATGAGTTATTTACGTGTGCACACTAGAAATCTAGTTCTCTACCATTTCTATGCCTTATCATGGAGTTGTGCATATGGGAAAATATTTCTTTAATTATTGGGGTTGATAATAACGTTCGTGCAAGTTATAGATAGGATATCGAGAAAACAAAAGATGACTCAAAGTATGAAATTTGAGTCAACAAACCTCCCGCCTATCAGACTCAGTTAGCTTTATCACCCGAGACTTCAGATGTTCCCTTAGGTATGACATTGCCTATCACTACATATGTATCATTGGATTTTATGCCACCTACCACTTCTACAAATTTAGCCACTATGTTGCAAATGGGTGAGACTGCAAATTTTGTATCTATCCTACCTCAATATTCTGAGTATGGGCTAACACAGAAGAATTTTTCCAAGTCTAATAAAGCACAAAAAAGGTTCGATAAGAAGCTAAACCTATGGGCTATGAAGTTCAAGCCATTTGTTGACCATATTATAGATGTGGAAATCCGTCCTTTTCAGAACATTTAGACCAGGATCGACCATATATGGGAGAATATCAAAAAAAGGCTAGATGCAATTCTCTTCCATATTCTTCTCAGTTCATGGTAGAATTTAGGAAAGCATAGGTGGACATAGTAGAGCTGAAAAGACAACCACAACAGCCTACTTTTAACTCTTATCTAATTATCAGTGATGAGGATGAGGGCATTGTAGACTTAATGGGTGTGTCGCTCAAGGACAAAGGTAAGCAGGTGGAAAAAAGTGCTGACAGGAAAGTCTCCAAAAGAAGAAGGTGAGAAGCGATAACTCCTAGAGAAAGTCATGAGAGAGACTTGAGGAAAGCTGTGAATACATCCAAGATGGATAAAGATTTGAGGAAGAAGAAAGTTGTGGATAAAGCTGCAGGAGTGTCGACCATTTCTGCCCCACCTAGGGGGCTAATTCCAGATATGGTTCCTATTGAGATACCTCTAAGCTAGGAGGAAGCTGATTTGAGCACCCCAACCACCATAGGGGTCAACGTTGTTACAGGTGGGGCCAATAAAGCCTCACCATATTTGAATGATGCCTCATTAGATTAAGAGGGTTTACAAGTATTCCCCTTATTTGTACTTTATTTTAATGCATTGAGGACAAAACATTTATTTTTAGTAGGGGCGGGTGTACTTATACCATGTTTGTTCTTGTTGCCTGTGTTCTTTTTCTCCCGTGTCCTATCTAGTAGAACCAACATGTCTAGGTTGCTATTTATTTTTTCTTGTGATGTATATATCGTGCCATGATTAAATATGTTATTTATGTTATTTTACTTCCTTTAGCACTATTTTGTATGTATGAATTAAAAATGAATGTGGAAAAGTACTTTGAACATAATTGTATGACTATTCTTTCTTGTCATTTGGTAAATATGTTAATGAACATTTTATGATTCTATAATTGGCATTAGGATGTAAATTATGCATGACCATGCGCTGTAAATTCCATGAGTTGGTAGAATAAGTGTTAACTTAGAGGCTATGTGTGCAAGCATTTGTTATAGTTCTTGCATAGTGTTACGCCTAGAACTTATCGAGTTAATTGATATTGTTTTGTGATAGATTCAATAAGATAGGATAGCAGGCCTCCTTGTACTTTTAGTCTACTTAGACAAAAAGAATGACCCACTATAGAGAAATTTTTCAACTTCTTAACCCCTTTTGAGCTTATGTTAGTTGTTGTTCATTCCTAATAACTATGATGTACTTTCTTTAGGATGTCAGCACCTAACTTTGGCACTGGTAAAAAAATGGACATTGTTCACCATTACTTAGGAATAACACCTAAGTTGTGAGTGGTTACTGTCAGGATGTTAGCAGTTTAATGAAGGTGGTCTAGAGTTGAAATTCACATTTGTCCCTAATCTAGTTAGATATTGTGCACCTCAACTGAATGAATCAACATAAGTTGAGGGTGGCTGATGTTGATGCTAAAATAAATAATTTTGGGTTTATGAAGAAATTATGAATAAATAATAGAGATTGTAAGTGAGTTAGAAAAGCAGTAGTCTTGGTGAGTAGAAATCAAGGTCAAAGAGAGTGAAGTCTTAACTTTCAGTCACTTTTCCCAAAAGTTGTCCTCACATATTTTCGAAACCTCGTTACAAGCCTTACAAAGACCTGCTTGATCTTTGCAAATCAACTGTAAGAGAGAATTAGATATAATGCAAATCCTATGGGTATGTGTACTATGTTTGCTACTTTGTTTGTGAGAGTGAGAGTCTTAGTTTCATCCATTAGTTAAATGACTAAAGTGTGGTGGACTTCTTTTTTACTGTGAGGGCATATTGAGTTATACTTAGTTTTGCTGATTTCTTTGGGATATTTTGTCTATGGTTGAGTTTGTGCCGAATTGTAAACAATGCCTATTATGGATCTGATGCGTTGAGACCACATGAACAAGAAAACAATTTAATAGTTGAATGAAGTTTAGTTTGACAGTTGAATCCCTATCACTAAGTTTGTTCATGCATGCAATTTGGTGTTGAGTTGTTTGAGGACAAACAATTTTCTTAAGTTGAGGGTGTTGATGTTCCACCTTTTGACATAAATTTTATACCTTTTACAAGGGATTATTGGGCATTTTCAAGAAACTATTGTTGTATTTGACACTGGATTTTAGTGTTTTCAGGTCAGAGACTTAGCTGGAGAAAATACTTGAAAAAGAAAGAGAAAAATGGCTTAGATGATCTAACTAACAGACGGTCAACCATGTGATGGACCTTTAGGATGACCTTCAACCACAAGTAGAATGAGCAGCATAGAAGACCGTTGCGATGGACCAAGCGACGGACCATCAGGCAGATGGGTTGTCAACTTGACCGTCAACTCAAAGCAGAATTAGTCTACTTTGGGGATGAAACAGCGGTCCAAGGGATGGACCATCAGACTAGTGATGGTCCATTAACCTAGCCGTCGGATATGGAATCGAATGCAACATCATTGGAGGACTTGCGATGGACCGTAAAGGACCTAACGGACCATAACTCGTCAGTTGTACTTGAAGCGACAATCCGAGTTTCGAATTTTAGAACCCTAGTCCCTAAAAGAATATAAATACCCAGCTTAGGTTTTCTTTAGATATCTTTTTCATATTTCCTTGTGGGAAAAAAGATTGTAACGTATTATTCTCTGATATTCAAGCTACCATTGATGATTTATCTATTTTATTCATATTTTTCATTAGGGATTGAAGAACAATTATTGGAACTTTTTTTAAGTAAGTTTCTGCATTTATTTATGAAAAACGCAATGACTACTTTTTCTTCTCTTGAGATGTGTGGCTAAGATCCAATAACTAGGGTTATGGGAGCCTTGATGTAAAAAACTAATTTCTGGTTGTGGAAAAACATAATTTCATTACTTAGTTGAGATTGTATAAACCCTTCGTCATATTAACAACCTTTCATGGATGCAAACTTGAAGGGTGAGCCCAATAACATCACTTGTTTGAGTAGAAAAGTGCTTGTTAGGATAAGAAGAGGTTTATATGGAGTCGAAAGGCTTTTACCTTTGGGGTTGTGGATTGATACCTTAATGGGATTAACCCACATGAGAGACTAGTTGAATAAACCAATGTATTCTTTAAGTTCAAAAGAATTCAAGGATAAACTATCTATTTAGGTTGAGAAACAAATAGGAAAACTTTAGAATTCAATAACTTTTACAATTGAAGTTAGAAATGGGAAAATTAAGACGATTCACAACCCTAACTTCTTGAACATCTTGGTGAATATAACATTAGTTTGTCTACTGTCATTGAATTAACACTTGAAATAAAACTCACCAGTTGGAACACACTTTGCTACAAATATCTGCATACCGCTACCAAGTCAAAACCCCCTTTACTACAAAACCTTCAATCAACAGTTTGTTAGCAACTATAACAATTAGTTTGCACGGTATTCCCTGTTGGATTCGACCGAAACCTAGTTGGGTTCTATATTTGACAGCGACTACTTACACTTTCTAACGAGTGCTGTAATTTGGACGTATTAATTCTCGCATTATATTTTTTTTCCTATTTCAAAATCACTCAATGATACCATTCCTCCTATCTCCATTATAATTTTCAAAATAATTTTTTTTTTATATTAGACTAAGTTGTTTATATTATACTAATTGTTGTATTTTTTACATAGAAAAAAAAATTATGATTTTTTCCTCTTTTTAGAATTAATGGGATTTTCTTGAGATTTACAATGGACTTTAAGAAATTCCCATTTTCTGATCAATTTTCGTACTTTGGTTCTTCCTCACCAAGAAGGAAGGTAGTTGTTTCTAGTTTTGGTTCAGGTGTTGCTGCTTCTTTCATTTTTCTTTGTATTGTATTGTTGAATTATTCCTTAAAGTCTCCCTTTGTTAGCTCTATTTTAAGTTGTTTTAGTTATAGTGATAATAGTACACTCATTTATTGGCCCTTTTCTAGTTCTTCTAGTAATAATGTTAGTACTACTAGTGTTAGTTTTAGTTCCAAGGTTCAAAAAATGTGAAAAATGTAAACCTTTGTTTTCATGAATTAGGGATTACCATGAACATTCAAGAATTGAATGTGTCTCTAGTTGTTATAAATGTAAAATTTTTCAATTTTTCTTAGTAAGGAATAGTTTTGAGAGGTATTTTAGGAACTACCCATGTAAAAATTTGACTGAGAAAATGAAAAATGAAAGCTTCGTTGTTCAAGAATCAAGATTTATCAAGAAAACCGCTGAAATAAATTGGGAAGGAACTGTTTTGGAGGAAAGAGGGGTAGTTTAGGAAATATCCACATAGAGAATACTACTGAGAATGTGAAAAAAGAAAGCTTTATTATTTAAGAATAAAGAATTACAAAGAAATCCCCTCAATTGAATAAGAAAGAAACTAATTTGGGGAACAATGATATCTAAGATACCATCAAGAATAATCTGACCTCAACTTACATTGAAGATGTTGTGGGATAAAAGATATTGAAGTGATTAAGGGTAAAGGGAATGGTGTAATGATTCAAAGTGATAAAAAATCATTGATTGGACGCGATAAGAATTTTTATAGGGATATTGATATACATGATGGTGAAAGGGTTATAGATGACCCGAAGCCTTATTATTCTTCGAGTTCTTTCCCTATTATTGATATAGATTTTGATTGTCACCTTTATAAGAGGCAAGATCAAGGACTCAATACACTATTTTTATCAAGACCAACAACAACAACGTTTTATAAACATATACTAAGAACATCAAGATTTACAAATAACATCAATATTGTACAAACACAAACAACGAAAAACATAAAAATAAATAAATAACAACACTAACTAATGAATAGTTGTTTGTTAGATTTGTTCACAATAGATATCTTTGGAAAAAAAATTTTTTTTACAACAAGAACTACAGTAACAATAATAAATCATTCTTCACTCTGAAAAAGAAGAAAAGAAATACCACAAATTAGGGTATTCATGAGTCCCCAATTATAAATTTAAGCAACAAATATTGAAATTGTTAAATTATACTAGAAGAGAAGTTAACTCAAATTTTTTGTTTTCTTCATAACTAAAGAGCCCTAATTTTTTCCCTGTAAAAATTGAAAAAAAAAAACGATGAAGAATTTGAAGTTATTATCACCAGAGAATGTTGCCACGTTAACTGATGGTTGAAAGTAAAAAATGAATAGGCAAGAACTCAAAACTATTTTTCATTGGAGGTTGAAGTTGCAGAAGATTGAATGGAGAAATTTACAAAGTTGTTGGTTGAGAGAAGTTAAAGAGAGAAACTATTGAGAGAACGAGAGGAGAGACATTTGATTTGTAGATAGAGGGGAGTTTTGTGGGTGTGGGTTAATTTAATTTGTATATTCAAAAATATTAGAAAGTTTTAAAAATATTAATTAAGTCCAAAATTAACTTAATCAAATTTTTTAATGATGTTTGACCATTTAAGTTGGTCAATGTCACCAAACCTAAATATAAACTTAAAAGACA
Source organism: Capsicum baccatum var. pendulum (assembly GCA_030864225.1). Taxonomy (NCBI): domain Eukaryota; kingdom Viridiplantae; phylum Streptophyta; class Magnoliopsida; order Solanales; family Solanaceae; genus Capsicum; species Capsicum baccatum. The sequence goes on along the minus strand of CM061561.1, from coordinate 156,735,628 downwards.
AATGTTATTCATTTTTTCTCGTTATACCATCTAGTTCAACTATTAATTAATGATGCTAGTGGTTATCCTACTTTCATAGTTGATGATTCATATCTTTGATGTTTCAAGTACTTTATTATAAGTCTACTTCTTTAGTTTCATATTTGTATCCTATGCAATGTTCTCCCTTCCCCAGTTTTACTTTCTGTGCATTTCATGTATTGATGTCTTTACTGCTATATCATTTTAAAATATAGATTCAGATACACAGGTACGTGGTTCAACACATCAATAATTAAGTTCACCTTTTGTGAGCCCTCCATGTTTTTGTAATCCCTAGTTTAGTTACTATGTTGATTAAGTTCAGTTGTTTCAGGTATACCACTGACCTTGTTGCATCGAGATTGTTCATTGATTCATAGATAGATATGATTGTTACTACGTTGATTCAGTTCAATTGATTAAGGTATGTCAGGCGCCATGTTGCATACACAATGTTCATTTATTTTAGAGGTTTCATAGATAGATGTAGTTGTTAGATTCAAATGTCCTTCAATCCTATTTCTCATGTCTTTGGATTTACATAATTATATCTTTAAATTTTAAGTTTATTGAAATTGATATCTCTTTGTTATATCTTTACAGAATAGATTTTTGTTCCGTACTTTATGGCAGAATGCTCCTAAATTTAAGCCCATCAGTTCTCTTTTGTTAGTGATAGTCTCAGGCACCAATTATGTCCGGGGTCTAGGCCCAAATTGTGAAAACTAAAGATTCAGAATTTACATCTTCTTTCACACAATGGAATTATCTTCCGTGCATTTCATGCAATAAAAGAAATACTTTCGTAACTCTTTTTTTATTTGTCCTCGAATCAAAGAGAATCTACTCACACAATGTGAAATTGCTAGACAAAGATGGGATATCAATAATCAAAAGAATTAACACTTTCTCACACAAAGATGTTCAAATTCTAAAAAAGTTGTACCATAGATTTGTCCTTTTTGTAAATCACCACTAATGTAAGGGCATCTTGCTCAAAATAATTAAGAACTTGCAAGATTGAAATGTAAGCTTTTGGTTGGAAGTAAAATATCAATATAAGTAATGAGTGACTACGCCTTTCCTAAGCATTTCAATTCATAGTTCAAATCTTTTTCCATTTAAAGCTCACATTTTACTCCTTGGTATTCCTTGATTTCATTCTCTTTTCCTTCATTTTTGCTCTTCAATATTCTTTTTCACAACAAGTTTTATTGATTCATACTTCTCTCTTACTATATATATATATATATATATATATTTCCTATTTCTTTCATTTTTTTTCTCAAAATTAGTCAACTTTCACAATACATTATTCCTATTTCCTCCTCCAAACTAAGTCTTTTAGCCTTAAATGTAACTTTAAGTGCTCAAGATGGTTGGGGCATCAAAAGAGTTTGGACACAAGAAGGAAGAAACTTGTACGGGTGTCAAATCAATATCTAAAAGACTCAAAGGGGTTGACTTGGTTACTCATGCAAAATGGGTAGGCACAATAAAAGCTCAAAGTTCCAAGAATTGGCTAAGACTATGTTTCAAACCAAGTGAATCAAAAGAACTCAACAAAGAACCTTACCACACTGGCACATGTAAAATTCAAATAGGATATTTATTTAAAGCTAAATTAAAGAACATGAACTAGAAAAGTCACATCTGGCCTAGAAGACTACTTAGTGAATAAAAATACAAAAAGTGAATCTTAAAGACACAAAATCCATAAACAGCTTCAATCGTTCTCTCTCTGTTTTCATTTACTAAAAAAATTAACAACCCATGTGACAAGATTTAAACTTTATTAGTACCAAACAAGCCACAAGATTATGAGCTAAAAGCTCACATCAATATCATTAATTGCCACAATCACCACCAAAAACTAAAATTAATGATCCCCACCAAACACAAAATATGAATTATTCCAAAATAAGGTTATAATAAACTTAATAGAAGGGTTTAAAACTCACTCCATGAATTTTCAAGACCTCAGGTTCTTAGAATTAGCTAGGAGCAGATACTTTAACCTATATTTCATCCTTAAAAGTAGTATGAACAAAAATAAAAATATTTAACACATGAAGGAATAAGAAAAAAGTATTTTTGTGTCCCGAATCACAAATTAATCACACAACTGAAGCACGAAATACTCATTAATTATCAAATTCATTTCGACATAACAAAAATTCTTATGTGCACATCTGTGTACCTTCTTAATTTAAAAATTCAAAGTTCACCTTAACTTTTTAAAATCTAAGCATTCAATCATACCAAGTCTTCAACACCTCACATGTAAGTTCAATCAAGAGAACTAAACAATTTTCTAAGTAAGAGGCAAAAAAATGCATCCCCTTTACCTTCCGCAGTATCCAAAAATTTCTCTACAAATGACATTGGAATTGATTCATATATTTGATAAATACTAGGTATGCAAAGATCTTCTCCCGAATTGAGCCTAGTCTCTGGCTGTGATGGGTATCCCAGACCAATTGAGGCTTGAGAAGACCACTTAGCATTTTATCATAAGCATAAATAATCTCATGTTTGTGGAAAATAGACCCAAACAAAGTTGTTTAATTTAGAAAAAAATAATAATCCAAGACTCCAAACAAATTCCATAAAATTTTCCAACTAAACCATTCTACGAAGCCTCTAACATAACATGAGAAAATCTATCTAAGTCGGGACAAGACCCCGATGATGCCATCAACTAAAAAGTATAGAGACTCTAAAATGAAATATCTTTTGAGTGATTGAGGGTTCACCTACTCTGATTTTGTTCCAAGAATCCTAATGCTGCACCGATCCATGAGAGAGAGCTTCCAAACTTACATCATGAAGCTATATAGTCGCCGAGTACGGTCAATATGTGGAGTATATTTTGAAGTAGAACAACCAAAGCTAAAATATATTTTATACAAAATAATCATGAAAATAGAAATTGAATCACAAGGATCTAAATAGAAACTTCAAATAACAAAGTAAAACATAGAGTCAACTTTTATCTTTAGTCCAGAGCTAGATGGTATACCTAACATCTCTATAACCACCAAGAAATGTTGTCGGTCCGACTTTAATTCATTTGCCAACCCTAATCCAAGTTTGCCGCATGGATTGGAATCTCTTTTCTCTAGTATACCAAAGCACAAATCAAGTATACAATGATTATTCATATTTTAGGAAATAATCAATCTCGCATCATCAAAACATAATTTCGGCCAATGAGCCTTTCGAACCCATGACTTTTTGGTTAGCGATCTAACTCTCTTTAAGCTACTATTTTAACATAATTAAAACATTAGTCCTTCTTAAAAATCATCATTTTCTCTTAAGGGAATTCTCTTGTTTGGTATCGTCATATCAAGACTTTCAAGTTGCATGAGCCATTTCTTATTTACCTTTTAGCCCTTTTCAAATAGTCTATCATTGACCACAAAAGATAATTTGACGGCTAAATTAGGATTCTCTTTCAAATTAGTGCAAGAGTTTAGATAAAATATCTCTCATTCAAAATTTCTTTAAGGCTTTAAGGTGTAATCATCTATTTTGAGTATCCATCTAATTTACCATGAAAACAAGAGAAAATTTACAATACAAGTAATACTCTCCAAAATAATTTGCATAAGTAAAAAATAATTTCATAAAGAAAAAAATAAAAAACTCAATCTTTTCGTCAATCATAAAGCAACCCACAACCTTAGATAAATCATAGTTTTTCGCACAAATGGCAATCCGGGGATAGGCTCTTGAAAATAGATAAAACCCATAATTTATACATAATTAAGAGTTTAGAAAAATATATTTTCACACCCAATATAAATAGGGTCATTCGAGGTACCTCTTGGTGGAACGAGTTTAAGAGAAGCTTGATCCTTTGGTCTTAGAATCTTGAACTATAAATGTTTTTGCATCAATGATTTTTTGGGTGGAATATAATGAGAGAATTTTTGAGATCTTTGCTAGTTTAAGATGAATTTAGATTTAAAAATGGGTTGGGGATGTTACATGGATGAATGGTTAGTTTACCCTTGATTTAATAAGAGAAAAATATATTTTTACGTTGCGGAGGAGGCTCTATTGCGTGAAACCTACAAGGAGTATTTTGAGTGATTTCCCACTCACCCCTCAGCCCCGCTCTACCCAACGTGCACCTGGGATAGTGCCTCACCAAATTACCCATAAAATATACTCTAGACTTGGATTGATAAATAGTTGGTTTTATTAAATAGATGACTGAAAAATCTTTCATTTGGTGGGTTTTGGGCCTAAAAAATCTTTATATTCGAGGAGTTATGATCATTTGAAGTTTAACCTAGTAAAATCTAATACTACATCTCAATCGGTAAGACTTTACTTTACTTAACTTTATTTGAGGTGTTTCTTATGATTAAGATTGGCATCAAATGAAACCTCACCAAACTTTGGAATTGATCACGAGACTTATATCTAATTAGAAATCATTGGGTTCAAGACTATACAAGTATGAAGAATGGTTCAAATTCTAGCTCGTAGAAATCATTGGGCTTGAGCTTATACATATATGAAGTATGGTTCACATTTTATACTAAAGGAATGGGGTGTTACAATATCTCCCCATTTGGATATTGCATCCTCAAATGATAGATAAAGACTTACTGAAGCTCTATATGTATAGATTGTTGCAAGGCTACATAAATACTTTACTTCTATCACACATATATCAAGAGGGGCTTTCTAACAACATTGAGCAATTGGGTTAGCACGAATCATGAGATACCGATAACTTAACATATACATGTTTTTGGACATGATTTCTATAAAACTTGATCATAGTGACGTAAGGTATGAATTTCTTGAATCACAACAATAGATTAATATGGATACAACACAATAAATACTGTTGTATTGCACATAGGGATTGGAATATTTCCACCCAAATGATATAACTAAAATCCCTTAAGATTAGTAACCCTTATCAACTATGCTTTTCTTCTAAATACCATACTTCATTAATTTAATCTTATAATATCAATTCAAACATATAATTACCATATCCTAAGTCTAACTTCATATCATTTACATTTTCAAGCCTAACTGGGAGCTACAAGGTCCTACATATAGTGTAATCATACTAGTCTAATTTATTAAAATATCTTTTATGATTTATATCTCTCTCAAATATTTTTACTCCATATTATCACTATAATCAACCAAGCTCAAGATCTAATAAAGGTGTACTATCGATAAAGGTAATGGCCTATATATCTATAAATTCCAATCTTCAATCCTATCACTACCACACCCTCTTTATGGACGTCCACACCTAAAACAAATATCTTTATTTACTTTTACAAGAATTTTCATTATATACCATCGTTCTAATAATTTCTCATAGAAAAATTTCATCTCCTAATTCATATTTCACTTATAATCTTAGCTTGAGTAGCCACACCATAATTTTAACATTAAAGAACATTTACTCTCTATCTTAAAAAACTATGCTGACATCACATTATAATAGGAATGATACTATTTAATTATTTTATGCTACTCAATGTAGGACCTATGATATAATATAAGATATAATTCACACGAAGCACTTTGTATATCGAGTATATAGATCATGAATAAAGAGTCATCCCAATATAAAAACAATCCTAGAGTAATATGAATTAGAATTTGGCATACTGAGAAACGTGAATGTATTTAACATGAGCTATATGACATAAGGATGAAATTCATAAGTTTAAGGAACATGACTAAGATCGCTGCTTAGAGTTATTGACACTCATTTTAGGAATTGATAATAGTCATTAGTTAGTGTAGAGAGTGTTGGTTTAGGCATTGATATGACATAATATGATTCAACAACTATAACACCCCAGATATTTGGGAGTTTAATTAAATATAAAAAAACCTACGTTCCCTTAAATTAAGTAGAAAGAACTGCAGTCGCATTGGGGGAGGTTTAGGACACAAAATAGGTCATACACCACAAAAGAGCCAACATGCAATGGCCCCACACCGTGAGGGACCCCATAAGGGGTTAATAACTAACCCTCATAGTGGTCCCCATGATGTGGGGGTATTCCTTGCATTGGGCACTATATAACGAGGCTTGAAATCCACGTTGGAGCTCGTGTCGTGAAACACTACTTGACTATTTTTTCCATTTCTCACCCACTAAACCATCCCTTCTTCACCTAATAGTTTTCAAACAAAAACAAAAGTTGAAAGTAAAAAAGGCTCGGGTTGAAGCTTAAGGATCATATTTCTTGCATTTTTTAGGAATTTCTCATCAAAAGGAATGTTGAACACTCCTTATCTTAGTTATTATTATTATATTCCATCGATTTACTTTATATTTATTTATTCTTTCATAGTTATTTGAAACTAAGGCTGAGGTGATTTAGTGGTAAAAGCTTGATGCTGATTTCCACTTATTTTAAGGGGATTTTCAATGTGTAAATGATGAATTTTTAATTTAAATGTGTCACATAAAAAAATTGGGATTGGTAATAGGGTTTCTCAAAGTTTATAGGTTTTCGTATGATATATATATGAGCCTGAACCCCTTATAGAGTGCTGTTTTTAAGTAAGAATTTAATAATGTTCCTTTCATTTGTAAAATGTTGTATGATATAAAATGAAAAAGAGGCTTAAAGATTTCTAAATTGCCCTTGGTGGCCACATTTATGAATTTTGGATTAAGCTTTTAAGTTTAAATATTCTAGTTGGCATGGCATATCATAATATAAATTACTTGCAAATCTTGGTATGACGATACCAATGTGGCAATGACTTAATGAAAGATTCTATGGATTAATGGTTATGTAAATATTTTATTTAGGAATTAAAATGAGTTGCATGTCTTCACCAATAATTTATAGTCCTTTTGACCACTTGAAATTGCATTTGATAACACTGGGAAGTCTTCTCCTGAATGGAAGATGACTATTGTATGCTTGCTTCGCACAGTAATATACAGTAATGTTGGTGGGGGATATTGAATATTGGCTAATTTAGCCTAAACCTTAGTAAATATGGCTAACATATATTTAGGCCCCACCATTTGGGGGTACTGGATGCATATAGCCCATGGGTTATTAGAGGTTGGTGAAAAGCTAAAATTTTCTGGATCAAATTTCAATATATACGTCTTTATGCTTCTTGTTTCTTGTCCCTTGCATTGCTATTATAACAGATGATTAAAATGTGTTTCATGACTGATTTTGGTAAAAGAATGTTTTATCTTTTTCCTTAGGTTAAATGTCAGTACTAGTTATACTGACTATCCTCGGATGCTACATTATTTCATGATTGTAATACCCCAAAAAATTACAACCAATATTAGCATGATGTTTCAATATCATGAATAGTATATCATGGTTTTTTATAGTTTTATGAGAAATTTATATGTATATTAAACCTTCAAATAACTCCTAGCTATCAGATGAATCAAAACATTCCTTACCAATTGAATTCTTAGGAAGGATATTGTTTTAGTCAGCTTCAAATGAGTATCCTCTCATTATACTATAAATTTTAGATCGTATTACCTACTAAAAGATATATATTTGAATTATCTTTCCAACGATACCAATTTTGCCCAAATCCAATATCGGAGCAAAAAGTTATACCCATTTTACTCCGGTAAGTCCGCCTGCCAACTGAGTGACGACATGTGCTAATAAATTATCACAAGTCTGATGGCTTATCAGCCCATGTCGTTAGGCTTAGACAGAAACTCAAAAATTCTAGCTCCCAAGTGATGACCTGGGCTGATGGGCTATCATAGATTTGATGGTTTATCAGCCTTGGTCGTCAGCTAATAATTTCAGCAACTGGGAAGTAATTTGGTAGGGGTATTTTTGTTTTTTTCCATCACTCTAAACACGGTATTAAAGCTCTGAGAAGGCTATTATCCCATTATTTTCTCATTCTCCTCAAGAACAAGAACATTCTCTCCTGAAGGAGTAAGCCCTAGTCAATAAAAATCAAGAACAAGCCTAAGGATTTCTTCAAAACCTTCAAGAAACATTAGATCTCTTTCAAGATTCAAGCCAATTTCACTGCTAGTTTTCACGAGTCTTCAATCTAAAAGTATGCATAGTGTTCATCCATGGATCCCTTTTATCCATGAAGCTCATGAACTATGTTTTAAATAATAAATTATTATATGTATGACGTTGTATGAAAATGTTCATGATGATGGTTGTTAATTGTGTTTCAGGATGGTATCTTAATGTGTTTCCATGAAGTATATTGGCATGTTAGTTGAAAAAACATGAATGTGGGTGTTTTAAGATTATTAAGTTGATAAGTACACCTACGCCCAAAGTTGTGCATGTAAGGTGTTTGATGAAATCCCTAGAATGATAAAAATAATGCTTTTATGACTCAATAGTACCTAAATGATAAGTCCATGCCATTTCTTATGATTCAACATAAATTCCATGCTATGTCTCTGTGTGATTGTTGTGTTATGAAATATTCTTGCTATTGAAGTCATGCAAATGCCAATATGTTATATGAAATCCCTACCATGTACAAGATGTGGAGAACTATGATTAGTATGAAATCCCCTATTTATGGCATTATGAATTGTGGACTCTATTCTTATGATCAAGAAGTGTTATGGTTGTGTCAGTTTCCTTCCATAGAGTCCTGGGGTTACTCGTACCTTAAAATTATAGCTATATAACTACAGCCTGAGTCATGTCTCCACGATATCCTTAGTGAAGCCATGCTCCATAGAACTCAGACAGTCAAATGGCTCAAGAAAACTCATAAACCTCATGATCTCAGTCAGTTATCAGATAGTTGTAGTATTTGGTCAGTCAACAAAAATTCAGTAAACTCAGTCTATGTATAGTTCAGTTAATCATGAATTAGTATATTCATATGGGAGTAGGAGTTAACACCAAGTGAGCCCAAAGATAGGAAATCACCTGTTATTTTGAGGGTGTGATTTATAGAAATCATCCTTGCACTTAAGAACTACATAGCCAGCGTAGGTTGAGATATCATAGCCTGTTATATGAGAGTAGATGAGGTTTATTAACCTGCTATATGAGGGTCCCAGCATTCTTATTAGAGTAATCAATTATATGAGGGTCACTCACTATTTGTCTTTATCAGTGGAGCGGTATTGACACCCTTCCATTCTTGGTAGAGATTGGACCCCAGCGTTGCTATAATGGCATATATGGGGCATATCGGTTAAATAAATACTTCCCACAGGTTCAGTCTTAGTCTCAGTAAAAGACCTCAGATAGTTCTTCATATATTAGTATATTAAGACTCTTAGAAACAGTCAACCAAAATACAGTACGTAACTCTGATAGTTCTATCAGATTCATGACTGTCAGATAAAGTCACTCATGTTATCAATTATCAGAACTGAGTTATCAGTCATGTTAGATATCAGTTAACCATTCTATCAGTATACAGATTCAGTTATCATGTTTTCATGATCTTAGTTACTATGTATTCATGTATGCTCTCTCACGTTCCTATTATTTATTTAGTTAGTATTGTTCATGCATATGAACCCCATGCATTTAGCCTATGCCACTTGCATACTCAGTAAATTCCATCATACTAAATAATTTGCGCTATGGTTCTTTCTTCTTATATTACACCATAGATTCAGAGACACGAGTCCCAGATCAGTAGTAGTAGTAGTATTCCATTTTCAGCAGTCAGGGATTTTAGGAGTGAGTCCTCATATTTTGAGGACATGATTAATACTCTATGATATTATTTATTTCAGTTCAATATTTCTAGATGGAGTTAGTTCGAGACATGTTCCTTGAACTCCATATTCAGACAGTACTTTGAGGCTTTAAGATTTGATTCAGACTTCAGTAGTTTTGGGTATTTGATACCCCATATGGATTTTATGATTTATCTGATATTTTATTTAGTTGAACCTTATGGCCTTTCAACACTTGTTTTCCGTATTATTATGTTATATTATGTAGTATACAAGTACAGATATCAGTCATGGATTAGCTTGTGGTCCTTCGGGGTCATGAGCACCCTGTAGCATTCTGGTCCCATAAAATTAGGGCGTTACAAACTTTGTATCAGAGCCTAAGGTTCAATAGAGTCATAGGAAGTCTGAAAGACACATCTAGTAGAGTCTTGTAAATGGGTGTGTTCCGCGCCACATTTAAGTCCAGGAGGCTATGAGATGTTTTTGGAATAGTTTCCTTTCTTTCAGTATTTATGTTGTGCCCATGAGAATAATCTCAAGTTAAACTGTCAGTCTAATTTGCTCTTCTCTTTATTTCAGAACATGCCTCCAATGAGAAGAAACTAGCCAGCTCCTCAGCCCGAATATCCTTTGGGCAAACATGTTTCTCAAGTGGAGTTTAGAGCTGCATTCACCCGTCCTGCTCAGTCTGTTGTTGCCCAGAAGAAATGGCCAATAGTTATTCCAGCCAACCCAGTCGCCAATTCTGTTGCATTTAGGATTTGGGACTTTACTCGAATGAACCCTCTATCCTTCTTTAGGTCTAAGTCAGATGAAGACCCTTAGGAATTTAGTGAACAAATTCAGAAGGTGATAGATATCATGAGAGTGACTACTATTGAGAGTGCTGAGTTAGCCACATATCAATTGCAAGATGTGCCTCATACTTGGTTAAAAAATATGGAAGTTTGAACCATAAGATGAGGCACGTCCTATAGAATGGGAGGAATTTATCACAAATTTCTTATATAAATTCTTTCCCCAAGAGCTGAGGGAGGCAAAGGTTCTAGAATTCATCAACCTCAGATAGGGCAATATGACGGTAAAAGAGTATTCTCCCAAGTTTAGTCAATTATCTAGATACGCAACTTATGTGGTTGCGGATAACAGGGATAAGATGAGCAAGTTCATTTCAGGGGTAAGTGATAGTTTGGTAAATAAGTGTTGGTCTGACTCGCTGAATAGATACATGACTCTATCCAATATTATAACTCATGCTCAGCAAATAGAGGAGCAGAAGGTTAGGATGTGGGAGAGGAAGAACAAGAGAGCAAGGTTAGGCAATTTCAACTTTGCTCAGCCTAGATTAGAAGGAGAAAACTGTTCTTAATTTTATCCTAAGCCATCAGTTCCAGGTCCTTCTCTAGGGAGTGCTCCAGTTCCTAAGTTTAGAGATACAGCACCAAGATCTAGGTCTCAGGGCAGTGTTAGTAATGACCGCAATTATCATCTATGTCAGACTTACGGTTAGCACCATCAGGATGTTTGTAGATCATGGAGTGGTATTTGTTTCAGATGTGGCATGCCGGGCCACAGAGTCAGGGATTGTCCTCAGCTAAGTCCAGTCACCCGAACCAGGATGGTGCCACTTCTTGTGCTACCTGCGGTAACGCCCAAATAGATTCTATGCTCTTCAAACCCGACATGATTAGGAAAATTATCTTGATGTAGTTACTTGTATGTTACAGATCTTTCATGTTCACATTTATGCTTTGGTAGTTACAGGTGCATCTTTGTCATTTATTACACTCTTTATAGCAAGCGATTTTGGAATCACTTCAAAAACTCTAGCAGTGCCCTTTTTAGTCTCCATCCCAGTGGGTAAAACCATCATAGCTCGGCGGGTATACAAGAACTGCCCAATTATGATATTTCATAAAGTTACCTCAGTACATTTAGTTGAATTAAAGATGAGTTATTTTGATGTCATTCTTAGAATGGATTGGCTACATTCCTGCTATGCCACAGTCGACGACAGAAATAGGATAGTTTAGGTTCAGTTTCTGAATGTACCTGTCCAAGAGTAGAGAGTTAGTACTTCATCTTTCAGAGGTCATCTTATTTCCTACCTTCGGGCAAGGAAAATGATATCTAAGGGATGTTTTTATCATCTCATGCATGTTAAGGACTCTAGTTTCGAATATCTCAGTCTTGAATCTATTCCAGTGGTTAATGAATACTCAAATGTATTTCCTAAAGATCTTCAAGCCACTCATCCCGAAAGGGAAATAAATTTCGGCATCGATATTTTTCCAGATACTCAGCCTATTTCTACTCTGCTATACAGAATAACACCTACAGAGATTAAGGAACTAAAAAAATAGTTGAAGGATCTCTTATATAAGGTGTTCATTAGACCCAACATTTCCCCATGGGGTGCACCAATCTAATTTGTGCATAAGAAAGATAGTTCTCTTAGAATGTACATTGATTACCATTAGCTCCACAAAGTTATGGTCAAGAACAGGTATCCACTTCCCAGAATTGATGACTTGTTTGACCAACTTCAGGGTGCAAGTTATTTCTCTTAGATAGACCTCAGGTCAGGCTACCATCATCTCCAAGTCAGTGAATGTGACATCCCGAAGACAGCCTTTCATACTTGGCATGGTCACATTGAATTCCTAGTTATGTCTTTTTGTCTTACCAATGCCCCTGCAGCGTTCATGGACTTGATGAACCATGTGTTCAAGCTGTACTTAGACATGTTCATCATAGTATTTATAGATGATATTATGGTCTATTCTTGTACTGAGCGCGACCATGCAAACCCTCTCCGAATAGTACTTTAGATTCTCAGAAACCACCAGCTATTTGCCAAATTTAGTAAGTGTGAATTTTGGTTAAGGTCAGTAGCATTCCTTAGCCATATCATTTCCGGCAATGGCATTAGAGTAGATCCTAAGAATACTAAAGCGGTAAGAAACTGCCCTCACCCTATATCTCCATATAGGTTTAGCTGGCTATTATAGGTAGTTCTTTGAGGGATTTTTTTCTATTGCATCCCTTATTTCAAGATTGACTCAGATGAAACTGAAGTTTTAGTGGTCAGATCCTTATTAGAAGAGTTTTTAGGAGTTGAAGACTTGACTAACCTTAGCTCCAGTTTTAGCACTTCCCGATGGTTCCGATGGGTTTGTAGTATATTGTGATGCATTCAGAGTAGGTTTGGATTGTATCGTCACGCAGCATGGTATGATCATAGCCTATGCTTCCAGAGAGTTAAAGCCCATAAGAAGAATTATCCTACACATGATCTTAAGTTAGCAGCCGTAGAATTTGCCTTTAGAGATTTGGAGGCTTTATCTCTATGAAGTTCATGTAGATATCTTCATAGATCATAAGAGTCTATAGTATGTCTTTTCCCAGAAAGATCTAATTCTTCATCAGAGAAGGTGGTTAGAGCTCTTGAAGAATTATGACATGAGTGTTCTTTATCATTCGGGCAAGGCTAATGTTGTGGCCGACGCTCTCAGTAGACTGTCTATGGGTAGTGTTGCTCATGTTGAGGACAGTAAGAAAAAGTTATCCCAGGAAGTCTATTATCTTTCCAGACTAGGCATTCAGTTAGTCGGTTATTCAGAGGGTGGTGCAAGTGTCCAGAGTAGTTCAGAATCATCTCTAGTTTCTAAGGTGAAAGAAAAGGATGATAGAGATCCCAGCCTTATCAAGTTGAACGAGTTAGTCAGAGATTAGAGAGATGAGGTTTTCTCACATGGGGAGATGGTTTTTTTCATTGTCAGGGTGGTCTTTGTCTTCAAGGTATAGATGACATGAGGCAGCGAAATCTTGTAAAAATGCATGGTGCGCGATACTCTATTCATCTAGGGAACACTAAGATATACAGTGACTTGCGAGAGATCTATTGGTGGAGTGGGATGAAGAGAGATGTTACAACTTTTGTGGCTAAGTACTCTACATGTTAGTAGGTTAAGATAAAGCATCAGAAGACTAGTAGTTCCCTGCAGGAGTTCACCATTCCTACTTAGAAGTGGGAAGTAGTGAACATAGATTTCGTGATGGGTTTGCTTCGAACTAGCCATCAGTATGTTTCAATTTGGGTCCTTATAGATAGAATGATCAAGTCATCTTATTTCCTTCTAGTCCATACCTCTTATTCAATAGAGGATTACGAAAAACTCTACATTAGAGAGTTGGTCAAATTGCATGGTATTCCATTATCAATCATCTCAGACAAAGGTACCCATTTCATCTTTCACTTTTGGAAAGCGTTACAAAAGGGTCTAGGTACCCAAGTTCATTTCAGTACAGCCTTTCATCCACAGTCAAATGGTCAATCAAAAAGGACCATTCAGACTCTAGAAGATATGCTAAGGGCGAGTTCCATTAATTTCAAGCGAATTGGGAGAACCACTTGCCTTTGATTGAGTTTTCATACAATAATAGCTATCATTCTAGTACTCAGATGGATATATTTGAAGCTCTCTATGGTAGGATATTCAGTTCTCTAGTTGATTGGTTTGAAGTTAGTGAGGCCGTAATCATAGGGCTTGACTTAGTGTTTAATGCCTTAGAGAAGGTCCAGTTGATCAGAGAGAGAATTTGGGCTGCTCAGAGCTGACAGAAGTCCTATGAAGATGTGCATAGAAAAGACCTCGAGTTCAAGATTGGTGATATGTCTAACTCAAAATCTATCCCATGAAGGGAGTAAAGAGATTCAGAAAGAAGGGAAATCTCAATCCCCGATATGTCAGTCCCTTCCAGATTCTCAATCATTTCAGAAAGGTAGCATATGAGCTCGAGTTTCCATTAGATCTAGCTTCAGTACATGCAGTCTTCCAAGTCTCTTTGGTTAAAAAGTGCATAGGTGACCCAGTAATTATAGTCTCTATTTAGAGAATCGATGTTCAGAACATCCTCTCCTATAAGGATATTCCGGTCAAAATCCTAGACTATCAGATTCGTACACTGAGGAACAAAGAAGTCCCTCTAGTCAAAGTTCTTTGGTGAAATCAGTCTGTTGTGAGAGCTACTTGTGAAGAAGAAGCAAATATACATGCCAAGTATCCTCACCTTTTCTCCGCCAATTTAGATCAAGCTCAAGGTAACAGTTCTCCTTAAGCTTATTCAGTTTCATGATCAGTATTCATTACAAACTTGGCATTCATCTTCATACTTATTTCCCATTATAAATTACCATTGCATATTCAGTCATGCCTTCATGTATCAATTTAGTTATACAATTATGCATCAGATATGCATGTTTAGTTATACAAGCAGCAGATATGCTTGTTCAGTATGATATAACCAATGTTCCAGTCACGTCAGTCATGAGATCATGTTTTAGTCATTCATGTTCAGTTTATATATGGTCTATTAATTACCTTCTCAGTCAGTTTCCATTGGAGGACAAATGTTACAAGGGGGAGATATTGTAATACCCTGAAAAATCCAAATCAATATTAGTGCCATGTTCTAAGCTCATGAATTGGATATCATGGTTCTTTTATAGTTTTATGAGTAAGTTATATGTTTATTAAAGCTTCAAATAACTCCCAGCTGATGAATCAAAACATTCCTTACTGATTGAATTCTTAGGAAGTATATTGTTTTAGTCAGCATCAAATTAGAATATCTCTCTTTATACTATGAATTTTTGATGTCATGACGTACCAACAGATAAATAATTGAATTAGATTTCAAATGATACCAATTTTCCTTGAATTCGATATCGGAGAAAAAAGTTATACCCATTTTACTCCGACATATCTGCCTGGCAAATGAGTGACAACATGAGCTGACGACTTATCACAAGTCTGACGGCTTATCAGCCCATGTCGTTAGGCTTAGATAGAAACCCAAAAATTCCAGCTCTCAGGTGATGACCTAGGCTGATGGGCTATCACAGATCTGACGTCTTATCAACCTTGGTCGTCAGCTGATAATTTTAGCAACTGGGAAGTGATTTCATAGGAGGTATTTTGGTCTTTAACCCTCACTCTAAACACAGTATTAAAGCCCTAAGAAGGCTATTATCCCATTATTTTCTCATTCTTCACAAGAACAAGAACATTCTCTCTCAAACGGGTTACACCCTAGTCAAGAAAAAACAAGAACAAACCTAAGGATTTCTTCAAGAACCTTCAAGAAACATTAGATATCTTGCAAGATTCAAGCCAATTTCACCGCTAGTTTTCACGAATCTTCAATACAAGGTATGCATAATGTTCATCCATGGATCCCTTTCATCCATGGAGCTCAAGAACCACATTTTAAATAATAAAATTATGATTGTATGTTGTTTTATGACTATGTTTATAATTATGGTTGTTAATTGTGTTTCAATATGGTATCTTAATGTGTTTCCATGAAGTATATGAGCATGTTAGTTGAAAAACCATGAATGTCGGTGTTTTAAGATTGTTAAGTTGATTAGTACACCTATGCCCAAAGTTGTGCATTCGTTATGATTCAACATGAATTCCATGCTATGGCAATGTGTGATTGTTCTGTTATGAAATATTCTAGTTCTTGAAGTCATGCAAGTACCCATATGTTATATACACTCCCTACAATTTGCATGCGGTGGGGAACTATGCTTAGTATCAAATCCCCTATTTATGGCATTATTAATTGTGCACTCTATTTATATGATCAAGAAGTGTTATGGTTGTGTCAGTTTCCTTCCATTGAGTCCTGAGGGTATTCGTACCTGAAAAATATAGCTGTGTACCTAGAGCCTGAGTCATGTCTCTATGGTATCCTTAGTCTAGTCATGCTCCATAGAACTTAGTCAGTCAAATGGCTCAGGAAAACTCAGAAATCTCATGATCTCAGTCAGTTATCAAATAGCAGTAGTATTTCGCCAGTCAATAGAAATTGAGTAAAGTCAGTCCATGTACAGGTCAATTAGTCATGAATTTGTCTATTCAGATGGGAGTACGAGTTAGCACCGAGTGAGCCCAAGGATGGGAACTCACCTGTTATTTTGAGTGTGTGATTCTTAGAAATCATCCTTGTGCTCCAGAACTATGTAGCCAGCGTAGTTTAAGACATCATAGCCTATTATATTAGGGTAGATGAGGTGACTTAACCTACTATATGAGGGTTCCCGCCATTCTCACTAGAGTAACCTTTTATATGAGGGTCACTCATTGCTTATCATTACCAGTGGCGCGGTATTGACACCCTTCTAGTCAAGGCAGAGATTGGACCCCTGCGTTGCTACTGTGGCATATATGGGCCATGTCGGTTAAATAACTACTTCCCACAGTTTCATTCTTAGTCTTAGTAAAAGAACTTAGATAGTTCTTCAGATTTCAGTATATCAGGACTGTCAAAAATTGTCAACTCAAATACAGTATGGAACTCAGATAGTTCCATCAAATTCAAGAATTTCAGATACAGTCACTCATATTATCAGTTATCAAAACTCAGTTATCAATTATGTTAGATATCAGTAAACCATGTTATCAGTATACAGATTTAGTTATCATGTTTTCACGATCTCAGTTACTATGTATTCAAGTATGCACTCTCACGTTCATATTAGTTATTCTGTTAGTATTGTTCATACATATTAATCCCATCCATTATTACTACCCCACTTGCATACTCATTACATTCCATCGTACTGATGCATTTGTACTATGGGGCTTTCTTTTTATGCTACACCATAGATTCAGAGATACGAGTCCAAGATAAGTAGTAGCATTCTAGTTTCAGTAGTCAGGGATTTTAGTAGTGAGTCCTCCTCTTTCGAGGACATCATTATTACTCTATGATATTATTTATTACAGTTCAGTTTTGCTAGATGAATTTAGTTGGAGACATGTTCCTTCAACTCCTTATTCAGACAATACTTAGAGGCTTTCAAATTTGATTCAGACTTCAGTTGTTTTGGTTATTCGATACCCCATATGGATCTTATGATTTATCAGATGTTTTATTTAGTTAAACCTTATGGCCTTTCAGCAACTATTTTCTGCATTATTATGTTATATTATGCAGGATACAAGTATAGATATCAATCATGGGTTAGCTTGTGGTCTTTCGGGGTTATGAGCACCATGTAGCATTCTGATTCCAGAAAATTAAGGCGTTACAATGATGTAGGCTTGGAGTTTTTTTTGTGATCTTGTGTAGCACTAGGATGTTCATCTCCTCAATTTGTTTAACGCCTTGAGACCATACCCTAGGTGTCACACAATTCTTATAACCCCGATGGACCACAAGTTAACCCATGACTGGCACCTACAGTGAGCATTGTGTAATAATCATGAAAACATGTGCGGAAGTAAACCTAAAAATTCCATAAGGTTAATCAAACTGAAATCAATACTGAATACATCTATAGAATAACTGCTAACTAATAGTGTCTAAAAGACTCTAAACATCTAAAATAAAAGAGCTGATGGGATAGGCCACAACTAACTCACAACTGCTATTGGGAAGTAACTGAAAAGCTGAGATAGAGTGACTAACAAAGTAACTAAATAAGTGTATTTCCCTTGATGAATGAGGACTTACTACTGTAGCTTCGGCTGATAAACTAAATCTGACAAAGTATGGTCAGGAATTCGAGCATCTGAACCTATGATATGAGACATCATAGCACAAATAAAAAGTATCTGTTAGTACTTTGATTGTACTAGTATGCTATGTGAGTTTAGGCTGATATGCATGGGTTCACGTGCAAGAGAATAGTTACTAAATATCATGAAATAACTAGATAAGAGGATATACAAGACTGGGACTACTGTAAATACTAAACTCACAGTACCAAGCATATATTGTCTGTCTGAATTAGTTTGAAGATGAAGTACTGAGTTTTTGATAAATGAATAACTAATAACTATAAGTCAAGACCATATAGAACTAAACTGAGTTGTGTACTGAATACTGAATACTGATTACTGAATATCGAAATTATAACTATGGGAGTTATCATCAAACTGACATACCCTGATTATGGATTGATTTGGGGTCCAACCTATTACCCCAGTTGAAAGGGTGTTAGCACAATGCCACGGGTTACTAACATGAGCTGGGTCAACCCTAATCTGGCAAGAAAATTCATGAGATATATATGGTTATGTCAACCTTCTTATGGATGGAAAATGATTTACCCTATGCTGGCTACGTAGTTTAGTAACTCAGGGATTGAAACTAAAGGTCAAACCCTCTGCTGATAGGAATGCCCCCATCCTTGGGTTCGTTTGGTGTTGAATCCTACTTCCTACTGAATGAAAACTGAACTGATCACTGGATTGTACTAGGCTTGACTGAACTCATACTAATTGTGCTAACTGACCAAATGCTGCTATTCGGGATACTATGAAATCCTTCTATTATGACTGGAGACTCGAAAACAACTAAAATTTTGCTATTCAATACCCCTAGGACTCGATAGCATAGATAATAAAATCATATCTCAACTCTAAAAGCATCCCACATAGGTTATCATGCATAATTCCTTCACATAAACATTTTTTCAAACATCTATGATACATAAATCTTATACATGACAATGAGCAATATATGAATATCATGACTACCATATTCAACACCAAAATTAAAAGATTAAACATGGGGGTTACATAATTTAACATGCATTCCAGTTAATTCACATGAAACTCCAATTATTCTTGACTTGGAAGCAACACAACATCACATACATGAACATAGTTCCATTCAAGAATGTAAATCATAATCTAAGTGCTTGAAAAAGGATTGTCAAACTCTAAGGGTGGAAGAAGCAAAAGGATGAACACCTAAACATACCTTGATTGTTGTATTCATGAGAATTGCTGGTGAATTCTTGGGATTTGATCTTAGACTTGATGAACTAGGGTTTTGATCTTGGGAATTTGGGAAATAATGAATGAATTTTGACCTTTGGGAGGCTTAATTTCATGTTATGGCTGAATAATGTAATAGAAAAATGACCCAGTTATCCCGACAAACCCATTACTTAATACACAAATTGTTCTTAGTGATGAAATAGGCGCCATGCTGCCTCGATGGTATTTATGCGATTGTCGACTCATCAATGGTGAAAACGTGATTGCCAACGCGACGTATCCTAATCCCGTTGGCTTTCTATTTTGGTTTTTCCAACGTGACACAAATGATGTTTGAAAATTCCAAAACTCACCCGAGAAGACCTATAGATAACCCTAATCATGAGTTAATTTAAAAATTTATAATCTAAGATTGGGAAGATCAAAAATAAAATTATTGAAATATCGAGGCCAAAAATAAGACTAAGTGTCAATACTTAGCTAAATTTTCTATATATGGGACTTTTTTAGGCGTGCTATATGGGGTTGAAATAGGCTAGGAATTTATGGGTCTTACAATATCTCACCCTTAGGAACATTTATCCTCAAATGAGATTGATTAAGATGAGAGGCACTTGGGTACTAAGACTATACTGATATGCATAGCCAAAACATAATTAAATCATGAGACATGACTCATGAGCAAACTGATTCATGAATGCATGAATGATATAAGAATGATATGCAACTACAATTTAAGAATGGAACAAAGTAAATCTAAGGAAAACTATTACATTTAGTTAAGAATACCAAAGAATCTGTGATCCTTTACTGAACATGCATGAATGGGAACATAAGATCATATCTGAGTTTGAAGCATGATACATGAATTGAATATCAAGAACTGAACTGATTTCTTGAACACATGCAGTGACATGGGAATGGTTATTAGGCTGAGATAGGAAAAAGAGAGTCAACTTATTAGTAACCATTATCTCTGGTTGGATCTAGTTTTGTAAAGAAAAGGTGGGAGATTTAGTACATGAAAAGCTCATGGGTATTACATCTCCCCCTTGGAATAACTCTTCCCCTGAATGATACTAACTTGACTGAAATACTAGGAAAACTAAGATGCTGCACAAAATACTTGCGGACCGAATCATGACTGACTATCTGGGATCTGAAATATGATGCATGAACTAAACTGGATTCATAATTTACATGAATGTGAACAAACTATTTCTCGGAAGGGATTTATTTAGGATACTTCAGATAGTAAGACTAGATCAGGAGATGGAAAAATTATAGGAACCTGTCTGTCTGACTGCTAATATGAATTACTGGCTATACAGACTAACTCATACTGAAAGCATATACTTAATGGGAGTATTTCTTTGACACTCTTTCTAAGAAGTTCTAATGACTTTTAGGGAGTAAGGAATCTTGGGTATGGTCTAAATAAGACATCTGTATAAAAAATCACAACAAGGATAAAATTCGGTAATATGAAACACAAGTCCACGAAATAATAGCTAGGATAGAGCTACTAAGCCTTATGCACTGCAAATACTATCTTTCAAGCTTAGACATACTCCTTGAATACTCTCTCAACTATACCTTCTACCTTAATATTGCACTTTACCTAAGACTACTAAAAATATTCACATGGGCACAAATAACTTTATCTATTGAAGTCTTAACTGTGCTGAATTCTCCCACTATGTAAAAGCCTACTCAGATCTATGAGATGCACATATAATACTATAATACTAGTCTGAATCATAAACTCAACACACCATGTATTTTCACAACCTCTTATCTCATGAATAATTCTGATTTCCCATTCAACATCTAAATACAACCTCTTACTAGCTATTCACTAATGCATAATGCATTTATCCACTTACAACCAACATGTCGTTCATGCCTATCTTCATAACTATAGCCTCGAGTAAAATAAGTATGCAATAATATTTTCCTTACACGAAATATTTACTCTCTCCCATCGAAGCAATTGCGCATCACTGCATCATTTCATAAGAAGAGGTCACTGAAAGGCTAAAACATGGGGACCTAAAACATGAATTAACACTTTAAAGAACTTGACAGTTAAAAGAGGCTGAGGAATAGAATATAAATATCATGGATTCATCAAGAGACCTAAACTGAGAATATACATAACATAATCTAAATTTCGCTTATTATTAGAAGTGTTGCATGAATACAGGAACTGAACATACTGTAGAGCATGATAACATAAGTCATGAGCTGTATGACTTGAGATTGGAATTTTTGAATTCATAGAACATTATTCGCATAACTGAGCAAATTGGAACTGCTCATATAAGGGACTGGAATCATACATGATTCTATGTAAAGTGTATGAATATGAGCCATGAGCATAGAGCTGATATGTAAGGCATAAGTAGATATCAAAATAACCAAAGTACAAATAGTGAAATAAGCATGGGTCAGGTGTTCCCCTCCCTAGTGTTGTTCTACAACACAATGGCATCACTACTAGAATCTGAGAGCCTAACTTGGTCACTTGTTCTACCATCTCCCCCTTAGCTTAAATCCGTTATTCTAAGTTTGTGGACCACCTAACCAATATCTATAAACTGTACTAAAACTAGTTTACTCTGAAGTCTGAGATATAACAATGCTCATAAACAGTAAAATTATCCTGAAAGACTACACCTGAAAGTGTAAAACCCTACTGCTGTTACTTCCTTCTGAGATAGAACTCTTAACTTTCTATAACTCTTAATACTTCATGTAACAACTTAAGAATTGACTAACTTAGAATTTTTGACTCCTATTTCTATTAGCTCAACTTTCAAAGATTTAAACTTAGATCCTAACACATAACATGAATATCCCTAATTCTTTAATAACTATACTACTTTCATCGTAGACTATAAATATCGCATCCATAACACATGTTTATAATCAACAACATAAATGCTTGTATACATTGCTTCAAGCCTACTGATTCACCTTTTAAATAACTAGCCCCATGAAATATATAATCTGCTTAATATCAGATAACACCACCCCAACTCTACTACTGTTGCTAAACTCCTGGTTTCATGCTTCTAACTTTAGCACATATGCTGTCATAGGATTCTGAAAAGGTATCTTAAATCACATCTGACTCCTAAGAACTAAAGTGCTA
This sequence comes from Capsicum baccatum var. pendulum, assembly GCA_030864225.1. Lineage (NCBI taxonomy): Eukaryota > Viridiplantae > Streptophyta > Magnoliopsida > Solanales > Solanaceae > Capsicum > Capsicum baccatum. The sequence continues at coordinate 156,712,956 of CM061561.1, read as the reverse complement.
CCCCTTCATTTACTGACTATTGTATTGGGAAGATACAACTAAACTACTGTATTTCTGAAATTAACTAAAGTGATTTACTGGGATATTATAATCAGGCAATTTCTGTATACCCGTCTGGCTAGGATGGATGTACCCATTGGGTTAGAAATTGAGAAGGGCTCTACTAAGGTTTTAATACTAACACTGAACTTGCTCATAATAGACCTGCTATCAGCTACCACATAAAGAGCATACCTATACAACTGGGTAAACTTAAGAGAATACTTTTTCACTATCACGCTACCCCACTCTAAGTTAATGAACTCTATAATCTTGGGTTACCTCAACTCTAAAAGAAAGAACCTATCTAGAAAGGTAGTAGCAAACTATTCCCATTCTATGTGCCCTGCATCTACGCCCCTATCCACTTTCCACTATTTAACCCATTATGAGATACATCCTGTAGTTGATAGATAGCTAGCTTAGCACTCTAACTAGAGGTTACTCCCATAATGTCTGTTACTTTCTTCACCATGTATAAGAATTCCTGTAGATCCTCTTCATACTTGGATCTTTAATAGGAAAGAGAATTTATCCGAGTAAAGTCTCGAATCCTAGCTGCGGTAGTAATAGCCACAGGGTTGGACTGAATAGTTGTTGGGCATTCATTCTGGGTTGTTACAGAATAATCTAGAGTGGTAAAAGCTGCTCTGAATTTTAAATGAGAAACATGCTCATGCAGGGGATCTTCCTGAATGGGTGGAGGTGTTGGCTGGTTCCCAATTCTTTTTTCGTTGGTCTTTCTAGGAGACATATTCTATGAATGGGAGAAAGAGTGAAATTAGATAGAGAGTTTAACTTGAGCACATGCTCACTTGAATAATATGAACACTGAAAGAAGGGAACTTTTCCTAAAAATGCCTTATAGCCTCTTGTCCATAAGTGTGGCATGCTACACACCCATGCACAAGACTCTTCTTAATGCAGATTTCAGACTTCTTAGGACACTTTAGAGCTTTAGGCTCTGATACCATGTTTGTAACAGCCCAAGAATACACCCTAGTTATCACATGGTGCTTATAATCCCAAAGGACCACAAGCTAACCCATGACTGGCACCTGCTGTGAGCACTGAGTAATAATCATGAAAATATTTTTGAAAGTAAACTTGAAAATTCCATAAGGCTTATAAAACTTAAATAAATACTAAATACATCTATAGAATTATTGCTAACTAATAGTGTCTGAAAGCTTCTAAATATCTAAAATGAAATAGTTGATGGGACAAGCCCCAACTAACTCACAACTGCTATTTGGAAGGAACTGAAAAGTTGAGATAGTGTGAATAACAAAGTAACTAAATAAGTTTCATGCCCTTGATGAATGAGAACTCACTACTGTAGTAGCAACTAATCAACTAAATGTTACTAAGTATAGTAAGGAAGCTTGGTCTGAAACCGAAGTACTGAGTTTCTGATAATTGGATAACTGATAACTATAGGTCTTGATTGTGTAGAATTGAATTGAGTTCTATATTGAATACTGATTACTAATACTGAATACTAAAATTATAGTTGTGGGAGTTATCATCTAACTAACATACCCCGATTATGGACTGATTTAGGGTCCAACCTATAACCTCAGTTGGAAGAGATTCAGCGTCATTCCACGGGTAACTAACATAAACCAGGGTAACCCTACTCTGGATGAAAGACTCATGAGTTATATATGTTTAAGTCAACCCTAATCTAGTAGAAAGATGATTTACCCTAGGTTGGCTATGTAGTTCCTTAACTCAGGGATGGCTACTAAGGATCAAACCCTCTACTGACAGGAAGGACTCTATCCCTAGGTTCCCTAAGTGCTGAATCGTTCTCCCAACATAATTGACACTAAACTGATCACTAGTTTGTACTAGGCTTGACTGAACTCACACTGATTCTGCTGATTGACCGAATGCTATGATACGAGATACTATGAAATACTTCTATTCAAAGTAGAGACTAGACAACAACAAAATTTTGGGTATTCAATACCCCCAGGACTCGAAAACATAGATAATGAAATCATATCTCAACTCTAAAAGCATCGCACATAGGTTATCATGCATAATTTCTTCACATTGATATTTTGTCAAACACATAGGATACATAAATCTTATACATGAGAATGAGAAATATATGAATATGATGACTACAACATTAAACATCAAAATTCAAAGATTAAACATGGGGGTCACATAATTCAACATGCATTCTAGATTATTCACATAAAACTCAAATTATTCTTGACTTGAAAAACACATAACATCAAATACATGAACATAGTTGCATTTAAGAATTTAAAGATTAATCTAAGTTCTTGAAAAAAAAATCTTGAACTCCAAGGGTGGCAGAAACCCAAGGATGAACACCTAAACATACTTTGATTATTAAATTTATGAGAATTGTTGGTGAATTCTTGGGATTTCATCTTATACTTGATGAACTAGGGGTTTGCTCTTGAGAGAATTTGTTAAATAATGAGTGGATTTTGCCCTTTGGAAGGCTTAATTTTATGTTCTAAAAGAATAATGTAAGGGGAAAATGACCCAATTACCCCTACAAACCCATAGTTTAATACAATAATCGTGCCTAGTGATGCGATAGGTGCCACACTATAGTGATAGTATCAATGTGATTACCGATGCACTACATCGATGGTGAAGGTACAATAGCCATCGTGATGTGTCCTGATCGTATTTTCTTACTATTTTGGCCATTAAAACGTGACTCAAATGGTGTATCAAATATTCAAAACTCACTCGAGATGACATATAGATAACCCTAATCAAGAATCAATTTATAAGGGAGAGGTTACGAGATATTTAGGAATGTTTTCCTTCTTTGTGTTCTATTTTGTGCTAGATGGTCTAGTTACTATGAATTTCTTCTAACTCTTGACCTTTTCACATTTTATATCATGCCTCTATGAAGATTTAATAGTCATAGAAATTCATATAGAGCCTCCATCCTGACCGAGACAAATACTTAGGAAATTCATCCTATCTATAAAATGCTGACTCCATATTGTGACTATATATCTTTTTTGACTACTTCCCTAGTGTCCGACCAGCCCCAAACAATCCTTTTCAAGCTCCTCAGGATGGTATTAACCATGCTCGGTCTCCATAGTGGGATATCTTAAATGCTAAGTTCTGATAACATTATGTGATTTCTCAAATTGTAGCATCACAATCCCGTTGGTCTAATCATATTGGTCTTGTCACTAGCTCATACGAGGTCACTCGAGTTGGTATATTTATGAGGATTAATCCCTCAACTTGTATGGTTTCTATGGTTAAAGAGGATCCTCAATAGTCTATAGATGAGATGGAATAGATCTTTAAAGTTATGCATGCTAGTTATATAGATGGGGTAGAGTTTTTAGCTTGCTAGTTTAAAGGAGTGGATTACCAATGGTATGATCAGTGGGAAGTGTTGAGGGGTGAAAATATAGAGCTAATGGTATGGGAAACGTTGTATGATACTTTATTTGACCACTTCTTTCCACAAGAATAGAGGAAAGATAAGACTGAGTAGTTTGTGAATCTGTAGCATGGGAAAATGAGTGCTAAGAAGTATGAATTGAAGTTTACCCTACTGTCTCATTATACTCCTAAGTTTGTGGCTATTACGAGGTCTAGGATACAAAGGTTCGCTTCAGGTCTCTTTCATGATTTTGTGCTAAAGTGTAAGGCTTCTATGATAAATAGTCACTTGTATATATCAAGGTTGGTGGTTTATATTCAACAAGTGGAGGATGGGATAAAGTGGTAGGAAGAAATGAAGGAAAGGTAAAGTAAGAATTCTAAGTATGCACAATAGGATGTGAGCCAAAAAAATAGTGGAAAAGAGGGGAGGCAATAGTTCTTGAAGAAGACTAAGAATAGTTCTTATTCATCAACTAGTGCTCCAGTCCTCAAGCCTTCAGGTGATTGACGATTAAAACTTAGAAATTTTCCTAGGGCATAGGGTTGTAAACTCAGGACAGTGCACTTGTGGAAATCCTCACCGTGGGTTTTATTACACGGGCAAAAACTTTTGTGTTTTTGTGGTCATCCATGTCATATGCAGCGAGATATCCCTTAAATTAAGGGTGTATCTGGGGATAATAAGACTTTATTTACCACTTATTCGGTTTCTTCTATAAAGGGTGCTACTTTAGTAATGTGAAATAGCCACAATCGCCCATATGAACTTGTTACTCATGAGGAATATGTGGCATCCCAAAATGTTTTCACTGGTATGTTACATTTTCTCCCCCATGATGTTTATGTCTTGATTAATCCTAGTTTTTACCTATACTATGTGACTCCTTATATGGCTGGGCATTTTGGTTTTGGTCATAAAAATATTTATGGACCCTTCTCAGTTTCTATCCGGTGGGTGAGTCTATTATCACTAGAGAAATCTACAGGGTTGTATTTTCTTGATTATTAGTATGATGATGAGGGTAGATCTTATAGATCTTAATAAGGTGGACTTTTATATGATCTTAGGAATGGAATGGCTTCACTCATACTTTTCTACTTTGGACTATAGCACCCGAAAGGTCTCTTTTCATTTTCCTAATGAATCAGTGATATAATGGGAGGGTAATTCGTTAGTACCTTAGGGGAATTTCATTTCTTATCTAAGAGCACAAATATTGATATCTAAGAGGGATCTACATTATTTGGTCTAGGTCAAAGATTTCATTGTTGAAATTCTCTCCTTACAGCCTGTTCCTATGGTTAATGGGTTTTCTAATGTTTTCTCTAATGATTTTCCTAGGATTTCTCTCTGTAGAGAAATAGACTTTGGTATTATCTTCTTATACAAAATTGATCCTATACTTATTCAAATAAAAAATGATGTGGGTCTACAAAATGTTATGGTATTCTAAATTAGGGGAGATGGTTTTCTGAGATATCAAAGGAGATTACACATTCCTGATGTAGATGATTGTAGGAGAGAATTTTTTTGAGGCTCATGTATAGGTATACGATTCATCTTAGTCCGACAAATATGTACTATGACATGAAAGAGATGTACTGGGGGAATACTATGAAGAGGTATGTAGATATTTTTTTAAAAAATATAAGTCAAAGTTGAGAATTTGAGATCACATGGCACCTCCCAAAAGATAGCTATACCAATGTGGAAATGAGAAATAATCAACATGAATTTTGTTTTCAGTCTTCTGTCATCCCAAATCAAATACAATTTTATTTGTATCTAGGTTTACGATACATCCAGGTTAGACAAAGATGTACCATAACTTGAAAGAGATGTACTGGTGAAAAATATGAAGAGGGATATGGAAATTTTTTTACCAAATTTATGAATTGTTCGAAAGTCAAAGTTGAGTATTTGAGACTAGGTGGAACCTCGCAAGCGATAGCTCTACCCATATGCAAATGGAAAATAATCAACATGGATTTTGTTACCGATCTTCCGCGATTCCAAAACCAATAGATTTCATTTGCTTCATTGTCGATAGGATGACCAAGTCCGCTTATTTTCTACCAGTGAGGAATAATTAATCAGGAGAGGATTATGAGAAGTTATTCATTCAGGATATAGTTCGATTGCGTGAGACTTCAGTTTCTATTATATTTTATCGAGGTAAACCATTTCCATCCCATTTATCATATTTTTTATGAAAAGGTTGGTTACTAAGGATAACCTCAGTACCTCTTTCCACCCTCAAACATATGGGAAAGAGGAGTGTATAATTTAGAGTTTTGATGATATGCTAAGGGACTAGTAATTGACTTTAAAGGAAGTTGGTTGATCACTTGCCGCTTATTGAGTTCTCTTATGACTATAGTTATCATTCCAACCTCCCAATGGATCTTTTTGTGGACCTCTATTATATGATATGTAGATCACTAATTGGGTGGTATGAGATGGGTAAGACAAGATCCTTTTGACCTAATTTGGTGCATCAAGCTATGGAGAAAGTAAAACTATTTGAGTAAAGCTTAAGAATGCTTAAAGTTGCTAAAAGTATTACTTGAATGTGAGGCAAAGCGAGCTAGATTTTGATGTTGGCAATTGTACATTCCTGAAGGTCTATCCTATGAAAGGTGTTATGCAATTTGGGAAAAAGAAATCTTAGTACCCATTACATTTTCCTGTATCAGATTCTATAAGGGCTAGGAATGTTTCTTATAAACTGGTTGAGCTTGGCATCGATTCATCTAGTATTCATATGTCCATGATCAAGCGATGTGTGGGTGATCTTTCCTTAGTAGTTCCCATGGAGGATATTGATGTAAAAGGCTCTTTATCGTATGAGGAAATTTCTAGAAAAATCCTTAATAGTCAATTTAGAAATCAAGAACTAAAGAGATAACTTTGTTGAAGGTGCTATGGAGAACCAAAAAGTGGCCAAACTACTTGGGAATAAGAGGAGGACTTGAAAGTTAAATATCTCTTCTTCTTTCTATCGTTGGTGAAGGGTCTTTGAGGTATTACTGTTGTGGTTTCTATTGATTCATTTGATTACATGTTATAAGTCCCTCTGTATTCTTTTTTGTGTCATGCTAAGAGTGTGCTAAACTCTCATTCGATGATGAATGATCAGATAAGGGGGAAAATGAACACCCTGGGTCATTGGGAATAAAAATTGAGCTAAAAATGTATCTTTGTGAGCCCTATATTGCGAGAAAAGCACATTAGGAAGGGTCTGATCATCTTGGGAGAGGTTTAGGATGCGAAAATAGGCTATGCTTTATAAGGGATCCAACACACGATGCCTTCGCACTATGAGTTACCCCATGAGGGTATATTTCCTCACCCCCATAGTGAGCCTGTACAACGAAGGGGCTGCCTCGTATTGGGCCCTGTGTTGCAAGGATTTCCATTCTTGTTGGGGCTCACATTGTGACCCCTCCCCTTTTCATTGATGGATCAACATTTTAAACACTATTTGATGGCGTTTAAATCATTTCATGCCTGCTAAAATCTCCCTCCTTTATCCAATATGTTTCAAATCCCCTAAGTATGACTAAACTATTCTATTGTGTCATTCTTTACATAAAAAAAAACTGATAGCAAAAAGACTAGGATTTAAGCTTAGGGCTCATGTCTCTTGTATTCTTCAGGGAATTTCTCAATAAAAAAGTATGTAGAGCACTCTTTATCTCAGTTATTATTATATTGTGTCAATTTACTAGATATTTAAGTATTCTTGAATAGTTATTTGGAACTATGGTTGAGGCTATTTGTTGGACAAAGCTTTAAGTTGATTTTTCCTGTTTAATGGGTTTTCTAGGTGTGAACAATAAGTTTTAAACTGAAATGTGTCACATAAAAATGGTTGGATTGGTAAAATGATTGAGACCTTGCCAGCTGGGGGTACCAGACCCATATAACATGTGGGTTATTAGAAGTCGGTGAAAAGTTACAAAGTTCAGGATTAAATTTTAAATGGTCACAACTTTATATTCCTTGTCCCTTTTCCCTTACTTTACTATTATTATGGATGATGAAAATGTGTTTCATGACTGATTTTGGTAAAAGAATGTTCTATCCCTTTCCCTAGGTTGCATCCCAATACTAACCGTACTGATTGTACTCGGACGCTACATTGTTTCTTGATATAGGTTCCGAGGCCTTTTATTGTGATCATGTACATCGTTAGGGTGCTAGTTTCCTCTACTGGAAAACTGGTGAGAAGTGGTGACTCCATCATTTGGAAGGCATTGTTACTTTTCAGTCATTTTAACATTCCTATAGTTTTGGTTTTCTTTAGGCACAGTAGGTGTCATGTTTTGACTTATTAGACGATTTAAGGATAAAGGCTTTGTAGACTATATTGGGTTACTATTTTCTAGAAATGGATTTTGACTTACGAATTTTATTTTATAGTTCATTGAATTACTTATATAATGGGTTGGCTTCTACAAATTTCTTATTATACTATGCTAATGATGTAAGACTAGTGGGTTATCTCAGGCGTTTGTGGAATGACCCGGCACGAGGCCTTATGGTAATGGGCGTCCCAAGTCCTACCGGTACCGAAGAACACCCCCGCAACCCAACACAACATCCAGCCGTCTACCCTGAGTTGGTTGAATTTCAAGCATATAACAAGATAGTGTAACAAATTACATGAAGACTCTGGGATATGATCGCGACAATGACCGACCCAATTGAGTCCAACCATCCCTTATCAAGTGTCCACCCATACCAAGCCAATCAAAAACCCTAACTTCGACCATAACCAAATAAGTTCCATTAATAATTAAATAATACCAAACTAAAGTACGATGGAATAACAAACAATAGCGTCAACCGGTATCAGCTTCAATACCAATGTCAATGATAAGGTTGACACCCGTACCGATCCTACCCATTCCAACCCATAATAGTTTCACCAAACCCTCTGACCAAAATAATACAAATATCTGGTTGAGACATGTACTCCACTATAGCAAAAACCAATATCCTTAAATAATACAGAGTATGAAATAACATCTATGAAATCGAGCCTTCCAAATAGATGGAAGCTCACCACTTCAATCAAAAGCTAACCTCCAAATGTCCGAATGCTAAGAAAGAGGAGTAGAACGGCCGGTTCCTGCAGCATGTGGGGATACACCCGCCCGAAGAATGGTTAGTGGGTGAATGCTAGCATTAAATCAGAACAAAGATAAAATAATGCCAATTAAGAAAAACCAAGTAAAACCATCCATATGCACCAAAACTATACATATATATAACACACATACAATATATATACATACATATATATATATACATACACACAAACATTTATATATATAAATATAACCATGCTAGGAAAGGGAACCGAAACCGTTAAAACCTTTTCCTGGGATGTGTATCTTTTCCGTCCTAATAGCACCCATGGGATATATAGGTTCATCTTCCCGTACTAAAATGCCCTATTGCATGAAGCCGCACGACCAGGGAAAATATTCTGGGATGTCTAGTATATCGCCAAAAATATAAAGTGTGACATAATGCATACGGTCACTAGGAACAAACCTTACATCGACAAATATGAGTTTCCAGTTTCGATCCCCCCAGGACCTCCACCTTCCACGACTTTGCTACACCCTCTTTAAGTCCAATTAAAACCATTATCCATTTATTACCAACCAAGTCCATTAGTAGTGGTATTGTCATATCGGCTATAACTTGCAAGTATTGTCCTTAAACAAACTTTTTTTAGGTCAACGATTTCCCATGTACCCATGATTCATATTATCCAATTACCTTGGGGGATTACCATGTACCCCACAAGTATGATTATTAAGCCAAATTATTCCAAATCTATTTAAATTATTAGGGTTCTACTACCAGTTTAAACTATGAATAAGTTCCATTGTAAAACCAATATTAGAGTGAAAGCATTGTTATAGGCATTGTATCAAACACATTGAGGGCATATTATTTCCAAAACCAAAGTCCACTAACATATAACCATTCCCATGCAATAAATTATTAAAAACCACCATTAAAGCAAATAAAAACATAATTAAAACATGGGAAAACCATAGCCAACCATTTATAACGAAATCTCCCAAATTATATTTGAAAACCCCAAATCATACAACATTAAAACCATGAAAACATTGTATAAAACAATGCCTTTAGATGGAACTAATAATGAAGGAAGATGATGAAGGAGAAAAATCACCAAGAGAAGCCCCAATCTACTCCTCAAGATGAAACCCTAGCTTCCTTTCCCCAAAACTTTAGAGAGGATTTAAGAGTCTTTTCTATGTTTTTAAGAATAAGATAATAGGGAAAATAACCTCCAACTAGGAATATAAGTCGTAGGGCCTTATTAGGATAAGAGGGAAAATGTCTTGATTTCCCTCACTTAAATTGTATTATATTCCTGTCATAAGGTACGACTGACCCTTACGAGTCAAACCTATCCTGTACGAATGGTACCCACCTCTCATACCCTAGGCTTTCCCCTTTAGATCTAACATTGTTTAAGGTACGCCACACCCAAACCAAGTCATAACTAATTGTACGGCTAGACCTATAAATCATACCCCTAATAGAATAGAATCCTAGAAGGCTTGAACATTAACCACCATATAAGTCCTAGGTACTATTCGTACCCTAACTTATGGCTCATGGTGAGCCACACGTACTCAGATCCAACATAATTTACCAAGTCTAAGATTAAGTGAAGTAACCCAACAATCCTTACCCAAATATACGACTCATACCACTAAATCATACCAATTCCAGTAACTAAATCCACCCCACCAACCAGCACTTGTCAGCATAAGATAGAGCCATACCATTTGTACCCAAGTTTACGACTCGTTCCCTTTAATAGTACCTTCTCTAGAAACTAAAAATTGAGGAAATTTTGTATGGTCTAGAAACTAGGGTATTTCAGTCTCCCCCACTAGGAACATTCATCCCCAAATGACGGACAAGGTAGGGGTAACCACAAGCATGGGTCATTTGCATTATTAAATATATTACCAGTCTTTAGCAAAGATTATAAATAGAGATGCAAAGATATCAATCTTTCCTTTAACAAACTCAAAAAATAAAGATGTGCTCAAGAACACATATGTTCTACACGAATCTTAGAAGCAGAAAAATAGATGTACATACTTGGACTTCATGTCCTCCTCTGCTTTCGATGTGGCTTCTTCCACCATATGGTTCCACTAAAGACCCTAACCAAAGCTACATCCTTGGTACACAACCAACGAACCTACCTATCCAAGATTCTAATCGGGACCTCTTCATAAGATGGAGAGTCCGAGATACCTAACCTTTCCAAAGGAACAATCGAAGACGGATAACCAATGCACTTACTTAACATGGAAATATCAAATACCATATGAACAGATGTTAAACTAGTGGGCAACTAAAATTCATAAGTCGCATTACCAACCCTTCACAAAATCGCATAAGGACCAATATACCGGTGACTAAGCTTCCTATTTTCACCAAACCTCATTACTCTATTCATGGGAGATTCCTATATGAACACCTTATCCCCAACGTCAAACCTGAAGTCTGTATGTCTTGAATCTGTAAAGGACTTTTGGTTACAATTGGGAAGCCTTGAGCCTATCCCGAATCACTATTACCTTTTCCATAGCTTGATAGATCAAATTTGGACTGAACATATCTGCCTCACCATGCTCAAACCAACCAATAGGAGATCTTCACCTCCTTTTATACAATGCCTCAAAAAAGGCCATAACAATACTAGAATGATAGCTATTATTGTAAGAAAACTCTACCAAAGGTAGATTCTGAACCCAAATGCCACCTTAATCAATCACACAAGACCGAAGCATATCCTCCAATTTTAGTACCCAATCCCTTCTTACAAAACTGCCAAAAATGAGATGAAAACATCATACCACGATTATAGATAATTGAAATAGGTACACCATACCGCCTTACAATCTCCTAAAGATATTACTTTGCATAATCCTTCACCAAAATGGTAGTCCTCACTGGGAATAAGTGACAAAACTTTGTCATCCTATCCATAATGAGCCAAATTGAATAAAATTAGTTCTACTACCGAGGAAGACCGATAACAAAATACATATTGATTACCTCCTATTTCCATTTGGGAAAATAAATTTCTTGATATAGCTCACTAGGTTTTATGTGCTCAACTTTTACTCATTAACATACTATGCATTTGGACACAAAATCAGCCACATCTCTTGTCATACCATTCCACCAATACATCTCCTAGAGATCATGATACATCTTTATCTAGCCGGGATGTACAACATAGCATGATTAATTTATCTCAACCAAAATCTTTTGCTACAAACTGTCGATATTAGGAATGCACAACCTCCCTTGGTACCTTAAAATACTGTCACCACAGATATAAAAAACCATTATGTTCTTTATACCTACATTACTCTTAATTTTCATCAAGATAAGATCAAGCACTTGATTCTCATTAATCTCTGCACCAAGATATGAACAAACTGTTTAATGTACCATCACACCACCATCCTCGGAGTCTAAAAGACATACTCCAAGATTAGGCAAGCAGTGAATATCTTTTACCAATTCCGGCTTTTCTTTCTCTAAATGAGCCAAACTCCCTATGGATAACCTGCTAAGAGTATCAGCAACGATGTAAGCTTTACTTGGGTCATTGTGAAGGCTCTTATCATAGTCCTTGAGAAGCTCTAACCATCTCCTCTGCTTGAGATTTAGCTCTTTTTGAGTGAATGCATACTGTATACTATTATTATAAAAGAAGATGTCTATGTGCACTCCATATAAATAATGCCACCATATTTTTAAAGAAAAAAACACTACCAAAAACTCCTAATCATGAGTAGGATAATTCCTCTCATGCACCTTCAACTACCTTGAAGCATAGGCAATTACCTTTCCATGTTGCATCAAGACACAACCAAGCCCTACTTGAGATGCATCACAATAAACCACAAACCCCTTACTTCCCTTAGGCACTAGCAAAATTAAAGCCAAAGTTAGCTTATCTTTCAAACTCTCAAAACACCCTTCATAAGCTTCTGACCAAGAAAACATTACCTTTTTCTGAGTCAACTTTGTCAAAGTAGAAGTAATCATCAAAAAGCTTTCCATAAATATCGTCGGGGCATAAGTCAAAACAAATGACATCACTAAGAATTCAAAGTGCCCATACCGAGTACAAAAAGTAATATTAGGGATATCCTTATCCTTAATATTAAGCTGATGACACCCATATGGAAGATCTATCATAGAGTAGATCTTGGCACTTTGTAAGTGATCAAACAAGTCATCTATCCTTTGAAGAGGATCCTTTTTCTTGACCATTACCTCATTTAACTATTGATAGTTAATGCACATCCGAAGGGAACCACCCTTCTTGTAATCGAACAACACAGGTGCACCCCACGGTGATACAGTAAGATGAATAAACCCCTTATCTAGAAGCTCCTTACATTTCTCCTTAAGTTCCCTTAACTCATCCAAAGTAATTCAATAAGGAGCAATAGATATTGGATGAGTTTCCAAAAGAAAATAAATACCAAACTCTATTTCCCTATTCGGAGGAACACCTAGAAGATCATTTGGAAAGACCTCAGGAAACTCATTCACAACAAGAACAAAATAAAAAGAAGGACCTTCCAAATTAGAATATTTAACCTGGAATAACTAATGAATACTACCTTTGAAGATTAACCTCTGAGCTCTAAGATAAGAAACAACCCTCCCCCTAGGAGCTAGGCAACCACCCTACCACTCTATAACCAGTTTAGTAGGGAACCTAAGGACAACCTTATGGGTCTTATAATCGAAGGATGCAAAATAAGAGTGTAACCAATCCATCCCTAGCATGACACCAAAGTCTACCATATCCAGTTCAAACAAATCAAACAAATCTGCCAACTACTAATAGATACCATACAACCCCTATAGACTCTCTTAGTAATAACCGAGTCACATACCAATATAGAAATAGAAAAAGGATCAAAATTAACCTTGGGATTAAAACCAAAGCATTTAGCTACAAATGGGGTTACATTAGAAAGAGTAGGCCCCGTATCAAGCAGACAATACACATCATGAGAAAAGAGTTGTAATGTACCAATAACAACATCAGGTGATACCTCCAATTCCTATCGAGATGCAAGAGCATACAACCTATTCCAGCTTATGCCAGTGTTAGAAATAGAAGCATGCTCCAAAGCTGCACCACTAAGTGCATGAGCAGAAAATGAAGCAACCAGAGATTTAACTACTCCTGAAGACCCCTTACCAACATATAAATTCTTAAGCATATGGTCTAGCTGACCATATTTTAAAAACATTTCCTTTTCTTCTTCACAATAGCCTCGATAAAGACAACCAAAAAATCTGGCAAGGAGGCATGGAGAAGCTAACTGACCCCTACTCCCTTGAGATTAGGCACCCTATGCTAAAAAATTGCCGCCACCTTATGGATGCCTATCAGCCAACTACCTCGAGTAAAAAGATCTATCCGTAAAGAAGGAACCAAAACTCCCCTACTTCATCTTTTGCCATTTACCTCCATCTCGACCACACTGATGCTGAGCACCACTCTATTCAGAGAACCTACTCCTCTTTCCCATTATTTCCCCAAACTCTACCTGTTTCTACTTTTTATCCTCCACCTACTGCATGTAGATAACTAACCTCATAATATCCCTATCCTTTATTAGCATAACCATCTTGCTTTAAAGAATCAAGTCCAGAGATAGCCTAGAAGTAAACCTTCTAATTCTCGCCCTCTTGTTAGCTACCAAATTAGGAGTATACCTTGACAGCTAATGAAATATCAAGGAATAGTCCTTGAAAAGTATGTTACCTTGCTTGAGATTTATAAACTCCTTTATCTTAAGGAAAGAAAGGATGTAGAAAAGTATTAGAAAAATCATCCCACAAGGATAACTCCTCCTTATCACTTTTATCCCTATCCTACTCCCTGTACTATTTGTATAAAACATCCTTAACTTGATAAGCTATAAAGCTTACACCTTGCACATTAGTAGCCTACATTACCCTGAATCTCTTCTCTATTTTATCAAAGAAACCTTAAGGATTCTCTTCATCCTACATACCAGTAAAATTAGGAGGATTCAACATCATAAAATAGCCAACCCTTGTGGCCTCTACAGATAACCCATTAAATATATCTCGTTCATCCTGAACAACAACCACTTGAGAAATAATTTGAATAGATTTGCAAAATTCTGCATTAGTCACTTCACCCCTAGGAGGATTAGTAGAACCTAGAGGAACTCTGGAACAATAGGGAATAGGACCTTGAGAATGAGTTCACCCTTACCAAGCCAATTTGAAATAATAAATCCAACCATAACCAAATGAGTTCTTTTAATAATTAAAGAATCCCAAAATAAAATAATATGTAACAACAAAAAATATTGTCAGTCAGTATGAGACCCAATACCAATGCCAACACTAAGGATGAAGCCCATAACAATCCTACCAATTCAAACCCATAGTAGTTCTACAAAAGCCTCTAACCAAAATAATACAAATATCCGATTGGTACCTACCCCCCAACCATAGCCAAAACCAATATCCATAAATAATTCAGATTATGAAATAATATCTATGAAATGGAGCCTTAGGAATATGTGAAATCTCACCACATCAATCAAAATCTCACCCTCAAATATCTGAATATCAAGTAGAAGGAGTAGAATAACTGGTTCAAGCATCATGTGGGGTTACAACCACCCAAAGATGGGTTAGCGGGTGAACACTAGCATAAACTCTGGATAAGGATAAAATAATTCCATTTAATAATAAACAAGTAAAACCATCTACATTCACCCACACCATGTAATACCCCATACTTCTACCTAGCTTAAAATCATCTCACCAATGTTACAAACTTACCTTGAAAAATAAATCCATTTGTGTACGTACACGTAGAATTTTTATGATTTTCGTAGACCGTTAAATGAGCCGTTGCAGGTCCAGTTCAGTTAATTTTAAGTTTTTTAAAAGGGGTATTTATGTCTTTTTCCCACCCATTTTAATCCCAAATCATATTAGACCAAGGATCATATGTTAATTATTCATTCACAACATCAAATTAGTGTTTTTTCTAAAAGATCAGTCCCCAGGACTAAGAAACCCTAGGTGTTCAATTTCTAGTTAAGGATTTAAGTTTTCCTCTATCAATCTTTAAGAAATCACAACTCAGGTATGTCATGTGTTGATTCATGGGTCCTTTACCACCATGAAGCTCAAAAATCTCTTTTCAAAATCAAAGATTTGTGTATGTATGAATGTTCATAATTTAAATTAAATTGAAATTTATGTTCATGATGTTGTGGGGTTTTTATTCATGTTTGAAATTACATATTCCAATAATTGACCGTAGGATGTGATGATTTGCATAATAATCATGATAAACCCTTAAATTTACACGTTGATGGATGTATCCATGATTATTGGATGTGTTGATGATTGTATAACTAAAGCATGTTTCCCATATGTTTGATTAAATACCTATGTGAAGGAAAAAGTGTCATTCCACTATGAGAATATGAAATCTCAATTCATGTACAAGTTCATGCATGTTAAGTTTTTGATGAAATGCCTTAATCAATGAATTATGCATAAATATGTAGCCATTGTGGTGCTTTAGCACTTGTACTTCATGAAATCCCCATCTTATATTATGATGGATTGTCGATGCTGGTCATGTATTCAAAAAAGTCATGCTTTGTCAATTTCATGCTATCGATTCCTGGGGGTACTTGTACCCGACAATTTTTTGTGCGCCTAGAGTCAGTGTTATGTTTTCAAAATACTCTCAGTCAAGCCATGTTTATAGAAATACATTCAGTTATATGGCTCAGAAAAACTCAATAAACTCAGTAATCTCAAAAACCTCAGAAATTCAGTAACCTCAGTAGTATTTTGTCAGTCAACAGAACTCAGTTAACTCATTTCAATTATTTTATTTAATCATGTTTAGTGTCTATCTTGATGGATGTAGAAATTAGCACCGAGCGAAACCAAGGAAGGGAACCCACCTATTATATGAGGGTGTGATTCTTAAAAGCAATCCTTCTGTTCCTAAACTATATAGCCAGCATATGTTGAGACATAATAGCCTATTATATGAGGGTAGATGAGGTGGCTTAACCTATTATATGACGGTTCATACCATTCTCACTAGAGTCACCTATTATGTGAGAGTTACTTACATATTGTCCTTACTAGAGGTGCGGTATTGACACTTTTCTAATTGGGGTTACAGATTGGAGCCCAACTCAGCCATAATAGTGTATTAGTTGAATGTAGGTTAGAAGACTACTTCCTATAGTTTCAGTTATAGAATCAGGACTTTTAGATACAATCATTCAGTCTCAATAATAAAACTCAGATAGTTCTATAAAATTCAGGACTATCATATACACTCAACTTAGAATAGTACAAAACTCAGCCTGTTTCATCAGAATCTAGAATTTCAGATATGGTTCCTCAGTATTAGTTATATTAGTTATACAGATATAGTATCTTATGTTATCAGTACTCAGACTCAGTAATCATGTTATCATGAACTCAGTTATTGTTACTATATATTCATGCATGTATTCTAATATTTATGTTATTCAGTCAGTTAGTATAAATCATGCATGTGAACCCTTTGCATTCAACCTATCTTACATTTATATCAGTACATTCAAACATACTATCGCATTTGCACTATGGTGTTTTAGACCATAGGTTCAGAAGCACGAGCTCCAAAGCATTAGTAGCATTCCAGCCTCAACTGTCAAAGTTAGCAGTAAGCCCTTATCCTTTGAGGACATGAGCATTACTTTACTATCTCATTAATTAATTTATTAGTTGGAGTTAGTTGGGAAATGTCCCATTAACTCCTTATTTAGACAGTTTAGTCAGTTAGATACTTTTCTGACTATAATATGTTTAGATAGTTAATTTTAGTTGTTTTAGGTGTTTCATATCCCATCCAAATATTATGTTTTATCAGCTATCATGTCTTAGTTTTTAACCTTATGTCCTTACAACATTTATTTCCTAATGTTTACAATATATTATGTAGTGTTCAGGTACAAATATCAGTCATGGGTTAGCTTATGGTCGTTCGGTGTCATGAGCACCGTGTAGCATTCTAGTACCAGATTTGGGGCATTAAAAATTGGTATTAGAGCTAGGTTCAATAGAGTCCTAGAAAGTCTTAAAGTCACATCTAGTACAGTTTTATGCATGGGTCTATTGCACGTGACATTTATGTGCAGAAGGATATAAGATGTTTTAGGAATTGTTTCCCTTCTTTCAATATTCATGTCATACTAGCAAGCATAATCTCAAGTCAATCTCTCAGTCTAATCCATTTATCCCTTTCTTCTATAAAACATGCCTCCTAAAATATGAAATGGGAATCAGCCAGCCCCCCCATCTCAAAGATTCTTTAGGTGAACATGTTTCTCATGCAGAGTTTAGAGTTGTATTCACTAGTCTTGCTCAGTCAGTTGCTACTCAGAATGAATGACTATCTGTCGTTCCGGCCAACCAAGTGGACAAATCCGTTGTAGCTAGGATTCGAGACTTCACCCAATTAAATACTCCATCATTTTTTATGTCTAAGTCAGATGAGGACCTTCAGGAATTTCTTGATCATGTTTAGTAGGTTATGGATATCATGGGGGTTACTTCTAGTAAGAGTGCAGAGCTAGCTGCATATCAGTTGTAGGATGTTGCTCACAGTTTGTTCAAATAGTGGAAGTTAGAGAAAGTTGTAGATGCAAGGCCTATTAAGTATTCTTAGATAGATTCTTTCCCCTAGCGCTGAGTGAATCTAAAGTGTTAGAATTTATCAACCTCAGGCAAGGCAACATGATGGTGAAAGAGTATTCTCTTAAGTTTACTCAATTATCCATATATACTCCTCATATAGTTGTAGATAGCAGGGCTAAGAAGAGTAAGTTTGTTTCTGGGGTGAATGATAGTGTAGTCAATGAGTGCAGGTCTGCAATGTTAAAAAGTGACAGAAATATAGCCAGGCTTATGACCCATGCTCAGTACATAGAAAAGCAAAATATTAAGATGAGGGAGAAGCAAAGTAAGACAGCACAGACAGGTATTTTCAACTTTGCTCAGCCCAAATCAGAAGGAAGAAACCATTATTAGTTTCATCTTAAGTCAATAGTTCCAGCTCTTTCATTAGCTAGTGCTCCAACTCCTAAGTTTAGGGATGGTAATAAAGATAGAGCGACAGGCTCTAAGTCTCAGGGCAGTGTTAGCAATGGTCGCACCTATCCTCTTTGCTAGACTTATGGTAAGCACCATCAGGGGATTTGTAGGGTTGGTAGTTGTATTTGTTTTGGATATGGAAATCCAGGAAATAGAGTCAAAGACTGTGCTCAGCCAGGTCCTCAGGGACAGTAGAACCATTCCTCATCTCAGTTCGGTAGCCTAAACCATCAGGTTGCCATCTATATTGCTACTAATAGGCAACACCCAAATCGACTTTATGCTTTCCATTCCTGATACGATCAGGAAAATTCTCCTGATGTGGTTAATGGTATGTTACAGATCTTTCATATACATGTTTACACTTTTCTAGATCTACGATATTTATTGACTTTTGTTACTCCCTATATAGAAGTTGATTTTAAAGTCAGTCTGGAAATTCTACCAGAGCCTTTTCTAGTCTCTACCGCAGTGGGTAAAACATCATAGTCCGACAGGAATACAAGAACTATCCGATTATGATATCTCAGAAAGTCACTTCAGCAAACTTAGTTGAATTAGAGATGGCTGATTTTTATGTCATTCTTGGCATGGATTGGCTTCATTCCTGCTATACCACAGTCAATAATAGAAATAGATTTTTCTAGTTTCAATTTTTGAATGAACCCGTGCTAGAGTGGAGGGGTAGTACATCAACTTTCAGAGGTCAGCTTATTTCCTACCTTCGGGCAAGGAAAATAATATCTAAGGGATTTGTCTATCATCTTGTTTGAGTTAAGCACACTAGTTTTGAAACTCCCAGTCTTGATTCAGTCCCAGTCATGAATGAATATTCAGATTTCTTTCCAAAAGATCTTCCGGGAATTCCTCTCGAAATGGAAATAGACTTCGGCATCGATCTTCTTCCAGATACTCAACCTATATCTATTCTGCCATAAATAATGGAACCAACAAAACTCAAAGAACTAAAAGAGTAGCTGAAGAATCTCCTAGATAATGGATTAATCAGACTCAACATGTCCCCGTGGGGTTTACCATTCTTATTCATGAGCAAGAATGATGGTTCTCTCAAAATGTGCATTAATTATCGTCAGCCCAATAAAGTCATAGTCAATAACAAGTATGCTCTACCTAGAATTGATAACTTGTTTGGAAAATTTTAGGGTGCTAACTATTTCTCTAAGATAGAGCTCAGATCAGGATATTATCATTTCAGGGTCAGAGAATGTGACATTCTGTAAATAGACTTTCGTACTTGATATAGTCACTTTAAATTCCTAGTCATGTCCTTTGGTATTACCAATTCCCCAAAAAATTTGATGGACTTGATCAATCGGGTGTTAAAGAAATACTTGGACATATTCATCATAGTCTTCATAGATGACTTTTTGGTCTATTCCCACTGTGAGCCTGATTATGCAGAACATCTTATAATCGTACTTCAGACTCTCAGAGATCATCAGCTATTCACCAAATTCAGTAAGTGCAAGTTTTGGCTAGGGTCAGTAGCATTCCTTGGTCATATCATTTCCAGTGATTGCAATAGGATTGATCCTCAAAAGACCAAAGTGGTAAGAAAATGGCCCAGCCCTGTCTCTCCATCATATATCAGGAGTTTCTTGGGTTTTGCTTGATATTATAGGCGGTTTGTTGAGGCATTTTCTTCTATTACATCCCATATGTCCAAATCGACTCATAAGAAAGTCAAGTTTCAGTGGTCAGATCCTTGCGAGAAGAGTTTTTAGGAGTTGAAGACTCGACTCACCTCAGCTCCAGTCTTAGCTCTTCCAGATGGTCCAAATAGGTTCGTAGTGTATCATGATCCTTCCAGATTAGGTTTGGGTTGTGTCCTCATGCAACATGGTAAGGTCATAGCCTATGACTCCAGACAACTTAAGCCCCATGAGAAGAATAATCCTACTCATGATCTTGAGTTAGCAGTCGTAGATTTTGTCTTGAAGATTTGGAGGAATTATATATTTAGAGTTTATGTAGATGTGTTCACATATCATAAGAGCCTTCAGTAATTATTTTCTCAAAAAGATCTCAGTCTTCATCAGAGAAGGTGATTAGAGCTCTTGAAAGATTATGACATGAGTTTCCTTTATCATCCGAGAAAGGCCAACATCATGGACGACACTCTCAGTAGACTGACTATGGGTAGAGTTGCTCATGTTGAGGATAGTAAGAAAAAGTTAGATTAGGAAATCTATAGATAAGGAAATCTATCAACTATACAGACTAGGGATTTGCTTAGACAATTCAGAGGAGGGTGATGTATAGGTTCAGATTAGTTCAGAATCATCTCTAGTTTTCGAGGTAAAAGGAAGGCAAGCTAGAGATCCCATCCTAGTTAAGTTGAAATAGTCATTCAAGGATCAGAAAGTAGAGGTTTTCTCCCAATGGGGAGATGGTGTATTGCGTTGTTAGGGTCATCTGTGTGTTCCATTTATAGATAACTTAAAGCTGTGAATTCTTGTAAAAGCTCATGGCGCGTGCTACTTAATTCATTTAGAGGCCATAAAGATGTGCTGTGACATGCAGGAAATCTATTTGTGGAGTGGCACGAAGAGAGTTATTGCAGATTTTGTGGATAAGTGCACTATATGTCAGCAGGTTAAGCTAGATCATAAGAAATCTAGTTGGTCTAAGTAGGAATTCAGTAGTTCTACTTCAAAGAAGGAACAAGTGAACATTGACTTCTTGACGGGTTTGCTTTGCACTCGTCGTCAGCATGATTCAGTTTGGGTCATTATAGATAGAATGACCAAATCAACTTATTTTCTTCTAGTCCATACCTCCTATTCAGCGAAGATTATGCTAGACTCTACATTAGAGAGTTGGTTATATTGCAGGGTGTTTCGTTATCCAATATCTCAAAAAGAGGTACCCAGTTCACCTCATATTTTTGGACAGAATTCTAAAAGGGTCTTGGTACCCAAGTTCATCTCAGCATAGCATTTCATCCTTAGACAGATGGTCAAGCAGAAAGGACCATTCATACTTTAGAAAATATGCTAAGGGCATGTGGAATTGATTTAAAGGGTAGTTGGGATGACCACTTGCCTTTGATTGAGTTTTTATACAACAACAATTATTATTAAAGTATTAAGATGGATCTATTTGAAGCTCTCTATGGTACGAGATATAGATCTCCCATCGGTTTGATGGAATTTAGTGAGGCCTCATTTATAGGGCCTGACTTAGTGTTTGGCGCTTTCGAGAAAATCCAGTTGATCAGAGAAAGACTCTGGGCTGCTCAGAGCCAAAAAATATCTTATACAAATGTGCACAGAAAGGATTTCGAGTATGATATTGGTGATTATGTCTATCTAAACACATCTCTGATGAAGGGAGTAAAGAGATTCAGTGAGAAGGGAAAGCTCATTCCCTGATATGTAGGTCCTTTCAAAATTCTCAGTCATTTAGGCAAGGTAGCTTATGACCTCAAATTTTCTTTAGATCTAGCCTCAGTTCATCAAGTCTTCCATATCTCTTTGTAGAAGAAGTGTATAGGTGACACAACGGTTGTAGTTCCTATTCAGAGCATAGATCTTTAGAATATACTCTCTAATAAAGAGATTCCAATCGAAATCATAGATTATTCGACTCATAGACTGAGGAACAAAGAATTCCCTCTATTAAAAGTTCTTTGGCGAAATCAGTCAGTTGAGGGATATACTTGGGAAGAAGAAGTATAAATGCGTACCAAGTATCTTCACCTCTTCTCTGCCAACTCAGATCTAGGTCAAGATAATAGTTCTCCTTAAGCTTTTTAGTTTCATGTTCAGGTTTCAGTGATAAGCTTGGTATTCATTTCATGTTCAGAATTCTATCGCAAACTAGGTATTAAATACCATTACATATTCAGTCATGCGTTCAGACACCAGTTCATTCATATAATAATGGATCAGATATGCATTCTCATTCTAAGAACATTTGTTCATCAGAACACTCAGTCATGCATCCATGAATCAGTTATACATGTAAAAGATATGCATGATCAGTATGATATATTTAGTTATCCGT
Organism: Capsicum baccatum var. pendulum; assembly: GCA_030864225.1. Taxonomy (NCBI): domain Eukaryota; kingdom Viridiplantae; phylum Streptophyta; class Magnoliopsida; order Solanales; family Solanaceae; genus Capsicum; species Capsicum baccatum. The sequence continues at coordinate 156,690,200 of CM061561.1, read as the reverse complement.
CATGTCAGGCATGAGATCATGTTCCAGTTGTTCATGTTCAGTATTTACGTCAGTTTATCTTCTCCCATCTCACTCAGTTTCATTCGAGGATGAATGTTCTTAAGGGGAGATATTGTAATACCCCGTACTTCTACCTAGCCTAAAACCGTCCCATGAATGTTAACAAACTTACCTTGAAAGATAAATCCCTTTATGTACACGTGGAATTTTTAAGATTTTCACATTTTATCATTTGGGAAATTGAATTAGATTTCCAACGATACAAATTTAGTACACATCTGGTATAGGAGTAAAAAGTTATAGACTTTTCACTCGAAGCTGTTAGAATCACCCAGGTTCGACGGCCAGGATAACGGACCGTTGATCTAGCGACGGACTGTCACCTAAACCAGTACATCCAAGGCAGTGAGTTAACATTTTAGATACGGTACAACAAACAGGTTGATGAATCATCGAACTTGCAATGGACCATCACCCAAGCTATTGCTATAAGGCAGTGAGTCTTTTTTTCGGTCCACACACAATTGTCGAAACGGAGGACCATCAAACCAGTGGCGGACCATCGCACGAGCCATTGCAGGTCCCATTTAGCAAATTTTAAGTTGTTTTTAATGGGTATTTCGGTATTATTTCCACCATTTTTAACCTCTAATTATATCAAACCAAGTCTCATAAGTTCATTATCCATTCGCAACATCAAATTAGGGTTTTCTCTCAAAGATCAGTCCCCAAGAATAAGAAACCCTAGGTGTTTAATTTCAAGTCAAGGATTTAAGTTTTCCTCCATCAATGTTCAAAAAATCATAACCCAGGTATGTCATGTGTTGATTCATAGGTCCCTTTCAGGTATGAAGCTCACGAATTTATTTTTAAAATCCAAGATTTATGTATGTACGAATGTTCATGATTTAAATTGAATTGAAATTCATGTTCATGATGTTGTGGGGTTTTGATTCATGTTTGAATTTGCATATTGCAATGATTGACACTAGGATGTGATGATTTGGATAATAATCATTATAAACGCATAAATTTAGACGTGGATGGATGTATCCATGATTATTACATGTGTTGATGATTGTATAACCTAATCAAGCTTCCCATCTATTTGATTAAATGCCTATGTGAAGGAAAAATTCCATTCTAGTATGATAATATGAAATCCCCATTAATGTACAAGTTCATGCATGTTAAGTGTTTGACAAAATGTCTTAGTAAATGAATTATGGATATATGTGTAGCCATTATGGGGCTTTAGCACTTGTACTTCATGAAATCCATATCTTATTATATTATGGATTTTCGATGTTGGTCATGTATTCAAGAATGTCATGCTTTGTCAGTTTCATGCTATCGAGTCCTGGGAGGTACTTTTACCCGACAATTAGTTATGTACCTAAAGCCATTGTCATGTCTTAAAGATACTCTCAATCGAGCCATTTTCATAGAAATTTAGTCAGTCATGTGATTCAAGAAAACTTAGTAAACTCAGTAATCTCGAAAACCTCAGAAATTCAGTAACGTCAGTAGTATTCCGTCAATTAACGAAACTCAGTTAACTGAGTCCAGTCAGTTTAGTTTATCATGTTAAGTGTCTATCAAGATGGGAGTAGAAATAAGCATCGAGTGAACCCAAGGATGGAAACCCACCTGTTATATGGGGGTGTGATTCTTAGAAGCAATCCTTGTGTTCCTGATCTACGTAGCCAGCTTAGATTGAGACATCGTGGCCTATTATATGAGGATAGATGAGGTGGCTTAACCTATTATATGAGGGTTCCCACTATTCTCACTAGAGTCACCTATTATGTGAGGGTTACTCATAAATTATTCTTACCAGTGGCCCGATATTGACACCATTCCAATTGGCATTACAGATTGGACCCCAACTCAGCCATAATAGCGTATTATGGGCATGTCGGTAAGATGACCTCTTCCCACAGTTTCAGTTATAGAATTAGGATTGTCAGATGTATTCATTCAGTCTCAGTAATAAAACTCAGATAGTTCTACAGAATTCAGGACAGTTAGATACAGTCCACTCTGAATAGTAAGGAATTCACCTAGTTCCATCAGAACCTAGACTATCAGATACAGCCACTCAGTATTAGTTATTTTAGATTTACAGATATCAGTATCTCATGTTATTAGTACTAAGACTCAGTAATCATGTTATCATAAACTCACTTATAGTTACTTTGTATTGATGCATGTATTCTCACGTTCATGTTATCCAGTCAGTTAGTATAGTTCATGCATGTGAACCGTTTGCCTCCACCCTACGTCACATGAATACCAGTACATTCAAACTTACTGATGTATTTGCGCTACGGTGTTTTATACCATAGGTTCAGAAGCACGAGCTCCAGAGCATCAGTAGCATTCTCGCCTCAGCAGTCAGAGTTAGAAGTAAGTCCTCATCCTTCAAGGACATGACCATTACTTTATTATTTCATTAATTAATTTATTAGTTGGAGTTAGTTTGGGACATGTCCCATCAACTCCTTATTTAGACAGTTCAGTCAGTTAGATGCTTTTCTGACTATAACATATTCAGACATTTTATTTCAGTTGTTTTGGGCATTTCATACACCATCCAGATATTATGTTTTATCATCTATCATGTCTCAGTTTTGACCTTATCGCCTTATAGACTTTATTTCCGCATTTATAAAGTATATTATGCAATGTTCAGGTACAGATATCAGTCATGGGTTATCTTGTAGTCCTTCGGAGTCATGAGCACCGTGTAGCATTCCGGGTACCAGATTCGGGGCGTTACATAACCATGCTAGGAAATAGAACCGTGTTTAGCATACCATTAAAAACATTACCTAGTTTATATAGATTTTCCGTTCTAAGAACACCCATGGGCAATATGGGTTTAGCTCCCACACTGAAAAGGACCTAGTGCTTGAATCGACACGACTAAGGAAAAGAACCTGGGAGGAATAGTACATCCCCCAAAATATAAAGTGTGAAATCATACGCAAATTCACTAGGACCAGACCTTACATCGGCAAATATAAGTTTCCAAAATCGATACCTCTGGGACCTCCACCTTCCACGGCTTTGATACACGCCTCTTTAAGCCCAATTAAAACAATTACCAAACAACCAAATCATTATCTATCAATTACCAACTAATGCCATTAGTAGTGGTATCGTCATACCGACTATAACTTGCAAGTATTGTCCTCAACCAAACCTTTTAGAGATCAAGGGATTCCCATGTACCCATGATTCATATTATCCAATTAAATTGGGGGATTCCCAAGTATGCCCACAAGTATGATTATTTAGCCAAACCATTCCAAAAATATTTAAATCATTAGGGTTCCATTACAAAGTTTAAACTAAGCATAAGTTTCATTGAAAAGCCAATATTATAGAGAAAACCTTAATATATGTATTTTATCAAACACATTAGTGGCATAGTATTTCCAAAACCAAAGTCCATTACCAAATAACTATTTCCATGCAACCAATAATCCAAAACCACCATTAAAGTGTATAAAACATAATTAAAATATGGGAAAACCATAACCAAGAATTTAAACCAAAAACCCTAAATTATATTTGAAAATCCAAAATCACACAACATTAAAACCATGAAAACATTGTATAAAACAATACCTTCAGATTAAACTAATAATAAGGGAAGAGAACGAGCCCTAAACAAAGATGAGGACAGAGATAAATTACCAAGATAAGCCCCAATATACTTCCTAAAATAAAACCCTAGCTTCCCTTGCCCAGAACTCTAGAGAGGATTTAAGAGTGTTTTCTAAGTGTTTAAGAATAGGATAATAGGGTAAATAACCTCCCAATAGGAATATAAGTCCTGTGTCCTTAATAGAATAAGTGGGGAGGAGTCCAAATTGCCCTCACTTAAACAACATTTAATTCCCATCATAGGGTACGACTAACGCTTATGAGTTATAACCATCCTGTATGAGTGGTACCCACCTCTCGTACCCTAGGCTTTCCCCCTTAGACCAAATATCGTCTAAGGTATGACACACCCAAACCTAAGTCATATCTAAGTGTATGCCTAGTACCTATAAACCATACCCCTGGTAGAATAGAATCCTAGAAGACTTTAACATTGACCATCATACGAGTCTTGTGTATGACTCATACCCTAGCTTACAGCTCATGGTGAGCCACTTGTACTAAGAGTCAGCTTAAGTTACCAAGTCTAAGATTAAGTGAAGTAACCCAAAAATTCTTACCCAACTAATCGACTCGAACCACCAAATCGTACCAATTCCAATAACTAAATCTACCACACCAACCAACACTAGTAAGCATACATATTTACCATACCACCCGTACATAATTGTTTGACTCACTCCCTTTATTCGTACCTTTCCTAGAAACCAGAAATCAAAGAAATTTCCTAAGGTAAAAAAATCAGGGTATTTCACTTAGTTAGCTTGGGGTGCCCATCATGGTTAGGGCCACGATTTGTGTCATGATTGTTATATATTCTAAGTATTATTTCTTGTAACTAGGCATAACGTGAAACCTGGGTTCATGGATCATGAGCATTGTAACATAGGATTTAGTTCCCTAGAATCTTAAAGAAAAAATTGGATAATTGAGAGACACTACTGCTTTCAGTTCAAGGGATAGAGCATGGGCATATTTAGAAAGTGTTGAATTTAGACACTGACAAGAATAAATAAGGCATGGTAAAATAATAACGTCTGCTAAAGTACAAGGAATATGAGAGAATAATAATTGGACAATATAGAATATACCCTAATTCTAGTCTGAAACTCATCAGGACTAGAAATATCAAAACTCGCCCTAGTTATCACCTCATCATATCCCTTTTATCTCAAGGACATTATCATAGCTCTACAAACCTATTCACTAAATAGATATATATGCACAACACTCAGTAATATGCGATATCTCTAAGTACATGAATAGAAACCTCAACCTAATAAACTATTATAAGAAATATACTAACTTTTTGCTATATCACCCCTTTTAAGGGTACTACTCTATATATCCTTTATCCTCCAATTCCATTATCATATAACTTTCATTTTCATAGGTATACACATCTATTCCCTCAAAATTTAACAATTTGACCTCCTCTTCATACTCTACTAACATCAGACCTTCAATCTCATGTCCATCTAGCAATAAGGAATTTAAAATTTATCAAAAGGTTTAACCTCATTAATCTAAAATCCTCTCAATTTATCTTTACAAAAAACTAGACTAAATTTGCTTGTAATTCTCCATACGAAACAATGGAAGAACACTTACTAGGAACTTATAATAATTATAACCTCAAAACCTTTAACAACATAATACTTGGGTACAACTTATTTTTATTGACTTAAGGATCTTATCCATCAAATGACTCAACAACGATTCATTTCTTCAACACTACTCCTTATGTATATATCATAATTACACATTCAAAATTTCCACAAGCTATAAATATATGCTCTTGCACACATCATATCAAGCCTACTAAATTTATTTTGCATAAAGATTGCATCACTATCGACGAACTACTGTTCTTTTTACTACAGTCAACAACTAAAGTTCAAACTTAATGCCTTGAGCCAACATGGGTTTCAAAAGAAAATTTCACATACTATACCATTCCAACAAAATTCATGACAAATTAATCAACCTTAATTTCCTATTCCACTTAATTGTGGCTCACAAGAACATTCTTCTTCACATTATTACAACTACACCTTAGTACTAACTAGACATCATCTGACATAATATCCTAGCTTACAACTGCTAGGTAAAAATCCAGGAGCACTTGATCTACTAAAACATCATCATAAGAATAGTCAATCTTAGCCCTGTAACTCATCTAATTATACTCCATTAATGCATTCTTCTTTCATGTCACATCCACTTACCCATGGATACACTTTAACCACCTCCATAGTTTTATAACAGTCAAGGAACCTCTCTCTCTAAGAACCATAAATTGAAGCATAAATTTATAAATTCCTAACCACTCTATGTATTTACAATCTATATTGATCCTTTCTGCCATAGTCATAGGACATCATGAGCTTCTTTCTTAGTTTACATATATATATATACAGAGAGAAAGATATACATATATATAAATATATATATATATATATATGTATGAATTTCTATATATGTATATATATATATTATAAATCCCTTTAAGTAATCACTTTCTCTCTACTAACCACCATAAAATATATAAATTTGTTTTACCTTAGCCAACACCATAATAGCATACCACACCAACAGTCAAGCAATGGCTACATGACTCTATCTATATTCTTTAGTTGATTGCTACCTCCAAATATTTGGTTTCTAAGATTATGACTATATAATTATGGAAATGGGATCATTATATTACTCATAGATTATAAAACTCTAATTAACACTATCTCATTAGGTGGAAACATTACCCAAACATTCAGCTACCTATCTCCCCCTTAAGTAAGTCATTATAGTAAGTTTCTTGAAAAGGTATAAATACATGCCCACCTTGACTCAACCATATAATTCATAAATATAGGGGAATACACATAAAATAAATAGATTTTAATGAAAAAATAGACTCCTCTCAAGTCCTTATGTAGTTTATAACTTTTTAAAGATCTATTTAAAAGGATTATATCATTAGGAATATAGGTTTTTGTACTTCTACTACCAGAGACATGAGGCATACTTAGTGGAATTAGAGTCAATAAAAAATTTAGATAATTTTCTTATGGACTAATCTATTGCAAGATCTAGAGTACTAAAGAATGAGAAACATTTTCTAAATGACTTATAGCCTCCCATTTATAAGAATGGCATGTCATACACTTATAAAAAGGACTTTACTAGACACGATTTTGTAGAAAACCTAGGATCTTGATCCGTGCTATAATACAAAGTTTTCCATTACCCAAGCCTAGTTCTTTGCTTTGACGGGATCCCAGGCCAATAGAGGCCCAAGAATACCCCTTAGCATTTCATTATAAGATTAAATACTATCAAGTTTGCAAAAAAATCAACCCAAATAAAGTTGTTCAATTTAGGTAAAAAGAATAATCCATGACTCCAAACATATGACATAAAATTTTCCAACTAAAATAGTCTACAAAGCCTCTAACATAAGAAAATATATCTAAGCTAGGACAAAGCCCTGGTGGTACCATCAATTGGAAAGTAATAAGACTCTAAAATGAACTTTCTTTCAAAATATGGACTGCTCACTAACTTTGAAGTTGTGTCGAGAATCATAAGGCTTCACTAACCCACCACAGATAGCTTCTGAACTCGGATTGCGAAATGATGTAGCCTTCCAAAGATGGTATATATGGAATGTATTGGCATGTTAAACAACCAAAGATAAAATATTCTTTATAAAAAATAATAATGAGGATGGAAACCAAATCAGATAGATATACATAAAAACATCAAATAAGAAATTAAATTATAGACTAAACTCTTTTCTTTAGTCCTGAGCTAGATGGTATACTCAACATCTCTATAAATACAAAGAGGCATTGTGGGTCCGGCTTTAACTCATTTGTCAAGCCCCCAATCCAAGTTGCCACTAGGATTAGGGTCTTTTTTCTCTAGTATACTAAAGCATGAAGCAAGTATACAATGATTATTCATATTTTAGGACATAATTAATCTCCTATCATCAAGGCACGATTTTTGGCAAGGAGCCTTACGAACCCATACCCGTTTGGCTATCCATCTAACTCTCTTTCTGCTAATATTTTAAGTTCTTTAAAACATTAGTCATTCTAGAAATTCATCATTTTCTCCTATGGGTATTCTCTTATTCGGTATCTTCATACCAAGACTTGCATGGAACATAAACTATTTTATGTTTTTCTTTTAGCCCTTTTCAAATAGTAAATCATTGATGACAAAAGAAAATTTTAGGACCAAATCAGAATTCTCTTTCAAAGTAGTGCTAGAGTTTAGATATAATATCTCTCATTACAGATTTCTCTAAGGCTTTAAGGTGTAATCATCTCTTTCACGCATCCATCTAATTTACCATGAAAACTAGAGCAAATTTATAACACAAGTAATACTCTTCAAAACTATTAGTATAAGAATTGAATAATTTTATAATGAAAACATTTAAAAACTCAACCTTTTCATAAATCATAAAGTAACCTGCAACCTTAGATAAATCCATAGTTTTTAGCACAAATGGAAATCTGGGGACATGATATTAAAAATAGATTAAAACCCATAATTTATACAAAATTTAGAGTTTAGAAAAGTATATTTTCAAACCTAATATAAAAAAAGTCATTTAATAGAGTCCAAGAGCACACACAAGTTTATGTGGTCTTATCAAGTAGTAAAATGGCCTTAAAGAAGTCAAGTATCGATCCCACAGAGACTTGATTGAAGAACAATTTTATTTTAGTTCACAATTTTGATTTAGTTGATGCAAACATAATCGAAAAGAGAGTTTGTAATTTATAACTCGAGAAAAGTAAATAATATGTAAAGTAAAGATCTTGAAACAATCAATAGGAGAAAATCCAGGGTTAAATAACCTTCGACCAAGCATACTATGTTGCTGAACCTCATTTGTTAACTTGCATATATTGGTTGTTGATTCATAGGATTAATTTTATGATTATGGTTTTCCAACCTCTAATCCTTTACCTAAGTTCAACCTTACAACTACATCATTGAGCGGGGATATAATGGTCTACTTAAGTTTTTTAAGCTATCATCCTACGTTTGAATCAAGTAAGGCATGTAGTACATCCCTGTCCTAGATACTAATTTGTATTCTTTATTTCATAAAGAAATACAACCATACTTTGTTTATTCCCATGTTCCATATCCCTATACCCTTTTCCTATATCAAAAGGTAGACAATTGATGGATTTTAAGGGTCACGTATCCTTAAAATAGTTATAACAAGAATAAACAAATAACCAATAATGATAAGCAAATCAAACGAACCTAATTCAAAATAATAGTACTCATGTTCTTGGTTATAACTCCAGAAAGAGGGTTTTTAACCACTCATAGTCATAATCAACATCCAACTAATTCTCTGAGTGATTGAAACCATAAATAAAGCTAAGTTAAAGAAATAAAAACCTAAAAAGAAGAGCGGTAGCCTCCAAAATTGTTCCAAGTGATGTAGGGTGTTCTAAGATACTTAAAACATGATTTAAGATGTTATATTTATAGTACACAAGTCCTAAATCAACTTTAATTGGGTTTACATATTATTCTTGTTCAAAAAGAAAGAATTATCCCAATTTGAGTGCTCACCACTGAGTGGTACTGTGCTCATCGCTATAACACTACTAAGCAGTGTAATCGCATTTAGCTACTATTTCTTGACAATTGCGATTTGATCTATCACGATTGAGCAATGGGTTACTATTTGGGACCCTTATGAATCCAATGGTGTGTTGCACGCACCAAGATTCCACTCCCAATACATTTCAGGTGTCCAAATTGAGCCCAAGTTGTGTATTATGATTCCGTGATCCATTCCAAGCCTTTTTGAGTTATTTCCTCTTCATTTGATGCTTGTATATCCTAAATATTTCATTATAATCAATTCACAAAGCATACTATAAACAGAACATCCTCAACAATGAAATAGAAACATGAGCTAATCATAGGTTTCATTCACTTTGACCTTAAGCTTATTGTTTCAACTCTTGTTTTGATACAATTGAACCTTCAACAATTTCAACAAGTTATTTCACATATAAATACAAAATACCAAGCTTGAGAACTCATTAAAATACATTAAAAACCAACACGGTAGACTAGAAAAACATCTAGCTCAAACTAGTTACACTAGTTTTCTCGGTTAAACTCTAAACGCTCTAATTGATTCAAAACTCATGTGAAAACACCATAAAACATTGTAAAAACATACATGGACACATGAATGAACATTTATATCATTATCAACATATATCTCATAAGCATCATCATCAAAACAAGGCTAAATAGGCTAGCATATTAATGCTAGAATGCTTAAATACACCCAACATCATCACCCCACACTTAAAGCCTTGTTCTTTCTCGAACAACTCATCACTATAAACACCATGGATAGAAGAGACTCCACACTTATACTACAAGCAAGAAACTCAAGCTAGTACTACAATGATTACACAAAATGCAAGTTTACAACCCTAATCATGTTATACGCAATTGATAGCTAAAGAATCCAACTTCAAAACATCCTAACCTCAAGAATAGACTCCACAAGTGGTATACTAATACATATTACTCAGTTAATGACATCACACGAATCACCTATATTCATCAAACATGTGCCCTCATAAAAGAGAGTTACCCATAATCACTGACAATAATGCAATTTATAATAATTGGTACAAGAATGAAACTACGCTCACTCTCACAAGAAATTCACAAGTTACACATAATGAAAAATAGGCTCGACATTAGTGTAGTACTCTACTAATATCAGATTGTTAAATTTGGGATCAAGTAGGTCTTTATTGGGTTGTAATGTAGGCTAAGGGACTACTAGGAACTATTTGGGAATAGTGACTAACCTCTCTAAGCTCTTTAATACACTACATTATACATTTTAAATCAATATCCAGCAATCAAGTTAAACCATTTTTTTCCACCCCATTCTTTTATTTTGCCCCATCTCTTTCAAGCATTTTCACAAATGCATGGTGGGCGTATTATCTACTCCTTCAAGATTCAATTTTTCTTATTTTCTAGTATTATGGGAATATTTCTAACACAATTTATATCACTTCCAACCACCATACATAAAATATAAACACCAATAACTATTACCTTAGGGCATCAATTTCACCTCTTTATTCTTCAATTTCTTTAACTCCTTACTAAATCAATTTTTTATTAAAGCACTTAGGAGCTTTTTAGATCAAATTATGATCTATAAATGAAGGGATTATGATAATTATACAGATAGCAAAGAAAAGACTAAAGGCTCAATGGGGGTTAACTAGGATAATGAATAAAGGTTAAGGAAAAAAGAAGGTCTAAATCAAGGCTATCAAAGAAATGCCTAAATTATCTCCTAAACCCACACATTTTATTTCGCTTTACACACACACTAGGAAAGTTCTAGACACCACATGAAATAAAAAATATATAAATACTTCACACGCACATGGAATATTCTCAAATCAATAGGATCACTATAAGCTCTCAACCACACAATAGCATGAATTCAAATTTAAGCCAACATGTACAAGAGTCACAAAAATAAGCCTAAGAGTCTCAAAGTAGTAATTCACTTATTCCACATGCTTTCACCAACCAAAACACTTGCACCATGTAATAAAAAATAGAACCAAGAAGAATATCTTACATAAAAAAAAATTTAATTGAGCCAAAATTTTGGAATTTTCCCACCCCAAAATTAAAAATCTACTTTGTAACCAAAGTAAATTAAAAGTAAGAGATAGAAATTCTCCCTGAGGCCTCTAGGCCTTGCTAGTGACATCTTTTGGAATAATGAGATTCGTGGAATCCCACACTTAGTTTTTGTCATGCTTCTTAGCTCAGGTTTTTGGTACTTAAACTTCCATAAACCTGTGACTCAATCAAAAATAAAAACAACATGAAATAAAAACTAAAAGGATATCATACCAACTTAACTTGGGTTGCCTCCCAAGCAGCGCCTGATTTAGCATCACGACACGACCCAACTAATGACCTAGCCATCCTCTTTCCTTCTCTTTCTCATGCTTGGTTTTTATCATCTTTTTCTTTTTACCCCTCTTAGGTGTGAATTTTCAAGAGAAACAAAATTTTCAACTTTAGCCTTTTCAAGATCATCAATTAGCATCAAATTAGGCTTAGGCGGTAGAAGCTTAGGCTGCTCAATCAGGTAGTTCAAAGAGGTCTTTGGTAGACTAACTACCCCATACTTGCCCCATTCAATTACATTGATCATATAGAAATCTTTATAGTGGGACGTTACTATAGGTGCTTTGTATGCATCAAATTCCACCTCTTTATACTCTACCCTTAATTTGAACATGCCTTCTTCAACATCAATCAATGTTCCTCTAGTTGCTAAGAATGGATATCCTAAAATGATTGGTACCTGTTCAACTGCCTCCAAATTAAGAACAATAAAGTTAGCAAGAATAACAAATTTACCAATCTTTATGAGGACATATTCAATGATTCTTTTTGGATATACCATGGATCCATATTCTAGCTACGAAACAACAGTGGTCGATCTCTTAAAATAATTTTTTCGTTATGTTATTTTACATGTGGTATGTTATTTCTGGATAGGACAATGTGAGAATACAAGATTAAATAGTGAATGAAAATAAAGCAACTGCACATATTGTATTGGTTGGTTGTGGCCAGTAAATATATCTTCCACTGGGGTGAGAGAGGGGGCAGGGCTAAGCTTTAAAGATCTAAGTCCTATAAAGCTGACACATAAGAATCAGATTTTTATTTGCATTGGTTAAATGCATAATTTAATCTTATGAACCTACCAAACATCTTATAAAATATCTAAAGGTTTTCCCTCACCCGATAACTTAAGGGAAAAATTAACGGCTAAGATTATCTTAGCCGTGAAACACGTAAAAGTGCTTTAATAGTAAATTGGTTCTCTTTTAGTTATTCACTTATTGTTTTTCCTATACTTTTTTATGCTACAATTTGACATTAGGTATTATACCTATAATGAGAATATGTCAATAAATAAACTCTTCACCATTTTCACGATGACAGAATAGTAATTTATCTTCTAATTTTAATATTTGTAAGTATTATTTTTTGAAAAACCTAGTTATGTTATTCAAATGCTCATAGAAACTTAAGTTTTCTTATCATCTATTATATAATCTTCTTTTGCTTAAAATTAAGTCTTATATGGTTCACTTGTTGGAGTCCTAGATCTCCTATAGAAAAATTAGAGAATAGTTGAGCAAAATGGACAATAAATATGGGTGATAGCAATAGCTTAAAAACTTTGAGCTGTCAAAAGAAAGAAAATGGATGAAGGTATAATAGATATTTGTCAAGTGTCAAATTCAGGGATCATAACACCTTCACACGACAACCCAAACTATGGAAGCTTATTTCCAATTCAAATTCTGGCTAAAATATGTATGCTTTGGAATCTTATTTCCAATTCAAAATATTTGATCACATTTTTCTATTACCATACTAAGTGGTCTCTCAATGGTTTTTTTTCTCCTGTTATCTATTGTTTAAAGTGAGGTTTGAGTAACAGATCTTATTGTAAATATAATGTAAGGCTCATTACTTGCAAAAGTTCCTCGTCTGAACTCTATAAGTGATGTCAGAAAATAAAAATAAGTGGATTCAGATCTACAGTTTGAGGAATCACTACAAGCAGTAAAAAGGTGCTATTACTATTTGAGTGGTTTCTTTCCTGCTGGTTTATATATTTATGCTCATCTACAGTAGTTATCTAATAAAAATAATTTTTAGTATATGATTGCACCACTGAATGCAAAAATAGAAGGATAATCAATGCAAATTAAATAAAAGGTAGTAGTAAAAATAGAGACTAAGATACTATTCTTATACAAAATAAGGTTAATTAAGGAGAAAGACAATATGATGAGACTAGCCCCTTTCCTCTCCCATATAAAAATACTACAAAAATCAACTACCTACTATCCTTCTACCTCTATCTTCTACCTCCATACCTTTCTATCTAGGGTTATGTCAACTGGTAGTGGGCAATTGGGAATCCCTTCTCAATGACCTAGTATGGAAAATAATTTTGGAATTACATGTTCATGCTTACTAGGAGTGTAACCAATTTTTTACTTTCCAAACAAGGGATTATATGAATGATCACTGAAAACAAGTGGCATAATAAGTTATCAGACCTCTGGTTTGATATCTAAATATTCGCAATTTCAACTTCTAACTTTATGTTCCAGACTATTTTGTGGATATTTTTTGGTCTTCATTAAAATAAACTACTTCTACAATGTAGGCATGTTGAATCTATTCCATTTCAACTATTGATGTCTAATTTCTTATTTCTTGGATTTGTTTCCATCTTTGGGGGATATGTGGATAATTTGTTGATGAAATTATCCTATTATTCTCTTTTCATCTATATTTATTAAAATATGTATCATTGACTAAGATTTTCACTAACTGGTAGGTTGTAGCTTCAGTAGAAAAAACAAAGGGAGAGAAAGATTATGAAGAAATTGAGTATGATGCTTCGTTTGACTCCTAAAGTACGACAATCAAACAGGGTACCAAGGTAGCACTATAATAGAGCTGAAACTTTCCCATATTGACTTAATTGAATTCATTTCTTTATATGGCTTCTAATAGATTTTTGCTGGATTTAATAGATTAGAGTTGGACCAGTTTGTCTCGTGTTTGGACTTGGTGACTTTCTTCCATATGGAAGGAAGATTCTAGCGTTGCCTTCTATGATGGCTATTTCTTAGCACATAGATCTTATTATTTGGGTCCTAGTTTTCTTTTTTACACTATTCCGAGGTTATAAAGTTTCATGATTTTTTTTCTATGTAATGTTTTCCACCCATTTTTGTACTAAGATATATGTTGATTTAAATATTTGATTCAACTGCAGCTTATAATGGTTTACGGAGTATTGTTATGGTCCTAGGGAAGGTTCTAAATACCCCTAAAGTTGTACATGTCAACATGTGGTGTGATAGCTCTATTCTTACAATCAATTGTATTTTGGGAATTCTAATATCTATGATTTTTTTAAGATGTATAAAGCTTGTGTTAGACTATTTCTAGTTTAAAAGAAATATTGGTTAGACCTTATGAGAATTGACTTCTGATTTGGGTGTTGGACCATGTTTTCTTAACACTCGCCGTGGTTGGCTCTTGGTATGGTTTTTTAAGGGTAGGGGTGGGGGTTACTCTGTCTAAAAATTTTTTGTCTCATTCGAGATACTCGCCCACTGCGTTTGCCTTTTATGCTTAAGTGAAGGTATAACAGGCATGCTCTAGGAGCAGATATCTTGTGCATGTCCATTTCCTATTTGTGTAGAGAGCATAATATTGAGTACATCAACCTTGTATCCTTCTAGATATTAAAATATTACAAATTTCCATCACTTATTAAAGTTCTACAATAATGTGGTGTTTTCTCTTTTACATATCATTTAAGGACAAGCTAATAAATAAGGCTACTACAGGGTCAGTTTGAAAAGAATTTTTTGAGAAGGAACAAGATGTTCTCCTTACAGACATGAAAGACATATCAAAGAAGGCTTGTGATCATCGTGTAAGTTTAATCTTCATCATGACATCGTATATTACTATTTATATATTGTATATATAATTCACTTGAAATGAGGATAATAAGAAGGATATATTTTGTGCTACTGTGGGTGATGATGAGAGATTCTTATTGTTGATGTTGTGATATAGAAACAGAGTCTCTAATGCCCTTGCATAAAAAACATGTCTTCTTATTGCACAGGCTTCTTGATCTAATCACATCACACTTTGTTACTGTTGGTTGAATTGAATTTGTAGTATCACCTGTTGGACCATTAGGCACAGGAACAATTGTCATACTTATACTAATGGTTGGTGCTTTTCTAATGATTGGAAAGTTTCTTTCTTGAATTTCTACTTTTAGACAAGATCTTGTTTTGTTCCATCTATTATTTGTTGGGGGAGGAATCTAGTTATATTGGGTTGAACTTGTGTACTTTTTCCCTGTTGATTTATTTCTTTGGATGGTGATGGTTGTCATTGAGGGTTTGTTGTAATTTGTTCTAGAAGATCTTCGTGTGGTGTTATAATGAGGCTATTTGTGTTTTTGATGCTTGTTCTTTGTTTTGGTTCTACCATGGGTTAACTTCTTTCCTAGGATATTTGGGCTTTGCTTGAGTTTAGGAAAGATATCAAGCATGATCCAAATAGTTATGTAGTGAATTCATGGAATAGGGAATCCATTGATCTCAATGGGTGCCCTTCTTCTTGTAATGGAATTATGTGTAATGGTGGTAATGCTGCTATAGTTGTTCTTGTCAACTTGGGTTTATCTGCTGATGGAGATTTGATTATTTTTGCTAACCTCACAATGATAGTTAAACTCTCTATGGCTAACAATTCATGAATTGGTGGTCAAATTCCAAAGAAAATAAGTTATTTCAAGAGTCTTGAATGTCTGGATATTTCAAACAATCTACTCAACTCCTCTTTAGAACTAGATATTGAAAAAGTAGGAACTTTAAAGAATCTATAAGTAGCTGGAAACTTCTCTGGCCCAATCCCTGATAGTATTTTAGAGTTCATGTCAATTCAACCTTTGGATTTAATCCATAATTCTCTTTCTGGGCCACTTCCTTCATCGTTAACCAAGTTAAATAATCTAGTGTAGCTCAATCTTTCTGTTAATTGATTTTCCAAGAAAATCCCAAAAGTCTTTGAGCTAACGACTAAACTTGAAGTTCAATTATATGGAAATATGATTAATGGTACTTTGGATCCAGAGTACATGCTTCTTACTGCTGCAACTTATGTTGACACAAGTGGAAATTTACTAGTGAGTTCCACTTCTCAACATAAAATGTTTTTATCAGGCATATCCACAGGTTTGCAAACAGTCACTTATGTTATTGGATTGTTGAAGGGGTTTGTTGGTTTCAGTGGTGCAATTATAACATAGTTATTTCATGCAAAGAATTCTATTTATTAGTCACTAGGGACATACATGAGGAACAATTATAGAAAAATGAAATATTAGTGGTAAATCAATGTAAATTTTACAATTTTGTCCGTTATTTTGCATATTTTAATTGTTAAATATGTTATTTAAGTGCTAATTGAGCTTATTTATTCTCTTTTTATAGGTTTCCAAAATGAAGGAGGATATGAAGAAAGAAGTAATGAAGAAATTGTCCTTACCTGAGAAGATTTTTGAATTGTTGATAGATGCTTTATTATCGATATTTTTGATATTGAATTTCGTGAAACTTATCGCTACTAGAACATGATACTGTGTGAGAAAACTAACGATCAGTTGACTTTATCCATTTTGCTTTTGAGTTTAGATTACTAGTTTGTTGCACAAAATTTTACTTTGGATTATTATATTAATGAAAGATTTTGTTGTGATGTGTGTATATATATAATTGTATTAGCATAATTCTCTCTCTCTCTCTCTCTATATATATATATATGTCTATATATGTGTGTATATATATATATATTCATCATTGCAATAGGTGGTCAAAATCATTGCAATAGGTAGCAAAAAAAAGCTGCAATAGGTGTCAAAAAGTGTTGCAAAAGACCAATAAGTGTTGTAGTAGATATTCAGAAATTCTTGCAATAGGGTTAGTGAAGCTCTTTCCTATCGTTGCAATATAGTCTAATGCAATTGTTCTTAAATATTGTTATAGACAATATGAAGCGTCTCAATAGGAGTTAAAATAAACCATTACAATAGCTTTATCTATTGTAACATTTGTAGAACCATAGCAAAAGTCGTTGCGGTAGCTCTATGGAAACTCCCACATACGGAACAGCTTCCAAACCATTGCGGTATATCTAGCACAATGGTTTCTATATCTATCACAATTGTTTTTGAACCATTGCCATAAGGGTAATTTCTAGTAGTGAGATTGTTTAGGGATGATGGTTGTTCAAGAGACATGACTGGAAAGGTTGACTATTTTTTCTCCCTCAAGACACTTTTAGGGGGAGGTGTTTCTGTTGGAAATGGTAAAAAGGGGGATATCCAAGTTGTTAGAAGGATTGAAAATTCACCTCATCATGCAATAGAAGATTTGTATTATATAAATGGCATTAATTACAGTCTTGTAAGTGTATCTCAAATTTCTGAAAAACGAAATGAGGTCAAATTTTCATCTGATGGATATATACAAAATAAAGCATGTAACTGGGAAGAATTATTCTCAAAACCAAAAGTATCAAAAACTTGTATATAGCTGATCTGGAGTCAGTGGCTGAATGGGAATTAACTTGTGTAACTGCTCAAGGTGAAGATGCGAATTTATGGCAATAAAGACTGGGACTTGTAAGTTCCTTTTGTTAAACAAGTTGATTTCAAGGGACCTGGTCTGTGGCTTGCCAAACATGAAATCTCTAGACAATAAAGTTTGTGGTGCTTGTGTTAAAGGTAAAAGGACTAGAACCTCCTTCAAATTGAAGAAGCGGGCGAGTATTTCCAGACCTCTTGAAATACTACACATGAAATTATGTGAACATATTAAAGTCCAAAGTGAAGGAGGGAAGAAATATGTGTTGGTTATTGTAGATGACTACTCCAGGAGTAGTTCACATAGATAACATTTATAAGAACCAAGGATGAAACATAGAGGTTCTTGTGTCTTTTTCCAAGAAAATACAAGAGAAGCTAAATTGGAAAATTGCTGAATTCAGTTCTAAACATGGAATTGAATTTGAGAATTCTCAACTTGATGAAATTTATGTTGAGCATGGAATAATTCACAACTTTTCTGCTCCTAGAAGTCAAGAACAAAATGGAGTTGTTGAAAGGAAAAATAGACCACTACTAGAGATTCCTATGACTATGTTAATTCATTGACACAAACTGACCGGGCTCCTTTACCTAATGGGCATCCCAAGTCCAACCAGGACCGAAGACCACCTTTGTTACCCAACCCAACCTCCAACCGCCTTCTCTATGTTGGCTGAATTTGGAGCATCTAACAAGATAGTATAAAAGCTTACATGAAGACTCTGGGATTGGATCATAACCGTGACCGATCCAACCAAGTCCAACCATCCCATACCAATCGTCGAACAATACCAAACCAAACCAATACTGAAACAAGAGCCATAAACCAGGCCATAAATAAATAAGTTCCAAATTATAATATGATTAAACCCAAAATAATATACGATGCAACCAACAAAGTCATCAACTAGTATTATCCCCAATACCAATGGCAATGCTAAGGGTGACAATAATACCGATCCCGCCTATTCCAACCCATAGCAGTACCATAAAGCCTCTAACTAAAATAGTAAGAATAGGTGGTTGGGATATGCCCCCGACCATACCAAAAACCAATATCCATAAATAAATTAGAATGTCTAAAAATATCCATAAAATGGAATGGATACTTTCAGAAAGATGAAAAGTCACCACATTAATCCAACAGTTGTCCCTAAGTCAATCACTATGTAGGAAGAGTATAACGATTGGTTCCAGCATAGCATGGGCATACAAGCCGCTCGAAGATGGGTTAGCGAGTTATCTCTAGCATGAACTAAACATAACTATAAAATAATGCTATTTATAAAAACAAGTAAATCCAAGATTATGCACATAACCATAAATATATATATAACTATGCCGGAAAAGGGGACCAGGTTTAGCATGCAGTTAAAACCTTTACCTGGGCTGTGTAGCTTTGCTGTCCTAAACCACCCATGGGATATATGGGCTTAGCTCCTCTTTGTGAAAAGGCCTAGTGTGTGAAACTGCAGGACCAGGAAAGAAAATATGGGATGACTAGTACATCCCCCAAATATAATGTGTGACATTATTCACACGGTCACCAAGACTAAACCTCACATTGGCAAATATGAGTTTCTTGTTTTTGCCCCCTCGGGACCTCCACTTTCCACGAATTTGATACACACCCAATCATTATTTCCTAATTAAAACCATTTTCCATCCAAATCATTATTCCATTATTATTAACCAAGACTATTAGTAGTGGTATCTTCATACCAATAATAACTTGCAAGTATTATCCTTAGCCAAACTATAGGGGATTTGATGCACCCCACATGATTTCCAATTAACCAAAACCATTTCTACCAAGACCTTTCCAATCTCTTAGAACCCTTTAAACCATTAATACTATTTAGGGTTCAATTACCAAGTTTAAACTATGCATAAGTTCCATTGAAAAACTAATATTATAATGAAAAAAATTGTTAAAGGAATTTTACCAAACTTATTGGTGGCATAGTATTTCCAAAACCAAAGTCCATTCCCAAATGACCATTCCCATTCAACCAATTATAAAAAAACCACCATTAATATATATAAAATCATAATTAAAACGTGGAAAAACCTCACAAAACATTTATAACCGAAACCCCCAAATCATATTTGAAAACCCAAAACAATACAACATTCAAATCATGAAAATATTGTATAAAACCATGACTTTAGATGGAACTAACAATGATGGAAGAGAATATGCCATAATTGACAAATTATATGGAGAGAAACCACCAATGAGATCTCCAATTTAGTCATCTAGTTGAAACCCTAGCTTTTATGCCCAAAAGCTTTTGAGAGAATTATAGAGTGTTTAGGAAGAGTTTCTAAGTGTTAATGAATAGAATAATAAGCTAAATATCCACCCAAATAAGTTAGAAATAGTGGGAACTTATTAGGGAAATTGGGAAAATATCTAAAATACCCCTACTTAAGTTGCGAAAAATATCATCACAGGGGTATGACTTACCCTTACGAGTCGTACCCTTTGACACGAGTGGTAGTCACCACTCATATCCTATGCCTTAACCTTTGGACCCAACGTTGTCCAATGTATGACTCATCCTACCCAAGTCATATTGATAACATACAATCCGTAACCTTTACCCGTATTCCTGGCAAGATAGAATCACAAAAGGCTTTAACACTTACCTGCATATGTGTCCTGGGTACGACTCGTACCCTGGCTTATTTCTCCTGATGAGCCACTGGTACTCAAATCCAACATAAGTTATCAAGTCTAAGGTTAAGTGAAGGAACTGAATAATCCGTGTCCAACCATACGACACATACAACTAAGTCATACCCTTTATAGTGACAAAAATCCTTCCCACCAACCAACACTGGCCAGGATAAGACTAGACCATACCATTCATACACCAAAATATAGATTATACGCTTGAGTTGTTTTAGGTCAAGAGACCAGAATTCAAGGAAATTTTCTAAGGTATAGAAACTAGGGTGTTTCAGTCTTCCCCACTAGGAAAATTTGTGTCCGAATAACGGACAATGTAGGGGTAACCACACGCATGAGTAATTTGCTCTAACAAATATATTCCTAATCTTTAACAACGTTTGAAAACAAAGACATGAAGATATTAATCTTTTTTTTAACAAACTCAGAAAATAAAGATATGTTGATGACAAATAGCTTCCGCGCAAATCCCAAAAGTAAAAAAAAAAATGCAGATAGTTGAACTTCATATCCTGCTCTGCTTTCTATGTAGCTCCTTCAACCTTATGGTCTGGTTTCAACCGGTACTTTTTCATTAGATAGAGAATCCAAGATACCGAACCCCTCCAAAGTAACATTCGAAGAAGGATCACAAAGACAATTCCTCAACATGGATACATGAAATACCGGATGAACCGAGCCCAAGCTAGAAAGTAACTCTAACTTGTAAGCAACATTACCAACCCTCCACAGAATCTCATAAGGACCAACATACCGGGGACTGAGCTTTCCCTTATTAACAAATTGCACTACTCCCTTCATGAGAGATACCTTGAGGAAAACCTTATCTCTAATCTGAAACCCCAAGTCTCCACACCTAGCCTTTTTCATTGCTTGATAGACCAAATCTAGTCCAAATATATCCTCCAACCAAGCTCAAACAAACAAATAGGAGAATTACACCTCCTACCATACAATGCCTCAAAATGAGACATACCAATGATAACTATTGTTGTGAGCAAACTATACCAAAGGTAGATGCTAAAACCAATAACATAAGCCCGAAGCATTTCCTCTAATGTATTAATAGTTCTCTCTACTTGTCCATCCATCTGCGGATGAGAAGAATTACTCAAACTCACCTTAGTACCTAATCCCTTCTAAAAAGACCACTAGAAATTAAACATAAACTACGTACCAAGAGAAGAAATAATGGAAATAGGTACCCACACACCTTCACAATCTCTAGAAGATACAACTTTGCATAATCCTTCACCGAAAAAGTAGTCCTCATTATCAAGAACTGAGCAGACTTTTTCATCCTATCCACGACGCTGTAAAATTAATCATATTCATTTCGAGATCGAGAAAGACCGCTAATGAAGTCCACACTTATTTTCTCTAATTTCTATTTTGGTAAATCAATCTCTCATTACAACCAACCAATTATAATATGCTCAACTTTAACTTGTTGACACACCAAGCACTTGGCCACAAAATTATCCACATTTGTTTTCATATCGTTCCATCCATACATCTCCTTGAGATCATGATACATTTTTATGGAATCGGTATTAATAAGATAGCTTGACTCTTGTGCCTTAGCCATAATCTTTTGCCATAAACCATCAATATCAAGAACACACAACCTTTATTGGTACCATAAAGTAGCATCAACATTGATTTCAAACACTATCAACTTTTGCCCACCAACATCACCCTTGATTTACATCAAGACAGGATCAAACACTTGTTTCTCCTTAGTCTCTTCACCAAGAGATGACCAAAATACTTCTTGTACCATTATACCTCTATTCTTGTGGTCTAAGAGAAAAACTCTAAAATTAGCCAATCAGTGATTATCCTTCACCAACTCTCACTTTTCTTTCTGCACACCAGCCAAACTCCGTACAGACAACCTACTAAGAGCATCAACAACCATGTTAGCCTTACCTAAGTGATAGTGAAGATTTATATAATAGTCCTTGAGAGGCTCCAACCATCTTTTTTTCCTGAGATTTAGCTTCTTCTGAGTGACTAAATACTGTAGAATATTATGAAAAAAAAAGATGTCAATGTGTACACTATACAAATAATGCTTCCATATTTTCAAGGCAAAAACCACCGCCAACTGCTCAAAATCATGAGTAGGATATTTTCTCTCATATACCTTCAACTGCCGGAAAGCATGGATAATGACCTTACCATTCTACATCAAAACATAACCTAGACCTACCCGAGATACATCACGATAGGCCAAGATTTAGCTTCTATTTAAGCTTATAAAAATTCCCTTCATAAGCATTCAACCAAGAAAACATAACCTTTTTTTAAGTCAACTTAGTCAAAGGCGCAGCTATCAGTGAAAAGCCTTCCACAAACCAGCTATAATACCCAACCAAGCCCAAGAAGCTCTGGATACCTCTCAACCACAACTACCTTTTATGGATCCACCATGATTCCCTCTCTAGAAATAATATGACAAAGAAAAGTCACAGTGCTCTACCAAAACTCACACTTGGAGAATCGGCATCCAATTATTGTCCCATCAAGGTCTGTAATACCATATAGAGGTGATTAGCATGATTAACCTCACTTTTGGAATAAATCAGAATCTCATCAATCAATAAAATGATGAAGAGATCCAAGAGCTGCATGAAAACCCTATTCATCAAGTCCATGAAGGTCGTTAGAACAGTAGTCAATCTAAATGACATTACTAAAAACTCAAAGTACTCATATCGTGTATGAAATGCTATCTTAGGGATATCCACCATCCAAATCCTTTATAGATGATACCCAGACCAAAGATCTATCTTAGAAAAGAATTTTACACCTTGGAACTGATCAAACAAGTCATATATGATTTGGAGAGGCTACTTATTCTTTTCCATTACTTTATTCAAATATCGATAATCAATGCATATCTGAAGGGAAAAATTCTTCTTACACATGAACAAAACTAGTGGACCCCATAGAGATACACTAGGATGAATAAACCCCTTATCTAGAAGATCCTTAGGTTGCTCCTTGAGTTTCCTCAACTAAGTCATATCCAGTATATAATGAGGAAGATATTGGATGAGTGTCCATAACCAAGTCAATACCAAACTCTATATCCCTATCTAGAGGAACAGTAGGAAGATTATCCAACAGGACCTCCGAAAACTCATTTACCACCGGGAGCAACTTTAAAGAAGGACTTTTCGAGATAGAATCTTTAACCCAAACTAAGTGATAAATACAACTTTTAGATATTAACCTTTTAGCTCTATAATAAGAAATAAAAATCCCCCTAGGAGCTAGGGAACCCCTCACTCTATAACTGGTTTGCCAGGGAACTAAAAGACAACCTTATGGGTCCAACAATCCAAGGATGCGTAACAAGAGTATAACTAATCCTTCCCCTGAATAACATCAAAATCCACCATATCAAGTTCAAACAAATCCATTGAAGTCTTCCTACCACCAAAAGATACAATACCCCACCTCGCCTATAGTTTAATTTAATAATAAATAAGTCACCTACCCAGGTAAAAATGGAAAAAAGATCTGAAACAACCTTAGGATTAAAACCGATATACACATCCACAAATAGGGTCATATAAGAAAGAGTGAACCACAAATCAAGCATTTAATACACATTATGAGAAAAAGAGTTATAACATACCAGTAATGACATCAGGTAATGCCTCAAATTTCTAATGGTATACCAAAGCATACAACCTATTCTAGATAACACTAAAACAAAGAGCACTAACAAAAGTAGATGTGGAACCACCAGGTGAAGGAGTAGAAGATGAAGCTACCAGTACCATATTTTCTCCCGTAGCAACCTTATTAATCAAAAAATCCATGAACCAATGGCCTACTTGGCCATACTTAAAGCATTTTGTCCCTTTCTTCAATGAAATAACCCCAATAAGGATGACCATAAAATTGACAAGGAGGGCATTAATGAGGGGTGATTTTTCCCTTATTCTTACTATATATTTATGCATATTACCTTGTTTTGAATAAATAAATGAAACATATTGGTGATAAAATGCAATAATATCCACTCTTTGTAGGTATAGAGTTGAGAAGATCAAAAGATGTAGATTGGAGCTGAAAAATGATAGAAAAGGAGCAAAGAAGAGTGTAGTAGAAGATTTGGACTACATCAACCTCAATTACCACGACTACGATCCTCAGTCTGCAATTGCGATCAATTAAGATGGTCAGCACAATGTGTTCACAACACACAATAAAGGTCTCTTGGATGCAGTTGTCGGCAATCTTTCATAATAGCGGTTCAACAAATATATGACCAAGGGCAGATCTGTAAAAGCCCTTAGACAAATACCAAACCATATTTAAGTAAAAACCCAATATTATTTGGGCATTGCTTACCTTATAACTATTATTTATTTGAGAGAAGGAAATCCTAATTGGAAATGTGTGTATCTACTCTTGGAGGCTTAATTTATTATTAATTTTTAGAAGAATGAATGATTTGGATAATCCTCATGGTATATTTCTCTTTACTTTCTTCATGAGTAGCTATGTAATTTAGTCTTGAGATTATGTTGAACTAAAGAGTAATTGTGTGTAGGTATTATTGTGTTTGCATATTTGTTAGTTGTTGAATATGGATTCCACCATTTCTTGAGCTTATAAGATAGAATTTAATGGGTGAAAACCCCAAATTTGCAAATGGGTTTGATGGGCAAAAACCCCAAACTCTAGAAACCCTTTGTCAACCTTGAAAGAAAGACTAAAGTTAACTTTAATTAACCCATAACATCCTTAAAAGAGGATTTGTAATACCCCACCCTTCTCCTAGTTTAAATTCTTCTCTAGAACATCAAAGATGAATATATTTTATTTCATATGAAATTTTAAATATTTTGACTTTTTATCTTATGGTAAATTGAATAAGTTTTTCATCGATACCAAATTCGCCAAAATCCGACACTCGAGCGAAGTGTTAGAGCCATTTTAGTGAGACAGTGTACCACCTGGTAGTTTAGTACGCTGCGGAGCAAGGCAAAATGTTAATTGTCATAATCCAATAAGCCTCCACTATTCCACCGCATCGCATTGGCTTTCCAGTTCTCTAACAAGGTGGCAACGCAATTTCCACCGCATTGCGCAAAGGCTCAGTTTCCCAATTGTCTAATTTCTAGTAAGCTGGCGCAATTATGGTGCGTCGCACCAGCATATAAAATTGGTATTTTTTTTAATTTTAGGATATTAATTCCAAAGGGAAGACAGTCATTTTTCTACCCCTATATATACTCTTTAACACGAAATTTCTCATTATTTCCCCCAAATATACTAGTTTTCTCTCAATTTTCTTGAAAAACATCAATTATGGTTCATATCTCAAGATCCAAGTTATCAAGATTCCTCAGTAAATCTTTTGGGAATCATATAAAAAGGTATGCGGATGTTGATTCTTGGGTTCCTTCCACCTAAGAAGTTTAAGAATCCTTTTCTAAATTCAAATTTCTTATATTTATGAGTTTTCATGATTCATGTGGATTGAAATAGAAGTTCATGTTATTATTGAGTTTTAATTCATGATTTAGACTACCAATTTCAAGAGTTGATTCTAGTATATAATGAATTATATAATAGTCATGATAAACCCTCTTCAAGTTGCATGATATTGATGTATTCATGATAATTAAGTACAAAATCTGTGGTATAACCAAGCGTGCTCCCCATATGTTTGATAGAATTCTTAAGCAAAGTGAATAGTGCCCTCTTTAGTATGTTAAGCATGAAATCTCGAATTATGTGATAACTAGTGCAAGTCAAGAATTTGTTGAAATTCCTCAGTGAATGTATTACGATAAGTTGCATGGATTTTTATTCATGTGTATTGCCTATTGAACAACTATGAGGTGTTAGTATGCATTCCCAATACATTTACCTTTTTATGACATTCAAGTGATTTATGAGATATCGTATTGATTGTGTTGTGAATGAAACTCAATTTTCATGATACTCAAGTGTGGTTTTGTCTTATTTATTTATTCTATCGAGTCCTGGGGGTATTTATACCTGAAAATTTAGATGCATTTCTAGAGCTGAGTTAGTCTCAAGATAATTTCAATCATGCTATGATCAGTAGAATTCAGCCAGTATAGAACTTAAGAAAATTCAATAATCTTAGTACTAGTTCAATTCAGTCTCAGTATTAGTCTAATCCAACTCAGTATCAAGTTCCAATTCAGTAGTATTCAGGAGTATCAAGTATTCAATTCAGACTTTAGTGAAACTCAATAAGCTAATAAGAATTCAGCAGCATTTTGTTAGATAATGGAACCAAGTAAATTCAATCAGCTCAGACAAGCAAGATGACTAGTTACAGATTCTGCTCAGTGTAGAACAATCCAGGAATCAGTTTAGTATCTATTCAGTTGGGAGTAGGATTTAGCACCGAGCTAGGGCAGGGTTAATCGCTTCCCCATTATTTTAGGTATAGTCATTAATAATAATCCCTGCACTCCAGAACTGCATAGCCAGCGCAGGATGAGGAGTCACCCATCATATTAGGCTTGACTACCTCCCCAGAGTAAACCATTATATTAGGTTTGGCTCCAACCAGGTGTGGCCTATTACATTAGGCATGGTATCCTAGGTTCGGAGAGAAGTATCTTTATCTGTGGTGCGGTGCTGACACCTTTCCAACTAGGTTATAAGTTGGACAACAAAGAAGGTAGAAGGGGCATGTCAGTTAGATGACTACCTCTCATAAATTTAGTTTCAGATTCAGTCTCAGTAATAAAATTCAGTTGAGGAGTCACCTGTTATACTAGGCTTGACTACCTCTCAGACATCACTCGTTAGATAGGCTTGATCTCATATTTAGACAATCATATTCATTATTAGTAGACTCAGAGGTCACCCATAATATAGGCTTGATCTCATATTCAGTTTTTCAAGTATCGGGCATCATTACCAGTAGACTCATAGGTCACCCGTTATATAGGATTGATCAAAGATATAATAAATCAGTATCATTATCAGCAAGATTAGATAACAATCTCAATAGAATTAGTTATTCAGTCTCTCTGGATTAGTAAACTCAAACATCATTACTAGTAGACTCAGTCATTAGTAAGTCAGTATTCAAAACTAATATTTATATTTCGTATTTAATATTACTGTGATTCCAGTTTATATTTATGCATTCATGCATATGTCCTCATTTAGTACTATCATGTTTTTTAGTTAAGCTATGTTCATGCATAAGTCCTTGCATTTAGCCTTACCGCATCAAGCATACTAATTTATTACAATTACTGATGCATACTTTTCTCTTGTGCTATGGTTTCTTATAAGATAGGTTCCGAAGCGCGAGATCTAGAGCACCCTTAGCAGTCCAGACTCAGTCAGCAATATTAGACGTAGCAGTGAGTCCTTTTTATTTGAGGACGATCCTTATTTTATTATTGAATTAGACTTAATTTATTTTAGTAGACAGAGTTAGTTGGGGACATATCCCATCAATTCCACAGTTTAGACAAGTTTAGAGGTTTTTCGGACAAATATATTAGTATTTAGTTTTCAGTATTGAGTATTTTTAGGTAATTAAACCCCATGGAAAGTTCCCACCAGTTTTCTGCATTCGTTTCAGTATATTATGAAGTGCTCAGGTACTGATATCAGAAAAGGATTAGCCTGCGGTCCATTGGGATCATGAGCACTGTGAGGCATTCCGATTCTAGAAAATTAGGGTGTTAAAGGATTATAGAGGGACAAAGTGATGGGTGCATGGTTTACTATATTTTTCAACCTTAGAAATAAGTTTGATTGAAGTGTAATCCATGTCAAAAGCATTATCCTAGAAATAGGAATGCTTGATTTAGGTTTTGGGTGATTACAAATTGTACACTTATTAGTTGTTCAAAAGATCCAATGGACGAAATTATTATGGTTTTATTAAAAGATTGACTACAATGACTTTCGACCTAGAAAATCATTTGAGCAAGTACGATTCATGCCAAACCATCATTAACCCACATACTTTACCTTTTACTAAACAAAATCCCAATACCCTCTCTATTCTTAATCATAAATCAGAAGTGTTATATCGACGCTTTGTCAGTTAACAAACTATCTTCAAATCAAAATCTCCCTATTTTAGTTTTCACGTCTTGTTTATATCATTTCGGGTAAACTTCTAGTAACTAGGATACCCATAATATTTGACGTCTATAATTCCCTCTTAGTGGGTTTGACTCAAACTTTAGTTATGTTGTTTGACAATGACTCCCTTATCCCTCAATCATGAGAGTGAGTTAAGCATTCTCAAAATGGCGCTGTTGTCGGGGAGTGAAATATAGATTTCATTTATGCGGGGTGTTTCCTACTTGGATATATCTGAGTTGGTGTGTTTTGTTATATTTGTTGTTTTTGGACTTCTTGTAGGTAACCCTAACGTGAAAAAAATTATGAGTGAAGAAGTAATGAAGTGGATTCATTTGATGTTCTCCTTGATGGAGAGACCAACCAAAGGGTGCGGACCAAATGGGAGCAACCTGTATCCTACCCCATGAGAGCACGACCCTCCATATGACGAGAGTCATACGTTCTTTGTTACAAATTAAGGGGTTGTATGGGGGTCAAGCATATGAGGACCCATATGTTAACTTAAAGAAATTCTTCGAGGTATGAGCGCCATTCAATATTGCATGCACCATTCAAGATACTTTTCAGCTCCATCTTTTTTCGTTTTCACTAATAGGTGATTTCGAGTTCAATCACTTCATGGAATGAGATTACAAAGATGTTTTTAGGATGATACTCCCATTCCCCCAAGGTGTTCCCTATTTGAGAGAAGATAATCAACTTTAGACAAATGAGTGGGGAACCACTTCATAAAGTATGAGGGAGGTTTAATCGAAAGTTAGCCAAATGTCAAAACCATGAGGTTCCAGGGAATATACTTCTCCAAGTCTTCTACCAGGCTCTAGACCCTTGAAACCAATCTATGGAGAACAAAGCAGCAGAAGGTTCTCTCTTAGACTTGCACTTCGATATGGCTACTAAATTATTGTGAGTGGTGATTAAATATAATAGGGAATGGAATACCCATATAACCAAAGTCTTGAATAGCACTGCCTCCATACCGATGGTGAATATAGAATAAAGGAAGTAGGAAGAAGAAAACGAGGAGAGTATGGGAAAGATTTTAACCCAAATTGAGTTCCTAACCAAATATGTTATGGGTGCACTTACAGAAATGGAAAATGTCACTGCTTCTAGGGCCTATGTTGAAGAAGCTACACATTTGGATGAAGATATCAAAAATTTGCCAAGCTATTCAAAGGGTTTTTACTCGGCCAATCAACGAGGAGGTGAAAATAAAGGTTGGATGAATCAGGATGGTGGTCAATTTTACGGACATCATGAAAATGCTTATTTTCATTTTATGACCCATCATGACCATGTTTATGATAAAGAGTCCATCCTAATTGATCCAAAAAAGTTCAGAGACACAGATGTGTTAGAAATAATCGTTAATAAAGTAGAAGGTACGAACAAAATGGTCCATGAATTAAAACGGTAATTCTCTCAACTCTCCAAAACCGTGGTGTCTCACTCCACTTCTATTCTGAAATTTGAGGCACAAATTGGACAAATATTCACACTACTGGATGCTGAGCCTTAAAGTGGTCCCTCTAGTGATAAAATTGCCAATCCAAAAAGCAATGAACAAATTTTGGCAATATGTGCAAGGAGTAAGAAGGCATCAAAAGTGTTATCCCAAAGTTTAGACGAAGAATGGAAGAAAATAATGGAAAAAATAGTCACAAAAAACTTAATGATGGAGAGGTTGGTAAGTGTTGACTTGAAGAACCCCCTTGAAAATTGAGAAAGAACAACGTCGTGCCACAAGGATAACTAAGGCGCTATGCTGAAGGCAACCCACAAATTCCACAAAAGTGGCTCATATCCTTGTTGTTATGTTTTGTAGTGTTAATGCTAGGTTTTGTATATGAATAATACATGTAAGTGTTGCACTAATGAGTGCATTAGTTAAGTTTTAAAAAGGGTAAGTAGGAAACAATGTGCATCACAAACTGAACAGGGACTGATTAAGTGTAAAATGAAAAAAGAGTTGAATAGGGAAAAAGAGGGAGCATAATTGTTCTCAGTTACCGTGATCGTGGCACCCAGGCACGAATTAGGTCACCCGTGTGTCTGGGATCGCGGTTACTTATTTGTGATCTCGTTTATACAAGAGACTTAGCCCCTGATTTTCCTCTTATTTTCAAGTTTTTGATGGCAGAATTAGTCCGATCTTGAGGAGGAAAGTGATAATGCATAGTCCGATAGTGATAGCATCTTTTTATGCGATTTAAGGGAGCACCCTTATCTCTTTTGTCCTTGATTAATTATGCAGTAGGGGAACTACTATATTTTTATTTGGGGTGTCTCCTTATTAATTTAATTTGGGCCAATATTATTTAAATTCTACATATTTTTCTACTCTTTTGGATGATTCACAGTTTTACTTGGGTTGTAATATTAGGGCACTCTAATAATGTCTATATTTGCATAGATTAGTTACTCTATTGTTAGCTTTCTATTTTAGTTTAAGTTTTAATAGATGATCCTTTCCATAGTAATTGGGTTTCTACCTATAGGTGAATGGGAAGTTTGAGTACCCATCGCATCGAGACCATAGAATGTAAGGGAAGTCTGAGTACCTGTAGCATTGATGATCTAGGATTGAATTGATATGGATTTGTGAAGTTTGAGTAAGTATATGTTGGGTTTCCCGTACTATGATTTGCAATGTGAGATGTTAT
This sequence comes from Capsicum baccatum var. pendulum, assembly GCA_030864225.1. NCBI lineage: Eukaryota > Viridiplantae > Streptophyta > Magnoliopsida > Solanales > Solanaceae > Capsicum > Capsicum baccatum. The sequence goes on along the minus strand of CM061561.1, from coordinate 156,658,708 downwards.
CTTAGATGGTTGCCATGATTAGAAAATTATGTTTTGTGCATATACAAAAGCAAACAATCCCCTCCATCATAAAATTTAGCAAATTTTAAAGGAATGGACGTTATCAACTTTGTGACAAAAGTTTTTACTCTTTCTATTACTCTAAAAGTTGACTTCAAAAAAATATTGAATACTCTATCTTTGTCTCGAGCAGGTAGAACAATTGAACTCCCTAACAACATTCGTATGACTTGTGTATGAGGTTAATTGTATTAATCTCATGTGTAGTTGTACCATTTAGAACTTGCCCCATTAGTCTGTCAAAGCTAAATTTTGATTGTGCTTCATTAGTAAAATGATCATAGGCCATCTTATGATTTTGGAAGCCAACTTTAGCCTAAAAAACCTACTAGTACACAAGAGTTACTCCTAGTCACCCTCCTTAAGCATTTGGACTTTTCTTTAGCAAATGCATTACAAGTCATAACCCTTCTATTCATCCCCTCCTGAACCCTATCCTCCTTGAACTTAAGAATACAAATTAAGGATAAAAATCCTAGGTTGTGGTGGTGGCAAGAGAATAAGTATAGTGGAGCCACAAAGTTGTAAGAAAGGGCCTACAAGCTTTAACAAGTAAGCAATTTTCTTTGAAAAAAGAGAAAATCTATTAAAAGAATGAAACAAATAGATTTTAAATACATGCAAAAAAATGAGTGAATAAAAAGAGGCAAAGAGAATGTGAGTAAAGCAAAAGGGAAAACTAGGCAAATTAGTAAAGGAAAACGAAGTGGCCTAAATAGCAATGCATGAAAGGATTATGATGTAGAAGTTAAAGGAGGGTTTAGCCTTATCATCCTAAATTAATGTCCAACCCTACTCGAAATCTACATTAAAAGCTCAAAAAGTCCTTTTATGATTCCCAACCAAGTTTGGTTATTGTAGTGGTGATTGAAAATAGGGGCAAGCCTATGGCATGGTACTTTTTAACATGGAGAATTTCTTAAGAGAGTGAGTATCTGCACTTAAAATTCCTTGTTAAATGATTGATAACTAGGAGTATGAATTTTTATTTTCTTATGAGAAGTTATGTGAACTAGTTGGTGTGGGTGATTTTGTCATCTTTCGCATAATGAGATAAACAATAGTATAACAAGATTGTAGTCAACTTGTGAGTCATTTTAAGAGTGTTAGTATTTGTTATATGGTTCCTCCCCGAAGTCTATTACATCCTTGACTATTCTATTTTATGATGAGGTAAGTTGTTAAAGCCTATTTTCAATTTGTGAAAAGCTTTTGGTGGTAGTAATCAAGTTTAAGTCATCATGATCATTGGGTGATTGAATAAGTGCATACATATGAAATTGTCTTTTAATAAGGGGTGGTATTTCTTGAGGATAGCAAGTTCTTAAGTTGGGGGTGTTGATGAGGGGTGATTTTTCCACTTATTCTCACTAAATATTTGTGTATATTACCTTGATTTGAATAAATGAATGAGACATATTGGTGATAAAATGAAATAATATCCACTTTGTATAGGCATAAGTTAAGGAGATCAAAAGATGTTGATTGGAGATGAAAGTGATTATAAGGGAGCAAGAAAGAGTGCAGCTGAAGATCTGGACAACATCAACCTCAGTTATCGTGACCACAATCCATAATCTGCTATCGAGGTGTGTCATGATGGTCAAAACAGTACGATTATTGCAGACAACCCATTGTGGTTCAACGAGAATATATCTAGGGGAAGATCTATAAAAGCACTTAGACGAATCCCAAACCATAATTAAGCAAAAACCCTTTCTTCTTTAGCTATTACTTACTTTATAACTATTTTTGATTTAAATGAAGGAAACCCTAGTTGGGAATGTGTGTAACTACTCTTGGAGGCTTATTTTCATAGTGATTTTGTGAATAATGAATGTTTTGGATAATCCTCATGGTATATTTCTCTTTACTTTCCTCATGAATAGCTAAGTAATTTAGTCTTGGGGTTATGTTGAACTAAAGAGTAATTTTTTTTGGGTGTTGTTGTGTTTGAATGTTTCTTAGTTGTTGAATATGGATTCCACCATTTCTTGAGCTTACTAGTTGGAATTTGCTGGGTGAAAACGCCAAATATCCAAATTGGGTTTGATAGGTGGAAACCCCAAACTCTAGAAACCCTTTTTCATCCTTGAAAGAGGGACTAAGGTGAACTTGAGGTAACCCATAAGATGCTTAGAAAACCGTTATAGGGGAGCAATGTGATGGTTGACAATTAAGTCCATGGTTTACTATCTTTTGCAACCTTAGAAATAAGTGCGATTAGAGCGTAAGCCATGTTAAGAGCATCATTCTAGAAATAGGGATGCTTGACTGAGGTTTTAGTTGATTACGTATTGTACACTTGTGTTGTGCTTGAAAGAGACAAGGGGTAAAATTGTTGTGGATTTATTGAAAGATTGGCTACAATGGCTTTCAAGCTAGCCTATCCTTTGAACAACAAATAAGATTCATGCCAAACCATCATTAACCCACATACTTAACCTTTAAGAGGACATAATCCCAAGAACCTCCCTATTCTTATTCTTAAATTAAAAGTGTTATATCCACACTTTATTAATTGAAAAACTATATCCAAATCAAAATTCCCCTATTTTATTTTACATCTTATTTATTACCATTCCTCATAAACTCATAGTAACTAGGACATCTATAAGATTTGAAGCCTATAAGTAGCTCCTTGTGGATTCGACCCCAATTCTAGTTGGGTTTTTTGATATTGCGAGCTTTACCCCTAAATCATGGGTGTGATTTGAGTGTAATCAATCATGGAAAAACTGACTGACCCTCTCTATCCAGAGATTGCACACCCTATGCCAAAAAATTTTCACCAACCCTATGACACCTATCACCCAACTACTTCGGGTAAAGAACACTAGTAGTAGAGAAGGATCATGAGCTTTGCCACTTTGTTTTGTTCTATTTAATGCCATCTTGGCTACCCTGAGACTGAGGATCTCCTTGATCAAAAAAACTGCTCCTCTTACCCTGCCGATCTACAAACTCCACCTATTTTCTCTTCTTATACTCATCCTGCTGCATATGAATAGTTAACCTAAAAATGTCCATATATTTAAATACCAAAGTAGTCTTACTTTCCAAGATCAAGTCATGATTCAATCTAGAAGCAAACTTTCTAATCCTCGCTTTCATGTCGAACACTAAATAAGAAGCACACCTTGATAACTGATGAAAATTTAAGGCATATTTGTTGAAAGACATTCTCCCTTGCTTAAGATTCACAAGCTCCTTTATTTTTTCCTCCCTCAGCTCTTGAGGAAAGAAATGATCTAGAAAATCACCAGAAAAGGCATCCCATAATCACCTCTATCCCTTTCCCGCTCTTCGTACCATTTGTACTTAACATCCGTTAGTTGATATGCTGCAAAGTTTACACCTTCCATATTAGTACCCTGTATCACCCAAAATCTCCACCTCACCAAAGAAACCCTAAGGATCATCCTCCACTTTCACACTAGTACAAGTAGGATGATTAAGTTTCATAAATTGACCGACACCTGTGGCCTCAACAGACAACCCACCAGATGTATCTTGCTTAGCTTGAGCAACAAACAACTGAGCAATAATATGAATAGACTGACCAAATTCCGCATTACTCACCTCACCCTTTGGAGGACTTGTAGTAACTGGATGAAATCCAGAACTATCAGAGATAGGACCCTGAGAACAAAGACGAACTCCATATGCACGGCGTACCCCTCAACATTGTCCCCAGATAGGACCAAAGAATTTTTCTTGTGTTCCAGATCATCGATGAATGATCTTAAAAGTGAACAACCAAAGATTAGAGAAGAATTATGCGACTTAGACTCTAAGCTTGAAAATATAATACCGAGAAAGTGAAACATTCCTAAATGCCTTGTAACCTCTCTCTTATGAGTGTGGCTCACTAAACTCCCCTAAAAGAGACTCTACTCTACACGGCATTGTGAACTCATAATTGAACATGAACCTAAAGCTATGATACCTACTGGACACGACCCGACCGAGGGCCTTGCCGTAATGGGCATCCCATTTCTAACCGAGAGCAGAGACTACCCTCGTTACCCAACGCAACCTCAAGCCGCCTGCCTTGAGATAGCTGGAATTTTGAGCAAATAACAAGATAGTGTAATGGCTCACATGAAGAATCTGGTATAGGATCATAGCTGTGACCAGACCAGAACCAAATAAGTTCCAAAATATAATATGATTTGTCCCAAAATAAAATAGGATGGAACAACCAACAATGTCATCAATTTGTATTAGCCCTAATACCAATGAAAATGGTAAGGGTGAAACCAATACCAATCCCACCCATTCCAACCCATAGCACTACCACAAAGCCGCTATGTAAAAGAGTAATAATATCTGATTGGGATATTCACTCAACCATATCCAAAAACAACATCCATAAATAAATTAGAATGTCTACAAATATCCATAACATGAAATGAAGCCTTCAAAAAAGATGGAAGCTTACCACTTTAATCTAATAACTATCCCAAAGTCAATCATTATAGGAAGAGTAGAATGGATAGTTACTACATAACATTTGTATACAACTGCCAGAAGATGGGTTAGCGAGTGATCGCTAGCATAAACTCTGGATAAGGATAAAATAATGCCATATATAAAACCAAGTAAAAACATCTATATGCACACAACCATACTTATATATATACACATGCTGGGAAAGGGGGCCAGGTTTAGCTTGCGATTAAAATCATTACCTGGGATGTGTATCTTTGTTGTCCTAAACCACTCACGGGCAATATGGGTTTAGCTCTCCCTGTTAAAAAGGCCCTAATGTGTCAAGTTTCATGACTAGGGGTGAAAACTTGGGATGACTAGTACATCACAAAAATATAAAGTGTGACATCATGCACACATTCACCAAGACCAAACCTCACATTGCAAAATATGAATTTCTAGTTTTGGTCCACCCAGGACCTCTACCTTCCACAACTTTGCTACACACCCCTATATTATTGTCCAATTAAAAGCATTTTCCATCTAAATCATTATTTAATTATTATTAATCAAGGATATTAGAAGTGGTATCATCATACCAACGATAACTTGCAAGTATTATCCTTAGCCAAACCTTCGGGATTCCATGTACTCCACATGATTTCCACTTAACAAAAACATAGCCATTAAGGCCTTTCCAATATATTTAGAAGAATTTAAACCATTCATATCATTTAGGATTCCATTACCTAGTTTAAACCATGCATAAGTTCCATTAAAAAAAACAATATTATTGTGAAATCATTGTTAAATGCATTTTATCAAACACATTTGGGGCATAGTATTTTTAAAACAAAAGTTCATTAACAAATAACCGTTCCCATGAAACCAATTATCCAAAACCACCATTAATGCATATAAAATTATAATTAAAACATGGGAAAACCATAACTAAGCAATTATAACAAACCCTCAAATTATATTTTAAAACCCAAAACCATACAACATTCAAATCATAAAAGCATTGTACAAACCCATGCCTTTAGTTGGAAAAAACAATGAGGGAAAAAACATGCCTTAATTGACAAAGTAGATGGATAGAAACCTCTAAAAATATCCCCAATGTAGCCCTCTAGTTGAAACTCTTGCTTCCTTTCCCAAAAGCTTTTAAGAGTATTATAGATTGTTTAGGAAGAGTTTCTAAGTGTTAATGAATAGAATAATAGGGTAGATAGCCTTGTAAGTGAGTTAGAAGTCATGGGACCTTATTAGCGTTAGTGGTAAAATTTCTAGAATACCCCTACTTAAGTTGCTCAAAATCCCATCATAGGGGTACCACTGACCCTTATGAATCATACTTTTTCATATGAGTGGTACCCACCACTGGTATCGTAAGTCTTACCCTTTGGACCCAAAAATATCCAGTGTATGGCTCATCCTACCAAATTTATATTGACATCGTACAATCTATAACCTTCACCCATATTCCTAGCAAGATAGAATCACAAAAGCTTTAAACACTAACCACCATACGAGTCCTAGCTATGACTCGTACCCTGACTTATTGCTCCTAGTAAGCCACTCCTACTCATCTTCAACTTAAGTTACCAAGTCTAACGATAAAGTGAAGGAACTAAACAATCCATATCCAACCATAAAACTCATCCAACAAAGTCATACCCTTTCTAGTGACCAAAATTCATACCACCAACCAATACTAGTCGGCATACAACTGGACCATACCATTTGTGCCCCCAACATATGGCTCATACCAGTGATTCATATTGGGTTTAGAGACCATAATTCAAAGAAATTTTCTAAGGTCTAGAAACTAGGGTGTTTCATTGATAATGGCTTTCTAAAGAGTTTTGGGGATAAAGTAGTAAATACTGCTTGTTATATGACTAATAGGTGCTTAATTAGATCACTTCTGAATAAGACCCTATATAAGCGGGTATTCAATAAAAAACCTAAGATCAAGTACTTTAGACCATTTGGATGTAAATATTTTGTTCTAAATATTGGTAAGAAAGAATTGGGAAAATTTTACTCCAAAATTGATGAAGCAATATTCGTTGGCTATTACATAACAAGAAAGGATTATAGTGTTCAATAAAATAAATTTTTGTGTTGAAGAAAGTGTTCATGCAATCTTTAATGAGTTGGGAAATCAAATAAACTTAGAAGATGGTGAAGATTCAGAAGTTAAGGAGCTTATTTCTGTTCAAAGAGATGATATTGTTAAAGATAATGATCATGGGATAAATGATGCATATGAGAGCGATGATAGTGATGTTGATCTAAAATCTCAATCACAAATTTTGACTCCAGTAGAAGAACAACCGGAGGAAGCTAGTCAGACTCCACAGTATCCTGGTCCTAATGGTATCAATCTCTTAAGGAAAAACTAGAGGAATAAATTCTCTCTTCCCTTTGATAAACTAATTATGCATTTGGAAATAAGAGTCTAAACAAGAGCTCAAGCTTTAAATTTTATGGCATTTTAGCTTTTTTGTCTGAAATTGAGCCCAAAAATGTAAAGGAAGCTTTAAAAGATATTGATTAGATCAATGCAATGCAGGAAGAACTCCAGTAATATGGAAGAAACAAAGTCTGTCATCTGATCCTAGGCTTGTTGATAAAATAATTATTGGGACCAAATGGGTGTACAGAAATAAGAAGGATTAGAATGGAACTATCACTAACAATAAGGCAATTCTGGTTGTTCAAGGATAAAAAACTAGGAAGACATGATTGACTATGATGAGACTTTTGCCTCTATAGCAAGATTATAGGAAATAAGAATTCTTGATGTGTTTAGGGTATATATTAGATACAAACTACTTCAAATGGATGTGAAAAGAGCCTTCCTAAATTGAAATCTTAAGGAAAAAGTCTATGTCAAACAACCTCCAGATTATGAAGATATAGATTTTCCTCATCATGTACTTAAATTGAATAAACCAATTTATCTAATGGTTTTGAATTGATCATTGTTCTATACTTTAATGATTTTGAACAAATTAAATGCATGGGTGTGGGAATAATGGGTAACATGGGTTTCCCTAAACTTTACAATTTAATGTTTGGAATTGTCTTTAACTTCCTCTCAATTTCTGAAATTTGATCATAAACATTGATAAATATACCTAAATTACATCACTTTTGAAACCTTGCATTTTATGAAAGGTTAATGAAACATAAATTGGTTTTGAAAGGCCTTGATAGCCATGGATTAGTTTTAAATTGGCCCTTTGGACTTATTTTGGCTAATTGTTTTGGGAGCGGCATAGTACAATTGGCTTGCACGATTTTTTTATTTGGTATGACGATACCAATGGTATATTCCAAATTAAAAGACTCCTAGGTTAATGTATGGGAATTTTTATAAATGGTTTTGATTTAGGCTTACAGGGTGTTCTGTATCTCATTGAGGAATGTGGAGGTCCCGGAGGAACCGATATTGGAAATCATGTTTACTGGATTGAGGGTCTATATGACCATGTGCATTGGTCACACTATATATTTACTTTATGGAATGGTTGAATCCTTGTAGGCTTTGGCCCTTCCTCATAATTTTCTAGTTCATGCATCTAATATACAATCGGCCCTTTTAGCAAGAGAGCTAAACCTATATAGATTGTGGGTTCCTTTAGGATGGATGGAGCTACACAGTATAGGTTAATGGACTTAAATCTTGTGCTTAAACCTTGTACCTTTAATCCACATCTTATATATATGTATATTTGAATGTGTGTATATGGTTTTGACTGACTTTAGACTTGGCATTATTTTAACGCATTCTTTGAGTTATGTCTAAGTTCTTATCCCACAAACAATTCTAGTATGCTATATTTTTTCATAATGTAGGTTCTGAAGAAGCTTCTTTTACACATGCAGAATATTAGGTTGATTAACCCGTCTGTGGAGTAGCTGTAAAGTGGTGAGGCTCTATTTTTTCGAAGGCCTTATTATTTCCTTATTCTTTCATTATTGATTCAGTAATTATGGATTCTCTTTGGTCATAGTTGGGGGCATGTCCTGACCCATTTTGTATTCTAGTTTTAGGGGCTAATGTGGATAGATGTGTGTTGGTTGGTCCCTTTTTTTACTCTTAGAATTAATAGATTTATCAATTCTTCTTTAATTACTATATTAATTAGATTCCAAATTTTACTTTATGGTTATTTTTATTCTCATGGGGTTTGGTGGTGAGGGTGGTCTTCGGTCCATAGTGGGCTTAAGATACCCATCACGGACATGCCCTGGTTTGAGTAGTGACTAACTTAGTATCAAACCATGATTTAGTGTTGTTGGGTTTCCACAAACCCATGTCGTGTAGATTACTTTTTATGTTTGTTTAGTGCGCCACACTTAAAAAGAGGAGGCTACAAGGATTTAGAAATGTTTCCTTTTTTGTGTTCTATTTCAAGCTATAAAGTCTAGTATTATGAAACTTCTCTATCTCCTAGCTTTCTCAAATTTTAGATCATGCCTCCTCAAAGATTTGATGCTTGTAGAAACTCTGTTGGGAACTTTGTCCTACCTCAGGATAATATGGAGGGAACTCACCCCATGTATGGAGTGCAGAATTAATCTAGGTTCCCTTTTTATGATTCTGCCACATCATGTGGATTTCACCTGGTACCCAATATTCCTCTTTTGGTTTCTTAGGATGGTAATGCTTATGATCAACCACCTCAGGGCGATATCTATAATGCGGAGCTTTTCCAGTCTATTCACTTACTTACTTAGCTGGTGATGTCCCAGTCTCATCATATTGGTCCTATTGGTTCTATTGCTCTTTCATTTGAGGTCACTCTATTTGGCCAGTTCATGAGGTCGAACCACCTAAAATTTACATTCTCTATGGTTTAGAAGGATATGTAGGGGTTTATTGATGATATGTAGAATATATTTAGGACTATGCATGATACTAATGTAAAGGGTATGGGGTTTTATGAATATCAGCAGAAAGAAGTAGCATATCAATAGTATAAGGAGTGGGAATCTACGAGGGTTGATGATGCTGATAAGGATATGTGGGATCACTTTATAGAGGCCTATCTTGATACCTTTTTTTCTCGGGACCTGAGGGAAGTTAAGGCTGAGGAGTTTGTTAATCTAAAGCAAGAGAAGATTAGTGTGAAGGAGTATGAATTTAAATTTCAGCAGTTGGCTCGATATGCTCCAGTGTTAGTGTTAGACCCCACAAAATTCTAAGCTTAACCAAATCCTTTAGAGCATGAAAACAGGTCCTAGACGTAGAAAAATTCCGCTAAGTCTTTGCTCTTAGAATTATTTTAGCCTTCATAAGTTTGCGATCTCATTTCACGACCCTTATCACCTTAAAATGTCAATCTTTTGATTGAATCATAATCAGGTATGTCAATAGGTCACTTGGGATGAGTTTCAGGATTTTTTTGGGACCTCGTTCGAAATAATTTGGATGACCAAAATAGAGGGTCAACGCAATCTTGACGCAACTCGTCAACCATCGCGTCGATAAATATTTTTCCCCTAGCTTTCAGTACAATTATAGTTAACCATGGCAAAAGCGACATGGTGCATTGGTCATCACGTTGATGCAAACGACGCAGGACATCAGTCCGCACGTCACTGGTAACAATTTCTTCTCATTAAGAGTCGTGACCAGAGGGGTATTTGGGTTATTTTCCCACATCTATTCAGCCCCAAAACACGTAATTAAGCCATCCAAAAGGCAAAATCTCATTATTCGTCCCAAATTTACTCAAGAACAAAACCGTATGGGATCTAATTTCAAATTCAAGCTTCAAGAACACACCATCAACCTTCACTAATTCAAGTAGTAAGGTAGGTGAAGTGTTCATCCAAGGGTTTCCTTCCACCGGTGGAGTTCAAGAAACTCTTTTCAAACAACAAGTGAATTATTTTCATGAAATAGATGTTCTATTTGAGTGTACTCATGATTATGATGTTAATTGTTTTCTAATCCATGGTTTATTATAAGTTTCATATAAAATTATTTATCACGGGTGTAGTATCATGTGAATTCATTTTAAAAGCAATTAGTTTTCAAATTGGGATTAGAAATTATTATTCCTACATGTTGATAAGTATCATTTGCATAGATTATGTTCCCAAAGTTCTTGATAAATTTCTAATGTGAATTAAATATAAAAATCATGAAATGCTAGTATATGTGCAAGCTTATATCTTACAAATGTTTGATAAAATGCCTCTATGAATGAGTTGTGAGAAAGTGAACATTGTTATGCTTTTCAAGTCTATCCTATGCTTTACTTTTCATGCTATTGAGTCCCGAGGGTATTCAATACCTGGAAATTTAGATGCTTACCTAGAGCTACAGTAGTTACAAAATAGTCTCAGTATTGTCACAATCAGTAGTACGTAATCAGCACAAAACCAAGTGTATTCAGTCAGACATCAGAACTCAGTGAACTCAGTCTAGTTCAATCAGTTAACATGATCACTAACAGATCAGTCCAGCCTATTACGGTTTAGAAAATGGTCTAGTGTATGTCTTAGTTGGGAGTAAGATTCAGCACCGAGCGAACTAAGATATGGAGGCATTCTTTGTAGTAAAGGGTTTAACCATTAGTAGCAATCCTTGCATTATAGAACTACGTAGCTAGCGTAGATTGAGATATCTTCTTCCCAGAGTAGGGTTGATATATATCACATGAGTTTTCTTGTCATGGTGGGTAGATGAAATGTCTTCCTATCAGAGAGGGTTAACTCACAGCTTTGTCCTTACTCGTGGCATGGTACTGACGTTCTTTCCAATGGGGTTACAGGTTGTATGACAATCCATTTGGAGAGGGGCATGTAAGTTAGATAATTATTTCCCACAGTTTTAGTTTCAGTTAGAAACTCAATTTAGTTCTACAAAATCATGATTGTCAGACACAGTTACCCAACTTAGTATAGAACTTAGATTAGTTCTTAAGAATCAGGACTGTCAAAAATAGTCGTTCAGCTGTCAGTAATATAGTATCAGTAAACTAAGATATTAGTTAATTTGTATTTAGAACCCAGTACCCAGTATTAACATGATCTCAATTAAAGTTTATTTATTCATGCATATGCTCTCATTCAGTTACATCCGTGTTACTCAGCTAGTTATTATTCATGCATATGAACCCATACTTATCAGACTACCTCACTTAGCATACCATTACCTTCAAAGTAATGACACATACTTTTCTTTTGTGGTATGACGTCTTATATCATACGTTCAGACACACGGGCTCCTAACCATACCTAGCAGCCCAGACTTTCAGCAGCAAAATTTAGTGGTAAGTCCTCATAGTTTGAGGATAGAATTATTATTTCAGATTATTAGTAGTTCACTAGTTGGAGTTAGTTGGGGGATTATCCCATCAACTCCATATTCAGACCATTAAAGGCTTTTAGATTATAGTATTTTTGACAGATGTTTAGTTTTCAGTATTCATTTATTAGTATTCGATATTTGTTTTCAGTTGTGAACCTTATGGTGACTTTATCCTAATTTGCACATTTACTCCAGTATTATTATTATTATTATTATAGTGTTATTATTCAGTGACCACAACACATATCAGTCATGGGTTAGCTTGTGGTCCTTCAGGGTCATAAGCACTATGTAGAATCTGGGGTACAGACCCTAGGCATTACAAACTTGTATCAGAACCAGGTTTCAAGAGATTCCTAGGAGCTCTGAAATACAGATCTAGTAGAGTCTTATGTATGGGGGTGTAGCATGCCACACTTATTGTCAAGAGACAATGAGACGTCTTTACGAAAAGTTTTCCTACTTTCAGTATTCATATCGTGCGAGTGAGCATGAGCTCAAGTTAAACACTTTGTCTAATCCTTTACTTTCTTATGTTTATAGAACATGTCTCCCAAGAAGAACAGAAGAAGAACAGGAAATTAGCCAACTCCTCAGCACGTTCAAGTAGATCATCTGAATGAGTATGTGTCCTATGTAGAATTTAAGGCTCCATTTACTACTCTAGTCAATTTAGTAGTAGCCCATAATGAATGCCCAGCTGCCATTCCGGCCAACCCAGTAGCCAATACAGCTGCAACTAGGATTTGGGATTTCTCCAGAATGAATCCTCCATTATTTATAGGGTCTAGGTCAGATCAGAACCCATAGGAGTTCCTTGATCAAGTGTAAAAAGTTACAAATATTATGGGGGTGACTACAAATGAGAGTGCTTAGTTTGTGGCATATCAGTTACAGGATATGGATCAGTCATGGTTCAACTAGTGGAAGGTATAAAAGGCCACAGATATAGGGAACATAGAATGGCAGGAGTTTTCCACTGCTTTCCTTGATAAGTTATTCCTAATGGTGTTGAAGGAAGCTAAGATTTCGGAGTTTATTAATCTGAAGTAGGGCAATATGACAGTACAATAGTACTCTCTCAAGTTTAATTAGTTAGCCAGATATGCCCCTCACGTGGTAGTAGATATCAGATCTAAGATGAGTAAGTTTGTGTTGGGAGTATCTAGCATTGTGGTCAAGGAGTGTAGGACCACAATACTGAGTTAGGAGATGGACAAATCCAGGATCATAGTCTATATCTAGTATGTCGAAGAGGATAATAATAAAGAGAAGGTGAAGGAGAATTAGAGAGTGATAAAAGGTAGTTTCAACTTCGCTCAGCCTAAGTCAGAGGGTGGAAATCGTTCACAGTTTAAGCCAAAATATTTAGTTCTAGTTCTATCCTCATATTGTTCTCAAATGCTAAAATTTTGAGATGATAATAGGGATAGTGAATCAGGCCTTAAATCATAGGTTAGTGTGAGCAGTTCTTGAAAAAATCCTCTTTTCTAAGAATATCATAGAAACCATCAGGGTATCTATACAACTGGCAGCGATGTGTGTTTAGTATGTGGTAATCCAGGCTATAGGATCAAAGAGTGTTTTCAGGTGGGTTTATAGAGTCATCATAATCATCCCCCAGCTCAAGCTTGTCGCCCAAATTAGTAGGGTGATGCTTTCAGCGCAACCGATGGCCAAAATTGCCAAACAGACTCTATGTACTTCAGTCCCGATAGGATCAGGAAAGTTCTCCTATTGTGGTAACTAGTAAATTACAAGTTTATCATTTATATGTTTATGCTTTTCTAGATCCAGGAGCTTTTTTGTCCTTTATATCTCTTTATATAGCTTTTGACTTTGGAGTCAGTCCCAAAATCTTAGAAGTGCTTTTTCAGTCTCTACCCTAGTGGGTAATTCTTTCATAGCTCGATGGGTATACAATAACTATCTGGTTATGGTATCTCAGAAAGTTACATCAGTAGACTTAGGAGAATTAGAGATGGCAGATTTTGATGTCATTCTAGGCATAGAGTTTATTTATTCATGCTATGACTCGGTCTACTATAGAAACAGACTTTTTCAATTTCAGTTTCTGAATGAACCTGTCCTAGAGTGGAGGGGTACTACTTCATTACTTAGGTGTCAACTTGTTTCATACCATAGGGTGAGAAAAATAATATCTAAGTGATGTGTTTATTGTATCATTTGAGTTTAAGACTCTAGTTCAGAGATCCCCAATCTTGTATTAGTGTATGTAGCATGTGAATTCCTAGATGTGTTTCCCATAGATCTTCCCAAAGTTTCACCCAAAAGGGAAATTGACTTCGTAATAGACCTTATTCCAGATACTCAACCTATATTTTTTTTGCCATATAGAATGCCTCCAGTAGAACTCACGGAATTAAAAGAACAGTTGAAGGATATCATAGATAAGGAAATCATTAGACCCAGCATATCCCCTTAGGGTACGCCAGTTTTATTCATATGCAAGAATGACGGTTCTCTCAGAATATGTATTGACTACCATTGGCTGAATAAAGTAACGGTCACAAATAAGTATCCACTTCCCAAAATTGATGACTTATTTGACTAACTTCATAGTGTCAACTACTTTTCTAAGATAGAACTTAGATCAGGATATCATCAGCTCAGAGTCAAAGAATGTGACATTTTAAAAACAACTTTCAGAACTTGGTATGGTCATAATTCCTAGTCATGTCATTTGGTCTTACCAATGCCCCAGTAGATTTCATAGACTTGATGAACCGTGTGTTCAAGTATTTCTTGGACATATTCATCATAGTCTTCATTGATGACATTCTTGTCTACTCCCGTAGTGAACATGATCATGCAGACTATCTCAGAATAGTGTTACAGACCCTCAGAGCCCATCGGTTATTCACTAAATTAAGTAAATGAGAATTTTGTCTAAGTTCAGTAGCTTTCCTTGGCTATATCATTTTATGTTATGTCATTAGTGTTGATTCTTTAAAGATAAAGTAGTGAAAAACTAGCCAGGACCAATCTCTCTATTAGATATTAGGAGTTTCTTAGGCTTGGCTAGCAATTACTGATGGTTTGTCAAGGGATTTTTTCTATTGCATCCCCTATGACCAGATTGACTCAGAATTAGTTCAAATACCAATGGCCAAATTCTTGTGAGACTACTTTTCTGGAGTTGAGGACTCGACTCACTACAACCTTTGTTTTGACTTTACCAGATGGTTTAGATGGATTTGTGGTATATTGTGATGCCTTCAGAGTTTGTTTGGGTATTTTTTGATGCAGAGAGGCAAGGTCATAGCCTATGCCTCAAAATAGAATAAGCCATATAAAAAGAACAATCCTACTCATGATCTTAAGTTAGCAACTGTAGTATTTGCTTTAAAGATTTGGAGGATCTATTTGTATGGGGTGCATGTTAATGTGTTCACAGACCATAAAATACTACAGTATGTATTTTCTCAGAAAGAATTGACTCTAATTCAGCGGAGGTGGTTAGAGTTGTTGAAAGAATATAACCTAAGTGTTTTGTATCATCCGAGCAAGGCCAATATAGTGGTTGATGCTCTCAGTTGGATGTCTATGGAAATTAGTTCAGGAAGTCCATCAGCTTGCCCGACTAGTGTCTGCTTAGTCGATTCACCAAAAGGTAGTGTGTGGGTTTAGAATAGTTCAGAATCATCTCTAGTTTCAAAAGTGAAGGAGAACCAGGACAAAGATCCCAGTTTACCTATGAAAAAAAAGAGGCAATCAAAGATCAAAGAGTAGAGGTTTTCTCCTAAGGGATAGATGATGTGTTGCAATGTTAGGGTCGACTATTTATGCCAGGTATAGGTGACTTGAGGCAGCGAATTCCAGCAGAAGCACATGCTACTTGATTCATCCAGGGGCTAACAAAATGTACAGCTACCTATGGGAAGTTTATTGGTATAGTGGGATGAAGAGAGATATTGTAGAGTTTATAGCTAAGTGCTCAACATAACAGTAGGTTAAGAATCTTAGTGGGTCTATACAGGAGTTCATTATTCCCACTTGGAAGTAGGAGGAGGAGAATATGGATTTTATGATGGGTTTGTCTCAAACTCCTCATCAGCATGATTCAATTTGGGTTATTGTAGATAGGATGGCTAATTATCTTATTTCATACCAGTTCATACTTCCTATTCAATTGAGGATTACGCGAAGCTCTATGTTAGAGAGTTAGTCAGATTACACAGAGTTTCATTTTCCATCATTTATGATAGAGGTACGTAATTCATATCTTATTTCTGGAAAGCCTTCAAAAAGGGTCTTAGAACCCAAGTTCACCTTAGTACAATCTTTCACCCTCATAAGGATGGTCAAGCAGAAAGGACCATCAATACTCTAGAAGATATTCCAAGAGAGTGTCCATTGTCTTTAAGGGGAGTTGGGATGACCACTTGTCCTAGATCAAGTTCACATGTAATAATAGTTACCATTCCAGCATTCAGATGGATTTGTTTGAGGTGCTCTATTATAGGAGATATAGATCTCCTATTATTTGGTTTGAAGTGGTTAAGGCAACAGTGGCAGGGTCTTACTTGGTGTTTCATACTTTAGAAAAAGTTCAGTTGATAAGGGAAAGGCTTAAGACAGCTCAAAGCCGACAGAAATCATATTCAGATATACGAAAAAAGGATCTTAACTTTAACGTTGGTGGCTATGTATTTTTAAAATCTCTCCTATGAAGGGTGTAAAGAGGTTTGTCAAGAAGGGAAAGCTCATTCCCTGATATGTCGGTCCTTACCGAATTCTCAACTATTTTGGAAAGGTAACTAACATGCTTGAGTTGCCCACAGACTTAGCTTCAATGCATCAGTATGTCATTTCTCTTTTATAAACAAATCCATACGTGACCAAGCATTGGTAATCCCGATATAGGGTAAATGTTTAGAACAACCTCTCTTATAAAGAGATTCCAGCCGAAATCCTTGATTATCATGTTCGTAGACTGAGGAACAAAGAAGTTCCACTTATTATAGTTCAGTGGCAGAATCAGTCTGTTAAAGGAGATACATGGGAAGGAAAAGCAGAAATATGGACAAAGTATCCTCACCTCTTATTCACAAACTCGTATACAGCTCAAGGTACCAGTTTTCCTAGAATTAACTCAGTTCCATTTTTAGATTTCCTTTATGTGTAGATATCAGTTCAATTGTATTGAATTCCCATATCATGCATACTGATGATAGGCGAAATTACGCGCCTATATCAATATATTTTGCCCATATTTTAGCCGAGTTTTAAGAACAAATTATAAATTTCATGCACTTTTAGTCCTTTTTCCTATAAATGAGCTAATGAACATGATTAGTAAAGTTTCATGTATAAATGATGCAAAATACAGCATTTTATGGCTTACTTGACGCAAAAGAAAGCTCATAAAGGAAGGGAAGAAAGTCTACACGCCTAAGGACCAAAACTGCTGCATGGAAAATTTGTCCCGGGCTAAAACAGCAATTCTGAAGACTTTGGGGACTTACAGACACAAAGCTGGATTTTGACAATGATACATTAACCTAGTACAATTGGGTTATGTATTTCATTAGTTTATTTGGATTAGGAGAATGTTACATTAACCTAGTTCAAATGGGTTAAGTATTTCCTTAGTTTAGTAGGATTTGGTTATTTATTTCATTAGCATAGTAGGAGTAGGATAGGAGTATTATAAATATCCTATCATACTAGAGATTTTTAATTAAGTCCTCCCTTAGTGGAGAGACACATTCTACTTCTCAATTACAACACTTCTAATATACTCTTCTAATCTTTCCATTAATTCTATTCTTCTTATATTCTAAAATTCCACAACAAGAGAATCGTTACCAAGCCAAGGAAACACGCCACACGCCTATCACTTGATCTACACGCCATTACTCAATATCATGATATAATAATAATGTCCATCGTGATCTCCTTCGCAGTCATGGGTAACTAAACTTCTCTGTTGGGGTTATGGAAGCCGAATGAGTTATTATCTATTGCTATGAGTTTGTGAGTTCGTGACACGTATATTGCTTATATCATTATTCTCTTCGTCTTAATCTACATTGTTTGCGGTTGCAAACTCAAGAATACGCCAGTCTAACATTTAACTTGTTCGAGAGAAAGCTTATTTGTCTGGAAAAGAGATAATGTCAAGGTAGTAGGACACCCTTTCCTATTAAAAATCTAGTTCCGTAACTGGACTAACCTCTTGGAGAATTCGTACCGTTAGACACGCTTTAAGCTCGAGAGAGTTAAAGTTAAATAGTCCTTGTTTAGGTCGAGAGACGCTTGGATTTACCATCGAATACAATTCTCTATAAGCAATTGCATGTCACAATTCTACACACTCATAAGCAATAGAGACGTATACCTCAGAAGGTGGACATAACCCCAACGCTTCAATTCTCATTGTTTACAACTCACGTAACAATCTCTCTCTCTCTCTTTACTTTATTATTTTCAGCTTTTACTTTATTGTTTTGGTTACACATTACAATCCCCCCTTCTTACGAGACTTGCACCAAAAGTTTAGTAATTTTACTTACTTGTTGGCCAAGCTATTCCCTGTGGGATCGACACCCAACCCAGGTTGGGTTCTATATTTGCTAACGACCGCTTTACACTCCTAAGAGAGCTGTAGATTGAGCGTTATCAAAAATTGGTGCCGTTGCCGGGGAATACGAGTGTCAATCAAGTTCGTGATAATTACTAGACCCTTTGGTCAAAGATTCTCGTACTTTTACGTTTAGTTTTTGTTTTTGTTTATTGCAGGTTTTTACTTTAGTGCATGCCCCATACTAGAAGTTCTGATCAACCATTATTACCAATCAATCCTGAACCACAACGAATTAGAAGAATGGAAGCACAAGCTGAAATCGACAGGATGGCTGCTCAACACGAGAAAGCAAGATTAGCTGCTCTTGCCACTGCTCAAGTCCAACAACAAAACATTGATAATCCTGGGCGAGCAACAAATCCTGACGATAAGGATTTAGGTGATGACGAGTTACTAAACCCTAGGCGTGATGCTGAAATTATAACACCTGCCAACAGAAGAGGTCGACAAACTCGGTATAGGTATGATCACCAACCTTTGCAGCCAGCTTTCGACGATGATGATGATGATCTTGATGGTGCCGGAGCCACTGGAGCTATAATTCCACCACCATTAGCGCCCGGAGCCAAGTTCAACATCACAAGCACCATGATTCAGTTATTGCAACTCAAGGGATTATTTGGTGGACTAGCAGGCGATGATCCGAATATGCATCTCATCAACTTTATTTCTACATGCAAGTCTTTTGACAATCCTGGTGTTGGTCAGAATTCTATTCGATTACGTCTATTTCCATTGTCTCTGTCTGGGGAGGCAACACTATGGTTGAATGGGCAGACTCCTGATTCTATTACAAATTGGAGGCAATTGAGAGACGCTTTCCTAGAAAGATTCTTTCTGCCATCCAAGAGGGCGCAATTGAGATATGTAATTAGCAACTTTCGTCAGCTTCCCACTGAAGCTCTTCATGAAACATTGGAGAGGTTCAAGACAAAGCTAGCGAGATGCCCAAACGATCACATGACCAATGTTCACCTAATGGAGATATTGTATAGAGCCTTGAATTCAATAACTAAAATAGTGGTGGACAACGCAGCTGGAGGATCTTTCATGGACCTCACCTTTGGTCAAGCAAGCAATATGGTAGATTGTATGACGAAACAAAGTAGAGCTTGGCATACCAGGGATTATGAGGTAGCAAGCCCCACTTTATCTATTGGCATGACTACAGACCAACGAAGAAGAGAAGAAGAACGTGATCAAGATATGGCGCACATGAAAACCCAAATAGATCATCTTACAAAGCATCTATTAGGGAAGACTGAAAAAGTGAAAGCTATTGCGCCAAAAAGAAGAGACGAATCTGATTCTAAAGAGGAGGCCAACTACTTGAACAATCAGGGGGTTTCCGAGGGAATACCCAAGGAAACCAAAGTCGGAACTATTATGATAAATCTGGAAACAAAGACCAAGTTAGTTGGAAGAACAAGAATGAAAAGAGTGGTTTGTACGTTCCCCCTGGCAGATGTGATACCACCATATCTAATTGTGGAAGTATGAAAGACATGATGGCTAAATTATTGAAAGGAGTGGAAGCAACGAGCGCGGGAGGTACGGAGGTAATTAATGATTTGTCCGCCATGAAACAATTAGTAGATTCACATTCCACTTCAATTAGACAACTAGAGCACCAATTTAGTCAATTTTCAGCAGCACTCAACCAAAGAAAGGCCAGCACTTTACCTAGCGATACTGTGCATAACCCAAGTAATGATGGGTCATGCATGGCCATCACTACCAGAAGTGGTAAGGTGATGGAAACTCCAGAAAAAGGCAAGCAAGTTATTGACAAAGTTGCGGACATAGATGACAACACAAAAGGAGAAGATGCCGCAGCTACTACTCCTGACGTCAACAACGCCACATCCAGCACTGTGCAGCCTGAAAAATTAGGAAAATAGAAGCAAGAGGAGAAGAAAACCGCGGAGAGAACACTTCCATACCCACCACCACCTTTTTCCCAAAGATTGAAGAAGGTGGCGGATGACACAAAGTTCAGCAAATTCATGAATATGTTAATGCAGCTGACCATTAATATTCCATTGGTGGAGGCACTTGAACAAATGCCTGGATATGCAAAATTTATGACGGATCTCTTGACAAAGAAGGGGGCAGCAAGTTATGACTTGGCGGATAATGTTCATCATTGTAGTGCAATCGCTACAAGATCGCTAGTTCAAAAGAAGGCAGATCCTGGAGCTTTCACTATTCCTTGCACAATTGGATCGTTGGATTTTTCTAAGGCATTGTGCGATTTGGGAGCTAGCATCAATTTGATGCCACTATCCATCTACAAGAAGTTCGGGCTAGGAGACCCTACACCAACCAATATGAGGCTCGTGATGGCTGATATGTCGGTAAAATAACCTGTGGGTATCTTGAATGATGTGTTGGTGAAAGTTTCTTCATTCATCTTTCCCGTAGACTTTGTTATTCTGGATTGTAAGGAGGATTCTGAAGTTCCCAAAATCTTGGGACGTCCCTTCCTTGCAACTGGAAGTGTGCTTATTGACATGAAATATAATGAGCTTCTGTTTCGAATTAATGACGAAGTGGTACGGTTTGATATATGCAAAGCAATGAAGCAGCCCAACGATATGAATGAGTTATCTGTTGCTGATGTTCATCATAAGGATATGAAAGCATTATCTATAGAGAAACAGCCTACTGTTGAGCCATTGTCTGCTGCGCCACTGAATGTTGAGCATAAGGACAATGAAGAACTTATGGGTGATCTAACAGAAACAGAGTCGTATACTCCTAAGAAACCGGAATGTGATCTCAAGAATCAACCAACAACGAAGACTCCCATTGACGAGCCACCAATGCTAGAATCGCAAGAGCTCCCCGATTATCTAAGGTATGTGTTCTTGGAAAGTGGAAGTATACTTCCGATAAGTGTGGCGGATGATTTAAGTGAACAGCACGTGGAGGCTCTCATCTCTGCTCTGATGAGGTACAAGAGAGCTATGGGTTGGACTATTGATGATATAATTGGTGACTTTCTGGAGAAACGTAGGAGCCATCTCGAAAAAGATCGCATGCCCACAGGTAAGCCTCATTGTCGTCTAAATCCTTTCAAAAAATGATCCATCACTTACCTCGATGAAGTCTTAGTACTCGAGGTAACTATGTCGAGCCACGACAATAAATAAGGCGCTAGATGGGAGGCAACCCATCATTTTATTGTTTTATCATTTCATCTTTTTATCGTTTTATCGTTTTTATACTTGTTTTGTTTTTGATAAATGAAAAATCCAAAAATAAGAGTCATGCCACGACCAAACCTAAGGCGCTTGGTTGGAGGCAACCCATCGTACTAATCATTTTCAGTTGTTTTGAGCAAATATAGGTGCAAGAAGTATTCAACGAGGAGATTGATTTCAATTGACGATTTGGACGCATTGTATGGTAAAGTTGGTAAGTTAGGAATGGTGATGCAAAAGGCTATGGATTGAGCATTTCTCACCCCAAAATAGGCATCGAGAAAGGCTAGGCCTTGGTAAAACTAGGCCACGAACGATGCACAACCTATCCTATAGCCTAAGGTCTCGGAATCTAGTGTGCTATACACTATGCGCCGTCTATTCCTAGGTATGCTTTTGACTATGCGCCGCCTATGCTATGGCATTTGGTCTCAGTATCTCATATGCCATAGACTATGTGGCGCATATGTCTACAAATGCCATAGACTATGCGGCGCATATGTCCCATTATGCTATAGACAATGCGTCGCATATGTCATGACTATGCCAAGCATTATGCGCCGCATATGTAGCATTTTTGTCTCCAAAACCAATTGTAAATAGGTCATAACCTGACCCATTCTCTTCCTATATAAAGGGGACTTAGTCTTGAAACATAACCACACTAAAAATTGACCCAAAGGCGCCGCACATCCATCCAAATCATCACAAAACTTCTCTTTTTGCTCTTCCAATTCACAAGAACATCTCCAAAGGCTTCAATCACGTAAGTACTCTTTTATTCTTCATCTATTTCTAGTAAGTACTACGTTCCTATGCCTATTATGAATTTCTACATCTTCAAAGATCATTGGTGATGTTAATGTGTTTGGATTGTTGATACACAACCATGTGAGTTAACATATACGTTAGGATAATCTAGACCGGTCTCCGACTTGAATTTGGTTTTAATAAGCATTGTTATACTATTTGCAGAATTGCCATGGCTATGAACATTGCTTAATCTTGTTACTTGGATACTTACATGTTAGACTATCTTGTTCATCGGGATAAGACTTATAGTTGCCTACCGACATAGGAGGATGTGATTGTTGAAAATAACTATACCATGATGAAACCCCTATGTAGTAGTGTTCTTATACGTAACATGAACGTAGTGGAATGGCTGCAAGTAGTGATACATCACTGATCTTCTTGTCGGAAGATAGTTCCTAGAACGTATGTCGATGAATTCTGAGTAATCGATCACTTTCACCTCACTAGTTGGTGCCAACAACCTAAGTGTAGGGTGGTACCCCTACTGCCTGTGTATAGATTGTATCCATTGGGATTGTGCTACCACTAACACTATTTATAGTCTCAGGTACAATGGAACCGAAAGCAAGACAAGGGAAGGAAAAGACTACAACTTTCCAAAAGAGCAAGAAATCAAGGAGAACCCTCCTCGCTGCAAATACCTCGACTCCCGCCTAGAATTAAGTGGGATACTTATGTGGAACTTATGAGGCTGATGAATCTTATGATGATCCCAACGCAAGGGGTATGACCCCAGACATAGAGGAGGAGTCCGACTGACCAGGCTCCTCGTATTTATTTTCCACTGAGGACAGTGTCCCGACTAAGTGTGGGGTGGTGGTATTGCATGCTATACTTCTCTATTCGCATCTATGTTTGTTTGCTTTTGGTTCATTTTTGTTTCGTTTTGTATTTTTTTAGTAGTTAAACTTTTTTTTCGCATGAAATTATTTTGATAGGCAGCATGAGATTATAACAAGAGTATGTGCTACAATTAGGACTATTGAGACGTTTAGGCTCCAGTTGTGACTCATTATGTGATATTGTGTGGTTCAATTCCTTCACTTGTTGGGTCAAGAGTCTATATTACTTCCAATCAAGTGGACCATGTGCCTTGTGTGTGTGAGATAATAGTATATTCTATGTTTATGGCTGATGCTAGAACTTGCCTGGTATGTATGCAAAGCGAAAATAACAAGTGTAAGTTTAGGAGATGATTTACGCATTTCTTTGGCAACCTATATTTGTTTACCTTCAGTTTTACCTACCCATGGACATCATCCTAGTTAAACCCTTTTGAGCCTTTAGCCTATTTCTTTGACAACCTTGTATGTAAGCCTAATCTATTTTTTTAAGACCGTAATTTGATCCAAATTCCTAAGTGTATTAAATAAAAAAAAGTCATGTGACAACATAAGAGGAAATTGTGTGAGTATGATGCTTTAAATTGTAATGGTGCTTGAATGTGCTATGAAAAAGAAAGTTCTATCATAAGAGGTATGTTATGAAAAGAAAAAGGAAAAGAAAGCTGAAAAGTGAGTTATGCTTAAAATTGAAAAACAAAGGAGGAGAACAAGGGTGGTAGAATAAAAGAAAGAAGAAAGGGTGAAAGAAAAAAGTGTCAATGATACAATGTGATGTATTAAAGCGCTTAGGAGCTTAGTCACTATTCCTGGCAAAAATAGTCCTACCCGTCCCTTAGCCTACATTACAACCATCAAAAGACCTACTTGATCCTAATCTTAACATTCTGACATTTAGTGGAGTATTACACTAAGGGCAAGCCTATGGTCATCAGTTGTTGCATATGAATTCTTTGAGAGAGCGAGAGCAAGGATATTTTGATACCCATGTTTGAAAAATATGCTATACTTGTGAGTGATTATGGGTACTATATGGTGAGACACACATGGTTGATGAGTTTTGGGTAGTTATATATGATTCCTTGTACCTTAACGTTTGCATGTGAGTTGACCACCATCACGAGTCTATGCTAGAGGTTAAACTGTTTCTACTTATAATCGGGAAGTACTGTTTGTTGATAATTGTTGTGCTTGTCTTGAAGAATGTTTTGTGTTGTTGTTGTAAAAACCCTAAGTTGATGTTTAGAAGGACATGATATGTTGTTCGAGGACGAACAAAGCTCTAAGTGTGGGGTGTTGATGATAGGCGAAATTACGCGCCTATATCAATATATTTTGCCCATATTTTAGCCGAGTTTTGAGAACAAATTATATATTTCATGCATTTTTAGTCCTTTTTCCTATAAATGAGCTAACGAACATGATTAGTAAAGTTTTAGGTATAAATGATGCAAAATACAGCATTTTATGGCTTACTTGACGCAAAATAAAGCTCACAAAGGAAGGGAAGAAAGTCTACACGCCTAAGGACCAAAACTGTTGCATGGAAAATCTGTCCCGGGCTAAAACAGCAATTCTGAAGACTTTGGGGACTTACAGACACAAAGCTGGATTTTGACAATGATACATTAACCTAGTACAATTGGGTTATGTATTTCATTAGTTTATTTGGATTAGGAGAATGTTACATTAACCTAGTACAAATGGGTTAAGTATTTCCTTAGTTTAGTAGGATTTGGTTATTTATTTCATTAGCATAGTAGGAGTAGGATAGGAGTATTATAAATACCCTATCATACTAGAGATTTTTAATTAAGTCCTCCCTTAGTGGAGAGACACATTCTACTTTTCAATTACAACACTTCTAATATACTCTTCTAATCTTTCCATTAATTCTATTCTTCTTATATTCTTAAATTCCACAACAAGAGAATCGTTACCAAGCCAAGGAAACACGCCACATGCCTATCACTTGATCTACACGCCATTACTCAATATCGTGATATAATAATAATGTCCATACTGATTTCCTTCGCAGTCATGGGTAACTAAACTTCTCTGTTGGGGTTATGGAAGCCGAATGAGTTACTATCTATTGCTGTGAGTTTGTGAGTTCGTGACACGTATATTGCTTATATCATTATTCTCTTCATCTTAATCTACATTCTTTACGGTTTCAAACGCAAGAATACGCCAGTCTAACATTTTACTTGTTCGAGAGAAAGGTTATTTGTCTGGAAAAGAGATAATGTCAAGGTAGTAGGACACCCTTTCCTATTAAAAAGCTAGTGCCGTAACTGGACTAACCTCTTGGAGAATTTGTACCTTTAGACACGCTTTAAGCTCGAGAGAGTTAAAGTGAAATAGTCCTTGTTTAGGTCGAGAGACGCTTGGATTTACCATCGAATACAATTCTCTATAAGCAATTGCATGTCACAATTCTACACACTCATAAGCAATAGAGACGTATACCTCAGAAGGTGGACATAACCCCAACGCTTCAATTCTCATTGTTTACAACTCACGTAACAATCTCTCTCTCTCTTTACTTTATTATTTTCAGCTTTTACTTTATTGTTTTGGTTACACATTACAATCCCCTCTTTTTATGAGACTTGCACCAAAAGTTTAGTAATGTTACTTACTTGTTGGCCAAGCTATTCCCTGTGGGATCGACACCCAACCCAGGTTGGGTTCTATATTTGCTAACGACCGCTTTACACTCCTAAGAGAGCTGTAGATTGAGCGTTATCACATACCCTCATAAAAAATCTCAGTCATGTGTCATGTCTTTAGAATTCAGTCATGCTGCAGTCATGTGTGCTCAGTATAAAAATCCAGTATATTATTAGTGTCAGTCATTAAATCATGCTTCAGTTATGCATGCCTAATATGTAAATTCAGTCTATCAATATTTCCAGCTTAGTCAGTTTCATTCGAGGATGAATGTTCCCAAGGGGGAGATATTGTAAGAATCCGCAAAGTTTTAAGCTTAACTAAGTCCTTTAGAGCTTGAAAAGAGGTCTCAGACTAAGAAAAATTATGCTAAGTGTTTACACATAATTATTTTAGACTTTATAAGTTGGCAATCTTATTTCATGACCCTTATGACCATAAAGTGTTGATCTTTGGATTAAATCATGTCCAGGTGGGTCTATAGGTCACTTCAGGTGAGTTTGAGATTTTTTCACACCTTGTTTTAAATGAGTATGGATGACCACAATAGAGGGTCGACGTCATCTTGACGCACTATCTCAACCTCGCATCGACAAATATTTTCCCCCCAGCTTTCTGTGCAATCCTAGTGAACCAATGCAAACTTAATGTAGCGCGTTGGTCATCACGTTAATGCCAACAACGTGGCATGTCAGTCTGTGCGTCACAATCCACAATTTCTGCCCATTAAGAGCTACGACCAAAGGTGTAATTGGGTCATTTTTCCACTTCTATTCATCCCCACAACACATAATTAAGCAATCCAAAAAGAAAAAATTCATTATTTCTCCCAATTTTACTCAAGAACAAAACCCTAGGGGATCTAGTTTCAAATTCAAGCGTCAAGAACACACCATCAACCTTCACTAATTCAAGAACCAAGGTATCTGAAGTGTGCATCCAAGGGTTTCATTCAAACCATAGAGTTCAAGAAACTCTTTTCAAACTAAAAGTTAATTTATTTCATGAATTCTATTTTGGATTTGAGTTTATTTATGATTATGATGTTAATTGTTTTTTAATCCAGGGTTTATTTCAAGTTTCATGAGAAATTAATTATCATATGTGTAGTATCAAATGAATTCATGTTAGAATCCCGTGATTCTCAAATTGGGATTTGAAATTATGATGCCTACATATTGTTTAGTATCATGTCCATATATTATGTTTCCCAAGTGCTTGATAAATTGCTCATGTCAATTAACTGTGAAAATTATGGCATGCTAGTATATATGCAAGTGTATATCTTACAAGTGTTTGATAAAATGCGTCTATGAATAAGTTATGCATAAGTGAACATTGTTATGATTTTCAAGTCTATGCCATGCTTTACTTTTCATGCTATTAAGTCTTGAGGGTATTCAATACCCAAAAATCTAGCTGTTTACCTAGAGCTACAATAGATACAGAATAGTTTCAGTAAAGTCACGATCAGTAGTAATCAGTTAGTAAACAACACCGTGTATTTAGTCAGACATCAGAACTTAGTGAACTCAGTCCAGTTCCATCAATTAACACGATCAACAGTAGTTCAGTCTAGCCTAGTATTATTTAGAAATAGTCCATTGTCAAGTTTAGTTGGGAATAATGTTCAGCACCAAGCGAAACTAGGGATGGGGGCCTTCCTGCAAGCAGAGGGTTTGACCCTTACTAGCAATCCCTGTATTATAGAACTATATAGCTAGTATAGGTTAAGATATCTTTCTACCAGACTAGGGTTGATACATCTCATATAAGTTTTCCTTCCAACGAGGGTTGATGAAATATCTTTCCGTCATAGAGGGTTAACCTATAGCTTTGTCCTTACCTGTGGCACGGTACTGACACCCTTCCAACTGGGGTTATAGGTTTTACCCTAATCCATCCGGAGAGGGGCATGTTTGTTAGATTATTACTTCTTATATATTTAGTTTTATTTTGTAGACTCAGTATAGAACTTAGTTTAGTTCTACAGATTCAGGACTATCAGAGACAGTCACCCAACTCACTATAGAACTTAGATTAGTTCTTTAGAATAAGAAATGTCAGAAAATGTCACTCAACTATCAGTAATACAGTATCAGTAAACTCAAATATCGGTTTATCAGTATTCAAAACTTAGTACCCTATGCTAACAAGAACTCAGTTACAGTTTATGTATTGATATATGTTCTCTTATTTAGTTACGTCTGTGTTACTAAGATATATATTATTCATGCATATGAACCTATGCATATCAACCTACCTTACATAGCATACTAGTACAATCAAAGTACTAACACATACTTATCTTTTGTGCTTTGATGTCTTATATCATAGGTTTAGATGCACGGGCTCCTGACCGTACCTAGCAGTCCAGACTTTCAATATCAGATTTAGTGGTGAGTCTTTATAGTCAGAGCATAGAGGTATTACTTTAGATTATCAGTAGTTCAGCAGTCGGAGTTACTTGGGAGCTCGTCCTATCAACTCCATATCTAGACACTTGAGGCTTTCATACTAGAGTATTTCAGACAGATGATCAGTTTTCAGTATTCATTTATCAGCACTTAGTATTTTTTTTAGTTGTGGACTTTATGGTGACTTTAACCTAATTTCTGTATTTATTCAAGTAATATTATTATTATTATTACAATGTTATTATTAAGTGCCCACAACAAATATCAGTCATGGGTTAGCTTGTAGTCCTTCATGGTCGTAATCACTATGTAGCATCCAGGGTACAGACCCGAGGCATTACAGTTGGTGTCTAGCCAGAGATCCAAGATGAGTAAATATACTTCTAGATTATCCCTTGACATGGTATTTGAGTGCAAGGATGCAACATTGAATTATGATATGGACATCCCATAGATTGTGGTCTATATGTAGTAGGAATAGGATAAAAAGAATAAATAAGCAAATATTAGAGAGCTCTAGCATAAGAAGTTAGGTATTCAGAGTAGGGTGGGGAAAACATAATAGTGGAAGAGATCTAGAGTGGACAAAGAAGAAACATTGGGAAATTTATATTCGTCTGCTAGTGCTCCTTATCCTAAGCCTTTGGGTTATAATTATTTTTAGGTTAATAGTTGTTCTAAGGCATATAGTCCCGAGCCTCAGGCTAGTGAAGCTCAATCAGCCCCGCCTTATCCTCCTTATCATTTTTGTGGGTAGATTCATCATGGTTATTATGATGAGGGGTAGACTTAGTGATATTAATGTGGTCAGCTTTATCACATGTAGCATGATTTTCCTTTATCCATGGTTGTCACTGCATCTAATAAAGTTCCATCTTCCACATCCTCAACTACTTCCCTAAAGGGTGCCACTTCTAGTACTGACACTGCCCAAAATTATCTATGTACTCTTGCCACCCATTAAGAACTTAAGGAATCTCCTAATAGTGTCACTAGTATGTTATAACTTTTATTTTGTGATGTTTATTGTTTTCTTGATCCGGGTTCTACCCTTTCTTATATGGCCCCTTATGCGGTTATTCATTTTGGTTTTGTACCCTAAAGTACATCCAACTACTCTTTTTATTTCTACTCTTATGGGTGATTTCTGTAGTTGCTAGAAAAATTTATAAGGGTTGTGTGGTGTCTATCTTTCGTAGAGAGACATTGGTGGATTCCATAGAGTTAGATATGGTGGATTTTGATGTTATCTTGGGGATGAATTGAATTCAGTCATACTATGCTTATATGGATTGTAGGACCCAAAAGATCAGTATTCCCTTTCCTAATGAGCCTATATTTGAATGGGATGGGAGTTCTGTAGTACCCATAGGATGATGTTTCCTATCTTAGAGCTCAAAAATTAATTTTAAAAGGGTGTTTGTATCATCTAGTTTGGGTTAAGGATTCTAATTCTAAATGTCTTTTGTGATCTATCCATTTAGTTAATGAATTTCCTAAAGTATTTCCCGATGATCTTCCTAGAATTCCTCCCGATAGGGAAATAGATTGGGATTGATCTTCTATCGGATGCTCGTCCTATTTCTATAACTCCTTATAGGTTGTCTGTGACTGAACTAAAGGAGTTAAATGAGCAGTTAAAATATCTTCTTAATTGGGGTTTCATTCATTCTAGTGTTTCTCATGGGGTGCTTAGGTTCTCTTTCTTCATAAGAAAGATGGTTCCTTCAAATATGTATAAATTATCGTCAGCTGAATAAAGTGACAGTGAAGTGCTGTGCTATACAAATATATCACTTATGATGCTTAAAACTATGAGAATGTGCATGTACTTATGGTTAGTTTGTTAGATTTGATGTTTATTGGAGTTTTTTGTAGGAAATTTGGTTTCGGATGCGAAATTCATCAAAAGGATGAAAAGTGATGTTTTTGGCCACTAATTTCATCTATTATGTCTATTTGCAACTCTTTATGGATTTTTGTTACCAAAGCATGATATGAAAGTTGATGATTTTAAGCTTGGTTGCAAGTATTGGAAGGCCTGACACTTACCTATGGCTACATGTGGACCACATTTAGCATATATGGTCTTTAAAATACTAAGTTAAGTGCCAGAGTTAAAGATCTCAAGAGTTGAAAGTGCTGCAGTAATTTGGCCATAACTTTTCACCCGGCTATCAGATTAAGGTAAAATTTTTATTGCTAGAAAGCTAATTTAATTATATATCTGATGTTTTGGACCTTTGCACTTACTTAGTCTACATGTTGACAACAAGTAGCACTTATGGTACGCAAGGGGCAAAAGTAAGTAACAAAAACCAAAATCACGAGAGCTAAGCTGCAGGACTTGTACATGGGCAATATACCTAAGCCCACTCATTTAGCCGCAGGGACTACCTGCACCTAAGGTTAGGGAACAAGTAGGGAGAGTAAGTAGTTGTCGACACTGATTTTTTTTGGATCATTTCCAAACTGTTTCCAATGGTTTTTTATGTATTCCAAATACGCTCATATGATGTTTATAAGTCCTATTATGTTTGGGTAATTAAGTTTTCCTATTTTAGTTAGAATTTCGGTTCTATGGTTTCTTGTAATTTATAAATACCCTTTAGTCTTTGTTTATTTTATTCATTCACACATTTATAAAATTATCCAAACAATGACATACACATATTGATTAATTGAGAAGGAGGCCCCTGTGCGTCCATATTCTCAAACAGCTTATTTTTCTTTGTTTGTTATAAAATTTAAGACTTTGGGATTTCTTCTTTCATTATTGTGAGATTAATTTTGTAATTTTGTCAGTGGATTCTATTATTGATCTTATAACTGTGAGCCTCTTATTCCCTTAGCTAGGGTTGTGGGAACCCTGGTGAATTAATGAAGTAGAGGAAGTTCAAAGTCATTTTAGATATTCATTCTTGCATGTATTAGGTTTCTGTCATTCTTATTGATTTCTTAGCGGTGTCTAATGTTAAGATCCCACCTAGATTATTGCTACTTACTCCAAAAGATGAGTGGTGACTAGGAAGGAAAGTCACAATAATAATTTAAAGTTTAACTATCGATCCACACTACTAGCTATTATCTAAGTAAGATGGTTAACTATCATCAAATCACTAGAAAGGTAATATTTAATTGGGATCAACATAAGGATTAGTAAAGTAAAATCTTGAGACTTAAAAGGTAAAGGGTAAAATCTGTCAACTCGTCCAAAAGATTATTGATGGTACATAACTTATCAATTCTACATTAAAGATATTAGAATAGTTCAACAGTGCAAGATAAGCCTACTGAGTTGAGAAACAATGGAGAACACAAGCCTAGTGTTCGTCTTACATTGTTTGCAACAAAAAGCAACCAAAAGCAACCAAGCCTTGTTAGTTTTAGCTAGTTACTACAAATCTTTTTTTTTTACTTTTCCACAGTTCCTAGTGATTTTAACAGGTTCGAGATAGATTTTTGGTCTATTCCCTGTGGGATTGACTCCAACCTATTTGGGTAACTATATTTTTATAGCTACTAATTTATCCTTCTAAGGAGGATTATTTTGGGCATAATCAACTTTTTGCATTGTTGCTAGGGAATACGCCCTCAGAATTCTTTAATGAAGTTGTTGGAGTTGTTAGTTTTTTTTTTCATTTTGTCTATTTTGTTAACATACTCTTCTTGAGATGAAAACCTGGCCAGAGAAAGTATAGAGTGATGATGACTTTTTATTTATTGATCCTTTTCCTTTTGATATAGTGTATTATTGTAGGAGCGTGATAAAAATATTGTTGGAACATAATAAGGGCATGCTTGACACATTGGCACTCCTGCAAATAAGAAGAAAAAATGTATTTAAATGGTTGATAGTTTTGTATTGTATATCTACCACTTACAAGTAGAATTGGATGCAAACGGTGTTGTATGTAATGCCCAACAATGTAGTTATGGGTGGTGTGAGAATCAAAGAATTCTAAAGAGCAAATTTGAGGAGCTGAAATTTGAGAAGTCTAAAATTGCTCATGTTATTAAGGATACGGTTGCTCTTAAGGAGAGCATACAATAATTCTGAGGGGATATAAAGAAGACTGGAAACCATGAGTTGGGGTATATTGGACCTTATTCTAGATTTTTTTTCACATTGTGTTTAGATAGTCGAATTTTGTGTCTATATTCTTGATTTTGATGAGCCACAATAAAAGAACTACATTTCTCATGTAAGGTCCAAGAAGTACAATATGACACATTTATTCCATGGGTCTTTTATTTTTATACCTCTACCCTATAAGCATAATGGGAAAGCAGAAAAATAATTAGGGTGCAGTTCATAAGTTAAAAGTGGAAAAAGAAATTTTAAGGCTAACTTTAGGGCTACTTGATGAAGTCTAAGTAATCAATTTACCCATGGGTTAGTTAGGGAAGTTTGAGTACCCAACCAAGTTCCTTTATTCCGCGACATAAAATTAGGTGCTTCTTGGGAGGCAACCCATGGTTTTTTGTTGTTTTTAATCATGTTACATGATTTACGTCAGATATCCACGCCTATAGTGCCACAGGTATATTCCTAAAACTCTTATTTTGTAGAGGTTTTATGCATTGGGGATAATTCATGCTTTTTTGTTGGGTGTGGGGATGCTTTAGGTCTTGATGTTCTCTTGGGGTTTTTATTGTCCTGCCTTTTTTTCAGGAGTTTTGTTCCTAGTAGAGCAAGTATATTGAAGTATATTGTCTTTTCTTTCGTGATGTTTTTTGTTTAACTAGGATAAAATTTAGTATCCAGGGTAGTTAACATGTTTTCTTGAATGATACCCATTCAATAGCTTGTTTTTGAACTTTATGCATGTATACATATGTGGTTATTATGGATCTTGTATGGTATTAGAATTAAGGACATAATAATACTTTCTAACAATTGCATGAACCAGATAGGTAGTAGCTTATGATGTAACTATGTGACATGTGTGTGTGAGATACGACTTTGTCCCCTTTGTGTGTTGAATTCAAAACTTTCCCACTTAGTCTTGTCTAGGATTGTAGCATAGTTGGTTAGGAAAGGATCATAGGTTGTTTCTGAGTTTAGTCCACATTTCTCCTAAATGACCTTCCATGTGTGAATTATATCCATTTATTCTTGCTTTGACCCTTGTAGCCTATTTTTCTTGATTCACCTGTTGACCTTCCTATTTGTGCTATCATGAACCTATTTTGGCCCTAGTCCTCCTTGGACATTGTTTATCACAACTAAAGTAAAATATCTAAGTTGAGTGTGACCATTAAAGTGGGTGTGAAGAAAGAAATAAAAGAAAAAGAAAGTAGGCTTGGGTGTGGTAGCAAAATAAAAGAATAGAAAAAGAAAAATTGTTAAAAGACCACACCCAACCTGAATATGTATAAAAGAATAAAAGGGAGAAATAAGGGTGGAATAAAATAAAATTGGCTAGTAAGTGAGACCCCAAGGTTATTATAGCGCTAAGGAGTCTTAGTTGATATGTCTATATGTGACATACCAACCTCAAATCCTACATTACAAGCCAAGAGAAGTCCTATAGTGATCGTAATTTGACTATCTGAATACTAATATAAAGAAAATAAGGGCATGAAAAATAAGTATGCTTTTCTTTGAATTGATGATCTTTTTAACCAACTTTAGGGTGGTAGATGTTACTCAAAGACTTATCTTCATCTGGGTAATCATCAGTTAAATATTAAGGAGGTTAATATTCCCAAGACTGCTTTCCAAACCTTGTATGGTCACTAAGAGTTCTTGGTGATGTTATTTGGATTGACTAAAGCTCCAACTAATTTTTTGGATCTTATGAATCAAGTTTTCCACTAGTTTTTGGACTCTTTTATTATTGTCTTCATTGATGATATTTTTGTGTATTCTAAGAGTGAGGACGATCATGCTAATTACCTACGAATTACGTTGTAGACTATTAAGGATCATAAGAAATATTCTAAATTTTCTAATTGTGATTTTTGGTTGACTGCTGCAACCTTTCTTTAGCATATTGTTTCAAGTAAAGGGATAAAGGTGGATCCACAAAGAGTTGAGAAGTTAAGAGATGGCCTAGACCCATGACTCCAACTGACAATAGGATATTATTGGGCTTGGCTAAGTATTATAGGAAATTTTTTGAGAGTTTCTCATCTATTGCTACATCATTGATGAAGTTAACTAAAAAAGGCTAATATTTTGTGGCTCGATGCTTGTGATGGTAGTTTTGAGAAGTTAAAGGATAGTTTAACTTTTGCACCAGTTTTGACTCTCCCTAATGGTTTTGATAGTTTTGTTGTGTTTTGTGATTCATTCCGTGTAGGACTAGGTTATATTTTGATGCAGCATAGTAAGGTTGTGTCCTATGCTTTTAAACAACTTAATGTTCATGAGAGGAACTATCGGACTCATAACTTGAAGTTGGCAGCTGTTGTTTTTTCTTTGAAGATTTGGTGCTATTATTTGTATGGGGTGCATATGGATATCTATTCAGATCATAAGAAATTGTAGTATGTGTTCATATAGAAGAAGTTGAATCTTACGCAAAGGTAATAGCTCAAATTTCTACAAGATTATGACATGAATCTTTACTACTATCTATGTAAAGTTAATGTTATTGTTGATGCTCTTAGAAGGTTATCTATAGGGAGCTTATCCCATGTCGAGGAGGAGAAGAGAGGATTAGTAAAGGTTATTCACAAGTTATCTAACTTGGGAGTTTATCTTTTGGACTATGAGGATGGTAGAGCTTTTGTTTAGGAAGTAGTTAAATTATCACTTGGTGCTGGGGTTAAGGAGAAGCAGGCTTTGGATCCTATACGTGTATAGATTATGAAAGATGTGGGTTAGTAAAAGATTATAGCTTTTGAGAATAGGGGAGATGGTACTCTGAGGTACAATGGTTGTTGTGTATTCCTAATATTGGTGAGTTGTGAGAAAGAATTTTGTCTGAGGATCATGAGACTAGGTATACAGTTCATTCTAGATCAACGAAGATGTACCATGACTTGAAGAAAATTTATTGGTGGAACAACATGAACAAGGATATGGTAAATTTTTGTTCCAAGTGTATGGTACGTCTGCAAGTTAAGGTTGAACACTTGAGTCCTGATAGCATGTTTTAAGAGAAATAATTTCCTATGTGGAAGTGTGAGGTGATCAATATGGATTTTACTATAGGGTCTTTCGCGGCCTTGCATTCAGCATGATTTAGTTTGTATCATTATGGATATGATGGTTAAGTCTGCTTTTTTCTTCATGTGATGACTAATTACTCAGGATAGGAATATGCTAAATTGTTCATTCTAGAGATTGTGAAGTTTCATGGTATGCTAGTGTCCATCATTTCAGACTAAGGTACACAGTTATCTTCTTACTTTTGGCATTTATTTTTGAAAGATTTAGGTATGCAGGTGAACCTCAGTAGCATTCTACACTTGCAAATGGATGGGCGAGCATATCATACTATTTAGAAATTGGAGGACATGCTAAGGGCCTGTGTGATTGATTTTAAGGTTAGTTGGGTTGATCATTTGCCTCTTATTGAGTGTGCGTATAACAATTGCTATCATTAGATCTTTCTGATGGCTCATTTTGAGTCTCTTTATGGTAGAAGGTGTAGGTCTCCTATTGGGTGGTTTGTAGTTTGTGAAACTAGGTTGTTTGATCCTGACTTGATTCAATAAGCCATGGTGAAAGTGAAAGCTATTAGAGAAAGACTTAGGACTGCTCTAAGTTTCAAATAGTCTTATGCAAATTTGAGGTGAAAAGAGTTAGAGTTCGAGATGAACGATTGGGTGTTCATGAAGGTTTCTCCTATAAAAGAGTCATAAAGTTCGAGAAGAAGGTAAATCTTAGAACCTGTTATATTAAACCATATCAGATTGAAAGGAGAGTTTTGATTGTTGCGTACGAGTTGGATTTGACTACGGGTTTAGGTTCTATTCATCACGTGTTTTATTTCTCCATGCTATAAAAACATGTGGGTGATTCTTCTTTGATAGTGTATGTTGAGGATGTTGGTGTTACAAACTCTTTGTCATAATAGGAGGTCCCAATTGAGATATTTGATATACAAGTTCGTAGATTCAGGACCAAGGACGTAACTTAAGTGAAGTTTCTTCGCAAAAACCAAAACATAGAAGTGGCTACATAGGAAAACGCGGAAGATATGTAGGCCAAGTATCCATTCTTGTTCCATAGGTTGGATGAAAG
The DNA here is from genome assembly GCA_030864225.1 of Capsicum baccatum var. pendulum. Lineage (NCBI taxonomy): Eukaryota > Viridiplantae > Streptophyta > Magnoliopsida > Solanales > Solanaceae > Capsicum > Capsicum baccatum. The sequence continues at coordinate 156,622,108 of CM061561.1, read as the reverse complement.
GGCATAAGGTATGAGTTTCATTTTCCTATTGTTACCTTTAGATTTTGTCAATTGATTATGGTGTATTCATGCTATCCTCATGCCAAAAGTTTCCTAACTCACCATTCGAGGATGAATGATCTTAAGGAGGAGGGATAATTGAAGACCTTTAAACTTTCCTTCATTTTAGTTTTAACTTCCAGCGTACGTAATATTGTTTTTTCTTAATTCATGTTTAGTTATGTGAAAAGGGTGTTGGAGAAAGTTTGGGAATTTTTGAAGTGGATTTGGGATCATTTTAAGACCCCAAGACAGTGGGAGTTCGTGATAACGCCATGTCATGGAGGGTACCCTACACGATATTTGCATGACATAGAGGATAGCCTCCGCGATATTGGTATGCCATGCCAAGGTGTATTTTTTGTTCATTTTTTGTTTTATTCACTTGGCATGAGCATCTTTTGCTCTTTCTACCCCTTGTACGACCTTTAAACATAAAAAGTACTATACATGATATTCTCACAACACTTTGAGTTGCGCTTTACCTTCGTTGTTACTTTTAAAATCAGAAAACTCCAATACTTTCTTTGGTTACAAATCCTACTTGTTTAATTTTATTGTATTATTTGAATTATTTTTTATAAGTGACAAGTCCTTTTGTGATCAATATCCATCTCATAAGATCCACTTTATCACTTGTACGACCCATACACTTGCTTTCTAATTTGGTTCCAACAAGTTTTTAGTGCTATTGTTGAGCACATGGAAATTGGCAAATTTCTAGTTTGAGTTGTACTATTTTTTTTTATAAGTTCTGAAAACTTGGTCTTAGCTACTGATTTTACAAGTATAAGTTTAACCTTTTTTAGCAAGCTAGCAAGGGAAAGAGATTTGGTTAAACCATATTCTGAACTTGAGCGCTGCTTGCATCAACTGAGAAAAGAAATAAACCTTCTCTATCAAATCCCATAAGTTCAGTAGGGTAAAACTATTGCTGCTGATATATGTGATAAGGAAGCTACCGAAAGAGTAGTGTGCAAAGTGGAAATTCCACTTACAACTAATGTTATCTCCAGTATTTACAAATCAGAATCAAAAGGTAGATTTTGAATTAATGCAAATTGTGGTGTCGTTGTTGCACACTAGTGGTAACATTATAAGTTTTACACATGAGGATCCGTAACAACATATGTGGAACCTTTTATAGATTAGTGTCACATTTATTCCCATTGGAGTATCCACAAATTATGTGAGGGTTACTTTTTTCCATCCTCACTATTGGGAGAAGTGTTGCTTTCAAGCACATATGTAAGTGTACGTGGTCGCACTAACTAATATAGTGGCCTTTAAAATTATGTATTAATCCCTCAGAGACGTGTATTGACAAATATCAAAATCTAGTTCACTATTATGATCAATTCAGTTAAACATATCCACACGAGTTTGAAAGTTATAAGTAAACATAAACTAAACAATGCGGTAAATTAAATGTCTCGAACAATTAAGGGGTAAAAATCCTAGTTTAAGGCTCCGCGAACAATCATACTATGATATTGAATTTCATTGGTTAGGTATTGTGGTTGTTAATTCACGGGGTTGATATTATGATTATGATCTTCCGAGCCTCTAATCACCTATCTAACTTAGACCAACAACTACATCATTGAGAGCAGATGTAAGAACTAAGAAAATGCATTTATATTTCATCCCGTAAGTGAAACAAATAGGGAACTTAGGTATATTACGAACCTAAATGCAAATTATAACTTCATTTTGTAGAAGATTACAATCCTATTCTATTTACTCCAATGTATTATCCTCTTGTTCCTCTTTTCGAGCTCACAAGATGACTATGGATGTATTCTAAGGGTAGTTAATCCTTAAAATAGTGATAACTAGGATAAATAAATGATCAAATATATTAAATAATCAAAACCAAATCAATTCAAAACAAGAGTAATCATTTTCTTGGCCTTAACCCCGGCAAGATTGTTTAGCCATTCATGGACATAATAATAATTACAATGATAGAATACATGTTAAAATCCATAAACAAAACACTAATGGAAGATAAACCCTAAGTGTAGTGTTCTCTAGCCTCCCTCAATGTTTAAAGGTTATCCAAGGTATGTAATATAATGTTTAAGGGTCCTATTTATAGTATGGCAATCCTGCTGAGTCGAACTAGGGTCCATGCCACGCCTCTTATCACGATGTATAGGGTCTGTGGAAATTTTATGGGGTATTACAACAACCCAAAAGGGTTTCAATAATTGTTATCAATGCAAGTGATCTCGGGCATATTTATATGCTCAAAGCAACAATATACACCCAGATTTAGACTTAGTTCAAGAACTTTTATTTGAATTCTTAAGTATAATTTGTTTTTTATTCCATTTCTTGCCTAATAGATATAATTAGTATTTTCAGGTTTAAAATCGTAAAGAATTTTCCATAATTGGATACAACGATGATTTGGTAGGAGTGAACGAATGCAATACAGTGAAATTAAGCTGAAAAATAGAAGCTGGAAAGTAGGAATCCTCATATGAAGACACTCCGCATCTCTTAGATCAAAAAAATAGCAATGGTCAAAATCCTGTAGGTCTACGCAATCTTACCGTGTTGCAGAAAAGTTCAGTTTATAAGATTTGGTGACTTGAAGGTGTAGCGCATCATGGAGGATGACCATTTTGTAGTCGTCCCAATCCAGTGGCTCACGACGATGGTGGCGCGTTGAAGAGAGGGAGAGTTTTACAATTATCAAGAAATATTTGAGCTCCGTGTATGCTAGATTTTAATAAAAAATAGCAATCAAAGTCATGGTGCGACGCTCCGGGAGGACAAATCGGGAATATTTTTCCGTGTTTTGTCTCAGCTATAAAAGGAAAAATCCAAGATAATGTGGGGTATTTTTTGAAGGATAGAAGCGGCGGAAAAGAAGAAATTTCTATCTTTTAGGGTTCTTAAACATTCTTTTGAATTTCTTTATTTCAACATTTATTTTGGGTATGATTTATTACATATTATGGATGACGAATTCAACATGAGTAGCTAAACACTCTATTTCTGGGGTTGAGGCTAAGAACATGATTACTTTTTAATAATTTTTATTCATAGTCATTTTTGGATTATCATCTCGGTTGATCGTAATTTCTTGAGCTTACTATTTTAATGATTGGCCACCACTAGAATAAATTTATATTTTTATGTGAATCCGGGAGGAGAATCATAGGATAGAAAAAAGAAATTAGGGAGCAAGGTTTTTATTCTTTTATAAAATAAGGGATTTGAATTAGAATCTAGGATAAGGATATACCTATTTGCCTTGCTTGGTTCACTTTCAAGAAGACAACTTCATGAATCAAGAAGATTTGTTGTAACTCTGCGGGAGTTGTAGTTACAACATTCAATAGATAGAAGATTTGAGGTCGGGAGACCAAGATCGTGGCATAACCCTTGCGAACCATCAACCTGATAACCAATTAGACTATGATAAAATAACAAATTGAATGATTGTTCAAAATACCTCAACCCTAGAATCATCCTCATTGTTGATTAAAACCGTTGCTTACTTTTCTTTAGTCATCATTAATTATTTTTTGTTTAGCAATTTACATTTTATTTATAGAATTAAACTAATCTTGATACCATCAAACACTTAATACTAAATTGTCTTGAACTAAAGATTGAATAACTTTCTATTTTATGATCCTTTAGGGAACGATATCAGACTGTCTTAGTCATTATATTACTTGAACGATCACGTACACTTTCGTGTGCGTAGAGAGGCAACATATTTTTTGCGTTGTTGATAGGGATCAAATAGATTTAGTAAATTGCTTTAATTTTTGGTGTTTGATAATAAATTAAAGTATTAACAACTTGATCTTAGTGGCTGAATTTTTTTAGGTTAAGCGAAACGTTGGATTGGCTAGGGATAAAGAGTTAGTAAAGTCCTTCGCAGAAGCAGAAGTAATTTTTATTCAGAGACGAAGAGCTCAATACTACATTCAATAGGGTCAGATGGTGGAAATATGTGATCCTATAATTGTTGATCCAACTATTAGAAATGTTCCAGCTCCTGTTTCTCCAGCTGTTCCTGTTCAACCAGTTTCAAGACCTATTCATGAGGTGGAAATCCCACTAGCGCATATCATGACTAACAATATTTTGAAGCATGAACCCAGGAGGTCGGCTGGAATTGAAACAAATATGGTGCAATTGTTGAGATCTGCGAGAGAATTTTAGGGACTTTGACATGAAGATCCGCAGCAGCACTTACAAACCTTCTTAGAGATAAGCGATACATATATTCCTAAAGATGTGAATACTGATTATGTAAGATTGACACTATTTCCATTTTCTCTACTAGAAGAAGCAAAGAGATAGCTACATGATGAACCACACCAATCCATATCTACATGGGAAGATTGTTTTCGAAGGTTTCTCATTCTATTTTTTCCATCTCAAAAAACTGCACGATTGAAGAGTGAGATATTGAGTTTCATAGAGAAAGATGGAGAGAATCTCTGCCAAGCTTAGGAGAGATTCAAGGGCATGCTCAGAAATTTCCCTCATCACCATCAATTGAATGATGTTTTGGTGCATAAATTTATAGAAGTCCTTGAGTCTAATATGAATATTCTATTGGATTGAGTAACAGGGGGTCAAGCTTTAGAGAAAGCATATAAGAAATTGTATATAAGGGAATCCTGATTGGCATACATACTAAAGAAATGCTCCCAAGAAGGTTGCAGGGGATTTTGAGGTTGATTAGTTCAATGCATTACAAGCATAGATTGCAGTGATGTAGAACCATATGGCTACTCATCTTAACAACTTAAAATTGGGTACAACACAACCAGCAACCATAACAAATGTTGTTTAGCAGGTATATTCATGGTGTGAAGTTTGTGAAAGTGGTTAGCATAAAGTAGATGCATGTTTTGTTAACCAAAATTCAGTCAACTACATGGGGAAAACAAATCGTCAGGGTCAACAGAATTTTGGCAGTATGTATAATCCAAATTGGATGAACCACCCTAGTTTCTCATGGGGTGGAAATTAGGAACAAAATATAAATGACTATAAGGAACTAGTGCAACAAAATCTACAACCTTTTTAGAATAATCAGGTGAATATTTAGAATATTAATATGGAGGAGATGCTTAAGAAGTTTATGGCTCAACAAACATAGTTTGTTGTAGACATGAAGGTTCAACAAGCACAGTTTGCAGCTGAGTTGAAAAGTCAACAATTGCTCACAAGGAATCTGGAGTTGCAGTTAGTTTAAATCATAGGATTGTAGAAAAGAAAACCACAAGGAGCATTTTCTAGTGACACTGATGCTAATCCTAAATAGGTGAAGGCAATTACGACAAGACGGTTTAGGAGTAGGACAATCTCATGGTCACTGATGATAGTTTGCAAAAGAATGCAGAAGTGGAAGTAAAAGAAAAAAAGTCCAGTAAAGAGATTCATGTAGAGAAGAATACTATCCCTTTACCCTTTCCTCAATGGGTAAGAAAGAATCAAGAGGAAGCCATTTTAAGAAGATTCTACATCTTCTGAAAAAAGTCCAAGTAAACCTTTCTTTTGTTGATATTTTGCAGAGTGTGCCAAAATATGCTAAATACTTAGAGGATATTATTACTAATATGAATCGGTTGGCTGAATATGATATAGTTACAATTACTCAATAATGCACGTCCTAAATTCAAAATAAACTGCCCATAAAATTGATGGATCTGGGGAGTTTCACCTTGCAGATTACCCTGGGTCAAACTATTTGTGCCCATGTATTGTGCGACTTAGGCGCTAGCATAAATCTCATGTCCACGTCATGGTACCGAAATATGGGTCTTGGAATCCCAAAACTCATGACTATTGTGTTGTAGTTAGCATATAGGTCACTTGCTAGACCAGATGCTATTATTGAAGATATATTGGTGCAAGTGGGATCTTTAATCTTTTCTATGGATTTCATGATTCTTGAGTTTGAGGCTTATCCAGTTGTTCCATTTATTTTGGGATGACCCTTTTTAGTGACAGGGCATTTACTCATTGATATGGCAGCTGGATAAATGACAATACAAGCGCATGATAAAGTAGAGGTTTTTGATGTGTATAGAGCATTAAAATTGTCAGCCATATATGAGAAGTTCTCCTTAATATTGGTTATTAATTTTGCTTTAGATTGGCAGTTGCTTTTGTTTGATGATCCATCAGAGCGAGCTTTGATTGATTATGATCTGCATGGGGATTTGGAACCATTGGAATTGATCCAGGTTATGAATTTGACTGTAATTGAGACAAATAAAATGTTGATCAAGCCTTTGAATTGAGCAATTGGTGCACCACCCAGGCCTTCAGTTGAAGAAGCTCCTAACTTGGATCTTAAGGTTAATCCTCCTCACTTATAATATGTTTTTCTTGGTAATCAAGTTACCTTGCCTGTAGTAGTTCTCAAAAGGAGAAAGAAAGTGATTGGATGGAAGATGTCTGATATTTTAGGAATCAATCTAGCAGTTTGCATGCACAATATTTACATAGAAGAGAGGTACAGATCTAAAGTGTAGCAACAATGAAGGTTGAATCCTGTGATGAAGATGGTGATCCAAAAGGAAGTGATAAAATGGTTAGAGAGTGGTATTGTTTACCTAATTTCCAATAGTAAATGGGAGAGTCTGGTGCACTGTGTACCAAAAAAAAGAGGAATGAAAGTAGTGACAAATAATGATAACAAGTTGGTTGCCACACGTACAGTGACCTATTGGAGAATATGTATAGATTATAGTATGTTGAATGAAGCAACTCCTAAAAATTATAATCCAATTCCCTTTATTTATCAAATCAAGATAGATTGGCAGGGCTAGATTATTATTGTTTTTTGGATAGGTACTTTGGATTTAATCAGATAAGCATAGCACCAGAAGATCAAGTAAAGAATATGTTCACTTATCCATACGGTACATATGCTTTCTGACGTACGCCCTTTAGCTTATGTAATGCACCTGCTATATTTTAGGGTGCATGATGGCAATATTTTTTAACATGGTGGAAGAATTTGTGGAGTTATTAATGGATGATTTCTCCGTGTATGGTAATTTATTTGAAAAGTTTTTTAAAAATTTTGACAAAGTTCTTGCTCGTTGAGAAGAAACAAACTTGGTGTTGAATAGGGAAAAGTGCCATTTTATGGTTAAGGAAGAAATTATCTTAGGCCATAAAGTGTCATGCAAAGGGATGGAAGTTGATAAAGCAATGGTTGAAGTGATTGAAAAGTTTCCTCATCCAGTTACAGTGAATGGAGTGTGAAGCTTTTTGGGACATACTAGGTTCTATAGAATATTCATTCAAGACTTTTCAAAGATTGCAAGTCCCATATGCAAATTGTTAGAGAAAGAAGCCATGTTCGAGTTTGGAGCTGATTGCCATGAAGCTTTTGGAAAGCTTAAGAAGAAATTGATGGAAGCACCTATTTTGATCACACCAGATTGGGAGTTACCTTTTGAGCTAAGGTGTGATGCTAGTGATAGTGCAGTGGGAGCAGTGTTGGGACAAAGAAAAGAGAAGGTACTTCGATCGATCTACAATACTAGCAAGGTGCTGAATGATGCTCAAGTTAACTACATAGTTACAGAGAAAGAGATGTTTGTTGTGGTATATGTATTTGATAAGTTTTGATCTTACATAGTTGGTACCAAAGTCATTGTTCATACAAACCATGCTGCCATAGAGTATCTTGTATATAAAAAGGATTCAAAGCCTGGATTAATTACGTGGATTCTGCTACTTTAAGAATTTGATCTTGAGGTGCGTGATACAAAGGGAACTGAAAATTAAGTTGTTGATCACTTATCAAGGCTAGAAAGTCGAGATCATATTGTGGATTACTTGCAAAGTATCAAGGTAGACTTTCCTGATGAGAATTTGTTGTTATTAGATGCATTTGAGTTCTCATGGTATGCTGACATTTTAAACCTGATAGTTTGAGGGGTGCATCCTCCCGAAATCACCTCGCAACAAAAAAATAAATTTCTCTGTGATTCTCGTGCTTACATTTGGGATGATCCATACCTTTTCAAGAAAGGTCTAGATGGAGTGGTTCATAGGTGTATCCTAGAGGCTGAATTTTTAAAGGTGTTACAGGATTGCCACTCATCTCTATATAGTGGACATCATGGGGGTGAGAGGACTGCGAGGAAAGTGTTGCAATCAGGTTTTTTCTGGCCGACTTTGTTTATAGATACAGTGGCGTTTATAAAGAGTTGTGATTAATGTAAAATGTTTGGTACTACATCTAGGCATCATGAGATGCCCTTGAACAATATTCTATAACTAAAAGTGTTTGATTTTTAGGGGTTTGGTTACATGGGCCCCTTCACACCTTTAAAAAATAATTTATACATTCTTGTTGCAGTTGACTAAGTCTCTAAATGGGTGAAAGCTATGACTAGTCTGACTAATGATGCAAGAGTGGTGCTGAAGTTTATGAACAAGAACTTATTTTCAAGATTTGGTACGCCAAGAGAAATAATTAGTGATGGAGGTACGCACTTTATCAACAACTGTTTCAAGAATCTTCTTTCTAAATATGGTGTTCAACACAAGTTTTCCACTGCATACCATCCTCAAACGAGTGGAAAAATAGAGGTATGCAATCGGGAGACTACGCAAATACTTTAGAAGACCGTGAATGGGCAGAGAAAAGATTCGGTGGAGAAGCTGGATGATGCACTTTGGGCATATCAAACAAAGTACAAAAAACCCATTGGGAAATCTCCATATTTCATAGTGTATGGTAAGGCGTGTCATCTTCCCGTAGAGTTGGAACATCAAGAATATTGGGCTGTGAAGAAGCTGAATTTCGAGATGACTACAATGGGAGAAAAAAGGCATTGCAACCGAATGAGCTTGACGAGTTTAGATTCCATGCATATGAAAATTCCAAGATTCACATGGAGAAGACCAAAATATGGCATGACAAGCAAATTTAAGTTAGGAAATTTGAACCCTGATAACTTGTGTTGTTGTTAAATTCACAGCTTAAGTTTATTCCAGGTAAATTACGATAGAAATGGTCTGGAACTTTTGAGGTGGCCTGTATGACACTCCATGGAGTTGTGGAGCTGTGGAACAAAGAGAAGACAGAGATTTCTGAAGGCTCTACAGCTCCATAGAGCTATGGAGGGACCGCATATATGTCCTATTCTTGGACCCCGAGTGGCGGATGATCTAGTGGACCGTCAGATTTCTGACGGACCATCACTTCAAATGTCACTCCGAGACATAACATCCCAATTTTGGCACTTAAGTGATAGACGACTTGGTGGACCATCTTCCCTCTGACTGAACGTCAGGTCGACTGTGACAGACCCCTATTGGAATTTTCTGGATAAATTTTAAAAGGGCATTTTGGTGTTTTTCACATCCTCCCCCTATTCTATAAATATCGGGCAAAGGGCCTTCAACTTTATTTTTCTCTCTTCCACACAAAAATTAGGGTTTCCAAAATCAAAATACTCTCTTCTCCTTTCATAAACTTCAAGAGAGATCAAGAAGGATCTAGAGAAATTAAGAACTTCTTTTAAAGCCTTCAAGAAAAGAAATTCCTAGGTGTGTAGGTGTTGATTCTTGGGTTCCTTTTATACAAGAAGCTCAATTACCCTTTTTTTATAAACTTAAGGATTTTATGTTTTGTGATATTCCATGATTTGTATGAGTTGAAGTTGATGTTACTTCTGTTGTTGAGTTTGGATTCATGATTGTTTGCAAGATTTATGGTGTTTGACCCTAGTATGTTGAATTTATGTGATATTGTGATGATCTCTATTTGAGTTGGTGTCTATGTGAGGTGTTAATGACATTAGGGTGTAGAGATGGTTGAATAAGCAGAGTATGCACCCCACAGGTTTGATGAAAGGGTTAGGTAAAGCATAGAGGGGCATTGTAGTATGTTAAAGGGGAAGCCCAAAGTTGTGGGCTAGTCCATGAACATATAGTGTTTGATAAAATACCTTAGTGAGTGGAATGAGCCATAATAATAATATGGAATCCGCGAGTAGGTGTAGAATCGGACATGTCGAATGGTTATCGAAAGACCTTAGTGAGTAAGTTAAGATGAAATAGCGGTAAATCTCCCAAGTAAGTTCTGTTTGATTTATTTTTAGTTTTGATACATGTGAAATAGTTAGCAAGAGAATAATGACATGATAGTGTGAAGTTTTCCTGAAATCTTGTTATATCTAGATATATGTCGAGACTGATATAGGTGTAAAGTACTTGATGCAAGATTTCGTTGAATGGGTTATAATTTAATAGCATGGTAATTTGTGATGATGAATTGATTTTGATGCCCCCTAAATGTTGGGAGTGATCCTTTGTTAATCATAATGGTCAATAGAGGTTTATATTTCCTAAATGATAGATGTGATGTCGTAAGGTTTGTGAGGGGGAAATTATGTTATGATTCTGAAACGCTTAAGTGACCACTTGGAAGTTGTGATGATGGGTAGATGTTTGTGATTCATTGGAGGAATGAGGTAATGTTCTAATGATTGTGAAATTGAATATATGACATGATTTCTGAGTTTCTTGTGAATATGCCTAAATTATGGTAATGCTGCATGAATGCTTGTGATTCTTGAATGAATGATGATGCTTTACTTCTATGATATCGAGTCCTGGGGGTATTTATACTCGAAAATAGACCTGTTGTCTAGAGCCTGTGCCAATTTATCGATAATTACAACTGAGCCATGTGTTTCATAACTCTATGAACTATAGAACTCTGTATCCTTAGACAAGTGCGAAGCTTAATAAAGCTTAGTAATCTTAGTTTTCTGTGTAATCATTGTAGTGCTAGTAATCTAGCCTCAGACCTGTACTCAGGCCAGTCCTAATGGAACTCAAGTGATTCAATTTTAATCTCAGAAATGATTCGCATAATCTAATCAAGCTATGCATCATCAGTCAGATACCGTGATTCGATATTGTTTCTGTCAGATACGGAACCAATTGATCTCAGCGTATTTCAGCCAGATCATTTGAGAAACATGATCATGTAAATATATTCAGCTTTATTGTGTTCATTCTAACAATTTAGTGAGAGTCTTTTAGTTGGGAGTAGAAAATAGCAACGAGTGAGGGAAGGGATCGCAATTCCTCCCATCAGAGAAAGAGAGTTTGGAGTCGTTAGTTGTAATTCCTGAACTCGAGAACTGTATAGCCAGCTTAGGATATAAGAGTCCCCTTCATTAGAGAATATCACCATCAGAGAGGTTAACTATTATATTGCCTCAGGTCGACTTCCTGTGAGGGTCATCCCATCAGAGTGGCTTGACCCGAGAATGAGTCTTTACCCGTGGTAAGGTATTGATGCGTTTCCAACAGCGGTTATAGGTTGAACCCCACCTGTGGTACATCGGGGCATGTCGGTTTAGTGAATACTTCCCATAGTTGCACTTTCAGTATCAATCTTCAGAAGTCAAGACCATATGGTATAGTCATTTATCTCAATAAGGAACTCAGATGGTTCCATTGATTCATGGACCATACCGTCAGATAGGCTTGGCCTCATATATAGATGCTTACTATCATATATAATGATCTCCCATCAGAGAGGCTGGATCTCATTCTCAGATCATGTTGAATATTCTTATTATCATAGTTAAAGATCACCTATTAGATAGGCTTGGTCTTCTTCTCAGAATTTATTGACTATTCTGGTTGTCGGATTCGGATATAATCCTATTTTCTTATCATTGATACAGCTTCCAAAGTTATCTGTTAGAAAAGTTGAATCGGTAATTCTGTTTGTTGAAAGCGATAAGCTCAGAAATCAATCTTTGATATAAGTATATTCAGATCCTCAGTTATCAATAGAAAATGAGTCAGTGGTTCAGTATCTTAGTGATGGTAGTGAGTTTAGCTCGTAGTAAGGCGGTATCCAAAGTCAAGTCTCTAGAGTTGTGATGATTATGAGTATGATTTATGCATTCTTGTATGTGTGCTTGTTTTTGTGAGGTATTCTCATGATCATTTAGGTTATACATATTTTGCATGCATGAGCCCTTGTATTTAGTGTTACCCCATCTACATACTCGGTTCATTTTATACTGACGCATATGTTGTATGGTGTCTCATTTGACATCATAGGTTTAGAGGCACAGGACCCATAGTATCACCAACAGAACAATCCAAGTTAGTAGCAGTAGCATTGACTCCTTTTTTTTGTGGATGAGTTTCAGTTTTCTATTATTGTGATCAAAATTTTATTTACTTTAGTTGATGGAGTTAGTTGGGGACCTGTCCCATCAACTTCACAGTTCAGTTACATTAAAGTTTTTTCAGATGTATGTATTGTACAGTATTTAGTTTTAGATTTTGAGTATTTAAACATATGTTGAACCTTATGTCTAGTTTTTGCATTTATTCCAGATATTATGCACTGTACAGGTACAGATATCAGTAAAGGGTTAGCTTGTGGATCTTTCGAGTCACAAGCACCATGTGAAATCTTAGGGTGGGATCTCGTGGCGTTACAAGCTAAGTATCAGAGCCTAAGGTTCAAGAGTGTCCTAGGGAGTCTAAAAAGCTGCATCTAGTAGAGTCTTATGCATCAGTACGTAGCACACCACATTTATGTACAAGAGGCTACAGGATGTTCTTAGGAGAAGTTTCCCTTCTTTTAGTAATCATTTCATGTGAGTGAGCATGAGCTCAAGTTTATCTTTAGTCTAATCTATCTCTTTATTTCAATTAAAGAGTATACCTCCTTGCAGAAGTTTTGTCTGTGGGGTCGATGATCATTCCCCTCAACTAGTAGGACCTGATATTGAAAGTGTGTCATATACTAAATTTTGGGTAACTCTTCAGGAGCTAGCCCAAGATGTGACTAATGTTCAGGGCAACCTTTAGGATGCAGTCCCACCTCAGTAAGATGGGAATTCCTCTATAGCTAAGATTTGAAATTTCATAAAAATGAAACCGCCAAAATTCTTTGGGTCAGTAGTAGGTGAGGACCCACAGCTTTATCTGAAGAAGGTGAAGAAGATCACCCATATTATGTATGTCTCTTATAAGGAGAATGTGGGTTTAGCATCTTACAGGTTAAAGGATGTTGCTCATGATTGGGTAGTTATATGGGAGAAGAGTAGAGGGAAGAATCTAGCTCCTGTGACTTGGTCAGAGTTTTACAGTGCATTTATAGATAGATTCTTTCCGCTTGAGATGAGATAAGTTAAGGTCGAAGAGTTCATGAACCTAAGGCAAGGCTCTATGACTATGAAAGAGTATTGTCTTAAGTTCAACCAATTAGCTAAGTATGCTCCCGACTTGGTAGCTGACCCTAGAGTGAGCATGAGTAAGTTTCTGTCTGGGGTTTTGAGTTATGTATTGAAAGAGAGTAGAACTTCTATGCTAAATAAAGATATGGATCTTTCTAGGCTAATGATGCATGCACAGTAAATTGAGGTAGACAAGATAAAAGAAAGAAAGAGTGTGAGTAGGAGAGCCAAGACAGGTAGTTGTAGTTTCTCACAGTCAGGGTCCCAAGGTGGTAGTGGTTCTCATCATGGTCGGAGATTTTTATTTCCATCTCCATATTCGGATAGTGTACCCACACCTGCGTTTGGGGGTATCAGATCTAAGGGAGCGCCAAGCTCCAAGGCCTAGAGTAGTGCTAGTGGTGTTCGTACCCATCCGCTTTGTGAATAGTATGACAGGTACTACCGAGATGTGTATAGAGCTGGTAGTGATGTGTTCTTTGGGTTTGGCGATCTAGGCTATAGAATGTGAGACTATAGAGTGTTAACACAGAGGGGTAGACACCATGTGCTTCGGTCTCATCTTGATCATGAAGGTCTCCCCGATATAGACCAGGGTATGCTAGGAGCCCTTCATCTATATGATCTGCATTGTTAGAACCATCAATTTTATATTGAGTATTATATGTTAGCATGAGTCATGCATGAGTTTTAGATCTCAATCGGTCAATCATTATCCAAGCGGTAGGTGCCCCGTGAACCACTCCAGTATTTCAGCGAAGTGTGTTTAGAAGGACATAGGGTCCTAAGGGGCAGATACCCTATAGTGTTATGATGTTTGCATATCCTTAAGTTTATTTAGATGTATTTTAATATTCTTATAATGAAGCTAGAATCAGTGATCATTGTATTGTCATTCGTACTTTCGAAGGTCAGCTAGACATTCAAGCATTACATATGCACGTTCAGTAAAAAGAGTTTATCTTGTCAGTGTGTGTTTAGCCATACATTCGTGAGATCAGCCCAGCTATGATTCCATGCATCATATGTTCATGCATGCTATGAGGATTCATCTCTAAGTAGCTTAAGTCGAGTGTTCCATGTGTTAGAGATGCATGCCAAGTATGAGTACTCAGTATGTTAGTCGTTCTAGTTGTGCAGTCATGCCTTGAGATATTTCTATTTCTTGAATAAGTTCTGTTGATCAGTATTCCCAGCCTACCAAGCAAAATTCAAGGCTGAATGTTCCCAAGGGGGAGATAATGTAATACCCCGCAAAGTTCTCTTCTAGTCTGAGACTTAGAGCGTATCCAGCAAAGCAAAAAAAAATCTGAGTCTAAAAGTTTCAAAAGTATCTTCCCAAGTGTGAAACACATTGAAGAAGATTTCTATCAATACCAATTTCATCAAAATCCAACATCGGATGAAGAAGTTAAGGTTGTTTTACTGAGCATTGTCAGAATCACAGGTTTGATAGTTGATCTGACAGATCGCCATGTCCATGGTGGACCGTCAAGTGTCCCGTCAGACCAAGGCAGTGGTGTCATTTTTCGGTTATCATGTGATGGCCAAAGTGGTTAACCATCAGAAGTTGACGAACCATCAACGGGCCCATCAATCCAAGGTAGAATGTCCCATTCCTGGACCCCGAGTAACGAACGATCTGGTAGACCGTCAGATTTCTGACAGACCGTCACTTTGAGACAGAACATCCCAGTTTTGGCACTTGACTGACAGATGACTTGGTGGACCGTCAGGTAGACTATGACAGACCCCGATTGGAATTTTCTAGATAAATTTTAAAAGGGCATTTTGGTCTTTTCCACATCCTCCCCCAGCTCTATAAATACTGGGCCAAGGGCCTTGAACTTCAATTTTCTCTCTTCCACCAAAATATTAGGGTTTTCCAAAATCAAATACTCTCTTCTCCTTTCATAAACTTCAAGAGAGATCAAGAAAGATCTAGAGAAATCAAGAACTCCTTTCAAAAGTGTTTAAGAAAAAAAATTCCCAGTTATGTAGATGTTGATTCTTGGGCCCCTTTCATACAAGAAGCTCAAGTACCCTTTTTTATAAACTTAAGTATTTTTTGTTTTGTGATATTCCATGATTTGTATGAGTTGAAGTTGATGTTAATTGTGTTGTTGAGTTTGGATTAATGATTGTTTGCAAGATTTATGGTTTTTGACCCTAGTATGTGGAATTTATGTGATGTTGTGATGATACCTTTTTGATTTGGTGTCTATGTGAGGTGTTAATTACATTAAGGTGTAGATATGGTTGAATGAGTAGAGTATGAAACCCATAGGTTGGATGAAAGGCTGAGGTGAAGCTTAGAGGGGTATTGTAGTATATTAAAGGGGAAACCCAAAGTTGTGGGCTAGTCCATGCACATCTAGTGTTTCATAAAATACCTTATTGAGTGGAATGAGCCATAAAAAAATAATGAATCCCCGAGTAGGTGTAGAACCGGACATGACGAGTAGTTATCGAAAGACCGTAGTGAGTAAGTAGAGACGAAATAGCGGTAAATCTCCCGAGTAAGTTCTCTTTGATATATTTTTAGTTTTGATACATGCTAAATGGTTAGGAAGAGAGTACTAGCATGATAGTGTAAAGTTTTCCCGAAATCTCATTATATCTAGATATATGTCGAGACTAATATAAATGTAAAGTACTTGATGCAAGACTCGTTAAATGGGGTATAATTTAATAGCATGTCTTCCTTAAGGTAGTTTGTGATGATGAATTGATATTGATGACCCCCTAAATGTTGGGAGAGATCCTTTGGTAATCATGATGGTGAATAGAGATTTACATTTCCTAAATGATAGATGCGATGCCGTAAGGTTTGTGAGGAGGAAAGTATGTTATGATTCTAAAATACTTAGAGTGACCCATTGGTAGTTGTGATGATGAGTAGACGTTTGTGAATCCTTGGAGGCTTGAGGAAATGTTCTAATGATTGTGAAATTCAATATATGACATGATTTTTGTGTTTTTTGTGAATATGCTTGAATGATGGTAATGATGCATGAATTCTTGTGATTCGTGAATGAATGATGATGCTTTACTTCTATGTGATCGACTCTTGGGGGTATTTATACCTTAAAATAGAGCTGTTGTCTAGAGCCCATGTCAGTTTCTCAATAATTCCAACTGAGCTATGATTTTCAACACTCAGTGAACTACAGAACTATGTATCCTCAGATAAGTGCGAATCTTAATAAAGCTCAGTAATCTCAATTATATTTGTAATCTATGTAGGGCTAATAATCTAGCCTCAGACCTATACTCAGCCCAGCCCTTATGTAACTCAAGTGATTCAATTTTAATCTCCAAAATTATTTGAATAATCTAATCAAGTTATGTATCGTCAGTCATATACCGTGATTTGATATTGTTTCTATCGGATAAGGAACCAACTAATCTCAGCATATTTTAGCTAGATTATTTGAGAAACATGATCATGTAAACAGATTGAGCTTTATTGTATTCATTCTAAGGATTTAGTGAGAGTCTTTTAGTTGGGAGTAAAAACAAGCACCGAGTTATTAGCAATCCCTAAAATCTAGAACTGTATAGATAGCACAGGATACATTAGTCTCTTCAGTAGACAAAGTCACCTTCAGAGAGGTTGACTATTATATTACCTCAGGTCGGCTTCTTGTGAGGGTCATCCCATCAGTGAGGCTTGACCCGAGAGTGAGTCTTTACCCGTGCTACGGTATTGACTCCCTTCTAGCTAGGGTTATAGATTGGACCCCACCTATGGTAGGTCGGGGCATGTCGGTTAAGTGACTACTTTCCGTAGTTGCACTTTTAGTATCAATCTTTTGAAGTCACGACCGTATGGTATAGTCGTCTATCTCAGTAAGGAACTCAGATAGTTCCATTGATTCATGGACCATCCCGTCAGATAGGCTTGGCCTCATATTCAGATTCTTACTAACATATTTAAAGATATCCCATCAGAGAGGCTTGATCTTAGTCTCAGATCATGTTGAATATTCTTATTATCATATTTAAAGATCTCCCGTAAGATAAGATTGGTCTCTTTCTCAGAATTTATTGAGTATTTTTGCTGTTGGATTCGGATATAATTATATTTTCTTATCATTCATAAAGCTTCCAAAGTTATCTATTAGAAAAGTTGAATCTCTAATTCTATCGGTTGAAAGCGGTAAGCTCAGAACTCAGTCTTTGATATAAGTGTACTCAGCTCCTCAGTTATTAGTAGCAGATGAGTCACTGGTTCAGTATCATAGTGATGGTACTGAGTTTAACTTGTATTAAAGCGGTATCCAAGGTCAAGTCTCTAGAGTTGTGATGATTATGAGTATGATTTATGCATTCTTGTATGTGTTCTTGTTTTTGTGCGGTATTGTCATGATCATTTAGGTTATACGTATTTTACATGCATGAGCCCTTGCATTTAGCCTTACCCCGTCTACATACTCGATACATTTTTTGCTTACGTATTTGTTCTATGGTGTGTCAGTTGACACCATAGGCTTAGAGGCACAAAACCTATAGTATCACTAGCAGATCAGTCCCAGTTAGCAGTAGTAGCATTGAGTCCTCTTCTTTTGAGGATGAGTTTCAGTTGTCTATTATTGTAATCAAAATTTTATTTACTTTCAGTTCACGGAGTTAGTTGGGGACCTGTCCTATCAACTCCACTGTTCAGTCTGATTAGAGGCTTTTCAGATGGATGTATTGTACAACATTCAATTTTATATTATGAGTATTCATAGATGTGTTAAACCCTATGTCCAATTTCTGCATTTATTCCAGATATTATGCACTGTACAAGTACAGATATCAGTAAAGGGTTAGCTTGTGGTTCTTCCAGGTCAGAAGTACCGTGTGACATCTTGGGGTGGGATCTCAGGGCATTATAAGTTCCTTGTGAAAGAATAGTGTGTAAAGCAGAATTGGACAGATCATTTGGATAAGTAGAAGGAATCTATCAGTTTTGCTAATGAGTGATGATGAGTTGAGTCATGCCACGATGTAAAATAAGGAGCACTGTGGGAGGAAACCCACACATGTATTGTAATAGGTAGTTTAAATTTTTGCCTTGTAAATCAAAAAGAAAAGAAAAATACAAAAAAATGAGTCATGCCACGACCAAAACTAAGGTGCTGAGTGGGTGCAACCCAGTTTTACTTACAATTTTTGTTGTTTTTGTTTGAGATTGCAGGTAATTTCAAAGTGAAATGAGGTGATTATCACATTTTAGGAATGATATGTGTAAGTCAGGATTTTCTATAGTAAGAAAAAAGTGAAAATTATAGAAGTAATCTGATTCTAAAGAATGGCACAATGTGGAACTAGGTAGTTTGACAATTGTCAAATTCCAGAAAGGATCCGTGATTTCCATCGTGACGCAGAGAAGTGTGAATTGAAAATTTAAAAATTGTAGTGGCCTATTGCGATTTTCAATGTGACGCGTAACTTGGAAGATTGAAAATTGTCAATTTATAGTGACTAATCGCATAACTTAGTGTGTCATGGTGGGTAGTTAAATTGCAATTGGTATTCTCTAGTAGATCGATGCGATGCTACCGAGACACAGAGGTTGTAAAAAGTGGGCATTACAATTTCATTAAACTTGGCCCAACCCACCTCACTATAAATAGACCCTTAAAAACCCTAAACCCATCTATTTCACCCTCAGGCGCCGCCCTATCACCCCTCCCTCCAATAAAATTCTAAAATTTTTCCCTTTTTTTCATCCTTCTCTCACTTTTTGAGGTATCTGCTTTAAGAATTGATTTTATTCCTTACCTTTCTTTTTGAGTATTGTGATGATTGATAGTATTTTGAGGAATAATCTTGTTTTTCCCGCTCATAATAGTTGTGAATTTTTCCATTGCCTATGATATATTTTCTTACCATCATTGTTACATCTTAATTTAGTCATCATTATTCGAAATTGACGCGATGACACTTGTATGGGTATGTGTAGTTGGTGTATTTAAAAAGTGTTTTTTTACATGATAGTTATGAGGTCAGGGAATGTAGGGGCATTCTAGCTAGATAGGTGAAGAAAGAAAGTTTAGGATGTTGGGGGTATATTTAATTCCTCGTGAAATGGTGTTGATTTGTGGGGGTAATTTTATTCCATTATGCATACACTCTTACTTCCTAATATTAG
The DNA here is from genome assembly GCA_030864225.1 of Capsicum baccatum var. pendulum. NCBI lineage: Eukaryota > Viridiplantae > Streptophyta > Magnoliopsida > Solanales > Solanaceae > Capsicum > Capsicum baccatum. The sequence continues at coordinate 156,602,695 of CM061561.1, read as the reverse complement.
TCGATTGTGTTAAATTCTAGGAAACTAATTCTTTGCTTCATGGGGCTATAGTGATAGGATCGCGTTCATAGCCTTAGTAATTAGATGGGATGGTCTTGTGTGCTGAGGAAATGACAAGATAATGTGTCCCGAAGAGTAATAGGATGTCTTCAAATGTGCTAATAAGGACAACACAAAGGGAAGTCGGAGTACCTTGGATGTTAATGTAGTTGTTTAGCTAACAACTAAGAGTGGGGTACAAATTCACCCACAATGCACACTCAGTTTAGCTAGTCCTAAGTTTAACATAGTCAAATATTTGTTGTATCTTCTGAATTGCAGGAATAATAGAACCACAACAAGCAAGGGCAAGGCAAAGATAGGACCTTCTGGCTCTGCTAGGAAAAGAAGTAGGCCATCTAAAGGGCAGCTAACTAGGGTTCCTAGGGCACCTCCACTTCAGCGGGGGCAGGTTCAAAAATTTGGTATAGATATACGAAAGAATGGGAAGCAATGGTATACTAAGCATACTGATGATAAGTATATTTTAGAGGTATATATTGATCGTGCTAGCTTAATGAGAGAGTGTCCATCCATGCTATGGAGAATCAAGGCACTCAATCCAAATTTCAGTTTCAATCGGCCGACATAGTACAATTTGAACCTTGTTAAAGAATTTTATGCCAATTGGGACCCTAGTCATCCTACACATTTATTGGAGGTTTGAGGGAAGGTAAATCGATTCACAACTGCTAATGTTAATAATTTGTTGGGTATACCAGAAACAAACCCAAATTTCTTGAGGCAGTGTATTATTTCTCCTTCTTATGTGTACATCAGGCATTTATTGTATGGTCAGTGATCTTTAGCCCGTTGGATAAATTATCGTGTTACAGGTTTGCATTCTTCCTTCCCGTATGCTCAGATGAACAAGGAAGCAATGATGTAGGGACGTATTGTGTATTCATTCTTAATTTAAGAAAAATATATGAACGAGGTAACTAAGGTTAGGGTATGTTTGATTTATGCCCTAATGTGTGCTGATGTGGAGATCAATATGGGGAGTGTAATTTTCTCTACAATGAAGAAGGCGCGTACCTAGGTAGGTCATAGCTTTAGATTAAGATGTTTGGTAACTAGATTTTTATGAATACATAGGGTGGATAAAGTTGAGTTGGATTAGAAGCCGGAGGTAATCACTCGCCCAGTGGATATAACTATTGCAAGAAGAACATCGGGGGACTTTGGTCCAATTTTGACAATGCTGGAGAGACAGACAAGAATAGATGAGATTTTGGACAGGATGTATGGTCTCATGATGATGATGTCGAGTACAGGAGGCAGACCAACTACACCAGAGGAGCTTCATGCTGTAGAGATCGACTATTCACTCAGCCACTATTCTAGGATCATGTTAAGGATTGGCCTTAATTTTGTTAAACTAGTTGATGATGATGTACCCACAGATGAAGAGCACATGTATAGGGATTCCAACATGGAGTTTGATAAAGAGGAGCAATATGATGATGATGGTGATGATGATGATGGTGATGATATGGACGGGGCTCCTAAAGACATGGCTGCTACAATCCTGTTTGAGTGATGAGGAAGTGTACTGCCACCCTACCATAAGCTTAATTGGAAGCGCTATGACAGTGCTTTATTTTAAGTGTGGGGTGGGGGGTTCATATTGTCTTGCATTTTCTTTAGTTATTTGGCTGAATAATTTTATTTTTCTATTTTGATGTGTTGGTTTTAAGTACAAGATATTCAGAACACTGGTCTGTAATAGTTAGTAACTTTGACTTTGTGAATTGCAATTTTCCCTCTTTGGCATTTACCGTATTTTTCTTCAGTTTAAAGTATTATTTTATTATTATTTTCACCCTTATTGGCAAGTTTAGCTTCAAGTAGTTACATTTGCCCTTGCCATCTTTGGTAATTAGGAATAAAGAGTCATAGTTGTCATCCTCAATGATAGATGGATGGCGACCGTCTTAAGGGGAGTGGTCGTACGAAGTAATGAAATTTAGGAGAACCTAATCACCATTTAAGAGGAGAGTGTGAATGGGCCATCTTTGCAATAATTGAAACTAATTCTATTATCAATGAGAATAAGAGTGTTTTGGTTTTAAGTACTGATGATTTAATCTCGATAAATAAAATTTGATGTGTTGGCTTAATTTTGAATTTAATAAAGAACATGATTGGGAACCTTTAGCTGACTCTGTGTATGCACTGTGAGTGTGAGGATTTCTATATATTCTACATGAATAGAAATGACTCGAACTTGCCTAGTGTGTCTACAAAGCGAAACAAAGGGTGTTTGCTATAAGAAGTGATGTAGGCATTTCTTTGACAACTTGGTCTTTCACTTAAATAGACCTTCCTTGGTACATAGTCCTAGTTAGCCCCGTTGAGCCTTTTGCCTCATTCTTTGATAGCCTGTTATGAAACCTTACCCTTTCTTTGCCAAACTGTAATTTGAGCCAAATAAGCTCCTGAGCCTTTTTAATATTAGACTAAGAGTAGATTAAAAGTGAAAATAAGGAGTAGACAAGGTAATTATTTTATGCTCCTAAAGTAGTTGTTATTGATGTTTGATGATGTTGGGATAATAGAGAGTTTGTAAAGAGAAGTGTTACAATGAACTTGTTTTGGCCCTGGTCCAGTCAGATAATGTGGACCTTAATGAAGGTTTTTTGCTTGAGTTACTGGTGGCTATAATAGGGGTGCGTAACATATATTAAAAAAATATGTTGATAAATGAAAGAATGAGGAGAAATAGAATGATAAATTAGGATTAGAAAATAGAGTTGATTGATAATTTTTGTACTAAAATGCTTAGGAGCAATAGTCACTATTTCTGTAAATAGTACCTACCTTTTCCTAAGCATTTATTACAACCTGAAAAATACCTAGTTGATTCTTCACCCAAACATTCGACTATTATTGGAGTAGGACACTAAGGGAAAACTTATGGTTCGTTCACTGGCATGTACGAATTCTTTGTTGAGAGCGAGTGATTTGATTTGAAACTTCCCTATTGTTGCATAGATATCATTGTGAGTTAATATGGGTAAATTTCCTTGAGTTAGGATGCAAGCAGATGAAAGCCAAATTACTTATTATTTTTCTTTGATTGAGTTTTCCAACATGTCAGAAATTCATTATTGAATATAGAAGAATTTGTACTAAATTGTTTCATGAGCTCAGAACGTTTTTGAAAAAATGATGTAAGAATATGTGATTGCAAAGTATAAGTACCCATTACAACATAACTTTGAGATTGTGATGTAAAAAGAAAGTAATTATGTTTTTGAATTTATGTGTTCGAGGACGAACAAGGTTTAAAGTGTGGGGTGGTGATCTCGGGCATATTTATATGCTCAAAGCACTAATATGCACCCAGATTTAGACTTCGTTCAAGAGCTTTTGTATGAATTCTTAAGTATAATTCAGTTTATATTCCATTTCATGCCTATTGGGTATGATTAGTAATTTTAGGTTCAAAATCATTAAGAATTGTGCTTAATTGGATACAACAAGGATTTGGAAGGAGTGAAGGAATCCAAAGGAGTGAAATTAATCTGTAAAATGGAAGCTGGAAAGTAGGAATCCTCATTTGAAGACACTCCGCGTTGCTTTGATCAACAAAATAGAAATGGTCTAAATCCATTAGGTCTACGCGATCTTACCGTGTTACGAAGCAGTTCTGTTTATTAGATTTGGTGACTTGAAGGTGTAGCGCGTCGTGGAGGATGACCATTTTGCAGTCATCCCAATCCAGCGGCTCACCGCGACGGTGGCGTATTGCTGTGAGGGAGCATTTTACAATTGTCTGAAAATATTTGAGCTTCGCGATTTCCTAAATTTTATTAAAAAATAGCAATCGAAGTCATGGCGCGATGCGCCCGAAGAAAAAATTGGGAATATTGTTAAGTGTTTTGTCTCTGCTATAAAAGAAAAAATCCAAGATAATGTAGGGGACTTTTTCGAGTGATAGAAGCGGCAGAAAAGCAGAAATTTCTTTCTTTTAGGGTTCTTAAAAATTCTTTTGAATTTCTTTACTTCAAGATTTTTTTTGGGTATGATTTATTTCATAGTTTGGATGATGAATTCAAACATGAGTAGCTAAACACCCTATTTCTTGGGATGAGGCTAAGAACATGATTGCTTTTTAATAATTTTTATTCATAGTTCTTTTTGGATTATCATCTGGGTTGAACTTAATTTCTTGAGCTTACTATTTTAATGATTGGCCACCATTAGAATAAATTTATATTTCTATGAGAATCCGGGAGTAGAATCATAGGATAGAAAGAAGAAATTAGGGAGCAATGTTCTTATTTTTTTATAAAATAAGGAATTAGAATTAGCATCTAGTATAGGGATATACCTAGTTTCCTTGCTTGGTTCACTTGCAAGAAGACAACTTCATGAATCTAGAAGATTTGGTATAACTCTGTGGGAGTTGTAGTTACAACATTCAATATATAGAAGATTTAAGGCCAGGAGACCCAGATCGTCGCATAACCCTTGCAAACCATCAACCGGATAACCAATTAGACTGTGATAAGAATAGAAAATTGAATGATTGTTCAAAATACCTCAACCCTGGAATCGTCCTTATTATTGATTAGAATCATTCCTTACTATGCTTTAGTCATCAGTAATTATTTCTTGTTTACCAATTTACATTTTATTTATCGTATCAAACTAATCTTGATACCATCAAACACTTCATACTAAATTTTCTTAAACTAAAGATTGAATAAATTTCTTGTTCATTGATCCTCGAGTGAATGATATCTGACTGTCTAAGTCATTATATTATTTGCACGATCACGTACACTTGCGTGTGCATAGAGACGCAACAACAAGTTAACTCGGAAAGGTTCACAACTTGATTTTCTTAGTTGGCATGGTTGCTCCAACTATTCTAGTAGAAGGAAAATCTACCACTAGACCACCAAGATTTAATAGTCAGCAGTATGGATGGTGAAAAACAAGGATGTTTAACTTCATTATGGCTGAGGATAGTAAAATTACAGATATAATTCTTAATGGTCCTCATGTTCCATTTAAAGAAGTTAAAGAAAGAGAAAAGACAAGAATGGTAGTAAAAAGAAGGAGAGAATATGATGATAAAGATAGATGAAAGAATGAGATAAACTATAAGGCCAAGAAATTTTTTTGGTGGAATAGGTCCTAATAAATATAACAGGATCTCAGTGTTTGGAAATGGCAAAGGGATTTGGGATTGCTCGAGGAGTTTACATGAAGGTACTACTGATGTTAAGGATTCTAAAGTGGACATGTTGAATACTCAGTATGAAATATTCACCATGAAAGTAGGAGAAATAATCCAAGAGATACATATAAGATTCACTTCTATCACCAATGATCTTTACTGCTTAGGAGAAGCTATTCCCTTGTACAAGAAACTAAGGGAGATTCTTAGAGTTATTCCAAAGTCCGGGTAAGCAAACTGGATGCCATAACTAAAACCAAAAACCTGAAGACCCTCATTATGGATTAATTGATTAAAAACCTAAATGCTCATGAGATCAAGAAGCACCAAGAACTTTAGAAAAAGGAAGTTAAAAAATAAAAATCTCAGGCATTTAAGACTTCAAAACATTATTCAAGTTAAGATGATACTGATGTTGCCTATTTGGAAAATAGGTATGTTTGAGCCAAACAAAAGAGTTGTCAGTTCTAAAGAAAAGGAAGAAAGAGTAAAAAAGGAACAATGTTGGGGTGTGTAACAAATGTGGGAGTCCTGAGCACTTTATCAAAGACTATACAATGCACAAATTTGATTATCACATGTATCTCAAGACTTGAGGTAACATGGAAAAGAAAAGGGACCAGGTCCGTAAAAATTCAAGAAGTAAGACAACAACTTCCTATGCTATAAAACAAGATCTAGCAGCATGGAAAGACTCCTCCAATGATTAAGGTGAAGATTAGAAGGTTGGAGATATTTCTGTGCTAGAAGTGGAAGACAACCGTATTATCTATGACTCTTTATTAGCATTCAAGGAAAACACAGAGGATGAAAAGGAAAAAAAGGTAGTTGTTTTTTAAATTAAGGATAATCTAGATAATTACATTGCAACAAGGATAAAAAGGTTTGTTACTATCTTGATTGACTCTGTATGTGAATTGTTGCTGAGAAAAATGGTTTTGAGGAGAAAGTAGAAAATCAAGAACATGAATTTGTTGTCTTAACTCTTTAGATATCTGAAACTAAATAAATGGTCACTAAATGGAATTTTGAAAATCTGAATAGTATGAGTCAATTGAAGAAAGAAAATGATTTAGATGGTAAAGATAAGAAGGAATCCCCAAGGCTTCAAATTAATCTTGAAGAGAAATTGAAGGCTTCACAAAAACACATTATGTCTGCACATTAAAGGAATAAAGAGTTAGAAAGAAATCTCTTAAATGGACTGCTTCTTCACTAATACTTTCTAATTTGACTAGTCAAGGTGTTAATAATGACAAAAGTCTAGGTTATCGAGGTGAATTCCAACTAGGGGGGTATAAATGAAAGGCTGATCATCATGTGAGAAGAAAAGGGAATGAACTCCTGTACACTAACTATAGAAGATATGTACATTTGAAAGAAAGATGTCATTGAGGAGCACTGAATATATTCAGCAAGAGAATGCACATCCTAAGGGCTTTAATTCTCAGTAAAATATGAATAGGGAGCTTTCACTACCTAGATGGTCTAAGAAGAATTTGATCACACCATTATCCTTCTACTGGGAACTCAAACTTATGTGGATCACAAATCCAACTTGTGCTCACAACTCTTGGCATGTGGAAGGAGATTGCAGTTTGGAATAACTTGTTGATTGAAGGGGTTCAAATCTTTATAATAAAAGTCCTGACTGTGTTCTCTCTCCTAATATAGTTCAAGATGGTGGTGTCTCTTTTGTACTAGATGATTTCAAGGGAATCGTTCCCTAGGAATTCCATATAAAAAAAGAAGCTTCTGCAGAATGAATAACATGTGTATCAATGTCATTCCTAAAAATTAGCTATGTTTAGAAGGCATATGTCCTTGGTTAAATAGGTGTATGATGTTCTAACTCAGTATCGTAAATTTATAGGTATACACCCAAGTGAACAACTTTGGAAGTGGACTAATATGGCAAGCACCAATTTTAAAATAAACACAAAGAAGAGGGACCTTGTACCATCTCATGTTAGTACCTATACAGGATGACTTAATAACCATAAATTATTTTCTGAAAAAGGCACATTCACTAAAACAATCAGTTAGTTCATTTGTAAGATGAAGAGTCGCACTTATTATGATTAGATGTGTCAATTCACAAGTAACATCTTTTTATGACATTGGTCACCTCTTAAATTGCTAAATCATACCTTCTTGTCATTATTCTTCAACTAGTCAAAATCATCTTCACAAATCTACAAGCCTTATCTAAGACAAACTAGTTCCAACTCATATTTGTCTCTCAAAATCAAATGGATGACATTACTACTTCCTGAAACCCAGTAAAAGATCATGAAGTAGATCAAACTCTAGAGATTCAAACTGGACATCCCCAAGTTGAACACTTTGATTCTTCAGAAATATAACCATGGAAAACATCACCTTCGGTCCCCAACAATAATGTGAGTTAATTCTTCTAACTGAATTGTCCTTAGAATGTCTAGAACCCATAATAGAGTCAGTATCGTGAATTAAAAAATTACTAATGAAGTATTCCTCATGGGTTTGATATCTGATTCAATTGAGTCACTATAATACAAGTACAATCAATTGTACTTATGTGCACGATAGACCACAACATGAACCCTTCCAAACAATCGAGGATAGGCCAGGAAAGGCTAAGGTAATGATCTTTGAAAAATAATCCTAGGCCGCAAGGTAAGGAGATAGCTAATCCATGCCTAGAATAACATCAGAATCTACAATATCTAGGACAATGAGTTCAACCTGATTATTAAACTCCCAAATAGTCTCTAAACAAAATCTATAAATGCAATCCACAATAAAAAACTCACCAACATGGGTAGCTATAGATAGTAGCACAGATAAGGACTGCAAACATAAACCCATCTTGATGCAAAATAAACAAAAATATTTGAAAATATGGAATCAAAATAAAATCAAGAAAAAGCTAGATGATGGCATACAGAAATCATACCTATGATCATAGCATCTGAATCCTCAAACTATGATCTACCTTTTACAATATATAAATGGCCCTGTCCACTACTCTATTAGGTGTCTTTATGACTACCTATCTTACCTCCCTGTGGGACCAGCTATAGATCCCTAGGGACCATCCTTATGACCCTGTGCACCACCTCTACCTTATGAAAATAATAATCTAATAGATTGTGTATTCTGAACTGAAGGATCAATCATCCTATGCTCTACACACTCATGAGTGAAGTGGACGATTACCCTACAGTCATAACATACATCAGTTACCCTACTCTATATAAAAGGTTTGAGGGATCAAAAATGACCACCTTAACTCGATGATCCTGATTGAACACCCCTTTGAGGCTTACTATTTCTCTAACCACTGGAACCACTATAATTGGGTTAACCCATATTTTATATATGAAGCTATGTTTAAACTCGCAGACAAGGCTAATCCTGATATTGATGAAGTTGTTACTAGTGTTATCTATTGTAAAACCCTGAACCTATAAATTATGAATAGCTATGGCTCCCACTATAGCTACATTGGTGACAAGGACTCTTGTCATTGCCCCATTTTTCCTCGTGATCCATATTATCTATAGAATAAACATGTTGAACAATGTTAAAAACACTTACCAGAAGTCACCAAACTCTGTGTAGCTTATAATGCGGTAATCTCTATCTATTGACAAAACATCAAATTTGCTCATACTCTATAGGAATAATCATAGTGGCGTGTCTGACTAACTCATGAAATCTCATCTCATACTCAACTACAATCATTGAACCCTATCTTAATGTAAAAAAATTATCTTAAAGACGGTCGAGCATGCTGCGAGGCATATACTTTCCTAAGAAAGCCTCAGAGAACTTAGTCCAAGTCATCGGTGGAGATATTGCAGCCCTTGAATAAAGATAACATCTATACCACCAATCATTGTTACGTCTAGTTGATAAGAAAAAAAGTTCTATCCAAGAGGCTTGACCAATCCAAATTTCTGTAACCTTTCCTCAAAACTAGATATAAACTCATAAGGGACCTCTCTTGAGGTCTCAACAAACTTGGGTGGAATCAATCTCAAAAAATTAGAGAATCATTTTCTTCTACTTTGAAGATTTAACTGACTAGGCCGCTACCAGATATGGGACTATTAGTTCTAGCAAAACTTCTACCCTAGGCATCAGTGTTGTTGGCTATGCCCGTAAATCTATACCAGCCGGCACTACTGATTGAGCTTCCTCAATCAGCAGACCTCCAAATAACCTCAATAACTATACAAAGGGATTACCCCTTTGCCCACCCATTACTGCGTTGGTCGAATACCTGGAGCTCTTTCAGTCTCAAGAGCTATGACAGGATCAGATAATAAATCCCTGGCCTGAGCCAAAAGTAGGGTTGCTGCTCTATCTTTCCCTTAACCTCTTGATCAACCTCAACCCCTAACTAAAATTATAGAAGAGAGCTTGGGGACCTAATCCCCAACAACCTCACCTTACGTCCTAGCTATCTACGTAAAGATTGAACCAACAACTAAAAAACATACTTAGACACAGCGCATAAAATGGATCCAGAAAAAGAGATTTTCCCTAAAAATGCTGCATATCCTCTTGAAGATAGGATACAGACATCTTCATACCGATCTGTGAGATTTTTCTAAACATCAACTGCAATCCCGATGGTACAACTAAAACATAGGATTTGATACAAACCTATCACGACTTAATTTCTCAAGTCATAATGATGGATAATTTATCCAACCAGTAGGTAAACCAATCCATGGCTTAGAATAATAGGTCATGGGCTAATGGGTGGAAACCATAAGGACCACATATAATTGTAGCAATAGTAATAATTTCTAAAAGAAAAAAAGAAAACATACAAAGTTTATCCAAAAAAGATAAGAAAAAGAACCAAAATATACAAATGAATACCTCCCAAGACCTAGAAAGGTCGGTACTATATCCACTACAAAAAGATACCCAGGGAATTACATAAAATCAAAAATATAAAAGAAATATACAAGTCATCTTAAGTACACAAGACTAAACTGGAATATATAGAGAAGGATCAGCCTCTAATAACAACAAGCTCAACCTTTTGAACTGGAATGTAGGAATCACGTGAATGTTGACTTCTAGCACTCAAATCTATATCAGAGGAAAGATGAAAAACTATTGTATGAGTACCAAAGCAACGGGTAATCAGTAGGTATCCTCGGCCAACTGAGCTCAATATAGAAAAAGTATAACTAAAATGTGAGGGTATAATCTAAGTTAATAGTAAATAGGGATAGAAAGGTAAACAATTCTCAAGAAATGCAATTGTGACATAGGAATAAGTATAAGTGATATAGAAAGATAAATAACATAGTAATAAAAGGAAAGTAAAACATAGCCTATCTAGGCCACCATAAGCTCGCTGGGCCTAGTAAAGAAGACAATTAACCTAACTGTACCACCATAATATAGTGGGAAACACAAGAAAAACTTTTGAGGAAATGTATAAATAACCTATAACCAAGCCAACCCCATGAAACCGTAGTAGCCATCCAAATATGCATTGAGCTTGGACCATCACCAATGGGTTTTAATTTTTACAGTTAGATATGCATTAATCTTGGACCATCACCAATGGACCTCAAATAACACATTGCTAAAATTCCAAAATAAACCACCCAAAAATTGAATTGACAGCCCTAGCAAGATATTAATAACTTGGGATGGTTATAGAAAATTTATAATTACCTAAAGTGTATGAAAATAAGGAAAATGATTGTGAGAGTCATTACCATAGGCATACGTGAACCTAAGATGTAGTAGGAATCAAATAGGAGTGAAATATATTAGGCTGGGAAAAGTATTGAGTAAAGAAATTGATCGTACATTACATAAGGAAGCCCATTCCTTGGCCCCATATTGTAGGGCCTAGCACAAGGGGCTATTTTCTCACGCATGCATTGGACATGAACCTTAGAAAGGATACCCAATGATAGGCCAATGTTACAATGGGTAGGCCACCAGTTTGGACAAGCACAACACCTTCTTGTTTCATCATGGGACTTTTTTTAACACAAAATTAAGGGTGTTTGGGTCTTTTAATATTATTAAAACGTTCTGCATTAACCAAAAATGTTGCTAAGCCACTAAAAATGACATTTATAAACTTTTAACACATTCTAATCTTCCCAACACTCAAATGAGGAGAATTAATTATTTAATAAGGTTCCTAAGTTTGAAGGTCCGAGGTTTCATAGAATTCTTTCCGCTAAGAGGTATGTAGTGAGGCCTTATTTTTTATGGGTTAAAAGCGTGTTACCAAAAGTCTTAATCTCACTTAGAGCATGGATTTTAATTTTATTTCAAGAGGATATTGTAATATCATGCATTTTCTTACCATATATAAGTCCTAGTGAAAAAGTATTCATATATAAAGTTTTTAAAATACTCATTATATACCAGTTTAGAGCAATCAATTTCATAGAAAATTGAATTACCTTTTCATCAATATAAAATTCACCCAAATGTGATAACTGGGTAAGAAGTTATGGTGATTTTAAGTTTCAATCATAAAACACAGTCATTTTAATCCCCATCGAATTGCGGAGCAAGTCTAAATAACGATTGTCAATTTCTAGTGAAGGTGCGTGATTGGCATTTAGTAGTTTCTAGTGCCTCTCCACGATTCTACTATGTCTCGGTGCATTTCCAGGTTGCATCCAAGGTGGAAACATGTTACAACCGTGTCGCGCTACCAGCCACATTCCCAGTTGGAATATTTCAGTAGATTGGCATGATAGTGGTGCATCGCGCCAAGGGTTAAAATCTGGAATTTTTCCAATTTGGCAATTTTAAATTCCATGGCCGTTTGGTCTTTTCCCATGCCCTAAAATCTTTCTAAACACGAGATTTAACCCTAAGAGAGCATTACTTTCTTACTTTGTCATTATTAGCTCAAATTAAAATCAACTCTCACCAAGAACAAGATACCCTAGCTCTCAAGAATCAAGGCCAAATCTTAAGAACTCACCATTAATCTTTCTAAATTCATTATCCCAGGTATGTTAGATATTCATCTATGGGTCCCTTTCATCCATTGAGTACAAATATCCTATTAAAATTACAAAATTGTTATCTTCTCAAGTTAATTCACTCTAAATTGAGATTTCACCAATGAACCTCTATATACTATTGATTTTATACCATGATTCAAAGAAATTATTATTTTTTATTCAATCCTCCATGCTTAAATATTATTAATTATTGAAATAAACCATGATTTGATACTATTATGTTGAATTCAAGCTATTTCTATAGATTCCATGGCATTCCTTTGATTGTTTCAAACCGTGAACTATAAGGGTTTGTAAAATGCCTACAAGAGTGATTGATTTAATAAATGCCTTCATGCTTTGTCCCATAAGATTTAGTGTCATTTTACCATTGTTGTTTTGAGTCCTGGGGGTATTGAATACCTAAAAACAATAGTTGTTTATTTAGTCTAGTCTTTGTACATTAAAGAATAGCAGTCAGAATATACTATAAACATTATCAGAATAGTGAGTTATCAGTTAGTTAAACTCAGAATAGTCTAGTATTTTAGTGGCTTTTAGTTAGGAGTAGGATTCATCACCGAGTGAGTGTAGGGATAGCGTAATCCCCATCAGATAGGCAGATTCATTAGGAGCGGTCCCAATACTCCAGAACTGCGTAGCCAACATAGGATATGAGAAGTTACCCATCAAATTAGGCGTGACTATCTCACAGGGGTCACCCGTCAGTATAGGCTTTACATATTTTATCCTTTTGATATTATAGCAGTTTAGTGGATCCATTCTTCCAATGCTAGTACCCCTCTCATGTTATTAACACCCTACCAACTGGGGTTACAGGTTAGACCCCAATTAGCTTAAATTGGGGAATGTCGGTCAGACGATACCTCCCACAGTCTAAGACATAGTCTCAGTTACAGTCCAGTTCAGTTAATGAGTCTTAGTGTCGTTTATCCAAAGCATATAGATTTCGGTTATTTTAGTATTTTTAGTTTACAGATTTTACTCAGTTCATATTATATTCTTGTTCATTCATACTCATTTTTATGGATTTCCTCATATTCCCAGTACCTACAAATTTTATGCTCTCTATTTCGTACACCATGCTTTAATTATTAGTTTTGTTCATGAAACCATGCATATCCGCCTACCTTATTTAGCATACCAATACAATTAAAGTCCTGAATGCATACCTTTTCTTTATCTCTATGATGTATTATATCATAAGTTCAGACGCTCAGTTCCTTGCTTACAATTAGACTATCAGATCCTTAGCAGGAGTAGTGGTGAGTCCTCATACTTCAAGGACATGGTTAGATTATTTCATTTCTTAGTTTAGTAGTTAGTTGGAGTTAGTTGGGTCCTGTCCCATCAACTCAACGTCATTCAGTTTGAGGCTTATCAGACATTAGAGTTAGTTATTCAACATTCAGATTTTTATGTAACATGATAGTTTATTATTATTCTTTTTAAGTTTTAGACAGTTTCTTTCTAGATTCATATTTTAGTATTGATTCAGTAATAAACCTTATGGAAATATCAGTTGTTTTTCCTGCAATTATGATATTATTATCCAGTGCTTACAACAGGAAGTCGCTCATGGGTTAGCTTGTGGTCCCTCAAGACTATAAGCACCGTGTGATTCCTAGGATGTATTCTCGAGGTGTTACAAACTTGGTATCAGAGCCTAAGGTTTTAAAGTGTCCTAAGAAGTCTGAAAACCACATCAAGTAGAGTCTTATGTATGGGTGTGTAGCGCGCCATGATTATAGATGAGAGGATACAAGATATTTAGGAAAAAGTTTCCCTTCTTTCAATAGTCATGTTATGCAAGTGAGCATAAGCTCAACTTAAAATCCCTGTCTAATCCATTTCTTCCTTTTGTTTACAGAACATGGATCCCAAGAAGAAAAAAGGAAGAACATGACACCAACCAGCCCCTCAGCGCATCCAAGCAGATCTTCTGGATGAGAATGTCTCACACGCATAATTCAAAGCTGCATTCACTATTCTAGCGAACTCTATAGAAACACAGAATGAACGACCAGCTATTGTTCTGGCCAACTCAGTGGCCAATACTACTACAACCAAAATTCAGGATTTCACTTAGATCAATCCTCCTTCTTTCATGTGATCCAAGTCCAAAGAAGATACATAGGAATTCTTTGATATGGTTCAGAAAGTCATGGATGCTATGGGGATAATATCTAGTTAGACTGATGAGTTGGCTATGTACTAGTTGCAGGATGTATCCCATAGTTGGTTTAAGCAGTGGAAGGTTAATAGGGGTGTTGATGTAGGGCCTGTAGAATGGGAAGAGTTTTCCATAACTTTCTTAGATAGATTCTTCTTATTCGAGTTAAGGGAGGCCAAGGTATTAGAATTTATTAACTTGAGGTAGGGCAGCATGAGCGTGAGGGATATTTTCTAAAGTTGAATAAGTTAGCTACATATGTTCCTCACCTGGTAGATGATAATAGGTCTATGATGAGTACGTTAGTGTCTAGCATATCTGATAGTGTGGTCAAGAAGTGCAGGACCGCAATACTGATTAGTGAGATGGACTTGTCTAGACTGATGGTCCGTGCTCAATAGATAGTGGAGAAGAAGATTAAGGAGAAAGAGATAGAAAATAAGAGGGCTAGGATAGGTAGTTTTACCTTTATTTAGCTAAAGTCAGATAGTTGTAACCATTCTCAATTTTATCAAAGGTCATCAGCGCCAGCACCATCTTCACCTAGTACTCCTGTACCCAAATTCAGAAACGACAATAGGGATACAACACCATGCTCTAAGTCTCATATTAGTGTTATCAGTGCTCGTACAAATCCTCTATGTCAGCAATATGGCAGACTCCATTATGGTAAGTAAGAGCGGGTATTGATGTGTTCTTTGGGTGTGGTAAGCCAGGCTATCAAATTTGAGAGTGTTGAGTAGTTGCTCAGAAAGGTAGGGATGTACGCCAATAGAGCCAGTCCCATCAATCGTCAGTTCCATCCGATTGCTCAACACAGCAGGGTGTCATTTCCAGTGCTACTAGAGGTCAACATCCAAACAGATTATATGCTCTTCAGTCCCACCATGATCAGGAAAATTCTCCTGACATAGTTACTGGTATGTTGCAGGTCTTTCACTTACATGTTTATGCTTTACTAGACCCTGGAGATTTTTTTCTTTTGTAACTTCATATAAAATTATCAATTTCGAAGTTAGTCTCAAAACTCTAACAGAGCCCTTTTTAGTGTCTACTCCAGTAGGTGTTTCGAATGTAGATAGATAGGTATAGAAGAACTGTCCAATCACAATATCTCAGAAACTCACTTCAATTGATCTCATAGAGTCAGAGATAATAGATTTTGACATCATTCTCAGCATAGATTGGCTCTACTCATGCTATGCCTCAATTGATTGTAGAAATAGAATAGTTTATTTTTAGTTCTTAAATGAATCGGTCCTTGAATTGAAGGGTAGTACCACAACTCTTAGGATTCAGTTTATTTTGTACCTTAGAGCGATAAAGATGATATCAAAGGGGCGTATTTAGCATCTTATGTGAGTCAAAGATTCTAACTCAAAAACTTCAACTCTTGAATCAGTTCTAGTAGTAAATGAATTATCAGATGTATTTCTTAAACATCTTCCCAGAGTTCTTCCCGAGAGAGAAATCAACTTCAAAATAGACATTCTTCCAAATACAAGTCCATATCAATACCACCATACAGAATGGCTCCAACTGAACTCAAGAAGTTACAATAAAAATTTAAAGGAACTTCTAGATAAGGGATTCATCAGACCCAGAGTCTCCCTATAGGTCACACCTGTCCTATTCGTGCTTAAGAAAGATGGTGCTCTCAGAATATGCATAGATTACCATCAGTTCAACAAATTCACATTCATGAATAAATATCCACTTTCTGGAATCGATGACTTGATTGATCAAATTTAGGGTGCTAGCTACTTTTCAAAGATAGACCTCAGATCAGGCTATCATCATCTTAGAGTTAGGGAATGTGAAATTTCAAAAATAGTTTTCCAAACTTGATATGGTCACTTTGAATTTCTAGTCATGTCCTTTGTTCTCACGAATAGCCCCGTAACCTTCATAGACTTGATGAATCGAGTGTTCAAGCAGTACTTGGCCATGTTCATCAAAGTCTTCATTGATGACATTCTTGTTTACTTCCATAGCGAAACTAATCATGTAGACTATCTCAGAATAGTGCTACAAAATCGTAGAGCTCACTAGTTATTCGCTAAATTTAGTAAGTGTAAATTCTGGCTAAGATCAGTAGATTTTCTTGGCATATTATTTTTGGTGATGGCATTAGAGTTGATCCTTAAAAAACTAAAGTGGTGAGAAACTTCCCTATACCCATCTCTCCATCAGATATCAGGAGTTTTTTGTGTTTAGCTGGCTTTTACGGTAGGTTTGTTGAAGTATTTTATTCTATTGTATCCACCATGTCTAGATTGACTCAAAATAAAGTTATGTTTCAGTGGTCAAATTCCTGTGACAAGAGTTTTCAGGAGTTGATGAAATGACTCACCTCAGCCCTAGTTTTTACCTTGCCAGATGGTTCAGATAGGTTTATTGTGTACTGTGATGCATCAAGAGTAGGTTTGGGTTGTGTCCTTATACCGAGAGTTAAGGTCATAGCTTTTGTCTCTAGACAACTTAAATCCTATGAAAAGAATTATCTGACTAATGTTCTTCAGTTAGCAGCAGTAGTATTTTCCTCAAAGATTTGGCGGCATTACTTGTATGGGGTGCATGTTGATATGTTCACTGACCATAAGAGTCTGCGTATGTGTTTACTCAAAAATATTTAAATCTGTGTCAGAGAAGGTGGTTAGAGTTATTGAAGGTTTATGAAATAAGTCTTCTGTATCATCCGGGCAAGGCTAATGTAGTGATTGATGCTCTTAGTAAATTGTCTATGGCTAGTGTTGTTCACGTTGATGAAGGTAAGAAGAAGTTAGATCAGGAAGTTCATCAGCATGCTCGACTAGGTCCCTGCTTACTCGATTCAGTAGAAGGTAGTGTATGGATGCAGAGTAGCTCAGAATTATCTCTAGTTTTCAAGGTGAAGGAAAAGCAGGATAGAGATCCGAGTCTAGTTAAATTAAAAGAATCAGTCAGAGATTAGAAAGTGGAGGTTTTCTCTCAAGGGGGAGATAGTGTGTTGCACTGTTAGGGTAGATTATGTGTGTCTGGTGTTGATGACTTGAGGCAATGAATTCTTGCAAAGGTGCATGGTGTGCATTACTCTATTCATCCAGGGCCACTAAGATGCACCGCGATTTGCGGAAGCTCTATTTTTGAAGTGGGATAAAGAGAGATATTGCAGAGATTGTAGCTAAGTGCTCTACATGCGAGCAAGTTAAGATTGAGCTCCAGAAGCCTAGTGGGACAATGCAGGAATTCAGTATTCCTACTTGGAAGTGGGAGGAAGTGATCATGGACTTTGTGATGGGTTTGCGTCATGCTCATCATCAGCACGGTTCTATTTGGGTTATCATAGATAGGATGTCTAAATCATCTCATTTATTGCCAGCCCATACCCCTTATTCAGCCGAGGACTATGCATAACTCTATCCAGAGTGTTGGTCAAGGTGCATGGTGTTCCCTCATTTATAATCTCATATACAGGTACCCAGTTTAACTATCACTACTGGAAATCATTCCAAAAAGGTCTTTGTACCCAAGTCCATCTTAGTACAGCTTTCCACCCTCAGACAGATGGTCAAGTAGAATGGACCATTCAGACTCTAGAAGATTGTAACGCCCCAAAATCTTAGTTCCCAGGATACCACATGGTGCTCCGAACGACAAGTACTCTTGTTCTAACCCTGTCTAATTTCTACTAAGTTTGGATCTCAAAATAGGTGAAATAAATTTGAAATCATAATAGATGTGGAAATCTTTTCTGAAAACATACTAATCTCACAAGTCTTGGTAAAACAATACTGGAAAATCTGATTGCTAAATCAAAAGTCAAAAACTAAATCTAGTAGTTTGACAAGCCTCTAATGAATGAATCTAGAGAGTCACTGGGACAGGCCCAAGCTTACTCAAACTATCTAAAATAACTAATAAAGTTTCTACTAATAACAGAAGATATAACTAACTAAGTCCCCGAACTATGAGGACTTACCTACTGCAGGGATGTAGATAAGATGGTCAAAAATCACTCACGCTGCTGAGACATAGCACCTGAACCTACTTTATGAGACAATGTAGCACATAGATGTACATATGGATCAGTACTTTGATGATGTACTGAGTATATGGAGGTGAATGAAATAAGTAAATCGTGTCATCACAATTTATAAAATCATGTATGCTAAATCTAAATGACTCACAGGGTTTGAGAAATCTTAAAACTGAAGATCATAATTCATGAACAATAAAGAATATAGTATAGATCTTATGAGCCATTACATTCAATTCTAAAATCTGTTTTTTTCTTAAAACTAATACATTATCCAGTCAAATGTAAGGGGGATAATTCATCTGAAGTATTTAAGAATCTTAAAACCATAGATTCCAAAACACATGCTTTTATCTTAAGGTTTTAAGCCAATAGACTATTTTAAGAAGAGGGAACTTCTTTTTGGGAGGTTATTATAACCAACGTACACCGTGTGAGCATCCATGGAGTCCCATGTCTTGCTTCCGTTGGGTAGGGCTCTTCTACTCTTGCCATCGGAATAGAACTTCTTATCTTATGTGATCACAATCTTAGTAAACCACGTAGAAGTGGGGATAATCTTAATCCTACGGTGGCACGTAGTTCTGGGGTATGAATCCGTAGTAACATACCAATCTCAGTGCTAAATAATACTCCCATTCTTATTCTAAAAATCTTAAGAAAATCCACTTCAAATTAGGACAAGGGTTTACAAGAAAACTAATTATGCTTTTCTTTCTTTATATCTCAAGTCACATGAACAAAAAGGATTCTTTATCTTAGTGTAGAACCAAAAGGTCAAATCTTCATCAAAATCTGAGAATAATCTTATCTTAGGATACTCATAGCACAAACTATCTTGAAACAATAATCTTTAATTGGGGCTTGAAGACCCATGCATCAATCTTGGGAATATGCATGGTGGCGCAACGCGGTGGTATCGCATAGCCACCTCAGATGGGACCTGGAAACTTGGTGTGATGCGCCAATATTGTGGAACCTTACTAAAATTGACAATTGTGATTTTATGCTTCTCTACGACACGCTAAGAAATCATGATGTTTTACAACTGGAACTTAAAATAGCCATAACTCCTTCACCGAGTGTCGGATTAAAGCGAATTTGGTTTCGATGGAAAGCTTATTCAATTTTCGACTCAATGGGATGTCTAAATCTGAAGAACTCCATGTTAAATAAATAGAATTCATTTTGGAATCTATCCCTTAATATTCTAATGATTAATTCAAACAAGGAAAATTCTCGGGGCATTATAATATCTCCCCCTCAGAAACATTAGTCCTCGAATATTGCTTATTAGACTAAAAATACTGAGAAAAATCTGAAGCTATAGTAAAGCATGAACAACCGAAGTAATTTGGGAAACTGAATATAAATCATTCTGAGCTTCTAAGTATTTCTATTAGCCGTGAACTTATATGGGGACAACTATATAGATGAGTATATGACTAGAAAAGAACTGAATGAATGAAGAGTATTTTCTTTGGTTAAATTTGAGTTTGCAGAGAAAAGGTGAGGGTACTTGACTCATATATCTACTTCTACTTTCCAAGTGGCACCCTCAATAGACTGATTCTTCCAAAGAACTTTGACGAAGGGAACTTCTTTGTTCCTTAGCCTACGGATCTGATTATCTAAAATCTCAACTGGAATCTCTTTATATGAAAGGTTGTTCAGAATATCTGAGCTTTCTAAAAGATCTACCGCGGTGGAGTCACCGATGCGCTTCTTAAGCATATATACCTGAAATACAAGATTAACAATTGACAAGTATGCCAGCATGAGCTACCATACAAACACGACTCACAATTCTGAAAGGGCCAACATACTGGGGACTAAGTTTTCCATTCTTGCCAAATCTCTTCACCATTTTCATGGGTGAAACCTTTAGATACACGATATCACCAACCTCAAACTTGAGATCCTTTCTTCTCACATCTTCATAAGATTTCTGATGACTTTGGGCTATTTTCAATCTTTCTCTAATCAACTTAACTTTCTCCATAGCTTCGTACACTGCATCGGGCCCTAGAAAGGTGACCTCACCCACCTCAAACAAACCTATGGGGGATATATATATCCTCTCATAAAGAGGCTCAAATCGAGCCATTTGAATGATAGAATGGTAACTTCTATCATAAGCGAACTAAATGAATAGCATATACTCATCCCAACTACCTTTGAAATCAAGAGCACATGCCCTCAACATATCTATTAGAGTTTAGATGGTCCTCTCTACTTGACTATCTATGTAAGGGTGGAAATTTGAACTAAGATGGACTTGGGTACCAAGACACTTTTGAATGGCTCTCTAAAAATTAGGAAGTACACTTAGTACCCCTATGTAAGATGATAGACAAGGGAAATCCATGCAATCTAACTAACTCTAAGATGTACAACTTAGCATAATCCTCAGCTATATAGGATGTATGACCTGGTAAGATATGAGATGACTTAGTCAATCTGTCTACAATAACCCAAAACGAGTCATGATGACGACGCGAATGGGGTAAACCAGACACAAAATCCGTATTCACCTCTTCCTACTTCCAAGTAGGGATACCAAACGTTTGCAACATACCACCAGGTCTTTGGTGGTCTACCTTAACCTATTAAAAAGATGCATACTTTTCTACGAATTATGCTATATATCTATTCATACCATTCCACCAAGAGATTCCCTGCAAGTCATTGTCTATCTTGGTAGCACGTAGATGAATAGAATAACGTGCACCATGTGCTTCTGCCATAATCAACTATCTTAAGTCATCAACACATGGCACCCACAATATACTCTGGTATCTCAACACACTATCTCCCCCATGGGAGAAAACCTCCACCTTTTGTTTTTTAACCTACTCCTTTAGTTTTACAAAACTAGGATCTATATCTTGCTTCTCCTCCACCTTTTGTTTTCTAACCTACTCCTTTAGTTTTACAAAACTAGGATCTATATCTTGCTTCTCCTTCACTTTCGAAACTAGGGAAGATTCAGAACTACTCTGAACCCAAATGTTCCCTTCAGCTGACTCCACTAACTTAAATCCCAATCTAGCAAAATAATGCACTTCTCAAGGTAAATCTTGGGAAGATTCGGAACTACTCTGAAACCAAATATTCCCTTCAGCTGACTCCACTAACCTAAATCCCAATCTAGCAAAATGATACACTTCTCGTGGTAAATCTTTCTTATCATTCTCCACATAAGCAACACTACCCATAGACAATCTACTATGGGCGTTTGCTACTATATTTGCCTTGCCCAGATGTACAACATACTTATATCCTAATCCTTCAATTGTTCCAACCACCTTAATCTGATGCAGATTCAAC
Organism: Capsicum baccatum var. pendulum; assembly: GCA_030864225.1. Lineage (NCBI taxonomy): Eukaryota > Viridiplantae > Streptophyta > Magnoliopsida > Solanales > Solanaceae > Capsicum > Capsicum baccatum. The sequence goes on along the minus strand of CM061561.1, from coordinate 156,580,925 downwards.
TCCCGCTGAGTAAAAACATACTGCAAGCTCTTGTGATCCATGAGCATATCAACATACACTCCATACAGATAACGTCTCCAGATTTTCAACGTAAACACCACAATGACTAATTCAAGATCATGGATTGGATAATTCTTTTCATAAGGCTTCAACTGTCTAGAGGTATAGGCAATAACCTTACATCTCTGCATTAACAAACAACCCAAACCAACTCAAGAAGCATCACAATACACCATAAAATAATCTGCACCATCGGGTAATGCTAGAACTGGAGCTGAAGTTACTTGAGTCTTCAACTCTTGAAAACTATTCTCGTAGGAATCTGACCATAGGAAATTAACTTTCGTTTGGGTTAATCTAGACATAGGGTATGCAATAGATGAGAAACGTTCAACAAAACTATGGTAATAGCCAGCTAGACCCTAGAAACTCCTAATGTTTGACGAAGAGATGGGTCTAGGCCAATTTTTTACGACTTCTATCTTTTAGAGATCATTTCTAATGCCATCACTGGAAATAGTATGATTGAGAAAAGCAACTGACCTTAACTAAAATTTATAGTTGCTGAATTTGCCGAACAAGTGATAATCTCTAAGAGTTTGCAAGACAATCCTAAGTTGATCTATATGTTCATCCTTACTGTGGGAGTATACAAGGATATCATGAATGAATACTATGAGAAATATGTCTAGATAATATTTGAACACTCGATTCATGAGGTCCATAAAAGCTACTGGAGCATTGGTTAGACTAAAAGACATGACTAGAAACTCAAAATGGCCATAATAGGTTCTAAAAGTTGTCTTTGGAATATCACATTTTCTTACTTTAAGCTGATGATAGCTAAATCTAAGGTCTATATTTAAGAAATAACATGCACTTTGGAGTTGACCAAACAAGTCACCAATATTAGGAAGAGGATATTTGTTCTTGAGTGTGACCTTATTTAGCTGATGATATTCAATGCACATTCGCAATGAATCATCTTTCTTTCAATGAATAGGATAGGAGAACCCCATGGAGAAACATTAGGACTTATGAAGCCTTTATCTAAAAGACCTTTGAGTTACTCTTTCAACTCCTTAAGCTCTAAGAGAGCCATACAATATGGAGGGATAGAAAAAGGCTGAGTATCTAGAAGAAGGTTAATACTTAATTCCATTTCCCTATCGGGAGGTACCCTTGGGAGATCTTCAGGAAAAACTTCAGGGGAATTCATTGACCACTCGAATAGACTAAAGGGTTAGAGTCTCAAACTTTGTGTCTTTAACCTAAACTAGATGATAAACACAACCCTTAAAAATCATCTTTTTGGCTATAATATAAGATATGAATTGACTCTTTGGAGATAGTGAATTACCTGACCACTCAAAGATTGGCTTATCAGGAAACTGAAACATCACCACATGAGTGCAACTTTCTATATAGGTATAACAGGAATGGAGCCAATCCATACTAAGGATAAGATCAAAATCAACCATACGTAACTCTATCAAGTCTGATCACATGACTTATGAAGGACAGTGATAGGACACTTTATATAGATTTGTTTAGCAACAACTGACTCACCTACTGGAGTAGAAACGAATAAAAGTTCAGGGATCTTTTCAAAACTTACATCAAAATTCACAACAATTAATAGGGTCACATAAGAGAAAATCAACCTAGCGTCTAACTACATATAAACATCAAAATGAAAGACACGAAGCATGCCAGTAACAACATCTGGAAAATTATCCTACTTTTAATGGGATGGTAAAGAGTAAAACCCATTCTGGTGCTGACCACCACTAGTCTAGATGATACGCCCTAAGGATGGGCTGGGAGACCTAGATAAGCTAGTTCACTATAAGCCTGAGTCTCAGGATAAACATCCCTACTTCCCTGCCTAGCATGTAGGCACTCTTTGATTTCATGACCCGGCTGCCCACAACCATAACAACATTTTCGGCTTCACAAACACTCGCCCGGATGGGTCTTACCATACTTAGCACACTAAGGATAACTGGGCCTATCACTAACACTATTCTAAGATCTTGACATAGAAGACTTACTCTATTATTCCTTATTATTTATGGGTGCAGGAGCACTGGCTCAGAAGGAGCAGGCATAGATGACCGATTCTGAACCTGCGAATGATTTCTTCTTCCAGACCTATTCTAATAATAATCAAACTGCCCTACCCTATCCTTCTTATTTACTCTCTCTCTCTTTCTTTCATCTTTTTTGCCTCAATCTACTAAGCATGCATTATCAATCTACAAAGATCTATATCTCTAATGAGCATTGAAGTCCTACACTCTATAACTACCAAACCAGACATATCGGTCATAAAATTACTCATGCTTGACCAAGGGTCAGCCATCTGATCACGAGCACACTTAGAAAACTGGTAGAACTTGAGGTAACACTCCTTTACTATCATTGAGCCGTATCTCTGCTTCATAAACTCTTTTAGCATAAATTCCCTCATCTCATGTGGGAAGAACATGTCTAAGAATGCATCCTAAACTATCTACCAAGTCATCAGAGCTGCATTGTCCCCTCTAGTATTCTTTAACATCACTACCCATTCATATACAACATCCTTTGGCCTATAGGATGCCAGCTCTATACTCTGCTTTTTAGAAATGTGCATAATTTAGGGATCTTCTTTACCTCATCTAGATAAAACTAAGGGTCATCAATGTCCTTCGGCCTAAAGAAATCTGGTGGGTTTATTGTCATAAAATCTAGAATTTTGGTAGCATCTAAGTCCCTGTGTTGCTAGGATAAAACTGCAGCCCTACGGTTGCCCTGAACATTAGCTGTCACAGCATGGGCTAGCACCTGAAAGGTAGCCTGAAACTCTACATGTGACACATTCTCATTCAAAGAAACTGCGGGCTAAGGTGGCTAGTTATTATTTATGCATGCGCTAGCTCAAGAAGGAGGCATTTTCCATCATATGAAAGCGCGAGTTATAAGTAGATAAAGACACTGAATGCACAATAGATCATGAAAGAAATAGATGATTCCGAAAGAACATTCTATAGCCTCTTGTTCATAAATATTGCATGCTTTACATCGATGATCAACACTCTACATAACATGGCTTGTATGATTCCTTGTACTCTTTAAACCTCTGTCTAATACAAAGTTTGTAACGCCCTAAAAATGAAGATCTTGGGATGCCACACAGTGCTCTTAACTACAAGTAGTCCCGAGCTAACCCTAGCTTCTTTCTACAAAGTTTTGATCTCAAAATAAGGGAAATAAATATAAAATTATAATAGATGCAGAAATCTTATCTGAAAACATACTAATCTCACAAGTCTTGGTAAAAAAATACTGGAAAATCTAAATGCTAAATCAAAAGTCTAAAACTGAATCTAGTAGTTCGACAAGCCTCTACAGACTGGATCGAGTCAGTCACTGGGATAGACCCCAATTGACTCAAACTATCTGAAATGAATAAAAAAGTGTCTACTAATAACTGAAAATATGAATAACTAAGTCCCCGAGTTATGACGACTTACCAACTAAAGGGATGTAGATGAGATACCCGAGAATCACTCACACAACTTAGACTGAGCACCTGAACCTATATTATGAGACAATGTAGCACATATATGTATGTGGATTAGTACTTTGATGACGTACTGAGTAACCAGTGTCATCAAAATCTATAAAATCATGCATGCTGAATGTAAATGACTCATAGAGGGTTGAGAAATCTTAAAACTGATGATCATAATTAATGTATAATAAAGAATATACCAAAGATCTTGTATTCTAAAATCTGTTCTTTTCTTAAAACTACAACATTATCTTGCCAACTGTAAGGGGAATAATTCATCTCAAGTCCTTAGGAATCTTAAAACCATAGTTTCCAAAACACATACTTTTATATCCAGGCTTTAAGCCTATAGACTATTTTAAGAGTAGGGGACTTCTTTTTGGGAGGTTCTTCTAACCGACATGCATTATGTGAGCATCCATGAAGTCGCATATATTTCCCCCATTGGGTAGGTCTATTGTACCCTTTTCGTCAAAATAGAACTTCTTTTCTTATGTGATCACAATCTTAGTCATCCACAGAGAAGTGGTGATAATCTTAATCCTATGGTAGGATGTAGTTCTGGGGTATGAAACCGTAATAACAAACACATCTCGGTGCTAAATACTACTCTCATTCTTATGCTCAAAATCTTAAGAAAATCTATGACAAATTGGCAGAAAGTTTTACAAGAAAACCAATTATGTTTTTCTTTCTTTAAATCTCATGTCACATGAACAAAGTGGATTCTTTATATTAGCTTAGGACCAAAAGGTCAAATCTTTTTCAAAATCTAAGAACAATCTTATCTTAGTATACTCATAGCATAAACAATCTTTAACAAGGGCTTAAAGACCCATGCACAAACTAATGTTAAAACACCAAAATGCTCGTGCTTGCTAATGTAAATATTGATAAACCAACACAAAATCTGGAAATTTCAGCAATATGCATGAAAATATGAACATAACCATGGAATTTAACTTCTAAATAATTGGGAATCTCATAAGCTTAGTAAATAACAATAATGGGTTTAAGATCTAACTTTAATTTCTTGGAAAATCATATAAATTTCAGTAAAGGTTTAATTTAAAATAAGTTTTGGAACAAGGATGAAAGGATTATCCTCATTCATACCCCACATACCTTAGTTGGTAATCTTTGATGAAAAACATGAATCTTGGATTCTTATTGATGCTTTGGGGATGAATTCTTAGAGCCCTTGTATTGGGATTCCTCAATCTTGAATTTCTTTAGAGATTTAATGAAGGAATTTGAATTTCTTGTGTAGAAAGTTGGTTGAACTAGGGTTTTTCTTGAGAGATATTTGATGAAAAGTGCTTTGGAAGAGTTTAATTCATTGTTTATAATAGATTTGGGGATGGGAGATTTACCAACCTACCCCTCATAAACTCATAAATGGAACTGGAAAAATGACCAAAATCTCAACTTTTGGCATAGGTGCGATACACCACTATCGCACCAAGCCACTTGAAAATGCCAACTGAGAATATGTATGGTAGCGCGACGCGATGGTATCGTGTTTCCACCTCGGATGGTATTTAGAAAATTGTTGTGATGCACCAATATCGTAGATGCTCACTAGAAATTGATAATTATGTGCTTCTCCACGATGCGCTAAGGGCCCAAATCACGGTGTTTTACAACTAGAACTTCAAATAGCCATAACTCATTCACCGAGTGTGAAATTTAGGTAAATTTAATATTGATGGAAAGATTATTCAATTTCCCACTAAATCTAAAGAATTCCACATAAAAGAAATAGTAATAATTTTAGAAGCTAAACCTTAACATCCTGGGGAAAAGTTCAAGCTAGGAAAAGTCTTGGGGTGTTGCATCGATATGCTGAGAGCATGCATAGTTGATTTTAAAGGTAGTTGGGATGTTCACTTCCTTTGATTAAATTCACATATAATAACAACTATCATTCCAGTATCCGTATGGCTCCATTTGAGACTCTGTATGGTTGGAGATGTAGATCTCCAATTGGTTGGTTTGAAGTATGTGAGGCCATAGTAGTAGGGTGTGACTTCGTGTGTGATGTGTTAGAGAAATTTTAGTATATCAGAGAAAGTCTTAGGGCTGAGCATATCCGAGAGAAATCATATACAGATATAAGGAGAATGTATCTCGAGTTTGAGGTCGATGATTTTGTGTACTTAAAAATATCTTTCATGAATGGAGTGAAGTAATTTGGCAAGAAAGGGAAAATCAGTCCTCGATATGTCGGTCCCTTCAGAATTCTCAGTCATCAAAATGGTAGCTTACGAGCTTGGGTTGCCTTCAAATTTAGCCTCAGTACACCAAGTGTTCCATGTCTTATTGTTGAAAAAGTGTATTGGTGATCGTGCTGTAGTTGTTCCCTTAGAAAGTGTAGATATTCAGATTAGTCTTTCCTTTGAGGAAGTTCCAGTCGAAACTCTTGATCATCAAGTTTGTAGACTAAGGAACAAAGAAGTTCCATTGGTCAAACTTCTTTGGCAAAATCAGTCCATTGAGAGAGTGACTTGGGAAGCATAGACAGATATGTAGACCAAGTACCCTCATCTTTTCTCTACAAAACCAGAATCTTTATAAGGTACTAATCTTCTTAAGATTTCTCTCTATCATGCTTAATTTTAGTTGAACATCATGTTCATGTAAGTTGTGCATTCATAAGTCAGTTCAATCATGCATTCCATGCATTAGATATGCATGTTCCTTTTGTAAGCTTAGTCCAGAAGTTATACCTTATCTTAACCAGTCTCATTCTAGGATGAATTATCCGAAGGGGGAGATATGGTAATCTCCCGCATTTCCTTAGTGTAATCTAAGTCTCAATGAATGAGTATTCATCTATAATTTTTTTTTTGAAATACTCATTATTTTCTAGTTTAGAGCCTTCCATTATATAGAAAATTTAATTATCTTTTCGATGATATAAAATTTTCCAAAATTCGATAATCGGGGTAAGAAGTTATGGTAATTTTAAGTGTCAATCATAAAACACCATAATTTTAGTCCCCAATGCATCTTGGAGCTAGTCTAAATGATTATAGTCAATTTCCAGTGATGGTGCGCGCTCTTGGCATGCTGCGCCAAAGGCTAAATTTGCATTTGGAAATTTCCAGTGTCTCTACTTGATTCCACTGCATCACGGTAAGTTTTCAGGTCGCATCCAAGGTGGCAACGCGATACCACCACATCATACCACCAGCCACATTACCAGTGGGAAAATTCCAGTAGCTTGGTTGATAGTGGCGCATCGCACCAAGGGTGAAATTTAGAAATGTTTCCAGTTTTACAATTTTAATTTCAATGGATGATTTGGTCTTTTCCCATGCCATCAAATCTGCCTAAACATGTGATTTAAAACTAAAAGAGCATTATTTGATCACTTTGTCATTATTCTCTTAAATTAAAATCAACTTTTTCAAAGAACAAGATACCCTAGCTCTCAAGAATCAAGAAAAAATCTCAAAAACACACCATCAATCCATCATAATTCAATATCCCAGTTATGTTAGATATTCATCCATGGATCCCTTTTATCCATGGAGTCCGAAATCCTATTTTAATTAGAAAATTGTGATCTTTTCAAGTTGATTGATTTTAAATTGTGATTTTACCCATGAACCTCCATGTACTATTGATTTTATACCATGATTCAATGAAATTATTATTTTTATTGAATCCTCCATGTTTTAATACTATGAATTATGAAAATAAACCATGATTTAATACTCTTATGTCAAATTGATTCTATTTCTATAAGTTCCATGGCATTTCTATGATTGTTTTAAATGACGAACTACAAGTGTTTGATAAAATGCCTATAAGAGTGAGTGATTTAATAAAAGCCTTCATGTTTTGTCCCCAAGATTTAGTGTCATTCTACCATTATTTGGTTTTAGTCCTGGGGGTATTGAATAACCAAAAGCCATAGATGTTTATTTTTTCTAGTCTAAGTTCATTACAAAATAGTCTTTAGAATTTACGATGAGTATTATCAGAATAGTCAGTTATCTATCAATTAAACTTTGAATAATCGAGTATTTTAGTGTCTTTCAGTTGGGAGAAATATTTAGCATCAAGCATGTGTAGGGATGGTAGCTTATCCATCAGATAAGAAGAGTCGTCAGTAGCAGTCCCTATACTCCAGAACTATGAAGGTAGCATAGGATATGAGAAGTCACCCATCAGATTAGGCATGATTATCTCGCAGGGGTTACCCGTCAGTTTAGGCTTGACACCCTTAGTCATTTAGATATCATATCAATTTAGTTGATCGACATAACAAGTGTTAGTACCCGAGGTATGGTATTGAAACCCTTCTAACGGGTATTACAGTTTAGACCCCGATTAGCTCAAATTAGGGAAGGCCGGTTAAATGATACCTCCCACAGTCTCAGACACAGTCTCAGTTATAGTCCCAGTTCAGTTATTTAGTCTAAGTGTTGTTTGACCAAAGCATATGGATTTTAGTTATTTCAGTATTTCAATTTACTGATTTTACTTAGTTCATGTTATATGCTTGTTCATGGATACTCAGTATTTACAGATTTCCACATATTCCCTGTACCTACAAAGTTCATGCTCTCCATTCAGTACACCATGATTTACATGCATATTCAGTTAATTATTAGTTCTGTTCATAAAACCATGCATATCAGCCTACCTCATTTAGCATACAAGTATATTCAAAGGACTGACAGAATACCTTTTCTTTTGTGCTATGATGTATGATATCATAGGTTCATTGCTTATTTTCCAACTTATGATTAGACTTATTAGATGATTAGCAGTAGCAGCGGTGAGTTCTCATACTTCGTGGATCGTCTTATTTTATTTCATGTCTCAGTTTAGTAGATAGTTAGAGTTATTCGGGGCCTGCCCCATCAACTCACAGTCATTTAGTTTTAGAGTCTTATCAGACATTAGAGTCAGTTATTTAGTATTCAGATTCTCAGTTGACATGACAGTTTATCAGTATTTTTTTTAGTTTTAAACAGTTTCTTTTGTAGAATCTTTTTTTAGTATTGATTCAGTAATAAACCTTATGGAAATATCATTTGTTTTTCTGCAATTATGATACTATTATCCAGTTCTCATAGTAGGTACCTGCTCATGGGTTAGGTTGTGGTCCCTCGGAACTGTAAGAACCATGTGACGCCCAGGGTATACGCTTGGGGTGTAACACTTATTCTTTGAACACTATTTATCTTAACTATTATGTGTATAACTAATGTTGTAAGTTAATTAATAGTTGACAAAAACATTGAGTTTTTAATGGCTTTCTTTATCCAATTATTTGTTTTCACGTAAATGGTTTGGAGGGTATTACTTGCTTCACTCATTATTCTTATATTTGATATAAATACATATATGTGTGAGAGAGATGATTACACTTTAACATTATAGAGAAATCTTGAATGAAAAATATTTTCCTTAAACCCTTTTCACAAATTTTGAAAGAGAATCCTTATTTGATTCTTAAATTACCTTTTGTGGACAATGATGTATTTTTAAAAATTGATAAAGAGAAGAAAAAAGATGGCTAATATGACTTACAAGTGTTGGTATGACTATACCAATAAATTTTCAAGAATGACATATATGTTAAAGAGATTAAAATATGGGCTTAAATAGAGTTAGATGGTCAATAACTAATGCATGGTTCGAAAAACTCATAGCCCAAAATTGTATTTTGTCTGTGCGGAATTTATTATGTACTAAAATATGCATAATCATTGCATAGTTGCTTCATGTTTTTGTATATTAGAGAGAACAACACACCAATACTTTTGAAAAACATTGATTGAGGGGCTCAACGAATGATTTAGAAGTAGACCCACATTGCCTGTGGTGTATAAAGATGCAAGGTATATCATCTAGCTCAGAATTAAAGAATAGAGTTGAGTCTATGTCTAAGGTGGTTATTCGAAGATCTTAATTATATCCTTTAGATTTAATTTCTATGTCTATGACTATTATTAATAAATCATACTCTATTCATTGTTCTTTTATATGCTATTACATTCCACGTATTGAACTTCCCCACGAGCCATATCATTTCATGATGTAGGTTTGACGGTATATTCTCATATTCCAGTATAACAGTAGGATTGTTCAGATATCGTCAAAGTTGGTGAGACCTCCATCTTTTAAAGTAAGTATATTCTAGATTTTTAGCATTTTTATTAGGGGAAAATACATCAAATCACCCTTGAACTTGCAGCCAAAACTTACTTTAGACCCTTAACTAGTCGGGCTATTATAAACCCCCCTTAAAAACTTTTAAGTGAATTAATTTCAACCCTGTCGGCTGACGTGGAAAAAAAAAAGAAAAACGCGTGAATTTATATTTTAAAAAAAGGGGCCTACTTTTTTATTATATATTTATATCTATATATATATTCAGAAAAAACAAAATAAAACCAAAAAACCCTCTCTTATCTTTGGTGAACTCCTCTTATCTCCGACCGATGTAGTGACCAATGTTGATGCCACCATGCCACCAGCCTCCCAAATCCGCGTCATGACCATTCCACTAGTCTCCCAAATCCACGCCGCCACTATCCGCTTTATCTGACCATGCAACCTTTACAATTGCCTCATCATTTGTGCCTCCAGTTCTTTCGGCGGCGAATACTATCAATGTCATTTCTGAATTTGGGAGTGTTTGTGCGATTTTTGTTGACATTTTTGAGTAAAAGATTGAGAATTTGGGAGTTTTGGGGGTTTGGTTTTGGTTAAAAAGAAGGAATTTAGATTTCAATTTTGTATATTGGTGTGTTTTTGTGATCATGTACTTGTATTTAGTCCATTGTTGGATTTGTTAAAGTTAATTCAATTCAATTTTAGTGATATTAATTGAAGATGGTGGGGTTTTAATTTTAAATCTTTTCTTGAAAAGTGGTTGTTGTTTAATGACTAATCGGTTAAAGACCAAAGTTGTTTGCTTTTTTGCTCTTCTTGATAGAAAACTGAAATTTTTATTTCCCATCTAATTTTTTTGTTTGTAATAATGGATTAATCATTTGTTGAAATTTTATTCTAGTGCTTCAATTTGAGCTCTTGTTTTTTTTCAAAAGCTTTAAAGTTTGAATCATTTTAGAAAAGTGTTTTCGATTTTGATCTGTTTTAAAATCCCTTTTGGATGAAATAGCAGTTTACGGGGCTTGGATTTCGGTTCTTGATTTCTTTCTTTGAATCTACTATTTGTTTGAATCAATTTTTACGAAGTTTGTTCACATTTTATTATTTGTGAAGTCCCTTTTAAATAGAATGGCAGTTTCTTTGGAATGCATATCCAAGAAAGAAAAATAAAGGGATAGAGGTGGGTGGTGAGGGTGGGGGTCTGTGAAGAAGAAAGGTTTTGTGGAGAAGAAAGGTTAATATACATGTATATATATATATGGTTTTAGGGATTATTCTTTAAAAAAATATATTTACGTGGTGCTGACATGGCATAAACGTGGTGATAATGTATTGCACTCTCCTTAGTGAGAGTGGTATAATATTATAAAGGTGGTATAAAATTCACTTAAAAGTTTTTATGGGGGTATATAATTGCCCAACTAGTTATGGGTCTAAAGTATGTTTTGGCTGCAAGTTCAGGGGTGATTCGATGTATTTTCTCTTTTATTTATGGTATTGTCAGACCTTATCCTATTTTAGATAGATTATCTTACGATAGATACTTCATTGACAGGATTGGTTGAAAGAATTCATATATATTATATTCAAATTCTGGGACCATCACCCTTATGTTAATTGAAACATTTTTGAGTCCATTTTTCTGCATATTTCTTTGACAGTGACTATATTATGAGATAATGCTAAGAGGTCTTTCCCAACCTTCATGGATTTGGGATGCCTGTCTCTGCCGGGGCCTAGGGTCGAGCTATGACAAACTTGGTATCAGAGTAGATTCCTAGTGTGTCTACAAAGACATGTAAAGTAGAGTCCCATTTATGGATGTGTAGCATACCACATTTATAAAATAGATGCTACATAAATTCAGGAATATTCCCTTTATTCATGTTCTAGTTCATGCTAATGAGTGTAGTTTGAATGAATTCTTCTAACTCCTTACTTTCTCACAATTCATATCATGCCTATAAGTAGATTAGTTGATCAAAGGTTTTCGGCTGAAACCTCTATCCCGAATTGTCACGACCTAAGACAACCCCTTATTCGTAACACGGTGCTTAGAGTTACAAGTGACCCCAAGCTAACTGATGATTTGGCTTAACTCTAAGAATACTGAAAACAAGTAACAAAAATTTGGTTGAAAGCTAAACTGAAGTAACTGATGGAAATACTAGTAATGTAATACTGAATATCAACTAACAATTTAATTAAAACTATCTAACAGCCAACATGCTAAAAATCTAAATATCTGTCTAAAAGTCTCTAAACCATAATGAGTTGTTGGGACAATACCCATCTAACTACAACTGACTAAAAATTAAAGTATGTGGAATATATACACTGATAACTAGTCCTTGAATGATAAGAACTCACCAAAAATAGATGTTGAATGTGGAGAGGGAATATGCTAAGTATGATCTGGGTACTAAGCGCCCTAACCTATATTGTGAGATAATATAGCATAGGAAATTATGATATCAGTACTTTAAATGTACTGAGTATGTGAGATGGGAAACTAAGTAGATAATCTGAACATTAATGCATGAAACATGATAAGTTGAATGCAACAACAAGTATAAATATGTACTACATAAAACTTAATAACCGAATACAACGTCATGCATATCTAAACTGAAAAAATAAGCATAACATAAACTAAGGCTTGTTGGAGATAACAATAACCAACATACCCAATATAGGAAAATTAGGGTCCAACCTATAGCCCCAGTTGGAAGGGTTCTAGACCCTTTCCAATTGTACCAACACTAGTTGGCATAGATATATTAAATTGATGTCTCGAAGGACTAAGGTGACATGCCTCAATTGATGGGTGACCTATTATAACCAATGTAGACTCGTAGTTTTGAAACATAGGGACATCTAATAAAATTCGCAATCCTCAACTGTTGAGAAAGCCTTTATCCCTGCATTCACGCGGTGCTAAGTACCACTACCAACTGAACGACACTAAAACAGATGTACGCTCAATATAGTAGATTTATTGATAATAGAAAAATATGCATAATCTAGTGCAACTAAACATGACAATTTTATAAAGTTCATTATAACAAAGAATTTCAAAAAATAAAGCCCCAAAGTCAATAATTTATCAATAATAATGAAATTCATAAAGGTGAATATAAGAAGATACAAATATTATGTGAAAACATGTAGTCATGATTGAATTAAAGAATTAAACTAAAATTCAAATAAATCTCATAACAATAATGGAACCCTAGGTATATAGGGTGAACTAACTTGAGAGCGTGAAAACATCTTTGGAACTCAATATGTGGAAGGTACCCATTGATAAAATCCCACATACCCAGATGTGGACTCCTTGGATAAATCCTTGGAGTTTGTTCTTGAAGTTTAGGAACCCCACTTTGTTGTTTGAGAAGAGAAAATTGCCTTTTTTTAAATGTCAAGTCATTTTAAGATTATGAGGTGTTAGGGTATTTTTTGTTCATAATAGTTGTTCTAAGAATACCCAAATGACGTGGGTTTGGGGTTAAAAGAATGGGAATAGATCAAAAATACCTTCAGAAAACATTCAAGAAATTCTGGTAAACAGTCGTCACAGCTCAGGTAATGACTTGTTATGTCTGATAATGAGTCGTGGCCTGAGTCTTAACTTTAGGACCTAAGTTTTGGGTACTTTCTGATAGGACAACAGCTCCTCTCCTAATGACATGTTAGGTCTGATAACAATTCATCATGAGGGTCATTATCAAGGGGCTTTGTTCTTATTTCCTTACAATTATGGCAACGGGTCCACTCACAATGACTCATTTGATCTGATAATGAGTCGTATGATCGACTCATTGCCAGTAGACTGAAATCATTGGTCTCTTAGTGCCAGGCAATGAGTATAGGCTATAACTCATTGTGTCATAGAATGGTTCTTTTCTAGAGACATTGCCACTAGTAGTTTGGCAGTGCCTTAGAAAATTTTCCACAACTTTTTACTGTGATATTGGATTAAGGCAAGACAGGAACATGATCTCCATAAAGACAATGCCTCTAAATTTGTAAGGAAAACATGGCTATTGCCAACTCAAGATCATGAGTTGGGTAGTTATCCTCATGAGGCTTGAGTTTTTTAGAAACATATTCTATAACCTTGCCCCAGTACATTAATTCACAACCAAGACAAACTCTAGAAGCATAAAAACATATTACAAAACTATCCAAACCTTCTAGTAGAGTAAAAAATATAGTAGTGATAAGTAAAGTATTGAACTCCTAAAAATAGTTCTCGCAAGAATTAGACCACTAGAATTTGACTTTCGTTTGACTCAGTTTGGATAAGGGAGAAGCCATAGAGGAAAAAACTTCCAACAAAAAGTCTATAGTAACCATCTAAACCTAAGAAACTCCTGATATATGATATAGAGAAAGGTCTAGGCCAGTTTCTTACTACTTCGGTCTTTTGATGATCAACTCAAATATCTTTATTGAAAAATGATATGACTAACGAATGATACTAGTTTCAACTAGAATTCCCACTTTCTAAACTTAGTAAATAACTGGTAATCTTTAAGTATATTCAAGATAATCCTTATGTGGTCTGAATGTTCAATCATACTTCGATAATAAATGAGGATGTCACTTGTGAAAACTATAATAAACATGTTCAAGTATTTGTTTAGTCCAAAATACATAACAAAAAATTTATAGAGACCGTGCAGAGTTCAAAAGGTCATTTTTGGAATGTCATAATCTTTGACTCTAAGCTGATGATAGTCGAATCTAAGGTCTATCTTAGAAAAAGAATTATCTCCTTTAAATTGGTCAAATAAGTCATCAATCTTGGGGATAGGATACTTATTCTTGATTATGACTTTGTTCAACTGATGGTAATCAATGCACATTCTGAGAGAGTCATCTTTCTTATGAATGAAAAGAATTTGAGCACCCCATAGAGAAACACTTGACGTTACGGCTTTTGAGATAATATTTTTGACTTTTTTTAGGATAGTTATGGGTTTTCAAGCAACTACTATTGTATTTAACCTGGTGTTTAAGTGTTTTTAGGATAATAAATGAGTAAGAAGAAAAACTTAGACAAACTAGATAAAATAAAGAAAAAGTTATCAGTGACGACTAAGGCGATAGACTGTCGACCATATGACGAACCGTTGTCCTAAACTATCACCATAAAATAAAATATAAGACCTCTAGAAGTCATGTGATGGTCCAAGTGGTGGACCATTGATATTGCAATGAACCGTTGGCCTAAAACATCACCATAAAATATAATGCAGGACCACTGGAAGTCACGCGATGGTCCAGGTGATGTACCATCGGTATTGTAAGAAATCATCGGCCTAACCGTCATTCAGAATTAGAACAGAGACTCACTAGAACTCTAGCAATGGATTAATCGACATATTGTCACCTCATCGATGGAAGTTCACTTGAACCGTCGAGCATGAAGCGGAAACTCTAAGTTCGAATTATAAAATCCAAATTATGGAAACGTATAAATATGAAGTATTAAGGTTTATTATCCATTGAAGATTAAGAAGAATCATATTGTGACTTTTTTAAGTACACTCTTGAATCCATTTATGAACATCAATATTTCTTTGATTTCTTACATGGAGATGAGTAGCTAAAGTCCCATAACTAGTGTTATGGGAGCCTTGATGTAGAGAACTATTTTACGGTAGTGCATTTATTCTACATCTAATATCTATCAAGATTACATGAATCTTTCTTCATTATAATAACATATCTTAGTTGCAAACATAAGAAGTGATCTCAGGAACACGACTTGTCTGACAAGAAAGTGGATATTAGGAAAAAAAGTCATTTACCTGAACTCCATAGTCTTACCCTTTAGGTTAACAAGTTGATGCCTTAATAAGATCAACCCTTATGAGAGTGTTATTGAATAAGCATGAATCCTTTAAGTTCTAGAGAATTAAAGGGTGAAACACTCATTAGTTTGAGAAACATGTGGGTAATTCTTAGAATTCAACAATTCTTGTAATTGTACACATAAGTTAGAATTCAAGCACAAACTCACAACCCTAACTGTTTGAACATCTAGTTGAGCATAACTCTAGTTAATTAATTCTCATTGAAATTACATGTACATTAACTCTCAGTAGCTTTGTGATATAAATATGAAAGAATTTTGTTAACACATTAAAATTCTTTCTACTAAAGAACCTTAGATAAACAGTCTAATAATAGTCACAATATTTAGTGAACACGGTAATCCATATGGAATTCGACACCCAAACCAGTTGGGTTCTATATTTGACAGTGATCACTTACTCTTTTATAAGGAAGGTATAACTTTTGCGCTGTTGCCGGGGAATACAGTTGTCAATTAAGTTTGTGCTTATTAATTGACCTTTGGTCATGTTTCCCAAATTTTACTTTTATTTGTAGTTTTTATTTTGTGGAGGGGTGTTATTTTGTATGCCAAGTACACATAGATCAGGTGCATCATTATTACAAATACATTCGGAACCACAACTAATTGGTAGAATGGCAGATCACTAAGATGCTGAGAGACTAGACGCTTTAGCTATAGATCAACTAAATCAATAGAATGATGGTCAACTGGTATGTCATCCTAAAATTAATTATTAATATTTATGGGATGATGACTTGTTAGATCCTATTAACAAAAGGCATGTAGAGAATATAGTTGAACTAGTGAACAGAAATGTAAACAGAAACCATCCTTTCAGGGTGATACCTGATCGCCAAGTTATGCAATTTGATCTTAATAATGATAAGGTTGGTTCCATTGGAGCTATTATTCCTCCACCTCTAGCACTAAGTGAAAATTTCAATATTACTAGTACAATGATTCAACCCATTCATTTGAAAGGGTTGTTCGGTGGACTCCTGGGAGATGATCCAAATATGCATTTAGTGAAATTTGTCACTATTTACAAGTCCTTCTATAAACCAAGTGTGGGATAAAATGCCATCTATCTGCATTTATTTCCTTTGTCTCTGTTTGGAGAGGCAACATTATGGTTTAATGAGCTGACGCCCGATTATATAACCAAATGGAGGCAATTGAAAGACGATTTCCTATAAAAGTTATTTTCATTTTCCTGGAGAGTACAACTGAGGGATGAGATCAGTAACTTTAGGAAGTTCCCAACCAAAGCTTTTCACTAGACATGGGAAAGTTTTAAAAAGAAGTTGACGTAGTGCCCGAACTCTAATATAATAGATATTCATCTTATAGAGACTCTT
The DNA here is from genome assembly GCA_030864225.1 of Capsicum baccatum var. pendulum. Taxonomy (NCBI): domain Eukaryota; kingdom Viridiplantae; phylum Streptophyta; class Magnoliopsida; order Solanales; family Solanaceae; genus Capsicum; species Capsicum baccatum. The sequence goes on along the minus strand of CM061561.1, from coordinate 156,564,001 downwards.
TATAGAGCATTGAACTCTATTACAAGGATATTTGTTGATAATGTTGCTAGGGGATCATTTGTGTATTTCACTTTTCTACTGGCCTAAAATATGCTTAATCAGATGACCAAACAAAGTAGATTTTGGCATACCAGGGATTTTGTGGTAGCAAGCCCTACTGTGTCTATAGGCATAACTATAGAACAACATAAAAAGGTGGAAGAACATGATCAAGACATGGTACACTTGAAGATGTAGATGGATTTGTTGACCAAGCACTTATTATCTGCAAAGATTGAAAAAGTGAAAGTTGTTGTATCCCAAGGTAGAGATAATTCTAATTTAGAAGAGAAGGCTAACTATTTGAATAATTAGGGGGGCTTTCAAGGCAATATACAAGGAAATCAAGGTCGGAACTACTACGATAAGGTTGGTTACAAGGATAGGGATCAAGGAAACTAGAAAAGCAAGAATGATAAGAGTGAGATATATGTACCTCCCAAAAGCAGAGATAATGTTGTAACTAGCTCTGGAAAAATATCCATAAAGGACATGATAGAGAAATTATTAAAGATAGTTGAGGATACCAACTATGGGATAACTACGATGAAGAGCGATTTGCCTTCTATGAGTCAGTTGCTAAACTCGCAATCCACTTTGATCAAACAATTAGAATAGTAAATAAGCCAACTATCTACAGTATTGAATCAGAGAAATAGTGGAAAGTTGCCAACTGATACAATTCAAAACCCTCATAATAATGGCTCTTGTATAGTTATTACCACACTGAGTTGTAAGGTTTTTTCAGGCCCTTCTTTGGGCAAAGCTGTGAATAATGAGGTGATCAAAGAAAATGTTGAGTTTGAAGAAGATAATCCAATAGAGTCTAAAAAGCTGGATGACATTGATATTTCTTTTAATTATTAACAAGTAGATGAGATAGAAAAAGGGAAAGACAAAGAGAGGGAAGTAGTGGTGAATACTCTCCAAAAACTACCACATCCTTTTCCTCAAGGATTGAAGAAAAAGGTCAATAACACAAAATTTAGTAAATTTATGGCAATGTTAAAGCAGCTAAAAGTGAATGTGCCTTTGGTAAAGGCAATTGAGCAAATGCTAGGATATGCTAAATTTATGAAGGATTTTGTAATGAATAAAAAATTGGTAAGCTATGAACCAGTAGATAATCTCCATCATTATAGTGCTACTTCTACAAGGTCCTTGGTGTAGAAGAAGGAAGACCCAGGAGCATTTACTATTCCATGTACGATTAGGTAGCTAGAATTTTCTAAGGCCTTATTTTATCTAGGAGCGAGCATCAATGTGATGTGCTAGATGTTTATAAAAAGTTGGGTTTAGGAGATCCCACACCCACCAACATGCAACTTGTGAAGGAGGATAGGTCGGTAAAATAACCTATTGGTATTTAGTATGATGTTCTAGTGAAGGTGGCTAGCTTCATATTTCTTGCATAGTTTTTCTTTCTAGATTGCGAGGTGGACTTTGAGGTGCCCAAAATCTTGGGTTGACCTTTCCTCACAATCAGAAGTGTGCTGATCAATTTGTGAGTTAATAAGCTCTTATTTTAGTTGAATGATAAAGTGGTGTAATTTGATGTGTCCCAACCGATGAAGCAACATAAATAAATGATTTGTGTTCTAATTTGTTGATATATATTATGAAGATGAGTAGGAGGTACTGATAGAGGAGAAATTTATCATTGAGCCTCTAGCTGCAGTGCTGATGAATTTTGATCGTGAAGGCATTGAGGAGTACGAAGAGACTGTTTGTTCTTTGATAGTAATGGGATCATATTCTTATTCTCCTAATAAGCTAGATCTTGATCTTAAAAATCGACCAAGACCATCGGCTAAGCCATCCATTGAACAACCATCGATGTTTGAAATGAAAAAGCTATCAGGGTATTTAAGGTATATGTTTATGGGCTATGGAAATATTCTATCTATTACTATTGCAGCTGATTTGGACGAGCAGTAGGTGAAAGCACTTATTTTCATACTTAAGAGGTACAAAGGAGCAATCAGTTGGACTATTACATATATTATTAGTATTTCTCTCAGCACCTTAACTCATAAGATACAACTTAAGAAAGATTATACTCCAACCATCGAGCATCAATTCGGTCTTAACCCCCCCAATGCCTTTTATGGATCAAATGCTTGATCGATTGATAGGAAGGGGTGGTATTATTTCTTGGATGGATATTCTAGCTATAACTAGATCTGTATTGCTCCTGAAGATAAGGAGAAAATGATATTCACATTCCCGTATGGAAATTTTGTATTCAAGCGGAAACCATTTGGGTTGTTTAATGCACCCGCTACCTTTCAAAGGTGCATGATGTCAATTTTCATAGATATGGTGGAAGACACCCTGGAGGTATTCCTTGATGATTTTTTTGTGGTAGGAGATTCATTTGAGCTTTATTGGGTGAATGTGAGTAGAGCCTTACAACAGTGTGTAGAATTCAATTTAGTGTTTAAATAGGATAAATATCACTTCATGGTGAATAAGGGCATTATTCTAGAGCAAAAAATTTCAGAAAAAGGGATAGAGGTTGATCGAGTCAAGGTGGAGGTTGATGAGAGGCTACCACCTCCCATCTCAGTAAAGGAAGTTCGTAGTTTCCTTGGTCATGCTGGCTTATATCGAAGGTTTATAAGGGACTTCTCTAAGATTTCAAATCCACTTTTCAAACTTTTGGAGAAGAAAGCTAAATTATCATTTGATGATGATTGCTTGAAGGCATTTGAATGCCTTAAAAGGAAGCTGGTTGAGGCCCCTATCATTGTTGCACTGGATAGGTCAAAATCACTTGAGATCATGTGTGATGCAAGTGGTGTTGCCCTTGGAGCTGTGTTGGGTCAAAAAAAGGACAAATTGTTTCATCCAATCTATTATTCCAGCAAAGCATTGAATGGAGGTCAAAAGAACTACACCATCACCGAATGGGAACTTCTTCTTGTAGTCTATGCTTTTGTGAAATTTTGGGTGTATCTGCTAGGAACCAAGCTAGTGGTAAACACTGACCACGGAACCTTGAGATATTTGATGGAAAAAAAGTATGTTAAGCCAAGGTTCATTAGATGGGTACTACTTCTCCAAGAGTTTGAATTTGAAGTCAAAGATAAAATGGTTTCAAAAACTAAGTTGCAGATCATCTATCTAGGATGGAAGGTGAGTAAATAGTTAGGGATGAAATTGAAATCAATAATCCATTTCTTGATAAGGAGATCTTGGCTGCTATTATGGAAAGAGTGTGTTGGTACACTGATTTTGCAAACTGTGTGGTGACAGAGGTACTTACGAAAACTCTTTCCTTTAAGCAAAGAAAGAAATTTGTTCATGATGTGACACATTACTTCTGGGATGAGCCATACCTTTTTTGGTGATGTGCTGACAGTATTATAAAGAGATGTATGCTGGAAGTATTGGTCTAGGAAGCTGGACAATACCTTATGGGCATATCAAACGACTTTCAAGATACCTATTGGCATGTCTCCATACGAATTGGTTTATGGCAAGGCGTGCCATTTGCTGATTAAGCTTAGAGCATAAAGCATTGTGGGCACTGAAGTGTCTTAATCTAAACAATAATGAGGCAACAAATATGAGAATGGGGTAGCTAAATGAGATGGATAAGTTTCATCTTGGAGCTTATCATCGGGCTGATATATATAAGAAAAGAATGAAGAAGTACCACGACAGTAGGACTGAAAAGCGAGATTTCCTGAAAGATGACTTGGTGCTTCAATTCAAATCTAGATTGAAACTATTTCTAGGTAAGATCAAATCCAAATGGTCTGGTCCATTTAAATTGAGTCGAGTCTACTCATCTGGAGTAACGAAACTTGAAAATGAAGAAGAAAGTTTCTTCAAGGTAAATAGGTAACGTGTGAAACTGTATTTTAGTCCAAAGGACTCGATAAAGAGCATTGGTACTTACCATCTTGATGATGTCTGAGTAATCAAGATAACTGATTCATGCCACGATAATAAATCAGGAGATAGAAGGAGGCAACCAACAGTGTGTTGTTGTAAAGAACTAGTTTGACTTATTGTGGTGTTTGTTTTGTTTTTTTGTACAAAACTGAATGGTTTATGTAGGCGTGCAGGTTTGACTGTGCATAAAAATAGAAGCTGAGAAAGTTTAGGGGCGATCGACGGGTTGCCGGATGAATCGTCGTGACTCCACGGACCGTCGTGGTAGCCGTCACATTAAATTCTAAAACCCAGGTTACAAGAATAATCGTGATGGGTAAATACATGGACCATCCCATACTTGACAGACCGTCGACCCAACCATCGCCGATGTGCCCCAAGGTAAGTTATTTGGAATGGACCAACGTGTCTCCCGATGGATCTTCTCTTATGCGATGGGTGATCGCGCGAACTGTCACACATAACCCAATTTCAGCAGGTCAGGTCAGATCGATTTAAATTGCTAAATTATTCATTCTTATCCTACCCAAATTGTTTTAAATATAGTTAATTTGAACCAGTTGAGTAACTCCCAAACTATTCAACGTACCTAAACCCTTTAATTCTCACAGAAGACTTTCCACTTCCCTCTTCATCGTCTATTTAAATTCTATTTTCTCTTTGTTATTTCAATCACAACCAGCAAAAATATCTTCATAAAAGTTAGGTGTCATATTTTGTCCGATGTTTTGAGTACAAGTCAGGAGAATAATCAAGTACTACAACACCAAGGTATGTTCTCGATATTACTTTCTATGTTATTCAACACCAAGAATAAAGAAAGCATGTGAAGTTTGCAATATTGAAATATTTCTCTTTAAACTTGAGTTCTTCTGTGTGGGTCAGAACTGAGAAAAAATATGATAAACTATATCTAGGGTGAAGTCTGAGTAGCTCATGGATCAATTAAAGACAAAATGAGTAGTTTATTATTGGTGAAAAAAACATAAATAATAGTTCTTGAAATGAAAGTGTGCAAGGTGTTTGATAAAATGCCACAACAAAGCCTGAAAGCAAAAATGACAAGCAACGGTCAGAGCGATGGACCATCGGATACACAAAGACCCATCACCTGAAACCATCGCCACTTTCTTGGAATCAATGTTACTGGAATCACCCCGACGGTTTGGGTCAACGGACCATGGCAGGAGCGATAGACTATTACCCTAGCTGTTGCTGGTCAATAATTTTTCCTATCTTTGGGTTTAAGTCTATGAACTGATAAACATTTTTCTTGTAGGTATCATGGAAAACAAATTACCACCCACCATAGAGAGAGTTAGAGGCTAATGGATCAGATAAGGGCTATCATAAGATGCAAATGCCCTAGCACACAACACCCGATGTAATCATCTGGTCATTTATTCACTCCCAGTCTGAAGAGAAAGGTTAAATCAGTAGCAGCAGCAGCTTAAGTTCAACTCCAATTAAGGAAGGGGTTGAGGTATCTAACACCGTCCAAAAGGAGAGTCCAGAATAAGAGAACCTGAACTTGGTTCGATGCAAGGATCCACAAGTACGTAAAGCTATAAGATGGCCGGTTGAGGGTGCTTGAGGGAATTTCTATAAAAGGTTGGAACGAACAGATAGGGTAGATATAAAGAGGTCCATTTTTTATGAACATCAGATTGTGACAACAAACTTTCCCAAGTACCTAGAACTTGAACTCCAATTCAATGAATATGAGTTGGTATGGATGAGTAGACCACTTGGATCCTATCAACCAAACTTGGTACATAAGTTTTTCACCAATTGCTTGGCATTTATACAGTAGAATTATCCCCCAGGCAAGTAAGTTGCTGACACGAATAAGCTGGATACAATTCCTATTCGTGGAGTTAACATAGACATCTCAGAGAATACGTTGAACAGATTCTTGTTTGGGGACGAATATTAGATACCAGGTGTAATACTGGACTTGGAGCATCGATTGTTCATACAGACTCAAAAAAAGTAATGGTTAGCTAGAATATTACCAGATGGAGGAGAGCCTGCATGGCTACACAACCCCCGCAAAAAGATATCTAAGTCATCCCTAAGATTTAGAGCAAAGTTCTGGTGGGCAATTGTTAGGCTAAGGTTGATGCCAACCGGTATTGATTACCACCTAGATCTTACTAGAGATGTGATTGTTGATGCTTTGATTGAGCGGTTGACAATGGATTTTGGTCACATTATTTCTGACGAGTAGTTTTACCGCGTTCACAAGACTCAAACTGCACTACCATTTCCATGCCATATCACACAATTATGCAAGCAGGCGAACGTACCATTGATCATGAGAATAGACAATGTGATCCACATAATACAGAAGCAGAATATTAAAAACAGTAGGGATGACTTGAAGTTTGACATGCTAGTTAACAGACCCCAAGCTCAACAAACTTAGTCGGTGCCAATTCTTGAGTCATCAAAATTCCTTTAAGGTATGCCACTACCTCTTGCTACGTACGTGCTTCCAACCATATCTTCAGGTTCAGCTTCGATACCTATGGGTGGGATCATAGATTTTTCATTAGTTCCACCCTAATATTCTTACTATAGGCTGAACCAAGATAACTTTGCAAAGACAGTCCGAGCATAAAAAATGTTGGAAAGTAGTTGGCTATATAAAGGGCATATTTCAAAATCTTTATAAAAAGAATAGTGGTCGAAGCAGTGAGGGCTTTTAGAAACTGCAGCTAAGAATGGACGACATGGAGGAGTGAATCAACAAGAATTTTGATTCCATGTCCATTCTAGATTTTGTAAATCTAATGGAGAAAGTTAGACAAATTTAGGCTGACATTAAAAACATGAATCAACAGCCACAACAACTTATATTTGATCTAGTCCAGATAGAAAGTGATGAAGACAAAGTTCTTGTGGACTTAATTGGGCGACCGAACAAATATAAGGGTAAGAAAGTAGTAGAGACTGATGAAAAAGCTACATGGAAAGCTGATAAAAGTAAGAGACTTGAAGCCATGTCGCCAGAGGAGAAAGAGTATCATTACATTAAGAAAACAAGGAAAAAATCAAGGAAAGATGAAGAGAGAATAAGGAAGAGAGTTCAGGACGAAGTAGCTGGAGTGTCTGCCAGTTCTACCTTAGGTAGGAGGAAAACTATAGATCATGCTAGAGATGTTTTACCTCCGATTCTGGAAGAAGAGATTATGAGCACTACCACAACTGTGGTGGTCAACAGTGCACCTAGTGAGGACACTGAACCTTATGGTACTTCATAGATAGCTCCAATAAACAAGAGGCACCACAAGTATTTTCCTTCCTTTGTACTTAAATTCTATGCATTGAGGACAACACATGATTTTTCTGTAGGGGTGGGATATGCTTGTACCATGGGGGGTGGTGTTTCTGATATTCTTAACCCTACCATATGTTATCTTAAAGAATCGACATGTCTAGGTTTAGTTTGCATTTTTATTATTTTCAAGTCTTGTTATGTTGTTGATATTGGTCCATGAAATAAAAGTGTTGCTTATGTTAGTTCCTTGTTATAAATACGAATGATGAATGATGTTGGGATCAAGCTGTGATTATGTCTATTTGATTGTTTACTTTTGTCTCCTAAGATATGTGATTAACAGTTAGTGGTTTTGTAGTTGGGATTAATCTATAAATTCACATGATTTGTGATGCACCTCTTAAGAACATTAGAATGAGTTTGACTTAGTTGCCACTATGCGCGTGAGGTCTTTTGTTTATTTTAGACATAGTATAGTACCTAGAACTTGCCTGGTTCATTTGATATTGTTCTATAGTTGATGGGATGATATGTGATAGTAGGCCACCTTGTGCTATTAGTCCACTAAGCCAAAAAAATTAATCCCACCTAAAATAATTTTCCATGTTTGAACCCTTCTTTGAGCCTATTTAGATTTTTCTTCATCATCTAGTATTCTAGTTAACTCTCTTTTAGCTGTTAACTCCTAACTCTAGCCCTAGACTTCAAATGGGCAATGTGTACCAAAACATAGGCAAAATAACTAAGTTGAGGGTGTCTACTGTAGAGTTGTTAACTGCCTAATAGAAGGTTAGTCTAGAATTGGAATTAGATCATTTGGCCTTGGTCTAGTCAAGAGAATGTGCACCTTGACTTATGGCATATACCTAAGTTGAGGGTGGCTGATGCCTATTTGTATATATCTATATATATATATATATATGAATAAAAGGGTGTTTACTTTAGTTAAGGATAAATAAATGAGAAAAGGGAAAGTGAGTTAGCAAAGTAATGGCCTTGATGAGGAGAATTTGAAGGCAAAGACATATAAAGATTAGTTCTTAGTTACTTTTCCCTTAAATTCCTTCCTGACCTAGACGGATACCTCATTACTAGCCCAGAAAAGACCTATTTGATTTTTGAACTCAGCTATTAGGGGGTGTTGGATGATAGAGGATAGCCTTTGGGTACATATGCTATGTTAGTAACTTATTTTATGAGTGAGAGGGTTTTGAGTTGTATCCACAAAATTTTAAGTGGAGGATCTCCTTGACTGTAAGGGCAACCTGAGTTACGCTTAATTTGGCTGATTTCTATAGATACTATATCCAAGTTTGTGTAGATGAATTGAATTTGAAACAATGTCGGTTATGGACTTTGACATCTTAAACCATATGATTTGGATGACAAGTAAATAGTTATGTGTAAACTTGTTCAGTAGCAAATGCCTATCATCATGTTGTTCATATTTATGATTTGGTGCTGGGTTGCTTGAGGACAAACAATTACCTTAAGATGAGGGTGTTGATGCTACAACTTTTCACGCAACATTTTAAACCTTTTTCCTAGTATAATTGTGTTTTTTCAAGAAACTACTGTTGTATTTAACGTGGTGTTTAAGTTTTTTCAGGATAAGAACTGACTATGAAAAAAAACTTGGATAAATTGGACAAAACAAATGAAAAATGATCAGTGATGATTCAGGCGACAGCCCATCGACCATGCAATGAAACGTAGGCCTAAAAGTTTGCCATAAAATAGAATGTAGGACCTCTATAATTTATGTGACGGTCCAGGTAATTGACCGTCAGTATTGCAGCGAACCGTCGGCCTAAACTGTGCCATGAAGTAGAATAATGGACGACTAGATGTCAGGCGATGGTCAAGGCGACGTACCGATGGTATTATGATGAACCATCATACTAAACCATCACTATGAAATTGAATATAGACTCAATGGAACTCCAATAATGGTATTAGTGATGGATCATCTCCTCATCGATGAACCATCGCTTGACTAGTTGAGCCTGAAGTGGCAACTATGAGTTGATTTTTAAAATCCCAGTTCTGGAAACATATAAATACCATGTATTAGGGTTTATGCTGCATCTTTTGTCATTAGTTTCATACTTTCTCCTCTATTGAGATTTGTGTAACACTTTTTATTTAGATTTGAATCAACAGATTGAGAGCTGGTTATTAGTTTTTATATTTTCCATTGAAGATTGAGAAGAAAAATATTATGAATTTTGTAAGTACTCTATTGAATCCATTTATGAACATCAATATATCTTTGATTTCTTATATGGATATGAGTAGCTAAACTACCATAACTAGGGTTATAGGATCCTTGATGTATAGAACTATTTTTGGGTTGTGAATTAGTTCGATTTCTAACATCTATCAGAATTGCATGAATCTTTCTTCATTATAATGATATGTCTTGGTTGCAAACTGGAGAAGTGATGCCATGAACACCTGTTGTCTGACAATAAAGTAGATATTGGGAAAAAAAGTGATTCATATGAACTCCATAGGTTTACCCTTTGGGTTAACTGGTTGATGCCTTAAAAGGATCAATCTTCATAAGTGTGTTATTGAATAATGCAAGAATCCTTTAAGTTTTAGAGAAGTAAAGGGTGAAACACTCATTAGGTTGAGAAACATGTTGGTAATTCTTAAAATTCTATAATTCTTTTTATTGAACACATAAGTTAGAATTTGAGCACAAACTCACAACCCTAACTGTTTGAACATCTTGGTGAGCATAAATCTAGTTAATTCATTCTCATTGAATTACATCTACATTAACTCACAATAGTTGGACCTTGTGTGATATAAATAAGAATGAATTTTGTTAACACATTCAAACTCCCTTCTTCTGAGGAACGTTAGATCAATAGTCTAATAGTCACAATACATAATGAACATGGTATTCCCTATGGGATTCGACACCCAACCCAGTTGGGTTCTATATTTGACGGAGACCACTTAGTCTCTTGTTAGAGAGGTGTAATTTGAGTGTATCAACACTCGACATGATAAAACCCTTGTTCAAGAGATCTTTAAGTAATTCTTTAAATTCCTTGTGCTCAGCTGGAGCCATTCTATAAGGTGGAAGTAAAATAAGGTGGGTATCTGGAAAGAGATCTATTCCAGAGTTAATATCTCACTCAGGAGAAACTCTAGAAAGATCTTCAGGAACTACTTTTGGAAATTCATTTAGTATAGGAAATGACTTGAGACTTGATATTTAGACCTTTAGTCCTTGAATTGAACAAAAGGATAGACGTACACTTTGGAGATCATTTTTCTTGCTTTAAGAAAGGAAACAAACCTACCTATAGGCACGGAGGTACTACTATTCCACTCTAAGACTAGCTTATTTTGAAACTAAAATTGGACTACTCTATTTCTACAATCCACTAAGTCATATAAAGAGTGGAGCAAATCCATGCCGAGAATAATATCAAAATTGGTGATGTCTTACTCTAGAAGGTCGACTGAAGTGACCTTTTGGGATATTGTGATTGGGAAATTCTATATACCCATTTGGTTATGATTAAACTACCGGCTTGAGTAGAAATTGAGAAGGGTTCTTCTAAGATCTTTAGACTGACACCAAAATCTATTGCTATAGAGGGAGTCACAAAGTAAAGTGCGGTTCTAGGATCCAACAATGCATCAAAATAAATGTAAAAGACTTGTAATGTACCAATAACCACATCAGGAGATCCCTCTCGATCCTATCGAGTTAAAAGGGCATAGAACCTACCCTGACATTATCCCCACTAGTTGCACTAGAGGTGGCTCCCTAATGATTTAGGCAATATTTTAGAATCGTTGAAGATCTTGACTGGCTCTACTGATGATTATTTCTACCTCTTTGTGCAAACACTTGGTAATCTTAGACTCTGTGGCCTTGCTTGGCACACATAAAATAAGCATCACTACCAGCCGTGCACTCACCCTTGTGGTTCCTACCACATATCTTTCAAACTTTTTTGGTGTAAGCATTATTCACACTACCTTGGGACATAAATCTTGATGCTCTATCTAGAGTATCCTATCTAAACTTTGGCACCGGAGCACTAAAAAAATAGGACTAGACCTGAATATTTCTTATGGAACAAAGAGTGATTCCCACCATCAGACATCTGCTAAAAGAAATTAAAGCTACTATTTATAGCCCTATTATTCTCCCTTTCCTTCTCTTTTATATTTTCCTCCTCAATCTATTAAGCAAGGACCATCAATTTGTAGATGTCCATATCCTTAACCAACATGGTCGTGTTACAATCCTTGACCACATTCTCAGAAACACCATACACAAACTTACTTTTTTGGGCCCTATAATCATCCACCACAGTCGGAGCATACCTTGTCAACTAAGTAAACTTGAGTGAATAATCCTTAACACTCATAATGCCCTACTTCAAGTGGATGAGCTCCTACACTTTGGCTTCCCTTAACTCAAGAGGGAAAAACTTGTCCAAAAATATTATAATGAACTAATCCCACTTGACTAACCCAACCAAGTGTGAGCCACTCTTTACAATTTGAAAACATCCAAGTCGGCACTCTTATTAGAGATGACACCCATAATCTCAGCCCTTTCTGAACACTATCTGAGAATTTCTGTGGATCCTCTTCTGGTTTGGAACCAAAGAACAATAGAGGATTCATCTGAGTGTTGTCTCAAATTCTAGTTGCTTACATATTTACTACCGGGTTTGTTGGTAAAACAACCTATTGATTATTCTAACCAGTCATAGATTGGGCTAATGCTATGAAAGTAGCCCTGAACTCAGAATGAGAGACCTGCTAACTTAGAGGGTCTTTGGGAATTGGGGGTCGTTCTTGCTTGTTCCTATTTTTTCTTTCATTATTTCTCTAGGGAGTTATTTTCTGTAGATTGATAGAGGATAAGTTAGAAGAAGAATTTTTAAAGAGTTCAAAACCTATCACACGACTTGAGTCATAAAAGAAATAAAACTTTCCCAAAATATTTTGTAGCCTCCTACCCATAAGTGAGGCAAACTTCACGCCTATGAACAAGACTATATTTAATGTGGCTTTTGGATACCCTAGGACACTTTAAAACTGCTACTCTAATACCTTGTTTGTCATGACCTGAGATTTCTCCTAGTCATAACATGGTTCATAGAGTCACAAGTGACCCAATGCTTACCAATGATTTGTCATAAATCTAAAAATAATAAAAATAAGTGACAAAATACTAGGAGGAAACTAAATTGAATTAACTAATGGAAATAGTAGTTATGTAATAACGATATCAACTAATAATGAAATTAAAACTCTCTTACAGCCAACATGCTTAAAATCTAAACAACTGTTTGAAAGACTCTAAACAATAATGAGATATTGGGACAAGACCCCAACTAACTATAACTAACTAAACATTAGAAGGGAAAAAACATCTAGGAAGGGGAATCATATCCCTAAAGGCCCAAATCTGGTTGCAAATGATCTTTTAGTACATGAAAATGCTAGTCGCAGCTCCTCTTAATACCCTCCTTTGCTTAAGGTAAATTGTGATGAGGTATTCTAGCTGGTCGTTAAATGTCATTAGCTATGGTAACATATCCGATCTCAAATGTATATCTCATCTAAAAAATATTATTTTCATCTTTAAAAAGTTATTACTTTCTAGTCGCTAAACTTTTTTTGCGATAAGTAACTTACTAGTCTTAAATTACTCTATCGGGATGAGCAACTAACTCATTCTTAATAAATCTTTAGAGATAAGCAACTACCTTAATCTATAATAACCTTTAGAGATGACAAACTAACCCATCCTTCATTTACCTTAGCTTCAAGCAACTAACTCATCCTAGATAAATGTTTAGATCAAACAATATTATATTCATCTATCTAATTTACCACCAATGGTACGTCCTGAAACTTCATATCATAAAAGCATGTATATCATTGCTAAATATGAAATTGCTATTGAAAATGTCAAAGTATAATAAATATAGTTTCAATATTTGCTAAACAAAAAAAATAACCTATTAACACCCCAAGCTAGAATATTGTCAATGGTTTCAATATTTCCTAAATAAAAAAACAATAATCAATTAACATCCCGATCTAGAATATGATGTCAAACTTTTCATAATGTTCTTGCAAAATAATAATAAAATTGTTCATTTTCTAAACTTGCATCTTCACTTGAGACTTCAATCTTCAGAAATCTATAAGAACGAAATTTTGCCATGACAATTAATAACTCATATTATGCAAAATACTGCAACTAGAAAAAGTGATACATCATTGATATTGTAAATAAGGAAAAAAGGTGATGCTTATGCAAGAATCCTAAATAGTGTAAGTAAGGGTTAAGAGTTGTAGAGCTTTGTGGAAAGGAAAGAGAAACAAATTATGAGATAATGAAATATGGAAAATTCAGGACACAAAACTGATACATATGGTGAGTACACACAAAATGAAAAAGTGATGGTAACTAATACCGAAACCACAGATGGAAAATGTTCTAAGTTGGACGGAAAAGATCAACATTCATTGGTGGAAGTTCGTAACAATGATATAAATGAAACATATGTACAATTAAGTGAACTAAATATGAAAAAAAATTGCCCAATATTTGCAGAATTAATAAACATGACATCGAGTTTTCGTTGTGGTCTTACTTCCAATTATTCAAGAGATGTGGTTTAAGCTTATTATTAATACTGTTGACACTTGAATTTTTCAAGATATTGGTATGATTGACTAGCTAGTTATATGACTTTAGCTTGTGAAGTGCACACATCATTATATGGGAAGCTTGATCAAAACTAATTTAGGTCGTAGAGAACATTTTTATGAAGTTAATAAAATTGCATTCATAGGGAGCATTCATGGAAACACTATCACTCATAGAAAGCAACCTTTTACATGAAACTGACAGCAAACTACACATGACTAGCAAGAAAATGGCAAACATTTTTCCAATAAAACAAAATAAAATTCATAAGCTACTTTTACAGTACCTATCCAATAATAATCTTGCTTGTAGTAATATCCATGATACCAACACCATAAAAAATGCTCAACTTTGTCAAGCAACAAATTTACTTATAATCCAAATATCATCAAGAAATACTCAGTCCGCTCACACCCGCATCACATAATAATTCTCCTTAAGCCCAAATATTTTGTTCACCAATCACCACGTGATGACTAGATCTTAAGAACCTCTTTAAATATAGAACCTTTTTTGACAACCATTATCCCTAGATGCATTTTTTATTTGATAAAGACTTGTCCTATAGATACATATAGCCATTAAGAAGTAACTATATAGCTATATTCACTATATAGCAGCCGTGACATTTAAGATAAATAACCAAGTAATATAAGTACTTACTTGGTTAGCAAAATAAGCCAGTGTGTCATTCAGTTGAAATGGGTAAGGTCTTATAAGGTATATGTGATTGTTGAGAAGCAAAGAATTCTTGCATTTTTCTTATTTTTTCCATCTCATCTTCTAAGGTCTATAAGTGATCAATGAAGGATTTATGTTCATCAATCAATGATTTATTGTCTTCTAGAGTTAAACATAGAGCCAACAGTAATTCATTCTTTGAAGAAGTTCCCCCTTTCATGTATTTCACCTTTAGTCCACCACCAAAGAAAATTATATGACTACAATTTTAAGGACCACAACATTTTTCTACGATCTTTGTAGTAGGTAAAAAAGGCTTGGCGTTGATAATTTCTTTGATCTAAGCCTAAAAGATATATAAACGGATATTTTTTATCAGAACCCATAATAAGCTTAAGAAATTTACACATTCAAATAACCAAATGACTATACTTTTCAATTTCTGTACGTTCAATAAGCTTATTGTCTTTCTTACGAGTCTCATAGAAAATAGTTTTCAAATCTGGAGGATTTCCATCTTGATATGAGAATAATCACGGAAATGGACTTATATGGGTGTGCATTGATAGAGTCTAAGTATATGTGCAAGAGAGGTGTAATTAAAGGCCCAAATACAAACAAAAATAGCCCACTCAATACACTAGAGGGGCGGCTCATCCTTGAAGTTCTTTTTTGGTCATTTTAACTGCTATTTGTTTTGTAATTTATAAGGAACATCTTAGGGTTTATTAACTTAGTTTTTGAATGTTGAAAATTGTAGAACACGCTTAAAACACTCAAGTTCTCTCTCTTGTAAATCTTGGCCAAAACTAGGTTACAACATTTCGGTGAAATCACTTTTATTGTTTGTTTGCTTGGAATTTAGGGTGCTTGAAGGATTGACGTCGATCTTAAGTCTCTTTGAAGAGAGTATGTGTTCCTACTATCATTTTAAGGGTCTTTGTGTGTCATCTACGCTTAGCTACTTAGTCATTATAGTACTTTATGTCTTACTATCTATCCCTTCGTCTTTTGTAATCTTGTAACATTATATCTTGTTATTGTGGAATCCGAATCTGGTTGTTCTTGTTGTCATCTTGTTCATCTAATTATTTCTGTGTTTTTGGCTGTGTTTGGGTGTCAAATAAACCCTTGTTTCTTGTATTCTTGTTATACTTGTCGAATCCGAGTGAGGTCCCCTTTTGGTCCACGGTTTTTATTGAATTTGTGGATTGTTTGGGGTATGTTTTTTGCTTTCCTTGTTTTTCTCGTATCATTTGGTATAAAATCCTTCTTTGTTGTTTCTCTTACAATACCAATCTTGGGCTTTCTTGCTAAGAAAATAAAAAATATATAGATTTGGTGATCTTGTTGTTTTTGGCAGAGAAAGTGTTGTTCTTGTTGTTCATCTTGGCCAAGGTTGCTTGTAGTGTTTAGATCTAGTAGTCCTTTGGTGTGTATTGTTATTTCTTGTGTTAGTTTCATGATTCACTAACACTAAAAGGTGTCTAGATCTATATTCGAGCTTGACCTTGTTAAAGTTGTGTTGTGATCAAGG
The DNA here is from genome assembly GCA_030864225.1 of Capsicum baccatum var. pendulum. Classification (NCBI taxonomy): domain Eukaryota; kingdom Viridiplantae; phylum Streptophyta; class Magnoliopsida; order Solanales; family Solanaceae; genus Capsicum; species Capsicum baccatum. Next base: position 156,547,849 of record CM061561.1, on the reverse strand, counting down.
ACCTAGGGAGAGAATTGGTGACTTGTTATGGCTGGTTGGCTCTTGAATTCATGGATATTGTTGTTGTTCTTGAAGGATTTTTATGGTGTTCATCTTGCTCTTCATCTCATCTTACAACTTAATGCAACCAAAAGTTTAACATAGATTCAAAAAGGTGAACCTACAAGTTGTAAAGTTATTTGTGAGAAGACTTGAGCCATCACTTCCTTGACTTGACATCTACTTTTCAACCACTTTTCTTGTTTCAAGGGACCTTGTTTTGTGGGAATTGTACAAATTCTAAGCCTTGCCTTTTGAAGATTAGAGTTAAAGGAGATTCAAGACATATAATATCCCTCCAACACTAATTGTTTCCATTACATAGTAACTAAAGTTTGTAACCTTCAACTAGTGACTAATTGTGGGGCCGTAACTAATGGTATGCTGCCATGTCACCCAAGTAACTGTTAACAAAAAAATTTTAAGCTCAAAAATTTGATCTTCTAGTTTCGTTTTATTGTTTCTCTTGATTGATTCCATTACTAACTTACAAGTTAAAACTAAATTGTGAGTTAGTTTTGTAGCCATTCTTTGTGTATGTTCCTTTGTGTGTTAGTTTTTATTTTTGATTCTTTATAATACTCGGTCCACCTCTTAATTTTCTCATGTAGTACAAGAAAACTTACAACACTTATGAGATTAAAAGAGAGATATCCGAGAGATAAAGGAATAAAGAGAGAGTGTGAGGACCATTATTTGAACAACTAACATGTTTATTATTTTGTATGTAACTTCTAGCCTATAATGGACAACAATGATCTTGGTGCTATGTTGGACAGACTTAAAACTATCAACTGAGTAATGAAAAGTATGCTCACGACTAATTCCTTAATCCGGGGAGACATGTCCTCAATCAATGGAGACATGTCTACTATGAATGAGAGGCTAGATCAAATGGAGAGTCGAAGAAACTCTCAGGCTTCTACTACTCGACTCCATTTTTCCTCAAGTGGGCATGACCAAAACCCCTCCATCACCATTTCCCCCAAGACTTTTCCTACAAAAGTCTACCCTCCAAGTTTAACACAAAATGCCATGAGCTAAGTTACCAATTACCCTCCAAACTGAGAACAAGGTAGATTACTTCACCTGCAAGTTAATCAAGTCCAATAAGAAGGACTAGAAATCCCATTCCCTCCCATACAAGATCTACAACTGAAGCTCCACATTACCAAAACATCCACCTCAACCGAAACTCCACTTCCCCCAAACCGATATGCCCATATAAAGTAGTATGGGATAAAGGGACACAAAGTATATAAAGTCTACGATGATGCTTATATGATGGAAGGAAACTTGAGTTGGATAATATTGATGCCAATTCATAAGATGGAGAGGAATCCGAGGTTCAAAAAAAGATGTTGGACAATCCTTGTTCATATTAAGCTCTCGGGCTCTTCATGTTTTGTAGACTATTTTGAGTGATTTCTTTTAAAGTGGCCAATTGAACGAAGTGAAGCCATCAATTTATGGGAAAATTCCTCCCAATATAGAGAGGATGATACAAGAATAATCATAGAAATATACTTATTGGTTTTGTATTTATATGGTCTAAGTGTATGTGCAAGATAAGTGTAATTAAAGGCCAAGATACACACCAAAACAGCCCACTCCATACACTAGAGGGGCGGCCCATTCTTCAAGGGCCTTTTTGGGTATTTTAACTTTTATTTGTTTTGTAATATATAAGTAACATGTTAGAGTTTATTCAATTATTTTTTGAAAGTTGAAAATGGTATAATACACTTAAAATACTCAAGTTCTCTCTCTTGTGAGGCTTGGCCGAAACTAGGTTACAATATTAGGATGGAATCTCTCTTGTTGTTTGTTAGCTTGGAACTTAGGGTGCCTGAAGCATTGAAGTCCATTTCGTGTCTATTTGAAGAGTTTAGGTGTTACTTCTACCATTTTAAAGGTTATTTGTGTGTCATCTACACTTAGGTTCTTAGTCATTATAGTAGTTTATGTACCACTATCTATCCCTTTGTCTTTTGCAATCTTGTAATGTTATATCTTGTTATTGTGGAATCCAAAACTGGTTTTTCTTGTTGTTATCTTGTTCATCTCGTTATTTTTGTGTTGTTGGATGTTTGTGGGTATCAAATAAACCCTTGTTTCTTGTATTCTTGTTATACTTGTCGAATCCGAGTGAGGTCCCCTTTTAGTCCATAGTTTTTCTTGAATTTGTGGACTGTTTGGGCTATGTTTTGTGCTTCCCTTGTTTTTCTCGTGTCACATCTTTTCTTCCCTTTACATCAAAGAGAAATATTTCAAAAAATATCTCCTAAGTATTTTATTTAGGAAATAATTTTTGACACTAGCAGCTGATAAATTATTGCTCGAATATCCTTGCTACAAATATGATGACGCTTTGTCAAATTATCTCAATTTGTCGTATTCCTTCTGATTCTCGCCTGTATTATTAAAAAATATTCGTAGCATATGTTGTAATGCAAATTTTGAAATTACATGCACAGGTAAAGTTTAAAGGATAACACTAGCAGGTAATCAATATAGAGAAATATGTACAAAACCATTAGATTTTATTTTAAAAACGCCACTCCACACTAATTGTAAATCAAGTAATACAGAGCTACGAAAGGGAAGCTTAAAGACAAAAGCTGAGATGCAAGTTTCCAAACTAAAAGTTTCATATTCCTCACTAGGAATACCTAAAAACTTTTGGAATAAAAATTGTGAAAATGGAGTATGAACTTGCCTATATTAGTCCTCAAGAACAATAGAAATCTTACGTATAGTTCCCATAAAGTTCTTAAGTCCTTGTTGTAGTCCCTTCCCAATAGACCCTAGTGAAAGAAAATCATATTACTAATACTTAAGTTAGATATGAAATAAATAACTCAACAAATTTAAAAAAAATTACTTCTTTCTACCTCTTTGGTGCATTGCTTAACTTGTTTAGTCGATGGAGACAATAGAGTATAAACTCGCATATACTCCTTCACAAGAACCATGGAGTTTTTACGTATCATTACCATTCCTTGAATAGAATACATGGTAAAGTTTTTAAGTCCTTTATTTGGTCTCTTCCTAATAGCTCGTAGATGAAGCAAATCATATTACTAATACTTAAGTTATATATGCAATCAAACACTCAACAAATTTGAGAAAACACTTGTTTCAACCACTTTAATGCATTCTTAACTTTATTAGTATATGGAAGAAATAGAGTATGAACTTGCTTATAATCTTTCTCAAGAACCATGGTCTTCTTTTATATTATTTCCATTCCTTGTCTAAAATACATGGTAAAGTGTTTAGGTCATTCTTCTGGTCCCTTCCGAATAGCATCTAAAGAAAGCAAATCATATTACTAATACTTAAGTTATATTTGCTAACAAAAAATGTAAAAATTTGAAAAATAACTTCCTTGTTTCAACCTTCTAGGTGCATTTCTTAACTTGATTAGTTAATGGAGAAAATGGAGTATGAACTTGCATATACTCATTTGCAAGAACTATGGAGTTCTTACGTATCATTCCCATTACTTGACTAGAACACATGGTAGAGTTTGTAAGTACTATCCTAGAACTAACAAAATAAAATTATCAGTTAAAATTAAAAATACAATCAAGTTATTTATGAACCTTAATACCCATGGATAAAAAATATAAACTAAACAAAGAAAAGAGAGAGAAGTGAGAAGAATAAGAATGGTGCGAAACCAATTTTAAAACATCAATCTACTCTCTTATAGCACGCTTAGAAAATAGCACACTTAGAAAACAAAGATGCAAGAAAAAACAAAATCACATCCAATATATTATGCGGTGAAATTTTTAACCTTGAGCGTTATGCGCACTACCTTAAACTAAGTAGATATCTTGTTAACCATAGATCCCAGAGGAATAGGGAATGAAGAAATCCCAATCCCAACATTCTAGTTTTGGATGTTCGAAAAACTATTCTATTGTAATTTGATTACAAACTAATTCTTCAAAGAATTCTAGAATCTAGACACCAAATATTAGATAGCGGTGCATACTATCTAAATCATCCAACACAGTCAATGGAACTTCAAGGTCAGATGCCAGAAATATAAACTCCTAGTTGGTTTACATTAACTAATACCAAGTATTTTAAATTAGCTATATTTCCTTCATAAAGAACTCAGCAACCTCGTAATCAAAATAATCGTGTATTTTTAAAAATTTAAGAGAATAAACTCTAGTAGGCATGCTAGGAGTCAGTTTTTGTGCCTTAATAATCAGGTATTGCAGTAAGTAGAGAGGAACCTATAGAGATGAAGCAGAATCTAATTATAAGTCTAAACAGAAGTGTCAGTCATAAAAGAATTAAGTGAGATAAGACTGTCATGTAACTCATTTCTTCTTATTCTAATCCTTTAAGAAGCTTATAAGCTCATATCCAAGACACAAACTAAGTTGTCATTATACTACAATAAGAGGTTTCTTTTCATGATTAAATTAAATGACATTTACACAAAAACATAGGTGAATGGTATATATAACTTCAGGTATACTCGTAACTCGTGGAGGTATAAAGATTGTTTATTAAAGACACTCAGCCCAATTGCAGCAATCAAAATAGTTATTAAAGAAGGAACTATGATAGCCAATACTTGAAATGTAGTCTCTGAAGAACTAATCCAAACATAAAACTTGGGATATCTATTTATTTCCACGAATAAACACATTTAATATTTTGAATTTGGAAAATCATAAAGACTCCATTACATTTTTTATCAAACTACAATCTTCTCAAGGTATTAACTGTGTAAGTACTTTCTGTCCCATGATTTCTGCAAGCAGCTAAGACGGTTGGTTGCACATAAAGATAAACAGGATCAAATCAATCAATCAACTGCACCTCAATCACAAATCACTTGAGAGCATCCCAAGAATCCCTTATTACATAGAAGGTTTGATGGAATTTTGATGCTCAAAAGAGAATGATCACAACTATTAAAAATTAACTTGAATTGTTGATAATCATTGTGATCTATAAGACAAGTGATATTAAGGGAACCAAAGGGTATGAAACTCCAAATACGAATTATGATTTTGTTCATTTACTGCTATTAAAGGAACCAAAGGACATGCATCTCCAAGTACACACCATGAATTAGTTCATCTCTACTGATATTTAGGGAACCATAAGACATGTAGCTTCAGGTACATAACAAAGTACAATGAGATGGTTCTCTTGGAAGCATATCCACAACCGTCAATAAGTTTGTGTAAAAACTCTTATCTTTTCACAGGAAAAATAAGAAGTAAGAAAAATAGCACCATGTATATTTTAAAAGGTTAAATTATGTTTGCTAATGAAGAAGACTTAATCCCTTTTCACTTTTATTTAATAATCATAGGTAGACAATCCTCAATAGGAATTGGATTTGAATAACTTACTTTTTCAACTTCTTGTTTGTAATTTTTAACTTGATTAGAAGGTGGATATAATGGTATGTCATGATATGAGGCTACCCCCTAGTCACAACAATGGTGATTATGACCACGAGGGCCAGAAGATAACCCAAGAAATAGTACCTACTTTGAGCATTGAAGAAATAGTAATAAAGTAAATAATCGCAAAGTAATCTGACATAGTACTAAAATCTGAATATTGCAAAATGCATCAAAATATGTCTAAACAATAGATAGAATACTAGGAACCAACTGTTTAACCAAAAGGTCTAAAAATACTGAAGCAACTGACTAACTATCTAACTAATTATCAGAATATCTAAAAGCCTCTAAACTGAATGAACACTTGATGGGACATACCCCAAACTAACTCCGACCGCCTGAATAAAATAAAATAGTGAAATAAATTAATAATCATAACATGTCCTCGATGAATAAGGACTCACCACTATGGCTGCCAGATTACGCTGAGTTGTCTAGCTTCTATTGGGAAACTATGATTCTGAACCTATGACATAAGACATCGTAGCACAAACAAGTGTATGCGGTCAGTACATTAAATATACTGGTATATAAGATGAGGACTGGCTGGCTGCTATGCATGGGGTACTGTGTATATGAAATAAGGACTAACTAAATAGTATGAGATAACTAAACATGGATGCATGAAACACTGTAACATCTGATAATGCAAGACTAATCATAAATATATATCTGAAATAATTTATAAACAAAAGGACTAAAATCTGATAATTGAATAACTAAAAATCTGTATGCTTTGTTCAAGTAAACCTGAAATAAAATTATACTGAATACTGTACTGAAACTTTGGGAGGTATTATCTAACCCACATACCCCAATCTGAGCTAATCGGGGTCCAAGTTATAACCCCAGTTAAAAAGGTATTAGTACCGTGCCGCGGGTACTAACATTGGATATATTGATCCACTAAATTGGTATCCTAAGAGAATAACGAGTCACTTTCAAATAATAGGTTCTGTAATAAGATATGTGTTAACACTCAACTGGCAGGTAGAAACCTTGTCAACCCTAATTTGGCAGTAGACATCTCTCTTCTAGGTTAGCTATATAGTTCTGTAACTCGAGGATTGCTACTAAGGGTCACACCCTTTACTGTCAAGTAAGCCTTTATTCCTAAGTTTGCTCGGTGCTAAATCCTACTTACAATATAAATGACACTAATACTAGAATGTTTTGAACTCGACTAAACATTATTACATAACAGATAGTGCTCATTATGATCATAAGAATGTAAGTATACTGATAAGAGTCTTGGATTAATTTTATAAGTACATGAAAAGTTGAATTTATGTAAAACATATACGTATCGAGTGTTCATAGCCCACCAGCACCGGGTGAATATAATCATGCTATTTCAAACTTTAAATACAGTAATATGTGATTATGGTTCAAAGACCTAAACATGGAATTTCATCAAAATATATGAAAATTATAAACTTAATCATGAAAATATCTTAGACATGAGAAAACAATAGGATTACATGAATAAACTCATAACTTGAGGATTCAACTTTAAACTAATTGAACATGACATGGAAGTTTCAATACTCAAACATGATATGGTCATTCTACTTGAAAAAACAAATGACCATAACTTGTAATTGTGTTGACAAGAGGTTTATGGAGTTAGTTCAACTTGAACATTTAAAACAGCAAAAAGGATTCTTGGACTCCATAAGTGAAAGGGACCTATGGATGAACATCACACATACATCACTAGATGAATTCGTGATGATTCTTGAGGGTTTCTTGACCTGGTGCTGCAGGCCTACCCCGGTGGTGCTACTATTTTCATTTTCCAAACACGCCCCTACTCTCATCTAAAAATTCGAAAATTCACCCTTCATGTACTTTTGACCTTGGTAATCATGAATCAACTTAAAAACCATCATTTTGAAATAGAGAAGGTCAATTTAAAAATCCAAAAAGTGTAGGCGTCTTAAAAGTAACGAAGTCCTAAACACTTAGTTAAATTTCAAGTATTAGACCCCTTATGCATGCAAATTAGGGTCGAAATGAGTTAAGAACATTACGAGGTATTACAATATTGGAAACATTCGTTATTGATTGACATTAGTTTAGTTGAGAGTACTGAAAAAACTAAGATCGTATACTGAACATGTATGACTTGAAACATGATTACACAACTGAGTCTGAAACATGATGCATAAACAAATCTAAATATATGCAATGACATGAGCTGGATTACATAGCTGAAACTGAGGAACAAAATAGAGTCAATGTAAATAAAATCATTACCTCAAGTTGAATCTGAGTTTGTAGAGAATAGATGAGGGTACTTGGTGTGCATATCTTCTTTTGCTTCCCAAGTGGCTCCCTCAACTGAATGATTCTGCCAATGAACTTTGACCATGCAAATTAACCAACTCCCGAAGTTAAAGCCTAGCATATTCCACAGGTAAGTATCAAGTATGAGCTGGCAAGAAATAAGTTGATTTGGTCATTTTATCTATAATAACTCATATCAAATCATGGTGACAATGCGTATGAGACAACCCCATCACAAAATCCATATTCACCTTTTCCCACTTCCAAGTGGGAATACTAAACTCCTGCAATGTATCAATAGCCCTTTGGTATTCAACCTTAACCTACTGATAATTAGAACACTTAGCTACAAACTCTGTAATATCTCTATTCTAACAATTCTACCAAAAGACTTCTCATAAATCACGATACATCTTAGTGGATCCTGGTTCTATAGAGTAATTCACACCATGAGCTTCTTCAAGAATTTGTTGCCTCAAACCATCAACACGTGGAACGCATAGCCTTTCTTAGCAACACAACACATCATATGTTCCTTGGGATAAAACCTCTACTTTCTGATCTTTAACTGCTTTCTTTATCTTAGCTAAATTGGGATCCCTATCTTGCTTCTCCTTTACTTCAGCAACAAATGAAGATTCCAAACCATTCTAAACCTATATACTCCTTCAACTGAATCAACCAATCGAACACCTAATCTATCAAGATGGTGAACCTCCCTGACTAACTTCTTGTTACCCTCCTTAACATGGGCAACACTACCCATAAAAAATCTATTAAGGTCATATGCCACTACATTGGCCTTGCCCAGATGATACAACAGATTTATATTTTAATCTATTAATAATTCAGGCCATCTTCTATGACAAAGATCCAAATATTTATGTGAGAATACATACATTAAGCTTTTGTGATCCATGAACACGTCAATATGAAATCCATAAAGGTAATGCCTCTAAATTTTTAAGGCAAAAACAACAGCTACCAACTAAAGATCATGGGTAGCATAATTCTTTTTATATGGTTTAAGTTATCTCAAGGCATAGGCTATTACCTTAGTAGAATTGCGGGGAGGATAATTCTTTTTATATGGTTTATATGGCTTGTAAATTATAAAGAATAAGAACCATGGGCCAATTTCTATATAATGTTTTAGAATTCCGGATATGGGTGAAATCCATCACTAGAAAGTTCAAGTTAAACATTACGAGGATAAATGGCAAATGAAGGATATAGTTCATCAAACAACTTCCATGCCATTGAATTAGAAGGGTGCCTCGTTATTCCATCATACTTAATTTAATCCTTATTCCATATCATTGGAAAAGTTGTCTTTATAGACATAAACAACCTTTTTATCTTTATCTCTTCACTATGTTTCTACAATTTTCATCTAGACTCACCCAAATATTTCAAGAGTCAATTAAGCTATCCTCCTTCCAATGTATCTTGCAATCGTTATTAGAAGCATCAATCTAGTAGAAAGAAATCCCAAGATCTCAAATTAACTTCTTTGCCTTATTATATAGATTTTTAAAATTAGCTCCATCTGGAAACAAGTACTCTTTTAACATTTTTAATAACATGGTAGATGACTCGTCGCTCCAATGACTCATCTTTTGATATGAATAAATTTAATCAAAGATGAAAGCTTTGAAGCGTTTGAGTTTTGATACAATGGCTGCTCGAAATACTTTTGAAGGCTATACAATATTTTTGCTTCAACATTTGGTTCCTCCTCAAGTTTATCATCACAACCAATTTTTGTATCTCTTCCACTTTAAGCATTAGGGTTTAAATATCTTAATAGTTCTTGTACTTCATCTTCATTTTCACTCTCAAAATATTTTTCTTAATCTTTATCCTCATCTTCAAAGTACGATAATAGCTCATCTAATTTACCCCATGGTGAAGACAAAAGGTATAATTTTCAATCATTCAATGGACTTTCAAATGTATCTCAATTATTTTATGACCTAATGTTGTATTACAACAGTTGTAACATGGACGCCGTAATTAACATTCTTTTTTGTTTCCCTAGAAAGCATAATTCAAGAAGTTTTTCAACCTAACTAAGTAGATTTTATCGGTCGGACTATGAAGAGAAAGTTGCATCCATTCTTAATAGATGTCATAACCTTAAAAAACTATAAAAGTTAGATTAAGAAAATATAAAGGATAAGAAAAATAATTAGATTCACATTACGTGTTACCATCAATTGATCAAAATAATTTGATTCACATAACGTGTTACCATCAAATGATCATATCATACTAAATCTGGTATTTCATCTTTAAACATAATATGACCACCTCTTCAGATTAGACATTATTTTGCAAGATTTACATACTATTTGAAACTGCTATCGTACTTCCCAAATAAGAATATAATCATCATAGACCAATAACATTTAAACATCTCATGTTAGTTGATAATAACACATCAAAAACAAAAAAGATCAAATTCCTAAAATAAAAAAACAAAGATAAATTAATAATGAAATTATGAATAAAAGAGAAATATGAGCTCTTATGCACCATTGTGACTTTCTGTTTAATAAATATTAAATATATAATTGCAAAAGATAACTATAAAATATACGGTGTGCAACTATCTACAAAGGGAGAACTTTTAAGTTTACTAAGATTACACAAGATTTCTGTGACTTCATATCTCAAGAAGATGTTACTTAAGCAGCTTAAAAACTTTTGAAAATTTTTAAGAATTTATTACTTCAGCCTCTATGCTTTCATTTAGATAATTTTTACATCACTTTCTTCTACCATACTGATTATTGATTTATTGACTATACCCTCCAATGTTCTTTGAATATACTTTCATCTTAATATTTCCCTGATAGTTACCGTGCACATTATCTAAGTTAGAAATGCTTCTTCGATTTATTATTGTTATTGCATCAGAATGGCTAACATGATTGGTTAGTGAGTTTATACTCTGTCTAAATTAAGGGACATGAATAAGATATGATAGTTTTGATAATCATGTTGTTTCATTCTATTGCTACCCCACTAATACCTTTAAAAAGAAGTCCAGGATAGTGCGTTAGTTCTTTTTACCTTAGTAATAGTGGACTCAAATACTACTACACTATCAATTTCTTCTTTAGTATTCATTAATTTATATAGTTGTAGGTTCTACCAATTTTTTCTTTAGTGTTTACATAATTCTTAAACTATAGGTTCTGCCCATAAAAATAAATGTTCAATAATCTGGCAGGGTAATAAGGAAAACCAAGGGTATACTTCGGACAGATGGGATGTGGTGAGATTGTTAAAACCAGTATTGCACCTTTGATATTTTTCTTCTAAGAGGATAAACATGAAATGGAATCCACCTATATGATGAAAAATTAACCCTTTAAACTATCTCAAAACTAGTCATCTAACCACCACAAGCACTACTAATTATACATATGATTGAGGATAATTAAAAAAATGAATCTCAATTATTTTGTAGGTTCTACAAAATATCCAACCATGTCATTGAGAAAAATTATTTTCCATGAGGATCCAGCATAAGAAAATTTATTTTCCATAAGGATCCAGCATAAGGAATTTATGCCATATGTAAATAGTTTCAGTTCATGACTTTAGATGAATAGGCTAATCTCTCCCTAAGGAAGGATATAGATGGCCGTAATTTGTTACAGCATTTGCTAGTGAAATTAAGACAACAAAATATTTCTAAAACTAGAAATGATGGGTCAAATAGAACCAATGACAAGAAACATTAAAGAACTAATACAAATCAAAAAGAGACCCATTCAACCAGTAAACTTTAAGTAAATGTCTTCCAGCAATCTATGTTGAAGAATAAAAAGGCATAGCATTACATTTCTTAAATGCTTTAGTAATATGATCATACGAAACAAAATATTGAAAGGCATTTCCTGATCAGTTGTGAGGCGGGCTAAATAGGAAAATGAGTTCAATGACAACTAAAAATTTTAGATTAACCTAAGTGCTTCAGAAACATGAATTAAGAATGCAAAGAAGATAGCCAAAGCAACTTATTTCCTTAATTCACAATACTGTGATGTAAATAAAGCGTAATTGACAAGACAACCATTTAACTTTCTGTCTATTTGACTTATCTAACAGTATGCAGTAATATAGAGAGATATCCATATCTTACACCTTAAATGATGATTTCTTCATATAGCGAGATACCCTTATCTTTCCCCTATCTCAATACACTTTATTTAAAAAACTAACCTTAACAAAGAAATTTTTTTATGAAATGCCACTAGTTGAATGATATGTCGCATGTACAAGTGCCACAGAATTCTGCATAATAAGAAACACATAGGAAATGACATGATGATTTTTACCAAATTATCTCTGGGAACCACCTTTCAGTGTAATAATTTCACTAAGGTAATTCACGATCATTAAAGCCTTTATGAATTTTAAGTATCTCATACTCACCACTATCGATGAGCATCTATCTATGGTGTACTGGTATGTTATTGGGATAAAGTAATTCAGATAAAGAAGAGAGAAGTTTAATGAACACCAGGTTAAACACGAAAAAATATGAAGGAAATTATTCAGAACATAACAGGGAGTCCCCCTTAATAAAATTGAATAGGGTTGTGTTAAATGTTAAATTGACAATAGGTATGTTTTCTTTTTTCAGAAGTTGATGATGTATGTTTTTTTGTTATAAAAACTGTGTCATATATATGGATCTTCATCGGAAAATACCAACTCCATATTTCATATGTATTTTTTTCCTATTATAACAAATAATATTCATTGGAAAAGGTGCTCTATGTGTGAACAAGAGGCTAAGGAAAATGGTCTTCTTTTCCCACATTACAAAACAACCACAAATCAATGGAACATTCTCTTATGTATACATGGGGTAAACTTGACAAGATCTAGGGCAACTTTTTAAGGGTTAACTCACTGGAAAGAGATAGGGGGAAAGGCTCCAAGGAAGATTAGTGGAAATACATTAAAGCTTACATTTGGTGGGCATTATGGAGAGAGGGGAATGAAAGATTCTTTGAAGGAAATACTAGTAACATCAATAAGATCAAGACAAAAAGATACCATTCTCAAAAAACATAAAGGTACAATAATTACATGTTTAAATACTTTCATTGCTTTAAATATGAAAATCAATCTTTTCCCATGCAAATATGTGTAACCAACTAATCTTAGTATTTTTTGGATTTCCGGTTAATATGATTCTCTATATTAATTTGTATCGCATACTATTATGTTTTTTCTCTTAGGTATATTTTAGGGCTATCCATACAATTTTGAAAAATACTATCATTATCAAAGATAAAAAATATATGAGGCATGTGCTAGTATTCGTATATGTACAAATATGTAAATTACACCTTAATATGTATGAAAGAGTCAAAAAATTATACGAATGCAACATAGAGTTCATTTTAATGTGAAATGATGCATTCATCTGTTGTTGTAAGTAGTACAACACTACATTACTTTGAATACTCATGGGAGCATTTAGCATTAACTATGTCTAGGCAAACACATTACCTCGAATACTTATGGGAGAATTTAGCACTATGAGTCAAGAAAAAATAGAAGTCTTTCCTATGCATGGGCAACATATCAAGTTTTAGATAAGGTGGAGTTTGTCCATATAATAGAGACATTGGAGGAGTCCTAATCTCTGGCATGAACGACACTGTAGGTGGTCAAAAAATTTAATGTTTTTTTAATTATTTGTGTGATATGGCCAAGTGGAAACAATGATGGATGTGAAAGAAGTAAGGATGCATTGACACCCTGAATATGTATGAACTAAAATTGATTTGATTTCTCGCACTAAAAAGGAGGAAGAAGACCCAGACCCGCTCCCACACCACTCCCCCATTATTTTAAGAAGATAAGGGTCTTCTCAACCCCACCCTAACTCACGTAAAGACAGCCCAACCCCCAACCCCTGCCCTTGCATAGCAGTAAACTAGCCCTGCATTACACACAATGCACCTTATTACCTTTACTAGTTGTATGTACAGAACTTATGGACCTTTGCCCTACTTTGTAAAGGTAGAAAGACGATAATAGACAATCCACAAATTGATATATTTCATAGTGAATGACCTAGTAATAATTTTTTTTTTAAAAAAAGACAGATTCTACAGGGAGAATAGGAAGAATAATAGTAGTTCAAACAATCAAGCAATAAAATGATTTTAGGATAATTTTTGTTAAAAAGGAGAAACTAGATGAAAGAATACCACATCGCGTTTGAGAGAGATAACCGAGATTATGGTAAATCAGATATAACCTAAGAATAAGGACACAATAATAGAGAATAAACCCTACTAAAATTGTTAAAGTGGTACAATTATTGTCAAAGTTGCGGATTTGGGTAACAGATTTGCAACCAACTATGTTATTGAGAAAATCATAGAGGTTTTATTTTTAGCAGTAATTAGATAGATTTTTTGGTGTAATATATATATATACATATTTAGTGATATAAATAATGTTATTAGAATTTTAATATTAAATTTTGACGGTACTCTCTTCCGCTCAAGTCAATGAATTATAATTTAGGACTTAATATAAATTGTTTTAGACACAGGATTTTGTACCTTCATAATAAAATATTATATTAAGGACCGGTATATAGTCTCGTCCTAAGACATGTACTTTTAGAGACGAGATTATTAATCCATCCCTAAATATTGGTCCTAAAGAAAGCATTTCCTTATAGTGGAAACTAAAAGTATGTATAAAATAAACACGGATAACAAATCTGCAAATAATAAGGACTCACAAAAACTATTGTTGAATGTGGCACAGGAATGTGCTAAGTGCAATCTAGGTACTGAGCATCCAAACCTATATTATGAGAAAATATAGCACAAGAAATTATGTGATCAGTACTTTGAATGTACTGAGTATGTGAAATGGAAACTAACTAGTCAATCTGAACATAAATGACTGAAACATGATAAGATGAATGCAAGACCATGTATAAAAATGTACTTAATAAAACTAAATACGTGAATAAATGAATGCAAGGTTATGCATTACTAAATTGAATCATAAGATGAACATAAGCTAATGGCTAAGGAAGATAACAATAACTAACACACATCAGTCTGAGAAATTGGGGTCCAACCTATAACCCAAGTTGGAAAGGTGTTAGAACCTTGCCAAGTGTACCGACACTAGTTGGCATGGTTCCACTAAACATATGTTTCGTAGCACTAGGGTGTCATTCCTCAACAAATGATGACCCCTTATAACCTATGGTGGCCCCATAGTTTAGGAGCTTAGTGACTTCTACTAAAGGTCTCAAGCCTCAACTAATGTTTTCGCCTTCATCCTTATATTTACTCAGTGCAAAGTACGACTCCCAACAGAATGATACTAAAACTAATATATGCTAAATATAGTACTATTCTAGAAAATGGCAACATATGCATAGTAAAAGGTGCTCAAAACATGTAACTTGTTACAAGCATGAATTTCTAGGTATGGAGTGATCATATCCCACTAGCTCTGTCTAATACAACTGAATATGATAATATTTAAAAGATGATCTTAATAGAAAATCACAAAATAAAGACCAAACTCAATAATTTATCAATATTAAGGAAACTTATGATTGTCATTATCAGAAGATGCAAATATTTTATGAAATATGTTTTCATTATTGAATTCAAGAATTAAACTAAAATTTTGAAGAAAGTCATAACTATCATGGATCCCTAGGTAAAAAAGGTGAATTAAACTTGAGAGTTTTAAAACTTTTTTAGGACTCAACTAGTGGAAGGGACCTACTAATAAAATACAACACAACTGGAGGTGGAAGCCTTGGAGAAATCCTTAGAGTTTGTGCTTGAAGTTGAGGAACCCTACTTTACTGTTGGAGAAGAGAAAATCCTCTTTTTTTGTTAAGTGTTAATTGTGTTTGAGTTTATGAGGTGTTAGGGCAATATTAATTCCCAATAACTAGTTTGGGAGTACCCCAAACTACGTGGGTTTGGGGTTAAAATAATTGTAAAAGTCCAAAAATCCATTCTGAAAATGTCCAACAAATTCTAGAAAACAATCCTCAGGGTTCGGGTAATGACTCATTATATCTGGTAATGAGTCATGGCCTGATTTGTGACTTGAGGATTTAAGTTCTAGGTCCTTTCTATTATGAAAATAGCTCTTATCTTGATGACTCATTTATTTTGAAAATAAGTCATCAAGAGGGTCATTGCCAAAGGGGTTGAGTTCTTGGCTCCTTACTATTGTGACAACGGGTCCATACACAATGACTCATTTACTCTAACGAGTCATATGTTGTACTCATTTCCCCTGGATTGAAATACCTGGTCCTCCAACGCCATGGCAATGAGTATATTCTATGACTCACTAAGTCTAACGGGTCATTCAAAGAGTCGTTTCCACTGGCAGTTTAACTATGCCTTAGAAAATTTTCCACAACTTTTTACTACGATATCGGACTAAGGCGAGACTAGTAGAATTTAAAAGATAATTTAATAGACTATCTTTTGGTTGGAATGGAGCTGAAAAACATGGGGTATTACACTACTAGAACTAATGCTAATGAAATTTGTCCTACTAATTGAATGAGGAACTGTAATGGAGTCTCCACTATTGATACACCCACTTCTACTGGAGTTCAACCATCCTCGACTGGTCCTCCTCGAGTTCCTAGGACTATCACGACCCATACACAGTCCCCTTAAGGTTAAGCTTATAATGTAAAGTTTAGACTGACAATCCAAATACTTTTTCATATTGTGTCATGTCAATCCCAGCGGTCAGATTATGTTCGTTCTATTATTGTGTGAAAATAAAAAAACTAAGGTTCATGATGGAACTTATAGCGGATGAACCTTAACAGGTAAGCAAATCACCCAAACTAATATGTAAATGCTGAGTTCAACATAAACCCAAGATGAGACTCCTAGAACAAAGTCAAGCCATATATGCATAGCGATAGCGGGAATCCAAATAATAATAATATCATAAACCATGCCCATAATCTTGTGTCAGAGCGTAAGAATAGTCTAAATACATCTCAACATTTGAAAATACAACTAATAGTAAAAAAATGCATAAATCTATCTCCGAATACAAAATCAAACATAAAACTAGATAGAATGGGGTAGAAGGTCGACTTTTGAACCATAAAACGGCTATTACCTTGAATATTACAAGTCTCTACCTAAAGTCAACTATTATGCGATGCACTTGTACTGGGATCTACAAAAAAAGGGAACAGTAAGGATGAATACGGTCCGCTTATACTCAAAAGGTATCATAGGTCTATCGATCCAAGTAGAAAATAAGGTATATAAAATACACATTATGGGAACAGCATATACAATAGAAAAATATCCCAAATTGTAGACCACACCATCTCCAATAACAACTTAAAATATAAGTACAATTATGCAAGGGAAGTGCTGAATAGATAGATGTGAAATCACATGAAGTTAAAATCACAGAAAGTGCCTAATGTAGGCAATAAAATGATGATTATGATGTGAAAGTATGAGGTTGTTGCACAACCTCCGTATGCACCTACCGAGCACTCCTCTCGAGGTAGGAACTATGGGGGTGTTCTAAAACCCATATACAATCTAATGACTAGTCCTAACACCAGTCTAATATCTATAACTCCTCTCTAGCACATGATATTCTTTAGACGGTTTTTAAAAGTATCATATTTCCATTAGAAAACCAGTATTTCCATAATGGTATCAATGCCTCATGAATGTATATATAATATAAGGATGTAATGCTCAAAACCAAACTTGAATGAGAATTTCAAATCCAATCAATACACAAGTATGTGAGCTAGAATCCATTCAATAAGTGAATCATACATGATCCAATATAATCCATGTACCATTAGAATGAGATATGAAAGTACTATCTCATTGATGCCACATAAACCTTAACTTAGGCATTTCCAAGGAAAAAATCAATCAAATATATACACAATTCCAACAACATCGTATAATACCCAACATGGGTCACACATACCACATAGTGTCCAAAACCACCAATAACAACAACATAGATCCCCACGTGGGCACATAACAATAATAAAACAATTTTTATCAATAAAACCCATTCCTATAGAATTCTTTTCTATCCATATTAACTACCCAACTTAGTCAGAAAAAATTTAAGACATAACCTACCTTAAACAAAGAAATCTCAGTCTAAAAGCCTCCAATCGCAAAGCTTTCCCCTCACAAACGTCATTAAACCCAACTAAAACACATAAATATAGAATCTACGCATCAAAAGAAAGCTAATGATACCCGATGACATCAAATCAACACCTCCTTTTAGATGATGATACGAGCTCTATCAAGATATAGTAACCTAACTAAGGTTGGGGTCGAATACCAAAGGAACACGTTGTTTGGAAGATCTCGATGGTTACAGTCTATGGGAAAAACAGGAAAGTAAAAGGGGTGATTTGTTTGTAGTAGTCTCGAACACAGAACAATATTAACTTGGTTGAAAATCAGTTTTAAGTGAACGCTAAGAATGTGTATTCCCCTGGCATCTCAAATCCTTAGGCTTCTCATACGTTATTGATCCAACCCAATACCTTGCATGCAGAATCGATAAGTTATTTACTTCCTACATTATTTTGGGTAAGTAGGTGGATTTCACCCTTTACCTATTGATTCCCAGGAAGTCGCATTAATAACCCTTACCCTTATCCCTGTTAACTATCACCTTTTGAGTCTCATATTTTTAGATAAACGTTAATAACCATTGAGATATAGCATTGTTCTGCAATAAATTGACTATTAGCTTACCAAATTATTGTTCTCTTTATTTTTTCCTAGTTACTACCCCTTTACTAGAGCAAGTAAGAATATCTAGGTGGGATCCTAATGTTTGAACCTATTAAGAAATCAATCATATCAAAGATAAAGAAATACATGCCATGAGTAGGGGTTTCTTGTAAACAATCGTACTTTCCCTACTTCATCAATTTGCCAGGGTTTCCATAAACCTTGCTATGGACTCTAGCCACTCATGATTGCTAAGACGTCAATAATATTAATGTTACAAAGAAAAGATGAAAAGACAATGACAAGATAAAAGAAAACCACAACTATTGAATGAATAATCAAGCAAAGTAAATACAAAGAAATCCAAGATCAAAGATGGATCTTAAAATCAAAATATATTTATTAGTGTTTTACTAAAAAGTACATAAACAGTATTTATAGTACAAGAGAAAACCTTAAAAACTAAGCCTGAATGGTATAAGAGAAATTAGGGTCGGTGGCCACCCGCTCCTTGTACCTACAGTTTGGTCCTAGCTGCAGGTTATACCAATGGTTTTCCCTAGGCATAGGTACCAGATGGGAAAATTCCTATAAGTCACCTCTTTGGATTTTGGACTTTCTGGTACCTTCTTTATCTACCTGCGGTCCATGGGTCAACATGTGGTCTACAAGTTGACTTAGTAGGTATGAGGAGTTAATTTTTAGCTCAACTTCTAATCTCGAACATACATTTATCACGTAAGCCAAAAAACATCCCAATCATCCATAATCTCTTCAAAAGTGGCCAAAAATACTTTTTCATCTTTTTCACAAACTTATCATTCAAATCATAGCTTCCTGCAACAAATACCCAAAATGGATCATATCTAACAAAAAGGCCTCAGAAACTTGGATATTTTCCTTATTTTAAGCACCGAAAGTTCTATATTACTATAGCACATCAACACCCTTAACTTAGAAAATTTGCATGTCCTCAAGAAAGAAAAACACTACAAATTTAAAATTAGATTTGACTAAGACAATATAAGATATTCAAGGAAGTCAGTCATCACCATGAGATTAAATCACAACATCCCCTCCTATATCTCTTTTAGAAATCGACTGTATGTATATGAAGGACAATAATGTGACATAATATGATCAAGTTATGGAAATTATATTAGCAACAGACAACCACTCATACATATAAAATACACTACCCAACACTACAAGATAGCTAGCAACATAACTCAAATTCTCTCACTACAAGAATATCCAGCTAACCTATATGAAATCATGCATGTCAATGTAGGGACGGTCATAAGACACTCACACTCAACAAAGAAGTTCCAATCAATGCATGTCAAATACCACAGGCTTACCCTTATTTTCTTTACCTTAGAATTTAGGTAGTCAAGTTAGGATCACTAAGGAATTTACATGGATTGTAAAGTAGGCTCGGGGGATGGTGTGATAGATATGGACATTTAAAGTGACTCAGCACCCTTGGCACTATGCTAACTTTTTTATCTCACTTAATAACAAAGTTCCTTTTATTCCACCCTTTTTTCTTCATTTTATCCTCTTATTGGACATTCATGTTGGGTGTGATCTCTTTATTCTTTCTTTTTTAATTTTTTCATATTTTTTTTTACCACACCCATCCCTACTTTCTCTTTCTCTTATTTTACCCTTCTTCATACCTACTTTACACTACATACCCCTATGATAGCCACCCTCAACTTAGGCGATTTCTCTTAGTTAAGGTGCATAATGTCTAAGGAGGACCAAGGCCTAAACAGGTTCCTTGTAAAACAAATAGGAAGATGAATAGTGTAACAAGAAAACTAGGGTATAAGGCTCAATAATAGGGATCAAGAGTTACAATTCACACATGGAAGGTCATTTAGGCTAAAAGTGGACTACAACAAAAAAAATGTATAATCCTTTCCTAGCCTACTATCTTTCAACCTAGGCAAGACTAACCAAACAAGTTTTGAATTTAACATACAAAGGTAACTTGGTAGTATCTCATACTCAAATAGCACATAGTCAATATCACCAACTACTACCAATTCAGTCCATGCAATTGTTAGCAAATGGTTCTCATTTTCCTAATACTAATGCCATAACAAGATCCACAGAGTCCAGACATATATACATCAACACACAGTTCTAAAACACAAAATTTTTAGGTTTATCAAAAGTCAATAAAAATTTACTACTGGCCTAAATACTCAAAATCTCCTAATTACACAAAACATCGTAATACCAAGAGAAAATAATACGACACATAATTATCCTAGACTTGTCGGTTCTTAAATCATACCGCAGTCGACAAGAAAGAAAGCACGACAATGAAAACCCATAGTGGCATTACATACCCACCCCAAACTAAAAAATGCTTATTATCCTTATTTTACTAAAAACAAATAAAAACATAGGGAAGTGAGAACATACCTAGAATGCACGAAGCACCCAAGTTGGGAGCATCCTTAAATTAGGGTATAAAAGATGGCAGATGCGGTGCTTGTAGCAGTGTACCACTGGGTGATGAACTTTCTGCAATAGTGTCATGCCTGTTCCTTTCTAAGAATTCAATCTCCAACGTGTCATGTCTTACCTTTTTGAGGACCTTCTCCGTTAAGTGACCTATCTTTGTCCCAAATACTGGGACCTCATCATTATCCTCCATGAAAAAGTCAAAATATCTTAGCATACACAAAGGTGAAATCTAGACTGTAGGGGGTATCATAGAGGTAGTAGTTGCTACATGGCTATTTGCAAGAGAGCGTACCACCCTCTCTCAACTAAATTAAGTTTTGCATACCTGTCTCTGTATATCGAGATATAACCCATCTCTCTAGATCATCAATCCATGTTTGAAAGTTGACATACAGCTTTGACAGTATCGCACTCTAAGAAGCCTTCCATCTAGCCTTGGCCTACTCAAATCTAGTCATGACCCTTGATCTCTTCTTTCCAAAGAGGGTAGTCATCTCGGTCTCGACAACCTTCAACCAAGCAGATGTATCTCTCTAGCTATCAACTAGGATATAAGAAACTCATATGATACAATAACCATACCTATCACAGGCGTTGCAGTGGATAGGAAAATAGGCTCTGTAGATGCACTAATGTTCTCTAAGGTTAAAGTCAGGGTTGAAGAAGAAGTAGCTTGTTTCCCTTTACCCTGATTACAACAATCTAGAGCTCCTCTATGCTCCCCTATCTCCATATCTATACCATCAAATGTATTATCTCTATGTTCCTTATCAAGTGTTGTAGAAACTATTAGTCTTTTACCTACTGTTTTTATCTCCTAGAAGTGCTCGAACCTATCAAAACCTTTATGTTTTTTATCTATGCAATAGAAGTAATAATCACCTCTGATCAATACCTAGTAATTTAGGTACACTTGCCCTAATGTATAACCTCTGTATCATAAAATGAAATTACAGGTTAGTTAACTCTCCAAAAGATCTCTTGTGTATCTCTTCCCTGAGGATGGCACAAAAATAAATATTACAACCAGCCATCAAGCAAAAAACCAATTCAACTCCTTCCCACGTTAATGCACTATCTAAAGCCCTGGGAATCAGGAAATATTGAATTAACAATCACCAAAATCTGGCCTCTAGTGTCAACGAACCTTCTTAATCACAGTTTGCCCCACATTCCATGAGGCCTCATCACCCTATTGTGAAATATAATCATCTACCCACCTATCCATCTTGATCTAGCAGCCTTATGCTTAGTATCCTTCATAATATGACAATTTTTTATGTTTCTCAATTTATGGTCGCACTCTACTGTAGATGCTGGTGCAATTTACTTTGAGCCAAATTAAAGATGACTCTGCAGATAGTCTCCTCTCTGGTATCAACTTTGACCCCTCTGACTAGTGTATAATCAAGCTTCGACTATTGCACAAATCTGATAAAGCTTGGATGATAGTGCATAGAAAGGACTATAGTGGCTCTGTAAGATGCATAAAAATCCCACACCAAATCCAGGCTATAAGAAACAAGTGACCTAGTCTTCTACCTAAGCTGATTCCTATCAAATACTGCCCTCAACTGTGACAAATTTTGTAGCCTCGATAAGTCAATCATATGATCCTCATAGATACAGTGTGTAGGCTTGACTATCTCGCAGATAGTGCAATCAAGATCATAAATATTTTTTATTCCTTCCATGCACCACCTTAGTTTTCCCTCCTTGAGAGGTGCATCTATGGCATGTGCAGGTGCAGGTTTCTGCTGTGCAATATGGGATGCCTATGTTGTAACCTTCTCAGACTAGGGTACCTTTGTCTGCTATATGTCAGTTACGGTACACTCCTTAAACCATGGCATCGCTAATGACTGCTCCTACTCAATCTCATTAGAAGAATCTTAGAACCCTTCCACATCATCAACATCATTAGATAGAGGATTATGTGGCGGTGATATCCTTGTAGACTTCTTCCTCTGTCAAGCTGAAGTTGTCTAAGCATCTTGTTGAGTCTTTCCTTGTATGGCTCTACGAGTCTCTACAACTGCAGCATCAGCATGACATTGTCTCCAATAGTCCTCCACTGAACCTCTAAGCTTAGGAGACTTTGCCCATCTCCTCAAAGTACCATTTTCTTTCTTCTTTTTTACTTTAGGACCCATGTATACCTGAAAAACAAAATATTAATTTCCTATAAAAGTGATGGATAATGCAAGTTGAAGAAAAACTTCAAAAATTTAAAAATTCAAATTTTTTCAAACTTTTCACACCCTATGACCTTTTTGAGATCCCAACAAGTCCAATGTTTACATACTAATCAAAAATCAGGAATTTCAAAGCAAAAAAACAAGTTCAACTCATCATTTATAAAAAAACCTTAAAGATAGCACATGTAAAAACCTTAAAGTATAGATTATTTTTCAATCAGAATGGCTACATCATCTGGTGGGGCTAACCCACTAGATGAATCATTAACACAGAACACAAAAGGTGAAAGATTTTGAATTTTTTGGGACCAAACAATGCTGGTCTATTAAAAAGTAAGACGTACGTTCATGATAGTAGTCGGGTTAATCCAAAACCAGTTATTATAATGCATGGGGAACAGAGTGTTAGTGGAAATCGTTAGAGGTAAAAAGTTTGATCTTAAAAGAGAACCTACAATATGCGATTATTGTTAAATTCTCATATGGAAAACCTGATTATATAGAACTACAAAAATCGCTTCCTATTAAATGTTGAATAAAGGGAAATTGTACAATAGGAGTGACGGATATAAGAAATAAACTAATTAGATTTAATCAATTGGAGTGTTATATGAAATTACTTTCAACCTCAGCTTATTAAATTAAGGCCAAGGACATATATTGGCAGATCAGACCATTAAAATGGGATCTTTGGTTTGGGCCTCATATTGAAAATACGATAGGTATAGAATAGATATCAATGCCTGATTTTCCACCAAATTATTTTGATAAAGGATCCATCTTTTCTATTGCTTCTGTAGTAGGAAAGCCATTAATGGTGGATATGGCTACAAGGAATAACACGTGGCCAAGTTGTGAAGGAGTGAAAGTAAAGATGGACTTAGTTGCTAAGCAACTTCGTAGAGTAAAAATCAACTTGGAAGATGATATTATTGGGGAAATAAGGTCAAAATTGTTTTAGATACAATATTACTACATGCCTAAGTATTATAAAGAATGGTGCCTACTAGGAGATGATGAAGAAAGTTCCTGGAACATTCATCATGCAATATATTCCAAGCTACAAGAACTAAAATATGAAAAAGATGATTCTCAAGGTAAAAATGAAAGGCAGAAAGAGGATGTTAGAGAATCTACAACTAACATCAACAAACAACGATGGTTATAAAGTAGAAATAAATACAGGAGAGATAAGTATGATCATGTTATTGGGGAAATTGAGGAAAAGCAAGAAGGAATTGTTAAATATAATACATTTGATATATTAAATAAAGAGAAGAGTGAGTTGTAAGAGGAGACACGTATGAATCAAAGGAAGGAAAGCATAAAGGATTGGGTTAACTAGAGTTTTGGAAAAGTTGAAGAAGAGGCATTACTATTGGACTAGGCTAGAAAAAAGAAAAATAATGAACAAGGTTAAGTAGATAGTACCCAAATTAATAATAATTCAAAAAATAGAGAAGACCAAACAGAGTAGGCAGAAGATAATATGAAGCAGAAGGCATAATTATAACAATCAGGTCGATACTCACAACAAAGCAGGGGAATTGATGATATTGGAGCAAGATAAGTTTGAGAAGCAAGATATGGTGTTACTGGAGATTCAACCTTTAGAAATTGAATCAGGGAATCTGATAGAACTTACTAATAAACAAAAGACATGGATAGTGAAGATCTGGAGGATAACATAGAGAAGGTTGCAATAAAAGGAAATTTGTCTCCAAAACAAATAAAGTCTTTAAATGCAAATCATGGAAAGCAACGTAGAAGGAGTATAACTACAACCAGAAGTACAAAGCAGACAAGGAGCTATATGTCAAAATTAACAACCAAATAAATGCATTAATTTGGAACATCAGATCATTTAATACTCTTAAAGCATTTACAAGGTTAATAAAATGCACAAAAAACATTAATTTTGCGTCATTAATATCATAAACCATTTCACGAAAGCCATAATAGTGATTATTATAAAAGAAGATTAGGAATGCATCATGCAGTAGTAAATACATCATAAAAGATTTGGGCCTTCATGGATACAATAAGGAAGTACAGTGTCATTAGGGATGACGAACTACACCTCACATTGAAATTGGAAAATAAGCAAGCGGGAGTAGTAGTATTTGTTACACTAGTCTATGCAAAATGTAATCAAAATAAATGATTAACATTATGGGATTTTCTAGGAGATATGGCTAGTGTCATTTAATACATATGCATAATGGGTTGAGATTTAAATATGATAAGAAGTAATAAGGAGAAATTTATTGGTTTCCCAGTCACAGTAAATAAGATTAAGGACTTTAATCATTTTATCCGTATATGCAATTTAATGGGAAGTGGTTTTAAGGGAAAAAAATATTCTTGGTGGAATGGAAGGATTGATTAGGAGTGAAATTTCAAATGATTGGATAGGGTATTGTACAATCATTGGTCGCAAGAGGTATTTATTTTAATGGAGATTGAAAGCTTGGTGAGAAGTGGTTCAGACCATGATCTAATGTTATTGCAATTCAGTAGGATAAGTTGCAGGTAATCAACTCGTTAAGATTCCTAAACTTTTAGTTGAAAGAAGAAGCATGCATGGAGGTAATTAGGTTGAATTGGAAGGATGACATAGAAGGTAATCCTTCAGCTATTTTTCATCAAAAGTTGAAAAGAACAAAATCTGCCTTTAACTGCATGGAGTAAACAAACTTTTGGGAACATTTTTCAAGATATAGCTACCTTAGAGAAGGTGATAAAAAAGAGAAGTAGTTTGAAGAAGAATCTACATGGGCCACTAGAGCTAACTTAATAAAATCTCAAGCAGAATTAAGTTTGCAATTAAGTAGGGGAGAAGATTGCAGGTTTTGAATGGTTCAAAGTTGGAGAAAGAAATACCATATTTTTCATTTATTTATTTAATGAAAGAAGGTCAAGATTACAAATTATAAGAATTCAGAATGAAGATGGGATTTAGTTGGAGAGTCATGATGACATGGCAAAATCTGCAATTAATTTTTTCTTCAACAATTTTAAAAGTAGGAAGATACAAAGGGTTTCTCAATGTTAAGGTATTGCCTACAATAGTATCAGATTCTTAGAATAGTGAGATGAAGAAATTTCCAACTATAGAGAATGTTATAATAGCAGTAATGGGATTGAACAGAAATTATGTTGGAGGTGCAGATGGTATACCTGGTGTTTTTTATTAGGATGCATGGAATATTATTTCCAAGGACCTTCATCAAATAATAATAGCCTTTTTTTGGTTATGAGCTCACAAGGTTCATCACACATACTAATTTGGTTTTGTTACCAAAAAATTTAGTAGTGAAACTTTTTCAAATCTGAGAACTATATCACTTATTAATTTTGTGAATAAAATCTTTTATACAATTATTCATTAAAGAATTAAAGTAATTTTGCCATATATTATTTCTGAAGAACAAGATGGCTTTGTTTAGGGATGAATTATAGTAGAAAATATATTGGTGGTTCAGGCAATAGTGTCTGAAATAAGAAAAAAGGGAAAACCTCCTAACACAATAATGAAATTTGATATGATGAAAACCTGTAATAGAGTAGAGTGGTTGTTTCTCACTAAAGTTATGAGGAAGATTGGATTCTTTGAGGAAAATATTGATATGATGTTCAAATTGCTAGGAAATAACTGATACTCTATATTGCTAAATGGATAACCTAAAGGAATATTTAAATACTCTAGTGTCTAAAGCAATGGGATCCAGTTTCTCCTATATTATTCATCATTGTAGTAGAGGTATGATCAAGGAGTTTGAAAGATTTACTAGTTAATAAAGAGTTAAAACTTTTTGGTATGCCTAGGGGTAGTCCAAAAATTAATCATCTGGCATTTGCAGATAATATGATTATATTTTGTAAAGATGAATTCGGGACTTTGCATTTGGTCACCGTAACCTCGGATAAATATGGAGTATTTGGCCAAAAGATCAATAAGGAGAAATGTGTTATGTATCAGTGGTAATGGCTAAGGTAGCAATTGGGATATTGAGACAAGAACTCCCTTTCAACTATTTGGGATGTCCTATTTTCTACATGAGATAGAAGACGAACTAATACCAGCTGATACTGAATAGAATAAACAATAAACTATAATCTTGGAAAGGTAAATTACTTTATTTTTTAGGTAGAGCAGTTTTAATCAAGCATGTAATGAAAAGTATATCTATTTATTGTCTAAAAGTTATGAACTCTCGTAAGAATATGGCTAATACTATTAGAAGATTTTTTCTTAATTCTTCTAGAGTATTACTATAGGAGGAAGAGGAAGGCGTTGGGTGAAATTGAAGAATACATGTTTTTCAAAAGAGGAAGGGGGTTTGTGGTTCAGATTGTTGTAGGATGTTTCCATAACTCTCTTCTAGAAGCTTTAGTGAAATTTTAGGACTAAGAAGTCTATTTAGAGTGACTTTTTGCATAGGAAATACTGTATAAAATATCATCCTGAGGAGGTAATAAGTAAATCAGGGGGAGGATGATCTCAAGTCTGGAAAAAAATAACAAGTAAGAGATCTAACAGAGCATCTTATAATGAGGCAAATCAGAAAGATGATGCATATATTTAATTTGGAAATTGGACTGGAGTAGTAGATATTTATTATGTTATGCGGGATAGTAAGGAGTGGGATGAAAAATATCACTATCTTTTGGACTTGGTGTTGAGTGGAAAATAAAATGAAGAGTTAATAAAGAATCTTTTTTTCAAAAAGAGTTGGTCAATGATGAGTGGTGATTTTACCACTCATTAGCACTAAATATTCATTCATATAATCATGTTTTGACTGAATAAATGAGACATAATTGTAATTGAATGCACTAATATCCATATTTTTTAGGCACATAGCAGGTGAGATAAAAATATGTGGGTAGGAGCTAAAAATAAACAAAAAGAAGAAAGAAAGTGCAATTGAATATCTGAAGCAGACATGGACTAAGTTACCGTGGTCGCGTTCTAAGAACCATGATTGTAGTCAGTCAATAAGCAAAACCTAGCACGTTCGCGTAAGATAATCACAATCACGGTAGATGCGGTCGTGGCCAATACTATGTAATCGCAACCTAGGAGAAAAATACAGACCAAGGGCAAAACTGTAAATGCACATGGCTGATCCCAAATTTGACAAAAAGAAGACTCAAACCCTATTATTGGACATATTCTGTCTTTCCCAATCAATAGACATTGTTCTATGGTTATATCCTCTATTTTGAAGAAGACAATATTGTATAAATCTCGGGTAAAGAATACTTTGTACTCACTTCCAAGTGAAGAATTAGTGAACTCCCATTGAAGATTTGTTGTATCTCATAGTTTGAAGTAACATTCACATAAGATTTTTATAAAATCAAAGGGTGCAATGGTATGCCGTTTTTGATTTATTTATGCATATATCAATGTGTTGATTGATGGGTTCTATTATTTCTTGATGAAATTGATTGGGATTTGTGGGTGAAAACCCAAACACTCAAATGGGTTTACGGGTGAAAATCCCAAGCTCTTGAAAACTTAATCTATCTCTAAAAGAAGGGTTTGGGTGAATATTAGGAACAAACATCATCTTTGCAAGAGGGGCGCGGGAACCAAAGAAATAGTAGATAATTGTTGGCATAGTTTGCTAAATTTTCACTATCTTAGGCATAAGAGTGATTGTGAAGTTGACTATCTCTTGGGTATCATCGTATAAATAGGGATGCGTAATTGAGGTATTGGGTGGCTTTATTTGACAAACTAGCCCCAAGCACTTACAACCTATCCTACCACATCATCATCAATTAGAACAAGCACCAAATTATCATTTCTTCATGTATATCGTTCCCCTGGGAAGGCATTATCCCAAGATCGATGCTTAATTATTTAGACTTTACGTATTCATAGCCTTGAAAAACCAACAATCAATATTTAGTGTGATACCTTTCAAACCCCCCATTTTTATATTTTTTTACTATTGGTTTTATTTTAGCTAGTATCTATCGTTTCAAAATAATTTAGTCATCACTCACAATATTCCTCATGGATTTCACCCTTTCTACAATGTTGGGTAAATATATTTATGAGAACCGTCTTGCACTTAAATTGACGTGTAAGTTGAGAATTATAAAAATTGGCGTTGTTGCAAGGGAACAATTTGGTGTATTGAGTTAGTTTAAAATTGTAGTTTACTTGCCTGAATTGAAACTCGTAAATAGTTTGTTGCGATTTTTTTTTATTTCTCGTGTTAGGTAGATTTTTGCTTTAGTTTTACAACTTTATGGAATCTTCTGACAAATATGATTATGGTAGTTGGAAGTCCTATCTTGACGATCCATGTCTATGTTGTGATGGACCCCGCTTTGGAAGAGATTACACATATGATCCCTGTAGGGAGATGGAAACACAATCTTGATCCTATTGGGAGTATGATTGTTATTTTTATAGTTGTCAAGATGGACATTGTAGTAATTTCCCAAACGCCCCCTCTCCTTATTTTTCTAATCAAAATGCTAGTTCTTCTTATGAGTTTGATAGGTCTTATGATGAAACGAAGGAAGAGAAACATACTGGATCCAATAGTTTTGAGGCAATTTTTCAATCTATTTTTGATTGGGTAACTACAATAGGGGAGAATGTGCAAGACATACATCAATACAATGAGGTATTTGGAAGTGAAATTATCAAGATAGAGGAAATGGGAAAGGAACAGAAACTTGCAAATACCACTACCTTGCCCATTCCCCAAGAGATGTTTAATCAAGAAGAGAAACAATGCTATGATGATGAGCAAAGTAGCAAAGAATCATCAATGATTTCCCAATCAACCGAATCAAATGATGTTGAAGATGTCAAAATAAAGCAAACAGTACTAGAGTTAAAGTAAGAACAAAGGAACATCTCTTATGATAACTCAAGTTAATTTCAGGGTGAAGGTGCTTCAAAGGAGGCAACCCCACAATTAGGGATTAGTCCTCAATGCACTTAGATGATGTGACGAGAATCCATTCACCTAGGCAAATAATAGATTATGGGGAGAAGGAGGACCATCCCTACATTTTGGGATTTGACACTCCAAAGGGGCATATGGAAACCCCACCATCAATGGCAAAGGAACACAACTTTCAATTAAAAACTAGTGGCCTATTTATGTGCATACAATTGCCTAAAGAAACTAACTGGAATAGTGATGTGAGGTTGGGTAAAAGTTTCAAGTCTTCAAAATGGTGAGATAAAAACTCCCTTGACATTTCCTCGCATCTTCAAAGTTTATCTTGAAAGATCTGAATACTTTGTCCATCTATCACTCAATACATCATGAAGAAAGTTGATATAGAGATTCAAATCATCTATGTGGAAGCACAAATAGGAGTTGAGGAGGTGTTATGCCAAGACGTTAAACTAAGTGCTTGATGGAAATCACCCCATCAATCCACTTCAAATGGCATGTATCCTTTAATTTATGAATTATAGAGTATATTTTAATTTATCATTTGTTCATGCATAATCCATGAAAAAGGGGTGCTATAAGATGCGTTGATTGAAATTGAAAAAAAGAACTGGTATGCTTGCGTTGAATAAGGGAGTGTAGGAGGCCTTAATTTTGGTCTTAGTCACTGTTATTGTGGCTCGATATACCGCGATCATAGAGGCCACATTCTCAAGAGCATAGAACTAGGACCGCAATCACGATCGTTGTCCAATCAGTTTATATGATCATCCGACTACCGCTATTTTCTCCAGATGCACCCCTTTTAAATTCTCTCAAATTCTCTCCAATTTTTCCATTTTCTAGAGTATCGAAGTGTTCATCTCAATCCTTTGAATTCTCTAACCTATTATGTTTCCTAATATTTTTTATTTTTACTGTATTTGTATGCTTAGAACTTGTAGATTAGGGAAAGTCCTTGAATAGTTTTTTTAACATGAATTTTATGCTTGTTCATTAGTTTTGTGGTGGTTAGCTACAATAGATGGTGTACCCACTAATGTGGAAGTATTGAGTACCTCTATTTAGGCCTAAAATTATTGAAATTAGCGTGTACACCATAGGTTTGATTCAATGCCCCAATAAGTTTGATGGTAATTTCTTTGAGTTAGGGGTTTAATCATGCATTCTATGGCTAAATTCCTTGATTATGATGTTTACGTGCCTAAGTTGGAACTCAAATTTGGGGTTAAAATTATGTGTTTTGACTAATATGCAGAACTATTAACCGTGGTCTCAGTTACCGCAATTGTGGTCCCGATGACTGCGATCACAGTCATTGCTTCGCAATAGCCATACCTGAGAGTAGTCGTATGCAGCAATCAAAATTTTTTCACAGCTATTTCTCACTCCAGAACCTTCTATAACACCACTACAAGATTTTTATCTGATTAATCTAGCATAATTTTGTTCTGATAATGTTAAATGAGGGTCAAGATTGTATTACTTACATATATTAAGCCGCAAGGATGGGTGATTTTGGCAACACAGGGTTCATGGCTGCTGAATGCCAAAACCTCTACTATGGTAATCTTCCATGGATGAAATTACTCTATTAAAGGGATATTTTCCATGATAAAGTAGAGGAGAAGCTCCCAACTTTCCATGACCAACTCACGATTACCGTGTGGATGTGTTTTCCCTTGAACCCCAGCTATGCCAATAAGAATTGGGTATTTGAGTTCTACGAAAACCTTAGTTTAGTCTCTCGCTTAAACCTAGTAATGACGATTTGGGGTAAGGAAGTGAACTTTAGAGTAGAGCAGATTAATGAGATAAATGGGTTCCCGGATGCTGACATAGAGCTGTTCAAAGAAAAATGATGTAAGTTAGGGACCCTGATGGCAAACATATTATATATAGGCAAGGAAGTTCTCTATGCCACCACCAAGAGAGATATTTTAATGAATGACGTCACAACTGAGGCCAGTTTTTGGCTGAATATTAACTGTCGAAGAGTATTATCGTGCACTCACATGACTACTGTCATAGATTTACAAGAACGGATGATTGCTTGTATTCTCTCTGGCATTACTCTAAATGTGGAAGAGATTGTGCTCTCAGAGTAGAGGCACTTTAGAAAACATGGAGGTACACTTTTTCTTTTTCTTTCCCTTATCACTGAGCTTTGAAAGATGGTAGAGATAGAGGAGTATTCTTTACATACCTGGGTGCACCAAGGCCCGTGCATCTTTCCACATAAATTTTAGGGTGAGGGTGCCCTTGGATAGAGCAAGAAAAAAAAGGTGGACTTAGGCAAGTCGACCCAAGAGGACACAGACTCTTGTAGACCTTCATCAGCCTACCCTTTCGATGACATATCATCTAAGTTATGGGTGGTTAGGGAGATATTTTATAGATTGCCTTAGGGATCAGGAGAGTCCTCCACTTCTTGCCATTCATACGTAGATCATTCAGATTTTTAGATATACCTAGGGAAGCAGAAGAAGCAAGGATCCCCAGTTGCCAGATTTGAGAGATATTATTCATCTTGGCTTCATCACTCAGGGATATCAATAAGCCACACAAGAAGATGGTAAAGAGAGATAAATATTTTAAAAAGTTGTGGAAAGGGGTGAAACGCATCTTCAAGGTTCTCAAACCCAATAATCGAATACCTTCACCTTGGTTAGATAGTGACCATAAGGCCCATGCTGATTAGTCAGTTGATGATGTCAGTGCTGATACTGCAGAGTCAACAACAGAGGACAGCTTGTAATGCATATTCAGGGAGACCCCTTCTACATTTGCGTTATTGAACATGCAGTAAGGATACTTTTTTCCTTATTATTGGGGGTGCCATCGGATTTGTATTTTTTTTTATATGTTCATGGATATTTTTTTATGTTGTTCTTATGACATTATCGATGTTGTTTTTATTTTTCTTTTTATTTTGGGATACATTTGGGCACTCTAATGGTGCCCATGATTTCATGGATAGTCATGTGGTTTTATTTTCTGTTTTACTCTTTACTTTAGTTTTGTTTTGAGTATTGTGATCCATTATGATAGATTGAGTGACAAAATTCTTAAGGGTAAAGCGTCGAGTTTGGATTTTGAGCCATAGATGCTAGGGAATTCTAAGTACTCGTGGCATCTAAGTCATTAATGCAAGGGAAGTCTGAGTACCTGTGGCATTGTAAATTTTGGATCCCTTTATGCACCATTGATGAACTTTGAGTCGCCATATAGTTGGTTTTCCCATATTATGCAAACATATAAGGATAAAGCTTTGGTTGTAACCATAAGTTAGAAAATTGAGTGTGGCGCAAATGCAAGAAAAACAACCCCTTCTGTACAAAAAATTTTCAAAAATCAAGGGTATGGACGTGAGAAACCTTGTAACAAAACTCATTCTCTTTTTGTGATTCCACAAAATTTTAAAGTGTTAATAGAGATATATACTCCAATTTTATCTATAACTAGAGGGGCAATTGCCCCTCCTTGGCTAATATTGCATTCCCTGTGTGATGAAATTTTCTCACTCATCTGCTATATATTTGTGTTATCTAGAACCTCCACGTTAGTCTGTCAAAGCTAATTTTTATTGTAGTGGGTTGGGTAAATGATCTTTGGCCATCTTTGTGACTTCAGAAGCCATTTTATCTTAAAAAATCCTACCAATGCATAAACATAATCCCTAGTAACCAAATTTGAGCCCTTTGGACCATTCATTGGTAAATAATTACAAGACATGGACCATTATTTTTATCCTTCTTTTGAACCATGCCCTCTTTAAACTTGAAAAGGCAACTTGAGGCTAAAAGCCTAAGTTGGGGGTAGTGAATATTGGTGGAAGTAAGTGTGGGGCCACAAATTTATAAGTGAAATTCTTAAGTGCCTAACCATTGAAAATTAATAAATAAAAAAAAGGCCCAATAAAGAAAAGAATTGCATGAAAATTGCAAGAAAAAGACTTAGAAGAAAACGAGTGAACAAAGAAAGCAAAAAGTAGGCATATGAAAGAGAAAATATCAAAGAGGAGTGACCCATAGTCAAAAAGGCGGATTAAATAGTCTGATGTAGATGATCAAGGAAGAGTGTAGCCATGTTGTTCCCAAATCATATCCTACCATAACCTGAACCTACATTACAAGCTCAAAAATTACTTTGAGTTCTTTAACCACTTACTTTCTTTGTAGTGGCAATTGAAAATAGGGGCAAGCCTATGGTGTGAAACTTATTTACGTAGAGAGTTCTTTTGTGAGGGAGATATTTTTTTCACTTACATTCCTTGTTATATATTTTACAGCTTGGTGTGTGAAATTTTCTTTCTTGTGAGGAGGCATAAGAATGGGTTGAGGTAGGTGATTTTTTCATCTTTCGAGCAATAAGGCTAATGGAGTATAGAGTAGTTTTGATCAAAAGTGAGTCACTTGTAGAGTATTCATTGTTTTTGCTTAGTTTCTATTTAAAGTCTTGTGCATCCTTAGATATTATATTTATGATGAGGCTGTACGAAGAATAGCTTAGCCCATGTGCAATGAGCAACTTTTGGTAGTGACTAAACTTATTCATTGTAATCTTTGATGCATAAAATTTTGTCATAAAAGTGTAATGTATCATAATAAGGGGTAGTGTTTCTTGAGGACAAGCAAAGCATTAATTTGGGGGTGTTGGTTAGTGGTGATTTTACCACTCATTTGCACTTAACATTCATGCATATTACCATGTTTTGAATGAATAAATAAGGCATAATTGTGATTGAATATACTAATATCCATAATTTGCAGGCACATAGCTGATGAGATAGAAATATATGGGTTGGAGGTAAAAACGATCAAAAGGAAGCAAGAATGTGCAACTGAAAACCTGGAGTAGACCTGGAGTCAGTTACCACGATCGTGGTCAAACAATAAGGTCAACCTACCACAGTCGTGTGAGCTAATCGTGGTCGCGGCCAAGACTATGCAATCGCGGCCTAGAAAAAAATGGTAGCCCAGGGGTAGACATATAAATGTACGTGGTTGATGCAAAATTTGATAAAGAGAAAACTCAAACCCTATTATTGGACATATTCCATCTTCCCCAATTTGTAGACATTGTTCTGGGGTTATAGCCACCATTTTTTTAGGATAATATTATACAAGTTTTGGGTGAAGAATACTTTGGAGTCACTCCAAGTGAAGAATTAGGGAACTCCCATTAAATATTTGTTGGATCTCATAGTTTAAAGTAACATTCATTTAAGATTTTCGCAAATCAAATCAATGTATATTTTAGGTAAAATCTTTACTTATTTATCTTATGAGTAGCTAGTTTTTTCTCTTAGGATTATGCTAGAATAAGGTGAAATTGCATGTGGGTTGTAATTTATTTATGCATATATTAATGTATTAATTGATGGGTTCTATTCTTGCTTGATTAAATTGGTTGGGATTTGCAGGTGAAAACCCCAAATTCTAAAATTGGTTTGTGAGTGAAAATCCCAAGCTCTTCAAAGCTCAGTCTATCTTTGAAAGAAAGGTTTGGGTTGATATTAGGGACCAACATTATCCTTTAAAGAGGAAAATGGGAAGCAATACAATAATAGACAATTATTGGCATAGTTTGCTAAATTTTCACTATCTTAGAGATAAGAGTAATTATTAAGTTGACTGTCCCTTGGATATCATCCTAGAAATAGAGATGCCTAACTGAGGTATTGGGTGGATTTATTTGACATACTATTTAGGTAATCGAAAGAGTCCATGAGTGAAATCTATGAAGCTATGTTGACAAGCTAGACCCAAGGACTTACAAACTAGCCTACCACATTATCATCAATTAGAACATGCACGGAATTATCATGTCTTCGTGTATATCTTGCCCCTAGAAAGCATAATCCAAAGATCTATGCCTAAATAATTATACTTTAAGTATTCATATGCCTAAATTTGTAATCGAAAAATCAAATAATAAATATTAAGTGTTATACCTTTAAACCCCTAATTTTTATCTTTTTGTGTTATTGGTTTGATTTTAGCTAGTATCTATCATTTTAAAATAATTTAGTCCCCACTCATATTGTTCCTCGTGGATTCGATCTTGACTCCAATGTTAGGTAAGTATATTGACGAAGATCGCCTTGTACTTAAATTGATCTGTAATTTAAGCATTATAAATGGATCATATACTACATACAGTAAGAACCCTATAGCATTCAACAGATAAAAATAAAGCAATATAGATTATTGATGCAGGAGGAAACTTTACAGTTAAGTCAGCATGCCAGTGGGTGAGATAGAGGGAAATAACTAATTATTTCTTTAATTAATTATGGATAAAAGGTTTTCCATTTAGGATTGTATTCTTTATGTGGAGAATATGGAAAGGAAACATTCCAGTGGATGATGTTATAAGAAAATGGGTAGTGGAGGGTCCTTCCAAATACTGGTGTTGTCAAAATCTAGCAGAAGAGACTATGTCTCATGTGCTATTGAAACCCTATACTGCTAATTGGACCTAGTCCTATTTATCTTATTTTGCAGGTATTAATATTCAAGGATTGAGCTTAAGAGATATTATTTGTGCATGGTGAAATGCTAATGTGAAACAAAGGGAGAAGGTGTATTTTAGAGCTTTACTAGGCATTATTCTTTGGGAATTGTGGAAAAGAAGTAATGCGTTGACGCATGAAGGAAAAAGAGTGAATGCACAAAGACTGATTTTTAATATTACAACGAATTTAAGGATGCTATTAAAAGTAAGGAAGCCAATGCTGGATTTCACATATGCATGGCCAACAATTTTGTAGGAGTCTGAACAACTAAAGCCTAAAATTAAACTTACTACTATGTTATGGCAGTTTCCAGGGGAAGGTTGGGTTAAGTAAAACACTGATGGAGCATCAAGGGGTAATCTAGGGAAAAGTTCATTTGCATTTTGTTTGAGAGATATGGAGGAAAATCTACTATATGCAGAGGGAGCAATAATAGAAGACACTAACAACATGGTAGTAGAGGCTATGGCAATACTATATGCAGCAAAGCATTGCAATCAGCCAAAGTATGAAAACGTGATCATTTAGACAAACCCTCTATCAATAAAAAAAATTTAAAATAAGGAGTGGGAGAGTCCATGGAGTAAAGCTTATAATGTAAAGCAAATATGGCAATTACATCCAAGCAAGCAAGTGCACATTTAACATATTTTAAGGGAAGAAAATCAATTAGCAGATTACTTTGATAATTTGCATGGGATCAAGGGGAGTTCATATTTACATCATTCAAATAGTTACAGATAGCAGGTAGAAGAATTGTTAATAGTGATAGTCTCCAATGTCCATATTTGAGACTATCGCCATTAAAGTGGTAAAGGGGTTGGGATGGATAGAGCATGTTTTCTCACATGCATTATATTTAAAAATTTAAAAGGTAACCAAAAGAGTGAAATTGTTAATTGTCCTAACTATAAAAACCAACAAAAAAGGACTCTCAGCAAGTGGGGGGGGGGGGGGGCAGAAGGTCAGATCTTACCTTCAGGCGTCTGAGACACTTGTTACTTTTAAAATACATGTGGTTCCGAGCAACCCATAATATACATACCACCTTATCTGTAGATTATCTCGATTGAGTAAACCATTCGATTCATCACCAAAAATCATAACATAAACCTGTACACTGGTAAACTTAGGTGCGATAATAAAAGTAAAACACAAAATCAGGAAAAACCAATAATATAGTGGGATACGTACCTCTAGTAGTACCTCTACCTCTCTGAGGGTCAACTCTCATTGTCACTAAAGGAGTAGGCCTAAAAATATAGTGGGATAGTTCATGGCCAGATAGCCAAACTCATTACATATATTGAAAACTCAATGGTCTAACTAAATAGAAGGAGGTACGACTAAGCTAGAATGAGCACCCTGAAATACTTAACTAGAAGGCCACTTTCTGAACCCTACAAGGCTACCTTCACTAGTCTACCACAATACCTACAAGCACCTCTAAAATCTCTATCTTGTGTAGTGCATCTACTAAAGCACCCTAATGTTGTACCCTCTTTAAACCTCCTTGAGAATCTTAAAGAATGGAATCAATCAGTTATGGATGATCCACTATACTCTAAAATGATGCCCCTAATACTACCATATAAGGAGTAGGTTACAAAAGTGAAACATTAAATCCCTTCATGAACTTCTGAATCTTCTCAAACATAGTGGCAATGCTAGTAAAAGAATATCTATATAAGGTATGGAAATGTGCTTCATACTCTACACCAATCAAAGAGTCGTACTCTAAATGATCCTACTCATCTCTCATTTAATCTGTTAAACTAAAAAGTACAAACCTATTGATATATGCCTGAAAAAATTGATCCCAAGTCATCTCTAAGGAATCCAAAGGCATAAAAGTAACAAGTCACCTCTACAAATCTGTAGTTGCATTTCTCAACTAAAAGGTAGTTTAAGCGACTCTGTTTGACTTAAGAAATTCGAGGTTATGTAACTTCTCATGACAATTAATCAAGAACTAATAGCAACCCATACCCAAAATAACATCAAAATCTACCATATATAGGATGATCAAGTCTACCCAAGTCTCATGCCCAACAAAAGTCACAATAAAGGATCGGTACATCCAATCCACCACTAAAGAGTCTCTTATAGGGGTAGATACATGGATAGGTACAGGAAGAGGACCACTAGTAGAATCAAAACCCTTAATAAAATATGCAAAGATATAGGAAAAAGTTGACCCAGGATCAAATAATAAAAATCTAGGTCTGAAGAAAATAAGTATGATACCTGTGATAATAGTGTTGGAAGCCTCTAATTTAGGTCTATGAAATATAGAATAGCACTTCCCATGTCCTCTACCTGAAAAATAGATGCACAAACACCCCAACAATCACCAATATCTCTACCATGTGTACCTCTAGTAGTACTTTTACCTCTCTTAGGGTCACCTCATATTGTCTCTAAAGGAGTAGGCCTAAAAATATGGTGGGGATAGTTCTGACTCAATAGGAGGAGGTACGGCTGAGATAGAATGACCACCCTAAAAGTTTGAACTAAAAGTCCTACTATTTTATCCCTATAAGGCTACGTTCACTGATTTACCATAATACCAACAAGCACCTCTAAAATCACTATCTCAGGAAGTGTAACTACTAAATTTCCCTAATGGTGCACCCTCCTAGAACCTTCCTAATAAGCTTAAAGAATAAACTCAGTCATATTTGCATGATCCACTATACTCTAAAATGATGCCCCTCGCACTACCATATGAGGAGTAGCTAACTGAAGTGAAATATCTAATCCCTTCATGAACTTCTAAATCTTCTCAAATTTAATTGTAATGCTATTAAAATAATATCTAGATAAGGTATGGAAATGTTCCTCATACTCTACAATAATAAACGAGCCCTACTTTAAGTGATCAAACTCATCTCTCATCTGATCCCTCAAACAAAAGAGCTTAAACCTATTGAAATATACATCAACAAACTGATCCCAAATCATCTATAAGGAATCCAAAGGCCTATAAGCAACAATTGACCTCTACAAATCTCTAGTTGAATCTCTTAACTGATAGGTAGTATAAGCAATTCTGTTTGACTTAAGAAATCGAAGTTTATGTAAATTCTAACAACAATCAATAAAGAACTCATAGGAATCCTCATGACAAAATAGATGTCTATATTCCAATATGTGAGACTCTACTAGACAATCAAACATGGATATTTATATACCAATCTGTGAAACTCTACTAGACACTCTATTCTTATACGGATGAGACCAATGAACATGCCTTCTTTGATACCAATTTTTTATGACCCAAAAA
This sequence comes from Capsicum baccatum var. pendulum, assembly GCA_030864225.1. Lineage (NCBI taxonomy): Eukaryota > Viridiplantae > Streptophyta > Magnoliopsida > Solanales > Solanaceae > Capsicum > Capsicum baccatum. The sequence continues at coordinate 156,507,843 of CM061561.1, read as the reverse complement.
CTAAGGTTCATGATGGCACTTATCGCGGCTAAGTCTAGAAAAGTAAGCCAATTAACCAAACTGATACGTAAATAAAGATTTCAATATAAACCTAAGATGAGACTCTTAGAATAATGTTAAGCCATACATGCATAGAGATATCAAAAATCCAAATCACTATAATACCATAAACCATCCCAAAAATATAGTGTAATAGTGTAATAACAATCTAAATATACTTTAGAGTTTGAAAATACAATTGATAATTTTAAAAAAACATAAATCTATCTTTGAATAAAAAAACACACATAAAACTGCATATGATAGGGTAGGAGGTCAACTCTAGAAGAATAGAGCGGCAACAACCTTGGATATGACAAGTATCCACCTTAATTATCATGTGGTACACTCATACCAAGATATTGTAATACCCCAAAAAATTTTCTTCATATAGATTTCGTGAGAAACATATCAGGTTCTACGCTTTAGAGCGATCCATAAATCTTCTGTGTAGTATTTCTAAGACTTTGACCTACTAATGCGTAGAGTATTGAATAAGCTTTCGAATGATATGTATATCATCAAAAATGGACACTTAAGCAATGAGTTACGACCATTCTGATCGAACTACGACCATTCTGATCGAACGGTGAACATTAAACGTGCAGGAAAAAAATACTGAGGCCTGGCGTATTTTTTCTCCAACTTTAAATGATCATCAATCCTTGTACATAATGATCTGGGTGATCTCCAATATATCAACGGAATGCTCTGCGAGTCCTCTTTCCAATGAAATTGGTTTCATCCAATTTGTCTATCGGAGCAAAACGTTATGTTCAATCTACTTCAGCCTATCAAAAGTGAATTTTTGGGTCAAATTCAAACAATCATAACTCCTCATACACAATGATCTGATAAGACACTATATATAAATGGAAAGATATGAGAGACTTTTTTTCTAATATAATTGGTTTCATCCAATTTTGATATCGTAGTAAAATGTTATAGTTGATCTACTTCAGACTATGAAAGCAGTCCACCAAAGGACAGATTTGAGAATTATTTGATTTTTAGGGGCATTTTAGTCATTCCCCCTCACCCAAAATCCGTCCAAACCCTATATTAAAGCCTATTGGAAGTATTATATATTATATCTCATCAAATTCCATAAAAAAATAAAACCCTAAGCTCCTACATCCAACTTCAAGAACCTCCAAAGTTCACCATTAATTTTTTAAATTTATTCAAGATTCCAAGTTTCTAGTTTAAGAACTTCAAAAACTCCAAAGTTCACCATTAATTTTGCAAATTTATTCAAGATTCCAAGGTCCTAGTTCTAGTGCTCAAAGAACCATGAATCAAAGGCATGATTAACATCTCAAAAATGAGTATCGATCTAAAGTGTATCATTCAAGGTATGTGGGGTTTTTCAACAAGAACTCTCTTTCGTTCTTCTTCCCAAAAGTTATTTTCTTTACAAAGGCATGATTTTTATTTGATTTTTATGAATTTGTAGCATAAACCCATATCTTGTGATGATTATTACAAAATCTTGATGTTTATGATTTTGAAAGATGAATTTACATGTGTGGTGATATAAAGCATGAATCTTGAATGATATTTATCATGATTTTGATATTTTGGTCATGAATCCCCATTGGAAATTGTGTTTTTTGAGAAAGTGTGTGTTATAAGCACGTTGATGTTGAATATTTGAGATATTTTGAATGATTTGACCTTCTGGTTGTGAATGAGTTATTTTGAACTCGACTGTGAAAGAAATCCACTTTTTATTGATTATGATAAAGGGGTAGCAAATTGTCTCCCGATGAAAATTGTTGAAGTGTTTATCATGGATTTTCATTTATGTTAGCCTAAGGCTAATTTATATTTGTTATCTAAGTCTGGTAGTAATATTTAGCACCGAGTGGGAGGTATAAAGTGACCTTACTTCCCTAGAACTACGTGCCCCCATAGGATGTGAGTCTGAGGCTGATTTATATAGTGATCACTAGTGTTTTTGAATTGATATTGGAAGTCCTACTCTGATGGCAAGGATAGGACGACTCTCTCCAATGTGGGTTGTAAGTTGGACTCCATGTAGCCTACATGGTTTATGTCAGTTATAGGATCTCCTAGTGTATGTGTGTTTCCTTGTGTCTATAGTGAATGGTGAGTGATTTGAAAGTGGAATTGTGAAAGTTATTCTTTCAAAAGATTTAAATGATATTTACATTATGATAATTGATATTCTTGATGAACTGAAAGTTATTAACAAATTATATAATGGCTCATATGTGTTATTATACTTATTTCATCCTCTCATGATTTTGATGATTTCACTCGAGCTAAGCGAGTTATCTATATCAGCATGCATAATTTTATAAACTGTGATGATATTAAGATATTATTTTATATATGCATTGCACCCCCATATACTTGGTATATTTCCATAGTACTGACCCACATATTCATATGTGGGCTATATTTTCTCAAAATATAGGTACAAGGTATAGTTGTACCTTCAGATCCAGTCAGTTCATGGTATCCAGTAAGTAGCTGATGAGTCCTTTTGATTCAAGGGCTTGGGTTAGTTATGCAGAGTTTATAGTGTTGCATTTTCTTTATTCAGTCATATTATGTTGGGGTAGTTGGGAGTCCTGATCCGGGTACCTACAGTTAGTACTAGTAGAGGCTTCATAGACAGTCCATAAAAGTTGATATATTTTATTACAATTTTGGTTGTAAGGGCAGAATTGTAATCCTGTAAAATTTCATTTTTGTATTGATTAGATTCAGAAAATAGTTAATTTCTGTTAATTTGTATAGATTTGTATTTTTATTCAGTTGCTTATGAGTTATGCCAGTAGAAGGGTTAGCTTGGGGTCACTTGTGACCTTAAGCACCGTGTGATATCTCGGGACCCGATTTTGAGGCATTACAAACTTGGTATCAGAGCACAGAGTTCACGTGTCCTAGGGTGTCTATGAAGTCCTGTCTAGTAGATTCTTATGGAACGGTACGGATATGTTTGTACTTTTCTTCGAGAGGCTACAGTGCATTTAGCAAATTTTCCCTTCTTTCAAGTCTAATATCATGCCATAAAAAAGTTCTCCAAGAAGCTTATATAGATTCTCATCTTACTCTATTCTGGACAAATCTGCCTCATTTTCAAGGTATCAAAAACAGTTAAGCTTAATTCTCCATAGATAGTTATGGGATTGTAAGAGAGCTAAAAAGTATCTTGTCGGTGGTTGTGAGTTCCAAATATTGAAGTACTTTATTCATGTTCATAATAGTCGTGAACTAATCCTAGGTTAGATGTGCTTTCAGATTCCTCCTCAGAATCTACAATGTTAATCTATACTTGTCCCTCTATGTATTATTTTTGAGATAATATGATTTGCAAGCTCCAGTTCTTCCCCAGGTAATGTTTTTATATTTTCTAGAAGAAATTTCAAAAGTTACACAAAGGGCTTGAGAGGAGCTCTCTGGCGTGTTAAGTTCCTTGAGTTGAAATTTATGCCCTCATTCTTATGAGTTATTTAATTAAGACAGAGTAAGGTGTATTCTTAGATCGTTGAATGTTGTGTGTCAAGTTTCTATCTCTTGTATTATGTAATCTTGTTATCCTTATGTTTGTGAAAAATCAAAGTCTAGTGAAGCCGTGTGAGGCCTATTTCGATCCATTAGCAACTTGTATCTTGTTTCTTGTGCTAGCTGAAAATATGGGATGTGGAGGTGTAGTAGAAAGAAGGATGAGTATAGCAAAATCCCTTTTTACATGAAATTGGGTTAATAGGAAGTGATATAGTTTGTTCGAGGTATGAAACGAGTGTTGATGGTATTTGTATGATAGAGAGTATAGGTTAGTGATTGAAGTACTCGGTGGGTAAGTGTTGTTAATCTAGATGCTCTCCAGATTGCAAGAGGAAGTTAAGTTAAGACGTAGAGAGCTATGAACTAAGTTAAGTTGTGTATGAAGGATAGATAGTAATGACGGGTGAAAGAATGATGTGTTAATGGATTGTGAATAAGATAAGCTATATGATTATGACAAATTATTATTGTTATGAAGTTTAAATGGGCTAGCATTTGTTAAGGATTGTTTTATAGTTTTTAAGATAGCATTTGTTAGTGATCGTGAAAGTGACTCTGATGAATTCTTGATTAATGTAATTAGTTGTTAGGAAGTGATCTAGTAGGCTTGAATAGTGGATATAAGATCCTAAGTTTTGTTGATTCGTGATAAAGTTTGATGTTGTGCTTATGATGAGAAATTTCACCCATGATATTATGGGACTACTTTAATTTCGAGGATTAGTGTATGACTGTAATGGTTAAGCTTCTTAGATATGATTTTGATTCTTATGGTTTAGAAATATAAGTTTACAAGCATGATTTTAATAAGCAATGATAGAGGTGGTATGGTCCGTTAAGGATGTGAAAATTTTTAATTGAGCGTTAGACTCTAAGATTAAAATTCCGCAGTTGAGCTGAAACCGTTGAAGCTCTAGATGGTGTATTCTTATTTTGAGCTAAGTGGTAATGTGTAATAACATTGAGTTAAAGCTTTCATGTATATTGTGGTTAGTTGAAGTTTTAAGTGTTGTTCTTGAGGGATTGTGGTGTACATGTTTCAGACTCTGGAAGCTAGTTATGCTTCGATTCATAAACTTCTACTAAACGATATTTATTTTCCAAGTATTCCAGCTCAGTCAATCAGAATCGTATAGTGTACCTTCTCATTTATCATTCATCATGTTATCCAAGGATCTTAGGAATGAAATCATTTCCATACGAAGCATCTCAGTAGTTATGAGAGTCCTCTTTCTAATGAAATTGGTTTCATCAAATTTGGATATCGGAGTAAAATGTTATGGTTGATCTACTTCTGACTATCAAAACAGTCCACCAAATGATAGATTCGAGGATTATTTGATTTTTAGGGGTGTTTTGGTCGTTCCTCCTCACCCAAAATCTATCCAAGCCCTATATTAAAGCCTATTGGAAGCATTATATATTATATTTCATCAAATTCCCTTAAAAAGAAAACCCTTAGCTCCTACATCCAAATTCAAGAAACTCCAAAGTTCACCATTATTCTGCAAATTTATTCAAGATTCCAAGTTCCTAGTTCAAGAACTTTAAGAACCTCCAAAGTTCACCATTAATTCTTCAAATTTATTTAAGATTCCAAGTTCCTAGTTCAAGAACTCCAAGAATCATCATTCAATGGCACGATTAACATCTCAAAAATGAGTATCGATCTAAAGTTTATCATTCAAGGTATGTGGGGTTTTTCAACAAGAACTTTCTTTCGTTCTTGTGCCCAAAAGTTATTTTCTCTACAAAGGCATGATTTTTATAAATTTGAAGCATGAAACCATATCTTATGATGATTATTATGAAATCTTGATGTTTATGATTTTGAAAGATGAATTTACATATGTGGTGATATAAAGCATGAATCTTGAACGATATTTATCATGATTTTGATATTTTGGTCGTGAATCCCCATTGGAAATTGTGTTTTTTGAGAAAGTGTGTGTTATAAGCACGTTGATGTTGAATATTTGAGCTATTTTGAATGATTTGACCTTTTGGTCGTGAATGAGTTATTTTGAACTCGACTATGAAAGAATTCCACGTTTTTATTGATTATGATAAAGGGGTAGCAAATTGGCTCCCGATGAAAATTCTTGAAGTATTTATCGTAGATTTTCTTTTATGTTAGCCTAAGGCTGATTTAAATTTCTGAGCTAAGTCCGGGAGTAATCTTTAGCACCGAGTGGGAGGTATAAAGTGACCTTACTTCCCTAGAACTACGTGCCCCCATAGGATGTGAGCCTGAGGCCGATTTAGATAGTGATCACTAGTGTTTTTGAATTGATACTGGAAATCCAACTCCGATGGCAAGGATAGGACGGATCTCCCCAACGTGGGTTGTACGTTGGACTCCATGTAACTCACATGTTTTATGTGGGTTATAGGATCTCCCAGTGTGTGCCTGTTTCCTTGTGTCTATGGTGAATGGTGAAGTGATTTGAAAGTGGAATTGTGAAAGTTATTCTTTCGAAAGATTTAAATGATATTTACATTATGAGAATTGATATTCTTGATAAACTGAAAGTGATTGACAAATTATATAATGACTCACATATGTTATTATACTTATTTCATCCTCTCATAATTTTGATTATTTAATTCGAGCTAAGTCAGTCATCTATATCAGCATGCATAATTTTATAAATTATGATGATATTAAGATATTATTTTATAAATGCATTGCACCCCCATATGCTTGGTAGTTTTCCATGGTACTGACCCACATATTCATATGTGGGATACATTTTCTTGGAATGTAGGTAGAAGGTATAGGTGTACCTTCAGATCCAGTCAGTTCATGGCATACAAACAGTAGGTGATAAGTCCTTTTGATTCAAGGGCTTGGGTTAGTTATGCAGAGTTTATAGTGTTGTATTTTCTTTATTCATTCGTATTGAGTTGGGGTAGTCGGGAGTCATTATCCGGCTACCTACAGTTAGTAATAGTAGAGGCTTCATAGACAGTCAGTAGAAGTTGTTGTATTTTGTTTCAATTTTGGTTGTAAAGGCAGAATTGTAATCCGGTAAAATTCCATTATTGTATCGATCAGATTCAGAAAAGAGTTAATTTCTACTGATTTGAATGGATTTGCATTTTTATTCAGTTCCTTATGAGTAATGCCAGTAGAAGGGTTAGCTTGGGGTCACTTGTGACCTTAAGAACCGTGTGACGTCTCGGGACCCAATTTCGGGGCGTTACAAATATGAACAAAAAGGCATAATATAGATGAGTATGGTCCACTTGTACATAGTAGGTATCATAGGCCGATCAAACAAAATAGGACAAAAGGTAAATAAAATACACTTTATGGGCACATCACCTTAAATTATAAAAGGCCCCAAATAGTAGCCTACATCATCTCCACTAATGGTTTATAATATAACAGATATACCAAGTACAAGTATGAAAAAGAAGTGCAAAATAGATAAAGATCAAATCAAACATCAAGGTACTATAGCAGAAAGTGCATAATGTATGAAATGCAATGAGAACGATAATAATGATGATGTGTCAAGTCCGAGGTTGTCACACAACCTCTGTATACACCTACCGAGCACTAATCCCAAGGAAGGAACCATAGGGGTTCGAAACCCATTATAATCGAATAACTAATACCAATACCAATCCAATATCAATAACTCCTGTATAGCACATTATCTTCGATGGAGGGTTTTTTTAAAGAAACATATTTCCATTAGAAAACTAGTATTTCTATAGTGTTACAAATGCCTCATGAATATATATATGATATAAGGATATAATGGTCACTACTAAACAAGAATGAGAATATCAAATCTAACCAATACACAAGAAAGTGAGATAGAATCCACTCAATAAGACAACCATCCATGATTCGCTATAATCCACGTAATATTAGAATGGGATATACAAGTAATATGTCAAGGAGAGAACATAAACCCCAACTTAGGCATTTCCACCTAGGAGAATACAATCAAATATACATATATATATATATATATATATATATATAAAGCCAAAAACATCATATAAGACCCTCACATAGGGAGTTGGATCTTACCCAAGCTTAGATATTGCAGTAAAATTAATCAATTAGGAAGTTGGAGCTTACACAAGCTTAGAAATTGAAGAAATTTCTCAAGAACTCTAAAACACAAAGCTCTACGTCTCAAAAATGGTGGAAAATTGAGAAAATTATTTTTATATTTCCCAAGGCTGACTACTTAAGCAGCTACTTGACCACTTAAGTAGTCATCACTAAATAGGTCAATTGCAACTTTATCAATACCTCGCATACTAGGCTAGTTTGCTTTAGCGAATGAAGGGTTACTTTAGTGATATCGGCTAAAGAAGCAAAGGATCCGCTAAAGCAGTCCCTTCAAAGTTAGAGTCTGGTCGCTAAAGTAATCAAAGTGGCGCTTTAGTGCCCACCCCTAAAGTTGAAAAAATCATGCTTTAGCAGCTACACTAGCTAGACTTGAAAAAATCCCAAGTCTCCACCGACCCATTGGTATTTATTCAGATTCTCGAGTCAAATGAACTATGCTACCCTTATAAAAATTGATGGACCAAAATCAATGGTGATATTAGATTTTCAAAAAGAGGTTGTTTTCATAGAATTGATCCTGGATATGTAATTTTAGAATTTCTTGAATTAAGGGTTGAGATGAGATATAAAATTCATAAGATTATTTCAATCACGCATCCAATCCAAAATTGATGTTTTGGAACTACTTGCATAGACCTTTTTGCTATTTGATGCTCAAAATAATAAATATTCACCAAAGTCAACTATGAAGCCTTTTTAACTACCCAAAATCACAAACTCGCACAAAATACATCATAATGCATTGGAAATTATGCTAAACATCCCCATACCTAGAAATATCACATAGTAACCATGCAGATAGGTAAAATAATCAAATCACATAAAAATAAATAATTTACAAAATTAATCTCATACATGTTGGTTCATGAAAAATCACTTAGGCTGGTCAATTTATGAGACAAAACCCATTGACTTTTATGGGTTACAAAATTAAGGAATATCCTCAAGAACTTTAGGATAAAAGGGAAATTAATTAAGAGTTATTCATGCTAGTGATACTGAATGGGTGGAGTTTATATTCTACCTGTTAAAAGAGGTGGCCTATTATTGGTACAATAAGTGGGAGGTAATTAGGGGTGAGGATATGGAACATGCTAGTGGGGAAGATCTTTTTGATGCCTTTATTGATCAATTCATCACTCAGAAGATGAGAGAATCCAAGGATGAAGGGTTCAGGAATTTGAAATAAGGAAAGATAAGTGTCAGGGAATATTCTCTAAGGTTTACCTAGGTGTCTCATTATGATCAAAAGTTGGTCTTGAATATAAGATCCAAAATGAGAAATTTTACTTTTAGTCTTTCTAATAATCTTTTGTTGGAGTGTAAAAAGACTATGAAGAACAGTGATATAAATATTGCTAGGTTGATATTTTAAATACAATATGTAGATGATGATAAGAAGAAGCAGGTATAGGCAAAAAAGAGGTAGAGAGATATGTCTAGGCATGTAGACCAGTATTCTAGTCAGCCTTATAGTGGCAATGACGTATGTAGTGTTTAAAAATGAAATCTTAGGATAATGCCCATTCCTCTACTAGTGCGCCATCCCCTAAGACTTTGGGTGACCAGTAATTTCATCTCAGCCATGGCCCCAAGATATAGCGTACCCAGTCTAAGGGAAGTGTAGCTTAGTCTTTTATATCATGTCCTTCATGCATTATAAATCAAAAAGTGTACATGAGAATATGCCAATATGGTAGTTATGCGTGCTATCGTTTTGGTCAGTGCAACCACATTCAAAGAGATTGTCCCTCGACAAGAGAAACTTTTAGGTGCAATAAGGCCCCAACTTCTACCTTTTCCGTCCGAACTGAAAAGGGGACTACTTCTCATATAGGCAGAGGTAACAATTTTCAATATGCTCTATCACTACGATGGGACACAAAGGCCACCATAAATATTGTTACGGATATGTTACAGATTTTCTCCCTTTATGTTTATGTGCTACTTAACCCTGAATCCACTCTATCTTATGTAACCCTTAATATGGTTGTAAATTTTGGTTTTTGTCTTTTGGTTGCAAACGTACATCTAAACCCTTATCAGTTTATAGCCCTATTACTAAGTCCACTGTCGCTAAGAAGGATTTACAAAATTTGTGTTGTGTCTATTTTCATTAGGATACTGTGGTGAATTTTATATAGCTTGATATGGTGAAATTTTATAATATCTTACGAATGGATTGGCTTCACTCTTGTTATTTTTTGTGGATTGTCGAACCATGAAAGTTGTTTTTCATTTATTGAATAAACTATTTATAGAATGGGAGGGAAATTCCTTGGCACCAAATGAGAGGTTCATGTCATATCTTAGGGCCCGTAAGATAATATCTAAGGTTGTTTGTACCATTTAGTCCAATTCAAGGATTATAGTACAAATATTTCCAATTACAGTCTATTTATGTAGTTAATGAGTTTCTTGAGGTCTTTCTCGATGACCTCCTTGAGTTCCCCCTGATACATAGATAGACTTTGGAATTGATATCTACCCTAATACTCTGACCATTTTCATCCCCCATATATAATTGCTCCAGTAGATCTAAGATAGTTGAAAGAATAGTTGAAAGGCCACATTGATAAGGTTTTCATCCATCCTAGTGTTTTTTCCTATGTTGCTCCTGTACTGCGCTGAGAAAGAAACTTGGTTCCTTTGTATATGCATAGATTACGATCATTTTAATAGTGTCACAATGAAAAATAAAAACCGTCTTCCTAGAAATGATAATCTTTTTAACCAGTTTTGGGGTGCTAGATGTTTTTTCAAAATGGACCCCCTTTTTGGGTTAACATTAATTGAAAGTTAGGGAAGTAGATATTCCTTATACCATATTGAAAACCTTATTTGGTCATTATAAATTCCTAGTTATGTTATTTTTTCACAACCCAAGACTACAGCATAGTCGTAACAAAGTGATTAAGACCACAAGTGATCCTAAGCTAACCATTTATACTGACATAATGCAAGAGTAATGAGTATAAATAAGAATAAGAGCTAAAATGACTTAGCAAAATCATAATCATGAGATATGTTGTTTCAATACATTATTGTTAAAAGATTACAACACTATAATCTAAGAGAAATACAAACTTAAACTAAATATAATAACTCATGATGACTATCTATGAAGCCACTACTAATAATGACTTTATATAACCGGGACATGATCCAAAATTTCCCAAATCAATACACACGAATAAGAAAATGAAATAATAGAACTAAAACTGAGTTGAGTCATTGAAATAAGAGAACTCATCACCTGCTGGATAAATTCAGTTATATGCATGATTATGATCTTGATAATAAGCACCTAAATCTCATTGAATGAAAAATATAGAAAAAAGAGGTAGGCAATCAGTACTTTTGAATAAAATAAATGTATGAGGTATGGACCAGTCATTAAAATACTTAAAATATGTTTTATAATCGAGGACATGAACCATTTATTAAAATAAGCTTTTAAAGTATATTGTACATAAAAGCTACCAGGCATAGTGAAATCTCTAAATCATGTTCTGTAACATTCCAATAAATTGGGAAGCTGTAGAAATATAACTATCATATTCAATCTAAAACTAACATTGAATATATAGTAAATTATCTTAGGTTAAAATGAATGCAAGGAGCCGACTATAGTATAATAACCCTATACAAAATTACATAAATATTAATATGCAACAAAAAGGCATAGTATAAAAGCAAGTACTACTAAAATGCGGGTCATGTACAAATACTGAGTCTAAAACTATAGGATGTGAATTGATGAATGACCAAATAAATAAACATATATCTCATCGATGTTGTACAAGATAATCTGCCTATCGGGTTATGCAATAACAAAGTTTGAAGAGTGGGAAATACTATTAATAAACATATAACTATGTGAGCTAAACATAGAGTTTGATGTACAATTCCTATCGACGAGGGCCCAATGACCTTGATAGGGTATAAAGGTTGATCTGATGTGGTGCCAATAAATTGATGTCTAAAAGGACAAACGTATCAAACATGGTATGATAGGTAACATTTAGAAACTACGATGGAGCCTTAGTTATGGGACATAGGGACTTTTGCTAAGGTATCATCCTAAATAATGGGTGAGCCTCGTGTCTATGCTATTTAAGTACTACTCCCACCTAGATATAAGTTGATATACTAAATAACTGAATAATACTAAATTTCTAAGACTAGAGTATAAGTGTTTTACTGAATGTATTCTAAATCATGAAATCCAAATTATTGAGTATTCATAGAAACGTGCATGAAAGACTAGGTCATCAGTTGTTCCTAACCTGCCACCTCTGAAGAATGCAACTAATCAATTTAATAATTAAAAGAAAAATGGGAATTTCATATAACAAGTCTAAAATACTAAATACCAATATAATTATTATCCATTAAATGACAAGTCTATAGAGGTAATGAATTTCATGGGAAACATGGCATGCCCCCTATTATAGACTGCAATCCATTACATCACAATAAACAGTGCTTAGAAGTCTTGAAAACTAATACATCATACATAGCTTAATCGTATGCTGGAACTCTTAAGTAACATCATGTATCTCATACATGGAATTGCTAATAATTTTAATGTTATAATATATCCCTAAGAAACCATGAATGACCATTATAATATGGTCATGAATGAAAGATATATCGTGGAGAACTGAATTTAATCTTTGAATCCTATAGGGTAAAGCACTAGTTCATGGGTATTATAGAATCATAAAAGAAAAACTAATTTGGGGCATGAGGATCAAATAAGATTCTCATTGAGTACCCACATAGCTAATTACTTTTGATTCTAGAAATAAAGTTTGGAGGATTTGAACTTGAAGATGGAGAACCTTAATTTCTTTCTTTGGAGAAGATCAAATCACATGTTTCTCATGTTTCTTTTAGCAATTTCGTGTGTTGTAAAGTGAATGAGGTATTTGGAGCAGTTTAGTCTTTACATTCATCGATAGAATTAGTTAAAAAGCATTGTTTGGTGTTTAAAGAGTGGGAAAAGTCTTTAAAACCCCTTTGAAAATATTATAACAATGCAGAATAGATACAGTTGACAGTTTAAGTGATGGACCATTAATGACTTGAAAATCCATCACTCGAATCATAAGGAAATGTCTAAATTTTTGCCGTAGAACTTAAGCCTGGAGGCTTGACCTAACGGGCCTTTACTGGTGTGATGGTTCATCACCTTTTGCAGAAAGACACCTCTTGGTAAACTGAGCATAACATTTTACTCTTATATAGTATATAGAAAATTTAGATACATTATAAAGTTCAAATATCTAGCATTTTATGGGTCTTGCACTAAAAAATACTAAGAATTTGAAAATCAACTGAACCATTCCTAGCATGAACATACATATAGAATTTTAAAATAATAGATAATGACAAAAAATGTCTAAGAGTCACTGAGAAAGAAATATTTGTTTCATTTAATGCTCAGTGTTAGAGGTTCAAATAACATTAGGGCAACAAAAGTTTTGGTCATGATTTGAGTGAGATATCTGAATAAGGAATGTAAAATACTTTGAGCGTCCAAGTATACTAGTTTGAGCTCATAGAATAGGAACGACTTAGAGTTTAACATGAGAAGCTTTGGTCTAAATCTACCTATCATGAACCAAAAGTATCTTAGGACAAAATTTATAATCGGGATTCTATGCTTTTAGCATAAAGACTGACAACTTCTAACGTAGAAATGTTTCTCAACAATGCTTTCTTCTTACAAAAATACCACCCTTAACTAGCTAAAGATCCTAAATTTCTTATGGCTACACTATAAATGATGGCTAAAGTCTATGTCTAGCATAACTAAATTCCCTCACTCTTTCCAATCTTAACTTAGAGATACAAGCCTCTACAATTGCAATGCCTACATAGAAATAAAACATATTATTTTTATCATTCAAGGAAAGTGTCATCAAAAGAATTATAGGATGGTAGGTCTCCTGATACCATAATATACAAATAACCCAAAAGGAAAATAGTACTGATGTAACCCATAATGAAATAGTGAATAAAACCCCTCTACTATGAAATTATACCATAAGCCATACAATGGATCTCTAATCTATATTCTATATTTACTGGGAGCTATCACTCTCAAATATACACTTTTTTTGCCCCCTTAAACAATCAACCTTATTCTCTAATAAAATATACACTAACCACCCTAAGTTAATATCTGCACGTAAATGAACAAATCATTCATGTCTATTGATCGACTGCTAAAACATCACCCTTAAAGCATAAAGAGGGTCACTAAGGATCTAGAACATGAGGATGTGGAATAACAGGGGTATTTTGAAATCTTGACTAAAGGATTCTCATAACTTTGGCACTCAACTAGAGATTGATGGGTAAATTATACTATGAGCAAACTCGTTCAAGTAATCTGATCTGGGAGAATTCAAGTTGTACATCTCACTGGTCATCCAAAACATATCATGAGTACTTGAGACTTAGCATACCATAAAAAATGAGTGCATGAGTTAGAGATATATGATATAGGATATAAAATCGTAGATTAATCGATTGTAATTCATACTATTAAGTGAGCAATTTCTCCCTATTTAATGAATTGATAAGGGAAATAATTATAAATAGACTACATAGATATAAGTTAAGATTATGGTACTAGCATGTAACGCATGAGTAAAGTGTTGCAATGGATGAAGTACATGAAATATGTACTAAGCTAAAAATGGGTCAGGTAACTACTTACCATAGATCTATTCTAGAACTCACTATCATCACTACTAGAATTGAAAAATATAATTTAGCTCTTGGTTCTATCACCTCACCCTTAAATTTATGTCATCATTCTAAGTCAAAGGATCTATATAATAAACCCTAAGCTGATTATAATAACTTTAGTGGTTTGGGTATAAATTTATTCATAATTACTAAAATATCCTATTAGACTATATCAATAAATGTAAAACCCATTGTTAGTACTTCCATTTAACATACAACTCTTCACTCATCTAGCCTAAATAATCATCATACTATAACTTAAATGTTTTCTAACTTAGAATCTTCTAAACAGTCACAATACCCTAGGCAAACGTTTACTTCTTTTAGAATTGAAAAGTTTCTCTCTGTTTACTTGACCATCCACAATCCAAACATAGATTATAACACTTAACATGGATATCCCCATAACTTTCTGTGCACTATACTAACTTACTACTACTGGAATAGGATCATGAAACACTAGTCCACTCAAAATTTTATGAACATACTCAACCATAAGAAGCTTCTCTATCATTCTGGTAACTATATAGGCTTGATCCATGATAAAGAATTGCAATACTCTAAGTCCCTTTGATCAGTAAATCTCTCACAAAGTGCTATCATAAAGTCTACACCACACTTTGTTATCTTTAGGGCTAAACTCTATCTACTAAATCCAAATAAATATTATCCCCAATCTACTACTACAACACTTCAAAGCTCAACTCCTAACACTAGTTTTTTCTGATATAAGATTTTTAGAATGAATCTGAGAGCTCATCTCATTTGTATCACCGGATTATTTTTATAAATTAGAGAGAACTATTTCAAAATTACTAAACTTAAAACTTATAGGATCTTTTAAAGCTATTGTATAGTCCTATAACTGTATATAGACTTTCTCTAAGTAGACTTTATCAATAAAAACTTAAAATTGACTACTTTTATTACCGCAAAGATAAGGCATAGTTAGTAGGTATGGATCAATGCTCAAATCTGCATAAATTTCTTAGAGAACATATCTTCTACATGATCTGAAACATGAAAGAAGGAATAAATATTTTTCCTTTACTAATTTGCCAAATTTTCCTTTTTTTCTTTACTCATATGCTCTTCGCCTTTTTTTCTTCACTCTTTTTGCATACATTTAAAATCTTTGCATTTTTTGCTTTTTATGAATCTTCTCTTTCATTAAAGAAAAATGCTTACTTGTTTAAGCTTGTAGGCACCTTCTTACAAGTTCATGGATCAACTATACTTCTTTCTCTTTCCACCACCCCAACTAAGGCTTCTAGCCTCAATTTTTAATCTTATGTTCAAGGAAGATGGGGTTTTATAGGGAAGGAATAGAAGGGTCACGACTTATAATATGTTTTGCAAAGAAAAGTCTAAAGAATCAAAGAGGGTGACTAGGGGTAACTCCTTTATATTGGTAGGCTTTTTAGGCTAAAGTGGGCTTCCAAAATCACAAGATGGCCTAAGATAATTTTACCATAAAAGAAAAATCAAAATTTTACTCTGAAAGAATAATAGGGAAAGTTCTAGATTGTACAGCTACACATGAGATAAAGATAATCAACCACAAACATATTGCAATACCCCATATTCTCAAGCTTAACTTAGCTCTAAGTACATGAGTCATCTTATGAAAAAAAAAATTAAAGTACTTAGTATTTTTTAGTTTAGAGCCTGCTATTGCATAGGAAATTTAGTCAGCTTTCCAACGATTTAAAATTTGCCCAAATCCGATACCTGGGTGAAGAGTTATGACTGTTTTTGTAAAATAGTGTACCACCTGGTAGTTCAGCGTGTCATGGAGGCCGTCTAAATGGAAATTCTCATTTTTCTATGTGCCAATGCAATACCACTGTATCGTGCCAACAACTAATTTTTCCATTGGTAAAATATAGTATTGCTCCGCGATATTGGCGTGTCGCGCCAAGGACCCAATCCACAATTGTCAATTTCTAATAAAGCAACACGATGGTACCGCATCGCACCAAGCTTCCAGGTTCCATCCATTATTGCAATGTGATTCCACTGTGTTGAACCACTAGCCACATTCTTAGTTATTATTTTTCAGTGGCTTGGCGTAATAGTGGTGGGTCGCGCCAAGTACCCAAATCAAAAAGAATTTAGTAATGATTTTAAATCATTCCCATGGGTAATTGGGTATTATCCATGACCGAAGTCATCCTTTAACACATAAATTACCCCAAACTAACCTAGTTACATCATTGTTATTCAATTTTTCCCAAAATCAAAGCATTCTCTCTCAAGAAAAAAAACCTAGCTTCAATAATCAAGGTCAAAACTCAAGAATTTATTCAAGCACATTCAAGAACAAATAACCCTAAGTATGTTAGGTGTTAATCTATAGGTCTCATTCACCCATAGAGTCCATGAATCAATTTTCAAACTATAAGATTTTTGAGTTATGAACTTCCATGCTTGGATTGAATTGAATTCATATTCATGTTATTGTTTGGTTTTTTTCCAAGACTAAATTACAAGATTTCGTGAAATTAATCACTATATGTGTTGAATTACATGATCCTCTTGATGAACCCTTCAATCTACAAGTTAATTGATGTAGCCATCATAACTACGTGTGTTGATGGATGTATAACCTAAGAATGTTCCCCATGTGTTTGATAAAATGCCTATATGGATGAATTAGTTCCATTATAACATGATAGCATGTATTCCCCAATCATGAATAGGTAGATGCCTTACAAGTGTTTGATAAAATATCTCTATGGATGAATTATGAATAAGTGAACCATGTTATGTTATTCAGGATCATGTTATGCTTTACTTTTCCTGCTATTGAGTCTTAGGGGTATTTAATAACCTACAATTTAGTTGTTTACCTAGAGTCAGTGTCAGTTATAGAATAGTATTATTCATGTCATGATCAATTTACTCCCAGTCAGTTATAGAAATTAGTAGAACTCAGTCAGTTACAAAACACAGGAAAACTCAATAAACTTAGTATCAGCCCAGTTCAGTTCAGTATAATCAGTTTAGTGTCTTTTGGATAGGAGTAGGATTCAGCACCGAGTGAACCCAAGGATGGAGGCTCACCTGCCAGTAGAGGGTGTGACCCTTAGAAGCATTTCTTCAATTCCAGAACTACAGATCCAGCATAGGTTAAGACATCAGCCTGCCAGTTAAGGGTTGATGAGCTATTTTATTTTGCCAAATGAGGGTTCAACTTTTCTTATTAGAGTACCTACAAGATAAGGGTATCTCTTTAGTTTTCTTTACCCATGCCACGATACTGATACCCTTCTTATTTGGGTTATAAAATTATCCCTAACTCAGTTATCTTATCTTATTTGAGGTATGTTAGTTAGATGATTACCTCCCACAGTTTCTGTCTCACTCTTCAAAATAGAAATAAGTTCAGTTCTACAGAATTAGGACTACCAGATATAGAAAATCAGTATCAATAACTCAGTTATTCGAAGTCTAAGATTATCAATAACTTTCAGAAATCAGTAATTAGCTTCAGAAAAGCTCAGTTACAATATATATATATATACACAGTATTTCATGCTTAGTATTTACAGTAGTTCAAATTATCCACATACTCTCAGGTTCAATTTCTCTATATCATTTAGTTAGTTATTGTTCATGCATATGAACTCTTGCATTCAGCCTTACCTTATCTAGCATACCAGTACGTTTGACGTACTGACGCATACTCTTTCGTTGAAATATGATATCTTATATCATAAATTCAAATTCTTAGGTTCCCAACCGCGTATAGACAGATTCAGACTCAGCCAGCATATCAAATTTAATAGTGAGTCCTCATCTATCGAGGATATTTTTTTATTTCATTACTTTAGTAGACTTAGTATTTTAGTAGATGGAGTTAGTTGGGGGATTGGCCCATTAACTCTACTTTCAGATAGTTCTGTAAGAGGCATTTTAGACTAGAGTTCAGACAGTATTGAGTTTTATAGATTGTTATTTTCATTGATACACTTTATTAGTATTTAGAGATTTTGAACCTTATGGCATTTCAACCTATTATTCCATATTTATTACAGTATTATATTTTAGTGCTCACAACAGATATCAGTTATGGGTTAGCTTGTGGTCCTTTAGGGTCGTAAGCACTGTGTAGCATCTGAGGTACAAAATTAGTATCAAATTCTAAGGTTCAATAGTGCCCTAGGAATTCTAAAAGTAGCATCACATAGAGTCTTCTGTATGGGTGTATAGTGCTCTACATTTATGGACAAGAGGCTTTGAGATATTTTAGGAAATGTTTACCTTCTTTCAGTATTCATGTCGTGCAAGTGAGCATAAGCTCAAGTTAAACTCTCAGTCTAATGTATTTCTTTCTTTCATTTACAGAACATGTCTTCCAAAAGGACTAACGAAAAAAGAACTGCAAATCAGTCTACACCTCAGCCCGTTTAGGCAGATCCCCTAGATGAGCATGTTTCTCATGTAGAATTCAGAGTTGTATTCACTACTCTAGCCTATTTCTTAGTAGCTCAAAATAAACAGCTAGCTGTTGTTTCAGCTAACCCAGTGGCCAAGACTATTATAGACAGGATTTTGGACTTTACCCAAATAAATCCTTCCTTATTCGTAGGATCTAAATCAAAAAGTCACAGAAATCATGGTAGTGACTGCCAGTGAGAATGTTAAGCTAGCTTCCTATCAGCTATAAGATGTAGCTCATACGTGGTTTAAGAAATTGAAGGTAGACAGGGGCACAAATACAGAGCCTTTGGAGTGGGAAGAGTTTGCTACTGCCTTCTTAGATAGATTTTTTCCCTTAGAGCTGAGAGAAGCCAAGGTTTTAGAGTTCATCAACCTTAGTCAAGGAAGTATGAGCGTGAAGGAGTATATCCTCAAGTTTACTTATTAGCTAGGTATGGTCCACATGTAGTGGCAGATAATAGGTCCAGAATGAGTAAGTTCATATCTGGGGTGTCAGATAGTGTGGTTAAGGATGCAAAACAACAATGTTGACTAAGGAGATAGACATATCCAGACTCATGGTCCATGCTCAATAGATAGAAGAGGCTAAGATCAGAGAGAGAGAGGCAGAACAAGAGAGCTAGAATAGGTAGCTTCAATTTTAATCAGCCTAACTCAGAGGGAGATAATCGTTCCCAGGTTTTCCCAAAGTTTCAGTTCTAGCTCTTTCCTAAGCCAGTACTAAAGTACTAAAGTTTATAAATAGTAACAAAGATAGGGTGCCAGGCCCTAAATCTCAGGGTAGTGTCAGCAATTCTTGAACAAATTCTCTGTGTCAGTAATATGGTAGAAACTACCAGGGTGTCGATAGAGCTGGCAGTGATGTTTGTTTTGGTTATGGAAAGTTAGGACATAGAGTTAAGGATTTTCCTCAGTCAGGTGATCGGGGTCAATACAATCATCCATCGGCTTAGTCTGATCGTCCAAATCAATAGGGTGAACTTCCAGTGCCACCAGTGGGCAATGCCCAAATAGACTCGATGCACTTTAGTCCAAACAAAATCAGGAAAGTTCTTCTAACATGGCCACTAGTACGTTACAGATCTTCCATTTAAATTTTTATGCCTTATTAGATCCAGGATCTTCTCTATCTTTCGTAGTTCCTTACATATAAGTCGACTTTAAAGTTAAACCAAAAGTCTTAGTAGAACCATTCTCAGTCTCTACCCAAGTGGGTCTACCTATCATAGCTGGATGGGTATACAGGAACTGTCCAGTTATGATATCTCAGAAAGTCACTTCAGAAGACTTGATAGAATTAGAGATAACAAATTTTGACGTCATTCTCAGCATGAATTTGCTCCATTCATGCTATGCCTTAGTTGATTATAGAAATAGAATTGTTCATTTTTAGTTTCAAAATGAACCTATCCTTGAATGGAGGGGTATTACTACAGTATGTAAGGGTTATTTGATTTTATACCTTAGAGCGAGAAAAATGATATACAAGTAGTGTGTCTATCATCTTGTGTGAGTCAAAGACTCTAGTTCAAAAACTCTCAGTCTTGAATCACTTCCAGTAGTAAATAAATTCTCAAATGTGTTTCTCGATGATCTTCCTAGAGTTTCTCCCATTACGGTAATAGATTTTGGAATAGACCTTTTTCCAGATACTAAGTCTATATATATTATGCTATACAAAA
Organism: Capsicum baccatum var. pendulum; assembly: GCA_030864225.1. Classification (NCBI taxonomy): domain Eukaryota; kingdom Viridiplantae; phylum Streptophyta; class Magnoliopsida; order Solanales; family Solanaceae; genus Capsicum; species Capsicum baccatum. The sequence goes on along the minus strand of CM061561.1, from coordinate 156,487,275 downwards.
TGTCTCCAGTAGAACTCAAAGAGTTAAAGAAACAGTTAAAGGATCTCTTAGATAAGGGATTCATCAGACCTAGCATTTCCCTATGAGGTGCATCGGTTTTATTCATGTGAAAGAAAGACAGTTCCCTCAGAATATGTATAGACTACCATCAGTTGAACAAGGTCACTGTCAAGAATAAGTACCAACTTCCTAGAATTGATGACTTGTTTGACCAACTTCACGGTGCTAGTTACTTTTCTAAAATAGACCTTAGGTCAGGCTATCATCAGTTCAGAGTCAAAGAATGTGACATTTAAAAAATAACTTTCTGAACCTGATATGGTAACTTTGAGTTTCTAGTTATATCTTTGGTCTAACAAATGACCCAGCAGCTTTCATAAAATTGATGAACCGAGTGTTCAAGTAGTATTTTGACATTTTCATTATATTCTTCATTGATGACAGTCTTATCTATTCCCGTAGTGAGAACGATTATGCAGATCACATCAGAATCGTACTTCAGACTCTCATAACTCATTAGTTGTGTGCCAAATTTAGTAAGTGGAAATTTTGGTTAAGGACAGTAGCATTCCTTGGTCATATTATTTCTGGTGATGGCATTAGAGTTGAATCTCAAAAGACTGAGGTGGTAAGAAACTGGCCTAGACCCATCTGTCCATCAGATATCAGGAGTTTCTTGGGTTTAGATTTCTATTTCCATCAGTTTGTTAAAGGTTTTTCACCTATTACATCCCCCATGTCAAGATTGACTTAGAAGAAAATTAAGTTTTAGTGGTCAAATTCCTATAAGAAGAGTTTCTAGAAGTTGAAGACTTGATTCACTTCATCCCTAATTTTGACTCTACCAGATGGTTTAAATGGGTCTGTTGTGTACTGTGATACATCCAAAGTAGGTTTGTGTTGTGTCCTTATGTAGATAGGTAAGGTCAAGCCTATGCCTCCAGACAGCTTAATCCCCATGAGAAGAATTACCCGACTCATGATCTTGAGTTAGCAGCTGTAGTGTTTACCTTAAAGATTTGGAGGCACTATTTGAAGAGGGTGCATGTAAATCTATTCACGGATCACAAGATCTTGCAGTATGTCTTTTCTTAGAAATATTTAAATTTGCATCAGAGAAGGTGGTTTAAGTTATTAAAAGATTATGACATGAGTGTTCTTTATCATTCAGGCAAGGATAATGTAGTAACTGATTCTCTCAGTAGTTTGTCTATGGGTAGTGTTACTCATGTTGAGGATGATAAGAATAATTTAGTTGAATAAGTTGATTATCTTTCCCAACTAGGTTTCTGCTTAGTCGATTCAGCAGAAGGTAGTGTATGGGGGCAGAATAGTTTTGAATCCTCTCTAGTTTCTGAGGTAAAAGAAAAATAGAATAGAGATCCCAGTCTTGTTAAGATGAAAGAGTTAGTCATAGATTTGGAAGTAGAGGTTTTCTCCTAAGGGGAGATGGTGTTTTTTATTTCCAAGGTCGACTATGTATGCCAAGTGTAGAAAACTAGAGGCAACGAATTCTTGTAGAAATGCATGGTGCGCGTTACTCTATTCATCCAGGGGACACTAAGATGTATCGTGATTTGCGAGAGATCTATTGGTGGAGTAGGATAAAAAGGGATATTGCAGAATTTATAGCTAAATTCTCTATATGTCATCAAGTTAAGATTAAGCACTAGAAACCTAGTGGGTCCAAGCAGGAGTTTGTATTCCCATATGGAAATGGGAAGAACTGAACATGGACTTTGTGATGGGCTTGCCTCATACTCGTCATCAGCATAATTCTATATGGGTTATCATAGATAGGATGACCAAATCAACTCATTTCTTGCCATTTCATACTTACAATTCAGCTGAGGACTATGACAAACACTATATTAGAGAGTTGGTTAGGTTACACGGAGTCCAAGTATCCATCATCTCAGATAGAGATACTCAGTTTACCTCTCATTTCTGAAAGGCATTCCGAAAAGATCTTGGTACCCAAATTTATTTTAGTATAGCCTTTCACTCTCAGACAGATTGTCAAATAAAAAATACCATTCAAACTCTAGCAGATATACTAAGAGCATGCATTTTTATTTTAAGGGCAGTTGGGATAACCACTTGCCTTTGATCGAATTTGCATATAATAACAGTTATCATTCCAGTATTCATATGGCTCCATTTGAGACTCTCTACTGTAGGAGATACAGATCTCCAATTGATTGGTTTGAAGTATGTGAGGACATAGTAGTAGGGTCTGATCTTTTGTTTAATGCCTTAGAGAAGGTTCAGTTAATCAGGGAAAGGCATAGGGCTTCCCAGAGCCAACAAAAATCATATGAAAATATGAGGAGGAAGGATCTCGATTTTGAGGTCGATGATTTTGTGTTCTTGAAAATCTCTCCCATGAAGGGGGAAAGAGGTTCTGCAAGAAGAAAAAGCTTAGTCCGCGATATGTTGGTCCTTACAAAATTCTTAGTTATTTTGGAAAGGTACTTTATAAGCTTGAGTTGACTTTTTATCTAGCTTCAGTACACCCAGTATTCCACGTCACCTTGCTAAATAAATGCATAGGTGACCCAACAGTCATAGTCCCATTAGAGGATGTAAATATTCAGCATGATCCCTATTACTTAGAGGTTCCAGTTTAGATCTTCGATTATCAGATTCACAGACTGAGGAACAAAAAAGTTCCCTTAGTCAAAGTTGTTTGGCGGATCAGTCCGTTGAGGGAGATACTTGGGAAGTAGAACCAGATATAAGGACCAAGTATCCTTACCTCTTCTTCGTAAAGTCAAACTCAACTTAAGGTATTAGTCATCCTTAGCTTTACTTAGTTCCAAGTTTAGATATAAGTATAAACTTGGTATTCCTTATCACTGCAAATTCAGTCATACATTCATGAATCAATTCAGACATGCTCTCATGCATCAGATATGCATGCTCAGCATGAAAATTAAGTTTATCAATAGCCTTATACATGTATTTTGTTAATTAGATATGATGTTCAGTATAAGAACTCAGTTTGTCAGTTGTTCAAGCATGTATTCATGCATCATATATGCACGTTCGGTGTGTCGGCTCAGTCTAACAGTGTTTCTTAACTTAATTAGTCTCATTTAAGGATGAATGTTCCCAAGGGGGAGATATTATAATACCCCGTATTTCTGAATCTTAACTTAGCTCAAAGTACAAGAGTCATCTTATATAAAAAAATTGAATTATTCAGTATTTTTTAGTTTAGAGCCTACTATTGCGTAGGAAATTTAGCCAGCTTACCTATGATATAAAATTCACCCAAATATGATACACGAGTGAAGAGTTATGATCATTTTTGTAAAATAGTGTACCACCTGGTACTTCAGTGCATCGGAGAGGCCGCCTAAATGGAAATAATTATTTTTCCAGTGACCCAAAGCGATACCACCAGATCGCACCACTTGCTAATTTCCCAATTGGAAAAGTCAAGTGTTGCTCTGCGATATTGGCGAGTCGTTACAAGGACCCAATCCATAATTATTATTTTCTAGTAAAGCAATGTGATTATACCACGTTGCGCCAAGATTGCAGGTCCTATCCAATATTGTAACGCAATTCCACCATGTCGTTCCACCAACCACATTCCTAGCTATCATTTTCCAATGGCTGGGCATGATAGTGGCGCATCGCGCCAGGTGCCCAAATCAGAAATTTTTTAGTAATGATTTTAAATCATTCCCAGGGGTAATTGGGTATTTTCCATGACCAATTTAGCCTTTAACATGTAAACTACCCCAAATTAACCTAGTTACATCATTATTATTCAATTTTCCCTTAAATCAAAGCATTCTCTATCAAGAAAACAAACCTTAGCTTCAAGAATCAAGGTCAAAACTCAAGAATTTATTCAAGAACCTTCAAGAACTAATAACCCAAGATATGTTAGGTGTTCATCTATGGGTCCCTTTCACCCATAGAGTTCACGGATCCATTTCAAAGTAGCAAGATTATTGAGTTATGAACTTCAATACTTGGACTGAATTGAAGTCATGTTCATGTTATTGATGTATTTTTGTCCATGATTAAATTACAAGCTTTCATTAAATTAATTATTATATATGTTGAATTACATGATCCCCTTGATGAACAATTCAATTTACAAGTTGATTGATGTAGCCATAGTAACTATGTTTGTTGATGGTTGTATAACCTATGTATGCTCTCCATGGGTATGATAATAGGCCTATGTGGATGAATAGTGCCATTATAACATGATAGCATGTATTCCCCATTCATGAATAAATAGATGCCTTAGAAATGTTTGATAAAATATCTCTATTGAAGAATTATGAACAAGTGAACCATGTTATGTTATTCAAGATCATGCTATGCTTTACTTTGCATGCTATTGAGTCCTGGGGGTATTTAATACCCAATTATTTAAGTTGTTTACCAAGATCCAATGTCAGTTAAAGAATAGTATCAGTCATTTCATGATCATTATTACTCTCAGTCAGTTACATAACTCAGTAGAACTTAGTCAGTTATAGAACTTAGGTAAACTAAGTAAACTCAGTATTAGCCCAGTTCAATTTAGTATAATCTTTATATTGTCTTTCAGATGGGAGTAGGATTTAGCACTGAGTCAACCAAAGGATGGGGGCTTACCTACTAGTAGAGGTTGTGACCCTTAGAAGCTATCCTTGCATTCCAGAACTGTGTAGCTAGCTTAGGTTAAGACATCAACCTGCCAGTTAAGGTTTGATAAGGTGTATCAACCTGCCAAATAAGGGTTCAACTGTTTTCATTAGAGTACGTTCAACATGAGGGTATCTATTCAGTTGTCTTTACTCCTGGCACGGTACTGACACCCTTTCAATTGTGGTTACAGATTGGACCCAACTCAGTTATCTTATCTTATTTAGGGAGTGTCGGTTAGATGATTACCTCTCATAGTTTCAGTCTCAGTGTTTAGAATAGAAGTTAGTTAAGTTCTACAAAATCAAGACTGTTAGATACAGTCCATCATTATCAGTAACTTAGTCATCCAAAATCTCAGATTATCAGTTACTTTGTATTAGAACTCAGTGCTTAGCTTAAGAAAAGCTCAGTTACAGTATGTGTATATATATATATGTATGCACAACACTGCATGCTCAGTATTTATAGTAGTTCGGATTACCCATGTACTCTCAGGTTTAGTTTCTCTAAATCATCCAATCAGTTATTGTTTATGCATATGAACCCTCGCATTTAGCCTTACGTCATCTAGCATAGAAGTATCTTCCATGTATTGATGGATATTCTTTCTTTGCGTTATGATGTCTTATATCATAGGTTTGGATGCTCAGGTTCCCGACTGCGCATTGAAATATTCAGATTAGCTAGCATATCAGATTTAGTAGGGAGTACTCATCTATCGGGGATATTTTTTATTTCATTATTTTAGTAGACTTAGTATTTCAGTATATGGAGTTAATTAGGGGATTGTCCCATGAACTCCACTTTTAGATAGTTCAGTAAGAAGCTTTTCAGACTAGTGTTCAGATAGTATTCAATTTTATAGGTTGTTATTTCAATTGAAACACTTTACCGGTATTTACAAATTTTGAAACTTTCTGGCATTTCAACCTATTATTATGCATTTATTACAGTATCATGTTTCAGTACTCACAGTAGATATCATTTATGGGTTAGATTTTAGTCCTTCGAGCTCGTAAGCACCATGTAGCGTCTGAGGTACTGACTCGGGGTGTTACACACATAGCATGCGAATGTTGTCAAGGGGGTTCAATTGTTATACCAACTCGAGAAAATAATGGAGTATTCATTATTTTTCTGAAATCAACTTTCAGAGTCATAGAAAGATAGAAAAATTTCATCACAAAGTTACTCACGTCCATGCCTTTGAATTTTGCAAAATTTTTTGATGGGGGGGGGGGGTTGTTTCAATTTGTATCCGCAACACACATAATTTTATAATCATGGCAACCATCCAAGCTATCATCTTACATTGCAAATCATATTACTAACGACCCACCATATGGTTACCTAGTCTTCACTAATGGATATTAATGCAATCCTAGATCATCAATTCTGCAGGTACTCAGGCTTTCCTTGCATTTTGAGGCCTTGATGCCACAGGTACTCAAACTTCTCCTACACTTATAGTTGGTAACCGAATAATTATGAAAAGGATCATCTATTAAAATTTAAACTAAGAACAAAGTAACTAATCCATTCAAACATAGACAGCGTCAGAGTACCCTAATATTACAACCCAAGTAAAACTAAGAATCATCCAAAAGAGAAGAAAAATATGCAGAAATATCAATAATAATGGCCAAAATTAAATGAATAAGGAGTCACCCCCAACTGAATGAGCAGCAGTGTCTCCACTGCATAAATAATCAAGGATAAAAGAGATAAGTATGCTCCCTGTAACTTCATCAAGGGCTACTTTCACTCTCGAATTCTGCATCATTACCATTTTCCTTAAGATTAATCCACTCAGTTGGGGCCTCATCATTACTCTCCACCTAAGATGAAGGAAGTGTATCTTAGGCTTTTAGGACCTTCCATAGACCCTTCACGCTCTACCATATTTTGATACATAACTCATCCCTTTTCTTCTATCTTGTAACTATTTTTTCAGATTCAATTCGAAGGTCTTGGTGTGACTCTGACAAACAGGAGTAGACTTTCTCAATATTAGCAATGGTAGCCTCTTGCTTCTTTTGGTTCTCCTTGTACTTTTCATATTTGGTAAGTGACATAAAAAAATGATGAGTGGTGGAGGGATCTCCTGGTCCTTGAGGCAAACTAGACACAAGCTCTTGCAATATTTACTCCAATCTCCTTAAGAGGTTTTGTGGTGATTGGCCTATGAGGCTCGGGTTCACTACATGTCAGCTTTTCCAAGTCAATCTTTCTTTTCTTGTTTTTTTTATTGCGCCCTCTTCTTGAATCTTTAAGGGGTAAAGGGGGAACTTGGCAGGACCCATGAATCACCAGCATACCTTTCCACCCCTCTTTTAAATAAAGCTCAATAATCAAAGAACGGAAAAAGAGATGCATACCACTTTGGTTCTTGAAATAATCCATTCTATTAACCATAAGATAACCAACATCCAGTAAGATGCCATCTAGAATACAAGAAACTATTCGAGCATACAATTCTAGGTATGTTGTCATATGGTTGTAAGGCAACACTTGACTACAAATAATGTGCAATAATATAAAAACCTCATAAGTGAATTCGTTCATGGAGATGTTTCTTTTAGTCTCGGTCCAAGATACTTTCTTTCGGAGGAATAGCCATTCCACCAACCAACTCCCTAATTTACACCCCTTAGATTTCAATTCTCCCTTGTCTTCATGTTTGAGCCCATAAACATCACTGATTTGCTTAGCCCCTACTTTAATTGGTAGGCCCAGATCTTTATAGTAACATTTAATTGGTTCAAAAAGGATACTTCACTGATATTAGTGTAAAATTTATGGACCAATTTTTAATTTACGATGCATGAATCTGGGGCGAAACACTGCCAACCTATGGCTTCAAGTTTGACATGAAATGTTGATAGTTTCTTTGGCACAATATCCAAACAGATTCCTCTTTCCAGGATCAACTTTGTCCTAGACAAATCAATGTAGTAGCGAGTGTGGCACTAGGGTGCTATGAATAGGATGTTATCATATTTTCCATGAGGTTGTCCTGAAAGCACTAGGAACACGTTATATCAATCAATGACAATTTAGCATGAAAATTGTACCATATTATTCATTAATGCTCATAGAAATGAGTGCTCAGTGGTTCTTTGTTATAAATTAGGAGTGCAGGATTTTTTTCATGGCAAGAAAGCGTCCCTGAATACCGTGATCATGAACCTTAATCGTGATCGCATTGTTGTAATCGCGGTCAACTGACCATGGTCGCGGTACCTGAGGATTGTTTGATGCCAGCTTCTCATATTCAAGTTTCTTCCAAGTCTTTTATGGGGTTACGAGCATGCTCTACAATAAGGATGTATAGGAAAAACAATTGAGCAATGCTAGCAAGTGTTTCAATGTACCCCTTAAAATGCAATTTCCCCTAATAAAATTTCATTTGGAAAAATTATCAAACACTTGGTGTGCACATCTTGTTCATCTAAAGTTGACATACATTATTGGGCAATCAATATGTCCACTTGTGTGCATACCTTATCTAAGTAGTTAACATCACACCACACCAAGAATTATAACATGGAAGTCATAACAATAAAAACTTTAGGACCTCTATTCATTATGCATTCTAGGGACTTGTCAAATATAAAATTAAGGATTCATGCCACTTACAAGAGTTGTGATGCAAGAAAGGTGAAAGGATATAGTTTGAGAACTCACAAACTTGGCCAACAATTAGCCCAAATTAGAGAGAAAAATATTTAAAGTGAGTGTGAGGGGAAATGAGGGTTTAAATGGATGAAGTGGTCATGATCATTGTTAGGTGTACACAATAGCACACACCTGCATCACCGTAGTCATCCTTGGGGACCATGATCATGGTAATTGCGAGCAGTTTTGTGCCCATATTTTCCTTTGTGCAGCTTCTTACTTAATTTTTGAAAAATGTTTCCCAATTCAGTTTACACTTTCCCCTTTGTAAGCTCATCCAATGTTGTCCATAGGGTAATAAATGCATGAGTAATTCATATGCAAAAGATAACATCTATCCTACAAAATCATAACAAAAAGGATACGAACCACTCTCGTGGAATTTATGGGTTGCCTCCCACATAGATCCATAGATATCATTATGGAACGATGTCTTTCTTTATTTATTATCAAGGTGGGTCCTCAAACCCCTCATCATTCATTGTTTTATCTTCAACATTTACCACGGATAATACTTTAAGTTCCGTAGCTTTGTGTTTCTGACTTATAAATTTTTAAAGAGACTTTATCCTCTTGCACCCTAATCTTCATCTTCCCCATCTCCAGATCAATAATATCTCTCCCAGTGGCCAAGAAAGGTTGGCCAGGATGGTAGGTACCTCTATATCCATTTTATAATCTAATACCATAAATTTCGTCAGGGGTATAAAATTGTCTACTTTGACATAGACAGCAAGAAAATTCCCACCATCCTTTTGATGGACCAGTCCTCCATTAGAAGTCACATAGAGATCGGTTTAGGGGTATCCAATATAAGATTCTTATAGATGACAAAAGGAATTAAGTTGACGATCGAACCCAGGTCACATAGAGATCTTGAAAATAAATGTGTCCCAATTATGCAAGGGATATTGAATGCTCTGGGGTCATCGTTCTTTTTTACAACCTTTCTATCCATGATAGAATTAAATCCATGGGTCACCTCAATTGTTTCAACTTTAATAAGCTTCTTTTAAGCCATCAACTTAGTGTATCCCAGGATCTCTATAATTGCCTCAAGCAATGGGATATTTATCGATTCATTAATAAGTTTTTCTATGAATTTCCTCAATTTGTCACCTACCTCTCTTTTATGCAATCATTGAGGGAACCAGGGAAGAACATGTATGGTTGGCCTTGCATCATCTCATGGCTTTCTAACTTCTATAACTTCTTCATCACTTTTCTCAATCTCTTTCTTATCATTGTCTCATTTTCTTTGGGGCATCAGTTTCTTTGCTTATCCTTAGGTAACTTCTCACTCACGTCTCCTTTAAAGGTATCATCAAGTACCTTCCCACTCGTTGTGACAATTGTAGAACTTTGGCATCATTTTTTAGATTAGCAATCGTGTCACTAGGGAGTCTACCTATAGGCCAAGCATTTAGTTGTATGGATATTTGCTCACATTCGGTTTCCAATTGCTTAAAAAAATGGAGTGACACATCACAGTTTTAGAAAGTTGAGAAAAATCACCTTTCAACTCTCGAAACATTTTATCTATTCCTTCTACTCTATTCAAGATCCTTGTCATTACATTGATCTTTTTTGGCTCGATGATATTTGACTATCTGGATATGGCCTGATCATGAGAAGGAACATAATGGTCATTGTAACATTCCCTATCTCTCCAATCTCTATCCCTCTCACGGTCCATCCAACCTTGATTCCCACCTTGCCTTTGATAGGCGGGGTGGGAACCCCCCAATTTGTTAGACAAATAGCAGATTTCCTCATACAACTTATTTTCCTCTTCATCATCTCTATAAGATTTGATGCTACAACATTGACTGCTTTTGCGGGTGCGCCCATAATATGCTTTGTCAAGAGTTTGAGCGGGGTCATCATTTTTGCCATGTTCTCCTTAGTTTCTTCATTCCACTTTATTCATTCATTATCGACCATAGAAGTGGTAGAAGGAATCTTAGAAGCTTCGGTTTCTCGAATATGCCAACCCTAATTTTACATAGACACTTCTCCAATCAATAGAAAGGCTGCGAGGTGGTGCAACTTCACTAGGGAACCACCCATAACATTATCTACCATAATTTTGTTTAATGGATCAAGGGAAAGATAGATGATCTCGAGAAAATTTTCTCTAGGACTTCATGATTTGGGCATTAAGAAAGCTTACCGTTAAACCTCTCCCCAAGCTTCAAATATTGGTACTCCATTCATATGCCAAATATTTATAATTTCATCTTGCTTTTCAAGTATTTTTTATGGTGGGAAATATCTACCCAGAAACACCTCAGTAGCTCACCCCAAGATTTAATTGAGCCAGGTGAAAGTGAGTAGAGCCATGAAATTGACTTGCCCATTAATGAGAACATAGGTAAAGACAAATGAACTCTTGAGTAATGTATGTTATATTAAACGGTTCACACACTTCCAAAAAATTCTTCAAATGTACATTTGGGACCTCAAAGGCTTGACCTCCATACATTTCTTTCATTTGCAACATGTAAAGCATGACGCTAGTAACATGGAAGACTTTGTTCCCATTAGTTGGGGGGATACGGATCGCAATTGTTTGCCCTAATTTATTTAGTCGGACCTCATCACTAGAGGGACATCAAAGGGGCCCATGTTGCTTATGCTATCACTCATTGTTCACTTAACACTCCGTCACCTAAAGAAGAATTAAAAAAACCAAATAAAGTAAATTATATCACCCCGAGTATTCCCAAGTAATAATTGCACCATACAAGTGAAATCTATATTTCACTACCTGGTAATGATGTCGTTTTGATAATGCTCAACTCACTCCCATGATTAAGGGGTGAAGAGGTTTTTTTCAAACAAACCAACTAGAGTTGGGGTCGAATTTACAAGAAGTGAATTATAGGCTTCAAATCTTATCGGTCTCCTAGTTACTATATTTTTGGACAGAATGATAATAGACAAGGAATGAGAACTAAAATAGGGTGATTTTTATTTGGAGATGGTTTATCAACTAACAAAGCACGGATATAACATTTTGATTTAAGATTAAGAATAGAGAGTGTCTTGGGATTATGTCTACTTAAAGGTAATGTGTGTGAGTTAATAATAGTTTGGCATGAGTTTTAGTTTCTGATCAAAGAATAATCTAGGTGGAAAGTCATTGCATTTTACCTTTCAATAAAACTACCACGATATCAACCATTGGCTCTTTCAATCACCTTAAAAGTGTGCAATTCATAATCACCAAAAACCTCAAGAAAGCATCCCTATTTCTACAATGATGCTCTTTGTGTGGCTTACACTACAATCACACTTATTTCTAAGATTGCAAAAGATTGCAAGCATTAGACTTTATGGTCCACCATTACTTTATCCCCCTATAACCCTCTTTAAAGGAAGTTATGATTTACTTCAAGTTCACCTTATTCCCTCTTTCAAGGATGACAAAAGTTTTTTAGAGTTTGGGGTTTTCATCCATCAAACCCATTTGGAGATTTAGGGTTTTCACTGATTAAATTCCAACTAATAAACTCATGAAAACACAACAACACCCATACATAATTACACTTTAGTTCAACATAATTCCAAGACTAAATTACTTATCTACTCATGAAGAAAGTAAAAAGACATATACCATGGGAATTATCCAATACATCCATTCTTCACGAAATAATTAAGATATTAATCCTCCAAGAGTAGTTAAATACTTTTCTAGTTAGGGTTTCCTTTTTTCAAATAAAAACATGTTATGAGGTCAGCAATACCCAAAGAACAAAGGGTTTTTGCTTTAATATGGTTTAGGATTCATCTATATGCTTTTACAGATCTGCCCCTGGGCATATTCTAGCTAAACCTTGATCGTGCAAGACCATCTGCGACTGCAGTTGTATACCGTGAGCATGTTGTGATAATTTTCTTGACTGACCACTACCGTGGATTGAGGATTGCAGTCGCAGTAACTGACGCTGATATTATCGAGGTCTTCAGATGCACTCTTGTTTGCTCCCATTTTATCATTTTCAGCTCCAATCCACATATTTTGATCTCCTCAACTCTATGCCTACAAAGAGTGAATATTAGTGAATTTCATCACAAATATGTTTCATTCAATTATTCAAAACAAGGTAATATGCAAAAATGTTTAGTGAGAATGAAAAGAAAAATCACCCCTTATCAATAATCATGAGATAACTTGTTTAAATACATCATTGTTAAAGGCTTAAAATACTATAATTTTTGAGAAGGGGGAATTAAATCTACATAAAATAACTCTAACAGACTATCTATGAAGCCTCCACTAATACAGACTTTAGGTGTCAAGGAAATGAACATAACTCTCCTTAATAATACATACAAATAAGAAAATAAATTACTAGAAATACATATGACTTGAGTCTTCAAACTAAGAGAACACATCACTTTCTACTTGTATATAGTATTCTGCCTAATTTTGATCGTGTTAATAAGTATTCGAATTTACATCAAATGAAAAATAAAGTTAGAAGAGGTATGTAAATAGTACTTTTGATATATTGAGTATATGAGATATGCTCTCGTCATTAAAATACATAAAATATTCTTTAACATCGAATATATGAACCATTTACTAAAATATGCATTTAAAATATGTTTGTACGTAAAGGTTCTAAGGCATAGTGAAATCTCTAAATCATGACCTAAAACATTTTTGTAAATTGGAAAGTAGTAGAAGCATAACTATTATATTTGATCTAAAGTTAATGCTAAATATACTGTAAACTATTTTAAGTGAAAACTGAATGCAAAGAGTTGACTGTAATATTGATATGCAGTTATAGTATGAGAAGTCATAGTATACAAGCAAGTAAAACTAAACTGAGGGTCATGTACGAGTACTGAGTCTAAAACTATAGTATGTGAATTGATGCAATGACAAAATAAATAAATATGTAAGTCAAGATTAATTATCCATTTATTTTTATTATTATCAAGCACCGCTTTGCTAGTATTTCTACATAAGTTGATGATTTCTGCAGGCATATAATTTGAATTTATTATTTAAAAATAGTGCATATTGGACTAACTACATCTACAAGAACCAGTTCAGGATGGATACATTTATCTTATGAATTATTTTCATAAAAACAACAACATACCCAGTGTATTTTAACAATTAGACTGTACAATTGTTATTCATAATTGATTAACAACTCTTGGTTCAATTTTTAAATTTTTATTTGTTAAACTAGTTTAACAATTAGACTGTACAATTGTTATTCTTAATTGATTAACTTCTTTGTTTTATAATTATAAATTTTGTTTAGGAAAAGGTTTTATCTTTTTAGTTTTGGCATAACTAACTGTTGTCATTTTAAATTCGGACCATTTAATTTTTATTAACACTTATGTTGGTTTTATATTTTTATCAACCTAAGTTTGACCGATTAATCATTGTAAGTGAATCCCTTAGGGTGATTGATTGGTTCCATTTAGGATAATTAGAACCCTTACGTGGAATCACTTACGTTAAGTATACCACAAAAATAAAGTGTTTAATTTTGTTTTAATCTCTTAGTTTTATTATAGGTGTCCTAATTCATCTAGAACTAATTAGTTGGTGACTTTCTTAATTTATTCAGAGGTTTAAAATATGTTTTACTTGATGTTTCCCAAATTACACCTCCTAAAAAGCATATGCTCTCACTTGTCAAATATAGAACCCAACAAGGTTAGGTTAAGTCCCACAGGAAATAGGACAAAAGTCTTCCACGAGCTGTTGTCGTAGTTGGAAAGTGTAGGAATTAAATTAGGGTTTTGTGAAACAATAGTAATAGTAATGTTGCTTAGGAAAATAGGTTTGTTATTAATATAAGATGATTGCTAGGATTGTGTTCCACCTGACTTTTAAACTCCACTGACTTATCGTGCTCGTCAAACTATCTCGGTGTCTTGTATGCAAAATATAACATTTTACATATCATTTAACCATCTCTCAACCTTAGTTTGGGTGAATTTCAGCCATCTTCTCTCGGTCTTATAGTATCATATTGCTAACCCCTGTTCTGGATATCAGATTAACTATCTCCTCCTGGTCTCATATTAATTAGGTGTAGGTTAGTAGCTTCAAATTATTATTGTGATTTCTATTTCCTAATATCTACCTCTCTCATGAATAGGTATAAAATACAGGCAAGTTCCTGACGTTATCAATTGTCAAGAAAGCAATCAATACAAAAAAAATCTCAATACGTGCAAGAGCAACATTTAGAATGTCTTTCCACTTTCTCTGCTTTCTTAATCCATCAGGGTTTCCATAGCCCTCGTTAGGGAGTTTAGTTGGTCATGGTTACAATAACACAGATAGAATTCATAGATGAAATCATACGAATGATCTCACACAAAATAAGAATTAAAACCAAAATCTCATAATATCAGACCCTAAAAACCAAGAACAATAATTCTAAGATCAATAATGTATCTCAAAACTCAAAATAATGCAAAAAGTGTGTAAACTAATAATGAAACATCCAATGGGTATTGATAGATACATTTGAAAACCTATCCTAAATAAAGTAGAAAATCAGAGTCGGCACCACCCTACGACCCCACTTATAAGTTGAAGGTAGTAAATATAAGGCATAAGTTGGTTTGTGAGAATTAGAGAAGTCTTCAACTAGTAGAACACCTACCTATGAGGGTACCCTATGGGTCATAGGTAGTACCTACGCCTTATATGTAGGGTCCGAAGGAATCAGTGTCAGGCTGCAACCTTCATAACTTTTAGAACTTTAAACTATGGAGCAACCTATGAGTACGTAGGTACTACCTTTGGGCCGTATGTTGGCTCGTAGGTATATTCTCAGCTTTACTTCATCCACTTTTGCTGCTTCTCTGCTCAAAACTCTTTTTCCTACAAAATCAACCCCAAATCATATCACATCTAATAAAAATACATAAGTACTTGCATAATTTACTAGTTTTAAGCATCGAAAGTACCATGAAACCATGGCACATCAACACCCCAACTTAGAACATTTGTATGTCCTTAGGAAACTAACACATAACAAAATACACGTTGCTTGACTAAAAGAAAAATAGGGCACCTACGGTAGTCAACTTAATCTAGCTCAAATTTCTTATCCCCATTCACAGCTTTAAAAGCCATTATATTGATCCTTGTAGCATAAAAGTATGACACAAAGAAATAAAGTGATGGCATTACATTCGCAGCAAACAACCAAGCATATATGCAATTGACAATACCTGAACAAATAATTAGTTAATAGTACAATCATATACCCTCATGGAAAGAAACTTCCAACTCACTTAGTATCATAATGTGTGTCAAAGAAAGGACAATATCAAGTAACTCACGCTCTCAAAGAAGTTCAAATAATGTGCATAAAATATGATAGGTTTGTCTATGTATTCTATACCTTAGTATTTTGGACAGTTAGACTAGGATCACTAAAGGACATTTCTAGGCTTGTAATGTATGCTTGGAGGCAGGTATGGTACATATTGAAAATTGTGACTCGCCCTCCTTGACACTACAGTTACATTAAAGGACCCACTACTTAACCATGCTTCCTTTATTCTCCCTATTTCTCTTATATTAATTATTCAAATTGGGTGTGGTTTTCCTTCTTTCTATGCATTTATTCACTTTTTTCACACTTATCAACCACGCCCAACCCTAATTTCTTTTATTTTATCCAACACCTTATTCACACCAATCTTTAACTACGCAATTCTATGATATCCACCCTCAACTTAGGTGATTTTCCAGAGTTGAGGTATATGGTGTCCAAGAAGGGAACAGGGCCAAAATAGGTTCATTTTAATTAAATGGAAAGGTGAAAAGGTCAAAATAAGAAAATAGGTCAACTGAGGCTCAAATTAGGGATCAACGGATACTTATTATCAATTGGTCAATCTTTTCGTCTATGAGTGGACTTTTTCAAACACGACTACAATCATGTACCAACCAACTATCCTACAACCTAGGCAAGACTAATTGGCAAGTCCTGGATTAAATGTATAAATAAAACTAGATAAATTCCTCACATACATACTACAGGGTTATATTATTTGCTTCTACCTATTTGGTTCATGCAATGCTAAGCTACGGTTATTTTCTACCTAATACTAATGCCATAACAAGATTTAAACAATGGTAATACATATATTCACATCATACACTTCATAAAATGTTTTAGGAGGGTTATCATAATTTTCAAACACTTAAAAACACAAAATAGAACATGTCAACTATAATTAGGTTCCTTATTTTTTTAATTAAACAAAAATAACACATAACATAAAAAATGACACAATACAAAACCTAAACATGTCGACCCTAATTAATGGCACACCCTCAATAAAAGAGACACAACAACAAGAAACTAGAGTGGTTGGTACACCCTTACCCCCAACTTAAATTTGATCTATTATTCCCAATGCATACTAAACAATAATAAAACAAAAGGGTATAGGGACATACTTGAGATGCTTAAGGTGAAAAAAGGGGCTCGCCCCCATCTGGGCTATCATGTGGCTTATATTAAGAATGTGGTGGTAGTGTGTAACTAGAAGAGGTGCCCAATTCCATATCAGCATGCCTCTGCTTATCAACAGTATACTGAATCACAGACTTTTTGTTGGCCTTCTTCAAGGACCGTTTGAACTCCTCATTTGAGTCACCCTGCTCTTTTAGCTCATGACCTTTTTTGGCCCAAACAACCTGAGCCTCATCATCTTTAGGAAATAAATCAAAAATCAATAGTGGTGGATTGGGTTGTGGCTATGTGAAATAAATAATCACCACATCCTTGTATAGTCCCTATAAGTCAGGCCTGAGCCTCACACAGTTCGCTTTCATCGATCCTTAAAACTATTAATAAAACCATATAGCTCTCTCATGAAACATTCTATGATGTCCATTATTTATATAGATATAATATTTAATGCCTTATATTAAATATTTATTTCTTTGTGGTTTGATAATTTTACCCTTCCCCGTGGTGTCCTTGTGGAATATTTAGGGTGTGGGGATGATTGGGATGGTTCCGATGCATTTTAATATGATTTATGTGATATTATGATTTTTGGTGGCTTGAAAAGCTTTATAGTTACTTTAGTCAAGATTCATTGAGTTGTGCATCATATGGAAAAATAGAGTACACCAGTAGATCTAGAATGTTACGTTGATTTTAGGTTGGTAATATGGTGGGTGTTGTTTTAAGTCTTTTATATCTCATTTTGACCCTCAGTTTGAGAAGTCATGAAATTAGGTTTTGAGTGTCAAATTTGTGAAAATTTCTTTTTTAAAATCGAATATCACTATTGAGTCCAAATCATCGAGTTTGATAGGGTGGCATAGTTCATTTGAATTTATGGGATTCCAAATGAATATCGAGAGGTCCATAGAGACTTAGAGTTCTCCAAGTCTCTAACTGATTCTGGTGTACCCACGATCGTAGTTGGCCAATCACATACTTGACTCGGCTAATCAACAGAAAGTGTTGCATGTATGAAATCTTGGTCAAAATCAGAAGCCCCGCAAATGAAATGAAAGGATCACGTAGCCAAACCTTTCCTCATGATATGTACCCCAAATGCAATCTTGTGATCGTGTATTGGATACTTTGGTTCTTTATATACCCATGTTTTGTCATTCTTCATTATTTTTTAGACTTGAAGCTTAGTGTTTTGTGATTTTGAGCAATTTCTTCTATTTTAAGCTTGGTTAAGCTCCTTAGCACCTATTTCAACTACATTATATAAATTTTATCATTAATTCTTATTTAATTATGGATTAAAAGGTAGAAATAGGGGTTTTGGATCGTAAGG
Organism: Capsicum baccatum var. pendulum; assembly: GCA_030864225.1. Taxonomy (NCBI): domain Eukaryota; kingdom Viridiplantae; phylum Streptophyta; class Magnoliopsida; order Solanales; family Solanaceae; genus Capsicum; species Capsicum baccatum. The sequence goes on along the minus strand of CM061561.1, from coordinate 156,469,122 downwards.
CCTAAAAGTAGTAATTCTCTAATTTAAACCCCGATTTCAACTAGTTTTCACTTCAGAGTGAGTTTCTAATATTATACTTATCACTTTTGTTTTGATTTCATCTTCAAAACAACTTCAATTCTTCATTTTATAAATAATTTTTGAGGATTTTTATCGGTAAAGCTTAAAAATTATCATTTGTTGATTTTGACCTTATTTTTTCTTTGGTTTTTAGCTATAGGCTCCTACAAATATGAGGAACAGATTTTACCCTTTCATTTTCGAAAACCAATTTTTGGGGTCCATTTTGACCTGAATAAAATAGAGGTAATATCGATATCATTGGCTTCCTTTTTACGCGTAGATTCTATATTTTTATTTTTTAGTTGATTCTGAGTCCATTCGTGAGAAGAATGGTTTTTGGATTAAAGGCTTTTGAATTAATTTTTCACATTTGCGGTAGGTTATGTTCTAACTTTCTTCAGGCTAGCTTGGGTAGTTAGTATTGATACCAAAATATGTTAAGAGTATAGGAAATAATCATGAAAATGATTATAATTATTGTGTTGTGCCCACCTTAGATCCTATATGTTGTTGTTTTTGATCATTTTTGAATATAATTTGCTATATGTGACCATGTGGAGTTCTATATGAAATTATAGGTTGTGAATACGTGAAATTAATTTTCTTGTATAGTGAAAATCCTAATATGGTATCAATGAAGTAATTAATTGCATCCTACTTTCTTGGCATATGGTTTATGTTGGCATTCATAGATCATTGGAAATATTGAGTGGATTATTTCCTCGCTTGGTTGGTATATTGGTTGGTTATGGAAATACTCAATTTTGTTGGTTGTGAGCATTACATCATCATATCATATTCATTCATGAAGCATTGCTACCCCCATGGAAATTTTTGAAATATAGGGAACATTGGCTTTTTTAGATAGAAATATGACATCTTTAAAACCCTCTATCGATGGATATGCCGAAAAGTAGTTATGGATATTGGTATTGTATATTGATTGTATACTTGTTGACGAACCTCCCAAGGATCCTATGTTGGGAAGCTTTATCTTCTTAGGTGTATACAGAGGTTGTGCGACTATCTCGGGTTCATCACCATTATCATCGTTATCAAGATCATCATCTATATTGCATTTGTATTAACCTTATTCATTTTTGTGATGTATTACTTCTTTTTAATGTGATATCTATCTATGTGTATTTCCTTCTTTGGTACTAGTATGTGTTTGTAATACCTCATATTTTTACTTGTTCTGTTCAGCTCATTGTGCGTTCATAAGAAGCTTAGGACCTAAAAATTTAGCCAAGTGTTGGGGAATTAGTTTTATTTTTGCCCTCCTAACTTTGATGATTTTTAAATTGACCTTCCCGATCTTGAGATGTAAGTTTTAAATTGACAATCAGTATAAGTTGATGTATTCAGTTTAAGTTTCGCTTGGTAAAAGTAGAGTTGTAATCTTGTAAAGTTCATATTTATATTGATCAAGTTCATAGAAATTCTATATTTTCGTTGATTATATATAGATTTAAGAATTTATCTAGTTGCTTATGAGTTATGCCAGTAGGTATGTTAGCTTGGGGTCACTTGTGCCTCTAAGCATCGTGTGACATCTCGGGACCAAATTTTAGGGCGTTACACAGAAAATTACTGATATTATGGGTGTTACATCTAGTGAGACTGAAGATTTGGATAATTTCCAATTGTAGGATGTATCTCACACCTGCTTTAAGTAGTAGAAGAAGAATAGAGGCACAGATGTAGGGCCTATAGAGTGGGAGAAATTTGCTACAACCTTCTTAGATAGATTATTTCCCTTAGAGCTAATGGAAGTTAAGGTGTTGGAGTTTATTAATTTGAAGTAGGTCAATATGAGTGTGAAAGAGTATTTGCTTAAGTTTACTCAACTGGTGAGGTATGCTCCTCAAGTGGTATCTGATAACCGATCTAGGATAAGCAAGTTTGTGTCTAGCATATCTAATAGTGTGGTCAAGGAGTGTAGGACTGTGATATTGATTAAGGAGGAAGATATATCTACACTTATGGTCTATGCCCAATAGAATAAGGAGTAGAAGATTAAGGAGAAAGAGAGAGAGAATAAGAGAGCCAGAACAGGTAGCTTCAATTTTACTCAGTCGAAATTAGAGGGTAGCAACCATTCTCACTTCTAATATAAGTTTTCATCCCCAACTCTATCATTAGATTGTGTGCTAGTACCAAAGTTGAAGAATGACAATCAGGATAGGGCGCCAGGATCTAAGCCCCAGGGTAGTGTGAATAGTAGTTGCACTAATCCTCTTTACCAGAAATGTGGTAGGAATTATCAGGGTGTGTGTAGAGCCGATAGTAATGTATGTTTTGGATATGAAAAGCCAAGACATAATTTTAGAGAGTGTCGATTAGTTGCTCAGAAGTTAAGGAACTTGCACCACTAAGGTCAGTCCAACCAGTCACCAACTCTAGAATGTCGCCAGACTCAGTAGGGTGCTACTTCCAGTGACACCAGTGGACAGTGTCAGAATAGGCTTTATGCACTTCAGTATCGACAAGATTAGGAAAGTTCACCTGACATGGTTATTTGTACATTGCAAGTCTTTTTCCTCCATATTTATGCTTTGTTAGACCTAGAGCTTTGCTTTCGTCTGTAACCCCCTATATAGCTATTAATTTTTGTGTCAATCTTTAGTATTTGGTAGAACCCTTGTCATTGTCTACCCCAGTAGGTATCTATATTGTAACCAGGTAGGTATACAGGAACTATCCGATCATAATATCCTAGAAAGTTATCTCTGTTGACCTCGTAGAGTTATAGATAACTTATTTTGATTAAATTCTTGGCATGGATTGGCTCCACTCATGTTATGCTACAGTTGATTGTAGAAATAAAATCATTCAATTTCAGTTTCCCAATGAACAACTCATTAAATGGAAGGGTAGTACTTCAGTGTTTAGGGGTCAAATGATTTCATACCCTAAGACAAGAAAATTGATTTTCAAGGGTTGTGTTTACCTTCTTGTTTGAGTCAGAGACTCTAATTCTAAAACTTCCAGTGTTGAGTCAGTTTTATTTGTATAGGAATTTCTAGATGGGTTCCCCAAATATCTTCCCGGAGTGCCTCCCGAAAGGAAAATTAACTTCGGAATAGACATCCTTCCAAATACCCAGCCTATCACTATTCTACCATAGAAAATGGCTCAAGAAGAACTTAGGAAGTTGAAAGAATAATTGAAAGATCTCTTAGATAATAGGTTCATCAGTCCCAGTATTTCCCTATGGGGCTCTTCGGTCCTTTTCATGGGAATGAAAGACGGTTCTCGAAGAATCTACATTGATTACTATCAGTTGAACAAAGTCAAAATAAAAAATAAGTATCCACTTCCAAAAATTGATGACTTATTTTACTAGCTTTAGGGTGATAGGGATTTCGCTAAGATAGACCTCAGATCCATCTATCATCATCTTAGAGTCAGGGAATGTGACATTTTAAAAATAGCTTTCAGAACCCAGTATGGTCACTTTGAATTCTTAGTTATGTCTTTTGGACTAACAAATGCCCCAATAGTTTTCATGAATGTGATGAACTGAGTGATCAAGAAGTACTTAGACATGTTCATCATAGGCTTCATTGATGATATTCTTGTCTACCCCATAGTGAAAATAATCATGGATACCATCTCAGAATTGTATTACAAACTCTTAAATCCCATCAATTGTTCACCAAATTCAGTAAGTGTAAATTTTGGCTAACATCGGTATATTTCCTTGGCCATATCATTTTGATGATGGTATTAGAGTTGATCCTCAACAGACTGAAGTAGTGAGAAACTGGCACAAACCCATATCTTTCTCTGATATCAGCGGTTTCTCAGGTTTGGCTGGCTATTACAAATGGTTTTTTAAGGGTTCTTGTCTATTGCATCCCCTATGTCTTGATTGACTCTAAAGAAAGTTAAGTTTCAGTTGTTAGATTCTTGTGAGAAGAGTTTTCAGGAGTTGAAGACTCGACCCACCTCAGCCCCAATTTTTACCTTACCAGATAATTCAGATGGGTTTGTGATATACTGTGATGCTTCTAGAGTTGGTTTGGGTTATGTTTTGATGCAGAGAGGTAAGGTCATATCCTATGCCTCTAGACAACTTAAACCACATAAGAAGAATTATCCTACCCATGATCTTGAGTTAGTAGCTGCTGTCTTTACCTTGAAAATTTGGAGGCACTATTTTTATGGGGTTCTTGTTGATGTGTTCTCAAATAACAAAATTTTTCAGTAGGTATTTTAACAGAAATATTTAAATCTTTGTAAGAGAAGGTCATTGGATTTTTTATAAGATTATGATATGAATGTGTTGTATCACCAATGCAAGGACAATGTAGTGGCAGATGCCCAGGTTATCTATGCATAGTGTTACTCATGTCGATAATGATAAGAAGAAGTTGGTTCAGGAAGTTCATCAGTTTTCTAGATTAGTTATTTGTTTACTTGGTTCAGCTGAGGGTAGTGTATGGGTTTATAATTGCTCAGAATCTTCGTTGGTTGCTAAAGTAAAAGAGAAGCAGGATAGGGATTCAGTTTGGTTAAGTTGAAGGAGTCTGTAAGAGATTACAAATTATAGGTTTTCTCCCAAGGGTAAGATGGCATATTGCATGTAAGGGTAGGCTATGTATATCATGTGTTGATAGTTTGAGACAACAAATTTTGGAAGAAGTGCATGGTGCACGTTATTCTATTCACCCAAGAGCTAATAATATGTATCATGATTTGTAAGAAATCTATTGGTAGAGTGGCATGAAGAGAGTATTGCATAGTTTATAGCCAAGTGTCCTAATTATTAGTAGGTTAAGTTAGAGCATAAGAGGCCTAGTGGCACAATGTAAGATTTCAGCATTTCCACTTAGAAGTGAGAAGAGGTAAACATGGACTTTGTGACAGGATTTCTCTGTATGTGTCATCAGCATGATTAGATATGGGTTGTTGTCAATGAAATGACAAAATCCGCTCATTTTTTTCTAGTTCATACTTTTTATTCAACAAATGATTATTCTAAGCTCTATATTAGCAAGTTTGTTAGGTTGTATGGAATCTCGTTGTGTATCATTTCAGATATAGGTACGCTATTTTCCTTTTACTTTTAGAAATCTTTTTAGAAGGGTCGAGGTACCAAAGTTCATCTCAGTCCCGCTTTTCATCCCCAGATAGATGGTTAGAAAAAGAGTACCATTCAAACCCTAAATGATATGTTGAGGGCACGTATTATTGATTTCAAGGGTGGTTGAGATGATCACCTACCTTTGATCGAGTTTTCCTACAATAATAGTTATTATTCCAGTATTTAGATGGCTCCGTTTAAGGCTCTCTATAGAAGGAGGTATAGATCTCTTATTTAGTGGTTTGAGATAGGTGAGACAATATTGATAGGACTTGACTCAGTGTTTCATGTGATAGAGAAGGTTCGATTAATTAGGGAGAGGCTTAAGATAGCTCAAATCCTTTTAAAATCCTATGTAGATGTGCATAAGAGAGATCTTGAATTTGCAATTAGAGATTTAGTCTATTTGAAAATCTCTCCCATAAAGGAGGTGATAATATTTGGCAAGAAGGGAAAGCTTAGTCCCCGATTTGTTGGCCTTTATAGGATCTTGACTCGTTATGAAAAGTTAGCTTACGAGCATGAGTTTCCTATATATTTAGCATCAGTACATCCAGTGTTCCATGTATCTTTGTTAAAGAAGTGAATTGGTGACCCAGCTGTGGCTGTTCCTTTAGAAAGTACAGATGTTTAGGATAGCCTTTTTATGAAGAAATTCCAGTTACAATTCTCGATCATCAGATTCATAGACTAACGAACAAAGAAGTTCCCTTGGTCAAAGTTCTTTGGTGGGAACCACTTAGAAGAAGAAGCAGATATGCGAATCAAGTGCCCTCACCTTTTCTCAGCAAACTCAGACTAAGCTTAAGTTAACAGTTTTCCTTAGGTTATATCTTTTCTATTCTCCATTTCATCCATATAATCGTACTCATGACATTGCATGCATTCACTAATCAATTAAGTCGTGTATCATGTTCTAGCTCCAGCATGTAATCATGTTTCCAGTTATGCATGCGTAGTATGTAATATAAGTTCCTCAGTATTCTTAGCTTAATTAGACTCATTCAAGGATGAATGTTCCCAAATGGGAGATATTGTAATACCCCATATTTTTCCTAGTTTTGTTTAGCTCATAGTGCGTCCATAAGAATCTTAGGACCTAAAAATTTAGATAAGTGTTAGGGACATAGTTTAATTTTTGGCCTCCTAACTCCGATGATTTTTATAGTGACCTTCCCGACCTCGACATGTAAGTTTTAAGTTATTCCATGATCAGGGGTTTAAGGAGCATATCTCGGGGAAGTTTTGGATTTTTCCAGAAGAGGATTGAGGCATGATTGGATTTTATTTCAAGAACCTCACCACAATAGAATTGCATCGTGGTGGGTGTAGTGATGAATGGTTCATGGCATTTCAATGGCCTCCTAAACGGTGTTCCAGTTATAAATTTAACTTCTAGAGGGGTAGTCTTGTCTATTCTCATCGCCCTAATTCATAAAAATACAGGATTAACCTTCAGTTAAGGTAGTATATGCCTAAATTCCTCAATTTTTCTCAAAACAAAAACCTAACCCTTCCCCAAGTTCATCAAGTTCAAGCATTTTCCCTTCAAGGAAACCAAGATATTATTCTTCCCAATCCAATAACATTCAAGAATAGTTAATTCTGTTTCAATACTAAAGCTTAAAGGTATGTGTGATGTTCATCAATGGGACTTTTTCACCCATGGAGTACAAGAATCCATTTTCAAATATAAAGTCAAGATGTTTACATGTTTTTATGAATTATCTACATAAAGCTATCATGAACTTTTATTTGAAATCATGTTTACCATGTGTTTTCGTTGGAATTTGTCTATAACACATTTGAATGGTGATTTTCTCATGTTTCATCCTTAAAACATGATTTTTCACCCATGGAGTACAAGAATCCATTTTCAAATGTAAAGTCAAGATGTTTACATGTTTTTATGAATTATCTACATAAAGCTATCATGAACTTTTATTTGAAATCATGTTTACCATGTGTTTTCATTGGAATTTGTTTATAACACATTTGAATGGTGATTTTCTCATGTTTTATCCTTAAAACATGATTTTAGTATTGCAATTATGTTAGTAGCACATGTTTTAACTATTTCCATGCTTAAGTCTATCAATTCCAAGTGTTTGATGAAATGCCAAAGATAATGATTATGTAGAATGATTTCCCCATTATAGTTTTGAAGATTTTACATACCTTTATTTTTATTTCAATCAGTGTTGGGGTTTATAAATACCTGAACCTTAGTTTTTTACCTAGTTTTCAGAATCTTCATAATGGTTTCAGATAAACCATAAGCCTTGTCATTCAATTTGTTTCATTGCTTAGTTGTTGGCTCAAATAAGCTCAGTTTAGTTTAGTAATCAGTGTCTTTTAGTTGGGAGTAACATTTAGCACTGAGTGAATGTAGAGCAGTTTCTTCCCTGTTAGTTAGGCGAAGTCGATAGTAGCAGTACTTGTATTCCAAAACCACATAGTCACTGTGGGTTATGCGGAGTCACCTATCTGTTTAGGCTTGACTACCTCCCAAGGATCACCCGTCAGGTTAGGCTTGACTCTACCCAAGGGTCACCCATCAGTTTAGGCTTAATACCCTAGTTTTTTATTAGATTAGTGTATCCACACAACCATTGTTAGTACCCGTTGCACGGTGCTGAAACCATTCCAACTAGGGTCATGGGTTGGACCCCAATTAGTTTATAATAGGGCATGTCGGTTTGATGATACCTCCTATAGGCTCAGTTCAATGCTTAGTACAAAATTTTGTTTAGCTTTATTGACCAAAGCATACAGATTATTAGTTATTTCGTTATCAGATTTAAGTATTTCAGCATTTTAGTCAATAGATTATTTCAGAAACTTTATATGCCTGGCCCTGCAATTCCAATATTTCAGCTTTCATGTTTACTTATACAGCTATATTATGTTATTCAGCCAATCACTACTTTATATTCAGTTAACCCATGCATTACAACATAACCTCATCTCATATACCAGTATATTCAAATTATTGATTTATGATAACTCTGAAACTACACATCTCTTACGCGAATATAAGCGATCATTGTCAATATATAACCCAACTAGGTTGGGGTCAAATCCCACAGGGAATATGGTGTGTATTTGAGTTATCTGCAGGTTAATCAACTGATAGTTATCAGTTTCCTGTGAATGGGTTTTTTGGAATGGTAACAAATAATTAATTCTCAATTCTGTTTTTGAAATCAATATTATAAAGAATCCCAGAGTTATGTTCACTATGGTTGATGGGATTTGGTAGATGCTAGTAAGAATTCAAGATTCTTGTGGTAGGTAGGAACAACAGACTATCCTTGTCGAAGTTATGTCAAAATATTTCTCAACCTATTTAGACATTTAACCACCTAATTCTCTCGAACTTAGGAAATTTATATTTCATAAGAGGATATTATCTCAAGTTAATTAATCTTGTTACAACATTAATTATTAAATGGAAGTTTGATATTTCAAATTCTCTATTGATAATTCACTTCTTACTAGGGTTGATTACTTATCTCAAGCAAATCACCAGTAAGAAGGGCCTATTGTTTGCAACCAATAGTCAGAGTATAAAATAATGGAATTGTCAAGAAGTTTCTACCACCATTAGAATCCTGAACACTTATTACGTTACAAACCCAAACCCATAGATCCCATAACTCGGGTTAAGGGAATTTAGCTACTCATAATAAAATCATCCAGACGACAAATTGAATTTAAAGTTTTATATATGAACTTACAGCAAGATGAATAGTAACAAGTGTTTCTCAAATTTGATTTATAGTAGAAAATCCCAAAATAATTGTGATAATCTCTCCAAAAATAATTGTAAAGTTCAAGTCAGAAAACTAGAGAGAAGAGATTCTCAAAATGTCAATCCCCCCCTCCCTTTTATTATAAAAATCTAACAAATGACTTCATGCCTTGACATTTAGTGTTGGTGATCGTCTTTTCCTTTGACTTTCTCCCATGAAAGGTGTGAAGAGGTTTGGTAAAAGGGTAAGCTTAGCCTCGAGTATGTTAGGCCATTTTAGATTCTTTGAATTGTTGGTGATATGGATAATGATTTGGATTTGCCCTCATCCTAATCAACTATTCATCCAATTTTTGGTGTTCCCATGTTTCACCGTTATATTTCAAACGAGCCTCATATCATTCATAGTGATTCAGTTCATTTAAATAAGAGGTTGTCTTTTGTTGAGGAGCCTATCTCCATCTTGGCTAGATATGTCTGGCAACCGCATTCTAGAGTAATTCCAGTGGAAGCATCAACTTGTAGATAGAGGTCCAGTCTGATATGCGTAGTTCTTGTCCCCAACTTATTACTGATTTAGGTATTTTCCCCTTACCTTAGTTCAAGGACAAACTAGATTTAGTGGTAGATGATATAATGACCTAATTTTTGATAATTTGTGTGAAATATTAATTTTTTGTATAATTTAAACATTTTACCTCACCTTGGGGTTACTTTGTGGTATTTCTAGGGTATGGGGATAATTGTCAAGGTTCCCGGTTTATTTTGATGTTATCTATGTAATATTATAGTTTTTGGTGGCTTAAGAAGCCTAATAGTTGACTTTGGTCAATATGTATTAATCTATGCACCAGATGGAAATATGGGCTACGCCAGCAGATTTGAAATGTTTATTTAAGGTTGGTAACGTGGTTAGTGTGGTTTTGTGACTTTTATATCTCATTTCTACCATCTGTGTGGAAACTAATCACGAAAATGGCTATAATTATTGTGTTGTACCCGTGTGGGGGCCTATATATTGTTGTGTTTGGTAGTTTTGGAATATTATTTGATATGTATGACCATATGGGGTCCTATATGACATTGTTGGTTGTGAATACATAAAATTAATTGTGTCTTGCATAATGAAAAAGCCTAATATGGTATCAATGGTGTATTAAATTGTAGTCTACTCTCTTCGCATATTGTTAATGCTGGCATTCATGGATTGTCAGAAATTTTGAGTGGATTATTAGATCACTTGGTTGGTATATTAGTTGGCTATGGAAATACTCATTCTGGTTGGTTGTGAGCCTTATATCCTTATATGATACACATTCATGAAGAATTGGTACCATCGTGGAAATTTTGGAAATACTGGAAAACACTGGCTTTTTCTGACGAAATCTGACATCTTTAAAACCCTCAACCAAAGATGTGCCACAAAGGATTATGGATATTGGTATTAGATACTTGATGTATACGGGTTGGCAAACCTCCCATGGGTTCTTTATCATGAACCATTATCTCTATAGATATATACAGAGGTTGTACGGCAAACTCGGGAATCATCATTATCATCTCTACATTGCATTTTTATTTACCTTGTACTTTTCTAAAATGTATTATTTCTATTTGATGTGTTATCTATCTATGTGTACTTCTTCCTTTGCTACTAGTATGTGTTGTACCTGTCTACCTGTATGCTTTCCTTGTATTTGTTCTGCCATAAATAAATATTATAAAACTGTTAGTGGAGACTATGTGGGCTGTTGTTTGGGACATTTTTTTGTTGTAGATAACAGGCCCTTAGTGTGTATTTTGCATGCTTTATTTTCTATTTTGCTCAGTCAGCCTATGATACTACTGAGTACTAGTGGACTGTACGCACCCCTACTATACCCTTTTAGTGCAGATCCTAGTTTGAGTGCACCTCATGGTGTTTGACTTTGATCGATACTTTGGAGATATTCGAGGTAGAGGTTGGATTCTTCTTTTCAGAGTCTACCACTACCTTTCTTTATTTAGACTATGTCTTTATTTTGCATTTAGAGATAGAGTTGTTCCTGTTTTTCTTATCTTATGTATTTTGATCTCGATATTGTAGAAGTTAATTCTTACACTGTGACACCAAGTTTTGGGATTATAGTATGATATCATTTGGTTATGTTCTTCTTCTTTTGTTATATTGTGTGGTTCAACTTTATTCTAGAAGCCTTACTTTGGGTTATTTTTATTACTTTCCCCTTTTCTACCAGTTTGTATGATAGGCTTACTGGTCAAGGCTTGTCATGACAAGTGCCATCATGATCCTTGGTTTTTTTCTTGGTCGTGACAATCATCCTAGCCTAAACTCTCGCCTCCAAAACCTCTAATGTAATCAAGACCTATAGACAAATCTAACAAATTAATGTGGCCAACTAGGTCATAGTCTATTTCTAGCAATCAACCAACTCCTATTGTCGATCCATAAATTTTTGTAAGAACTCCCAAGACATATTAACGTATCTTGAAACTGGCGGGCAAGAAGAAAAAGAAAAAGTTGAGGATAGAGCTGAAGTGCCTGTAGCCTCCTCACTACCTGTAGTAACCGAAGGTTTTACCCTCTGGCTCCCTATATTAATATCGACAACCCTTGTTGGTCTCTTAACATGCTCAGCCAACACAGAAGGCTCCTCAAAGTAGGCCACACTTGAAAAAGTCGATGTTGTGCTCTATGTAGCTCAATGGGTTTGAGATCATCCTTAATCAAACCAACTTTATCCATACAAGTAACCTCTACCCTATGATCAACCTATGGAATACTTGGTACCCAAGCCTCATCACATAATCTATGCATCACAAAGAGAAAGAGATAGCAATGAACTCATAGAACACTCTCTCATGAACTCATATCGGAACCACCTGAGGAAATCAATGTCATGGCCATCTATGAGGTTGGCAATTAGGACAACTCTATCCCATATGAGAACATTGTCCACTGATGTCGAACATGAATGGTGCCTTACAATACTCCACAAAAACATCGCTGCAAATCATAATGAAGACTTCTTAATCTTTGTCTTCCCCTCAATCAAAAGTGACTAAGTACCCAACTTAGCAATCTTCTTAGATACCCGTCTAACCAAGTCTCTCATTTACTCTCTCTACTCGGTACTCTCATAGTATGCCTACTCCTCAAAAAACTCAAACAATAGTCAAATTCAGTTGTGGTGGCTGACACCGCAAACTCTAACCCAATCAAGAAGGGATGAATAGTCTCCTCAAATATATAAACCCTAACCTCTCTAACTAGTGTGTGGGTTAGTGTGGGGTGTTCTTTTCCTATCCCCTTAGCTGGGGTGACCAAATATATAGATGCCATGTCCGAGGCATAATATTCCTAAACAATGTCCAAGTAGTAGGATCTTACATGCTAAGTTGTCTAACCAAGTCTATATATATCAAAACTATCCTGCAGGTCTGGAGCACCTACTAAAGTGGGAAGCTCAATCTGGGTCCCCTCAACAATATTGTGCTACAATCACCCCTTATCAGTAATAGTAATATCCCTTTCATAGATACTATGTATGTCTTCAATGCCATATCTTGAAATAGTCAGAGAAAGTGGTACTGCAGAGACATTTGTGGAGTCCTAAGCGATAGAAGCTGATGTGGGAGCATCCACAGTACCCTATACTGAAATAGAAATACCCTAAGTACCCTTAACTGTATCAGAAAGCTTCTCATATTGGGATGCATATGCCTGCTGATCACCTATACCTAATAAGAAATATCACCCCTTTTAGACTGGGGGGCGGCTGACTTTTCTCTACTTGTGATAGAATTGGACTTGTCCTCTCCTTCATCAGACTAGGAGGGATAGGAGAGTGTGGTGGTAAAACTATGGTTGACTTTATTCATGGTACAATTCTGATACCACGTGGTAGGGAAGCTTGGGACTGGACTGAGGTACTTGTGCTGGTATGGGCTGAGAGCTAGACTGAATAAGAAACCTAGATAATGCATGTCTCTTAATCTGGACCCAGGTCTAGCATAGAGCCAAGGGTGCAGTGTCCTCTCTTACGGAGTACTCCTCTGCGAATTCACTCTATTTGGGACACTTGTCTCTCAAATTAGACTGGTTTCCCTTCTTTGGTGTAACCTTGGGTAACATAGTACTTATAAATAGAACTATTAACGATTGAAACACAATATTAGAATAGGAAATGAGAAAAAAATTGACATTTCGACTATAAGGCTACTTATGGCCCCTACCTACTAGTCGTAGGTAGTACCTATGGGGTCGTAGGTAGCATACTAAGGCTTCAAGTATGGTACCTATGTGACCACCTACAAGCTCACAGATTCAACATATGTGTTCGTGGGTAAGTTTCAGGAGTTCTATCAGATGCCATCCAACAGCTTTAATTGTTCAATTTTTAGACCAAATTCAATCGTTATAATAGGAAACAATCCAATTTCCACAGGTATTTCAAGAGTTATTTGAGTTAATTCACTTTTACTCTACTTTTCGGTGTATGCACAGGTTATTTCAAGCAAAACCAAGTTGTTAATCAAATTGGGATCATGAAAAACCTTGCCTTCAGTGAAATTGTAGAAAAAGAAAATGAAAGGTGCTAATAGCCCAACTTCTTAGTGTAATATACAGGTATATAGAATATGGGGTAAGTTTTGCCTATTAAGAAGGAGGGTGTAACTGATGAACTAATTGGTGAAAGAATAGGGTTTTTAATATCATGGGTTGTTGATGGAGGTCAGGTTATAAATGCCCGACCCGTTATTTTAAAAAAAAATCTTAGCCTTACTAGTAGGGTCGTAGGTAGGCTTCTGCACCCAAGTATGGGTTCGATTCCTATTACCAAACGTATCGAGTCATATGTTACAGTATGGGACATAGGTAGAGATTGTAGGTTAACATTTGGAGACCCAAATTTTTCTTCTAATTCCCATGACTCTAGTTATATGTCGTGAGTTGGACCTACGAACCCGTAAGTAGGGTCGTAGGTCCACTTAACTGGACTTGTCTGAAATTTTGTAATTTTTATCATTATCTAGGTCCTTGTCTGTATTTTATATCATATAAAACAAAAACAAATTGAACACTAAAACCTTGGGTTACTTCTCAAGAAGCGCCTGATTTAATGTGGCGGCACGACTCAGCTCTCTTGGCTACCCAGACTTTGCCAAAGCTAACATTCTTACAAACTTTCTACTCTTCCTTACTTCCCATGTAATGCTTAACATGATTCTCATTCACCTTGAATAGGGCATCTCTATATCACTTTAGCTCAATTGCACCATGTGGAAATACACTAACCATGGTGAATGGTCTAGACCACCTAGACTTCAGCTTGTTAGGAAATAAGCAAAGTCTTGAATTATATAACAAGATCACATCATCGGGTTTGAATACCTTTTTCTCAATTTTCTTGTCTTGGAAAAACCTCATATCCTTATTATACAAGTCCAAACTTTCATAAGCACAGAGGAGGAACTCATCTACCTTATTTATATTATCCATTCTTAAGTGTACACATCACTCCACTAAAAATTTAGTTTCCTCAAAACCTATAGTTCTTTATGCTCATGTTTGACCAGCATGTGGCATGCCTTGATGTACAGAAGCTGATAAGGAGAGGCAACTATAAAATTTTTGTAAGTTGTCAGGTAGGACCAAATTTTATCATCTAACTTTCTCGACCAGTCATTGTGGTAGGCATTCACAGTCATCATTAAAAAAGACTTGTCTGACCATTAGCGACCTCAACTTTCCTATTTTTCTGCGGATGGTAAGGTGTTTCCACCTCAGATTTTACACTTCATTGCTCAAGTAGAGACGTGAATCGAACATTGTAAAAATGGGACTCACCATAACTGATAATAGATCATGGAGCACCAAACCAAGAGAAAAAAATTTTAGTCAAAAAGGTTGTGATAGTTCAATCCTCATTATAGGGAAGTGCAACAGCTTTCACCCACTTATACACATTATCAACTTTTACCAAGATATAATTCATGTTATTTGAACACAAAAATGGGCCCATGAAATAAATACCCCACATATCAAATAGATAAAGCTCAAGGATAGGTGTTATAGGAAGCTCATGCTTCAGCGGGATATTTACCTGCCTTTGGCATTAGTCACAAGCCCAACTGTAGTCATGTACATCCTTACAGATCATCGGCCAATAGTAACCACATTATAGAATCTTATGGGCCGTGTGAGCACCTCCATGACGAATCCCAACTGGATATGAATGAGAAGCCTCCAAAATACTCATTATCTCTACTTAAAGAATACATCTCCAAATCACACCATCCGCATACCCAAAATTAGTAAGGATCTTCCCAAATAAGTTCATACCTCATGCATAAATCATTATTGCTGCTAAAATGACATGTCTTCTGGGATGCTTCCAAAATGCTCTCACTGGTAAAAGTATCATAAATATTAAGCTCATTCCCTATTTTAAGCATTTCCTCTTATTCTAGGTGGGATAGATGGTTTGCGACTTGATTTTGTGTGCCCTTACGGTCCTTAACCTCAAAGTCAAATTCTTGCAGAATTAGTATGCATAAAATTAATTTAGGTTTAGCATCCTTATCCTCCATAAGGTACCTAAGTTCTACACGATGAGTATGCACAATGACTTTGGTATCAATCAAATAGGATCGAAACTTCTCAAAATCAAACACTACCACAAGCAATTGTAATTTTTTGTGTAGGATTGAGTGGTTAGCTAGCATAATAAATGGGATGAAGTATCCTCTCTTTTCTTTGTCCTAGGACAACTCCTAGGACCACACCACTAGCATTACACAATATCTCAAATGAAAGATTCCAATCCAGAGACATAACGAAAGAAATAAAAATCTACTTCTCTGTTGGGCATTCAGAAGTCTTAAGACATGCATTAACCTCTATCCTTAGCGAACTACCTATAAAAGTCTACATGCCTTAAGAAACTCTAAATATCCTTCATAGAAATTTGTGGGGGCAATTTTTCCAATCACCCCAATTTTATCCCTATTGACCTCTATCCTCTTTTTTGAAATCTTGTTCCCAAGAACTAACCCCTTTTTAACCATAAAGTGACTTTTTTCCCAATTCAAAACCAGGTTAAGATCCTCATATCTCTAATGTACATTAGATGAATAAGACAAATAGACATCAAATGAGTTACCCAAAATAGAGAAATTATCTATAAATACCTTGATAGTATCCTCCACCTTATCAGAAAAGATAGACACCATGCAACAATGAAAGGTGGAAAGGGCATTTGTAATATTGTAAGGCATCCTATTGAATGCAAATGTACCATATGAACAAGTGAAAGTGGTTTTCTGTTAGTCCTCTAGGGCAATTGAAATCTAATTATACCTTAAATAACCATCTAGAAAACAATACCATCCTCTACTTGAAAAACGGTCTAATATTTGGTCCATGAATGGCCTAGGAAATTTATCCTTCTATATCCAAGTATTAGCCTTCCAATAATCCATAAGAAATCTCCATCCCATGACCGGTCTCCTAGTAATTAACTCATTTTTCTTATTGGGGACCACAGTGATCCCACTCTTATTTGGCACACACTAAACTGGGATCACCTACTTGCTATCGGTAATAGGGCAAACTACACCTTTATCGAACCAATTAATGATCTCCTTTATTAGCTCTTTCATTGGTGGATTCGAATGATGTTGATGGTCAATGCTACGCACAAACTCTGGTTACAACTAAATCTGCAAACTTTTGGGTGGAGTCCCAACAATATTTATAATAGTCAAACTAATGGCCCGTTTAAACCTCTACAGTACTAAAATCAAGGCCCCAACTTATGTATCAACTAAATTTACAATAACAATAACCGATAAGGTATTGTTGGTCTCCAAGAATGTATAACACAAATTGGAGGGGGGCCTTCAATTCCAAGACTAGGGTCTCCTTAATAGATGGCTGAGTTTGTGGCGATTCTTAATTGTTTAAATTAAGATTCAACTTCTTTGGTGCATAATAATAAGAACCTCTGCCAACAAGTGACCTCACCATCTCATTATACTCATTGATACCGCCATTATAAAAATTCTTGATCACTTTGCTAATACCTTTACACTAATTCGCTCCTTAATGGGTCTAATCAATTTATTGATCTATAGTGCCTATCACAAAAACCACCCTCTTATCTTTTAGTTGCCTCACTAACTGACACACATTAAAAGTAACCTATTCATTATTGAGCCTGAATTTCATCTGTCCCATCACTATCTCAACCAATTCCCTACTCATAGCTAGGAAGATCCTTCCTAAGATGAAAAATATTTCAAAATCTACCTCACAGTTGGGAGTTACAAAGTTAGTTGGGAATATGAAATAAGCTACATTGACCAAAACATTAGACAATATACCAACCGACTTCTTCATAGTACAATCATCAATAGTCTCATAAAGTTCAGCATAGCTGACTCTAACCACAACTGCTTGTATACAACTAGTGGTATAATATTAATACTAGCTCACAAGTCACATAAGCTTGTACAAAATTTTAATTGCCCAATAGTACAAGGAATAGGGAAAACTTTAAGATCCTCCTTCTTTTGACCAAAAGATTGAGAATCAATAGAACTATAGTAGTGCATATTATTAGCGGGCTTGAAACTTACCATCAGCTTCTTAGTCACTAAATTCTTCATGAATTTTGCATAACCATCTATCTGCTTCAAATATTTCATTAGAGGGATATTAACAGATAGTTTCTTCAGCATCGACATAAATTTTTATATTTCCCTTGTTCTATTTTATTCTTCAATATAGAAGGAAAAGGTAGGGGAGGTCATGGAATATATTTAAATACTAGCTCGATCTCCTTACTCTTTTCTTGATTGTTATCAACTTATTTCACTATGATCATTGATTTTTTTGATGTCTCACCATTACTTAATAAGTTATCAATTTCATCTTTAGGTGCATCATCAACATCCATAATGTCATTCCTTACATTATCAACCATAGGAATAGTTGGATAAATTATAGCCTTACCACTCTAAGTGGTGATATCTAGGTAGTGATTATCGTTCTTTGAATTTTAAAAGGTATTTCTAAGAAGAATGCTCAATTAATGCTAATTTGATGTAGTCAATATCTTCCCAAACTACTTCTCAAGTTTCTTAATCATGGTAGTATATGATTCTACCTTCTAGATCAATCCCTATGTTTTTACCTTCATCTTCTTAAGGAAACTCTCTTAGATCTCTGAAATCCTTACACGCTTAGCAAACAAGACCTCTATTCTATATACAGCATCACAGTTCCATCGTGGAACATATAGACCACTCATCTCCTTATAATCATTCCTTCTTCTTCCTTAATCATCACATTCTTTGCTCATGCCCTTACACATGTCTCCATATTAGTTCCAACCTTGATTATAGTGCCTCAAGTTCTAAGTAACTTGGTTAGACCCTTGGCCTTTTTCTCAAAAATCATTCATCTCTCTATCGAAGTACTTTGCTTCCTTCTTAGAGTCAGACTCATATGTCTAGGATTATCGTGGCACACCCACTGTATTGACCTTTTCTACTTCAATGGCCATAAATTACATATTCAGCAACCTAGTATCAGTCCTCAGTTGTGCTACCTCTTGAGCCACAATAATAGCATAAGTATGAATTGGCATATCCGACTCCCGAGTATGGCACCCTCGGTTGGTATTAGTGATTCAATCTAAGATTTTTGCAACCTTCTCCTAATGAAGACTCAATCCCCACCAGTATAGTATCAGTCACAGCCTTTATATTTGTATTTAAGGATCAATAGAATATCTTCAGCAAGTACTTTTCTAAAATTTTTTGATTGGGAATATTCATTAGCTTCTTTTTGAACTTCAACCATGTATCATACATTGTCTCTGAATGTAATTATCTGAATTTATAAATCTTATTCTTTAACTGTAGCATTCTAAATGGCAGGAAAAATTGGTCTAAGAATTGTGTTACTTATTCTAAGAGGTAATGGACCCATGAGGTAGCTTTCCTAGCCATAATGTCAGTTCACCTGTGAGCAAAAATGGGAACAACATGAGCTGCAAAGCATACTGACTCAACCTCGATAGATTTTATGAAGTCAAAATCCCTATAAAGTTCATAATATGCATATTTGCATAATCAGTAGGCAGAACAACAAACACACTCTTCAGATTAGGCAACTAAGTCATTGCACTTATAATGTCAAATTTCATTCCTTAGGGCAACTCTGGAGGAATGATAGCTCCTATCTCAATCGATGAAATATACCATAAATATTCTTCTAATCATAATAAATTGGAAAATAATGATATATAGGTTGTTGTACTCTATTATTTCTAAGTTTGTCCCTATTGAGTGTTGGTCAAAAATCTTCTTCTTACTATATAGCCCTTTCTTTGTCATGTCGAGCAAGTATCAATCTTACATTATCTTTAGTTATTAATCAAATAGTAGTTTTAATGGTTGTTACTTGAATATCATATGTAGGTGGCTTATTCAATGCAGCTAGATCATTAATTATTCTCATTCTTTTCTTCTCTTTACATCTTATGATTTTGTTGTATGTTTCATTCACTCTCAAGATTAAATTGGAATTTGAGGATTACCTTAAATTTGAGTACTATGCATATACTAGTGCTTACCCAAGAAATAATAGAACACTGACTTCGACTCTGATTATGGGGCATATACCTATGTATACCTTACAAATAATAGAAAATTAAAAACCAATAACCTCAATATACGCAATTAATTAATCTATAATTGTATTCCCTAACAGCGATGACAAACTTTGATGTCACCCAAATAATAGCTCCTAAAAGGTATAACATGGTCGTTTGTCAAATATAGAATCCAATAAGGTTGGGGATAATTCAATAGGGAATACGACAAAAGTCTATGATGATCTTGTTGATGTAGTTGGAAAGTATAGGAACTTAATAGGGGGTGTAAGAACTATTGTAATAGTAATGATGCTTATAATAGTGGGGTTGTTATCAATACAAGACGATTACTAGGATTGTGTTCCCCCTGACTTCTTAACTTTGCAGACATATCATACTCGTCAAAGTATCTCAGTGCCTTGCATGCTGATGTTCTATAGAAATATAGCTCTTTCAATTCTTAAAATGAAGAAAATGTGCAAGTTTCTAAGGTTTTTTGTTAGATATGATACGTTTT
This sequence comes from Capsicum baccatum var. pendulum, assembly GCA_030864225.1. Lineage (NCBI taxonomy): Eukaryota > Viridiplantae > Streptophyta > Magnoliopsida > Solanales > Solanaceae > Capsicum > Capsicum baccatum. Next base: position 156,449,029 of record CM061561.1, on the reverse strand, counting down.
AGGTATGTTTAGTTGGAAATCATGTTTTGGATACTACATTTGAGAAAAATATGAAAAATGTGTTTTTGGATACTCATGTGATCAATAATAGATGTTCATGACACTTCTTTGATTATTCGTGACCAAAATATGTGCGAGAATAGAAGAAGAGCTGAAAAATAACTTTCGGCACATGCTTAGTCAACATGTGGACCGCATGTAACACATGTGAACTACATTTGGTCAAAGTATGTGCCAAAGTTCAAAATACCAAGAGCTAACCTGTAGGAAATTTTGGTCCGGGCTCATGCGTTCACTACATGCGCCCAACCTGCAGACCACATGTACCATATTCGCCAAAGGCCAGGCCACATGTGATGACCACATGTAGCCACTGACCCTTTGGTCTCCTATTTCATTTGGGATTTGGTTTTAGTATTTACTCATGTACTATAAATTCCCTTTGTGTCTTCTTTTGTAGAAGTTACACTCTCTTGATACTTATAAACATATTTTGATTTTGAGATTAGATTTTAGTTTTGGAATTCTCTTGTATTGACTTCAGATGATTAGTTTAGTTACGGCTTTGAGTTTACTTCTTATTATTGTGATTTCATCCTATGCTTTCAATCATGAATGTTGTTGATTAATTTACAAGAATGAGTGGCTAAAAACCCTTACCTAAGGTTGTGGAAACCCTACCAGATTGACAAAATAGGGGAAGTATAATTTTCGATTTGAACTGATACCCATGCATGCTGTTTATTATCTTCACTTTAATAGCTTTCTTAAAGGGTTCACATGTTAGGATCCCACCTAGGTTATTGCTACTCACTCCAAAAGAGGAGTAGTGACTAGGAAAATATATTGACAATAGTAATTTGGAGTTCAACTATCAATCCACTCTACTAGGTTTTAGCTAAGTAAGATGGTTTGATTTCATCTAATAACTAGAGACTCAAAAGGAAATAGATAATTGGGATCAAGATAAGGGTTAGTAAGGCGACATCCTAAAACTCAAAAGGTAAAGGGTGAAATCCTTATGTTCATCCAAAAGACTGTAAAAGGTATATAACTTATAGATTTCGCATGCAAGGTATCGGGTTGGTTTAATAAAAAAGGATAAGCCTACAGAGTTGAGAATCCAAGGGAGGAAATAACCCTAGCATTCACTTATGACTGATTACAACTGAAGTTGATATTCGCCACTTGTTGGATATTGCTATTCAAAACACACCTTTACTTTTTTAGTTCCACCTATTGATTATAACAGCTGAGCGCCACGATTCCAGGCATTATTTTGCGATTCATCCCCAACCTTTGTTGGGTTACTATATTTAGTAGCGTCTATATCATCTCCATAGTGGATGTGTAGTTTGGACATCACAAAATTTTGGAGCCATTGGCGGGGAACAGGTTCTTGATTTGTGAATTGAATTTCTTGCAACTTTTGTTTTTTTTTTGTTTTTGTTTTTTATTCTTAGTTAAGTATATGCCGGTGTATGCGTAACACATAGAGTAGAGGAAACCCCTTACTCCAAGTAAATCCGAATCCATAGAGGATCCTACAAACACCTAGTAGGATGATGGAATAGAAAAGAGATGATATTCCTGAATGGGTTCATGATGATGTACCTCCCCCTCCTCCCGAAGGAGTACAGGATATTGTTTATTGATGTGAGTGCTTTATGCTAGCCCATTTAAGGCTTTTAACTCGTAATAATTGTAAATTCCTAAGTAACTTTTGTCGTTTTTCATTACATTCTCTGTGATATTGCAGGTAAGTCAAGATGCATAAAAACCTATGTCTACTACGTCAAGAAGGACGGATTTTGAGAAAGTAGAAATGAAATATAAAGTTGATGAGTTGTCTAATAAGTCGTCAACTTTGTGATAAGATGTCAAAGAATTCGTCGGATGAAGACAGTGTGTAGGAGCTATTGATCATTTACATGGACCCACTTTTCATTCCATTTGTGGGAATTTGATAAACTATAAAAGTGAAGAGTTGACGACTTAACCAGATAAGTCATTAACTTGTTGATAAGCCATAAGAGGACGCCGTCCGCTATGTGTGAAAAAATCTGAGATTTGAAATTTGACTCCAAAATTAGCTTGAGAATTTAAGGGAAAGTTTTTGGTTTTCATCAACATCTTGAAACTTACGTAAAACAACATATTTTTAATAGTTTTCCCTATATTTTTTGAATTAAGGTTTTGGGATTATTATTATGGTTTTGAGAATTATCTTGTGATTTGGAAGTAAAAACAATCATATATCTTCATCATTTGTAAGTTAACAACTATTGAATTATGAATGCAATATATGTTGTTGATTTTTATATCATAAGTAGCTAATACTGTTAACCCGAGTTGTGGGATCTATGAGTTTGGTCTTGTAAAGTCATTAGTTGATTAAGATTCTCAAGACATTAGGAAATTCTTGATAATTCTTCTATTGTGCATGTTGTCTATTAGTTGCAAACAATAGGCTAGGCCTAATTATCGGTTTGCTTCAAGTAAGATCAATCTAATAGGAAGTGAATTATCAACGGGGACTTGGGAGTGTTAAAGTTTCATTTAATGGTTAACGCTTTAACAAGGTTAATTAACTCGAGATAAAATCTGATTAAGTATACGAATATCCTAAGTTCAAACGAATTAGGTAATTGAATGTCTAAATAGGTCGAGAGCTATTTAGATAGTTCTTTGATACTGATAGTTTGTTGTTCCTACATGCCATAAGAATCTTGAGCCATAACTAGTGTATATCTAGTAATAATACTCATAGTCTGTACAACTCTGGTTTTCCCATAATATTGATTTGAAATATTGAAAGAATAGTTGCAAGTTGTTGAATTGAAGTGAACAATAACTTTTTTTTAATCACTGAAACCCCCATTTAAAGGAAGTTATTAACTATTAGTCGGTTGGGTCACGAATAACTTAAATTAAAACCATATTCCCTGTGGGATTCGACCCCAACATAGATGGTTATATATTTGACAACAAATGCTTACTCTCTCGTAAGAGAGGTGTAATTTGGGCGTATCAAATTTTGGCACCATTGTTGGGGAATACGATCATTAATTCAGTACATTTATGATCATTTACTCATAGTTAAATTTTTCTAAATTTTATGTTTATTTATTATTTTTGGTTTTTACAGATTATGTGTTGTATTTCCATGAACTAGAAGGTTAGGGGAACCACTATTAACTTTTATTCAAGAACCATAGTTGATTGGTAGAATGGCAGATCAACAAGAAGCAAATAAACTAGCTGCCCTGGCTAGGTCTCAATCGAATCAACAAAGTGATAGTTAACCAATGCATCTTCCTAATCCAGATAACAAGGTCTTGGGAGATAATGATTTCTTTGATCTTGTTAATCAAAGGCATGTAGAGAATGTAGACGCACCTATGAACCATAATATGAATAGAAATTGTCCTTTCAAAGCCAGACAATATCGGCAGCCTATGTAATTTAATCTTGAGGAGGATGAGGACGAGATGAATAGAGCAGGTGCAACTGGAGCTATTATTCCTCCACCTTTGGCACCTAGATGTATGTTCAACGTCACGAGCACCATAATTTAACTACTTCATCTGAATAGGCTATTTGGAAGACTTCGAGGACATGATCTGAATATATATTTAGTGAATTTTGACACTATTTGCAAGTCCTTTGATAACCCAGGAGTGGGTAGAATGTTATCCTACTGTGCCTATTACCGTTGTCTCTGTCTGGGGAGGCAACACTATGGCTTAATAGGTTGACACCTGATTCTATAAAAAACTGGAGGCAGTTGAAAGAAGATTTCCTAGAAATGTTCTTTCCGCCATCCAAGATGTTACAGTTGAGGGACCAGATCAATAATTTTAGAAAGATCTTGACTAAATCTATTCGTGAGACTTAAGAGAGGTTCAAGAAGAAGTTGATGCAGTTTCGTAATCATAAAATGACTAATGTGTTTTTGATGGAGACTTTATATAGAGCTTTGAATTTTATTATGAAATCAGTTCTCAATAATGCTGTAGGATGAGCATCTATGGATCTTAACTCTCTAAAAGCTTTTAAAATATTTAATAGGATGACCAAATAGTGTAGAGCTTAGCATATAAGGGATTTTGAGGTAGCAGTCTCTATAATGGCTAGTGGAATGACTGTAAATCAATGCCAGAGAGAGGAAGAATCTCACCAAGACATGGAACACATAAAAACCTAGATGGATCTACTTACACAATATCTATTATCTAGGAAGACTAAGAAGGTGAAGTCTATTGGGTCACAGAGCAGAACTGATTTAGATTCAGAGGAGGAGGAGAACTATCTAAATAATCAGGGGGTTTCTGAGGCAATAGCCAAGAAAATCATGGTCGGAACTACTATGACAAAGCTGGTTGCAAGGATTGGAAGAAAGAAAGTTGGAAGAACTAGAATGACAGGAGTGGACTATATGTAACCCTGGAAATTGGGATAATGCTGTTACCAGTTAAGGAAAAATGTACGTGAAGGACATGGAGAAGCTATTAAAGTGAGTTAAGGTGACCAATATTGGGGTAACAATGATGAAGAGTGACTTATCCACCATAAGTCCGCCAGTAAATTCACATTCAAATTCTATCAAATAGTTGGAGCAGTAGATAAGCCAACTCTTAGCAGCACTTAAGCAAAGAAAGAGAGGTACCTTGCTGAGTAACACAGTATAAAATCCTCAGAATGATGGCTCTTGCATAGAAATTACCACTCGCATTGGTAAACTATTACCTGGCCCTTTAGTGGGCAAAGTTATGATTGATGATATGATTAAAGATAGTGAATAAGATGATGAAATTTACCCAGTGGAGTTTGAGAATATAGATGGTAATGCAGGCAGATCTAACGATCCGCAGGTTGATAATTTGGAAAAAAAGAAGGCATAGAAAAAAGAGGTGGTGGTTACCACTCTGCCAAAACCATCGCCACTCTTTCCCCATCGATTGAAAAAGGTGGATGACATAAACTTCAATAAAATTAAGGCAATGTTGAAGCAGCTAATAGTGAATGTACCCTTCGTTGAGGCATTAGAGCAGATGCTCGAGCATGCTAAATTTATGAAAGTCCTTATGATAAAGAAGAGAATGGTGAATTATGAACTAGTGGATAATATTCACCAGTGTAGTGACATTTCAACAAGGTCCTTGGTGCAAAAGAAAGCAAACCTAGGAGCATTCACTATCCCTTGCATCATTGGGTCTCTTGATTTTACTAAAGCATTATGCAATTTGAGAGAAAGTATTAACTTTATGCCCCTTGTTGTGTACAAAAAGTTTGGTTTAGGAGATCCTATGCCCACAAATATGTAATTAGTAATGGCAAATAGGTCGGTGAAGCATCCAATGGGGATATTGTATGACGTGCTTCTAAAGGTGGCTAGCTTTATATTTGTTGTTGATTTTGTCATTCTGGATTGGGAGTTGGATTTTGAGGTACCCATATTCTTGGGTATAATTCTCCTCACAACCGAAAGTATGCTTATTGATTTGCGAGATAATAAGCTTTTCTTCCGGCTTAATGATAAAGGAGTTCATTTTGATGTGTCCCAGTCTATGAGGCAACCAAAAGAGATAAGTTTAATCTCTTTTATTAATGTTTATTATGAGGATAGAGAGAAGTTCCAATAGAGGATAACTTTGTTTTTGAACTTTTAGCTACAGACTTAATGAACTTTAATAGGAAAGGTATTAAAGAATATAAAAAAATAGTCTATGCTCTGACGGGAATGGGATTGTATTCATATGCTCCCAAAAAGCTAGATTTGGACCTGAAAAATCACCAACACCATCGGCTAAAACATATATCGAAGAGCCACTGGTGTTGGAGTTGAAGATGTTTTTTGGACATTTATGGTATGTGTTTTTGGGAAGTGGAAACACTTTACCAATGATTATTGCTGCAGATTTGGGTGAGCAGTAGGATGAGGAACTTATATTTTTTCTTAGAAGATATAAAAGGGTTATTGGTTGGACTATTGTTGATATCATGTGTATTTTTCCCGGTATTTGCACTCAAAAAAATCAGCTTGAGGAGGATTGCACCCTAGCTATTGAGCACCAACGTCGCCTTAATCAATCAAAGAAAGAAGTGATTAAGAAGGAGATAATTAAATGGCTTGATGTAGGAGTTGTATATCCAAACGCAGATAGTAAATGGGTAAGCCCCGTCCAATGTGTTCCCAATAAAAGAGGGATGACTGTAGTGGGAAATGATAGAATGAGTTGATTCCGCTCAGGCTGGTTACAGGGTGTAGATTTTGCATAGACTATCATAAGCTCAACTCATGGATTCAGAAGAAGCCCTTCCCGATGCCTTTTATGGATCAAATGATTGATCGGTTGGTAGGAAGAGGTTGGAATTATTTCTTGGATAAATATTCAGGATACAACCAGATTTCTACTGCTCTAGAGGATCAGGAGAAGATGACTTTCACTTGCCCATATGGGACGTTTGCTTTCAAACAGATATCGTTTGGTTTTTGTAATGCACCTGCCACTTTTCAATGGTGCATGATGTCTATCTTTTCTGATATGGTGGAGGACACCTTGGAGGTATTTATGGATGACTTCTTAGTTGTAGGTGATTCAGTTAAGTTGTGTTTTGTTAATCTGGGTAGAGCATTACAAAGATGGGAGGAGTTTAATTTGGTGTTAAACTAGGAGAAATGCCACTTTATGGTGAAGGAGGGCATTGTCCTTAGTCACAAAATTTCATCTAAGGGAATCGAATTTGACCGAGCCAAAATCAATGTTATTGAGAAACTACCACCCCCAATCTCAGTAAAGAGAGTACAGAGTTTCCTTGGTCATGCAGGCTTCAATAGAGATTTATAGAAGACTTCTCCAAAATTGCAAACCCAATGTGAAAGCTTTTGGAGAAGGATACCAAGTTTATATTTGATGATAAGTACAAGAAGGCATTTGATTGCCATAAGGAGAATCTAGTTGCTGCACCAATCATTGTAGCACTAGATTGGTCAAAACCATTCAAAATCATGTGTGATGCAAGAGGATTAGTGTTTGTGGATGTGCTTGGAAGAAATAAAGATAAGTTGTTTCATCCCATTTCCTATGCAAGCAAGGCATTGAATGGGGCCCAGAAGAATTACACTATGACTTAGCAGGAACTTCTTGTGGTGGTTTATGCTCAAACGAGTACCTTGGTACACAGAATTTGCAAATTATGTGGTGAGTGAAATTATCCCAGAGAATCCTTTGCACCAAAAAAATAAATTTCTTCATAATGTTACGCAATACTTCTGGGATGATCCATATTTATTTTGGAAGTGTGCGGATAATATTATAAGGCGGTGCATCCCGGGGGCGGACATGCTGGGTATTCCTGAAGCTTGTTCGCTTCTCCGATCGGAGGTCACCATAAAGGTGATCATTCTATAAGAAAGTTGTTATAGAGTTTCTACTATTGGTTGACCTTATTCAAATACGCATATGAGTTTGTGAGGAAATACTACCAATGTAAGAGACAAAGGTCAATAGCACTGTGAGATGCCCATGGCGAAGATGTTGGAATTTGAACTATTTGACGTTTGGGGTATTGATTTCATGGGGCCATTTGTGAGATCCTATAGACTAACATATATCTTAGTAGCTATGGTCTATGTGTCCAAATAGGTTAAAGAAGTTGCTTTGGCCAATAACGAAGGCAAGAGAGTGGTGGCTTTTGTGAAAAGGAATATTTTATCTCGTTTTTGAGTGCCAAGGTATATTATTAGCGATGGGGGTCGCACTTCTGCAACAAAACATTCTAGGTTTCTTTGTTGAAACACAGTGTGAAGAAGCATAAGGTTACTACTCCATAACACCCACAAACCAATGAGAAAGTGGATGTTTTGAATCGAGAGATAAAAGCAATTTTAGCTAAAATGGTGAATGAGAGCCAAAACGATTGGTCTCAAAATCTCGATGATTCCATGTGGGCATATCAAACTTCTATCAAGACACCTATTGGGATGTCACTATATGAGCTGGTCTACGGCAAAGCGTGTCATCTTCTGGTCGAATTAGAGCACAAGGACTTGTGGACTCTCAAATGACTGAACATGAACTACAAAAAAGTAGCTGAGTTAAGATTTGGGTAACTAAATGAAATGGATAAATTCTGTCTTAGAGCCTAAGAAAGAGTAGATTTGTACAAACAAAGGATGAAGAATTACCATGATTGGCGAATAGTGAAGTGAGATTTTAAAAATGGTGATTGGATTTTGTTGTTCAACTCTCAGCTTAAACTCTTTTTGGGAAAGTTGAAGTCAAGATGGTCTAGGTCGTTTAAAGTAAGTGAAGTTTTTCCATCAATTGTGGTGGAACTCAAAGGTCAATATGGAAGTCTGTTCATAGCTAATAGGAAATGATTCAAGATCTATGTTGGTCCAACCAATAGTGCAAAGCTAGTATCCGCGATGTATCTCGATGAAGTATGAGTAGTTGAGATAACTAAGTCGTTAAATAATAGTAAATCAGGCGCTATTGGGAGGCAACCCAAACTTTTATGTTATAAGCTAGTATGTTTTGTTCTTAAAATAGTGATTGTAATAAGCTGTTTAGGTGTGAAAGGGTTAAGGTGAAATTGATGTAGTCATAAAAGTTGAAATGACGACCAAAGATGATGGCTTATCATCCAGTTGACGATGTATTACCTGATGTCGTCAACTTGGGAAAAAAATAGGCATCATTTTGGATAAAGGTGACGACTAGAGCTGATAGGTAGTCACACTCATGATAAGGCATCAGTTGAGCTCGTCAGTTGAGCCAATGCTAAGGTATAATCTGGATAGAGCTGATGACTAAGGCTGATAAGCTATCATACTTGTGATAAGTTGTCACACCTGGTTGTCAGATGACCTAAAAATATGGCAACATTCTGCCTTAAGGTGATGATGAAATGTGATGGGCTATTAACTTTGTGATAAGCCGTCATGTAATTTTGGGCCCAGAAAAGACATCCTAACCGCACCCACATCCTTTAACCTTAATCTTTTCACCTTCCAAACCCTTTTTTCTTTAATTAATTTTTTTCATTATTAGATATTATCTTTAATTTCTTTTTATTTATTACTTACTATATAATTATAGAAAACAAATAAAATAATCTTTGTAATTTCATTCACTTTGCCTTGCCCGTTGGTTTTCTTTTCAAAAGCCAAAATTCTGCTTTCTCTTCATCTTCTCTAAATCAAGTGAAAAAGAAAAATTCTTCTTGTTCTCTGAGAAACCGGTCAAGCTCACTTGTTCTTGACTAAGCAATTTGAAAACCCTCACAAGGGAAGCCTGCAAATTGAGTCAACTAAGAGGTATGTTTCAAGCTTGACTCTTTTTCTTTGGTAAGCAATGATAATTGTCCAATAATGTAAATTTTGTGGATTTTGAAGTGCTCATGATTAAATTTAAGTAATGCATAGTGAATTGATTACTCAAGATCAATTACATGTTGCATCACTAAAATGTGTTCATGAACAAATTCTTTTTAAAGTTGAAAAATGTACCATTGTTGGGTAAAAATCCACTTAAATTTAGATTTTCAAGATCATTGAGTGGAATTTGGGTATGGTTTCTTGTTGAAACTAAAAACTAGGGTTACTAGTTCTGAATTGATCAATAAAGTTTGAAATTTCAACCCAAGAATCAAATTCCATATGTTGGCAAGCATAATTTTTAATGATAACTATGTTGAAAAGTCTCCAAAGAAAGAAAAGTGGGCTGAGGATTCTATTTTGGGCTGACGACATGGATGACGGGCTATCACATAAGTGATGGCTTATCAAATCAAGTCGTCACTTGTTGTTCAAACTGATCACATTCTGCCTAAAGCTGACGACTTGGCTAACGTGCTATCACATAAGTGGGGGCTTATCAGACCAACTCATCACTTATTGTTTAAACTGAGCACATTTTACCTAAAGTTGATGACTTGGTTGACGGGCTGTCATATAAGTGATGGCTTATCAGACCAAGTCATCATACCATTGATCAATAATAGTGATAAAACCCTTTCGAGGGTGGAATTTAAATTGATTGTCTTTGGATTATTCATTTACTCTTGTGCATTAAGTGCTTATTTCTATTTGTCCTTGCTGCATAATTGATCATGCCTCCTAAAGGAAAATCAAATAAAGTTTCTAAGAAGGTGACTAAGGAGAACTTAACTCGAAGACTCCTCAATGACTCTGAAAGTGTGAAAGAGGTACCATAACAACCAAGATGCAGAAGGCATAATCTGAAGATAGTTGAATTTTTTTTCCATAAACTGAGGTAAAGGTGGTTGAAGAAGTTGAAACTAAGGACTAAAACACCTCTCTATCTAACCATACATCTTTATAGCAGCCCAACTCTGAGGTACCTTAAGCAGAACATCCTTCTTATGAACACCCAATTGGTGAGGATTCTCAAATAAGGGGAGATGTGATTAAATATAAGAATCATGGTGTTTGAGAAAGTGTTAGATAGCCAGTTCTTGGGGAAGAAACAATCTACCATGGCAGAATGACAAGAACAAAAAAAAGTATTAAGAGGCCAATATATAAAGAGATAAAGATCATCACTACTGGGTTGAGCAGGTACCCTCTGATGGAAAGAGCATTCAAAGACTATGATTTGGGATGGACCACAAAGGGGGGTGAATCATTCTGTCCCACATTAGTCTGGGAATTTTACACATATTACCAGGCTATGTTGTAGACTATCTGTAAGAAAATATAAAAAGCTACAAACATGCCCAACATGAATAAGATCCAAGTGAGGGGGTAATGGTGGATCTATCGAATAGCACGATCAACAGATTCCTCCATGGCCCAAATTTCACCCCTTCATCCACTTCTCCAGAATTCTATTTCATGGTAAAGGAAAGTGGAAAACAATGCCCTTGGTTGGCAAACATTATAGCTGAAGGAGAGATAGAATGGTTGACAAATTTAAATAAAAGGATTTTTAAGGCCCCACTGACTCTGGAGGCAAGATTTTTTTAGGGCGTAGTACGTTCTCAATTGATGCTAACAGTGGGAGACAACATTGTTAGTAAAGATAGGATAGTTTTGGTAGTCAGTTTAATATCTAAGATTCCCTTGACTTTGGAGAAATTATTGAGGATGAATTAAAGATTCGTTCAACAAGACCCAATACTACATATCCCTTTCCTTGTTTAGTCACAAAGTTATGTGAGGCCACTAATGTACTGGAGATTACACGCATAGATCAAGAGATTCCTACTCGAAAATACTTACAACCCCATCAAGTATGATGAAAATCAACCTAGGCTAGTGTTAGGCAAAGGAACAGGGGTTGAAGATAATCCATTCAGAACTGATAAAGTGTAAATAGCAGCTACTGATACTAGTTCAACGCCAAATATAGAGGTATTAATTCCCAAAGCTGTATAGGCAACATAATCTGAAAGGGCAACTTTAGTGCATAAGATCAAAAAGAACCTCATAGTTTCATCACCAGTATTGGAGTATGCCTTTACTCCTCTTAATTTCAAAAAAATAGTGATGCAAGGGAAGAGATTCGAGGCACAGTTAAAGTTGTTTGGTAGCCAATTTCAATCTGCTATGAACAAAAGAATTAAGGTGGCAATTGAACCCTTTCAAATTTTTTATACATGTGTTGATGAGTTGGAAAACCATCTTAATGTAAGATTGAGTGAGATATTAGCCCAGATCTTGCAGTTTTCAAAGTAGCTTTGGTCAAGGTAAAAGGTGATATTTTGGAACTACAGCATTACCAAATTGTGTTACCTTCAGACCTTACTGCTGAAAAATCCAAGGATGAAGGCCCGTTGTTTGACATCACTGGTAAACCAGTAAAGAAAAAATAAGGGCTACAAGAAAGATAAAGTAAAGAGAAAAAGGACTGATACTGATAAAAAAAAGAATGAAGAAGAAACCAAAGAAGAAAGTAGGCAAGGAAAAGATGAAAAAGGGGATGTGAATATAAAAAGCGGAGGGTGAGCTTTTGGAGAAAGCACTAAGAGAGAGAGTTGTGGGAGCCTCGAATAGTGAACCTTCATTGAATATTAGTGAGAAAGTTGGGAAGTTCTTTACTCCGCCAACCACTATGGAAGATGTGCCGGTTCAGCCTGATGCTTTTGATATGATTGTTCCAACTGATGATAGAACAGCAGAGTCAGCGACTCATGATTCACACGTTTGAAGTATTGCAAGTATATACTATCCCTTGTTTTTTTAAGTTGGTAGATATGCATTGAGGGCAATGCATGTTCTTTTCTATGGGGGTAGGTGTACTTGAAACCTCAAGGATATATTGTCTGTATTCTATATCCTTGAGTGTTACCTAGTAAACCAATATATTTAGGTTTGTTGTTTAAGTTGCGTAGTTTATCTTGTTGTTTTGTTTCATGATGTTTGTGATTAACTAGGAGACAAATAGTAGTCTATAAAAGTTGATATAAATGAGAAATAACTCTCCAAGTGAGTAGTTTCCAACTATGTGATATGTATATATATGTGACCACTGTGAATATTTCTATGGCATTAGTGTTAGGGACGCAATAATGATTGCTAACAATTGCATAAACTGATTAGGTCGCAGCTTGTGATATACCTTTGTTCCAAGTGTGTGTGTGAGATATTACCAAGTGCCCTCCATATGCTAAATCCAGAACTTTCCCAGTTAATCTTACTGAGGTTGTAGAATAGTGGTTAGGAAAGGATTATAGGTCGTTTTGATATTAGTCCACTTTTACCCTAAATAACCTTCCATGTGTCAATAATACCCCTTGATCCCAATTTTGAGCCTATATGCCTATATTTTTTGCTAATCCTACAACCTTCCCATTTGTATCACAATGAACCTATTTTGGCCCTGGTCCTCCTTGGACATTGTGCACTTAAACTTAGGCAAATAGCCTAAGTTAGGGGTGGCTATCATAGGGGTGTGTGATGTAAAGTGCATATGAATAAAGGTAAAATAAGAGAAAAGAATGCAAGACTGGGTGTGGTAAAAAAAGAATAAGAAAAGAAAAGTTGTGAAAAAAAATAAAAGACTAAAAGAGCGCACCCAACCTGAGTATGTTTAATAAAGAAAGGGAGAAATAAGGTAAAGGTTAATAAGTGGAACCCCAAAAATAGTGTAGTGCCAAGGAGTCTTAGTCACTTTAAATACCCTTATGTATCATACCATCCCCAAGCCTATGCTACAAAGCCGAAGAAAAGTCCTATACTGATCCTAACTTAACTGCCTGAAAGCCTCAATAATGAAAATAAGGGCAAACTTATCGTATTTGGCATATATTGACTAGAACTTCTTTCTGAGAGAGAGTTTTTCTTGGTCGTCCTCACATTGTAAAAATTGATTTCATATATTAGTAAAGAGGGACTTCTTTGTTGCAAGGGTACATAGGTTATATTTCTAGCTGCTTACTCACTTAGGGGAGTGTAACTTGTATATATGCATTGTTGTTTGTTGCTAATGAGATGCCATATATTGATTCCCTTCTGTCACGTTGTTGTTCTCCATTAACACACACAGTTGAGTTTAAAACGATTGAACTTGGAAAGGGAAAGGTGTTTGAAAAAAAATTGATGATTGACTGTCATAGGTACCTTACATTCTTGTGGTTAAGCATCGTAGTATTGTACTGTGGTAGTTTCTTGAGGAAAAATAATATTTTAAGTTGAGGGTGTTGATGTGCGAGCTTTGAACTAGAACATTTAAGGCTTTTAAATCAAAATAATTTTAAATTCCTAAGTAACTTTTGTCTTTTTTTATTATATTCTCTATGATATTACAAGTAATTCAAGATGCATCAAAACCTACAACAACTTCGTCAAAAAGGATGGATTTTGAGAAAGTAGATATGAAGAATAAAGTTAATGAATTGTCTGATAATTCGTCACCTTTGTGATAAGCCGTTAGAGAAGTCGTCAGCTAAAAATAGTGTGTAGAAGCTGAAGTGATGAGTTGATGACTTAACCTAATAAGTCATCAGATCAGGTTATCACATATAAGTAGAAAACATGAATTTGAAAGAGGAGTTGATGACTTGGTCAGATAAGTCATTAACTCCTTGATAAGCCGTCAAAGGATGTCGTCAACTATGCACAAAAACTCTGGGATTTGAAATTTGACTCCAAAATTAGATTGAGTATTTAAGGGAAAGTTTTGGGTTTTCATCGACGTCTTGAAACTTATATAATACAACATCTTCTCAATAGTTTTCTCTGTATTTTTAGAATTAAGGTTTTGGGATTATTATTCTGGTTTTGAGAATTCTCTTGTGATTTAGAAGGAGGAACAATCATATATATTCATCGTGTATAAGTTAACAACTATCAAATTATGAATTTAATATATGTTGTTGATTTTTATATCATGAGTAGCTAATCCTCGTAACCCGAGTTGTGGGATCTATGAGTTTGGTCTTGTCAAGTTATTATGTAATACCCCGTACTTCTACCTAGCTTGAAATCATCTCAAGTATTTGAGAAACTTACTTTAAAAGCTGAATCCACCTTTATATACGTAGATTTTTTAAGATTTTCTCTTTTTATCAGTGGGAAATTAAATTAGCTTTAAAACGATTCCAATTTTGTCCAAATCTGGTATCGGAGTAAAAAGTTATGGACGTTTTACTCAGAGCTGTCAGAATCACCCAGGTGCGACGTCCAGGTTGACGGACCGTTGACCTAGTGATGGACCACTCCCTAGACCGTCACAGCCAAGGTAGTAAGTCAACCTTCTGGATAAGGTGTGATGGACAGGTTAACGAACTGTTGAACTTGCGATGGACCGTCGCCGAAGCTATCACTATAAGGCAACGATTTTTGTTTTGGTCCACGTAGAACGGTCAAAATGACGAACCGTTGAGTTAGCAATTGACCATCACACGAGCCATTGTACGATCCATCGCAGGCTCTGTTCAACAAATTTTAAGTCATTTTTAAAGGGTATTTAGGTCTTTTTGCACCCATTTTAACCCCTAATTATATCAAACCAAGGCTCATAAGTTCATTATTCATTCACAATATCAAATTAGGGTTTTCTCTCAAAGATAATACCTAAGAACAAGATCTAAATCCTTCTTCAAGAAACCAAGAAATTCAAGTTCTTCAAGTCAAGAACATCAAGAAGCTCACAATCAAGGTATTTCATTTGTTGATTCATAGATCCCTTTCACCTATGAAGCTCATGAATCTCTTTTCAAAATTCAAGATTTGTGTATTTATGATTGTTCATGATTTAAATTGAATTGAAATTAATGTTCATGATGTTGTGGGCTTTTGATTCATGTTTGAAATTACATATTCCAATGATTGACCCTAGGATGTGGTGATTTGCATAATAATCATGATAAACCCTTAAATTTACACGTTGATTGATGCATCCATGATTATTAGAAGTATTCATGATTGTATAACCAAAGCATGCTCCCCATGCGTTCAATTAAATGACTATGTGAAGGAAAAGTGCCATTCTAGTATGATAGTATGAAATCCCCATTCATGTATAAGTTCATGCATGTTAAGTGTTTGATGAAATGTCTTAGTCAATGAATTATGGATATATGTGTAGCCATTGTGGTGCTTTAGCACTTGTACTTTATGAAATCCCTATCTTATTATGTTATGAATTGTCAACGTTTGTCATGTATACAATAAAGTCATACTTTGTCAGTTTCATGCTATCGAGTTCTGAGGGTACTTGTACCCAATAATTAGCTATTTTCCTAGAGCTAGAGTCATGTTTTCAAGATACTCTCAGTCGAGCCATGTTCATAGAAATTCAGTCAGTCATATGACTCAGGAAACTCAGTAAACTCAGTAATCTCAAAAATCTTAAAAATTTAGTAATCTTAGTAGCATTCTATCAGTCCACAGAAATTCAGTTAACTTAGTCCAGTCAGTTCAGTTAATCATGTTCAGTATCTATTCAGATGGGAGTAAAAATTAGAACCGAGGGAACCCAAGGATGGGAACCCACCTGTTATATGAGGGTGTGATTCTTAGAAGCAATCCTTGCATTCCAGAATTGCATAGCCAGTGTAAGTTGAGAAATCATAGCCTATTATATGAGGGCACATATAGTGTCTTAACCTATTATATGAGGATTCCCACCATTCTCACTATAGTTACCTATTATATGAGGGTTACTCATAAATTGTCCTTACCAATGGCACGGTATTGATACCCTTCCAATTGGGGTTACAGATTTGACCCCAACGTAGCCGTAATGGTGTATTAGGGGAATGTCAATTAGATGACTACTTCCCACTATTTTAGTACAGAATCAGGATTGTCAGATATAGTCATTAAATCTCAGAAATAGAACTAAGATAGTTTTATAGAATTTAGGACTGTCAGATACAGTCAACTTGTAATAGTACAAAGCTTAGCTAGTTTTATCAGAATCTAAACTGTCAGATATATTCGCTCAGTATCAGTTATTTCAGTTATACAATTATCAGTATCTCATGTATCAGTTCTCAGGTTCAGTAATCATGTTATCACAAACTCAGTTACGCTATTATGTATTCATACATTCATTCTCACATTCATGTTACCTAGTTAGTTAGTATAGTTCATGCATGTGAACCCTTTGCATTCAGTCTACCTCATATGCAAACCAGTACATTCAAATGTACTAACATATTTGTGCTATGGTATTTTATACCATAGGTTCAGAAGCACGAGCTCCAGAGCATCAGTAGCATTCCAGTCTCATCAGTTAGAGTTAACAGTGAGTCCTCATCCTTCGAGGACATAACCATTACTTTATTATCTCATTAACTAATTTATTAGTTGCAGTTAGTTGGGGACATGTCCCATCAATTCTTTATTCAGACAGTTCAGTTAGTTAAAGGCTTTTTAGACTACAGTATGTTCTGATAGTTTATTTCAGGTTTTGTTTTGGTATTGTGATACCATATCATTCAAAGATTATTTTATCAGTTTTGAACCTTATGGACTTACAACCTTTATTTTCACATTTATACAGTATATTATGCAGTGTTCAAGTACAGATATCAGTCATGGGTTAGCTTGTGGTCCTTCAAGGTTGAGAGCACCATTTAGCATTTTGAATACCAGATTTAGGGTGTTACACGTTAGTTGATCAAGATTCTCAAGACATTAGGAACTTTTTGATAATTCTTCTGTTGTGCATGTTGTCTATTAGTTGCAAACAATAGGCTAGGCCTAATTATTAGTTTGCTTGAAGTAAGAAATCAATCTAATAGTAAGTGAATTATCAACGGGGATTTAGAAGTGTTAAAGTCTCATTTAATTATTAATGTTGTAACAAGGTTAATTAACTTGAGATAAAATCTGATTAAGTATACAAATTTCCTAAGTTCGAATAAATTAGATAATTGAATGTCTAAATAGGTCGAGAGACATTTAGATAGTGCTTTGATACTAATAGTCTGTTGTTCCTATATGTCATAAGAATCTTGATCCATAATTATTGTATATCTAGTACCAATAATCATAATGAACATAACTTTGGTTTCCCATAACATTGATTTGAAACATTGAAATAATAGTTGCAAGTTTTTGAATTGAAGTTAACAATAACTTTTGTTTAATCACTGAAACCCCAATTTATAGGAAGTTATTAACTATTAGTCGGTTGAGTAATGAATAACTTAAATTAACACCATATTACCTGTGGGATTCTGTCCCAACTTAGTTGGGTTATATATTTGACAATGATCGCTTACTCTCTCATAAAAGAGGTTTAATTTAGGTGTATCATTGATTGACAAACTAATGAGCTTTTAGCTCAAGCTAAATATGAGAAGAGGGAAACAAAAGAAGATAAGTTGGTAGCTAGGTAGATAGAGCTAAATGAGAAAAGATAAGAAGTAGACAACAAAGAAACACTTGGAGGAAATCATAATATATCTATAGTTTCCCATGTTCAAGTGATCCCAGCATATCAGTATGTGCAGTCATATTAATGTTGGGTGTATTTATGCATTCTAGTGTTACTATTCTAGCTTATTTAGCCTTGTTTTGAGGATGATTTATAACATTAACAGGGTGAGAATTATATAAATGAGAATTTATGTGTCCAAGTAAGTTTTTACATTGTTTAATGGTGGATTCACATGAGTTTTAATTCAATTTGAGCATTTAGAGTTCAATCAAGCAAACTAGTATAACTAGATTGAGCTAGGTGTTTTTCTAGTCTATTGTATTGGGTTATAATGTGTTTTAATGAGTTACTAAGGTTGTTATTATGTATTTATATGTGAAACAACTTAGTTATAATGTTCAAGGGTCACTTGGGTCAAGAAAAAAGTCAAAACAATAAGTTAAAGATCCATGTGAATTTAGCCTATGCCTAGCTCGTGTTTCTAGTTTGCCGTGTTGGATGTTTTGTTGTTTTAAGCTCTAAATTAATGTGTTTAATACTATAGGATTCTTTTTTAATGGACTATTATGATATATGAAGGATTTACAAGCTTCAAATTAAGTGTAAACAACTGAAAAAGGCTTGGAATAGATCCCGGAAGCACAAAATGCAGCTTGACGCCCATTTGGATACCTGAAAATTATTGGGAGAGTGTGTCTGCAGTAGAAGGAGGATTGGAACGTGCCACGGATAAATGAATTTAGAAGGCACCGAAATAGTGATCAATGCAAATATGACACATCACGTCGATGTACCTAATGTGATAATTGACGCAACACATCACGGGGTTCGCAGACAACTAGAAACAGTTTCCTGGTTCAACAAGGCATAGGCAATCTCTTCCACTATAAATAGGACTTTATTCACGTTTTTTTTCAAACTTTTGGACATTCTTAGAAGATATTAGAGGCTACACAAATTCTTTTTAGGGTTTTTATCATACCTTTATTTTAGTTTCTTTCATGATTTTGTATCATTAATCCAGAGGATTGGATGATGAATATTTCCATTAAAGGCTAAAACTCATTTTCCGGGGTTAAGGAAATGATCATGATTACTTTTTTTTTGAATTAAGTTTGTTGATTTTCTTATTATTATTGGTTGTTTATTTATTCTTATTTTACATAATTTAAGGATTAGCTACCCTTAGAATATATCAATTGTCAACCTTGTGATTTCAGGAGAGGGAATAGGGAGATATAACATGGGAATAAGTAAAGTATGGTTCTTGTTTCTTTATAAAATAAGAAATTTGAATTAGTATCTAGGACAGGGATGTACTTAGATGCCTTACTTGATTCATACATAGGATGATAACTTTAATTAACTTAATTGAATTATTATATCCCCGCTCAATAATGTAGTTATAATATCCACAGTAGGTAAAATATTATAGGTTGGAAAACCATGATCATGCAGTTATTCGAATCAAAAATCAATATAAGCAAGTTAACGAATGAAGTTCAATAATGTAGTATGATTGTTCATAAGTCTTAACCCTAGGAATCTATCCTTTGATTGTCCAAACTCATTTACTTTTTTGCATTAGCTTAGATTATTTATAGTTTACAACTCTAAAACTTTATTTGTTACTCTTCTGAATTTGTTAAACTAGAATTGGATAGTCAGCGAATGCAAGTCCCTAAGAAGTCGATACTTGGGCTTTCTTGAAGCCACTTTACTACTTGATAAGACCACGTACACTTCCGTTTGCGCGGTCAAGTTTTTGGAGTCGTTGTCGGGGACTTGTAACCAGGCAACTATCTTATTTTTAGTTCTTCTATATTGAGTTGTAAATTGGTTTGATTTAGTTTCTTCTTATTTTCCTTTATTTCTATTTTTCTCACACTCTTCTTGAGATGTCAGTGTGGGATAGATGGTTTTTGAGTGATGGCAATTCCTGTTATTTTTGTGGAGGACACCACCTTGTGGCTTATTGTCCAGATTTTTATGAAAGTGCGTAGACGAAACCTTCATAATATGATGCAGATAATGTGAGAAAGTTTGAGTACTCAAAAACTAATATTGTGGAAATTATCAAGGAGACACCACTGCCACCATGTCTACAGTGGCTAAGTAAAGAAATATATGGGGAGCATATTAGCCAATGTGTGAAGCAAACATAAGAATTGCAGCCACTCAATTGTCATCTTTATCTTGAGACTTAAATTATTAAGGTGAATAAAAGTGAGTGTAGTAAATTGTGTAAAATATAATGTAGGATTGGTTGGGCCTCTCTCGAAGCACTTTTCTACATTATGTTTAGATGATGTCTAGTATATGGAATCATTTAAAATAGTGGAAGAATATGAAGATGAGGAGCAGGAATACTATATTCTTGATTTTACACCGGATAAGCAACATAAAAACACACCTCACTTTAAGGCTGAGTATTTTACCAAGCACATCCAGTACTCGGTTCCTTAATTTTTATACCACCTCTCTATAATCAGGGAAAGAAAATGGATGTTATGCTGGGGTTGAAATTTATATCCTCAAGGTGGAGAAAAAAGTTGATTCGGTCATGCCACGACACTAAATTAGGCTCTTCTTAGGAGGTAACCCAAGCTAAGGTATGTTTTCTTTTCAGTTTTTAATTTTTATTTCACATAGTTTTTATTTTTGGTTGAGTAATAGGTTAATGAGAAGTCTTAGTACTATAAAATTAAGCTTGAAGCATGGCAAAGAATGAGTGTGGGGTCTCATGAATCTCTTTTATGTAAAGATGCTACTAGCTACGCCTAGAGGACTCAGGGAGTATTTCTATCTTTTACTTTTAAATTTACTTTGGGTACAAAGTAGATTTTTAAGTGTGGGGTGGGGAAATTTCCAAATTTTGGCTCAACTTAAAAAAAAATTAGGATAGAAATAAGTGAGATACTCTTGTTGGTGCTATTTTTAGTTACATAATGCAAGTGGGTTTTATATGGTAAAAGCATGTTTAATGAGTGAATTGCTATTTTGAAACTCTTAGGCTCAAGTTTATGACTCTTTTTCATGTTGGCTTAATTTTGAATTTATGTTATTGTTTGCTTAATAGTCTATGATGATCCTATTGAGTTGAGTATGTGCCATGTGCGTGTGAGGTATTTTTTATATTCCTTGTTGTATCTGATGTCTAGAACTTGCCCGGTGTGTGTGCAAAAAAAATAAAGAATGTGGGTTTAGTAGATGATATACGTATTTTTTTGATAGCCTTGTTTTATACTTTCTTTCTACCTACCATTGTGCAAAATCCTAGTTAACCCCCATTGAGCCTTTAAATTTTTCTTTGGTAGCATTATATGTAGCCTAATTTCCTTCTTTGATAGACCATAATTTGATACAAAAAAGTTCTAAGTGCTTTGAAAAAGAATTAAATTAGTAAGGTAAATGTGATGCCTCAAGGTAATATTTATTGGTGTTGGTAATTGATGTGTGGTGGTTTGGTGTGATGTAATTGATGCTAAAAATATTTTCATGGTTAAGAAAAAATTAAAAAAAAAATTGATTCTTGTGGTAGTAACTATATGCCTACCATTTGTTAGTGAAAATGCTTAAAAGAGATGGGACAAAAATAAAAGAGATGGTAGACAAAAACGGGGTAATTTGGTTGTTGGAGATTGGTTTTAAATGTATAATGTAGTGTATTAAAGCACTTAGAGAGGTTAGTCACAATTCCCAAATAGTTTCTACCGTCCCTTAACCTACATTAGAACCCGAAAAAGTCCTAATTAATGCTAAGCGTTACATTCGACTATTAGTGGAGCATTACACTAAGAGCAATCCTATGGTTCATTGTGTGTAATTATGAATTCTTTGTGAGAGTGAACATAATTTGATTTTTGTACCCATTACGTCATAAATTACATTTTTGTAAGTGATTATGGGTAACTCTCTTGTTGTGAGGGAACATGTTTGATGAATGTGGGTGATTTGTATGATGTCCTTGATTGAGTAATATGCATAAGTTTGCAAACTAGGTTAATCAATTCTTGAGGCTTGGATGTTTTGGAATAGTGTTCATGAACTTTCAATTGTGTTTGTAATGTGATTGTGTAGAAACTTGCATTCCATGTAGTCATTGTTGTGCTAGCTTGAATTTCTTGAAAGTAGTAGAAGTTTGAGGTCTTTCAATCCTATGATGCTTTTAGTTAATATTTGTTCGAGAATGAACAAGGCTTTGAGTGTAGGGTGGTGATGTTGGATGTATTTAGGCTTTCTAGCACTACTATTCTAGCCTATATAGCCTTGTTTTGAGGATGATTCATGTGATTAATGGGTTGAGAATAATATAAATGAGAATTTATATGTCCAAATATGCATTTACAATGTTTAATTGTGGATTCACATAAGTTTTGATTCAATTTGAACATTTAATGTCTGACCGAGAAAACTAGTATAACTAGCTTGAGCTAGGTGTTTTTCTAGTCTATTGTGTTGGGTTCTAATGTGTTTTAATCATTTCCTAAGTTTTTTTAATGTATTTACATGTGAAATAACTTATTTATAATGTTCAATGGTCGATTAGATCAAGAAAAAAGTCAAAACAATAAGTTAAAGCTCAATGTGAATTTAGCCTATGCTTTGATCATGTTTCTAGTTCGCTGTATTTGATGTTGTGTTTTGTTGAGCTCTAAGTTATTGTGTTTAATGCTATAGGATGATTGTTTAATGGACTATTATTATATATGAAGTATTTACATGCTTCAAATTAAGTGGAAACAACTCAAAAAGGCTTGGAATGGATCACGGAAGCACAAAATACAGCTTGACGCTAATTTGGATACCTGAAAAGTATTAGGAGAATGTATACGCGTGAAGGATTATTTGAACGTGAAACACATCAATGGATTCATAAGAACCCAAAACATTGAATAAATGTGAATTAGACGCGTCGCATTGATGTACCCAATGCGATAATCTTCACGGAGCGTCACTGGGTTCGCAAACGACGAGAAACTGTTCGTTTGTTCAACAAGGCATGGGCTATCTCTTCCCTTATAAATATGACATTATTCACATTTTTATACTAAATTTGAGACATCCTTGGAATATATTGGTGGCTACACAACTTCTTTTTAGGGGTTTTATCTTTCTTTTATTTTACTTTCTTTCATGGTTTTATATCATCAATCCAAGGGATAAGATGATGAATATTTCCATTAAAGGCTAAAACTCCTTTTCCGGGGTTAAGGCCATGATCTTGATTACTGTCATTTTGAATTAGGTTTGTTTATTTGCTTATCATTTTTTGTTGTTTGTTTATTCTTGTTTTAACTAATTTAAGGATTAGCTACCCTTAGAATACATCAATTATCAACCTTCTGATCTCGGGAGAAGGAATAGGGAGATAGAACATGGGAATAAGCAAAGTATGGTTCTTGTTTCTTTATAAAATAATAAATTTGAATTAGTATCTACGACAGGGATGTACTTAGATTCCTTACTTGATTCATACGTAGGATGATAGATTTAATTAACTTAATTGGATTATTACATCCCTGCTCAACGATGTAGTTGTAATATCCACATTCGGTAAAAGATTATAGGTTGGAAAACCATGATCATGCAATTAACCCTACGAATCAACAATCAAGATAAGCAAGTTAACGAATGAAGTTCAATAATGTAGTATGATTGTTCGTAAGCCTTAACCCTAGGTTTCTATCCTTTGATTTTCCAAAGTCATTTACTTTTTTGCATTATCTTTTTTTATTTTTAGTTTACAAATATAAACTTTATTTGTTACTCTTCTCAATTTGTTAAACTAGAATTGGATAGTCGGTGAACGCAAGTCCCTGAGAGATCGATACTTAGGCTTCCTTGAAGCCACTTTACTACTTGATAAGACTACGTACACTTGGGTGTACGCTTGGGCGCTGTCACATATATAGATGATAAAGAAGGTCTGGGATACATAGAGCTAGTAGATACTAGAGTTATTATCCTTCCTATTTTACACTCAGGCATCAAGTTTGACTTAACGAGTGAAATGATCCAGCTCTTAAATATGAAAGGTCTGTTTGCGGGTTTTTCTGCAAATGATGCAAATATGCACCTTGCAAATTATATTGGGATATATAGTTCATATACCATTCAAGGGGTGAATCAAAAGAACTTAGACTGAGATTGTTTCCCTTCCCACTCACAGGAGAAGAATCCATATGGTTGGGGCAACTGCCAAGAAAATCTATCGCTACTTGGAAAGAGTTGCGCAGGTAATTCATGGTTGAGGTTCAAGAAGAAGCTAAGTATGGTGCTTGACCTTCGGATGTCAGGTATGAGCTTATTAGAGATATTTTACAAAGCCTTGACCATTAGTTTTAGGCCCATGACAGACACTATCTATGGAGTAGATTTTACAAGACAATACTGGGGGGCATCTTCGGAGATGTTATATCAGATCTCACTCACTAACCGAGGGTGGCAAACTCGGGAGGCTGAGAGAGGATTTGGAACATATGCTATTGGTGCCTTCTATGACCATAAAGTATTTGATGATTCAATAGTCCAAGATATTGTGCTGCTGAGAACTAATCCTGGGATATTGTCAAAGTAGTTTACAATAGCAAGTTCTGAGAAAGTGAATGCAATAGGAGTACAGGGTCGGCTCCCAAAGCTTATGAGTCAGAATTAGCGGTGGAAGAAAACAATTTCGATCATCAGTTGGTAGGTTGTCAAGCCCAAGGGCAGGGGAACCAAGGTTAGAACTATTATGAAAGATACCGAGAGCATATGATAGAGAGATGGTGACTAGAGAAAGAAGGATGAGTACAGATAGAAGAAAGATTGGCACATTCCACCTGGCAAAAGATAAGCAAAATAAAGAATGGAAGAGATGCTAACTATATGGTAAAAAGTCAAAAAGAATTAGGAGATCAGCCTTGAGGAAATTAAGCTGACATTTTAGTGTTGACCCAGATGGTCGAATCTTATGCCACTACTATCTAGCAGTTAGAGCACCAATTTAGGAAGATATTAGCAACTTTGAACCAGAGGCAGCCAGGTACCCTTTCGAGCAACACTGTGTAAAATCCAAAACATAAAGGTCATATTCTTACTATTAACACAAGGAGTAGTATCACTACTATAGATCCTTCATTACCTATTGTGGAAGCACTAAGGCATAATAAGGCTGCAACTGATGAGACACCTATTGTGGAGTCAGAAAAGGTAATAGGTGGTGATGATAAGTTGCTAAGAAAAGCGGTAATGGTATGGTTGTATATCAAGAAATAAGATAGATTCTGGGACCACCCCCACCTTTTCCTCAGCAATTGAAGTAGAAAAGAGGAAGGAAAATTCAAGAGTTTTATTGAGATGCTGAAAGAATTAAGCTTGAATATTCCTCTTCTTGAGGCATTGGAGTAGATGCCTAGATATGTCAGGTTTATAAAGCAATTGGTGACAAAGAAGAAAGGAGCTATGATTGAGGGTTTTAATGGTTTGCACCACTAAAGTGCAGTCATTATGAGGTCTTTGGCCCTAAAAAAAGGGTAACCCCGGAGTGTTCACTACACCCTATAATATTGGGTCATGTCGATTCACTAGAGCCTTATGTGACTTTAGAGATAATATAAATATAATATCGTAGGCTATGTTTAAGCAATTGAATTTAAACACTCCTAAACAAACTTTAATGCAACTATTGATGGATGATCACATAGTGAATACTCCTGTTGGGATTTCATTTGTTGTGATTTTAAAAGTTAACAACTTCATTTTTCTAGATAACTTTGTCATTTTGGATTGTGAGGTTGAAAACTAGGTACTAATTATATTGGGAGGCCATTTATGAGCCCAGGTAGAGTGATGATTGACATGGAGAAAGAAGAGTTGAAATTCAGAGTCAATAGTGAGGAAGGTACATTCAATATTCAAAAATCAATGAAGTAGACAACCGATATGAGGGTGGTGTTGGTGATTGTTTGTATTAATGACCCTAGAGGATACTCTGATAAGTACCTTGATGAATTTTGAGTAATCAAGGTACCCACATCGTGATGCGATGTTAAATCAAGCACTTCATGAGAGAAAATCCATAGGATTATTGGTAAAGTCTGAGTAACCAATACAGCCACGTTATGCGAAACATTAAACCAAACATTGAGTGGGAGGAAACCCACTATTTGAGTGTTTTCTTTGATATTGTTTTTATTTTGTAGTTATTTAGCTTATGGACTTACCTAAAATATGGTAAAACTGGTACATTCATCAATTTCCAAGTAAACAGATTATGTTACTAACCTATCATGGTCACAAGTCCCACACGGGATAGGTAAGTTGAGCATTAAATTGAAAAGGTGAATTTTTTTAGGAAGATAATGGAAATTTATAGACTTTGGTACATATTTATACTTTTTGGGACTGTAAATTTACATTACGGGACTATAAGTAGCTGGGAAATTATAAAAATTCCAAGTTCAAACTGCAGGAATGTGGGCAAAAAATTTTGGCCCTGCATATGTTGGCCGCCTATAGCACATGCGCCCCATTCTTGGCCGCATGTGGAAGGAGCATGTAGTTGCCATGGGTAGGATCACGCCTTAGGCCGGCGCTGTACAGGCTATCAATATTATTTGGGAAAATCTAGCCTAGCTGAGGATAAAATGTATTTAGCGATCACCTCTACACACTCCTCATCTAGATGATAATGAGAGAAGGAGGTTTACTCATATCTAGGTACACAGGATATAACTCAGGACCCCAAGTCTAAGAAGGGGTCCTAGGATCATCCGAGGATGCAGAGCAGAAGGTGTCATAAGTGGTGCCCCAGTTTGAGTAAAGTGCCTCCACTTATGTACAACAGTAAGATATACCCCAGTCTAAGAAGGTTACCTCCACTTATGTACATTAAAAAGATATAACCCAGTCTAAAAAGGATATAAATCAGGCTTTCCATAAGGGACTAGTACATTAGGGAAAGAGTCACGAATCCACAGATGCCTTAGCAGAACCTCTTAAGGAAGAAAATCTGAGGTGGTATGTAGAGGCGATGCGGGAGATATATTATATGAACAGTCACATCTCGGAGGCTGGCAGGCCCAAGAGGCCTATTTATGAGAAGTTTCGGATTGATCCATCTAGCTTAGTAGATTACAACACTTGTGGGCTTCCTTTGATCATTATCAGCTAGAGTGGCTGAATAGATTAGTCAGTTCATATAGCCTACCTATGGTACATAAGTTTTATGCATCATACCATGCTATAGTAGTTCTTTCTATGAGCAAATTTCAAGGTCTGATAAGGTGCGTGGAGTAGCCACAACTTGATCATAAACTTGTGAGAGAGGTCAGAGTTGATTTTTCTGTAGAGACCATTCATCACGTCATTTTAGGTCCATATTATATCACTCTTACATCCATATCTAAGTGATACTACAGAATGAGAGTTACACATGACATGTAAAATCTAACAAGTTATGTATCACCTAAGTATATCTCAACCTTAGGTTGGGTGAATTTCACTCATCATCTCTCAGTCTTTGAGTGTAGCCTTACTAACCCTTGTTCTGGATCTCAAACTATCACTTCTTAGTCTCAAGTTAATTAGATGAAGGTCGGTTGCTTCAAAATACTATTGTAATTTCTTTTTCCTAATCTCTACATCTCTATATAGTAAGAATCAAATACAGGTAAGTTTGTAACATTTGTAACATCAAGAAAGAAAGCAACACAAAATAAATCCTAATACATGCAAAAAAACCAACTCAGAATGACTTTGCACTTCCTCTGCTTTGTCAATCCATCAGGATTCCCATAATCTTAGTTATGATTTTAGTTGGTCATGACTATAAAATCACACATAGAATTCATATATTAAAGAATACAAACGATCTCACAAACAATAAGAATGTAAACCAAAATCTCAAATTAATATCAAACCCAAAAATCCAGGAACAAAATTCCAAGATCAATAATGTATCTCAAAAATCAAAATAATGTAAGACGTGTATAAAGTTCCTAAACAAAAAATGAAATATCCAATGGGTATTATAGATACATTAGAAAACCTATCCTAAAAAAAGTAGGAAATTAGAGTCAAAACCACCCTACAACCATACTTATGGGTTATAGGTAGTACCTACGGGGCGTAAGTAAGTTCATTAGAATTAAAGGATTTTTCAACTTGAAGAACACCTACCTACAAGGGAAACCGACCGCTCTTAGGTAGTACCAACACCTCATAGGTACGGTATGTAGGAATTAGAGTCAGGCTTCAACCTTCAAAACTTTAAGAACTTCAAACTACAGAGCCACTTATGGTCCCATAGGTACTACCTACAGACCGTAGATTGGCTCATAGTTACATTATTAGCTTCACTTCATCCCTTTTTACTCATTCTCTACTCCAAATTCTATTTTCTTTTAAAACAAATATAAAAACACATCACATCTAACAAAATTACTTTACTTGCATAATTTCCTTATTTTTTAAGCATCGCCAGTGCCATGGAACATTAGTACATTATTTTGACTAATGGAAAAATGGGATATAACAATTAAAGTAAATCACCAATATTGTCTATAGATATCACATTTTTGGACAACCATAGTGTATTAGTTTCTAAAATTATCTAGTCTTCTTTTTAGTTTTCCTCAACATCCCTTCGAAATGTTGCTTCAACTTATTCCTCAAACTTTATCGCATCATTATCTCTAATATCTTCAACATCTTTATTAGAATCATTATTTTTAGAGTCAGGTCCTAATTCTCCTAAAGGTGTAAGATTTTCACCAACATCTTCATTTAGTAAAGCTACTAAATTATAAATAATTTGCAAAAGTTTATCCACGTGAATAGGTAAAATAGAATTTCTTCATTTGTCTTCATTGACTAACCATGTGAAACTAACCCCATCATCACCAACCTCAAAGGCTACAAACCTTTGCGAGTTACGTAATATGATCCTTTTTCTCGTATTTAGCTTATCTAGAGTAGCAGTGATAGATGGCCTATAAGTGATCCTAATATTATTGTCAGCATAATATTCTAGATCCTTATTATTTCTATCATAATTTATATTTTTGAAATAATGATACCTCTGAGTAAGTATTAGTAATGAAATTATTGTCAAACATAAAATTAAAAGAAAAGACCAGACTCTACAGCTGGTCCACATTTTATTGTAATGCAATCATATGCTATTGAGTGCTTTAATTTGTAGTCATCTTCAATCATCATGTTATTCCATATATATGAACCTTCTATAGTAACATTTCATCCAATTGTACAACTTTCCCCAACAATTGAATTTGAAATCATTGTGATGTAACTAATACTTGTTCCAGTCCCAATTACAGTAAATGAATAATTTTTTTCCAAATGAGATTGCTTAAGTTCAATTACTCAATACATGCCTTGCATTTCCAATTTAGTAGAAGTAGAATTCTTACAAAATTGGATCGGGCATGAAAAGATATGTCAATTGCTGAATTATGTTCTTGTTAACAGTGTCATGACTTCTAATGCTATCAATTCTAGCTGCATAAATTAAATGAATTTCATGAGTGTTAAAATGTATTAGTTTCACTATTACATTGAAGTAGTTTTTACTGTTTCATTAGTTTTGTTTTACTGTTTCTCTTTCGCTAGTTAGTTAAGTGGCTAGTCAAGCAAGTTGATTACTAGGCTAGTTTCTCAAGTTGTTATAGGTATTTTAAATAGATTATAGAAGCTCATGTGAGGCTCATTTAAGTCTATAAATATCTAAATGAGGATTCCCATTGCAACTATTTTTCAATACATACAATTTTTCTTCTTCTATCTTAAATAAAATTCTTCTTCTTTAGTTATTGTGTATGAAATGTGCCATACGTTTTAGTAGTTTTATTATGGTATCAGAGAAATCCATAATCGATGTTAAGAGGAATAAATTGATTGTGTTTAAATCTGCATTATTGTAGAGTTTAGATCTTATTTTGTGAGCTAAAGTTTTTTTTGAGTTCTCTAAGTTTTCTGTGGTGAAATTTAGTTAAAAATATAGCTTTTTGTGGTGAAGTTTTGTCACATTTTCTGAAATAGCAATTGATTTTAAAAGTGATCCTATTTATCCTTTGTTTCTTGGAGCCTCAGATGTTGTTGGAGTTTTAGTAATTCCTATTAAACTTGTTTGCTTCAAGAACTATGAAATATTGAGTTGATTGATGAAGATTGCGTTATTAGGAAATAGAAAATATGATTTTGTAACTGCTTCATGTAGAAAAGATGTGCATAGGGTGGAACTACATAGATAATGGGAGACTTGTAATGTAGTGATACTATCATAGTTGATGAGTTCAGTTAGTGCAGAGCTACTAAGTGTAATAGTATATGTAACAAATGTATTCAAGGTATGGGAAGATCTCAAGGAGAGATTTGACAAAGTAAATCCCATGATACTCTATCAATTGCATAGAGAGATCAACAATCTCAATAAAGGAACTGACTCAGTCTCTATATATTTTACAAAGCTGAAAAATCTCTGGAGTGAATATGATGTTGTTATTCCATCTCCATCATGACTGTCACAAATCTAAGGATTTTGCATACCGCTTATATCAATTGAGGTTGATTCAATTTTTAAGTAGACTGAATAGCTCATGTGATCAAGTTAAGAGTCAAATATTAATGAAAGGGGTAATACCTACTCCTAACCAAACATATGCAATAATAGTGGAAGAAAAAATTCATCAACTTTCCTGTGTTGCAACCATAAGTGATAAAAATGATCTTATAGTTATTCAAGTGAATAAAACTATTATTGATATTTTTGAGAAAGTCCTTGATTCAAAGGGAAAAAATATGATTAGTGTTATTTTACTGGACACACTAAAAAAACTTGTTATAAGTGGATAGGATATCCTAATGATTAGAAGCATAAGAAGAAAAAAAAGTTTACAATGGTAACTCAAGAGCACCATATCAGTCTTTCCATAATAATCAATCTTATGGAAAATTTGGTGTGCATGGACATCAGTTTACAGGTCAAGATAACAATTATTTTTCAGCTCACAATTTTACTAGAAATTAGTTTGGTGAAGATAGAAGTCAAGTGATTCCATCCAGCAGTCAAGGGAGCAAAGAGATCAATGATGTTTTTATAGCCAAGGAAAGGTTTCTTAGATGTAGAAAATAAGAAGATCATGGCATTGTTGAACAAAGATACACCAGAAATCAAAAAAGTAATTATGTCAGGTAAATCTACTTGCCTATTTTCTCATGTTATTCCACGTGAATGGATAGTAGATTTATGTGCCATACACCATGTTGCAGCATATAAAGTCCTTTTTCATACTGTCATAAGATGTTTAACACAAAAAGTGATAAAGTAAATCATTTTAATAAAGCCAAACCAAATATATCACATGTTAGAGAAGCATAGGCTCTTAAGGATGAAGTTGTAAGGGATGTGTTGTTTGTATCTTACTTTAAACTTAAATTATTGTCAATATCCAAGATGACTAAATAGATTCCATTTTTTGTTTTATTCTACCATACCTTCTGTGTATTTAAGGACCTTCACAGTGGCAGGGTGAAGGGGATTGGTTAGGAGAAAAGAGGATTATACATTCCCAAGAATCTCTATAGATAGGATTGAATACAAAGAGATAACACTAATCACAGGTTGGTTGTAGAAGTGGATGTAAAAGACTGGAATTTATGCCAAAGAAGTCTTGGGAACCATTGTCTTGGGCACCCTTATCCTTAATCCTTGACGTCACTCAAATTGTTAGGACACACTAAAGACT
This sequence comes from Capsicum baccatum var. pendulum, assembly GCA_030864225.1. Lineage (NCBI taxonomy): Eukaryota > Viridiplantae > Streptophyta > Magnoliopsida > Solanales > Solanaceae > Capsicum > Capsicum baccatum. The sequence continues at coordinate 156,417,414 of CM061561.1, read as the reverse complement.
GAAAATGCTTAAATAAGTTTTATATTTGCCCATTAGCTAAATAAGATAGACTAGAATTTCCTACCAGTGACTCTAGAGCTGCAAAAAATTTTGATATTGTACATATAGATCTTTGGGGGCCACATAAAACACAAACTTATTATAAAAAAAATTATTTCTGGACTGTTATAGATGATTATAGTAGATATACTTGGCTTCATTTGTTGAATCTAAAATCCTAATGCATTATGGCTATTATGAACTTCTTGAATATGATTCAGAATTAGTTTAGCACTCAGATAAAGATTCTTAGATCAGATAATGGGAAAGAATTTGTTAATTCTAAGTGTAGAGAGTTATTTCAATATTTAGGTATACTAGATCAGAGTAGTTGGCCTTACACACCATAATAGAATGGTGTAGTTCAGAGAAAACACAGAAAAATATTAAATATTACAAGAGCTATTAGATTTAACTCTCAAATGCCAATAAAATTTTAGGTATTAAATGTCAATGCTGCAGTTTATCTTATTAACAGACTACATTCTTCATCTATTAAAGTTAAAAGTGCTTATGAAATGTCATTTTCTAAGGTTCCATCCTTGTCATATTTTAAAGTTATTGGTTATACATGCTATGGTTTAATAATACCAAGCTCTGATAAGTTTTTAGAAAGGGAAAAATCTGAAGTATTGAAGGCCTATTATACTCTCAAAGAGGTATTTGCTGATGGATTCTATCATTAACAAGTTATTTGTTACTAAGGAAGTTGTGTTTCAAGAGCATCTACTTTCATTTGCTGAAAAGCCAACTTCAGAATCACTTGCGGATTTTCATAAGCTAAGTGCAGGTACCACTGATTATGCAGATATAGATTCTTCTGAGGAATTAGTTTTTCATGACCAGTTTTATAAGCCATCAGGTGAGGATGTGCCATATTCACAAACTCTAGTCAGTACACCAGCTGAGATACTTCTTAGTTTATTAGATATAAATACATCATCTTCATCACCACCTATAATTTTTTTCCCAATAAGATTATCTAGAGTATCTAAACAACCTGCTTAGTTTAGGGATTACAACTCATTAATAAAGGGATAAGGGACCACATATCCCGTAACAAATTAATTGTCTTATGCTAAAACTACTTTAAGTTATCAGTGTTTTGTATCTAACTTTTAAACATTAGTTAAACAATAGTTTTAAGTCAAGTTGTTAAGCATGAAAGGTGCATTAAAGCTACAAAATTGGAGATCAAAGCACTTGAAGACAATCATACTTGGGAGGTAGTTTATATGCCTCAAAACAAGAACATCATAGGATTAAATAGGTGTACAAGATTTAATACAAAGCTAATGGAGAAGTGGAGAGGTTTAAGGTAAGATTAGTAGCTAAGAGGTACAATGTGTAATGATTTTATAAATCATAATATCATCGTTGAGCAACCCTTTGAAAAAATCTTGCCTAACATATTGATACCAAAAAATATTGATAAAAAGACTAAAACTTTAGGGGAGCATTTGTCAGTGTTGCAATCTTGTTTGTCATTATGATGGGATATGGAACAAGTACTATCTGCAAGTGTTGCCTTATCAAGAGAAAAGTATCCTGTTAAATAATCTCATATGTCTTCATAATACACTTCATAACTGTAGAAAAATATGGTAATCCTGGCAAGACCCGCTTCTCCAAACTGAACATTAATGGAGGAATGTGAGACCAAACTGTAAAGATAGTCTTACTTAAGCTTTGCAATAGAAATTTGTATCCAATGGATTCACTAGGAGCTTCTCTTCATTTAAAATGCATAAATAGAAAATCCTTTGAAGATTTAGATAGTCGTGCTTCTGTGAAGCACCCTAAGTTCTGTTCCTTGGAATTTTTTTATGTTTTGAGCCTTCTGGACATCATACGATTTGGGTTACGTGTCGTATGATAGGGTATGATTTAGAGTCGTCATCTTCTATGTTCATTAGTATAGTTTGGTTAGTTTTTGTCCAAGGTACAAATAGATCATACTAGTCGTATGTTTGGGTACTAATGGTATGATATCAATCATATGATTACCTATGTCTAGCATATATGATTCTATTATTCCTATGGTATGGTTCTAGAGTACTTTTCGTATGGATGGATATGAGTTGGACTTGGTGGTCATATGTTAGATAGCGTTTGGGTCCAAGGTGACGCCTAGGGTAAGAGTGGCGGGTACCACCTATATTGTATGGTACGGTTGGGGGGGGTGGTCGTACTCTCATGTAGGAATTTTATACAGTTTAAGTTGGGAGTATTTTGGATATTTTCTCTCTTAACCTCTTATGACCCCACGACTTAAAATACTATTGGGACTTTATTTACACTATTATTCTAATCTTAAACACTCAAAAACTCTCTCAAGCTCTAGGGTTAAGAAAAGGCTAGGGTTTTCTTCAAGGTGATCAATTAAGGTTGTAAAGGGTGATTTCTCTCTATCTTCTTCATAATTTAAGGCATGTTAATCCTTCCTCATTGTTAGTTTAATTAAAAGTATATTTTATGAATTGATTTCATGGAATAATGGTGATATAGTTTTGGTTTTTGAATTATATATTGGAGTTTTTGGTTATTAATGTTTGATTTATGTTTTCCTATGTTTTTACTTATGGTTTTCATATTTTAATAGTGGGTTAAATATATGGTTGCATGGGAATGGTTAATTGGCACTTGGTTTTTGTTTTCGAAATTATATGCCCTCAATATGTTCAATAAAATGACTATGAGAATGCTTTTATTACATAGTTGAACTTTAATTGAAAACCTTGCATGGTATAATATGGTGATAGAACATAAACTGGTTTGGATGGTTTTAAATGGTTAATGGGGAAGGCCTCAAAGGCTATAAAATTGGTTTAAACTAATAAACTTGTGGGGTATATGGGAATCCCCCAAGCATACTTAATAATGAAACACTTGTGGGATATACGAGAATCCCCCAAGTAAGCTTAATAATAATGGAATCTTCCTATATATAGGAATCCCTTGAAAGGTTAGGTAAGTCCATTGCTTCTAAGATATAATTGGTATGATGATAGGGCAATAATGGTAGGTTATGATAGATAATAGTGAAGGTGTAAGTCCAATGGACAGACACTAGAAAATCATGTTTGCCGAAATGAGGATTGGTCATGGTGACCATATACTTGTGGGGTACACTAGAATCTCCTAAATTTATAGTTTTATATATGTATCATGGAGGGAAAAGGGTACACAGGAATCCTCTACCCACTATGGTATCTCCGATTTGTACGGCTACAGGCACTAGGGACCATCCAAGAGGTAACACTGGACCCATATATCCCATGGGTTTTTCTAGGATGGTTAAGCTTCACATCCCCAGATTAATAGTTTTAAAGGAATGCTAAACCCGATTCTCTTTTTTGATATGGATTATATATATATATATATATAGATGTATGAATGTTAATGCATATGGTTGTTTACTTAGTTTTAAAGGTTGGCATTATGTTATCCTTATTCAGGGTGTATGCTAGCATACACCTGTTAACCCGTCTTTGGGTATTGTATCCCCACACGATGCATAAACCTGCCATACTACTCCTCCTCCTCAGTGATCAAATTTGGGATCATCTTGTGTTAGATTAAAGTGGTGAGCTTCCATACTCCTGTGGGATCCATTTTATGTTATGCTTTTCTTTATGTACTTTGGTCCTTTCATAGATTTAGGTTTTGTCTATTTTTGGGAGTATGTCTTGATCAGATATTCTTTTACTTTTGGATAGAGGATTTGTTAGACTACTATGGGTTGGTATGGGCGGTGTCGGTATTAATGCCAGCCTTGGCATTAGTATTAGTATTGGTGATGACACCGATTGACTATATTTAATTTATGATTGATCCATTTTTTTATGTCATATATATATGTTAGAAATTCATCCTATTTAAGGTGTAGGGCGGTTATAATCAGGTATTGGTGGTAATCTCTGGTCCCGATTGGGCTTGAGGCACTTGACATGACTATGCTCTAGTTCGGGTCATGTCAAATCATTATCAGAGTCCTAGGTTTATGGTCAATTTTGATTTCACAAAGCCGTGTTGAGTTGAGTCTCTTTTAAGGGAGTGCAGTGCGCCACACTCATAATATAGAGCCTATAAGACATTTAGGACTGTTTCTCTTTCTTGTTCTCTACTTTTAAGTTATAGAGACTAAGGTCTTGAATTTTCCTTTAATACCTATTTGTTTTCTTTTTAGATATGCCTCAATGATCTGATATGCACAAAAAATCCACTATCCCAATTGGGCGCGATATTGATGGAACACTCTCTAATCATGGGATCCATACTCGGTCTAAGGGTTCAGTTCCTGATTGTCCTGAAGGTCCACTGGTTCCCTCTAGTCCTTCTAAGGCTGATGTAATGAACGATGAGTTTTGTTAGTCAATTCATATGATTTCTCAATTGGTGGCTTCTCAGGCTGAGATGGTCCAACTGCTACTCCATCTTTTGAGGCCACAAGGGTTTGCCAGTTCATGAGGATGAGCTCTTTGAATTTTACTGGTTTTAGGGTTGAGGAGGATCCTTAGGGTTTTCTGGATAAGTTGGAAGAGATTTTTAGGGTTATGCATGCCGCGAATATGGAAAGGGTGGAGATTACTGCCTACCAGCTGAAGGATATGATATACCAAAGATATAAGGAATGGGATAGGGCAAGGGGTAATGTCGAGGTGTTATCTCTGTGGGAGACTTTCTCTAATGTATTTATTGACCACTTCTTTCCTCGAGAGTTAAGGGTCATAAAAGTGGAGGAATTAGTTAATTTAAAATAAGGAAAAATGTCAGTCAAGGTAGATGCCTTAGGTGAGAGGCAGTGTAAAAAAATATAGGTTCTTAGAGCAGGGTGGTGGCCAACAATAAAGTGGTAAAGATGGTGGTAAGTGGCTAAAAAAGAAGTGATGGAGTTCTGTCTCTTTCTCCATAGCTAGTGCTCCATACCCAAAGTCATTAGGAGACAAATATCAGCAGGGTGGTGATAACTTTAGTACATAGGGTGCCCAATCTCTAGCTATTATTTCTTAATCGGCTCGATTATGTTCTTTCTACAAGTTTTGTGGTCATCTGCATAGGGGTTTCTATGAAGAGGGAAGGGATAGGTGCTTCGACTATGGTCATCCTAGCCATATGCTTAGAAACTTTCTAGTTACCTCTGGGGCAAACAAGGTTCTAGTTGCTTTATCTTCAGCTCGAGCACCAAAGGGTACACCATCTAGTTCCGGCACTAGTCAAAACCATCTTTATGCTCTTAATACCTGAGAGGAATCTTAGGCATTGCCTGATGTCGTGAATGGTATATTATAACTCTTTTTTATGATGTATAATATTTACTTGATGCAGGGTCCAATCTCTTTTATGTGGTCCTTTTTGTGGCTGTGCATTTTGATTTTAGTCCAGAGTATGTTTTGGACCTTTTTTTCTATTTCTACTCTGGTAGATGACTCTATGATGGCTAAAAAGGTTTATAGGTCTTCATTTCCATGTAGAAGCAAACTCTCCAAATTTATGACCAACCTTTTCTTCAGTAATCTTACAACGAACAGGAGTTTTTCCATTGTAAATTCGTACAGAGCAATCAATGAATTCTGATGAAATAGAATATCTACGTGACCAAATTTTCCTATTACAAAGAAGATCTTTCTTCTAGTAAGGAAATCTTAGTGGATTTGTTTAAACTGGATATGGTGGATTTCGATGTCATTCTAGGGATATATTGGTTGCACTCGTTCTATTGTTGGAATCATAAGGTTTTCTTTAAGTTCCCAGGTAAGACGATTACTAAGTGGGAGGCTGGTTCCCTAGCTATTAAGGGGATATTTATATAATATCACAGATCTCAGAGATTAATCTCCAAGGGGTTTCTCTATCATCTAGTCCGGGTTAAAGATGCTTACTAAAAAGGTCTTTGTTTGCATTTTTTCCACTAGTGAATGAATTTCCTAAGGTCTTTCTTGATGACCTTCCTGGTGTTCCTCTAGATAAGGAAATTGAGTTTGGGATTGATCTTGTTTCGTACGCTTATCCAATTTTAATTCCCCCTTATAGAATAACTCAAGCTGAGTTGAAGAAGCTTAATGAGAACTTAAAGGATTTTTTTGATAAGGATTCATCTGTCCTAGTGTGTCCCTCTAGGGTGCACTGGTGTTATTCATGCATAAGAATGATGATTCCTTTTTTATTTGTATTGACATTGGCATATGAATAAGGTACGGTTAAGAACAATTATCCTCTTCCAAGGATAGATAACTTGTTCGATTAGTTGCAAGGTGCAAAATTTATTTATACGATTGATCTTCAGTTTGGGAATCATTAGCTTAAGATTAGGGAGGTGGATATCCCTAAGACTACGTTTCGTACCGATAGGTCACTTTGAGTTCTAGGTTATGTCTTTTAGGTTGACCAATGCCCCAGCGATATTCATGGATTTGATATATAGGGTTTTCTGTCAGTTTTTAGATCTGTTTGTGATTATATTCATAGATGACATTTTTATGTCATCAAAGAGTGAGGTAGGTCATGCCAACCACCTTCTTGTTGTGTTCCAGAGCTTGAAGAAGCAATAGTTGTAAGCCAAGTTCTTGAAATGTGAATTATGGTTGAACATTTTCACTTTTCTAAGTCATATTATTTCTAGTAAGGGAATTATTATGGATCTACAAAAGGTTGTGGTGGTTAAGAAGTGGCCTAGACCCACGAATCCTATCGATATTCGTAGTTTCTTTGGTTTGGTTGTCTACTATAGGAGGTTCATAGAGTGTTTCTCTCCTATAGTTTCCCCATTGACTAAGTTGACCCATAAGAAGGTAAATTTCTCGTGGTCAAATGCTTATGAGGGATTTTTTTAGAAGATAAACGATAAGCTAACTTTGGCTCCAGTGTTGACCTTGCCCGAAGGTATGGATAGGTTTGTGGTTTACTGTGATGCATCCTGGTTTGGACTGGGTTTGTACTGATGCAACATGGAGAGGTGATAGCCTATGCTTCTAGGAAATTAAAGGTGCATGAGATAAACTATCCTACCTATGACTTGTAACTATTAGCCGTGGTTTTTGCATTTAAAAACTGGTGGCACTATTTGTATAGGGTGAATGTAGATATCTTCTCAAATTATAAAATCATGAATTATGTGTTCACTAAAAAAGATCTTAACCTCAGGCAAAGGAGATGGCTTGAGCTTCTCAAGTACTATAACATGAGTTTTCACTACCATCTAGGTAAAGCTAATTTAGTTATTGATGATCTTAGTAGGTTATCCATATGGAGTCTAGCTTATGTAGATAATAAGAAGTGGGAGTTGGTGATGGATATTCACCATTTGACTTACCTTGGAGTTTGCCTCTTACACTCTAAGTATGGTGGTGTGTTCATTTAGAAAGTGGTACAGTTATCTTTTGGTGTTGAAATCAAGGATAAACAGATATTAGATCTTGTCTTGTTAAGGATCAAGGGAGATATTGGTAGGCAGAAGGTTATGGCCTTCGGGATTAATGGTGATAGTACCTTAAGATACCAAGGAAGGTTATGTGTTTCTGATGTCAATGGTTTCTGAAAAAGGATATTAGCGGAGGTACATAAGTCGCGCTATATTTTTCATCCTAGTTCGACGAAAATATATCATGACCTTAAGGAGATTTATTGGTGGAAAGGTATGTATAGGGATATGGTTGATTTTATGGCCAAGTGTATGGTGTGTCAATAAGTGAAAGTTAAGAACATAAGGCCTAGAAGATTGTATCAAGAGATTAAATTGCCTAAATAAAAAGGGAAGTGGTCAACATGGATTTCGTTATCGAACTTCCTCGATCTTAGAATTAGTTTAATTCAGTTTGGGTCATCATTGATATGATGAAAAAGTCATCTCACTTTTTGCTAGTAAGGACTAACTTTGCAGTTGAGGATTCTGCGAGGTTGTACCTCCATGTGATTATGAAGTTGCATAGGTTACCTATTTCTATCATCTTTGGCTGTGGTATGCATTTTCACCTCTATTTTGGTGGTTGTTTAAAAAAGGGTTGGGGAGTAAGGTTAGTCTAAATATTGCTTTCCACCCGCAGACGGATAGGCAAGAAGAAAAGACTATTTAGATGCTGGAGGTTATGCTTTATGCGTATGTGATTGACTATGGTGGTAGTTGGGTTGAGCATCTACCTTAGAAATTCCAAGTATCCATTCCGATTTCCTGCTTTAGAAATTTATGCAGAAGGTATGTGTTCTTCATCACATCTCTATTTTCTAACTTGGTTACAAAAAGGATTGATTCCTTGTATATTTTTCTTCTAACTTAGTTAAAGGGTCGGAATAGATATGTTGGGGTATAAATCGTGCTTATACTACCTTGTCCATTATTTGGGGATGAATGATCCATGTGAGGGAGGTTTGAAACATCCTGAGTTCTGGTCCTTTGAAATTTCCTGCATTTTGAGCCTTCTGGACATCATACGAATTGGTGTACTTATCATATGATAGTATACGGTTTATGTTCCTCATCTTGTATGTTCATCAGTGTGGTTTGAATAGTTTCTTTCCAAGGTACGAATGGACCATACTAGTCATTTGTTAGGGTACTAATGGTATAAAGTCAATCGTATAATGCCATATGTCTAGCCTAGGTTATTCAATTATGCCTAAGGTACGATTCTATGGTTCTTGTCATATGGTTGGATATGCGTTGGCCTTGGTGGTCATATGTTGGACATTGTTGTGGTCCAAGGTGTGGCCTAGGGTACAAGTAGTGGGTACCACCCGTATGGTATGTACGGTTTGGAGGGTTTGTACCCTCCAGCGGGAATTTTATACAGTTTAAGTTGGGGGTATTTTGGACATTTTCCCTCTTAACCTCTTTTGACCCCATGACTTAAAAAACTATTGGGACTTGATTTACCTTATTATACTAATCTTAAACACTCAAAAACTCTCTCAAGATCTTGGGTTAAACAAAGAGTTGGGTTTGCTTTAAGGTGGTCAATTAAGACTCTAAAGGGGGATTTCTCACCATCTTCTTTGTAATCTAAGGCATGTTACTCCTCCCTCATTGTTAGATCAATTAAAGGCATGTCTTATGAATGGTTTTGGGGGTTTGGATTATACATTGGGGGTTTTGGTTAATAATTGTTGATTTATGTTTTCCCATGTTTCCTATTTTAATGGTGGTTTGAAAATATGGTTGCATGAGAATGGTTAATTGGTATTTGGTTTTGGTTTAGATTTTGGAAACTATATGCCCTTAAAATGTTTGATAAAATGCCTATAAGAATGCTTTTATAACATAGTTGAAATTTTATTGAAAACCTTGCATAGTATAATATGGTGATGGAACTTAAACTGGTTTGGATAGTTTTCAATGTTTAAAGGGGAAGGCCTCGGTGGCTATGAAATTGGTTTAAACTAATAAACTTATGGGGTACATGGAAATCCCCCAAACAAACTTAATAATGAAACACTTGTGGGGTACACAGGAATTTCGCAAGTAAACTTAATAATAATGAAATCTTCGGGTACATGGGAATCCCTAAAAAGGTTGGCTAAGGACATAACTTGCAAGCTATAGTCGGATTGATGATACCACTTGTGGGGTACATGTATGTCGATATGAGTATTGGTGATGACGACTAAATACTTATGGGGTACACGGGAATACCCTAAAGTTAAACTTGTATATATGATCATGGACGGCGAAGGGTACACTAGACTTCCCTACCCCTATGGTATCACCGATTCATGCGGCTATACGCACTAGGGCCTATCCAGGGGGTAACAGTGAACCCATATTACCCATGGGTGGTTCTAGGATGGTAAAGCTTCACATACCCAGGTTAATGGTTTTAAAGGCATGCTAAACCCAGTTCCCGTTCCCAACATGGAATATATATATATGTATGTATATATATGTATATATGTATATATGTATATGTATATATGTATATGTATATATATACACACACATACACACATAAATATATCCTGAGCGCATGTTTGTGTTGTAATACCCCACACTTTTTCCTAGCTGAATTTATCTCCTAGAATATCAAGGGTTATCTTCAAAAATGAATAACCTTTTATACATATGGAATTTATAGTTCTAGACCCTCCAGTGTGTAGAAAATTGAATCATCTTTCCAATGACACCAATTTTGGCTAAATTTGATACTCGGTTGAGAAGTTATGGCATTTTTAGTAAAATGGTGTGCCATTTAGACAAGCACCGCATCATAGAGAAGATCTAATTGGAAATTGTCCGATTCCAATGGACCACCACAATTGACTCGTATCGCATTAAAGTCCCAAGTCCTAGTCGTCCTTTTCTAGAGGCTCACCGCGATGGTGGAATGTCGTGGTGATGGCCTAAATAGGACTCGTCCCTTATCCAATAGCCCAATGCAATTGGCCTGCATCGCTATGTTGCACAATTTCCCAGTCATTCCTTTTCCAGTGAGCCACCGCGCGGTGGCATGCAAAGTAGGGAATTTATCCCTTATTGTAGTTTCGATTAAAATTTTTAAAAGGCAATTTAGTCAAATCCCAAGACCCAAATTTGTCAAAAACAAAGATTTAAGCTCATTCTTAAGCAATTTATGCATATTTTCATCAATTTTCTCTAAAAGAAAACTCTAGAGCTCAAAACTTAAGCTCTAAGAAATCTAATTTCCTCCATTGTTACTCCAATAAAACCCAAAAATGAGGGTTCCCAAATCAAGATACTCAAGAATTCATCTTCAAGAGAACAAATAGAGATTCAAGTTCAAGTTTCCATAGAAATTTCATCAACAAAGGTATGTGGGGTTTATGAACAAGGATCTTCTTTTTTCCTTGTGCCCAAAACTAGCTTTTAACTACAAATTTACATAATTTTGTATGAATATACATGCGATTTAAATTAGGGTTCATGCCCATTATTGTTAATTGCAAGATTATAAGTTTTGGAGAAATATTGATGTTGAGTTGCATGTCTATTTCCATATTATCATGCGTATGTTAGTAAATTCCAAATCTTGGGTTGAATTACCATTATTTTCATTATAAATCATGAATATTTTTATATTTTGACATGCTATTCATGCATGGGTTACTACCCCTAGATTTAAAATTATTGTTCCAAGAATGATTATCATTTAAGTATCATATGGTCAGTTTAAATTTCATATTTTCAATAAAGATTTGACCTTTGATCCTCAGATAAGATTTGGAATCCACTATACATATTTACTATAGATTACCGAAAACAAATTAGCTTTATTTATCGATTTAAATTAGATAAATGCATAATTGATTTCTTAATAAACCCTTATGCTAGCTTTTAAAAGTGGATTTTCATCAGAATGAGGATAGAGATTAAAGGTAGTAGTATTTAGCACTGAGCGGGAAGTGTGCATTTAACACATCTTACTTTCACAGAACTACGAGCCAATATAGGTAAGATTTAGATTATTCCCATTTCTATATGGATGACAGTTACATATATGATCACTTAGATTAGGTTATACTCCTTGGTAAGAGTATGACACCTCTCCTCAACGTGATATTTTCCCATAAGGGAACAAGATGTTGGACTCCATGTTAGCTCATATAGTTTATGTCAGTTAGAAGAACCTCCCTATAGAACAGAGTAATCCTAACAAAAAAGAATGACAGAAAAGTTTACGAAAAGCTAAGTGTAAAGGCTCACAACTCTATCCAGACTATGATTTACAGAAATATATTAGCTACAAATTTCAATTTTCAAATTTTAGATATAAGAGTGAGTCTTTTTTACACTTAGACAGTATGATTTAAAGAGATAATACATGTACATCTTTTAGAACTAAATGTTACGACTCACTAAATTTACAAAGTGTGATTTGATATTCTTCATTACAGATTTTAGTTTCTTTCAGATATTTTAGCTTATGTGTGTCAGTTATATTTAGCATGCATTCCTTTGCAAATCGATAAAATTTTGAGATAATATTTTACTTATGCATTCACCCCCATATACTCAGTACATCCTTAAAGTACTGATCCACATATACGTCTATGTGCTACATTGTCTCATAATATAGGTCCAGGTGCAATTTTAGTAGCGTGAGTGATTTTGAGAGCATCTCTATCTATATCCTGAAAGTTGGGGAGTCCTCATAGTTTGGGGACTTAGTCATTCAGATTTTCAGCTTCTAGTATAAAAGATTTCACTATTTTTCAGACATTTCGAGTCAGTTGGGGGTTTGTCCCAGTGACTCTCTAGTTATTAGTAGTAGAGGCTTGTTAGACTGCTAGATTTGATTTAGATATTTAGTATTGATTTATCAGAATTTAGAAATTAGTGTTTTCAGATATTCTCAATTAACTCAGACTATTTTCCGCATTTAGTGTGATTTTACATCTATATTCTCTTATTTGAGATTCAAACTTAGAAAAAGGTAGACAGGGTTATCTTAAGGCTACTCGTAGTCTTGAGCATCGATGATATCTCGGGACCAAATTTTTGGGCGTTACAAACTTGATAGCAGAGCCTAAGATTTTTAAGAGTCCTAGGGAGACCGACAAGCCGTGTTACGTAGAGTCTTGGTCATGGGTGTGTAGTGCTCCACATTTATGAGCAAGTGGCTATGGGATATTTCTAGAAAATTATGTTTTTCTTTCATGATCTATCATGCATATTGTATCTCTATCAACTTTTAACTCGTGCTTTTACGTAAAATATGAATATGCCTTCTTGTCTAGCTAATGCCCACAAAAATGATAACTAGCCACCACAGCCTGCTGACCCTCTGAATGAGAATGTATCCCCTATTAAGTTTCAGGCTTTCTTTCAAGCATTGTCCCGAGCAATAACTTCCAATGTTTAGGGCAACCATCAGGTTGCAGTGCCACTTCCTGATAATGGTGATTTAGTAGCAGCCAAAATTTGTGACTTTATGAGAATGAATCAGCCAAAGTTCTTTAGGTCAAAACTAGGTGAGGACCCGCAGCTTTATCTAGATGAGGTAAAGAACATCACCCAAATTATGTATGTTTCTGAAGAGGAGAGTGTAGAGTTAGCATCTTATAGATTGAAGGATGTCGCATATGATTGGGTAATTGTGTTGAAGAATGGTAGAGGTGAGAATATAGATCCTATGAGTTGGTAGAACTTTTGAAATACATTTCTAGATAGGTTCTTTCCGCGTGAAAAGTTAGAAGCTAGGATAAAGGATTTTGCAAAATTAAGGCAGGGCTCAATGATATTGAAAGAGTACCGCCTTAAGTTCAATCAGCTGTCTAAGTATGCCCCTGATACGATGGCTGATCCTAAGGCAAGTATGAGTAAGTTTGTTACTGGAGTATCTGGTTTGGTAGTCAAGAAGTGTAGGACTGCCATGCTTATTGGAGACATAGATCTTGCTAGGTTGATGATTCATGCCCAACAGATTGAGGTAAAGAAGTTGAAGGAAAGAGAAAGAAGTAATAAGAAGGCTAGAACCGGGAAGTTTGAGTATGGTTAGACTAGGTCTAGAGGGGAAATTGTTTGCATTTTCAAAATTATTTATCTATACCAGCACCATCTTCAGCTTGTGCTCCCGCTCCCCGAGATAGGAATAAGCAATGGGGAAAGCTCTCTATGTCTAGATCTCAAAATAGTATGAGTGGAAAGCCGAGTTATCCTCTATATGCTAAGTGTGGTAAGAATCATCCTGGTGAGTGCTTGTTAGGATAGAAAGGTTGTTATGGTTGTGGTAATATGGGACATAGAATTAGAAATAGTCTGTATATTAAGCAAGGAAATACAAATGTTTGTTCCCAAACTCAAGCTACTAGTGTACCGGCCCCTTCAGGTCGCCTAGTTCATCCTCAGGACGCATCATCTAGTACCAGTGGGAGTTAGCACCAGAATTGATTTTATGCTTTACCCTTCCGTCAGGAGCAAGAATATTCACCAGATGTTGTCACTGGTATACTTTATGTCTTTAATCTTGATGGTTATATGTTGTTAGACACCAGGTGGAGTTTTTTTTATGTGACCCTATTAGTTGCAATAAATTTTAAAATAAGTCCTAAAAATATCCCTGAGCCCTTCTTGGTTTCTACCCCAATGGGTGATTTTGTTGTTGCAAAATAGATCTATAGAAGGTGTCCTATCACTGTCCTTGATAAAATCATGCTAGAAGACTTAATAGAGTTAGATATGGTTGACTTTGACCATATTCTTAGAATGGATTGGCTCCATTCTTGTTATGCATCCATAGATTGTCGCACTCGGTTAGTAAATGCAACTTAAAGATCTTTTAGATAAAGGTTTCATAAGGCCCAGTGTTTCTCCATGGAGCGTTCCAGTCCTTTTCGTGTGAAAGAAAGATGGATCTTTATGAATGTCCATTGACTATCATCAGCTGAATAAGGTTATAGTCAAAAAAAATATCCTCTTTGTAGAATTGATGACTTATTCGAACAACTATAAGGTGCAAGTTACTTCTCAAAGACAGCCTTAGATCCGGCTATCATCATCTTAGAGTAAGGGAATGTGATATTCTAAAGTCAGCTTTCAGATCTTGTAATGGTCATTTTGAGTTTCTAGTCATGTACTTTGGGCAAACAAATGCCCCTGCAGCCATCATGAACTCGATAAACAGAGTGTTTAAATAGTAAATGGACATATTTTTCAGTCTTTATCCATGATATTCTTGTCTATTCTCGTAGAGAGGATGATTATGTAAACCATCTTAGGATTATGTTACAAACTCTTAGAGATCACTAGTTGTTCACCAAATTCAATAAATATGAATTTTGGCTAAGGTCAGTAGCTTTCCTTGGTCATATTGTCTCTAGTGATGGTATTAGGATTGATCCCCAAAAGACAGAAGTAGTAAAGAATTGTCCTAGACCTATTTCTCCATCATACATTAGAAGTTTCTTGGGTTTAGCTGGCTATTACAGGCATTTCATTGAGGGTTTCTCATCTATTACATCCCCTATTTCTTGATTAACTCAGAAGAAGGTTAATTTCCAATGGTCGAATTCCTGCTAGAAGAGTTTTCAACAGTTGATGACTCGACTCACTTCGGCCCCAGTTTTAGCATTACCTGATGGTATAGATGATTTTGTTGTCTATTGTGATGCCTCTAGAATCATTACGGGTTGTATTTTAATGCAGAGATGTCATGTTATAGCATATGCCTCTTGACAGCTTAAGCCTCACGAAAAGAACTACCCTACCCATGATCTTGAGTTAGTTGTTGTTATGTTTGCTTTAAAAATATGAAGACATTATCTTTATGGGATGCATGTTGATGTGTTTACAGACCACAAAAGTTTGCAGTATGTGTTTACTTAGAGGGAGTTAAATTTTCATCAGAGAAGGTGTTTAGAATTGTTGAATGATTATGATATAAGGTGTTCTATGGGTAGTGTTGCTCATGTGGAGAAAGAAAAGAAAGAGTTAGTTCGAGAAATGCACCAGTTATCTAGGTTGGGTGTTAGGTTGTTGATTCAGCTGAAGGAAATGTTTGTCTCCAAAGTAGTTCCGAATATTCTCTAGTTTTGAAAGTGATGGAAAAACAGGATAACGACTCTAGTTTGGTCAAGCTGAAGAAGTCAGTTAAAGAACAAAAGGTATAGGTTTTCTCCCAAGATAGAGATGGTGTGTTGAGATACCAGAATAGATTGTGTGTACCATGTGTTCATGATTTAAGGTAGAAGATTACGGCAGAATTGCATGGTGCGTGTTACTCCATCCATGCAACAGCCACTAAGATGTACTACAACTTGCTAGAAATCTATTGGTGGAGTGAAATGAAGAAAGATATAGCAGAGTTTGTAGCCAAGTGTGCAACTTGTTAACAGGTTAAGGTAGAGCACCAAAGACCTGGTTGTACATTGCAAGAGTTTGGTATCCCAACTTGGAAGTGAGAAGAGGTGAATATGAACTTTGTGACTGGATTACCCCATTCAAGTCGTCATTAGGATTTAATTTGGGTGATAGTATACAGATTGACTAAGTCAGTGCATTTATTGCCAGTTCATACGTCCTAGTTAGTTGAAGATTATGCTAAGTTATATATCAGAGAGTTAGTCAGATTGCATGGAGTTACTTTGTCCATCATCTCAGATAGGGGTACTTAGTTTATCTCTCAATTTTGGAAAGCCTTTCAAAAGTGTATTGGTACCCAAGTTCATCTTAGTTTAGCTTTTCGTTTGCAGACAGATGGTTAAGCAGAAAGGACCATTCAGACCTTAGAAGATATGTTACGGTTTTGTGTTCTTGATTTCAAAGGTAGCTGGGATGTGCATTTACCATTGATTGAGTTTGCTTATAATAAAAATTTTCAAGCTATTATTCAGATGGCCTCATTTGAGGCTATTTATTAGCGGAGATGTAGATCTTTAGTAGGTTGGTTTGAAGTGGGTGAGGCCTATTTGATTAGAAGATATTTTGGTGTTTGAAGCCATGGAGAAAGTTTAATTAATTCAGGGAGACTAAAACAGCTCAAAGTTGAAGGAGAAGAGATCTTGAGTTTAAGGTTACTGACCTTATGCATTTGAAAGTTTCTCTAATGAAGGGAGCGAAGAGGTTTGGCGAGAAGGAGAAGCTTAGTCCTCGATATGTAAGCCCCTACAGGATTTTGAGTTATGTTGGAAAGGTGGTGTATGAGCTTGATCTACCCGCATATTTGACTTCAGTTCATCCAGTATTCCATGTGTCCTTATTGAAGAAGTACATGGATGATTCAGCCATTATAGTCCCTCTAGAAAGTATAGATATTCAGAATAGCCTCTCATATGAAGAAGTTCTCGTAGAGATTCTTGATCATCAGATTCATACACTAAGGAACATAGAAGTTCCCTTGGTTAAAGTTCTGTGGCAAAACTAGTTCATTGAGGGCGCTACTTCGCAAGAAGAATAAGGCATGCGTACCAAGTATCCTCATATCTTCTCCATGAACACAGATTCAGCCGAAGGTAACAGTGTTGCTTAATTCAATTCTTTTCCAGTATCAGATTCAACTATATAGTTATCCTCGTGTAAATTTATGCACTCACAGATTAGCTCAGTCGCTTAGTATGTTTTAAGCTCAGTCATGCAGTTGTTTCAATTGTGTATGTTAGCATATATCCTAGATTCCTTAACATTTTTAGTTTAACTATCCACATCATAGGAAGAATGTTCTCAGGGGGAGATAATGTAATACCCTACTTTTTTTCCTAGATTAATTTAGCTCCTAGAATGTCAAGGGTTAGCTTCAAAAATGAATAACCTTTGATACATATAGAATTTTCTAGTTCTAGACCATCCAATGTGTAGAAAATTGAATTAGCTTTCAAATGATACAAATTTCTCCTAAATTTGATACACGGTTGAGAAGTTATGGCATTTTTGGTTAAACAGTGTACCATTTAGGCAAGCACCGCATCGCAGAGAAGACTAAATTGGAATTGTCTAATTCCAGTGGACCACCGTGATTGGATCACATCACATTAATGTCCTAGGTCCTAGTCATCCTTTTCCAGTGGCTCACCACGATGGTGACGCATTGCAGCAATTGGCCCATATTGCGATGGTGCCCAATTTCCCAATCATTCCTTTTCCAGTAAGCCACCGCGATAGTGGTGCATAGTGGTGGCATGCAAAGTCGGGAATTTGACCCTTATTCCAATTCTGATTACAATTTTAAAAGGGCAATTTAGTCAATTCCCAAGCCCCCAATTCCTCAAAAACAAAGGATTATGCTTATTCTTAAGCACTTTATGCATATTTTCATCAATTCTCTCTAAAAGAAAACTCTAGAGCTCAAAACTTAAGCTCCAAGAAATCTAATTTCCTCCATTGTTTCTCCAATAAAACCCAAAATTGAGGGTTCCCAAATCAAGATACTCAAGATTTCATCTTCAAGATGATAAATAGAGGTTCAAGTTCAAGCTTCCATAGAAATTTTATCAACTAAGGTATATGGGGTTTATGAACAAGGATCCTCTTTAGTCCTTGTGCCCAAAACTAGCTTTTAACTACAAATTTAAATAATTTTGTATGAATAGACATGTGGTTTAAATTAGGGTTCATACCCTTTAATGTTTATTGCAAAATTATAAGTTTTGGAGATATTTTGATGTTGAGTTGCATGTCTATTTCCATATTATCATGCGTATGTTAGTAAATTCCAAATCTTGGGTTGAATTACCATTATTTTCATTATAAATCATGAATATTTTGATATTTTGACATGATTTTAATGCATGGATTACTACCCCTAGATTGAATATTATTATTCCAATAAAGATTACGATTTAAGTATCATATGGTCAGTTTAAATTTCAGATTTTCAATAAGGATTTGACCGTTGATCCTCAGATAAGCTTTGGAATCTACTATACATATTTACTATAGATTACAGAAAGAAGATTAGCTTTATTTATAGATTTAAATCAGATAAATAAATAATTGATTTCATAATAAACTCTTATGCTAGCTTTTAAAAGTGGATTTCCATCAGAATGAGCATATTGATTAAAGGTAGTAGTATTTAGCATTGAGCGGAAAGTGTGCATTTAACATATCTTACTTCCACAGAACTACGAGCCAATATAGGTATAGATTTAGATTATTCCCATTTCTATATGGATGATAGTTACATTTAAAATCATTTAGATTAGGTTATACTCCTTGGTAAGAGTATGACACCTCTCCTCAACGTGATATTTTTCCATAAGGAAACAAGATGTTGGACTCCATCTTAGCTCACATAGTTTATGTCGGTTAGAAGAAACACTCTAAAGAATAGAGTAATCCTAACAAAAAATAATAATAGAAAATATTTTATAAAGCTAAGTGTAAAGGCTCACACCTCTATTCAGACTTTGCTATACAGAAAAATATTTTCTACAAATTTTAGTTTTTAGATTTCAGATATAAGAGTGAGTCCTTTCTACACATAGAAACTATGATTCAAAGAGATAATACAAGTACAACTTTTAGAACTAAATGTTATGACTCACTAGATTTCGAAAGTATGATTTACTATTCATGATTACACATTTCAATTTCTTTCAGATATTCCAGCTTATGTGAGTCATTTACATTTAGCATGCATTCCTTCTCAAATTGATATAATTATTTAGATAATGTTTTACATATGCATTCATCCCCATATACTTAGTACCTCAAATTACTGATCCACATATACATCTATGTGCTATATTGTCTCATAATATAGGTGTAGGTTCTTAATTTCAACAACGTGAGTGATTTTGAGCATCTCTATCTATATCCCGATAGTTGGTGAGTCCTTATAGTTTGGGAACTTAGTCATCCAAATTTTCAGCTTTCTAGTACAGACGATTTCAGTATTTTTCAGACATTTCGAGTCAGCTGGGGGTTTGTCCTAGTGACTCTCTAGTTATTAGTAGTAGAGGCTTGTCAGACTGCTAGATTTTATTTAGATCTTCAATATTGTATTATCAGACTATCAAAATTAGTGTTTTAAGATATTCTCAGTTAACTGTGAAAGTTTTTCATATTTAGTGTGATTTTATATCTATATTTCCTTATTTTGAGATCCAGACTTAGAAAAAGGCAGACAGGGTTAGGTTAAGGCTACTCGTAGTCTTGAGCATCTTGGGACCAGGTTTTGAGGTATTACATGTGTCGATCTTCTAAACCATCTTCGGGTTTTGTATTCCCAAGCAATGTAAGAATTGGTCATGCCACTCCTACTTATCAATGATCGAATTTGGGATCAACTTGGATTGGATCAAAGTGGTGAGGTTCCATACTTCGAAATTCTCCATTTCATGTTATGGTTTTCTTAATGTACTTTGGTCCTTTCTTAGACTTGGGTTTTTTCTATGGTCGAGGTCATATCCTAACCGTATATTATTTTACTTTCGGATAGAGGCTTTGTGAAACTACTATGGGTTGGTATAGGTGGTGTTGGTATTGGTGTCAGCCTTTGCCTTGGCATTGATATTGGGACTGACACGGGTTGATTGTATTTGTTTTATGATTTTCCCATTTTATTATGTCATATATATATGTTCGCAACTCATCTAACTTAAGGTGTAAGGCAGTTATTATCCGGTATTGGGGGTGGCCTCCACTCTCAATTGGACTTGAGGCACCCAACATGATTACTCCCTGGTCTGGGTCGTGCCATCATGACATGGAGTGGAGTATGTCCTTTGGTGGAAAATAAGTATATCCTATTCATAACCATCGAAAAGGAAAAGACAAGCAAAAACTTAGGAGATGGAGCAAGTTTTTTTCCTAAAAACAACATGAAAGAATCTATGAATGTCAACATATCTCATGTGAAGTTCACTACAAGGGTGAGCACGGAGAAAATAATAAGGACGACTTCTTCTCAAGATTGTCTAAATCAAAATTGACCTTAAAGGAGATTCAAGAAAAGCAATATCCCTTCCTTGATTTTATATGTATGAAAGTTCGATGAACTTCTTGAGCTGAAGCTCGTTGATCTACCAGAGATGAACCAGCCTGACAAAGCTGGAAGAACTGATGACTCCATCTATTGTAAGGATCATACAATTATGGGTCATCATCTTGAGAAATGATTTTTCTTCATGGACAAAATTATACAGCTGGCAATGAAAAGAAGATCTTTTTGTATGATGAGAATGGAAGTTCTCATCCAATCTCCACTAGTTTTGGCTTGCTCTATTGTTTCCAAATATACAATTTCAAATAGCATAGTAAGGAGACATTAGAGCATGAAAAGTCTCTAATTGATGACGGTTTTAATCTGGTGACAAGGTGGAGATGCAACAAGATAAGTCTACTAAATGAGTCATTAGAGCAACCAACTAAAAGAAGAATGGTAAGAAAACTGAAGAAGTAAACATTAGTTGAGCTTTCAAAGAGGTTAAAGGTAATAGAGCATTACTACCCAAATACATGACGTTTAGTGACTTTACAAGAATTCTTACAAGGTTCGTTCTGTAGAAAGACTGCTCAAGTCAATATTAGACATCTTATTTCTATACTGGCAAACGAGAAGAAAGGGGTGAAAGCCTATCCATTGTAGCTCTCTTATATTCTAAATATCCTACAGAACCTGTTCCCAAGAAAAACTTAGATGTGATACAAAAATCACATTTACCAATAGAATCTTGATTGGCGAGGGATCTGACATCAACATCCTAATATTCACAGAGTAAATGAACTTGGAAACTCAACTAATAAACTTACTGAAAGTTGTTAGATGATCCAAGGGTTGAATTAAGGGGGTCTGAGGTCCATACGATCCATCAAATTAGTGATAAATATGGATGATTTGAAATCAAATATATTTATGCATGTGATCTATTCCAATACTTCTTTCAACATATTTATTGGTAGGCTTAGGTGGATGAGAACAACATTATTTCATCCTACTACTATCACTTCTTGAATTATCTTTAAAATAAGGTGGAAATAAATGTAGTTGTGATGATAAGCCACTCACTAAAACTGAATCACACTTTATAAATGTAAAATTCTACTTGAATAATTATGTCGTAAAGGATAAAAGGTTAATAATGTAACAATAACCAAGTGTAAGGATCTTGTTTCTAAGAATGTCATGGTGGCCATTGGAAAAGATGCCATTAAGAAACTTTCTTCCACTTTGAATAAAGGAAGCATTGTATCCTTGCAAAAGAAGTAAATCTTATCTTTCAATATTGTTGAAACCCTGGGGGTTACGCCACACAGTGAGTGACCGGCTTTCTGAAATTTAATCATAGGCAAAACATAATAAAGCAACCCAGAAGTAAGAGACAATGCAAAAAAAAAAACAAGATTTAAACGTGGAAACCCCTTTGCTTAAGGAAGGAAAAACAACGGCTTGCCCTTACAAGCTCTCAAAAATCCATAATAATCAAACTTTTGATTACAACCTTCAATGAAACTAACTCTAGGTTCCTTTTGCTTGTAATAACTCTACTACAAACTTATCTTAGCAGCTCTTCCAAGGACACACCTTGATATTGATTAACTCTAACCAATATCCACCTTAGGTAACTCTAACTAAGGTATCTCTAAACCAAAAAAACGTCATTACTTTTCTAACGTGAGTAATTCATTTACAAATCAAGCTTCACTCAAGAACAATTTCTATTTCAGTACATACATATAGCTAAGAACTTGAGCAATGTTGAATATGGAGTTTTTGCCTTTTTCTTTTCTTCACCTTTGGATTTGCAAAATCCATTTTATGACCAATTGTCTTTTTTCTTTTATAGATGAGTGATGATTAGGGATAAAAATCTCATTGGAACAGGTGTCCTAATTAGTACAAGTAGCCCCTATTATTTTGTTACATAAATAGATAAAGTTCTGCAGATGCGTGCCAACTGTACTGTTGCTTTGAACATCCAGAGACCTCGTCACTTGTAGTCATTTGCTCATCATCAAAACTATATATAGCAATTTTAAACCTTTTTTATGATGAAAAACCAACCACAAAGCTTTGATCATATCAATAAACATTCATCACAATTAATCAGTGTGATTACGTTCCCCCTATCATCATGCTTCCACCATCATGTGACACAATGACCTGGTCCTTTGTTATCATTTACAGTAAAAACTCTGCACACATATTTGCTTCCCTTTGTCACTATGCACCATTATTCATTCATTTGCTTCCCCTTTCTATTAAGCACCATAATTCATCTAGTACATTTGGATGTTTCCCCTTGTTAACATGCCAGACCTTCTTCTTAGAACATTACATGGAACACCTTGTTCATAGCACATTACATGGAACACCTTCTTCATATCACATTACATAGTACCTGGTCCCTACACATCACACTCATCATACCCTGTCCTTAAATATAAAGTCAGTATTCTCTTTTTTAGTATCATTGAAAAGGATTAAAAGTAAACCAAAAGTAAAGATAAGTACAGGATAATTAACTCATGGCCAGTGGGACAACACTTAACATGAAAAATAACTTCAAAAAAAAGGAAACAGATGAGGCACTCAAGAAGAAATTTTTTCATTGTCCATTAAGATCAATACCAGTACAATGTACCAAAAAACATATAAAACAACATTTTTCAAAGGCTACTAGGAATAAGAACTGGAAACTGACTAAAGAGACCAGAACAACAAGATTTAAGTAGAAGGGGGATTAGGGAAGTAGGATTTAATTATTACTTATAATCTTGTATTTTTAGTAGCATGGGTATCCAACAACCTTTTGGTGAGTGTTTATCTTTCAGCATTCAATCCTTGTACCTCACCAGTTAACTCTTCAATTTTGTCCTTGAGTATTTCATTTTCTGCTGTAAGTTTTTCAGTGGTACCAGATCCTTCTACGGATAACTTTTGATGTTGTAGTTTCAGGTGCACTATTTCAGTTTTTGTTGCTGCTATTATGATACTCAACTCCTCTATTTCTTTGTTCAGGCTTTCTTGAGTATCCAACAATTCTGATACCTTGGATGCAGTTCCCACTTTCCGTTCAATATACTCATTCTCCACCAGGGTTATCAGACTAAACTTTCGTTTGACTGTCCTAGGGTTCCCGTTATCCCAATTATTCCATAATAATAAAACATCTTGTTTAGGAAGTACCCATAAGGCATATGATGTGTGAGCTAATACTAACATATTTGAGGCTTTTAACTAAGAATAATTATGAAGTCTTAAGCAACTTTTGTCGTTTTTGATTGTTTTATGTTTGATTTTGCAGAAGAAGCTAATATGTTAGAGAACCAACAAGAATGAAAGCAAATGAGCTAAAATCTAAAACAAATAGAGGTAAAGTATGGATGAAAAAATTTGTGATAAGTTGTCATCCCTGTGATAAGCTATCAGCTTCATCGCCAGCCATAGATAGAAATTTGGCCTAAGTTGAAAGCTGTGACGATATTTTATGATAAGTCGTCAAGGAGATGATAAGCTGTCAAGAATACCGTCAGCCTAAGGCAGCACATGAGAACTAAAGCAGAGACTTGATGACATTTTTGGTAAGTCATCAAAGAGTTGATAGGGCATCTGATGACATTTGTGATAATTCGTTAGCCTCCTGATAGGCTATCACAAATGGCATCACCTAATCCAAAACATTTCTAAATTTTATTATTTTGTTTTGATAATTAGGGTGAACTATCTAAAGCCTTGTTTAGGGTTTTCTTAGGAGTTATGAACCTTGAATTTTGAGACACAATACTTTGATATTTTTCTCCCTCTTCTTTTGTCTTAAGAAAGAAATTAATTTAAAGAGACTATAATCATTATTTTTGAATTTTCGTTGGTGATTTAATCTGTGAATCTCTAGTTTCTATTCATCTTTTGTTAAGTTCATCTTTCAAAGCATGAATTCGTCTAGTTACTTTGATAATTACTCATGATTAGCTAAATTCCTTTAATCTGAATTATGGGATCTAGGGTAGGTCTTGATAAGGTGCTGAGTGTTCAAAATTCAAAAAGTGGTAGCATTCCTTGATAATTCTGATGTTTTAATTATTATCGGTTGGTTGCAAATAATAGATAACACCTTCTTTGATTTTCTTGAGAAAGAAATCAAATATAGTGGGAAGTGAATTATCAACAGAGACTTGGAAACACTAAACTTCCATTTAATAATTAGCGATGTAACAAAGTTGGTTAACCCGAGGTAAAATCTGGGCAGTGAATGTAAATTTCCTAAGTCGGAGAGGATTAGGTAATTAAATGCTTAAGTAGGTCGAGTCACATTTAACCATAACTTCGATAAAGATAACTTGTTGTCCTACCTACCATGAGAATCTTGAACCACTAGTAGCATTTGTCAAGTACCAAAATCCCTAGTGAACATAATTGTGGTTTTTCATAAACTTTTGATTACGAACACCGATTAAAGTGATTAACCATTACTTGTTTAACTAAAAACCCCCATTTCAGGAAACATCAACTATCAGTTGATTAAATCACAAATGACTTAAGTTCTCACCATATTCCCTATGGGATTCTACCTCAACCTCGTTGGGTTTTATATTGACAACGGTCACTTACATTCTTGTTGAGAGGTGTAGTTTGAGCATTATCAAAAATGGCATCGTCGCCGGGGAATACGGTTGAAAACTGAAGTTTGTGTGCGCTAATTGACTGTTAGTTAATTTTCCTAGTTTTACATTTATTTGTTGTTTTTATTTATTTGTAGGATCTTTATAGTGTATGCGAAGAACCAAAATTTCCAGAGAACCGTTATTACCACCTAATCTAGAACTATAACAAATTGGAAGAATGGCTTAACAACAAGAGGTTGATTGATTGCCAATCTTAGCTAGAGCTCAGGTGAATGTGCAAAATATTGTGAAACAAGCACGACATCCAAATCCTAAGGACAAAATTTGGGAGACGAAGAGTTGCTGAATCCTTGTAACCCAAGGCGTGCAGAGCAAATAACTGCACCAGTACAATATAATGTTAACAGGAACCGTCCATTCCGAGAAAGACAAGAGTACTAGCCGGTCCAGTATGACCTCAATGATGATGATGATGGAATAGATAGAGCAGGTGAAATGGGTGCAATTATTCCTCCACAGTTGGCACCTGGGGCAAAATTCAACATTATGAGTACTATGATTCAACTCCTAAATTTGAAGAAGTTGTTTGGTGGCCTTCCTGGGGATGATCCGAACTCGCATCTGGTGAATTTTGTCACCATCTAAAAATCTTTTGATAACCTAGGGGTGGGCCAGAATGCTATCCAGCTAAGATTGTTTCCGTTGTCTCTATCTGGGGAGGCAACATTATGGCTAAAGGAGCTGACACCCGATTCTATAACTAACTGGAGGCAGGTGAAAGGAGCTTGCCTAGAAAGGTTCTTTCTGTCTTCCAGGAGGGTACATTTGAGGGAAGAAATCAGCAACTTTAGGCAACTCCCGACTGAAGACTTGCATAAAACCTGGGAAAGATTCAAGAAGAAGCTGACACAATGTCTGAACCACAACATGACGGACAAATATTTGATGGGGACTTTGTATAGGGCTCTTAACTCTGTTACAAAGCCAATTGTAGACAATGCTGCTGGTGGTTCGTTTGTTGATATTACATTCCCAGAGGCTTCAGAGATGCTAGACAGAATGACCAAATAGAGTTGGGTATGGCATACCAGAGACTCCATGGTGGACAGCCCCACTGCTTCTGTAGGTATTACTGCGGAACAATGCAAAAGAGAAGAAGATCTTGACCAATACATGGCTCACCTTAAAACACAGATGGACTTACTAACCAAGCACTTGCTATCAGGAAAGATTGTAAAGGTGAAAGTTGTGGGATCTCAGGATAGAAGTGAGGCTGATGTAGATGAAGAGGCTAACTATGTTAATAATCAGGGGGTTTCCGAGGCAATAGCCAAGTGAATCAAGGTCGGAATTACTATGATAAGACTGGTTATAAAGATAGGGAGCAAGCAAATCGAAGAAATAACAATAACAGGAGCAGGCATTATGTTCCTCCTAGAAATCATGAGGCTGTTTCAATAAGTTCTGAAAAGATATCCATGGAGGACATAATGGCTAAGTTGTTGAATAGAATGGAGGATACCAACTCTGGTATGACCACCATAAAGACCAATTTGACATCCATCAGTCAGTTGGTGCACTCACACTCCACCGCAATCAAACAGTTGGAGTAGTAGATGAGCCAACTCTCTATAGTATTTAACTAGAGAAAGAGCAGAACATTATCAAGTGATATGGTCCAAAATCCACAGAATTATGGATCATGCATGGATATTACCACTAGAAGTGGTAAGATATTACCTGGGCCTTCTATGGATAAACCTATAGTTGATGAGGTAGTTGATGTTGAACCGGAAAAAAATGGTCTAGTGGAGTTTGAGAAGCTGGATAATTCTGATGATGCTCTAGATGAAGACAAAGAGAAGGAGAAGGAGGTAGTGCTAAAAACTACACCAAGACCACTATCTCCATTTCCTCAACGATTGAAGAAAAAGGTTGATGATGCAAAATTCGTCAAATTCATGGCAATACTCAAGAATTAACAATAAATGTGCCTTTGGTTGAGGCACTTGAGCAAATACCAAGATACATAAAGTTTATGAAAGATCTTGTGACTAAGAAATGGAAGGTTATCCATGAGTCGGAGGACAAAATCTTTCATTGTGGTGCTATTTCTACAAGGTCTTTAATGTAGAAAAAGGCAGATCAGAGAGCATTTACCATCCCTTGTACTATTGGATCCCTGAATTTCACAAAAGTACTATGCAATTTGGCAGCCAGTATAAATCTAATGACACTCGTTGTGTACAAAAAACTGGGTTTGGGGGATCCTACCCCAAAGAACATGCGATTGGTGATGGCAGATAGGTCTATAAAGCGGCCAGTGGGTATATTACATGATGTATTGGTAAAGGTGGTCGACTTTATTTTGCCTACTGATTTTGTAGTCCTGTACTGTGAGGTGGACTTCAAAATGCCTATCATTTTGGGTAGACCATTCCTTGCAAATGGAAGAGTGATAGTGGATATGAAACTAAATGAGCTGAAGTTTAGGTTCAATGACAAGGAAGCAAGATTCAAAATACACTCACCCATGACACCGACAAAGAAGATGAGTGTTTTCTTAATCATGGACGTATTCTATGAAGATGGTAAAGGGGTATCAACAGGTTATCTTGGCAAAGTCTGAGTAGTCATGATAACCAAGTCGTATCATGATAGTAAATTAGGCACTATTGGGAGGCAGCTCAAAATTTTTATATTCCATCAAATTATTTATTTAGTTAGGTTCTAGTTCAAAGAAGGTGGAATCAATATATCCAGCCAAGTGCTCCTGACGACAGTTTTGTTGGGCAATCACAATTGTGATAAGCCATTATCTTTGTCATCAGAAATAGGAACTCTGAGGCAATTTCTGTTAAGGCTGAAGATATTTGTGATAATCTATTAAAATTGTAAAGGCTTATTAGAAATGTCCTAACAAAAATCCCAACATTAGCTGAAACTGTGGGATAAATTAAAAAGACCCAACCCGGCCCACAGGTTGGCCTTTCTACCTTTCCTCTTAGTTTTTATTTTCTTTAAGTTATTCTCTTTCCATCTTTGGTTTGTTTTCTTCCCTTTTCAAAGTCTCTCCAACTAAAACCAAAGAAAGTTTCCTTGTATGTTTGGGTTTGAAATCAAACTCAATAACCTCTTTTTATTTCCTCTTGCTTGTGTAACCATACTAAAGTCTCCCATCAGGTGTGCTCAAAACCTAGACTTTCTTTTCAGGTGGTAAGTGATAAATTGATGAAAACCCAAGTTCCCAAGAATCTTGAACCAAGTTTATCTTACAAAAATGGCTAAAAATCAGAACTAGGGTTTCCTGTGAAAGCTTAAGGTTTAAAAGTTCAGCTCAAAAGAGAAAATCGAGTAGATTTTAGGAAAAAATGGGACCAAAAATTGAGTTTAAATCAAGTTGGGGTTCTATTTATAGCTGACGACATTCGTGATAAGCTATCACAACTATGATGGCTAGTTAGAAATGGCATCAGGAGTCGATACGAATTTTGTGGCTTCTGTTTAGGGCTGACGACAATCATGATAAGCAATCACAACTATGATGGCTTATCAAAACTGTCATCACAACTGGGACCTAAAGTATTACTAAACCCTTTCAAGGGGTGTGGAATTTCAATTATCAATGTGTTTGTGTTTATACTCTTGAGGGTCAATTAATGTTTTTTCTCTTGCTATAGGTCTTGAAATGGAACCTAAAGAAAAGAACTTAAAATCCATAAAGAAAGTGACCAAGGGAAGTGTACCTCAGAGACTCTTCAACGAAGAGTCTGATTATGAAGAGAAAAAGCCTCTGCTCAGGAAGCAAAAAAAGAAGAAAAACACTAAAAAGACTCCACCACCACCACAGTTGAGATGGAGGAGAGTGAAGAAAGTGACACTGAGACAAAAACATCTGAGCATACAACTTCTGAGCAGACGGTCTCTGAGCAACAAGAGTCTGAACATGCTGAATTTGAAGAGCATGATTCAGATCATCCTGATTCTGAAGGGCATGAGTCTAAGGGACCATAAACTGAGTCCCCTTCTGATGAGCCACAAGATGACGAAGACTCTCCAATTTGAGGAACTATTGTCAAATACAAGAATCCTGAAGTCTGAGATGGCACTAGATGGATGATTCCCAAAGCTCATAAAATCTTTTTTGATGGGCTTCACAAAACAAATATAAGAGCTGTCAAGAGGCCAATATTTGAGGAAAAAAGAATCATCACTAAGGGGTTGAGCAAGTACCTGGAGGTAGAGCATAAATTTCATGGTTATGATTTGGGATGGACTAAACGAGGAGGAAATTCATTTTTCCCTACACTAGTTAGGGATTTGTATGCAAACTACCAAGATCGCTTGGAAAACATGTGTAGAGAAGGAGAGAAAGTAGCTGACAAACCTTTGTTGGATAAAGTTTCGGTACGGAGCGCAATGGTGGATATTTCTGAAGCAACAATGAGTAGGTTACTTCATGGCCTAAACTTCACTCCTCAGGCCACCTCACCTAATTTTTATGCCTAGTTGAAGCATCAAGAAAGTCAGTGGAATTTGTTAGCCAGACTCTTAGCCAATGGGAGAACCGAAATGGCTAACAAATTTGAGTGAAAGGATCTTTATGGCCTTCCTGACTTCAGAGGAAATATTTTCGTAGGGGTATTGTACGTATGTGGTTAATGCCCACAGATGGTGATAATATCATCGGGGATGATAGAGAAATATTAGTCGTAAGTTTTATGGCTAACCTCAAATTGAATTTTGGAGAGATTATCGCCGAAGAGAAAAAAATTTGGATCTCGAGGTCTGATACAGCATATCCATTCCCTTTTTGAATTATAAGGTTATGTAGGAAAACAAATGTGCCAAAGAATGTAAGGTTAGAAGAAAAACTATTTGCTAGGAAAACCCACAATCCGATCCAAAATGAGGAAAAGCAGCCAAGGCTAATGCTTGATAGAGGCACAGAGATTCCAACTGATCCACCAGTTACAGGTACTAGTTCATCTCATAATGCAAAGGTGCCTGATTCTAAAGTTGTACCTCCAACATCTACAATAATGGCAGAATCATCAGTGCCCAGAACTGAGACAATTCCTTTAGCTGCAGTACCTACAACAAAATTTGCCTTCAACCCTATGAATTTCAGGAAAGTAGCAAAGCAGTCCAAGTGGTGCGAGGCTCAGCTTAAAATCTTTGCCAAGCAATTCACAGCTGTAGTTGACAAAAGAGTTAAGGCTATACTTGAGCCTTGCAAGGCTCTGCCGGGCCAGACTGATGAATTAGAGAACCACTTCAATGTGTAGTTGGGACAGAGGTCAGCTCCAGAGATAGCATTATTAAGATAATACCTAGACAAAGTAAAGGCAGAGGTTGAAAAGCTACAACAGCACCACTTTATGGTGTTAGTAGATCCAGTAGCTAAAGAGTCTGAGGGATAAATCCCGATGCTTGATCTCATGGAGGATCTAGTGAAGAAAAAGAAAAAGAAAGGTGAGAAGAAAGGAAAAGGAAATAGAGAGAGTCCCAATAATGATGAAGAAATAAAAGTAGAAAAAAGGGCAAGAAATAAGTCTAAAAATGAGGAGATGAAAAAGGCAAGAATTGAGTCCTCAATGGATAATGAGAGACGGGAGGCAGCCATCCGAGTGAGAGCCGCAAGTTTCTCTACTAGTAGGCCTTCAGAGATTGATAGACCATCTGAACCAGAACAGAGAGAGGCTCCTGATGGAGATGCGGCAGTAGGGTTAGGAACCTATGATCCTCTAGATTGATCTATTCTAGGTATACTCTAACCTTTAGTTTAGATTTTCTTTGATTTTAAGTTGAGAGTGCAGGGTAAATTTGTTTTTGTAAAATTTTGTAGTCAACTAGGAGAAATACTTGTACTTGAGGTAGTTGAATTGTTTTTGTGATTTTTGCACACCTCTTAAAGGGGTCTACTACTTTAAACTGAGTGATTAGAGTTTAAGTGTGACCACCGTGCATCTTTATATGGCATTAGTTCTAATAATATAATAATCATTGCAAAATAGTTGCATGAACTGAATGAGTAGTCAAGTGCGATATACCTATGCGTCAAGTATGTGTGTAAGATGTTACTCAGTTTCCTTTATATGCTGAAGCCAGAACTTGCCCGATTAGTCTTACCTAGGTTGAAGGATAGGGGTTAGGAAATGATCATAGGTTATTTTAATATTAGCTCACTTTAGCCTAAATGACCTTCCCTATGTGTATCATAGCCCTTGATCCCTGTTTTGAGCCTAATTAGCCTATTTCTTTGTATGACTCCTATCACCTTCTAATTTAGATCATAATAAACCTATTTTGTCCCTAGTCCTTCTTGGATACTGTGCACATTGACTTAGACAAATAGCCTAAGTTGAAGGTGGCTATCAAAGGGGTGCGTGATATAGAATGAGTATGAAGCAGGTAGCATGAAAAAAAGGATAAAAAGTTGGGTGCAGAAAAAAAGAGCAAGAAAAAGAATAGGGAGTTGAGAAAAGACTGCACCCATCCTAAGTAAATGTGATCAAGAAAAGGCTAATGAGTGAAACCCCAAAAAGTTAGTGTAATGTCTGGGAGGCTTAGTCACTTTAAATACCATCAAGTATCATACTATCCCCTAGCCTACATTATAAGCCTAAGAGAAGTCCTATAGTGATCCTAGCTGACCTATCTGAAGATCTGGGTAATGAAAATAAAGGCAAGCCTATGGTACTTGGCAGACACTCATTGGAACTTCATTCTGAGAGTGAGTATTTTAATTGTCCCCATGGTTACATATATACTTCTTGATATAAGATAAGGGGGATTTCTTTGCTATTAGGGCACACTGGTTACTTTGCTAGTTACTAACTTGTTCGGGTAGTGTAATTTAAATCTATCCATGGTTGTTATAGCTGAATGTATCCCATATCTTGATTTATGTTTGTTGCATCGGTGTTCTTCATTGTACTTAAATTGACTAACTTTGAAGATGGTGAAAGTATTTTGAGATGATATAGATGATTGACTGCCAAATATGCTTTGGATTCTCTTAGTTGTGCTGAGTTGCTTGAGGACAAGCAATTGTTTTAAGTTGAGAGTGTTGATGTGTGAGCTAATTCTAACACATTTGAGGCTTTTAACTAAGAATAATTGTGAAGTCTTAATCAACTTTTGTCATTTTTTATTGTTTTATGTTTGATTTTGCAGAAGAAGCTAATATGTTAGAGAACCAACAAGAACAGAACCAAATGAGCTGAAATCTGAAGTAAATAGAGGCAAAGTATGGATGAGGACATTTTTGATAAGTCATCAGCCCTGTGATAAGCTATCAGCTTCATCATCAAATATAGAAAGAGAATTGGCCTAAGTTAAAAGTTGTGATAACATTTTGTGATAGGTCATCATGGAGTTGATAAGCCGTCAATAATACTGTCAGCCTAAGGCAGCACATGAGAACTGAAGCAGAGACTTGATGACATTTGTGATAAGTCATCAAGGAGTTGATAGGGCATCACCATTTATCATCAGCGTTAGGCAGAAAATGTCCAATTCAAAGAGGGAGCTGACGACATTTGTGATAAGTCGTTAGCCTCCTAATAGGCTATCACAAATGGCGTCACCTAATCCAAAGAATTACTAAATTTTATTATTTTGTTTTATAATTAAGATGAACTATTTAAAGCCTTGTTTAGGGTTTTCTTAGGAGTTCTGAACCTTCAATTTTGAGACACGATACTTTGATAGTTTTCTCCCTCTTCTTTTGTCTTGAGAAAGCAATTACTTTAAAGAGACTCTCATCATTATTTTGGAATTTTCATTGGTGATTTAATCTAAGAATCTCTAGTTTCTCTTTTGTTAAGTTCATCTTTCAAAGCATGAATTCATCTAGTTGCTTCAATTATTATGTCATCAGCAGCTAAATTCCTTTAACCTGAATTATGGAATCTAGGGGTAGGTCTTGATAAGGTGCTGAGTGTTCAAAATTTGAAAGGTGGTAGGACTCCTTGATAATTTTTATTTTTTAATTATTATCTGTTGGTTGTAAATGTTAGATAACATCTGCTTTAATTTTCTTGAGAAAGAAATCAAATATAGTGGGAAGTGAATTATCAACAAGGACTTGGAAACACTAAACTTCCATTTAATAATCAGCACTATAACAAGGTTGGTTAAACTGAGGTAAAATCTGGGCGGTGAATATAAATTTCCTAAGTCCGAGAGGATTAGGTAATTAAATGATTAAGTAGGTTGAGAGACATTTAAGCATAACTTTGATAAAGATAACTTGTTTTCCTACCTACCGTGAGAATCTTTAACCACTAGTAGCATTTGTCAAGTACCAAAATCCCTAGTGAACATAATTCTGGTTTTTCATAATCTCTTGATTACGAACACTGATTAAAGTGATTAAACATTACTTGCTTAACTAAAACATCCCATTTCAGGAAATATCAACTATCATATGATTAAATCGCAAACGACTTATGTTCATACCATATTCCCTATAGGATTCGACCCCAACCTAGTTGGGTTTTATATTGACAACGATCACTTACATTCTTGTTGAGAGGTGTAGTTTGAGCGTTACCAGCATCCCATGCTTCTCTTCTTTCTTATAAATTACTTACATCATGTTCTCTGTCATAAGAGTTGGTAAACTTATTGACTCAAACTTACTTAAACATTCTATCAAGAACCAATCAACACCAGAGGCAAAGGTCCTTTTCTACGATCTTCATCACAGAACCTTATTTATGAACACAAATACTAGCTGAAACTCACTAATTAAAAACTTATTTTTCATTGTAGCTATTTAAGTTCCACCAACATTTGAGTCTTCAATCATAATTTTAGTGGTAAGATGCTCCTTCACAATAGATTTTACTCCCGTAATAGGTACATCTAAAATTCTTTCGAGTGCTTCTTTATCTTTATGGATTGACTTTCCTTACACCGGGATAGTTAATCTTAGCCCATCTTCTAACAAGTCCATGGTATAGTAAAACTCTCTAACTTCATTTTCAAACACTATGGGAACTGATTCTTCAAGTAGGTGAAGACAACGTTGGCATTTCAAATATTCAACCAATTTTATCATCCCTAGTTTCTCATAAATCCTTTGATAAAACACTCTCCCAGTCAGCACTTTTTGGATTTCCAAGATAGCATTCCTTGTTTCTCTAGGGACAACCTTATTTTCTTCTTTTTTTCCTCCTTATTAGTTTTTCTCTTTGTGGGAACAGGTCCCTTAGAGCTTTCTTTCTTTTGACAACAATATGTTTATTTTTTCTTATAGTAGAACTTCCAAACTTTAGAAGTTAGGACCTGGTCCTCAAAGAAACATGAAATTATTATATTTTCTTATTAGTTGCATTAATAATATTAGTGTCAATATCCTCATCTTCTCCAAGCTCCGTGAATTCAACATTTGCCTCCTCTACAATGAAAGTTTTCTTAAATCTTCTTATTTTAGTGGTATAAGTCTTACTTCCCTTCATGGCATCTGCTAGCATTTTTTGTTCAGATACCCTAGTAGAATAGGATCTAGTACCTTGTACACCATTGTCAATCATTTCCCCTTTTCTTTTACTGTCCTTTAGTCTATTCATTTTCTTAATCAGAGGCTATTTATCCTCATCCTCTTCTTCTTCCTTATTTGGAGGTAATACCATTTCTTTATTCCTTGTCTCTTCATTCTTTTCCCTTGTATATTTCTCCTCAATACTTACAGAGCCTTCATTTGGATCATAAGAAAGTAAAAGTAGATTCTTATCTCCAAAGTTTATTCTTCTAAGAGGATCAAATTTCTTTATAGGAATTTCATCATCACAATGTTAGGAATATATGGATTTTGACTTAGATCCACTAAAGTAACCAGGTACTGGCAGGTTTTCTGATTTTTCAGAACCTATTGATTCTTCAAGATGAATGGGTATTTATGGGACATTAGAGGACTTTGGTTCTTTTGAGGAAGGGGAATTTTTGGTTGAGAGAGCTCTTGTTCAATTGGAGAGTCGAGTCCTTCATTCAATTCTTCTAAGGCTAAATCATCAAGAACTTTAGTGGATTTATATTATCAATGGGAATTTGTTCACTTGGGGTTTCAGAAATTTCATGAGCAGGTTTGATGGGTAAAGTACATTGTGACTGTTGATGATGATTAGAGGATAATTCTTTCATGGGGTTTGAAGTAGATGAAATTTTATCCATTTTGATCTTTTGAGAAGGGAAAGGAAATGAACAATTTAGTTTAGGGAGAAAATAATGTTCTGATTTAGTTAAGAAGAGAATAAGAGGATTTTAATTTATAATTAAGGATATGGCCGTTTTATATTTAAGATATAGCTTTTTGAATAGATGTGTCTGATGACAATGGTGTGACTCTTCTCAGTTGAACCAAATTGACAACTTTTGTTCATATGGGATAGGACATGTGGCCTTTTTAAAAACAAATTTTATAAAAAATTTGAAGGAACATTATTTTGGTACTCACCTGAGAGATAGGACTAGGTCCCTATCTTTCTTGAGTGAATTTTAAACTTGTGGTTGCTTTAATTGTTTTTCTCCAAAGTTGTCCCCATGGTGTATACCTGCAAAGGTATGATACTAAGTTAGATTAAGATGTACCTACTCTATCATGGATACCTTTCTCCTTGACATAGCCAATTTTAAGGAGTGACACTAGCCCAAATGTTAGGTCAAGGTATTTGGATTAAGCCTACTCTCAATTTATTTTTTATAGCAGGTCTGAGGACCAAATTCTAGATTTTACCTTACTCATACTGCCTCAATTTTCTTCTCTTAGGATGAATTCCTTTGGGACCAGGTCCCTTGAAATCATCTTTTTCAAAATGAGATACTTTCACTTTAAAATGTCTTGAGAGAGAGAATCCAGTCAGATCTTACAATATTGAGTTTAGAGCACATACTATCAACATACCATTCCTGACTGCAATCCCCTTTCTTATACCTGAAATCCTGATCACAAGTTAGAGAACCCACTTAAGTTTGAGTTCCCAGTAGGAGGATAATGGTGTGATCAAATTATTCTTAGCCTATCTAGGTAGAGATAGGTTCCTCTTCATAATTTTCGGACGCTTGAAACCCTTAGGAAGTAATTTCCCTTGTTGAACATATCTTAAACTATTTATATTAGCTCTAATCTAACTCTGACAATCTTCCTAGTGTGCATATCTTTTCTATAGTGAGTGAATAGAAGTTTTCTTTCATTGTTTCTAACAATATTGACAGTCATTCTTTGAGACACATTAGGCTGGAATTCTCCTTGATATCCCAGGCCTTTACCATTATTAACACCTTGACTAGTCAAATTAGAAAGGATTTGTCAGAAAGCAGTCTATTTATGAGATTTGTTGAGCTCTTCTGACAAATGTACCATGTCCCTTTCTAACTCTTCATTCTTGTCAAGTACATACATAAGGTGATTTTGTGAATCCTTCAAGTTCTATACAAGATCAATCAGAAGCATTGAGGATTCCTTCTTCCCTTTAACACTATTTACCTTTTTCAGTTGACTCATGCAATTTAGATTTTAAGATTTCAATTTAGTGACCATTTATTCAGTCTCAAATATCTAAAGAGTTAAACAATCAACTCATGTTCTTAATTCTCTACCTTCTTCTCTAAGGTATTCTTCTTCTCTAAGGTATTCTTCTCAATAGTTAATTCATATATAGAGTCTATTAACAAATTTGCAAGCTTTTTT
Organism: Capsicum baccatum var. pendulum; assembly: GCA_030864225.1. Lineage (NCBI taxonomy): Eukaryota > Viridiplantae > Streptophyta > Magnoliopsida > Solanales > Solanaceae > Capsicum > Capsicum baccatum. Next base: position 156,380,728 of record CM061561.1, on the reverse strand, counting down.
ATCTTTCTAGTATTGTAATTATTTAGGTTTTCCTTAAGATCAAGGAGTGTTACCTCCTTTTTTATTCATCCTCTGTGTTTCCCATGAATGCAAACAAGGAATAACAGAATATTGGACTATTTTTCACTACTAGAATAGAACTATCTCCAGTATTCTCATCTTCACCTGAATCATTGGAAGAGTCTCCCCATGCTTCCAGAGCTTGCTTTATATCATACTTAGCTGCTATCTTCCATTTTGAATTTTCAGGGACCTGTTCTATATTCCTTTACTTATCACGTCTTATCTTGAGATATTCCTGATAATCAAATTTGTGCATTGGAAAATCTTTGATAAAGTGCTCAGGACTCCCACATTTGTGACATACCTCAACTTGGTTTCCTTTTTTACTGTTGATTTCTCTTATTTAGAACCAAACAGTCTTATTCATGGCTCTAAGAATACTATTTTCAAAATAGGCAACATCAATGTCCTCTTCTTCTAAAACAAGTTTGGATTCTTTTAATGTCAGTGATTTTTCCACTTTTGTATCTTTCTTGTCCATTCGTTGCTGCTTCTTGAGCTCATGGGCTTTTAAATTTCCAATCATTTCATTCATGGTGAGGGTTTTTAGGTTTCTGGCTTCAGTTATGGAATCTAGTTTGCTTTCCCATGACTTAATAAGAACACCAAGAATTGTTTACACTTGCTTATACAGTGGAATCAGTTCACCCAAGCAGTGAAGTTCATTAGTGATAGAAGTGAATCTTGTATGCATTTCTTTGATTGTTTTTCTTGCTTTCATGGTGAAGGTTTTATACTGACTATTGAACATGCCTACTTTAGAATACTTCACATCAGTAGTACCTTCATGTTAAGTCCTCAAGCAATCCCAGATCTCTTTGACATTTTCACAAGCTAAGATCCTATTATATTCATTAGGTTCTATACCACAAACTAACAATTTCTTGGCCTTGTAGTTTATCTCAATCTTCCTTATATCTTTATCATCATATTCTATCCTGCATTTTACTACCATTTTTGTCATTTCTCCTTATTTGACTTCTTTAACTTGAACTTGAGGACCATCAAGAATTATATCTATAAGTTCACTGTCCTCAGCCATAATAATGGGATATATGGATCCACCTGAATGGCCACTTGCATGTAGCTGAACGGACCAGAGATACCATAAGAGTAGAGGATTCCCTAGTACCCTTCACTCTCAATGATATATATGTACAGTGTACTCAGAGGATTTCGAGGTACCTCATCGTATTATATATGGTCGTAATAACAAACCCTCGTGTCAATAAACATGAGTTTCCATTGTTCGTACATTGGACTTGCACCTTCACGATTAGCTATCACACCCCGCCATTATTGCCCAATTAAAACTATTACCATCAAACCAAACCGCTATTCCAATATTATTAACTAAGGATATAAGTAGAGGTATCGTCATACTGACTGCAACTTGCAATCAATGTCCTTAGCCAACCTTTTTATGCAAAGAGATTCACGTGTACCCATAGATTACATTATAAAGTTAACTTGAGTGAATCCCATGTACCCCACAAGTGTTCCATTATTATGTTTGCTTGGTTAATTCCCTTGTACCCCACAAGGAAGTTTAATTAACCATAACCATGACCACCAAACCTTACCATTTAACCATTCCAATCCATTTAAACTATTTAGGGTTTCATTACCAAACCATACCATGCAATAGTTCCATTAAAAGTCCAATAATATAGTAAGGCATTATCATAAGAATTTTATCAAACATGTTGGGGGCATAGTGTTTCCAAAACCAAATTCAATTACCAATTTACCATTCCCATGAAACCAATTGTCCAAACCACGATTAAAGCATATAAAAACATAATTAAAATATGAGAAAACCATAACAAAGCATTTAATACCCAAAACCCCCCAACATATATCTACACCCCAAAACCGTAGAATAATTATGCAATGAAAACATTGTATAAAACATTCCTTTAGTTGGAAGTAACAATGAGGGAGGAGTACAAGCCTTAGATCACAAAGATTATGGAGAGAAATCACTTGTACAAGAACCAAAATGATCCTCGAGATGAAACCCTAGCCTTCCTTTACCCAAGAGCCTTATAGAGAATTAAAGAGAGTTTCTAAGTATTTAAGGTTAGATTCGTGGGGTCAATTATGTCCCAATAGTGATACAAGTCATAGGGCCTTAATATATTAAGTGGGGAAATTTCTAGATTATCCCCAACTTAAACTGCTTAAAATTCCTGTGAGATGTACGACTCTTTCATACAAATCATACTCTCCCATACGAGTGGTACCTACCACTAGTACTCGTGGACCTAACATTGTCCAACATATGACTTACCCAAACCAAGTCATACCTAACCACACAATTAGTACCCCTAAACCATATCCTTGGAAGAATAAAATCAAAGATAGTTTGAACATTGTCTACCATACAATTCAATGGTATGAATCATACCATAACTTATGGCTCATGGTGATCAACTCGTACATAGATCCAAGTTAAATTACTAAGTCTCAGATTAAGTGAAGGAGAAACCAAACCATACGAACCCTTACCCACCATACGACTTGTACCCACCCAAGTCATATCCATTCCAAAAACCAATCCATCCCACCATCCAACCCTGGTTAGCATAGGATCAAAAGCATATCAACCGTACCCCATCATTCAAATAGTACCCACAAGTCGTATGATGTCCAGAATCCACAAGTCATTCATCCCCGAATAATGGACAAGGTAGGTCAAACACAAGCATGATTCATTTGCATTATCAAACATCAATCCAACCTTTAACCAAGTTAGAAAACAAATATGCAAGGAAATTAACCTTTTATTTAACAAAGTCAGAAAGCAAAGATGTAATCATGAACACATACCTTTCGCAAGATTATCTAGAGTCGAAAACAAATGCAGATATTTGGAATTTATTTCCGCTTCCACTTCCTAGGTAGCCTCTTCCACCATTTGGTTCCTTCATAAAACCTTAAGTGAGGTCACATCCTTGGTCTGTAACCAGCGAACCTGCCAATCCAATATCTCAATCGAGACTTTTTCATGAGATAGAGATTCTGAGATACCTGACACTTCCATAGAAACCATCGAAGAAAGATCACCAAGACAATTTCTCAACATAGATACATAAAATACCAAATGAATGGAGCTCAAACTAGAAGGCAACTCCTAATTCATATGCCACGTTACCAAACCTCTACAAAACCGCAAAAGCTCCTATATATCGAGGACTAGACTTTTCTTTTTTATGAAAAATAATCACTCCCTATATCGGAGAAACCCTTAGGAACACCTTATCTCCAACCTCAAACTCCAAGTCCCTACACCTTACATCGGTAGAGGACTTTTGCCAACTATGGGCATCCTTAAGACTATCTCCAATCACCTACACATTTTCAATAGCTTGATAAACAAAATCCAAACTAAACATATCCACTTCACCAAGCTCAAACCATCCAATAGGATATCTATACCTCCTACCATACAATTCCTCAAAAGGGGTCATCCCAATGCTAGAATGATAGCTATTGTCGTACGCAAACTCTACCAAAGGTAGATTCTCAACCTAATTTCCACCATAATCAATCACACATGCCCACAGAATTTCCTCTAATGTCTGAATAGTTCTCTCTGCTTGCCCGTCCGTCTGCAGATGAAAAGTTTTACTTAGACTAACCTTAGTGCCCAACCCTTTTAGAAAATATTGCTATAAATAAGATGAAAACTACATACCATGATCAGAGATAGTAAAAATAGGTAACCCATGCAACTTTACAATATCCTCAGCCGAAAAGTTAGTCTACACTGGCAAGAAGTAAGCAAACATTTACATCCTATCCACGATGACCCAAACCAAATTAAATTAGTTCTAAGATGAAGGAAGATCGATAACAAAATCCTTATTGATTACCTTCTATTTTAATCCAGTCAATTCAATTTATTGATATAACTCTCTAGGCCTTATGTGCTCAACTTTGACCTATTGACACACTATGCTTTTAGCCATAAAATTAGATGCATCCCTCTTTATACCATTCCACCAATATACTCCATGATATCATGATTTATTTTTGTCAAATTGAAATTAACAACATAGTGCGATTCACGTGCTTCAGCCAATATCCTATGTTGTAAACCATTGATGTTAGGAAAAAATAACCTCCCTTGGTACCTCAAGGTACCATCACCACTAATCTCAAACACCATCATCCTTTGCCCACCAATATCACTCTTGATTTTAATCAAGATGGGATCTAGCATAAGTTTTTCCTTGATCTCTACACCAACAGACAGCCAAACAACTTCCGGTACCATCACCCCACCATCATTGAAGTCTGAGAGACGAACTCTAAGATTAGCCAAAAGGAGAATATCCTTCACTAATTCCCACTTCTCCTTATCCACATGATCTAAAATCCCTATGTAAAACCTGCCAAAAGCATAAGCAACCACGTTAGCTTTACCTGGGTGGTAGTGAAGACTCATGTCATAGTCCTTGAGAAGCTCCAACCATCTGCTCTATCTGAGATTTTCCTCCTCCTGAGTGAACACATATTTTACACTCTTATGATCAGAAAGAATGTCCATATGCACTCCATACAAATAATGCTGCCAGATTTTCAAAGCAGAAACTACCACAAAAGATCTAAATCATGAGTAGGATAATTCTTCTCATGCACCTTCAACTACCTGGAAGCATAGGCAATCACCCTCCAATGTTGCATTAAAATGCAACCAAGTCCCACCCAGGACCCATCACAATAAACCACAAACCCCTTATTTCCTTCAAGAAAAGTTAAAACCAGAGCCGAACTTAGCTTATCCTTAAGTTTCTCAAAACTACCTTCACAAGTATCTAACCATGACAACTTGACCTTAATTTGAGTCAACTCAGTAAATGGGGTAGCTATCATCGAGAAACTTTCCAAGAACTACCTATAATACCCAGCCAAACCCAAGAAGTTCTGAATATTGATTGGAGTCGTGAGTCTAGGCCACCTTTTAACCAAAATCAGCTTTTGTGGATCCACCACTATCCCCTCACTATAAATAATATAACCAAGAAAAGTTACAGCATTTAATCAAAATTTGCACTTAGAGAATTTGGCATACAACTGTTGCAACTTATAGTTTTAAAATACCACACGAAGGTGATTAGCATAATCTATCTCACTTTTATAATACACCAAGTGGTCATCAATGAGCACAGTGACAAAGAGATCCAGAAACTGCCTAAAACCTTGTTCATTAGATCCATAAATATCGTTGAGGAATTAGTCAAACCAAATGACATAACTAAGATTTCAAAGTGCCCATACCGAGTATGAAAAGTTGTTTTAGGGATATCCGCCTCCCTAATCTTAAGCTAATGATACCCAGACCAAAAAACTATCTTATAAGAGAATTTGGCACCTTGCAATTGATCAAACAAGTTATCTATTCTTGGAATAGTATACTTGTTCTTAATTATCACCTTATTTAACTACCGATTGTCAATTCATATCTAAAAGAAACCATCCTTCTTATGCATGAATAATACCGGTGCACTCCAAGGGGACAAACTAGTACAGATGAAACCCTTATCCAAAAGATCCTTAATTTGATCCTTGAGTTCCTTTAACTCAACCAGAACCATTCTATAAGGAGGAATATATATTGGACGTGTGCTTGGAACTAAATTAATCCCAAACTAAATCTCCCTAACCAGAGAAACACCAGGAAGATCATCCAGAAAGACCTCAGGAAACTCACACACCACCAAAACTGAATGTAAAGAAGGACCTTTTGAGTTAGAATCTTTAATCCAAACTAAATGATAGAGACACCCTTTAGAGGTAAACCTTTGGGCTTTAAGATATAAAATAAATGTCTACTTAGGATCCAGGGAACCATGCTCTCATTCAATAATTAGTTCACCAAGGAACTTAAAGACAACCTTATGGGTTCAAAAATGAAAGGACATGTAGCATGAATGTAACCAATCCATTCCTAGAATAACATCAATATCCACCATATTTAGTTCAAACAAATCTACCAAAGTCTCTTTACTACCAAAAGATACCGCACACCCCTTACAGACTTGTTTAGCAACCATAGAGTCACTGACTGTGGTAGAAATAGAAAAAGGATTTAAAATAACCTCGGGACCAAAATCAAATTACACAACCATAAATAGGGTCACATAAGAGAGGGTGGACCCCAGATTAAGTAAATAATATATGTCACATCCTCGGGTTAAGCAAACAATACACATCACAAGAAAAGAGTTGTAATGTACCAGTCAATACATCAGTTGATGCCTTAGATCCCTATCAAGTAGCAAGAGCATATGACCTATTTCAATCTGTACTGGTACCCACAATCTATATGGTTCTAGTTTAACCCCTTGAATAGGCCCTAATGCATCTAGCAACGCGAGTTGGAGATACCATAAAAGTAGGGAATTCCCAAGTACCCTTCTCTCTCCATGATACATTTGTACAGTGTACATAGAGGATTCCCAAGTACCTTATCATATCATATATGGTCACTATCGCCAAACCTCATATAGGCAAACCTGAGTTTTTAGTTTTTGTCCATTAGACTCACACCTTCACGATTAGCTATCACACCCTGTCATTCTTGCCCAAATAAAACCATTACAATCCAACCTAACCATTATTCCATTATTATTCAGTAAGTCTGTAAGCAGTCGTATCATCATACCGACTATATCTTGTAAGAAATGTTCTTAACCAATATTTTTATGTAAAGGGATTCCTATGTACCAATAGTTTATATTATCAAGTCAACTTTGGGGTATCCCATGAACCCCACAAGTGTTCCATTATTATGTTTTCTTTGAGAATTCTTGTGTACTGATGATAGGCGATATTACGCGCCTATATCAATATATGTTGCCCATATTTATGCCATGTTTTGAGAACAAAGTATATAATTCATGCGCTTTTAGTCCTATTTCCTGTAAGTGAGCTAACGAACATGATTAGCAAAGTTTCAGGTATAAATGATGCAGAAATCAGCATTTTATGGCTTACTTGACACCAAATAAAGCTCACGAAGGAAGGAGAAAAGGAAGCTTGAACGCCTAAAAGACCAAAATTGATACATGGAAAGTCTATCCCGGGCTAAAACAGCATTTCTGAAGACTTTGGGGACTTGCAGTAACTTATTTGGATTAGGATAATAATACATTAACCTAGTACAATTAGGTTAAGTATTTCATTAGTTTATTTGGATTTGGATAATGTTACATTAACCTAGTACAATTGGGTTAAGTATTTCATTAGCTTAGTAGGATTTGGTTAAGTATTTCATTAGCTTAGTAGGATTAGGATATGGGTATTATAAATACCCTATCATGTTAGAGATTTTGAGACATTCAGATTCTTACAATCATCTTTCCATCCTTCTATTCTACAAACAATTCTACAACCCTTCTAATCTTTCCATTAATTCTATTTTTCTTCTTCTATTCATCTATTCTTAATTTCCACAATAAGAGAAACGTTACTTTGCCTAGGAATTCACGCCTAAACACCTACCACTTGTGCTACACGAAATTAATCAATTTTGTGGTATAACAACAATGTCAATCGTGATCTCCTTCGCATTCATGGGTAACTAAACTTCTCTGTTGGGGTTATGGAAGCCAACTGAGATACTATCTATTGATGTGAGTTTGTGAGTTCGTGACACGTATGCTGCTTATATCATAATTCTCTTTATCTTAATCTAAATTCTTTGTGGTTGCAAACACAAGAATACGCCAGTATAACATTTAACTTGTTCGAAAGAAAAGTTATTTGTCTGGAAAAGAGATAGTGTCAAGGTAGTAGGGTCACATCCTAAATTCCCTATTAAACAGTTAGTGTCGTAACTGGATTAACCTCTTGGAGAATTTGTACCGTTAGACACGCTTTAAGCTCGAAAGAGTTAAAGTGAAATAATCCTCGAATAGGTTGAAAGACGCCTGGATTTACCATCGAATACAATTCTCTATAAGCACATGCATGTCGGAATTCTACACACTCATAGTCAATAGAGACGTATAACTCAGGAGGTGGACATAACCCCAACGCCTCAATTCTCATTGTTTACAACTTACGTAACAATCCTTCTCTTTTTACTTTGCTATTTTCAGCTTTTACTTCATTGTTTTATTTACATTACTTGCACGACAAGACTCCCCCCTTTTTCGAGTCTTGCACCAAAAGTTTAGTAATTTTTCTTACTTGTTGGCCAAGCTATTCCCTGTGGGATCGATACCCAACCCAGGTTGGGTTCTATATTTTCTAGCGACCGCTTTACACTCCTACGAGAGCTGTAGATTGAGCGTTATCAAAAATTGGCACCGTTGCCGGGGAATACGAGTGTCAATCAAGTTTGTGATAATTACTAGACCCTTTGGTCAAAGATTCTCGTACTTTTACTTTCAGTTTTTGTCTTTGTTTACTGCAGGTTTTTATTCAGTGCATGCCCCATACTAGAAGTTCTGGTCAACCGTTATTACCTATCAATCCTGAACCACAACGTATAGGAAGAAAGTAAGCACAAGCAGAAATCGAAAGGATGGTTGCTCAACAGGAACAAGCAAGACTGGCTACCCTTGCCGCAGCCCAGGTTCAACAGCAGAACATTGATAACCCTGCACGAGCAACAAATCCCGACGATGAGGATTTAGGTGATGACGAGTTACTAAACCCTAGGCGTGATGCTGAAATCATAACACCTTTCAACAGAAGAGGTCAATAAGCACGGTTTAGGTATGATTGCCAACCTATGCATCCAGCTTTCGACGATGATGATGATGATCTTGATGGTGCCGGAGCCACTGGAGCCATAATTCCACCACCATTAGCGCCCGGAGCCAAGTTCAACATCATAAGCACCATGATTCAGTTATTGCAACTCAAGGGATTATTTGGTGGACTAGCAGGCGATGATCCGAATATGCATCTCATCAACTTTATTTCTACATGCAAGTCGTTTGACAATCCTGGTGTTGGTCAGAATGCAATTCGATTACACTTATTTCCATTGTCTCTGTCTGGGGAGGCAACACTATGGTTGAATGGGCTGACTCCTGATTCAATTTCAAATTGGAGGCAATTGAGAGACGCTTTCCTAGAAAGATTCTTTCCACCATCCAAGAGGGCATAATTGAGAGATGAAATCAGCATTTTTCGTCAGCTTCCCACTGAAGATCTTCATGAAACATGGGAGAGGTTCAAGACAAAGCTAGCGAGATGCCCAAACCATCACATGACTAATGTCGACCTAATGGAGATCTTGTATAGAGCCTTGAATTCAATAACTAAACCAGTGGTGGATAACGCAGCTGGAGGATCTTTTATGGACCTTACCTTTGGTCAAGCAAGCAATATACTGGATCATATGACGAAAAAAAGTAGAGCTTGGCATACCAGGGATTCTGAGGTAGCAAGCCCCACTTTTTCTATTGGCTTGACTGTAGACCAAAGTAGAAGAGAAGAAGAACGTGATCAGGATATGGCGCACATGAAAACTCAAATGGATCTTCTTACAAAGCATCTATTATCAGGGAAGACCGAAAAAGTGAAAGCTATTGCATCAAAAGGAAGAGACGAATCTGATTCGGAAGAGGAGGCCAACTACTTGAACATTCAGGGGGGTTTCCGCGGGAATGCCCAAGGAAACCAAGGTCGAAACTATTATGATAAATCCAAGGACCAAGGTAGTTGGAAGAACAAGAATGAAAAGAGTGGTTTGTACGTTCCCCCGGTAGACGTGAAACCACCATATCTAATCCAGGAAGTATGGAAGACATGACGGCTAAATTATTGAAAGGAGTGGAAGCCACGAGCGTGGGAGTTACGGAGGTAATTAATGATTTGTCCTCCATGAAACAATAAGTTGATTCTAATTCCACTTCAATCAAGCAAATAGAGCAGCAATTGAGCCAACTTTCAGCAGCACTCAATTAAAGAAAGGCTGGCACCTTACCTAGCGATACTGTGCAAAACCCAAGGAATGATGGGTCATGCATGGCCATCACTACCAGAAGTGGTAAGGTGCTGGAACCTTCAGCAAAAGGCAAGCAAGTGGTTGACGAAGTTGCGGGCATGGATGACAACGCAAAAGGAGAAGATGCCGCAGCACCTACTCCTGATGTCAAGGATGCCTCACCCAGTGCTGTGCAACCTAAAAAATCTGAAAAATGGAAGCAATAGGAGAAGAAAATCGTGGAGAGAACACTTCCATACCCACCACCAACTTTTCCCCAGAGATTGAAGAAGGTGGCGGATGACACAAAGTTCAGCAAATTCATGACTATGTTAAAGCAGCTGACCTTTAATGTTCCATTGGTTGAGGCACTTGAACAAATGCCTAGGTAGGCGAAATTTATGAAGGATCTTTTGACTAAGAAGCGGGCAGCAAGTTGTGAGTTGAAAGAAGATGTGCATCATTGCAGTGCAATTGCTACCCAATCGATAGTTCAGAAGAAGGCCGACCCCGGAGCTTTCACTATTCCTGGCACCGTTGGATCTTTGAATTTTGCCAAAGCATTATGTGACTTAGGAGCCAGCATCAATTTGATGCCATTATCAATCTACAAGAAGTTGGGGTTGAGTGATCCTACTCCAACCAATATGAGGCTCGTCATGGCGGATAGGTCGGTAAAATGACCTGTTGGTATTCTATTTGACGTATTGGTGAAGGTTTCTTCATTCATATTTCCGATAGACTTTGTTATTTTGGATTGTGAGGCAAACTCAGAAGTTTCCATAATCTTGGGGCGCCCTTTCCTTGCTACAGGAAGTGTGCTTATTGATGTGAGAGCTAATGAGCTTTCATTCCGAATAAATGACGAAGTGGTTCGCTTTGATGTGTGCAAATCAATGAAGCAACCCAAAGATCTAAGTGTATTTTCGGTGGCTGATGTTTTCTTTGATGATGAGAAAGAATTACTTGAAGAAGAGCAAATCATTGATGACCCTTTGGAGGTTGTGCTTATGAATGGAGAGAATGAGGATACTGAAAATTGTGAAGAAGCTATTTGTGCTCTATCGGGATTAGGGACATATCGCTATGCTCCCAAGAAGCTGGACCTTGATCTCAAGAATCGACCCACACCACCAGCTAAGCCATCTATTGAAGAGCCACCCACGTTAGAATTGAAGGAGCTGCCAAGTCATTTAAAGTACGCATTCTTAGGAAGCGGAAACACACTTCCAGTTATTGTGGCAGCCGATTTGGGTGAGCAACAAGTTGCAGCTCTTATTGCTATTCTACGCAAGTATATACGAGCCATTGGATGGACCATTGCGGATATTATTGGTATTCCACCAGGGATTTGTACACATAAAATTCAGCTTCAAGAAAATTGCACACCCACTATTGAGCATCAAAGACGTCTAAACCCACCTACACAAGAAGTGGTGAAGAAAGAAATTATCAAGTGGTTAGACGCAGGAGTTGTATATCCAATCTCTGATAGTACATGGGTAAGCCTGGTACAATGTGTTCCCAAGAAAGGAGGCATGACGGTGGTCGCGAATGCTAAGAATGAGCTTATTCCACTCAGACCCGTCACTGGATGGAGAGTATGCATGGACTACCGAAAGCTGAATTCTTGGACACTCAAAGATCACTTCCCAATGCCATTCATGGACCAAATGCTAGATCGATTAGCGGGGAAAGGATGGTTTTGTTTCTTGGACGGTTATTCAGGATACAATCAGATTTGTATTGCACCTGAAGACCAAGAGAAGAAAACGTTTACATGCCCATATGGTATGTTTGCCTTCAAACGTATGCCATTCGGGTTATGTAACGCACCAGCCACCTTTCAACGCTGTATGATGTCTATTTTTTTTGAGATGGTTGAAGACACTTTGGAGGTATTCATGGATGATTTTTCAGTTGTTGGTGAGTCTTTTGAGGCGTTCTTGGCGAACCTAAGCATGGCGTTGCAAAGATGAGTAGAATTCAACCTTGTACTAAATTGGGAGAAGTCCCACTTCATGGTAAAAGAAGGAATCGTTCTTGGGTACAAAATCTCCGAAAGAGGAATAGAGGTTGATCGAGCAAAAATAGAGGTTATTGAGAAGCTACCGCCTCCAATTTTGGTGAAAGGAGTTCGTAGTTTTCTCGGCCATGCAGGTTTCTATCGTTGGTTCCTTAAAGACTTCTCCAAAATTGCTAGTCCATTGTGCAAACTATTGGAGAAAGATGTGCAGTTTGACTTTAATGAAGATTGCTTAAAGGCATTCGAATGCCTCAAAGCAAAACTCATTGAAGCCCCTATCATGGTAGCACCAGATTGGTCTCTCTCGTTCGAAGTCATGTGTTATGCTAGTGGTATAGCCGTTGGTGCTGGTCTTGGTCAGAGAAAGGAGAAATTATATCATCCTATATACTATGCAAGTAAGGTCCTAAATGAAGCCCAAAGGAACTACACTGTGACAGAACAAGAGCTCCTAGTGGTTGTGTATGCGTTTGAGAAGTTTCGTGCCTATCTATCAGGAACTAAGGTTATCATTCATACAGACCATGCAACTCTTAGGTATCTAATGACAAAGAAGGATGCAAAACCAAGGTTGATTCGATGGGTATTACTGCTACAAGAGTTTGATTTCGAAGTCAAAGATAGAAGAGGTTGCGAGAACCAAGTGGCTGATCACCTATCTAGACTCTAGAATGAGCATGTGGCGCAACCTACAATTTAGATTGATGATGCATTCCCTGACGAGGAGTTATCAGCGACGACAATGGAAAAATTTCCATGGTATGCCGACTTTGCAAATTTTGTGGTGAGTAATGTAATACCTGCCAATTTATCTTACAACCAAAGGAGGAAGTTTATGCATGACGTACAAAACTACTATTGGGATGAGCCATATTTGTTTCGACAATGCGCGGATGGTATTATTCGACGATGTATATCCCATGTAGAGGTGCCTAATATTTTGGAAGCATGCCACACTTCCCAAGTTGGAGTACATCATGCAGGTAATCGGACAGTAAGAAAGGTGTTGCAAAGTAGTTATTATTGGCCTTCGATATTTAGATATGCCTACGACTATGTTAGAAGGTGCGACCAATGCCAGCGCCAAGGTGCTATATCGAAACACCATGAGATGCCCATGTCCAAAATTCTTAAGGTAGAACTTTTTGATGTGTGGGGTATTTATTTCATGGGTCCATTCGTGAATTCGTTTGGAATGAAGTACATCTTGGTTGCTGTAGATTATGTTTCAAAATGGGTGAAAGCTGTAGCTTTGGCCGACAATGAAGGGAAGCGTGTTGTATCATTCTTAAATAAGAATATCTTCTCTCGCTTTGGAGTACCTCGTACTATCATAAGTGATGGAGGATCTCACTTTTGCAACAAGATATTCAAATCAGTTTTGGCCAAGTATGGTGTCAAGCAACATAAGGTAGGTACGCCTTATCATCCCCAAACTAGTGGACAAGTAGAAGTTTCCAATCGCGAGATCAAACAAATCCTTGCGAAGACGGTTAATGCGAATAGGAAGGATTGGTCTAGGAAGCTTGATGATGCACTATGGGCGTACAGGACTGCATTCAAAACACCCATTGGCATGTCTCCTTATCAACTAGTTTATGGGAAGGCTTGTCACTTACCCATCGAGCTCGAGCATAAGGCATTGTGGGCATTGAAGAAATTGAATTTGAATTGGGACAATGCTAAGAATCTCAGGTTGGAGCAGCTGAACGAATCAGATGAGTTCCATCTCCATGCATATGAAAGATCAGACCTATACAAAGAGCGGATGAAAAAGTATCATGATCAGAGGATTGTTCGACGAAACTTCCAAAGGGGTGATATGGTACTTCTCTTCAACTCTAGATTGAAGCTCTTCCCAGGTAAGTTAAAGTCTAAGTGGTCTGGTCCATACAAACTTATCCAAGTCTACTCGTCTGGAGTAGTCGAATTGGAAGACAATAATGGTGTTGTCTGCAAAGTGAATGGCCAACGTGTTAAACCTTATATCGGTCCTCTTGACTCAATGAATTATATGTCCATCACTTACCTTGACGAAGTCTAAGTACTCGAGGAAACTATGTCGAGCCACGAAAATAAATAAGGCGCTAGATGGGTGGCAACCCATCGTTTTATTGTTTTATCGTTTTTCGTTTATCATTTTGTCTTTCTTTTGTTCTATTACTTGTTTTGCTTTTGATAAGAGAAAATCCAAAAATAAGAGTCGTGCCACGACCAAAACTAAGGCGCTTGGTGGGAGGCAACCCATCGTACTAATCGTTTTCATTGGTTTTGAGCAAATATAGGTGCGAGAAGTATTCAACGGGGAGATTGGTTTCAAATGACGATTTGGACGTATTGTATGGTAAAGGTGGTAAGTTAGGAATAAGGATGCATAAGGCTATGGATTGATCATTGCTCATGCCAAAATAGGCATCGAGGAAGGCTAGACCTAGGTAAAACTAGGCCACGAACAATGCAAAACCTATACTATAGCCTAAGGTCTCGGCATCTAGTGTGCAAAGACATAGGCGCCGCCCATGCTTAAGTGTGCTATACACTATGCGTCGCCTATGATATAGCATTAGGTCTCAGTATCTCAAATGCCATACACTATGCGGCGCATATGTCCCTAAATTCTATACACTATGCGCCGCATATGTCCCTAAATGCACTACACTATGCGCCGCCTATACTATGATTATGCAAAGCACTATGCGCCGCATAGAGGTCATTTTTGTCTCCAAAACCATTTGTAAATGGGTCAAAACCTGACCCATTCTTTTCCCATATAAAGGGGACTTAGTCTTGAAACATATCCACATTGGAAATTGACCTAAAGGCGTCGCACATCCACCCAAATCATCTCAAAATTTTTCTTTTTTGCTCTTCCAATTTACAAGACCATCTCCAAAGGCTTCAATCACGTAAGTACTCTTTTATTCTTCATCTATTTCTCATAAGTACTAGGTTACTATGTCTATTATGAATTGCTACATCTTGAAGGATTATTGGTGATGTTAAGGTGTTTGGATTGTTGATACAAAACCATGTGAGTAAACATATACATTTGGATAATCTTGACTTGTTTCCGACTTGAATTTGGTTTTACTAGCATTGCTATACTATTTACAGAATTGCTATGGTTATGAAAATTGCTTAAGCTTGATACTTGGATACTTACATGTTAGATTATCCCGTTCATCGGGATAAGACTTATAGTTTCCTACCGACTTAGGAGGTTGTGATTGTTGAAAATAACCATACCATGATGTAACCCCTATGTAGTAGTGTTGTTATACCTAACATGAGAGTAGTGCAATGTCTGCAAGTAGTGATGCATCGCTGATTTTCTTGTCGGAATATAGTTCCTAAAACATATGTCGACGAAGTTCAAGTAATCGACTACATTCACTTCACTGTTTTGTATTAACAAACCTAAGTGTGGGGTGGTACCCCGACGGCTTGTTTATAGATTGTTTCCTTTGAGTTGATGCTAACATGAATATTGTTTAAGTCTCAGGAACAATGGCACCTAAAGCGCGACAAGATAAGGCTACCACTTCCCAAAAGGGAAAGAGGAGAGGTTGCAAGGACCAAGGAGAATCATTCTCCATGCAACTACCCCGCCGAATGTTTGGACTAAAATGGGTTCTTGAGGAGGAAGCCAAAGAATGGTACAAGAACAACAAGGAAAGAAAATATGTTCACGTCGACTTGATCAATAAGGACACCCTAGCGAAGAAGGAGCCGCGTATGTTGGCAAAAATCATGGCATTAAATCTGGATTTCATCTTCCGTGAAATGGGAGAATGTAATCTTGATTTGACAAGAGAATTTTACGCCAACTGGTCGCCGAAAACCATGGGCAGCGAAGTCAAGATTCGGGGCCAAGTTTTACAGCTCAACGCGGATTTGATCAACTCCTTTCTTGGCTTACCTTCGGTCGATCCAGCACCATTCAAAGAGCTGTACAGCAGACCTCCTTATTGAGCAATTCGCCGCACACTTTGTGGGAGTAGATCCATGGCAAAGTGGAGCAGACACCAAGACACCGGACGACACAACACCTTCCCCTATGCTCCTTTGAATAGGGAAGCAAGAATGTGGTTGCGCATCATCAACTCATGCCTTATTCCTGGGACTCAATACACCAAAATATCAAGAGAAAGAGTGTGTTTGGTCAATTTTTTGATGAAGAATGTCCCTATTAACTTCGGGGCAATCATTCGCTCTATAATGCGGAAGGCCAGACTCCACAAAATGTCCTACTTCACTTTTGGTAATCTGTTGACAGCAATCTTGCGGAAGGAGGATATCGAAGAGGAACCAGCTGATCACAAACTCCCACATAACCCAAAGAAGGTTGACCTCACAAAGGTCAAAGATGCTGAAACAACTCATGGTGTCAACCTTACTACTGCGGAGAGACATGCTCGTGATGAGAGTTTCTTTCGTCATCTTTATGGCATGACACGATTTACTATGATGAGTGGTGGACGTGTTCCAACTGCTGCAGAGCTCCAACAGCTGGACCACGACTATCCAATGAATATGCATGCACGGGAGATGTGTGGAGTGGGCGTATACTTTGAGGAACCTCTAGACGATGATGTGCCGACCGATGACGATCGACGCTTTCCAGACTCCGACGAGAAGGAGAACTCTGACGACAACTCTTATGATGATTCCGACGAAGAGGGTATGACCCCCGACATTGAGGAAGAGTCCGACTGAACAGGTTCTTCGTATTTACTTTTCACTGAGGGCAGTGTCCCGTTTAAGTGTGGGGTGGCGGTATTGCATGCTATGCTTCTCTACCGCATATATGTTTGTTTACTTTGTTTACTTTGTTTTATTTTTTTCGTTTTTTTGTGTGTGTTTCATTTTTTAGTTAAGTTAAGTTTTTTTAGTAGTAATTTTTTTTACTTAGCTTCGCATGAAATTATTCTAATAGGCAGCATGAGATTATAACAAGAGTTTGTGCTAACATCATGACTATTGAGACGTTTAGGCTCTAATTGTGACTCATTATGTGATATTGTGTGGTTCAATTCCTTCATTTGTTGGGTCGAGAGTCTATACTACTTCCAATAAAGTCGACCATGTGCGTTGTGTGTGTGAGATTAATAGTATATTATATGTTTGTAGCTGATGCTAGAACTTGCCTGGTATGGATGCAAAGCGAAAATAAGGAGTGTAAGTTTAGGAGATGATTTAGGCATTTCTTTGGCAACCTATACATGTTTACCTTCATTTTACCTACCCATGGACATCATCCTAGTTAAACCCTTTTGAGCCTTTAGCCTATTTTCTTTGATGAACCTCATACGTAAGCCTAATCCATTTTTGTCAAGACCATAATTTGATCCAAAATCCTAAGTGCTTTAAAGTGAAAACGTCATGTGACGAAATAAGAGGAAATTGGGTGAGTATGATGCTCTAAATTGTAGTGGTGCTTGAATGAGTTATGAAAAAGAAAGTGTTATCATAAGAGGTATGTTATGAAAAGAAAAAGGAAAAAGAAAGCTGAAAAGTGAGTTATGCTTAAAATTGAAAACAAAAGAGGAGAACAAGGGTGGTAGAATAAAAGAAAGAAGAAAGGTTGAAAGAAAAAAATGTCAATGATACAATGTGATGTATTAAAGTTCTTAGGAACTTAGTCACTATTTCTGGCCAAAATAGTCCTACCCGTCCCTTAGCCTACATTACAACCATCAAAAGACCTACTTGATCCTAAGCTTAGCCTTCTGACATTTAGTGGAGTATTAAACTAAGGGCAAGCCTATAGTCATCAGTTGCTACATATGAATTCTTTGTGAGAGCGAGAGCAAGGATATTTTTATACCCATGTTTGAAAAATATGCTATACTTGTGAGTGATTATGGGTACTATATTGTGAGACACACATGGTTGATGAGTTTGGGTAGTTGTATTTGATTCATTGTACCTTAAAATTTGCATGCGAGTTGACCACCATCACGAGTCCATGCTAGAGGCTAAACTGTTTCTACTAATAATCAGAAAGCTACTCTTTGTTAGTAATTGTTGTGCTTGCCTTGAAGAATGTTTTGTGTTGTTGCTGTAAAACCCTAAGTCGATGTCTAGAAGGACATGATATGTTGTTCGAGGACGAACAAAGCTTCAAGTGTGGGGTGTTGATGATAGGCGATATTACGCGCCTATATCAATATATTTTGCCCATATTTATGCCATGTTTTGAGAACAAAGTATATATTTCATGCGCTTTTAGTCCTTTTTCCTGTAAGTGAGCTAACGAACATGATTACCAAAGTTTCAGGCATAAATTATGCAGAAATCAGCATTTTATGGCTTACTTGACACCAAAGAAAGCTCACGAAGGAAGGAGAAAAGGAAGCTTGAACGCCTAAAGGACCAAAATTGATACATGGAAAATCTGTCCCGGGCTAAAACAACATTTTTGAAGACTTTGGGGACTTGCATTAACTTCTTTGGATTAGGATAATAATACATTAACCTAGTACAATTAGGTTAAGTATTTCATTAGTTTATTTGGATTTGGATAATATTACATTAACCTAGTACAATTGGGTTAAGTATTTCATTAGCTTAGTAGGATTTGGTTGAGTATTTCATTAGCTTAGTAGGATTAGGATATGGGTATTATAAATACCCTATCATGTTAGAGATTTTGAGACATTCAGATTCTTACAATCATCTTTCCATCCTTCTATTCTACAAACAATTCTACAACCCTTCTAATCTTTCCATTAATTCTATTTTTCTTCTTCTATTCATCTATTCTTAATTTCCGCAACAAGAGAAACGTTACTTTGCCTAGGAATTCACGCCTAAACACCTACCACTTGTGCTACACTAAATTAATCAATCTTGTGGTATAACAACAATGTCAATCGTGATCTCCTTCGCATTCATGGGTAACTAAACTTCTCTGTTGGGGTTATGGAAGACAACTAAGATACTATCTATTGTTGTGAGTTTGTGAGTTCGTGACACGTATGCTGCTTATATCATTATTCTCTTCATCTTAATCTAAATTCTTTGTGGTTGCAAACACAAGAATACACCAGTATAACATTTAACTTGTTCGAAAGAAAAATTATTTGTCTGGAAAAGAGATAGTGTCAAGGTAGTAGGGTCACATCCTAAATTCCCTATTAAACAGTTAGTGTCGTAACTGGATTAACCTCTTGGAGAATTCGTACCGTTAGACACGCTTTAAGCTCGAAAGAGTTAAAGTGAAATAATCCTCGAATAGGTCAAAAGACGCTTGGATTTACCATCGAATACAATTCTCTATAAGCACATGCATGTCGGAATTCTACACACTCATAGTCAATAGAGACGTATAACTCAGGAGGTAGACATAACCCCAACGCCTCAATTCTCATTGTTTACAACTTACGTAACAATCCTTCTCTTTTTACTTTGCTATTTTCAGCTTTTACTTCATTGTTTTATTTACATAACTTGCACGACAAGACTCCCCCCTTTTTTGAGACTTGCACCAAAAGTTTAGTAATTTTGCTTACTTGTTGGCCAAGCTATTCCCTGTGGGATCGATACCCAACCCAGGTTGGGTTCTATATTTGCTAGTGACCGCTTTACACTCCTACGAGAGCTGTAGATTGAGCGTTATCATGTACCCCACAAAGAAGTTTAACTTACCATAATCATGACCACCAAACCTTGCCATTTAACCATTCCAAACCATTTAAACCAATTATACCATTTAGGGTTCCATACCAAACCATACCATGCAATAGCTCCATTAAAAGTCCTATAATATAGTAAAAGCATTATCATAAGCATTTTATCAAATATGTTGGTGGCATAATGTTTCCAAAACCAAATCCAATTACCAATTTACCATTCCCATGTAACCAATTGTACAAACCACCATTAAAGAATGTAAAAACATAATTAAAACATGGTAAAACCATAACCAAGAATTTAATACCCCAAAACCTAACATATATTTGAAAACCCAAAACTATACAATATTTATTCCATGAAAACATTGTAAAAAAATATGAATTTAGTTGGAACTAACATTGAGGGTGGAATACATGCATTAGATTACTCAAGAGCCTTAGAGAAAATTAGAGAGAGTTTCTAAGTGTTTAAGTTTCTAATAATAGGGTCAGTGATGTCCCAATAGTGATATAAGATATAGGGACTTAAGATGTTAAGTGAGGAAATGTTAAGATTACCCCCAACATAAACTACTTAAAATTCCTGTCAGATGGTACAACTTCCCCATACTAGTCGTACTCTCCCATATGAGTGGTACCCACCAAATCATACCCTAGACCTCCCTCTTAGTCCCAACACTATACAACATACCACTAACCTAAACCACTTCATACCCAACCATATAATTAGTACCCCTAAACTGTATCCTTGACAGATAGAATCTAAGAAAGTCTGAACATTGCCTACCATACAAGTCAATGGTATGACTCATACCCTAACATATGGTTGATGGTGAGCCACTCGTACTCAGATCCAAGTTAAGTTACTAAGTCTCGGATTAAGTAATGAAGGAACCAAACAAAATGAATCGTTACCTACCATACGATGCGTACCTACTCAAGTCTTAGTAATTCCAGAAACTAATCCAACCCACTATTTAAAACTTGTTAACATACCACCAAGAGCATACCAACCGTACCCTATCATAGGAATGGTACCCAAAAGTCATATGAAGTCCAAATTCAAAAATCTAGGAAATTTTCAAAGGGTCCAAACTCAGGGTGTTTCAAAACTGGCTCTAATAACAATTTTTTAAACCTTAGGGATTGCACCACATAGTAAAGGACCAGGTCCCTCAAAGTCAATCACAGGAAAAACACAACAAAGAAACCAAGAAGTAAGAGACAGTGCAAGAAAAATAAAAACAGAAGATTTTAACTTGGAAACCCCCTTTTCTCAAGGAAGGAAAAACCACGGCTTGCCCTCATAATCTCTCCATAATACACTAAAATCAAACTTTTGATTACATCCTACAATGAACCTGAGAATAGGTTTCATTCACTTGTTATAACTCTATTACGAGCTTATCTTTACAACTCTGCCAAGGACACACCATGATATTGATTAATTCTAACCAATATCTACCTTAGGTGACTCTACCTAAGGTCTATCTAAACAAAGATAAAAGTTTATTACTATTATAATGTGAGTAATTTATTAACAAATCAAGTTTCACTCAAGAACAATTTCTTTTTAATCATACATAAACAACTAAGAACAAGAGTAGTGTTGAATACACATTTTTTACCTTTTTCTTCTCTTCACTCTTTGGATTTGCAAAAATAATTTATTGAAGAATCATCTTTTTACTTTTATACGTGATTGATAATTAGGCCTGGAATCTCATTATAAATGATTTCCCAATTAGTACAAGAAGTACCTACCAATTTGTTACACAAACAGTCAAAGTTATGCAAATGCGTGCCAGTTGTACTGTTACTTTGAACATTCAGGGACCTGGTTCCTTGTAGTTATCTGCTCATCATTAAAACTATATATAGCAGATATATACTAAAATTAGAGAAAGAAAAAGGACACTCATTTGATGTCCATGATAATGTACTAGGGGACTAATTCTTTTGATGATGTAATAAACCTATCTTTAAAGCTATTTGGGGAGTTTGTATCTTAAAATCCATCATGAGATATGACACTCCCTATGAAGCATACAAGAAATATTTATTCCAAATGCTTATAAGTTATTTTAAAGTTTGGATATAATCCTAATAAGTTATCAACACCGGGGAAACTCCCATTAAAAGCTACTAATAAGGAAACATGAGAAGGGTTGGGGTACACACCACCACTTCCAGTTTGCATCTCCATAGAAAGGCATTTAGCAACTATATCACCATGGAAAAATGGTCTACCGCTGCTTAAAAATGTCCATCTATCTTTGGTTGACTTGGAAAATCAACCATAAGAACTGCTAGTTTTGAGTGGTTGGATCCACTAAAAAAGAAGTGTAACAAGAATCGATAAATCTATCAAGGTACGATATTGCATGTTTCATCTAGAATCTTGAAGGATTTTCAAAGTTTAACTCCTTCTAGAATAAGGTGATAAATGAAACTTAAGGTTTTGTGTCAAGAGATGCTATAGCCAATGCCTCATACTATGGTTAATATAAAGAAATATTTGGAAGATAAAGAAAGTGTAAGCTCATCATATCATGTTAAAACCTAAATTGAGAATGATATCTCATCTTAAATGATGGACGAAAAAGAAATTGTAGATAGTTCTTGGTGTTACCATATATCTATTAAAGACGTTAATCTTTAGAAGGTAGAAGATACTGGAGATGCACCAAAATTGGAAAAAGGAGTGAAAACCATAATTGATCATTTAAAGTAAGTTAATTTTGCATTGATGAAGACCAAAGGCCAACTTATTAGAGTATTTGTTCTATAGAACGATAAAGAAATCACTAATATCAACATATTCAAAGAATATAAAGATATCCTCACTTGGAGTTATAAAGACATGCTTGGCTTAGATCAAAAAGTGGTAGTCCATCAATTCGAGGTCAAGAATGGTGCTCATCCTATTAAGCAAGACCAGAGGTGCTTTAGGTAAGATTTTGAGCCATTGGTTAAGAATGAGGTTAACAAACGCAATTAAGTTGGCTTT
Organism: Capsicum baccatum var. pendulum; assembly: GCA_030864225.1. Classification (NCBI taxonomy): domain Eukaryota; kingdom Viridiplantae; phylum Streptophyta; class Magnoliopsida; order Solanales; family Solanaceae; genus Capsicum; species Capsicum baccatum. The sequence goes on along the minus strand of CM061561.1, from coordinate 156,358,040 downwards.
ATTCATAAAGTTAAAGACCTCACATGGATTCAAGTAATATTCATGCAAGCAATATGAAAGGATAAATTTGAGTTTGTGTCTAATTCAAGGATCTCAATAATACATGCCTTAAGGATTAGTACCCAATACCATTCCTTGGTTAATGATTGATGCAACTACTAGATTTGAGGCAATGTCTTCCATGGATGGCTCATCTAGCTATAAACAAATTTGTATGGCACCAAAATATGAAAATTTCACTATATTTCATACACCAAATGGTATTTATTACTACAAGGTGATGCATTTTAGTTGAAAAAATACTAGTGCCATGCAAAACATCTTTGATGACATACTCTATAAAAATATCAAATGTTATATGCATAACTTAGCGGTGAAGTCAAGAAAGAGGAATCACCATTTGAAAGATGTGACGATGATATTTGAGTTACTCTGAAGATATCAAAATAGGATGAATCCATTGAAAAGTGCCTTTGGAGTTACTTCTAGAATGTTCCTTAGCTTAATTGTACGACACCAAAGAATTAAAATTGATCAAGAAAGGTTATGTGATTTTATAGATGCTCGAGCCTCAAAACATTCATGATTTAAAAAGTCCTCAATAAAGCTAGCTTATTTAAGGATGTTCATCTCATATTTGAACAAAAAATGTCAACCATTTAGCCATCTTATGAATAAGGGTGCCCCTTTTAAATAGGACCAAGTTCTTATAAGGCCGTTGAAAGTATCAAATCATACATGATAAAGACTCTAGTTCATGCGGTGCCTATACCTGAAAAACTATTGATTCTCTATATTGCCACAAAAGAAAGTTAATTGGAGCACTATTGGCTCAAGAAAATATAGAACGCTAAGATAACTCTCTCTATACTCTCTATAACCTACATAGAATAATGACTCCAAATGGGATGAATCATCAACCAATTGAAAATTTATGTTTTGCATTGGTCTCCCCTATCTAAAAGATAAAGAACTGCTTTCAAGCTTATATTTTTTATCTTGTGTCAATAGAAAATCCCATTAACTTTGTAATATTTAAACTAGTGCTTAGTGGCTGGCTTGTAAGGTGTTAGCTCTAATTTCAACAGTTTGAGATCATATATATCCCCTAAAAAGTTGTAAAGTTACAAGTCTTAATACATTTTTTGGTAGACTGCCCAATAAATAATGATTGGAACTGACCAATGAACTTCCTGATATGGATGTAATGATTATTGAAGTTTGACCCCTATGAAGGATTTACTTCAATGAAATACACATCGAGATGTAGCTAGTGCTAATATGGTATTTGTCACTCAGTAAGGAGAGGTTCTCCCATACGTTTTTACCTTGATAAATTGTTTCTCACATACAAAATGTTTTTGAATATCAAGTGGTAGTACTTGGACATGAATGGATATTAACATGAAGCAACAACAATTGCAAGCCTTTGGTGACTCCCAATTACTAAACAAAGAGCTCTTAGGATATTGTGTGTAATGCCACGAGACTACCCCTGGACATTACATGGTGCTTAGAACCACAAGTGATACAAAGCTAACATATGATACTAGCATAATTCATAAGCAATTGAATAAATTACATTAAACTAGAAATAATAAGAACACGAGATGCCATTAGCTAAACTTGTTCAATATAATATTTTTTATACAAAAGAAAAATAAAATTGAATACATCAACTCTGACTGACTATCTAAGAAGCCTTTATAAATATTGACTATAAAAAGTTGGTGCATGACCCCAAGATATCTCTAATCAATAAAAATGAACAAAATTAAAATGCTAAATCTGTAAACTAACTAAGTCCTCTAATAAAGTAAACACATCACCCACTATATAAAAGTTATGAACTGCCTGATCATGATGTTGTAGGCTACAATTGATATCTACATTATGAAACAATGTAGACACAGAGAAATATATATAGTTATTACTACTGAAAGTTACTGAGTATGAGGAGGTGCATGCAAAAAGTAAAACTGATACTGATCATAATCATAAAATATGTATACTAAGTGTAAATAGGCTCACCATAATTAAGTAAGTTGAAATCTAAAATATCTTAATACATAAATAGTAAAGCATAATCAAATAATATAATTTAGCATAAGCATAAGACATAAAATAGAATTTGAGTAAATCAATTGATCTAATACACTTAGTTTGCAAAAACTTTTTTACTGAGGAAGATTCTTATAACCGACATAAACCATGTGAGTTAGCATGGAATCCAACGTTTGACCCATATTGATAAGGGTTTTTCTATCATTTCCATTGGTGTAGAACCTTAACTGAACTAGAGTGATCACTAAATTGATCCCCTTGAGGCAAGGAGACACTCTCTGGCGAGGTCCCTTAAACCTAAGGTGGCATGCAGTTTTTGGGAAATAGGATGCCAGAATCCTGCATTTTCCTCTCGGTGCTAAATACTACTTCCAATATATATAGAGAGAGAGATGCTCATAGATATAAAATTCACCTTAAAGTAGCATATGAGTTTATAGAAATGAAAACCAATATGCTTCTTTTGCTAAAACCATACCCATAAAGAAAATTGTGAATTTAATATCATATCTGAGATCATAAGTTCATGGTTGAAATCTAAATCATATTATAATAATCTACAATTTGAAGTAGTAATCTAAAATCTTTGTAAACTAAAAGAATCATGTTAAATTCATATGTTTTTACTAGTAAAGTGACTGAATCATGCTGAAAATTATGTACATTTACCAACTCATGGAACTTTATGTCAAAATACTAAAATTCACCACATAATAACAATCATGTAAGAAAAATATGAGTAAAGGAAAATTATTGTGCTAACTAAACTTTAAATCACATGATAATGTTTTAATTTTGAAAACATAAAAATTAGGTATGAACCCTAGCCATCAAATTTTAAAATTAATGTAAAATACCATTTTTAGGTAGAAATATTGATGGTTATCCTTGTTTAAACCCCACATACCTAAACTTTATTTTTCTTGAGAGAAACTTGAATTGGAGACTTGGAAGCTTGAAGTGTAGAGAAGGAACCCTTCTTTGGTGTTCTTGAGAATTTGGGAGAAGGGGAATCGTGTTTTTGTGTTATGGTATAAGGAAAAACATATTAGTAATAGTTATAGAATCATTTAGGATGTAAATAACTAATTTGCATTTGAAAAACTAAGGAAAATATGAGTTTGAGAATCTTTTCGACTATGAGTATGACACTCTGTAATGACACTTTAGGTCATTTTCTATTTTTTTCTTATTTTTTATATTTAGAGCTTTCCTATAGCTTCCAAAAGTCATTTATGACATGCTCGGACTGACAGTTTGATTACAATGCAGTTTGTTTGCATTTTACATTAAATTTCCTGGCTTGAATTCTTCGTTAGTTCAAATTGGCTACCAAGCAAACACTTCAATGAAATGATCTTGTATACTAAATTTGACAATTCCAATATCTCCAAAATGTTTGTTGAGGCTAGTTTGACCCTTGGTTTGGGTCTAGAGGCCCTCAATCTAATTTAGAGCTATTACTCAAAAGTTAACAGAAATGAAAAATCGGTGTAGACTGAAACAACCTAGGTTTTGACCTTTGAAAATTTCTTAGTGTTTGGTTTTTGGACATTATATGACTTGAAGTTACTAGTTGTATGATAGTGTATTATTCAGGTGACCTAGTCAAAAGTTTTCCAGTATTGGGTGGTGTTGGGTGTTTGAGTTTTTGGAATAGGTACGACTTGGTGGTTATGAGTTGTGTGGTTGGTGATTGGTTATTGGTTTGGGTTTTTCTTCACTTAATCTGAAACTTAGTAACTTAACTTGGATATGAATACAAGTGGCTCTCCATTACTCATGAGGATAGGGAATGAGTCATATAGTTAAACTCGTATGTTTGAGAGTGTTCAACCATTCATGATTCTTCATAGGGTATAATTTCCTAGTACTAAACATATATTTGGATATGGTTTGGCTTAGGTGTTCATGCGTTGGACACTGTTGGGGTCTAAGGCAAGGCCTAGGGTACCAGTGGTGGGTACCACTCATATGGTAGGGTACCATCAGTATAATGTGGTCATACCATCCTACAGGGATTTTAAGCATTTTAAGTTGGGGTAATTTGCATATTTCCCCCTTAACCTATCAAAGCCCCATGAATTATAACACTCTTGGGATATCATTTAACCTATTTTCAATTAGTTAAACTCTCTTAAAACACTCTCAAATTCTCGAAAAGGCTCTTGGGATAAGGAAAGGTTGGGTTTCATTAATAGGATCAATTTGGGGCTTACAAGGGTGATTTCTCTCTATCATCTTCATAATCTAAGGCATGTTACTCTTTCACCATTGTTTGTTCCAACTAAAGAAATGTTTTAGGAATTATTTTCATGCAAGAATTATTGTATGGTTTTGGGTTTTCAAATATATGTTGGGGATTTTTTCTTATAAATTCTTGGTTATGGTTTTTCCATGTTTTAATTTTGGATTTACATGGCTTAATAGTGATTTGGATATTTGGTTGTATGAGAATGGTTAATTGGTACTTGGTTTTGGTTTTAGAATCACAATGCCCCCAATGTGTTTGATAAAATGCCTATGTGAATGCTTTTACTACATTATTGGACTTTTAATGGAACTATTTGCATGGTATAACTTAGAAATCAAACTCTAAATGATATAAATGGTTTGAAATGGTTAAATGGTAAGGTCTTATTGGTTATGGTTGGTCTAAGTGAAAGTCTTGTGGGGTACAAGGGAATCCTTAAAGCAAACATAATAATGATCACTTATGGGGTACATGGGATTTCCCCAAGTCAACTTAATAATGTAATCTATGGGTACATAGGAATCCTTTCTTCTTAAAAAGGATGGATAAGGACATTTCTTGCAAGCTATAGTCGGTATGGCTATACCATTTAGTATAGCCTTGGTTAATAAATAATGGAATAGTGGTTTGGTTTTATTGTAATGATTTTAATTAGGCAATAATGGAAGGGTGTGATAACTAACCATGAAGGTGTGAGTCCAATGGATGGACATCATAAACTCATGTTTTCTGACATGAGGATTGGTTATGGCAACCATATAAGCTACTTACGGGGTACATGAGAATCCTCTACTCCAATAGTATCTCTGATTCATGCGGCTACGCAAATTAGCGTCCGTTTAAGGGGTTACACTAGACCCATATAGCCCATGGGTGGTTATAGGATGGTTAAGATACATTTACCTAGGTTAATTATTTTAAAGACATGCTAAACTCAATTCCATTTCCAGGCATGGATATATATATATATATATATATATATGTACATATATATATATGTAAATATATATATATACATATATATATATATTGTTGTAAATGCATATGGTTGGTTTACTTAATTTTAAAGGTTGGACTTATTTTAACCCTATCCTGAGTGTATGCTAGTGCTCACACGCTAACCCATCTTCAGGCAGTTGTATCCCCATGCAATGAATAAAGCTGCTATTCTACTTCTCTTGCTTAGTGATTGGATTTGGGATCAGCTCTGATGGATTAAAGTGGTGATCTTCCATATTCAAGAAGGTTCCATTTCATGTCATGGATGTTTTTACATACTTTGGTCATTATATAGACTATGGTTATGGCTATAGTTGGGGGCATGTCCAAACTGAATATTGTTTTACTTTTGGTTATAGGATTTATAGAACTACTATGGTTTGGTATTGGCGGTGTCGGTAGTGGTGTCATCCTTGGCATTCGTATTGGTATTATAGTTGATACTATTTGACTGTTTTTATGGTTGTTCCATCCTATTATGTTATGGATTTGAACTTGGTTATTATTTTAGTTTTGGTTTGTATTTGGTTATAGGTTGGATAATGGATGGTTGGACTTGTTTGGGTTGGTCACAGTTATAGACCTATCCCAGAGTTATGAGTTGTACAATTTGTTATCTTGTGATATGTTCGGAATTTATCCAACTCAGGGTATGTGTTTTGAGGTTGGATTAGGTAACGAGGGTGTTCCTTAATCATAGTTGGACTTAGAGCTTTAGGTTCATGGTCAATTAGGAGTTTGTAAAGATTTTTCGGGCATTGTATCTTTTGAGGGTATGTTGCGTACCACACTCATAAAAGACAGGCTACAAGGCATTTAGAAATGTTTCTCTTTCATTGTGTTCTCTTTTAAAGCTTGGAATCTAAGTACTGAAATTTTCTCTAATTCCTATTTGTTAACCTTTCAGATCATGCCTCGATGATCTGAAGTTTATGGAAACTTCTCTGCCCCAACTGGGGACAATGTTGATAGGACATGCTCTACTCAGGTAATCCAACTCAATCTAGGAGTCCAGTCTCTGATATTTCTAGAATTCTATCAATTCCTTCTAGTCCTCCTCAGCCTCCTCAGGAAGACATGACAAATGTGGAGTTTCATCAGTTGATCCATGTTATTTCTCAATTGGTAGCTTCTCAGGCAAAGCATAGTGTATCCGGTATTACATTTTTTGAGGCCATAAGGGTTAGACAGTTTATGAGCCTGAGTACACAAACTTTTATTGGTGTTAAGGTAGAGGAGTATCCTTAAGATTTCTTGGATAAGATGGAAAAGATTTTTAGGTTCATGCAGGCCACGAATATAAAAGGAGTGAATTTTTCTACCTATAAGCTAAAGAATATGGTGTGCCAATGGTATAAGGAATGGGATCATTCAAATGGTGAGGTTGATGAGTCATCTTTGTGGGAGACTTTCATTTTTTTGGATTGTTTTTGTCCTAAGAAGTTGAGGGAAGCGAAATATGAGGAATTTTTTAATCTAAAATAAAAAAAAATATCAGTCAAGGAGTATGCCTTGACATTTCACCAATTGTCTAGGTATGCTCCAAAATTTGTGTCTTATATAAAAGTCGGGATGAGAAAGTTCGCTTAAAGACTATCTTGGGAGTTGATCCTTGAAAGCAAGACTGTATTGCTGATAAAGGACATGGATATTTCTAGGCTGGTTATTCATATACAACAGTTGGAGAAAGAAAAGATAAAGTAGGTTAAGGTAGGTGAAGGACAGTTTAAGAGATTTAGATTCTCTAAGTAGGGTAGTGATCAATAATAATATGGCTAGGATAGTGGTATGTGGCTAAAGAAAAAGTGAGGGAGTTCTAGTTCTTTCTCCACAGCTAGTGCTCCTTACCCGAAGCAGTCGAGAGACAAGCGTCAATAAGGTGGTGATAACTTCAGGGCATAGGGTTCCCAATCTCAGGCTAGTAGGGCTCAGTCGAGTTCATCATGTCCTCTTTATAGGTTATGTGGTCAGTTACATTGGGTTGTTATAATGAGGGGAGGGATAGGTGTTTCAAATATGGTCAGCTAGGCCATATGCTTAGAAACTTTCCGGTTGGTAAGGTTGCTTCAGGGGCGAACAAGGATTTGGTTGACTCTTTATCTTCTCCTACACCAAAAGGTGTTGCTTCTATATCTATTTCTGTTTCTCATATCAGTACAGGCCAGAATAGGTTATATACTTTTGCATCCCGACAAGAGTCTGAGGCATCGCCTGATGTCGTGACTGGTATATTGCAAATCTTTTCTTGTGATGTATCTTGCTTACTTTATCTGAGTTCCACTCTCTCTTATGTGACCGCATTTGTGGTTGTGTATTTTGGTTTTGATCCTGAGGTTATTTCTAATTCTTTTTCTATTTCTACCCTAATAGGTAACACTATGGTTGCTAAAAGAGTCTATAGGGGGGGTGTGGTATCTTTTGGTAGTAAGGAGACTTTGGTGGATTTATTTAAATTAGATATGGTGGATTTTGATGTTATTTTAGATATGGATCAATTAGACTCGTGCTACGTGTCCTTAGATTGTCAGACCCGTATGATTGTCTTTATGTTCCTTGGTGAACTTGCTATTGAATAGGAGGGTGGTTCCCTAGCTCATAAGGGGTAGTTTATATCATATCCTAGAGCTCGCAGGTTAATCTCAAAAAGGTGTCTCTATTATTTGGTCTGGGTTAAAATTTCTAACTCAGAAGGTCCTTCTTTGCATTCGGTTTTGGTAGTGAATGAGTTTCCTAAGGTCTTTTTGGATGATCTTCCTGGTGTTTCTCCAGATAAGGAGATTGAGTTTGGGATTGATTTGGTTTCGGACACTCTTCCAATATCTATTCCTCATTATAGAATGGCTCCAGCTGAGTTGAGGGAACGCAAGAAGCAACTTAAGGATCTTTTGGATAAGGGTTTCATCTGTCCTAGTATATCCCCTTGGAGTACACCAATGTTATTCATGCATTAAAAATATGGTTCCCTTCAAATGTGTATTAACTATTAATAGTTGTTTAAGGTGATGGTTAAGAACAAATATCCTCTTACTAGGATAGATAACTTGTTTGTTAAAAGGTACCAAATTCTTTTCAAAGATAGATCTTTAGTATAGGTATCATCAACATAAGATTAGGGAGGTGGATATTCCTAGGACAACTTTTCATAACCAGTATAGGCACTTTGAGTTCTCGGTTATGTCATTTGGTTCGACCAATGCCCCGATGATATTCATAGATCTGATGAATAGGGTATTCCATTAGTTTCTGGATCTTTTTGTAATTGTGTTTATTGATGATATTTTGGTGTACTATAAGAGTGAGGTGGATCGTGTTAATTACGTGTGTGTGGTGTTACAGACCTTGAAAGAGCAGACGTTGTATGCCGAATCTACTAAATATGAATTTTAGTTGAACGTTGTCACTTTTCAGGGTCATATTATTTCTAGTAAGGGGATCATGGTGTATCCACAAAAGGTGGTGGTGTTTAAGAAGTCTCTTAGACCCACGACTCCAACTGAAATTTAAAGCTTCTTGGGTTTGGACGGGTACTATAGAAGGCTTGTGGAGAGTTTTTTAATGATAGTTGTCCATTGACTAAGTTGACTCATAAGAAGGTAAAGTTCTCTTGGTCATATGCTTGTGAGGGTAGTTTTAAGAAGTTGAATGATAATCTAACTTGGGCTCCGGTTTTGACCTTGCATTAAGGCAATGAGGGGTTTGTAGTTTACTGTGATACATCTCAAGCGGGACTTGGTTGTGTTTTGATGCAATATGGTAATGTGATTGTTTGTGCTTCTAGGAAGTTAAAGATGTATGATAGAAATTATCCAACTTATGATCAAGAATTTTTAGTTGTGGTATTTACATTGAAAATTGGGTGGCACTATTTGTAAGGAGTGCATGTGGATATCTTCTCAGATCATAAGAGTCTACAATATGTGTTCACTCAAAAAGGGCTTAAACTTAGGCAAAGGATATTACTTGAGCTTCTGAAGGACTATGATATGAGTCTTCACTACCATCCAGGTAAGGCAAATGTTATTGTTGATGCTCTTAGCTGGTTGTCAATGGGGAGTTTAGCTCATTTGGATAAGAAAAGGCTGGAGTTGGTGAAGGATATTCACCACTTGGGTAATCTTAGAGTTCGTCTTTTGGACTCTGAGAATAGTAGTGTATTGGTACAAGAAGTGTTTTGATCGTTTCTTGGTGCAAATATCAAGGAGAAGCAAATGCTAGATTCTGTCATGATAAAACTCAACGCTGATGTAAATAGGAATAAGGTAATGGTATTTGAGATCAGTGGTGGTGGTAACCAGGGGAGTTTTTCTATTCCTGACTTTGATGGTTTACAAAAAAGGGTATTGGCTAAGGCACATGAGTCGTGCTACGTCTTTCATCCTGGTTTGAAAAAAGTATATCATGATCTCAAGGAGATGTATTGGTGGAATTGTATGAACAAGGATGTTGCTATTTTTTTGGCCAAATATTTAGTGTGTCAACAAGTGAAAGTTGAGCACATAAGGCCTGAGGGATTGTATCAGGAGATTGAATTGCCTGAATAGAAATGGGAAGTGATCAACATGGATTTTGTTATCGGTCTTTCTTGGTTTCAAAACCGATTTTATTCAATTTGGGTCATTATTGATAGGATGAAAAAGTCAGCTCACTTCTTTCCAGTGAGGATAAATTTTTCATCTGATGATTATGCAAGGTTGTATCTTCATGAGATTGTGAAGTTGCAAGGGATACCTGTTTTGATTATCTCTAATCGTGGTACGTAGTTTTCATCTTACTTTTGGTGGTAGTTTCAGAAGGGGTTGGGTACTAAAGTTAGTCTAAGTATTGCTTTTCACCCGTAAACAGATGAGAAAGCAGAAAGGACTATTTAGACCTTGGAAGATATGTTTTGTGCATGTGTGATTGATTATGGAGGTAATTGGGTTAAGCATCTACCTCTTGTAAAGTTTTCCTACAATAATAGCTATCATTCTAGCAATGGGATGGACCCTTTTTGAGGTATTGTATAGTAGAAGGTATAGATCTCCTATTGGGTAGGTCAAACTTGGTGAGGTAGATATGTTTTGTCCAAACTTGATTTATCAGGCTATGGAGAAGGTAAAAATGATTCGGGATAGATGTATGGCTGCCTAAAGTTGCCAAAAGTCCTAAGTGGATGTAAGGCGTAGGGACTTGGATTTGAGATTAGGGATAAGGTGTTCCTAAAGATATTTCCCATGAAGGGATTAATACGGTTTGGGAAAAGGGAAAAGCTCATTCCCCGATATGTCAGTCCTTATGTGGTTTTGAGGAGGGTTGGTAATATTGTATAAGAATTGGAGTTGTCTTCCAGTTTGTGCTCCATTCATCTGATTTTCCTTGTCTCTATTTTGAGGAAGTGTATAGGTGATTCTTCATCAATTGTTCCTTTAAAAGGATTGGGTATCTAAGATTCTCTTTCTTTTGAAAATATCCCAGTGGAGATCTTGGATTAGCAGATTCATTATTTACGGACCAAGGATGTAGCTTCAATTAAGGTTCTATAGAGGAACCACAAGGTGGAATAAGCTACTTGGTAAGCGGAAGAGGACATGAAGTCCAAGTATCCACATTTGTTTTCTACTCCAGATATTCATGCGGAAGGTATGTTTTCTTGATAACATCTTTGTTTACTAACTTGTCTAAAGGAAGGTTAATTTTCTTGCATCTTTGTTATCTAACTTAGTTAAAGGTTGGAATAGTTGTGTTGGGGTATAATTCGTGCTTGTACTAGCTTGTCTGTCATTCAGGGAAGAATGATCCTAGTTAGGAGACTAAATCCACCTAGGTTGTGACCCTTAGAAAATTTTTGGATTTTTGGTATCTGGATATTATACAACTTGGGGGGTACTATTCGTATTATAGGGTATGGGTTAGGTGACCCAATCGTATATTGTCCAGTGTTGGGTAGTGTTGGATGGTTGAGTTTCTAGAATGGGTAAGACTAGGTGGTTACGAGTTGTATGGTTGGTGATGGGTCGGTTGTTTGGGTTTTTCGTCACTTAATCTGAAACTTAGTAATTTAAATTGCATCTGAATATGAGTGGATCACCATGAGTCGATTTTGCCCGGGGTATGATTTTATGGTCATGATTTTATAATTAGATACGGGTTGGCTTGGGTGGTAGTATGTTGGACAGTGTTGGGGTCCAAGAGGAGGCCTAGGGTACTAGTGGTGGGTACCACTCGTATGATACAATATGATTGGTATGGGGTAGTCATACCATCCTGCGGGGATTTTTAGAAGTATAAGTTGAGGGTAATACAAACATTTCCCCCTTAACCTCTTAAGGCCCCACGACTTATAACGCTCTTGGGATATCATTTAACCTATTTGAAATCACTTAAACTCTCCTAAAACACTTCAAATTCTCTCAAGTCTCTTGGGTCAAGTAAGGCTATGGTTTCATTGATACGATTAATTTGGGGCTAACAAGGGTGATTTTTCTCAATCATCTTCGTAAACTAAGGCATGTTATTCTTTCCTAATTGTTAGTTCCAACTAAAGGCATGTTTTATGGATTGTTTTCATAGTATAATTGTTGTATGGTTTTGGATTTTCAAATATATGTTGGGGTTCTGGTTTTAAATTTTCCATGTTTTAATTTTTGATTTACATGGTTTAATGTTGGTTTGGACATTTGGTTGCATGGGAATGGTTATTTGCTGCTTTGTTTTGGTTTTAAAAATTCTATGCCCCCAATGTGTTTGATAAAATGCCTATGAGAATGCTTTTACTACATTGTATGACTTTTAATGGAACTATTGCATGGTATAACTTGGTAATAAAACCCTAAATAGTTTAAATAGTCTGGAATGGTAAAATGGTAATGTCGTGATGTGTATGGCTGGCCTAATCCAAAGCCTTATGGGGTACAAGGGAATCCCCTAAGCAAATATAATAATGATCACATGTAGGGTATATGGGACTCCCCTAAGTCAACTTAATAATGTTATCTATGGGTACATAAGAATCCCATCATCTTAAAAAGGATGGCTAAGGACATTGCTTGCAAGCTACAGTCAGTATGATGATACCACTACTTATAGCCTTGGTTAATAATATATGGAATGGTGGTTTATTTGTATGGTAATGGTTTTAATTGGGCAATAATGGTGGGGTATGATAACTAATAGTGAAGGTGTGAGTCCAATGGATGGACACTGGAAATTTATGTTTAACGACATGAGGATATATGATTCTCATGGGGTATATGAGAATTTCCTAAGTACACTTGTACATATGTATCATGTAAAGCAAAGGGTACTCGTGAATTCCCTACTCCAATGGTATCTCTATTTCGTGTAGCTACACGCATCGAGGCTCGTTCAGGGGGTTACACTGGACCCATTTATACCATGGGTGGTTCTAGGACAGTTAATCTATATATGTATTGTTTTGAATGCATATGGTTGGTTTACTTGGTTTTCAAGGTTGGGATTATTTTATCCTTATCCTGAGTGCATGCTAGTGTTCACCCGCTAACCCATCTTTAGGTGGCTGAATCCCCACGCGATGCAGAAACTACCCATTCTACTCCTCCTAATTAGTGATTGGATTGGGATTACCTCAGTTGGATTGAAATGGTGAGCTTCCATATTAGAATGCTCTATTTCATGTCATAGATGTTTTTAGATACTTTGTCATTATATAGACTATGGTTTTGGCTATAATCAGGGGAATGTACCGATCAGATATTGTTTTACTTTTGGTTAGAGGTTTTGTGGAACTACTATGGATTTGTATAGGTGGTATCAGTAGTGATGTCAGCCTTGGCAATGGTATCGGTATTATGGGTGAAACCATTTTTCTACATTTATGATTGTTCCATCCTATTATGTTATGAATTTCAACTTGGTTATTGTTTTGGTTTTGGTTTGGTTTTGGTTATTGGTTTGACTTGTTTGGGTTGGTCATGGTTATGAACCAATCCCAGTGTTTGTAGATATACCAAAAGCTATCTTGTTATAAGTTTAGAATTCATCCGACTCAAGGTACGTATTTGGAGGTTGGGTTGGGTAACGGGGGTGGTCCTCGGTCCTGGTTAGACTTGGGATGCCCATTATGACAAGGCCTTGGTTCGATTCATGTCAGGGACCTACTTTTCATCATAATGACCTTAGATGGAAATTTTAACTGTGACATTAAGTCCAAAACGTCGAATCTGATAGAGTAGCATAGTCCATCTGCATATATGGGATTTCGGATGAATCTTGAGGGATTGAAGGAATCCCAAATTACATTTGATGTTTTAGCTGGTGCACCCGCTTAAGAGGACCTTTGGATCACCTAAGCGGTGGTCTGCTAAAGCACCTAGTTGACTTCTTAATCGGTCAAGCTGTTCGAATCGAATGACGCAAAAGTAGAACAACTACTACTTAAGTGATACCTATACAACCTTCAGGATGATGCTAAAGTGACACTAGGTCTCTAAAGCGGTGACCGCTTAAGTATCCCAGGGTCTGCTTAAGAGGCACCTGCAGACTAGGAAGGGTATAAATACCCCCATTTATCCCATTGTTCATTATTTCTCATCCCTTTCTAAGATACTTAAACCCTAAAAAGTGGGAAATCTTGAGGATAACATTTGTGGGTGATTTTAGGGCTTGGATAAATATTATTTATGTGTTTCTCCTTCAAATTTATGGTGAGTTTCTATTAATTTCTTGCTATAATTCTCTTTCTTTTCCTAAAAATCCTTAAATTCTTGGTGACTTAATTTTAGCACCATTATAGCTTCGAATTCACCCATTTTGAGCGTAAATATTCCTTGAGCAAAAAGGAACGTTAAATGTTCCCCATGTAGGATTTTGATGTAATTTGGACCTGAAGCACAATAGTGTAATATAGGTATCATTTTTCTCGTTTTAATAAGTAGATTATGATTTTGATTGCATGGCACCTTGCAGAAGGCTCTCGGGAGAGGAAATTGGCGATTTAGCAAATTCTTCGGGCTTTCTTTAGCAGCGAGGTTGGCTAGGCTTAGCTTCCTCATAGATTGAGCAATTTTGTGGTATATTATGATATTATGCTGGATATGGGATGGGATTTAGGTGTTGGAAGTATGAGTAAGAGTATTTGGTTTAATTAGGTCGTTAGGGTATCTTGAAATCATAGACTTGGAGTATCTAGCATAGTTATTCATGGCTTAGTTTGATTGAGCTTCGCGGTATATATATAGAATGTAATTGACTTAATTACTCAAAATTGCCCTCATTGTTCACATTAGAGTAGAATTGCCTTAGTAGTTATTGTTCTAAGTAGGATTAACTTAGGTGTTCATGTTTGGAAAGGATTACTATCTTAGGGCTAATTATGGGTTGATATCTAGGAATGAACTTAAGTACCTTAGCCTAGTCTAGGTTAGAATTTGCCTAAGAGAATTTATGTAGATTAGAAGTAAGCCCCTTTCGACCCAACTTAGGCCAAGACTTGTGATGACCTTATAGACTCATTTGCATATTATATACTCTTAGTGATGGTAGGTTCGACAATTGAGGAGGTGGAATACAATTGTCAAGTTTGTTAGTTGGATATTGAAGGACTGATGCTAATTTCAAGTATCACTAATGATATTTCTCATGTGTAGGACTAAGGATATAACTTATGATTATGATTTATGACTTATACATGCGATTATTGGTATGGATTCCGAATATGATTAATAATATAGCCTATGGACATGCTTAATGATATAGGTACCAATGTGATTAAAAGAGGTAAAGCTTATTGACAAGATACTGCTTATATACTATATATTGCTTATAAGTACGATATGACCTCTAGATATGAAATGGGTCATAGATATGGTATGAGTTATATGCATGATATATCTTATGAATATGGTATCGTTTATATATATATATATAATGTATGTATATCTGTATATATATATATATGTATGTATGTATATATATACATACATAAATACATACATATATATATGATGTGGCTCATAGATGTTATATAACTTATAAATATGGCTTATAGACATTGCATGACTTATATGTATGATATGGCTTATCATATGATGTGACGTATAGATATGATTAGCGGCTTATAGATAGATATGATATTGGTATGAATTCTAGATATGCTTTATAATATCGCTTATAAATATTAGCATTCCTATGGATTCTGAATATGGCCAATAAGACTTGTGATTATGATTCTAGGTTTAATGTATAAGAATGAGTAAAGGGATAGTTTATAGATATGAATCATTGGTATAATCTATTGAGTGTATCTTATTGAAGTGGCTCACTAAAATGGTTCATTGGTATGGTTTATAAGTATGATTTCTATTTCAAGTCTGGAAATTGCTAATGGCATTGATGATATGAGTTCCAGTTCGAGTCTGACAAAATTTATGATAATGGTAATGATGGTATTGAGTCTCGGTTCAAGTCCGGCATTGAGGAGTGTTCATAATGTGATACAAGATGGATAAATTCTTTATTATGGCATGATAGTTGGTAAGTTATGGTTTGGCGGTTGTTAGTTTCCTTGATTGTACCCTTCGTGATTATGAGGGCTTGTGTTATGTTATTTACTTTTCCACACATATCGGCATATGGGGTTAAATATTGAAGTACATGGTGTGATCTTTACGTTATCATTATCGTATTCTTTATTTATCCATGTACAGTGGCGTCGGAGCTTATTTCTAGGTTTTTTCTTTTTATCTTCACTTAGCTTATGTTATCTTGTATCTTATTGTATCTATATCATGATTTAGCTCAGTGGCCAATGATGTCGACTGAGTACCCATGGTTTTGATACTCATATTATACTTTTGTACCTTTTTGGTGTAGATCTGAGTACTAGTTGACGATGCTGACTTAACGTTCGTCCAGAGTTGATTTCAGAGATTTGGTTAGCTCTTGGAGTCGGAGTTATCCTTTTCATTATATGTATCTATATCAAGTCTTTCATCTTTAAGATGGATTGTATTTGACTATTAAGTACTCATAGTTTATTGTAGTAGCTCTTTTACCGATATTACTAGGTCTTGGGATGTTTGTTGGTTTCTATCTATCTATAAGACCTTTATGACTATATTATTGCTATTTGAATCTTTAATTGTTAATTTGCAGCTTTTAGGCCATTTTTCCACTAAGTTAGCCCATTGCACCCAGCTCGGGGTTGTGATTCGACTTACCTACAAGTGGTATAGGGTAGGTGCCATCATGACTCGTAAATTGGGTCATGACATACTCCCTTATAATTGAGCATACAAGGTATACCACACTCTTATCGTGGAGCACACAGGGTGTGCCACGTCTTATTATGGACCCTCACTGGTTCACTCACAAAAATGCTCATAACTTTTCACTCATTTATCGGATTAAGGCAAAATAAGATGCATTGGAAAGAGGACTCAATTACCTTTTATTTGGTCGGTCTTGATAACAAAATTTCAATATATTTATGAGGTTATACACCTTTAAATTTGACCGTATTAGGATCAAATACCAAAACTCAATCGATAGCAATAGTTCTCAAAACAAATTTGTGCTAAGTATTTCCTATGAATATTCTTCACATCAAAATCACTTTAAACACTAGTTAAATGATCATGACACTTATATATGATTAAAAATAATTATTTTCGGACCGATAAACCTATGACAAAAAGTATGAATCTTAGCTAGAAACTTTTTGGGATATTACAATATCTCCCCCTTGGGATCATTCGTCCTTGAATGAAGACTGATATTGGGATGAAGATAATGTGATTAATAGCATGAAAATGGTTTTTTCAAGTTGATCATGTCTCATAACTGGAATCAGTTTAATAGAGTACTAGCTTAGCTGATACATATGGAACATATCACATACATATGAATTGTATAGAATAGTGTAGACATGAAATTTGAAGAGAACAATGCTAGGAGGGAATCTCTTACGCCTACTAAATTGATGTTAGAAGTGAACATGTAAAGGTACTTAGCCATCATATCTGCAAACAAAGGATATAGATGGGTGGAAAATATAAAACCCCTAATGTGAAATAGATTTTTTAGCTGACTTAATTGACTATAAGGATTTGATTCATGTTGAGAGTTTAGAACACAATTGAAACATTCATAACATAATGTAAATATAGAACGGAAGCAAGAATAGTATTAGTATGTGTTAGGTGATCCAACTATTAACTTTCAAGCTTAATAACAACTTTGAAACTCTTTTCTCAACTATAAATTTCATCATAAATCCTACATTTATTTGATGCAATTTATAACCTTCACATGGGTACATGTGACTACCCCAGCTACACTCTGTGTTGAACTACATACTCTCCATATGTTCAAGCCTAACTAGAAGTCACAAAGTACTACGCATAATACCATAATATTAGTCAAAACTATGGGATTAAATATCCTACGTCTCTTTAGAGTTCTTATCTTAAGAATAATACTCCTTACCACTTCAACGACTAACTCTGACATCTTATTAGGAATTCACTCATGCATAATGCATTCATCCACTTATACACCAACATAACATTCAAGCCTACTATTATAACCACATATGAACTTCTAGGAGACCAACCCATCTAGGATTTTTTTCTTCATATTTTCTAATACCTCTATCAATAATAATTCCATGAATTATCTACAAAAATCACACCAAAAATTCTCAACTATGACATAACAAAAGCTTTGCCTTGACCTTTCTTCACACTTTTAGACTTATATAAAATAAGCATACAAACAAATTTTCCCTAATAAGGAATATCTACTCTCTACCATATAAACCATTGTTCATAGATTTTTTGTCACTACTATCTTAGCATATGGAGGGTCACTGAAGTGATAGAACATGCGAACCCAAAGTACGAAAAAATACTATAAAAAACTTTGACACTTTATTAAGGCCTGAGGAAAAAAGTATTAAAGGCATATATTCATTAAAGAGATCTAAAGTAAGAAATACATGACATAATACAAATTTCACTGGTCGTTAAGGGTGTACCATGAGTTTTGAGAATTGAGCATACTCTGAAACATGGGTTCATACTTATCATAAATTATTTAACATAAGACTAGAACATATAGATTCATGAGGGATGACTATGATCATGGAGTGAAGCTATTGCTTCTCTTACTAGTAGCTACGAATGAATATGAATATGTATGAAGTATATCATCATTAGTCATAGGCATGGCACTATAACACAAGGCATGTATAGGGTGATACAATGATTGAAATACAAGGAATAAACTAAAATAAGAATGAATTGCTATCTCATCATAACTCTTATTGACATGCATCATAATCTAATTCACAAGACTTTATTTGATTTTTCACCCTATCGTCTCCCCCTTAGATTAAAGCCTGCATTTTAAGCCTATGGACTTATTCGATATCCTCAAGATTGAGCCATAATTTATTTACTCTAATAGTTTACACTTGAATTATCATCTCACTTAGATAAAATATATTCAGGAAAATACGAACTTCATTCATGGACTCTTCTTTCATATATGCCACTCTTAACTCTCTCTCACTTTTATAATCATCATCATAAAATTACACTTTTCTTGGTAAGCACACTTGTCTCTCTAAATACATAATCTTCCCTTCTCTTCATAGTTTGCTAATATCACACCTCTAAATTTATATTTTTCCCTAAATCATGAGAATAGAAATTATACCAAAAGATGTAACATCGCCTATCCATAAATCCTTAACTTAGCTATTAAGAACACCATACACTATATAACTAGCCTTCTTCCTACATAGAAACTCAAGGGCACTATCCAACTTGATGATCATCCACTATTTAAACTTAGTGTCTAGTACTAGACATGATTAACAACATAACTTCACATACTATTCTTTCTTAGAAACTATATAAAAAAATAAGAAACACTAATCTACTAAAACCTCATAATAACAATACTTTATCATAATCTTACGGTCTATCTTATTGTAATCCATTAGCATATCCTCATTTTACACATCACTACTACTTATCTATCCATACGTCTAAATTATATTCATAGCTCTATAAGCATCAACCAATATCCTTTTCATAATCACAAAGGGAACCCTAGATTCTTAATCTTAACCACTAAATACATTTGTGACCTATTATTTTATAACACAAAAAACCACCATTAAGAACTCCTATCCTACTTCAAGCATAAGCCATGTCACTTTAACTAATAACTCCTTCTCTATTATCCAGCATGAAATACACCACACTCACTACCTCTTAGTTAATACCCAAATGCATATCACATTAATCCTAACTAAGTAGTATACATAGATCCATCTATATGATGTTAAAAAATTGTTATCCCTACTTTTCTTGTCACTACACTTCTAAATATATGCTCCCAACTCTAAATTGTTCTACCACTAATGTATCAAAATACCTAAAAGTTATATAATCCCTCAATGAAAACTCTATTCAATAATCTAGGTACATACTCTTTCCTCTCATAGGTGCTATCTGTAGTGAACGGTTAAAGAGAAATCTAAATACATATCATACTCAATCTTAACCACATAATTCATAAGGATGAGGACATAAGCTTTTGAATTGGAGGACTTAAAACACACTTACGGGCTTCACTCAAGCCCTTTGTTCAATTTTTGATATTTCTAATAATCAATTTGAGAGCATCATATCAAGAGGAATTGAGATTTGCTACTAATATTATCTCAAGGATGAGATGTAGTTGTAGAATTCTAGAGTAACACATGAATTAGCATGAGTTTCTAAGAGGACAACTTTACTACAGGCTCTAGAGTAAGAAAGATGGAAAACATTTCTTAAATGTCCAATAGTCTCTTGAAAAGAAGAATAGAAGTCTTCGTACCATTCCGCAAAGACTCTACTAGAGATAGATTCAAAAATATCCTAGAACACTTAAACTCTATGCTCTGATACCAAGTTTGTAACACCCAGATACTACCCCTTGGACATCACATAGTGCTTAGAACCACAAGTGATCCCAAGTTAACTCTCGATAATAGCATAATTCATGAGCAATTACATGAATTATATTAAATTAGAAATAAAAAACGAAAGAGATGCCATTATTTAAACATGTTCAATACAATACTTTTTATACAAAATTAAACAAAAACTGAAATAAATCTACTCTAACTGACTATCTATGAAGCCTCTACTAATACTGACTATTGGTAGTCGGTACATAACTTGCGACTATCCCTAATAAATGCAAATAAAAAAAAATAAAATACTAAATCTACAAATTGGTTGAGTCCTCAAATAAACAGAACTCATCATCCACTGGCTGAAAATTGTGACTGTCGAATCATGATGTTGTGGGCTATAATTGATACCTACATTATGAAATAATATAGCCACACAGATACATATGTGTTAAATACTACTGGAATGTACTGAGTATATGGGGTGAATGCGATAAGTAAGAAGTCAACGACAGATACATTAATAGTGATATAGTACTTTAGTTTTATCATATTCATATATATGATCAAAAATCAAACATTCATTCTACGCCTTCATTCTCCTCCTTATTAAAATAATTGTTTAAGAATACCCTTGCTATTAAAACACATCAAATCACTTTATGATTCTTGAAAAAAGTGTATATGAAATCTATTCACCAAAAAGTGTACAAATGAAATCACCTCAGTGGAATTTGAACATAAAACCTCATGTTGTACTACATACTAACGGATATGCTTCAGCTATAAACTATCATAGATTAAATCACAAAAACACAAAAAAATAGGACACAACTTCATTCTCTTCTTGCATGTCTGTGAAATGAACATTAGTTCTTTCTAGTCTTTCTTTTGTTATCCCTTTTCTTTTTCTGATCAAGTAAAGTAGTTCATATGGATCTGGTCCCCTAATTATACAAAAGATATAATATAGTGGGGAATACAACATGAACTGGAATTCACATCAACTGTTAGCATCCTATATTACTCAAATACAAGAACATAAAATACTTTTCTATTATCACAATCACATAAAATGCACACTGACATGTAGGACTTCTATTAAGCCATTACTAGGTCATTCTTACCTTACACTGGTACTTCTCCAGTTCATACCTGGTATTGTCTATGCTGAATTGTAATAATTTTCTTCCATAACACTTGACAATGTTTTAGTACTGAAGCTGACAGACCATGGAAGATGCTTTCCACCAAGACAACAGTGCCAGCAGCAATTATGTTATCTATGGACTTAGTTACACATGGAAAAAGACTACAAGTGTTTTTCTTCTCTCTCTCTCACTCTCTCTCACACACACATAATCTAACTAATAATATTAACAAAAGGTTGATCTATAAGTTAAATTGAAATAATGGGAATGACCATGCAAAGTCAGCTCTGTTAGACTTTCAACATTAAAAAATATGTTCCACTTTACTCTCACGAGCTTGAACTGCTAAGACAGATGATTATCACACTACACCGTACAACTACCTAATTTGTTAATAGGGAGAATAATATAATACAGTCAGCTAACAATCAGCAAAAACACCCAAAAAAGACTCCAACTTTATACACAATTCAATCAATAAACTTAATTTTCACAACAATTTAGTAGTAAAATAAAGATTCCATCAAAGAGACTATCCCACTTGCAACATATGTTGCATTTTCTTGAAAAAAAAATATTCTTCTTTTTTGATAAAAATCATCTCTTATTTTTTCCTCCAAATGGTCTACCAAAGAGACTATCCAACTTGCAAACAAGACAAAAAAATGTTCCTCCATTTACTATTGCCTTTCGTCTTATACGTTAAATGTATGTCTTTGACTTGAGTTGCTCTCATCATTTTGGGCTCAATTTAGAAAAGGTCAAGAATTCAGCTACACTATTCCCTCAACTTGAATTTTTTTAATATCTTTGGTAATGCAAGTTAAATAGAAGTTTAGAATTAATGACAACAAAATCATACTAAAAATATGAACAAGAACATTAGATTTTAATCTAGTGAATCAAACATCAATATTCAATCGGTACAACTTCATGGACAAACTAACCAGTCATGTGTGGGAAAGTTGATTGTATAAAGTGCTTGGGACTGAGATTTGCCAATAATTAATACAAGTGAATCCAAAAGTTTGAAGGACAAGTCATATTGGACGAAAGGTGCAGTATAGGGCAATGAGCGTGTCGATATACTGTAAACAAGAAAATAGTCCAATGTTACTTTGAATGATACCTTTCTTCCATCACTCATCTGGATATATGTATAAAAGCAATAAAATATGGTCGCACTAGTATGTAATTAATTAATCTCATTAACTTAGTCTTTACCAAGAAAATGACCTGAAGCTCCTAGGAGAAGATAATTTGAATGTCGTCCTGCTAGATGTATGTAAGGACCTAGTACCTGATCAAGAGAGAACATAGGGCTATAAGGAGATTGATTCCAATCTCCTTTGATAGAAAATCACACTTTCTTTAATGTGTGTATATATATATATGATAGATGTTAATTATTTTTAGCTTCTATTGTGTATTTACTTCATTATAATTTAAATTCCTAATTGAAAATTTTAGATTCTTAAGTCAATTATGGTGTTTTTCTATATTTCATTCATATATCTATCTCAAAGCGTAGTCCAGTTAATTGTGATTATGGTGGTCATGTATGTTGTCCTTTTGTTCAACTTGACTCTCAGTGCTGCTACTTTTGGATAAGGAGCATGTATATTGACAATATCATGATTGAAAAGAGAAGAGACAAACAGTTGGAACTCATCATAATTTAAAAATTAGATTCTAGTCAAGAAATTATTGGTTGTATTCCAGCCATGAGAGCAGCCATTTTTTCTTGAAAATTTTTTTCTTCCTCTCCATTCATGTGTTCATGTTCCTCTTTCAGTTTCTTTTGAAAATTCTAATCCATATCTCTTTTCAAATTGGTAACCATTTGTTCATGCTCTTCTTGCAACTTTCTTTCCGTGTCAAGTTGTATCTCTTGATGCATACTTTCTACTATTGAAGACACACTGGCCTTTATATTTGCTTGTTGTGTTTGATTATTTTAGGAGGATTATTCCTATATCCTTTTTCTCGAACATATCCCGATCTCTTACCAAGAACCGATGATAAAATTTCATCTTTGATCATGTGATGCTCACTCTCTTCAGAGTGTTGTTCAACGAAAAGTTTCTAAAGTTGTCCCTATAATAATAAATAATCATTTACATCCATACATTACATATTGAGCATAACTTATAATACATCAGAAAGGTAATAAGGCAGTAATTTTAGAAAATTATGTGAATCTGTTCGAATTGTGGATCCAACCATACACGTTCTCCATTAACATTCTTATATGTGTGTTGGATCTCCCAGATTTTATCTGGTGTCTCTTTTTCTCCTATTAGAGGATTTCTTTACAATATCAAAAGGAAATAAACATATATATATACATATATATAACCAAATAATCATATAGAATTATATAAATATCAATGAAGTATATGTAATAATAAGGGAACAAATATGATGTATTTTTACACAGATTCCTCTACTTCTGCAAATGATCTTGTACCACAAGAATGTTTAGTTAATTATTTTTATCTGTGTCTTTTTTTTTTCTCTCATTGACGACATGCACTTAAGTGAACATATTAGGAAAAATATCCAGGCTTTCCAACAAAAAGTATATCAAGTAAAAGCTCTTATATAAACATAACTTGCATTATAAAATAAAGGGGAGAAAAGGGAAAGGAGAAGACAAACCAGGAATATTACTTTTCTCAACCAATATATTATAAATTGATATCAAAAGACACACAAATTCATAGCAAAGATACAATCTATCATTGCAAAACTACAAGGATACATCACAATTTAATGGCTTCCAAATTCATTTCATTCCATACAAGCCCGTAATGTGGTACATTCCTCTTCATTGGAGAAAAGGGAACGAAAACAAAGAAACTAGTAATAAAGGGAAAGTACCCAGATAATCCACAATCCACATGACTAACTCATTATGCTCATTATCTACAAGAACCCATAGTTAATAAATGGAAACTAACTGATAACCACACAGACTACTTTATAATCCAATTTCTTAGTAGAAGTTCAGTGGTGGAGCCAAGAATTTCACAGAATGGTTCAAATATAAACAAGTAAGCACGGAAAGCCAAAGGTATTAAATATCTACTTATATACTAAACAAATATTGTAACTATTTATAAACAAATAAGATGAACCCCTCATTTATACCTCGCTATGCCTTGAAGTAGAACTATTGAATATCAAACTTTCAATGTTATAGAAAAATGCTAATGTCTTTTGTTCTTGTCAAGGATAGTAGTGATAAGGACAAACTTTTATCAAAGGGAAAAAGTATCTTTTGTCCAGTTACCCTACTAATAGAGATGGAACTTTTTCAAATTCATTTTAGGATTCTTATGAGAAAATCAACTAGATCAAGCACAATGCATAACAGAAGTTTTACTTTTGCATGGGAACAAAACACATTTTAGAGCATACATAAGGTTTTGAAAAATACAACAGATGTTGCAAGGTTTAGAGCAACAAGGTTTGTTAAACGTATGAGAAAATTGAGGGAGCTTATGGTAGGGGTGGGGGAGTTAGGGGGCAATATGATTGAAAATAATTACCTTGAATTTATCACTACCAAAATGTTCCACTAGGTGCTTCTTGTCATCCAACTCAACATCCTCAGGATGATGAGACAATATATCTTTATCATTTCTATTAGCTAGAGTAGATAACATGTAATCGAGCTTTCCATGCTCTAAAAAGTCTTTGTGTAGTGGTTATAACAAAGCCTTGCAACTTATGCTATGGCAGCCTATTTTGAACTTCAAATTTATCCTGCACATAATGTACCGGTATATTTGATATCCTAATCGCATAGATAAATCATAAAATTTAAAGATAATACAATATTAAGAGTCATTACCCCGACCCTAAACCACATTTCTTCTCCATGTTTTAAAACTATCTTCTGCCAATTTCCATCTTGAAATGAGATAGTGGTTCTCATGATCCAACCACAGTAATTGACAATATCTATAGCTCTAGAACCTATAGTTCTATGTATAATACCCCGTATGTTTCTAAGTTAGGAGACGAACCATTTTTCCTACGTATGAAACCTCCTATCCTGTGAGTAGCATTTTAGTACATGACTTAGAATGAGTATCCTAGTGATAAGATAGCTTATGATACATTAAGCATGTTCATATGAGTCACTTAAGGTAAAACAAGCTAAGAGTTTTTAAATCCATCAAGTTTAGTGTTCAATTTTGCAAGGGTTATCTTTGAATGAGTATAACTCGATGTTAATGTGGTATTTTGGCTGATTTATACCTACCCAATTTTAGACAATCGAATTAGCATTCCAACAATACCAATTTTTCCTTAATCTAATACCCGAGCGAAAAGTTATGCCCATTTTCATGAGAGACAATAAGGATAGGCGATTGGTTAGGCGCCGCCTAAGTAATTTCCAATGCCAAAAACACTCTGTTTTGAGTTATTTTGATGGTAATTAAGTCTTTTAACACTCCTTACACATCCCTAAACTTAACCCTATGAAATATATAGATTCTAAACACATTACAACCCTATTAACATCTCAAAGCTCATCATCCAAGAGCACCATAGGAGAAAAAAAACTAGGGTTGCACAATCAAGCTTGAAGATCAAATTTCAAGGAAATTCCTCCATTAATCATCAAGAACCTCCCTTCCAAGGTATGCGTAGTGTTCATCCACAGATTGATTTCATCCGTGGAGTTCAAGAATCAATCTTTAAAATACAAAAGCTTGGTTGATTGTGGTGATATGATCATACCCATGTTGATGCTTGTTTGTTTCGCTATATAATAGTATCGTGACTGTATATCTCATGAAAGTTATACACTCCAATATGAATTTCCATGCAAATTATATGTTGTTATTGTTGTGGTATAAAGCATGTATGATAATGGAGATATAAATTATGTACACAAAATATACCCATGCTTTCCCTACCATGTTTGAGATGTTGAATAAATACATGAAGTATAATATCCCCAAATCATTACAATATGAACTAAACATTACATGTTGTCGTTCCCTTACGTGCGATTTCTATGAATAGTATATGTTGTCGGAATGCCCATGATATTAGAGTATGAGATTTATGACTTGATTATAAGCATTCCTATTCATGATAGATATTATAATGACCATGTACTTCATGAAATCGCCCACTCATGTATTATAGATTTTTATTGATGGTCGTGTACTCAAGAAATTCAAGTTGTATCAGTTTCCTTCCATCGAGTCCTGGGGGTACTTGACCAAAAAATATAGTTGTGCTCTTAGAGCCATGTCATGTTTTTACGATAGTCTTAGGCAAGCCATGATCTATGGAATTCAATCAGTCATGTGACTCAGGAAAACTCAAAAATCTCAGTAATCTCAGTAGTCCAGTATTCTCAGTAATCTTAGTGCTTAGTAACCTCAACAACCTCAGTATTCACATTCAATCTCAGTAACTTCAGTACTCTCAACCAGTGCTCAGAACTCAGTACATTCTGTTAGTCATTGGAATCCAATAAACTTAGTTTAGCTCAGCTAAACAATACCACTAGTATCAGTTCATTTAATTAGTATCAGTTCAGTTCAGTTATTCAGTTTAGCTTAGTTATTCAGTTCAGTGTCCTTCAGATGGGAGTAGAAGTTAGCACCGAGTGAACCCAAGGATGGGAACTCACCCGCCAATTCAGGGTGTGATTCTTTATAGTCATCCTTATGTTCCAGAACTACATAGCCAGCATAGGTTGAAACATCTTAACCCGTCAGATTAGGGTTGATGAGGTGGTTTAACCCATCAGTTTAGGATTCCTACCATTCTCATTGAGTACCTGCCTGTATAGGGCTCTCACAGCAGTCCTTACCAGTGGCGTGGTATTGACACCCCTCCAGTCGGGGCAGAGATTGGACCACAGCTTAGCTATTATAGCGTATTTGGGGCATGACGGTTAGATAACTGCTTCCCATAGTTTCAGTTACAAATTTCAAGACTGTCAGCTATAGCTACCCAGTCTCAGTAAAAAAATCAGATAGCTCTTCAGTTTAGTTAGAGGATTTCAGATTAGATGTCAGATTAGATGTTCAGACTTCAGTATTTATGTTCTTTTTTGGTATTGTTATATCATATTTTTCAAATGTGTATTAGTATTGAACCTTATGGCCTTACAGTTTATATCTCCACATATTTTATGAGATATTATGCAGTTTACAGGTACAGATATCAGTCATGGGTTAACTTGTGGTCCTTTGGGGTCATGAGCATCGTCTAGCATTTCGGTTCAGAAAATCGGGGCATTACAAACTTGGTATCAGATACAAAGGTTCAACAGTGTCCGAGGAAGTCTGAAAGCTACATCAAGCAGAGTCTAGTACATGCGCGTGTTGTGCACCACACTTATGTGCAAGAGGCTATGAGATGTTTTAGGAACAGTTTCCCTTATTTCATATCTCAAGATCGTGCTATAGAAAGTTTCTTTAAGGAAACCATGTAGATTCATATCATGCACCCCTCATGTTCACTTTACCTTACTTTCAAGGTAATAGAAACAGTTAAGTTCAAAGTCCTAAAGATAGGGCTTTCTCAGATAGTCCCTACGATCAGTTATGATATTAGCAATAGACTCAAAAAGTATCCCATCAGTTCATTACTGTTCCAAGGTCGTACAGATTTTATTCATGATCATGAGAACTCATTCTTGAACCCAGAATTTTAGCAGTAGTAGAGTAAGGATAGTATTATTCTCTTTGATCAGATTATGTATTCATGGGGATTAGATCAGTAGGCTTGAACAGTACGAGATAAACACTTAATTTATTGACTCAAAATTAAGCATAAAGGTGTGAATGTGATCTTAGCAGTATATGAGGAAATAGAATTAGATGATGTGTTTAGTAAGATAGACAGGTGTTGAACATAATGTAGGTATGTGATGGTAGATCAAGTACCTAAGTCAGGCCCTCAGATTTCAGTAGTAGAGCCAGTATGTATAGAAAGCAGTAAGGGAAGACAATTCCAGACCCATTCTCATCTCAGTACAGAGTTTTTCACTTCAGCTATCATGAAACCAACTCAGGCATTGCATACCAACTCTATGGTCATGAACTATAATTATGTATGAATTCAATTTCCAGCATAAGGAGTCCCTTTTACTCTGTAGTACGAGTCATGTTCCATGAGAACGATCTACTTTCCCACACTTTCCATGGGATTGTATGTGCCTTCAGTTCCCAGTATAAGGGGTTCAGTTCTAGCTTCCTCAGTATTCGAATCATGTCCCACGAGTACAGAAAACTCTAGATTCAGGTCATGCATCTCGTGACTCATGTACGCATATCATGCTTTCCAGTATACTTAGCTTCCATGACTCATGCTATGCCCCTACAGATCAGATATATTTAGACTATGTCATATATATCCTCAGTTCAGACCTTATTGGTAAATCCAAACTATTGATATTTTATTCCTCAAGTTTCAGTCATGTGTCAAGTTTAGTTTGTATCTATTCATGTTTCAGGTCCTCCTGATTTACTCCTATTGTTAGATATCCTTATGGAACAGTGTAGTGATGAGCAGTTGTTTAGATAAGAGAAGATTGTTGCATGCTTACTTTGCACAAGGGTGTAGTTGTGAAGATAGGCTTGAACGTCATGATGCAAGTAAACGTCAAGCAAGGGGTCGTATTTAGAAGTTGGGAAAGTAAAAAGTGTAAGTGTACATTTATATCCTTGACTTATATCAGTCCCCAGCATGTAGCCATCAAAAAGTTAGTTGCCAACTAAATTATAGTTTCAGTATCCAGCACTCAGTGATCAGTGTTCTGTCCTTGAATTTAGTACTTCTGTACTAGCTATAGGCTTAGTTATAATATCATCTTTTGTTCAGTAACCAGATTTGAAACTCAGTTCAGTTCCAAACATGCTTTACCATAGCATTCAGGTTGTCAGTACTCAGTTATCAGTGTTTCAGTACCTCAGTTTATAGAATACCTTAGATCAATGTCGTACGCTTCGTCTCACATTTGTAAATAATACAGATTTCATGAATCCATGCTCAGATACCTCATTCTACTTAGTTAGCCCTTATCTCCTATTCATAAAACTCAAAAATCTCAGCCCAGCTATTCAAACTAATTATAGTTTAGCTTTGCAGATCCAGTATTCAACTATCAGTTATTCAGTTAATCAGATAAGTTAGTATATTTATGCACCCGTGTTCAGCTCAGTTCATGTATCATGTCTCATTTTAAGATCCTAGATATTCAGTCATGACTCAGTTCCTAGGTGTTTTGCACATCTCCTCAATTTCCCTCAGTAGCTCATCCAAGTCAGTATTCTTTGAGGGACATAGTGTCCCAAGAGGGAGATACGTCATACCCCCAAAATTTCATGACATAAATATGCTGCTCTATTTTCTTTTTGATGAATCCAGTTTGGAGAAGGGGTACTCATAAGTTAACCCTCATACTCCAACTTCAGTCGTATGCCATGTTTTCAAGATTTAGTTCAGATCATGATATTCAGTATATCTACCATGTCCTAGACTTAGTTACGTTCTCATGTTTCCGATCATGCATATGGAGTAATTAATCTCAAACTTATTGGTATTATCAGTTCAAGGTAACAGTTTTCCTTAAACTTACTCATTCTCGTGTTTATATTTTAGTGCCAAACTTGGTATTTGGTTCCATGCTCAGTTTTCAGTTCAAACTTGATACCTTTACCATTGCATGTTCATGAGTAAGTTTAGTCATGAATTCATGCATCAGATATGTGTGATCAGCTCATTAGTACTTTCAGTCATGCATTCACGTATTATGTTAGTCATATAATCATGTATCAGATATTCATGGATTCATCCTTTCAGTTGTGCATCAGATATGCATTCTCATTTTGAGAAAACTTACTTTATTAGAATCCTCAGTCTTATATTCATGAATCAGTTTCCCATGTATCAGATATGCATGTTCAGTATGTTGGGCTTAGCTTTTAGTCATGCCAGTCATGAACACATGTTTTAGTAGTGTATGTCTTGTATGTACTTCATCTTATCATTTCTCCTGCTTCAGTTAATTTCAATTCCAGGATGAATGTTCCAAAGGGGGAGATATTGTAATACCCAGTATGTTTCTAAGCTAGGAGATGAACCATTTTTCCTACGTATGAAACCTCCTATCCTGCAAGTAGCATTTTAGTGCAAGACTTACAATGAGTATCCTAGCGATAAGATAGATTATGATACATTAAGCATGTTCATATGAGTCACTTAAGGTAAAACAAGCTAAGAGTTTTTGAATCATTAAGTTTTAGTGTTCAATTTTGCAAGGGTCATCTTTGAACGAGTATAACTCAATGTTAATGTGGTATTTTAGCTGATTTATACCCACCAAATTGTAGGTAATCGAATTAGATTTCTAACGATACCAATTTTGCCCTAATCAAATACCCGAGCAAAAAGTTATGCCCATTTTCGTGAAAGACAGTAAGGATAGGCGATTGGTTAGGCGCCGCCCAACCAAACTTAAGCGATTGGTTAGGCGCTGCCTAAGTCAGTTCCAATGCCAAAAACATTCCGTTTTGAGTTATTTTAAGGGTAATTATGTCTTTTAACACTCCTTACTTGTCCCTGAACCTAACCCTACGAAATATATAGCTTCTAAACACATTACAACCCTATTAACATCTCAAAGCTCATCATCCAAGAGCACCATAGGAGAAAAACAACTAGGGTTGCACAATCAAGCTTGAAGATCAAATTTCAAGGAAATTCCTCCGTCAATCATCAGGAACCTCCCTTCCAAGGTATGCGTAGTGTTCATCCACGGATTCCTTTCGTCCGTAAAGAATCAATCTTTAAAATACAAAAGCTTGGTTAATTGTGGTGATATGATCATACCCATGTTGTTGCTTGTTTTTTTTCCTATATAATAGTATCGTGACTGTATATCTCATGAAATTTATGTTGTTAGTTGAAAAAAATGACCTTTAGATGGATTGATAGAATGCAAGTATGAAATCCGCCTATGCCTTACAGAATGTATGCAAGGTGTTCGATAAAATGCCTAGTATGTTAGAACCTCATATTTACATGATTTCATGATATCTAAATAACAAGTTCATGTTAGTCATACACTCCAATATGAATTTCCATGCAAATTATGTGTTGTTATTATTGAGGTATAAAGCATGTGTGATAATGGATATATAAATTATGTACATAAAATATACTCATGCTCTCCCTACCATGTTTGAGATGTTGAATAAATACATGAAGTATAATAACCCCAAATTATTACAATATGAACTAAACGTTACATATTGTCGTTCCCTTATGCTTGAATGATTTCCATGATATTTCTATGAATAGTATATGTTTTCGGAATGACCATGATATTAGAATGTGAGATTTATGACTTGATTATAAGAATTCCTATTCATGATATATATTATGATGACCATGTACTTCATGAAATCCCCCACTCATGTATTATGGATTTTTATTGATAGTCGTGTACTCAAGAAATTCAAGTTGTGTCAGTTTCCTTCTATCGAGTCCTGGGGGTACTTGTACCCAAAAAATATAGTTGTGTGCCTAAAGCCATGTCATGTTTTTACGATACTCTCAGTCAAGCCATGATCTATAGAATTCAGTCAGTCATGTGACTTAGGAAAACTCAGAAATCTCAGTAATCTCAGTAGTCCAGTAATTTCAGTAATCTCAGTGCTCAGTAACCTCAGTATTCACAATCAATCTCAGTAACTTCAGTACTCTCAACCAGTGCTCAGAACTCAGTATATTCCATCAGTCATTTGAATCCAATAAACTTTGTTTAGCTCTACTAAACAATACCATTAGTATCAATCCAGTTAATTAGTATCAGTGCAGTTAATTTGTTCAGTTCAGTTATTCAATTCAACTTAGTTATTCAGTTCAATGTCCTTCAGATGGGAGTAGAAGTTAGCACGGAGTGAACCTAAGGATGGGATCTCACCCGCCAGTTCAGGGTGTGATTCTTAGTAGTCATCCTTGTGTTCCAGAACTACGTAGCCAGTGTAGGTTGAGACATCTTAACCCATTAGATTAGGTTTGATGAGGTGGCTTAACCCGTCCGTTTAGGGTTCCTACCATTCTCATTGAGCACCTGCCAGTATAGGGTTCTCACAGTAGTCCTTACCTGTGGCGCGGTATTGACACCCCACCAGTCGGGGTAGAGATTGGACCCCAGCTTAGCTATTATAGCATATTTGGGGCATGTCGGTTAGATAACTACTTCCCATAGTTTCAGTTACAGATTTCAATACTGTCAGCTATAGCTACCCAGTCTCAGTAAAGAACTCAGATAGCTCTTCAGATTTAAGTATATCAGGGCTGTCAGATACAGTCAACTCACAAATAGAATGGAATTCAGATAGTTTTCTTCAGATTTATGGACTGTGAGATATAGTCACTTATGCTATCAATCACAATAGTTATCAGAAACCATGCTATCAGTACTCAGTTTTAGGACTGTCAGATACATTCAATTAGACCAGTTCTTCATAATTTGAACTGTCAGAAATAATCATTCCTTTATTAGTAATATAGTATTAGTCTCCCAGTATTCAGTAATACATTATTAGATCCATTACTTATTAGTGATTTAGATATCAATATCAGTAAACTCAGTCTTTAAGAATCTCATTATCAGTACACTCATGTTGTCAGTATTCAGACTCAGTAGTCAGTATCTCCACGAGTTCAGTTACAGTAACGTATGCATGTATGTAATCTCATGTTCATATCAGTCAGTATTTTTCATGCATATAACCTTTTGTATTTAGCCTACCTCACTCGTATACTCAGTACATTCAAATGTACTGATATATTTGCGCTATGGTGCTTTCTTTTATGTTACACCATAGGTTCAAAGGTATGAGCTCCAAATCAGCAGTAGATTCTAGGATCAGTAGTCAGAGTTAGACGTGAGTCCTCATCCTTCGAGGACATAATGATTTCATTTCTATTTCAGTTTTCACTTTATTTTATTAGTTGGAGTTAGTTGGGGACATGTCCCATCAACTCCTTATTCAGTTCAGTTAGAGGCTTTTAGACTAGATGTCAGATTAGATGTTCAAACTTCAGTATTTATGTTCCTTTTTGGTATTGTTATACCATATTTTTCAAATATGTATTAGTATTGAACCTTATGGCCTTATAGTTCATGTTTCCTCATATTTTATGAGATATTATGTAGTTTACAGGTATAGATATCAGTCATGGGTTAGCTTGTGGTCCTTTGGAGTCATGAGCACTGTGTAGCATTTCGGTACAGAAAATCGGGTCGTTACACTATCAATGTCATACAGAATCATTATTTTGATTTTTCTTCCATGTTTAATCTTAACATCCACAGTTTTAGATTTGTATTTCGTCTTCCTTTGTTTTAATTCATGCGGTAAACTACAAACCATAATATATTAGATTTAGTTACTGGATGAAGATCATTACTGTCAAATATGGAGCTCCAAATAGAGATACAGGAACCAGCAAAGTCTTAGCTAAACATTTCCAACTACGGAGGGTTGTGAACTAACCTACACTAGTTTCAGCCTCTAGACTAAGGCGTACACTTTCATCTAGATTTCTTGATGATTATGTCTCTGGAAATATCCTTTGGACAGGTACACTTTACATTTGTTGTGTTTGTAGAGGTCCTTCGCTTAGATTAGATGATTCTGCAGTCTCTTAAAAAGTCCCAATAACTCATATTTGTTGTATTTATGGCTGAGATGTTTTGTCAGAACTTACACATTCTGGAAAACTGTCATGTTTACGTCCCACACCTCCTCATCCACTTTTACCTTTTCCATCTCCTCTCAGTTCCTGCAATATTAGGTTAAAAAAAAGAAGTGTATTAGAACTAACAATTACTAATGCCAAAATATATATCGATTGTCAAGGAAATAATCAATTTATAAAATGAAATTTTAAATCAAACAATTAAAAAATATCAAATTGTTTGTTGAACTTTTAAAATTTACTGATTCTACTTAAAAACACTAATTTCATTTATATATAAAAGCTCAAGAACAAGAACACCACATACAAGGTAGTGTAATAAGAACACAAAATACAAGATATCGGCATATTAAGAACGGAAAACACAAGATGCCAGCCTAATAATAACTTCTCAAAACAAGATGTCAGCCAAATAAGAGCATAAAATAGAAAGAAATTCTCATCCATCTTTTCTTATCAATCTTAAGCAGGATAAATCGTTGTTTTTTCCATCATTATCATCAAGTAACTCTTCCTCACTTTATTGATTATATGATACATCTTTATAATTTTCATTAATGAAATCAACTTTCTTATTTTCTTGATTATTGGTTTGTACAACAGTTTTTGGTTCAACCCCATCCATGTATAAAGGCACCTCAATATCAGTTTCTTAATTATTGGCACACAAAATATCTTCAACTTCATCTTGATGATAAATTTCTTTATTCAATGATGTGTCACCTTCAACTCATGCACATTAAAAAAATCGTGAGGATTTGTCTTTACAACAACAAGCCAATCTTTATCGACCATATCATTCAAATAGAAGACTTGTTCAGAATGAGATGCCAACATAAATGGCTCATTTGTATTTAAGGCACAATTAGTATTCACACTTGTAAAACCATATTTATCAGTCTTATATCTTCTTTCTTGGTGAGACACATCACACCAATGAAACTTGAACGTATGAACTTATTTATTTCCTGCATAACATAACTCATAAATATCCCTTAATACACCATAATACTCTTTATTAGGGTCTGAAACATCTCTCACAAGAAATCCACTATTCTATGTTTTTCTCATAAGATCTTTAGCTTGAAATCTAAATTCATTCACCATACATGTTGAATATCGATGTATCAATGGATCCGGACCAATAGCTAAGCTTGTGAGCTCAGCATTTGCATGTCCTTGGGAAGATATTACAAATATCTATAGAAACAAGCAATACTATTATTACTAGTAAAATACAATTGAATATATGCTAATATTTATTGTGTCATTTAATTAGGTACCTACGCGTACATGAAATCAATCAATAAATCCATTGTGATGCACCCTATGAGCACGTATCAAACCTTCTACTTCAATCTGTCTCATATATTCCCTATAGTTTGTGTTAGTTGATATTAATTAATTTATATTATTGTCAAATTATATTTGAATTAAAAAGAAAATTACTCCATGTATTGTGAAATTTCTTCACAATGTTGAAGCACATAAATACATGCTTGATTGAACTCATCAGGAGGTATCCTATTTTCCCCAGTTGAAGCCTCTTTTATTTGCCCGTTATATTTAAAGATAGACATCTCACCATTTGACATAGATTCATCTTCATTTATAGTTGATTTATTAAACTTAGTTGATATGTTTTTTAAATATCATGAACAGAATGTAAGGCTTTCCTCTGCCAAATACCCTTCGGCAATTGAACCTTCTGGAAAACCTTTGTTGCAACTATATGCATTAAGTTCTCACAAATACCTATATAAAGAATTGTCATTTAAATAATTATAGAATATGACATTTTAAATATATTGACATTTACTTTTAGAATAAGACAATACCTCTCAAAAGGGTACATGTCCTATATTAAACGATTCCATCAAGTTTTGCCTCTTTTTCCAAGTGAATTGGCAAATGAATCATTACATCAAAGAATGCTGGAAGAAAAACCATTTGAAGTTTGCATAATATGATAGTAATCTCAGACTCTAGGATATTAAGATCCTCAATTCTCAAACATTTAGAGTATAGATTCTTGAAAAATTTGCCTAAGGCTATAATTGGTTGCAAACATCCTTAGTCAATAAACCACATATAGGTACTGATAAAATATCTTGCAATAATATATGATGATCATGATACTTCAATCCATGCATCTTTTTTCTCACGCATGTTAACACACCTAGAAATATTTGATGAAAAGGCATCTGGAACCTTCAAATTAGCTAATAAATCACATAACTTTAACTTCTTTTTAGGGGAAAAATCATAGTATGTCACCGTTAAAAAACTATTATCTCCATCCTCAATTAGATGCAAATTGTAATGCCTCAAAAATGGGTACCGAGACATCACGCGATGCTCAATAGTATGAGTAGCCTTAAACTACCCTTGTCTACCTTTTACTTAGTCTGAATTTCATACTAATGGAAATATAGACATCAAAATCATACTGAATGCAGAAAATTTATCGAATATAATTTCTAAAAATACTAGTCTCAGAGGTCTGATGAAATAATACTAAAAATCTATATCAAAACAAGCAGTCTGATAAGTCTCTACTACTAACATCTAAAGAGTCACTAAGACAAACCCCTAGCTGACTCAAACTGTCTGAAAAGAATACTGAATCGAATGACTAAGTCCCCAAACTATGAGGACTCACCAACTATTGGGATGTAGATGGAGATGCTCGAAATCACTCACGTTGTTGAAACTGAGCACCTGAACCTACATTATGAGACAATGTAGCACATAGACGTATAAGTGGAATATTACTTTGAGGATGTACTGAGTATATGGGGGTAAAATGCATATGTAAAAATAGTATATCAATCATTATCATCATTGTTAAAACAATGCATGCGAAATGTAAATGACTCACACAATCTTGAGTAACTGAGAAACTGAAATATGTAATCATGAGTAGTAAAGCATATAGAATAAATCTAGTGAGTCATAACATTTAGTTCTAAAAGCTGTACTAGTGACCTATCTACAAATCATGTTCTCTAAGTGTTAAAAGGACTCAATTTTATATCTGAAATTTGAAAATTGAAATCTGTAGCTAATATGTTTCTGTAAAGCATAATTTGACCAAACTAGAATCCTCATCTTGCTTCTCTTTCACTTCAGAAACTAGAGAAGATTCGGAACTACTCTGAACCCAAACATTTCCTTCAGCTGAATCAACCAATCTAACACCCAACCTAGCTAATCGATGAACTTCTCGAACTAACTCCTTCTTATCATTCACCACGTGAGCAACACTGCCCATAGATAATCTACTGAGGGCGTCTGCCACTACATTGGCCTTGCTCGGATGATACAACACACTTACATTGTAATACTTCAATAATTCTAGCCACCTTCTCTGATGAAGATTTAACTCTCTCTGAGAAAATACATACTGTAAGCTATTGTGATTCGTAAACACATGAACATGCACCCTATAAAGATAATGTCTCCAGATTTTCAAAGTGAACACAACAGCAGCTAACTTAAGATAATGGGTAAGGTAGTTCTTTTCATGAGGCTTAAGCTGTCTAGAGGCATAGGCTATGACCTTACTTCTTTGCATCAACACACAACTGATACCAACTCTAGAGGCATTACGATATATGACAAAACCATCCATACCATCAGGTAAGCCAAAATTGGGGCTGAAGTGAGTTGAGTCTTCAACTCTTAAAAAATCATCTCGCAAGAATTTGACCACTGGAACTTAACTTTATTTTGGGTCAATATAGACAAAAGAGATGCAATAGATGAGAAATCCTTAATGAAACATCTGTTAGTGCCTACTAAACCCAAGAAACTTTTAATGTCCGACAGGGAAATAGGTCTAGACCAATTTCTTGCTACTTTTGTGTTTTGAGGATCAACCCTAATGCCCTCACTGGAAACAATATGACCAAGGAAAGCTACTGACCTCAGTCAAAATTCATATTTGTTGAATTTGGCAAATAATTGGTGATCTCTAAGAGTTTGCAATGCAATTCTAAGGTAGTATGCATGATCATCCTTTCTAAGAGAATAGAAAAGAATATAATTGATAAAGACTATGAGAAACATATCCAGATACCATTGGAACACTCTGTTCATCAGGTCCATGAAGGCTTATAGGGCATTTGTTAGCTCGAAGAACATAACTAGAAACTCAAAATGACCATAACGGGTTCTAAAAGTTGTCTTTGGAATATCACATTCCCTTACTTTAAGCTGATGATATCCAGATCTAAGGTTTATCTTAGAGAAGTAACTTGTACCTTGGAGTTGATCAAATAAGTCATCAATTCTAGAAAGAGGATATTTGTTCTTTACTATAAATTTATTCATCCAACGATAGTCGATGCACATTCACACAGAACTATCTTTCTTTCGCACAAAAAGGATAGGAGCACCCCATGGAGAAACACTAGGCCTTATGAAAATTTTTGTCTAAATGATCTTTGAGTTACTCCTTTAACTCTTTAAGCTCAGTTGGAGTCATACGATATGGAGGTATAGAAATAGGCTGAGTATTTGGAAGAAGGTCAATCATGAATTCTATTTACCTATCAGGAGGTACTCTTGGTAAATCTTTAGGAAAGACATTAGGAAACTCATTGACTACTCTGAGTGACTGAACTATCGGAGTCTAGACTAAGTGTCTTTAACTCAAACTAGATGATAGATACACCCTTTGTAGATTAACTTTTTGGCCTTTAGTTAGGATATGAAATGACTCTTGGGAGATACTGAATTACCTTTCTACTCAAAGACTGACTCATCTGGAAATTTAAACTTCACTACTAAGGTGAGACAATCTATAGATTCACAACATGAATGGAGCCAATCCATACAAAGAATAAGGTCAAAGTCATCTAACTCTATTAAATCTGCTAACATGATTATATAAAGGATAGTGATAGGACACATTCTATAGACCTATTTGGCAACAACTGACTCACCCACTGGGGTAGAAAGCAAGAAGGTCTCAGGGATCTTTTCTGGACATATTTCAAAATTGACTACAACTAATGGGGTCACATAGGAGAAACTTGACTCGAGGTCTAACAACATATAAACCTCAAGATGAAAGACACGAAGCATACTAGTAACAATATCTAGTGAATCCTCCTGCTCCTAATGGAAAGGTGATAACATTCAATCTACAGCTCTCATAAGAGTGTAAAGCGGTCGCTGTCAAATATAGAACCCAACTGGGTTGGGTATCGATCCCAAAGGGAATAGCTTGGTCAACAAGTAAGCAAGGATTGCTAGACTTTTAGTGCAAGTCTCGTAAAAGGGGGGATTGTAATGTGTAACCACAATATTAAAGTAAAAACTGAAAATAGCAACGTAAAAAGAAAGAATGTTTAGTAGGTTGTAAAACAATGAGAATTGAAGCGTTGGGGTTATGTCCACCTTCTGAGTTATACGTCTCTATTGGCTATGAGTGTGTTGAATTCCGACATGCATGTGCTTATAGAGAATTGTATTCGATGGTAAATCCAGGCGTCTTTCGACCTATTCGAGGATTATTTCACTTTAACTCTTTCGAGCTTAAAGCGTGTCTAACGGTACGAATTCTCCAAGAGGTTAATCAAGTTACGGCACTAACTTTTTAATAGGGAATTTAGGATGTGACCCTACTACCTTGACACTATCTTTTTTCCAGACAAATAACCTTTCTTTCGAACAAGTTAAATGTTATACTGGCATATTCTTGCATTTGCAACCACAAAGAATTTAGATTAAGATGAAGAGAATAATGATATAAGCAACATACGTGTCACGAACTCACAAACTCACAGCAATAGATAGTATCTCATTCGGTTTCCATAACCCCAACAGAGAAGTTTAGTTACCCATGAATGCGAAGGAGCTCACGGTTGACATTGTTATTATACCAAAATACTGATTAATTTCGTGTAGCAAAGGTGATAGGCATTTAGGCGTGAATTCCTAGGCAAAGTAACGATTCTCTTGTTGCGGAATTTAAGAATAGATGAATAGAAAAAGAAAGATAGAATTAATGGAAAGATTAGAATTGTTGGAAGAGTAGAAAAGATTAATAGTTGAAGAATGTATATGGATCTATCAAAATCTCTAGCATGATAGGGTATTTATAATACCCATATCCTAATCCTACTAAGCTAATGAAATACTTAACCAAATCCTACTAAGCTAATGAAATACTTAACCCAATTGTACTAGGTTAATGTAACATTATCCAAATCCAAATAGACTAATGAAATACTTAACCCAATTGTACTAGGTTAATGTATTATTATCCTAATCCAAATAAGTTACTGCAAGTCCCCAAAGTCTTCAGAAATGTTGTTTTAGCCCGGGACAGATTTTCCATGCATCACTTTTGGTCCTTAGGCGTCCAAGATTCCTTTTCTCCTTCCGTGAAGCTTTCTTTGGCGTCAAGTAATCCATAAAATGCTGAATTCTGCATCATTTACACCTGAAACTTTGCTAATCATGTTCGTTAGCTCACTTACAGGAAAAAAGGACTAAAAGTACATGAAATATATAATTTGTTCTCGAAACATGGCACAAATATGGGCAAAATATATTGATATAGGCGCGTAATATCGCCTATCATCAACACCCCACACTTGAAGCTTTGTTAGTCCTCGAACAAAATATCATGTCCTTCTAAACATCAACTTAGGGTTTTATAGAACCACACAAAATATTCGTCAAGACAGGCACAACAATTATCTACAAAGAGTAGTTTTCCGATCATTAGCATAAACAGTTTAACCTCTAGTATAGACTCGTGATGGTGGTCAACTCATATTCAAAATTTAAGGCACAAGGAATCATATACAACTACCCAAAACTCATCAACCATGTGTGTCTCACAATATATTACCCATCATCACTCGCAAGTATAGCATATTTTTTCAAACATGGGTATCAAAATATCCTTGCTCTCGCTCTCACAAAGAATTCATATGCAGCAACTGATGACCATAGGCTTGCCCTTAGTGTAATGTTCCACTAAATGTCAGAATACTAAGCTTAGGATCAAATAGGTCTTTTACAGGTTGTAATGTAGGCTAAGGGACGGGTAGGACTATTTTGGCCAGAAATAGTGACTAAGTTCCTAAGCACTTTAATACATCACATTGTATCATCAACATTTTTCTTTCAACCTTTCTTCTTTCTTTTATTCTACCACCCTTGTTCTCCTCTTTTGTTTTTCAATTTTAAGCATAACTCACTTTTCAGCTTTCTTTTCATAACATACCTCTTATGATAGCACTTTCTTTTTCATAACGCATTCAAGCACCACTACAATTTAAAGCATCATACTCACCCAATTTCCTCTTATTTCATCACATGACTTTATACGTTAAAGCACTTAGGAATTTGGATCAAATTACGGTCTTGAAAAAAATGGATTAGGCTTACATATGAGGTTGCCAAAGAAGTAGGTCAAAGGCTCAAAAGGGTTTAACTAGGATGATGTCCATGGGTAGGTAAAATGAAGGTAAACATGTATAGGTTGCCAAAGAAATGCCTAAATCATCTCCTAAACTTACACTCCTTATTTTCTCTTTACATACATACCAGGCAAGTTCTAGCATCAGCTACAAACATAGAATATACTATTAATCTCACACACACAAGGCACATGGTCGACTTTATTGGGAGTAGTATAGACTCTCGACCCAACAAGTGAAGGAATTGAACCACACGATATCACATAATGAGTCACAATTAGAGCCTAAATGCCTCAAGAGTCATGATTTTAGCACCTACTCTTGTTATGATCTCATGCTGCCTATTAGAATAATTTTGTGCGAAGCTAAGTAAAAACATTACTACTAAAAAAACTTAACTTAAACTAAAAAAATGAAAAAAAAATGAAACAAATAAAACAAAGTAAACAAAGTGAACAAACATAGATGCGGTAGAGAAGTATAGCATGCAATACCGCCACCCCACACTTAAACGAGACACTGCCCTCAGTGGAAAGTAAATACGAAGAACCTGGTCAGTCGGACTCTTCCTCAATGTCGGGGGTCATACCCCCGTCGTCGGA
Organism: Capsicum baccatum var. pendulum; assembly: GCA_030864225.1. Classification (NCBI taxonomy): domain Eukaryota; kingdom Viridiplantae; phylum Streptophyta; class Magnoliopsida; order Solanales; family Solanaceae; genus Capsicum; species Capsicum baccatum. The sequence goes on along the minus strand of CM061561.1, from coordinate 156,315,843 downwards.
ATCATCATAAGAGTCATCGTCAGAGTTCTCCCCCACGTCAGAATCTGGCAAGCGTCGATCATCATCGGTCGGCACATCATCGTCTAGAGGTTCCTCAAAGTATGTGCCTACTCCACACATCTCCCATCCATGCATATTCATTGGATAGTCATGGTCCAGCTGTTGGAGCTCTACAGCAGTTGGAACACGACCTCCACTCATCATTGTGAATCGTGTCATGCCATAAAGATGACGGAAGAAACTCTCATCTCGAGCATGTCTCTCCGCAGTAGTAAGGTTGACACCATGTGTTGTTTTAGCATATTTGACCTTTGTGAGGTCAACCTTCTTCGGGTTATGTGGGAGTTTGTGATCAGCTAGTTCCTCTTCGATATCCTCCTTCCACAAGATTGCTGTCAACAGATTACCAAAAGTGAAGTGGGACCTCTTGTGTAGTCTAGCCTTCCGCATTGTAGAGCGAATGATTGCCCCAATGTTGATAGGTACATTCGTCATCAATTCATAGACCAAACACACTCTATCTCTTGTTATTTTAGTGTATTGAGTCCCAGGAATAAGGCACGAGTTAATGATGCGCAACCATATTCTTGCTTCCCTATTCAAAGGAGCATAGGGGAAGGTGTTGTGTCGTCCGGTGTCTTGGTGTCTTCTCCACCTTGCCATGGATCTACTTCCACAAAGTGTGTGTCGAATTGCTCTATAAGGAGGTCTGCTGTACAGCTCTTTGAATAGTGCTGGATCGACCAAAGGTTAGACAAGAAAGGAGTTGATCAAATCCGCGTTGAGCTGTAAAACTTGGCCCCGAATCTTGACTTCGCTGCCCGTGGTTTTCGGCAACCAGTTGGCGTAAAATTCTCTTGTCAAATCAAGATTACATTCTCCCATGTCACGAAAGATGAAATCCAGATTCAATGCCATGATTTTTTCCAACATACGCGGTTCCTTCTTCGCTAGGCTGTCCTTGTTGATCAAATCGACATGAACATATTTGCTTTCCTTGTTGTTCCTATACCATTCTTTGGCTTCCTCCTCAAGAACCCATTTTATTCCAAACATTCGGCGGGGTAATTGTATTGAGGATGAGTCTCCTTGGTCCTTGCGACCTCTCTTCTTGCCCTTTTGGGATGTGGTAGCCTTATCTTGTCTCGCTTTAGGTGCCATTGTTCCTGAGATTTAAACAATATTTCATGTTAGCATCAACTCAATGGAAACAATCTATAAACAAGCCATCAGGGTACCACCCCACACTTACGTTCGTTGATACAAATCAGTGAAGTGAAAGTGGTCGATTACTTAGACTTCGTCGACATACGTTTAAGGAGCTATATTCCGACAAGAAAATCAGTGATGTATCACTTCTTGCAACCTTTGCAATACGTTCATGTTAGGTACAAAAAGACAACTACATAGGGGATTCATCATGGTATAGTTTCTATCAACAATTACAACCTCCTATGTCGGTAGGCAACTATAAGTCTTATCCCGATGAACGGGATAGCCTAACATGTAGGTATACAAGTGACAAGACTATGCAATGTTCATAACTATAGCAATTCCGCAAAGAGTATGACAATGCAATTAAAACCAAATTCAAGTCGAAAACAAGTTAAGATTATCCTAACGTACATGTTCACTCACATGGTTTTGCATCAACAATTCAAACACTTTAACATCACCAATATTTCTTCAAGATATAGCAATTCATGATAGACTTAGAAACATAGTACTTACGAGAAATAGATGAAGAATAAAAGAGTACTTACGTGATTGAAGCCTTTGGAGATGTTCTTGTGAATTGAAGGAGCAAAAAGAAAAATTTTGAGATGATTTGGAGTGGATGTGCGGCGTCTTTTGGTCAAGTTTCAATGTGTTTATGTTTCAAGACTAAGTCCCCTTTATATAGGAAAATAATGGGTCGGGTTTTGACCCATTTAAAATCGGTTTTGGAGACAAAAATGGACCATAGGCGGCGCCTTTAGCTTTGCCTATGCATGGTATAGGCGGCGCCTAATGCAAAGCATAAGCTAGCATAGGCGGCGCCTAGTGTAATGCATAAAGGGACCATAGGCGGCGCCTAGTGTATGGCATATGAGATACTGAGACCAAATGCTTTAGCATAGGCGGAGCCTATGCTATAGCATACCTGAGCATGGGCGGCGCCTATGTCTTTGCACACTAGATTCCAAAACCTTAGGCTATAGTATAGGTTTTGCATTGTTCGTGGCCTAGTTTTACCTAGGCCTAGCCTTGCTCGATGCCTATTTTGTCATGAGCAATGCTTAATCCATAGCCTTATGCATCTTTATTCCTAACTTACCACCTTTACCATGCAATACGTCCAAATCGTTATTTGAAACCAATCTCCTCGTTGAATACCTCTTGCACCTATATTTGCTCAAAACCAATGAAAACGATTAGTACGATGGGTTGCCTCCCACCAAGCGCCTTGGTTTTGGTTGTGGCACGACTCTTATTTTTGGATTTTCTTTTATCAAAAGCAAAACAAGTACTTCGAACGAAAGAAAGACAAAAACGATAAATGACAAACGATAAATGATGGGTTGCCTCCCATCTAGCGCCTTATTTATTGTCGTGGCTCAACATAGTTACCTCGAGTACTTAGACTTCATCGAGATAAGTGATGGCCAGATAATTCATCGAGTCAAGAGGACCGATATAAGGTTTAACACATTGGCCATTCACCTTGAAGACAACACCATTATTGTCTTCCAATTCAACTACTCCAGACGAGTAGACTTGGAGAACTTTGTATGGACCAGACCACTTAGACTTTAACTTACCTGGGAAGAACTTCAATCTTGAGTTGAAGAGAAGTACCATATCATCCTTTTGGAAGTTTCATCGAACAATCCGCTGATCATGATACTTTTTCATCCACTCCTTGTATAGGTCTGACCTTTCATATGCATGGAGACGGAACTCATCTAATTCGCTCAGCTGCTCCAACCTCAGATTCATTGCATCATCCCAATTCAAGTTCAATTGCTTCAATGCCCACAATGCCTTATGCTCGAGCTCGATGGGTAAGTGACAATCCTTCCTATAAACTAGTTGATAAGGAGACATGCCAATGGGTGTTTTGAATGCAGTCCTATACGCCTATAGTGCATCATCTAGCTTCCGAGACCAATCCTTCCTATTAGCATTGACCGTCTTTGCAAGGATTTGCTTGATCTCCCTATTGGAAACCTCTACTTGTCCACTAGTTTGTGGGTGATAAGGCGTGGCTAACTTATGTTGCTTGACACCATACTTGGCCAACACGGATTTGAATAGCTTATTGCAAAAGTGAGATCCTCCATCACTTATGATAGTACGTGGTACTCCAAAGCGAGAGAAGATATTCCTCTTTAAGAATGCTACAACACGCTTTCCTTCATTGTCAGCCAATGCTAAAGCTTCAACCCATTTCGAGATGTAATCTACAGCAACTAAGATGTACTTCATTCCAAACGAATTAACGAATGGACCCATGAAATCAATACCCCATACATCAAAGAGTTCTACCTCAAGAATTTTGTACATGGGCATCTCATGGTGTTTCGAAATAGCACCTTGACGCTGGCATTGGTCGCACCTTCTAACATAGTCATAGGCATCTCTAAATATCGAAGGCTAATAGTAACCACTTTGCAATACTTTTCTTGCCGTCCGATTGCCTGCATGATGTCCTCCAACTTGGGAAGTATGGCATGCTTCCAAAATATTAGGCACCTCTACATGGGATATACATCGTCGAATAATACCATCCGCACATCATCGAAACAAATATGGCTCATCCCAATAGTAGTGTTGTACGTCATGCATAAACTTCCTCCTTTGGTGGTAAGATAAATTGGCAGGTATCACATTACTCACCATGAAATTCGCAAAGTCGGCATACCATGGTAATTTTTCCATTGTTGTCGCTAATATCTCCTCGTTAGGGAATGCATCATCAATCTGAATTTCAGGTTGCGCCACATGCTCATTCTCGAGTCTAGATAGGTGGTCGGCCACTTGGCTCTCGCAACCTCTTCTATCTTTGACCTCGAAATCGAACTCTTGCAGCAGCAATACCCATCGAATTAATCTTGGTTTTGCATCCTTCTTTGTCATTAGATACCTAAGAGCTGCATGGTCTGTATGAACGATCACCTTAGTACCCAATAGATAGGCACGAAACTTCTCAAACGCATACACAACCGCTAGGAGCTCTTGTTCTATCACAGTGTAGTTCCTTTGGGCTTTATTTAGGACCTTACTTGCATAGTAGATAGGATGAAATAATTTCTCCTTTCTCTGCCCAAGTACAGCTCCAACGGCTACACCACTAGCATCATACATGACTTTGAACGGGAGAGACCAATCTGGTGCTACCATGATAGGGGCTTCAATGAGTTTTCCTTTGAGGTATTCGAATGCCTTTAAGCAATCTTCATTAAAGTCAAACTTTGCATCTTTCTCCAAGAGTTTGCACAATGGACTAGCAATTTTGGAGAAGTCTTTGATGAACTGACGATAAAAACCTGCATGGCCGAGAAAACTACGAACTCCCTTCACCGAAATTGGAGGCAGTAGCTTCTCAATAACCTCTATTTTTGTTCGATCAACCTCAATCCCTCTTTCAGAGATCTTGTGCCCAAGAACGATACCTTCTTTTACCATGAAGTGGCACTTCTCCCAATTTAGAACTAGGTTGAATTCTACACATCTTGGCAATGCCATGCTTAGGTTTGCCAAGCACGCTTCAAAAGACTCACCAACAACTGAAAAATCATCCATGAATACCTCCAAAGTGTCTTCAACCATATCAGAAAAAATAGACATCATACAGCATTTAAAGGTGGTTGGTGCGTTACATAACCCGAATGGCATACATTTGAAAGCAAACGTACCATATGGGCATGTAAACGTTGTCTTCTCTTGGTCTTCGGGAGCAATACAAATCTGATTGTAGCCTAAATAACCGTCCAAGAAACAAAACCATCCTTTCCCGCTAATCGATCTAGCATTTGGTCCATGAATGGCATTGGGAAGTGATCTTTGAGTGTCCAAGAATTCAGCTTTCGGTAGTCCATGCATACTCTCCATCCAGTGACGGGTCTGAGTGGAATAAGCTCATTCTTCATATTTGCGACCACCGTCATACCTCCTTTCTTGGGAACACATTGTACTGGGCTTACCCATGTACTATCAGAGATTGGATATACAACTCCTGCGTCTAACCACTTGATAATTTCTTTCTTCACCACTTCTTACATAGGTGGGTTTAGACGCCTTTGATGCTCAATGGTGGGTGTGCACTTCTCTTCAAGCTGAATCTTGTGTGTACAAATCCCAGGTGGAATACCAATAATATCCGCAATGGTCCATCCAATGGCTCTAATGTACTTCCGTAAAATAGCAATGAGAGCTGCAACTTGTTGCTCACCCAAATCTGTTGCAACAATAACTGGAAGTGTGTTTCCGCTTCCTAGGAATGCATACTTCAAATGTCTTGGAAGCTCCTTCAATTCTAATGTGGGTGGCTCTTTAATAGATGGCTTAGCTGGTGGTGTGGGTCGATTCTTGAGATCAAGGTCCAGCTTCTTAGGAGCATAGCGATATGTCCCTAATCCTGATAGAGCACACATAGCTTCTTCACAATTTTCAGCATCCTTACTCTCACCATTCATAAGCAAAGTCGCCAATGGGTCATCAATCAGCTGCTCCGCTTCAAGTAATTCTTTCTTATCATCAAAGAAAACATCAGCCACCGAAAATACACTCAGATATTTGGGTTGCTTCATTGATTTGCAAACATCAAAGCGAACTACTTCGTCATTTATTCGGAATGAAAGCTCATTGCCTCTCAAATCAATGAGCACACTTCCTGTAGCAAGGAAAGGGCGCCCCAAGATTATGGGAACTTCTGAGTCTGCCTCACAATCCAAAATAACAAAGTCTACTGGAAAGATGACTAGAGAAACCTTTACCAATACATCACATAGAATACCAACAGGTTGTTTTACCGACCTATCCGCCATGACGAGCCTCATATTGGTTGGAGTGGGATCACCCAAACCCAACTTCTTGTAGATTGATAATGGCATCAAATTGATGTTGGCTCCTAAGTCACATAATGCTTTGGCAAAATTCAAAGATCCAACGGTGCAAGGAATAGTGAAAGCTCCGGGGTCGGCTTTCTTCTGAACTATTGATCGGGTAGCGATTGCACTATAATGATGCACATCTTCTTTCAACTCATAGCTTGCTGCCCGCTTCTTTGTCAAAAGATCCTTCATAAATTTCGCATACCCAGGCATTTGTTCAAGTGCCTCCACCAATGGAACATTAATGGTCAGTTGCTTTAACATAGTCATGAATTTGCTGAACTTCGTGTCATCCGCCACCTTCTTCAATCTTTGGGGAAAAGGTGGTGGTGGGTATGGAATTGTTCTCTCCACGGCTTTCTTTTCCTCTTGCTTCCATTTTTTCCACTTTTTCAGGCTGCACGTCGCTGGGTGTGACGTCCTTGACGTCTTCCGCGAACTCCTCTCCTATTGCGTTGTCATCCAAGTCCGCAGCTTTGTCAACCACTTGCTTACCTTTTGCTGAAGTTTCCAGCACCTTACCACTTCTGGTAGTGATGGCCATGCATGACCCATCATTCCTTGGGTTTTGTACAGTATCGCTAGGTAGAGTGTCGGCCTTTCTTTGATTGAGTGCTGCTGAAAGTTGGCTCAATTGCTGCTCTATTTGCTTGATTAAAGTGGAATGTGAATCAACTAATTGTTTCATGGAGGACAAATCATTAATTACCTCCGTTACTCCCGCTCTTGTTTCTTCCACTCCTTTTAATAATTTAGCTATCATGTCTTCCATACTTCTAGAATTAGATGTGGTGGTGTCACGTCTACCAGGGGGAACGTACAAACCACTCATTTCATTCTTGTTCTTCCAACTACCTTGGTCCTTGTTTCCAGATTTATCATAATAGTTCCGACCTTGGTTTCCTTGGGTATTCCCACGGAAATCCCCCTGATTGTTCAAGTAGTTGGCCTCCTCTTCCGAATCAAATTCGTCTCTTCCTTTTGATGCAATAGCTTTCACTTTTTCGATCTTCCCTGATAATAAATGCTTTGTAAGAAGATCCATTTGTGTTTTCATGTGCGCCATATCTTGATCACGTTCTTCTTCTCTTCTTATTTGGTCTGTAGTTATGCCTATAGATAAAGTGGGGCTTGCTACCTCAGAATCCCTGGTATGCCAAGATCTACTTTGCTTCATCATACGATCTAGCATATTTCTTGCTTGACCAAAGGTGAGGTCCATAAAAGATCCTCCAGCTGCATTATCCACCACTGGTTTAGTTATTGAATTCAAGGCTCTGTATAATATCTCCATTAGGTGAACATTAGTCAAGTGATGGTTTGGGCATCTCGCTAGCTTTGTCTTGAACCTGTCCCATTTTTCATGAAGGGCTTGCGTTGGAAGCTGATGAAAGTTGCTGATTTCATCTCGCAATTGTGCTCTTTTGGATGGTGGAAAGAATCTTTCTAGGAAAGCGTCTCTCAATTGCCTCCAATTTGTAATAGAATTGGGAGTCAGCCCATTTAACCATAGAGTCGCCTCCCCAGACAGAGACAATGGGAATAGACGTAATCGAATTGCATTCTGACCAACACCAGGATTGTCAAATGACTTGCATGTAGAAATAAAGTTGATGAGATGCATATTCGGATCATCGCCTGCTAGTCCACCAAATAATCCCTTGAGTTGCAACAACTGAATCATGGTGCTTGTGATGTTGAACTTGGCTCCGGGCGCTAATGGTGGAGGAATTATGGCTCCAGTGGCTCCGGCACCATCAAGATCATCATCATCATCGTCGAAAGCTGGTTGCATGGGTTGGCGATCATGCCTAAACCGAGCTTGTCGACCTCTTCGGTTGGCAGGTGTTATGATTTCAGCATCACGCCTTGGGTTTAGTAACTCGTCGTCACCTAAATCCTCATCGTCAGGATTTGTTGCTCGCCCAGGGTTATCAATGTTTTGCTGTTGAACTTGGGCGATAGCAAGAGCAGCCAATCTCGCCTGTTCTTGTTGAGCGGCCATCCTTTCAATTTCCATTTGTGCCTCCATTCTGCCAATTCGTTGTGGTTCAGGATTGATAGGTAATAACGATTGACCAGAACTTCGAGTATGGGGCATGCACTGAATAAAAACCTGCAGTTAACAAAAACAACAACTAAAAGTAAAAGTACGAGAATCTTTGACCAAAGGGTCTAGTAATTATCACAAACTTGATTGACACTTGTATTCCCCGGCAACGGCGCCAATTTTTGATAACGCTCAATCTACAGCTCTCATAGGAGTATAAAGCGGTCGCTGTCAAATATAGAACCCAACTGGGTTGGGTATCGATCCCACAGGGAATAGCTTGGTCAACAAGTAAGCAAGGATTACTAGACTTTTAGTGCAAGTCTCGTAAAAGGGGGGATCGTAATGTGTAACCACAATATTAAAGTAAAAACTGATAATAGCAACGTAAAAAGAAAGAATGTTTAGTAGGTTCTAAAACAATGAGAATTGAAGCGTTGAGGTTATGTCCACCTTCTGAGTTATACGTCTCTATTGGCTATGAGTGTGTTGAATTCCGACATGCATGTTCTTATAGAGAATTGTATTCGATGGTAAATCCAGGCGTCTTTCGACCTATTCGAGGATTATTTCACTTTAACTCTTTCGAGCTTAAAGCATGTCTAACGGTACGAATTCTCCAAGAGGTTAATCCAGTTACGGCACTAACTTTTTAATAGGGAATTTAGGATGTGACCCTACTACCTTGACACTATCTCTTTTCCAGACAAATAACCTTTCTTTCGAACAAGTTAAATGTTATACTGGCGTATTCTTGCATTTGCAAACACAAAGAATTTAGATTAAGATGAAGAGAATAATGATATAAGCAGCATACGTGTCACGAACTCACAAACTCACAGCAATAGATAGTATCTCATTCGGTTTCCATAACCCCAACAGAGAAGTTTAGTTACCCATGAATGCGAAGGAGCTCACGGTTGACATTGTTATTATACCACAATACTGATTAATTTCGTGTAGCACAGGTGGTAGGCGTTTAGGCGTGAATTCCTAGGCAAAGTAACGATTCTCTTGTTGCGGAATTTAAGAATAGATGAATAGAAGAAGAAAGATAGAATTAATGGAAAGATTAGAATTGTTGGAAGAGTAGAAAAGATTAATAGTTGAAGAATGTATATGGATCCATCAAAATCTCTAGCATGATAGGGTATTTATAATACCCATATCCTAATCCTACTAAGCTAATGAAATACTTAACCAAATCCTACTAAGCTAATGAAATACTTAACCCAATTGTACTAGGTTAATGTAACATTATCCAAATCCAAATAGACTAATGAAATACTTAACCCAATTGTACTAGGTTAATGTATTATTATCCTAATCCAAATAAGTTACTGCAAGTCTCCAAAGTCTTCAGAAATGTTGTTTTAGCCCGGGACAGATTTTCCATGCATCACTTTTGGTCCTTAGGTGTCCAAGCTTCCTTTTCTCCTTCCGTGAAGCTTTCATTGGCTTCAAGTAATCCATAAAATGCTGAATTCTGCATCATTTACACCTGAAACTTTGTTAATCATGTTCGTTAGCTCACTTACAGGAAAAAGGGACTAAAAGTGCATGAAATATATAATTTGTTCTCGAAACATGGCACAAATATGGGCAAAATATATTGATATAGGCGCGTAATATCTCCTATCATCAAAAGGTAAAGCATAAAACTAATTTTGTCGTTGATCGCCACCGGTACTAGATTATATGCCCTGAAAAGGGACTGGGAAACCTAGAGGAGCTGGTACACTAGTATCTTGAGTCTGTGGACAAACATCTTTGTTCCCCTTATTAGCATGCGGACACTCTCTAATTCGATGACCCAATTTACCACAACCATAAAAACCCTTATGTCCCATCAAACACTGACCAAGATGATTCTTACGACACTTAGCACATGGAGAATAACTGGGTCTTCCATTCACACTATTCTGAGATCTAGACATAGAAGACTTATCCCATTGCTCCTGCTTAGATTTGGGAGCGGGAGAACTAGCTAAAGATGGTGCTGGCATAAATGAATGATTCTGACACTGCAAAAAATTTCGTCCTCCAGACCTAGTTAGGCCATACTCAAACTGCTCGATTCTCACCTTCTTATTTCCCATCTCTTTTTCCTTTAACTTCTCTTTCTCAATCTACTGAGCATGAATCATCAACCTAACAAGATCCATGTCTTCAATAAGCATGGCAGTCTTACACTTCTTAACTACCAAACTAGATACGCCAGTAAGAAACTTACTCATACTTTCCCTAGGATCAGCCATTGTATCAGGGACATACTTAAACAACTGGTTGAACTTAAGGTAGTACTTCTTCATTGTCACTGAGGCCGGCCTCAAATTTACAAACTCCTCTATCTTATCTTTTCTCATTTCACGCGAAAAGAATCTATCTAGAAAAGTATCTCAAAATACCTGCCAACTCTTAGGAGTTTCATTCTCACCTCTACCATTTTTCCACATGACTAACCAATCATACGCTACATCCTTCAATCTATAGGATGAAAACTCTACACTCTCCTTTTCAAAAACATGCATAATCTAGGTGATTTTATTTATCTCATCTAAATAAAGTTGTGGGTCCTTACCTACTTTTGACCTAAAGAACTTTGGTGGATTCATTCTCATGAAGTCTTTGATTCTGGCTGCTACTAATTCCCTATTCTGATGTTGTGGAACTGTAGCCTAATGGTTTTCGGCATAGGATACATTCTCATTCAGAGGATAAGTGGGCTAGGGTGGCTGGTTATCATTTTCTATAGGTATTATCTCGACGAGGAGGCATACTCAACTCTCATGTAAATGCATGAGTTAAAACAAGATAGAGATACTATATTCATGATAGATCATGGAAGAAAGAGAAAATTTCCTAAGAATGTCCCAGAGCCTCTTGCTCATAAATATGGCGTGCTTCACACCCATGATCAAGACCCTATGTAACACAAATTTTCTGACTCCTTAGAAGTATTATAAATATTCTTTGATACCATGTTTGTAATGCCTCAAAATTAGGTCCCGAGATATCACACGGTACTCAAGACTATGAGTAGCCTTAACCTAACCCTATTTACCTTATACTGAGTCTGAATCTCATACTAATGGAAATATAGACATCAAAATCATAGAGAAAACTATCTGAATATAATATCTCAAAATACTAGTTTTAGGGGTCTGATGAAACAATATTGAAAATTTGTATCAAAACTAGCAGTCTGACGAGCCTCAGTACTAACATCTAGAGAGTCACTGGGACAAACCCCCAAATAACTTGAACAGTATGAAAAAAATACCGAATCATATAAACTGATAAGCTGAAAATAAACTGAATGCCTAAGTCCCTAAACTATGAGGACTTATCAACTATTAGGATATAGATGGATATACTCGAAATCACTCAAACTATTGAAATGGAGCACCTGAACCTACATTATGAGATAATATAGCACATAGACGTATATGTGGATCAGTTCTTTGAGGATGTATTGAGTATATAAGGGGGAAATGGATATGCAAAAACAATATATCAATCATCATTATCATTGGTAAAATAATGCATGCCAAATGTAAATGACTCACATAAGCTTGAGTAACTGAGAAACTAAAATCTATAATCATGAGTAGTAAAGCATATCGAATAAATCTAGTGAGTCATAAAATTTAATTCTAAAAGTTGTGCTAGTGATCTTTCTGCAAATCATGTTGTCTAATTGTAGAAAGGACTTACTTTATATTTGAAATCAGAAAACTGAAATCTGTAGCTAATATCTTTCTGTAAAGCACAATCTAAATAAAGTTGTAATCCTTTACACTTATTTTCCAAAAATCTTTTTTGTTATTCATTTCTATTAGTATTACTCTATCTGTAGGGAAAATACTTTATGTCAAGGGAGGTTCTTCTAACCGACATAAATTATGTGAGCTAACATGGAGTCCAACGTCTTATTCCCCTAAGGGGAAAACCTCATGATGAGGAGAGGTATCATACTCTTGCCAAGGAGTATAACCTAATCTAAGTGATCAAATCTGTATCTATCATCCATATAGAAATGATAATAATCTGAATTTATACCTACGTTGGCTAAATAGTTCTACGGAAGATAGGGCACGCTAATTCCACACTTCCAAGTCGGTGCTAAATACTACTCTCTTTTAATCTATATGATCATTCTATTGGAAATCCACTTTAAAAGCTAGCATAAGGGTTATTACGAAACCAATTATGCATTTATCTAGATCAATCTATGAATTAAACTATTCTGATTTCTGAAATCTGTAATAAATCAATAAAGTGGATTCTAAATCTTACCTGAGGATCAAAATATCAAATCTTTACTGAAAATCTAAAAATAAACTGATCATCTGATGCTTAAAGCATAATCGTTCTTAAAATAACAACATGAATCTTGGGATAATAACCCATGCATCAATCTCATGTCAAAACATCATAATAATTATGATTGATAATAAAAACAATGATAATTCATCTCAAAATTTGGAAATTACTGCAATAGGCATGAAAAAGATTATGCAATTCAACTTTTAAAACACTTGAAATCTCATAATCTTGCAATCAGCAATGATGGGTATAAACCCTAATTTAAAACTCATGTATAATCATTAAAAATCATATAAATTTGAAATAAAAACTCAATTTTGGGCACAAGAATGAAAGAGGGTCCTTATTTATAAACGTCACAAACCTTAATTGATGAAATTTCAAAGAAAGCTTGAACTTGAATCTCTATTTGTGCTTTTGATGATGAACTATTGATTGTCTTGATTTGGAAATCCTCAATTTTGAGATTTTTTGGAGAAACAATGGAGAAAAATTGACTTCTTGGAGAGTAAGTTTTGAGATCTAGGGTTTTCTTTGAGAGAGAATGGATGAAAATAAGCATAAAGTGCTTAGAATAGGAATAATTCCTTGTTTATAATGAATTGAGAGCTTGGGAATCGACCAAAGTGCCCTTTTTAAATTTTAATCGGAACTGGAAATAAGAGAAATTTTTTGAATTTGTATGTCATCTCTACGTTCCACTATCATGGTGGATCACTAGAATTTAATAACTGGGAACTGGACATTCTACGCGATGCGAGGCTATCGCAGTGCACTACTAAAATACCATTTTTTCCATTACCGTGATGTGCCACTATCGCGGTGAGCCAGTGAAAATTGACAATTGGGAAATTATACCTCACCGTGATGCGAGCTTATCGCGGAGGCCCACTAGAATTTGTTGAATGGGAATTTAATCTTCACTGCAATGCAGTGTTTGCCCAGATTGTATAGTACTTTACTAAAAATGCCACAACTTCTCAACCGAGTATCGGATTTTTAGGCGAATTTGGTATTGATGGAAAGCTAATTCAATTTTATACACAATGAAGGGTCTAAATCTGGAAAATTCTAGACATAACAAAGGTTATTAATTCTTTAATCTCACCCTTGACATTTTAGAAGCAATATTAAGCTAGGAAAAAGTATGGGGTATTACAATATCTCCCCCATGGGAATATTTATCCTCGAATGTGGCTAGTTAAGATGAAAATACTAAAGATTCTAAGTCTATAAGCTATCAGTCACAATTGAAATAAATTGTATGAATGAATCTAAAACATACTGAGCTAATGAACTAATCTACGAGTGCGTGAATTTACATGAAAATAGCTATATAGTTGAATCTGAGACTGGAAAAGAACTGAATGAAGGAAGACTATTACCTTCAACTGAACCTAAGTTCGTTGAGAAGAGATGAGGCTACTTGGTATGCATGTTTTTCTCTGCTTCCCAAGTAGCACCCTCAACGGACTAGTTTCACCACAGAACTTTGACCGAGGGAACTTTTTTGTTCCTTAGTCTACGGATTTGATGATCAAGAATCTCTACTGGAACTTCTTCGTATGAAAGGCTATTCTGAATATCTATACTTTATAAAGGAACTATAATGGTTGAATCATCCATGTACTTCTTCAACAAGGACACATGGAATAGTGGATGAACTGAGGATAAATCTCCAGGTAGATCAAGCTCATATTCCACCTTCCAAATACAACACAAAATCTGAAAGGGGCCTATGTATCGGGGACTAAGCTTCCCCTTTTTGCCAAATCTCTTTACCTCTTTTATTGGTAAAAATTTCAAATATAGAAGGTCATCAACCTTGAACTTAAGATCTCTTATTCTTATATCTATATAAGATTTCTAATGACTCTGAGATGCTTTCAATCTTTCTCTAATCAACTGAATTTTCTCCATGGCCTCAAACACCATGTCTGACCCAATCAAAGTGGCCTCACCCACTTTAAACCAACCAAATGGCGATCTATATGTCTTCCCATAAAGAGCTTCAAATGGAGACATCTGAATACTAGCATGGTAACTATTATTATAAGCAAACTCAATCAGCGGAAAATGCTCATCCCAAATACCTTTAAAATTAAGAACACATGCTATCAACATGTCTTCTAGAGTCTGAATGATCCTTTCTGCTTGACCATCTGTCTATGGATGAAAAGCTGAACTAAGAAGAACTTGGGTACCAAAATAATTCTGAAAGGCTTTCCAAAATTAAGAAGTAAAGTGAGTACCCCTATCTGAGATGATAAATAAAGGAGCTCTACGCAATCTTACTAAGTCTCTGATATATAACTTAACATAATATACAGTTGTGTTTGACATATGAACTGGTAAGAAATTTGATAACTTAGTCCACCTTCTACAATAACTCAAATTGAATCATGCTGACGATCTGAATGGGGTAATACATTTACAAAGTTCATATTCACCTCTTTCCACTTCCAAGTGGGAATACAAAATTCTTACAAGGTGCCCCTAGGTATTTCGTGATCTACCTTAACCTATTGACAAGTTGCACACTTGGTTATAAATTTTTCTATATCTCTTTCATTCTACTCTACCAATAGATCTCCCATAAGTTGTGATACATCCTGGTGGCTCCTGGATGAATGGAATAACTCACACCATAAACTTCTGCCATAATTCGCTGTCTCAACACACTATATCCCCTTGGTAGAAAACATGTATCTTTTGGTTTTTAATTGACTCCTTCAGTTTGACCAAACTAGAATCCTCATCTTATTTCTCTTTCACTTTAGAAACTAGAGAAGATTTGGAACTATTCTGATCCCAAATATTTCCTTCATCTTAATCAACTAATCTAACACCCAACCTAGCTAATCGATGAACTTCTCAAACTAACTCCTTATCATTCTCCACGTGAGCAACACTACCCATAGATAATCTACTGAGGGCGTCTGCCACTACATTGGCCTTGCCCAAATGATACAACACACTCATATCATAATACTTCAATAATTCTAACCACATTCTCTAACAAAGATTTAAAACCCTCTGAGTAAACACGTATTGCAAGCTGTTATGATCCTAAATACATCAATATGCACCCCAAAAAGATAATGTCTCTATATTTTCAAAGAAAACACAACAGCAGCTAACTCAAGATCATGGATAGGGTGGTTCTTTTCATGAGGCTTAAGCTATCTAGAGGCATAGGCTATGACCTTACTTCTTTGCATCAACACACAACCCAGACCAACTTTAGAGGCATTAGAATATATAATGAAACCATCTGTACCATCACGTAATGCCAAAAATAGGGTTGAAGTGAGTCAAGTCTTCAACTCCTGAAAACTCTTCTCGCAGGAATTTGATCACTGGAACTTAACTTTCTTTTGGGTCAATCTAGAAATAGGGGATCCAAAAGATGATAAATCCTTAATGAAATATCTATAATAGCTAGCTAAACCCATGAAACTTCTAATGTCTGACAAATAAATAGGTCTAGGCCAATTACTTACTACTTTTGTCTTTTGGGGATCAACTCTAATGCCCTCACTAGAAAGAATATGACCAAGGAAAGGTACTGACCTCAGCCAAAATTCACATTTGCTGAATTTGGCAAACAACTGGTAATCTCTAAGAGTTTGCAATAAAATTTTAAATTGATCTGCATGATCATCCTTACTACACGAATAGAAAAGAATATCATCAATAAAGACTATGATAAATATGTCCAAATACTATTTTTTGTGACTTTTATTTTCTTGTATTACTATTTGGTGGCTTGAGTAGATATAGCCTCATTTGATAATTTCTTTCCCCTAGTGCGGTAAGGTTGGCTGTGCTTCCTCTTTGTTATTTATATTATATTAATTTTGGGGATGTGTTTTGGTATCAAAGGTAAGTGACCTTCCATGGTTTTTGTTGATTTTGAGTTGGTAATTTAATTTTGTTGCCCATTTTTGAGTTTGAGATCCTTAGACTTGCCACCTGTGTTATAAAGGATTTTGTGTTTACTATCCTTTCCAGTATAACCTATTTCTGAGATGGACCAGTTTAAGGTTATTTTTTTGTTCGTAGCTATTTCATCATTTGATAGAATTTTGATGTTGATGTTGAGATATCATAGATTCATCTCATAGGTATGTTAGGTTCATACCCTTGGAATAGTTTGCCTTGTTGTTAGTGTGGAGATTAGATACTCCTTTGTTATTATGATGTGGTTTTGACTTAAGCGGTATTAGAGAGTAAGAGGCAAGTGGCCTTTCTTTTGATCACTTCTTAAGTTGGCAAATTAGAAACTCTTTATCTCAAGTTGTTGATACTTTAGTGGTGGTCTCAACTCTAACCTTGGTTTTAAGATTAGTATTTCTTGTTTGATGATGTCGTTCTTGGGTGGATTTAGGAAATCCCTATTTCAGCATTTGTTCAGCCTAGTTAGGCTTGGTGGAGTGATTCTCCTTAATGATATGAGCTTTTGGCTATTTTTTAGATAGATGGAGTATTTTATTTGTTAGTTCTCAACTTAAGTTTCATTTCTTGATTTGCTAAAGTTTTTACCTGCACTAGTGTGTTTTTCAACCTAGAAAAGTTTTAAGTATGTTTGGATGGCTCATGCCCTCCAGTGGAGAAAGAGTGGGTTATATGCATTTTTAGCTAGTAATTTTTCCTTTGGTGCGACTCCTATTTTGCAACTATGTTTTATTCCCTTGAGGTGATATAGAGTTTGTTGCTTGAGTTATCAGTCATTGGTTATCCCAGTGGTGATTTTGATATCTAGATATGTCTCATCTATGGTTTGGTATAATTTATCTCGAATATGTCAGATCTAGATACTAGAGTCGATTTGAGATAGTTGACATTGATATAGCCTTCTTGGCCCAATTTTAGATTTTGGCTCCTTTGATTGGTAATTTGAAAGTTTGATAGATTTGAAGCATTAATGCCTACCTGTTTTTAGTTTTGATTTAGATATTTAAGATTGAGTGATTCAGCCATGGTATTAAGACTTCAGGTTGGTGTTGTAGATTTATAGTGTAGCCTTTGTTTTAGAGTTGTTTTAGTTTGAATTTCATTTATAGGCTGGTTGAGCCTACTCCATAGTTACCTATTTGGTCTTTTAGACTTAGGCTGGATTATAGTTTATTAGTGTTTAGATAATAGCCCATGGGCTTTATATTGGTTATTTCAGTTTTGACCTTGAGTTTCAGTTTTCATTGGGAATTTTGGATGATTTACTCAGCGAGAGTAATATTGTCTAGTTGGATTCAGTATGTCTTCATTCTCTATGGATGAGACATCCAGGAGTAAAATATTTAGTGATGAGTAGTTATACCATGGATTTCGAGAGTTTAGTTTGATTTTCATTCGGACTGGTTGGAGCATTGGCATGGATTGCATTCCATGATTATCTCCATTTGTCTGCCCAAATAAAGCATTATGAGCTTATTCTCATGTTTGTCTTATAGACTTTTAGTGGATCAGCTTCAGTTCTTTGATTTCTCTATGATGAGACTATGTGGATCAGACTTAAGTGATTTTTCTCCTGGCTTGGAGTAGACAGCAGGTGCAAAAATATAAAGGAAAGTTATTTTTGGATTTGGAGTCGATTTAATGACTCATGTCTTGGTTTTCTTTTGGCTTAGATGATCCTTTATTGATTTATGTGGTAATAAAGATGGTATTAGCGTGATGTGATTCAAATATGTGTGCATTATCCTTTTTAGTTCAATTTGTGGCCGGTTAGTGGTTAAGTTGAGTTGACTATTTTAGTAGTTCAATGAGAGTGTTAGCTGAAAAAGGGATACCTGTGGAGAAATCCCTTGCAATTTTCTCTCCGATGAGGTCATCTAGGAAGTCATTCTTGGTTATTATGGGCCCAATACCTCATTCTTTTGAGCTTTTGAGATTATTTCTATCTGTTGACTTTTGGAGATGAAAGTCCTTTTAGTAGTAGATACTATAATGACCCTTAAGTTCATTTTCCATATTTATGCATATCTTCACCGTTTATGCTTCTCCATAGCTACCCTAAGTCATTAATGACATGCTAGGACCGACTATTAAGTTATCGGGCAGTTTTTTTAGTTTTTAGAACTAATTCCCTATTTTGAAGTCACCATTGGTTCCAAATGGCCATCGGGCAAAAACTTCAGTGAAACGCTCTCGGATGCAAATTCTGACTACACCAGCAGATCCAAAATATCAATCCTAGTATAGGTAGACCTTTGGTCCGTCTCCTAATACACCCAATCTCATTTTGACCTATTGGTTGGAAAGTTGAAAATTGGAAAGAATCAGCATGGGACTCACATTTGATCAAAACAATCTCTAATTTAAAATCCGACTTCTCCATCATATTCAAAACATTAATTTTAGGCTTGGGAGACCATTGATTAAGGTCCTAAGGCTCCTGAACTTATTTTGGGCTATTGAGCAAATTTAATAAAAAGTGATGAAACAATAGGTGTGGGCCTCACTTTTTTCCTAAACGAACTCTGAAGAAAGTTTTAATGATTCCAATGGATTTGAAATGTGGTTTACACTGAAAATTTACTATTGAATCATGTTCTTTGGATTCTGAATAAATTTTGAAGGTTAAAAACATATTTTTGAGTTTGCTATCATCTGGTGCAACCACAATCGTGGCCAAGAGTGTGTGATCGCGCTACGTGCGATCACAACCTATAGGACTACAATTGCAACATCTGATTACCTATAGGAGCTATATAAAGTCCCCAAGATGTGTTTGGGGTATTTCCCCTTCAACATTTAGACCTAGAAACCCCAAAATTAGTGTAGTAAAACAAAATTGGTCATGGGGGTGACTCGAGATCTTAATTATCATCTTGCATCGCGATTATCTTCAAGATTAAGGTAAGAATTTCTTAAATTCATGCTTGAATTTCTTAGTTAGGACCCAAAACCCCAATTTAGCTTATGGCTTGATTTTAGCCCAAAGTATGCTTAGTTTTTCCCCATTCTTTGTGGGATATGATTTCTTATTCATGTGTGAACAATGGGTTAACCTTGAAAATTCATTTTTCATATGTGGGACCCACTTGGGGTTTTGGTGTCATTTTTGGACCAAAAGCACAATAGTGCGATATGGGTATCATTAGACTCGTATTGATGAGTAGATTATCGTTTTGAAAGTGTGATGGCATTTTGAGGATTGTAAAGTGAAGACAAACATGTGGTGCATGAAGTGAGGTTTTGTAGTTTACCCTTGAGGTAGGATTTTGTCTACTTTTATTCATGGATGATATGTGTTACATGTTGCATGTGAATATGGATGTTAGGTTTGATTATGGGTATGATAACTTGGCCTTGATATGTTGATGTTTGGGGATTTTATGAGGGTTTTGGACTCGTAAGATGGCATGTTTATAACCCTTTTGCATCCTATTACCTTTCCTTTTTAGTTTAAATTAGTAATAGCATGGATATGATATAATGCTATGTTTGGAATATGGTTTTATCATTTGAAGCATGATTTGTATATTTAGCCTTATTGGGCTAGTGTGGTAATCTTGAAACCATAAGTTGGGTAGAGTTTACATGAGTACCATTGTTTCTAGTCGATGTTGCTATCTTATGCTTGACTATGGCTTACTTGACATCTCAAGGAGGAACTAGATACCTTAGTCTAGTTTGGGGCATAGTATGCCTAATTATGGAAATTTTGGATTAAAAGTGGGATGGTTCGGCCTACTTAGGCCTGTGGACTTAGTGCAGATGTTATACATAGATGAGGCTAGTAAACCTTAGAATAAGGTTACTTCATAACTTGGTAACTTGTATTGATGTTCCCGCATTATGGCTTTTGAGGTATGGTTATGATACTCCATGTGGAAGTGATATTGGGCATTTAGAGATGATATTCCACCTAGATACGTTATGTGTCCTATAGAGATACTATTTTCTCTTAGACTTAATGATTCACCTATAGAGATGCTATTTCCTCTTAGACTTGATGAATAGCCAATAGAAATTCTATTTTCTCTTAGACATGTTGATTAGCCTATAGAGATGTTATTTCCTTTAGTCATGATTGTTGGACCTATATAGATAATGTTCCTCTTGGATATGTAAATTGTCCTAGAGAAGGGATATTCCTCGTAGTCATGATGTATGACCTATTGATATATGATATCCTATAGACGATTACATGTCTATATATTTATTATGCCTCCTAGATGTGAGATGTCTCTTTTGTGAGAGATGATTACATGTTGATCTATATTATGCCTACTACATGTGAGATTCCTATTGTGTGAGAGTTGATTACATACTTATTGATATTATGCCTTGAATATGTGAGATACCTCCTATATGTGAGTTGATTAGAGGTATTCCATGGCTTATAAATATAATTATCGATATGAGTCTCGTATATGTGTATGGGCCTAAGGTTATGATTATGATGTAGTGATTATTTTGGATAAATTAATAGGCCAAGGGACGTGTCATGATATTTATTCAATAGCCGAGAAGTGTTTATTATTATATATGATATGACTACAGTTTATGAATATTAATATGTATATGTTTGTATACACATCTCTCTGGTATGGGATGGAGAAAGATATGGTATGATGGTTACTAATCTACCAATTGAATACTGGTGATGGCATGCGTAGATTTAGTACATTCATGATTGTTATATCGGTAATTGATGTGAGTCTAGTTAAAATACGATCTTATGACTTCTCTTCTTGTTAAACGGTTAAGCTATGTGGTAACTAGTTGTCTATTAGGGGACTATATCACTTGATGGCTAGGAATCTAATGTATTAGTTAATTAATATTGCTTAGTTGAAATATGGTAGCTAACGATGATTAGTTAATGAATGGTGTCAGTTAAAAAATGGTTAGGTAGCAAGTAGTTAGGTGTTGTCTAGTAATTATTAATAGATATAAGATGATTAGTTGATAACAATGAATGGTGGATAAATGACGGTTTTGGTCTAGTTATGAACCTTGAATAGATGATAGATATTGGTTAATTAACAAATAGTGGTGAGGTTCTATCCCGTCAGTAAGGATTATATGAAGGATAATGTTTAGCCTCATAACTAGAGGTTATGTGATAGCTAATGAACTAGTAATTCTATTATAGTAAGTGTTGGTTAACTAATATGAGTAGTTGGGAAGTATTGACTAGATAGATATTCTTAGGTGATATGTGTATTTTAGTGTATCTTATTCGGTAATGGTAATGGCGATGATATTTATACTTGGCAATACCGGAGGATACTATTGTGAAGATATTGATTCCCGGTAAGGCCAAATGATACTATTGTGATGATATTGATACCCAGCAAGACCGGAGGATATTATTATGATGATATTGATACCCAAGTCAAGAGGATACTATTGTGATAATATTGATACTCAAAAAGGCCAAAGGACACCTTATGGTGATATTGATACCTGACAAGGCCGGAGGATACTATTGTGATAATATTGATATCCAACAAAACTGGAGGATACTATTATGATGATACTGATACTCGATAAGACCATAGAATACTATTGTGATGATATTGATACCAGGCAAGGTCGGAGGATATATTGATGATATGTTGATACCCAGCAAGGTCGGAGGTTGATTACGATGATGATGGTCCTTATGAGGACTGGTGTGATGATATATGATGTTGATTGTGTTGCATTCATTCTTGCATGCCTGTTGCCTATCACCAGTAAGGACCTATGTCTATCAGCCGATATGCGATGATTTCATAGATATAGGTGAAGAATATGACTTGTGTTGTTGTATGTTGATTGGACATTCCGAGCCTGGGGCGGTGGGGGTACGGATAGGCACTGCTAGGTATTTTGTTTTTTGGAGTAGCCAGTTATTCATGATGTTATTGATATTTTTATATCATTTTTATGATCATTATTATGGATAACTTATGACAAATTGGTCTTTGATCCGATATCGGGATTTGAGGTATGTCTTCGGCCTCTCCTATCTTATGATTGCATTATTATGCACTATTATCTCATTTCTAGCCATGTGGATCAGAAACCCCTAGTATGATAGTATTTAAATCCCAATTCTATTATTATGAGGTCTCAAAATGAGAATATGATAATATAGGTTATGCTTTGAGATAACCTCGTGGTTATATGTATATATTCCTATATATATATCTAGCTATATGAAGCTATGATACTACTGTATATCCTTTCTTTCATTGTTCATGTTGTGTGGTTATATCTTCATCTTGTATATTACTACACATATTTTTCTTTCACTCTTTATTCGTATATTGACCTGGGCTATATGACATAGCATTGATGTATATTGAATGTATCTAGAGTAGGTAGTTCACCTTAATACTTCCTTAGTTTTACTATTTCAGACTCTTGGACATAAACAGGGTAATTGTTCCTTATTATCTCATTGACTTGACATATGATTTCTGGACTCTTAGTTGTAGTTTTCATTTTAGTTATATGTTGTATATGTCTGCTTTATTTTCGGAGCTTAGTTCGCAGTAGCCTACTGAGTACCATTCGTTTGGTAATCATACTACACTTTTGCAGCCTATAGATTATAGTACGGGTTATTGTCATTGATGTGTGCATCATGTGGAGCAGTACTGGTTTAGAGACTTAGAGTGAGTTCCTGATGTTCAAAGCACTACTTATCTCTCTTTTATGTATTATACAAGTCTCTAATTATATGTGTAGATAAGTTGTATCATTGTATTTCTCTTGATATTTCACTTTTGTACTCTTTTTATATTAGAAGCTCTTGTACTAATACCACCAGGTTTGGGGATTCTTTTATATATTGATCTTTATTTCATATATTAAGGATTTTTTTTTCTTATATTATTGAGTAGTCTGTTACTAACCGTCCTGAACTATAGGCTGGCTTGCTTACTGGTTGGTTATGGTAGGCGCCATCATGACCTGAGAAGTTGGGTCATGACACAATGCTTAATTTTACACCACCAATGCGTCAAAATAAATAAATAATTTTTAAAGCTAAAATAGAAAAAGGAATATCAAAAGGAATTTTCAGTATAAAGCAGAGTAAAAATGGAGTTCTTTTTATTGGCACTAATATTGTCAACTAATTAATAAAATGCAAAAATAAAGCAAGCGGAAAGTTCAAAGAACAGGAATCATCTTCTAAGGCTAATCTAATAATAACTTGTAATTAACTAAATCTTGAAGAGTAGCCTTTAAACCTTTCTTCTTCTTTTCTACGAAATTCGAGGAATTTTCTATCGTTAGGGAAATGTCAAAGCGCTTTTAGAAATCTTTTTTAGCAGTTGAAACTGTAGATTCAATCTCTTCAACCTCTTGCTTGGCAAAATCTTGGTGAGATTTTAACTTCTTCACCTTCTTTCTTTCCTTCTCAAGAGATTTGCAGGCAGTGATAGTTCATTTGGTTTCTCGTTATTTTTCATTAACATATATTCAAGATGGTCCTTGGCTTTAAAATGGGGCTCTGACTTTTCAGTTTTTGCGGACTTATAAAATAAGTATGGATCGTGTTTGGTCATAGGAAGTGGAAAGCTTGAAGAAATACCCTATATATATATATATTCTGTAGAAAAGAAATATCCACACCCATTTCACTCATGTTGCTCAGTACGACTGCAACATCATCTTTGATAGAAGAAGCGTTATTCATAGTAAGGCCTGTGAGTTTTGTACGGATTATGGCCCAAGCTCTCATAATGAAGTCCCTTTTAACCTTTGAGACAAACTATTTTTCCATCAAAAATGGACATGGTTACCATTGGTCATTGGTGAAAGTTTGATTCTATAATTGCTTTAACATTACTGCGAGAAGTAGAAGTAATCTCTTTGGATGGCGAGGGTAACTCTCTTGAGTTTGGTCCTACTACAAACTCACTCCTATATTTTCGCTTACTTTGGTAAGGATCCGCTAAAATTTTGACATTTCTTGGTTGCACAAACAAAAAAAGTATGATAAGAAAGATATATAAAGGCAATACATATGCTATGAAATAGTGGGGAGTTAATGCATTACCTATCCAATAGCTTCTGGAGTCCTCAAGGAACTATCATCATTATCAAGAAACTCTACCACATGAGATTTAGTATCTCTTGGTTGTTCTAAAGATGGTTTCACCTTCATCCAACAATGGTCTCCATGACTACTACTGCACTCATCTTGAGATTGTTGTTTGTTGGAAGCCTGTTGAGTCTGAGCAAGTGGCTCCTCTTTTTGAACTTCATCATATAGAGTTCTCTTGACTTTGTTTTGAATGACTACTTTAGATTTTAAAATAGGAGGTTTATCCATAACTTAGACCTCTCCACCATGTTCTTGTGGAGTGTTGGTAATAGGACCTACGACATTCACCAAAGATTGCAAGTTAGCTTCAAGAAAGCTCCTGTGAACATTGTTCTACAAATATTTACACATAGTGGAAAAGTACATTTGCACATTAGATTTAGCTTGACATAGATTCATGCAATACATAAATTCGATAAAATCTAGGGCCTTTATTTAATAAAGCATTATGAATGTCACTTTCAAAGTTGCCATGGATGTTTTGATAAAATCCAAACTGATGGCTAAATTGATGTAACTATATGTCTCAAGGATTAATAACTCTCCATATCTCAAAGGGAGGAAGTTAAAATAAAGGTTCATGAAGTAACTTATCTTTGTCTCTATATGTACACACTGATAATCCAAGATAAAATTAGAACCATACTTTAAATACACACAGAACTAAACACCTTGTTTTGGTAGTATGTGAAGTGATCTAGACATGTATTAAGGCCAAAAGTAGATCCTGTCTCATAGCCAAGTGAAAACATTCCTTACCAAATGATTTCTTATGAATGATTTTTCTATAGTCAAGTTTAAATGAGAGTGACTAATATATTTTGGATTATTTTTTAGATAAACACCAACCAATTGATATATATTTTAATTATCTTTCTAACATATCCAGTTTTGCCTTAATCCAATATCGGAATACTAAGTTATGGTCATTTTAGTGAAACTATCCAACAGTGAGAACCTACAAGCATAGGTATGATCTTTGTGAGATTGGACGACCGTACAATTGTCTCATATTATTGAAATATTCTCAAGCATCTAAAAGTTAACAAGTATACCATCCAACCATGGGAGAGAACCACAATCTTAGGTGCGATCTTGTATCCTAAAGGTGAATCTTCTTTTGACTCCCAACATACGAACCAAGGTATGATTATAGGTGGTTCCAAAAATTGTACCAAGGCTCAACTTATGGAGTCCAGATATCCTAAATTCAGATACCAAAACATGAGCACCACCTACGATCATAGGTAGGTCTCACAATCATGGAATGGTCCGTACAACTAAATTATATAGATCTTTAGTTAAGTTTTATGAGGGGCTTTGCAGTCTTTTCCCACTCTTTTAACATCAAAACTATGTCATTTAAGACACCCTAAAGATTATTTATAAGATTAATAATACCCCAATCCC
Organism: Capsicum baccatum var. pendulum; assembly: GCA_030864225.1. Lineage (NCBI taxonomy): Eukaryota > Viridiplantae > Streptophyta > Magnoliopsida > Solanales > Solanaceae > Capsicum > Capsicum baccatum. Next base: position 156,289,901 of record CM061561.1, on the reverse strand, counting down.
TTATTACTTTGAAAATACTCAACACATAGCATCACAGAGAAAGAAAGAAATGATTTCATCCCATCAAGGTAAACTAGGGTTCTCCAATCTTAGGCTCCAATTTAAAAGATTACTTCAAGGATATCATCCCCAGGCATGCAGAATTTCATCAATAGGTCTCCTTCTACCCATTGAGTTCCAAAGTTAACTCTATTTTTCGATTTAATTCCTTTCTTAGAGCTTAGGGTTCATGAATGTTGTGAACTTTCTTGATATTCCATTTCCTTGATCTCATTGAGTTATAAACTCATGTTTTAACATGAATTTTGGTATCGTTACATGTTAAAAATCATAAATCCTAATTATATCATGGAACTCATGATTGCTGGACTTGAGTTATTAAATTTCTTAATTCACTCAATTTATGAAATTGCCATAATAGTTGTATTTTTCAGAGATGGTGGGTTATGAACAGCCGATGACCTAGGATTTCAAGCATATACTTATGAGTATACCCTATAGTTTACATGTTTTGAATCGTCTCATATAATTCATTAATTTTCATCTTTCAGAATATTACTATTATTGAGAATTTCATTTATCAGTGCCATTTAGTTAGAGTGCCACTTAGCACCAAGCGGATGTAGGGATGAAGGCTCACTCATCAGCTAGGCAGGCTGAGACCATTAGTAGAAGTCCATAAGCCCCAGAACTACGATGCCACCATAGGTTCTAAAGGGTTATCCATCAGACCAAATTAGACACCTTAGTCCTTTCGAACATCAGTTTAGTGGATCCACGTCACTCAGTGTTCTATCCTTGGAAAAGTATTGAACACCCTTTTAGCTATGCTTACAAGTTGGACCCTGATTAGCTCAAATTTGGGTATGTCATTTAGAGATAGATCCCATAGTCCACAATTTATAGTTAACATTTAGATAGTTGCATGACCTTGTACTCTATTATTCAGCATATCATACATCGCATCATTTACTTGGTCTTGCATCAATTTATTATTTTACATGCATCATGTTATGCCTATATTTGTTATTTCCTATCTCACATACTCAGCACATTCAAAGTACTGATCACATACTATATTTTATGTATTTTTTTCTCACAATATAGGTTCAAATTTTATCATTTAGATCACGTATAATACAATCTCCTACTACATCAATAGTGGTACATTGGTGAGTCCTCATCATTCGAGGACTAGTATCAGTAATTTAATTTATTTTATTTCAATTTTATGCAGTCAGAGTTTTCTGGGGGCTTATCCCACATAGTCTCATATATCATAAAACACCATGAATCAGTGCATATGATAGAATAGAATTCATCGAGATACACTAGAACAACACATAGCTCAAGCTAGTAACACTAGTTTACTCGTTTAAACTCTATATAACAAATTTGATTCTAAACTTTTTATGAACATGCCTTAAACATTATAACAAGTAGTATAATACATAGATTGTCAGTTCTATTATTATCAACTCACTAAATACATAATAAGTCCTCAAAACAAGGCTAAACACATCGAGATAATGACTCTTAGGTGCATAAATACAACATAGATAACCACCTATCACTTGGGGCCTTGTTCATCCTCTAACAACTCTTTACATTAATCACTATACAAGGAAGACTTCGTTATTACTACTACAAGCAAGACATTTAACTAGAACTATAATGACTACACTAATAGAAAGTTCCATATTAAGTATGTCGTATACAATTGAAAGCTCGTGAACATTACTTCATAACATCCTAATCTCAAGAATTGACTCCATCAAGTTGGGAAACTGTAATACCCCATACTTTTACCTAGCTTAAATTCATCCTAAAAATGTTAAATACTTGATTTAAAGATTAATACACTTTTATACATATGGAATTTTCAAGATTTTGACTTTTCATTATGTAGTAAATTGAAAAATCTTTTAATCGATACAAAATTTGCCCAAATCCGACACCCGGGTGAAGAGTAAGAGTTATTTTAGTAAGACAGTGTACCACCTGAGCCATCAGCGCATCGCGGAGCTAGCCAAAATGACAATTGTCAAAAACCAGTCAGACTTTACGATATTGGCACTTCATTCCAAGGCTCAATTTTAAAATTTTCCTTTTCCAGTGAGGTACCGCGATACCGTTGCATCGCACCATCGCTTATTTTCATATTTGTCAATTTCCAGTATACCAACGCAATTTCACCGTGCCGCAGTGAACTTTTAGTTCAAAAACTAAGTGGCAACGCGATACCACCGGGTCACACCACCAAGTAATTTTCCAGTTGTCCTTTTTCCAGTGACACGATGCGATAGCACCGCGTCGCACCAAGGGACCAGATCTAGATTTTTTAGTTAATTTTCAATTTTAAATTCCGAGTTTTTAAATCATTCTAGGGGTATTTGAGTCTTTTTCCACGGCCCTATTCAGCCTTTAACACAAAAATCAACCCTAATAAACCTAGTTACGCCATTATTCATTCAGGTTTTCCCCAAATTAAATCATTCTCTCTCAAGAGGCAAAAACCCTAGTTTGTAGTTTTAGTTTCAGTCTTTAATTTAGAACTCAGCTCGGTTTTATAGAATCAGGACTGTTAGACACACTCAATCATATTCAGTTATCAGTAATTTCAAATATCAATTATACAATTAGGAAAACTCAGTAATTAGCTTTAGAAAAGCTCAATTATAGTATACACGTGCTCTTATGTTCAGTTACTCTATATCATTTAGTCAGTTATTATTCATGCATATGAACCCTTGCATTCAGCCTTACCTCATCTAGCATACCAACACATTCCCATGTACTGACGCATACTCTCCTACTCTATGATGTTTCATATCATAGGTTCGGATGCTCAGGTTCCTGACCATGCTTAGCTAGATTCAGCAAGCAGTAGCAAATTTAGTGGTATGTCCTCATCTATCGAGGATATGCTTTTATTTCAGTACTTCATCTTAGCAGTATATTAGTAGATGGATTTAGTTGGTGGATTGTCCCATTAATTTAACTTTCAGACAGATTTAGTTAGAGGCTTTTCAAACTATATTTTTAGATAGTATTTTAAATTCAGATATTATTATTCATTATTAGTATTTTAGATGTTTTGAACATTGTGGCATTTCAGCCTATTATTCTACAATTATTTTAGTATTATTATTCAATGTTCACAGTATGTATAGCTCATGGGTTAGATTGTGTTCCCTCAGGATCGTAAGCACCGTGTAACGACTAAGGGTAGTCTCGGGTCGTTACACAAACTCGTGCATACTACTTAATCAAAGAGATCATATAAGTCACCTAACTATCTAAAACATGTATCCTAACACATGAGAGTTACCCGTATTCACTCACAAATACGCTCTTTCTCACAAGAATGGGTAGAATAATCATATCTCTCTCACTTTCACAAAGAATTCACATGCTACATAAGATAAACCATAATCTTGCCTTTAGTGTAGAACTGCACTAATATCAGAACATCAAGGATCAAATCAAATAAGACTTTGAGGGTTGTAATGCAGGCTAAGCGACAAGTAGGAACTATTCTGTCTAGTAATAGTGACTATCATCTCCAAGTGCTTTAATACATCACATTATACATTGAACTCTTTTCTAAACACCCAAACTTTCACCCCTTTTATCTTCCCACTTTACTTTTGTTTTTCCCCATTGCTTTTAAGCTAGTTCACATTTCATAAAGAGGGAGTACTTTCCATTAACACATGATTCAACTTTTGATCAATTTTTCTCTTTTCATTACATTACTCCCTACCACAACCCTTAAGCTTTTTCACACCAATAGCTACTATATGGGGCTTCACTATTACCTTCTTCTTCTTTAATTTTACTCTCTCTAACCATTTTAATTTTTATCTAAATTATTTAAGAGTTTTGGATTAAATTACAATCAATCGAAGAAGAGGAACATGCTACAGATGTGGCTACCAATTAATAGGCCAAAAGTTCAATGAGGATAACTAAGATCATGCAACATGGGTAGACAAAAGAGGGTATAAAATACAGCTATCAAAAATATACCTATATCATCTTCTCAACCCAACATTCTTTATTTTTCTTTGCAAACACACTAGATAAGTTCAAGACATCAATATGTAATAAGGAATATAACAAGAAAGCTCACATAACATATGGTACATGCTCAAATCAAGTTGTATCTCTATAGACTCTAAACAAAGTAATAGCATGAATTAAAACTTAAGCGAACAACGTCAAGAGTCATATAAATGATCCTAGGTGTCTTAAAATTAGTCCTTCAACATAATCAATGTGCTTTCACATTCAAAACCACTTCGTTTATATAATCACATGTAGCAACTAGAAAGAATATCTCACTTATTTCTAGTACAAAAACTTTAAAATTTATTCCTAAAGATGAAAAAGGATACTGAGTTCAAAGGGCCACCCCCTTGGAAAAAGAACCAAAAAGAAAAACCAATGAGTGTATGAAGTGTGACCCAACTAGATTGATACCAATAAAACTGAACAAACAAATATAAAAGATTTTGTAATTTTTTGAATTTATCCAAAAACTAGTAAACAAATAGAATAAAAATCCCATAGCAAGTCTTCACCCTAAATCATGGGAAGATTCCTCACCCCACACTTTAAACCACTCTTTGTCCCCAAAGTATCAATTAAAATAAATACTCTCTAAGGATTCTAGGCCTATCTAGTAATTTCTTTAATCATCAGGAAGGTTTAATTAACCCTACACCCAGTCTTTGCTAGGTTTCTCAGCTTAGATCTCTAGTACTCAGACTTTCCATCAATTTGTAACTCAAACAAAATGAAAAACAAAAAGAGATACTAAAGAAACAAGAAAATAAAGTACCAACCTTAACTTACGATGCCTCCCAAGCAGTGCCTGATTTATTGTCGCAGCACGACCAACATCACTACTATTTAAGCATTTTTCTTTAATTTTACCTTCTTCTCGGAGGATATCATCTCACTCTTCTCTGACCACTTGAGTGCTAACTCTCAAGGTCTACATCTTTTTCAACATTAGATGTTTCAGGATCCTTCTTAAGTTTTTAGACATTAGGCTAAATTTATGGTTTTGGTTATTCTATGAGATAGTCTAAAGAGGTCATTATAGGTTAACACTCCTCCACCCCAACCTTATACACTTCCCTTGCTATGATCACACACAAATCCTTATAGTACAAAGGTAGATTATGAGGTTTATATACTTTAAAGACCAACTCTTCATCATCCAGTCTCATTGTTAGAGTTCCCTCTCTAACCTCATTCAGTGATCCTCCCATTTCTAAAGAATGGTCATTTGCATCATAACCAAGAATAATAAAATTAATAGGAATAATGAACTTATCGACCTTAATAAGCATGTCTTCTGTGATTCGTTCAGGCTGCACTTTAGTTATATCCACCATTTGGAGCGCCACAGAACATGGTCTTGGATTCCCCAATCTAAGAGTATTGAAAACATATAGGAGCGTTAAATTTATGTTCGCTCCCAAATCACTCAAAGCATGGACCATATCACTTTCATCAATTTGTATAGGGAGGGTGAAGCTCCCTGAGTCCTTAAGATTTTTTAGTATCTTAGTCATCATAACCAAACTGCACACCTCAATGAGTGTCACTATCTTAATGTCTCCTACCTTTTTATTATTGGTCACTATATCCTTTGAGTACTTGGTATACTTAGGCACGCCCTGCAAAACATATAACAAAGGGAGGTTAATATGAAGTTCTATGAATATGTCAATGAACATATTAAAACATGCATCCTTCCTAGCATTTTAAATCCTTTGAGTGAATGGTGGTGGTGGTATTTCTTGTACTTGCTCAGCTTTCTTTACTTTTGGGTCCTTAGAACTTCCTAAATTCTTAGCATCTTTAGTCACAATTTACTTCTCCTAAAAATTTTGTGGGATTAACTCTTCTTGTATTTCATGACTCGGGGATCCCCCCTAGTTGCAATAACGATGCTTCCGGTCACAAGTGACCACAACCTAACCCATGAGCTAGTACCTTCAGTAAGCACTAAATAACCTAGCAGTAGTACACGTGTGAGGAAGATAAACTACTGAATGTAGGATAACTCTGAATACTGAAAATCTAGTTCAACCACAAGTCTAAAACATCTAATGAAATACTGAAATTCTAACTATCAATTTAAAATAACTGATAATACTAAAAGGACTGATAAGCTAAATAACCATCTAACTGACTGTCTAATTTTCTAAAAAGCCTTTAACTTATTGAGGAGTTGATAGGACAAGCCCCCAACTAACTCCGACTAACTGAATATAAAGAACTAAAGAAATAACTGGAATAATCAATCGTGTACTCGATGGATGGGGACTTACCACTACTGCTACAGGGTATGCTGAGCTGACTAGGAGCAATTGAGAAATTGAGCATCTGAACCTATGTTATAAGATAACATAGCGCAAAAAATAGTATGTGATCAGTACTTTAAATATACTGGTATATGAGATAAAGTCTTGATGAAATGCATGGGATATTATGAACATAAGGTAAGGACTAACTGTACAACATGAAATAATTGAGCATGAATGCATAAAAATAGTAATATCTGAGAATGCAAGACCAAGCATATACATATTTATGAAATAATCTGTAAATTGGAAGACTAAAATCTGTATAACAAAATAACTATAAATTTGTTTGATTTGGTCAAGCAAACCTGAACTGAATATACACTGAATACTGTACTGATACTGTAAGAGGTATCATCTAACCAACATGCCTCAATCTGAGCTAATCAAGGTCCAACCTGAAACCCTAGTTGAAAGGGTGTCAGTACTATGCACGGGTACTAACACTGGCTGTGTGGATCCACTAAATTGGTGTCTCAAAGGACTAATGAGTCACCCTCAATTGGAAGTTTCTCTAATAAATATATGTCACCCTCAAATGGTAGTTTCTCTAATGAATATATGTGTTACCCTCAACTGACAGGTAAACACCTTATCAACCCGTAACTGGCAGGTATACATCTATAACCAACGTTGGCTACGTAATTTTGTAACTCAAGGATTATTACTAAGGGTCACACCCTATATTGTCAGGTTAGACCTCATCCCTGAGTTTACTTGGTGTTAAATCCTACTCCCAACTGAACTGACACTGGGACTGAACTGAGCTAAGATTGACTGAACATGATTTTGTAACTTCTAGTGCTTATCATGATTACATCAACTGAATAAGTAATAGAATTTGTGGTTTAACTTAATCATTATTGAAATAATCTAAATTCATGTAAAAACTCTTAGGTATCAAGTATTCATAACCCACCAGCACTAAATAATCACTGAATGCAATAAGAAGATTAAAACTGTAGTAAAGGATCATGATTCAAAACCCATAAGCATACACATTCCATCAAACATGTGTGGATCATGAATTTAAACATGGGAATTCTTTAAATAGGGGGAAAAACACGACTGTGTGACTAAAAATCATAATTTGGGGGTCTAGCATGGGATTCACTTAAAATAAGACATGGGAAACTTAAATTCAAAGCATGAAGAAATCAAATCTTGCATGGGATCATACATGGCTGAATTGAATTAAAATCACTATGAAAACATGAATTAAACCCATCTTAAGAAATATAAAATACCATAATAATAGAAAAATCCATTCCTTAATTTAAAAGAGGGTTTTTCGGCTCCATGAGTGAAAGGGAGCCATGAATGAACACCCCACATACCTTAAGCTTCTTAACTTGAAAGGAAAACACTAATCTTGATGCTTTCTTGAAGGTTCTTGAACTGGGGGAACTTGAATTCTTAAATTCTTTAGGAGAAAGGAATTGAATTCTTGTTCTTAGGGGAAGGAGAGGGTTTTCTTGAGAGGAAAGTTGGAGAAAAAAGGAAAATAATGCCCTAATTAATGCCCTAAATCATGATATGAATGATAGGATTGAGGGGAAAAGACCCAATTTCCCCTCAGTCATTTAAATTCAAAACTTGACGCGATAAGCTTACCGCGACATGGTCCTATAACAGTCATTCATTTCCCTCGCCACGAGGCATCCTATATGAGAATGAGAATAAAGCTGTGATGTGGGCTTATTGCGATGACCCACTAGTTTTGTGATAAAAACATGTCAAAAACCTCATCCAAAAAATTCAAAACTCCTCTGAGATATACTTTTTACATCCTTGAACATGAATCAACTCAAAAACCAACATCTCAGGGTCGGGAAGACCAAAATAAAAATCCTCAAAGTTAGAGGTCTTAAAAATGACTAGGTCCCGAACACTTAGTGCAAATTTTAGTCCTTAAGCCCTTTATGCATGCATCTGAAAACTATCGAGCTAAGATTAGTACTGGGTATTACAATATCTCCCCCTTGGGAAAATTCATCCTCGAAGGAGACAGATTAAATAGAGAGTAATGTACTAAGGAAACTAAGATCACTTACTAAACATGCATGATAGGGAACATAAATACATAACTAAGTCTGAAACATGATATATGAACTAAACTCATTTCATAAATGCATTCAATTTACAGAAAAATATTTATATATATAGATGGAATTGTGAATGGAAAAGAATCGATCTAGGGAAAATTGTTACCTCAAGCTGAGTTTGAGTTCGCAGAGAAAAGATGAGGGTACTTGGTATGTATGTCCATTTCTGCTTCCCAAGTAGCTCCCTCAATGAACTGATTCCGCCATAGAACTTTAACTAAGGGAACTTCTTTCTTTATTAGTCTACGAATATGATGATCTAGGATCTCAATCGGGACTTCTTCATAGGAAAGGTTATCCTTAACATCCATATCTTCTAAAGGAATAACTACAACTAATCACCAATATACTTCTTTAACAAAGAAACATAAAATACTAAATGCACTGATGCCAAATCTGCAGGAAACTCTAGCTCATAAGCAACCTTCCTATAACACCCCAAAAATGGGTCCCAAGATGTCACACAATGCTCGATACTACGTGTAGCCTCAAGCTAACCCTATAAGTATTCTACTAAATCTGAAACTCATAATGGAGAAATATAAACATAAAATCAATACGAAAGTCTGTCTGATCTAAACTAAAATTATCTTAACATAATATTTGAAAATACTAGACACAAAATTCTGGACAATCAACACTAGAAATCTGAATCATAACTAGAAGTCTGACAAGCCTCTACTACTAATAACTGGAGAGCCGCTGAGACAAACCCCCAGCTGACTCAAACTGATCGAAAATATTGAAACAACTACTTTAATAAGCTAAAAAACTAAATAACTGGGTCTCCGAACTATGAGGACTCACCAACTATCAGGATGTAGATGGAAACGCTCAAAATCACTCACGCTGCAGAAACTAAGCATCTGAACCTACATTATTAAACAATGTAGCACATAGACATATATATTGATCAGTACTTCTTAGAGTGTACTAAGAATTTGTGGGTAAATGCACAAGTAAAAAAAATCTCAAAATTTGTATAAACTTGTAAAATAATGCATGCTAAGTATAAATGACTCACATTGGCTGGAATAATTGAAAGCTAAAAATCATGAATCATGAGTGAAAAAACATACTGTGTAAAACTTGTGAGTCATAACACTTGTTCTAAAAGTTGTACTTATATTCTCACTTTAAATCATGCTGTCTGAGTGTAGAAAGGACTCACTTTTATATCTGTAAACTGAAAGTTAAAATATAGTAGCTAATGTCTTATGTAAAGAAATATCTAAGCAGAGTTTTGAGCTTTTACACTTAGTTTCTAAAAGCTTTTATGTTAAGATTACTCTTTTCTGTAGGGAGGTTATTCTAACCAACATACACAATGTATGCTATCATAGTGTCTGACATCTAGTTCCCTTATAGGAAAACTCACGTTGGGGAGAGGTGTCATACTCTTGCCAAGGAGTATAACCTAAGCTAAGTGATCACAATCTGTAACTATCATCCATATAGAAATAAGAATAATATGATAATCTGAACCGACATTGGCTCGTAGTTCTAAGGCATGTAAACATACCCAACTCGATGCAAAATATTACTCTCTTTAATCCATATGCTCATTTTGCAGGAAATCCACTTTTAAAACTATTATAAGGGTATATAAAACAAAACCACTAGTGAATCTGTTTACTATAAACTATAATTAAAATTGTAAAGTGGATTCCATAACTAATCTGAGATCAAAAGGTCAAAACTTAATCAAAATCTAAAAATAACTAACCATAGGGTGCTTAAACCATTGTCATTCTTGAAATATCAATATTCAACTAGGGTTTAGTAACCCATGCATCAAATTTATGTCAAATCATCATAAAGTTAAGGGTTAATAATGAAAGTATTGATAATTTAGTTCTAAATCTGGAAATTAATGTCATACGCATAAAAATACGAAAGTAGACTTGCAATTCAGCATCTAAATCATTTGTAATTTCATAATGTTTAAGTAGTAGTGAGTGGGTATAAACCCTAAATTAAAATTCATATAATTTTATGAAAATTTCAACTTCAAAAACTAAATTTGGACACAAGGTGAAAGAATTATCCCTGTTGAAAACCCCACATACCTTAATTGATGAATAAATAAAGAAGCCTGAACATTGAGTTCCTATTTGTGCTCTTGAAGATTGTTTCTTAATGATCTTTAATTGGGAATCTTGAATTTTGGGTTATCTTGGAAAAAGCATGGTGGAATTTGGATTTCTTGAGATTTAAAATTAGAAGTTCTAGGTTTCTTGGAGAGAAATTTTTATGAAAATCAGCGTATAATTCTTATAATAGGTTTAATCTAGTGTTTAACATAATTTGGGGGCTTGGAAAATGACCTGGTTTCCCTTTGGAAAATTAAGTTTGGGACAGGAAATCCAAATTTTGTACAGCAGCGTGATGCGGCGCCATTAAGATTTCTTACTGGAAAAGGGACGAGTGTCATTTTGCACTATAGCGCGATGCGGCGTAATCATGTTGTGTCACTGGAAAAAGGATGAGTGCTATTTTTCACTTCACTGCAATGCGGTGCTATGCTCCATCGCAATTTTTGGTGCGACAATGGTCAATCGCGGTGGGATACTAGAAAGGGATGAGTGGGATTTTGGTCTTCACCGCGATGCGACATAATCACGGTGCTTCACTAGAAATGGACTATTGCAAATTTTCCCTCCACGGCAATGCGGTGCTATCACGTTTGGCCTACTATTTCTCAATAAAAGGTCTGTAACTTCTCAATCGAGTATCGGATTTAGGCGAAATTGGTATCATTGGAAAGCTAATTCAATTATCTTCAATTTGGTGGGTCTATAGTTGGTAATATCTACACGTATCAAGTGTTATTAGTTTTAAAAGTTGACCCTTGAAACACTAGGAGCTAAACAGGAATAAGAAAAGTATGGGGTATTATAATAGCTCCCCCTTGGGAACATTCATCGTCGAATGAGGCTAGTTAAATTGAGAATACTGAGGAACTAAGGCTATATGTTGGTGTGCACAACAAAAACAAAACTGCATGACTAAATCAAAATCATATTGAGCGACTGAACTAATCTGCAAATACATAACTTGTCATGATGATAATCACATGGCTGAAACTAAGACTGGAAAAGAACTAAATTAAGGAAGACTATTACCATAGGCTAAATCTGTATTTGTGAAGAAATAGTGAGGATACTTGGTACATATATCTGCTTCTACGTCCCAAATAGCACCCTCAACAGATTGATTTTCCACAGAACTTTGACCAAGGGAACTTCTTAGTTCCTTAGTCTACGGATCTGATAATCAATAATCTCTACTGAACTTCTTCGTATGAAAGGCTATTCTGAATATCTGTTCTTTCTAGAGGGTCTACGATAGCTAAATCATCTGTACACTTCTTCAATAAAGACACATGGAACACTGGGTGAACTGATGACTAGTCTGTATATAGCTCAAGCTCATACGCTACCTTCACTTCAAGACTCAAAATCCTATAGGGACCCACATACGGGGACTAAGCTTCACCTTTTTTCCAAATCTCTTCACCCCCTTCATGGGTGAAACCTTCAAATAAATAAAATCATCAACTTCAAACTCAAGATCTCTCCTTCTTACATCTTTATAAGATTTTGGACGACTCTGAGCTACTTTTAATCTCTCTCAAATCAACTGAACTTTCTTTATGGCTTTAAATACCATATCTAGCCCAAACAAAGTGGCCTCACCCACTTCAAACCAACCAACGGGTGATCAACATATCCATCCATATAAAGCCTCAAATGGTGCCATCTGAATACTAGAATAGTAATTGTTATTGGAGGAAAACTTGATCAATTTCAAGTGTGTAACACCTCAAAAACAGTCCTAAGATGTCATACGGTGCTTAGGACCCCAAGTGATCCCAAGCTAACCCTTGTACTGGCATAACTCATAAATAACTGAATAAATATGTATAAAATGACTAAGTTTACTGTGCGAAAACATAAAAATAATGGAATCTATGAAATTACAATACTGATACAACTTTTACATTTTGATAAAGTCTAAAAAGAGGGACTGAATTTACATTACTGACTTTAACTGATATTTGTGAAGCCTCTACTATACTGACTATAGATAGCTGAGACGTGACTCCAACAATCACTAATCAATACATCTAAATAAGAAAATAAAGTACATCAATAACATATAACTAAAGTTCCCAAAGTAGGAGGACTCATCATCTGTTGGCTGGAATATGCAAACCGTCTGAATATAGTATGCGTGCTACAACTCGTACCTATATTATGAGATAATGTAGCACATAGACATATATGTGGATTAGTACTTTCTTGATGTACTGAATATATGGGGGTGAATTCAATAAGTGAGCAATATCATCACAAGTTATAAAATCATGCATGCTAAATGTAAATGACTCACATAGGCTTGAGTAAATCAAAATCTGAAGATCATAAATTATAAATAATAAAGCATATACTGTAAATCTTGTGAGCCATTAACTTAGTTCTAAAATCTGCATTCTGTTCTTAATCTCAAATCGTATAGGCTATCTAAAAATCTTTACTATTAGGGAGGTTCTCTTAACCAACAAAAACCATGTGAGCTACATGAAGTCAAATGTCTTGACCTCCTAAGGAAGAAACCTTACTTTAGGGAGAGGTGTCATTCTTTTGCCAGGGAGTATAACCTAATCCTGGTGATTGATCACAAGCTAAGTCTGTCATCCATATAAAAATGAGAATAATTTGTGTCTGTACCTATATTAGTTATGTAGTTCTATGGAAGATACGGCACGCTAATCCCACACTTCCCTCTTGGTGCTAAATACTACTCCCTTTTAAATCCATATGATCAAACCATTGGAAATCCACTTTTTTAAAATTAACATAAAGGTTCATATGTAAAACCAATCATGCATTTATATGAGTAAACCAATAAATAAAGATAATTCTAAGTTCTATAACTGTACTAATCTTTAAAGTGGATTCCAAAGATAATCCAATGATCAAAAGATCAAATCTTTTTTGAAAAATTGAATATAAACTGTTCATAAGATTCTTAAAGCATCATCTTCCTTGAAATAATAATATTCAATCTTAGGGTAGTAACCCATGCGTCAATCTTATGGTAAATCATTATAATAATCATACTTGATAATGGAAATATTGATAAAACAACTCAAAATCTAGAAATTTCAGCAATATGCATGAAAATATGAACATAAGCATGGAATTCAACTTCTAAATCGTTGGAAATATCATAAGCTTGTAAATAACAATAATGGGCATAAACCTTAACTTTAGTTTCATGGGAAATCACATATACTTCAGTAAAATTGGAATTTAAAACAACTTTTGGGCACAAGGACAAAAGGACTATCCTTCTTGAAGAGCCCCACATACCTTGATTGATGTTTAGATGAAGATTCTTGATCTATGGATTCCTATTTAAGTTCTTGGGGATGATTTCTTGATTATCTTGTCTTGGGAATCTGATAATGCTCAAACTACACCTCTCATATGAGAATGTAAGTGATCATTGTCAACATATAACCCAACTAGGTTGGGATCAAATCCCACAGGAAATATGGTGTGAATTTGAGTTATCTTCGGGTTAATCAACTCATAGTTATCAGTTTCCTGTGGATGGGGTTTTTGGAAAGGTAACAAATAATTATTTCTCAATTCAGTGTTTGAAACCAATATGATAAGGAAAACCAGAGTTATGTTCACTATGGATGTTGGGATTTGACAGACGTTAGTAACGGTTCAAGCTTCTTGTGGTAGGTAGGAACAACAGACTATCCTTGCCGAAGTCATGTCTAAATATTTCTCAACCTATTTAGACATTTAACCACTTAATTCTCTCCAACTTAGGAAATTTATATTTCATAACAGAATGTTATCTCAAGTTAATTAATCTTGTTACAACATTAATTACTAAATGGAAGCTTGATGCTTCCAAGTTCCTATTGATAATTCACTTCTTACTAGGGTTGATTTCTTATCCCAAGAAAATCACCAGTATGCAAGGCCTATTGATTGCAACCAATAGTCAGAGTATAAAATAATGGAATGAACAAGAAGTTTCTACCACCATTAGAATCTTGAACACTTAGTTACGTTACAAATCCAAACCCATAGATACCACAACTCGGGTTAAGGGAATTTAGCTACTCATAATAAAATAATCAAGACAAAAAGTTGAATTCATAGTTTGATATATGAACTTATAGAAAGATGAATAGCAACAAGTGTTTCTCAGATTTGATTCACAGTAGATAATTACAAAATGATTGTAATAATCTCTCCAAAAATAATTGTAAAGTTCAAGTCAAAAAAACTAGAGAGAAGATTCTCAAAACGTCAGTTCCCCCTTTAATTAGAAAACCCTAACATATGCCTTAAATACTTCAGCCTAATTATGGAAACAAAATCATAGATCACAGTATTTTCTCGGACAGGCGACGACATGTATGACAGCTTAACAGGAGTCTGACAACGTATCAGGAATATCATCAGCTCCTCTTTGTTTTTAACAATCTCTGCCTTAGGTTGACAATGAGACATGACGGCTTATTAGACATGTGATGACTTATCAGAATTTTCATCACCTCTTCACTTCAAATCCCATTCCCCTACCTAACCCTAACGACGAGCCTGGCGGCTTATCACACTTCTGACGGCCTATCACAGATGTCATCACAAATTTAAGAAAAAGTTTATTCTCTGTGTAAGGCTGACGGCAACTCTGATAGGTTATCATAAGGCTAACGACTTATCAGAAAGGTCATCAGCTATACTTCCCTCGCTTCTTGCTCAAAAATGAACTCTTTCACTTTCATTATTACTAGTTCTCTAGCATCTTGACTTTTACTACAATATCAAACAGAAAAAAATCAAAAATGACAAAAGTTGCTTAAGACTTTACAATTATTCTTAGTTAAAAGCCTCAAATGTGTTGGCATTTTCTCACATATCAACACCGTCAACTTAAAATAATTTCTTGTCCTCAAGCAACTAAATCACAACCAAGAGGATACAGAGTACATTAGGTAGTCAACCATCCATATTATCTCAAAACATCTTCACCATCTCCAAGGTCAATTAATTTTAAAACAACAACTGTGCATATTATTGAAGAACAACAATGTGACACACAGGAATCAAGATATGGCATCAATTTAGCAACAACAACCATGCATGTACCAAGATTACACTATCCAAACAAGTTAGCAACTAGCAACATAACCAGTGTGCCCTCACTATAAAGAAGTCTCTCTCTACTTATATCAGACATCACATATGTAACCATAGGGACAATCAAAAGACACACACTCTCAGAATGAAGTTCTAATCAATGTATGCCAAATATCATAGGCTTACCATTATTTTCATTAACAAGATTTTCATTCAGGTCAGTTAGGATCACTATAGGTCTTCTCTTTGTCTTATAATATACGCTAGGGGCTGGTATAATACTCGATGATATTTAAAGTGACTAAGCCTACTTGACACTACACTAGCTTCTGGGGTCTCACTTATTAACCTTTGTTGATTCTTCTCTTTTCTTGATCACACATATTCAGGATGGGTGCATTCTTTTCTACTATCACTTCTTTTTCACAACTTTTCTTTTCTTGTTCTTTTCCACCGTACCTAGCTTTTTATTCTTTTTTCATTCTACTTTTATTCATACTCATTTTACATCATGCATCTCTATGATAGCCACCCTCAACTTAGGCTATTTGCCTAAGTCAAGGTGCACAGTATCTAAGGAGAAGCACGGATAAAATAGGTTCATTATGATATAAATAAGATGGTGATAAGTATAATAAAAAAGAAATAGGCTATTTTAGATCAAAATAGGGATCAAGGGATTTATACATACAGGGTAGGTCATTTAGCCTAAAATTTGTTAATATCAAAACAGACAATGATCCTTTCCTAAACCCTATCCTTCAATCTAGGTAAGACTAACCGGGAAAGTTCTGGATTCAATATCCAAAGGGAACTAAGTAAGATCTCATACGCACATGGCACACAAGTAAATCACAAGTTACTATTTATCAAATTCATGTAATTATTTAGCAATGAATTTCAAGTCACTAGAACTGATACCATAACAAGATGCACAGTGGTCATAATTAGATGAAAATCACACAGTTAAACAATCAGACCATTGGAGAGGTGTTCACAAAATAACAAAACTATGTTAAGTACCTCAGGTACTTGTATTTCTCCTAGTCAACTACAAAATGTTACAACAACAACTCACCCTACACACACAACCTAAAATCAAAGAAAAATTGAACTAAGGGTTAAGGTATACCTGAAGTATATCAAGCACAAGGATCATTGGTTGCCTCCCTTGTAGCACCTGATTTAACATCGCGACACGACTCAGGTATCTCGATTACTCCAGAATTCATCAAGACACGATACTACAATCTCTTTCCTATCTTCATAAAACATATCCACGATTGAGAAGACATTTATTTCCTTTTTCTATGTCATGGATGAATGCATTTTGAATCTTTCTTCTTTGTCATTGAACCTGAACTTCAGCTCATTCAGCTTCATGTCCACTACTACTTTCCCAGTATCAAGGAATGGTCTACCCAAAATAATGGGTATTTCAAAATCCACCTCACAATCTAGGACTACAAAATCAGCAAAAAGTATAAAGTCGGCTACCTTTACCAATGCATCATGAAATATTCCTATTGGCTATTTTACAGACCTATCCGCCATCACCAACCACATGTTTGTTGGGGTAGGATCCCCCAAACCTAGCTTTTTATACATGTCTAGCAGCACCAGATTTATGCTCACCCCCAAATCACATAGGGCCTTAGAAAAATTGAGAAACCCAATTGTATATGGAATAGTGAATGCTCCAGGTTCGGCCTTCTTCTGCACTAAGGATTCTGTAGAAATGGCACTATAATGGTCGAGATTATCTTTTGGTTCATACCTCACTACTCTTCTCTTCATCGTAAGGTCCTACATGAATTTAGAATACCCTGGAATTTGCTCAAGTGCCTCCACCAAAGGCATATTTATTGTTAACTGCTTCAACATTGCCATGAATTTACTAAATTTCGTGTCGTTAACCTTCTTCTTCAATATTTGAGGAAAGAGAGGTGGTGGTCTTGGGAGAGTTTTCACCACTACTTTATTTTCCCTCTCTTTTCCTTGTTCCGGAGCATCATTAGAACCATCCAGCTTCCCAGACTCCACTGGACATTCTTCTTTGGGTTCATCATCTACTTTAGTCACATCTTTAATTAAAATTTTACTGACAAAAGGGGAAGGTAATATTTTACCACTACTAGTGGTAATTGCTATACATGAGCCATCACTTCACGGATTTTGAACTATATCACTTGGTAATGTTCCACTCTTTCTCTGGTTCAGCACTACGGTGAGTTGGTTTATTTATTATTCCAGCTATTTGATCAAAGTGGAATATAAATTTACCAACTGACTCATAGAGGATAAATCGATCTTCATGGTAGTCACCCCTGAGTAGGTAGCCTCCACTCCCTTTAACAATTTAGCCATCATGTTATCTAGGGACATCTTTTCAGAACTTGTTGTAGTAGCCTTACGATTTCCAAGAGGGATATATAACCCGCTTCTATCATTATTGCTCCTCCAATTACCTTGCTCCTGGTTCTTATATCCAACCTTATCATAATAAGTCTGACCTTAATTTTCTAGGCTATTGCCTTAAAAATCCACCTAATTATTTAATTAGTTTGTCTCTTCTTCTGAGTTAAACTCGACTTTGCTCTGCGATCCCAAAGCCTTCATTTTCTTAGTTTTACCTGATAGTAAATGCTTGGTTAGCAAGTAAATATGTGTTTTTAGGTGAGCCATGTATTGATCACGCTCCTCATCTCTTTTGCGTTGTTTCGCATTCATACTAACAGAAATAGTGGGGCTTGCTACCACAGAGTCCCTGGTATGCCATGCCCAACTCTGTTTAGTCATTCTCTCAAACATGTTTAAAGCCTCTGGGAATGTAAAATCAACAAACAAACAACCAGTTGCATTATCTATAATCGATTTTGTCACAGAGTTAAGAGCCCTTTACAAAGTCTCTATCAAGTGTATGCCTGTCATGTTGTGGTTCGAACACTGCGTCAGTTTCTTTTTAAATCTCTCATATGTTTCATGTAAGGCTTCAATTGGGAGCTATCTAAAGTTGTTGATCTCATCCCTCAACTGTACCATCCTAGAAGGTGGAAAGAACCTTTCTAGGAAATCTCCTTTCAACTGCCTCCAGTTGTATATAGAATCGGGTGTCAGCTCATTAAGTCACAATGTTTCCTCCCCAGATAGAGACAACGGAAACAATTTCAAATGAATAGAATTCTGACCCACTCCTGGGTTATCAAAAGATTTACAAATGTGACAAAGTTCACCAGATGGGAGTTTGATCATCCCCAGGAAGGTCACCAAACAACCCCTTCAGATTAAGGAGTTGAATCATCGTACTCGTAATGTTGAATTTTGCCCCAGGTGCTAATGGTGGAGGAATAATTGCACCCATTACACCTGCTCCATCCATTCCATGATCATCATCATTGAGGTCATACTAGACCAGCTGGTGATCTTACTTTCCTCAGAACGGACGATTCCTGTTAGCATTATGTTGTACTGGTGCAGCTATTTTCTCTGCACGCCTTGGGTTACCAGGGTTTAGCAACTCCTCATCTCCCAAGTTTTCATCCTTAGGATTTGGATGCCATACTTGTTGACTATTATTCTGCACATTCACCTGAGCTCTAGCTAAGGTTACTAACCTGTCAGCCTCCTGCTGGTCTGCCATTCTATCGATTAGTTATGGTTCTGGATTAAATGGTAATAATGGTTCTCCGAAACTTTAGGTTCTTGGCATGCACCACAAAAGTCCTCCAGCAAACAAAAACATCAAATAAATGTAAAACTAGGAAACTTGACTAATAATCAATTAGCGCACACAACTTCAATTTACAACCATATTCCTTAGCAATGGTGCCATTTTTTATAATGTTCAAACTATACCTCTCTTATGAAAGTGTAAGCGATTGTTGTCAATATATAACCCAACTAGATTGGGGTTGAATCCCACAAGGAATATGGTGTGAATTTGAGTTATCTGTGGGTTAATCAATGGATAGTTATTAGTTCCTATGAATGGGGTTTTTTGGAAAGGTAACAAATAATTACTTCTCAATTTAGTGATTGAAATCAATATGATAAGGAAAACCAGAGTTATGTTCGTGTTGGAATTTGACAGATGCTAGTAACGGTTCAAGATTCTTGTGGTAGGTAGGAACAGAAGACTATCCTTATTGAAGTTATGTCTAAATATTTCTCAACCTATTTAGACATTTAACCACCTAATTATCTCGAACTTAGGGAATTTATATTTCATAACAAGATGTTATCTCAAGTTAATTAATCTTGTTACAACATTAATTACTAAATGGAAGTTTGATGCTTCCAAGTCCCTGTTGATAATTCAATTCTTACTAGGGTTGATTTCTTATCTCAAGCAAATAAACAGTAAGCAAGGCCTATTGTTTGCAACCAATAGTCAGAGTATAAAATAATGGAATCAGCAAGAAGTTTCAACCACCGTTAGAATCTTGAACCCTTAGTTATGTTACAAACCCAAACCTATAGATCTCACAACTCGGGTTAAGGGAATTTAGCTACTCATAATAAAATAATCAGGACAACAAGTTGAATTCATAGTTTGATATATGAAGTTACAGCAAGATGAATAATTCCAAGTGTTTCACGGATTTGATTCACAGTAGAAAATCCCAAAACAATTGTAATAATCTCTCCAAAAATAATTGTAAATTTCAAGTCAGAAAACTCGAGAGAAGAGATTCTCAAAACATCAGTTCCCCCTTTATTAGAAAACCCTAACGTATGCTTTAAATACTTTATCCTAACTATGCAAACAAAATCATAGATCACAGTATTTTCGCGGATAGGGGACGACGTGTGTGACGGCTTATCAGGAGTCTGAAGACTTATCAGGAATGTCATCACCTCCTCATTACTTTTGACAATCTCTGCCTTAGGTTGACAATGAGATGTAACGGCTTATCAGATATGTGATGACTTATCAGAATTGTCATCGCTTTTTCACTTCAAATCCCATTCCCTGCCTAAGCCTAACGACGAGCTTGATGGCTTATCATACTTCTAACGGCCTATTATAGATGTTTCACAAATTCCAGTAGAAGCTTATTTTCAGTCAAAGGGTGATGGCAACTCTGATAGCTTATCATAAGGCTGACGACTTACCAGAAAGGTCGTCAGCTATACTTCCCTCTCTACTTGCTCAGAAATTAACTCTTTTACTTCCGTTATTACTGGTTCTCATATATCTTGACTTTTACTGCAATATCAAATACAAAACAATCAAAACCTACAAAAGTTACATAAGACTTTGCAATTATTCTTAGTTAAAAGCCTCAAATGTGTTAGCATCTGCTCACACATCAAAATCCTTAATATCAAGCTTCCTTGGAGAATCTATAGTGAATTTGATTTATTGGAGAAGGGGCTTTTTGTTTCTAGGGTTTTGCTTCTGAAGAGAATGATGAATAATGAGCATAAAGTGATTAGAATAGGCTTAAATCTTATGTTTGGATGGATTGGGGCCTTGGGAATTGACCAAAATGCCCTTTTTAAACTTCTAGATGGAACTGAAAACGTAAAAAAATTTCAATTCAGGTGGGCACCGCGATGCTCCATAATCATGGTGGCTCACTGGAAAAGGACGAGTGCGAACTGGGCTTTCTCTGCGATGCGGAGCTATCGTGGTGCCCTATAGTTTTTCCATTTTGGCCACTAGTGCGATGCACCAGTATTTCATTGGGCTATTGGTTTTTGAAAAATGGGAAATTAGCCCTCTCCGCGATGCGGTGCTATCGCAAATGGCCATTGGCATTTGACAATTATGAATATTTCCTTCTCTGCGATGCACCAAGTGTCCAGGTGGCACCCTATCAACTTAAAAATGCTCTAACTTCTCAACCGAGTGTCAAATTTGGGTGAATTTGGTATCGATGGAAAGTTTATTCAATTTTCCACACAATAGAAAGTTGAAATCTTAGAAATTCTACATGGAATGAATACTATTCATTTTGGAAGTTATCCCTCAACATTTTAGGAACGAATTTAAGCTAGGAAAAGTATGAGGTATTGCAATATCTCTCCCTTAGGAGCATTCATCCTCGAATATGGATAATTAGGCTGAAATCACTGAGGAACCTGAGGATATTAGCTATTATGCACAACTGGAATAAATTGTATGACTGAATCCCAACGTAGTGGGCTACTAAACTGATTTGTGAGTGCATGAATTCTCATGAAAATAGCTATATGGCTGACATAGAAATGAGTGAGTCAACTTATGAGTAACCATTACTTTAGGCTGGATATGATTTCATGAGGAAAAATAAGAGGTTTACGACATGAAAACTCAGGGCATTACAACATCTCCCCGTTGGGATCGTTCATCCCCGAATGATACGTATTTGATTGAAATACTAGGAAAAGACTGTGAAGATACGTAGGATACTTATGAATTGAATCATGACTTAATACTTGAATCAGAAACTGATGGATGATGCATATACTAAGATGAATCCACAATTTATATAGATGTGAACAAACTGCTCTTGAAATAGCCATACTCACAAAATTTTAGGTAGTGAGACTAGACAAAATTGGAAGATGGAAAAACTATAGAGATTTGTCTGTCTGACTGCTAAACTGGATTTCTAGCTACATGGACTGAATAACACTGAATGCTCATACCCAGACGAAGTATTCTTCAACACTTTTCTAAGAAAATCTAACAATGTTAGGGAGTAAAGAACTTTAGGCATGATCTGAACAAAACATCTGAATAAGGAATTACAACATTGCTACAGCTCTATAGCACAGAACATAAACTTATATATCACAAGCCAGGGTAGAATTTCTGGGGCTTAAGCAATGAAACTTTGTACTTTCAAGCTTAGCAACACTTGTCAAACACTCCCTCAACTATACTATTCCCTTTAAATACCATACTCGCTTGATTCAACTTATTACTCTCACATGGCATTGATAAAGTTGTCTACTAAAGTCTAAACTAAAATAAATCCTCTCATTACGGTCAGGCCTAACTCAAAATCATATGGTACTTCACATAACACCATAACACTGGTCTAAACCATGAATTTAATACCCCAAGCATTATCATAACTTCTCACTCTAGGATAATTCTTCTTATCACCTTAATAACTAAATTCAACCTCTTACTAGAAATCCTTTAATGCACAACACACTTATCTTCTTAGATACCAACGTAACATTCAAGTCTATTTTCATAACCACACATGCACTTCTAAATAAATACCCATAAGAGCATCTTTCTCGTATTCCCTAATACCTCCATCAATAGCAACTTCCATGTACTAATCTTAATAAGGCATGCATAAAATATTCTCAACTAACCAAGTAATACACCAAAAAGCTTCACCTCTATAATCCTTTGTTTACATACTTACATAAAACAAGCATACAACAATCTTCCAAAATATAACATATTTATTCTCTCCCATCTACACAAGTATTCATCATAACTACCTTGACCTAAGGGAAGTTCACCGAAAGGTTGGAATACTCGAGCCCGAATCATGAAGGGATACTAATCATAACCTGACACTTTATCGTGGCTTGAGGAATAGAGTATTCACGACATGGATTCATTAAAGATATCTAATCTAAGGAAGTACATGATATAGATCTGAATTTCACTAATCTGTAAGAGTATCACAGGAGTACTGGCACTGAACATACTGTAAAGCATGATTACATGAGTCATGAGTCATGAGTTGCATGACCTAAATTTGGAGTTCATAACTTATGAAATATGATTCCCACTGCTGGATGAACTTGAACTCCTCATACTATGAACTGGTAGAGTACATGATTCTCTATTAAATGCATGAGCATGAACTATGATCTTGGGACTAACACGTAAGGCATGAGTCGATATTTGGATAACTGAAAAAAACAAATGCTGAAATAAGAATGGGTTGAGCCACATCCTCACTTTTTGATGTTCTACATTACACTAGCATCACTACTAGAATCTGGAAGTCTGACTTTGGTACTCATTCTATCATCTCCCCGTTAGCTTTAAGCCATCACTCTAAGTCTGTGGAACCCTTTGCTATACTCTAAACTGAACCACACTCACTGCGCTCTAGAGTCTGGAATATAACAATACACGTAAATAATAAACTTACTCTGAAAGACTTTACCTAAAATTGTATGACCCACTTCTAATACTTTCTTCTGAGATATAACCCTATCTTTCTAGGGGCCAATAGTCATCCCATAATTAATTCAAAACTTACTAACTTAGAATCTTCATAGGTATCACCATATCCTGAGTTCACACTATTTAGAGCTTCAACTCTTATTTCTATTTGCTCAATCTTCAAGGACTAACACACAGATTCTAGCACTTAACACGGATATCACCAACCTTTAATAAACCAAACTAATCTTGTCATAACTTACTAATATCACATCTCTAAACTTGAATTTCTAAACCATGAGAATAAAGATCATACCAAAAAGGCTCAATATCATCTACCCATAACTCCTTAACTTAGCTATTAAGAACATCATATATATAAAACTAGTCTTTTTCTACTTAACAACTCAACGGTACTACTAATCACACACAACACATAATAACCTTAGAAAATAATGCAACCTCGTATCACCTTAGGCATACTTCTTCACCATACATACAACATCATACTTAATAATAGATAACTGAGCTCAAACTTCTTGCATACACTGTTCAAGCCTACTAGATCACTTCCATATAACTAGAATCACTAACCAAGGAATCATCACATCCACTTTGATGACCATAAATTATTCAAACTTAATGTTTAGGGCTAAACATACTTCAATAACCCAACCTCACAAACAATTCTCACTTGAAAGCTATGAAATAAAACGTCGAGAAATACTAGTTCACTAAAACTTCATAACTATAATAACCGATCATAATCATATGGCCTATATTATCATAATCCATTAACACATCCTCCTTCTACACATCATTATTATTTACCCTTCTATACATCTAAATTATTATCGTAGCTTCATAAGTTTCAACTAAAACTCCCTTTTTGTAACCTCAAGGGAAGCCTAAATTAATGATACTAAACCACCAAACACTTCATTAATATCCTATACTTTTCAAACATAATAATTACCATTAATAACTTCTTTTATGCTTCAAGCAAACAAAAATTAACCTTATCCAATAACTTTTTCTCTTCCTTCCACTAAACTAACACATAAGAATATATCACCTTAACACATCTCGATAACATGCCTAAGTTTATCTCTATACTCTCTAACAATCATTATTCCCACTTTTCTTGTCACTACTTTTCTATACCCATACTTCCAACTATAATAAGGTCCTACTATTCATAAATCATAACATTAAAGTTAATAATATCCCTTGAATGCACACTACATTTAATAATCTAGGTTCACACTATTTTTTCTCATGAGCACTAGCTGTATTGAAAAGGGTCAATGAGAACTATGATACATATCTAATTCTGTCTCAACTAAACAACTCATGAGGATGAGAACATAACTTTCAATTGGAGGGACTTATGACACACTAGAGAGCTCCACTCAAGCCCTTGGTGTGACTTTAGAAATTTCTGCTAGTAAATTTAAGAGCATTATCTGGGGAGAAACTAGAGCTTGCTAATCATGTTATCTCGAGAATAAGTCATAGATGAAGAATTTAGGGGTAACACACAAATAGACAGGAGTTTCTGAAGGATCAACTTCACACCATGATCTGGAGTATGAAAAAAGGAGAAACTTTTTCTTAAATACCTTGTAGCCTGTCGAAGAAAAGTATAGACGTCCTTGTACTATTCCCCAAGACTCTACTAGAGACAGCTTCATAGACATGCTAGGACACTTGAACCTGGTTCTCTTATACCATGTTTGTAACGCCTCAAAAATGGTCCCGAGATGTCACATGGTGCTTAGGACCACAAGTGATCCAAAGCTAACCCTTCTACTGGCATAACTCATAAGAAATTGAATATATATGTATAAAATATCTCAGTTTACTGTGCGAAAACATGAAAATGATGGAATATGTGAAATTACAATACTGATAACACTTTTACATTCTAATATAGTCTAAAAAGAGGAACTGAATTTACATAACTAACTCTAACTGACATCTGTGAAGCCTCTACTATACTGACTATAGATAACTCGGATGCAAATCTAGTTATCACTAATCAATACATATAAATAAGAAAATAAAGTACATCAATAACATCTAACTAAAGTCCACAAAGTAGGAGGACTTATCATCTGTTGGCTGGAATCTGTAAATTGTCTGAATATGGCATGCATGCTACAACTCGTACCAACATTATGAAACAATGTAGCACATAGACATATATATGTATTAGTACTTTCATAATGTACTAAGTATATGGGGGTGAATGCAATAAGTGAGAAATATCATCACAAGTTATAAAATCATACATGCTAAATGTAAATGACTCACATGGGCTTGAGTAAATCAAAATCTAAAGATCATAAATTATAAATAATAAAGCATATACTGTAAATATTATGAGCCATTACACTTAGTTCTAAAATCTGCATTCTGTTGTTAATCTCATATAATATAGGCTATCTGAAACAGGAAAACTCATTCAAAAAATCTTTACTATTAGGAAGGTTCTCTTAACCAACGTAAACCATGTGAGCTACATGAAGTCAAATGTCTTGACCTCCTAAGGAAGAAACCTTACTTTAGGGAGAGGTGTCATACTCTTGACAGGGAGTATAACCTAATCCTGGTGATTGGTCACAAGCTAAGTCTGTTATCCATATAGAAATGGGAATAACATGAGTCTGTACCTACATTGGCTATGTAGTTCTATGGAAAATAGGGCATGCTAATCCCACACTTCCCTCTCGGTGCTAAATACTACTGCCTTTTAAATATGTATGCTCAAACCATTGAAAATCCACTTTTTTAAAATTAGCATAAGGGTTCATATAGAAAATCAATCATGCATTTATATAAGTAAATCTATAAATAAAGCCAATTCTGAGTTCTCTAACTGTACTAATCTATAACGTGGATTCCAAAGCTAATCCAATGATCAAAAGATCAAATATTTTTAGAAAAATTGAAAATAATCTGTTCATAAGATACTTAAAGCATCATCTTCCTTGAAATAATAATATTCAATCTTAGGGTAGTAAACCATGCATCAATCTCATGGTAAATCATCATAATAATCATGATTGATAATGTAAATATTGATAAAACAACTCAAAATCTGGAAATTCCAGCAATATGCATGAAAATATGAACATAAGCATGGAATTCAACTTCTAAATCTTTTGAAATGTCATATGGTTGTAAATAACAATAATTGATATAAATCCTAACTTTAATTTCATGGGAAATCACATAAACTTCAGTAAAATTAGAATTTAAAACAAGTTTTGCGCATAAGGACGAAAGAATTATCATTCTTGAATAGCCCCACATACCTTGATTGATGATTAGATGAAGATTCTTGAACTATGGATTTCTATTTGAGTTCTTAGTGATTAGTTCTTGATTATCTTATCTTGGGAATCCTTAATCTCAAGCTTCCTTGGAGAATCTATGGTGGAATTTAATTTTGGAGAAGGAGTTTTTGGTTTCTAGGCTTTTGCTTTTGAAGAGAATGATGCATAATGACCATAAAGTTCTTAGAATAGGCTTAAATCTAACTCTTTAAACTTTTGGACGGAACTAAAAACATAACATTTTTCTGATTCAGGTAGCCATTGCGATGCGTTATAATCGCAGTGGCTCACTGAAAAAGGAAAAGTGGGAACTGGGCTTTCTCCACGATGCAGAGCTATCGCAATGCCCTATTAATTTACCATTTTGGACACTGGCGCGATGCGCCAATTTTGTATTGTGTTACTGAATTATAACAGATGGGAAATTTGCCCTCTCTGCGATGTGGTGATATTACGGAGGGCCACTAGAATTTGACGATTCTTAATTTTTCCTTCTCCACAACACACCAAGTGCCCAGGTAACACACTATCAACTAAAAAATTCTCTAACTTCTCAACCGAGTGTCGGATTTGGACGAATTTGGTATCGATGGAAGGCTTATTCAATTTTCCACACAATGAAAAGTCAAAATATTGAAAATTCCATATGGAATAAATACTATTCATTTTAGAAGCTATCCCTCAATATTCTAGGAACAAATTTAAGCTATGAAAAGTATGGGGTATTACAAAGTGATTATCCCTTCTGCCTTTTAAATCAAGAACACATGCTCTCAACATATCCTCTAGAGTCTGAATGGTCCTCTATGCCTGACCATGTATCTACGGGTGAAAAGCTAGACTGAGATGAACTTGGATACTAAGATCCTTCTGAAAGGCTTTCCAAAAGTGAGAGGTAAACTGAGTACCCCCATCTAAAATAATGGACAAGGGAACTCTATGCTATCTAACCAACTCTCTAATATACAACATACCATAATCTTCATCTGTGTAGGATGTGTGAACTAGCAAGAAGTGGGCTAATTGGGTCAATCTGTCTATAATAACCCATATCAAATTATGTTGTCGACATGAATAGGGTAACCCTATCATAAATTCCATATTCACCTCTTCCCACTTCCAAGTGGGAATACCAAATTCCTGCAATATGCCACCAGGTCTTTGGTGATCTACCTTAACCTGTTGATAATTTGCACACTTGGATACAAATTTTGTGATATCTTTTTTCATACTACTACACCAATAGACTTCTCATGAATCGCGGTATATCTTAGTGGCTCCTGGATAAATGGAGTAATGCAGCATGTGCTTCTGTCATATTCCACTACCTTAAATCGTCAACACATGGCACACACAATCTACTCTGGTATCTCAAAACACCATATCCCATTTAGGAAAAAATCTCTACTTTTTGGTCTTTAACTTACCTCTTCAGTTTGACCAAACTAGAATGCTTATCCTGCTTCTCTTTCACTTCAGAAACTAGAGAAGATTCTAAACTACTCTGGACCCAAACATTCCCTTCAGTTGAGTTAACCAACCTCACACCCAATCTAGCTAACTAATGAAATTCTAGAACTAATTCTCTTTTATTATCCTCTAGATGAGCAACACTGCCCATAAATGATCTACTAAGGATGTCTGTCACTACATTGGCATTGCCCAGATGATATAACACACTCATGTCATAATCCTTCAACAATTCTAACCATTTTCTCTGGCAAAAATTTAACTCCTTCTGAGTGAACACATATTGCAAGATTTTGTGATCCATATTTTTAATGCAAATATAACAGCAGCTAGCTCAATATTATGGGTAGGGTAGTTCTTTTTATGAGGCTTAAGATATCTATAGGCATAGGCTATAATCTTACCTCTCTGCATCAAAACACAACCTAGACCGATTTTAGAATCATTATAATAGACAACAAACTCATCTGTACCATCAGGTAGCACTAAAATTAGGGCTGAAGAGAGTTGAGTCTTTAACTCCTGAAAACTTTTTTCACAGGAATCTGACCACTGAAACTTAATCTTCTTTTGAGTTAATCTAGACATAGGGGATGCAATAGATGAAAACCCTCAACAAAACATCTGTAATAGCAGCTAAACCCAAGAAACTATGGATGTTTAAGGGAGATATAGGTCTTGTCCTATTTTTTACTTCTTCTATCTTTTAGGGATCAACTCTAATGCCATCACTGGAAATAATATGACTGAGAAAAGCTACTGATCTTAGCACAAATTCATATTTGCTAAATTAGGTGAACAATTGGTGATCTCTAAGAGTTTGCAATACAATTCTAAGATGGTTTGCATAGTCATCCTCACTACAAGAATAGACAAGAATATCATCAATAAAGACTATGACAAACATGTCCAAATACTGTTTGAACACTGGGTTCATCAAGTCCATAAAGGCTGCTCGGGCATTTGTCAACTCAAAGGACATGACTAGAAACTCAAAATGACCATAACGGGTTCTAAAAGATATCTTTGGAGTATCACATTCCTTTACTCTAAGTTGATGATAACCGGATCTAAGGTCCATCTTAGAGTAATAACTTGTACCTTTGAGTTTTTCGAATAAGTAATCAATCCTAGGAAGAGGATATTTGTTTTTGATAGTGACTTTATTTAGATAATGATAGTCAATGCACATTTGCATAGAAACATCCTTTTTTCGTACGAGGACAAAAGCGCCCCATGGAAAGACACTGGGCCTTATGAAACCTTTATCTAAGAGATCTTTAAGCTGCTCTTTTAACTTTGTAAGCTCGGATGGAGCCATAGATATGGATAAATGGAGATAGGTTGAGTATCTAGAAGAAGGTCAATACCAAATTCTATTTTCCTATTGGGAGGTACCCCTGGAAAATCTTCTAGAAAAAATTTAGGAAACTCATTGACTACACGGACTGAATGAATTATTGGAGATTCAGACTTAGTGTCTTTGACTTGAAATAGATGATAGATACAACCTATTAATATCAACTTTCTAACTTTAAGATAGGATATGAAATGACTCTTGGGAGACACTGAATTACCTTCCTAGTCAAAGACTGGCTCATCTGGAAACTGAAACTTCTCCACTCGGGTGCGACAATCTATAGATGCATTACAGGAATGGATCCAATCCATGCCTAGAATAAGGTCAAAGTTTACCATATCTAGCTTTATTAAGTGGGCTAACATTATCTTATGAAGGACAGTGATAGGACACTTTTTATAGACTCGTTCAACAACAACTAACTCCCCTACTAGGGTTGAAACTAAGAAGGTCTTAGGAAGTTTTCCCGGACCTTCTTACAAATTTAATACAACTAGTGGGGTCACATAAAAGATATTTGACCCTGGATCTAACAACACATAAATAAAAAAATGAAAGACACGAAGAAATACTAGTAACAACATCTGGTGAACTCTCCTACTCCTGATGGGATGGTAAAGTATAAAATCAATTATGGTGTTGATCGCCTCCTGTACTAAATGATGCACCCTAAGGAGAAACTGGGAAACCTAGAGGAGTTGGTGCGCTAGTAGCCTGATTCTTGGGATGAACATCCTTGTTTCCCTACTTAGCATACAGACACTCTTTGATTCTATGTCCCAACTTACCACAACCACAACAACCTTTCTATCCCAACAAATACTCACCAATATGATTCTTACCATACTTAGCACATAGAAAGAACCTGTCTATAAATGCATCCTAAAGCACGTACCAACTCATAGGAGCTGCATTCTCACCCCTACCATTCTTCAACATAACTACCCAATCATACGCCATATCCTCCAGCCTATAAGATGCCAACTCTACACTCTCTTCCACAGTAACATACATAATCTAGGTGATCTTTCTTATCTCATCTAAGTAAAGTTGTGGGTCTTTACCTACTTTTGACCCATAGAACTCAGGCAGATTCATTCTCATAAAGTCAAGAATTCTGGTTACTGCTAAATCCCTATTCTGCTGAAGTAGGATTGTCGCCTGATGGTTGCCCTGAACATTGGCAGTCACTGCATGGGCTAATGCCTGAAAGGCAGCCTGAAATTCAGCATGGGATACATTCTTATTCAGAGGGTCAGCGGGATGGGGTGGCTGGTTATCATTTTTGTGTGCATTAGCTCGACAAAGAGGTATTTTCAGCTATCATGTAAGAGAAGGAGTTAAAAAAAGATAGATACACTATAAGCATGATAGATTATAAAAGAAAAGGATGATTTCCTAAAACATCTCATAGCCTCTTGCTCATAAATGTGGCACACTTCACACCCATGATTAAGACTCAATGTAACACGTCTTGTTTGAGTCCCTATGACTGTTATAACCGTAGGCTCTAATACCAAGTTTGTAACACTTCAAAAATAGGTCACAAGACATCACACGATGATCAAGACTACGAGTAGCCTCAAGTTAACCCTGTAAGCCTTCTACTAAATCAAAAACTAATAATGGAAAAATATAAACATAAATCAATCTGTAAGTCTGAAACTCTAACAAACCTCTACTACTAATAAGTAGAGAGCCACTGGGACAAACATGGAGCTAACTTAAACTAACTAAAAATACTGAATTAACTACTCTAATAAGCTAAAAACTGAATAACTAGGCCCCCAAACTATGAGGACTCACCAACTATCAGGATATAGATAGAAAAGCTCAAAATTAGTCACGTTGCTAAAACTGAGTACCTAAACCAACACTATTAAATAATGTAGCACATAGACATATATATGGATCAGTAATTCAAGAATGTACTGAGCATATGGGAGTGAATACATAAGTAAAACAATATTTCAATAATCGTATAAACTTGTAAAATAATGCATGCTAAGTATAAATGACTCACATTGGCTGGAATAACTTTAAGCTAAAAATCATGAATCATGAGCAACAAAATATACCTTATAAAACTTGTGAGTCATAACACTTAGTTCTAAAATCTATACTTGTATTCTATCTTTAAATCATGTGGTTTAAGTGTAGAACAGACTTACTTTTATATCTATAAACTGAAAGGTAAAATCTATAATGGCTAATGTCTTATGTAAATAAATATCTGAGTAAAGTTGTGAGCCGTTACACTTAGTTTCTAAAAGGTTTTCAATTATGATTACTTTTTTCTTTAGGGAGCTTCTTCTAATCGACATACACTATGTGAGCTATCATAGTGTTTAACATCTAGTTCCCTTATAGAAAAACCTCATGTTGGGGAGAGGTGTCATACTCTTGTCAAGGAGTATAACCTAACCTAAGTGATCACAATCTATAACTATCATCCATATAGAAATGGGTCTAATCTGATATCTAAACCTATGTTGGATTATAGTTCTGGGGCATGTAAACATACCCAACTCGGTGTTAAATGCTACTCCTTTTAATTTATATGCTCATTCTATTAGAAATCCACTTTTAAAACTATTATAAGGGCTTATAACACAAAATCACTTGTGTATCTGTTTAATATAAAATTTAATTAAAATTGTAAAGTGGACTCTATATACTGAGATCAAAAGATCAGATCTTGATCAAAATCTGAAAATAACTAATCATAGGGTGCTTAAAGTATTGTCATTCCTGAAATATCAATATTCAACTACGGCTTAATAACCTATGTATCAAATTCATGTAAAATCATTATAAAGTTCATGCTTAATAATGAAAGTATTGATAATTCAATTCTAAATCGAGAAATTAATGTCATACGCATTAAAATATGAAAGTAGACATACAATTCAACATCTAAATCACTTGTAATCTTATAATCTTCGAATAATGGTGAGTGGGTATAAACTCTAAACAGAAATTCATATAATTTCATAAAAATTCAACTTCAAAATTTAATTTTGAACACAAGGATGAAAGAATCATCCTTGTTGAAAGTCCCACTATACCTTAATTGATGAATAAATGAAGAAGCTTGAAATTTGAGTTCCTATTTATGCTCTTGAAGATTTTTTCTTCAGGATCTTCAATTTGGAATCTTGAATTTTGGGTTATCTAAGAAAAAGAATGGTGGAATTTAGATTTCTTGAGGTTTAAAATTTGAAATTCAAGGTTTCTTGGAGAGAATTTTTGATGAAAATCAGCGTATAATTCTTAGAATAGGTTTAATCTAGTGTTTTACACTATTTGGGGGCTTGGTAAATGACTAGGTTGCCCTTTGAAAAATTACATTTGAAATTGGAAATCCTGATCTTGCACCACGACACAATACAGCACCATCGTAGTGGCTTACTGGAAAAGGGACGAGTTCCATTTTTCACTATGGCGTGATGCGACATAATTGCGTTGTGTCATTGGAAAAGGAGTATCATTTTGCACTCCGTCACAACGCGGTGCTATGCTCCATCATGATTTCTGGTATGGCATTTTCCAATTACGGTAGATTACTGGAAAGGGATGAGTGGGACTTTGGACTTTACTACGACACATCATAATCGCAGTGCTTCATTGGAAAATAGACAATTGTGAATCTACCCTCCACCGCGATGTGGTGCTATCGCCTTGGACTACTATTTCTCAGTAAAAGTACCATAACTTCTCAACTGAGTATCGGCCTTAGGAAAAATTTGTATAGTTTGAAAGCTGCTTCAATTATGTACAATTTGGTGGGTTTATAACAAGAAAATTCTACATGTATCAAGAGTTATTCATTTTTAATGTTGACCCTGTCACACTAGGAACAAAACGGGACTAAGAAAAGTATGGTGTATTACACTTCCCAAAACAGTTCAAGATTCTATAAGGGCCAATATATCGGGGACTAAGCTTTCCCTTCTTACCAAATCTCTTCACTCCCTTCATGGGTGAGATTTTTTAGAAAAACTAAATCACCTACCTCAAACTCAAGATCTTTTCTCCTAACATCTGCATAGGATTTCTCACAACTTTGGGATGTCTTCAGCCTATACCTAATTAACTAAACTTTCTCTATTACATAAAATACTGAATCTAGGCCTATCAAATAAACCTCAACGGTCTCAAACCAACCAATAAAAGATCAATATCTCCTCCCACAAAGACCTTTAAACGGAGCCATATGAATACTGGAGTGATAGCTGTTGTTGTAGGCTAATTCAATCAAGGGTAAATGGCCATCCCAACTACCTTTAAAGTCAATAAAAGATGCTCTTAATATATCTTCTAAGGTTTGAATGGTCCTCTTTTAATAACCATCTGTCTGAGGATGAAAAGTTGTACTGGGATGAACATGGGTACCAAGAACCTTTTGAAAAGACTTCCAAAAGTGATCGGTAAACTGATGTAATACCCCATATTTTTCTTGGCTCAATTTAGCCCATAGTGCATGTCCAAGGGGCTTAGAACCTAAAAATTTAGCTAAGTGTTGGGGACATAGTTTTGTTTTTGCCCTCTTAACTTTGATGATTTTTAAAGTGATCTTATCGACCCCAAGACATAGGTTTTTGAGTTAATTCATGTTCAGGGGTGTAAGTAGAACATCTCAAGTAAGTTTTAGATTTTTTAAATAAGGTTTGAACCATGTTTGAAATTCCAAAATAGTGAGTCACCAGATTGGGGCACATCGCCCAATATATGGTTTTAGTGTTATGATTATATTATTCCCACATGTTTCAATCATTCCCATGCCTAAGTTCATGAATTTCAAGTGTTTGAGGAAATGCCCAAGAGATGAATTTTGATCAACGACTACTTATTACGCTTTTGAAGCTTTGGTATGCTTTTACTATTAATGTTATCAAGTCCTGGGGGTTATGAATACCCAAAATTTAGCTATTTACTTAGTCTTAGTACTTTCAAAATATTTTTCAGGCATATATGAGTATTATTAGTTTAGTCAGTTATTCTATCTGTCAAGTTTAGATCAGTTCAGTATTCTGAGTCAATTTTGTTGGGAGTAGGATTTACCACCGAGCGAACCCAAGGATTGGGGATCACCTTCCATTTGAGGGTGTGACCTTTATTAGAAGTCCCTGTGTTCCAAAAATACATAGTCAATGTAGGTTAGAGATGTTATCCTTCAGCACCTTCCAATAGAGGGTGACCCTTAGTCATTTGGGACTTTATTTTAGTGGATCCATACAACCAATGTTAGTACCCATGGCACGGTACTGACACCCTTCCAACAGGGGTCATAGGTTGGACCATAATTAGCTCTTATTAGGGCATGTCAGTTAAATGATAGTTCCCACAGTCTAAATCAAGTATTTAATTCAGAGTTCAATTTCAGGCTTGCTAGACCATGGCATATAGTTATTAGTTGTTCATTATCAGTAGTTCTCTATTACAATTTAAAGACAATCCCAATATATGTCATATGCTTGGTCATGCATTATCAAATTTTATAGCTTTCTCGCATACTATACATCAGTTATCTCTTTCTATTTATTCAGTCAATTATTATTCATGCATATGAGTCATGCATATCATCCTAACCTCATTTCGCATACCATTACATTCAAAGTATTGATTGTATACTTATTTCTTGCACTATGATGTCTCATATCAAAGGTTAGAACGCTCAGGTTCCCAACCATACATAGATATCCTAGCGCACCAGCGGTAGCAACAGTGGTGAGTCCTCATATTCTAAGGACCATTTATGTATATTTTAGTGTTTCAG
Source organism: Capsicum baccatum var. pendulum (assembly GCA_030864225.1). Classification (NCBI taxonomy): domain Eukaryota; kingdom Viridiplantae; phylum Streptophyta; class Magnoliopsida; order Solanales; family Solanaceae; genus Capsicum; species Capsicum baccatum. Next base: position 156,254,157 of record CM061561.1, on the reverse strand, counting down.
TTTAGTATTCAGCCGGAGTTAGTTGGGGACTTGCCCCATCAACTCCTCACACGGCCAGTTAGAGGCTTCTATATAGTTAGTCAGTTATCAGTTGTTATGTCAGTCTTTACAATATGATTTTCAAATATTTGTTATTCAGGCATATTAATTCAGAGATATTTTTAAATGTTTAAACCATATGGTGTATCCATCTTTATTTTCTGCATATGTGTACCCTTTATTATCAGTTTGTTCAGTGCTCATAGCAAGTACCTGCTCATGGGTTAGCTTGAGGTCATTTGTAACTGTAAGCACCATGTGGTGTCTAGGTTGTAATCCTGGACTATTACAAACTTGATATCAGAAGCCTATGATTTTAAAGTGTCCTTGGGAGTCTGAAAGTTGCGTTTAGTAAAGTCTTGTGCATGGGTATAACGCCCTAAAATCTATTTTGAGATGTCACACAGTACTTAGGACAACAAGTGATCCCAAGCTAACCCTTCTACTGGCATAAATAATAGGAAACTGAATAATATGTATAAAATGACTGAGTTTACTGAGCGAAAACATAAAAATGATGGAATCTATAAAATACAATACTGACACAACTTTTACATTCTAATAAAGTCTGAAAAGAAGGACTAAAAGTTACATAACTGACACTAATTGTTATTTGTGAAGCCTCTACTATGCTGACTATAGATAGATAGGACGCGTCCCCAACTACCACTAATCAATACATATGAGTAAGAAAGTAATGAACATGAATAAATCTAACTGAAGACCCCGAAGTAGGAGGACTCATCATCTCACTGGCTGGAAGCTAGAACTATCTAAGTCTGAATGTGTATGCTAAAACTTGTACCTACATTATTAGATAATGTAGCACATAGAAATATATATGGATCAGCACTTTGGGGATGTACTGAGTATATAGGGTTGAAATGCATAATTAAAACAAATCTTGTGAGCATGCTAAATGTAAATGACTTACATAGGCTTGAGTAATCTGAAATCTAAAAATCAAAATCATGAATGATAAAGCATATATTCTATATCTTGTGAGCCATTACACTTAGTTCTGAAATTTGTATTCTATTCTCATTCTCAAATCATGTAGGCTAAGTAAAATCTGAACTTATTATGCATAGTAAACACTTTATCTCAAGACTTAAATCAGTAAGCTATTTTGAGAGTGGGGGACATCTTTTGAGAGGTTCTCCTAACCAACATTTACACTATGTGAGCATCCATGATGTCCCATGACTAACCCCCATAAGGTTAGGGCTATTCTACCCTTGCCATCGGAAGAGAACAATCTCATCTTAGTGACTACAATCTTAGTTATCCAATAGATGAGGGAATAATCTAAATCCTATGTTGGCACATAGTTCTGGGGTATGAAACCGTAGTAACTACCAATCTCGGTGCTAAATACTACTCCCAATCTCATGCTCAAAATCTCAAGAAAAATCTAACTTTAAAAGTAATCTAATGGTTAATAATGAAAACCAACTATAAATCTATAATCTGAATTTGTAATGTGGATTTCAAATTTATTCTGAGACCAAAAGGTCAAATCTTTCTCAATAATCTAAAACAATTGTCCTCAATCTAAAACTATGACATAAATCAAAAACTTGCCCTCAATCTTGCTTCATACTTACAGCCTTAGCTAAAGCAAGCATACAACCATCTTTCATCAACAAGAAATGTTTATTATCTCCTATTTAAACAATTATTCCTCATCACTATCTGATCCTAAGGAGAGGTCACTAAAAGGTCAGAACATGAGGACCTGAAATATGAAAGAATATTATGCATAACTTGGACACTTAGTTGAGGCCGGAATAATAGAGAATCAAAAGCATGAAATCATCAAAAAGAGGTACACTGAGGATATACATAACATAATCTGAGTTTCACTGGTTATTAAGAGTGTACTTTGAGTTATGGGAACTCAGCGTACTGTAAAGCATGAGTACATGATTCATGAACTGCATAACCTGAGTTTGGAGTTCATAAATTTTATGGAATATGATTCGTACTACTATGTGAATTGGAACTCTTCATACAATGATTTGGAAGAGTACATGATTCTCTATTATATGCATGAACATGAACTATGATCATGGAAGTGACATGTAAGGCATAAGTAGATATCGTAATCACTGAAAAACTTTGCATTGAGATGAGAATGGGTTGGGCATCATCATCTCTTACTGCTTTTCTACACACCCTGGCATTACTACTAGAAACTAAGAGCCTAACTTAGTTACTTATTCTATCATCTCCCTCGTAGCTAAAGCCATCATTCTAAGTCTGTGAACCACTTAATAAACTCCAACTGAACTTCAACCACTTTACTCTAGAGCTCTATATAATAATACATATTAATACTAAACTCACCCTGGAAGACTGCACCTGAAAGTGTAAAATCCACTATTGATACTTCCTTTTGATAAACAACTTTTAACTTTCTATAGCCCATAACTTAGTTGGTAAGAACATTACTTACTATATTACTAGCTTCATTCACACTTATCAACTCAAGGGTACCATCTAAGCATACCCATTTGAAAAACTTAGAAATAATATAATCTCATATCACCTTGGGTACACCTCTAAATCATAACCACACCATCATACATAACTTCAAAAAAACAAACTTAAATTCTCTCACATACTATTTTAGGCATACTGATTCACCTTTCATAAACTAACCCCATAGATACATAATCCACAAAATTCAGATTACACTATCCCTACTTTACTACTGCTAAACTTCTGGGTTCATGCTTCCAACTCTAGGTCATATCCTATCATAGAATTCTTAGAAGAGATCAGAAAGCACATCTGACTTTGGCTTAATGCACAATTTTCATGAACATAAATGAAGTCCTTTAAACTTCAGAACTTAAAAGCACTCATGGGATACTTTCTAGACTGTGTGCAATCCCACAACTATCTATGAGACTGTCTGAGAAAGCTCTATCTGTAAGGATTTAAGCTGGGCTATTTCTATTGTCTCAAGAATAAGGAAGAGTTGGTATGAATGGATTCACATAAGAATCTGCATAAGTTCCCTAGATAACACTACTACTGCATAATTTTCCTAAATTCCATGTAGCCTCTCAAAGAAAAGTACAGATATCTATGTATCATTTCATAAGACTCTACTAGACACGGCTTCATAGACACCCTAGGACACGTAAACCTTGTGCTCTAATACCAAGTTTATCATGACCCTAGACTACTTCCTAGTCATAATATGGTACTTGGAACCACAAGTGACCCCAAGCTAACCCATGAACTAGCAGACGATTAAGCAACTGAATTATAATATATTAAATAACTGGATATGTTGTGTGAAAATATAATCATGAATAAATCTTGGAAGAATTATAATACTGATATAATTTACAATCGGATAAAACTGAAGAGAGAACTAAATTTACATGAATGACATCTATGAAGCCTCTACTATACTAATTATAGGTAGTAGGGACATGCCTCTAACTACCGGTAATTAATATAAATGGAAAATTAAAATACAACATAGTACATTAACTAAATCTAACTGGAGTCCCCAAAATAGGAGAACTCATCACCTGCTAGCTGGAAGCTGTAATTGTCTGATTATAATGCATAGGCTATAACTGGTACCTACATTATGAGACAATGTAGCACATAGACATATATGTGGATCAGTAATTCTAGAATGTACTGAGTAAATGGGGGTGAATGCAATAACTAAAATTGAGTAGATATGTAATCTTAAAACTAGTATGCTAAGTGCTAGTAGACTCACCAAGAGGCTGAGATAAATTTAAAGCTAAAGTATCTTAAAACATGTGTAACAAATAAAATCTAATAAGCTGGTGAATCACTACACTTAGTTTCTTAAAACTTCACTTTTATAATGTAAGTAGAACTATAGCTGGAAAATAGTAAAACATGGATATTGTATGAATACTGTGTCTAAAACTACGTGATAAAAATTGACATATCTCAAGTATCTGAATATACAATTATATTGAGCACGAATTCATAAACATACATAACCAAACATTGCATATACTAAGCTAATCTGATTAACTAAATTACTAATAGCTGAATACTCGATAACTGACGCCTGAATACTAAATAACTGGTATCTATATACTGATTAGCTAATAATTGGACTGAAATTATGGAATACTATGTATATGAGGTAAGGACTAACTGATCAACATGAGATAATTAAGCATGACTGTGTGAAAATTGTAATATTTAAGAATACAAGACTAAGTATATATCTGTTATGTTGCTGAGAATTTGAAACTTGAAAGACAAAAAACTATAATTTGAATATCTGAAAGTCTGTACACTTAGTAAAGCAATCCTTAACTAAAGATACACTGAATATTGTAATGAGACTGTGGGAGGTACATCTAACTGACATGCCCTAATATGAGGTAATCGGGGTTGAGCATGTAACGCCAGTTGGAAGGGTGTCAGTAACATACCACGAGTACTAACACTGGCTGCGTGAATCCACTAAAGTGAAGTCCCGAAGGACTAAAGAGTTACCCTCTACTGGAAGGTGCCCTGGTGAGATATGTGTCAACCATTAACTAGAAGGTTAATATCTCAAACCTATGCTGGCTAAGTAGTTCTAGAATGCAAGGATTGCTACTAAGAGTCGCACCCTCTATTAGCAGTTGAGCTTCTATACCTGAGTTCGCTCCGTGCTTAATATTAATCCCAACTAAACTAGCTCACATTACTGAATTGATCTAAGTTTAACTGATTATGATAATTGAATGAATAAGTAATACTCACATATATCTGAAACCATTCTGAAAGATACTGAGACTAAGTAAATAGCTAAGTTTTGGGTATTCCTAACCCCCAGAACTGAATAGTAGTATTAATAAGGACATATATAGCTTTACAAATCATAACAGTGATCATTGTTCAAAATTCATTTCTTAGGAATTTCATCAAACACACGAGGGTCATTAGTTAAAGAATAGGAATAGTTAAAACATATGATAATAGCATAATTGTGATATTAAAATCATGGATTAAGGAGTTAACATGCAAATAATCATCATCCAATTATGTCAAGGGTAAATTGCAACGAAAACACTTGGGAATCATAACTTGAACATGGGACTGTCTTAAACATGGGAGCATAGCATGATTATATGACTAAAATTACGAATTGGGGATTTACGTGAAATTTGCTTGAAATAGGACATGAGTGTTTCATCAAAACATGTAAAGATCATAGATTGAACATAAGAATGTATTAAACAAGAGAAAACAATAGAGTTACATGGAAAAATTCATAACTTGGGGATTAATCTTGAAATTAATTGAACATAATATAGGAATTTCAATACTCAAACATTATATGAATCATTCTACTTGAGAACACATGAAACCATAACTCGTAATTGAGATAAACAAGAGATTCATGTAGATAATTCAACTTGCAATATGTAAAACTCATAAATCTAAATTCAAAAAGGGTTCTTGGGATCTATGTGTGAAAGAGGACCCATGATGAACTCCCACATACCTTAATTAGATAATTTCTTCAAACTTTCTTGAGGGTTTCTTGAAATTAAGAGCTTGAATCCTTGACCTTCTTGAGAATGAAGCTTGAATTATTTTCGGGGAAGAATGAGGGTATTTTTGAGCAAATTTGAAGAAGATGGGAAAATAAAGCCCTTTTGGATTCTATGAATTATCCTTTGGATGTTTGGGGTTGAGGGAAAAGGACCAAAGAGCCCCTTGACCCTTAAGTAGCTACAACAAAGGGGAATAATCTCCAAGTCGCATCAGATATCGTGTTTATAAAGCAACGCATTGCGTCACATAATACATTGAGAAAGCAATGCATCACGTCTAAATTGCGGACCCTTACTGCCTCACACGAACAATGCCATAACTTTTCACTCGGGTATTAGATTAAGGAAAAATTGGTATAGTTGGAAAGCTAACTCAATTATGTGTAATTTAGAGGGTCTTGAACTGCAAAATTCAATGTTTATCACAAGTTATACATGTTAAAATTAGACCCTTGTAGAATTGAATACCAAACTTTGGATGAATCAAAGGTTCTTAGCTCAACTTTGTTCTAGATGATTCTTATGAACATTTGTCACCTTGAAATCATTTCTCACACTAGGATAAGGATCATGACACATGTATTCAAAAAGAACTTCATGGGATTAGAGCTAAAACACATAGGAATGATGCTTCAAAGTCTATCTCAAAAATGCAGGGTGTTTCATGACCCCTAACCACAGAGGTACTACCCCTCCATTCAATGACTGGTTCATTGGGAAACTGAAACTGAACAACTCTATTTCTACAATCAACTGACATATAACATGAGTGGAGCCAATCTATGCCAAGAATAATATCAAAATCTGTCATCTCTAACTCTACAATATCAACTAAGGTAACTTTTTGAGATTTTGTAACTTGGCAATTTTTGTATACCCATCTGGCTATTATAGATATACCCACTGGGGTAGAAATTGAGAAATGTTTTGCTAAAGGCTTAGGACTGACACCAAAATAGACTACTAAATAGGGGGTTACAAAGAAGAGTGAATCCTCGGGGTCTAATAAAGCATAAATATGGAGATAAAAGACCTGCAACATACCCATAACTACATCAGGAGAACTTTCCTGATCCTGTCAAGTATGGAGAGCATACAACCTATTCTAACGTTACCCACTGGTTGCGCTGGAAATAGCACCCTGCTGCGTCAGGCAACCCGGTAGAACTAGAGGATGGTTGGACTGACCCTTCTAACCAGCCTTTGGGCAATCTCTAACTCTATGGCCTATCTTGCCATATCCAAAATACTTATAACTACAAACTCTACACACAGCCTGATGATGCCTGCCATATTTCTCGCAAAGCAAATTAGTACAACCGTTATTTACACTACCCTTGGACTTAGAGCCTGGCGCCCTATCCCAACTCTCTTTCTTAAACTTAGGTACTATCAAACTAGTTAAAGATGGAGCTAGGGCTAGAAACTTTTATCAAAACTGAGAACGGTCACCACCTTCAGACCTTGGCTGAGATAAGTTAACACTACCTATCCTAGCCTTTTTATTTCTCTCTCTTACTCCTTAAGATTCTCTTCCTCAATATACTTAGAATGAACCATAATTCTAGATAAGTCCATCTCCTTATTCAACATGGAATTCCTACACTCCTTAACCACACTATCACCTACATCAGACATGAACTTACTCATTTTAGACTTATTTTCTGCAATTGTAATGCCTCCAAAATGAGTCTGGAGATGTCACACGGTGCTAAAAACTATGAGTAAACTTAAGATAATCGTGTAATCCTTCTACTACATTTGAAACTCATAATATAGAAATATAGGTATATAATCAAAGCAAAAAGAAGGAAGTTCGTCTGATCTAAGCTGAAATTATCTGAACATAATATCTAAAAATACTTGACTTAGAAGTCTAGACAATCAAAACAGGAAATCTAAATCATAACTAGCAATCTAACAAGCCTCTACTACTAACAGCTAGAGATTCACTAGGATAAGCCCACAGCTGACTCGAACTGACTGAAAATACTAAATCAACTACTGTAATAAGCTAGAAAATCCACATGACTGGGTACCCAAACTATAAGGACTTACCGACTGTCGGGATATAGATGGAGATGCTCAAAATCATTTACGCTACTGAAACTGAGCACCTGAACCTATATTATGAGACAATGTAGCACATAGACGTGTATGTGGATCAGTACTTCTAGAATGTACTGAGTATATAGAGGTAAAATGCATAGTAAAATAGTGATAGAATACATATATCTTTCTCATAAATAATTTATGCTAAGTAATAATGGCTCACTTTGTCTTGAGTAATTGAAAGTTGTAATCATAAATCATGAATGATAAAACATACTATATGAATGTTGTGAGCCACCACACTTAGTTTAAATCTATACTTGAAATTTGTTTTCAGTCTTACACGCTAAGTGTAAAACAATTCACCTCTGCATCTGTAAACTAAAACCTAAAATCTAGTAGCGACTGACTTATATAAAATAATATCTGAATAAAATCATGATCCATTACACTTAGTTTCTAAAAGCTTTTCTATTATTTTTTATTCTTTTCTGTAGGGAGGTTTTTCTAACCGGCATACACTATGTGAGCTATCATAGTGTCTAACGTCTAGTTCCCTTATGGAAAACCTCATGTTACTCTTTCCAAAGAGAATAACCTAACCCAACTGATCACAATCTATAACTATCATCCATATAGAAATGGTAATAATCTGATAATCTGAACCTATGTTGGATCGTAGTTCTGGGGCATGTAAACATACCCAACTCGATGCTAAATACTATTCCCTTTAATTTGTTTGCTCACTGTAGGAAATCCACTTTTAAAACTATTATAAGGGTTTATAATAAAAATCACTTGTGTATGTGTTTACTGTAAACTGTAATTAAAACTATAAATTGGATTTCATATCTTAGCTAAGGATCAAAAGATCAAATCTTGATTCAAAAACTGAGTATAAACTAATCATGGGATGGTTAAAACCACAGTCATTCTTGAAATATCAACATTCAAACTAGGTACTAGTAACCCAATGCATCAAGTTCATGTCAAATCATTATAAAGTTCATGCTTAATAGTGAAAGCCTTGGAAATTCAATCTAAATCTGGAAAATAATGTCACACGCATAAAAATACAAAAATAGACATGCAATTCAACATCTAAATTATTTGTAACATTATAATCTTCAAATAATGATGAGTGGATATAAACCCTGGACTGAAATTCATATAATTTCATGTAAAATTCAACTTTAAAACTAATTTTGGGCACAAGGATGAAAGAATTATCCATGTTCAAAACCCCACAAACCTTAATTGATTAATAAAGGAAGAAGTTTGAACATTGAGTTCCTATTTGTGCTCTTCAAGATTGATTCTAGAAGATCTTGAATTGAGAATCTTGAATTTTGGGTTATCTTAGAAAAAATAGTGGAATTTGGATTTCTTAAGGATTAAGATTTGAAGTTCTAGGGTTTCTTGGAGAGAAATCTTGTGAATAATGAGCATATTAGGCGTAGAATAGGTTTCATCAAGTGTTTTTCACCATTTGGGGGCTTGGTAAATGACTAGATTACCCTTTGGAAAATTTAATTCAGAACTGGAATCCTAATTTTGGGCCCAGTGACTTGCTGGAAAAAGGACGAGTGTCATTTTGCACTATGGCGCAATGCGGCGTAATTGTATTGCGTCAGTAGAAAAGGATGAGTGCTATTTTGCACTCCACTGTGACATGGTGTCTGTCCCATCAAGAATTCTAGCATGATACCGACAAATTACGGTGAGCTACTAGAAAGGGATGAATGGTATTCTGGGCTTTACCGCTATGTGGTGTAATCGTGGTGCTCCACTGGATAATGGACAATTGCGAATCTAGCCTCCACTGCAATGCGGTGCTATCGCGGTTGACTACTATTTTTCACTAAAATTTTCATAACTTTTCACCTGAATATCGGATTAAGGCAAAATTGGTATCGTTAGAAAGGTAATTCAAACATCTACCATTTAATGGGTCTAGAGATTAAAAACATTCTACACATATCAAGAGTTATACATTGTTAAAGATGACCATTGACACACTAGGAGCTAAACGGGATTAAGAAAAGTACGGGGTACTACAGCAACCATAGTTAAAGCATACCTCGCCAATTGAGTAAACTTAAGCGAGTACTCATTCACACTCATGATGCCCTACTTCAAATTAATTAACTGCTAAATTTTAGCCTCCCTCAACTCTAATGGGAAGAACCTATCTAGAAAAGTCATGGCAAATTCCTCCCACTCAATAGGCCCTGTATCAATACCACGGTCCTCCTTCAACTACTTATACCAGGTGTGAGCTACATCCTACAACTAATATGCAGCCAACTCTACACTCTCACTCAAAGTGATGCCCATAGTATCGATCACCTTTTGCACCATATCCAAAAAATCCTGCGAATTATCCTCAGACTTAGATCCCTAAAATAGAGGGGGATTCATTCGGGTGAAATCTCAAATCCTAGATGCAGCTGTATTTTCCATTGGATTTACTAGATCAACAGCCAAAGTAGCTTTGAACTCGGTGTGAGATACGTTCATTCAAGGGATCTTCCTAAACAGGTGGAGGTGTGGGCTAGTCCCCATTCCTTCTTCCATTATTTATTTTGGGAGGCATGGTCTGTAAAGGGGATGAAGGATGAGTTAGAAAGAGAGTTTAAATAGAGCTCATTCTCTTTCGCACAACATGAATACTAAAAGAATGGAAACTTTTCCTAAAACATCTCAGCCTCTTGTCCAAAAGTGTGGCGCACTTTACACCCATGTACAAGACTCTACTCAATGTGGCTTTCATCCACCCTAGGACACTGTAAAATCTTAGGCTCTAATACAACGTTTTCTCATGACTCGAGGCTACCCCCTAGTCGCGAAAATGGTGTTTTTGGTTACAAGTGACCACAAGTTAACCCATGAGCTGGTACTTATTATAAGAACAAAATAACCTAGCAATAGTACACTTGAACAAAAGATAAACTACTGAATGTAGTATAACTCTAACTACTAAAAATATGGTTCAACCACAACTTTGAAACATCTGATGAAATACTAAAATTCTAACTTTCAATTTAAAATAATTGATAATATTCAAAAGACTCATAAGTTGAATAACCATCTAAGTGACTGTTAAATTGTCTATAAAGCCTCTAACTAACTGTGGATTTGATGGGACAAGTCCCTAACTAACTTTAACTAACTAAATATAAAAAACTACTGAACTAACTAGAATAAACAACCATGTCCTTGATGGATGAGGACTCACCACTACTGCTGCTGGGTACGCTGAGCTATCTAGCAGCAATCAAGAAATGAAGCATCCAAACCTATGTTATAAGATAACATAGCACAAAGAAGAGTATGCGATCAGTACTTTAAATGAATTGGTATATGAGATGAGGTTTGGATAAAATGCATGGGGTACTATGCATATGAGATAAGGACCAACTGAACAACATAAAATAACTGAGCATGAATACATGAAAACTGTAATATCTAAGAATGCAAGACCAAGCATATATATATTTCTAAAATAATCTGTAAACTAAAAGACTGAAATTTGTATAACTGAATAACTGCAAAGCTATATGCTTTGGTCAAGAAAACCTAAACTAAATATTGTAATTAGACTATGAGAGGTATCATCTAATCGACATACCCCAATCTGAGCTAATCAGGGTCCAACCTATAACCCCAGTTGGAAGGGTACCAGTACCATGCCATGGGTACTAATACTAGCTATGTGGATCCACTAAAATAATATCTCGGAGGACTAATGAGTCACCCTCAACTGGCAGGTAAATACCTTATCAACCCTCAACTGGCAGGTAGACCTCTCTAACTCACGTTGGCTACATAGTTTTGTAACTCGGGGATTATTACTAAGGGTCACACCCTCTACCGTAAAGTGAGCCCTCATACCTGAGTTCAGTCGGTGCTAAATCCAACTCCCAACTGAACTAACACTGCGAATGAACTAAGCTAAGCTTGACTAAACATAATTTGGTAACTTATAGTGCTCATCATGATTACATCAACTAAATAAGTAATAGAATTCATGGTTTAACTAAATCATTACTGAAATAATCTGAATTCATGTAAAAACTCTTAGGTATCAGGTATTCATAACCCACCAGCACTAAATAATCACTAAATATAATAAATAACAAGCTTAAAAATTATAGTAAAGGATCATGGTTCAAAACCCATAGGCATAGGCATTCCAGAAAACATGTAGGGATCATGAATTTAAACATAGGAATGCTTTAAATAGGGGAAACAACATGATTGTATGACTAAAAATCATAATTTTGGGGTCTAACATAGAATTCACTTGAAATAGGACATAGGTAACTGAAATACAAAGCATAAGGAAATCAAATCCTGCATGGGATCATACATGGGCTGAATTGTATTAAAATCACCATTAAAACATGAATTAAATCCATCTTAAGCAATATAAAATAATATAATAATAGAAAAATCCATTCTTTAATTGAAAAGAGGGTTTTTAGGCTCCATGAGTGGAAGGGAACCATGAATGAAAACTCTGCATACCCTAAACTTCTTAACTTGAAAAGAAAACACTAATATTGATGCTTTCTTGAAGGTTGTTGAACTTGGAGAACATGAATTCTTGATTTCATGGGGATAAAGAAATTGAATTGTTGTTCTAAGGGGAAGGAGAGGGTTTTCTTGAGAGAAAAGTTGGAGAATAAGGGAAAATAATTCCCTAATTGATGCCCCAAGTCATGATATAAATGCTTGGATTGAGGGGGAAAAGACCTAATTGCCCCTCAATCATTTAAATTTGAAACTGGATGCGACAGGCTTACTGCTACATAGTTTTATCACGGTCGTTCATTTCCCTTACCGTGACTTGGTCTGCATGAGAATGGGAATAGAGCTGTGAGGCAGGCTTATCACGATGACCCTCTAGTTTTGTGATCCAAACATGTCCTAAACCTTATCTGAGAAATCTGAAACACCTTCAAGACATATTTCTTACATCCCTGAACATGATTTAACTCAAAAACCAACATCTCGAGTTTAAGAAGACCAAAATAAAAATACTCAAAATTTATATATCTTAAAAATGACTAAGTCCCCAATACTTAGTGTAAATTTTAGGCCTTAAGCCCCTTATGCATCCAACAGAAAGCTGAACTGAGCTAAGATTAGTACGGGGTATTACACTGTACCTCTTGATTTTTCTTAGGAGGTTTGTCAATAAGGTATCAACCACTCCTCAAGGTGATTGTCATTACTTTCTTTAGATTCTCTGTATCACTAGGCAAACCCTTTTGAGGTCTTGTATTCTTTGCCTGAGCTAACTACCCTAACTGTGTTTCCAAGTTCTTTTGAGGAAGTTGCTAATTTTTATATCCATAACTATTTGTTCCCGATTAGCCAGGATCTTCTTCAAGGTATCTTTAATATTAATGGCCTTCATGTTGTATTGCTACTGAAACTACTGAGTCTGAGGTTGACTATTGCACCATGAGTAGTTTGGATGACTTGCCACTTATGGTTGTAAGAATTATCATACTTTAAATTTCCTTACTTTGCATTGCCTACAATCTCATTGACTTTGGATTCACTCCACATAATTCTATAATATGGCCATTAATACCACAAATATCACACCAAGATAGATTTTTATCGGACTGCATTTACTTGGGCATAAGGTTGGTTCACACCCAACTTGCTAAACTGTGTCATTATTTGGTTTTGCAAGGCTGACAATTGAGTGGCCAAAGTTGTGATACTATCCACCTTAATTATCTTAGCAGGCTTCTTTACTATATGTTTGGACATATATTTGTGCCATTCAGGATTACTTTATGTAATTTGGTTCAACAAAGTATACAACTCATCATAATTTTTCTCTAAAACTTAAACCCCTGCCACTAAATCTAACAAAATTTTTGTGGTGTAGTCAAGAGCATTAACAAAAGTATAAGTTAATACTTGATTCTTCTATTGATGGTGTGGGCAATCCCTAAGAAGAGATTTGAATACTCCTAAGCAAGGTATAAGTTCTCGTCTGGCCTATAATTAAAAAACTCAAAATCTCATTCATAACCTTGCAGCCTTGCCATACGGAAAGAATAGAATAAGGAACTTCTTCACCAGATCATCCCATGTAATGATAGAGTTTGAAATTTTTGACATCAACTATTTTTTTGCATCCCCAAAAAGTGAGAAGGGGAAGAGAGTGAGCCTCACATAGTCATTAGAGACTCTAGTGGGGATAAAGGTGTCGCTGATCTCAAAGAAATTTTTCAAATGGACCTATGTATCCTCATGTTACAGTCCTATAAATTGGCCATTAATGTTCAGTAACTGGACCATATCCTATTTGATCTCAAATCTGCCTCCAGGTTTCGATCTATATATGGTATAGGTAACATTGGTTGCGAGTGGGATTGCCACTTTGCATACTATCCTACAAGTTGGTTGATCTTTAGCCATTGGTGCAGGGATAGCTTCTTCCTCTTGAATTTGAGGTATACAATATAGAAGTACTGATTCTCTCCTTAACTAATGTAAACAACACTCACAGGATATTGGTCAACCAAATCCTTTTCCCTTTCTATCTTACTTAAGTTTCTGGCCTATACCTGCAAATTCAGAAGCTAAAACCAACTCGTTAGCACTTATAAAATAAAATAGCAAACTTAAAAATAAGAGTTGTCAATTTTTAAGTCTCTAACAGTGGCATCAAAAATTTGTTACATCCTAGATCCTACACAAGTGTATGTGGTCACCCAAGTAGTAAAGTGGCCTTTAAAAGCCAAGTATTAATCACACATGGACTTATGCTAAAGAATGATCTAATTATAGCATTACTAAATAGTTTTAAAAAGTGTATATTGTAACCAAATGTGTTTAAAATTTTAGAACATAAAAGTAACCGCAAATAATTCAAAATTATAAAGTGTTGGAGATAATAATGAGGAGAAATCCAGGGTCAAGGCACTACAAACAATCCTAGTTAACCATACAGTTTTGTTGGCTTAGTTAATTACCTTATTTTTTTATTCACTAGGTTGATAACAAAATTACGAAATGGTCATCCTCTAATCATCTATCAAAGTTAGAACCACAACTATATCATTGAGGGAGAATGTGAGAACTAACTTAAACATTGGTATTTCCTCCCGTATATGAACCAAATGAGGTAAATTGGGTATATTCCTATCATAAATTCAAACCCTATTATTGATTTCTCTTAGTATAGGATTCCACTCCATATTCCACTCCCTCCTAAGGGTCACAAATTTGTACAATAGTAATAACAAGGATATATGAATAACCAACCATGAGAATAAACTTTAAAAACTCAACTGAAATCATAAGTATTCATATTTTTGGCCTCAACCCTAGACGAGGGTGTTTAGCCACTCATGGTTTTGCAATGAATCACAAGAATGATATTTATGGTGGGATTAGATGGAGAGTAAGAGGGAGAAAATAGGTAGCTTTAATTTCTCTTAGTAGAGATTAGATGGTGGGATTGTAGCTCTTTCCCTAACATTTTTGCTTAGTTGGTTTTCATTTGAGGACGAATGACCCCAAGAAAGAGACATTGTAACACCCAAAAATCCAAGCTAAGATCAAAACCATTCTTCAAGTATATGTACAATAAAGACCTTGTTTTGGTAGTATGATTATTGATTATACATATATTAAGGCCATAAGAAACTCCTATCTCATAGCCAAGTGGGAACATTCCTTATCGAATGATTTCTTGTGAAGGATCTTTCTATAATCAACTTCAAGAGCATAACTCCTAAATTATGAAGTATTTTTATATCATTAACCACCAAATGATAGTTATTTGAATTATAATTCCAATGGATCTAGTTTTACCTTAATTTGATATTGGGTAAAATTTTATGGCCATTTAGTGAAGCATTATTAAATAGTGAGAACCTACGAATATAAGTATGATCTTGGTGACATTTTACGACTATACAATGCTCTCGTCTAATTAAAATAGTCCCAAACATTTGAAAGTTAACAAGTATACCTTTCAACCATGAGAGGGAACCAGAATCTTGATTTGAAACCACGATCTTAGGTATGATAGTAATTCGTGTATCCTCAAAGGGGATCCATTTGGACTTTCAACGTACAAACCAAGATACAATCATAGATAGGTCCCGCAATCATACCAAGGCTTATATAGTGGAGTAAAGAGATCCTCAATTAAGCCTCTAAACCATGAGCACCACCAACAATCATAGGTGGATCCCACGATTGTGGGATGGTTCATATAATTCAATTCTATAGATTATTAGTTACGTTGGGATTTGCAATTTTACCCAGACTTTTAACATCAAAACTACATTATTTAAGAAACCCCAAAGCTAATTTCTAAGATTAATAATACCTTAAGACCTTATTACTTTGAGAACACTCATCACTTAGCATCAAGAGAAAGAAAGAGGTCATTTCCTCCCGTCAGGGCCAACTACAGTTCTCCAATCTTAGGCCCTAATTTTAAAGATTTCTTCAAAAATCTCATTACAGGTATATGGTATTTCATCAATGGTAATTATTTCACCTATTAATTGTAAAAATTAACTCAATTTCTCAGTTTAGTTGAATCCTCAAAGCTTAGGGTCATGAATATTGTGAATTTTCTTGATATTCCAGTTTCTTGAGCTCATTGAGTTATAAACCCAGGTTTTAAAATAAATTTCTATACCATTACTTACCTAAAATTATAAACCCTAATTGTTGAACTTGAATTATTAAATTTCTTAATTCACCTAGTTTATGAAATTGTCATAATATGTGCATTCTTTAAAGATGGTGGGTTAGTCATACAGATACTTATGAGTATTATATCCTCCATTTTACATGTTTTTAATGCTCTTAGATAATTTATTTATTTTTAGTTTTTATAATATTACTATTATTGAGCTTTTCTTTTATTAGTATCATTCAGTTGGGAGTACTTAGCACCCAGCGAATACAAAGATGATGGCTCACCCATAAGTTAGGTTGAGACCTCTAGTAGATGTCCCTAAGTCCAAGAACTACATCATCATTGTAGGTTCTAAAGGTTCACCCATCAGATTAATCTTGATACCTTAGTTCTTTTGAACATTCGTTTAGTGGATCCACCTCAGTAAGTGTTCATACCATTGGCAAAGTATTGAATACCCTTCCAACTGGAGTTATAAGTCAGACCCTGATCACCTTAGATTGGGGTATGTCAATTAAATATAGTGTTATATGTAGTTTTAATGATGAGAAGAAGACTACAAAGGACCAGGTCCCTAAATATTTGAAGCAACAGTCAGCTGGCATACGTCTGCACAACTTTGTCCATTGGTGTAACTAACTAACAGGTGTTGTTATACTAATTAGGACACCTATTCCAATGACAATTCAGCCCTAATCGTTACTCATCTATAAAAGGAAAAATGCTTGTTCATCAAATAGTTTTTTGAAAATTCAAAGAGTGTTAAAGAGAGGAAAAAGGCAAAACCCAAGTTTAGCTCAAGTTCTTATTTTTGTGTGCTAAATTAGAGAGTCTCTTGAGTGAGTTTTGATATGTAAATGAATTACTCATTTTATAAGAGTAGTGAATTTTTTTCTTGTTTGAATGTGATTAGTTAGAGTTGCCTAAGTCTAAAACTAGTTAGAATTAACCAGCGTTTAGGGAGTCTTGGTAGAGTTACCAAGGTTAAGCTGTAGTAGAGTTACTACAGGCAGGAGTTTCCTTGATTTAGGCTAAAATTGAGTTTGTAATCAATATTTTGATTATAGTGGATTTCTGAGGTGCTTGTGAGGGCAAGCCATGGTTTTTCCTTCCTTGAGAAATGGGATTTCCATGTTAAAATATTGTGTTTTTACTATTCCTACACTGTCTCTTACTTCCTAGTTCCTTCACTAGATTTTGCCTATGATTGACTTTGAGGGACATGGTCCCTCACTGTGTGGGGCAACCCGCAGGGTTTCTACAATTGGTATCAGAGAAGGTTTACTTTAAAAGGTTCACACCTATAGTGTCTTGGTTATCATGGCTTCTCCACCTAATCTAGAAGAAGGGAAATCTACCACTAGACCACCACGATTCGATGGGCAGTATTATGGGTACTGGAAAACCAGGATGTTTGACTTTATCATGGCTGAGGATAGTGAACTTATGGATATAATTCTTGATGGTCCTCATGTTATCATAGCTTCTCCACTTAATCTAGAAGAAGGGAAATCTACCACTAGACCACCACGATTCGATGGGTAGTATTATGGGTACTGGAAAACCAGGATGTTTCACTTTATTATGGCTGAGGATAGTGAACTTATGGATATAATTCTTGATGGTCCTCATGTTATAGTTAAAGAAGTCAAAGAAGTAGAACTCACAAGAATGATATTAAAAAGTATGAGAGAATATGATGATGAAGATAGAAGGAAGATTGAGAAACACTACAAGGACAAGAAATAGTTAGTCTGTGGAATAGGGCCTGATGAATATAATAGGATCTCGACTTGTGAAAATGCCAAAGAGATTAGGGATGCTTGAGGACTGCACATGAAGGTACTACTGATCTGAAGGATTCTAAAGTAGATATGCTAACTACTTATTATGAAACCTTCACCATGAAAGAAGAAAAACTATCCAAGAAATACATACAAGATTTACTTCTATCACCAATGAGCTTCACTACTTAGGAGAAGTGATTCCTTTGTAAAAGAAAGTAAGGAATATTATTGGAGTTCTTACTAAGTCCTGGGAAAGCAAAGTGGATGCCATAATTGAAGCCTGAAACTTGAAAACCCTTACTATGGATGAATTGATGCGAAACTTAGACTCACGAGCTCAAGAAGCAGCAAGAGCTAGAGAAGAAGAAAGTTAAAAGAGAAGAATCTCTGTCACTGAATGCTTCAAAACATGATTAAAGTGAAGATGATACTGATGTTTCCTATTCTCCAAAAAGGATTGTTAGATCCATGAAGAAGAGTGGTCAGTTCCAAGGAAAAGGAAGCAACAATAAAAAGGGAAACAATGTTGAGTTGTGTCATAAATGTGGGAGTCCTGAGCACTTTATCAAAGACTGTCCAATGCATAAATTTTTTTATCAGGAGTATCTCAAAACTGGAGGTGACAAAGGAAAGAATACGGACCAGGTCCCTGAAAATTTAAGAATGAAGGCAGCAACTAAGTATGTTGTAAAGCAAGCTCTGGCAGCATGGCTAGACTCTTTCAGTGATTCAGGTAAAGATAAGAAGAATGGAAATATTTCAATGCTAGTAGTGGAAGAAAATCAAGTTATCTATGATTCAATGTTTTCATTCATGGCAAACACAGAGCATGAAAAAAATCCCATCTTCTTCAAACCCTACAAAATAAGTATCTTCTGATCATCCTTAAGAGTCAGCGAGTGCTTTAGCCATTAATCTTTCTCTTGATATTGCTAAAACCCTAGGTTAAACTATTCTAGTTGAAATTCTAAGCTATAATAAATGTCCTGATGAATAAGTCTTGGAAGATGACTTGAATAAAGGTTTTGGTTCTCTAATTAACTAAGAAATTTCTCAATCTGAAATTCCTTCTACCTTAGAAGAACCAAAATACTTCAAATTTGTGCAAATATTTGTTCACTCTAAAGAATTAAAAGGTACTAAAATGTCAAAGAACTTACCAGTATCTAGTTCTCTTACCCCTTCTGAGTCAAACCCTATTTTTGTCCAATTGTCTCATGAAGGAGTTCATGTAAAGAAATTTTTTTCACATAGAAGCATAATTTTGGAGGATGAAAATTTGATTGTACTTGCATATTATCCCAAGTAAAGCTTTGTCAATGCATAAAGAAACATAGTAGAAGAAAAAGATGAGTTAACAAAGGTTGGGGATGTTATATTACTTCCAAATGAGGAAGATAAAGAGGATGAGTATGAAAAACCTCTAATTTGGAAAATGAAGAAACCAAAGGATAGTAAAGGAAATAAGAAAAATATTGACTTTGGTGTACAGACTATAAGATCTTATTCTACTAGGGAGACTTAAAAGAAACTGCTAGCGGGTTCTATAAAGGAGAGTAAGTCCTCTACCACTAAAAGAACAAAACTCAAGAAATCTTTTGTAGAGGATAAATAGAGTGTCAAAATAGTAGAAATTGGAGAATATGAGAACATTGATTCTATTGTTACTATTGCAACTAAGAATAAAAGACAATAAGTTTGTGTTGCATAAAGGACCAGGTATTCTAGTCCAAAGTCTGGCAGTCTTGCTATAAGCAAAAAGAAACATATTATTGTCAAAAGTAAGAAAGTCTCTAAGGGATCTGGTCCCAATAAGAGAATTGGTTTTAAAGAGGAACCAAGTAGTGACTCAAATAAAAGAAAAGAGGGGAAGAATGAAAGGTTGTCCCTAGAGAAGCAAGTAATTCTGTCGTGGAAACCTAGAAAGTGCTATCAGAGAGAGTGTTTGATCCTAAGATCTATAAGAACCTGGGAAAGCGGAGTTGGTAGAGTATATCAGGAACCAAGCATGGCTATATCTATTTGAGAAAGCACCACTAGTGGTTTTTAAAAATAAAGTTAGAGAATTCTATTACTCAATAAATTTCTCAGTTACAAGGAAAAGAAATAAGAATGGATGAAGAAACCTTGGGAGGAATTTTGAATGCACCTATTATGGTTATAAGGACGGTTGTGAAACCCAAAACTGAGTTCATGATTGAAGCCTCAAAACTGGGAGGGACTTTGATAGCTAGAGGTAAAAAAAAGTTCTCACAGGTGAGTTCCAGTTGGTATTTGAATTTGTGAACAAGGTTCTCTTGCCTAGATTAGAAAATAGGACCATTGGATCTAGTGTTGACTTGTTCTTAATAATATTTGAGTAAGTTTGAATTGATAAGCTTACCTGCTCTTATGATTGAGCACATGGGAAAAGTGATTTATGAGAAAGAAGGAAAACATGGGATGGCATATGGGTACACCCTAAACAAAGTGTTTAAGCATATCAGAGTAATTGGGACAAACAAAACTACTGGAATAGTCAAACAAAAGTTCATCATGACAACCTTAGTGAAGAATGAATACGTTGAAGGGAAAGTAGGAATTGTATCCTGAGTATCTGAACTTTTGGCTGCTCAGGAAAGCTTAACCAAAGAAGAGGAGGAGTTGAGGATTGTGTTAGCAGCAAAGGATACTGAAATAGTACACCTGAAACTAAAGAATCAGATGTTGTCCTCAGAGGGGCGTGGTGCCACTGAAGAACTTACAGTAGAATGCAAAGCTCAAGGGCAAGGTTGCATAATTGACTTGTGTGGTTCAAGGGTTGAATGTTGAAGTAAATACCCTCACTAAATATTTTTTGGATGCTCATGCTTTTGAGGCTGCTAGAATGGACATGTTACTAAAATCACTCTCCCCTAGGCCCCCTTCTACCTGAGTCCTAGTGTGTCAGTCTCTCTGTTGTGGCCTTTGCAAATAATTATTTTTTTGGTATATTTTAATAGTGCTAAGAATGAATGAATTTGTTCTTATGTACCTCATCTGTTTCCTTTATTTTAAAGTTTTTCTTCATGTTAGTGTTTCCCCAGTGGCCATGAGTTAATTAACTTGTGCTTATCTTTACTCTTTATTTATTGTTATTCCTTTTCAATGATGCCAAAAGGGGGAATACTGACTTCATTTATTAAGGAACAAGTATGTCCATTTAAGGAATGTACTGATGATATTAGGGACCAAGTACCAACTGTAGCACATGTATGATGATGTGTTGGAATCTAGATGCATAGTAACAGTGGGAAGTATGAAAATACACTAAATGACCAATGGTGCATGATGACAGCGGTAAGTAATTGAATCTTTATAGCAATTGACAACAAGGTACCAAGTCCCTGAGATGCATAATGGTGGAAGCATGATGATAGGGGGAACATTCATATTCAGTAGTGGTAATCATACTAATTAAATATGACAAATGAACATTGATGCTTAAAGATTTGTGGTTGGATAGTCATCATCAAAAAGGGGAAAATTCCTACATGTAGGTTTGATGATGAGCAGATGACTACAAGGGACCAGGTCCCTGGATGTTCGAAGCAATAGCACAGCTGGCACGCATCTGCACAGCTTTGTCCATTTGTGTAACAAACTGGCAGGTGATACTTGTATTAAATAGGACACTTAGTCTAATATCATTTCAACCCTAATAATTACTCACCCATAAAAGGAAAAATATGCTTCTTCATCAAATGATTTCTTGCAAATTCAAAGAGTGTTAAAGAAAGGAAAAGGGCAAAAACTTAAGTTTAGCTCAAGTTCTTATTTTTGTGTGCGAAATTAGAGAGTGTCTTGAGTGAGTTCTAATATTTAAAAGAATTAATAAGTTTATAAGAGTAATGAACTTTTCTTCTTATTTGGGATGCTTAGGTAGAGTTGCCTAAGTCCAAAACTGATTTATGTTAACCAGTGTTGAGAGAGTCTTGGTAGAGTTTCCAAGGTTAAGCTGTAGTAGAGTTACTACAAGAAGGAGGTGCCTAGAGTTAGGCTGAAATCAAGTTTGTAATCAAAAGGTTGATTATAGTAGAGTTGAGGGCAATCCATAGTTTTTCCTTCCTTGAGCAAGGGAGTTTCCACGTTAAAATCTTGTGTTTTTATTATTCCTGTACTGTCTCTTAATTCCTGGTTGCTTTACTGTGTTTTGCCTGTGATTGACTTTGAGGGACCTATTCCATCATGGTATGGTGCAACCCTCAATGCTTCAATAGATATCTCTCACAGTCCATAATTCATAGTTCAAATTCAGATAGTTGCATAACCTTATACTCTGTTATTCAGCATATCATACATCACATGTCCATTACTTGGTCTTGCATTAGTTTATCATGTTACATCACCATGTTCAGTTAATTATTTCCTATCTTACATACTCAGTACATTTAAAGTGTTTATCACATACTTTTTATTGTACTATCTTATCTCATAATATAGGTTCTGATGTTCAATAATTAGATCATGCATAGTACGATCTCCTACTACATCAGCAGTACTACTTTGGTGAGTCCTCATCATTTGCTAAATAGTATTACTATTTTGTTATTTTATTTTAATTTTAGACATTCATGGTTTGTTGGGGCTTATCCCAGCAACTCCTCTTAGTAGAGGCTTTCATGCAGAGAGTGGAGATTTAACTTTATGATATGTTCAATGATTCTTGTTTTGTTTAAACATTGACATTTGGTTTTGATTTCCATTTATCATTTAGACTTTATATTTTGCACAATGCTATTCAGTTTTATATAGTATTTTTAGTGTCATGCTAGACTATCGTTAGTTTGGGTTCACTTGTAACTCTAAGTACCGTGTTATGACTAAGTGATAGTCTCAAGTTGTGACATTTCCCTTATCATTGTCCACAAAATAGGAAATTTGGAATTGTTAGGCATGGTAGGAGTCTAAACAATGCTATCTACCTAATGAATATGTTTTCTAGCAAGCTCTTCATTAAAATAGCTTGACCCACCTTAATGAGAATATATTTCCATCAAAAAAAATAGATAGTCTATTAGAAACAAGAAAATGCATCTTTGAAGTAGTAAGCAAGTCAACCATACACGTAATGAATGAGAAAGGATGCTTTGAGGTGCTCAACCTAGGAAGATTTATTATCTTGTTTAAACCATTGTAAATGCTTGATAAGATCGAACCACAAGACTAGTTTATTATTTATTTTCCATCATAGTTGCGATCTTAAAAGTTCCTGGACGGTTAAAATCACCATCCTTATAGGGAAAGACGAAGGTGCATAACCAACATGATAAAAAGGCCACCAAATATGTATCAGTCCTGTATTGGTACTTGTCGTGACCCAAACTAGAGCCTGGCCATGATGGGTTTCTCAAGTCCACCAAGAATCATAGGCCACCTCATTTACCTATCCAAATAAAAATAATACAGCTAGCAGCGGATGAATTTCGAACATATAACAAAATTAGCTGAGTTCCAAACATATAACAATATAGGCAACTCAAAAAAGAAATTTCAGAATTTCAACAACATCCCAGTCCACAGTAATCCACAAAGACTTTACACAGACCAAAGTCATTATAAGTCGGGAAATACCACCGATGATTGCCAAAAGAGTACAATAGAAGTAGTCTAAGACCTAAATGAAATAAGACTTTAAAATAATGTCCCTTACAAAGAATGGAAGCTCGTTACTTCAAAGCTAGCTGCTGACAACCCAGATATCTTATTACTATATAGGAAAAGTATATGTGTATCCTATTCCTTCATCGTGTGGGGAAACAGCGTTTGAAGATGGCTAGCGGGGTGAGCGCTAGCATGTAACTCAGGATAAGGATAAAATAATGTCCATTTAAGAATCCATTCCAAACTCAATGTACATGTTCACATACATGCATGCATACAGATGTATATCTATAATATGATGGGATATGGAACAAGGCTTAGTATGCAAGTAAAACATTAGCCCAGACTATGTATCTTAACCGTCATAAAAAGGCACCCACGAGCTAAATAGGTCCAACTTCCCCTGCTGAAAGGTCCCCATTGCATGTTAGTCGCATAAACCAGGGGTATCAAGGAAGTCTAAGGAATGCCCCAACCCAACTTCAATATAGGATAAAAATAAATATTATTAGTATGAACCATGCACTCGATCATTAAGACCAACCTCAAGTCGGCAAACACGAGTTTCCAATATCAGCCTTTCGGGACCTCCACTTTCACGACTTAGCTACATAACCCCCATTAAGCCCAATTAAAAGAAGTTTGACATAACCTATCCATTTAACCAAGGAATAGACCTTTAGGGTACACCATAGGTATCATCATACCCTTACGCTTGCAACCTTATAATTATGCCATCACAATTTCATTAACTTGGAGAAATTCCTTGACCCCCTTTGTTCATTAAATTAATATGGGGAATACCTCGACCCCTTTTGTTTATCAGTTCAACCTGAGGGAATCCGCTAACCCTCAAACTTTGAATTTAAAAAAAAAATCATGGCCAATAAGGCCTTCAAAAATCCATGTTAATCAGTTTAACCATTTATGCAATGCAATAGTGTAGGTGAGTAAGTCAAACCCCATGACAAATCATATTCAAAGCCAATTACACGAGTGGGTTGAGGGAATAAAATTTACAAAACCAGATTCCAAACCAAATAATCAAATTCGGGAAATACCTCGACCCCCTTTCCAATACCCATACCCATGTACCCAGTTAGTTCAAAAACCATTGATAAAGCATTAACAGTGCATATAATATCATGGGAATCCACTTCAAATAACATTCACTACAAAACTATCCACCATTTCAAAACCCATATATAAATTCACCTGAACAACCATTTAAATACATGCTTTAAGTAAAACAAGTTTAAGGGGAAGAGTAGCATGCCGAGATATCAAGAATTACGGAGAGAAATCAACCCTTGGATGCTCTAACTGCAATTCTCTTAAAACCCTAGGTGTTCTTGACATAGGAACTTGAGAGAGTTTAAAAGAGTGTATTTGATTGTTAAACTAATTGAAATAACCCTTCTTGGGTGTTTAATAGATGTGGGTCCTAAGTGGGGAAAGAGATAAATGACAAGAATGCCTCTACTTAAAAGTGCAAAAAAAGTTGCCCCAGTAATCATAGGTCACCTTATGACTAGCTACGTCTAGCTATGAGTCATCTCCAGGAATTGTAGTCTGAGAATAAGCTCAAAGACCCCCCTCTCTTCCCCCTCACACACCATTGTTAACCCTAAAAGTCATACACTAAACTCATGAGGTGTCACTACAACACGTATGTCCTAGTCATGGTCAAGGTAGAAACATTAGGCATCTTTACTGGTTTGGCTACGAGGAGCATTATACTACTTGTTTAGAGTCTTGACGACTCATTGGGTCTATTATACTCATAACAGACACCTTGGTCAACCTCACTGGTCACCCTATGATTGGGGTCCTATGATCCATTATTAGGCCTAAATTATGACTTTCGTTAGAAAATGTAAACAGCTGCTGTCAAATATAGAATCCAACGAGGTTGGGTTCGAATCCCATAGGTAATACTGTGCAAACTAAGTGTTAGGGTTGTTAATAGACTATTGATCAAAGGTTCCTTCTTAAAAGAGGGGTTTATAACTTGTCAAAAGTATCCAAATAAACTCCAACTAGAGAGTCTTATTGCAAGTATTAATTCAATGAGAGAAGACAAACTAGAGTTATGTTCACCAAGATATTGAAGTAGTCGGGGTTATGAGTTACCTTAAATTTCCAATTTATAAATTCAATTGTAAGAGTTATTGAATTTTACAGTTTACCCATTTGTTTCTCAACCTAAATAGATAGTTTACCCTTCAATTCTCTCAAACTTAAAGAATATAATGATTTATTAAACTAGCCTCTCATGTGTATTAGTCCTTTTTAAGGCATCAATCCATAACCTAAAGGTTAAAGCCTTTGAATTTTTGAATGAACAATTTTTCTCTCTCTAAAAATTCTTTCTTCTCTCTCTAGAATTCTCCATTACTATTTTTGCCGGAAAAGCTTCATAGCCGCCGGTGGAACTTTACTGACCTCCAGACCAATCAAAAAATGAGCACATCGATGAGGTGCATCCATCACAAATAGGAGCTGTCAAAAATTTATCCTACGTCGATCAGAAATTTAATAAGTTTAAAGTGATATTTGGTTCCATTTCTGAAGAGCAGTGGGTTATGGTTAAAAAAATGATTACCCAAGATGATTCTAGACTGGTGGATGAGAGTATAAGTCATGAAATTGATTAAATATCTCATATTCCACCAAATAAAACAAAGATGATGTATTCAAATGATCAAATTGCAAAAATTATGAAAAGCGACGTGAACAGTGGTTCATCTGAATCACTTGATATGAATCTTCAAATTTGACCAATTTTGTAGCAAATTGGAGCCGATTTTATAGAGTTAAATAATACAGGAGAGCATTACGCATCTCTTATTCCATGTTCGGGCAAAAAAGTTGTGAGTAGCAATGCCAAAAAAACTCAAAACTCTGACGCCGATGATTTTTCTATTGAATCCGATCAAAATCAACGCCAATTATTGTTACAGGGGTAAATAATGATTATCATCCAAAAGACCCAATTAGTTCAAATCATAACAATTCCAATTGTGAAATTAGGGTTTCTAGGCCTGATTTGCCGAAAATTGGGAAAAATGCAGGATTGGGTGATATTTTCCAAAATTCCCAACCTGGATCAACTCAATTAGGTATTGAGAGTATTGCAGAACCAAAATCCCCTTCAAAATCATTGATTCTTCCACAAATTTTGAATCTCAGTCTACTATACCAAATATTTTGGCTGGAGAAGGAACTCTTGTTAAGTTGAATGATGTTGAGCACTTGGGGTTGAGTAAAGAGGTTATGGGAATAATGAATTCTGCAAAACCCCTTTCAAATTATCCGAAACAAATTCCTTATTCAAATGCTAAAGTTTCAGCTGATTGTGTTGATATTCAAAGGTCAGATAATGGAACAAGTGAGCATGCCAGTGTTGATGCTGATGATTCCAACCAGCAAAGAGATGGTAAAGTCAGAAGAACTGATGTTGATATCATTAATGATCAAAGAGGTGATAGGGCAACGATTTCTAAGACTGCTACTTCGGGTAAGGTCGTCTCTACTGATATTGTGAATCAAATTAACAATATTGATCATGTTAAAGGTGCTTTGTCCAAGAATAAAAAGAAAAATGTTGAGAATATTCAAAGACATGTTCCTAAGCCGTATATTCCTAACACTAAATCCATGGAAATGTCTAATAATTTGGGAAATCATAATTATATGGACCCAAAGGTTAATAAGCTACAAATAATTAATGTGACTGATGTTGGAAATAATGGCGAAGTGAATTGAGAAGCTATTAATCAGGTAGATAATCTTGAGAAGAAATAAGAGAATGTCAAGGCTAATATTAAAGGTAAGGTTCAGCCTAATGCTTGGAACACCAAGGTCCCCGGTCCTAATGCTCATGTGATATCTCATGCCCTGGTAACTAAGTTGAGGGCTCAAGAAGAACTTAAAGTGACTATTATAGATATTGTTGTGCCTAAAATTAGTATCAAACAAAGACTTCCAGTTATGTATTCAATCCAGATGATTGAAGGTGAAAGTTGTTGCAAATTATAAGTATACTCTTATTGGTAAGTTTTCTAACCCTATTCCTAAGATAGAAACTATCAGGAAACAATTTGTTTTGCAAACTAAACTCAGAGGTAGTGTTAGGTTGACACATTTCAATGCTAGACACTTGTATATTGATTTGGATAATGAGTATGATCATTCTACGGTTTGATCATTCTATGATTTGGATAATGAGTATGATCATTCTATGGTTTGGGCAAATTATGAGGTTATTATGGACGCCAACCTTTAAATCCGAGGTTGAAACCCCTTTGGTTTCTATTTTGGTTGTGTTATCAGAATTACCATGGAATTGTTATTGCATTGAAATTTTTTCTCTTTTATTATGTCCAATAGGTAAATCTTTGTTCCTTAACATGGCAACATATAGAAAAACAAAAGGAAGTATGGCTAAAGTGAAAATCCAAGTTGACTTGATAAAACATAGACTATCTCATATATGGATGGGGTATGATAAAGATAAAAATGGTGAAGGCATGTGGAATAATGTACAATATGAGGGAGTACCTTCTTATTGTAACTATGGAAAACACCAAGGACATTTACCCTTGGATTGTACTGTGAAACAGAAAGATAATGAGGCTAAAAAGGAAAAAGAAAGAAAACAAGCAGGGAAAATGGTAATTTAGAGCCGAGTGAGAATGAGAGTGACAACAACAAATCTCAGAAAGATGATTAGTGGCAAGTGAAAAGAAGAAGAAATAGGAAAAATAACCTATCGCAATAACAAAATCAGCAGTAGCAAAGTCACAAGGATATGACCAATCACCAATAAGTTTATAGGCCTACATCAACACAAAATACTCAAGCAGAAGTCCAAAAAAACCATCAGAGGGATCAACCACATCAGAATTAAGGTAACAGATCAAAATCTCCTCAAAAGAACACTGCAGCAACCATCAAAAATCAAAAATCATTAGAAATCAGCAACAACAACTTACAGGTATGACTTCTTATACTACAAATAACCCACATTCTAATGTTGATTCTAGAGTTTGGAATCAACAACCCCAATCCCCTACTTTTGGAAATATGTTTATTTATCCCATTCCCCAAAATCCCAAACATTGTTAAAGAAAACAAGCTAGCAAAAAGGTGCAGATGGAAGATGAAAAATCTAGAGAAAAATCTGGTAAAAAAATGAAAAAAATTATGAAGCAAATGTTCATAATTTGAATAGTTCAGCAGCTGATCAGGTTGAGGTGGAACAAACTAAACACTAACATATTGCAGGCACTGGAAATGTCCTTAATAGGACATCAGGTATTGACTCAATGATCTATAAAACCTACCCCAATAATTCTAATATTTTTTATGAGACCGCTGTTGTAGTTGATGGGGGTGAGGATGATGGTTAAGAGAATATTAATAACATATAGTAAGGGGTACCTAGGGAGGGGGGTTTAAAATCCAAAACTCATGCTCCTATTTTTCACAAACAGTAAGAAGATATATTGAATATCGTTGATGTAAATCAATCTATTTTATTTGATAAAGGGCTACATACAGAGGTTCAAGATCATGGTATTCCAGTGTAGATTCAGAGCTCAGAATTTGTTCAACACATTAATGGGAATGTTGCGAATCCTAGTATTTTTATTAATGTTGAGTCAGATAATATACAAGATCATCCACAGGGTGTTGGTACAAATGTAAGGGTGGGAGAATCTTCCCACCCTCTTAACAATAAATCTACTTTTGGGTTCAACAAAAAGAAAAGAAATCAGATAAAAAAGAGACAGCAAAAAATGGACAATAATAAAGAAAATCAAAAGCAGAGTAATAATCAAAAGTTTGCTTTAGTGATTAAGCAAGTAGAATCAGAAAATGTTAAAAATGTTGAAGATGATTATAGGGTTATTCATTCAAAAGATGAACTAGATAAAGATACTCTTCCTAGGATAGCAGAGGAAGAAGATGGGAATACTGACCAAGTAATTTAAGCGGTTAATTCTACTTTCGACAAAGACATGCAAGAGGAGGTTTAGAAAATTAGTGGTAAGCAAGGTTTATCACCAAGAGGTCATAAGAAGAAGTCAACCAAATCCAAGCATACTACCACCAGTAAGTCTGCCAGAATTGACAGAATTAAAACAAGGTCCCAATCCAAAAGTGTAGATGATTAATACAATTTGTTCAAATGCCTGGTGTATTAATACTCTGGGAGTGTTGGGTAGTCTTAATAATCTCAAGAACTTGCATAATATATCTATGATTGTGATTCTTGAACCAATAACTGATAATTCCAAGACTGACTTTTACAAAATTTAGCCTACTATAGAGCATGCTGCCTGTAATGGAAATGGAAAATTTTGGTTATTTTGTAATCATAAAGTGATTTATACGATTTTAGATCATGATGATCAACAGGTTACTTGTAAAATTAAACATGTAGCTTATCCCAGTTCTTATCTCAATACTTTTGTCTATGCTAAGTGTAGAGAATATATGAGAAGAGATTTAGAGGATAAAATGTTGCATTTTTCACTCATAACACACCTTGGTGCATCATCAGGGACTTTAATGTTATTGTGGATACTGAAGAAAAATTAGGTGGCCAGATGTACAACATGAATAAGAGTTTTGATTTCATCGAGGTGATTGAAGCTTGTGGTTTGACTAATTTGGGCTTCCATGGTTAGAAATTTATCTTGTATAATTACAAAAAAGCTGGGGCTAGAATATGGAAAAGACTTAATTGGGCGATGGTTAATGATTAGTGGCTTGCAATCATGCCTCACTCCTCCATCACTCATCTTCCATCTACAGGGTCAGATCACTGTCCTCTTTTACTTGAGGTTGGGGAAAGACAAGATACGGGTATCAGATACTTTAAGTTTTTGCATTGTTGGGTTGATAATCAGACTTTTATTGATATTGTAAAATCTTGCTGGATAAAACCTATTGAAGGCATCCCAATGTAGAGATTTCACATTGAAAATGAAGAGGGTTTCTAATACTCTTAGTAATTGGTCTAAGAGGGAGTATGGAGATATTTTTGCCGCTATGAAAGAGTTTGAGGAAAAGGTTAAAGTTGCAGAGGATGATATTATTAATAACAACATAGATGAAGCTAGAACAAAGGTGAATTGTATCAATACAGAGTATATCAGGTATCTCAAGTTGGAGCAGGCTATTTTGAAACAAAAAACTCAACTTCACTGGTTTAAGGAAGTATATGCAAATTCCAAGTACTTTCATCCTTTGATGAGGGGAAAGGAGGAGGCTTTATCTTCATAAACTTTTAAATGATCAGGGAGAATGGATTCAAGGTGATGATGATATTTCTAAGGCTGCATGTGAATATTTTAAGGAAAGTTTTACTAGTGATGCTAAGCTTATTGATGAAAATATTATCAACGGCATTCCTAGCATGGTTAGTGACATCCAGAATCAGCAACTCCCAGAAATTCCTAATATTCATGAGCTAAAGCAAGTAGTTTTCTCTATGAGTGAAAAATCTACAGCTAGTCCTGATGGTGTGAGTGGTAGGTTCTTCCAAGCTTGTTAGGATGTTATTTGCGGTGATCTTCCGGATGTGGTGAAATACTTTTTTTACGTTCATGAGATGCATAAGTACTTCCCTCATACTTGTTTGATTCTACTTCGTAAAGTGGACCATCCTAATTAACTTTTTTATTTCAGACCTATATCTCTCAGCAACTTACTAATAAAACTATTTCTAAGTTGATGTGTCTTAGATTAGCTCCTATTCTTTCTTATCTCATTTATGATAATGATTCAGGATTTGTTAAGAGTAGAAGCATATCAGAAAACATCATGCTTGCTCAGGATATTATTTATCAGATCAAAAAAATAAAGGAAGGCAATAATATGGTGATTAAATTAGACATGGCTAAGGTTTATGACAGGGTCTCTTGGTCATACATTTGCTTGATTTTGAGAAAAATGGGTTTTTGTGAAAGGTTTATCGATATTGTATGGATAATTATGTCCAACAATTGGTATTTTATTATTATGAATGGGTCTGGGCAATGGTTTCTCCACTCTACAAGAGGTCTTAAGTAGGGAGATCCTTCATCATTGGCTCTTTTCATTCTTGGTGCAGAGGTTTTATCCAGGTTGATGAATAATTTGCATACTCATTATTTTTATCAAGGTTTTCACATTAAGGTTAATGGTCCACAGGTGAACCATTTGAATTTTGCTGATGATATCATTATCTTCACATCCTCTTGCAAATATTCTCTTCAGCTTATTATTAAAACTTTGCAAGTTTATGAGAAGACTTTTGGGAAATTTATTAATAAAGATAAGAGTCACTTTATGGTTCCTTCCAAAGCGCCTATTGAAGTGATTGATAGGGTCAAGTCCATCACTGGTTTTACTCATAAGGGAAGTCTTATTATTTATTTGGGATGCCCACTTTACATTGGGGATCCTAGAATTTTTTATTTAACGGGTGTGATGGCTAAGGTGATCACTAATATCAAAGGGTGCAAGACTAAAATATTGAGTTGTGGAGGCAGAGTTACATTGGTGAAGTCAGTTTTGCAAGCTCTTCCTATACATTTGCTCATGGCTATCACTCTAACATCTACTACTCTTAATCAGATTAAAAGTTTAATTGTTGATTTCTTTTAGGGTTGGAAGGCAGAGAATAAGAAATGTCATTGGGCTTTGGGGGACACTCTCAACTATCCTTATGGAGAAGGGGGTGTTGGAGTCAAACATCTAGATGATATTTTTTTAGCTTTTCAATATAAAAAATGGTGGATTTTCAGATCGAAGAAAGCATTATGGCGTGATTTTCTCAGGGCTAAATACTGTCAAAGAGCCAATCCGGTCATCAAGAAGTGGCATACTGGTAACTCTCTCAACTAGAAGCAGATGACAAATAATAAGAGCAATATTGAACCTCACATTTAGTGGTACCTAAATTCGAGTACTTGTTCTTTTTGGTGGAATGACTAGCTTGGAGTGGGACCGTTTTCTTATCATAAAGTTTTTATTCCAATTTATAGTTTTGTTCATAAAATTCTTGAAACCAATTTCACATATAAGGCAGGTGTTCTGGATCAAGCCATTTAGAAGTTTCAAAGTAGTGGGAATTTCACTTGTTCTTCTACTTGGGAATTGGTGAGAAAGATAAAGAACAAAACTATGTCAGATTCTCTTACTTGGCATAAACAAGTTCCTTTCAAGACTTCTTTTCTGTTGTAGAGAGAACTTAGAGGGAAGCTTCCTACTAATGAAAAGACCATCTCATTTGGAAAGGATGCAGCAAATTGTTCTTGTTGCTACAGACTTGGGCTTGACATGATAGATCATATATTTGTTTCAAGGAATTTTGCTAAATATGTATGGCAATATTTTTCATATTCGATAGGAATGGAGTATATAGTTACACCCTTGCAAAACTTGCTTATGAAATGGTGGCTGGCCAAATCAGAAAATGAAGTCCAAAAGCTTATGTTTCATACTCTTCCTATCTTTGTTTGCTGGAATTTATGGAAGAACAGATGTGTTAGAAAGTATGAGGGAAAACCATCAAGTGCTAAAAGAGTTAAATTTTCCATCATTAAGTAGGTTATCATGCTTTTATATACTATTTATCCTTATATTCAGTGGCCTAATAGCTGTAAGGACTTATTCTTGATGATCGAGAGTTGTCAACATGAAATGAGGGTGATACAAGTTAAATGCATAAAATCTCCTTCTACTTTGGTCAAGCTTAATACGGATGGTAGTGCTATTGATAATCCGAAAAAGGTAGGAGCTGGTGGCATCATTAGAGATCATACAGGTAATTTAATATATGCTTTTGTGTCTCCTCTTGGAATCAGTTCAAGTAATCAGGCAGAAGTGCAAGCGGCTACGTTTGGAATTACTTGGTGTATTCAGCATGGTCATAGTAGGGTTATTCTTGAAGTTGATTCGGATTTGCCTATTAAGTGGCTCAAATAGGCTATTTCACCTCCTTGGAACCTTATTCATTATATCATCGAGTTACGGGATTTAATATAATTACTAGATTGTTTTTATTGTAAGCATGTCTAGAAAAAAGAAAACTATCCTGCAGATATGCTTTCCAAGCACAGTCATATGATCAACAGTACAGAGCAGAGTTATACTTATCATCAATTACCACATGCTACTATAGATTATTATATATTGGATAAGATGGGAATGGTTAATTTCAGACGAAAAAAGTTAAAACGCATAAAGCAGCCTCCTTAGATTCACTTGGGTTGGATCTTCTTGCACAGGTACTCACTTGTTTCTTTTATCCTATCTCATCATCTTCATCTACTCTATTCTAATTAGTTTATAGATTTCATGAAGATATTAAGTTTTGTTTTGATTTTCTTCTTAATTTATAAGGGGAGAGTCTCCCATATATATGTTTTCCTAGATTATATTGTACTGAGAGGAGTCCTCTCTTCTAGGTTCTTAGATGTAGGTTTCATTTTTAGTATCGAGGATGAGTCGACCGGCCTTAGTATTTTAGTTGACTTTGAACCACCATAGGTTGGAGGTAAGGTCTATGTCCCCCTTCTTGTACTTTTATTTAATTTATTTATGATAAGGCTTAGGGTGTGTGGCTCAACGCCTGACTGCCACAGGAGGTGAGAGCCCCGGGTGAGGTCTGTTTCTCAAAAAAAAAAAGGTTAAAGCACTTAGGTTTCATGTAAACCCCTTTTTTTCCCAACATATACTTTCCTTCTCAAACAAGTGATGTTCTTGGGTTCACCTTTCAAGTTTTCAACCAAGAAAGATCATTAATATGAAGAAGGGTTTATACAATCTCAATTATATATGGAAATTAAGTATTTCACAACCCCAATTATCTATTCACAGCAAGGCTCCTATAACCCTAGTTATGGGGGCATAGACACATATCTCAATAGAAAAAGAAAAAGAAGAAGAAGAAGAAGAACAAGAAGAAGAAGAAGAAGAAGAAATCATTGAGTTCTTCATAAATTGATTCAGAGAATTACTTACAAAAATTACAAGAATTGTTCTTGAATCTTTAATGAGAGTATGAATAAAAATTACTAGATCCATAATTGTAGCTTGAATCTCAAGGAATACTACGTTATAATAGGTTTCCTATCTAGAAATATGATAAACGATACCTAAATAAAATCTAAACTGAGTATTTATTTGTTCCCAAGTACTGAGGATTTGAAATTTGAATTCATTAAATTCGCGTCAAGGTTGATGGTCGCGTTGATTGCCCGTTGGTAGCCAGACGGTCCATTACGTGGACCATAGCTGAAGGTCAAACCTTCACACTTTCTGGTTAATAGATGATGTTCTAGTTGATGGGACGCTGCTAGCCTGGCGATCCATCACACGGTCCGTCGCTTGATCCTCTGAAATGGAATTCACTGTTTCATCCTGACGAACAAGTTGACGGTCCATTAGAGGTCCAACTGTCCGTCACTTGGATCATCGTAGTATTTAATTACTTGGTCCTTTCTGTGTAACTCTACATTCATCCTGATGGTCCGTCGATTGGCTGATGGTCCATCATTTTGACCGTCGGTGGCCCTTTTCGGCTACTTTTTCAAGTTTCTTCTTCAGCTAAATCCTTGACCTGAAAAAACTAAAATCTTGTATTAAATACAATATCAGTTGCTTGAAAACGAACAATTATCCCTTAAAAAGGATGTAAAATGTTCTGTCAAAAGCCAGAACATCAACACCCTCAACTTAAGACAATTGCTTATTCTCAACCAACTCAGTACCCAATCGCATATATGAACAATACAATGATGGGCAATTAACTATTGAACTAGATTCACACAACTACTCAACTTTCATCTAACTCATATAAGCTTAACATATCATGATCTACAACCGGCATTATTTATAATTCAGTACACACACAAACATGGATACAATATCTTACAGAGATCAGCAAAACTAAGTATAACTCAAGTTTCCCTCACAATCAACGAAGTCCACCACTAATTATTTATGTATCTTGTGGACGAAAATCAAGACTGTTACTCTTATCAAAGAATTTACAAACATAGAACACATACCCATAGGCTTGCCCTTATCATCTAATGCTCCCTTATGGTTAATTTGCAAAGATCAAGCAGGTTTTTTTCAGGCTTGTAATGAGGTTACGGGCTAGGTGGGGACAAATTTTTGGAAAAATGACTCAACGTTCAACCTTAACTCTCTTTACCCTAGAATTATACTCACCAAGGCTACTTCTTTTCCTGCTCACTTACACTCTCTATTATTCATTCACAATATCTTGACTAGATCAGGGTCGAATGCTTCATTTTAGCTCTAAACCACTTTTTCGTTAAATTGCTAACGTCTTGATAGTAGCCACCCTCAACTTAGGTGTTCCTAAGTTAAGGTGAACAATGTTCAATTGTACCAGGTCCAAAGTTAGGTGTTAACAACCCAAACAGAGTAAATCAAAGTTATTGGGAATTAAGAAAAACTAACATAAGCTCAAAAAAAGATCAAAAATGGAAAAAATATTTTAGGCGGGTCATATATTTCAGCTAAGTGGACTGAAAGTACAAGGAGGCCAGCTATCCTATTTTATTGAATCAACCACAAAATAGAATCAATGAACCAGGCAAGTTCTAGGTATATCACTATGCAAGAACTAAAACAAATGCTCGCACACACAGGCACAGGAGTTACACTTATTCTTCCAACTCTTAAGATTTACATCACATGGTTATGCATACTTTACATCCACATGCCAATTACAAAATAACCAATGGTTGAACAACATATACTAAATGACAAAAAGAAATAGTCATACAAACAAGTTCACAATCTTATTCCACATTCATTTCTCATCCATATATACAAAAAGGTGCTAAAAGAAAAGACAATTCATAAATCACATTAACGAACAGACATGTACATCACAATCACTTATGAAAAAAATATAACCTAGACATGTCGATTGTACTAGATAGCACACAAGACGAAAAGAACACAGGCAACAAAAACCCTTGTGGTACAAGTACACCTACCCCCACTAAAAATTAATATATTCTCCTCAATATATAATAGTAAAGTACAGATGAGGGGAGTACTTATAAAGCCTCTTATTCAGATGAGGCATTGGTCGAATGTGATAAGGCTTCTTTGGCCTCACCTACAGCAATGTTGACCCCAATGGTAGTAGGGGTACTCACAATAACATCCTCCAGAATAGTAGGTCTCTCAACTCGAGTCGGGTCTGAACTGGGCCCCCTAGCTGGGGCAGAACTGGTGGAAACTCCTGCAGCTTTATCTGGAAGATTCTTCTATCTTCTTTTTTTATTTCACCTTGATATTTTTGCAGCCTTCCTCATATATCTTTCTTCTCATTCTTATGGTATCATTTCTTCTCTCTTTCTTCTTTTGCCAGCTTTTTTATCCTTACTTTTGTCTGCTTTTTCATCTACCTATTTGCCTTTATCTTTAATGGGTTCCCCATAAGGTCAACAAGACCCTTGTATTCATCATTGATGACCAAGGCAGGATCAAATGCGGGCTACATTAGTTGCCTCTTGAGCTCTGCTATATCAGCCTATGCCTACTTGAACTCTGCCATAAATTTTGCAAAATCAGGCAATAATAGTGTATCCAGCCTTCTATTTTTGCATTTCTCCATATCATCCATTCTCTCCTAAATCTTCTTATACATATTTAAGGCTTCATCCATGATATGATCAACAAAGGTATTGAATTGTTTTGACCAAGTGCTCAACTGTTTCTCAAACTTTTTCTGTTGCTTAACAGTCTTGGCAAAGTTTTTTTGGGTCAACTTGTACTTCTAATATTAGGGAAGGATAGAAGATGTGTTTAAAGTCCCACCCATTTGTGGCATAGATGCTTACCCTGCAAAAGTACTAAGCGTCACATAATTAGGTGACACATAAGTAGTGATAGGCAATGGCATACCTTTAGGGGCCTCAGAAGTGTCGGGAGCTGGAGCTGATTACGTCTAATAAGAAGGGGGTTTGTTGACTCACATTTCATATTTTGAGTCATCTTCTGACTTTTCAAGGTCTTGCCTATGAGTTGCCTGCACCTCATTATCAACTCCTCAAATAACGGGCATATTTACTTGCCTGTATAATTCCATGATCAAACACGGAAATGATAATACGCTTGTCACTTTATGTGCCCTAACAAATATCTCATCAGCTATGATTTGGACAAAATCAATCTTCAGCCTAGCAATTAGACCAGCCACTAACACAGCTCTATTACTGTCCAAATTAGCATCTCCTTCTCTCGGTATCAACCTTAATTGAATAATAGACCACCAAAATTTAGCTCAGAAGCTAAAAGATGACTTAGAAATGTGCTCATGTAGGTTGAGTGCCTAGGATGGGTTTCGGTCATCAGTAACGAGCCTCAACAACCAAGGACTTTGAGTGGATATTGTGGTCATATGGTGCTCAAGCTCGGGAATCGCAGTCGGTGCTTCATAGTAGGGCTTGAAAAAGATCCTATTTATCGTGCGGGATGAAATATCAATAGTAACTCCTCTGACCAAAACTAATTCCCTATTGGGAAAATCTGAAATTTTTTAGCCCCTGGGATAATCTTTATTTGCTGGCGCCAAATAATTAGCAAAAAATTCTCATACAAGGTTTGGCTGGTATGCCCCAGGTGGTTTGCTCATCTAGGATAAATCATATTCATTGAACTTCCATTCAAGCTATGGATACTCATACAATTCAGATGTCATTATCTGATATTCTTCGACTATTGATCTCTTGATTGGCCTAATTGCAGTTGTTTCTAAGCTATCAAGGTCTTTATCCCTGTCTCCCTCAACTTGCCACCTTAAACCTTCCCTCGTTTTAGGGTCTTTGCTCTTGATTGCATTAGCATCCTCAGTTTCCAATGCCACAATTTGCTCGGGGTTTGGTGGATCTACCCCTTCCTCATTGAGGCTCAAAATTGTGTTGCTAGAGCTACTGTCACTCTCTTCATTAGACTCGGAGAGTGCCTGATTTATTTTGTCCCTTTTCCTAGTGTTGAAAGTTGGGGCTTCCTCACTCAGATCTATTTCACCTCTTCACCGTTATGATCGTCCACCGCCTCTTGTTAATGGAAGTTTTCTTACCATATTTCCTGAATATTACATTAAGAAAATAGTTGGATTAGATTCAAAAACAAAAAGTACTACAATTTAGACTTGACGAAAGGGCTGACGGTCCATTGGGTTTGCAACAGTCCATCACCCTGGCCATCAGTACTTAACCAGTGTCTCACAAATTAGCTAGGCCAGCAATAGTTGATCTGATGTTCCGTTAGGAGGATGACGGTCCGTTAAGTAGTCCATTATAGCTTATCCAGTAACTTCCAGTTTTGTTAACCTTCTAACAATCAATCTGACAGTTCGTCGGTGGTTCGACGGTCCGTCAAGATGGTTGTCAACTTTAACTTTCACTTTAAAACTTCACTTACTTATTTTGTCAAACATTTGATATGCATTCTCACTTTTAAACACAACAATGTCATGAATTTAGCATTTAAGCACAAATTTTCTCACTTTTAGCATATGGGTTACTCAGACTTCACCCAGAACAATGCACATCAGGATTCGTCTTCAAAATTATAATCAGAAAAAAGCAAAAACAAGGTGGAATTTCTTTAACAACTAACAACCTACTTAACCCATATTTAGCAATTCAAAGAAAAATAATAAGGTTGTGATCATGCCTTGATGGTGCAGTAAACTTCACGATTCTGACTTGCCAACTCGAAATAGAAGAAAATTTAAAGCCTTTATTAGGAATTATTAACTTGTTTTCTGATGAGAGGAAAAGAAGTATGGGGTTGTTTAAATAGGAGAGAAAATGAAGAGGGAAAGTCCTAAGAGGAGATAACTGATCTCAGATACTTTCAATGCAGAGGAAGTTAAACAGTTTTAGGATTTAAAAGGGTGGCAACATATGTAACCGCTTCTTTTTATCGGTTTGAAATTGTTTGGATTAGAAAGGGACAATTAAATTAGCATTAAATTTGAACCGACCTGACCTGTCACGTAGGGTTTAGTTGAAGGTTGACCTGATGGTCCGTCAAGTTAATCATCATAGATTACCATAACTATGTCGATCGTGGCTTGTTGTGATAGCTTACACGATGGTTTTTCAATAATGCAATGGTCCATTGAGTATACCATCAATCCAATCGAGTAACTTCAAATTTTAGCTTCAATTTGACGGAGTCCTTGACGGTTCGTTGGTAGCCTGACGGTTTGTCAACTTGGCCATCAAGTTTTATGTAGAATCATCAATTTTTTACTATCGCTTTGACAGTTTCGTTGATGGTATGTCGAGGCCTTAACGGTCTGTCGGCCGTCCCATCACTCTCTCTCATCTGGAAAAAATCCTTTCTTTCTGTATTCTCAGTCCTGCACACTTCACAAACATATCAAATTTCACAAAAACAACTATTAAATGTGAATTATTATTACAACAACACCTTGTGGGTTGCCTCTCACTAACGTCTAATTTATTATCGTGGCACGACTCAATTATCTCGATTACTCAGACTTTATC
Source organism: Capsicum baccatum var. pendulum (assembly GCA_030864225.1). Taxonomy (NCBI): domain Eukaryota; kingdom Viridiplantae; phylum Streptophyta; class Magnoliopsida; order Solanales; family Solanaceae; genus Capsicum; species Capsicum baccatum. The sequence goes on along the minus strand of CM061561.1, from coordinate 156,213,833 downwards.
AAGAAAGATGGTAGCTATGTATTTTACAGAGTCCATTGGATTGATATACAACTTCACTCATTGCCTTTTAACCTTGATGACACTTCCGTCCTCGTTTTCAAGTTTAAATACTCCAGATGGGTAGACTTGGTTAACTTTAAATGGTCTAAACCACTTTGATTTAAGTTTTACCTGGAAAGAGCTTCAGTCTAGAGTTAAATAGGAGTACCCAATCACCCTTCTGGAAGTCTCACTTTTCAATCCTCCGGTCATGGTATTTCTTTATCTTTTCTTTGTACAAATCTACTCTTTCATAAGCCCCGAGATAGAACTCATCCATCTCATTCAGCTACCCCAGTCGCAATTCTGTTGCCTCATTCCAATTCAAGTTTAGCCTCTTGAGTACCCATAGTGCCTTGTGTTCTAATTTAATCGGTAGGTGACAAGCCTTTATATTGACCAATTGATATGGTTACATGCCAATGGGTGTCTTAAAATTCATTTTATATGCCCACAAGGCATCGCCAATCTTTCTAGACCAATCTTTTCTACTTACATTCACCGTTTTGGCAAGGATCGATTTTATCTCATGATTTGAAATCTCCACTTTCCCACTAGTCTGTGGGTGATATGGAGTTTCCACCTTGTGTTGTTTAACACCTTATTTTTCCAAGGCATCCCAAAACACTCTATTGTAAAAATGTGATCCATCATCGCTTATGATGCTACGTGGTACCCCAAAGCGAGAGAAGATATTTTTTTTAAGGAATGCAATGACTCTTTTTCTTTTATTATAGGCCAAAGCAACAGATTCAACCCATTTTGACACAAAATCAATGATGACCAATATGTATTTCAACCCATAAGAGCTCACAAAGCGCCCCATGAAATCAATGCCCCATACATCGAACAACTCGACTTCCATTATTTTTTGCCATAGGCATCTCATGGTGCTTTGAGATTGACCCTTGTCTCTGGCATTGGTCACATCTCTGCATGAACTCATAGAAATCTTTGAATAAGGTCGGCCAATAATAACTGCTCTACAGTACTTTCCTTACATTATGGTCACCTACATGGTGACCCCCGACCAGAGAAGCATGACAAGCTTCAGGATATTAAATATGTCCACCTCTGGAATACATCGTCTGATAATATTATCTGCACACCACCAAAATAAATATGGTTCATCCCAGAAGAGTGTTTAACATCATGTAGGAACTTCTTTCTTTGGTAAAAGAAAGATTCTCTGGGATGACTTCAATTAACACATAATTTGCAAAGTTAGCATACCAAGGAACTCTTTCAAGAACAGCGGCCATAACCTTCTCATCCAAAAATGTAACATCAATTTTGAACTCATCCTAGACTACTTGATCACCCTCAAGTTTGGACAGGTAATCCGCAACTTGATTTTTGCATCCTTTTCAATCTTTGACTTCAAAGTCAAACTCTTGAAGAAGCAGTACCCATCTGATTAGCCTTGGTTTAGCATCCTTCTATGCCATCAAATAACTCAAAGCGATATGGTCTGTGTGCACTACCACCTTAGTCCCCAATAAGTAAGCACGGAACTTCTCAAATGTATAGACCACCACAAGAAGTCCCTGCTCAGTCACAGTGTAATTTTTCTGGGCTCTATTCAATGGCTTGCTTGTATAGTAAATGGGATGAAAAAGGTTTTCTTTCTTTTAGCCAAGCACAGCTCCAAGCGTTACTCTGCTTACATCACACATGATTTTGAATGGCTTTGACCAATCTGGTGCAATAATGATTGGTGCAGCAACTAATTTCTCCTTGAGGCATTCAAATCCCTTCTTGAAATCATCATCAAATATGAACTTGGCCTCCTTCTCCAAGAGCTTGTAAAATGGGTTTGCAATTTTGGAGAAGTCCTTTATAAATCGATGATAGAATCCTGTATGACTAAAGAAACTACAAACTCCCTTTACTGAGATGGGAGGAGGTAGTCTCTCAATAACCTCGACCTTTACTCGATCGACTTTAATTCCCTTGGCCAAAATTTTGTGACCAAGGACAATGCCCTCCTTCACCATGAAGTGGCATATTTCCTTATTCAGCACTAAGTTGTACTCTTCATATCGCTACAATGCTCTAATCAGATTCACCAAGCATAGCCTAAAAGAATCACCCACCACTGAAAAGTCATCCATAAATACATCCAAGGTGTCTTCTACCATGTCGAAGAATATAGACATCATGCACCGTTGGAACGTGGCGGGTGCATTATATAAACCAAATAGCATCCACTTGAAAGTGAAAGTACCATACGGGTAAGTGAACGTCATTTTCTCCTTATCCTCTGGAGCAATAGAAATATGGTTATAGCCTAAATACCCATCCAAGAAACAATACCAACCTCTTCCCACCAACTGATCCATAAAAGACATGAGGAAGTGGTCCTTCATAGTCCATGAGTTGAGCTTATGATAGTCCATGCAAACTCTCCACCCTGTCATAGGCCTGAGTGGAATCAACTCATTTTTCTCATTCACTACTATAGTCATACCCCTTTTCTTGGGCACACATTAAATGGGCCTTACCCATTTACTATCAGATATGGGATATACAACTTCTGCGTCAATCCATTTAATGATCTCCTTCTTAACCACATCTTGCATATGGGGGTTAAGGCAATGTTGGTGCTCAATGGTTGGTGTGCAGTCCTTCTAAAGCTAAATTTTATAATTGCAAATGCCCAGAGGAATACCAATAATGTCAGCAATGGTCCAACCTATAGCTCTATCATATCTCCTAATCATGGATATAAGTAATTCAACTTGGTGCTCAACCAAACCCGCAGCAATAATCACAGGTAAAGTGTTTCCACTTCCTAAAAACACATACCGTAGATGTCCTGGTAACTCCTTCAACTCCAACACTAGTGGCTCTTCGATAGATGGCTTAGCCGGTGATATTGGCCAATTTTTTAGATCCAAGTCCAACTTATTGGGAGTATATGAGTAAGATCCCATTCCCATTAAAGCACATACTATCTCTTTATATTCCACAATGCTTTCACCATAAAGTTCATGAAGACAGTAGTTAGAGTTTTCATGGCAAATTTCTCCTTGATTGGAACCTTCTTCTTGTCTTTAAAATAAATATCAACGATGGAGAATACACTCATCTCCTTAGGTTTCTTCATAGACTGGCACACATCAAATAAACTACCTTATTATTTAGCCTGAACAGTAGGTCATTAGCTCGCAAATCATAAGCACACTTTTGATTGTGAGAAAAGGTCTACCCAAGATTATGGGTACATCAAAATCCACCTTGTAGTCCAGAATAACAGAATTCGCAAGAAATATAAAGTTGGAAACCTTTACAAGCACGTCATACAATATCCCTCTGGCCACTTCATAGACCTATCCACCATCACCAATTATATATTTATGGGTGTAGGGTTCCCCAAACCTAACCTCTTATAAACAGCAAGGGGCATCATGTTAATACTCGCTCCAAGATTGCATAAGGCCTTAGCAAAATCAAGTGACCCAATAGTACAAGGGATGGTGAACACTCCTGGGTCGGCCTTCTTTTGTACTAAGGATCTTGTCAAAATTGCACTATAATGGTAAAGATTATCCACCAGTTCGTAGCTAACTATTCTCTTCTTCGTTATGAGATCCTTCGTAATCTCAGTGTATCCGAGCATCTGCTCTAGTGCCTCTACTAAAGACATATTCACCGTCAGATGCTTTTGTATTGCCATAAATTTTTTGAACTTTATGTCATCAGCTTTCTTCTTTAGTCAATGGGGGAAGGGTGGCGGTGGCCTCATTCTCCTTTTCCTTTTTTGTCTCTAACTTATCAACCTATTAATTGTTAGATGGACCCGCATTACCATCCATCTTCTCAGACTCCACTGGATAGGTTTCATTATCTTCTGCATCTTCTTCAATCACATCCTTAATGACAGCTTTGCCCACAGAAGGGCCAAGTAATACTTTACCACTTCGAGTGGTAACTGTCATGCAAAAGCCATCATTCCAAGGATTTCGCACTATATTGCTCAGCAATGTACCACTCTTCTTATGATTAAATGCTACTGAGAGTTAGCATATCTACTACTCCAACTGTTTGATAGAAGTTGAATATAAATTTACTAGCTGACTCATGGAAGATAAGTAATTATTTATAGTTGTTGCCCCAGTATTGGTTGCCTCAACTCCTTTTAATAGCTTCTTCATCATGCCCTCCATGGATATTTTTCCTGAACTGGTAGCAGCATTATCCTAGTTTCCAGGAGGTACATATAATCCACTCCTCCCATTCTTGTTCTTCCAACTCCCTTGGTCCCTATTTTTATAACCAGCCTTGTCATAACAGTTTCGACCTTGATTCCCTTGGATATTGCCTCAGAAACCCGCTTAATTATTTATATAGTTCTCTTTTTTCTTAGAATCAGAATCAGCTCTGTCTTGTGACCCAATAGCTTTTACCTTCTCAGTGTTCCTAGATAATAATTGTTTAGTAAGTAGATCCATCTGGATTTTCATATGTGTCATATCCTGGTCATGTTCCTCCTCTTTCTGATGTTGCTCTACAGACATACCACTAGACATTGTGGGGCTTGCTACCACAGAATCCCAGGTATGCCAAGCTCTACTCATCTTAGTCAACCACTCCAACATATCTGCTGCCTTAGTGAATGTAAGCTCTATGAATTCTCCTCTTGTATCATATTCTACAGTTGGTTTAGTGATGGATTTTAAGGCTCTATTGAATGCCTCCATCAAATGCTCATCGGTCATCTGGTGGTTTAGGCACTGTGTAAGCTTCTTCTTTAATTGTATCTAAGTCTCATGTAATGCCTTATTTGGTAATTATCTAAAGTTGCAAATCTTGTCCCTCAACTGTAACATCCTGGAGAGTGGAAATAACCTTTCGAGGAAAGCTTCTTTCAGTTGCCTTTAGTTTGTTATCGAATCGGGCGCCAACTCATTCAGCCACATTGTTGCCTCTCCATACAGAGACAACGGGAATAACCAAAGATGAATTGTGTTTTGTCCTATACCCAGGTTGTCAAAGGACTTATAAATATTGATAAAATTCACCAAATGCATGTTTGGGTCATCTCCTAGAAGTCCTCCAAACAACCCCTTGAGATTGAGAAGTTGTATCATGGTGCTAGTGATATTAAACTTCACCCAGGGTGCTAGTGGTGGTGGAATAATTGCTCCGGTTGCACCAGCCTCATCCAAATTCACATCATCTTCCTTATTAGGTGCAAACTGCACAGTAGGTTGATAATTTTCTCTGCCTCTAGTAGGCCTATTTCTATTTTCTAGCATAGCTACATTCTCAGCATACCTCCTGTTAACTGGGTTGATCAGATCATCATCCCCCAAATATTCTTTATCAGTATTAGGAACACGGGCTGGCTGACCATTATTTTGTTGATTAACTTGTGCTCTAGCCAAGGCGGCTAGTCTGTCAGCTTCTTGTTGTTCTTCCATTCTACCAATCAGATGTAGTTCAGGATTTAAGGGTAATAGCAATTCTCCTGAACTTCTAGCACATGGCATAAACAACAATGAGACTGTAATTAACCAAAAACAACAAATAAAGGTAAAATTTAGAAAACTTGATCAAAGGTCAATTAACAATCACAAACATAATTGACAACCCTATTTCCCGACAATGGCACCAAATTTGATACGCCCAAATAACGACTCTTGTTAGAAAGTGTAAGCAGTCGCTATCAAATATAGAACCCAACAAGTTAGGGTTGAATCCCATAGGGAATACTGTGCAAACTAAGTATTATGGTTGTTAAGAAACTGTTGATCGAAGGTTCCTCTTAAAAGGGGGGTTTATAACTTGTCAAAAGTATCCAAATAAACTCCAACTAGAGAATCTTATTGCAAGTATTAATTTAATGAGATAAGACAAACTAGAGTTATGTTCACCTAGATGTTCAAGCATTAGGGGTTGTGAGTTACCTTAAATTTCCAATTTATAAATTCAATTGTAGGAGTTATTAAATTTTACTGTTTACCCATTTGTTTCTCAACCTAAATGGATAGTTTACCCTTTAATTCTCTCAAACTTAAAGAATATGTTGATTTATTCAACTAACCTCTCCTGTGGGTTAATTCTTTTTATGGAATCAATCCATAACACAAAGGTTAAAGCCTTTAGGTTTCATGTAAACCCCTTCTTTTCCCAACATACACTTTCCTTCTCAGACAAGTGATATTGTTGGGCTCACATTTCAAGTTTGTAACCAAGAACGATTGTTAATATGAAAAAGGGCTTATACAATCTCAATGACATATGGAAATTAAGTGTTTCACAACCTGAATCATCTATTCATATCAAGGCTCCCATAACTCTAGTTATGGGGGCTTAGCCACATATCTCAAGAGAAGAAAAAGAAGAAGAAGAAGAAGAAGAAGAAGAAGAAGAAGAAGAAATCATTGTGTTCTTCATAAATGGATTCAGAGAATTACTTAAAAAATTTACAAGAATTGTTCTTGAATCTTCAAGAAAAAGAAACATTATTAAATGAATCGTAGTCGCTCCATAATAAGTGTGGTGCACTATATACCCATAAAAGAGACTCTACTCCACACGACCTTGTGGGCACCCAATTAACCATAAACAAAGGGCTCTGATACCAACTTACCATGACCTAAATTAGGGACTGGGCGTGATGGATTGATGACTGGTGATTTTGCCACTTATTTGAACTCATGATTCATGCACATTATCTTATTTTTAATGGATAACAGAGAAACATTTATGGTTAGATACACTAATAATCACTTTTTGCAAGCATGAAGTTGAGGAGATCAAAAGATGTGGATTGGAGCTGATAAATAGTGAGTTTTCCACTCATTCGCACTCATTTTTTGTGCACGTTACCTTATTTTAAATGAATAAATGAGACAACATCTATGGGTAAATGCATTAATATCCACTCTTTGTAAGCATAAAGTTAAGAAGACCAAAAGATGTGGATTAGAGCTAAAAATGACAAAAAGGAACAAGGAAGAGTGCAGCTGAAAACCTAGACTACATCAGCCTCGATTACCACAACTACTATCCTCTATTTGCAGTTGTGCTCAGTACAGACGGTCATAACAACATAATTTTAGCACAAAATTACAGTCATGAGGTTGCGATCGCGGGCTAATGTCCACGATCGTGGTTAATTGGGAACAGGCCCAGGGACAGACCTATAAAATCACATAGACGCATCCTAAGCCATATTTAAGCAAAAAAACCCTTCCTCTTTAGGATATATTAGCTCATAAGACATCTTAGAATTCAAGACTTGAAATGTTAATCTTGGGAAAGTGTGTAGTAAGTTTTGGGAGGATCAGTTTCCTAGTTTCTTGTTAAAAAATAGATGCTTTGAATGACCCATATGGTATGTTTCTCTTTACATTCTTCATGAGTAGCTAAATAATTTAGTCTTGGGATTATATTGAATTAGTGTGTGATTGTAAGTGGTTATTATTGTGTTTGCATGGATTTTAGTTGTTGGGTATGGGTTTCACCATTGCTTGAGCTTATAAGTTGGGAATTGATGGGTGAAAACTCCAAATTTCCAAATTGGTTTGATGGATAAAAGCCCCATGCTCTATAAACCATTTGTTATCCTCGAAAGAAATACTTAGGTGAATATCAGGTAACCCATAACATCCTCAAACGAGGGATATTGGGGGACAAGGCCATGGTGAACAACTAAGCCTATGGGTTACTGCCCTTTGCAATCTTACAAATAAGTGTTTAGGGATTGTAATTTATGTCAAGAGCATCATCCTATATATAGGTATGCTTAGTTTTCGATTTTGGGTGGTTATACAAACTTCACACTTGTTAGGTGCTCGAAAGAGCCAATGAGTTAAATTATTGGGGTTTTATTGAAAGATTGACCTTAATGACCTTCGACTTAGCCTATCCATTAATTAACAACTAAATTCCATACTAAACTAACACTATCCCAAATTCTTCACCTCTAAGGATACATGATCTTAAGATTTCTCCAAACCTTGAATTCAAATCAAAGATATTGTTTACTGATTACTTGCTAAATGTAGTAGTAAAAAAGGTTCCCAAATAAAATCCCCCATTTAATTATACATGTCCTTTTCTTTAGCATTCTGAATGACCTTATAGTAATTGGAATACCCATAGGTCTGAAGTTTATAGAACTTACTCCAGGAGATTTGACGCCGATTTACACTGGGTTACTTGACAAAAACCGTCTCACTCCATAATTATCGGAGTGATTTAAGCATTATCAAAATGATGCCATTGCTGGGGAGTGAAATATAGATTTTCCTTGTGCGGTGTGATTCTTACTCGAGAATATTTGGAGTGTCGCATTTTATTTCCTTTGTTATTCTTGGATCTTTTATAGGTAAACTTAGCGTAAAAAAATAATGAGTGAAGGAACTAACCCTGTGGAGTCGGGTGTTGCACCCATTCATGGAGAAAATCACTTGAACGATGGGTATCATGCGGATGAAAATCGTACCCCACCTCACCTTGGGAATGGGACTTTTCATGTGTCTAGTGTCATGCTTTATGTGTTTCAAGTAAAGGTACTATACAGAGGACAATCCCATGAAGATCCATACGTTCACTTGAGATTTTTGGAAGTTTGTACTCCATTCAACATTTCCCCTAGTGCTCAAGAAACCTATTAGCTTCATCTCTTTCCATTCTCACTAATGGGTGAAGCATTGTTATGGTTCTGCATACTTCCTTCAGCTTCTCTTACTTCAAGGAATGAGCTCACAAAGGATTTTTTAGATAAATACTCCTATCCATCCAATGTGTGTGACTCAAGGAATAAAATTATGAATTTTAGGCAAAAGAACGGCGAGCCCAACATGAAGTATGGGAGAGATTCCAAAGAATGTTGGCCAAATTCCCAAACCATGATATTTTAGGGAAGGCACTCCTCCAAATATTCTATCGGGGGCTAAATCCTTTGAACCAATCAGTGGTAAACAATGTAATGGAAGATCCTCTCTTTAACTTGCACTTTCATGCGGCCACAAAATTGTTGAGAGAAGTGACTAACCACAATTGAAAAGGTCATACTCAGGACATCTACATCTCAAATAGCCCTTCAACTAAACCCATGACTAATGGATACCAAAGGAAGTGGGAAGAGAATCAAGAGCTAATCTTGGCAAATATCCTTCCTCAACTTAAACAACTAACTAAGTACATCATGGATACCGATAGAGGTAGAACAGAGGATCTTCTTGCAAGGATTTTGATTAAGGTTGAATGAATGGATGAATTGGTCCACGGAATAAAAATGAACTTTATTTCACTTTCAAAAAAGGTAGCCTCCCATTCAGCTTCTATAAAGGAATTAGAGAATCAAATAGGACAAATATTCGTGCATCTTGATGCTAAGCCTAAGGGTGACTCCACTAGTGGGAAAACCATAAATCTTCAAACTGATGGTCAAATTTTAGAAATGCGTGCAGCGGATAAAAAGCCAAAGGAGGAGCACTTGATAGAGAAATTTGGGGGGAAATGCCCAACACCAAATTAACGTAGAGGATGTCCCAAAGTCTAATTAAATAGGAGAAGAAAGGAGTGGAAGGCATTATTGAAGGTTGATTGATTAAGGGGAATTTGATATGTAGGGTCCTATGTACCTTTGTTGATGATTTGATGTATGTCAACGTCGTGCCATGACATTAACTACGGTACTGTGTGGGAGGCAACCCATAAATGCCACGAGGATGGCTCGTATCCTTTTTATTATATTTTTATAGCTTTGAAGGTTAGTTTTTATATATGACTAACTCATGCATTTGTGACACTATGGAGAGCTTTGTATAAGCTTAGAAAGAAAGAAGTGTGCATAATTTAAGGTGAAATCCAATCAAAGAAGTAATAAGCTACAAGTGAGCAAAAATGTTAAACAAAGGAAAAGCAGGGGCCCAGACATGCCCTCAATTATTGCGACCACATTCCCTAGGCGCGATCGTGGTTACCCATTTGTCTATGATAATGATCAGTCAGCTGCAATCATGAGAAATAGAAGATGGGTGATTCATCGACTATCTCCCTAATTTTCTCGCACTCTTGCTCAAGTTTTTGCATATAGGAATGGTCTAATCTCAAGATAATTTGTGACGGTGCAAAGTCTGAAAAGAATAGCAGCCTTTGATGGAGTTTTAGGGAGCACCCTTATCTCTTTATTAGCTTTGATTATTCATGCAATATGGACATTGTAACCTTTTTAGTTGGGGGTGTTTCCTTATTAATTTCATTTGGGCTTGTATTAGTTATATTGATGCACACTTTCTGTTTTTTTGGACAATTCTTATTGTGATCCTTATTTAGGTTGTAATATTCGGGCACTCTAATGTTGTTCACATTCGCATGGATTAACTATTTTGTTCTGAGTTGGCTATTTCAGCCTAAATTTCATTAGATGAACATTGCCTTCGCGATTGGGTTTCCAACCAGAGGTGCAGGGGAAGTTTGAGTACCCATAGCATCACGACCTTAGAATGCAAGGGAAGTCTGAGTACCTATAGCATTGCTAATTTGGGGTTGTATTAAGATCCATTGGTGAAGTTGGAGTAACCATATTGTGGTTTGCCCATAGTCTGAACTTCAATATGAGATGATAACTTGGATGGTTTACATTTTTAGCAAATCATATATGGTGCAGATGCAAAAGCAAATAACCCCCTCCATCTGAAAATTTCAAAATATTCGAAGACATGGGCGTGGGAAACTTTGTGAATAAATTTTTTCTTTTTCCTATGACTCCGAAATTTGACTTCGAAAAAATAATGAATACTCCATATTTCCCTCGTGTGGGTATAACAATTGAATCCCCTTGACAACATTCTCATACCATGTGGGTGAGGTTAGTTGTCTCCATCTCATGTGTACTTGTACTATCTAGAACTTGCCCCCTTAGTCTTTCAAAGCTAATGTTTGATTATGATTGATTGGTTAAATGATCATAGGTCATCTTGTGATTTTGGAAGTTCACTTTAGCCTAAAAATCCTACCAATACATAATAGATACCCCTATTCACCCTCTTCGAGCCTTTGGAACTTTCTTTGGAAAACATATTACAAGTCGTGACCCGTCTATTCATCCGCTCTTGAATCCTATCATCCTTGAACTTGAGAATACAAATTGAGACTAAAAGCCTAAGTTGGGGGTGGTGGACAAACAAAGAAGTATAGCTAGGCCATGAAGTCTTAAGAAGGTCCCTACAATCTTGAGAAAGTAAAGCTTTTTGGATTTAAATAAATAAATGATCCCATAAAGGAAAGAAAAAAGTCTTTATCTTTAAAAAGAGAGAAAGAGAGAAAGGGATAGAGGGGGTTATAGAAAAAGAGAAAAAGAGGAAAGTAGGAATAAGTAAAGCATGATAAGAGTAAGATATAGAAGTTCAAGGAGGGTGTAGCCTTGTGTTCCTAAGTTGATCTTCTACCCTACCCTAAATCTACATTACAATCTCAAAAATCCCATTATAATTTCCAACCAAGTGTAGTCTTTGTAGTGGTGATTGAAAATAGGGGCAAAACTATGGCATGGTACTTGTTAACATGGAGAATTTCTTGAGAGAGTGAGTGGTTGCACTTAAAATTCCTTGTTGCATGATTAGTAACTAGGTGTGTGAAATTTTTCTTTCTTGTGAGGAGGCTTGCAAGCTATTTAAGATGGGTGATTTTATCATCTCCCTCGTAATAAGGTGAATAAGGGTTTAGCATGCAAGTCATTTTTATGCCAGAATATGAGATAGACTTTGGTTGTTTCCATAATTAGAAAAGTGTGCGTGGTGCGGATGCAAAACAAACACCCTCCTCCGCCCAAAATTTTTTGAAAAAAATTAAAGGGATTGACGTGAGCAACTTTGTAACAAATTGTTTTCTCTTTTTGTGACTCCACAAATTGTTGACTTGTAAATAGTGATAAATACTCTGCTTGTGTCTCTCGCGGGAGGGACATTTTAACTCCCTTAAAAAAAAAATCATGCCACGTGTGGTGAGATTTTGGCATTCATCTCTTGTATACTTGTGTTATCTAGAACTTGCGTTGTTAGTTTTTTAAAACTAATTTTGATTGTATGTTGTTGGAGAAATGACCATAGGCCATCCTTGTAATTTTGGAACCCACTCTAGCCTAAAAAGTCTTCCCATGCATAATTGAAATCCTTAGTTACCTACTTTGACCCTTTAGCCCTTTCTTTGGCAAACTCATTACAAGTCGTGTTCCATTGTTTTTATCCCTCTTTTGAACTATACCCTCCTTTAACTTAAAAATGCAACTTGAGTCTTAAAACTTAAGTTGGGGTGGTAAAAGTGATGAAAGGATGTTTAGGTCCACGAAGTCTTAGTAAAATGCCCAATGTGCCTAAGTGTTGAAAACAAAAGTTTAAAAAAAATCCAACAAAGGAATGAATTGCTCATAAGTTGCAAGAACAAGAAATTAAAGAAAAGTGGTGAACAAAGAAAAAGAATTGTAGGCATAAGAAAATAAAGAAAACAAAGAAGAGTGGCCCATAGTAGAAAAAGGAAGAATTGTAAAGTGTGATGTAGATTTTCAAGGAAGGGTGTAGCCATATTGTTCCTAAATAGTATCCTACCCTAAGACAAACCTATGTTACAAGCTTAGAAAGTCCTTTAATATCTCCAACTATTTACTTTCTTTGTAGTGGCGATTGAAAATAGGGGCAAGCCTATGGTATGACACTTGTCGCATTGAGGTTTCTTTTGTTAGAGAGAGAGAGTATGTGCACTTAAAATTTCTTGTTACATAGTTGGTAGTTTAGTGTGTGGAAATTCTCTTTCTTGTGAGGATGGTATGTGAATAAGTTGAGGTGGGTGATTTTTTTCACCTCCCAAACAATAAGGCAAATGGAGTATAGCTTAATTATGGTAAAAGGGGATCCACCTCTAGAGTATTGGTTGTTGTTTCTTAGTTTCTCTTTAAAGTCTTGTGTGTCTTGAGTATTGCATTTTATGATGAAGGGTGTAATGAAATTAGCCTAGCACATATGCATAGAGTTACTTGTGGTTGCGATTAAAGTGTAGGCCCTTATGATCTTTAAGGCATAAAGGTTGAGCTTAAATGATTGTGTCTTATGGTAAGAGGTAACGATGCTTGAGGACAAGCAAATGTTTTAAGTTGGGGGAGTTGATGAGTAATGATTTTGCCACTCATTTTCACTCATTATTCATGCACATTACCTTATTTTGAACAGATAAATGAGACAAATTTGTGGTTAGATGCACTAATGTTCACTATTTTCATACATAAAGTTTAGGAGATCAAAAGATGTGGATTGGAGCTCAAAATGATCAAAAAGGGAGCAAGAAAGTTCAGCTAAAGATGTACAACAGAATAGTCTCAGATACCATGCTCGAGGTCATTGCGGTCTGATGACCATGATTGTGGAAGTCAAGACAAGGTCAATCAAACGCGGTCGCGTGAGTTAGCCGCAATTGCGGCCAAGTTAGTGCGATCGCTACTCAGAAAAAATATTCAGCCCAAGGGAAAAATTGGAAATGCACGTGACTGATCCCAAATTTGACAAAAAAGACTCAAACCCTAGCATTAGAGATCATAATTCCATCTTCTCAATTTTAGGTTTTTAGCTCTAGTCTCCTTATCCTCCATTTTTGGAGAAGAAAATATTGTATAAATTTTGGGTGAAGAATACATTGGAGACTTTCTAAGTGGCAAATTTTCTCACTTCCATTGTTGATATTATGGGAGAGCCAAGTTTGAAGTAACATTTGCTTAATTATTCAATAATTCATTTCAATGGAGATCATGGGTATATCTGTGCTTATTTATCTTATGTGTTGCTAAGTCTCCCTCTTGGGGTTATGTGTTAATAGGGGTTTAAGTGTGTGGGGTTTTTTATTGTTAGCATCTATTTTGTAGTTCTTGTTTATTGGTTTTATAATTGCTATGCTATTTTGGTTGGGATTTGATGGGTGAAAGCCCCAAATATCCACATGGGTTTGATGAGTGAAAGCTCTAAGCTCTAGAAAGTTCAAGTCCATCTTCGAAAAAAGGGTTTTGGGTGAAGTATAGGAATCCATATCATCCTCGAAAGAGGAATGTGGAGACCAAAGCAAAGACAGACAATTATGTGTGTAGTTTTCTAAATTTTTAATATCTTAGGCATAAGGGTGAATGTGAGGTTGACTATGCCATGGGTATCATCCTAGATATAGGGATGCCTAGATTGAGGTTGTGGTTACCAATTGTTGAACACATCTATTAGATAATTGAAATAATCAATGGGTGAAAGTTTGGTGTTTTGTCGAAAGACTAGCATCAAAATCTATAACCAAGCCTGCCCATATTTGATTTACTAAATTGATGTTAATTACTAACTCCCACATGTCACTCCCTTAGTAATGCATAATCCTGAGATCCGTGCATAATTTTTAAAACTCTAATTATTGGTAACCCCGAATTTATACTAAAAAACCCAAAAAAAAAACAGTAGTGTAGGAACCTATCTCCCATTTTATCTTTTGGTACCATTTGTTTGAATTTAACTTGTATCTATAATTTTGAATTAATTGGATCACCACTCACATTGTTTCTCGTGGATTTGACTCCGACTCCAAAGTTGGATAAATATATAGACGACGACCGTCTTACACTTAATTTGATGTGTAAGTTGAGCGTTATCACGGGTATCTCAAGTCCACCGAGGACCAGAGACCACCCCCTTTACCTAGCCAAACAGAACACAATACAGCTAGCAAAGGATAAATTTTGAAATATAATGTTGAGTTCCAAACATATAACAATATAAGCAACTCAGAAAAGAAATTTTAGAATTCAGCACATCACAGTTCACTGTAATCCATAAAGCCTCTACATAGAACAAAATCATTCTAAGTCGGGAAATTCCCCCCACGATTACCAAAAGAGTACAAAAGAAGTAGTATAAGACATAAATGAAACAAGATTTTAAAATGATATCACTTCTGGAGAATGAAAGATCACCACTTCAAAGTTGACTACTGCCAACCCAGATATCCTATCACTACGAAAGAAAAGTAGATGTGTCTTCAGTTCCTGCATCATATGGGATACAACATCCAGGGACGGTTAGCGGGGTGAGAGATAGCATGCAACTCAAAATAATGATAAAATAATGTCAATTTAAAAATCCAGTCCAAACTCAACGTACATGATCACATACATACATGCATACATGTGTATATCTATAATATGATGGGATAGGGAACCAAGATTAGTATGAAAGTAAAACACTAGACTGGACTATGTAGTTGAACCATCATAAAAAGGAACCCACGAGCTATATGGGTCCATCTTTCCCTACTGAAAGGCCCCAGTGTGTGTTAGCTGCACGAACCAAAGGTATCAAGGAAGATTAGGGAATTCTCCAACACTACGTCAATCCAATATACAAATAAATATCACTAGTGTGAAACATGTACACAATAATTAAGACCAACCCTCATGTCGGAAAATGTGAGTTTCCAGTATAGGTCCTTCGAGACCCTACCTTCACGGCTTAGCTACGTAACCCCCATTAAAACCAATTGAAAGGTTTCACATAACCCATCTATTTAACCAAGGAATTGACCATTAAGGCATACCATAGGTATCATCATATCCTCATCCTCAGTCATTTGTAAAAAAACAAGAATAAAAGACATCATATATTTTTGTAGCCTTCTACATTTGTTGGCTTCAAACCAATATGTCTTTAGCCCATTCTCAGTATCCTTGAGTGTGATGATATTAACTGTCTATCTCTATAGTACCTCCCTAGTGTAAATCTCCATGGAGTACTCTGTGTCATATACAATAAAGTGTGTTTACAATGTTCAATTGATATTGGTTAGATGTCCAAAGAGACCGTTTTTTAATTATAAGATTTGAACCAATGTCTTTTTCTAAAGTCTAGTCCAACATATAGAGAGAATTTTACATGGGTGACTATGGATCTGCATACTTGTCAGCTATTAGAGTATCAGTCAATAGCTTGGTTAAAACCATATCATTATTAACTTCAATTAGGAGGTACTTATTTTTAGAGTATAAAGATAAAATCCCTGAAGTGAACTGATGCGACCCGACCGGGGGCCTTGTTTTAATGGGTGTCCCAAGTCTGACCGGGACCAGAGACCACCCCTGTTACCCAACCCAACCTCCAAACGCCGACTTTTATCATACAAAAATAAACCTAAAACCCGAAATTAAGGACTCAATGAACAAAAAATCAGCAACCACACTAGAAGGAAAACAACACATAGAAAGGAGATGAAGAAGAAAATTGCATAAATATAAAGATAGATAATGAAACATACACCACCTTTAATGATGAACACTTAATTTTGTAGCAAACAACTAGACACACTTCACCATGGATGGATAACATTTCATTCTTAGGTGGGCCAAGGGAATTCATACTCCTCAAAAGCCACCTTTCTTGCCAAATTGTCAACACAAGTGAAGAACCACCTCACTTGCATAGAACCTTCAAGTTTAGGATTCTCTCTCTTAAGGATAAGGAGAAGTTTACAATTACAATCTAAAAAGTCACTCAATTCATTATGTCAAAACTAAGGAAAATAGAAGCCCATTTGTCTATTTATACTTATTACAAGCAAAGACTAAAATACCCTTAATGAAAGGAGCTCCTTTGGAGTGTAAAAAGAGAGGCTTAAAAGACAGCAATAGCCCTAAAATGGGGCACCTCTTGAGTGTCAAATTATAGTGTGCAAGGTCCATCTTTTCCTTCAAGTAAGGTGCCTTTTGAGTGTAATGATTCCCTTCTCCTCCTTCAACTTGATAAGGCTTTAAAAAGGCTCCAAACACTTGCCAATTTCGAAGCTTGAACCTTTGACAATGCCTTGTACTCTTTTATGATCTTTATACTTGTATCATCTTCTCCATCTTGAAAGGAATTTGTCCTCAAATTCACACCTTGCAACACAAAAGAAAGGGAAAAACAAACACACAATCTTCATGATAGGCGGGTTAGCATTAGTACCACAAATTAGGTAAATATGCCAAGGGGGTACACTTTTGGAATATAACCAACCATTCTTTGTTATGAGTAAGAAACATCTACCATAAGTATCACAAAGGACACGACTAAGGGAAGCATCTAGGAGTGAAGAATACAATCCAAAACAAACACATATGTCACTTATTTTCAAGGGAAGGCAAACATTCAAAATTGGACATCTACGGCTTAGGAAGGTTCCCTCAACAACACATATTCCATCACTCCAAGGTTGTTCACACTTTACATACACCCACATACCCTTGGTATTCGACATGAAAAGCTTAGCATAAAGGGTATCAAAGAAGTGAATAGCATCAATATTAAAAGATAATGAGCATGAACCAAAACTACACTTCCAACACCTCACAAGTACCCCGGGGTCAAAGGGAAGTAGTAGACATGGGTCAAGGCCGTAACTACCTACCCTTTTTACTTGAGGATCAAAATCATAAATTCCCAAAGCATTACACTTAATTTTGGCATACACATGGTCACTATGAACAAGACTAATATCATGGATCTTATTACACAAGTTCAAAGGACTATTCTCCACATCAAGATCATCTTTACAAGAATCAACACTAACTTGAAAGTTTTCAATCACACTATACTCATGTTCAAGTAGTGAGCTAATCTTAGGAGTACATGGTTAATTATACACATCAAGAGATAAGGCAACTACAACGGTCCACAAAAGCCATGTAGCATTGTGACTCCAAGTGGACCGATAAACAAATGTCCTACCCCAACATAAAACAAATCCAAGACTAGCATGGATATAATCATAAGCAAAAAGGTAGTATAGGAAGACATCAAGTGTAAAGAAATCATCCAAGGTGTTGTCATCTATAAGAATTCCAATGGATTCAAAAGATTTAGCATATAAGGATGCGATCAAGTCATTTAAACTCATACGGCTCCTTTCTTTCAAATAAAACATAAACTTGGCATCCACAAGTTGAGATTCAAGTAACTTAAGCACAAGTGTGTCAAACAAGGATGCACATGTATAAGCAATACCCCAAAGAGGCAATGACACAATTGCCTTAGGGTCCTCAATCATGAAACCACCTTCTCTTTCAAGAGAGTAGCCCACATACTATTCAAACCATAATGGCCAGCAAAGAGATTACAATTAGAACCATTTGCACAAGTACAATCACAATTCGGGTCTCCTAAATATTCTAGCAAATCAAGGTCAACTCCACCTGATTGATCATTTTGCATACCCTCACTAGTTGTTGGCAACTCACATACAAACATAGACTCACCTTGGTTTTCACAAGGGACAAATAGTGTGTAAATACTCTTGTGACTTGGTAATGGAACCTTATTCAAGTTATAAGTTCTTGCACTAGATGGACACAAATCATTCTTACGAAAAGAATTGATTTTGTCATCTAAAGAATCAACTAGTGCTTGCGTACTCACAATAAGAGTTTGGTCCTTATGCAACCTGAAAACACCATGAGTATCACAAAAGAAAGATGCATACACTTTTTCACTAAGAAAATCCAAAACTACTCCACTTTGGACACTACTAGCCACATCATGACAATTCAAGTTTCTAGGGGTGTAGAAGATAGCTTTGTTACCTTGTAGATCATGCGAAGTGTGTTATTCACTTGGTTTTGAATCATGTCAGCCTTCATGCTCCACATTACAGGGAATGTGTCAAGGTTTCCCTTTGGACTCACTTCTTCATCACCTATCCCAAAATTGGGACTTTCGATCAAGGGCTTGAAGGGAATTTCCTTGGTCTTCTCCTTGGGACTTCTAGGGTATTGAACCTGCACATGAGAAGATAAAATACTAGGAAAAATTCTAGTATTTAGGTTAATGAGTAATAAGGAATCTTTGTGGACAAGATCCACAATCAAGTATTTCTTTTCCCTTCCAACTTCACTACCCATGGTTTCCCTTTTCCTTACCCTCTTTTTTTCACACTCTTCTTGTGTCTCAATATCAAGCTTTTCTCCATCTTGAGGCTTGGGCTCATTCTCTTTGGATTCTAACTTGTGGAGAGGAGGCATTGGATTTGATTGTTGATGGGTTTGGATTTGTGGCATGGGGTTTTGTGAAGTGTAAGGTCTTTGGTCAAGTAGATTTAGGACTTGGTGGTTTGAATTTTGTGGAGGTTTTAGTGAAAATAGTCAATCAACCCACACATTAATTCTAATAATGTCACCCCTCATGGATCTTACATCACCCTTCATTGATCTCAAGTCTCCTTTTATAATGACAAAATCACCCCTCAAGTCTCGAGAAAGGGCATCAATCCGAGCCAACAAGACTCCCAAAACATCATTCCTAAGTGAGGAAGCACTTGAACTCTAGAATACCATGCTCCTTGTGCCTAAAAAACAATCAAAAACAGAAAAGGAAACACCTACAAAACGAACACACAAGTTAGTTCAAAAGCCACACCACACTCATACTCGAATCTCACCTCACACTTGGTCTCACAAGTTTTGAAAACTTGGCAATGCTTGGCAAGTGAATTGAGTGGTGAATATGCCTTGGTCTGGAATTGGTTTTTGTTTGATAAGACACAGATAAAAGGATGCACGGACTTGAACCAACAAACTACTACGAATTAAAAACGAGAAAAAGGCACACAAAAAAATTAAAGACATGAACAAACGGACTCAAAACTAATTATCAATCTAGTAGGTACTTACTAGCTTGCTAATTAGTGATAGAGTTTAACACATAAGAAACTAGAATAAAAAAATAGAAACTAAGAAATTTAATTTTAGGACTCAATATGGTTGTTCATAAAGTGATGATGTGGCAGCTTGTGGTTGGACGTCACTTTTTTATAATTTTCAATTCCAAATCTCTTGTTTCGGCTAAACACTCGTTTAGGGAAGAAGAATTTCCGCTTTAAGGGGAAAAAATGAAGGTTTGAATCCTTTTTGGAACTTCGAATGAATTCAAAATGGATTGGTTCCCTCAAGTGTAATTTTAATTGTGCTTGTTTGTCCCCTTGTCCCCTCTTCCTTTTTGGAAGACTTAGAATATGCTAGGAAATATTCTTGTACAAACACTTAGTACACTCTTTTTCTTCCCCCTTTTTGAACCAAAACAAGCTACTTGAATATTCTTCTTCAACAAGATTTGAAGATGGGGGATGAACAAGATGAATATTCAAGAGTTGACCAAGGTTTGACCACTAGGCAAATGAACCCTAACTTTAATTTTTCTTTTAGATCTAGGTTCTCTTTGCCAAACCAAGCACAACCAACATAACCAGCCACAAAACGCCACAAACAAGTTGATCCAAAAAGAGATCCCTTCTCAAAAGCTTCAAACAAGCCACAACAATAGTGGATCTAGCTTAAAAACAACCAAATCTAGTTCTAAACTTAGATCTAGACCATTTAAGTTCTAGAGAACAAGAATATAACACTAGAAACTATCAAAACAAGCTAAAAATTAGTAGATCTAACTTGTAACACACGGATCCACAACAAACACTACAAGATCTACCTTTTTTGTGATTTTTCTTTGGATTTGACTCTTTTTTTGTGAGATTTTCTTAGATCCAAGACTTAGAGTTGTAGGAACAACTGTAATACATGGCTATTGATACCAAATTATACAAAAATAAACCTAAACACCAAAATTAAGGACTCAATGAACAAAAATTCAGCAACCACACTAGAAGGAAAACAACACATAGAAAGGAGATGAAGAACAAGATTGCATAAATGTAAAGATAGATAATGAAACATACACCACCTTTAATGATTAGCACCTAATTGTGTATCAAACAACTAGACACACTTCATCATGGATAGATAACACTTCATTCTTAGGTGGACCAAGGGAACTCACACTCCTCAAAACCCACCTTTCTTGCCAAATGGTCAACACAAGTGAAGAACCACCTCACTTGCATAAAACCTTCAAGTTTCTATTTCTCTCTCTTAAGGAGAAGGAGAAGACTACAAGCTAAGACTACAATCACAATCTAAAAATTCACTCAATTCATTATGTCAAAACTAAGAAAAATAGAAGTCTATTTGTCTATTTATACTTATTACAAGCAAAGACTAAAATACCCTTAATGAAAGGAGCTCCTTTGGAGTGTAAAAAGCGAGTCTTAAAATACAACAATAACCTTAAAATGGGGCGCCTCTTGAGTGTCAAATTATAGTGTGCAAAGTCCATCTTGTCCTTCAAGTAAGGCACCTCTTGAGTGTAATGGTTCCCTTCTCCTCCTTCAACTTGACAAGGCTTTAAAAAGGCTCTAAACACTTGCCAATTTCAAAGCTTGAACCTTTGACAATGCCTTGTACTCTTTTATGCTCATCATGCTTGTATCTCTTTAGTTCGCTAATTCTAAGCATGTAGCAAGATAGGGCAACAGCTCACATGAAGACTCTGAGAAAAGATCACAACCATTACCGACCTAACTGAGTTCAACCATCCCATACCAAAGGCGATAAACCAGGACACAACAAAAAGGGATATCAAAACATAATATAATTAATCCTAAAATGAAATATGATGGAATAGTGAGAAATTATGTCCGATGATGCTAGCCTTAATACCAATACCAGTGACAAGGCTGACACCTGTACCTATCCCATCCATTTCAACCCATAGAAGTACCCCAAAGCCTCTAAGTAAAAGAGTAATAAAATATGGTTAGGACATGCCCCCAACCATAGCCAAAACCAATATCCAAAAATAAAATAAAATGTCTAAAAGTGTCTATAACATGAAATGGAGCCTTCCAAAAAGATGGAAGCTCACCACTTCAGTCCAAATGTTGTCCTGAGTCAATCATTATGTAGGAGGAGTAGAACGGCCGGTTCTTACATAGCGTGGGTATACAACCGCCAGCAGATGAGTTAGCGGGTGAACACTAGCATGATCTCAAGATAAGGATAAAATAATGCCATTTATAAAACCAAGTAAAACCATCCATATTTACACAACCATACATATGTATATATATATAACCATACCGGGAAAAGGGACCGAGTTTAGCATGCCATTAAAAACTTTTCCTGGGATGTGTAGCTTTGTCGTCCTAAACTACCCACGGGCTATATAGGTTCATCTTTCCCTGCTGAAAGGGCCCCAGTGTTTGTAGTCATACGACCAGGGAAGAAACCCTTGGATGACTAGTACATACCCCAAAATATAGTGTGATATCATGCACACGGTCACCAAGACCAACCTCATATCGGCAAATATGAGTTTCTAGTTTTGATCCGCCAGAGATCTCCACCTTCCACAGCTTTGCTATACATCCCACCATTAATGCCCAATTAAAACCAATTTCCAAATAACCAAACCAATAACCATTTAATAACTAAGTCCATCAATATTAGTATCGCCATACTAATTGTTACTTGCAAGTGTCATCCATAGCCAACTATGTATATGTTTAAGAGGCTTTCAAGTGCCCTTTCATTTACCATATTAAACCACTTGGGGGATTCCATGTACCCCTCAAGCATAATTATTTAGCCATTTACTATTTAAACTATGCATAATTCCTTTACCAAGTTTTAAAACAAGCAAGAGTTTCATTAAAAGTAGTCAGTCCAATGAACATATCCTTATATGCATGTTGTCAAACACATTGGGGGCATAATATGACCAAAACCGATTCCAATTATCATTAAACCATTCCTATGCAATCAAATTATCAAAAACCATTGTGAATGCATATAAAAGCATAGTTAAAATCATGAAAAACCATAACCAACCATTTAACACCAAAACCACCAATTCATATTTGAAAATAAAAATCATACAATCAATGAAATCATGAAAACATTCATACAAATCATGACTTTAGATAAAATTAACAATAAGGGAAAAGAACATGCCTTAAACCAAGATAATGTTGGAAAGAAATCACCAATACAAGTTCCAAATTAATCCTCTAGTTGAAACTCTAGCTTTCCTGGCCCAAAAGCTTATGAGAGAATTTTAGAGTGTTTAAAAGAGTTTTTAAGTCTTAATGATAGGAATAATAGGGTAAATAACCTTCCAAGTAGGTTAGAAGTTGTGGGACCTTATTAGGATAAGTGGAGAAATATCCAGAATACCCCCACTTAAGTTGCACCAAAATCCCATCACAGGGATATGACTGACCTTCATGAATCATACCTTTCCATGCGAGTGGTACCCTCTACTGGTACCCTAGCCTCAACCTTTGGATCAAACACTGTCTAGCATATGACTCATCCAACCAAGTCATATCAAAAGCATACGATCCATACCTTCCACCCGTACCCCTGGCAGATTTAAACACACAAAAGATTTAGACACTGTCCACTATACGAGTCCTAGGTACGACTCATACCCTGGCTTATGGCTTATGGTGAGCAACTCGTACTCAGATCCAACCTAAGTAATCGAGTCTTAGATTAAGTTAAGGAACCAAATGATCTGCAATCACCAATATGACTCGTACCCTCTAAGTTGTATCCATTCCAATAACTAAAATCCATCCTACAAACCAACACTAGTCAGCATACGACCGAACCATACCATATATACCCCAACATATAGCTCGTACCCATGGGTCATATTAGGTCCAGAGACCAGAATACCAGGAAATTTTCTAAGGTCAAAAAACCAAGGTGTTTTAGTCTCCTTCACTAGGAATATTCATCCCCGAATGACAGACAAGGTAGGGGTAACCACACGCACGAGTCATTTGCATTATCAAAAATATTCCCAATCTTTAACAAAGTTTGAAAATAAAAAGGCAAAGATATAAATCTTTCCTTTAACAAACTATGAAAATAAAGATATATTGGAAACACACACCTTCCACACGAATCCCAAGAGTAGAAAATAGATGTTAATACTTGGAGTCCATGTCCTTCTTCGCTTTCCATGTAGTTTCTTCCACCTTATGGTTCTGCCAAAGAACCTTAACCGAAGCCACATCCTTGGTCTATAATCGACGAACTTACCTATCTAAGATCTCAATCCGGACTTCTTTATAAGACAAAGAATCTGAGATACCCAATCCATCAAAAGGAACAACCAAAGAAGGATCACCAATGCACTTCCTCAACATGGAAACATGAAAGACCGAATGAACCATGCTCAAGCTAGAAGACAACTCTAGCTAATAAACAACATTACCAATTCTTCACAAAACCTCATAAGGACTAACATAATGAGGACTGAGCTTCCCCTTCTTACCAAACTACGCTACCCCCTTCATGGGAGATACCTTGAGGAAAACCTTATTCCCGACATCAATCTCCAAGTCTATACGCCTAACATCCGCATAGGACTTTTGGAAACTTTGGGCAGCCTTAAGCCTCCCCAATCACCTTCACTTTTTCCATGGCCAGATAAACAAAATTTGGGCCAAACATGTCTGCCTCACAAAGCTCAAACCAACCAATAGGAGACCTACACCTCCTACCATACAATGCCTCAAAAAGGGCCATACCAATTCTAGAATGATAGTTATTGTTGTAAGCAAACTCCACCAAAGATAGATGCTCAACCTAATTTCCACCATAATTAATCACACAAGACCGAAGCATATCCTTTAATGTTTAAATAGTTCTCTCCGTTTTCCCATACGTCTGCGGATGAAAAGCAGTACTTGAACTCACATTAGTCCCCAACCCTCTTTGAAAAGATCGCCAGAAGTAAGATATAAGTTGCGTGCCACGATTAGAAATAATTAAAATAGGCACCCCATGCATCTTCACAATCTCCTAAAGATACTGCTCTGCATAATCCTCCACCGAGAAGGTAGTCAGTACTGGCAAAAAATGCACAGACTTAGTCATCCTAGCAATGATTACCCAAGATCGAATCATATTAATTCTGAGATCGAAGAAGACCGTTAATGAAGTAAATATTGATCACCTCCTATTTCCATTTGGTCAAATCAATTTCTTGATACAACCCTTCCTGGCCTCATGTGCTCAACGTTAATATATTGACACACCATGTACTTGGCCACAAAATCAACCGTATCCTTCTTCATGCCATTCCACCAACAGATCTCCTTGAGATCATGGTATATCTTAGTCGACCCGAGATAAACATCATAGCGTAACTCATGTGCGTCAGCTAAAATTCTTTGTCGCAAACCATCGACATCCAAAACACATAGCTTCCCTTGGTACCGTAAAGTACCATCCCCGTCAATCGCAAACACCACTACCTTTTGCTCACTAATATGACTCTTGATTTTCATCAAGATAGGATCTAGAACTTGCTTCTCTTTAATCTCTGCACTAAGAGATAATGGAACCACTTCTTTCACCACTACACCACCATCTTTAGAGTCCAAGAGGCAAACTCCAAGATTAGCCAAGCAGTGAATATCCTTCACCAATTACCACTTTTCTTTCTCCACATGAGCCGAACTCCCTATGGATAACTGATAAGAGCATCAGCAATCATATTAGCTTTACTTGGGTGATAGTAAAGACTTATACTATAGTCCTTGTGAAGCTCAAGCCATCTCCTCTGCCTGAGATTAAGCTCTTTCTGAGTGAACACGTATTGTAGAGTCTTATGATCAGAAAAGATATCCATGTGAACACCGTACATAAAATGTCGCCATATTTTTAAAGAAAACACAGCCGCCAACAGCTCCAAATCATGAGTAGGATAATTCCTCTCATGCACTTTTAACTTCTTGGAAGCATAGGCAATCACCTTCCCATATGACATCAAAACACAACAAAGACCTACTCGAGATGCATCACAATAAACAACGAACCCATCATTGCCTTAGGCAAAGTCAGAATTAGAGCCAAAGTCAACTTATTATTCAACTTCTCGAAACTCTCCTTACAAGCATCTGACCTAGAAAACTTGATATTTTTCTGAGTTAACTTAGTCAAAGAAGCAACTATCGGTGAAAAGCTTTCTATAAACCACGTATAATAACAAACTAAACCCAAGTAGCTCCAAATATTAGATGGAGTCTTAGGTCTAGGCCACCTCTTCACCACAGCAACCTTTTGCAGATCCACCAAGGCCCCCTCCCCTCACTAGAGATAATATGACCTAAGAAAGTTACAACATTCAACCAAAACTCACACTTGGAGAAGTTAGCATACAACTGATGTTTCTTTAAGGTCTGCAACATCATACAGAGGTGATTAGGATGATCCACCTCACCTTCGAATAAACCATAATGTCATCAATAAACACAATAATAGAAAGATCTAAATACTGATAAAAAACCCTGTTCATTTAATCCATAAATGTTGTCGGAGCATTAGTCAATCTAAATGATATCACCAAGAACTCAAAGTACCCATACCGAGTACAAAAAGTTATCTTAGGGATATCCACCTCCTTAATCTTTAGGTGGTGGTACCTAGACTGAAGATCTATCTTAGAAAAGAACTTCTCACCTTGCAACTGGTCGAACAGATTATCTATCCTTAGAAGAGGATACTTTTTCTTGACCGTCACCTTGTTCAACTGCCTATAGTCAATGCACATCCAAAGGGAACCATCCGTCTTGAGCACAAACAACACCGGTGAACCCCAAAGAGATATACTAGTATGATAAACCCCTTATCCAGAAGATCCTTAAGTTGCTCCTTGAGTTCCTTCAACTCAGCCGGAGTCACTTTATATGGAGAAATAGAAATTGGATGAGTGTCCGAAACTTGATCAATACCAAACTCGATTTCCCTATCCAAGGAAACACCAGGATGATTATTCGAAAATACCTTTGAAAACTCATTAACCACTAGAACTGACTGAAAAGAAGGACTTTTCGAATTAGAATCTTTAACCTAGACCAAGTGATAAATACGGTCTTTGGATATTAACCTCCAAGATCTAAGATAAGAAATAAATCTCCTCCTAGGAGCTAGAGAACCACCTTCACATTCTATAACTGACTCACCAGGGAACCCAAAGATAACCCTACGGGTCTGACAATCCAAGGACATGTAACAAGAATGTAGCTAATCAATCCCCAGAATAACATCAAAATCTATCATATCCAGTTCAAGCAAATCCACCAAAGTCTACCTACCTCCAACAGATACCACACACACCCTTTAGACTCTCTTAGCAATAAACAAGTCACCTACTGGGTAAAAACAGAAAAAGGATTCGAAATAACTTTTGGATCAAAACCAAAAGATCTAGCCACTAAGGAGTCACATAGAAAAGAGTGGACCCCGAATTAAGAAAATAATATACGTCATGAGATAAAAGTTGTAACGTACCAATAACGATATTAGGTAATTCCTTGGATTCCTATCGAGATGCCAAAGCATCCAGCCTATTCCAGTAAACAATAAAACCAGAAGCAATAACAGAAGCAGATGGCATACCACCAGATGTAGGAGCAGAAGGTAAAGCCATTGAAATCTTATTTGCTCTCATAGAAACCTTATTAAATGGATAATCCCTAAGCTGATGGACTGTCTGGCCATACTTGAAGAATTTATCTCTTTCTTCATCGTAATAACCCCAATGAGGATAACCATAAAACCAACAAGGAGAGCATGAAGAAACTAACTGAGCTCCACTCGCCTGAGATTGGGCACCCTATGCTCAAACATTATCACCACCATAATGACGCTTGTCGCCCGACTGGTAAAGAGAACTAGCAAAAGAGTAGGAACCAAAAGTCCCCTATTTATTTTTCTACCATTTACCACTATCTCAACCACCCTGAGACTGAGCACCTCTCTGGTCAAAAAACTTGTTCCTTTTACCCTGTCTATCCCTAATCTCCGCCTGCTTCCTCTTTTCATTCTCTACTTATTTCATATGAACTGCCAATCTAGAGATGTCCCTATTTTTAATCAGCAAGGTAGTCTTGCTCTCCAATATCAAATCTTGATTCAACCCAGTAGCTAACTTTCTCATGCTTGACCGCATATCAACCACTAAATCAGGAGCATACCTTGACAACTGATGAAAGTTTAAGGCATATTCCTTGTCAGGCATTCTTTCTTGATTAAGGTTCACAAACTCTTCTATCTTTGCTTTCCTCAGCTCTTGAGGAAAGAAATGATCCAGAAAAGCACTAGAGAAGGCATCTCATAAGGATGACTCCTCCACATGTTCTCTATCACTATCCCACTATTCGTACCACTGATAAGAAACTTCTTTAAGATGATAAGCTACAAAGTGTACCCCTTCTATATTAGTAGTCTGCATCACCCAAAATATTTTCTCTATTTCATCCAAGAAGCCTTGTGGATCCCCCTTTACCTTTACTCCAAAAAAAGTGGGAGGATTCATCTTCATAAATTAGCAAACCCTTGTGGCCTCAGCAGACAAAGCACCAGACACATCCCGCTCAACCTGAGAAGCAACCAATTTAGCAATAGCATGAATAAACTGACAAAATTCTGCATTAGTCACCTTGCCTTGAAAAGTACTAGTAGCAATGGGTGGAACTCCAAAACTATTAGGGAAAGGAATGTAATATCAAAGATGAACCCCAAAAATATGATGCACCCCTTCAGCATTACCCCCATATGGGATAGAAGAATTTTCTTGAGTTCTAGATTTATGAGGCATGATCTAAAAGACGAACAAAAAAAGATTAGAGAAGATACCAGGACTGAGACTCCAATCTTGAGAATAGAATACCAAGAAAGTGAAACATTCCTAACTGCCTTATAGCCTCTCTCTTATGAGTGTGGCGCTCAACACACTCCTAAAAGAGACTCTACTCGACACGGATTTGTGGACTCCTAATTGACCATGAACCTAAGCTCTGATACCAACTTAATGTGACCGAACGAGGGCCATATTGTAATGGGCATCTCAAGTCCGACCATGATCGGAGACCAAACCCCGTTACCTAACCTAATCTTCAACTGCCTGCCCTGAGTTGGCTGAATTTAGAGCATATAGCAAGATAGTGCAATAACTTACATGAAGACTCTAGGATAAGAACACAACTGTGATAGACCCAACCGAGTCCAACCATCCCATCCAACAATCTAACCATATCAAACCATACCAAAGGCCATAAACAGGCCACAACCAAAAGAGATAATAAAACATAGTATAATTAATCCTAAAATAAAATATAATAGAACAATGAGAATTTATGTTCGATGATGCCAGCCTCAATACCAATACTAGTACCAAGGCTGACACCTATACCAATCCCGCCCATTTCAACCCATAGAAGTACTACAAAGCCTCTAAGTAAAAGAGTAATAAAATATAGTTGAGACATGCCCCCAACCATACCCAAAACCAATATCCAAAAATAAAACAAAATGTCTAAAAGTATTCATAACATGAAATGAAGCCTTTCAAAAGGATAGAAGCTCACCAATTTAATCCAAATGTTGTCCCTGAGTCAATCACTATATAGGAGGAGTAGAATAGTCGATTCCTGCATAGCGTAGGTATACATCCGCCAGTAGATGGGTTAGTGGGTGAATGCTAGCATGATCTCAGGATAAAAATAAAATAATTCAATTTATAAAACCAAGTAAAACCATTCATATGCACACAACCATACATATATATACATATAACTATGCTGGGAAAAGGGATTGGGTTTAGCATGCCATTAAAACCTTTACCTGGGTTATGTAGATTTGTCATTCTATACAACCCATGGGCTATATGGGTTCAGCTCTCCCTGCTGAAAGGGTCCCAATGCGTGCAACCACACGACCAGGGAAGAAAACCTTGATATAACTAGTACATCCCCCAAAATATAGTGTGACATCATGCACACGGTCACCAAAACCAACCTCATATCAATAAATATGAGTTTCCAATTTTGGTCCCCCGGGACCTCCACCTTACATGGGTTTGCTACACATCTCGCCATTAATGCCTAATTAAAACTAATTTCCAAATAACCAAACCATTATCCATTTAATAACCAAGGCCGTCGATATTGTTATCGTCATACCAATCCTTACTTGCAAGTATCATCCATAGCCATTCATGTATAGGTTTGAGGGGACTTTCAAGTGACCTTTCATTTACCATATTAAACTACTTGGGAGATTCTAAATACCCCTCAAGCATAGTCATTTACCTTTCCAAATCATTTAAACCATGCATAATTCCTTTACCAAGTTTTAAAACAAGAGTTCCATTAAAAGTAGTCAGTGCAATGAACATATCTTTATAAAGATTTTGTCAAACACTTAGGGGCATAATATGACCAAAGCCAATTTTAATTACCATTAAATCATTCTCATGCAATCCAATTATCCAAAACCACCATTAATACATATAAAAGCATAATTAAACCATGAAAAACCATAACCAACCATTTAACATCAAAAACCCCAATTTATATTTGAAAAACAAAATCATACAATCAATGAAAATATGAAAACATTTAAAAAAAATCATGCCTTTAGATAAAATGCCTAAACCAAGATGATTATGGAAAGAAATCACCAAGACAAGCCCTAAATCAATCCTCTAGTTTAAACCCTAGCTTCCCTTGCCCAAAATCTTATAAGAGAATTTTAGAGTGTTTAGAAGACTTTCTAAGTATTAATGATAGGAATAATAGGGTAAATAACCTTCCAAGTAGGTTACAAGTCATGGGACATTATTAGGATAAGTGGAAAACTATCCAGAATACCCTACTTAAGTTGCACCAAAATCCCATCACAGGGATACGACTGATCCTCACGAGTCGTACCTTTCCAATACGAGTGGTACCCTCTACCCGTACCTTAGCCTCAACCTTTGGATCAAACACTGTCCAGCATACCATTCATCTAACCAAGTCGTATCCAAAGCATACGATCTGTACCTTTCACCCGTACCCCTGGCAGATTTAAATCCATGAAAGATTTGGACACTTTCCATCATACCAGTCCTGGTTATGACTCGTACCTTGGCTTACGGCTTATGGTGAGCCACTCGTACTCAAATCCAACATAAGTAACCAAGTCTAAGATTAAGTTAAGGAACCAAACAATCCGTAATCACCAATATGACTTGTACCCCTAAGTCGTATCCATTCCAGTAACCAAAATCCATCCCACCAACCAACACTGGTCAGCATACGAACGAACCGTACCATTTGTAACCCAACATAAGGCTCGTACCCATGAGTCATATTGGGTCAAGAGGTCATAATTCCAAAAAAAAATTTAAGATCCATAAATCAAGGTATTTCAGGAACCATCTCTGCAAACTACATAAACAAAAGAATCTTGGTCAACTATAAAGTTGAGATTTGGGAAAAATACCTGCAGAAATTCCAACTGATAGAAAGGTCCTTCATATTTTGGATTTATTAAAATATAGTAACATATACTAGAGCCAACGAGTTCATCGAACTTGAAGTTGAACTTGCCAAGTCTCAAGGTGATGGGGGGATATTAAACTCTCACACCTTAAGTTGATAATTGTATAGATACATCACTAAAAGAAGCTGAACTTGTCAGGTTTTAAGGTGACAGAGTCAAAGTTAAACTCACGTGACTTAAGCTGACAGCTATATAGGTAAATCGCTAAATAAAGCCAAACTTGTCAGGTCTCGAGATGACGGAGATAAAGTTAAACTCACGTGCCTTAAGTTGACTATTGCATAAGTACATTGTTGAAAAGACCAAACTTGAAGCCAAACTTGTCATATCTCAAGATGACGGATGCAAAGTTAAATTCTCGCAACTTAAGTTGACCGTTGCTTAAGTACATCACTGAAAATAGCCAAACTTGAAGTCAAACTTATCAATTCTCAATGTGATAGAGGCAAAGTTAAGCTTTTGCACCTCAAACTGACTGTTGTATAAGTACAAACGCTGAAAAGGATCAAACTTGAAGTCAAACTTGTCAGGTCTCAAAGTGATAAAGGGAAAGTTAAACTCTTGCACCCTTAAGCTTGACTGTGGCATAAGTACATCACAAAAAAAAGACCAAACTTGAAGCCAAATATGCCAAGTCTCAAGGTGATGGAGGCAAAGTTACACTCTCACATCTTAAGTTGATTGCTGTATATTGTTATTTGTTTCAACCAATATGGGAATAAAATTTTTGTCTCAAAATAGTTGGCACTCCCTCCATTCGATTTACTTGTCACATTTTGTCTTTACACGCCTATTAAGAAAAATAATGATTGGTATAGTAATTTACCATATTTACCTTATTAACTGATGTTTAGTAATAGGTATTGAAGAATGATTTGAAGAATAGGTAATTAATGCTAAGGATTAAACATGAAATTTTTTATCTTTTCTTGATTTGTCCAAAATAAGAAGTAAAAACGAAAATCAAATAAGAAAAATAGTGACAAGTAAATATGAATCGAGGGAGTATGTTTAAGAGATCAAAAGATAATTAACTATTTTTCCAACTATACACTTAGTAATTAATTCTCATATTAATTTTGTCCAAAAATGACCAGTAAAAATGAATATCAAATTAGAAAAAATAGTGATAAAAAAATCCAAACTGATGGAGTTTATTTAAAGTTTAAAAGACAATTGAACATTTTTCAACTATACACTTAGTAATTAATTCTCATATTAATTGAATAAGATTCATGTAACCAAGATTTTAAATATATAATAGGGTCATATTAGTTAATTTACACCCCTTATAAAATTTTTCTTAAGAGTTAAAGTCTATACATGTCAACTATTTTGAGACGGAAGAATAATAAATATAAAGTTTACCAATCCTAAAATAAAAAAGTAGCTTGTCTGCCACACTGGTTGCTTCATTGAATGTGTCTATCTACATTTTATATAAGGAATTGATTTGTATCATTTTTCGGCAGTTAGCTAAATGAAACCCGTCTACTAGTGCCTCTATTCTACTAGTAGCCGGTATGCTAGTGCCTCTTGATATGACTTGGGCTGTTATAAGAAATTACTTGGTGATGTTATCAATGTGTTGTTAGAATTTTCATCAAACTGTAGGGGGTGCGGATAACTTATGTGGTAAAATAGATCTATTATAAGTAGGATGGATCTATTTTTATTTATGTGTGGATATTTCTTAACTTCTCTAAATATTTTTATTTTGAGTTTATTTATGTTAGTTTTATCGATATTCATATCTTGGGGGGTAATTATATGGTAATTGGTTAAATGCTAAACTATAGGATTCTTTATTTTTTCCCTTAGTTTTTGTAATTCTTCTATATTATTTTGAAGGTATTCTAAATATTCTATATCTTTTGTTTCAAAATATTCAATTAGATTATCTTTCATAATTTTTTCTAATAATATTATTTCTTCCATATTTTGTCTCCAATATTTTAAATATTCATAGTCTATCATTTTATCCTGTAGTAATTGCAGAGTTACAAATTTCTGTATAATAATTTATCCTAATTGTACTGTAATGTATATCTAATTCTAGATTTTCAATTATATTTATTATCTTGTGTTGTTCTGCTCATAGCGAGTTTTTTAAATTATACAAACTATCACATGTACTTTTTCCTAAATTTTCTAGGGTTTCTTCTATCCATATTAATTTTTCTTTTAGATTCTCCATTATTTTTCTAATTCAATATCTATAATTAATTTCTTCATTTAGATTATCTTGATTTTCTCTAGTTTTTCTAATACATTCTAACATTTCTTAATCTGAATAATATCCATCTGGGTAATTATCCAGGTATAACTGTTCTATCCAATTTATAGTTTCAATTTCATAGTCTAATACTTTTTCTAATATTATTCTCTTAATATCTATAATTTCTATATCTCTAAGTATATATAAGATTAAGTTTTTAAGATTATATATCATTTAAAATTGGTTAAATACCTTATTATAATATTTTTTAGTTGTTTGTTTTAATCTCATTAATTCTTCTATATTTTCACTAAGAAATTGTATATATTTTATATCTATTTTCCAAAATTCTAAATATACATAATTTATCATAGTTAGTGTGTGGATTTGGTATGTAAGTATTTATAAGAGTAGTTCGATAGGTGTGGTATATAATTAATTCTAGTCATAAAATATCTATCAAATATTTTTTCCAATATGATTTTTCTTATATCTACTATTTCTATATCCTTAAGTACATATAAAACGAGTATTTTAAATTTATCTACCATTTCATCAGATAAATAATTATTCATTTTTCATAAAATTATTATTTTCAAAATATTCCCTTCAATCATGCACATAACAAAATATGACCACTTTAGATTGTTATATACTAGATTATTCTTAAATAGCATATTCTTCAGTCACTATTAGCATAGTAATCTGGATGCTTTTCCCTTAAACAGTGCCTCTACTTGGGTTACTCTCCTATCACGGCTTTTTGCCTCACCGGTTTCACCTTTAGGATGGCATAGTTCTTAGGAAATTTTTTCCTTTTTCGCTTTGCTAATAAACTTCTTAACATGCTATTTTTTGAATAATTCTACTATAAAGCAACTAACATGAACTTATTTTATCATATCATGATTGTTAAGAATTTATGAATTTAGCTATTCATAATAGTAAATGAATATACCTGTTCTGGTAGGTTTGGTAATTCTAAGCTTTGTTCCTCCATAGATTTTTTTTATTAAAATATACCTATTTTTTAATAAATAAGCAAAATATTTATTGTGGACAAGAGATTTTGTGCTTCAATGCATGAAGGCTTACCTTCATCTGAGCAAGTGCTCGTTTATTTATATTCTTAGAAATGAAAATGCGTACATTGTTTTTCTTTACATCTGTCAGCTACTTTACAAAAGTAAAAAAAATGTTTCTGCAAAGTCCTAAAGCTAATGTCTTCTAATAATGACACTACTTGCCAAAAAAGACTAAGAAAAGTCAAAAAGCCTAAGGTTACTTACATGATAATTTACGTAAAGCTATCTAGCTATTTTTAATCTTCCATATGTCTTTTTCTCCTTTAATAACTTGAATTACTTTCTTTGTCTTCTTTCTTTATCCGTATCTATCTTCTTTTTATTGCTCTGTATCTCCATTATTGCTTCATATCTTGCATCTTCCGGCTGTCGCTTTTATCTTCTTCTATTCCAGTTGAACTTTTGGGACAGTATTATCTTCTCCATTACATTTTGAACATTGATGGTCTGGATATTTATGTCCAATTAACTTGCAATATCTGGTTAATAATTCTTTCGAAATAAATTTTTCTCTAATGGCTCTGGTGATAGGTTTTTTCTCTGAATTGAGTAACGTCAAGATCCATTGCCTAACGTCTTCCATATCTGCTTCTCGTAGTTCCTTTGAATTTGAGTATACTATTACATTACCTCTTGAATAATAACTCCATATGGGATTTTTGTTGCGATAAGTGTTTGCTAACTCTTAAATGAC
The DNA here is from genome assembly GCA_030864225.1 of Capsicum baccatum var. pendulum. NCBI lineage: Eukaryota > Viridiplantae > Streptophyta > Magnoliopsida > Solanales > Solanaceae > Capsicum > Capsicum baccatum. Next base: position 156,178,560 of record CM061561.1, on the reverse strand, counting down.
TCATATATTTCTGGTATAGTGGATATTTCATTTTCGTCTAGGGTATATATGGTACTAAGTAGTCCATATTCGTAACAGGTTTTAACTAGACTTGGTTTGATTTTGGGTAAAGCAATTAGCTTATTGTATCTGGTTAGCTTTAGGGTTATGTAATTCGTATGTGGTTCTTGAATGTTTATAGCTCTAGCGTTGGTATTTAAGAAAGTTTGTATTTTGTAAATATTTTCTATGTATGTTCGAGTTGTATAGTTGTAGGTCTTTTTGTCTTGGTTTAAACTATCTCGGTATGTGGTAATTTGTGGGGGTATGAACATAGGATCTTTTGGTGTATTTGGAATAAATGGTTTATCAAATAGCCTGTTTAGGTTCATATTTGTGTTTTTCCTAACTTCTTTGCTTGTACCTGTAGAAGTAGATTGATAAACGTTATGGGTTTTATGGAGTATCCCAACATCTCCTTCTAGCTCTGGAATTTTAAAGTTTTCCGATCGACATAGCTCTGCACACTGCTGAGTTAGCTGATTTGTAGCTTCAGACTTCAGTTTAACTTTATTAGTCTTTAGATTTTCTATTTCATTACCCATACTGTCCACTTTCATTGAAAGCGTAGTTAAGGTGTTGAATATCTTTTCTAGAGTATCCTCTTTTATTATATCAGTGTGTGTAGCTTTGTCTTGATATGTAATCTGCAATAACATTTTTGTTAGTACTAATTACTTCAATTGTAAATGTGAATTTTAAAATATTCAAGACTACTTTCCGAATCTCTTTTGTTGTAACTGAATTTTGTATTTTCTTTGTTAGCCACCAACATACCTGTGTATTATCTGTTTGTACAATAAACTTGTTATATACAATATATGGCTCAAATGCTAATAAACATTTATATAATGAACATAATTCTTTTCTATTTATTTTTCATTTTATTTATGTTTCATTAAACGTACCTGAGTAGTATCTACAATGGTGTTCTAATTTTTCTTCTTTATATCTATATTTAAGTACTCCTCCATAACTACATTCACTAGCATCTGCTTCTACTATATATAAAAAATTTCTATTTTCATCTGGAAATTATAATTTTGGTAATTCTTTACAAAGTATTTTTATTTTCTGAACTTGTTTTTTATATTCTTCATTGTAATTATATTCTACATCCTTTTTTAATTTTTTCTGTAAAGGCTTTAAGTTTTCTGCTAATTTTAGTATATATTCTCTTACTTGGTTTACTAATCCTAAAAATGATTGTAATTTTTTTTTGTATCTAATTCTTCTTTTGAATTTATTATTTTTTGTATTATATATTGTTGCATTTTTACTCCACTTTTATCTATTTGTATTTCTAAAAATTCTACCTGATTTTTCATAATTTCAGCTTTTTTTTCACTTAAACTTATTCCCGATTTTTCTATTATATCAGTAAATTGTTCTAATAATTTTAAATGTTCTTCTTTGGTTTTTGTATATAATAGTATATCATCTATATATACTATACAATTAGGCAATTGTTTAAAATAACTATTCATAAAATGTTGATATCTACCTGGTGCATTTTTATATCCAAATGGTAGTACATTTCATTCATAAAATCCTTGTGGTACCGTAAATGCGGTTAATTCCTTAGATTCTTCTTCTAACTTTAAATGGTAAAATCCTGATTTACAATCAAATTTACTAAAGTAATTATATCCTTGTATTTGTCTTATTTTTAATATCTTATTTGGTATTGGGTAATTATATGTCATAGTTTTTGCATTTAAATTTCTATAATCAATAACCATTCTACTTTTTCCTCTTTTTTGTTCACTATGTTTATTTACTATAAATGTTGGGCTATTATGTTTACTATTACTTTTTTGTATATATTGTTTTTCTAATAATTCTTCTATGTGCATTTTAAATTCTTTTAAATCGTCAAAATTATATGCTAATGATTTTTGAGTTATTATGCTATTTTTATCTATTAATTCAATTTTTATAGTGATTTTATGTTTTTTCCCATCCTTTTAATAGATCTTCACTATACAATTGTTCTAGTTTTTTCTTAATTATTCTTACTTATTGAAAATATAGTTATTTCCTTTTTATTTATTGAAAATACGACCAATTCTATTGTATCTTCAGTATTTTTTATATTTTCTAATTTTTGTGTAATTTTTTCACTTCCTTCTATCCAATCAGTTTTCTTTCTTATTTTATTAGTAACTCTTTTTGCTCTTACTTTCTGTTTACATGGTGTTGTAAACCACCAATCCATTCTAGTTATTATATGTGGGTATAATTTATCTAAAAATGGCATTCCTAAAAGTATATCTTTTGATGTTAGCTCATAATTATAGATTTGTTGTATTGTTAATATTTTATCCCATACTTGTGTTTTTACATTCGTAGCTTTATAAGTAATTAAGCTTCCTTCGTTATTAAGTCATTTAACTATTATTGGTGTCTTTAATTTATTCCATTTACTTTTTGGTAAACAATTATATCTACATAAATTAGCTTTTGCTCCTGTATCTATCATAGGCGTATAATATCTACTGTAATACCCTTCTACTACTATCTTCATTAATACATATATTTTCATATCATGTTAAAGCTCTTCTTAAGAATAATTTCTCTCTGTTATATGTTATAGATGATTGTGTATGCTCTATGTTATATGGTTTTACTTGTTCTAGACATTTTATTCCTAATATTATGTCTGTTTTTTTGCATTTCTTCCTTTATTTCAAATTCTATCTTTATTTTTCTAACTCCTATTGTTATTTCTTTTTCTGCTATATTTTTAGTATTTATTAAGCTTCTTGGTAGATCTGGGCATATATTATTGTCAGATTTTATTTCCTCATTTTTTATTAGATATCTTGCTATATAATTTTCTTCTTGTCCTGTATTTAAGAGTATTAAATATTCTTTTTCATTTATCGTTCCTGTTATGTAATATTGGTTTAAATTAGTTGTTGAACTTGTTTCATAACTTGTTCTTTTTGATGAACTTGATGATTCTGCTTTTTCATAAGCTATTCTTTTTGTTGTGCTTATTCTATCATTTATTATTTCTAAATTTTCTTCTATATCTATGTCTCTATAACCATGATCATTATTATCAATTGTTTTTACAATTGTTCAAAAGGATTTTTTATTTGTATTTTGTTAATTTTATTTTTTTCCGTTATTTTATGTTTTGTTGTTAATACATATAGATTTTTATATCTTGCTGTAAATATTTTACTTCCTGGGGTTAGTTCTATTCCTGATATTTTTCAATATAATACTAATGATTTATCTATATTTTTATCTGTTATTGCTACTGAATAATTCGCACTTACTATAAATTTAAATTTTTGGTATATTAAATTTCCTTTTATGGCAGTTATTATATTTTTTTCTATAGGTTTTATAATTCTATCATCTGCTAGGTATAATTCTATCGGTGTATCTATTCCTTCTCTGAAATATGCTTTTATTAATATCTCTGTACCTCCTAGGTGTACGTATTTTATTGGGTCTCTAATTTTTATATCGTTTATTTCCTTATTAATTATCCTTTTTGTTACTAGTGGTATACTAGCTTTATCTTTTGCATATCTACAGTCTATTACATATTCTTTTTGGCTTACTACATAGTATTCTTCTTTTCTTTTACTAAAATATGTTTTTTATTGTTAGTATTTTAAATATTTTTTCTACACTTAAATCTAATTCTTTTTCTTTTATTTCATCAAATATGTGACTATCAAATATTATTTTTTGATCTGTTCCTTCTTCATTTAAATATTTTTCCTTTGTTATTATTTTTATATCTTCTTCAGTCATTTAATTCATCTAATTCACTATCTATTTCATTCTCTGAAATTTCATATATACTATCTTCACTTTCTAATTCGTAATCTATATAATTTATCTGCATATATTCTGTATTTTCTATTTTTATTTCTGATATTTGTTTATTTTTGAGTTTTTACGTAATTTACAATCTCTAGCTAAATGTCCTAATTTTCCGCAATTATAACAAGTACATTCTTTCATAGATTTATTTTTCCTATATGGTTTTTTATGTTTATAAATTTTTACATAATATCTTTTTCTTGGTTTCTTATATTTATATTTTGATTTTTTGTATTTCTTATATTTCTTATGTCTTTTTCTTTTCTTATAATATCTTTCTTCGCATCCAAATTGAGGTGTTATTTTATCTTTGCAACATGTTAAATTTCTTAGTAATGTTTTTTCCATTTTTATTTCTTCTCTATATTTTTCACATAGGTTTCTATACCATTGTTGTAAAAATTTTATTCTTACTCCTAAAGTATCTACTATTTTTGTTTCATCCCATCTTTTTATTATTTTTGAACTAAATGGTTGAGGTAATTTATTAAAATATAATTTTCTTATTTCTCTACTTTCTTCTGTATTATATGTTCCTTTATAATAATATTCTTTAAATGCGCAAGTATACTCATCTATGTAACACATATTACATATTGCTAATTTTAACATGAAATTCCTATTTGTATCTTTCTCTTCATTTTGTTCTTCTTCTGCTGTTGTCATGCTGCTAAATTCGTCTTTTATAACTATTTCATATTTTTTTAATAATTCTATAGGTGTTAATTTAGTTGTAGTTGTTGATGATGTTCCTTCTGTAGGTTTATCAGTTTTTAATACCTTCTTGCTATTTTCAGTTAAATTTGAAAATCATAATTTCACTGTTCCTATTAGTGTTCTTTCTATATATTCTGGTGCATTTGTTACGTTTATATTATTATCTAATAATTATTTTGTCATATATCCTATCCATAATTGTATTATTTTTTCTGTATCTATTACACAATCTAAGTCTAAAAATTTATAATTTTTATTAACTATTTGTTTTGGTGTTCAGTTGTCATATTCATTTTTTAGATTATATCTTTTAAACTTATTCTTATAATATGTAGGTTTTCTTATTTCTGATGTTCTAGGTATTATATTTTCATCTTCTTTTTTATCAAGAGTATTTATTTCTGTGTTTCTATTTTCTAAGTTTTCTTCATTAATTACTTCTTGTTTTTCATTGATTTCTAAATTTTTTGTATTTGTTAAGATTTCTGTATATGTTTCACTGTCTTCTGAATCATAATTATTTGTTTCTTCAATATCTATTGTATTTATTTCTAATTTTTCTTTAAATTGATTTATCTCATTTAATAATTTTTGTTCTATATCTTTTTCTTCTTTTTCTTTCTGTCTTTTTTCATACAAATCTTTTAACATTTGTAGTTCTTTTTCTAATTTAGCAATCCTACTATTTTTAGTTTATTTTATTTTTCGTATTTCTTCTGTAGTTTGTTGTTTTATTTCTCTGTATTTTCTTTTTTCTATCTATTTCTTCATTTTCTTTTTTTTATTCTTACCATAGCTGTCAATTTATCTTCTAATTTTAATTCTTCTTTTTCGAACATTAAATATAAATGTTCACTTATTTTCTTATACCTTCTTCTTAGATTAGAAAATACTATTTTTATTTTTAATCCTTCATGGTTTTCATATATTTTTTCATCTATTATAAATTCTTCTTTGTTCATTTTTATTTAATTGTTAACAGCCCATGTTGGTATGTATATTCTAGACTATCTATTGTTGATTCTAAGTTTGATATTTCTTCTTTTTGTGCATTTATTAAATTTTTACTAACTCCGATAATTATGTTATATTGTAATCTTTCTATTCTTATTTTTAATTCTTTACGTTTTTAGATATTATTTACTTTAATTCTTTATATTTTGGTAATTTTTATACTTTATTCATCTAAATAATATTTTGTGAATATCTAAATTTAGTTTTCTTAAATAATTCAATCATAATTAATAAATTAATCAAATAAATCTAAATTGGTGTAAACTCCGCTAACACATTCATACTCACTAGGCCTAGATTTACATTGGATAAGCTTTGGTCAGGAAGAAAGAAACAATTACCCTTTCTTTTCTTCTTCGACTTATACGCCCACAAAATGAATGAGCCAGTGGGGGAAATGTTAAATGGCCATGAACCACACACTTGTGATGCTCTAATTCTTCATATGTTGCCAAAAATTTGATGTCTTAATCATATCTATAGCTGCGTGGTTGATGCAGAATCTTGCATTTCCCTTCCACGTGGCACAAAATGACAGGATGAAATCGTTGTCTTTGGCCTTGGAGAATAGTCTCATGTGTTTATGCACCACAAAAATTCCTTCTATATGATTTCCTCCAAATTATCTCATCCCACATCATTATATTCTTTTTTCTATAAAATAACACAACTTTCTTTTGTATATAAAAATAATTGGATTTGGCCCCTTTCGTGTTCCAATTTTTCTTAGTTTCATTGTATTTGAGACAATATTATAAAGTCGGTCTCAATAGAAAGATTAAATATCTTTAACACTCGTAAAAAAAATTTAAAATGTAAATTCGATTTTACTTGATGATAATATTATTTTTTTAAATATAAGTTTAAATTTAATAAAAATTTCTTTAAAAAGCTCCTTTTAATTAGGAAATTATTAGGTGGTCATAACTATACGATAGATACATAATATATCCAAAACATCAAGTCGTATCATGATTTTGTGTCTTGTAATAGTTTGAATACTTTTTACTAGAATTTAATTAAAATATAATTATAAAGTAGTAATTGCTGCAATGGCATAAGTGAAACAAAAAGTTATCTATATATTAGTTTCTTATTTTTATAATTCTAATTTCTCTATTTATAGTTTTCTAGCATTAATTCATCTCTTCGTACTGATGGAAAAGATTCAATAAAATTGGTTTTAGAAGTAAATATTATTCACTTTAATGATGTATATCATAAATCTTTCCAAGGAGAAGATATCAAATTCTAAGTCACCCAAAATATCAAAGATAAGGTCAGTGGTAGGCAAACTTTGATCTCTTACCATTTTGGATGGCAATTGACAATGTTAATATTATAGTGGATGGGTGAGAGGTTGAATATGGATAATCTTAGAAGGAGTGGAAATAGATTGAAGAAGAATTGGGAAGAGTTAATTAGATAAGTTATAATACAGTAAATTTATCAATGACAACACTTTAGACAAGATCGTGTGAATGACATAAATTATGATAGAAGATTAGTAAATAGCAGTGTGTTTTCTTGTGATCATTTTATATTAGTAGTCATAGTATTATTGCTTCAATAGTTTTGCCCAATGATTTCTTTTACTCTCTGTTGTTCCTTATACATTAGTATCGTATAATAACTTCTATTATGTTACTATTTATTTTTTTACTATCTATTCTTTTATGATTATTTGTTGTTTTTTGTACTTCTATCACTTTTTTTTTAGATTGTTTTGACCTTTTTTTTCTTGAGCCAAAGGCCTATAAGGTGTGGGAACCGAGCATGTTGTTAAAGTTATTGTAATATTATTACTATTTTTGTCTCAATTTATGTGACATTAGTGAAAATTTGAGATTCAAACTTTTAGATTTTGATTGTAATTTCAAGCATCAAAATTTTAAAATATTAAAATAAAATTTCTATATTTTGAAAAATACATAAAAGTATTAACATCACAATTTAAAATATTAAAAAAAGATAACACACAAGCACCCCAAATTATATCCAAAATTTTAATGACACATCTAAATTTTACACATACTATTACCCACTAAACAAAAATACAAAAAATAAAAATGAGTTTACTAAAACTTTAATAGGACCCCTTAAATTTTAATAGGACCTCTTCGAGTTTTAGACAAAAGTTTGAAGGTATTTATGCCTCATATCTTTTTTAAAAGAAAAAACATACAACTATCAAAAAAATATATTTAAAAGAAGTAAAAGGTTCTGATAAAAATTTAATTGGTTTTTGAAACTTCAATCGTACAACATAAATTAAAAATTAGTAATTTATTTCTATTTATATTCCTTTATGATATTATTAATATTACAAAGGATAAAATCACCATTTTCATACTAAATTATACTTAAAAAGTCAAAGACACACATAAACTATTGAACTGCCATATCACACACTTATACTATATAAAAGTAAATTTTTCTACCCCCAGTAAAGTATTATATCACTTGCATGAAGTGTGGTGTTTCACATGCGTCTTTCACGTTAGCGCCACATCAGCATAATATGAACAAAACAATAAATTTTTATTTTCACAATTTTTTATTTTTAATTTATTTTTTTCTTTTTCTTCTATGTCCATCACAAAACCCTCCATTGTTGTAGTGTATCATCATAGTTGTACCTTCAATTAATCACCATCATAAATATTATCGAACAAAGTTACCATAACAATCAATTTCTACTAATCATGTTGTTCATCCATAATCCATTGTCTCTTCTTAAAAAAAATAAACTTCTCTTCTTCTTCGTTGATTTTTCAGTGAGAAAAAGATAAGTAATCTTTTCTTTTAGAATGAAGAGATATGTGGAATAAATCTACCAAAAATATTAAGAACTTAAAATTTATTAGTTAAAAGATTAATAGTGATGGGTTAGATGATTAATCAGTGATATTGTGATGAAAATTGATGGTAATAGGTGAAATTATCGTCGATTTCGTAGGAGTCAGGGATGAGGTGCGAAGAAGGTGCATTAATTGGGGGTGGGCTTGGAGTTTGGGAATGATGGTGCTGAAGAAAATGTGTTAATTGGGGGTGGATTTGGAGTTTGGGGGAAGGATTGATGAAGAAGATGGTTTGGGGGTGGGGGTGGAGGGGAATATTTTAATTTTTAATTTTTCCCTTTAATTTATAATGAGTATTTTTTTAATTTAAATAATTATTTTTTTAATGTTAGATTTAGGGGGTAAAAAAATTACTTATAAGTAGTTTAAGTGTGTATTAGGTCACTTCAATATTTTAGTTGTGTCTTCGATTTTTCAAGTATAATTTAGTATGAAAATAGTGAGTCTTCCCATATTACAAATGACAATAGTGCTCCGTTTTTATCAATTTATATGACTCATTTTAATTTTTAGTTTATTTCAAAAAGAGTCACATATTTCTTTAGTTAAAATAATTTAACTTTAAAATACTCATTTATCATTAATGAAAGGAGATTTTTCAGAAATAGCGATACTTTGCTATAAAATTCTTTTTCCATAGCTACATTTTATATAATTACCATTTATAACCGCTGTATTTGATTACTAGCCGTTGTATTCACTTTTACCCAGTGGTCTATATTCATAAAAAATATAAATATACTACATATTTAATCTCACAAAAAATACTACCATTATTTTTTTTTTTTGTGTTTTCCCCATTTTTCTTCTTCTTTTTCTATTTTTCTATTTTTATTTTTTTCGTTTCTTTCTTTTTCTTTTTTTCCTTTTTTCTCTCTTTATTCTTTAACTACTATTTCTCTTTTTTCTTTTCTTTTCTTTTCTTCTTTGATTTTTTTAGTTTTCTTTTTTGTACTTATTTTCTTTATCATTTTTTTTGTTCTATTTTCTATTTTCAAAAAATATGGCTAGTCGAACACAAGTCATGGATGATAACGTTAAAACTATAATTGTTTATCGTATTTGTAGTCATACCGTCATTTATATTTTTATATTCATTGATACAATTGTATTTGTATTTGTATTTTAAAGTTCACGCTTGTATTTATATGTTATAGTCCTCACTTGTATTTGTATTTTATAATTCCCACTTGTATTTGTATTTGTTAGTTTGCACAATTATTTATATTTTATATAATTCACACTTGTATTTTAAAGAACTATTTGGTATTTGTATTTTATAATTGACTGTAGATTATATTGGATTATATTTATATCATGGTTTTATTGTGTTTGTATATTTAGATTATATTTGGATTATACTTGTATTTGTATTCTATTTTTGTCGATACCTTTTTATTTTTAAATAATTATTTTGTATTTGTATTTGTAAGTTGATTGGATATTGTATTTAGTCGTGACTATGTATAATTTATCATTTGTATACAGACAAGTAAATGCATTAATTGTATTTTCTCGATTCTAAAATATATAAATATGTAATGTATCATTTGATACAAATATACCGTTTTGTATTTGTATATCAAAATTGTCATTCATTTTTGTAAATAAACAAACATCATTTGAGACAAATACAATTACAATCAAATGAAACAAATGATTTTACAAATGCAAATACAATATATATTTGTAGATATTGTATTTGTATAAAAATTTGACTTGTATTTATTTGTATCAATAAATACAACTCGTATCAATAAATACAAACAAGTATTCATAGAAATAAAATCAAGCGTTTCTTTTCAATCATTAAAAAATACAAACAATAGTTCACACTTGTATTTGTATATTATAATTCGCATTTATATTTGTATTTTATAGTTAGTACTTGTATTTGTATGTTATAGTTTGCATTTATATTTATATTTTATTGTTCGCACTTGTATTTGTGTTTGCTAGTTCGTATAAACGAAAAGAAGGAGAAAAAATAAAAAGTAAAAAAAGAAGAAAAAAAATGATAAAACAGAAGGAGAAAAATACAAAAAACGGAGAGTAATAGAAAATAGAGAAAAAATAAATAAAAAGAAAAAAAAGAGAAAAAAATGAAAGGAAAAAAAAAAAAGAAGAAAAAATGAAGAAAAAATTGAAGTAGGAAAAAAAGAGAGAAGAACAATAGAAAATAGAAAAAGAGAGTATGAGTTGTAAAATTAAAAATAATTAATAAATAAAAGTGGATTATAATTTGTATTTAATTAAAATTTAGGTTAAGTAAGATAATTAGTAGGACATGTTTACTAAGATATGTAGTTATCTCTTAATAAAACAATTAATAATCATACTAACATTTTAAACTTATTTTAAATCATAATTTTTTTTTTTTTTGTAATCTAAACTCTATATCAGGTTAAATTAATAATCAATTTAATCAATTTTATTTTTCCCTACAAGTGCTTATTTTTTCTCAAAAATATTTATTTTTTAAAAATTTGAAGTATTAGACAATTTTTTTTTTAAAAAATAAGTACTTATCAAAAGTAGAAAAAATAATTTTTCATAAAATAAAAAAATACTTAATTTTTCCTTAAAAGCACTCTTTTAATAAATATTTTTGCTGAAAAATAAATTTGCAAATACTTTTAAAAGATTTAATCAAACACTATTTCAAAGTGTTTTTTAAATTTATTGTTCAAATATAAATTATATTTTATAAAAAATATTTTAAGAAAAATTTATTATAAAATACTTTTTAAAATAAACTTATTTTAGAAGACCAAACAAGCTATAAGTCGTACAGATTGGGACGGAGTTAAAAAAAACAAAAACAAAAACATCAGTAAGAAAAAAGAAACAAATACTCAAGAAGGAAATTTTTTTTTTGTTAAATTTTCTTTAAATATCCTCTCCAGCTCTCTAATATTCTTCCTCTTCATCTTCATGGGCTGATAACATAAAGGTGGGTTGGTTCCACAGAGTGAAGAAGAGTATCCCTTGCCCTATTTTCTTCACGCAGAAACCACCTTTATCCATTTCCTCACAGGAACCCTAAGTTATTTTTCTTCCAAATTTACCCAAGAAAACAATGGACCTTGCTTCAAAGCTCCAAGTAATCGACCTTCGTTCCACTTTCCTCACTGGCAGAGCCAACCTTCTTCGCCCTCATGGTGTTATTCTCCCAGTAACCTCTAATACCTCTGTGAAAACCACTACATGTAGAAGAAAAAGCCTTAGAATTTCATCAAAATTGCAAGCAGTAGCTGTTGAAACAGCCGAAACAGATGTAAAACAAGACGATATCGAATCGTTGTTTTCGAGTGATTCTACTGAGGAATTTGATTATTCAAGAAGGGGTAGTAAGAACTCAGGTAGTGGGGCATCAAGTATTTCATCTGGGGTTAAGCTAGAAAACATTAGCAAGAGTTACAAAGGTGTCACAGTGTTGAAAGATGTAAGTTGGGAAGTGAAAAAAGGCGAAAAAGTTGGTTTAGTAGGTGTAAATGGAGCAGGGAAAACGACCCAATTGAGGATTATATCTGGTCTAGAAGAACCAGATTCTGGTAATGTGATTAAGGCAAAAAGTAATATGAAGATAGCATTTTTAAGCCAAGAATTTGAGGTTGAGTCAACAAGAACTGTGAAGGAAGAGTTTATGAGTGCTTTTAAGGAAGAAATGGAAGTTGCTGAGAGACTTGAGAAAGTTCAGAAGGCAATTGAGAAGTCTGTTGATGATTTGGAGTTGATGGGGAGGTTGTTGGATGAGTTTGATTTATTGCAAAGGAGAGCACAAGCTGTGGATTTGGATGCTGTGGATGTGAAAATTAATAAGATGATGCCTGAGTTAGGATTTGCTCCTGAGGATGCTGATAGACTCGTGGCTTCATTTAGTGGCGGCTGGCAAATGAGGATGTCTTTGGGAAAGATCTTGCTGCAGGTATGAGATTTTAAGCTGAGGGTTTATTGGAAACAACCTCTCTATCTTTACGAGGTAGGGGTAATAAGGCTAAATAGTGAAATGGATAATCATAGATGTAAATAATAATTGAAAGTATCAAATAGAATCAGTAATATAGCCTAGTTGGATCCCCATAAGCTCGGAAGGCATAAACAACAAACAATATCACCTAATCGGACCCGCATAATCCCAGAGGGCACCACCCAATGACTAACTAAACGACATCTAGACATATAAAAAGGTATGGAGTACGAACAGTTGAATACAAGTATAGACAATGCCCGAACTTTGCCAAAGATTCCTACCCTCTCCAAACCCCACTTGTGGGATAACGTATGCTGTTGTTGCTTAATATGTGGTCAGTGATGTTGGGCAAGTAATTCATGTGGAAATGATACCTCACTTTATGTTCTGTACATGTGTTTCTTGGAATTGTAATGGTTGAGTTTTGGTTTTAATCTCCTTTAACATCATACATATGGTGATAGTATGTGGTGGTGGGGTGGTGGTGGTGGTGGATTTAGTGCCAAAATTATGCTGCCCTTGAACGTATGGTCTTTCCATCAAACTAGGTGTTTTATGTACATATTTCATAGAATTGATCTAATATTATCTGTTGGCACCCATGCTACAAAAATGCATAATGGTGTACTTGGTTGAAGGGTGTGTTTATACCCAAAGGAATTGGAATCTATTCGCATTTAGTGCTCTCTTTTTGCTCCATTCTTTAGTAGTACATCCATGTTCTAGAAATCCTAGATCCACCTCTGATTGGGATTAATGAGTCAAAGGTCATGTTAAATGTCTATAAGCAAATATTTGGGTGTGTGGAATGATCAGTTGTAGATCTTCAGTACTTTGCTTTCTGAGAAGGGGGATATTTTGGCAGCTATTGCAGAACCTAATTTACTTGATAATCAAGGACATAAATATCTTCAACTTATGACTTGAGTACATAATACATATCTGCTCTCCAAAGCATATCACTCCACTTATCCCATGATATGTCTTTGTTGATTGGTTTTAGACTTGGCATATATTTTGTGTGCTTGTTATTTTTGCTTGTCCTACTTGTAGGATTACACTGAGTATTGTTGTATTATTTTTGCTTGGGGAATAACATGTTTGATTGTTTGCAGGACCCAGATTTGTTACTACTGGATGAACCGACCAATCATCTTGACCTTGATACTATTGAGTGGCTTGAGGGTTATCTTAATAAGCAAGAAGTTCCGATGGTCATTATATCTCATGACCGAGCTTTCCTTGACCAGTTGTGCACAAAAATTGTGGAGACTGATATGGGTGTATCTAGGACATACGAAGGAAATTACTCAGATTATATTATTTCAAAGGCTGAATGGATTGAAACACAGAATGCTGCATGGGAAAAACAACAGAAGGAAATTGAGCAAACGAGAGATTTGATAAGTAGGTTAAGTGCAGGAGCAAACTCAGGTCGTGCATCTACTGCTGAGAAGGTAAAATAAAGATGTCTCCATTATTGGTCAGTAACTGCAGTATGTTGATTTTTGCATATGCATTATTTTTGTGTGTTTTGATAAAAAAAAAAGTTGGTCTTGCGCTGCATGAAGTATGTGTCATAACTTGAGGAAATCCTACTGGATACCTGATGAATATGGAGTGTAATTTTTATCATCCGACTGTCTTTGCCCTTTGGTGATTAAAGGGCATATCTGTGTCTTGTTATCAAGGTATGTTTGCATTGCAGCAGTGTGGAAAATGACTTCACTTTGCCTCAGTTGTTGTGTTAGTTATGAAATGATCAAGATCCTCGCTTGGGACTATTATTCTGCAAATTAAGCTAGGGAGATTTAAGAAAAGGAGGTCCACACCTGATGGTTTTGGCATTCTGCTCGTTATGGTTAACTTTTGTCATATCCATCTTTGTTGAACTATGTTGTACACTTTCTTTCAGAGGTTTGGTATACTGATTTCAACCGTCTTGTATTTTTGGGTGATAACAGAAGCTGGAGAAACTTCAGGATCAGGAACAAGTTGATAAGCCATTCATTAGGAAACAAATGAAAATTAGGTTCCCCGAACGTGAAAGAAGTGGGAGAACAGTTGTGAATGTTAAAAATCTGGGATTTTCTTTCGAGGATAAGGTCAAACACAAAGCACTGACTCTTGAGTTTTCGATTTGTTTCTTGTTTCGTGGATATGTTAGTGATAACTACTATCATTGTTTCTTATATTTCTGGGTTGACTTTTATCTGACATGCCTATTTTACTGGCAGGTTCTTTTCAAGAATGCAAATTTGACAATTGAGAGAGGAGAGAAAATTGCCATTATTGGTCCTAATGGGTGTGGAAAGAGCACCTTTCTTAAACTGATTATGGGTTTACTGAAGCCAACACAAGGTGAAGTTGTACTTGGGGAGCACAATGTATTGCCAAATTACTTTGAGCAGAATCAGGTGTGTCAGTCTTTCTAGTTTTCTTTTGATCTTTGGCAGCTGTTTTTATCTTGTCTATGTTATTACATGATCTAGTTTGTGTTAATCTGTGTCCGTTTTTCTTCTGATTAAGGCTGAGGCACTCGATTTGGAAAAAACTGTCCTTCAAACTGTAGCAGAAGCTGCTGAGGATTGGCGACTAGATGATATAAAAGGACTACTTGGACGTTGTAATTTTAAAGCTGACATGCTTGATAGGAAGGTTTCCTTTTTGAGTGGCGGTGAGAAGGTAAGAAGATATAAGCAGATCTTCTCTGCATATTGTTGAGAAAGATGGAAGTTTTCGCTCGTTTGTTAATGAGTTTTTTCTTGGTTATTTGATCTTTATTCTCTGAGTGTAATATATATATATATTTTTTTTAAAAAAAGATTATTTCTTTCCAAATTTAAAGCCATTCGATCATTAACTTTCACAAATTACCATTTTCGTCTATAAACTTATTCTGTAAATTGTGTTAGCTGCAAACATGACTTGGCAACAATACCGGCAATATCTGCTGTT
This sequence comes from Capsicum baccatum var. pendulum, assembly GCA_030864225.1. Taxonomy (NCBI): domain Eukaryota; kingdom Viridiplantae; phylum Streptophyta; class Magnoliopsida; order Solanales; family Solanaceae; genus Capsicum; species Capsicum baccatum. Next base: position 156,163,149 of record CM061561.1, on the reverse strand, counting down.
GCTAATTTAGCTTGTGGATATGTCAAGTACTACCTTTCATACCTATAAGCTATCTTGCTCAAGATGCTATTACCTTATGATTGTAATCTCAAGCGTATTTTGGTTTTGTGAACTTCAGTTTGAAATGTGCAATGGTGGTGTTTTACTGTATACTTCCAAGATTACTTTTAACTTTTGACCGACAGCCTTGGTGTGGGTGAAGAACAATCATCTTTTCATATTTTGAGGCTTCTGAATAAGAATGTTTAACTGATAATTTATCTTGGCGTCTGATGAGAGTGTCTATTGATTGTGGTCTTTGACCATTAACAGTAACCATTTTAAGTCTCTTTATCAGCAAAACCTTGTGTACGAAATTAGTAAATAAATGGTTTGTCTCGATTGTGAAAGCATTATTTCTTACTAACATTTTTACTTAAAAATCATCTGCTTAATACTACTCCGTTTGTGCCTGTCGTGGATTATTCTCTTGTTCTTGTTTTGAACTTATGCATCAATGTTGTTTGCTTAGGCACGTCTGTCCTTCTGTAAGTTCATGGTGACTCCTTCAACTTTGCTAGTACTGGACGAGCCAACCAATCATTTGGACATACCAACGAAAGAGATGCTTGAGGTACTTTATTCTTCTCATCAGTTCTTACCAATATTTCATGTTATCTTATACACATTCTTGCAGGGAAATTATTTACCGTCAAGTTTCTTTCTAATTTTTATGTAGGAGGCAATTACGGAGTATACAGGCACCGTGATAACTGTTTCTCATGATCGGTACTTCATGAAACAAATTGTTAACAGAGTATTGGAAGTAAAAGATGGCACTTTACATGATTATGAAGGAGATTACGATGTAAGTTTTTAAACCCGCCATCTTATGAGCATAAATCTTCATCCCCAGTGTTATGATTGCGATTGAAAATTTTGAGTACATTGATTAATGTTGGTGAAATAGTCACATGTAATACACATAAGTTGTTTGCTTTCATATTGTGTCTCGTTAAGTTGCGTATATCGTTTACACATCAGATTTTGATGTTTCAAACGGAAAGCATGTCTCTGCTTTTAACATTTATTTTGGTGGTGGACATGACTTCTTGGGGCTGATAGTGGAAAAATGATTTGACTTGGTAATTAGCAATAACATTGAACGTTTATTACTAAACTGTGTTTTCTGATTCTTGTAAGTGATATTTACTTGTTTGCACAGTACTATTTGGAGAAAAATCTTGAGGCCAGGGAAAGGGAACTTGAACGAGAGGCAGAGATTGAGGATAAGTCTCCAAAAGCTAAAGCCAAATCCAAGATGTCAAAGGTAACACTTTCAGATTTCCTCTGCTAGATCACTCAAAACTATAGCACGAAATAAACATTTAGGGAGCTTTAATGTTCTCGCGATTGGTGAATTCCTCTTTATGATGAATCGTAAACAATCATAGCATACTCCGAGAATAATAAACAGATTATATTGTTGTTGTGACTGGCAGGCAGAAAAGGAAGCTCGGAAGAAACAGAAAATTCAGGCATTCCAAGCCGCAAAACAGAAGTCGAAGAAATCAAAGAACTCAAAGAGATGGAACTGAAATGGTTTTTAGATGCTCCCATTCAGCTCCTATGCTCGTGTACAAAGCTCTAGTGAGCTACATTATCCATCTTCCTATTGTATATAATAACAAATAGATAAATATAGTACACTTGTTGATTATTCTTGCCAAACAAGCAGCAGTCTAATTCATCGTCTCATCTATCCTATTTTCTGGAGAATCAGAACTCACGTATTTAAGTAGTTGTCTTCTATTTTGGGCTTAAAGTTGATGTGACAAAATGGGGACAAATTGTTAAGAGCAACATATCAAAACCACTACAGTTTGGAAGTGAATCACCAAGCTTATCAATATTAACTATTCGTGCATATTATGTTGCTGGGTGCCTGTATTTGTTTGCGTAACGATTATTTGTTCATGCAATAAATACATCCCATGTAAGCAGTGTTTGTTTACAAAAACTGTATTTGTTCGGGCAAAATATACTTGTATCGTTGTATTCATATACTGAAGTCTATATGGGTAGATAACCACAAAAAGGGCAAGGATGTTCCCATACAAATATAGTCAAATAAGGATGCAGAAAAGAAAGTCTCTCTTGAAAAATAATGCACACATTGTACCGTCGTGAATATTGACGTACAAGGATTTGCTGGAAAAATTCTTCATTTGGAATACAGACATACAAGCAAAAATACAATTCAGATCTAAAAGTGATTATTTAATCCCGGAATATCCTCCTTTCTCCAAATAAAAAAATATAGAGCTATATGCATTTTTCTCCTTCAGAAATACATATATGGTATAACCAAGGCAGAGAATAGAAGGCACAATACGGAAACTAGCGTATTTACACTTATTTTGTCACCATTGCCATCAACTTCACAACAATGGCGAATTCAGGATTTAGGAGACCTAGGTGCTTGGAAGTTTCGAACACAAATATTGATGCTCAAAGCTTTGAGGTCCTGCTTGAAAATCAATTCACCCAACTATTTAATTGGTTTGTTGGGTGATTTTCTAAATCTCATACCAAATTTTATACATTTAATTTGCCTCAAATTTAACGGATATCGGAGAAAAAAAAATGGAAATAGATCCGCTCATGCTTCACAGAGGTACCCCTAAAAAGTTTGAATAAATTTCTGTTGCATTTATTGACCTTTATCTCTCATTTTGTGACATTAGAAATTGCTAAATGCTTATAGCTTAAGAGTAAGTTTAAGGGTTAAATTAAATAGCTTAATGTAGTTCAGTGCCATTATATGTTAGTACTTAACCTATATTAACCTTTCAAATAATTTAATAATATTCCTAATCTCTCATTTTTATATTCCTTATTTTGTTTATATTCTTGATGACACTCAAATTACAACCTTAAGATGCAAGTGATCCTCGTCAATATAGTGACCCAATGGAGGTTGGATCGAATCCTCAGGGAATAAACGCAAGGATTTCAATGCTCGAGTGTTAGAAGTCAACTAGGAGTTGACTCGTAATGCATAGTAAAACAAACATGAAAGTAAAATTGGGGGATTTATTTATTTCAAAGCTAGAAACAATTATAGTTTAATTAAATGTGGATGTGACTTGGACATATGCCTTATTAGGTATGGGTTCATGCATGAGTATTTGGATATTTGTCCGAATTTAACTAAAAGTCATAGATAAGCTAGATTATTAAGTTTATTTGTCAATAAAACACCAAATATTACAAATGAATTTTTTCGAACACCTAATAAGTGTAGCAATTTAAACAATCTATGGCCCCAATTAGCATCTTTACGTCTAAGAAATACTATTAAATGAACTAATTCAAGTTATTGTTCACACCCCCATGTCCCCTTTGTCAAGGATGATAAGGGTTCAAGGGTAATTGAGGTTTGTAACCCCCAATTCTTAGTTAAAACATGGAGTAGATGCAGAACTCATATCCAATAACTAATTAGGATGACAAATAAACAAAACTCATGTACTAGTCACAACCTATTCAAGCATGACCGCAAGATAAGAAATTAGCTACTCATAGAGAGAGAAAGTAGAGATAATCAAATCCTCTTCAAATTGATCCACTGAAACACAAGATACTACAATAATCAAGCTTTGGATTCAATAGATCTTGAGTTACAACCACCAATTTCTCACTTGAAAGTCACTCCAATATTTCTAAGCTTAAGAAAAGTATAAGAATGGAGGAAATGAGCTGAAACCCCTTCCTTTTGATCCACAATTCACGTTTGATCGAAATTAAGGAAACACCGCTGCATTGGTAACCTACTGACACAGGTGCCAGCGCAGGTGGCTGACCTGCACGCCCAGGTCATGATGCTGGTGGCACTAGGTTGTTACTTTGGCCACCTGGGTGCACAGGTCTTTGAGATGCGTATGCATGTGACCCCGAGTAGCCTCACATGAACTTTTAAGCTCCTTTTCTTTCGTTTTCACCTCTCATTTACTTGAACAACTTGCTCATCTTTATTTTTAACCTTTACCTGCACAAATGAGCATTGTACATGAGAATAACATCAAATCAATGGACAATCATGATAAATTAAGCTTAAAAAGTGCTAACAAGTTATAAAATTGAGGACTTATCAATCCCCAAACATAAAATATTGGTTGTTCTCAAGCTATCAAGAATAGTTCATGTAGATATGACATTCATGACTCCAAACCACCCAAAGGACAGATATACTAAAGATCTAGGTTAACAAAGCTTAAAAGAGATCTCTCAAACATGTCATGGCCATAAATAAACTATTTTTTCAATAAGCATATTTCTACGAAGCAAGGATGCAAGATTGTATCAAATGAATCGTTCAAATAAAAAATACTTCTCAAAAGGTGACACAAAATCTTCAAAGATCATCTCAATCTTCAAATGCAACTTACCATGCTCATTTATCCAAATCGGGAGTGAGACATCAACCTCTACCCTAAAGTATCATTACCACTTACCACATACAAGAGTTAGCTCTATACAAAAAAGACATTTTAATTCTCAAAGGAGCTCAAATATTGAAAGAATTCACGCTCACTCTCGAAAAGAAATTCAAGTACAATGAATAGGACCATAGGCTTGCCCTTCGTGTTGTTTGCCACTAATGTATAATTACCTAATATGGCCAAGATGAAGGTTTAAGGTGCAAGAAAGAATATATGAATCAAGTGACTAAAAGACCTCCTTCAACACATTCGCTTATTCCCTTCCACCCCAAAGTTTCAAATTTTCCACTTATTCACCTTTAAATCACTTTCCTTGTTCCCCTTAACCTTTAGCTTTGCATTTGTCAAGAAAATTTGAAGCACCATTTTTTTTCTTCAGTTCTTTGGCCTTTTCAAGAGATGTTCTAACTTTAAGCCTTTCATGGCCCCTCATTTGTCTAATTTCTCTTCAAGTTCAATGGGATAGGCTATTCAACTTGTCATCATGCATATCTCTTGACTCTTAAACATATGATTAGACAACCCAACATACACCTTTCTTAAATCATTCTAGCACATCACACGTTTCCCCCAAACTAAGAGTTTGAATCACCCTTAAATCAGTCTTACAATTACACAACCCTCCTAAACTTAGGATTTCATCTATATTTCCTTACTTAGAATCATGTGATGTATCAAACAAGGTCAAGTGCCAAAATAAATATTTTTAAGAAGGGTTTAGGTATTATAGCATGGTTATCATCAAAAGAAAAAATAAAAATGGGCAAAGGCTCAAAAGGGTTAACTAAGGAATATGTTAAAGTGGGAATTTGACCATGTAACAGATCATAAATGGACTCGGATCATCCTCCAAACTAAGCTTGCCTAGGATTTTAATTTGAATACACTTAGCATAAGTTCTATACTATACGTACGTAAGAGAATTATTCAAAAACCTCACCACACAAAGCATCGTACTCAGAGCTAAAATTTAGTCTCCCAACCAGTTTGAGCAATTTGAGCTTAATAAGTTACTTTGAGTTAAAGACTTATCCTTGTAAAGAGAGAGCAAAAATTAAATTTAATGATCTCACTCAATATAAAGCTCATAGACATCCTTGCTCTTTTTCAAAAAAGAGAACTATTTTTTTTTTCTCAAAATTATTAAATTCCTTGTCATTGACATTTGAAAGAATTTTTGAACTTTTGCCTACTCCTAGTTGACTCAAAAGACTAGGTACTTCACCTACGAATGTTACTTTATCATCCATCATGGGTGAAATACCACTTGGTTCAATAAAGAAACTAAACTAAATTAAAGATAAGAAATAAAAAGAAAGAGAAAATAAAAATTTTCTCCCCCAGAAAGAACCAAGTTTTGAATAAACCTTTGGAATTTAGTGGAAACGTTGACACAAAAGGAGAAAAGAACAATACATAATTTTTTTAGCATCACCCAAACTATAAAATCAATACCATGAGAATCACACTTGGGTATCACATTATATCATACGCATGTAATAATCCCGACAAGGCAATATCTGACATTATTATTTATATGCCCAATAAGGACCAAATCCATATCAATGTCAATAATGAATAAAAAGCCCCACGAGGGCAAAATCTAAATCAACATCAAAATACAGGCCCCACGAGGGCGAAATATAAATACACATAAAAATGTAATATAGAGTATGTTTATACAATCCATCCATCAAATTCCATCATAGGAAATAAATAAGTATAAACCATCAAATGTATAATAAGGATGCCCTAGCCTCACTAATTAATCGAGCATGTTATTTCCCTTTCCTTCTCTTATCACAATGCATTACCTTAAGCACAAGGTCCCTTTATTCTCTAAAATGGACCAGAAAATTATATGCATTGGAGTGATTTATATCACATATTTCCAAGATGAGTATAATTCCTAAATGTCTTGTAGTCTCTCTATTATGAGTGTGGAATAAGATAAAAGAAAAAGGGTAAAACATATTTTTAGAATTTCCATACATTATGAAAGAAGGTAAAGCTAAAGAAAAACTAAGGTGAATGCATGAAAACATGATCAATGTAACTCATGGGAATATTTCATGACAAGATTCAACTATTTAAAACTCTACATTTCTACATAATATTTACATTATGCCAATTTGGCTCAAAGAACAACCATGACACCAATGAAAATAAAAAAGACCCTATACCCTTAAGAATGATGTAAAACAATCTATTATAGGGAAAGGGAAGCATTAATGTCTCCCTACTTACTTAGACCTCACTCATAGATTCTATGTCAAGCATTTTTACCAACCAAAGTCATAGCGTATCACACTGATCAACAAACAACTTCAATTAAAAACTACATGTTTTCCATAATTAAGGGCCAATTGAACTCATATTCATGCTTTAAGAATGGTCAAATTATGCTCCAATAATGAATTCATGAACCACTACTAACATTCAAGTCATCACTTTCTAATTGACATTCTAGCAAACACATGGCGTGCTTGAAAGATAAGAACTTGTAAGACGAAGATAAAAGCACATATAAGCAAGCCAAATTCACCAATTCACCACTAAACATATTCATGGTACTCATACTAACATAATTGGATCACCCATCACACAAATTTGCAAAGAAACTTTAAGTGGACATTTCATTGAATATATGGTGTACACTAGTTTAAGTAATAAGAATTTTCAATTAAGCATGTAAAAACAAGGCACCCATCTCACAAACTCCATTCCAACAATTATAATCCACCAAATTAAAATCCAATGATCCAAATAAAAATAAAAAATTACCATAGAATGTGAAACACCATTAAAACTTGAAAGAGAATTCAAAGAATATTCCACAAAAGAACATACCTTTTAACTTAAGAGTGAGAATGATGAAAGAAGACTCGATTTAATGTCTCAGAGTTAAATTCTTAAAGTGGGAAGTGATAATATTAAATTTGGGTTGAAGGAGTTTTGAAATGAGAAGAAAGAGAAAATGTTGAGTTTTGAAAGGTGAAAATCGGCTAAGTTGACTTTTTAGATTGAGAAATTACTAAGTGTGGAGGATTGGGTCTTATAATGTCTTTTTAAATTGGATTTAGACTTACTGGGATAGGTAAGACCATAAAATGGTGACCTATATTAAAACCCACATGTTAGCATGGACTCAAGGTACCTGCACCCAGATGGGCATGACCAATATGCGTAGGTGGCCTTAGTAGGTTATACCAGTGTGCCTGGGCTATGTGCAACTAGCCTGCGACCACATGGGGCTGGACTATATGCATAGGTCGCATGTGCATCACATGGAAGTGTGATATCAAGAATTTCTCAATTTTGAGCCCCTTGCATGGCCACATACACACGCAGGTACAAAGCATATGTCCACTAGTGTTTTTTAACTCCTCGAGGCATAGTAAGCACCCGAACCTACCTTCATGATTCCCAACTTGTTATATCACTTGAATTTACCCAAAAAATACAACTATTATTCAAAACACTAGAAAACAACAAGAATGAACCTTGTGTTGCCTCTAAATAAGTGCCTTAGTTATATTTAAGGCACGACAGAACTTGGTCATCACTTGGGATCCTTGAAATATAGTAACTCAACCTTAGCCACTCATGGTACACCCACGTAGTAATGCTTAAGCCTTTGTCCATTCACAATAAGCCTCCTCTTCTCATGGTCCTGTAACGCAATTGCTCCAATTGGATAGACATTTGAGACCATAAATGGGCCCGACCACTTGGATTTGAGCTTTCCTGCTAAGAGTTTCAATCTTGAGTTAAAGAGAAGCATATTATCACCAACACAATACTCTCATTTAAATATGTTAAAATCATGCTACTTTTTTATTTTCTCCTTATACAACATAGTGCTCCCATATGCCTTGATTCAGATGTCTTCTAACTTATGAAGTTGATATACTCTTGATTTGAAGGCATCCTTCCAATTCATATTTAACTTCTGCAAGGCCTATAAATCTTTCTTTCCCAACTCAACGAGTAAGTTACAAGACTTTCCAAACACCAATTGGTAGTGGGACATGGTGATAGAAGTTTTGTATGCCATCCTTAATGCTTAAAAAGCATCGTCGAGTTGTCTAGCCCCACTTGTATGACCAACATTCATAGTTTTCTCTAGGATAGACTTGATTTCACGATTCTAAACCTTAACTTGACCACTAATTTGGGGATGATAAGGAGTAGAGACCTTGTGCTTCACCCCATACTTATTAAGTAAGGCACCATATACTCGATTATAAAAATGTGAACCATTATCACTAATGATTTCCCTTAGAGTCCCAAACCTTGTAAAGATGTACTTCTTTAATAAGGAAGTGACACTTTTGATTTTATTATTTGTTAGAAAAATAGCCTCCACCCACTTTAATAAATAATTGATGGCTACCAAGACATACTTATTACCATATGAGCTCACAAAGGGACCCATGAAGTTGATCCCCTCTACATCTAATAATTGAACCTCACAATTAGGATTAAGAAATATCTTACGCCTCCTTGAAATACCCTCTTGAATTTGGCATTGAAGACACGTGTTGACCAACTCATGAGTATCTCTATGGTGCATGGGTCAATAGTATCCACTTTGAGAACCTTTGCAGCCGTTCTGATTCTATCATAATGTCCACCAAATTGAGAAGTGTGATAAGCCTCAAGAATGGCTCTCATTTTCGACTCCATGACATATCGATGAATTATACCATTTGCACACGCTCTAAATAAGTATGGTTTATACCAAAATTACTTTTTCACATGAATTAAGAACCTATGATTTTGATAATGATTAAGATCATCAGAAAGTAAGACACTCACAATATAGTTAGCATAGTCCACAGATCAAGGCTTAATATTTCTTGAGATTGATATGACTAACTCATCGGGGAAGGTGCCACCAATTTTGATATCATACAACTTTTCATGATTGGATTCAAGGCGAGATAGGTGATTGGATACTTGATTTTGACAAACCTTTTGATCTTTCACCTCAAAATCAAATTCTTGTAAGAGCAATATTCACCTAATTTAATACGGTTTTGCCTCTTTCTTTACTATGATATATCTAAGAGCTACGTGGTCTGTGTGTATAACCCATTTTGTACCCAACAAATAGGCCCAAAATTTTTTAATTTTTTTAAGTTTAATTTGGATTTTTATTAATTATTTAAATTAACCCAAACATGAATGGACCAAACCATCCACACAAAATTATAAAAATGATCCATATATAATTTGGACCGGTCCACATACTGACCCGGTCCAATCAAAAAAGGAAACAAAAAGAGTAGAGTTTCTAAATTGGAGCTCAGTTGAGCTCACTTTTATTCCACCGCCTCCTCCATGTTTGCCTTCAAGAATCACCAAATTGAGATACTTCTACCGTGGGTGATTAACACCCTCCCTTGCTTGATCTAGCTTGATTCCAATTCCAGCTTACAAGAGTGAGTCTTTGGTTTCCATTTTTTGACTTCTAGCATCTTCTCTATATCTGCTTAACATCTGTTTATTTTTTTTCTAGATGGTTTCTTCAGTGTAAGGGTATAATCAATGCTTTTTGGTACTAGCAAGTTGGGTCTCGTCCACTGAAGATTGATGTTATATCTAGGTAACTGGTCCTTCCTCATATACCTCTAACTATGATTTACTTTATCCTTTACCTGTATCTCTTTGGATGTGTAGTTATGGTAGGGAAGAAGATTGTGACATGATCGAACCCACATATAATTAGATACTATCAATTACCAGTCGCATGCAATGCTAATTTGACCATGTGACCCCTCAATCTACTGAGAATCTAATTTTGTTGGCTGGTGTAGATAAACTAAGTATTACTTCTCCCTTTTTTGAAGCTTTGCTGGTTGTAAATATGTAGTATGTGAACTACTTATCATGAATCTACCCAGTCTTATTAGGATTAGTACCTCTTTGTTAATGCCACTCTCAAGTAAGGACATTACTGCTTATCACTATTTAAAATCCTCCTCCCTATACTTGGTAACTGATTGAGTGTTAGTGTACTTGAATTCCTGCTTATCCAGTGTCAAATTTTCAAGATAATATGCTAGTTGGTTACCCTCTCTATATATGTGTTGAAACAGTACCTGCTTAGCTGATAATAACTGCCATATTAGACTAATTTTATCTGCTATTTTCCATGGTACTTCCCATTGCTTTGTCAATAATTTTTGCATAAGTAATGAATTAGTCTGCATGATAACCTTCATCTGCATTGATTTATTGCAATGTCATGATGCTTGTAGAATAGCCATAACCTCTGCTTCTATGCTATTATTGTCTTCTATTATTGCTCCTTATGCATGCATCAAATCACCCCGTGTGCCCCAAAGACAAAAAGCCCAAGAACTACTCCTACCATTTCCTTTAGATACTCCATTAGAATTAAAATTCATCCAATTTGCCTCTGGTAGTTCCCATACCAATGGTATTGCTATAAGTCTAGGCTTCATCTGATTCAACTGCTTCAAAATGTCTGGCCTTTCCAATAGAAAATCCAAATTTGGATTTCTCACTTTTAATAACATTCTCAGATTCTAGTGACATTAAAGATTAGTCTATGCACTGTTACTCCTTTTCCATCACGTTTTAAAGAATTTCTTCTTTTCCACAGTTCCCATATAATCATCCCAGGAATTTCTCTAAAATATAATTTCTCTCTTGCTTTCACTTGTGCCGTCCACCATGATAGGATTTTATTTCTTAAGCTCAACCCCTATATATTAATACCTATAAAATAAGAGAAATAGGACCAAGTCCTGTTAGCAAAATAATATCTTAGTAGCACATGAGACAAAGTCTCCTGAGTTGGATTCTGGCAACGCCAATATTTAGATGGTCCCTCTATTCCCCATCTTCTAATAGTAACATCAACCGAGAGGTTTCCTTTCCACATTCTCCACATGAAAAACCAAATCTTGAAGGGCACACTTTTTATCCATATCTACTTGTAGATCTTTTTAGAATGCTCTTTGTATCTCACATATTGCCAAGCTGTGTTCACACTAAATTTCCCTTTTGAATCTATACTCCATATTGCACTATCATATTGATCCAATTACTGAGGAGGTGTTACTATCTGTTGAATGTGCTGTAGTGTCTCTTTTGTAAACAACCCTGTTAATAAATCAACATTCCATTGTCCATTAAGCATTAAGTCCCTTACCTTCTACTATCTATCATCCCACTCTTTACTATCATGCATGACATTATAATATAAATCTCCAATTCCAGCCCAATTTCATACTAAATGTGAGAATCCCCCCTTTAATCTTCATGGTATAAGATGGTCTGTGAGATCCCTTACCTGAAATATCTTCTACCAACTTGTGACCCCCATCTAGTTTTCCACATAACTTCATTGGGGTGAAATTTCCTGCAATACTTGTTCATCATGTACTCACTCCATATTGATTTCGTAGTCCTGAATTACCACCACAATTTAGAAAACAAGGCTATAGATATATCCTGCAAAAGTCTGAACCCCAATCCCCCTTCCTCTTTTGGTAGGCACAACTTTGTCCAAGCAACCCAATGTCTACCCCTTTCCCCTATTGTACTACTCCAGAAAAAGTTAGCAATTTTTTTTTGAATAGTAGATAGGATATTCTTTGGAGGATTCATCACTGATAGATAATGAATTGGTATTCTTTGTAAAAAATGTTTGATCAAAACAACCCTTCCCCCAAAAGATAAGATTTTACCTTTCCAAGATTCAACTTGCTACTGATTCTTTTCATCAATTATTGGTAATTCCTACCATAATATACTTGCAGCCACCTCTACCATGACTATTACACCATTGGACACAAATCCATGCAAATATAATGCACTCTTGTCCTTATTGATCTTCTGTCCAGACACCCTCTCATACTTTTCCAATGTGGAAGTCACTAATTGCATAGTTACTAACTCAGCATTACACATAATAATTATATCATCAACAAAGCTAGATGATTGATTTTTGGACTTCCTTTAGGCATCCCAAAGAGTTTGAACTCTTTCCTTATTATCAAATCTTTCAAACTTCTAGATAACACTTCAGCTGCAATGATGAAAAGTGTAGGAGACAAAGTGTCCCCTTGCTTAAGACCTCTTGAGGATTTAAGAAACCCTTAGGTTGTCCATTCATCAGTATAGAATACCAATTATTAGATAATAATCTGAATACCTATCAATAATTTCTTCACAAAAACTAATCTTTCTTAACACCTTTGTCAAAAACAACCACTCAACTTTGTCATATGCCTTCATCATATCCAACTTGATCACCATATTTGGAGGTTTACCTTTTTTTTTTTTTTTTTTTTCTGATTTTAGCCACTATCTATTGTACCACCAATATATTCTCTGCTATGCTTTTTCCTTGAATAAAACCAACCTGCTCTTCCGAAATAATGTCTGGCAATATACTCTTAAACCTTTCATGTATAATTCTGGAGAATATCTTTCTCATAAAATTGCTCAGTGAGATAGGTATCAGGTTCGAAAAATTACATTACCAGTTTCTTAGGCAAAAGTACCAAATTGGTATGAGTGATAAATCTTAGAAGCTCTCCCCCACAAAAAAAGTTCTATTACCATCTTATGTAAATTAGTTGATAATATTTCCTAGGCATCCTGAAAGAAGGAACATGCCATACCATCATGACCAGCTGCACTATTTCTATTGAAACACATAACTGCCTTTTTTACTTCATCAATGGTTGGGATTCTCTTCAATACTAAATTTTGATCATTAGTCACTATACTTGGAAATATATCTAGCATAGAAAAATCCTTAGCATCTTCTTGCTTGTTGAATTGATGTTGATAAAATTGAGTTGTAGCCTCAGTTATTTTATTCTGATTATCTAGCCAATCCCCTTCACTATTCTGAATTCTATCAATCATGATTCTTGATCTTCTTTATTTGACTACAGTATGAATGAATTTTGTGTTTCTCTCCCCATCTTTGAACCACTCAAATCCAGCCTTCTATTTCCAAAATTTCTCCTCCCTTTTTAGTTGCATATCTAGTTCAGCTTGAGCTTTGACCAGATTAGACCTATTCATTCCTAAGGGATCTTCTTCAAACTATTTTTCTCTTAACTTTATTACCTCCTCAATAGTAGCAATTTCTTGAAAGATATTTCCAAACGTTTTTTTGCTCCAATGAGTTTGCACAACTTTGGTCTTCTTTAATTTCTAATGGAATATGATAAAGGGATTACCTCTTATATCAATACTCTAATTTTATCTAACCACTTCTAAGCATGATTCCTCTTGTAACTAGAAATTAAGGAACCTAAAGGTTTAACTAAGTTTACCTATTGAGTACTAAATTGCATCAACATTGGAGCATGATCTGAACCATTTCTGATCAAATTCTACACCTCTATAATTGGAAATGTTTGCTATATCCTATCATTTACCAAGACCCTATCCAATTTTTGAAAATGCATTCTTCATCAATTCTGCCATTCCACCAAGTGAATTTACTACCCGTAAAAGTAGCCTCTTCTAAATTACATATGTTAATGTATTAATTAAAATCATATGTATCCTCTATTGTGACTGGTAAACCTCCTAACTTTTTCTCCTCATTCCTGATAAATTTGAAATCTCCTCCTACCAGCTAATAATCCTGATTATCATTATCATATCCTCTAACGATTTCCATTATTGCATCCTCTCATTTTGATTGAAATTAGTATAAACCATAGTCACCTTTACTATAACTCCTGCTTGCTGATTTTCTAACTTAAGTGTGAGTTGCTGCTATTTATCTCTAACCACACTACAAGTCATAGTTGAATCCATGAAGACCCATATTTTTCCTCATATGTTTGAAATACCATGATGTATTCCAAGTCTTCTTTTATACTCTTCAATGTTGTGACTTTCTTGAAATGTCTCCATAAGACCTATGAAACCAAACTGAAACTTCTTATGCATTGCTATCAACCTTGTAAAAGCTTTTTGTGTATTAACAGATCTAATGTTACAAATTAATGCATTCTTTTGGACACATATTTGTCAATATTACTCCTTTTTTTTATTGAACTTGCTACTATAGTACAAGCTTTATTCATTCCTTTCTTGTTGTTCTTTCCCTACTTTGTATTTAGAGCATTGATTTGCTTTGGGGACAAATTTCCTTCTATTGCTGCATTTTCAATATTATCCCCCTTATCTTCATCATCCATATCTTGTTTCTTGCTGTTGACACTTTCAATCACATTCCTTACTTTAATTTCCAATGGAATAATATTCTCCAACACTACTCGATTTTTATTCTCTTTATCCTCCATTACAACCATTTGCTTCTTTGCATCATCCTGGTGATCTATATTATCTTGTGTAACTTGATGCTCCTATTCTTTCTGAGATGTTTAATATGATATTTTTGATTCTTCTACCTATGATTCCTTTTTCTTAGTATTACTGTCCACATAACTCACCTGATTTTGCTCTTCATCACCCTTGTTGCTAATTTGGTTCTCTGATTCTGTATCTTTTTCTAACTTCTCAAAACTCTTAGTAACCTAGTCCTTTGTACTTTTCTACATTTGTCCCTTACTGGTACTGTTGTTCTCCTCTGCTTATACTTGTTTCAAAACGTCAAAAGCATTTGAAGTTTAAATTTCTGACTCCTTGTTTGATCCCTTTCCCGATATATGACCATACTTGTCCTTCTTATACTTATTTCTTCTTAGCAACCATTGATAATTATTGGTATTCATTCCTATATCTACTGCATCATTCTGCCTTGGTTCTTTCCTGTTCTTATTCTCCTTATCTTTGCCTCTATCAACTTTGTTTGTTTTTTTCTTCTCAAATAATTTTGGATGAACATTCTAGAAAGTAGCTTCATCATGTCCTTGTAAGCAACACTCTTTACAGTATTTAGGTTTATGATCATACTGTATGTGTATCTATTTTAAGTTTGTAGTACCAGTACAATCATATTTCTTATTAATCTTAACTATGTGAGCTAATTTAGCTATCAAAACCTTGATTCTAGCACCACTTGGTCTCATATGATTCTTTGTGGCCATGTCTACAATTAGAGGTTTACCTACTGTAGAAGTAATCGAGAAAATAGCCTCATTTGCAAAAACATTTGGTGGTAGATCCGGTAATGAAATCCATGCAACTCCTATAGTGGTTTCAATATTAGTTTCAAACCAAGGATCCCATTTGAGAGTTCTCATTTGCCATAACCTATCCTTCGCCTTAATATAATATGCAATGGTTGATAACAATCTCACATAATATTTCATCTGATTCAAACATATCAAACTATACCTTGCATCAAGTACTCCTATTATACACTTTCCTTTGATTCCACTCTAATTTGGAATTATTCTCTGTAGCTCATTCATATTTGGTTTACCATATGAGAATTTTCCCAATAATTGCATATTGAAGATTCTCCTAGATTATCATATTTTGAACCTCGAAAGCTTTCCATATGAAGCTTAGCTCACCATGCAACATTATCACCGGTTTAGATTTAACCCTAATAATCTCATGCATATAAGGTTTAGGTTTCAATAAGTCAACATATTTTGGAACCGTAACTTTTTCTTTTGGTTCCCCTTTCATAATATGTTTCATAGAATCCTATGGTAGGCTATTTCTATGGGATGAAGTGGCCATAATGATTGGAAAAGTGTTGAAAAATTGGATGTTTTTTGCACATGCCACCTAGGGTTTTTTTAAAGGGTATAATTCTTACTACCCTTTATTTTTTTTAAAAAGCATACACCACCGCAAGAAAATCTTGTTCCATAACTGTGTAATTACATTGGACATCATTAAATGATTTTCTTGCTTAGTAGATTAGATGGGATAAATTTTCTTTTCCTTGGCCCAACACTGCACCTAAAGCAACACCACTCGCATAACACATTACTTCAAAAGTCATGGACCAATCTAGAGCTACTATGATAGAAGCCAATATAAGGAGCTCCTTGAAATGATTAAAAGCTCTTAGATAATTAGCATTGAATTCAAACTACACCTCCCTTTTAAGGAGTTTACACAAAGGATGGGCAATCTTTAAAAATTCCTTAATGAAATGCCTTTAGAACCCGGTGGGACCAAGAAAAATTGTAACAACCCTCATAGATATAGGTGGAGAAAACTGAGCAATCACTTTAATTTTTGCATGATCGACTTAGATAAATTTGCCCAAAATCTTATGACCTAGCACAATGCCTTCCTTGACCGTGAATGACATTTTTCTAGTTCAAAACAATATCGGTCTCTACACACTACCCAAGGACCTTACTCAAATAATTGAGGCATAATTCAAATAAGTTACCAACCATGGAGAAATAATCAATGAAAACTTTTATAGTATCTTATACCATTTTGGATAATATAGACCACATATACCATCAAAAGGTAGTGGCTGCTTTGCATAGCCCAAAGGGAATGCGTTTGAAGGCAAGGTCCTATAGGGACAAGTAAATATGGTGTTCTCTTAATTATATGGTGTAATATAAATTTGATTATAACTTGAATATCTATCAAGGAAACAATACCATTCATGCCCGACTAATTAATCCAAGATCTGTCCATAAAAGGCATAAAAAGTGATTTTTCTCAGTCTAACAACTCAATTTACGATAATCCATACATTCCCCCCAACTCATAACTGAACGGATGGGCTATAATGACACACTAGATCATTCTCTCAATTTATGCATATTTATAATATTTCGAGCCTCTCAACTGTGGCTATAGTCATTTATAACTTGCCAGAACTATTGATTTGATAATTGGATTGTTCGTTTGGATTTTAAACTTACTTCTCTATTTTAGAGCTTTTGATGTTAAGGCTTGGACCAAAAATCCTAGTATATGACTTTGGATGACAATTTTGACAACTCCATCAACTCTAAAACATTTATTTTAGGCTAGGAGGACCCTTGGTTCAGGTCCCAAGGCTACCAGACTCATTTTGAGTTATTGGGTGGATTATATAAAAAATGGAAATATAGGTGCAGGCCCATTTTTATTTAGAATAATCTTGGATGAATATTTTATGGTTCCACTAAGTCTGGATTTGAATTTGGTATGGTAGCATAGTTATTTTGCATGCACGGGGTTCTGAACGAACCTCGAGCACCCAATTAGAGTCCATTTTGGACTTAGAAAATTTGAAGCATTAGCTTGCTGGTGCAACTGCTTAAGCGATCATTTAACCGCTTAAGAAGTCATCGCTTTAGTGACATTGTGTCCCTTTAGCATCCTTGGCCATTAGGCTAAGGGCCGCTTAAGCGGCCTAGGCATTGCTTAAGTGATACTCATGCCCCGTGCCAGACCGCTTTAGCAGTTGAGGAGCCTCTTAAGCGACTGGGTAACCACTTAAGTGGCTCTTGGGGGATTTTAAATCTCCTTTCTCACTCTATTTTCCATCATTTACTTCACTATTTTTACACTATTTTGAGAGCTTGAAGAGAGGAAAAAAAGTGTGGAACCATCCATTGAAGCTAGGGTAAGCTAACCTAACACTCTTTGGTCATTTCCCATTAAATGTTTTGTCAATTTCCATCCTATTTCATTGCAAATTTTTAGAAATTAGGTCCCTCAACCTGCAAACTTTAGGGATAACTTAGGCCTCAATTTATACACAATGTTTTCTCAAATTTTGAGCACACATTCCTTGTCCTTTGATGGACCTCGTGATAGATTTAATTTTGGATTTCATTTGTGGGTCATACTCATTTTTGATCCAAGTTTTGACCTGACCCTTTTTTTGTAATATGGGTCTTGTTTTACTCCCAATGTCTTTTAGATTACTATTTTGAAAGTATGGTGGCATTTTAGGATCGTGGAGCAAAGATGAATAATTCGTGGATAATTCAACAATTTGTAATCCGACAACGAGGTTGGCTTCTTTCTTTTCTTCTTCATGAGATACTATTATATATATATATATATTGCTTGTTAGGTATGGATATTAGGATGTGATTATGAGTAGGCACCATGAGCATAGATTATGAGTTCAGGGGATAAAAGGGAGAATCGACCCCTAAAATAAAATAATTGTTATGCCTATAGGATCCTATTACCTTAGGTTACTAGCATGTTTGACATAGTTTAGTCTAAGGACCATTTAGTATAAGGATTACTACTTGAATTAGTGAATTATCATGGTTTCCCGAATTATGGTATTATGGTTATGTTGGTTATATATTATTGGGTCCGAGTCCATAATGACGATATTAGTTAAACTTTAGGTGAGTGATTTATCATTGTAAAAGGCGTAGCCATTATCTATTGACGTTTAGATTCTTATAGTTATATTGTTTTGATATTGGTGATGACATGCACATATTCATTACATTCATTCTCACTTAATGGTACGATATCAACTATAAACATAGTTTTACTATTTTTTCCTAAAAATGGATTTACTCCGACTTTTCACTTTTAAAATGGATTCTTTCATTACAAAAATCATACCTCCTTAATGGATGATTTATGAACTTTTAAAACTAAAAATGACCTTTTAGTGATTTGACCGATATAGATTTTGGTCCATAGTTTTACCACTACTATTTACTTTGATAGAGAGAGATTTTGACCCTTTCCACACTCTTATGATGATTTAGTTTTGGAGTTAATTTGAGAAATGGATTGATAGATTTTCACTCTTTTATCCATGGTTTGAATTCATGCATTTATTATACATGCATCACTCCATTAGTGGTTAGAGTAGATTGATGATGATACTAATGATGATTGGAAATATTGCATTAGGACCAAGTTGCTATATATAGATACTCCCAAAACCCCTAGGGGCCCCTTCATTCTTGATCCATCATGCCAGAGAAGAGAGGTCGTCATTGTTCCTACCTTTGCTAGCCATCGAGCTGGAGGAGGTGTATGCACTGGGTTACTTTATGGCACTTGGATTGGTTATGGTATTATGGACTTACTTGCATTCATTTATTCATATGCATAACCTATCACCAGTATGTTGATTGGTCACTATATCTATCAGCCTTATGGGGGTTGCATATGTATAAGTTATGAGTGTTGTTTGCTGTGTACTGTGTACTGTGTGATGAATGAAACTTCTACTTTATGAGGCCCGATTAAGGTATTATTTATTTGAAGTATCCAATTACTTTATTATTATTATTATTATTATTTATTTGTGGTAGGTTGATTAAGGACTGGTATTGAGATTCTGTATGATTCTATTCCTTCTTCTTATGGTTATTTTTTTATAGATAATTATCTCATGTTTAGATATTTGGATTAAGGACCCCAATTATACCAATACTAGTTCCTAGTATAATTATGTGGCCTTAAGATGTTAGTATGATTACCTTAGGTTAAGTTCTTCTTGTATATATACATATGTATCTAGCTATAGTATTATTGTGTATCCCTCTCTTCCTTCATTAATTCATGTTTTATATCCACTCCTTGGCCTTTTGTACTACCGTATATCCTCCTTCTAACCTTTATTTATATATTGGCTAGTGATATGCGGTATAGTGCTTTAGTGTCTGAGTTCGGCTTAGATAGGATAGTTCATCCTATTGCCACCCTAGTTTTATTATGTTAGCTTTTCGAATATTTGGCTATAGTTTACATTCCTGCTTACATGTTATCTATATTTTTATTATCTTTGGAGATCAGTCGGAAGTTGCCCACGGAGTACCACCATTTGGTACTCATATTGTACTCTGCAGCCTATAGATCACAGTACTTGTTCTCACTATTGTTGCGGGCTTCATGTGGAGAATCTATGGATTAGAGACTTAGGGTGAGCTTCTGGTGTTTAGAGTATTACTAATCTACCTCTTATTATATTTATTTTTGGGACTATCTTTCATGTATTATTATTTTATTATATTTATTTCATTTTCTTCATTTATTTTTCTTGGTAGTCCATTACTAATAATTCTCGACTATGGGTTGGCTTACTTATTGGTGGGTTATAGTAGGTGACATCATAACTTAAGAAATTGAGTCATGATCAATTGGTATCAGAGCGTAGGTTTACAATGTGTTGGTACAAGATCTTAGTGTCTAGTAGAGTCCTATAGATTGTTACAAAGATATATGTACTCTATCTTTGATAGGGTATAATACATTTAGAAAATTTTATTCTTGACTCCTTATCGTGTGTTTGTATTTCTAAGAACCTCAAGTACATTTCTTAACTCTATTCTATCCTAAATATATGATATGAGGTTATCAATAAATACAGACTGTACTTCGACATATATTTCTAGAGTTTTAGCACAATATCAGAGGTGGGAGTCAAAGATTGACATCAGGGATATTTAGCTTAGCTGGAGGATTTAGGGCCAGTCCAGCCTCGGTAGGGTTCGTGATTACTTTATTATTTAAAGATTCAACACTGTGGATTTTGAGTCTTCTTATGGATACCAAACCACTAGAGATGACCTTCAATCCATCGAGTAGTTATCAGGCCAGTGTTAGGTTTATTGGTGTTCACAGGGTTCCTTATTGATTTTGGAGTATGAGATTGGGTTTGTTTCGTGGGCAAGACATATTCCTATGCTTTATCCTTCAGTGTTTGAGATGCTACACGGTTTTTTTATAAGATTAGCTTTGCCACTCTATTTAGTATCGGAGTATTTGATAACAGTTGGTATTTCTTCTTTCAGGTTATTAATTATGCAAGGGAAATAGAGGGAGCATATATTGAGACTTATAGAGGTAACAGTAAGAGGCTATGTCATTAGTACAGTGCTATTGGTATTTCATCCAAGAGTGAGAATCCTTTTGGAGAAGATCAACTTTGCTTGCAACCTGTCAGGTCTACACAAATAACATCCCTGACTATAGATGGCTCTTAGATGATTCATGGTAATCACAACGAGCAGAGTTTTTATCGAACCTTGTAGAGTATTTACCATGGATCTTTAGGCTATTGTAACTATTCTGGATTGATATGGGCAGTAGCTTAGATTGTTTTAGGATCTTTTTTTGTTGTGGCAAGGTCGGTTGGTCTAGAGAGTGCCCTAAATGCAAGTTGGTTGTTCAAATAGAGGTAACATATGTTCTTTGCCGGCCTAGGACTCCTGAGGTATGTTTTGATTGCGGGGATGATGGTCATCTCCGTAGGGAGTTCCCTTAGTGTTAGTTGGTTAGCTTATTGGGGTCAACTTGTTTCTCACTAGTCCAAAGCTTCAAGGGTTTGCTATAACTATAAAGAGATCGATCACTAGTATAGAAAGTGTCCCCAATATGGGATTATTAGTCATTCATCTTGTCCATATCAGTCTCGTAGTATTGTGAAATCTTTAGTTAGAGGTAGTGTACTTAGTACCTTAGTTGCTGATCCAAACACCCAGTCAAAGTTTGGATCCACTCAAATTCATAGTACATCAAGTATGTGACTTTAGATTCCACCGTGATAGGTGCACCTTTTATTTTCTTCCTTTGCATTTAAGTATATTAAGGTTTTTATACTCATCGATAGTTATGTTTCTTGGTAGGTTTATACTAATTATTGTGTTCCTTGATGTAGAGTTCATGATTATATTACTACCCCCGTAGATAATTTCTTTAGTAGTGGATAGAGTGGATTAGTATTGATATTTTCCTAGGGGTGTAGCATTTGGGTTCGAGTCTTATTTATCATGGCATATTGGTCTTCTAATGGCCCTAGAGTGGTACTTGTCATTGATTTTTTATTTTGGTACCACTTATTATTTATATTTATATTATTGTTATTATTATTTTTATTATTTAATGATTAGTTGATCCTCGCTTGATAGATGGCTAAACTATTATTATCTAGTTAGAATCCCCTTTCTTGTGATTCTTGTTCGTTGGCCTGGGTGTTTAGATGAGTTGAATTATTCTCTCATATAGAAAGGTCAGGTTAGTTGTTTTCCTATTTTATTGGTGATGTGGGTTGGTTGGTGAGTGGGTAATGGCAGTGAAGTTGGCATTTTGTAGTTCTATTATGGTTCTTGCATTGGCAATTTGGTTATATTACCCATCTGGAGTTTGAGATTCTAGGACTTGCCTCCTGGTTTACTGAGATTTCAATATTATTTTTCTTTCACTATAGCCTATTTCTAGGGTCAAACAAATTAGGATTAGTTTTTTTTTATTTGATAGTTCATCGTTCGATAGTAGTCTTGGTGTTGATATCAAGAGGTCTTGAACTTCTTCTTTAGGTTTTTTGGGTTCATCTATTGGTGGTAGCTTGATCTTGATATTTTTGTGGTGTTAGATACTTTATTATTTCATGATGTGGTTCTTTTTCAAGTGGATACATGTAAGCTTTCCTGTAACCACTTGTTAAGTTGGCTGGTTGGGTATTCATTGCTAAGATAAAGTATTGGATTGGCTAATTTTTGGAGAAGGATGCATTTCTCTGAGTTGATAGACTTTTGGATATCATAGATACTACGTGCAATATTGGTGAGTTCTTGAGTATGCTTTTAATGATTAATTCCCTCAAGCGGATTTGGATTTGATTGATATGCTTTTAGCCTGTGGTTTATCCTCCATTGGGATTTTGGAACTCAACTACATTTTGATTTTGGCTCTAGCGAAAATCAGTAGAGTTTTGTCTAATTTGAATAGTGAGATTGATTTGGATGTTTGGCCTTAGTTCAGACTTTTTGACTTCAGTCTTGGAGTGGACTCCTTGGAATAACGGCTTGAAGGTTATGATAGATTTGGAGTGTGGACGCTTACCTTTCTACATGATTGGTTTGGATAGTTGAGATCGGGCGGTTCAACCTTGGTGTTGAGATTTCAGCTGGGGTTTGTAGAGTTTGGGTGCTACTTTTATTTTCAGATGTCTCAATTAGGGTTTCACCTATATGCTGGCTAAGCCTACTCTTTAGCTACTGGTTCAGTATTCTTCAATTTGGGGGGATTGTGGTTGATAGATAGTCATCTGGTAGTCCATTAGCACGGTCTTGGTTTCCTCTACACTTGACCTTCATTTTCAATATTTGTTGGAATTTTTGGGTGGTCTATTCAGTAGTAGTATGCTTGTGTTAGATTTTGCATGGCTTTATCTTCTGTTGATGGGACATTCGGTACAAGATCATTTGGTTTTGAGAGTTTGTGCTTTGGACTCCCAATTATCCATTTTGAGAGCATCCGACCCCCCCGTAGCATTGGCATATATTGCATACTTTGGTCATCTACGTGTTCTACCCAGGTAGCACCTTATTAGCTTATCCTTATGATGGCTATTATGGCTTTTGGTGGATCAGCTTCAGTTTGTTGAGGTTACTGTGATGGGGTTGTGTGGACAAGACTCGAGTGACCTTGTTCTTAGTTTGGAGTGGATAATAGGGTTAGAAAGGAAATGTAAGGTTATATATAGATATTGGGGTTGGTTGCAAGATTCTTGCCTTAGATTACCTTGGCTTGGTGTTGTGTCCTAGAGAACATGCAAGTGTACGTGGTCACCCAATTTGGAAAGTTGCCTTTAAAATCCAAGTATCCATCCCACAGGGACTTGTGCTCAACAACAATCTAATTCTAGCAATGCTAATGAATTGAAACAAGTGTTGATGTAGCCAATAATATAGCCAATAATGTTGATGTAGCCAATAATACTTTCTGTACTTTCCAACCTCTTCAACAAGTTCATGATAGAGATTCAACCTATTCCCTATGGGTTGGACCCCAACTTTTTTAGGTTCTTTATTTGACAATGACAGTGTTATATTGTCTTGGCAGTGTAATTTTGGGTAACATCAAATTTTGACATCGTTGTCGGAGAATACGGTTATGAATTAATTGATTGAGTTTGTTGTTTTTCATTTTTCTACTATTCTTGGGAATATGCTGGTGTATGAACATCAAATTTTGACACCGTTGCCGGAGAATACGGTTATGAATTAATTGATTGAATTTGTTGTTTTTCATTTTTCTACTATTCTTGGGAATATGCTGGTGTATGTCAAATACTTGAAGTTAAGGAAATCCTTGATCCCTCTTGATCCTGAGCTGTAAAGAACCTTACAACAGAGTCGTAAGATGGTAGAGCATAAGCATCGAGTTTATAATGACCCTAATCTAATTCCACCACCTTTTTATGATGTTTAAGAAGCAACTGTGCAAACCACCGTATGGCTACTAGCTGAAGAGAATGTGAGGAGGAAAGCTTCCCAGCGTGCATGTCAAGAGTAAAGAGTGAGATGTGAAGAAGATCATCATTGAGCACTCAACAAAGAGAGAGTTAGAAGGTATAAGGTTCTCCCTCTTTTAATTTTTAGTACTTACCAAGATTTGAATATCCATAGGAATATTTAGGGTATGTTGATCCTATCGAGATAGGAGCTATCATACTCCTGAGTTTCCCAAAGGGGTGAAGTTTGACATTACGAGTACTATAATTCTGTTGTTTAATCTAAAGGGTGTGTTGCTGGTTTGCTGACTAAAGATTCAAACTTGCACATCATGATTTTTTTTGGGATTTAAACTTCATATATTTACCTAGGGTGAGTCAGAGTTATTTGAGATTCAGGTTGTTCCCATTCTCTCTTATAGGAAAAATGACATTATGGTTAGGGGAACTACCTCGTGGGTCCATCACTGATTAGAATGAGCTGCAGAAACAAGTCTTGGACCAATTCTTCTCGCTTTCTAGAATGTTTAAGTTGAAGGATGAGATTTATAATTTTAGGCAATTGCATTTAGAATTATTGTATGAGATAGGGTTAAGGTTCCAGAAGAAGTTGATGCTTGTGCCCAATAACAGAACTTCTGGGAGGAATTTTCTTGAGATATTGTATAGATCCCTAAATATGAACATCAAAATTTTTACTGATACTTTTACTGGTGGGGCTTTCTTGAGCCTTCATTGGGAGCTAGCGTTAGAAATATTAGATCGGGTTCTAATACTAATCATGGGTTTCATACTTGGGAGGTAGAAAGAAGAGCCGATACTTATGCTATTGGTGCTTCCATTAAGTAGAGAGCCCTAGATAGTATAATTTAAATCAGAGTCAATTAAATTAGCTAAGACATATTTTCCTCTCGAGGACCCATCTATTTTATCTGTGTACAGAGAGGGCACAAATCTTATAGTTGTAGGAATAATCCAAAAAGTGTGTGGGTTTGGAAGCCCAAAGAAAGCACATCTAACCTGCAATGATCCAAGACCACTTGGGTACCTAAGTAGAATTAATCTTCTTATTTTGCAGTAACACGTCTACGTAAACCATAAAAAAGGAAGTATGGGCTCCTGATGGTTGATGTTCTAAATACATAATCGAAAAAATTAGGAAATCTCCTTTGCTTTAAAGAATGTAAGAGGAAAATCAATCAAAATTCAGTAACAATGCCTGGGGTAGTGTCATCAGATTCGACTCAGTAAGAGATTTACAATTCAGATATATTGCTCGCACAATCTCTGAGACATCACAAGACAAGTTGACTATATCCCCTTTAGAGTTGACTCTTATATCTGAAATGATGAAACTGAACAGAAGACAAAAACATAACTCAAAGCTATTCCCTCCAAGAGGGTACTGACTATAATAGAATCTCTGTCCCTATGACAAAGTCAGAATTAATATGAATCATCTTTATCAGTTGTTACCCTCAAATATTCTAAGATGATTCATATGGTTTTATTCAAAAAGAAATTCTCTTGAGTCAATTTCTAGAATTCGAAAATCTGTTATACCCAAAACCATTTTTTTAAAATTAAGAAATTGATTTTTTTTTTTAAAAAAGGAGGGGGCAATTTTGATATATTTCTGAGTTTTTTTAATTTTTTTTTTGTACATGTTTAAATATTATTCCTGCTATTTCTAACATTTTCTTATGAGGATTTTTCCATTCTGATAAAAGTGTTGCCCCAAATTCATGACTCAGCAAGGAACAAACCTTAGTGACTCCCCAACAACTGTGGCATGATACATAACTCTTAGAAGTTGCTGTACTTAAATTCTATGAATCTTGCGTCAACTACCTAAGTTTAATTTGTCTTTTGAGCAAGTTCCCAGAATGTGTGACAATACTGTGCTGGTAGTCTATTTAAATGTTCTGTGCATCTAGGGCAAAGCATATTGACTTTAAGCATCATTTTGTTCATGAACTTGTAATAGGTTGGATTTTGTAAAGATCTTGTTTAATCAAAAAAAGATTTGATATTAATGACTTATGAGTTATATTTTTGGACACAAATCATTTTAGTTTGTCCAATTTTATTTATTTCTAAAAGAATGATCTTGATTTCTTAGAAAAAGATTTAGTATTAATGACTTATGAGTCATATTTTTGGACACAATATTTTTTACTTAGACACCCTAGGTCATTCCTTTGATTTACATGCATTTCTAGAATTTCAAGCCTCACCACAGTGGCTAAAGGTCATAGATGACTTATCAGAATTGTTGGATTAGTTATTAGACAGTTTGTTTTGGTTTTAGCTCACTTTCCTATTCTTAAGTCATTGCTGTTAAGAAATTGGACTCTAACAAAAACTCTAGGTAGATGATCTCGAATGAGAATTTTGATAGTGTCATCAGCTTCATAATATTGACTTTAGTCTAGGGGGACCCTTGGTTCAGGTACCGAGCCTTTCAAACTCATTTTAAGCTATTAAGTGGATTATATAAAAAATAGAACTATAGGTGTGTGCCCCACATATATTTGGAACAATCTAGGATAAAAGTTTTGATAGTTCTATTTAGTCTAAAATGTCAAATTTAGTATGGTAGCATAGTTTATTTAGATGCATGGGTTTTTAAATTATTCTCGAGCATCCGATTGGAGTCCATTTTGGACTTAGACAATTTGATGCATCAGGTTGCTGGTGCAATCACTTAAGTGTTTGACCGATTAAGTGGTTGTTGCTTTAGAAATATTAGGTTAATTTAGCATCCGTGTCCATTAGTATAGGGCCTCTTAAGCAATCAATGTCCACTTAAGCGGACATCTCCTAAGAGAACATCACTTAAGTGGCCTAGGCATCACTTAAATGATACCTGCGCCATGTACCAAAACACTTTAGCGATTTAGGAGATGCTTAAGTGGTTGTCGCTTAGCGACTAGGTAACCTCTTAAGCAAAACCTGTGGGGATTTAAAATTCCGTTCCTCACTCAATTTTATATCATTTTTTTCACCATTTTAAAACCATTTTGATAGCTTAAAGGGAGGATAAAAAAATGGGAAATTATCCATTGAAGCTACGGTAAGTTAGCCTAACACTCCTTGGTCATTTTCCATTAATTTTCTCACCAGTTTCCATTTTATTTTATTATAAATTCTTAAAAACTAGGTCTTTGAACCTAAAACTGATGACTTAAGCCCCAATTTATGCACAGCTAAACTTTTGACCATATATTCCTTATTCTTCAAGTATCTCATGATAGATTTAAATTTTGATTTCATTTGTCGGCATAGCAGGCCCATTCTTGATCGGTGTTCTGAACTGACACTTTATATAGCAATATGGGTCTCATTTTACTCTTAATGATAAGTAGATTATATTTTTGATAGTGTGGTGACAGTTGAAGGTCGTGGAGCAAAAAGGTATGATTTTTGGATGATTCAAGGATTTGTGGTTCGACATTGAGGTAGGTTTCTGTCAACTCTTCTGCATGAGGTAGTGTATTTTATATATTGCATTTTAGGTGATAGTGTTAGGATTAGATTATGGGTAGACACCATGATTATCCTAAATTATGAGTTCGGGGGATACAATGGTGAATCGACCCTTAAGATGAAATACTTGTTATGCTTATAGGATCCTATTACCCTACGTTACTATCATGTTTGACATAGTTGAGGCTAAGGACCTTTTAGTATAAGGCTTACTATTTGACTTATTAGATTATCGTGGTTATCTGGATTATGGTATTATGGTTATGCTAGTTATATATTATTAGGCCCGAGGCCATGATGATAATATTTGTTGGACACTAGGTAAGTGATTTATCCTTATAAAGGGCGTATCGATAGTCTATGGATGTTTCGATGCTTATAAATATATTGTTTGTATATTGGTGATAACATTCATAGATTCAGTACATTCATGCTCACATAATAATACGATTCCTACTAAGAACATGATTTTACTACCATTTTCCTAAAAATATATTTATTCTCACTTTTCACTTTTCACTTTTGAAATAGATTCTTTCATAATGGGAATTGTACCACCTCAATGGATGATTTATGATCTTTTGAAACTAAAAATGATTATTTAGTGATTAGATGGAGATAGATTTTGATCTATGATTTTACGACTACTATTTACTTTGATCGAGAGAGATTCTAACTTTCCATACTCTTATGATGATTTAGTCCCAGAGTTGACCTTGGGCAACAAATTTACAAACATTCACTCTTTTAGCCATGATTTGAGTTCGTGCATTTATTATATATATAACTCTCTAATATCGGATGAAGTTGATTGATGATGATGATTAGAAATCTTGGATCGGGACTTGGTCGGTGTATACGGGTACTCCTGAACCCCTTAGGGTCCCCTTCATCTGTGAGCTGTTGTGCTGGAGAAGAGAGTTCTCTGTAGGTCCTGCCTTTGTGAGCTGTCGAAAGATATGTATACACTGGGTTATTTTATGGCACTTGGACCAGTTATGGTGTTATGGACTTACTTGTATTCATTTAACCATGCACATTGCCTATATTTAGTATGTTGTTTTGTCCCTATATCTATCAGCCTTATTGGGGGTTGGATAGCTCTAGTTTATGGGGGTTGTTTTCTTTATGTTGTATGCTGGTTTAACCTTCCAATTTATGAGGCTCAGTTAAGGTATTGTTTGTTTGTACTAGCCAATTACTTTATTGTTATTATTATGGTTAGTTCTTGGCAGGTTGATTATGGAGTGGTACTAAGATTCAAGGCATGGTTCTGATCCCTTCTCTTACGGTTATTTTATTATATACAATTATCTAATGTTTAGACATTTGGATTAGTGACCTTGGTTATCCTAGCACTAGTTCCTACTATGATTAAGAGGCCTTAAGATGTTAGTATGACTACCTTAAGTTGTACATTTGAGTTAGTCTTGTATATATACATATATGTCTAGCTATAGTAATACCATGTATCCCTTTCTTCCTTTATTTATTCATATTGTATTTCCATTCCTTCTCCTTGCATACTACTTTATATCCTTGTCCCGCCCTTTATTTATGTATTTTCTGATGATATACAATATAGTTATTTAGTGCCTAAGTATGGCTAGGATAGGATAGTTCATCCTTATTGCCTCCCTTGTTTTAGTATGTTAGCTTCTTGGATATTTGGCTGCAGTTTACATTCCTGCTTGCGTGTTATCTCTATTTGCATTATATTTTGAGCTCAGTCAGGAGTTGCATATTGAGTACTATATGTTTGGGACTCATACTACATTTCTACAGTATGCCAATCATAGTATGGGTTATCCCCATTATTGTGTGCATCATACGGAGTAGGTATAGATCGAAGACTTAGGGTGAGATAATGGATCTCGAAGTATTACTACTCCTGCTCTTATGGATTAGATTGATCTCTATGTTGTAATCAAAGATGGGTTGTACCTGTATATTCAATTAGTACTTTATTTTATATTCTAATTATATTAAAAGCTCTTGTACTAATTCCACCAGGTTTTAGGACTGTCTTTCATGTATTAGTCTTTTATTATATTTATTCCGTTACCTTCATTTATTTTGCTTGGTAGTCTGAAATAGTTCCAAACTATTGTTTGTCTTTCCTACTAGTGGGTTATAGTAGGTGCCATTATGACCTGAGAAATTGGGTCATGACATAGGCACAAGATCATTGTTTTTATTTTGGACTACTATCATACCACCCTTCTTGGGAACACATTGGACAAGAATCAACCACATACTATTTGAAATTGGGTACAAAATTCCCGTATCAAACCATTTGGTAATCTCTTTGTTGACTACCTCTTGCATTAGTAGGCTGATCCTTCTTTGGTGTACCACACTAGGAACATAATCAACCTCCAATTTTATTTTGTGAGAGGAAATTTAAGAAACATGGCTTATGATGTCCGCTATGGTCCATCCAATAGCATGAATGCACTTTTTCATAATAGAATTCATGGGATCCACTTGCCGAGGTATTAGATCGTACAATGATTGGAAAAGTATTATTCTCAACCAAGAAGTCATAACAAAGATGTGAAGGCAACAACTTAAGTTTGAGCTTTGGTGGTTCAATAATAGAATGTTTGCTGGGTGGACTTTCATGAGTTTTCAAATCAAGACCTAACTTTCAAGGATTTTTTGTATACAATCCAAGACCTATAAAAAAAAACAACCACCTCAACATATTCTTCCATCACCTAACTCCCCAAGTTCCATAATACACCCACCAACGGGTCATCCAAAAGATCTACCTCTATGGTGTTAGTCACCTCATCATCAATCATATCGATAATTTAAACAACTTGCAAATCTATAGGTTGTTTCATGAACTTGCACACATTCAAGGACACCTTATCATTGTTCATCTAAAACTTTATTTTACCATATTAAACATCAACTAAGGCCCTTACGGTAGACAAGAATGGCCTACTAAGAATGATGGGGACGTCATGATCAATCTCACAATCTAGAATGACAAAGTTGACCCTAATGATTAAGTGATCAACCTTCACAAGAACATCATACAACACACCCATGGGCTTTTTGGCCATTAAAAGACTCACAGTGGTAGGCTTGGGAGAACCAAAACCTAGGTTTCAAAACACAAAAAATGACATCAAATTAATACTTTCCCTAAGATCACACAATACTTTTCCAAATTTGTACACCCCAATAGTGAAAGGAATTCCTTCTTCACCACCATTGTTCTAGACATTATGACACCACAATTATGGGTCACCTTGATAGTTTCAAAATCCATGCCTCTTTTCTTTGTGAACAAGTCCTTCATGAATTTAACATACCTAGGAATCTCATGTAAAGCCTCCAACAATGGAATATTTGCCAATAGGTTGCTAAATTTAGCAAGGAATTTCTTAAACTTGGTATCATTTCTTTCTTCTTGAGCCTTTGTGGGAATGAGAGAGGAATTTTAATTTGTAGCATAGGAACAACAAAAGTTTTATTCAATTTGGAACATCACCATCAACTATTTGTGGAGCTTACTCACTTTCAACCTTTGCTTCAACTACCTTTGGCTTTTCAAGAATTGGCTTATTGGGCTTTGGAACATCATTATTTGACTTTTCTATCTGCCTTCTCTTTCTATTATATTGCTCATCCCTTCCTTTTTCATCAAGGTATTCATTAAGATCAATAACATCTTTACCAAGAGTTCGACCACTCCTAGTGAGAATATCCATGATGTGAGCATCATTCTTAGCATTAGCAACTACGTCACCAGGAAATCCATTATTTGGCCTTGCACCGAGATGAGCCAAGATTTGGCCCAATTGAGTTTCAACTTTCTTGTTAGAGGCTGAATAAGAGGTCACCATTTGGTTGAGTTGTGATAAATCACTTTACATATCTCTCAATATAATATAATTTTACTCAACACCCATTAATATACAAGCAATGACGTCTTCATTTTTGAACCTCTTCAATTAGCAGAGCTTGACTCTTTACCCTTGGCCCTATCATGTGGAGAAAGATGCTGATCTTAAAGTTTTAGTGTTAATTTTTTAATCAAACACCAAATATCACAAAAGAGTTTTTTGTAGCACCTTATAAGTGTAGCATTTTAAATAATCTATGGCCTCAATTAGCATCCTTACATATAATAGATACTATTAAATAAACTAATTTAAGTTATTGTTCACACCCATTCCTCACCCATATCCCCTTTGTCAAGGATGATATGGGTTTAAGAGTAACTGGGGTTTGCAACCCCCAATTCTTAGTTAAAACATGGAATAGATACAAAACTCATATCCCATAACTATTAATATGATAAATAAACAAAACTCATGCACTAGTCACAACCTATTCAAGCATAACCCCAAAATAGAGAATTAGCTACTCATAGAGAGAGAAAGTAGAGATATACTCAAATTCTCTTCAAATTAATCCATCAAAACAAAACATATTACAATAATCAAGCTTTAGATTCAGTAAATCTTATGTTACAACCACCAATTTCTCACTTGAAAGTCACTCCGATATTTTTAAGCATTAGAAAAGTACAAAAATAGTGGAAAATGAGCTAAAACCCCCCTTTTGATCCGAAATCCATTTTTTCTCAAAATTAAAATAACACCACCATACTGGTGACCTGTTGGAATATGTGCTAGTGCTGGTGCATGACCCATGTGCGCATGTCATCACACAAATGACACTGGTTTGCCACCTTGTCCACCTACGTGCGCAGGTCCTTAAGATGCATGTGCATGTTACCCCTAGTAGCCTCACATGAACTTTTAAGCTCATTTTCTTTTGTTTTTGACCTCTCATTGACTTGAAAAACTCGCTCATCTTTATTTTCAACCTTTCTCTACTTAAATGATTATTATACATGAGAATAACATTGAATCAATGGATAGGCATGATAAAATAAGATTAAAAAGTGCTAACAAATTATAAAATTAATGACTTATCAATTCTCTGTTGAGAACATATCCCTCCTTGGCACTAAGTGAATTACAAGGATTCAAAAGGCCTAAGTTGGAAGTGAGTAGTGAAAAAGGAAATTTGTATTACTCTTCGAGCCTAAGTTAGGGATATAGAAAATCATAGTCAAAAGCTCGATGGTGTGAAAAATAAAAATGATAGAAGAATAAAATATAAAAAATAAAAATTCTTATATGCTTCTTCTATATAAGATGACAATAAATAGTGCACCAAATAAAAAGTGAAAACAACAGAAAAAGAGAAGAAAAGAAGAAAAGAAAGAATGAATGTTAAGAAGTGAAGAAGGAATGAGAAGAGAAGAATTGTAGTGTTCAAGGAAGGAATAGTCATTATTTAGCCAAATATGTATTATATTTGTCCCCATGCCTACATTAGAAGTTTAACAAAGTCCGTATGTGATCTCGATGGAGTCTTCCAACGACTATGACAATAAAATATCAAGACAAGCATATGGTATGTGCATGTATAGCATATGAATTCTTTTTGAGAGTACTGATTCTCTTCTTTTTAATATCTTTGTATCACTTTTTTTTATACCTATTTGAGTTTAATTTTGATATATTTTTTGGACTATTGTGAGGGTAATGGGATGAAAATAGGTTAATAAAGTCAAACTCCTTAAAATATGTCTCATGTTTGCATTAAATTAGTTATTAAGTATAATATCACAGATTGAGGCTGCATTGTTAGTATTGTCAATTTTAAGTGAAGCATTTGGTTTTAGAAAGTTACAACAATGGCCAATACTTATGTTAAATACAAGTAACAAGTTTTTGAAATCATTGAGGGAAACTAACTCTATTACTTAAAAAGACTGTGTTAGAGTCCAATCTAGTGATAACATACTTGAGGACAAGCAAAGACCTTAAGTTGGAGGCGTCGTTGTGCCCAAAAATTAACACATATTTAATTTCATTTCATTGTAGTTTTGAGTGTTCTTAGACTTGCTCCATTATGTTCTTGTATTTTTATATTAGTTTCTTATTTCACAGATTTTTTATGTATAAATGGCCAAAATTCAGAAAATACAATAAATTATAAATTTTAGGTGATTTACAGCTGCGTTGTTAAATGAAGACCAATTGATAAAACAGATCACTCATGGAAAGATTTAGAGAAATAATCACTCAGGAACTTGCAAATAAAGGTTAGAATACCAAATGGAATATGGTTGCAAAGTGATTTGACGATCTAAATTTACAAAAAGAACCTAAGTTGTGAAAGACTCTATGACACATAAGACTACTCATGAAACCAGTTCACCTTAGCAGAAGAAAATACGATGTGAATTCAGGAAAACCTAAAGGAAAATGTTATACGACATCTACAACCTATAAAGCAATCAACTATAATGGAATGGACCGCTGATGTGAGGTCATAAATACACATATTTAGTTATTATTTGTCTCATATTTAATACATTTTTATTTTATTTTTTGAGCATTGACTTTATTAATTATGCTTAAATTATAATTTTTTATATGTATGATTAAAACACTAAAATGATAAAGAATTTTGAAGTAAAAATGACTAAAAAAATTAAAAAGTATATAAGGAATTCTAGCAAACAACTTAATGGACTGAATTAAATATAATATTAATATTTTCCTATAAGAATTGACATGGAAAAGGAAGAAAAGAAAGATAACATTGCAGGCGACACACTTTGGTATTTGATTTTTTTAACTTTATTTATGACTTAGTTATTTTATTTAAGGATTTTTCGTATGCCTATTAATAATCTATTATCATAATATTTATACAAATTTTGATCAAGGGAGAGCTAGGAGCCGCCTTAAAAGTTAGAATAAATTGGTTTAATTTTTTTTCTCCTTTTTTATTTTATGTCTTTCTTTGGATGATTTATTGTATTTTCTCCATGTCTATGTGGAGCCAAAATTCTCATTCTAAGATTATGGTAGATGATTGTTGTAGTAAACTCTTGATTCGACTGCGAATTTTATCATATTAATTGTTCTTAAATTCATGAGTTTACTATTTTTTCGTAACTAAAACTTTTCATTTAATCATTAGTGAAGAATACAAAGCTATGCAAAATGGGATTCACTTGTCATTTTCAGTTTTTGACACAAAACACTATTTAAGGGAAAACAAAGTTACCTAAAATATGTAAGTGTTACACTATATATTGGATCCCATTAGTAGCCTTGATATTGCACAAGTAAGCTATCTCCCTGATAAAAATCTCCCAGCTTCTACTTCTGTGTTCAAACAATCTCTGATTCCTTTCTATCTACATTGAATAGACAAGTTCAGCATAAAGAAGTTTAAAAATTTTAGCTTGATGAGTGTAACAACCCTCAAGGTAATTTTTAGCTTTTACTGTATTTTGACCATCTTTTTATTCTCCGATGTTGCTTTATACAATTGATGTGCCATGAAAGTACGACACTGGAGACACTAAAAATGGTGAATATTTTTAAGTACAAGGTTATTTCTATGTGGATCTAATGGGATTTTGGGTGTTTGTAGTCCAACAAGTCCCAAAGATTGGAGTGCTTGATTTAATACTATAAATAACATCAGAAAACCATTGCGATGATTATAGGGTCTGGCCATAATTGTACTTGGGACATTGTAAGAAGAAAGAGGGAAGTGACTCTCAGGTGTTACTCAAACAAGAGCTCTTACAATCATACATTGATAATATGATCATACCATCTGAACGTGGGAAATATTTCCAAGAAACATGCATGCAAAAGCTAATGAAAAAGAGGATCAGACAACTGGATCCCACGAACGTGCCTCAATGTGATAGTCTTGCGTAGAGGTCATCAGATTGAATATCAGGAGTAAAGTTTGTACTAGTGGATGTGGAGTATGATCAGATGACCATAATGTATGGTCGTAGGTAAAATTCATAGAGCCATGTTTTAGGATGTACCATTGATGACCTAAAGCTAACGAAGTCCTCAATGAAACCACAAGCACCAAATAATGATCATGGTATCTAACCATAATTATATCTTCCTCTCGTTCGATGTGACCAACTTAGATTTACTTTCTTATGTAGGATAGGTTTTGTTTTCTCTTTAAACACTCTTATTTACTTTATTTTGTAAGTTTATTTTCTATTACATTCTTGTAAGGTTTTAAGGCGTATTTTTGGCTTTGGAATTTCACAAACACTGATTTTAGGATTTTAATTCAAATAGAGATCTTGGGGTTTTCATATTTTTATTGTAAGTTTGTAATTATTCTTTTATCTTATATTTGTTATTGTGTTCTTGCAATTATGAGTAACTAAACACCACAACTAGGGTTGTGGAAACCATGACAGATTAACAAAGTAGGGTTCATAGTACAAAATTATCTTTGACCAATGTTCACATGTATAGATTGTTTCCTTAGGTTTGGATGATTTTTCATGGTGCATAATGTTAGAACTTACCTGATATGTGATCTAGATAAAATAAGGAATACGTATAGGAAAAAAGGAACAAATAATATATATTTGGATCTATCAACCTCTATTTAATAGCTTGAACCGATAAGACAGTATTGCTGTTTGGGATCCAAGATAGGGATTAGGAATACAGGATCATGAGAAGAGAAAACTTTCTTGCGGATACTACTTAGACAATAACATAAAGTTGTTTTGAGAATACATAACCTATCAATTATGCATATCAAACACCGAGAAAAATTATTAAGTGTAAGGAACCTATGGAGTTATTAAGTTAATGGAATCACAGTCCTACTGCTTTTCTTATATGGATTTCAAAATCTAACAAATCAACAAACTGTTAATACTGAATTACTTATTTTAAAATTCCCCTTTTTATTGGAAATTTTATTTGTTTACTTTACGTACATATCTAATGAGATTTTGACCTATTCCCTATGGGATCGACCCTGACCTTGATTGGATTCTATCTTTGATAGCAACCTTTTTATACTTTTATTATAGGTGTAATTTGAGAAACATCAAAACTTGGCATCGTTGTAGTGAAATACGGTTATGAAGTTGATTTGAGTGTGTTTGTTAGGGTTATTAGTTTCTATTTCCTGATTTAACTTTTCTATTAATTTTAGGGTGCACACTGGTGTATTCCTAACACTTGGATTAAAGGCAATTCCCTGATTCCATTTTATATAAAGCTTGAGAAACCCTAAGAAATAATCAAGGAATGGTGATTGAAGGATTTCATGATCAAAAGGCCTTTTTCAAGGGCATTTATGAAGACCTAACAATTTTGAATTAGCTACTACGACAACACGATGGTCAAGAAACTACTGAACAAGTCAGTGCTCAGTTGATGACTGAGAGAAATGCTAGGAAGAAGCTGCCAAGCAGGCAATAAGGGAACAAATGGTTAGGCAAACTAATTCAATATGAGATGGACAAACAAATAAGGAATAGGGGTAACGACCTCTAAAATAGTATCTCCCACATTATGAATGTCCTAAGAAAGATTTTGATTTTTTGGAGCTGATTGAAATGGGTGTAATTATTCCACCAGAATTGCATCTAGGAATTAAGTTTGATATTATGAGTGCCATGATCCATCTTCTGAATTTTAAAAAGGATATTTATAGTTATTTCTACTAACGATATAAATAGGTATATAATAAACTTATTGGGTATCTTTACTTTGTATAATCTACCTGGAGTGAGTTGAGTACTCTGTCCTTCAACCAATTTTTTCCACTCTCTGTAATGCTATAATTAAAAGATGAGATATATAATGTTAGATAGTTACATTCAGAGGAATTATATAAGACTTGGTTGAGGTTAAAAAAGAAGCTATAGAGTGTTCCAAACCACAAGATGACCGGTAGAAACTTGCTAGAGATCTTCTATAGAGCCTTGAATGCTATCACTAAGGCTGTAGCAGATACTATCACAAGTGGGACATTCATGAGTCTATATTAGGAGCGCACTTCTAAAATTCTATATCAGATCAAAAAAATCAATTGAGGTTAGCATACTCTAGAGGTACACAAAACCATAGGTATTTATAAAATTAGAGTATCCACAGAACAACGACCACTAGATGAGATAGTGGCTTAAGAGGTAGCACAACCAAGGACTGAGAATGGGTTACTTGGTAAATAATTTGTAGCAACTGGAGTTGCAAAGTTTAATGTGGTGGGTGCATAATTCAAAGCACTTGGGTATGAAAATTCAAACTCTAAGGAGAAGGAAAAGTATCTCAATAGAGAAGTTATGGTATTTTGAGCCAAGGGACAAGGGTCTAACCAAGACAATTGAAACTTGGGGCAAGTGAACTAAGGCCGAAACTACTACAAGGATAAAAACTACAATAAGTTTAGGTACATAGATAGGAGTAGATATCGTGATAATGACTGAGCAATAAAAGATGACTACAAGGATATGAGTATCCTTTATGTTCCCCTAGGATCCGTGATATAGGTTCAAGCAATTCAAGGATTGAGGACATATTGGAAAAGGTTGTGAAAGGGGTATAGAAAATGAAAAATGCCTTAAGGATATTAAGATAGACATTTTGGATACGAATTAGAAATATTAATCATATGATATAGCTATCAAGAATCTTGAGAAATAATTTTCTCATATTCTTGAGACATTGAGTCATCATCAACAGGTACATTACCAAGAAACACCAGCAAAACCCCAAAGATCTATGGTCATTATTGGGCTAGTACTACTTAAAGTTGTAAAATGACCATTGATCCTCCAATGTTTGTTATTACAAATAATATGGTAGATCGAGTAATAATTATTGGCGAGAAAATGGTCTACTCTAAAGAAGTGATAGTTAATAAGAATGCACTTGAAAATCCTCAAGTGTTGATCATGAGGCCAAGTCAGGAAAGGGAAAGGACAAGGAGTTCCTACAAGTATTAACTTCTATTGCACGACCTCCAACTCTTTTTCACTTAAAGATTAAATAAGACAAAGAGGGAAAGTATCAACATTTCTATGCTAAAGGATTTGATGAGAATATCCTTTGGTTAAGGTACTTGAAAAAATTCTAGGTTACACAAAGTTTATGAAGGATTTGGTGACTAAGAAACATTTAGGTGAATTTTGTGCCCATGGACAAGGTTCACCATTGTAATGCAATAGTTTCTCAATATTTCATTGATAAAAAGAACGACCAAAGAGCATTCAAAATTCCATGCACTATTGGGAGTTTTAATTTTGCAAAGGCTTTATGTGATTTGGGTGATAGCATTAACTTTATACCACTAGAAATTTACAAATAGTTGGGGTCGGAGTTTTCTAAACCAGTTTCGATAAGACTTCTTACAACGAACTACACTATGATGAAACTCAGGGGAATCTTATATGATGTTTTGGTGAGGGCTGAATCTTTCATCTTTCTAGCTAATTTTGTCATCCTCAGTTATAAGGTTGACTTTAAGGCTCCCATTATCTTAGGACAAACTTTTATTACGACCAAACATGTGTTGGTTGATATGGAAATTCAGAAAATATAATTTTGGTTGAATAATAAAAAGGTTACCTTAAATGTACGCAATCCATAAAGCAGACAAAGGACTTGGATTTGATTACTCTAGTAGATATAGTTGACGGGGATATTTGGTAGCTCTTATTGAGAAAAGACTTGGTGTTGAGTCATTTTTAACAATTATTATGAATTTTAAAGATGATGGCACTAATGACTATCATTAGATGGTGATATTTCTTGAAGGTAGGGTCCATATACTTATGTATATAAGAAGTTAAATCTAGATTTGATGAATAAAGTGACCCTTCCAACTCAACCTTCTATTGTGTAATACCTCGTGTCTAGAAGATTTTGTACATCATATGACTTCTCTCTTGAGTCATACATACAATATATGAGTGGTCTATTGTAGTCATATGTAAGTCAGCGTGGCATGGTGGACATTCTATCTTCAAGAATATCAAGATTAGGGTTTATCTCACACAAACTCATCCCTCTAGTCTTAAGATTCAAACTCTCTTCACAAGTCAAGAAATTCAGGTATGTGGGGCTTATGAACAATATTATTCTTTCATCCTTATGTGCAAAGTGCATGGTTTTATAATATTTATTTATTTTGAATTAGAGTTCATACACAAATAGCCATTTTCTTGAATTATGAACCACGTGATTGGAAACTTGAAGTGCATCAAAATTTACATATATTCATTTTTTGACTTATAAGATTCATATTATGATTTGAATTTCATTATCTTGAATAAGATATTAATGAAATATTTCAAGATAATTATTTATCATGATGTTTGTTATGAATTTCTATGAACTAAATCATGAATTCCAAGTCCTAAGTATAAGTACCGAGTTTACAAGAAGTTTATTCTCTTAAGCTCCATTGACATGTTCTATAACATGATTTAAATAAAATTTTTATCTTTTGATCTAGAGATAAGAGATGAAATCCACAACTATTCATCTTAATTATGATTTAAAGTAAAGAGAACCATAACAAGTTATTCAGTCTATAATCCCTTATGCTATTTTAAGGTGGATTTCTTAAGTATAATCATATAAGTATTCTAGGTGTAGTATTTTGCACCAAGAAGGGAATGCGGATGAGAATATCTTAAATTCCTAGAAACTATGAGCCACCGTAGGCTAAGTATTTTTCCAATAGGATGAAGTTCACTGATCACTTAAGTTAAGGTTCTATTTCAATGGTAAATGTAGAACATTTCTCCCTAACTTGGGTAAGACATTGAACTCTATGGTAGCTCATATGGTTTATGTTGATTAGAAGAATCTCTCAACGAAAGAATAAAAAGTAAAGCTTTTATAAACTAAGTGTTATGGATCACAAAGTTTTTTATGCTTTATTATGCATGTTCATGATTTTGCGGTCTTTGTTTTATTCAAGCTCAAGGTGAGCCATTTACTCTAAACATACATCATTTGACAGTTTATAAGAATATTTAGTTATCATTTTAATTATTCATCCAC
This sequence comes from Capsicum baccatum var. pendulum, assembly GCA_030864225.1. Lineage (NCBI taxonomy): Eukaryota > Viridiplantae > Streptophyta > Magnoliopsida > Solanales > Solanaceae > Capsicum > Capsicum baccatum. Next base: position 156,122,155 of record CM061561.1, on the reverse strand, counting down.
CCCAATTTACTCAGTACATTCCATAGGTACTGACCCACATATATGTCTATGTACTACATTGTCTTATAATGTAGGTTTTGGTGATCGTTTCCAACAGCACAATTGACTACAAGCATTATCAACTACCTCCTAAAATCAATAAAAAATATCCTATTACTAGAATGATGATTTATTTGACCAGCTTTAGGGTGCCAAATGGTTCTCCAAGACTAACCTTAGGTTGAGATACCATCAGTTGAGAGTGATGGAGCAAAACATTCTGAAAATAGCTTTTCGAGTAAAGTATGACCATTTTGAGTTTGTGGTTATGTATTTTAGATTGAAAAATGCTCCTGCAGCCTTTATGGAATTGATGAATAGGGTCTTCAAGCAATATTTGGTTATTGTAATACCCCGTACTTCTACCTACCTTAAAATCATCCCAGAAATATTAAAGACTTTTTTCAAAGATGAATCCACTTTTATACATATGATATTTTCAAGATTTTCTCTTTTTATCATGTGGGAAATTGAATAAGCTTTCCATCGATACCAAATTCACCCAAATCCGACATCCGAGCGAAGAGTTAGAGCCATTTTAGTAAGACAGTGTGTCACCTGAGCCATCAACGCGTTGCAGAGCTAGCAAAAATGGCAATCATAAAAATCTATTAATCCTCCATGATTATGGAACATCGTGCCAAGGCTAAAATTCAAAGTTGTCAAATTCCAGTGACACGATGCGATAGCACCGCGTCGCTCCAAGGGTCCAGATTGGGAAATTTTCACAGAATTAAAATACGTATCCAAGGGTTAAAAACATCAATTTCTCACCCCTATATATACCCAATAACACTTGATTCATCCATAATTCACCCAAAATATATTGTTTCTTTTAAGTTTCTCTCAAGAACAAGCTAGGGTTTTCAATTGGGGATTCGAATCCAAGACTCAAATTCAAGAATCTCTTAGTCAATCTTCGTAGAATCAAGAACTAAGGTATGCAAATTGTTCATTCATGGTTTCCTTTCATCCATGAATCCCAAGAATTAAGTTTTAAATCTTGTATTGTGAATATTTTGTTGTGGGTTGATTATGTTCATGTGATTATGGTTGTATGATTCCCAAGTTGGAATCTTTATGTCTTGTTCATGACCTATGCTAGTATGTGGTTTGAAACATGTGAAATTGAGTTGAAATATGGAGTTTTGTTGTATTAATTTGATGGTCATGCCTATTTCCTAAGTCATACATCCTAGGTGTTTGATAAAATGCCTAAGAGAATAAAAATTATGCATTATTGCTTAATTGTGACCAAAGTGATAAGTGTATGCCTTACCCTATGACTAAAAATGACTTTCATGATATTGTGTACATTATGAATAGTTGAGGGAATGTGCATCATATTAGGTTAATGAAAGTATGACATATTTATATGCAATTCCATTCATGTATAAGAATATGATAACTATGTGCTTCATGAAATCCCTAAATTAATGTATTATGAATTGTTGATATTGGTCATGTGTTAAACAAGTGTTATGTCCTATCAGTTTCATGCTATCGAGTCTTGGGGGTACTTGTACTTGACAATTTAGCTGTGTGCCTAGAGCCAGTGTCATGTTTCTATAATACTCTCAATTAAGCCATGATCAGTAGAATTCAGTCAGTCACATGACTCAGGAAAACTCAGTAAAATCAGTATCAGTCCAGTTTTCCTCAGTAATCTAAGTAATCTCGGTAACCTTAGTATTCCCAGAAATCTTAATAACTTCAGTACTCTCCGTCAGTCTCCAGATCTCAGTAGCATTCTATCAGTCAATAAAACTTAGTGAACTCAGTTTAGCTCCTCTAAACAACACCTTTAGTATCAGTTCAGTTCAGTTAATTAGTTTAGTGTCTACTCGGTTGGGAGTAGGATTCAGCACCGAGTGAACCCAAGGATGGGGACTCACCTGTTATTCTGTGAAGGGTGTGATCCTTAGAAGAAATTCTTATGTTCCAGAACTATGTAGCCAGTGTAGGTTGAGATGCACCCTATGCATTTAGGAATTTATACATCTTATTTGAGTTTCCTACTAGGAGGGGTTGACGAAAGACCTCCCTATTAGAGAGGGTATACTCATAACTTGTATTTACCCGTGTCATAGCACTAACACCCTTCCAGCAGGGGTTACAGGTTGGAGCCTGCCAGTTCAGTTTTGGGGCATATCGGTTAGATGATTACCTCCCACAGTCTCAATTTCAAATCCAGTTTCAGTAATAGAACTCAGTTCAGTTCTATAAAAATCCAGGACTATCATATATAGTCAAATTAGTACAGTACAGAACCCAGCTAGTTCCATCAGTATCAGGACTGTCAGATGTAGTCACTCATGTTATCCGTATTCAGACTCAGTAATCATGTTATCATGAACTCAGTTAATAGTATATTAATTATATGAAACCCATGTTATCAGTATTCAGTTTTAGGACTATCAGATATAGTCAATCATACTATTTATTCATAATCAGGACTATTAGAAATAGTCATCCCTTTATCTATAATATGACATTAGTTCCTCAGTACTCAATAGACTCAGTCATTCAGTATCCCAGTATCAGTACTCAGATATTAGTAAATCCATGTTATCAGAATTCATGAGTCAGTGATATCATAAATTCAGTTATAGTCTCTTATTCATGCATGTATTCTTATATTCATGTTATTCAGTCAGTTAGTATTGTTCATGCATATGAACCATTGCATTTAGCCTACCTCACTTGCACACGAGTACATTCAACGTACTGACGTATTTTCTCTATAGTGTTTTATACCATAGGTTTAGAAGCACGAGCTCCCAAGCATCCAAAGTAGATCATACGTTCAATAACTAGACTAGCAGTGAGTCCTCATCATTTGAGGATAGCATGATTATCTTATTACTTTATTATTTCATTACCTTGGAGTTAGTTGGGGACATGTTCTATCAACTCCACAGTTTATAGATAGTTTAGAGTCTTTTAGACTACAACATGTGTTCAAATAGTTTATTTCAATTTTGGGTATTGTTATACCCCATTACAAATATTGTTTTCTATTCAATATTAGTTCAGTTTTGGGTATTCTGCATATTTACAGTATATAGTGCTCAATTACAGATATCAGTCATGGGTTAGCTTGTGGTCCGTCGAGGTCATGACCATCGTGTAACATTCTGGGTACCAGATTTGGGGCATTACAATTATTTTTTTCATTATCTTTATAGATGACATACTGGTGTATTCCAGGAGTGAGGAAGAGCATGCAAACCATTTAAGAATAGTGCTACAGATCCTCAAGGACCATTAATTACATGCAAAGGTTGGTAAATGTGAGTTTTGGTTGGTATCTATTACCTTTTTAGGGCATGTCATTTCAGAGGCTGGTATTCATGTAGATCCTCAGAAGACCAATGCAATGAAGCACTAGCGTAGACCCATTACTCCATCTAATATCCGAGGCTTTTTGGGTTTGGCTGGGTATTATAGAAGATTATTTGAACGGTTTTCCTCTATAGACACACCATTGACTAAAATGACCCAAAGAAAAGTATAGTTCATATGGTCAGATAAGTGTGAGAAGAGTTTCTAAGAGTTGAAGGATAGATTGACTTTGGCACTAGTGTTAGCTTTATCGAAAAGGTTAGATAGATTTGTGGTGTATTGTGATGCTTCAATAGTAGGTTAGGTTGTGTGTTGATGCAAAATGAGAGACTGATAGCGTATGCCTCTAGGAAACTTAAGGATCACAAAAATAATTACCCAACTCATGACATGGAGTTAGCTGCAGTGGTTTTTGCCTAAAATATTTAGAGGCACTAACTTTATGGTGTGCATATTGATGTTTTCACTAACCATAAGAGTCTTCAATATGTATTTTCTTAAAGGGGCTAAATCTTTATTAGAGGAGATGATTGAATTATTGAAAGATTATGACATGAATATGCTTTATCATTTGGGTAAGGCTATCATAGTGGTAGATGTGCTAAGTAGGCTGTCTATGAGTAGTGTGTCTCATGTGAGAAGGAAGAATAGGAATTCGCTGGCTCGTTTAGGAGTGGGTTTGCTCAACACTAATAATATGAGAGTAGTAGTTTAGAATGGTTTGGAATAATATATGGTAGTGGAAGTGAAGGAGAAACAACTCAATGATCCCATACTTAGCTAGATGTTGGAGGCAGTTCAGCAATAGAAGGTTGTGGTTTTCTCCCAAGGGGGAGATGGTGTACTTTGGTATCTAAGTGGACTTTATGTTTCTTATGTAAATGGATTGAGGAAAAGGATACTAGCCGAGGTTCATGGTTCCAGGTATTCTATTCATCCTGGTGCTACTAAGATGTATCATGACTTGCAAAAAATTTATTAGTGGAATGGTATTAAGAGGGATAGAGACGAGGTTGTAGCCAAGTGTCCCAATCATTAACAAGTTAAGTTTAAACACCAAAGACAGAGTGGTACGTTGCAAGAGATTAGTATCCCTGCATATAAGTGGGAAGTAGTGAATATGGATTTCATCATAGGGTTGCCTCGTACAAGACGTCAGCATGATTCAATTTGGGTCATAGCAGATCGAATGACTAAGTCATCATATTTCCTACCTATTAAGACTTCAAATACAGTGGAGGATTATACCATAATATATGTCTGTTAGTTAGTAAGACTTTATAGGGTACCTTTATCCATCATTTTAAATAGTGGCATGCAATTTACTTTATAATTTTGGTAGTCCTTTAAGAAAAGCGTTGGTACAGAGGTTAAGATTAATAATGCATTTCATTCATAGACCAATGGTCCGGCTAAATGTATGATTAATACACTAAAGGACATGTTGATGGTGTGTATTTTTGTTTTTAAAGGAAGCTGGGATGACCATATGCCCCTGATTGAGTTCACTTACAATAATAGTTATCATGCTAGCATTTAGATGGTGCCGTTTGAAGTATTGTATGGGTATATGTGGAGGTCACCTATATGAGGATTTGATATTGATGAAGCAGTCTTAATTGGGATAAATACTATTCTAAAAGCTATGGAAAAGGTTCAGTTGATTCGTGAGAGATTGAGAACAACTCAGAGCCGTCAAAAATTGTACAATAATGTAAGGAGAAGAGAGCTCAAGTTTGAAGTAGGCGATTGGGAATTCTTGAAGGTGTCTCCTATGAAAGGAATAATTAGATTTGAAAAAAGAAGAAGTTGAGTCTATGATTTGTTGGTCCTTATGAGATAATGAAGCTTGTAGGAGAGGTTGTTTACGAATTAAGTCTTTTGATAGAGTTAGGTATTGTCCACTTAGTGTTTCATGTATCGATGCTTAAGAAGTGTATGTGAAATCTGTCCTTAGTAGTTACCCTATAGAATATTGGGAGCAAAGATAACTTGAAGTATGAAGAAATTCCTGTAGAGATACTTGATAGGCAAGTTCGAAGGCTAAGAAATAAGGAAGTAGCGTCGGTGAATATTTTTTGGAGGACCCAATTGGTTAAAGGGGCCACTTGGGAAGTTAAAGCATACATTATGGTCAAGTATCCTCATTTTTTTTCTACCAGTTCCGTTCCTACCTAAGGTAAAGTGTTATTTCTAGCAAGTTCTTTCCCTTAAAGTCTGTTTATGTGCTCCTATATTGTATTTTATGTTGTGAGGAACTGAATCCTTATGATAGTGGTAAGCGTGGTTGTAAATATCACTATAGAGGTGTTGATTCTTTTTAAAATCCCAATCCTAGATAAATCACATTTGAGGATAAATGTTTTCAAGTGGGAGATAGTGTAATAACCATGTCTAGAAGTTTTTGTACATCATATGGCTTCTCCCTAGAGTTGTACATACAACATATGAGTGATATGTTTTAGTTGTATATAAGGTAGTGTGGCGTGGTGGACATTCTGTTGTAGGTACGACTTAACCCCTAGAAGTCATCAAGTAGGGTACAAATCGTATGGAGATAAGCCATTAGTTCATCAACATTGACTCCCTAAAATTCTGCCCAAGCTACTAGTGGTGGGCTAAGAGTCATATAAAGATGATACTAGTCGTAGGTGAGACTCGTATGTTGACCAGTGTGTTCCCTCATAGATTGTGCCAAGATTATGAGTGTAGGGGCATAGTCATACCCTTCCATACTAGTTGTATGGTTGAGTTGTAAAGACTAATGACCAATTTTTTTAAGTTTAGGTAAGGGAATTTTGGTCTTTTCCTCTCTTATAACTTCCCATCCACGACCTATTACTCTCAAAGAGGCATTATTTTCCTCTATTCCTCAATCAAATGAAGACAATTTCTCCTTCCATCTTCAAGAACATCAAGATTAGGGTCCATCTCACACAAACTCATCCCTCAAGTCTCAAGATTCAAACTCTCTTTACAAGTCAAAAAATTCAGGTATGTGGGGCTTATGAACAAGGTTATTCTTTTATCCTTGTGCCTAATGTGCATGGTTTTAGAATTGAATTTACTTATTTTGAATCAGGGTTCATACCCAAATAGCGCCCATAATCTGGAATTATGATATTACCATGAGATTGAAAGCTTGAAGTTATCAAGATTTACATATAATCATGTTTTGACTTATAAGATTCATATTGTGATTTGAATTTCATTATCTTGACTAAGATATTGTTGAAAGATTTCAAGCTGATTATTTAGCATGACGTCTTTTTTATGAATTTTTATAAAATAAAGTATGAATTATAAGTCCTGAGTATAATTATTGAGTTTCAAAAAAATGTATGCTCTTAAGATCTATTGGCAAGTTCTATAGCACGATTTAAGGGAAATCTTTATATTTTGATTTAGAGATAAGTCATGATCCACAACTATTCATCTTGATTATTATTTAAGGTAAAGAGAAGTATAACTAGATATTCAGATTGTAAACCGTCATACTATTTTAAGGTGGATTTCTTAAGTATGAGTATATAAGTATTTTGGGAGTAGTATTTAGCACCAAAAAGAGAATACAAATGAGCGTATCCTAATTTCCTAGAAACTATGAGCAATTGTAGGTTAAGCTTTTTCCCAGTATGGATAGATTTCAGTGATCACTTAAGTTAAGGTTCTATTATGATGACTAGGGTAGAATAACTCTCCCAAATGTGGGTAAGACATTGGACTCTATGGTAGTTTATATAGTTTATGTCGGTTAGAAGAATCTCCCAAGGAAAGAGTAAAAAGTAAATCTTTTAGAAATTAACTATTATGGTTCACAAAGTTTATTATTATGCTTTTTATGCATGTTCATGAGTTTGCAGTCTTTGTTTTATTCAAGATCAAGGTGAGTCATTTACACTTAGCATGCATCATTTGAATGTTTTTATGAATATTCAGTTATTGTTTAACATATGAATTCACCCTCACATACTCAGTACATTTCATAGGTACTGACCCACATATATGTCTATGTGGTTCATTGTCATATAATGTAGGTTCTGGTGCTCATTTCCAGTTTCACGATTGACTACGAGCATCATCACGTACATCCTAACATTTGGTAGGTCCTTATAATTCGAGGACCCAATTTATCAGACTTCTATTTGTAGATGAAAGTATATCGTTATTTTACTTTAGTTTATGTTCGGGTCAGTTGGGGTCTATCCTAGTGGCTTCTAGTCAGAATTAAAGGCTTTTCAGACTATTTATGTTGTAAGTTCAAAGTGTTTGTTTAAGATTCCCAAGTTAAAGTCTCTCAGTTAAGCTATGAGTTTATTTACCTTCTGATTCTAATATGCTAGTTCCCTTTTCGCCTGAGTTTAAAGTTAAGTTGGCTTTATGGATTATCTTGGGACTAGTCATAGTCTTAAGCACCGTTTCACATCCAGGGGTACTTTTGGGGCATTACATATTGAGGATCCTCTATTTTCGAGCTTAAATCTCTTCCATCCCATCTTTATGATGTGTTATTTTGAGCTAAAATACTTTCCTAGTAGTTATTGCAACTGATTTGGTAGATTGGCAAGTTAATGCTCTAGTTTTTTTGTTGAATAGGTTCAAGAGGGACATTGGGTGGTCCATTACTGACATCATTTGGATTTTACCTAGAATTTACACACACAAAATCAAGCTTGAGCAAGATTGTATGCTTAGTATAGAGAATCAATAGAGGTTGAATTTGTCTATGAGAGTTGCGGTGAACAAAGAAATCATCAAGTGGTTAGATTAGAGTGTGGTTTATACAATTTCAGATAGCAAACAAGTAAGCCCAGTCTAATATCTATCAAAGAAGGGTGGAATCATTGTGGTTCCAAATGAGAAAACCGAGGTTATTTCAAAGAAGCCAGTCACAGGTTGCATGTGTGTATGGACTATAGGAAGATGAATTCTTAGACTAAGAAAGATTATTTTTCATTATCTTTCATGGATCAAAAGTTAGACCAATTTGCTGGTATAGGTTGGACTTGTTTTCTTGATGGAATCATGAGTTATAATAAGATTTTTATGACTCCTAAAGAGCAAGATAAGAGCACTTTCACATGTCTACATGGGATGTTCACATTCAAGAGGATGCCTTTTGGTTTGTGTAGTATACCCACAATCTTGTACCATTACATAATGGCTATATTTTCTAACATGGTTAAGGACACTATTAAGGTTTTCATGGACTACTTCTCTATTGTTGGTGAATCATTCTATGTATTTTGGTATATCTCACTAATGTTTTAAGGAGATACAATGAATACAACTTGTAATAAAACTAGAAGAATTGTCATATCATGGTTAAAGAAAGAATAATACTTGGTCATAATATTTAAAGAAAGGGATTGAATTCGACAAGGCAAAGATTGAGGTGATTGAATATTTGAGTCCGCCAATGTCAATTATAGGTACTTATAGCTTTTTGGGGATTTTTGGATTCTCTAGAAGATTCACCATGGACTTCTCTAAGATTTCAAATACTTTATGTAAGCTATTGGAGAAGAAGGTGAAATTTGTGTCTGATGATGCATGTCTAAAATAATTTGATTGCCTAAAAGAGAAGGTAATTTCAACCCCTATTTTTGTGTCTCACGATTAGTCTATATCATTTGAGGTTTTGTATGATTCTAGTGGCATGGAACTAGGTGCAGTCGTAGGAAAAAGGAATGAGAAGATCTTGCATCCCATCTTCTATGCTAGATAAATGCTTAACCCTACTCAAAAAACTATATTGTGACTAAGCAAGAGTTGCTTAAGTTTTCTTTTATGATTTTTTGGTCATATTTGATTGGCATAAAAATCATTGTGCATATTGACCACATAGCTTATAGGTACCTTATGGAAAATAAGGATGCAAAGACAAGGTTGATTTGTTAGGTACTGCTACTACATGCATTTGATTTTGAGATCAAGGATTTAATGAGACTGAGAATCAAGTGGCTGACCACCTATCATGAAACACTCTGGGTTTGGGACCCTTAGAAAATTTCTAGGAATTTTGTTTTTTAGACAAGATATGACTAGGGCATATAGGTTGTATGTTGGGGTATGGTTGGTAAGGTTTGATTGTACACTAATGAGATATAGTTGGTGGGTTGGCTTTGTTTCTGGAATGGGTAAGAATTGGGTTAGCACGAGTCGTATGGTGGATAATGAGTCGTATGGTTGGGTTTTTCTTCACTTAATCTAAGACTTAGTAAAGAAACTTAGATCTAAGTATGAGTGGCTCACCATGGGCCATGAGATAGGGTACTGAGTCATATTGTCCAACTCGTATGTTGGACAGTGTCAACTCTTTTTAGTTCTTTTATAGGTATGGTTTAAGGGTACTAGTCGCATCCTTGGATACAATTTGGATTTCCTGGTCATATGTTGACCAGTGTGGGGGTCTAAGGGATGTCTAGGGTATGAGTTATGGGTACCACTCATATTGGATGGTACGACTAGTATGGTGCAGTAGTACCCACCTATGGGGATTTTATGTAGTTAAGTTGGGGGTAATCTGGACATTTCCCCTCTTAACCTAGTATGAACCCACAAATTGTATCACTATTGGGACATTATTTACCCTATTATTCTAATCCTAAACACTTAGAAACACTATAGATCTTTCTAAGGCTCTTGGGTAAAGAAAGGCTAGGGTTTCATCTAGAGGATAAATTTAGGTTTTGTTTGGGTGACTTCTCTCCATCATCTTCATAATCTAAGGCAATATACTTCTCGATCATTGTTATTTCCAACTATAGGCATGTTTTATACAATGTTTTCATGGCATGATTATTATATGAATTTGGGGTTTTCAAATATATGTTGGGGTTTTGGTTTAAAATGCTTGGTTGTGTTTTCCCATGTTTTAAATATGTTTTTACATTCTTTAATGGTGGTTTGGACAATTGGTTGCATAAAAATAGTAAATATGTAATTGGATTTGGTTTTGGTATTACTATGCCCCCAATATGTTTGATAAAATGCCTATGATAATGTTTTTACTATATTATTGAACATTTAACGGATCTATTGCTTGGTGTGGTTTAGTAATGGAACCCTAAATGGTATAAAAGGGTTTAAATGGATAAATAGTAAGATTTATAGGTTATGGTTATGGTTAATTAGACTTTCTATGGGGTACATGGAATTCCCCCAAACAAACTTATACTAGGACACTTGTGGTGTACACGAGATTCCCCCAAGTTAACTTGCTAATGTAATCTATGGGTACATGGGAATCCCTTAACATAAATTGGTTGGATAAGGACATTTCTTGCAAGATATAGTTTGTATTAAGATACCACTACTCATAAGGACATTGCTTGCAAGATATAGTTTATATTAAGATACCACTACTCATAGCCTTGGTTAATAATAACGGAATAATGATTTGGTTGGATGGAAATGGTTTCAGTCCGATAATAATGGTGGGGTGTGGTAACTAACTATGAAGGTGCGAGTCTAATGGATAAACATTGGAAAATCAAGTTTGCTGACATAAGGGGATGGTCATAGAGACCATATATGATACTATAAGGTATATGGGAATCGTCTAAGTACACTATACATATGTATTATGGAGAGCAAGGAGTACTCGAGAATCCCCTACTCCTATAGTATCTCTAATTTGTTTGGCTAAAAGAATCGAGGCCCATTCAGGGGGTCCCTGGACCCATATAACCCATAGGTGGTTCTAGGATGGTTACGCTACACATACCCAGGTTAATGGTTTAAAAGGGATGCTAAACCCCGCTCCCTTTCCCGACATGGTTGTATATATATATATATATATATATATATATATGGTTGTGTAAAGATAGTTGGCTTACTTGGCTTTACTGGATGACATTATCTTCTCATTATCCTGATTACTTTTTATCATTCACCTACTAACCCAACCTCGAGTGGCTGTATCCCCATGTGATGTAGGAACTGACAATTCTACTCTTCCTTAATAGTATCAGATCTCGTGATCCTCTTGGTTGGATTGAAGTGGTGATCTTCCATATTTTGGAAAGCTTCATTTTATATGATGGACATCTTTACGTACTTTGGATATTTTATAGATATTGGTTTTGGATATGGTTGGGGGTATGTCCTAACCAACCATTACTTTTCTTTTGGTTAGAGACTTTTATGAAACTACTATGGGTTTGAATAAGTGAGATCGGTATTGGTGTCAACCTTAGTATTGGCATTTGGATTGGGGCGGATACCATTGGACTAAATTTATGATTGTTCTATACTCTTATATTATGTTATGGACAGGAACTTGATTATAGTTTTAGTTTTTATCTTATGCTTGGTTTGGTAATTGGTTATTGGTATGGGTTTGGACTTGTTTGGGTCGGTCATGGTCTTAAACCTACCTCAAAGTCTAGAAATTTAATAAGATATGCTATCTTGTTATACATTTAGAATTCGTCCGACTTAGGGTATATACTGTATGGTTGGGTTGGTTATTTGGGGTGGTCTCTGATCATAGTTGAACTTGAGATGCCTATTACGATAAGAACCTAGGTCAGGTAATGTCAAGTTGGTGTCAGACCCAGGTTCATAGTAAATTGGGAGTCTACAAAGCCATGTCGAGTAGAGTCTCTTTTAGGGATGTGTAGCATACCACACTTATAAGGGAAAGGCTACAAGGACTTTAGGAATTTTTACTTTGTTGGTTTTATATTTTCAAGATGCAAGGTCTAAGGTAATTTCTAATCCTGGTTTGATCGCTTTTCAAATCCTTCCTCGATGATCTAATACACAAGGTAACTCCTTTTGGAATTCATTTGGTTTCGCGATTTGGTTCGGTAATGGTTATTGGTTGGATAATATATGGTTGGAATTTTTTGGTTAGGTCACCATATTAGACCCATCCCAAAATATAATAAAATATACTATCTTGTTATACGTTTAGAATTCATCTGACTCAGGGTACGTATTTGGATAGTTGGATTGGGTATCGAGGGTGGTCTCTAGTCCTAGATGGACTTGCAATGTCCATTATAAAAAGGCCCATAGTTGGGTTATGTCAATTTGATATTAGAGCTTTAGGTTCATGGTCAATTAGGAGTCCACAAAGTCGTACCAAGTATAGTCTCTTTTAGGGGTGTGTAGCATGCCACACTCATAAGCGGAGGCTACAAGGAATTTAAGAATGTTTCACTTTTTTAGTATTCTATTTTTAATCTACAAGTTCTAAAGTTCTTTCTAATTCTGGTTTGTTTGCTTTTCAGATCATGCGTTGATGATCTGAGATTCTAGGTAACTCTTTTGTCCTAAATGGGGACAATGTTGAAGGGACATATACTACACAGGGGATCCATACTCGGTCTAAGGGTCCAATCCCTAATATTTTTGGAATTCCATCAGTTGCTATCAGTCCTTCTTAGGGTTAAGTAGCTAATGCAGAATTTTGCCAATTGATTTATGTTATTGCTCAGTTTGTTGCTGCTCAGCTGAGTGGGATGCATCTGGTGTTTCATCTACGAAGGCTACAAGGGTTGGACAGTTTATGAAGCTGAATCCTTCTACTTTTAGTAGTGTAAAAGTGAAGGAGGATCTTAAGGGTTTCTTGGATGAAATAGAGAAAATCTTTAGGGTGATGCAGGCCATAAATATGGAAGGGGTATTTTTGTGGCTTATCAACTTAAGGATTTAGCGTACCAATGGTACGTGGAGTGAGATAGGGTGAGAGGTGATGATGAGGAGTCGACTTTGTGGGAAACTTTTACTAATACTTTCTTGGACTGCTTCTTCCCTCAAGAGCCGAGGGAGCAAAAACAAAGGAGTTTGTTAATTTGAGGCAAGGAAAGATATCGGTCAAGGAATATGCCATGAAGTTTCATCAGTTGTCAAGGTATGCTCCAGATATGGTGTTTGATATAAGGAAAAAGATGAATAAGTTTTCCTCAGGATTGTTTTGAGAGTTGATCCATAAAAGAAAGACTGTATTACTGATTAAGGACATGGATATTTCTAGGTTGATTGTTCACATGCAGAAGGTGAAGGAGGAAAAAATAAAATAAGATGAGTTTGGGGAAAGGTAGAGTAAGAAGGTGAGGTTAACTGAATAAGGTGATGATCAATATCAAGGTGGCTGGGAGGGTTGTAAGTGGCCAAAGAAGAAATAGGGAAGTTCTGGTTCCTTCTCTTCAGCTAGTGCTCTTTACCTGAAGTAGTGGGGTGATAGGCATTCGCATGGTAGAGATAATTTCTGGGCATAGGGTGCCCAATCTCAAATGAGTGGGGCTCAGTCAGCCTTATCATGCTCTCTTTATAGGTTTTGTGGTAGGTTGCATAGGGGGTTCCATGATGAAGGGAGGGACAAATGTTTCAAATATGGTCAGCCAGGACATATGCTTAGAAATTATCCAATTGGTAAGGGTACTTCGGGAGTGAGTAACGCTCTAGTTTTTTCTTTTTCTGTTCCTTCAACAAAAGGTGCTATTTTTGATCTGTTTCTTTCTCTGTTACAGGCATAGGTCAAAATAGGTTATATGCTCTTAATACTCGACAAGAATTTCAGGTACTGCCTGATATCGTGACTAGTACATTACAACTTTTATCTTGTGACATGTATTGCTTTCTTAATTCGAGGTCCACTCTTTCTTATTTGAACCCATTTATGGGTATGTATTCTGGTTTTGATCCTTAGGTTATTTTAGACCTTTTTTCTATTTCTACCTAGTAGGTAACTCTGTGGTTGCTAAAAAAGACTATAGGGTGTGTGTGGTATCTATTGGTAGTAGGCAGACTTTGATGGATTTATTTGAACTTAATATGGTGGATTTTGATATTATTTTGGGGATGGATTTATTATATTCTTGTTATGCATCCTTAGATTGTAAGACCCATAAGGTTGTCTTTAGGTTCCCTGGCGAACTAGTTATTGAGTGGGAGGGAGGTTCCCTAGCTCCTAGGGGGAGGTTTATTTCTTATATTAGGGCTAAGAGGTTAATCTCAAAAGGATGTCTCTATCATCTAGTCTGGGTTACAGATTCTAACTCGAAAGGTGCTTTTTTTATTTGGTTCTAGTGGTGAATGAGTTTTTTGAGGTCTTTTTGGATGATCTTCTTAGTGTTCCAATGGATAGTGATATTGAGTTTTGTATTGATTTGCTTCTGTACACTAGTCCAATATCTATTTCTCCTTATATAATAGCTCCATCCGATTTGAGAGAACTCAAAGAACAACTTAAGGATCTTTCGAATAAGGGTTTTATCCATCCTAGTGTATCCCCGTGGGTTGCACCAGTTTTATTCATGCGTAAGAAGGATAGTTCCCTTCAGATGTGTATTGACTATAGGCAGCTGAATAAGGTGATGATTAAGAATAATTGTCCTCTCCGAAGGATAGATGATTGTTTGATCAATTGTAAGGTACCAAATTCTTTTCAAAGATTGATCTTCGGTCTGGGTATCATAAGCTTAAGATTAGGGAGGAGGATATCCCTAAGGCGACTTTTTTTACTCGGTATAGGCACTTTGATTTTTAGGTTATGTCATTCCGTTTTACTAATGCCCCAAAGGGATTTATTGATTTGATGAATAGGGCTTTCAGGCAATATCTAGATCTTTTTGTCATTGTGTTCAATAATGACATCTTGGTGTATTCTAGGAGAGAGGTAGATCATGCTAATCACCTCCATAAGATGTTCCAGACCTTGAAGAAGCAACAGTTGTATGCCAAGTTCTCTAAGTGTGAGTTTTGGTTCAATGCTGTAACCTTTATTGGTCATATTATTTTCAGTGAGAGGACCGTCGTAGATTCACAAAAGATGGATGTGGTTAAAGGGTGGCCTAGACTAAACACTCCAACTGACATTCAGAGCTTCTTGGATTTGGCTTGGTATTATAGGTGGTTCTTTGAAGGTTTCTCGATAATCGCTACCCCATTGACTAAGAAAACTCATAAAAAGGTAAGTTTATCTAGGTCAGATGCTTGTGAAGTTAGTTTTCAAAATATTAAGGATAAGCTAACTTTGTCTCCAGTTTTGACATTGCCTGAAGGCACTGAGGAATTTGAGATTTATTGTGATGCATCCTGGGTGAGATTTAGTTGTCTTTTAATGCAGCATGGAAAGATGATTGCCTATGCATCTAGGTAGTTGAAAGTATATCAGAGGAACTTCACAAGAGAATTATCCTAGTCATGATTTGGAGCTTTTAGCGGTGGTTTTTGCTTTGGAAATATGGAGGCATTATTTATATGGAGTGCACGTAGACATCTTTTCTGGTCATAGAGTCTATAGTATGTGTTCGCTAAGAAAAAGCTAAATCTCAGATGGAGGAGTTGGTAGGATCTTCTCAAGGACTGTGATAGGAGTCTTCACTACTACCCAGGTAAAGCTAACATTGTCGCTGATGCTCTTAGCAGGTTGTCTATGAGGAGTTTGGCTTATGTGGATATGGAGAAGCAGGAGTTAGTGAATGATATTCATGGCTTAGATAATCTTGGGCTCTGTCTTCTTGACTATGAGGATTGTGGTGTGATGGTTTCAGAAGTGGTTTGGTCATCTCTTGGTGCTGAGATCAAGGAGACCCAAATGGTAGATCCTATCTTGATGAGAATCAAGAGTGATATTGGTAAGAAAAAGGTAATGGTATTTAAGATTAGTGGTGATGGTACCTTGAGGTATCAAGGGAGGGTATATATTCCTAACATATATGGTATACATGAGAGGGTTTTGGATGAGGTACATGAATCACGCTATGTTGTCCGTCCCAGTTTGACAAAAATATATCATAATCTCACAGAGATGTATTAGTAGAGTGGCATGAAGAGGGATATGACTAACTTTGTAGGCAAATGCATAGTGTTCCAGTAAGTAAAAGTTTAGAACATGTGGCCTGGTGGGTTATATCAGGAAATAGAGTTTCCAAAATGGAAATGGGAGGTAATCAATAAGGATTTCATTACCGGTCTTCCTCGATCTTGGAATCAATTTGATTCATCATGGATAGGATGACAAAGTTCTCTTACTTCTTGCCAGTATGGACTAACTTTTTAGCTGAGGACTATGCGAGGTTTTATCTCCATGAGATTATAAACATGCATGGGGTACCTATTTTGATTATCTCTGATTGCAGTATGTATTTTTCATCTTACTTCTAGCGGTCTTTCAAAAAGGTTTGGGGAATAAGGTTTGGACTGAGCACTTCTTTTCATCCGCAGACGGATGGACAAGTGAAGAGGACTGTTCAGACATTGGAAGATATGCTTTGGGCAAGTGTAATTGACTATGGTGGTATCTGGTTGAGCATCTACCTCTAGTAGAGTTTTCTTATAATAATAATTACCATCCTAGTATTGGAATGACCCCCTTTGAGGCATTATATGGTAGGAGGTGTAGATCTCCTATTGGGTGGTTTACGCTTGGTGAGGTGGATATGGAGGATTTGGTTTATTAGGCTATGGAAAAGGTAAAGGTGATTTGAGATAGGCTTAAAACTTCCTAAAGTCGCCAAAAGTCCTATACGGATATAAGGCGTAAAGACTTGGAGTTTGAGGTTGGGGATAGGGTGTTCCTAAGTAAATCTCCTATGAAGGGAGTAATACGGTTTAGGAAAAAAGGGATGCTCATTCCACAGTATATTGGTCCTTATGTGGTTTTGTAGAGGGTTGGTACGGTAATGTATGAATTAGAGTTGCCTTCTTGTTTCAGCTCCATTCATCTGATGTTTTATGTCTCAATGTTCTGTAATTGTCTTGGTGATCCTTCTTTGGTGGTTCCTTTGGATGATTTGGGTATCTTGGATTCTTTTCCTTATGAATAGATCTCAGTGGATATCTTGGAATGGTAGGTTCGTTATTTACAGACCAAGGATGTGCCCTCGGTTAAGGTTTTATTGTAGAACCACAACGTGGAAGAAGCTACATGGAAAGTGAAAGTGGATATGAAGGCAAAATATCCATATTTGTTTTCTACTCCAGATATTTGTGCGGAAGGTATATGTTCTTGATCACATCTTTGTTTTCTAAATTGGTTAAATGATGGATTGACATTTCATAATGAAAATGAATCATGTTTGTCTTTGACCTATATTTTCCATCATTTGGGGATGAATGATGCTAGTTGTGGAGATTGAAACACCCTGGATTTGGGACCCTTAAAAATTTCCAAGATTTCTAGTTTTTGAACAAGATATGACTAGGGGGTATAGGTCATATACTGGAGTAAGGTTGGTAAGATTTGGTCGTACACTAACCAGTGATGGTTAGTGGGTTGGATTGATTTCTGGAATGGGTAAGACATGGGTTGGTATGTGTCATATGGTGGTTGACGGGTCATATGGTTGGGTTTACGTTTACTTAATCTGAGACTTAGTAAAGAAACTTGGATCTGTGTACAATTGTCTCACTATTGGTCGTGAGATAGGTTACGAATCGTATTGTCCAACTTGTATGTTAGATAGTGTCAGCTCCTTTTGGTTCTGTTATGGGTATGGGTTAAGGGTACTAGTCGTATCCCTTGATATGGTTTGGCTTGCATTGTTGTATTTAACTAGTGTGGGGGTCTAAGAGAGGTCTAGGGTATGAGTGGTAGGTACCACTCGTATTGGAGGGTACGACTGGTATGGTGGAATCGTACCCACTTGCGGAGATTTTATGCAGTTAAGATGGGGATAATTTGGACATTTCCCCTCTTAAGCTAGTATGACCCCACGACTTATATCACCATTGGAACATAATTTACCCTTTTATTCTAATCCTAAACACTTAGAAACACTCTAATTCTCTCTAAGGCTCTTGTTTCATCTAGAAGAGTAATTTGGGGTTTGTTTTGGTGATTTCTCTCAATCATCTTCATAATCTAAGGCAATACACTTCTCCCTAATTGTTATTTCCAACTACAGGCGTGGTTTATATAATGTTTTCATGGCATGATTATTGTATGGTTTTGGGGTTTTCAAATATATGTTGAGGATTTTGTATTAAATGCTTTGTTATGGGTTTCCCATGTTCTAATTGTGTTCTTGCATGCTTTAATAGTGGTTTGGACAATTTTTTGCGTGGGAATGATTAATTGGTAATTGGATTTAGTTTAGAAACACTACGCCCCAACATATTTGATAAAATGCCTATGATAATGTTTTTACTATCTGGTTTGTGCGGTTACATATATCGGGGCTCGTTCAGGGGTTTACACTGGACCCATATATCCCGTGGATCATTCTAGGATGGTTAAGTAAAATATAACAAGGTTAATGGTTTTAGAGGCATGCTAAACCCGACTCCCTTTCCCGACATAGTTGTATATATATGTATGGTTGTGTGCATATGGTTGGTTTACTTGGTTTTATCGGATGGCATTATTTTATCCTTATCCTGAATACTTTCTAGAGTTCACCCTCAAACCTATTCTCGGTGGCAGTATCCCTATGCGATGCAGGAATCGACCATTCTACTCCTTATATATAGTGATCAGATCTCGATTTCAGCTCGATTGGATTAAAGTGGTGAGTTTCCATATTCCGAAAGGCTCCATTTCATATTATGGACATCTTTACATACTTTAGAGATTTTACGAATATTGGTTTTGGCTATGGTTGGGGCTATGTCCAATGTGGCTATTGCTTTTGTTTTGGTTAGAGGCTTTTATGGAACTACTATGGGTTGGAATGGGTGGGATCAACATTGGTGTCAGCCTTAGTATTGGTATTGGTATTGGTATTGGGGATAATACCATTGGACTAAATTTATGATTGTTCCATCCTTTTATATTATGTTATGGAAAGAAACTTGATTATTGTTTTGTTTGCTAGCTCATGGTTTGGTTTTGTAATTGGTTATCAGTTTGGGTTTGGACGGTTGGACTAGTTTGGGTTAGTCATGGTCTTAGACCTATCCTAGAGTCTAGAAATCTAATAAGATACACTATCTTGTTATATATTCAGAATTCATCCGACTCAGAGTATATGCTGTATGGTTGGGTTAGGTATCGGGGGCGGTATTCAGTCTTGTTGGGACTTGAGATGCCTATTACAATAAAGACCAGGGTAAGGTCATGTCATATCATGACTAGAGGAACAAATTATGTAGAAACTAAAAGATGAGTTTGAGATTGATGACACTTTTCCAGATGAACAAGTATTAGCTACATCATATAATTTGATATGATGGTTTGCACATTTTTCAAATTATTTAGTAAGTGATGTAGTTGCTAAAGACCTATTGTTTCTACAATGTAAGAAATTTATGTATGATGTCTGAAGTTCTTTTGGGATGATCCATATTTGTTCCAAAGTTATGCTAATGGACTAGTACAGAGATGTATTCCTAAAGTTGAGATGATGAGTATCTTAGAGGCATGTCATTGTTCTCCGTTGAGGGTTATCATAGTGGTGTGTGGACAACACACAAGATCTTGAAGAGTGGATACTATTGCCCACCATTTACAAAGATGAACATGACTATGCCAAGGCATGTGGCCAATTCTAATGGCATGAAAACATCTCATGAAGGCAAGAACTTCCAATAACCACTATTCTGGAGCTTTAATTATTTGAGATATGGGGCATTGACTTTATGGTCTCTTTTGTGAATTTGCATGGTTTGATGTATATCTTGGTCGCTGTTGACTATGTTTCAAAACATGTAGAGGGAATTATGCTTCCAAACAAAGAAGAAAAAGTATCACATCATTCTTGAAGAAGAACATATTCTCCTAATTTAGGACTCCTAGGGTTATCATTAGTGATGGAGGCTTGTATTTTTGTGATCGTCTATTCAAAGACTTGCTTGAAAAATACGGTGTGAAATATAGGGTATAAACACCTTACCATCCTTAGTCAAGTAGGAAAGTTTAGGTCTCCAATCATGATATCAAGTATATCTTGGTGAAGATTGTGAATGTCAATCAGACAGATTGGGAAAGAAAGTTAGATGAGGCACTATGGCCCTTGTAAGTAGATTTCATGATCCCTATTGGTCTTCTCCATATCATCTTGTGTATGGTAAAGCATGAAACTTTCCTGTTAAGCTTGAGCATAAAGCATTGGGGGCTTTGAGAAAGCTAAATCTTGAGTGGAACGGTGTGGTTAGATTGCGACTAGAGCAGTGAATGAGATGGATGAATTTCATATTTGCATTTATGAAAGATCAACATTCTAAAACTAAAGGATGGAGCTATACCATGATCAGAAGATCGATTAAAAGAATTCAGCATACGTGATATGGTATTGCTTTTTGAGTCTAAGCTGAAGTTATTTCCAGGTAAGTTAAAGTCAAAGTGGAGAGGCCATATATCATCACTAGGGTATTCCCCTACGGTGCACTTTAGTTGGAAAATATGTAGGGGGAAAGGCTTAAGGTGAATGGCCAATAAGTAAAACACTACTCGGGTCCATAGAGAAGTGAAGGTAGTATATGATGTAGATTTTGATGGTTCTTGAGGTGTCAAGCACACAAAAGTTGTGACACAATATTGAATCAGGTTCTTTATGAGAGGAAACCCATGGGCTTATTGGTGAAGTCTAAGTAACCAACTTAGCCATAATATTCTGTAGCATTAAATAAAGTGCTTCTTGGGAAGAAAACCATAATTTTTTACTCATTAATTTATTAGGGTAATATGTGTTACTTGTTCAAGAAAGAAAGTACATGACTAGACTCAACACTAACACTTGAGAGGATTTTACGACCGTGGGGAGATCCCACGATCATGAGTTCAGCCGTATGTATTTAAGCCATTAAAGTCTAGAGGGATGCAATTTAGGAGTTATCTCATGATCGGCCATCACGATCATACTTTGATGTCACAATCGCAGTGCCAATTGTCTGATCAAAATCCTAAAAATGAAACATCAGGACATCAAACCTATAGTTTTATTGGGTAAGTTTCCTTAGAACCTCTTTGTACTAAAAGAAATAATGATTTTCCAAAATCTTAAGTCTGGGTTATTTATTGGGTCCTGATATTTAAAGATAACTTAAACCCAACCTAACCCGAATCAGAATTTTAAACCATAAACCTTATACCTTAGACTTGATATCAATTCTCACTCATTCAAACTCTATTTCACGCAATTTCAATTGATCAAAGGAGAAAAAAGTATAAAAATTCCACCTCTGATATGTGTGTTGAAGCTACTCCCAGTCTCAAATTTATTAACTTGTATTGTTCTTTAATTTGAGAAGTAAATTTGTAAGTATTACACTTGTATCTATCGAGAACTTTATTTTTAAGTTAAAATATTTAGGTTCATGGGAGTAGTATAACAATAAGGGTGCTAAAATACATGTGGGTATGAGTTTTGGAATAAGCAATAGAAACGGGGAAGTCTTGAGTACCCAATATTGCTAAAAATTGGCCAATGAAGGTCAATAAAAATGTCTAGAATCTTCTAAGTGTTAGTTTACTCAATGACAGAACTTACTATCGTAGTATAAAAATACAATCGAATGTTGGATTATTGGTGGGGGTACAAATGTCCCTAAAAAAGGTACTCATCGCTCGGGCATATTCCACAATCTTCCAATCACAATATGATAGTGGTACGTGGATATCTGACGTGACATATGCTCAGTAAATTAAGGATGTCCCTATGATATAAAGGTACGATTGTACCTTCATTGCGTGATCAAACAGTTAGATCATCTAATATGATGTTCCCTAGTACTTTTGGGGAAACCTTTCTATAGTAGAAAAACACAACCATATATTTATTGCACGATCATAGGAAGGGTCGTTTGAGTATTTTATTACAACCTTTTTCACACTTTAAAATTGTAATTAACTTTTTTTTGATGCAAGTAGAATGGCACCCGAAACATAGATAAAGCTGAAGAAGGACATCTCCAAGAAGAGGGTATTCTACTAGATCCTTAGATGAACAATACTCTTCTTAGACCATAAGACTTATATACAAAGAGATTGAGTAGGATAAGCTACTATATTTACCACCTTGGTAGAAGATTCTGGCCCCTCATCAATCTTTCCTAGTATGGAGAGAGAGGATAAGATACATAACACGATGGTGGTTAAAAAGATGAGGAGATGAGCTCCTTGGAGGAGGAGGAAGAATACAACACTAAAACCTCTGAGGGTGCTGGTGCTACCCTACTTCAAAGGGATTTTGACTCGAGGTATAACATTTATGAGATCTAGTTGACTGACAGAGGAAATAAAAAGAGGATATTCTAGAAGAGCCCCAAATTTTGCCAGTCTCTATAAAAATCTTTAGAGTTGGTGCGGGGATTTGACAAGTATGAGTTAAGGTGGATGATTAGTTCCCTAAAAAAATATAGGTTAGAGTTTGTGAGAGAGTTCTATGTAAACTATGCATCAATGTTCAAGAACATAACTCCCCCAATCAAGGACAAAGACATGAGAAAGAAACACCAGGTAGACATAACTAAAGTCTGGGACTATGAGGTAGATATTTCTGTTAAGGCCATCTCTAATGTCTTGTTTGGTAACATATTTTAGCCAGTCAAAAAGACTCTAGAATATGATTTTTGGATGAATGATTTGAAAAATCTGAAAAGGTTGACCATGGATGAAAAACATATGCATTAAAGGTGGCTGGTGAACCACATTGCAAAAAGTGGCAACAATATACAAGCATACACTAAAGTTCACAACCAAGGTTTGGTGGTTAGTGGTGATGTACCACATTCCAACCACAATAAATAATAACACATTAGGTGAGACCATTGTCAACCTAGTAGCTACTTTTATGGCTTAATTAGATCTTAATATCTCATAGGTTATTCCATAGGAGATTTCAAATAGAGGAAAAAGTTTAGCACTGCATTACCATTTCCCAATCTCACCACTCAGTTGTTGACAAAATTCATATGTCTAAACTCTAGATGTAGTATATATACTTATCTAGACAACAAAGATTACGAATATGGTTCTATTAAGTACATGAGAAACCAAGAGGTTCTAGCTGGGGGTGTTGAAATACCTAGGGTAGAAGGGTGTACCACAGATAGTGAGATCTAATTGTCTAAAGATGGTGCTACTTCATCCACTTTCCAACCAACCACAACACCCATAAGTTCCCATCTATATATCTCTGTTAGATATACATTTATCCCTACTACTCAATTGGAGTAGATCTTGAGGATGTAGGTCTTACATAATACTAAGATTATAAGGTTGGAGGGTGGGTTAAAGTCCTATGTATCTGATGAGGTTAAGAAATCAGTGTGGGTGGATTACTCCTATTTTGACAAATTTGAGAGTCGGATATCAACGAAGGATGCGAAGGTCTATGAAATTACTACTGACTTCATTGTACTAAAATAAGTAGTTAGGGAGCTTACTGAGTGGACTACAAAATTTAAGAGGGGGTGAATTGAAATCTTTTTCTAAATCAAATAATCAGCTTTGTCAGTCAACAATCCTGCATGTTAGTATGCTTAATAAAATAGAAATAAACTGAAAGTAGAAACTAAAGTATAACAAAGAACACATAACTTTATACTAGCTCGGATCACTAGTGTTGTGCCTATTCCAGTACCCTTGGTTATTAAGGGTTTTCATTAGAGCTTGAAGTATGAATGAGTTATAGTGGAATTGAACAAGTTTTTAATGTCAATCTGTAGTTATACATGTCTTGTGACACAACCTCAACTAGCATAAATAAAGGTGTAACTCAATCTTTTTCTTTTTGTTAATACTATAAAATGATAGAATTACAAAGATTTATGAAGGCTCAAAGATGAGACAGAGTGATAATTTCTTGTAAAGCTGTGTTCAAATTCTTTTATCTTTAATGCCTTTATGTAATCTTCATCATCTGCTGCTTCTTTTCTCTAAAATAAAAACCCAAAGGATTTTATTTCAATCAAGGATTTGTATGGATTTGATTGAGGACTCATATATTTAGCTTGTCTCTATCAGATATGTCCATGTATATGACATGTTGTTTTCTTTGCTGGATTGAAGTGTCATATTCATACATGTCGATATCAAATATGTCCATATAGAGAATATGACCCTTTTACTTATACAGTCTTCATGAAATATTGCCTTGTACTAATTTACTCCTTTGATTGCTCACCGAGATCTGCTCCTTATGTGGGAATCTTTTGGTTCCTTATTTTTAGGATCTTCTAATGTCGTTTTTTTGAATTAGTTCCTTCTATATAATTCCATGATCTCCTAAGACTTCTTCCCATTAGAATATCTTCTAGATTTGTTCTTGCATAATTATCATGTTAGTTTATCATTATTAAAATAATATGTGATTATAGGAGGCTAACAATATCCCTCTTTTTAATAATGACAAAGTAAACATTAGTTAACTTCCTTATTTATGGATCTCTCCCTGATTGGTAGTTGGTTTCCCAACATATGCAACAAGATCCCCCTTACATGAATCTCCCCTAGTTAAAATAATTCCTCCTGATAGACTGATGGGAAGATATTATCCAACTTTCACATAATTAAAAGAAAAAATAGACAGACAATGAAGGCAAGCAAGTAGTGATAAACTCGTGCAAACAAAGTTAAACAAGAACAGTCCAAAAAACAACCAAGAAGTTAAGAGAGGGGTAAAATAGAGTGCTCCTTATGTAGACCCAAGGATAAAAGGACATGCCCCCTTTGAATAGAAAGAGTATTTGTTAGGATCCAACTTTATATTTCATGAGGAAATTGGTGATGGTATTCTAAATTTTATGAAAGAATTTTTTACAAGAGCATTCCACTTTCTTAGAGAAGTTTGAATAGTAGTTTTCCACAAATATATAGAGATTTTTAGAGAGTTTTTCATCTATTGCCGCTCTATTGATGAAGCTAACTTAGAAAAAGATTTAAGTTTTTGTGGTCCGATGATTGTGAGGGTATTTTTTAGAAGCTGAAGCATAAGTAAACTTCTGTGCTAGTTGTGACCCTACCAGAGAGTACTGAGGGGTTTGATGTATATTATGATGCATCCTATATGGGATTGGCTTATTTTTATATGCATCATGGTAAGGTAGTACCCTATGCTGCAAGGTAGCTTCAGGTTTATGAGAGGAATTGCCCCACTTACTATCTAGAGTTGGCGGCAGTGGTATTTGCTTTGAAAATATGGTGCTATTATCTGTATGGGGAGTATGTGGATATATATTTGGATCGTAAGAGATTACAATTTACACAGAAGGAATTGAATCTCAGGTAGAGACGGTGGCTTGAATTACTTAAGGATTATGACATGAGTCTTCCCTACTATCCAGGTAAAGCTAATATTGCTGCTGATGCTCTTAGCAGGTTGTCTATAGAGAGCATTCATATGATATAGAAATGTAGCACTTATGATGCTTAAAACAAGGAAAATAAGTAATTTTCTAAGGCCTTTTTGTTAGACAAGATCCATTTTTAGGTACGTTTTGCAGAAAATCATGACTTGGATGATAAGTTTGTTAAAATGGTGAAAACGGTGTTTTTGGCTATTTTTGGAGTGGTTATGGATTATTGGGATATTTTCCAGCTTGATCATGATAAAAAATCTCCAAGAATTGAAGAAAAGCTGAAAAATGACTCTCGACACCTACTAAGTTGACCCACGAACAACAGGTACACAAAATAGGTACCAAATCTCTGAAATCTCTAGAGCTGATTTGCAGGAAAATTTCACATCTAGTACCTGTGGTCCGTACCTACGCTCGGAGTAGACCGTAGGTACCACTTGTGCCCGTGCCCAAACCGCAGGTGCAGGAAGCGGGTAGCCATCGACTCTGTTTTCTCATATTTTATTTAAGCTTAGTTTTTAGGGTTTTCTCTTATTCTACAAATACCCCTTATGTAAGTTTTAGTAGAGGATCGACACTTTTAACACTTAGAAACATATTTTGATTTCCAGATCCTTATTTGATCTTAGGATTTCATTATGCTGACTTTGATTGATTATTTAGTTATGGTTGTGGGCTTTTCTTCATCTTATCATTGCAAATTCATATTGCATTCCAATATGAATATGATTTATTTCTTAACAAGCATGAGATACTAAAAACCCATAGCTATGGTTGTGCAAACCCTGACTGATTGACGAAGTAGGGAAAGGGCGTTTGTTGAATTAAACTAATACACCTGGCATGAATTGTTTTATCCTTATTGTAATAGTTGTCTTAGCGATTGAAAATGTTAAGATCTCACCTAGATTTTTCTACTTGCTCTAAAAAAGGGTAGTGACTAAGAAAAAATAGTGACAATAGTTATTTGGGAGTTAATAGTCGATCTGTTGCAGTACAATGGTATATCTAAATGATTATTAGTTTTCATCTAATATAACTTAAGACTCAAAAGGTGATAGTTAACAGGGACCAGGATAAGGGTTAGTAACGCGACATCCTAAGACTCAATAGGTAAAGGGTGAAATCCTCCTACTCATCCAAAACACTATAGGAGGTGCATAACTTATTAGTTCCACATGCAAAGTGTTGGATGGGTTCAACAATGAACGATACACCTACGCATTTAATATGCTAGTGAGAACACAATAGTAGTATTCTTTTATAATTAATTTCTCCCAGAGTTAATATTGTTAGTTGCCCAAGATTACTACAAACTAATTCCCCTATTTAATTTCAAGTATTGTCTATAAAATTCAACCGCTAATAACTACAAACCACGTGTTCCCTTTGGGTTCGACCCCAACCTTAGTTGGGTTACTATATCTTGGCAGCGACTGTTCCATCATCCAAAATGAGGTGTTCCTTTGACATCATTAAGAAATTAGTACCATTGTTGGGGAACACGATGTTGATTTTTGGATTGAAGTTGTGGCTATTTTTAGTATTTTACTTTTTACTCAGCTGGGTATACGCCGGTGTATGTCTTGTACAGGGAGTAGAGAAGACCCTTTACTTCCACTGATTTTAGAGAATATCCTACAATCACATAGTAGGATGGTACAACCAAAAAGGGAAAATCTCCCTAAAGATGGAGTTCAGGAAGATGTTGAGAGGTAGACAGTAGTCTGCCGAATAACGCTCGGTGAAGATCAGAATTTAGGCCAACCTCAAGTGATCCCAACATATCAATTTGTTTAGCTGTGTGTTGATAATGATGATTTGGAATATGATGAGCTAGCTTATACATGAGATACTATTCCTTCTGCCTTATCTCCTGTTGTGAATTTCAATATCTCTAGCACTATGATTCAGCTCGTATACTTGAAGGGTGTGTTTGTGGGGTTGCCAACAGATGATGCAAATATGTATTTGGAAAATTTTATTGGGACATTCACTTTATGTACCATACTGGGGATAGATCAGGAGGCGCTAAGACAAAGACTTTTTCTTTTTAACTTACTGAGGAAGAATCATTATGGCTTGGGGAACTGTCAAGAAAAGATATTACTACATGGAAGGAGCTACACTGACAGTTCTTGAATAGGTTCTTTCCTCTACCCAATGTATTGCAGTTCAAGGATGAGATTTACAATTTCAGGCAGCTTAACTAAGAGTCTATGTATGATGCATGGTTCCAATTAAAGAAGAGACTGAGTATGGTACCCAACCACTAGATATTAGGGATAAGTTAGTTAGGGATATTCTATAGAGCCCTGACTACTAATTCCAGAGCAATAGTAGGCACTATTTCTGGAGGACACTTTATGAGATTACAATTGGAAATACCTTTGGGTATAATGGATCAAATCTTATTCACTAACTGAGGGTGGTAAACTTGAGAGATTGAGAGAGGTTTTGATATTTATGACATGGGAGTTTCTAGTACACAGATAGTAGCTAAGGACACTGTAGCCCAAGACATCTCACTATAACAGACAAAAATTTATGAGTTAGTCAAGAAATTTACAACCATCAATTCTTCTAAAGTTCATGAACATAGGATATCTGAGGAGGCGAAGTGTGTGGATCATCAATTGGTGGGTTTCCAAGACCAAGGGAAAAGGAATCATAGCTGGAACAATCATGATGAGAATGATAAATACATTCCCCCTAGTAGACGAAAGAAAAAGTCTAGAATAGATGAGATGTTTACCATATTGATGAGGGGTCAAAAGGGCCAAGTAATTTGCTTGAAAAAACTTAAATTTGGAATTTCAGGACTAGCCTAAAAGGTAGAGTCACATCAAATTGCTATCAAGCAGTTCGAGCATCAATATGGGCAAATATCTATCACTTTGGAGAAGAGACAATCAAAAGCAGTACCTGATAATAATGCTCAGAGCCTTTAAACACTTGTTCACTGTATGGACATTACTACTTATGATAATTTCTCACCCAAGAAGCACTATTTACCTTCTAGTGATGAGTCTAAGAAGTAGGACATTGATGCAAATAATTCATATGAGGCAGAGTATGAGAAGTTGAGCTGCACTGATGATGATTTTTACAGTGACAATGACTGTATTGGTGAAGAGCTCCAAAATATAGATAATGAATTTCACTCAAGCTTTCACACTACTTCTATTAAAAAAAAAGGGAATCCAAGCACAGTGACCATCCCATGTGGTATTGGGCCTTAGGATATTAACCAGGACCTATGTAATTCAAGATTAGGAATAAATTGTATTCCACTGGTAATATATAAAATGCTAGGTTAGGGAGATCTAAAACCTACTTTTGAAAGATTACTGATGGCTGACTCATTAGTAAAGGATCCAATGGGTATTGTGCATGATGTGTAGGTAAATGTTGCATTATTCATCTATCCAGTAGATTTCATGATTCTATAGTGTGCAATGGATGCCCATTCTTTAATTATATTGGGTAGACCCTTCCTAGCTACTGGTAGAGTATTGATCAACGTGGACTTGGAAGAGATCACCTTCAAGTGGTACGACAAGAAAGTTATGTTGAATATATGCTTGATAGTACTGCAGTTAGATGATATGAGAGTTGTGTTACTGCTAAATAGAATAAATGATGACATGATCACAGTTGATGTGCCTATTGATGAAAGATTAGGGGTAGAAGCATTAGCAGTAGTGATCATAAACTTTGAGAGCGATGGAATAGGTGAATATGGTGAGATGGTTAATGCTCTACATGCCATATGGTCTAACAAGTATCCTCCTAAGAAGATCAATCTTTTCTTGAAGAATAAAACTACACCTCTCGTATGACCATCAATTGAAGGACCGCCAATATTGGAATTAAAGATTCTTCCTCCTCACTTACAGCATGTGTTTTTAGGGGTAAAAAATACCTTACTAGTGATCATTATAGCAGATTTTGTAGGAGCACATATGGAGGCTTTGATATCGGTATTACAAAAATTTAATAAAGTTATTGCATGGACAGTTGCTGACATTGTGGGGACCTTACCAGGTATCTGTACAAATAAGATAAAGCTTTATCCAAAAAATATTCCCAGTATTGAGAATCAGAGATGACTATCACCTCCTATGTAAGAAGTGGTAAAGAAAGACATGATTAAGTGGTTAAACGTTAGGGTGGTCTTTCCTATTACAGAAACTAGGTGGGTTAGCCTAGTTCAATGTGTACCAAAGAAAGGAGGAATCACACTGTTCTCAAATGAAAAAATTGTGTTGGTGCCAATAAGGCCATTGGCCGGATAGAGAGTATGCTTGGATTATAGAAAACTGAACAAGTGGACTTAAAAAGACCATTTTCTGATATCGTTCATGGATCAGATGCTAGACAGACTTTATAATAGAGGTTGGTATTAATTTCTTGATGGTTACTCAGGATACAATCAAATCATGATTTATCCTGAGGACCAAGAAAATACTACCTTTACTTGCCCCTATAGGACCTTTGTATTCAAGAAGATTCCATTCAGACTTTGTAATACACCTACAACTTTTCAGAGATGTATGATGTCTATATTTTTTGACACGGTGGAATATATGATTGTGGTATTCATGGATGACTTTTCAGCGGTCAAATTTTTTTCGATGATTGCTTAGTCCATCTAGACAATGCACTAAATAGACGGGTAGGCAGAAGGGCACGAACGACTGCCGACGAGAGCAGCTAGGTGTCTAGGCAATAGAATCCAAACTTTCAAACATCAAAGGCAGTTTCACGACCATGTAGGTGGCATGCCATATGAAATCAAAGCTTCTGTCAACACCACAGACATAGACCCTAACCTTTCCAACATGACAGACGATTCACGACCATATAGGTGGCATACCATACAAAATCAAAGCTTTTAATAGACACACCACATCTTTTCTATGACTGAGCTACACATTAGTATAGATGGTTTGACTTTTAGCTACAAAGACATCTCAACCCTTAATGGGATGGCATGACTTTGGAACTATAAGCTACACATCAAGGATAGTTTTCCTCAGCAATAAAGCCTTCACAACCCAAAAGAGGGATGGCTTGACTTTACCAGTCTTAGAACACATGAAATCCCTTATCTCCTTAGTAAAAAACCATTCTGTATAATCCTAAAAATACATCTTATGGTGGTTCTCCCTTGCCTGTTGCCTTCTCGCAGTTGTGGAATAAAAGTGTACTAAGGTAGACCTTAGATCTGCTTGTTCTTTCTAAGATATGAAATCATTTTGGAAAGATATGGCATGGACTAAGCCAATTTTGTTTCATATACATGGAAAGAACTTAGACATCTATGTTGTGTGGATGAAGCCAAATTTGTTTGATATGCATGGAAAGTAACTTCAGGGTGCCATTGTTACCATGGTAAAGAGCTAAAACTTTATCGTAGTATTTCCCTATCCCCTAGTCTGACCTAAAGGATTGAAGTACCCATCCCTTTGGAAGAGAGAAAGTAAGAGCAAGAGAGTTTAGCCAACAAATATCTTTATTGATAACAAAGAGAAACTATACAAGAGGTTTTTAGGTAGAGAAAATAATGCCTCTAATATAAAGGCCTAGGATTCCTTTTATAGGAGAAGAAATCTTACCAGGTAAGCTAAGATATGGATAAAAATAAAATAAAATATTACATTCTTATCCTAACAGCTAAGGGATAGGCATTATCTATTAATAAGGATAAGTCTTATCCTTTTGGAAGGGATAAGCATTATCTGTTATGACTAGATAAGCCTTATCTTTATTCACACCAGGCCCTTCTTACATGTGGGGGGAAAATAAAAAACAAACAAACTATGTTGTTGGCATGTGACAGCATGTGCAAACAGGTGAGTCACCATCTTGCAAACAAGTGTATCAACAGTTTCTGTAATACACTATATTTCCCTAGCATAAATTAACTCTTAGTCCATGAGTTTATAGTATAATTTTTTTAAAATACTTAGTATTTTTTAGTTTAGAGCCTGCCATTGCATAGTAAATTGAATTAGCTTGCCAACGATATAAAATTTGCCTAAATTCGATAACCGGATAAAAAGTTATGGGTATTTTAAATTTCAGTCGTTAAACACCATCATTTAGGCCAGTAGCGCATCGCAGAGTATGACAAAATAGAAATTGTCAGTTTCCAGTGAGGTACCGCGATACCGTCTTCACATTTGTCAATTTCCAATGTACCAACGTGATCCCACTGCATCGTGGTGAACTTCCAGGTTGCATCCAAATTGGCAACGCGATACCACCGCTTTGCGACACCGTGATTTTTCCCAATTATCAATTTCTAGAGACACAACGCAATATCACTGTATCGCACTATGGGTAAAAATTTTGATTTTTCAGTTAATTCCAAGATTTAATTTCCAAGGGCTTTTAGGTAATTTTTTCTTACCCTAGTTAGCCAAAACATGAGATTAAAGCCCTAAATTCCCTATTATGACATTATTTACTTACTCTTCTCAAGAAATTAGAGCTTTTTCTTTAAATTACAAAACCTAAGTCTCAAGAAATCAAGGTCAAAGCTAGAGAATTCTCCTAGAACCTTCAAAAACAAATATTCCAAGGTATGTTAGTTTTTCATCTATGGGTTCCTTTCACCCATAGAGTCCATAAATCCATTTTCTAAACTACAAGATTGTTGAATTATGAATTTCCATGCTTGAATTGAATTGATTTTATGTTCATGTTATTGTTGGGTTTTAGTTCATGATTAAATTACAAGCTTTTATGAAATTAATCATTTTGTATTTGAATTACACGACCTTCATGATAAACCCTTTAATTTACAAATTGAATAAATGCAGACATGATAACTATGTGTCTTGATTATTGTATGGTCTAAGCATGCTCCCCATGTTTTTGATAAAATGTCTATGTGAATGAAATCGTGCCATTATAACATGGTAGGCATGATTACAAGTGGTTGCTAAAATGTCTCAATGAGAGGATTGTGATCAAGTAGCCATCATTATGTTTTCAAGATTATGATATGCCTAATTTTTCTAGCTATCAAGTCCTGGGGGTATATGATATTCGACAATTTAACTGTTTATCTAGAGCCAGTGTCAGTTACAGAATAATATTCGTCATTTCACGATTAGTATTACTCTCAGTTAGTTACAGACCTTAGTTAGTTATAGAACTCCAGAAACCTCAGTAGTCTTAGTATCCGTCTAGTTTAGTTCAATATGATTGGTTAGAGCCTTTCAATTAGGAGTAGGATTAAGCATCGGGTGAACCCAAGGATGGGGGCTCACCTGCCAGTAGAAGGTGCGACCTTAGAAGTAATCCTTGCATTCTAGAATTATGTAGCTAGTATAGGTTGAGACATCAAACCTGCCAGTTAAGGGTTGATGAGGTATTTTAACTTATTAGTTGAGGATTCAATCATTCTCATTAGAATACCTGCTAGATAAGGGTAACTCTCAGATTATCTTTACCCGTGGCACGATACTGACACTTTTCCAATTGGGGTTATGTATTTGACCCCAACTCAGTTATCTTATCTTATTTGGGGCATGTCGGTTAGATGATTACCACCCACAGTTTCAGATTCAGTCTCAAAATAGAACTTAGTTCAGTTTAGTTCTACAGAATTAGGACTGTCAAATATAGTCAATTGTATCAGTAACTCAGTTATCAAAAACTTTAGATTATTAGTTACTCAGTATCTGAATTCAGTACTCAGCTCCAGATAAGCTTATTACAGTATATATATATGCACAGTATTGCATGCTCAATATTTATAGTAGATCAGATTATCTACGTACTCTTATTTTTAGTTACTCTATATCATTTAGTCATTTATTATTCATGCATATGAACTCTTGCATTCAGCCTTACCTCATCTAGCGTACAATACATTCCATGTACTGACACATACTTTTTCTTTGCGCTATGATGTCTCATATCATAGGTTTGGACGCTCAGGTTCCCGACCACATATAGACAGATTCAGATTTAGGTAGCATATCAGATTTAGTAGTGAGTCCTCATCAATCGAGAATATTTTTTATTTCATTATTTCAATAGACTCAATATTTTAGTAGATTGAGTTAGTTGGGGGATTGTCCTATCAACTCCACTTTTAGACAGTTCAGATTAGAGGCTTTTCAGTCTAGTTTTAGACAATATTCAATTTTTACAGATTGTTATTTCAGTATTATACATTGTCAGTATTTTAGATGTTCTAAATATTATGGCATTTCAGACTATTTTCCATATTTATTATAGTATATTATTCAATGCTTATAGTAGATATCTCATGGGTTAGCTTGTGGTCTTTCGAGGTTGTAAGCACCGTGTAGCGTCCAGGGTACAAACTTGGGGTGTTATGAACTTTGTATCAGAACCTAAGGTTCAACAGAGTCCTATGAAGTATGAAAGATTCATCATGTAGAGTCTTGTGAATGGGTGTGTAGTGCGCCACACTTATGGATAGGAGGCTATGAGATATTTTAGAAAAAGTTTCCCTTCTTTCAGTATTCATGTCATGTGAGTGAGCATGAGCTTAAGTTAAACTCTTAGTTTAATGCATTTCTTCCTTTAGTTTATAGGACATGCCTCCCAAAAAAACTAATGAAAGAAGCACCAGAAATTAGTTATCACCTTGCCCGTTCAGGCAGATCCCCTGGACGAGCATATTTCTCATGCATAATTCAGAGTTGTATGCACTACTCTAGAAAATTCCATAGTAGCTTAGAATGAATGGTCAGCTATGTTTTAGGCCAACCTAGTGGCCAATACTGCTGCAGCCAAAATTTGGGACTTTACCTGAATGAATCCTCCCTTATTATCAGGATCTAAGTAAGAAGAGGATCCATAAGAGTTTCTCGATCAGGTTCAGAAAGTCAGACATTATGGGAATGCCTTCCAGTGAGAGTGATAAGATAGCTACCTATTAGGATATATCTCATATATGGTTTAAGCAGTGGAAGGTAGACAGGGGCACAGATACAGAGCCCATAGAGCGGGAAAATTTTGCTAATTTCTTCCAAGATAGATTCTTTCCCTTACATCTAAAAGAGGCCAAGGTGTTATAGTTCATCAACCTCAAGCAAGGTAGTATGAGTGTGAAAGATTATTCTCTCAAGTTTAACTCAGTTAGCCAGGTATGCTTCACATGTAGTGGCAGATAGTAGGTCCAGAATAAGCAAGTTTATATCTGAGGTGTGAGATAGTATGGTTAAGGAGTGCAAAACAATGATATTGATTAAGGAGATGGACATATCCAGACTCATGGTCCATGCTCAGTAGATAGAATAGGCTAAGATCAGAGAGAGAGAGAGGAAAAACAAGAGAGCTAGAACAAGTAGCTTTAATTTTAATTAGCCTAAGTTAGAGGGCGGTAACCATTTCTAATTTTGCCCAAATTCTTCAGTTCTAGCTCCGTTCTCAGCCAGTGCTCTAGTATCTAAGTTCAGAAATGGTAACAAAGATAGGGTGCTAGGCTCTAAATCTCAGGGTAGTGTCAGTAGTGCTCGAACAAATCCTCTTTATTTGTAACGTGATAGAAACCACCAGGGTATCTGTAAAGCTAGTAGTGATGTTTATTTTGGGTGTGGAAAGCTAGGCCATAGAGTCAGAGATTGTCCTCATTTAGGTTTTCGAGGTTAGTATAATCGTCATTAGGCTCAGTCAAATCTCTCGAATCAGCAGGGTGCCACTTCCAGTGCCACCAGTGGGCAATTCCCAAATAGGCTCTATGTACTTTAGTCCAGATAAGATTAGGAAAATTCTCCTAATATGGTCACTAGTATGTTACAGATCTTTCATTTATATATTTATGCCTTATTAGATCCAAGAGCTTTTCTGTCTTTCATAACTTCTTGCAGAGCAGTCAACTTTAAAGTCAAACCAGAAGTCTTAATAGAGCCATTCTCATTCTCTACCTTAGTGGGTCAGTCTACCATAGCCAAACAGGTATATAAGAACTGTCTGATTATGATATCTCAGAAAGTCACATAAGTAGACTTAATAGAATTAAAGATGACTAATTTTGATGTTATTATCGGTATGGATTGGCTCCATTCCTGCTATGCCTCAGTTGACTGTAGAAACAGAATCATTCATTTTCAGTTTCCAAATAAGCTGGTCTTTGAATGGAGGGGTAGTACTATAATGCTTAAGGGTCAGTTAATTTCATATCTCAGAGCAAGAAAAATAATATCCAAGGGGTGTTTCTATCATCTTGTGTAAGTCAAGGACTCTAGTTCATAAACTTCAAGTCTTGAGTCAGTTCTAGTAGTAAATGAATTCTTAGATGTGTTTCACGATGGTCTTCCTGGAGTTCCTCCCATTAGAGAAATAGACTTCGAAATAGACCTTCTTCCAGATACTCAGCCTATATCTATTCTGCCATACAAAATAGCTCCAGCAGAACTCAGAGAGTTAAAGAAAAAGTTAAAGGATATCCTAGATAAGGGATTTATCAGACCTAGCATTTCCCCCTGGGGCACACCAGTTTAATTCGTGTATAAGAAAGACGGTTCTCTCAGAATGTGTATAGATTACCGTTAGTTAAACAAAGTCACAGTCAAGAATAAGTACCCACTTTCCAGAATTGATGACATGTTTGACCATCTTTAGGGTGCTAGTTACTTTTCTAAAATAGGCCTCAGATCAGGCTATCATCAGCTCAGAGTTAGAGAATGTGACATTCAAAAAATAGCTTTTAGAACCTGGTATGGTCACTTTGAGTTTCTATTCATGTCTTTTGGTCTTACTAATACCCTAGAAACTTTCCTAAACTTGATGAACTAAGTGTTCAAGCAGTACTTGGACATGTTCATCATAGTCTTCACCGATGACATTCTTATCTATTTCCATAGCGAGAATGATCGCACAAATTACCTCAGAGTAGTACTTTAGACTCTCAGAACTCATCAGTTGTTTTACAAATTCAGTAAGTGAAAATTTTGGCTAATGTCAGTAGCATTCCTTTGTCATATTGTTTTAGGTGATGGCATTAGATTTGATCCTCAAAAGACCGAGGAAGTGATAAACTTGACTGGACCCATCTCTCTATAAGATATCAGGAGTTTCTTGGGTTTAGCTGGATATTAACATTGGTTTGTTGAAGGGTTTTTGTCTATTTCATTCCCCATGTCCAAATTGAATCAAAAGAAAGTTAAGTTTCATTGGTCAGATTCTTGCAAAAAGAGTTTTCAGGAGTTGAAGACTCGACTCACCTCAGCCCCACTTTTGACTTTACCAGATGGTTCAAATGGGTTTGTTGTGTATTATAATACATCCAGAGTAGGTTTGGGTTGTGTACTCATGTAGAGAGGTAAGGTCATAGCCTATGCCTCTAGACAACTTAAGCCCCATTAGAAGAATTACCCTACTTATGACCTCAAGTTAGCAGTTGTAGTGTTTACCTTAAAAATTTAGAGGCATTACTTATATGGGGTGCATATAGATGTGTTCAAAGACCATAAGAGCCTTTATTTTGAATTCACTCAGAAAGATTTGAATTTGCGTTAGACAAGGTGGTTAGAGTTACTGAAGGATTATGACATGAGTGTTCTGTATCATCCGAGCAAGGACAATGTAGTGACTGATGCTCTCAGTAGACTTTCTATGGGTAGTGTTACTCATGTTGAGGATGATAATACAAAGTTAGTTCAAGAAGTTCATCAGCTTTCCTGACTACGTGTTCGCTTAGTTAATTCAGCAGAAGGTAGTGTATGGGTGTAGAACAGTTCTGAATCCTCTCTAGTTTTTGAGGTAAAGGAAAAACAAGATAGAGATCCCATTCCTGTTAAGCTGAAAGAGTCAGTCAGAGATCAAAAAGTAGAAGTTTTCTCCCAAGGCGGAGATGGTATTTTGCATTGCCAGGGTCGGCTATGTGTGCCAGGTGTAGACAACTTGAGGCATTGAATTCTTACAGAAATGCATGGTGCACATTATTTGATTCATCCAGGGGCCACTAAGATGTACCTCAACTTTTAGGAGATCTATTAGTGGAGTGGGATGATGAGGGATATTGCAGAATTTATACCTAAATGTTCTACATGTCGGCAAGTTAAGATTGAGTACCAGAAGCCTAGTGGGTCTATGCAGGAGTTCAGTATGCCCACATGGAAATAGAAAGAAGTGAACATGGACTTTGTGATGGGTTTTCCTCCTACTTCTCATCAGTATGATTCTATATTGGTTATCATAGACAGGATGACCAAATCAACTCATTTCTTGCTATTTCATACATCCTAATCAGCCAAGGACTACGCCAAACTCTATATTAGAGAGTTGGTTAGGTTACACAGAGTCCCAATATCCATCATCTTAGATAGAGGAACTCAGTTTAACTCTCATTTCTGGAAAGCATTCCAAAAGGGTCTTGGTACCCAAGTTCATCCTAGTACAACCTTCTACCCCCAGACAGATACTCCAACAGAAAGAACTATTTAGACTCTAAAAGATATGCTGAGAGTATGCATTGTTGATTTTAAGGGCAGTTAGGATGACCACTTCTATTTGATCAAATTTGCATACAATAGCAGCTATTATTCTAGTATTCAGATATCTCTATTTGAGGTGCTATATGGTAGGATATATATATCTTTAATCGATTGGTTCAAAGTAGGTGAGGCCATAGTAGTAGGGCCTAACCTAGTGTTTCATGCCTTAGAGAAGGTTCAGTTGATTCGAGAAAGGATTAAGGTAGCCCAGAGCCAAAAGAAATCATATGTAGATATGAGGATAAAGGATCTCTAGTTTGAGATTGTGATTTTGTGTTCCTAAAAATCTCTCTCATAAAGGGGGTAAAAAGGTTTGGCAAGAAGGGAAAGATCAGTCCCCGATATGTTAGTCCTTACGAAATTCTCAGTCCTTTTGCAAAGGTAGTTTATGAGCTTGAGTTGCCTTCAGATCTAGCTTCAGTACACCCTGTATTATATGTTTCCTTGCTAAAGAAATGCATTGGTGAACCAACATTCATAGTTTCTTTAGAGGACATAAATATTCAAAATGACCTTTCTTTCGAAGAGGTTCCAGTCCAGATCCTCGATCATCAGATTTATAGACTGAGGAAAAAAGAAGTTTCCTTGGTCAAAGTTTATTGGCAAAATTAATCCGTTGAGGGAGCTACTTGGGAAGAAGAAGTTGATATGCATACTGATAACGCTAAAACTACAGCTCTCGTAAGAGTGTAAGCGATCGCTGTCAAATATAGAACCCAACTGGGTTGGGTGTCAAATTCCACAGGGAATACTTGGTCACTAAGTATTGCAACTTTTATTAGACTGTTGGTCAAAAATTCTATGGAAAAGGGGGGATTTTATGCGTGAAGTAAAAGTATCAAAATAGCAAAGTAAAAACTGAATGTTTTGTTTAGCAAGATTTTAATCAATGAGAATTGTAAGTTAGGGTTATGTCCACCTTATGAGTTCTACGTATCTATTGGCTATGAGTTATGCGGAATTCAGACATGCATGCGCTTATAGAGTTTCGTATTCTATGGTAAATCCTAGCGTCTTTCGACCATCAAGGATTTTCTCACTTTAACTCTTTCGAGCTTAAAGCGTATATCTAATGGTACAAATTCTCCAAGAGGTTAATCTAGTTACGACACTAACTTTTAAACAGGGGTTGGTAGCCCTATTTCCTTGTCACTCTATCTTTTCCAGACATGTAACTTTTCTTTCGAACAAGTTAATGCTATACTGGCGTATTCTATATGTTTGCAACCACAAGAATTCAATTAAAATGAAGAGAGTAATGATATAAGCAACATACAAGAATTCATAAATTCATAGCAATAGATAGTATCTCATAAGGCTTCCATAACCCTAACAGAGAAGTTTAGCTACTCATGAGTGCAACGGAGATCACAATAAGCATCATCATCATAACAAAACTAGAATGATCTCATGTTGGAGAGGAGTGTGGCGTCACAACAAGGTTGACGTTTTTCCTCTTGGTGTTTCCCACGAGTTAGCGTCTTTCTCTGTTAAAAATTGTAACATGAATTAGGAGCAGAAGTTGAATGAAAAAGACTTGAATTAATGAATTGAATGCTGAAAAATTCAGCAAATAAGGGTTTTTATAACACCCTTGTCCTAGTCCTACTGAAATAGGATTTTTATCCTTGTCCTATTGAAATAGGGTTTTTATCCTTTTCCTAATCCTACTAAGTTACTACTGATCCCCAAGTCTTTAGAAATACTATTTTTGCCCGGGACAAGTTCTCCATGCATCACTTTCAGTCCACCAGTTTCCAGAAGCTGCCTTCCTTCTTTCGTTGAAGTTTCCTTTAGCGTCCAGCAGTCCATAAAATGCTGAAATCTTCATCATTTATACCTGAACACTTGCTAATCACGTTGGTTAGCTTACTTACAGGAAAAAGGACTAAAAGTGCAGGAATTATATATTTTGTCCTCAAAACTTAGCTAAAATATGGGTAAATTAAGGTGCTTTAGGCATGTAAATACGCCTAACATCAACACCACACACTTAAAGCTTTGTTCGTCCTCGAAAATATTATCATGTCCATTGATGATAGGCGAAATTACGCGCCTATATCAATATATTTTGCCCATATTTTAGCCTAGTTTTGAGAACAAATTATATATTTCATGCACTTTTAGTCCTTTTTCCTATAAATGAGCTAACAAACATGATTAGTAAAGTTTCAGGTATAAATGATGCAAAATACAACATTTTATGGCTTACTTGACGCAAAAGAAAGCTCACGAAGGAAGGAAAGGGAGTTTACACGCCTAAGGACCAAAACTGCTGCATGGAAACTCTGTCCCGGGCTAAAACAGCATTTCTGAAGACTTTGGGGACTTACAGACACAAAGCTGGATTTTGACAATGATACATTAACCTAGTACAATTGGGTTATGTATTTCATTAGTTTATTTGGATTAGGAGAATGTTATATTAACCTAGTACAAATGGGTTAAGTATTTCCTTAGTTTAGTAGGATTTGGTTATTTATTTCATTAGCATAGTAGGAGTAGGATAGGAGTATTATAAATACCCTATCATGCTAGAGATTTTAATCAAGTCCTCCCTTAGTGGAGGCAACTCCTCCCTTAATTCAAGAAATTCATTCTTAAACTATTAATTTTCTTCCATCTTTCTCATCTTCCACCACAAACATTCAACTCTTAAATTCCACAACAAGAGAATCGTTACTTGCTACGGAATCACCAAAACCACACGCCAAACACCTACTATTCACGCCATCCACCATGCAAAACGTGATATCCTTCGCATTCATGGGTAACTAAACCTCTTAGTTGGGGTTATGGAAGCCGAA
Organism: Capsicum baccatum var. pendulum; assembly: GCA_030864225.1. Lineage (NCBI taxonomy): Eukaryota > Viridiplantae > Streptophyta > Magnoliopsida > Solanales > Solanaceae > Capsicum > Capsicum baccatum. Next base: position 156,081,279 of record CM061561.1, on the reverse strand, counting down.
TGAGTTACTATCTATTGCTATGAGCTTGTGAGTTCAAGACACGTATATTGCTTATATCATTATTCTCTTCATCTTAAATCTACAATCTTTGCGGTTCAAACACAAGAACACGCCATTCTAACATCTAACCTGTTCGAGAGAAAGGTTATTTGTCTAGAAAAGAAGACGCATAGACCAACGCCAGTCTAACATTTAACTTGTTCGAGAGAAAGGTTATTTGTCTGGAAAAGAGATAATGTCAAGGTAGTAGGACACCCTTTCCTATTAAAAAGCTAGTGCCGTAACTGGACTAACCTCTTGGAGAATTCGTACCGTTAGACACGCTTTAAGCTCGAGAGAGTTAAAGTGAAATAGTCCTTGTTTAGGTCGAGAGACGCTTGGATTTACCATCGACTACAATTCTCTATAAGCAATTGCATGTCAAGACTCTACACACTCATAGCCAATAGAGACGTATACCTCAGAAGGTGGACATACCCCCAACGCCTCAATTCTCATTGTTTCACAACCTACGAAATACTCCCTTTTTACTTTATTATTTTCAGCTTTTATTTCATTACTTTGGTTACTTATTACAATCCCCCCTTCTTACGAGACTTGCACCAAAAGTCTATTAATTTTGCGTACTTGTTGACCAAGATATTCCCTGTGGGATCGATACCCAACCCAGGTTGGGTTCTATATTTGCTAACGACCGGTTTACACTCAAACGAGAGCTGTAGATTGAGCGTTATCAAAAATTGGCGCCGTTGCCGGGGAATACGAGTGTCAATCAAGTTTGTGATAATTACTAGACCCTTTGGTCAAAGATTCTCGTACTTTTACTTTTAGTTGTTGTTTTTGTTTTTTTTAGGTTTATTCATTCCATCAATGGAGGCACAACGTGAAATTGAAAGGATGACTGCTCAAGTGCATCAACAAAATATTGATAACCGTAGGCGAGCAACAAATCCTGACGATGAGGATCTAGGCGATGAAGAGCTACTAAACCCACAGCATACTGCTGAGATGGCGATACCAGCGAACAGAAGAGATCGTCAAGCAAGATATAGGCCCAAACGCCGAGCTGTGCATATACCGTTTGATGATGATGATGAGGATCTTGATGGACCTGGTGCCACTGGAGCTATTATTCTTCCGCCATTGGCACCCGGAGCAAAGTTTAATATCACTAGCGCCATGATTCAGCTTTTGCAACTCAAGGGATTATTTGGTGGACTAGCAGGCGATGATCCGAATATGCATCTGATCAACTTTATTTCCACATGCAAGTCATTCGACAATCCGGGCGTTGGACAGAATGCAATTCGATTACGTCTATTTCCATTGTCTCTGTCTGGGGAGGCAACTCTATGGTTGAATGGGCTGACTCCTGATTCTATTACTAATTGGAGGCAATTGAAAGATGCTTTCCTAGAAAGATTCTTTCCGCCATCCAAAAGAGCACAGTTGAGAGATGAGATCATAAATTTTTGACAGCTTCCAACTGAAGCTCTCCACGAAACATGGGAGAGGTTCAAGACGAAGCTCATGCGGTGCCCAAATCACCATATGACCAAAGACCACTTGATGGAGATATTATACAGAGCTTTGAATTCGGTGACTAAGTCAGTGGTTGATAATGCGGCTGGAGGATCTTTTATGGACCTCACCTTTGGGCAAGCAAGCCATATGCTAGATCGGATGACAAAGCAAAGTAGAGCTTGGCATACCAGGGATTCTGAGGTAACAAGCCCCACTTTATCTTTTGGCATGACTGCAGAGCAGAGGCAAAGACAAGAAGATCGTGACCAAGACATGGCACACATGAAAACACAATTGGTTCTTCTGACAAAGCACTTATTATCAGGGAAGACAAAAAAAGTGAAAGCTGTGGCGCTAAAAGGAAGAAACGAATCTGATTCTGAAGAGGAGGCCAACTACTTGAACAATCAGGGGGGTTTCCGTGGGAATGCCCAAGGAAACCAAGGTCGGAACCACTATGATGAATCTGGAAACAAAGACCAAGGTAGTTGGAAGAACAAAAATGAAAAGAGTGGTTTGTACGTTCCCCCTGGTAGATGTGATACCACCACATCTAATTCTGGGAGTATGGAAGACATGATGGCTAAGTTATTGAAAGGAGTGGAAGCAACGAGCGCAGGAGTTAAGGAGGTGATTGATGATTTGTCCTCCATGAAGAAACTAGTTGATTCTCATTCCACTTCTATCAAGCAAATAGAGCAGCAATTGAGCCAACTTTCAGCAGTATTTAATCAAAGAAAGACTGGCACTTTACCTAGCGATACCGTGCAAAACCCAAGGAATGATGGGTCATGCATGGCCATAACTACCAGAAGTGGTAAGGTGCTGGAAACTTCAGCAAAAGGCAAGCAAGTGGTTGACGAAGATGTACGGTTTGATATATGCAAAACAATGAAGCAGCCCAGCGATATGAATGAGTCATCTGTAGCTGATGTTCATTATGAGGATACGAAAGCATTATCTATAGAGAAACAACCTACTGTTGAGCCATTGTCTGCTGCGCCACTGAATGTTAAGCATGAGGATAATGAAGATTATGAAGAACTTATGGGTGATCTAACAGAAATAGAGTCTTATACTCCTAAGAAACCGGATTGTGATCTCAAGAATCAACCAACAGCGAAGACTCACTTTGACGAGCCACCAATGCTAGAATCGCAAGAGCTCCCCGATTATCTAAGGTATGTGTTCTTGGAAAGTAGAAATATACTTCCAGAGAGAGCAGATGATTTAAGTGAACAGCACGTAGAAGCTCTCATCTCTGCTCTGAGGAGATACAAGAGAGCTATGGGTTGGACTATTGATGATATAATTGGTGACTCTCCGGAGAAACGTATGAGCCAGCTCGAAAAAGATCGCATGACCACAGGTAAGCCTCATTGTCGTCTAAATCCTTTCAAAAAACGATCCACCATTTACCTCGACGAAGTCTAAGTACTCGAGGTAACTATGTCGAGCCACGACAATAAATAAGGCGCTAGATGGGAGGCAACCCATCGTTTTATCGTTTTATCGTTTATCGTTTTGTCTTTCTTTCATTCTAGTACTTGTTTTTGCTTTTGATAAATGAAAATCCAAAAATAAGAGTCGTGCCACGACCAAAACTAAGGCACTTGGTGGGAGGCAACCCATCGTACTAATCGTTTTCATTTGGTTTTGAGCAAAAATAGGTGCAAGAAGTATGCAACGAGGAGATTGATTTCAATTGACGATTTGGTCGCATTGTATGGTAAAGTCGGTAAGTTAGGAATGGTGATGCATAAGGCTATGAAGTGATCCTTTCTCACGTCATAATAGGCTTCGAGGAAGGCTAGGCCTTGGTAAAAATAGGCCACGAACGATGCACAACCTATTCTATAGCCTAAGGACTCGGAATCTAGTGTGCTATACACTATGCGCCGCCTATTCCTAGGTGTGCTTTTGACTATGCGCCGCCTATGATATGGCTTTTGAGATACTGAGACCAAATGCCATAGACTATGCGGCGCATATGTCTAGAAATGCCATAGGATATGCGGCGCATATGTCCCATTATGCCATGGACAATGCGCCGCATATGTCATTGATATGCCAAGAGATATGCGCCGCATATGTGGTGATTTTGCCCCCAAAACCGATTGTAAATGGGTCATAACCCGACCCATACTCTTCCTATATAAAGGGGACATAGTTTTACAACACAACCACATTAGAAAACACCCTAAAGGCGCCACATAACCTTCCAAATCTTCTCAAAATTTTCTTCTTTTGCTCTTCCAATTCACAACACCGTCTCCACAAGCTTCAAGCAAGTAAGTACTCTCATATTCTTCATTTATTTATCGTAATTACTACGTTGCTATGCTTATTATAAATTGCTAAATCATATAAGATTGTTGGTGATGTTCATGTGTTTGAATTGTTATTACATAATCATGTGAGTAAACATATACGTAGGGAATTCTTGACTTATTTCCGACTTGAATTTGGTTTCAATAGCATTGTTATGATATTTGCTGAATTGATATGGCTATGAATATTGCTTAAGAGTGTTGTTTGGATGCTTACATGTTAGACTATCCCGGCCATCGGGATAAGACTTATAGTGCCTACCGACATAAGAGGTTATGATTGTTGTAAGAATAACTATTCCATGTGGTAACCCCTATGTAGTAGTGTTGCTATATCTACCATGAAAGTAGTCCAATGGCTGCAAGTAAGTGATGCATTGCTGACTTTTTTGTCGGAATACAATCCTAAAACGTATGTCGACGAAATCTGAGTAATCGACCACTTTCACTTCACTGATTTGTGTTAACAAAACTAAGTGTGGGGTGGTACCCCTATTGCTTGCTGATAGATTGTATCAAGTGAGATTGTGCTGCAACTAACACTATTTCAAGTCTCAGGTACAATGGCACCTAAAGAGAGACAAGGCAAGGAAGAAGGCTACCACTTCCCAAAAGAGCAAGAAAAGAGGCCGCAAGGAGCAAGGAGAACCCTCCTCGCAGCAAATACCCCGACTCACGCTTGGAATTAAGTGGGATACTTATGAGGAACTTCTAAGGATGACGACTCTGATGATGATTCCAATGCAAGGGGTATGACCCCAGACATAGAGGATGAGTCCGACTAACCAGGTTCCTCGTATTTATTTTCCACTGAGGACAGTGTCCCGTCCAAGTGTGGGGTGGCATTGCATGCTATACTTCTCTGTTTGCACCTATGTTTGTTTGTTTACTTTGTTTATTTGAGTTCGTTTTTTTTTGTTTGACGTTTTTTTAGTTTTTTTTAGGAGTAAAATCTTTCTAGCTTCGCATGAAATTATTTTGATAGGCAGCATGAGATTATAACAAGAGTATGTATTACAATTGTGACTATTGAGATGTTTAGGCTCTATTTGTGACTCATTATGTGATATTGTATGATTCAATTCCTTCACTTGTTGGGTCAAGAGTCTATATTACTTCCAAATCAAGTCGACCATGTGCCTTGTGTGTGTGAGATAATAGTATATTCTATGTGTGTGGCTGATGCTAGAACTTGCCTGGTATGTATGCAAAGCGAAAATAAGGAGTGTAAGTTAGGATATGATTTAGGCATTTCTTTGGCAACCTATATTTGTTTACCTTCAGTTTTACCTACCCATGGACATCATCCTAGTTAAACCCTTTTGAGCCTTTAGCCTATTTCTTTGACAACCTTGTATGTAAGCCTAATCCATTTCTTTCAAGACCGTAATTTGATCCAAATTCCTAAGTGCTTTAAAGTGAAAAAGTCATGTGACAACATAAGAGGAAATTGGTTGAGTATGATGCTTTAAATTGTAATGGTGCTTGAATGTGTTATGAAAAAGAAAGTGCTATCATAAGAGGTATGTTGTGAAAAGAAAAAGGAAAAGAAAGCTGAAAAGTGAGTTGTGCTTAAAATTGAAAAACAAAAGATGAGAACAAGGGTGGAAGAATAAAATAAAGAAAGGTTGAAAGAAAAAAGTGTCATAGATACAAAGTGATGTATTAAAGTGCTTAGGAACCTAGTCACTATTCTTGGCCAAAATAGTCCTACCCGTCCCTTAGCCTACATTACAACCATCTAAAGACCTACTTGATCCTAATCTTAAAATTCCGACATTTAGTAGAGTACTACATTAAAGGAAAGCTTATGGTCACTAGTTGCTACATATGAATTCTTTGTGAGAGTGAGAGCAAGGATATGTTGATACCCATGTTTGAAAAATATGCTATACTTGTGAGTGATTATGGGTACTATATTGTGAGACACACATGGTTGATGAGCTTTGGATAGTTGTATATGATTCTATGTGCCTTAACGTTTGCATGCGAGTTGATCATCATCACGAGTCTATGCTAGAGGTTAAATGGTTTCTACTAATGATCGGAAAACTACTCTTTGTTGATAAATGTTGTGCTTGTCTTGAAGAATGTTTTGTGTTGTTGCTGTAAAAACCCTAAGTTGATTCTTAGAAGGACATGATATTTTGTTCGAGGACGAACAAAGCTGCAAGTGTGGGGTGTTGATGATAGGCGAAATTACGCGCCTATATCAATATATTTTGCCCATATTTTAGCCTAGTTTTGAGAACAAATTATATATTTCATGCACTTTTAGTCCTTTTTCCTATAAATGAGCTAACAAACATGATTAGTAAAGTTTCAGGTATAAATGATGCAAAATACAACATTTTATGGCTTACTTGACGCAAAAGAAAGCTCACGAAGGAAGGAAAGGGAGTTTACACGCCTAAGGACCAAAACTGCTGCATGGAAACTCTGTCCCGGGCTAAAACAGCATTTCTGAAGACTTTGGGGACTTACAGACACAAAGCTGGATTTTGACAATGATACATTAACCTAGTACAATTGGGTTATGTATTTCATTAGTTTATTTGGATTAGGAGAATGTTACATTAACCTAGTACAAATGGGTTAAGTATTTCCTTAGTTTAGTAGGATTTGGTTATTTATTTCATTAGCATAGTAGGAGTAGGATAGGAGTATTATAAATACCCTATCATGCTAGAGATTTTAATCAAGTCCTCCCTTAGTGGAGGCAACTCCTCCCTTAATTCAAGAAATTCATTCTTAAACTATTAATTTTCTTCCATCTTTCTCATCTTCCACCACAAACATTCAACTCTTAAATTCCACAACAAGAGAATCGTTACTTGCTACGGAATCACCAAAACCACACGCCAAACACCTACTATTCACGCCATCCACCATGCAAAACGTGATATCCTTCGCATTCATGGGTAACTAAACCTCTTAGTTGGGGTTATGGAAGCCGAATGAGTTACTATCTATTGCTATGAGCTTGTGAGTTCAAGACACGTTTATTGCTTATATCATTATTCTCTTCATCTTAAATCTACAATCTTTGCGGTTCAAACACAAGAACACGCCATTCTAACATCTAACCTGTTCGAGAGAAAGGTTATTTGTCTAGAAAAGAAGACGCATAGACCAACGCCAGTCTAACATTTAACTTGTTCGAGAGAAAGGTTATTTGTCTGGAAAAGAGATAATGTCAAGGTAGTAGGACACCCTTTCCTATTAAAAAGCTAGTGCCGTAACTGGACTAACCTCTTGGAGAATTCGTACCGTTAGACACGCTTTAAGCTCGAGAGAGTTAAAGTGAAATAGTCCTTGTTTAGGTCGAGAGACGCTTGGATTTACCATCGACTACAATTCTCTATAAGCAATTGCATGTCAAGACTCTACACACTCATAGCCAATAGAGACGTATACCTCAGAAGGTGGACATACCCCCAACGCCTCAATTCTCATTGTTTCACAACCTACGAAATACTCTCTTTTTACTTTATTATTTTCAGCTTTTATTTCATTACTTTTGTTACTTATTACAATCCCCCCTTCTTACGAGACTTGCACCAAAAGTCTATTAATTTTGCGTACTTGTTGACCAAGCTATTCCCTGTGGGATCGATACGCAACCCAGGTTGGGTTCTATATTTGCTAACGACCGCTTTACACTCAAACGAGAGCTGTAGATTGAGCGTTATCATCCATATAAACATCTACTTAGGGTTTCACAGTAACAGCACAAAATATTCATTAAGACAGGCACGACAATTATTAACAAAGAGTAGTTTTCTGATCACTACTAGAAATAATTCAACCTCCAACCTAGACTCGTGATGATGGTTAATTCGTATCCAAAAGTTAAGGCACAAAGAATCATACACAACTACCCAAAACTCATCAACCATGTGTGTCTCACACAAGATATTACCCATAATCACTCTCAAGTTTTGCATTGTTCGAAACATGGGTACAATATTCTCCTTGCTCTCACTCTCACAAAGAATTCATATGTTGCAACTGATGACCATAGGCTTGCCCTTAGTGTAATGCTCTACTAATATCAGAATGCTAAGCTTAGGATCAAATAGGTCTTTTACAGGTTGTAATGTAGGCTAAGGGACAGGTAGGACTATTTTGGCCAGAAATAGTGACTATGTTCCCTAAGCGCTTTAATACATCACATTATGCCATTAACACTCTCTTTTAAACAACTTTGCTACCTTTCTTTCATATACCACCCCTTTTCACCTTATTTTGTTATTCAATTTTAAACAGAATTAACTTTTTATTTTTCTTTTCATTTTTTTTATAACACACCTCTATAATAGCCACTCTTTTTCATAACAAATTCAAGTACCAATACACTCTAAGGCATCACTCTCACCCAATTTCCTCTTATTCTTTCACATGACTTTACAATTTAAAGTGCTTAGGAATTTGGATCAAATTATGGTCTTGAAAAAAATGGATTAGGCTACATATGAGGCTGTCAAAGAAGATAGCTAAAGGCTCAAAGGGGTTTAACTAGGGTAAATGTACACGGGTAGGTCAAAAGAAGGTAAACAATTATAGGCTGCCAAAGAAATGCCTAAATCATCTCCTAAACTTACACTCTTTATTTTGCTTTACACACACACCAAGCAAGTTCTAGCATCAGCCACAACACAGAATATACTATGACCTCACACCCACAAGGCACATGGTCAACATTATTGGGAGCAGTATAGACCCTTGACCCAACAAATGAAGGAATTAAATCACACACTTATCATATAGTGAGTCACACTTAGAGCCTAAACGTCTCAATAGTAATGATTTTAGCTCAAACTCTTGTCATAATACCATGCAGCCTATCAGAACAATTTCATGCACTTCATGCAAAATCTAAATTTTTTTTTTTGAAAATTTAACTACTAACTACTAACTACGACAAAATCAAACAAACAAACATAAATAAATATAGGCAAAGACGTACAGCAGACAAATAACAGCAAACCACACTTAGATGGGACACACTGCCCTCAGTGGAAAATAACTACGAAAAACCTGATTAGTCGGACTCCTCCTCTATGTCTGGGGTCATACCCCCTGCGTCGGAATCATCATCAGAGTCGTCTTCCTCAGAGTTTCCTCAAACTGTACCCCAATTAATCCCAAAAGTGCATCACGGTGTTTGTAGCGAGGAGGACCCAGCTTGCTCTTTTCTTCCCCTTTTCTGACCTTTCTATGAGGTGGATACTTTTTGTTTTCCTTGTCGTCCTTTTTGAGGCCATTCTACCTGAGATCTTGGTGATGGATTTGGAATATGATCTTGCAAGGTTAGATAAGCAAAAAGAAAAGTTTTGAGAGATTTGGAAAGTAAAGGCGGCGCCTAATGCTTAACCTAGTTGAGCATAGGCGGCGCCTATGCTATGGCATTGTAGATTCAGAGACCAAAGGCATTGGCATAGGCGGTGCCTATGCTATGGCATTATTGAGAATAGGCGGCGCCTATACTATGGCACAGTTGGGCATAGGCGGCGCCTATGCTATGGCATTCTAGATTCAGAGACAAAAGGCTTTGGCATAGGCGGCGCCTATGCTATGGCATTGTTGGGCATAGGAGGCGCCTATGCTATGGCATTCTAGATTCAGAGACCAAAGGCCATAGCATAGGCCTTGCCTTGTTCGTTGCCTAGATTTACATAGGTCTTGCCTTTACCATTGTCTAGTTTTGCATAGGCAATGCCTAACCCATAGCCTTTGCTTCTTCACTCCTAACTTACCACCTTTAACATAGCACACTTCCAAATCAAAATTTGAGACCAATCTCCTCCTTTGTACGTCTTGCACCTACACTTGCTCAAGAACAACAAAAATGATTAGAACAATGGGTTGCCTCCCATCAAGCGTCTTAGTTTTGGTCGTGGCTCGACTATAAAAACAAACTCCTAGTAAAACAAAAACAATTAAAGACGATGGGTTGCCTCCCATCTAGCGCTTGATTTATTATCGCGGCACGACATGGCTATCTCGGTTACTTAGAGTTCGTCAAGATAGATGGTGCATCATTTTCTGAATAGATTCAGACGACGTTGATGCTTACTTGTAGGCATGCAATCTTCTTCAAGATGACTCTTGTGCATACATATCCCAGGAGGGATACCAATTATATCATCAATAGACCAACCAATGGATCTCTTGTACCTCTTTAGAGCAGAGATGAGAGCCTCTACTTGTTGTTCACCTAAATCGGTTGCAATACTCACCGAAAGTGTATTTCCACTTCCCAAGAATGCATACTTTAGGTGACTGGGGAGCTCTTCCGATTCTAGCACTGTGGCTCTTCAACGGAAGTCTCACTGTTGGTGAAGGTCGATGCTTAAGATCATGGTCCATCTTCTTAGGAGCATGAGAATAGGACCCTACACCAGTTAGAGCACAAATAGTTTCTTCATGATCCTCAATATCTTCACTCTCGAAATTCAAAAGCACAGCAGACAATGGCTAATCAGTAAGCTACTTCTCTACAGATAATTCTTTTTCATCCTCATAATAAGCATCAGCTACAGAGAGCACATCCATATCTCTAGGATGCTTCATCGATTTGCATACATCAAAATGGACCACTTCATTATTCAGCCAAAATAAAAGCTCATTAGCTCTTAAATAAATAAGCACACTTCCAGTTGTGAGGAAAGGGCATCCCAAGATTATGGGAACTTCAAAATCCACCTCGCAATCCAAAATAACAAAGTCTGCAGGAAAGATGAAGGTGGAAACCTTCACCAACACATCATTCAAGATACCCACAGGTCATTTTACCGACCTATCTGCCATCATGAGCCGCATATTGGTTGGTGTAGGGTCGCCCACCCCCAACTTTCTATAAATGGATAGCGTCATCAAATTGATGCTAGCTCCCAAATCGCACAACGCCTTAGAAAAATCCAATGATCCAATCGTGCAAGGAATAGTGAAAGCACTAAGATCTGCCTTTTTCTGAACTAGCGATCTTGTAGCAATTGCACTGCAATGATGAACATTATCTTTCAGCTCATAGCTTACTGCCCGCTTCTTTTTCAAAAGATCTTTCATGAATTTAGCATACCCAGGCATCTGTTCCAGCGCCTCCACCAAAGGAACATTAATAGTCAGCTGCTTTAACATAGTCATTAATTTACTGAACCTGGTGTCATCAGCTTTCTTCTTCAATCTCTAAGGAAAAGGTGGTGGTGGAAGGGGAATAGTTTTCTCCACCGCTTCCTTTTTATCTTGCTTTTGATTGTCGATCTTTTCAGGTTGTAGACATCTAGGGGTGACGTCATGCATACTCACCTCAGCTTCGTCGGCATCAACAACATTATCTGCTATATCAGCAACCACCTGCTTGTCTTTAGAAGGATTATCCAATACCTTACCACTTCTAGTAGTAATAGCCATACATGATCCGTCGTTCCTTGGATTTTGCACAGTGTCACTAGGTAAAGTGCCAGCCTTTCTTTTATTAAATGCTGCTAAAAGCTGACTCAATTGTTGTTCCAGCTGCTTTATTGGAGTGGAATGTGAGTCAACCAATTGCTTCATTGAGGACAAATCATTTATTACCTCAGTTACTCCCGTGTTGGTTGCCTCCACTTCTTTCACCAGCTTAACCAACATATCTTCTATGAACAACTTCCCAGAGTCAGACGCCACGGCCTCACGGTTTCCAGAAGGAACATACAAACCACTCCTGTCAGTCTTATTCTTCCAACTACCATGATCACGGTCCTTGTATCCTGAATTATCATAATAGTTTCAACCTTGGTTTTCTTGGGCATTACCTCGGAAACCCCCCTAATTATTCAAGTAGTTAGCTTCTTCCTCAGAATCGGATTCATCTCTTCCTTTTGATGCAACCGCTTTGACTTTTTTGGTCTTCCCTGATAATAAATGCTTGGTAAGAAGATCCATCTACATTTTTATGTGAGCCATATCTTGGTCACGTTCCTCTTGTCTACGCCTCTGTTCTGCAGTCATGCCAATAGATATAGTAGAGCTTGCTACCTCAGAATCCCTGGTATGCCAAGCTCTACTCTGCTTTGTCATACGATCTAGCATACCACTTGCCTCATTAAAAGTAAGGTCCATGAATGACCCACCTAAAGCATTATCAACCACTGGCTTGGTCACCGAATTCAAAGCTCTGTATAATATCTCCATTAAGTGGACATTGGTCATATGATGATTTGGGCACCTCATAAGATTCTTCTTGAACCTATCCTATGTTTCGTGGAGGGCTTCAGTTGGAAGCTGTCGAAAATTGCTTATCTCATCTCTTAATTATGCTCTCTTAGATGACGGGTAGAATCTTTCTAGGAACACATCTTTCAATTGCCTCCAATTAGTAATAGAGTCAGGAGTTAGCCCATTCAGCCATAAAGTTGCCTCTCCAGATAGAGACAATGGAAATAAGCGCAGCCGAATAACATTCTGTCCAACTCCTGGATTATCAAACGCCTTGCATGTTGAGATAAAGTTAATTAGATGCATATTCGGATCGTCTCCTGCAAGACCACCAAATAACCCTTTGAGTTGCAATAGCTGAATTATGGTGCTAGTGATATTGAACTTGGATCCGGGAGCCAAGGGCGGAGGAATAATAGCCCCAGTGGCACCAGCTCCATCTAGATCACCATCATCATTATCAAAAGGAATCTGCATAGCTCGGCGTTCAGGCCTAAATCTTGCTTGACAATCTCTTCTGTTCCCAGGTGTCGCCACTTCATCTGTACGCCTAGGATTCAGTAGCTCCTCATCCCCCAGGTCCTCATCATCAGGATTTGTTGCCCGGCCTGGATTATCAATATTCTGTTGATGCACTTGAGCAGCTGCCAATGCAGCTAATCTAGCTTGCTCCTGTTGAGCAGCCCTTTTTTCAATGTCACGTTGTGCATCCATTCTGCCAATACGATGTGGTTCAGGATTGATAGGTAATAATGGCTGACCAGAACTTCGAGTATTTGGCATGCACTGAACTAAGCCTGAATAAAACCAAAAACAACAACTAAAAGTAAAATCTGAGAATTCTTGACCAAAAGGTCTAGTAACTATCACAAACTTAGTTGACAACCGTATTCCCCGACAATGGCGCCAAAATTTGATAACGCTCAAACTACAGCTCTCGTAAGAGTGTAAGCGATCGCTGTCAAATATAAAACCCAAATGGGTTGGGTGTTGAATCCCACATGGAATACTTGGTCACTAAGTATTGCAACTATTATTAGACTGTTGGTCGAAAATTCTACGGAAAAGGGGGGATTTTATGCGTAAAGTAAAAGTATCAAAATAGCAAAGTAAAAACTGAATGTTTTGTTTAGCAAGATTTTAATCAATGAGAATTGTAAGTTAGGGTTATGTCCACCTTATGAGTTCTACGTATCTATTGGCTCTGAGTTATGCGGAATTCAGACATGCATGCGCTTATAGAGTTTCGTATTCTATGGTAAATCCTAGCATCTTTCGACCATCAAGGATTATCTCACTTTAACTCTTTCGAGCTTAAAGCGTATAACTAATGGTACGAATTCTCCAAGAGGTTAATCCAGTTACGACACTAACTTTTAAACAGGGGTTGGTAGCCCTATTTCCTTGTCACTCTCTCTTTTCCAGACATGTAACTTTTCTTTCGAACAAGTTAATGCTATACTGGCGTATTCTATATGTTTGCAACCACATGAATTCAATTAAGATGAAGAGAGTAATGATATAAGCAGCATACGTATCAAGAATTCACAAACTCATAGCAATAGATAGTATCTCATAAGGCTTTCATAACCCTAACAGAGAAGTTTAGCTACTCATGAGTGCAATGGAGATCACAATAAGAATCATCATCATAGCAAAACTAGAATAATCTCACGTTGGAGAGGAGTGTGGCGTCACAACAAGGTTGACATTTTTCCTCTTGGTGTTTCCCATGAGTTAGCGTCTTTCTCTATTAAAAATTGTAACGTGAATTAGGAGCGGAAGTTGAATGAAAAAGACTTGAATTAATGAATTGAATTGAATTGAATGCTGAAAAATTCAGCAAATAAGGGTTTTTATAACACCCTTGTCCTAGTCCTACTGAAATAGGGTTTTTATCCTTGTCATACTGAAATAGGGTTTTTATCCTTGTCCTAATCCTACTAAGTTACTGCTGATCCCCAAGTCTTTAGAAATACTATTTTTGCCCGGGACAAGTTCTCCATGCATCACTTTCAGTCCACCAGTTTCCAGAAGTTGCCTTCCTTCTTCCGTTGAAGTTTCCTTTGGCGTCCAGCAGTCCATAAAATGCTGAAATTTTCATCATTTATACCTGAACACTTGCTAATCATGTTGGTTAGCTTACTTATAGGAAAAAGGACTAAAAGTGCAGGAATTATATATTTTGTCCTCAAAACTTAGCTAAAATATGGGTAAATTAAGGTGCTTTAGGCGTGTAAATACGCCTAACATCACATACCAAGTATCCTCACCTCTTCTCTGCAAACTTAGATCTAGCTTAAGGTAACAGTCTTCCTTAGCTTTACTCAGTTTCATGTCCAGTTACAATTATATACTTGGTATCCATTACTATTGCATATTCAATCATGCATTAATGAATTAGTTTAGACATGTATGTATCAGATATGCCTGTTCAGTATGAAAATTCAGCTTATCAATAGCTTCAGTTATGGATTCCGTGCATCAGGTATGCATGTTAAGTATACGAACTTAGTTTCATAGTAGTTCAGTCATGTCATCATGTTTCAGTTATGCATGTTCAGTGTGTTATCTCAGTCTATTAGTATTTCTCAGCTTAATCAGTCTCATTCGAGGACAAATGTTCCCAAGGGGGAGATATTATAATACCCCATATATCCCTAGCCTAAATTAACTCTCAGTCCATGAGCTATATAACATAATTTTTTTTTGAAATACTTAGTATTATTTGGTTTAGAGCCTGCCATTGCGTATGAAATTGAATTATCTTTCAAACAATAGAAAATTTTCCTAAATCCGATAATCGGGTAAAAAGTTATGGCTATTTTAAGTTTTAGTCATTAAACACCGTCATTTAGGCCAGTAGAACATCACGGAGTATCCCAAAATGGAAATTGTCAGTTTCCAGGGAGGTACCGTAATACTAGTGAGTTACACCAATGCTTATTTTCATATTTGTCAATTTCCAGTGTACCAGCGCGATTCCACTGTGTCGCGGTGAACTTTTAGGTCGCATCCAAAGTGGCAACGTGATACCTACGCATCACGCCACCTTGCATTTTGCCAGTTGTTAATTTCCAGAGACACAACATAATATCACTGCGTCGCGCCAGGGGTGAAAATTGGGAACTTTCAGTTAATTTTGAGATTTAATTTCCAAGGGCTTTTAGGTAATATTACCTCACCCCAGTCAGCCTAAACACATGATTAAAACCCTAAATACCCTATTATGACATTATTAACTTACTGTTCTAAAGAAATTAAAGCTTTCTCCTTAAAATACAAAACCCTAGTCTCAATAAATCAAGGTCAAAGCTCAAGAATTCTCCAAGAACCTTTAAGAACAAATATTCCAATGTATGTTAGGCGTTTATCTATGGGTTTATTTCATACTTAGAGTTTACGAATCCCTTTTCCAAACTACAAGATTGTAGAATTATGAACTTCCATGCTTGAATTGAATTGAATTGAATTCATGTTCATGTTATTGTTGGGTTTTGGTTCATGATTAAATTGCAAGATTTTATGAAATTAATCATTTTGTATGTTGAATTACATGACCTTCATGATAAACCCTTCAATTTACAGGTTGAATAGATGTAGCCATGATAACTATATGTCTTAATTGTTGTATGATCTAAGCATGCTCCCCAAGTGTCTGATAAAATGCCTATATGAGTGAAATAGTTCCATTATAACATAATAGAATGTATTCTCCATTTATGTATAATGAAATGCATTACAAGTGGTTGCTAAAATGTCTCAAAGAGAGGAGTGTGATCAAGTAGCCATTATTATGTTCTCAAGATTATGCTATGCCTTACATTTTATGCTATGAGTCCTGGGGTATTTGATACCCAATAATTTAGCTGTTTACCTAGATCCAGTGTCAGTTATAGAATAGTATTAGTCATGTCATGATCAGTAATACTCTAAGTCAGTTAAAGACCTCAGTCAGTTACAGAACTCAGGAAAACTCAATAGTCTCAGTATCAGTCTAGTTCAGTTCAATATAATCGGTTAGAGTCTTTCAGTTAGGAGTAGGATTCAGCACCGAATGAAACCAAGGATGGGGGCTCACTTATTAGTAGAGGGTGCGACCCTTAGAAACAATCCTTGCATTCCAGAACTACATATCCATCATAGTTTGAGACATTAAACCTGCCAGGGTAGGATTGATGAGGTGTTTTAACTTGTAAGTTGAGGGTTCCATCATTCTCATTAGAGTACCTGCCAGATAAGGGTAACTCTCAGCCTGTCTTTACCCATGGCATAGTGTTGAGACCCTTCTAATTAGGGTTATAAATTAGACCTTAAATTATTTTTCTTATCTTATTTGGGGCGTGCCGATTAGATGATTACCTTCCATAGTTTCAGTTTCAGTCTCAAAAGCGAACTCAATTCAATTCTATAGAATCAGGACTGTCAGATACAGTCAATCAGTATTAGAATTTAGTACTCAGCTTCAGAAAAGCTCAATTACAATATATATATATATATGCACAGTATTACATGCTCAATATTTACAATAGATCAGATTATCTCGGTACTCTTATGTTTAGTTACTATATATTATTCAGTCAGTTATTGTTCATGTATATGAACCCGTGTATTCAGCCTTACCTAATCTAGCATACCAGTACATTTCACATACTGACATATAATATTTCCTTGTGCTATGACGTCTCATATCATAGGTTCGGATGTTCAGATTCTCAATCACGCATAGACTGATTCAGATTCACCCAACATATTAGATTTAGTAGTGACTCCTTATCTCTAGAGTATTCTTTTATTTTATTATTGCAGTAGACTCAATATTTCAGTAGATGGAGTTAGTTGGGGAATTTTCCCATCAACTCCACTTTCAGATAATTCAGATTAGAGGCTATTTAGGCTAGTTTCAAATAGTATTCAGTTTTACAGATTGTTATTTTAGTATTATACATTGTCAGTATTTCAGATGTTTTAAACCTAATGGTGTTTTAGCCTATTTTCTGCATTTATTATAGTATATTATTCAGTGGTCACAGCAGTTATCATTCATGGGTTAGCTTATGGTCCTTCGGGGTTGTAAGCACCATGAGCATCTGGGGTACACATTCGGGGCGTTACAGCTTCATAGGCATCTTGAAAGTAAGTAGTTAAGCTCCTTGTTTTCAAAGTAGCTGAGTCAGTATCTTCAAAAACCCATTTGAAAAGGTAACCCACAAAGAAGGGTTTCCTTGGAGATAAGTGTAACCCACTGGCACGGGTAACCTATTTGATAGGGTTTTCTGGGAGAAAAGGGTAACCCACTGGAGAGGGAAAGTTCTTACATATGTCATATGACGTCATCTCTCAGGAAGTGTTTCATGGTGCTGTCAATGATGAGCTCGCATATCTTTCTTCCATCCACTAATCTACTCCATGTTTCTGCCTAAGGCTTTCTTGGCCTTCTAAGTTTTACTTCAATCCTTCTGAACGATGAGTCTTTGTATTTTTGTTTGGGAGCTTTCAGTCGTATGATTTTGATGAAGCCAGTGACTTCATCTCTCATGATCTCATACTATGGCTGATCTTCTTTTGCTGCTCATCAAACTTTATCCTAATGGGGATGACCATCATCTGTGTAGTTCTATTTTCTCCATTCCTTCAGCCAAATCTCCTTCAAAATGCATCTGTTCTATTGAAAAATGAAGCGCTGAGCCTTATAGTATTGATCTTCCATGGAGAGTATGGATACAGAAAATTTCAAGAAGAGTAAAATTTATGATTAAGCTTGGATATCCTGTGCTGACATTCCTACAAGGTGATATAGTATAAAGACCATTGCATTGTAGGAATCCTTGAAGCATCAAATCTAGTATTCTTGTGGCTTGAACCACAACATGAATCTCTTTAGAGTAGGTTGGATTTGATCAAAATTCCCGAAGGTATCACACTTAAACTCTATGAGAGTGTAGTGCTGGTGGCACAAATACAAGAATAGCCACAACAGTTCTTGGGGAAAGTCATTAGGCAGTGTAACAAATATATGGCAGAAGGGATATTTCAGGTGTACTCTGAATGGCTTCAGGATGGATCCGCCATATTTTCTGAACACTTGAAGCTCGTAGAAGGTCCTTCTTTCTTGGAGGATGGATGGATCAAAGGGATTCTTATATTGGTTCAATAGATCCGAAGGGTAATCTGCTAGCCTGGAAGAAAAATTCCTATAGTGTTAAGCATGAGGATTTGACTAGCCTGGTGCTTCCTGTCTTCTCTGTTGTTAGATATCAGGTAGAGATCATCGGCATAGATATTTCTTGATTTTTCATATATGTTTATAGAGAAGAGGGTGTCCTCCGTTGTTTCTTCTTCCAGCGAGAAGACCAATTCTAGGTCGTCATCTGTGCTGAGATAGATTCTTGCATGATCAACTATCTTTTCAAAGGGTGGACGGAGTCTTTTGACTTCTTGGCTTGAGGACAGTTTCTGGTAAAGTGTCCAGACTTTCTGCAGATGAAGCAACCATCATCCTTCTTCTTGTAGTTGATTAGGCTTTCCTATCTAAAATACCTAGTTCTCTAGGTAACCCTACTCCTGTCGTAGAAAGGTCTTGGTAGTTTGAACCTCCTGAATAGTAGCCACCTTTTTTATCTTATCTTGCGATGAGAGATAAAGCAATCAAACTTAGTGACGAGGTCATTTTTGTTGCAGGCTCCGTCGAGGGCTGGATTATTCTTGATAATCAGCTTTAGCACAATCCTCTATATGCATATGCTATCCTAATCCTAGAAGATAGTCTGCCGGATGTAGCCTATCTGTGGGACAATTATACGCTTCAGCTTCTCCTCCACAAGTATCATTGTGTGGTTTGCTAAGATCATTAGTAGTAATAGCACGAAGTCTTGCTTCAAGCTGGGATCCCTACCAAACTCAAAGTAGATCTTAGCCATCTTTTAGTAGTAGATATCGATGACATTTCTATCGAATGATTGGCACTTCATCTCAAAGATCTGTTGCTAAAGATTCTCTAATCTATGGCCTATGTCTCCATAGAATACCTTATGTAGGATCCTGATGTTAAAGGCAAAGTCCTGGGATGTCAGATACATGTTCTTGTCTGAAATGCTAAGAGCGTTCCACCATTCTCTGAGTATGATGGAGAATCTAGATATAAAATTTGAGAGTATCATATATTTCTCCACCTTGGCCAAATTCTTCGTCGCCATCCAAGTGTAGAAGTTTTGGATATACTGGGGCCAAGCTAAAATCTTGATGTTGTTGAGGGTGAAGGTGTGAAATCTGATTCCCATGGTTTTTCTTGCTGGTGTACCTGGATTGGCCTTTTTTCTAGGATTGGATCGTTTGTCATCCCTTCTTGGTTGTCGACAACTTTGGAGACCTATGGTTCTTCAGATGGTTCATGTATATTGGTGGATAATCTTCTTCTATAGAATCAATTAAGGATTCAAGAGAGGTCTTCGTATATTCTCGTGTATCGATAGACTCCTTGCTGTCCTCTATGTATCCATTAGCTGGAAAGTTATCACCCGTGTTAGAGTATGCCTCATCAGAGGATCCTCCTTCACTTGAAGCAGGATTAATGAGATTGGCATCCTGAATCTGCTTATTGCACTTTAGAGATTCTTCAATTGGATCAAAGATTGCTGTGGCTTGTGGATCTAGAATGACATCATCATCGATGTTCAAGACATACAGATTCAGGACGAGCTTGTTTGGATCAGTATTTGGATCGCGATGGGATGTAAACCACTTGTGATTGAGAATGCCATCTTTCAACAAGGCATTCCATTCTTTATCTTTCTATGGAACTTATGGCTTGTATATTATCAGATTATTGTTCGGGAAGGTGTCGTAGTTTGAGATCATCATGGTCCTTTTGTCTGTGTTAGATTCTATCTTCCTCTTGGACTACTTCTGATTTTCATTGGCTTTTCTCTTGGAGCGATGACATCATTCCTATTCCATATATGCTTGGCAATATCAAACTCCTTTTCTTCTTGAGAATCAGGGATATCAGCATATAGGAGCTTGAAGTAGGAGTAGGAAAGTTGTGGGTCATTTTTTCCAGAGAGTATGTATGGGGTGATACAAGGAACAAAGTTGGTTTTGGTAGTGAGCTATGGGTTCTATGGGGCTGAAACCCACCGTGTCTTAGCTGCTTGATTTTTTTTTTTGAGAAGCCATTTCCTTCTACTATTGGTTGAAGAAATGAGACATTGAAGTGCCTGGCGGACATATATCATACTGTAGAAATTGAATCCTGAGTTCCAACTGGTGTATTAGTCTGTCGTGCTGAGTGAATGCTTGTTCTACTATTTTGTTCATTCCTTCAACTTTGCTTGCCAACTTATCATGAGATTGAGAAAAATTCCTCATGGCTTGGTTGATGCTGGAAAGCATCTTATTTTGGCACATAGCATTTTCAGATTTCCAGTTGAGTGTTGCTTCGGTGTCACTGAGGGGTATCTTTTCTCCAAATGGTAGGATAATAGTTTTGGCTGGTATTTTTAGAGTATGGCTTATGTTATCCTTTGCGAAGGGTTTGTTTGGTGGTAAATCATCTGAGTAACCGGTGCCATATTGAGACATCATGAATAGTTTGGTTGTAGGCTATTTTTCTTTGGTAGTTTTAGCTGGTGGTGGAGAGGGTGAGGTAGCTCCTTGTGATAGGTTGCATCTACAATTAGACTTCCACGAATAGTTTTTAGATAAAGGATATCTATGCCACACATTATATCAACCATCATGATTGAAGTAGTGTATCCAATCATGCTCTTCCATACAACTGTCTAGGAACAAGTGCATAAACTTTAGGTCTTCTATCAACTTTCAGTCGTTCATCAGTGGAAGGTCATAGGAAGGTTGGTATATATGGTTTAAGAATCTAGTTTTCGAAGGCTTTTTTAGGTGTGAGTGGTTGAAACTTATCGTGACGGTGTTATCGCCCCTTCTGGCAAAGGTTGGTGATGTGAGAGCAGATGCTAAAACATTTGAGGCTTTTTACTGAGAATAATTGCAAAGTCTTAATCAATTTTTGTCATTTTTGATTGTTTTATCTTTGATTTTGTAGTGGAAGTCAAGATGCAAGAGAACCAACAATGATGAAAGTAAAAAAGTTATAATCTGAAGCAAATAGAAGAGAAGTGTGACAGATGACATTCCTGATAAGTCTTCAGCACTCTAATAAGTTATCAACTTCATCGTCAGCCTTAAATAGAGAATGGGATTCAGTTGGAAGAAGTGACGATGGTATGTGATAAGCCGTCAGAGTTGTGATAAGCCATCAAGATCGTCGTTAGCCTAAGGCAGTACATAATAGTTAAAGTAAATCATCAGTGACATCTGTGATAAGTCATAAAAGATCTTATAAGACATCACACTTCATATCAGCCTAAGGCAGCGGATGTTAAAAGTGAAGAAGAGCTGACGACATCTGTGATAAGTCGTCAGACTCCTAATAAGGCATCACAAAATGTCGTCACCTGTCTGAGAAATTACTGAACTTTGTGATTTTGTTTCCATAATTAGGGTGAGCTATTTAAAGAATTGTTTAGGGTTTTGTTGGATGGGGGTACTCAACATTTTGGACTTGAACTTCACGTGTTTTCTCTCTAATTTTTGATACAAGTTTACAATTAACTTTGAAGAGATTATCATCAATATTTTGGGATTTCTACTTTGATCTAATATGAGAAACAGTCGTTGCTATTCATGTTGCTCTAAGTTCATCTTTCAAATTATGAATTCAACTTGTTGTATCGATTATTACATTATGAGTGGCTAAATCCCTTTAACCCGAATTATGGGATCTATGGGTTAAGTCTTGGTAAGTTGCTAAGTGTTCAACATTCTAAAGGTAATAGGAATCGTTGATAATTCTGAGGTTTTAATTATTGTCTATTGTTTGCAAATGATAGATAGCACCTGCTTTGATTTGCTTGAGATAAGAAATCAACTATAGTAGGAAGTGAATTATTGATAGGGACTTGGAAGATATCAACCTTCCATTTAATCATTGACGCTATAACAAGGTTAATTAACCTGAGGTGAAGTCTGGTTAGTGAAATATAAATTCCCTAAGTCCGAGAAGATTAGGCAATTAAATGCTTAAGTACGTCGAGAGATATTTAGGCATAACTTTGATAAAGAGAATCTGCTGTTCCACCTATCGTGAGAATCTTGAATCACTATTAGTATCTGTCAAGTACCAAAACCCATAGTGAACAAAATTTTGGTTTTTCATAAACTCTTGATTACAAACACTGAAAGTAAAGTGACCAACAATTATTTTCTAATCTCCAAAACCCCTATATTATCTTTTCGTATCATCTATTTAAATTCAACTTGTAGTTATAGTTTCAAATTATTTTAATCGCCACTCACATTGTTCCCTATGGATTTGACCTCGACTCTAAAGTTGGGTAAATATATTGAAGACGACTGCCTTGCACTTAATTGACGTGTAAGTTGAGCGTTATCAAAAATGGCACTGTTATCGGGGAACAATTTGGCATATTGAGTTGGTTTGGAATTTTAGCCTACTAGCTTGAATTCAAACTTGTAAATAATTGTTTTTCGTTTTCTTTTATTTCTTTTGTTAGGAAGATTTTTATTTTAGTTTACTTATTACTATGGTATCATGGAATGAACATGATCTTGGTGGTTGGAAATCTTATCTTGATGATCCATGTCCATATTGTGATGGACCTCACTTTTGAAAAGATTATAGATATGCTCCCTGGGGAGAGATGTATGCACCATATCCATCCTACCAGGAGTATGATTATTGTTTATGTGGTGGTCAAGATGGACATTGGAGTGATTGCCCAAATTCCCCTCCCCGTATTGTGGTAACCTAAATTCTAGTTCTTCCTTTGAGTTTGATAGGTCTTATGGTCAAGAAAATAAAGAACAAATCACTGGTAAGAGTGGCATTGAAGTTATGTTTTAATGAATGTTGGATCTCCAAAAAGAAACATATGATATCGTATGTGATATGTGTCAAGGCATGAAGCCAATCATGCACGAGGGGATAGATATAGAGGTCAATCATTCAAAGCATTCTTCTATATTATGTTTAGATGATATCTTGTGTATGGAATTATTTAAAATAATGGAAGAGTGTGAAGAAGAGGAGCAAGAATCCTATATTGATGTTGAGCTTGATGATGAGCAACCCTCAGTGATTTCTAACCAACTGAACTAACCAGGAGAGATGATGCCAAGATTAAGGAAATGGTGCTAGAGGCAAAAGAAGAAACCACGCCAATCTCTTATAAATACTCTAGCCCACTTTGGGGTGAAGATGTCGAGAAGGATGCAACTCCGAAATTAGGGAGAAGACCTCACTCGAATCACTTTTCAACATTATGCTTGTTGGATGTGATGAAAGTTGAATCACCCAAGAAAATGATGAATTTTGGAAATAAGGAGGAAAATTACTACATTTTGGAGTTTGTCTGGCCAAAAGGGTATAATACAACCCCAATCTTGAAGGCCAAGAAGCTTAAAGATCGATGTCCATTTAGTGGCTTTTTAAGATTCTAACCATTGCCAAATGAGACCACATGAAAGTTCGATGCAAAATTGGGCAAGCGGTTCAAGTCTTTGAAGTGGCATGATAGAACTTTTCTTATCATGCTCTCACATTTGCCCAAAATACCTAAAAGATGTAAAGATCAAAAGATGGGACGACGATTCTAATCGTCTAAGTAGAGGGATAAAAGATGAAGCACTTTTAAGGTATCTTGATGAATTCTGGTAGTCAAGATAACCTAGTCGTGCCGTGACATTAAATCAGGCGCTGCTTAAGAGGACACCCAAGATATTTTGTTGATTGTATTCATATTATGTAATTGACATCAGATCTTCGCACCCATGGCGCCATAGGTATGTTTATAAATCTCTTGTTTTGGTTTGATGCATTGGGGACATTGCATGATTTTAAGTTGAGGGTGAGGCTACTTGTGGGTGTTGATGTCCTCTTGGGGTTTTTGCTGCCATGCCTCTTTTCCCCGGAGTCTTGTTCCTAGTAGAGCTAGTATGTTTAGGCATATTGTTATTTTTTTGTAAAATATTATAGTTGACTAGGAGAAATACAAGTACCTTAGGAAGTTAACATGTTTTTGTTGTTTTTTGAACACCTCTCTAATGGTCTATTTTATGATTGTGTGATATGCATTTATGTGTGACCACTATGTATCTTTGTATGGTATTAGTTCTAGTAACTTGATAATCATTGCTAAACAATTGCATGAACCGGATAAGTAGTAACTTGTGATATACTTGTGTGCCATGTGCGTGTGAGATTTTACTTAGTTCCCTTTGTATGTTGGATTCAGAACTTGCCCGGTTAGTCTACCAAGGTTGAAGGATAGGGGTTAGGAAAGGATTATAGGCCTTTTTGTTATTATCCCACTTTAGCCTAAATGACATTCCTTGTATGCATAATATCCCCTGATCCCTATTTTGAGCCTAAATAGCTTATTTCTTTTTATGATACATATAACTATCCCATTTTTATATCAAAATAAACCTATTTTGGCCCTAGTCCTCCTTGGACATTGTGCCACTTAACTTAGGCAAATGGCTTAACTTGAGGGTGGCTATCATAGGGGTGTGTGATGTAAAATAAGTATGAAGAAAGGTAGAGTAAAAGAAAAGAATAAAAAGCTGGGTGAGGTGGAAAAGAGCAAGAAAAGAAAAGTTGTGAAAAAGAAGAAGTGATTGCAGAAAACAACTGCACGCATCCGAAATAAGTGTGATCAAGAAATGAGAAGAATTTAAAAAGGTAAATAAGTGAGACCCCAAAATCTAGTGTAGTGTCAAGTAGGCTTAGTCACTTTAAATATCATCGAGTATCATATGAACCCCTAGCCTATATTACAAGACAAAGAGAAGACCTATAGTGATCCTAGCTAACCTGTCTGAAAGTATTGGTAATGAAAATAAGGGCAAGCCTATGGTATTCGACATACATTGATTGGAATTTCATTCTGAGAGTGAGTGTCTGGTGATTGTCCCCATGGTTACATATGTAATGTCTGATATAAGTGAAGTGGGACTTCTTTGTTGTGAAGGCACACTGGTTACATTGCTAGTTTCTAACTTGTTTGGATAGTGTAAGCTTGATACATGCATGGTTGTTGTTGCTGAATTGATGCCATATCTTGATTCCTGTATGTCCCATTGTTGTTCTTCAGTAGCATACACAGTTGATTTGGAATTAATTGACCTTGGAGAAGGTAAAGATGGTTTTGAGATAATATAGATGATTGACTGCCAAATGTACTTTGTTTTCTCTTGGTTGTGTGTTAGTTTCTTGAGGACAAGAAATTATTTTAAGTTGAGGGTGTTGATGTTTGAGCAGATGCTAACACATTTGAGGCTTTTAACTAAGAATAATTGCAAAGTCTTAAGTAACTTTTGTCTTTTTTTATTGTTTTATCTTTGATTTTGCAGTGGAAGTCAAGATGCAAGAGAACTAATAATGATGGAAGTAAAAGAGTTAAAATCTGAAGAAAATAGAAGAGAAGTATGGCTGACGACATTCCTGATAAGTCAAGAGCACTCTGATAATTTATATGCTTCATCGTCAGCCTTAAACAGAGAATGAGATTCAGCTGGAATAAGTAACGACGACATATGATAAGCCGCAAGAGTTGTGATATTTGGCATACATTGATTGGAACTTCATTCTGAGAGTGAGCGTCTTTTGATTGTCCCCATTGTTTGATATGTGATGTTTTATAAAAGTGAAGTGAGACTACTTTGTAGTGAGGGCACACTAGTTACGTTTCTAGTTGCTAACTTGTTTGGATATTGTAATATTGGTACATGTATGGTTGCTATTGCTGAATTGATGTAATAGTTTAATTCCTGTGTATCGCATTGTTGTTCTTCAATAATATACACAGTTGTTTTTAAATTAATTGACCTTGGGGATGGTGAAGATGTTTTGAGATAATATGGATGGTTGACTGCCGAATGTACTTTGTATCCTCTTGGTTGTGTTTTAGTTGCTTGAGAACAAATAATTGTTTTACGTTGAGGGTGTTGATGTGTGAGCAGATGCTAACACATTTGAGGCTTTTAACTGAGAATAATTGTAAAGTCTTAAGCAAATTTTATCATTTTTGATTGTTTTCTCTTTGATATTGCAGTAAAAGTCAAGATTCATGAAAATACATGAAAGCTCAATTAAGAAGGATGATTTTTGGAGAAAATAATTGAGTTTTGAAGATATCACCTGGAGACATGTCTGACGACATGTCTGACGACATGTCTGACGACATGTCTGATAAGTTATCAGATTTCTGATAGGCCATCACACATGCCTTCACCCTGAAGAAGAGGATGAGAAATTGGAAGCACTTCTAACGACAAAACTGATAAGTTATCAGACTTATGATAAGTCGTCACATAGGTAGTCACACTTAGATAGAAAACAAGAAATTCGAAGCATGTCTGATAACATGTGTGATAACTTATCACAAATCTGATAAGTTATTAGACATGTCATCAGATTGAAGCAGAGGATCTGACGACATGTCTGATAACTTATTAGATTTGTAATAAGTTATCGAACATGTTGTCACCTAAAAGGAAAATTCTGAATTTTTTATTTCGATTTTTTCTTAAGTTATGGGGGTAAATAACAAATTTTAGGGTTCATTCATAGGGTGGAACATCTGGAACTTATTCCAAGGGAGTTTACTTTTCTTTTTTTGGGGCTCTTAACTTATAATTCAGTATTCAACTCTTTGATTGGGTTTTGAGATTTTGCTCTTGAACTTGGAAGAGAATCAACTTCAGACTTCATCTTTTGTAAGTTCAATAACTTTGAATGATGAATATAATTGTTGCTATCTTTTTATTTCTCATGTTGAACTAAAACCCACTACTAGGGCTATGGGATCTATGATTATTCCTCCACGGATTTAATATTTGGTTAGGGTTCGAGTGATTGTGGGAACATCTTGATAATTCTTTTGTATTAATTATTTTTTGTTGGTTGCAAACAATAGGCCTTGCTTACTGTTGATTTGCTTGAGATAAGAAATCAACCCTAGTAACAAGTGAATTATCAATGATAATTTGGAAAGATTAAGTTCTCATCTAATGATTAATGTTATTACAAGATTGATCAACTCAATATAAAATCAGTATGAATAGAATGCTTTCCTAAGTTCGAGAGAATTCGGAAGTTCAACATCAAGAGGTTGAGAAACACTTAGATGTATGATGATAGGCGAATTTACACGCCTATAGTGCTATATTTTACCCATATTTTAGCCTAGTTTTGAGAACAAATTATATATTTCATGCACTTTTAGTCCTTTTTCCTGTAAGTGAGCTAACGAACATGATTAGCAAAGTTTCAGGTATAAATGATGCAGAATTCAGCATTTTATGGATAACTTGATGCCAAAGAAAGCTTCACGAGGGGAGAAAAGGGAGTCTTGGACGCCTAAGGACCAAAAGTGATGCATGGGAAACCTGTCCCGGGCTAAAACAATAATTCTGAAGACTTTGGGGACTAGCAGTAATTTATTATGATTAGGATAATGATACATTAACCTAGTACAATTGGGTTAAGTATTTCATTAGCTTAGTAGGATTTGGTTAAGTGTTTCATTAGCTTAGTAGGATTTGGTTAAGCATTTCATTAGCTTAGTAGGAATAGGATATGGGTATTATAAATAGCCTATTTTGCTAGAGATTTTGAGATACAAATTCTACTTCTAATTTCATTCTTCTACTATTCCTCAACAATTCTCATTCTAGTTTTTATCTTTCTACTTCTTCTTCTATTCTTCTACTCATCTATTCTTAATTTCTGCAACAAGAGAAACGTTACTTGCAAGAAATCACGCCTAACGCATACCACACTTGTGATACACGAAATCTTTATTGTGGTATAATAACAATGTCAATTGTGATTTCCTTCGCACTCATGGGTAACTAAACTTCTCTGTTGGGGTTATGGAAGTCGAATGAGATACTATTTATTACGATGAGTTTGTGAGTTTGTGACACGTATGCTGCTTAGATCATTATTCTCTTCATCTTAACCTAAATTCTTTGTGGTTGCAAATGCAAGAATACGCCAGTATAACAGTTAACTTGTTTGAAAGAAAGGTTATCTGTCTGGAAAAGAGATAATGTCAAGGTAGTAGGGTCCCATCCCCTATTAAACAGTTAGTGCCGTAACTGGATTAACCTCTTTGAGCATTCGTACCGTTAGACACGCTTTAAGATCGAAAGAGTTAAAGTGAAATAATCCTCGAATAGGTCGAAAGACGCCTGGATTTACCATCGAATACAATTCTCTATAAGCACATGCATGTCGGAATTCAACACACTCATAGCCAATAGAGACGTATAACTCAGAAGGTGGACATAACCCCAACTCCTCAATTCTCATTGTTTACAACTTAATAACTATTCTTTCTTTTTACGTTGCTATTTTCAGTTTTTACTTTAATATTTTGGTTACACATTACAATCCCCCCTTCTTACGAGACTTGCACTAAAAGTCTAGTAATCGTTGCTTACTTGTTGACCAAGCTATTCCCTGTGGGATCGATACCCAACCCAGTTGGGTTCTATATTTGCTAGCGACCGCTTTACATTCCTACGAGAGCTGTAGATTGAGCGTTATCAAAAATTGGCGCCGTTGCCGGGGAATACGAGTGTCAATTAAGTTTGTGATAATTACTAGACCCTTTGGTCAAAGATTCTCGTACTTTTACTTTTAGTTTTGGTTTTTGTTTACTGCAGGTTTTTATTCAGTGCATGCCCCATACTCGAAGTTCAGGTCAACCGTTATTACCTATCAATCCTGAACCCCAACGAATTGGCAGAATGGAGGCACAACACGAAATCGAAAGGATGGCTGCTCAACAGGAAAAAGCGAGATTAGCTGCTCTTGCCGCCGCTCAAGTGCATCAACAAAACATTGATAACCCTGGGCGAGCAACAAATCCTGACGAAGAGGATTTAGGTGATGACGAGTTACTAAACCCAAGGCATGATGTTGAAATCGCAACACCTGCCAACAGAAGAGGTCGTCAAGCTCGGTTTAGGTATGATCGCCAACCCATGCAACCAGCTTTTGACGACGATGATGATGATCTTGATGTAGCTGGAGCCACTGGAGACATTATTCCTCCACCATTAGCTCCCGGAGCCAAGTTCAATATCACAACCACCATGATTCAGTTATTGTAACTCAAGGAATTATTTGGTGGACTAGCAGGCGATGATCCGAATATGCATCTCATCAACTTTATTTCTACATGCATGTCATTTGACAATCCTCGTGTTGGTCAGAATGCAATTCGATTACGTCTATTTCCATTGTCTCTGTCTGGGGAGGCAACTCTATGGTTGAATGGGCTGACTCCTGATTCTATTACAAATTGGAGGCAATTGAGAGATGCTTTCCTAGAAAGATTCTTTCCTCCATCCAAAAGAGCACAATTGAGAGACAAAATCAGCAACTTTCGTCAGCTTCCAACTGAAGCTCTTCATGAAACATGGGAGAGGTTCAAGACAAAGCTAGTGAGATGCCCAAACCATCACATGACTAATGTTCACCTAATGGAGATATTATACAGAGCCTTGAATTCAATAACTAAACCAGTGGTGGATAATGCAGCTGGAGGATCTTTTATGGACCTCACCTTTGGTCAAGCAAGCAATATGCTAGATCGTATGACGAAGAAAAGTAGAGCTTGGCATACCAGGGATTCTGAGGTAGCAAGCCCCACTTTATCTATTGGCATGACTGCAGACCAAAGAAGAAGAGAAGAAGAATGGGATCAAGATATGGCACACATGAAAACACAAGTGGATCTTCTTACAAAGCATTTATTATCAGGAAAGACCGAAAAAGTAAAAGCTATTGCATCTAAAGGAAGAGACGAATCTGATTCGGAAGAAGAGGCCAACTACTTGAACAATCAGGGGGGTTTCCGAGGTAATACCCAAGGAAACCAAGGTCGGAACTATTATGATAAATCTGGAAATAAGGACCAAGGTAGTTGGAAGAACAAGAATGAAAAGAGTGGTTTGTACTTTCCCCCTGGAAGACGTGACGCCACCACATCTAGCTCTGGAAGTATGGAAGATATGCTGGCCAAAATATTAAAAGGAGTGGAAGCAACAGGCACTGCAGTAACGGAGGTAGTTAATGATTTGTCCTCTATGAAACAAATAGTTGATTCTCATTCCACTTCAATCAAGCAAATAGAGCAGCAATTGAGTCAACTTTCAGCAGCACTCAATCAAAGAAAGGCTGGCACCTTACCTAGCGATACTGTGCAAAACCCAAGGAATGATGGGTCATGCATGGCCATTACTACCCGGAGTGGTAAGGTGCTGGAAACTTCAGCAAAAAGCAAGCAAGTGGATGACAAAGTAGTGGACATTTATGATAAGGCGAAAGGAGAAGAATCTGTAGAAAAAGGGCACAACGTCCATGACGTCAATCCCAATGATTGCAACCTAAAAAATCTAAAAAACGGAAGAAAGAGGAGAAGAAAGCCGTGGAGAGAATAATTCCATACCCACTACCACCTTTCCCGCAGAGATTGAAGAAGGTGGCGGATGATACAAAGTTCAGCAAATTCATGACTATGTTAAAGCAGCTGACCATTAATGTTCCATTGGTGGAGGCACTTGAACAAATGCCTGGGTATGCGAAATTTATGAAGGATCTTTTGACAAAGAAGAGGGCAGCAAGTTATGAGTTGAAAGATGATGTTCATCACTGCAGCGCAATCGCTACCCGATCAATAGTTCAGAAGAAGGCTGACCCCGATGCTTTTACTATTCCTTGCACCGTTGGATCTTTGAATTTTGCCAAAGCATTATGCGACTTAGGAGCCAGCATCAATTTGATGCCACTATCTATCTATAAAAAATTGGGGTTGGGTGATCCTACTCCAACCAATATGAGGCTCGTAATGGCGGATAGGTCGGTAAAACGACCTGTTGGTATTCTATGTGATGTCTTGGTAAAGGTTTCTTCATTTATCTTTCCGGCAGACTTCGTTATTTTGGATTGTGAGGCAGACTCAGAAGTCCCCATAATCTTGGGGCGTCCTTTCCTTTCTACGGGAAGCGTACTTATTGATTTGAGAGCTAATGAGCTTTCGTTCCGAATAAATGACGAAGTAGTTCGCTTTGATGTTTGCAAATCAATGAAGCAACCCAAAGATCTGAGTGTATTTTCGGTGGCTGATGTTTTCTTTGATGATGAGAAAGAATTACTTGAAGAAGAGCAAATTATTGATGACCCTTTGGCGGTTGTGCTCATGAATGGAGAGAATGAGGATGCTGAAAATCATGAAGAAGTTATTGGTGCTCTATCAGGATTAAGGACATATCGCTATGCTTCCAAGAAGCTGGACCTTGATCTCAAGAATCGACCCACACCACCAGCTAAGCCATCTATTGAAGAGCCACCCACATTAGAATTGAAGGAGCTGCCAAGACATTTAAAGTATGCATTCCTAGGAAGCGGAAACACACTTCTAGTCATTGTTGCAGCAGATTTGGGTGAGCAAAAAGTTGCAGCTCTCATTGCTATTCTACAGAAGTATATTAGAGCTATTGGATGGACCATTGCGGATATTATTGGTATTCCACCTGGGATTTGTACATATAAAATTCAGCTTGAAGAGAATTGCACACCCACCATTGAGCATCAAAGACGTCTAAACCCACCTATGCAAGAAGTGGTGAAGAAAGAAATTATCAAGTGGTTAGACGCGGGGGTTGTGTATCCAATCTCTGATAGTACATGGGTAAGCCCGGTACAATATGTTCCCAAGAAAGGAGGCATGACGGCGGTCGCGAATGTGAAGAATGAGCTTAGTCCACTCAGACCCGTCACTGGATGGAGAGTATGCATGGACTACCGAAAGTTGAATTCTTGGACACTCAAAGATCACTTTCCAATGCCATTTATGGACCAATTGCTAGATTGATTAGCGGGGAAAGGATGGTTTTGCTTCTTAGACGGTTATTCAGGCTATAATCAGATTTGTATTGCACTCGAAGACTAAGACAAGACAACGTTTACATGCCTATATGGTACGTTTGACTTCAAACGTATGCCATTTGGGCTATGTAACGCACCAGCCACCTTTTAATTTTGTATGATGTCAATTTTTTCTGATATGGTTGAAGACACTTTGGAGGTATTTATGGACGATTTTTCAGTTGTTGGTCAGACTTTTGAAGCATGCTTGGCAAACCTAAGTATGGCATTGCAAAGATGTGTAGAATTCAACCTAGTGCTGAATTGGGAGAAGTGCCACTTCATGGTAAAAGAAGGAATTGTTCTTGGGCACAAAATCTCCGAAAAAGGAATAGAGGTTGATCGAGCGAAAATCAAAGTCATTGAGAAGCTGCCACCTCAAATTTCGATGAAGGGAGTTCGTATTTTTCTCGGTCACGCAAGTTTCTATCGATGGTTTATCAAAGACTTTTCCAAAATTGCTAGTCCATTGTGCGAACTCTTGGAGAAAGATGCAAAGTTTGACTTCAATGAAGAGTGCTTAAAGGCATTCGAATGCCTCAAAGGAAAACTCATTGAAGCCCCTATCATGGTAGAACCAGATTGGTCTCTTCCGTTCGAAGTCATGTGTGATGCTAGTGGTGTAGCCGTTGGAGCTGTTCTTGGTCAGATAAAGGAGAAATTATTTCATCCTATCCACTATGCGAGTAAGGTCCTAAATGAAGCCCAAAGGAACTACACTGTGACAGAACAAGAGCTCCTAGCGGTTGTGTATGCGTTTGAGAAGTTTCGTGCCTATCTATTGGGTACTAAGGTAATCGTTCATACAGACCATCCAGATCTTAGGTATCTAATGACAAAGAAGGATGCAAAACCAAGATTAATTTGATGGGTATTCCTGCTGCAAGAGTTTGATTTCGAAGTTAAAGATAGAAGAGGTTGCGAGAACCAAGTGGCCGACCATCTATCTAGACTCGAGAACGAGCATGTGGCGCAGCCTGATATCGAGCTTGATTATGTATTCCCTGACGAGGAGATCCTAGCGACGATAACATAAATGTTACCATGGTATGTCGACTTTGCAAATTTTGTGGTGAGTAATGTAATACCTGCCAATTTATCATACCATCAAAAGAGGAAGTTTATGCATGATGTACAACACTACTACTGGGATGAGCCATATCTGTTTCGACGATGTGCGGATGGTATTATTCGACGTTGTATATCCCATGTAGAGGTGCCTACTATATTGGAAGCATGCCACACTTCCCAAGTTGGAGGACATCACGCAGGCAATCGAACGACAAGAAAAGTATTGCAAAGTGGATATTATTGGCCTTCGATATTTAGAGATGCCTATGACTTTTTTAGAAGATGCGACCAATACCAAAGACAAGGTGCTATTTCGAAACACCATGAGATGCCCATGTCGAAAATTCTTGAGGTAGAACTCTTTAATGTGTGGGGCATTGATTTCATGGGTCCATTCGTGAATTTGTTTGGAATGAAGTACATATTAGTTGCTGTAGATTATGTCTCGAAATGGGTTGAAGCTGTAGCGTTGGCCGACAACGAGGGAAAGCGTGTTGTTGCATTCTTGAAGAGGAATATCTTCTCTCGCTTTGGAGTACCACGCACTATCATAAGTGATGGAGGATCTCACGTTTGCAAAAAGCTATTCAAATCCTTGTTGGCCAAGTATGGTATCAAGCAACATAAGGTAGCCACGCCTTATCACCCACAAACGAGTGGACAAGTAGAGGTTTCCAATCGGGATATCAAGCAAATCCTTGCGAAAACGGTAAATGCTAATAGGAAGGATTGGTCTCGGAAGCTAGATGATGAACTATGGGCGTATAGGACTGCATTCAAAACACCCATCGGCATGTCCCCTTATCAACTAGTTTATGGGAAGGCTTGTCATTTACCCATTGAGCTCGAACATATGGCATTGTGGGCGTTGAAGCAATTGAATTTGAATTGGGATGATGCGATGAATCCGAGGTTGGAGCAGCTGAACAAATTAGATGAGTTCCGTCTCCATGCATATGAAAGGTCAGACCTATACAAGGAGTGGATGAAGAAGTATCATGATCAGCGGATTGTTCGACGAAACTTTCAAAAGGATGATATGGTGCTCCTCTTTAAATCTAGATTGAAGCTGTTCCCAGGTAAGTTAAAGTCTATGTGGTCTAGTCCATACAAAGTTATCCAAGTCTACTCGTCTGGAGTAGTTGAATTGGAAGACAATAATGGTGTTGTCTTCAAGGTGAATGGTCAACGTGTTAAACCTTATATCGGTCCTCTTGACTCGATGAATTATATGGCCATCACTTATCTCGACGAAGTCTAAGTACTCGAGGTAACTATGTCGAGCCACGACAATAAATAAGGCACTAGATGGGAGGCAACCCATCGTTTATCATTTTTTTTTGTTTCTTTTTGTTCTAGTATGTGTTTTGCTTTTGATAAATGAAAATCCAAAATAAGAGTCGTGCCACGACCAAAACTAAGGCGCTTGGTGGGAGGCAACCCATCGTACTAATCGTTTTCATTGGTTTTGAGCAAATGTAGGTGCAAGAGGTATTCAACGAGGAGATTGGTTTCAAATGACGATTTGGACGTATTGCATGGTAAAGGTGGTAAGTTAGAAATTAAGATGCATAAGGCTATGGATTGAGCATTGCTCATGACAAAATAGTCATCGAGCAAGGTTAGGCCTAGGTAAAACTAGGCCACGAACAAGGCAATGCCTATACTATAGCCTAAGGTCTCAAAATCTAGTGTGCAAAGGCATAGGCGCCGCCCATGCTCAAGTATGCTATAGCATAGGCGCCACCTATGCTAAATCATTTGGTCTCGGAATCTCATATGCCATGCTAAAGGCGCCTCCTATGGTCACTAAGGGCATTGCACTAGGCGCCGCCTATGCTAGCAAATGCTTTGCATTAGGCGCCACCTATACCATGCATAGGCAAAGCTAAAGACGCCGCCTATGGTAACTTTTTGTCTCCAAAACCGATTTTAAATGGGTCAAAACCCGACCCATTCTTTTCCTATATAAAGGGGACTTAGTCTTGAAACATAAACACATTGGAAACTTGACCTAGGCGCCGCACATACTCTCCAAAACATCTCAAAATTCTTCTTTTTGCTCTCCCACTTCACAAGAACATCTCCAAAGGCTTCAATCACGTAAGCACTCTTTTTCTTCATCTATTTTTCGTAAGTACTACGTTGCTATGTCTATTATGAATTGCTACATCTTGAAGAAATATTGGTGATGTTAATGTGTTTGAATTGTGGATACAAAACCATGTGAGTGAACATATACGTTAGGATGATCTTAAACTATTTCTGACTTGAATTTGATTTTGATGCATTGTTATACTAATTGCAGAATTGCTATAGTCATGGACATTGCATAACCTTGTCACTTGAATACCTACATGTTACAAGATCCCGTTCATCGGGATATGACTGATAGTTGCCTACCGACATAGAAGGTTGTGATTATTGATAGAAACTATACTAGGATGTAATCCCTATGTAGTAGTCTTGTTATACCTAACATGAAAGTATTGCTAAGGTTGCAAGAAGTGATACGTCTCTAATTTTCTTGTCGGAATATAGCGCCTAAAATGCATGTCGAGGAAGTCTAAGTAATCGACTACTTTCACTTCACTAATTTGTATCAACAACCTAAGTGTGGGGTGGTACCCCTAATGCTTGTGTATAGATTGTATATATCGAGCTGATGCTAATAGGAACATTGTTTAAATCTCAGGTACAATGGCACCCAAAGCAAGACAAGATAAGGCTACCACTTCCCAAAAGGGCAAGAAAAGAGGTCGCAAGGACCAAGGAGAATCATCCTCAATGCAATTACCACGCCGCATGTTTGGAATAAAATGGGTTCTTGAGGAGGAAGCCAGGGAATGGTATAGGAACAACAAGGAAGGAAAATAGGTTCATGTCG
Source organism: Capsicum baccatum var. pendulum (assembly GCA_030864225.1). Taxonomy (NCBI): domain Eukaryota; kingdom Viridiplantae; phylum Streptophyta; class Magnoliopsida; order Solanales; family Solanaceae; genus Capsicum; species Capsicum baccatum. The sequence continues at coordinate 156,045,224 of CM061561.1, read as the reverse complement.
ACTTGATCAACAAGGACAACCTAGCGAAGAAGGTGCCCCGCATGTTGGCAAAAATCATGGCACTAAATCTGGATTTCATCTTCCGCGACATGGGAGAATGCAATCTTGATTTGACACGAGAATTTTATGCCAACTGGTCCCCGAAAATCACAAGCAGCGAAGTCAAGATTCGGGGCCAAGTTCTACAACTCAATGCGGATTTGATCAACTCCTTTCTTGGATTGCCTTCAGTCGATCCAGCACCATTCAAAGAGCTGTACAGTAGACCTCCTTATAGAGCAATTCGACACACACTTTGTGGAAGTAGATCCATGGCAAGGTGGAGCAGACATAAAGACACCGGATGACACAACACTTTTCCCTATGCTCCTTTGAACAGGGAAGCAAGAATATGGTTGCGTATTGTCAACTCTTGTCTTATTCCTGGGACCCAGTACAACAAAATAACAAGAGATAGAGTGTGCTTGGTCTACGCTTTGATGACGAATGTCCCTATCAACATTGGGGCAATCATTCATTCTACAATGCGGAAGGCCAGACTACACAAGCGGTCCCACTTCACCTTTGGCAACCTGTTGACAGCAATCTTGCGGAAGGAGGACATCGAAGAGGAACCAGCTGATCACAAACTCCCACATAACCCGAAGAAGATTGACCTCACAAAGGTCAAAGATGCTGAAACAACACATGGCATCAACCTTACTACTGCGGAGAGACATGCTCGAGATGAGAGTTTCTTCCGTCATCTTTATGGCATGACACAGTTCACCATGATGAGCGTAGATCGTGTTCCAACTGCTGCAGAGCTCCAACAGCTGGACCATGACTATCCAATGAATATGTATGCGAGGGAGATGTGTGGAGTAGGTACATACTTTGAGGAAACTCTTGATGATAATGTGCCAACCGATGATGATCGACGCATGCCAGACTCCGACATAGAGGAGAATTCTGATGACGACGACTGCCATGATGATCCCGACGAAGGGGGTATGACCCCCGATATAGAGGAAGAGCCCGACTGACCAGGTTCTTCGTATTTCTTTTCCACTGAGGGCAGTGTCCCGTTTAAGTGTGGGGTGGTGGTATTTGCATGCTTTACTTCTCTATCCGCATTTGCATTTATTTATTTATTTATGTTTGTTTTTCGTAGTTAATTTTTTTTTTGCCTATCTTCGCATGAGATTATTCTAATAGGCAGCATGAGATTATAACAAGAGTTTGTGCTAAAATTATGACTATTGAGACGTTTAGGCTCTAATTGTGACTCACTACGTGATATTGTGTGGTATAATTCCTTCAGTTGTTGGGTCAAGAGTCTATACTACTCCCAATAAAGTCGACCATGTGCCTTGTGTGTGTGAGATAATAGTATATTCTATGCTTGTGACTGATGCTAGAACTTGCCTGGTATGTGTGCAAAGCGAAAATAAAGAATGCAAGTTTAGGAGATGATTTAGGCATTTCTTTGGCAACCTATGATTATTTACCTTCATTTTTACCTACCCATGGACAAAATCCTAGTTAAACCCTTTTGAGCCTTTAAAGCCTATTTTCTTTGACAAACCTCATATGTAAGCCTAATCCATTTTTTTTCAAGACCATAATTTGATCCAAATTCCTAAGTGCTTTAAAGTGTAAAGTCATGTGACAAAATAAGAAAAAGTTGGGTAAGTATGATGCTTTAGAATGTAATGGTTCTTGAATTTGTTATGAAAAAGAATTGCTATCATAAAAGGTATGTTATGACAAGAAAAAGGAAAGGAAAGCTGAAAAGTTGCTTAAAATTGAAAAACAAAAGAGGAGAAAAAGGGTGGTAGAATAAAAGAACGTAGAAAGGTTGTTTGAAAGAAAAAGTGTTAATGATATAATGTGATGTATTAAAGCGCTTAGGAACATAGTCACTATTTCTGGCCAAAATAGTCCTACCCGTCCCTTAGCCTACATTACAACCATCAAAAGACCTATTTGATCCTAAGCTTAGTATTCTGACATTTAGTGGAGCATTACACTAAGGGCAACCTATGGTCATCAGTTGCTGCATATGAATTCTTTGTGAGAGCGAGAGCAAGGATATTTTTATACCCATGTTTGAAAAAGATGCTATACTTGTGAGTGATTATGGGTAATATATTATGAGACACACATGGTTGATGAGTTTTGGATAGTTGTGTATAACTCTTTGTACCCTAACTTTTGAATGTGAATTAACCACCATCACGAGTCTATGTTGGAGGTTGCATTGTTTCTACTAATGATCGGAGAACTACTCTTTGTTGATAATTGTTGTGCTTGTCTTGATGAATATTTTGTGTTGATACTGTGAAACCCTAAGTTGATGTTTAGATGGACGTGATATTTTGTTCGAGGACGAACAAAGCTTTAAGTGTGGGGTGTTGATGATAGGCGAATTTACACGCCTATAGTGCTATATTTTACCCATATTTTAGCCTAGTTTTGAGAACAAATTATATATTTCATGCACTTTTAGTCCTTTTTCCTGTAAGTGAGCTAAAGAACATGATTAGCAAAGTTTCAGGTATAAATGATGCAAAATTCAGCATTTTATGGATAACTTGATGCCAAAGAAAGCTTCACGAGGGGAGAAAAGGGAGTCTTGGATGCCTAAGGACAAAAAGTGATGCATGGGAAACCTGTCCCGGGCTAAAACAACAATTCTGAAGACTTTGGGGACTAGCAGTAATTTATTATGATTAGGATAATGATACATTAACCTAGTACAATTGGGTTAAGTATTTCATTAGCTTAGTAGGATTTGGTTAAGTATTTCATTAGCTTAGTAGGATTTGATTAAGTATTTCATTAGCTTAGTAGGAATAGGATATGGGTATTATAAATACCCTATTTTGCTAGAGATTTTGAGATACACATTCTACTTCTAATTTCATTCTTCTACTATTCCTCAACAATTCTCATTCTAGTTTTTATCTTTCTACTTCTTCTTCTATTCTTCTATTCATCTATTCTTAATTTCCACAACAAGAGAAACGTTACTTGCAAGAAATCACGCCTAACGCATACCACACTTGTGCTACACGAAATCTTTATTGTGGTATAATAACAATGTCAATTGTGATTTCCTTCGCACTCATGGGTAACTAAACTTCTCTGTTGGGGTTATGGAAGCCGAATGAGATACTATCTATTACTATGAGTTTGTGAGTTTGTGACACGTATGCTGCTTATATCATTATTCTGTTCATCTTAACCTAAATTCTTTGTGGTTGCAAACGAAAGAATACGCCAGTATAACAGTTAACTTGTTTGAAAGAAAGGTTATCTGTCTGGAAAAGAGATAATGTCAAGGTAGTAGGGTCCCATCCCCTATTAAACAGTTAGTGCCGTAACTGGATTAACCTCTTGGAGAATTCGTACCGTTAGACACGCTTTAAGCTCGAAAGAGTTAAAGTGAAATAATCCTCGAATAGGTCGAAAGACGCCTGGATTTACCATCGAATACAATTCTCTATAAGCACATGCATGTCGGAATTCAACACACTCATAGCCAATAAAGACGTATAACTCAGAAGGTGGACATATCCCCAACTCATTAATTCTCATTGTTTACAACTTAATAACTGTTCTTTCTTTTTACATTGCTATTTTCAGTTGTTACTTTAATATTTTGGTTACACATTACAATCCCCCCTTCTTACGAGACTTGCACTAAAAGTCTAGTAATCGTTGCTTACTTGTTGACCAAGCTATTCCCTGTGGGATCGATACCCAACCCAGTTGGGTTCTATATTTGCTAGCGACCGCTTTACACTCCTACGAGAGCTGTAGATTGAGCGTTATCAATGTACTGTCGAAACTGATAATTTGGTGATTCCCATAAGTCACGAGAATCCAATACTACAACTTTTATTCAATGGAGGATTACTAATCATAGTGATCACAACTCTAGTTTCTCTATATCATTGATTTGAAATATTGCAGTTTAAGATTTGTGCTCTGAAGCAAATTAAACTTTAACATTTGTTTGATCTTTGAAAACCCCCATTTTATCTTTTTATAACATTTGTTTGAATTTAATTGGTAGCTTTAGTTTTAAACTAGTTTAATCGTCACTCATAGTGCTCCCTGTGGATTCGACCCCGACTCCAAAGTTGGGTAAATATATTGATGACGACCGCCTTGCACTTAATTGACGTCTAAATTAAGTTTTATAAAAAATGGCGCCGTTGTCGGGGAACAATTTCGTGTATTGAGTTGGTTGGAATTTTAGTTTACTTGCTTGAATTCAAACTTGTAAATATTTATTTAGTTTATTTTTTATTTTCTTTTATTTTTATCGCACCTTTCTTGAGATTTCAGCCTGGATAGATGGTTTTTTGAGTGATGGCGATTCTTGTGATGGTTGTGGGGGACCATATTTTGAGGCTTGTAGTCCCAATTTACCTGGAAGTGCATGGAATGGACCTTCACAATATGATATGGATATTATCCTACTTACTGTGACTTGGTGCTTAGCTTGTGGTCAAAGTGATCATGCTGAAGATATATGTGCTGTCACGATTCAAGCGAACAAATTGATAAAATAAATTTTAGAGAATCAAGAACAACTGTGGGCATAGCTAAAGGAGTTACCACTCCCACCATGTTTACAGTGGCTAAACAAAGAAGAATATGAGTAGGACATAAGCCAATTTAAAGAGAAAACTCAAGAATCACAACCACTCGATTGTCATCTTGATCTTGAGACTAACTTTGAGAAGGTGAATAAAAGGGAGCGTGTAGTAGATAGTGTAAATTTTGAAGTAGAATTAGTTGGGCCTCACTTGAAGATTTTTTCCACATTATGTTTAGATGATATCTTGTATGTGGAATCATCTAAAATAGTGGAAGAGTGTGAAGATGAGGAACAAGAATCCTATATTATTTATTTTACACTTGATAAGAAACATAAAAACATACCTCACTTTATGTATAAGTGGTTTACCACGCTTAATCCATTACTTGACTTCTTAATTTATGTACCACCCCTTATGATCGAGGCAATAAGATGGACTCTAAGTTAGGAATTGAAATTCATATCCTCAAGTTGGAGGAAAAAGATGAGTTGGGTCATGCCGCAACATTAAATCAGGCGTTGCTTGGGAGGCAAACCAGGGAATTTTGTTGTTTGTATTCATATTATGTGATTAACATCAGATCTTCGCACCCATGGTGCCATAGGTATGTTTCTAACTCTCTTATTTTGGTTTGACGCATTGGGGACATTGCATGATTTTAAGTTGAGGGTAGGGCTACTTGTGGGTGTTGATGTCCTCCTAGGGTTTTTATTGCCGTGCCTCTTTTTCTCGGAGTCTTGTTTCAAGTAGAGTCGGCATGTTTAAAAGTATTCTGATTTGTTGTAAAATGCTGTAGTTGACTAGGAAAAATACAACTACCTTAGGCAGTTAATATGTTTTTGTTGATTTTTGAACACCTCTCCAATGGTCTATTTTGTAACTGTGTGATATGCATTTATGTGTGACCACTGTGCATCTTGTTATGGCATTAGTTTTAGTGACATGATAACCATTGCTAAACAATTGCATGAACCGAATAGGTAGTAGCTTGTGATGTACCTTTGTGCCATGTGTGTGTGAGATACTATCTAGTTTTCGTTGTGTGTTTAATTCAGAACTTGCCTAGTTGGTCTTGCCTTGGTTGAAGGATAGGGGTTAGGAAAGGATCATAGTCTGTTTAGATATTAGCCCACTTTATCCTAAATGACCTTCCTTGTATGCAAAATATCCCTTGATCCTATTTTGAGCCTGAAAAGCCTATTTTTTTATGATACCTATCACCGTCTCATTTTTATATCATAATGAACCTATATTGTCCCTGGTCCTCCTTGGATAATGTGCACCTCGACTTAGGCCAATGGCCTAAGTTGAGGGTGGCTATCATATGGGTGGCTGATGTAAAATGGGTATGAAGAAAGGTAGAGTAAAAGAAAAGAATAAAAAGCTAGGTGTGGTGGAAAAGATCAATAAAAGAAAAGTTGTGAAAAAGAAAAAGTGATTGTAGAAAACAACCGCACCCATCTTGAATATGTGTGATCAAGAAAAGAGAAGAATAGAAAAAGGTTAATAAGTGAGACCCCAGAAGCTAGTGTAGTGTCAAGGATGCTTAGTCACTTTAAATATCATTGAGTATCACAAGCCCCTAGCCTATATTACAAGCCAAAGAGAAGACCTATAGTGATCCTAGATGACCTGTCTGAAAGTCTTGGTAATGAAAATAAGGGCAAGCCTATGGTATTCAGCATACATTGTTTGGAACTTGATTCTGAGAGTGAGTATCTGGTGATTGTTCCTATGGTTACATATGTATTATCTGATATAAGTGAAGTGGGACTTCTTTGTAGTGAGGGCACACTGGTTATGTTGCTAGTTACTAACTTGTTTGGATAGTGTAAACTTGATACATGCATACTTGTTGTTGCTGAATTGATGCCATATCTTGATTTCTGTGTGTCCCATTGTTGCTCTTCAGTAGCATACACAGTTGATATCGAATTAATTGACATTGGAGAAGGTAAATATGGTTTTGAGATAATATAGATGATTAACTGCCAAATGTACTTTGTATCCTCTTGGTTGTGTGTTAGTTGCTTGAGGACAAATAATTGCTTTAAGTTGAGGGTGTTGATGTGTGAGTAGATGCTAACACATTTGAGGCTTTTAACTGAGAATCATTGCAAAGTCTTAAGTAACTTTTGTCGTTTTTGATTATTTTATATTTGATTTTGCAGTAGAAGTCAAGATGTAAGAGAACCAATAATGATGGAAGTAAAAGAGTTGAAATCTGAAGCAAACAGAAGAGAAGTATGGCTGGCGTCATTCCTGATAAGTCATCAACACTTTGATAAGTTATCAACTTCATCGTCAGCCTTAAATAGAGAATGAGGTTTAACTGGAAGAAGTGACGACGACATGTGATAAGCCGCTAGAGTTGTGATAAGCCATCAAGATTGTCGTTAGCCTAATGCAGAACATGAGAGCCGAAGTAAATCATCGATCACATCTGTGATAAGTCATCAAGGATCTGATAAGCCATCACATTTCATCGTTAGCCTAAGGCAGCAAATGTCAAAAGTGAAGAGGAGCTGACAACACCTGTGATAAGTCGTCAGACTCCTGATAAGGCATCACAAAATATCATTACCTGTTTGAGAAATTACTGAACTCTGTTATTTTATTTCCACAAATAGGGTGAGCTATTTAAAGTATTGTTTAGGGTTTTCTTGGAGGGGGGTACTCGACATTATGGACTTGAGCTTCACGTGTTTTCTCTCTAGTTTTTGATACAAGTTTACAATTAACTTTGAAGAGATTATCATCAATATTTTCGAATTTCTACTTTGATCTAATCTGAGAAACACTCGTTGCTATTCATCTTGCTGTGAGTTCATCTTTCAAATTATGAATTCAACTCGTTGTATCAACTATTACATTATGAGTGGCTAAATCCCTTTAACCGGAATTATGGGATCTATGTGTTAGGTCTTGGTAAGTTGCTAAGTGTTCAAGATTCTAAAGGTAATAGGAATCTTTGATAATTCTGAGGTTTTAATTATTATCTATTGGTTGCAAATGATAGATAACACCTACTTTGATTTGCTTGAGATAAGAAATCAATTATAGTAGGAAGTGAATTATTGACAGGGACTTGGAAGCTACCAACCTTCCGTTTAATAATTGACGCTGTAACAAGGTTAATTAACCAGAGGTGAAGTATGGTTGGTGAATATAAATTATCTAAGTCTGAAAAGATTAGGTAATTAAATTCTTAAGTAGGTCAAGATACATTTAGGCATGACTTTGATAAAGACAATTTGTTGTTCCTACCTATCGTGAGAATCTTAAATCACTATTAGCATCTGTCAAGTACCAAAACCCATAGTGAACAAAATTTTGATTTTCCATAAACTCTTGATTACAAACACTGAAAATAAAGTGACCAACAATTATTTTCTAATCTCCAAAACCTCCATTTTATCTTTTTGTATCATCTGGTTGAATTCAATTTGTAGCTATAGTTTCAAATTAGTTTAATCGCCACTCACATTGTTCCCTATGGATTCGACCCTAACTCTAAAGTTGGGTAAATATATCGACGACGACTACCTTGTACTTAATTGACATGTAAGTTGAGCGTTATCAGTTGGTTCCACGGACTGGAGAGGTTGAGGACAATCTTTCAACTTCTCATAGTTTGTGACCCATGAGTCTGGGAGTACTTTCTCAAGCTCATCTCTGGGGATTTGCCTTGGGATCTGGAAACACTAAGTGGTTCTGTTTGTGGCATCAATGCTAAAGAGAAAATCATCGCCGCCACCTGGAAGTGATAGATCCATAGCATGATTCTAAACTCGCCAAGCTACCTGGGTTACATGTCTTCTCGTCAAAGGTAGAGTAAGGGTTTAAGAGTTGTAAATGTGTTGTTGATATTTTCTGTTCTGGTGGTAGCACATCTACTTCGTATAGGTAGTCATATTTACGTGACCGAGTTTTAGTAGGAGACAATATTTACTTGAGCTATAGATTTCCAGGAAGTGGACGTACTTAAAGAAGAAGACTCAGAGAAAGACATTTTTGTATTTTCTGGACTATAAAGACTCGATATATTTGTTCTAAGGTTCTATGGACAAGGCTCAATAAAATGAAAATATTTTTGTGTTTTTGTGGACTGACACTATATATTTGTTCTAAAATCTAAGAAAAGTAACTACAAGTCGATTATGTACAAGACCCAAAATATGAAAAGTGGAAAACACTGACTCTGATAATTGAAATTAAAAATATGACTCTAATATGTACAATACTTGAGTTGTAAAACTTGGAAGTGAAAACTAAGGACAGATCAAAGGAGAGTAACTTGGAAAAGTAAAACTAAAGATGAAGAATAAAAATTTAAACCTAGCTCACGTGTTTGCAATCACCAGATGTGGATGCAAATTCCTGCCTCCTCCCAACCTCCGGGAGTGGGGATGGCTCTGATACCAAATAAAAAGGGAGGCATATGGGCACGAATGATTACTGCTCTCATCAGAAGTTGTCCGTTCCCCTCTTCCTCATCGTCTATTTGGTATCAGAGCCATCCCTAGTCCCAGAGCACGGGAGGAAAAAGGAGTTTGCATCCACCTTTGGTGATTGCAATCACGTGATCCATCTTTACATTTTGATTCTTAGTTTTTAGTTTAACTTATCCAAACTACTACTCTTAGATCCATCCTTAGTTTTCACTTCCAAAGTTTACAACTCAAAGTCTTGTACATATTGGAGTCATAGTTTTAATTTCAATTATCAGAGTTAGTGTTTTTCACTTTTCATATTCTGTGTCTTGTACATAATCGAGTCGTAGTTACTTTCCTTAGATTTTAGAACAAATATATAGAGTCAGTCCACAAAAACACAAAAAGATTTTCATTTTATTGAGTCTTGTATATAGAACCTTAGAACAAATATCTTGAGTCTTTATAGTCTAGAAAATACAAAAATATGTCGGTCTCAGAGTCTTCACCATATACGTCTTCTATGACTAGTTTATGTAGATCCTTGGAAACATTACTCCCAACCATCAATAGAAATTTCTTAAGCAAGAAAGACTATCCTTATGAAGTAGATGTGTTGATAGAAGAACAAGGTCTGTCTTCTACATATCTACCCATACAAAACCTACTCTGCCTTTGCCAGAAAGACATGTAATCCAGTGCTGCAGATTGATTCCTTACACTAACAGAAACTAGAAGGAGTTAAGGAATACTTTGCTGGAATAAAACTTAATCAGTACATCCTTACAACTCCAGCTAAATAGCTCATGACTCTGCAGATGGCGAAGAATTTTCCATAGCAGTGGAAAAGCTATAGCTTTACCCATATCCATTTTGGTGCAATTTGGATTGCCTTGACTCACCAAGTGACAAAAGCTAAACCATTAAAGGAACACCTTTCCCTTCTTGATACTATATTCGAAGAGTACCAACGTATGAATTTGGGCACTTTGGACATCACATTAGACTCAGGGACAACCATTGCTACCATGTTCCCTAACTTCACCATGTCCTTCTCAGATCCATTTCTTACAAAGCACTGAGGCTTCAATTCCAAATCCTTGGAACCCCACCAGACTATAGCCCTACACAAACAACGTTACACCACCAGATAGTTCGGACATGATATTCTTCATGAGGATTAGGCCAACCTTTTTCAACCTCTTTGCCTTGTTCAACACTATTCATCCCAGCCTCAACGGATAAATAGGAGGAGTTCAACATATCCAAGCTTGTATGGGAAAGGAAAGATGCCATAGCAACTCAAAAGGAAGCCAGGATGGCACAAAATAAGGTTAAAAGAATGAAGTACTCCAAACAGGATCCACATCATGCTGATAAGTTTGTCACAAGACATGCTGCTCCTACATAGGATCTCACAGTCCTGATCAATGACTTAGAGGTCCAAAATATGGAACCACACAGCAAAGAGCAACTAGATGAAGTATGGACGTCCACCATAAAACATCTTCTCAACAAAAAAGGGTCATCTCGAGGTGATCTTACAAAGGACAACTCCATCATCCTAACTCAAGTTATCTTTCAGTCTGATGCTACTAAAGATTCTGGGAATGCCATTAATCAACAAGTTCTAAAGAAAGACCTAGAGGTAGAGTTTCTAAAATCCATCAATGTAACTATGGATTTGAAACTAAGAGGAAGTAAGTACACCCATCAGTCACTAACCTTGTGGATATATGTTCTGAAATTGATGATGGTACTTCTGCTGAAGACACAAGAAGAAAATGTTTCATCTATTTATGCTCCAGCACACACAAAAGATTCTGATACTACTTAAGATGATGATCGAGTACATATCAATAATCCAGATTCAAGAGATGCTGAATCTATAGTAGAGAAGGACTATCCACCAATATACACGAACCATTCCAAGGAACCAGAGGTCTCTAAAGTTTTCGACAACCAAAATGGGATGATGGATGATTCAATCCTAGAAAGAAAATCAGATTCAGGTACACCAGTAAGAAAAACTATGGGAACTAGATTTCATACGTTCACCCTGGACGACATCAAGATTTTAGCGTGGCCTAAGTGGATCTAGGACTTTTACTCTTGGATGGAGATGAAGAATTTGGCTGATCAGGAGAAATGCATTATACTCGCAGAGTTCATATCTATATTCTCTGGCATACTCAGAGGCTGGTTGAACGCTCTTGGGATTTTAGACAAAAGCACCTATCTGACATCCCAGGACTTTGACTTCAATATCAGGATTCTGCATGAGGTATTCAGTGGAGACACAGGCCAGAGATAAAAGAATCTTCAACAACATCTCTTTGAGATGAAGTGACTATCGTTCGACAGAAATATCGTCGATATCAACTTCCAGAAGATGGTAAAAAGCTAATTTGAGTTGGGTAGGGATCCCAGCTTGATAGACTAAAGGAAGGCTAAAACACGAAATGGACACTAAGATAACAAAAATCAGCAGCTAGAGAAAGGGAGATAAAGTAGAAAAACACAAATAGAAAATTCAAAAGAAAAAGGATAGATAATGAGACATTTACCAACGCCAATGAGAAGAACCAAAGTGCATATCAAACAGTTAAACACAAATCACCAACGTTAATTACACCTCATTCTTAGGTAGACACAAAGGAAGTCACCTTTCCCAAGCACTAACCTTTCTTGCCAATTTGTCAATACAAGTGAAATCCCAGTTTCTACACTAAATTAGAAGACTAAAATTACAACTAAGGAGTATCCTTTCAATATTAATCAAAGATAATGAAAAATGAAAGCTAATGGTCAATTTATACTATTACATAACAATGTCTAAATACCCTTAATGATTGGTGCTCCTTTGGAGTATTAAAAGGGAGTCTCAAAAGACCATAATATCCCTAATTTTATGTGCCTTTGGAGTGTATTCAAGGCCACCTTGGAGTGTATTCAAAGCTCTTCTTCAAGTTTTAGAAAATACACTCCCTTAGTTGAAGTAATCATGCTCTCATACACTACCATTTGCATGAACAAGGCTTGAAAAGGCTCCAAAAGGGTCTTCAATCTGAAACTTGAACTTTTAACTATACCTTGTACTCTTTCTGCTTTTCATGCTTGTATTATCCTCTCCATCTTGAAAGGAATTTTTCCGCAATTTCACACCTTAAAAAACCAAAGAGAGAAGAAAACAAGCACACAATCCTCTTGGTAGGAGGGTTAGTATTAGTACCACACTCATATCATCAACCCATGGTTGATTACGCTTGACATACACCCACATATATTTAAAATATTACATAAAAATCTTTACATAAGAGGGAATAAAGAATTGTATGGCATAAACATCAAAAGGAATTGAGCATGAACCGAAACTATACCTTCCACAACTCTAAAGTATTCCGGGGTCAAATGGGAGTAGAAGGCATGGGGTTAATCTGAGGTGGACCACTCCTTTCACTAGGCTACCAAACACAAAATCATCATCATTCAAACAAGTAAACCAGCCACCAAACTTACTACCTCTACATAATACCAATTCAAAATTAACATGGTTATCATCATAGGCAAAGGGGTTGTATAGGAAGGAATCATGTGTGAAGACATAAACCAAGGTGCTATCATCCACAAGAGGGTCACTTGGTCTAAAAGATATAGCTCATAAGGCACAAAAAGATGGAATTAAATCAATTAAGCACATATGGTTTCTTTCCCTCAAAGAAAACATAATCTTGGCATCCACAAGTTGGGATTCATTTAAGTCAAGCACAAGTGTGTCAAGCAAGGGTTCTCATTTAGAAGCATTATTCCAAGATGAAAATGGCACATTAGCCCTTGGGTTTTCAAGAATAATACTTGGATTTTCATGTAGACCAAACAGCAAGTTGGGTATGCCAGCATCATCATATCCATAATTGGCATCGGGGTCAAATAGAAAGATTGACCTTAGACATAGATCTAGACAACGTTCTTTTTCCCCATAGGCTTTACCCAATCTAAAAGAAATACTCTCTACAATAACATACACATCATCAAATACAAATAGAGAGTAGAGAAAGGTGTCACACAAATCAACTTCAACTATGGTTCCCTTATGTAAGTAGTCACTAGTTCCATGTTCGTCACCACTAGGATGCTCAACATAGGAAACACACAAAGAAGAAATGAATAGAATTTCTAAGCATGCACCACTTTCTATTTTAAGAGAGTAATCCCCACATAGATATAAGTCACCATGAGCAGTAAAGGGCTCTCACACAAAAACATGTTCATAAGAACAATCACAATTTAGGTTTTCTAAATATCTAAGCTATTCAAGGTTAACTCCACCCGATTGATCATTTTGCACACCTTCACTAGTGGTTGGGAACTCACATACCAACATAGACTCACCTTGGATTTCACAAGGGTCAACTAGTTTGTAATACTCTTGTCACTTGGTAATGGAACCTTATTCAAGTTATAAGTGCTATCACTAGATGGACACAAATCATTTTTATGAAAAGAATTGATTTTGCATACTCACAACAAGAGTTTGGCCCTTATGCAACCTAACAACACCAAAAGTATCAAAAAAGGAAGATTCATACACTTCTTCACTAAGAAAATCCAAAACTACATCACTTTGCCCACTACTAGCCACATCACAACAATTCAAGTTTCTAGAGATGTAGAAGATAGCTTTATTACCTTGTAGATCATGGAAAGTGTGTTCTTCCCTTGGTTTTGCATCATGTCATCCATCATACACCATATTATATGGGGGTATGTAAATGTTTTCCTTTGGACTCACTTCTTCTCACTTATCCCAAAATTGGGATTAAGTGCACTATGCATTTGGCGTATATCTTCAATGAAACTACCACAATCGGCATTGATGCGATCAAACATTGCATTAAAATTTTTGGCAGCAATGGTACCTGAAAGAAAGAAACAAACCTACAAAACAAGAAAACAAGTTAGTTCAAATATCCTCACCAACTCTCTCACTCTCGGATATCAACTCAAACTTGGTCTCACAAGTGTTGAATACTTGGCAAGTGAAATGAGTGGTAAATATGCCTTGGCCCAGAGTTGATTTTTATTTGATATGACTCAAATAAATTGTCGTACAGACTTGAACCAACAAACTACTATGAATTTAATAATGAGAAAAGCACACAAAATTGAAGACGCGAAACAAACGAACTCTTATCTAATTGCCAAACAAGTACGTAGTTACTAGATTGCTAATTAGTGATAGAACCAACAAAATTGAAACTAGAAACAACAATTAGAAAGTAAAAATCTAACTAGGAACTCAATTTGTCTGTTTGGTTGATGATGATGTGGCATTCATTGATTAGACATTGAGTTTAAATTTTTCTACCCAAATTCTCAAGTCTCAGCCTAGAACCCCTTTAGGGAAGAAGAAATTTTATTTTTGGAGGGAAAAACAAAGGTTTGAAAGTATTTTTGGAGCTTCAAATGAATTTAAAAGCAATGCCCCCCCCCTTTTGTACTTGGATTGTACTTCATTTTGTACTTTGATTGTTCCTTTGTCTCTTCTTTCTTTGGATGAATATGAATATACCAAGGAATATTCCTTCACAAACACCAAGTACACTTTCTTTATTCTACCTTTTTTGATCAACCAAACTCTTTGAATATTCTTCCTTGGCAAGACTTGATGAACATGGAAGAACAAGATGACTATTTAAGAGTTGACCAAAGTTTTACCCCTAACTAAATGAAATCTAAATATGAATTTTTTTGTAGATCTAGGTTCCTTAGGCTAAGGTGAACTCAAATATGTAAAAATCAGCTACAAAACTTGTCCAAATCACAAGGCCAATTTTGGATCTAGCTCAAAAGCTTCAAAAAGACCATATACATGGAGGTTCTTAGCTCAAACTCAACCAAATCTTGTTCCAAGTGTAGATCTAGACTTCCTAGGTGTTAGAGAACAAGAATCTAACACAAGGAACTTCTAAAACAATGTAAAACCATGTAGATCTAAGAATTAAATTTCGGATCTACCACAAGACAACACTAGACACTCTTTTTTTTTTCTTTTGAGATTTTCAGATTTTTAACTCTTTTTTGTTGAGATTTTCTTAATACGAACACTAAAATCAAGATTTAGGAATGTAGGAACAACCCTAATCAAGGATTTGATACCAAATGATAACCTAAAGGAAGGCTAAAACACGAAATGGATACTAAGATAACAAAAATCAGCAACTAGAGAAAGGGAGATGAAGTAGAAAAACACAAATAGAAGATTCAAAAGAAAAAGGATAGATAATGAGACATTTACCAACACCAATGAGAAGCACTAAAGTGCATATCAAACAGTAAAACACAAATCACCAATGTTGATTACACCTCATTCTTAGGTAGACACAAAGGAAGTCACCTTCCCCAAGCACCAACCTTTCTTGCCAATTTGTCAATACAAGTGAAATCCATTAATTGTGCTAACCCTAATTTCAGTTTCTACACTAAATTAGAAAACTAAAATTACAACTAAGGAGTATACTTTCAATATTCATCAAAGCTAATGAAAAATGAAAGCTAATGGTCTATTTATACTTTTACATAATAATGTCTAAAATACCCTTAATGATTGGTGCCTCTCTGGAGTATTAAAAGGGAGTCTTAAAATACCATAATATCCCTAATTTGAGGCTCCTTTGGAGTGTATTCAAGGCTGCCTTGGAGTGTATTCAAAGCTCGTCTTCACATTTTAGAAAATACACTCTCTTAGTTGAAAGCATCATGCTTTCATAAGATCCTACTTACACGAACAAAGCTTGAAAAGGCTCAGAAAGGGTCTTCAATCTTAAACTTGAACCTTTAACAACACCTTATACTCTTTGTGCTCTTCATGATTGTATCACAGCCTAAAGCAAGCCTTCGTGTCATCACTGCCAATGATGCTAGCAAACCACACGACGATGATTGTGGAGGAGAGGTTCAAGTCCATAACCATTCCACAGATAGGCTATATCCGGTAGGCCAACTTCTAGGCTCTAGAAAGCATATGCATAAAGAGAAATGTGCTAAAA
This sequence comes from Capsicum baccatum var. pendulum, assembly GCA_030864225.1. Taxonomy (NCBI): domain Eukaryota; kingdom Viridiplantae; phylum Streptophyta; class Magnoliopsida; order Solanales; family Solanaceae; genus Capsicum; species Capsicum baccatum. The sequence goes on along the minus strand of CM061561.1, from coordinate 156,029,147 downwards.
ACGATTCTCAATAACAACCCAACCCTCGATCGAGCCTACAATAAAGAAAACCTTATTACAAAGTCCAACTTCTCCTGCTCTTGCCATAAAATATGATAAAAAAGGTGACTACCGTTTAGGAGGTTCAAACTGCCAAGACCTCCCGACGATAGGAGCAGGATTATCAAGAAAAATATTTTAGACAGAGAAGCCCAGCCAACTACAAAAAGAAGGATGATGGCTGCTTCATATGCAGAAAGCCTGGCCACTTCACCAAAAACTATCCTCAAGCCAAAAAGTTTAAAGACTCTGTCCATCTCTTTGAAGAGATAGGTAATTATGTAGGAATCTATCTCAGTATGAAGGAAGACCTTAAATCGGTCTTCTCGAATAAAAAAAAGCAAAGGAGGACACCCTCTTCTTTATAAAAGTATATACAGATTTAGGTGACATATATGCTGATGATCTCTACCTAATATCCAGCAACAGAGAAGACAAGCAGCACCGGGACTGTCAAATCCTCCTACTCAACATGGCAGGGATACTATCTTCTGGGATGGCAGATTACCCTCTTGATCTGTTCAACCAATATATGGATCCTTTTGATCCATCCATCCTCCAAGACAGAAAAACCTTCTACGAGCTTCAAGTGTTCAGAAAATATGGTGGATCCATCCTGAAGCCATTCGGAGTACACCTAGAATATCCCTTCTTCCATGTGTTCATCGCCCTAGCCAATAAATTCCTGCAAGAACTCCTGTGGCTATTCTGGTATCTGTGCCACCAACATTACATTCTCATTGAGTTCAAGTATGATGCCTTTAGGTATTTCAATTGAATCAAACCTTCTCTGAAGAGATTCATGCTGTGGTTAAAGATACAAGAATACTCGATTCAATGCTTCAAGGATTCTTATGATGCAATGGTCTTTATGATGCATTGCCTTGTAGGAATCTCAAGCCACGACGTCAAAGCTCAACCAAAAATTTTACTCTTCTAGAAATTTTCGGTATCCATACTCTCTATGAAAGATGAATACTATGAGGCTCAGTGCTTTATTTTCCAGTAGAACAGATGCATTCAAAAGGAATGAGGAAAATAGAAATACACAAATGACGGTCATCCCCACTATGATAAATTCTAACAAGTAGCAAAAGAATATCAACCACAGTACGAGATCCAGAGAGATAAAGTCACCGACTCTATGAAAAGTATATTGCTGAAAGCTCCCCAATAGGAATATAAACATTTATCATTTATAAGGAGTTACTTCACCAGATCGATGAAGAGAATATTGGAAGGCCAAGAATGCCTCAGAAAGAAATAAATAATGGATTGGTGGATGGAAGAACGATACACGAGATCATTATCACCGGCTCCATCTAATACTGCCTGAGAGATGACATTAGATGACATGTGTAAGAAGTTACCCTCTTAACAGGTTGCACTTTCTAGTGGGCTACCCTCTCCAGTGGGTTATCTTTTCCAATGGGTTACCCTTCTCTCTAAGAAAACCCTATTAGATAGGTTACCCTCACCAGTGGGTTACCCTTTCTAGTAGGTTACCCTCTTTCCCTAAATAACCCACCTCAGTGGGTTACCCTTTTAGATGGGTTTTTAAAGCTGTTAGCTCAGCTACTTCAAAATCAAGGAGCTTATCACCTACTTTCAAGATGCCTGTGAAACTACTGATGCACCTGCTTGTAAGCTGCCGACTCACCTACTTGCACATGCAGTCACATACCAACAACATAGTTTGTTTTGTTTTTATTTATCCCCCACTTATTAATAGGGCCCAGTGTGAATGAAGATAAGGCTTATCTAGTCATAACATATAGTGCTTATCCCTTCCAAAAGGATAAGACTTATCCTTATTAACGGATAATTCATAACCCTTAGCTATTAGGATAGGATTGTAATATTTTATTTTATGTTTATCCATAGCATGGCTTAGCAAGTAAGATTCTTTCTCCTATAAAAGAAAAGTCTAGGCCTTTAGGTTAGAGTCATCATTTGCTCTACCTAAAAACCTCTTTTATTGTTTTCTCTATTTTCAATAAAGATGTTTGTTGGCTAAACTTTCTTTCTCTTTCTTTCTCTCTTCCAAAGGTATGGGTACTTTCATCCTATATGTCGGAGTAGTGGGTAAGGAAATACTACAGAGAAGTATTAGCTTGTTGCAAAGATAACAATGGCATCCCAAAATTACTTTCCATATTTATGAAACAAAGTTTGATTCATCCATACAAAATCAATGTCTGAGTGATTTCAACGTATATGAAATGAAATTGGCTTAGTTCATGCCATTGCTTTATGAAATAATTCTATATCTGAGAGAGAACACGCAGATCTGAGGTCTGCCTTAGTACACCTTTTGTTTCGTGGATGCTAGAGGAAAATAGGCCAGGGAGAGCCACCATAAGACCCATTTTTATGAATATATGGAATAGTCTTGTACTAAGAAAACAAGGGATTTTATGTGTTCTAATACTAGCAAAGTCAAGACATCCCCCTTTTGGGTTGCGAAGGCTTTATTTCTGAGGAAAACTATCCTAGATATGTAGCTTGTAGTTCTAAAGTCATACGATCCCATTAAGGTTTGAGAAGGCTTTGTAGCTATAAAGCAAACCATCTATACAAAAGTATAGCTCAGTCATAGGGAAGCTATGGTGTATCGATTAATTGCTTTGATTTCATATGGCATGCTACCTATATGGTCTTGAATTGCCTATCATGTTGGAAAGGTTAGGCTCTGTATCTGTGGTGTTGGCGAAAGCTTTGATTTTATATGGTGTGCCGCCTACATGGTCGTGAAACCGCCTTTCATGTTAGAAAGTTTGGGGTCTGTTGTCTAGCCACCTGGCTGCTCTCGTCGATAGTGATCTGTGCCCCTCTGCCTCTCCATCTATTTTTTATCAGAGCCATCCCCACTCCCAGAGGTCGGGAGGAAGCATGAGTTTGCATCTACCCTTTGTTGATTGCAAACACGTGAGCCAACTTTACATTTTTATTTTCTTTTGTTTTTCTTTTTTATTTATCTGAGATATTAGTCTTAGATTGAGTCCATAGTCGTCACTTTTTAGTGTTAAAGTCCTGTATAAATTTTAGTCATAGTTTTCATTTCATTATCAGAGTCAGTGTTTTTAGTTATCGTGTTCTGCGTCTTGTACATAGTCAAGTCGTAGTTTCTTTTCTTAGATTTTTAGAACAAATATTACTTGTGTCTTGTCCTTAGATCCTTAGCACAACTATAAAGAGTCAGTCCACAAAAACACAAAAATATTTTTAGTTCATTTAGTCTTTACTTAGAACTTTAGAACAAATACACGAGTCCTTATTGTCCAGAAAAAACCAAAAATATGTCAACCACAGAGTCCTTACAAATCCTTGTGTCAAGATGGATATGTCAATCACTTCTAGTGATACGTTGTCATGCAAACTTGACTATAAATATGAAGTAGAGGTGTTACAATAACAATGACGGATGTGTACCATACCTTTATAAAACCACTATCCAGCTGTTGGTAGAAAGGTATGCAATCCCTAGATGAAGATCCACTCTCTGGTCAAAGAAAAGATAACAGGAGTTAAGGAATATGTTGCTACTATATCACTTGTTTAGCACCCTATTCTGGTAAATCCAGAGGTATAGTTCATATCACTGCAGATGCCAGAAGACTTTCCATAGCAATGGCAAAGTCTTGGATTTACTCATCTCCATATTTTTGTTATGCATATTAGGTTGACATATAAAGGGTGAAAAAAGGCTATCCAGTTGTGGCGCATCTTTCTCTTCTTGCAACTAGATTTAATAAGTACCAACATGCAAATTTGAGTACATCAGAGGTTATTCTGGAAGATGGTACAATATTTGTCACCATGTTCCCCGACTTCAATATACCATTAGCTAATCCATATCTAATGAAGGCATTGAAGAATGAGGTCCAGATCCTTAATGCTCCATAGGATAGGGATGTCGGTCAGGCAACTCTCTACTGTTAGGTAGCCTGGCGAGTTAAAAACCATAAAATGAACCTATCTCCTCTAAGTGGAAAGAACTCTCTATTCTTGAGCAGTTACATAACTGCTAAAGCCATTGAGTGCACCAAGATCTCGATAAACATATCTATGGATTAACTGGTAGCATTATCCCAGCTTCATGGGTCACTACATATGAGAAGTTGAGAGCCCATCCTAAACCTCTCAGCTTCACTGATGATTCTGACCACCACTATCTAAAAAGGCCTCCCAAAACCACCTTCTACATCCCCATGTATAACCCAAGTGATGATCTTTTAGATATAAAGGACCTAGATACCACCCTTAAGTTCATCACTGGCTATATGAGATAGAATGATTGGATAAAAAACTTCAATCATAAGGATCATAGTATAATGTGGTGTAAATGCCCATTCTCAAGACATTACCCAATGAAGGATGATTGTGACTATAGAATTTGTAGAAAAAGGGCTGTTGTGGCTACTCAACCTGAGATGCTCCTAACGCCCCTCTCAACATCCATTCACATAGATGATTTCCCATCAAACCACCGATCTAAAGAGGATAACCTAAATCGAGCTCTAAAATCACCATATGTTATCCAAGCAGAAAGTGCTTCAGCTGCCCCTCAATATGCCATACATTTTATAGCATTGGAAAGAAGGCTTCAAGATATACAGTGTAAAAAATGCTTGCTACGATCCTCACTATTACATCTTATTGACCAGTAATGGAACAAAATGGCCTTGTTGGAAGAATACATCTAAATACGATCATTCTGAACTCCACAATACCAGAATAATGACTATATTTCCAAAAACATATCCTTCATGAGGTTTGGTCCTACCCTTTTCAACTTTCCCCTAGTCCATACATACCATCGCTTTTCCCTCAGATCCCATAGCTGAGCTGGAGGAGTTCGACATCGCCAAGTTTATAGGGGAAAAAGATGCCATGGCAGCCCAAAAAGAATACGATTGCACCTTACGACAAAAGGCCAGAGTGTTTACCATATTTCCATATGAACAACCTCCTCAGGGAGTAGGATATAATTCTCTAATTAATTTCACCCTCAGAAGATGAATAGATAAGGAGATATGCCATGACATAAGGGTCAAGAAAATAGGATGCTTAAGCCAGGATCCATATGATTCTAATAAGATGGTCTCGACATATTTTCTCATTGGCCATGGCCCAGTTGCTAAAGTCTCAATTGATGATGTTGAGATCTCAGATGATGATCATGAGATCTTGAGATCAGATATGAAGTATGACGATCCATCAGAGGCTACTTTGATTTAGAGAGCATCACAGGATAGTAATCCTAAGCAACAATTACATAAAAACAATGTTGATCCAGCACATATAATGATCACAAGATATAAACGAGATTCCATCAGTTCACATGATCTTTTCCAGATCCTTGATGAGGAATCCCATAACAGCAAATAGGTCTCTCTGAAGTAGTGTTTTCTCAAGAACAATAATGAGGTTGCTAAATCGATCAGCCTCAGTCAAGATAACCTGAGTGTTGTTATTCCAAAGAATGATGGTCTTATGCAAAAAAAGTCATCACCTCACACAGGCTCCCATCCTTCAGAGAAAGATAAGGAAATTTTATTCGACAACCTTATATTGGATGAATTTTCCCAATCTGTCCACTCTGAGGATATGCATGAAGATCTATATCTTGAGAATGAAATGTCTCCCCAGTTAGTAATATGTCAGGAAAGACACAAGATATACATGCAGTTCACAGAGGCTAAAAAGAATAAACCGTCAGACAAAAAACTGATGATCAACAAAGATGACAAATCCTCCAAGTAGATAGATCCAAGCAAACACAAATGATCTATCTGGCATGACAAAGGACACTTCATAAAAGGATGTCCCAAGTACTGAAAGGAGAAAAGGGAAACAAAATCCTTGGCACAAGCCTCCGACAAGACAGTGGTCTGTTAAGAAGGTCTTGATGATCCTCATTCAGTTGCAGAAGAAATTCCTAGAGCTTCTTTTAATGCAGGGAAAGAAATATTTGAGGACATCTTCATCAATGGCCAACCACCATCTTTCATTAGTAGACAGTCATCTGGTGCTTATGATGACTTCTATATTGATGAATTTTTTGAGAACAACAAAAATACTTTGTAGCTAGCAATCCAATTTCTTGAGGAGGAATGTCCATCTATGCTAGAGAAATGCTTCAGTGCACCAACGATCTCTAAATTAGTCTCTGAGGAATACCATCTATTCAGTGATCCAGTCCTAGAATAGAGGCAAGAACCAATGACAGAGGCAGAGAAAACCATTGTTTGAAATTTATCCCTGTCTCAGGACTTCAAAACTTTCATGACGATGAAGAATCTCACTAAAAGAGGACGATGCATGATACCGTCAGACTGCATATACAGATTCTCTGAAATCCTCATGTACTGGTGGAATACACTAGGAATTGTAGTAAAAACTAATTATCTCATATTCTAAGACATTGCCACCAATACCAGAATCCTGCTAGAAGCCTTCTACTAAGATATGTGCTACACCAGGAAGGCCATCTTCCAGGCTTTGAACATTCTATGTGAGAGAAGATCTATACTAAAGTATATTATTGAGAAACACCATGTTACTAATTCTTATCATAGCAAGAAAAATCTTGTTATGAAGTCTGACTGTCCCTCTTCAAGCCATCAGATGGGATCACAGCAAAAGCTGTTGTTCAGGAGATTCAAATTACCCAGGCCTCCAGATGACAAGCCTAAGGTAGCCAGGAAAGCCAGGCATTTTAGATGAAGGAACCCAACAGATTTTGGGAAGAGTAATAATAGTTGCTTTATCTACAAAAAGCCTAGTTACTGTGCAAGAGATTGTCTTTAACTCAAGAAGTCGAAAGAGGCTGTCCACCTCTTTAAAGAAATAGGTGATCATACTAGAATCTATCCCAACAAATTGGACGACCTTTAATAAATCTTCTCACTGGAAGAAGAACTGATAGAGGACACCATCTTCTTCCTATATGTCTATGAAAAATCATAAGATTTTTATGTTGTTGAAGAGAACCAGAAATCAGCCAGTCACTTTCTCATGTTCAACAGGACAGGAATATTATCGTCCGAATTAAGAGATTACTCTTTAGATCATTTTAACAAATATTTGGATTCTTCTGAACCATCTATCCTCCGAGAAAGTCATACTTTCAATAAGTTTCAAGTATTCAAAAGGCGCACCAAATCCATTCTGAATCTATTTGGATAACATTCAGGATATCTCTTCTGTTATGTGTTCATATACTAGTCAATGACTTCCAACAAACACTCCTATGGCTATTCTACTATATTTTCCATCACTCTTAAATCGTTAGGGAGTTTAAGTGTTATGCCTTCAGTCATTATGATCGAATCCAACTAACTCCAAAAATAGTCATGCCATACTAGATTTGATTCTCTAAAGATTTATGTGATGCAATGGCCTTTATGTTGTATCACATGGTAGGAATCATAGTCCATGAAGTTCAAGCCCAATAAGAAATTTCACCACTCTGGAAATTTCCTAATTTAATGCTCTCTCTTGAAGGTGACTGCTGTAAAGAACAATGCTTCACACTCTAGCAAAGTAGATGTATTCCAAAGAAAAGCAACTCCACCAATGCTTATCCTCAATAGGATGGAGTTCGACTAATAACAAAAGAATATCAGTTACCATATGATTTAAAAATCGATGAAGCCATAAGCATACAGATGAAGGCTCCCCTGCAAGTATGCAAAGATTCATTCAAGAGAAAGAGTTACTTCACTAGGTTGATGAAGAGAAAATGTCAAGGCCAAGAATACCTCAGGAAGAAGCTCAGAATAGATTTATGAATAGAAGAATGATACGTGAGCTCATCTCCACCGGCACCATCCAACACTACCTGAGAGATGACATCATATGTCATGTGTAAGAAGTTACCCTCTCCAGCGGGTTACCCTTTCTAGTGGGTTACCCTTTCCAGTGGGTTACCCTTTCTAATGGGTTACCCTCCTATCTAAGGAAACATTGTTGGATGGGTTACCCTTACCAGTGGGTTAATATTTTTAGTGGGTTACCCTTATCTCCATGGAAACCCTCCTCAGTGGGTTACTATTTCAGATGGGTTTTTGAAGCTACTGACTTAGGTACTTCGTTACAAGGAGCTTATCCACTGGCTTGCAAGATGCCTGTAAAGCTACTTATGCACCTGCTTGCAAGCTGCTAACTCACCTGCTTGCACATGTTGTCATATGCCAACAACCTAGTGTGTTTTGGTTTTATTTGGCCCCTACATGTTAGTAGGGCCTGGTGTGAATAAAGATAAGGCTTATCTAGAAATAACATATAATGCTAATCCCTTCCAAAAGGATAAGACTTATCCAGTTATAATGGATAATTCCTACCCCTTAGCTTAGCTGTTAGAATAGGATTTTATTATTTTATTTTATGTTTATACTTAGTGTAGGATTATCTTGTAAGTTTTCTTCTCCTATTAAAGGAAGCCTAGGCCTTTAGGTTAGAGGCATTATTTGCTCTACCTGAAAACCTATTGTATAGTTTTATCTATTTTTAATAAAGATATTTGTTGGCTAAACTCTCTTACTCTTGCTTTCTCTCTCTAAAAGGGATGGGTACTTTGATCGGAGTAGAGGGTTAGGGAAATACTATGGCAATTGCTAACTAGTTGCGATGGCAATAATGACACCTCAAAGTTACTTTTCATGTATATGAAATGAAGTTGGCTTAATCCATACGACATAGATTTCTAAGTTTGTTCCATGTATAAGTAAAGAAATTGGCTTAGTCTATGCCATAGCTTTCTAAAATAATTCTATAACTGACAAAGAACACGTAGATCTGAGGTCTACCTTAGTAAACCTTTTGTTCTGAGGATACTAGAGGGCAATAGGCTAGGGATAGACACCATAAGAACCATTTTTAGGCATATATAGAACAATCTTGTTCAAAGGAGACGAGGGATTTCATGTGTTCTAAGACTGGCAAAGTCAAGCCATCCCTCTTTTGGTCTGCAAAGGTTTTGTTGCCAAGAAAAATAGTCCTTGATGTGTAGCTTGCAGTTCCAAAGTCATACCATCCCATATTTGCGTTGAGAAGGCTTTGTATCTGAAAAGAAAACCATCAATACAGATGTGTAGCTCAGTCGTAGAAAAGCTATAGTGTGTCGATTAAAAGCTTTGATTTCATATGGAATGCCACCTATATGGTCATGAATCACCTGTCATAATGGAAAGGTTAGGATCTGTGTCTGTGGTGTCGATGAAATCTTTGATTTTGTATGGTGTGATGCATGTATTGTCACAAAATCGCCTTTCATGTTGGAAAGTTAGGGGGTCTATTGCCTTGCTACCTGGATGCTCTCGCGGGTAGTCGTCCGTGCCCCTCTGGCTCACCGTCTATTTGGTATCAGATCCATCCCCACTCCCGAAGGTTTGGAGGATGAAGGAGTTTTCATCCACCTCTTCTTATTGCAAAAACGTGAGCTAGCTTTACATTTTTATTTTCTTTGTTTTTCCTTTTTCTTTATCATAGTTGTTAGTCTTAGATTGAGTCCATAGTCATCACTTTTTAGTGTTAAAGTCCTGTACATATTTGAGTCATAGTTTTAAATTTCAATATTGGTGTAAGTTTTTTCAGTCATTGTGTTCTGCGTCTTGTACATAATAAAGTTGTAGTTTCTTTTCGTAGATTTTTAGAACAAATATTACTTGTGTCTTGTCCTTAGATCCTTAGAATAAATATATAGAGTCAGTCCACAAAAACACTAAATGATTTTTAGTTCATTGAGTCTTTTCTTAGAACTTTAGAACGAATACATCAAGTCCTTGTAGTCCAGATAAAATTAAAAATATTTCACCCTCAGAGTCCTCTCACAGTCCTTGTGTCAAGATGAACATGTCAATCACTTCTAGTGATACATTGTCATGCAAACTTGACTATACAAATTAAGTAGAGGTGTTACCATCACAACGACGGATGTGAACCATACCTTTATAAAACCCCTATTCAGCTGTTGCTAGAAAGGTATGCAATCCCTAGAAGAAGATTCACTCTCTGATCTAAGAAAAGACAACAGGAGTTAAGGAATATGTTGCTGCTACAACACTTGTTCAACACCCTATTCTGGTAACACCAGAGGTATAGTTCATATCACTACAGATGTCAGAAGACTTTCCACAACAATGGCAAAGTTTTTGATTTACCCATCTCTATATTGGTGTTGTGTGTATTGGGTTGGCATATCAAGGGAGAAAAGGACGGCCAGTTATGGTACGTCTTTACTTTCTTGATACTAGATTCAATAAGTACCAAAATGTAAATTTGAATACATCAAAGATTATTCTGGATGATGGTACAATATTTGTCACCGTGTTCCCCGACTTTAATATACCATTAGCTGATACACATCAAATGAAGGCATTGAAGATCCAGTTCTAGATCCTCGATTCTCCATAGGACAGGAATGTCGGTCAGGTAACTCTCCACTGTTAGATTGCCTGGTGAGTTCAAAACTATAATATGAACCTATCTCCTCCAAGTGGCAAGAACTCTATTTTCTTTACCATTGACACCACTGATAAAACCACAGAGTGCGCATCAAGATCCCTAGAAACATATCTAGGGATAAACTGGTTAGTATTATCCCTGCTTCATGGGTCACTACATATGAGTAGTTGAGAGACCATCCTCAAACTCTCAGCTTCACTAATGATTCCGACCAACATTATCTCAAAAGGCCACCCAAAACCACCTTCTACATCCCCATGTACAACCTAAGTGGTGATTTTTTAGATGTAAAGGACCTAGGTACCTTCCTCAATTTTATCACTGGCTTTATGAGATAACATGATTGGATAAATAACTTCAATCATTAGGGTTGTAGTCTGATGTGGCATAAATGTCCCTTTTCAAGACATTACCTGTGGAAGGCTGATTGTGACTGTAGAATTTGCAGAAGAAAGGCTACTGTGGCTACTCAACCTGAGATACTCCTAACACCCCTCTCTACATCTAAGAACATATATGCTTTCCTATCAAACCACCAATCTAAAGAGGATAACACCTCAGGATCCAAAATTGCCATGTGTTATCCAATCAGAAAGTGCTTCAACTGCTCCTCAATATGCCATACTTATCTGATCATTGGAAAGAATACTTCAAGCTATACAATCTAAAAAATGCCCACTAGGATCCTCAATACTACATTTTCTTGACTTGCAATGGAATAAAATGGCCTCGTTGGAAGAATAGATAGACTTCCTAAAATACGATCATGCTATACTCCAAAATGCCCAAAAAACAATCGTATTTCCCAAAACATATCTTTCACAAGGTTTGGTCCAACCCTTTTCCATTTCTCCACCTTTTCCATACATACCATTACTTTTCCCTCCAGCTTCCATAGCTGAACAGGAGGAGTTAGACATTAACAAGTTTGTGTAGGAAAGGAAAGATGCCATGGTAGCCCAAAAGAAACAAGATTATGCCTTACGGAAAAATTCTAGAGAATTTACCGTATTTCCACATGAACACCCTCCGCTAGGAGTAGGATATCCTTCTCCAATTCATTTATCCACACAATTAACTTTTCCCTCAAAAGATAAACAAATAAGGAGAGATGCTATGACCCAAAGGGTTGAGAAAATAGGATGTTCAAGCCAGGATCCATATAATATTGATAAGATCGTATTGACATATGTGCCCGTCAGCCAAGGCCCAGTTGCTAAAGTCTCAGCTGATGATCTTGAGATCCTGAGATCAGATATAAAGTATGATGATTCATCTGAGGTTGCTTTGATTCAGAGAGCATTATAACATTGTGATCCTGAAGAATAACTACAGGACAAAAAAGTTGATCCAACAAATATGGTGATCAAATATTATTACTAAAACCTTGTATGATGGAATTGAAATAGAATCATGATGTTTAATTATTGTATAATGTGATTTACATGTACTATGCCTACAATATGTTTGATTAAATGCCTAGATGAAGGAAAATTGTCTAACTAGCATGATATCATGAAATCCTCATGTATATACAAGTTCATGCCTATTACATGTTTGATGAAACGCTCCTATGAATGTAGTATGTATTATGATGTTAGTTACGTCATCAAGTAAATCATTCTATGTCAGTTTCCTTCTATCAATTCTTAGGGGTACTTGTACTCAAAATATTAGCTATGTGCGTAGAACCTTGTCATGTTTTCACGATACTCTTAGTCAAACTATGAACTCTTAGAATTCAGATAGTCTTATGAGTCTGAAAAAATCTGCATGATCTCATGACTTAGTCAGTTATCAGATATCAGTAGTATTCCATCAGCCACATAAATTCTGTAACTCATTCCATGATCAGTTTAGTTCAGTAAATCATGTTCAGTGTCTATTCAGATAGGAGTAGGAATTAGCACCAAGTGAACCCAAGGATGGGGACTCACCGTTATATGAGGGTGTGATTCCTAGAACCAATCCTTGCATTCCAGAACTATGTAGCCAACATAGGTTGAGATTCACAGCCTGCTATATGAGGGTAAATGAGGTGGCTTAAACTATTATGTGAGGGTTCCCTCCGTTCTTGTTAGACTTACTTGTTAGATGAGGGTTACTCACATGTTGTCCTTACCAGTGGTGCGGTATTGATAACCTTCCAATAAGGGCATAGATTGGACCCCAGCTCTGCTATTATAGCACCTTTGGTGCATGTCGATTTGATACTACTTCCCATAGTTTTATAATTCAAAGTCAGGACAGTCAGATACAGTCAATCATTCTCAGTATTAGAGCTTAGATAGTTCTTTAGATTTCAACACTGTTAGATATAGTCAACTCAGATAGAGTACAGAACTTAGATAGTTCCATCAGATTTAGGACTATTGATAATGCTCAATCTACAGCTCTCGTAGGAGTGTAAAGCGGTCGTTGTCAAAGATATAACCCAACTGGGTTGGGTATCGATCCCACAGGGAATATCTTGGTCAAAAAGTAAGCAAAGATTACTAGACTTTTAGTGCAAGTCTCGTAATCTTTGCTTACTTGTTGACCAAGCTATTCCCTGTGGGATCGATACCCAACCCATTTGGGTTATATATTTGATAACGACCGCTTTACTCTCCTACGAGAGCTGTAGATTGAGCGTTATCAAAAATTGGCGCCGTTGCCGGGGAATACGAGTGTCAATTAAGTTTGTGATAATTACTAGACCCTTTGGTCAAAGATTCTCGTACTTTTACTTTTAGTTTTTGTTTTTGTTCTCTGCAGGTTTTTATTCAGTGCATGTCTCATACTCGAAGTTCTGGTCAACCGTTATTGCCTATCAATCCTGAACAACAACGTATTGGCAGAATGGAGGCACAACAAGAAATTGAAAGGATGGATGCTCAACAGGAATAGGTGAGACTAGCTGCTCTAGCTACCGCTCAAGTGCATCAACAGAATATTGATAACCCTGGGCGAGCAATAAATCCTGACGACGAGGACCTAGGTGATCACGAGTTACTAAACCCTAGGCATGCTGCTGAGATCGCAACACCTGCTAACAGAAGAGATCGTCAAGCTAAGTTTAGACCTGAACACCGAGCTATGCAACCAGCTTTCGACGATGATGATGATGATCTTGATGGAGCCGGAGCCACAGGAGCCATTATTCCTCCACCATTGGCACCCGGAGCCAAGTTCAACATCAAAAGCACCATGGTTCAGTTATTGAAACTCAAGGGATTATTTGGTGGACTAGCAGGCGATGATCCGAATATGCATCTCATCAACTTTATTTCTACATGCAAGTCGTTTGACAATCCTGGTGTTGGTTAGAATACAATTCGATTACGCTTATTTCCACTGTCTCTTTCTGGAGAGGCAACTCTATGGTTGAATGGGCTGACTCCTGACTCTATTACAAATTGGAGGCAATTGAGAGACGCTTTCCTAGAAAGATTCTTTCTGCCATCCAAAAGAGCACAATTGAGAGATGAAATCAGCAGCTTTCGTCAGCTTCCAACTGAAGCCCTTCATGAAACATGGGAGAGGTTCAAGACGAAGCTAATGAGGTGCCCAAACCATCATATGACCAATGTTCACCTAATGGAGATACTATACAAAGCCTTGAATTCAATAAATAAACTAGTGGTGGATAATGCGGCTGGAGGATCTTTTATGGACCTCACCTTTGGGCAGGCAAGCAATATGCTAGACCGGATGACAAAGCAAAGTAGAGCTTGGCATACCAGGGATTCTGAGGTAGCAAGCCCCACTTTATCTATTGGCATGACTGCAGACCAAAGGAGAAGACAAGAAGAACGTGATCAAGATATGGCGCATATGAAAACACAAGTGGATCTTCTTACAAAGCATCTATTATCAGGGAAGACCGAAAAAATCAAAGCTGTTGCATTAAAAGGAAGAGACGAATCTGATTCAGAAGAAGAAGCCAACTACTTGAGCAATCAGGGGGGTTTCCGAGGTAATACCTAAGGAAACCAAGGTCGGAATTACTATGATAAATCTGGAAACAAGGACCAAGGTAGTTGGAAGAACAAGAATGAAAAGAGCGGTTTATACGTTCCCCCAGGAAGACGTGACACCACCACATCTAGTTCTGAAAGTATGGAAGACATGATGGCTAAACTATTGAAAGGAGTGGAAGCAACTAGCGCAGGAGTAACAGAGGTCATAAATGATTTGTCTTCAATAAAGCAATTAGTTGATTCACATTCCACTTCAATCAAACAAATAGAGCAACAATTGAGCCAACTTTCAGCAGCACTCAATCCAAGAAAGGCTGGCACTTTACCTAGCGACATAGTGCAAAACCCAAGGAATGATGGGTCATGCATGACCATTACTACCCAAAGTGGTAAGGTGCTGGAATCTTCATCAAAAGGCAAGCAAGTGGTTGACAAAGTAGCAGACATAGTTGATAACGCAAAAGGTGAAGAATCCTCAGAAGCTGGCCACGACGTCCATGACGTCAACCCCAGCGGTTTGCAGCATGAAACTACCAAAATTCGGAAGCAAGAGGAGAAGAAAGCCGTGGAGAAAACAATTCCATACCCACCACCACTTTTTCCTCAAAGATTGAAGAAGGTGGCGGATGATACGAAGTTCAGCAAATTCATGACTATGTTAAAGCAGCTGACCATTAATGTTCCATTGGTGGAGGCACTTGAATAAATGCCTGGGTATGCAAAGTTTATGAAGGATCTTTTGACAAAGAAGCGGGTAGCAAGCTATGAGTTGAAAGATAATGTTCATCACTGCAGCGCAATCGCTACTCGATCACTAGTTCAGAAGAAGGCTGACCCCGGTGCTTTCACTATTCTTTGCACCGTCGGATCTTTGAATTTTGCCAAGGCATTATGCGATTTAGGAGCCAGCATCAATTTGATGCCATTATCTATTTATAAAAAGTTGGGGTTGGGTGATCCTACTCCAACTAATATGAGGCTCGTAATGGCGGATAGGTCGGTAAAATGACCTGTTGCTATTTTATGTGATGTATTGGTAAAGGTTTCTTCATTCATCTTTCTGCCAGACTTCGTTATTTTGGATTGCGAGTCAGACTCAGAAGTCCCCATAATCTTGGGGCGCCCTTTCCTTGCTACAGGAAGTGTGCTCATTGATTTGAGAACTAATGAGCTTTCATTCCGAATAAATGACGAAGTAGTTCGCTTTGATGTGTGCAAATCAATGAAGCAACCCAAAGGGCTGAACGTATTCTCGGTGGCTGATGTTTACTTTGATGATGAGAAAGAATTACTTGAAGAAGAACAAATTATTGATAACCCATTGGCGATTGTGCTCATGAATGAAGAGAGTAAGGATGCTGAAAATTGCGAAGAAGCTATTTGTGCTCTATCAGGATTAGGGACATATCGCCATGCTCCCAAGAAGCTGGACCTTGATCTCAAAAATCGACCCACACCACCAGCGAAACCATCTATTAAAGAGCCACCCACGTTAGAATTGAAGGAGCTGCCTAGTCATTTAAAGTATGCATTCTTAGGAAGCGGAAACACACTTCCAGTAATTGTGGCGGCAGATTTGGGTGAGAAACAAGTTGCAGCTCTCATTGCTATTCTACGGAAGTATATAAGAGCCATTGGTTGGACCATCGCTGATATTATTGGTATCCCACCTGCGATTTGTACACACAAGATTCAGCTTGAAGAAAATTGCACACCCACCATTGAGCATCAAAGGCGTCTAAATCCACCTATGCAAGAAGTGGTAAAGAAAGAAATTATGAAGTGGTTAGATGCGGGGGTTGTGTATCCAATCTCTGACAGTACATGGGTAAGCTCGGTACAATGTGTTCCCAAGAAAGGAAGCATGACGGTAGTCGCGAATGAAAAGAATAAACTTATTCCACTTAGACCCGTCACCGGATGGAGAGTATGCATGGACTACCGAAAGCTGAATTCATGGACACTCAAAGATCACTTTCCAATGCTAGATCGATTAGCGGGGAAAGGATGGTTTTGTTTCTTAGATGGTTATTCAGGCTATAATCAGATTTGTATTGCTCCCGAAGACCAAGAGAAAACAACGTTTACATGCCCATATGGTATGTTTGCCTTTAAACGTATGCCATTAGGGCCATGTAACGCACCAGCCACCTTTCAACGTTGTATGATGTCCATTTTCTCTGATATGGTCAAAGATACTTTGGAAGTATTCATGGACGATTTTTCAGTGGTTGGCGAGACGTTTGAAGCATGCTTATCAAATTAAGTATGGCATTGCAAAGATGTGTAGAATTCAACCTAGTGCTGAATTGGGAGAAGTGCCACTTTATGGTTAAAGAAGGTATTGTTCTTGGGCATAAAATCTCTGAAAGAGGAATTGAGGTTGATCGAGCTAAAATTGAAGTTATGGAGAAGCTACCACCTCCAATTTCCGTAAAGGGAGTTCGTAGTTTCCTCGGGCACGCAGGTTTCTATCAGCGGTTCATCAAAGATTTTTCAAAAATTGCTAGTCCATTATGCAAATATCTGGAGAAAGATGCAAAGTTTGACCTCAATGAAGATTATTTAAAGGCATTTGAATGCCTCAAAGGAAAACTAATTGAAGCTCCTATCATGGTAGCACCAGATTGGTCTTTACCGTTTGAAGTCATGTGTGACGCTAGTGGGGTAGCGTTAGGTGCTGTACTTGGCCAGAGGAAGGATAAATTATTTCATCCTATCTACTATGCTAGCAAGGTCCTAAACGAAGCCCAAAAGAACTATACTGTCACAGAACAAGAGCTCTTTGCGGTTGTGTATGCGTTTGAGAAGTTCCGTGCTTATTTGTTGGGGACCAAAGTGATCGTTCATACAGACCATGTAGCTCTAAGATATCTAATGACAAAGAAGGAGGAAAAACCAAGACTAATTCGATGGGTCTTGCTGCTGCAAGAATTTGATTTCGAGGTTAAGGATAGAAGAGGTTGCGAGAACCAAGTAGCTGATCATCTATCTAGACTCGAAAACGAGCATATGGTGCAGCTTGAAATTGAGATTGATGATGCATTCCCTGAAGAGGAGATATTAGCGACGATAATGGAAAAGCAACCATGGTATGCCGACTTTCCAAATTTTGTGGTGAGTAATGTGATACCTGCAAACTTATCTTACGATCAAAAGTGGAAGTTTATGCATGATGTAAAACACTACTTTTGGGATGAGCCATATTTTTTTCGACGATGCACGGATGGTGTTATCCGACGATGTATATCCCATGTAGAGGTGCCTAATACATTGCAAGCATGCCACACTTCCCAAGTTGGGGGACATCACGCAGGTAATCGGACAACAAGGAAGGTATTGCAAAGTGGATATTATTGGCCTTCTATATTTAGAGATGCCTACGACTTTGTGAGAAGATGTGACCAATGCCAGTGACAAGGTGCAATTTCAAAACACCATGAGATTCCTATGTCGAAAATCCTTGAAGTAGAACTCTTTGATGTATGGGGTATTGATTTCATGGGTCCATTCGTAAATTCGTTTAGAATAAAGTACATCCTAGTTGCTGTAGATTATGTCTTGAAATGGGTTGGAGCAGTAGCGTTGGCCGACAATGAGGGAAAGCGTGTTGTACCACGTACTATCATAAGCGATGGAGGGTCTCACTTTTGCAACAAGCTATTCTAATCCGTGTTGGCAAAATATGGTGTCAAGCAACATAAGGTAGCCACACCTTATCACCCACAAACTAGTGGACAGGTAGAGGTTTCCAATAGAGAGATCAAGCAAATCCTTGCTAAAACGGTAAATACTAATAGGAAAGATTGGTCTCAGAAGCTGGACGATGCACTATGGGCATATAGGACGGCATTCAAAACACTAATTGGCATGTACCCATACCAACTAGTTTATGGGAAGGCCTGTCACTTGCCCATTGAGCTTGACCATAAGGCATTGTGGGCTTTGAAGCGACTTAATTTAAATTGGGATGATGTAATGAACCTGAGATTGGAGCAACTGAATGAGATGGATGAATTTCGTCTACATGCTTATGAGAGATCGGACCTATACAAGGAGCGGATGAAAAAGTATCATGATCAACAGATTGTTCAACGAAACTTTCAAAAAGATGATATGGTACTTCTCTTCAATTCCAGATTGAAGCTATTCCCAGGTAAGTTGAAGTCCAAGTGGTCTGGTCCATACAAAGTTAACCAAGTCTACTCGTCTGGAGTAGTTGAGTTGGAAGAAAATAATGGTGTTGTCTTTAAAGTGAATGGCCAACAAGTGAAACCTTATATTGGTCCTCTTGATTCGATAAATTATATGGCCATCACTTATCTCGACGAAGTCTAAGTACTCGAGGTAACTATGTCGTGCCGCGATAATAAATCAAGCGCTAGATGGGAGGCAACCCATCGTTTATCGTTTGTCACTTTTTTTTCGTTCTATTACGTGTTTGCTTTTGATATATAAAAATCCAAAAAGAAGAGTCGTGCCATGACCAAAACTAAGGCGCTTGATGGGGGGCAACCTATCGTCCTAATCGTCTTTGTTGTTTTTGAGTAAATGTAGGTGCAAAGAGGTGTAAATGAGTAGGTCGGTTTCAAATTTTGATTTGGACGTATTGCATGTTAAAGGTGGTAAGTTAGGAATGAAGAAGAAAAAGGCTATGGATTAGGCATTGCTTATGAAAATATAGGCAACGAACAAGACTAGGCCTAGGTAAAACTAGGCCACGAACAAGGCAAGGCCTATACTATGGCCTAAGGTCTCGGAATCTAGTGTGCCATATCATAGGCGCCGCCCATGCCCAAGTATGCCATAGCATAGGCGCCACCTATGCTAGTGCCTTTTGTCTGTAAATCTCATATGCTGAGTGAAAGTCACCGCCTATGCCTAGGAATGCCATGGCATAGGTGCCGCCTATGCTAGATAATGTTTTGCAAAAGGCGCCGCCTATGCCAAGCATAGGCAAAGCAAAAGACGCCGCCTATGGTCACTTCTAGTCTCCAAATCCGATTTTAAATGGGTCAAAAAGCGACCCAACCTTGTCCTATAAATAAGAGACTTAGTCTTGAACCAAAATCACATTGGAAACCTAGCATAAGCGCCGCCCATAGTCTCCAAATCCTCTCAAAAATTTTCCTTTTGCTCTCTTAATTCACAAGAACATCATCCAAAGGCATCAATCAAGTAAGTACTACTTTGTTCTTCATTTATCTTCCGTAAGTACTACACTACAACGCCTATTATGAATTGTTAAATCATAAAGTAGTATTGATGATCTGAATGTGATTGAATTGTTGTGATACAACCAAGTGCGTGAACGTATACGTAAGGATGATCTCAACTTGTTCCCAACTTGAATTTGATTTTGGTGCATTGTCATACTTTTGCGGAATTGATATAGTCACAAAAATTGCATAATCTTGTCACTTGAATACTTACATGTTGGAATGACTGGTTCATCGGAATAAGAATTATAGTTGCCTACCGACATAGGAGGTTGTGATTATTTGATACTATACCTTGATTCAATCTCTATGTAGTAGTTTTCATCCCCGGCAACGGCGCCAATTTTTGATAATGCTCAATCTACAGCTCTCGTAGGAGTGTAAAGCGGTCGTTGTCAAATATATAACCTAATTAGGTTGGGTATCGATCCCACAGGGAATAGCTTGGTCAACAAGTAAGCAAAGATTACTAGAATTTTAGTGCAAGTCTCGTAAAAAGGGGGGAGTTTTGTCGTGCAAGTAATTTAACCAAAGTAATAAGGTAAAAATGGAAAATAGCAAAGTAAAAAGTAAGAATGTTTGGTAAGATACAAAACAATGAGAATTGAGAGGTTGGGGTTATGTCCACCTTATGAGTTATACGTCTCTATTGGCTATGAGTTATGCGGAATTCAGACATGCATGTGCTTATAGAGAATTGTATTCGATGGTAAATCCAAGCGTCTTTTGACCTAAACAAGGACTATTTCACTTTAACTCTTTCGAACTTAAAGCGTATCTAATGGTACAAATTCTCCAAGAGGTTAATCCAGTTACGGCACTAACTTTTTAATAGGGGATGGGACCCTATTACCTTGACATTATCTCTTTTCCAGACATATAACTTTTCTTTCGAACAAGTTAATGCTATACTGGCGTATTCTATGCATTTGCAACCACAAGAATTTGCATTAAGATGAAGAGAATAATGATATAAGCAACATACGTGTCACGAATTCACAAACTTATAGTAATAGATAGTATCTCATAAGGCTTCCATAACCCCAACAGAGAAGTTTAGCTACTCATGATTGCAACGGAAAACACAATAGCAATTATCATCATACCAAAATAATCTCACGATAAGTATAGGGGTAAAAATGGTGTGAATTCCTTGCTGAGTAACGTTTCTCTTGTTGTGGAAATTAAGAATTGAATAGATGAATAGAAGAAGAAAAAATAGAATTAATGGAAGAATTAGATGTAGTAGTAGAATGGTTAATTGAAGAATGAATTAAAACTAGAATGAATGAAAATCTCTAGCACAATAGGGTATTTATAATACCCATATCCTATTCCTACTAAGCTAATGCATTACTTAACCCAATCCTACTAGGTTAATGTATCACTATCCTAATCCTAATAAGTTACTGCTAGTCCCCAAAGTCTTTAGAATTGCTGTATTTGCCCAGGACAGATTTTCCATGCGCCACTTTTGGTCCTTGGCGTCCAAGATTCCCCTTTCTTCCTTCGTGAAGCTTTCTTTGGCATCAAGTTATCCATAAAATGCTGAATTCTGCATCATTTATACCTGAAAACTTGCTAAACATGTTTGTTAGCTCACTTACAGGAAAAAGGACTAAAAGTGCATGAATTATATAATTTGTCCTCAAAACTTAGCTAAAATATGGGTAAAATATAGTAGTTTAGGCGTGTAAATTCGCCTATCATCAACTATCAGATACAGTCACTTATATTATCAGCATTACTTAGATATAGTCCCTCATGTTATCAGTCATAATAGTTACTAGTATGTCACGTTATCATTATACTAACTCAGAAATCATGAAATCACGTTGTCAATTACAGTTACGTATTTATGCATGTATTCTCATATTCATGTTAGACAGTCAGTTAGCATTATTCATGCATGTGAACCATTGTATATAGCCTACCTCATACTTATGATCGGTACATATGTACTGACACATTCACACTATGGTGCTTTCTTTTTATGTTATACCATAGGTTTAGAGACAGAAGTTCTAGATCAGTAGTAGATTCCAGATTCAGCAGTTAGAGTAGAAGTGAATCCTTATCCTTCGAGGACATATTAAATTTCTAGTATCTCATTGATTAGCTTATTAGTTGGAGTTAGTTGGGGACTTGTCCTATCAACTACTTATTCAAATTCTTCCGACAGTAGAGGATTTCAGACTAGATGCAGACTATATGTAGACTAGATATAGATTATCATGTTTTAGACTTTAGTTTTGTTTTTGGTATTCTATTATGCCTCACAGATGTTACATTATTCAGTTATGTTTAGTATTAAACCTTATGGTCTTTCAGTGCATGTTTCTACATTATTAAGTTATCTTATGTAGTGTACAGGTACATGTATTAGTCATAGGTTAGCTTATGGTCTCTCAGGGTCATGAGCACCGTGTAGTATTCTAGTTTAGGAAATCAGGGTGCTACAAACTTAGTGTCAGATCCTAGTTTCAATAGAGTCTAGGAAGTCTGAAAGCCGTATCTAGTAGAGTATTATACATGGGTGTGTTGCATGCCACATTTATTTGCAAGAGGCTATGATATTTTTTAATAATAGTTTCCCCTCTTTTAGTATTCATGTCGTGCCTGTGAGCATAATCAGAAGTCAGTATCTCAGTCTAATCTGCTTCTTTCTTTATTTTAGAACATACCTCATAAGAGAAGAAATCAGTCATCCCCTCAGCTCGAAGAAACTTTGGGCGATCATATTTCTCATGCTGAGTTTAGGACTATATTTACCACTCTTTCTTAATCAGTCACTGCTTATAATAAATGGCCAATAGTTATTTCAGCCAACCTAGTGGCCAACTCAGCTGTAGCAAAGATTCAGGACTTTACCCAAATGAATCCTCCAACCTTCATCGGGTCTAAGGTAGATGAAGATTCTCAGGAATTCTTAGATCAAGTTCAAAAAGTGACATATACCATGGGGGTGACTATTATTGAGAGTGTTGAGCTAGCTGCATACCATTTATAGGATATGGCTCAGGCTTGGTTCAAACAATAGAAGTTTGAAAGATCAGATGATGCAGGTCCTATAGAGTGGGAGGAGTTTATCACTGATTTATTAGATAGATTCTTTCTACAAGAGCTTAGAAAATCCAAGGTGCTAGAGTTCATCAAACTCAGGCAGGGCAATATGACATTGAAAGAGTATTCTTTTAAGTTTACTTAATTAGCTAGGTATGCCCCTCATGTGGTTGCAGATAGTAGATCCAAGATGAGTAAGTTTGCTTCAGAGGTGAATGATAGCGTGGTTAATGAATGCAGATCTTCCATATTGCATAGTGACATAACCTTAGCTAGACTTATAACCCATGCTCAGCAGATAGAAGAGTAGAAAATTAAGCAGAGGGAAAGGCAGAATAAGAGAGCAAAGATAGGTAGTTTCAACTTCACTCAGCTTAAATCAGAAGGAGAAAACCATTCTCAGTTTTACCCTAAGTCATCAGTTCTATCTTCTTCTACAGCTAGTGCTCCAATTCCTAAGTTCAGAGAGGGTAACAAATATAGAGCGCTGGACTCTAAGCCCTAGGGCAGTGTTAGTAGTGCCTACACTTATCTTCTTTGCCAGGCTTGTGGTAAGCACCATCAGGGTGTGTAGAGTAGGTAGTGGCATTTGTTTTGGTTGTGGCAAGCCAGGCCATAGAGTTAGAGACTATCCACAGCTAGGTCCTCAGGGTCAATACAATCACTCTTCAGGTCAGTTTGATCGTCCAAATCAGCAGGGTGCCACTTCCAGTGCTACTAGCGAGCAACACCTAAATTGTCTCTATGCTTTTCAGGCTCGACAAGATCAGGAAAATTAACCTGATGTAGTTACTGGTACGTAATAGATCTTTCATGTGCATGTTCATGCTTTTCTAGATCCAGAAGCTTCCTTGTCTTTTGTTTATCCTTATATAGTAGTTGATTTTGGAATTAGTCCCAAAATTCTAGCAGAGCCCTTCTCAATCTCTATCCCAGTGGGTAAAACCATCATAGCCCAGTGGGTATAGAGAAACTACTCGATTATCATATTTCAGAAAGTTACTTCATCAAACATAGTCAAAATAGATATGACTAATTTTGATGTCATTCTTGGCATGGATTGGCTTGATTCCTGATATACCATAATTGAATGCAGAAATAGAATAGTTCAGTTTTAGTTCCTAAATTAACCCATCCTAGAGTGAAAGGGTAGTGTATCCACTTTCATTGGTCAGCTTGTTTCCTGCCTTCAAGCAAGGAAATTGATATCTAAGGGATGTGTTTATCATCTAGTTCATGTTAGAGATTACAGTTTTGAGGCTCCCAGTCTCGAATTAGTCCTAGTAGTGAATGAATATTCCGATGTTTTTATTAAAGATCTTCTAGGAATTCCTCCCAAAAGGGAACTAATCTTTGCTATTGATCTTCTTTCAGACACTCAACCTATCTCTATTCTTCCATACAGAATAGCACCAGCAGAACTCAAGGAACTGAAAGAACAGTTGAAGGATCTCTTAGATAAGGGAATCATCATACCCAGTGTTTCCCCGTAGGGTGCACTAGTCATATTCATGCGCAAGAAGGCGGTTCACTCAGAATGTGTATAGATTACCGTTAACTAATAAGGTTACAGTAAAAAACAATTATCCTCTTTCTAGAATTGATGACTTGTTTGACCAACTTTAGGGTGCCAGTTATTTATCTAAGATAGACCTTAGATCCGGCTATCATCAGCTCAGAGTTAGAGAATGTGACATCCCGAAGACATCTTTCGTATATGGTATGGTCACTTTAAATTTCTAGTCATGTCATTTGGTCTAACCAACGCCCCAGCTGCTTTTATGGACTTGATGAACCATGTATTCAAGTAGTACTTGGAAATGTGTATCATAGTCTTCATAGATGATATTCTGGTCTATTCCCGCACTGAGTGCAATCATGTAGACCATCTCAGAATAGTACTCCAAACTCTCAAAAATCATCAGTTATTCGCCAAATTTAGTAAGTGTGAATTTTGGCTAAGATCAGTAGCATTCCTTGGCCATATAATTTTCGGTGATGGAATTAGTGTAGATACTCAAAAGACCGAAGTAGTAAGAAACTGGCCTCACCCTATTTGTCCATCAAATATCAGGAGTTTCTTGGGTTTGGCTGGCTATTATAGATGGTTTGTTAAGAGGTTTTCTTCGATTGCATTCCCTATGTCCAAATTGACTCAGAAAAAAGTTAAGTTCCAGTGGTTAGATACTTGCGAGAAGATTTTTCAGGAATTAAAGACTCGACTCATCTCAGCTCCATTTTTAGCTCTTCCAGATGGTTCAGACGATTTGGTAGTTTCTTGTGATACATCTAGAATGGGTTTAGGTTGTGTCCTCATGCAGCATGGTCAGGTCATAGCCTACGCCTCCAGACAACTTAAACCCCATGAGAAGAATTATCCTACTCATGATCTTGAATTAGCAGCCATAGTATATACCTTGAAGATTTGAAGGCATTATTTATACGGTGTTCATGTAGATGTCTTCATAGATCATAAAAGCCTGCAATATGTCTTTTCTCAGAGTGATCTCAATCTTCATCAAAAAAGGTGGTTAGAACTCTTGAAAGATTATGATATGAGTGTTCTCTATCATTCGAGCAAGACCAATGTAGTGGCGAACGCTCTCGATAGACTCTCTATGGGTAGTGTTTCTCATGTTGAGGATAGTAAGAAGACGTTAGCTCAAGAAGTACACTAGCTTGCCAGCCTAGGCATTTGCTTAGTCGACTCTTCAGAGAGTGGTGTATGCATTCAGAGCAGTTCAAAATCATCTCTAGTTTCTGAGGTGAAAGAAAAGTAAGATAAGGATCCTAGCCTTGTCAATCTAAAAGAGTTAGTTAAGAATTAGAAAATAGTAGTTTTCTCCCAAGGAGGAGATGGTGTTCTTCATTTTTAGGGTCATCTCTGTGTTCCAGACATAGATAACTTGAGACAGCAAAGTCTTGAGGTAGCGCATGGTGCATGTTACTCTATTCATCCAGGGGCCACTAAGATGTACCGTGATTTGCAGGAAATCTATTGGTGGAGTGGGATGAAAAGAGATACTATAGAGTTTGTGGCTAAGTTCTCTATATGTCAGAAAGTTAAGATAGAGCATCAGAAGCCTAGTGGTCCAATGCAGGATTTCAGTATTCCTACTTGGAAGTGGGAATTTGTGAACATGATCTTCGTGATGGGTTTGCTTCGAATGCATTGTCAGCATGATTCAGTCTGGGTCATTGTAGACAGAATGACCAAATTAGCTCTTTTCCTCCCAGTTCATACCTCTTATTCAGCCAAGAATTATGCCAAGCTCTACATTAAGGAGATGGTTAGATTGCACGATGTTCTATTGACTATTATCTCAGACAGAGGTACCCAGTTCACCTCTTATTTTGGAAAGCATTCCAAAAGGGTCTTGGTACCCAAGTTTATCTCAGTGCAACCTTTCATCCTCAGACATATGGTCAAGCAGAAAGGACCATTCAAACTTTGGAAGATATGCTAAGGGCGTGTGTAATTGATTTCAAGGGAAGTTGGGATGACCACTTGCCTTTGATTGAGTTTGCCTACAAGAATAGGTATTATTCCAGTATTCAGATGGCTCCATTTAAAGCTGTCTATGGTGGGAGATATAGATCTCTAATCAGTTGTTTCGAAGTTAGTGAGTCCTCATTCATAGGTCCTGACTTAGTATTCAACGCCTTAGAGAAAGTTCAATTAATTAGAGAAAGACTCTGGTATACTCAGAGCCAACAGAAGTCTTATGCAGATGTTCATAGAAAGGATCTCGAGTTTGAGATTGGTGACTATGTTTACCTTAAGATCTCTTATATGAAGGGAGTGAAGAGATTTGGTAAGAAGGGAAAGCTCAGTCCCCGATATATCGATCCCTTCAAGATTCTTAGTCGATTCAGCAAGGTAGCCTAGGAGCTTGAATTTCCTTCAGATTTAGCCTTAGTTCATACAGTCTTTCATGTCTATTTGCTCAAGAATTGCTTAGGTGACCCATCAGTCGTACTCCCTATGTAAGGCATCGATGTTCAAAACATCCTCTCTTCTGAAGAGATTCTAGTCGAAATCCTAGACTATCATACTTGTAGATTGAGGAACAAAGAAGTCCCTCTAGTTAAAGTTCTTTGGCAAAATCAGTCCATCGAGGGAGATACTTAGGAAGCAGAAGCAGATATACATACTAAGTATCCTCACCTATTCCCCACCAACTCAGATCAAGCTCAAGGTAACAGTTCTCCTTAAGCTTACTTAGTTTCATGATTAGTGTACATCACTAACTTAGTATTCAGTCTTATGCTCATGTTCCCATCATAAGCTTGGTATTAAGTACCACCACATGTTCAATCATGCATTCATGTATCAGATCCGTTATATAGTTATGCATCAGACATGAATTCTCATTGTGAGAAAACATAGTTCTTCAGAACTTCTAGTTATGCATTTATGAATCAATTATACATGCATCAGATATGCAAGTTCAGTATGTTATGTTCAGCTTGTCAGTCACGTCTGTCATGAGATCATGTTCAAGATATTCATTTTTATCTAATTGTTTCCCCTCTAAGTAAGTTTGATTCGAGGATGAATGTTCTCAAGGGGGAGATATTGTAATGTCTGTGTTTTTTCTTAGCTTGAAAATCATCTCAAAAATATTAGAACTTTCTTTGAAATAAGAATTCATTATTATACACATGGTACGTCCATAATTTTTACTTCCTATCGCGTGGTAAATTGAATAAGCTTTCCATCGCTATATAATTTGCCCAAATCCAACACCCGAGCGAAGAGTTAGAGCCTTTTTACTAAGACAATGCTTGACCTGAGCCTTCAGTGCATCGCGGAGATAGCTCAAATGGCAATTTTGAAATTCCAGTGTTGCTCCACGATACTTGCGTATCGTGCCAAACTTCCAGGTCAAAGAAAATTTTACTAAAAATTTAAATTACGTGTCCAGGGTTAAAAGGGTAATTTGACCCCCTATATAAGCTTCTAAACACGGGATTTAGCCCTTATTTATCAAAAATATTGATGTTTTTCTCAAATACTCTCAAGAACTCAAGCTAGGGTTTTCATAGAAAGTCCAATTTCAAGAAGATTTCACCATCAATCTTCACGAAATCATGAACTAAGGTATGCATAGTGTTCATTCATGGACTCCTTTCGTCCATGAAGTCCAAGAATCCTTTTTAACTATAAGTTATGGATTTTCTTCATGTTTTCATGCTTTGTATGTTCTCTTTCATGTTGATAAATAAGGAATTGATTTATATTCCATGATTTGATGATAAATTTCATGTGGTTTGATTAGTATAGATAAATATTTATGAAATCTCATGGCTAAAACATTGTATGATGGAATTAGAATTGAAGCACGATGTTTAATTGTTGTATAATGTGCTTTACATGTACTATGCCTACAATATGTTTGATTAAATGCCTAGATGAAGGAAAATTGTCTAATTAGCATGATATCATTAAATTATCCATCACCTTTCTGAAAATACTAAAATAACTAAATCCATTGTACAATACAGTTAGTTATAATTAAAAGAACATTTGATTAAACTGTCTGGTACATCAAAATCTGGTGTTATGTTATACAGTGGATTAACTATTGGAAATTAAAGACTCGAGCATCTTAAGAACTATACACAACAGAAAGTAAAGAACTTTTTATTAACAAGGGGACCAATCGATAGACTACAAAAACTAAATGAAAACTAACTAAAAGCTATCAAACCTTGGTATTATACTTGGACACATCTATCTCAACCTCTTCTCGCTGTGCCCGATCACCACCAGACTCATTGGTTGTGCTCAAACCTCTCCTGCATCCCATTTCTTGGTAGCCTTCAGTTCCTAGTTGGTCCTTCCTTGTTTGACCTCTACGGATCCTCCCTGTTACAATACAATATTGAAAACATAAAGAGTAAATACATTTGGAGAAGAAATTAAGATGCTCATTATTATACTGGTGGTAAATCAGTAGAAATACCCTCAGCAAGGTGTTCCTGAGCTTCAAGACTTTTGCCACCAGTGCCTCTAGGTACTACAGTCTCTCCTTTCTATGCCCTTTGATCGAGTTCAGACCTTTTTTCCTGCTGTGACACCATTTAGTCTCTCTTTAGCTTTTGTAAATACAAAGTCACAGTTAGTAGCAGTAGAAAAAAACAAAAAAAAGAGGACACTATTATAACGACCTCCAGAAACACCTGATATTTATATGGAGATGATAGGGTTAAGTAGATGACGCGTGCAGTGAATGCCACCTCCCATTGGAAAATAATTAGAGTTTCTAACTTATAGTGTATAATGTCTTGAAAAGTGATGCAGGAGTTCTAATTTAACTTATAGCTTCTTATATAGTGTATAATATCTTTGGCATATTTTTGTTGAATGTATTAGCAACTTTGGGGCATTGGCTCCCTATATAGCTGTAGACCCTTTCCAAACTATCTATTTATAGCTTAAACACTTGAAAATAATCCACCTAAACTACTACTTCTGTTGGATTTGAGTATTTTTGAATCATGGACCCCATGATCTATTATTAGTCTTATGATGTTTTGGTCTATGCTGCCCGAACTTTTCTTTGTGCTTGCATTATCTCATTTTCTAAAATTTTGCAAGAATATGAAAATGGGGGAAGGAGCGCCCTTTTATTGATATCTATGAAGATACACATAGGAAGAAAAAAAAAGGACAGTACAAGAGGAGATTGGGTCGATCCGCGTGCTAAGAATGCATATGTAAGATAATAACTTTTACATACATTGTTTTATTATTACTCAACTATTCTTGTTTACGTACTGACAATAAATTTTTCTTTCAGGAAGAATTTCAAAAATGTATAGAAGAATAGCGTCAAACCCAACATACTTCAGAGGATAGTACCATGATCCAACCATCACCCGAAAAACTGAATAATATGTGAACAACTGTGGTAGGTGGTACAAAGAAAGGTATAACCTACGGGATAGGGGTTATCCAATCCTCGAGTAGTCCTTCGTTGTTTCCCAGTTCCTATTCTACTTTACAAATAATGGAAGAAATGGAAGAGATGAAAAATCAAATTGTGGAATTGACGCAGAAATATGCAGCTAACGATGCAAAGTTTGCTAAATTTGATAAATTGGAGGAGTTTGTTAAGAAGCACATGCCGCAAGTATTTATGGACGAGGAAAATAATGAATCTGATGGTAATTAGATTGTAGTTATTGTTCTTGTTTTTTGTTGTGACATTTTGATGTTTAAACTATTTGATTTGATATTTATTTTGAATGGTTTAAAGTGGTTGTATTTATAAATATTTGTCATGTTTGATCCAATTGTGCAAAATACATTAGTTATGTTGTTTATGATCTGAAAGCAGTGTAAGCTAATGCAATATAATAATTATTGAATTATTTATTAAATAATAATAATTATTAAATAGTTATTTAATAATTTACCAACTATAGTGGTCAGAATAATTAAAATTATTAAATAATTATTTATAAAATTTCCGACTACATTGGTCAAAATAATTATAATTATTAAATAATTATTTATTAAATTTTTGACTACAATAGTCAAAATAATTACATTATTAAATATTTATTTATTAAATTTCCAACCATAGTAGTCGAAATAAATATAATTATTAATATTTATTTATTAATTTTTCGACTACAATAGTCGGAATAATTAAAATTATTTAATAATTCTTTATTAATTTTTCAACTACAATAGTAAGAATAATTAAGATTATTAAATAATTTTTAATTAAATTTTCGACTACAGTAGTCAAAATATTTATAATTATTAAATAAATATTTATAAAATATCCCACTACATTTTCGACTATTGTATTCGGAAATTTCCGACTACTTCAGTTGAAAAATATTTTTCGACAAGCTATATTCCAACTACCATCAAGTAGTCGGTACTACCTTATTTTTTGACCACTTTCCGACTAATCTATCCATCAGAAATTTACTATTTTGTTGTAGTATCCGTGCCATAAATTTCCAATTTGATTCTATATTTGAGAAAGAACACGTTGATCTAAGGCTGCCTTAGTACACTTTTTGTTGAAAGGCCGCTAGAGGGCAACCGTCCAAGGAGAGCCACCATAAGACCCATTTTTAGGCATATACGGAATAGTCTTGTACTTAGGAGACAAGGGATTTCATGTGTTCTAAGACTGGAAAAGTCAAGCCATCCTTCTTTTTCGGTGCAAAGGCTTTGTTACCGAGGAAAACCCTCCTTGATGTGTAGCTTGCAATTCAAAAGTTATGCCATCCCATTAAGGGTTGAGAAGGCTTTTTAGCTAAAAAGAAAACCATCTATACATATGTGTAGCTCAGTCATCGGAAAGCTGTGGTGTGTTGATTAAAGGTTTTGATTTTGTAGGGCATACCACTTATATAGTCGTGAATTGCCTTTTATGTTTAAAAGGTTAGGCTCTATGTCTATGGTGTTGATGAAAGCTTTGATTTTGTATGACGTGCCGCCTATATGGTCCTAAAACTGCCTTTTATATTAGAAAGTTTGGGGTCTCTTGCCTAGCTGCCTGACTACTCTTGTCGGCAGTCATCCGTGACCCTCTGCAGAGTTTGTTGGAAACCCTATGGCGTTCTTGAGGTAGAGGGGCACGGACAACTGCTGGCGAGAGCAGTCAAGTGGATAGGCAACAAAACTCTAACTTTCAAACATGAAAGGCGGTTTCATGACAATATATGTGGCACACCATATGAAATCAAAGTGTCCATCGACACCACAGACATAGAGTCTAACCTTTCTAACATGACAGATGATTCATGACCATTTAGGTGACATTCCATACAAAATTAAGGCTTTTAATTAACATACCATAACTTTACTATG
Organism: Capsicum baccatum var. pendulum; assembly: GCA_030864225.1. Lineage (NCBI taxonomy): Eukaryota > Viridiplantae > Streptophyta > Magnoliopsida > Solanales > Solanaceae > Capsicum > Capsicum baccatum. The sequence goes on along the minus strand of CM061561.1, from coordinate 155,997,552 downwards.
ACTGAGCTACACATCCATACAGATGGTTTCCCTTTTAGCTACAAAGTCTTTTCAGCCCTTAACGGGATGGGATGACTTTGAAAGTGCAAGCTATACATCAAGGATGGTTTTCCTTGACAACAAAACCTTCATAACCCAAACGAGGAATGGCTTGACTATGCCAGTCTTAGAATACATGAAATCCCTTGTCTCCTTAGTACTATACTATTCCGTATATGCCTAAAAATGGGTCTTACGAAAGCTCTCCCTAGCCTGTTGCCCTCTAGTGGCCGCCGAATAAAAGGTGTACTAAGGCAAACCTCAAATCTGCATGTTCTTTCTGAGATATGGAATCAAATTGGAAAGATATGCCATGGACTAAGCTAATTTTGTTTCATATATATGGAATAAACTTACACATCTACATTGTGTGGATGAAGCCAACTTCATTTCATGTACATGGAAAGTAACTTCATGGTGCCATTCTTGCCGTAGCAATAAGATAAAACTTCATCGTAGTATTTCCTTACCCCCTAATCCAACCTAAAGGATCAAAGTACCCATCCCTTTGGAAGAGAGAACGCAAGAGCAAGAGAGTTTAGCCAACAAACATCTTGATTAAGAATAGAGAAAAACTGTACATGAGGTTTTTAGGTAGAGCAAATAATGCCTCTAACCTAAAGGCCTAGGCTTCCTTTTATAGGAGAAGGAATATTACTAGATAAGTTAATGTACCAATAAACATCAAATACAGTATTACATTCCTATCCTCACAGCTAAGGGATAGGCATTATCCATTAATAAGGATAAGTCTTATCCTATTGGAAGGGATAAGATTTTTATTTTATGACTAGATAAACCTTATCTTTATTCACACTGAGCCTTACTAACATGTTGGGGTCAAATATAAATAAAATAAACTACGTTATTTTTATGCGACCGTATGTGCAAGTAGGTGAGTCAGCAGCTTACAAGCAGGTGCATCAACAGCTTCAAAGGCATCTTGTAAGCAGGTGGATAAGCTCTTTATTTTCAAAGTAACCTAGTCAGCATCTTCAAAAATACATCTGAAAGGGTAACTCACTGAGGAGGGTTTCCTTGGAGATAAGGGTAACCCACTAGAAAGGGTAACCCACTGACGAGGGTGACCCATCTAAGAGGGTTTCCTTAGAAAGGAGGGTAACCTAGTAGAATGGGTATCCCGCCGAAGAGTGTAACCCACTGGAAAGGGTAACCCATTGGAGAGGGTAACTTCTTGCACATGTCATCTAATGTCATCTCTCAGGCTGTGTTGGATGGTGCCGGTGGCGATGAGCTCGCGTATCCTTTTCTTATCCACCAATCTACTCCGTGCTTCTACCTGAGGCATTCTTAGCCTTCCATGTTTCTCTTCATCGATCTGGTGAAGTAACTCCTTTTGAATGATGAATCTTCATATTTTTATTGGGGAGCTTTCAGCCGTATACTTTTGATGGAGCCAATGACTTTAACTCTTGTGATCTCATACTACGGTTGATATTTTTTTGCTGCTTGTTGGACTTCATCTCAGTTGGAATGACCGTCATCTATGTAGTTCCATTTTCCCCATTCTTTTGGCTACATCTCGTTCAGAATTTATTTATTTTGCAATAAAATAAAGCGTTGAGCCTCATAGAATTCATCTTCCATAGAGAGTATGGATATGGGAAATTTCTAGAGGAGTGAAATTTTTGATTGATCTTGGATGTCGTGGCCTGATATTAATATAGATCGATGCAGTATGAAGACCATTGCATCATATGAATCCTTGAAGCATTGAATTAAGTATTCTTATGGCTTCAACCACAACATGAATTTCTTCAGAGCAGGTTGGATTCTATTGAAATACCTGAAGGCATCACACTTTAACTTCATGAAAATGTAGTGCTGGTGGAACAGATACCATAATAGCCACAAGAGTTCTTATGGTAATTCGTTATCCAGTGCGCTAAACATATGGCAGAAGGAATATTCTGGGTATACACCAAATGATTTCAGGATGGGTCCACCATATTTTGTAAAATCTTAAAGATTATAGAAGGTCCTTCTTTCTCAAAGGATGGATAGATCGAAGGGATACGTATATTGGTTAAATAGATCTAGAGGGTAATCTGTTAGTCTAGAAGATAGTACTCCTGCCTTGTTGAGCATGAGGATTTGACTAGACTGGTGTTGATTTTCTTTTCCATTGCTAGATATCAAGTAGAGATCATCGGCATAGATGTCGCCTGAATTTTCATATACATATATGGAGAAGAGGGTATCATCCATCGGTTCTTCTTCCAATGAGAAGACTAATTTTAGGTCATATTTCATGCTGAGATAGTTTTCCCATGATAAATTATCTTTTCAAGGAGGTGGATAGAGCGTTTCGACTTTTTGGCTTAAGGAAAGTTTTTGTCTAAGTGATCAAGATTTCTGCAGATGAAGCAACTATCATCCTTCTTCTTTCAGTTGGCTGGGTTTTTTCATCTGAAATACTTGGTTCACTGGGTAACCCTACTCCTATCATCAGGAGTCTTGGCAGTTTGAACCTCCTAAATATTATCCACCGTTTTAATCTCGTCTTGGGGTAAGAGTAGAAGATGTCAAACTTGGTGATGAGGTCATCTTTGCTGCAGGCTCTGTCGAGGTATGGATTGTTCTTGATGATCTACTTCAGCACAGTTCTCTTTATACATATGCAGTCTAGAGCCTAGAAGATAGCCTACCGAATATAGCCTATGTGTGGGATGGTTATGGATTTAAACTTCTCCTCCACAATCGGCGTCATCTAGTTTGCTAGCATCATTGGCAGTGATGACATGAAGGCTTACTTCAGGCTGGGATTCCCAGCCAACTCAAAGTAGATCTTTGCCATCCTCTGAAAGTGGATATCGTTGACATTTCCATCGAATGATAGGCACATAATCTTGAACATCAGTCGTTGAAGTTTCTCTTATCTCTGGCCTGCATCTCCACAGAATACCTTATGCAGGATCCTGATGTTGAAGGCAAAGTCATGGGTTATTAGATAGGAATTCTTTTTTGAAACCCTAAAAGCGTTCCACCAGTCTATGAGTATACTAGAGAATCTAAATATGAACTTCGAGACTATCAAGTATTTCTCACACTCAGGCAAATTCTTCATCGCCATCCAAGTGTAGAAGTCCTGGATCCATTGGGGTCAGGCTAAAATCTTGATGTCGTCAAGGGTAAAGGTGCTAAATCTGGTTCCTATGATTTTTCTTTCTGGTGTTCCTAGATCTGGCTTTCTTTTTGGGATTGAATCGTCCGTTATCCCATCTTGGTCATTGAAAACTTTGGAGACCTCTGGTTCCTTAGAATGGTTCATGTATATTGGTGGATAGTCTTCTTCTAGAGATTCAATTGAGGATTCAAAGTGTCCTCTGCATATTCTCTTGAATCGATAGACTTCTCGTTGTCCTCCACATATCCATTGTCTACAAACTTATCACCGGTGTCAGAGTATGCCTCTACATTACAGGATCCTCCTTCACTTGAAGCAGGACTAATGGGATTGGCATTTTGGATTTACTTATTGCACTTCAGAGATTCTTCAATTGGATTAAGGGTTGTTGTGACATGCGGATCTGGAACAAAATCATCATTGATGTTCAAGCCATATAGATTAGGGATGAGTTGGTCTGGATCAGCATCTGGATTGTGATGAGACGGCAACCACTTGTGATTGAGAATGCCATCTTTCAATAAGGCATTCCATTCTTTATCTTCATATGGCACTTCTAGCTTGTGAATTATTAGATTTTCATTGTGGAAGGTGATATCGTGGTTCGAGATCATCATGGTCCCTTTTTCTATGTCAGATTCTATCTTACTCTTGGACTACTTCAGAGTTTCATCGGCTTTTCTCTAGGTAGCGATGGCATCTTTCCTATCCCAAATATGTTTGGGAATATCAAACTCCTTTTATTCTTAAGAATTTGGGGATGGCATATGAGATCTTGAAGTAGGAGTGGGAAATATGTAGCTCATTTTTGTCGGAGAGTATGTATTTGGCGACACGGGGAACAAGGTTGGTTTTGGTAGTGAGATATGGGTTCTCTGGGGATGAAACCCATCGTGTCTCAGATGCTTGATTTGTTATTTTAGAGAAGCCATTTCCTTCTGCTGTTGGTCAAATAAATAAGACATCAAAGTGCCTGGCAGACATATATCATACTGCATAGATTGGAGGCTGCATTCCAACTAGCAGATAAGTCCGTCTTGATGAGTGGATGCTTGTTCTATTATCTAGTGCATTCCTTCAAATTTGCTTGCTAACTTATCCTGAGAGTGAGAAACATTCCTCATGGCTTGGTTGATTCTAGAAAACATCTTGTTTTGGTACATGGCATTTTCAGATTACCAGTTGAGTTTTGCTTCGATATCGCTAAGGGGCATCTTCTCTCCGATGGCATGATAATGGTTTTGGATGGTATTTTGGGAGCATGGTATATGTTATCCTTTTTGAAGGGTTTGTTTGGTGGGAAATCATCCGAGTAACCGTGATAGATTGAGACATCATGAATAGTTTAGTTGCAGGTTGTTTTTCTTTAGTAGTTTTATCTGGTCGTAGAGAGGGTGAGGTAGCTCCGTAGAATAGGTGGCATCTGCAATTCGACTTCCACGGACAGTTCTCAGAGAAAGGACATTTGTGCCACAAAGTATACTAACCGTCATGATTAAAGTAGTGTATCCAATCATCCTCTTCCATACCATTGTCTTGGAACAAACACATAAAATTTGGGTCATCTATTAACTTTGGGTCATTTATCAGTGGAAGGTCATTGGAAGGTTGGTACATATTGATTGAGAAGTTGGTTTTGGGAGGCTTTTTTAAGTGTGAGTAGTTGAAACTTATTTTGATGGTGTTTCGCTCCTTCTGGCAAAGGTTGTCTCCATGGACTAGAGATGTTGAGAATACTCTCTCAACTTCTCGTAGTTTGTGACCCATGAGTCAGGGAGTACTTTCACAAGCTTGTCTTTAAGGATATGCCTTGGGATCTGGACATACTGAGTGGTTTCGTTGGTGGCATCTATGTTTAATAGTAAAACATCACTACTACCTAGAAGGGATAGATCCATAGCATGATTCTGAACTCGCAAATATACGTGGTAGTGGAGAGTTACCTAGATGGCATCTCTAGCCTATGGAGCTCTAAGAATCTGGACCTAGATCTTCAATACCTCCGTTAGATATTGATCGGAGAGGGACATATTGAAGTTAGGGAATATGGTGGCGAAGATTGTCCCGATGTTCAGTGTGATTTATGGAGTTCCCAAGTTGGCATGTTTGTATTTGTTATTCCTAGTATCAAGAAGTGAAAGACGCGCCACTATGGGCTGGACTTTTCTTCCATGATATGATAGTGTCACCTTAACAGCACCAAAGTGGATATGGGTGAAGCCTTGGTTTCTCCACTGTCTTGGAAAATCTTCCGACATCTGTAGAGTGATGAACTGTTCCTCTTGAGTTGTAAGAATAGGATGTTGTTCTAGTTTTGGGGTAGCAACATATTCTTTAACTCCTTTCGGTCTCTGCTGCACCAAAGAATAGATTTTCATCCATATGTTACATGCATTCTTTGCAAAGGCAGAGTAAGGGTTTAGGAGAGGTAGATGTGTCATTGATATTTTCTATTCTGGTGGTAGCAAATCTACTTCATATAGGTAGCTATATTTGCATAAAAGAGTTTTAGTAGGAGACATATTTACTTGAGATAGAGCTTTCCATGAACTGGACGTACTTAAAGAAGAAGACTTAGAGAAAGACATATTTTTGTATTTTCTGGACTATAAAGACTCAATATATTTGTTCTAAGGTTCTATGGACAAGACTCAATAAAATGAAAATCTTTTTATGTTTTTGTGGACTAACTCTTTATATTTGTTCTAAAATCTAAGGAAAGTAGCTATGACTCGATTATGTACAAGATGTAGAATATGAAAAATGGAAAACACTGACTCTGATAATTGAAATTAAAACTATGACTCTAATATGTACAAGACATAAGTTGTAAAACTTGGAAGTGAAAACTAAGAACAGATCTAAGGAGAGTAACTTGGACAAGGTAAATTAAAGATAAAGAATAAAAATGTAAAAACTAGCTCACATGTTTGCAATCAAAAGAGGTGGATGCAAACTCCTGCTTCCTCCCAACCTCTGAGAGTGGGGATGGCTCTAATACCAAATAGACGGGAAGGCAGAGGGGAACGGACAACTGCCAGTGAGAGCATCTAGGTGGCGAGGAAATAGACCCCTAACTTTCCAACATGAAAGTGGTTATTCCACAGGAAGACTCTGGCCTTTTTTTGTAAGGCGCCGACATATTCCTTTTGGGCTTCCATAGAATCTTTCCTTTCCCATACAAAGTTGGTGATATCAAACTCCTCCTATTTATCTATGGGATGTGAAGAGTGCAATTTGGTGCTAAATTGGAAAAAATGTCACTTCGTGGTGAGATAAGGTATAGTGAAAGGGCATAAGAGCTCTAAACATGAAATTGCGGTGGATAAAACAAAGATAAAGGTAATTGAGAAATTCTCACCGCCAGTATCAGTTAAAGATATATTGAGCTTTTTGGGTCACACTATTTTTATAGGGAATTTATTAAGGACTTTTCTAAAGTTGCAGCTCTCTCATACAATGTAACACCCGAAATTCGGTACCCAAAATGCTATACGGTGCTAATGACCCCAAAGGACCATAAGCTAAGCCATGATTGATATCTGTACCTGAACACTGCATAATATACGTATATAAATGCAGAAACTTAAGCTATAAGGCTATAAGATTCAAATCTGAAACATAAAATCTGATAAAACAATGTTTAAACGGGGTATAAAAATACCTAAAACTAAAATAAACTATCTGAATATACTATAGTCTGAAAGCCTCTAAACTGTCTGAATAAGTAGTTGATGGGACATGTCCCCAACTAACTTCAACTAATGAAATAAACTAACTACTGAAATAATAAAGTAATAATCATGTCCTCGAAGGATAATGACTCATTGCAAACTCTGACTGCTGGATACTAGAATACTACTGATGCTTTGGAGCTCGTGCTTCTAAACCTATGGTGTAAAGTAAAACACCATAATGTAAATGCGTCAGTACAATTGAATATATTAGTATGCATATGAGGTAGGATAAATACAAGGTTTCATATGCATTAATAATACTAAATGACTGTATAACATGAATGTGAGAATACTTGCATGAACATGTAACTGTAACTAAGACCATACTGACACTAGGTACTAAGTTCAGAGTACTGATTAACTAACATCTAGGGTTACTGATACTGATAACTGAGTCTACTAAATACTGGGGAATTGATGATATATTACTGATAAAGGAATAGTTGTTTCTAATAGTTTTGATTATGAATAACTAGTCCAATTGACTATATCTGACTGTCCTAAAACTAATTACTGTGAGTTATTGATAATTGACATAACTTATATAACTGAGATAACTGGTATAAATGATATATCTAATACTGAGTGACTGTATCTAAATGTCTATGTTCTGATGGAACTAGCTGAGTTTCATACTATTCTGAGTTGACTATATCTGATAGTCCCGAATTCTAAAGAACTATCTAAGTTCTATTATTGAGACTAAATGACTGTATCTTGCAGTCCTAATTTTGTAACCAAAACTGTAAGAAGTAGTTATCTAACTAACATGCCCCAAATAGTCGCAATATAGCTGAGTTGGGGTCTAATATGTAACCCCAATTGGAAATGTGTCAATACCGCGCCACTGGTAAGTACAATTTGTGAGTAACCCTCATAGAATATGTAACTCTAGTGAGAACGATGGGAAACCTCATATAACAGGTTAAGCCACCTCATTTACCCTCATATAACAGGATATGATGTCTAAACCTACGCTGGCTACATACTTCCGAAACACAAGGATTGCTTCTAAGATTCAAACCCTCAATTAAAGGTAAGTTCCAATCTTTGGGTTCACTCAGTGATAATTCCTACTCCCATCTGAATAGACACTAAACATATCTAACTGAACTTAACTAGACTGATTTCATGGAGTTTTGTTGACTGACGGAATACTACTGAGATTTATGAACTTACTGAGATTTCTTGACACACATGACTGATTGAGTTCTATGGATCATGGCTTGACTGAGGATATCATGATACATGACACTGGATCTAAGTACACAACTATTATTTTTTTTTGGGTACTAGTACCCTTGGACTCTATAGAAGGAAACTGACAAAGCATCACTTTCTTGAATACATGGCCAACATTAACAATTTATACTATGACAGTAGGGGATATTTCACGAAGCACATGATTATCATAATCTTGTATATAGCTTAGAATTCACATGATCATGTCTTAACTTCATCGTTTTAATAACATAATTATATCATAACGGAATTGTATTACACAACAATCCTCATGGAAATTATTTTAAATATAGCGGAACACGTACATTCATAAATTGGGTCATAGTTTAACTGTCAAGCATAATTTCTATTTTCCTAGGACTTTTATCAAACACTTTGATTGCATGATTTAAGGCTTAGGCATGGGCATGAATTTAATATAACCTTACTTTGCAATTCCACCTAATTTCATGATTTCAGTCCACATATTAGCGTAATTTCACAAAGACATAATAAAGGTTCCATCTTGGAATTCATACAACAACAACATATGAACATAATTAAGTTCATTGAATGAATATCATAATTCACAATTCAAAACTTGATTCTTGGGCTTCATGGACTAAAGGAGTCCAAGAATGAACAATATGCATACCTTAGATGGAAGATTCTTGATGATTCATGGAGAATTTTTTTTAAACTTAGATCCCCAATTGAAAACCCTAATGTGTTCTTCAGAGGATTTTGAGAGAAAAAGGGTGTATTTTGGTGTAAATAAGGCTTAATCCCATGTTCAAGCCATATATAGGGTTGGGAAAAATTACCTCTTAAAAATACGGACATTTAATGACTAAATAACTTGGTACCAACACTTTGAGTGATGTGGAGTGTCGAGGGTTATGACGCTATACCCGACGCGACGTACCATGAACCTATCGAGCCTTAATTGTTTTGGCTCTGGAAGTCTGCACAACTGGTCACCAACACGATTGGTGACACGACGCGCCAAGATCGTGTTGGTCCACTATTTTGGACTTCCAATCTTGAGCTAAATGAGTTTCCAAAGAATCCAAAACTTGTTTGGGAAAAACTATTGACCTTCCTGATAATGAATCAATAAAAATACAGACCATTAAAGGATGTTAAGGTGGAAAAATTAGTTTGCCAACTTTTGAAGGCCAAAATTAAGTTAAGTATGGAATGTAGCTAAAATTTTCCAAGTCTAGGACCCCCTTGACACACTTAAAGGACTGTATTAAGATTTAGAATCTTATGGGATTTTTCAATATCTCCACTTGAGAACATTCATCCTCGAATGAGATTGACTGAGAGGGGAGAAATAATAGACTAAAACACATACTGAGCATGAACGACTAAAACATGATTTCATGACTGATAGGACAGATAACTAAATATATCATACTGAACATGCATATATGATGCATGTGTAACTGATTTGTGAATGCATGACTGAGTGTTCTGATAAGATGGGATTTCTCATGATAAGAATACATATCTGATGCATAAATACATAACTGATATGATGCATGACTAATTCTGCGATGGTACTTAGTACTAAGTTTATAACAGAATTCTGAGCATGAAACTGAATACCAAGTTGGTAATGAAACTGAACATGTAAACTGGGTAAGCTTAAGGAAACCTTTTATCTTAGACTAATTCTGAATTAGCGGAGAGAAGGTGAGGATACATTATATTCATGTGTTCTTCTACTTCCCAAGTAGCTCCCTCAATGGACTAATTCTACCAAAGAACTTTGATTAAAGGAACATCTTTGTTCCTCAGTCTACGAATCTAGTAGTCTAGGATTTTGTCTATGATTTTCCTCATGAGAGAGACTTTTCTGAACATATATGCTCTGTATAGGGACTACAACTGTCGGTCACCTATACACTTCTTGAGTAAAGAGACATGAAAAACTGGATGAACTGAGGCTAGACTTGAAGAAAACTCGAGCTTATAAGCTATCTTGCTGTAACGATTGAGAATTTTTGAAGGGAATGACATATAGGGGACTGAGCTTTCCCTTCTTTTCGAACTAATTCATTCCCTTTATGGGAGAGATCTTGTGATACACATAGTCACCAATCTTGAGCATGCATAAATAGGAACATGAGAACATAACTGAGTCTATAACGGATGACAAGAACTGAGTCTGGAGCGTGATGCATGAACTGAATACTGTGAAACTGAATATCATGAACTAAATCAATCCTCTATATACATGGCTCATGGCTGAGATTGAAACTTGAGGGTTAATTTATGAGTATTCCCTACTCCAAACTGGATTCATTACGTGAAGAGAGAAGAGGATACTTATGTTATGAAAGTTCAGGAGATTATAGTATATCTCCCCCTTGGGACACTATTTCCCTCAAAGAATACTGACTTGGATGAGCTGCTATGGAAGTTGAAGCAATGCACAAGGAACTTACAAACTCAGTCTTAACTGAATAACTGCGATTTAAAACTAAAGCATGCTACATGAACTGATCTGAGCTTGCATCTATTTAGTTGGTTTACCGTAGAATGGTTATATCCACCAGACTTCAGATAGTACGTCTAGATGGAAGGGACAGAAACCCAAACAATGCAAACTTGTTCGTCCGACTGCTTAACTGAATTACTGGTTTTATGAACTAACTTATACAGAAAGTTTATTATCGACTGGAGCCTTTTTTTCTAACACTCTTTCTATAGAGTTCTAGCATCTTTAGGGTGAAAGGAAATCTTGGCCTTGTCTAAATAAGATAGCTGAATGAGAAAATCATTACATGGCTAAAGTTCGGTAAGATGAGTTGAGGCCTTTGATCAGCATTTAAGATAAAATGACTAAGCCTCTTTCACTGCAACTAAGCTTACTAAAAAAAGATTAACATAGGTGATGAACACAAGTGCATAAATATACTACTCATCTAATTAACTGGATAGCTGACAGCTAAATACTGGGCATGTAAGACTGAACTGTACTTGGTCTGAATAGCTGGACTGAGACTATAGAGTATTATACACAGAAGTTAATGGTTGACTGGGTCTCATAGGGTAACTAAGCATGAATTTCGTGAAAGCCGTATTAATTAAGTATGAAAGATCGAGTGTAAGACATGATTTGGAAACATTTCATTGATTGAGGTACTGAAATACTAATAACTGAGTATTTGAAAACTATACGCTATGGTCAAGCAAGCCTATAACTGAACTGAGTTTCTGATCTGATTACTAAACTAAAGCTGACACTATAATTAGGATTCATACTAGAACTAAATATCGGGTTCTGATAACTGAACATTGATAACTGTGGTTTAGACTGATACTAAAGTACTTAATTTTGAGACTGAACACTAATTTCAGAGTACTGAATGATGGAACTATAACTGAGATGGCAACTGAGTTTTAATAGTTACGCTATGAAGACTAACATAAGTTCAGGATCTAAAAGTGTACTCTCACTCTATACTTTCCCAACTTCTAATTACAACCTCTTTCTTGCCCTTTACTTGCACTCTTAATATGACATTCAACCCTATCTTCATTACTACACCCTTGGGTAATATAAGCATTCAACAATCTTCTATTAACATAAAATATTTACTCTCTCCCTTCTAAGAAACTACTTATCACTACACTATTTTCACAAAGAGAGCTTACTGAATGGTTATATTAGGAGGACCTAAAGCATGAATGGATACTAACTGAGCTTGACATAAGGCTGAGGCCTAATATCAATAGCTTGGATTTACCCAAAAGGTTTGAAGTGAGGATATAGTGATTATATAACATATCTTAGATTTAACTGATCAGTATGAGGGTATCATGAGTCATGGAAGTTGAGTATTCTATAAAGCGTGACATGTGTACATGAGTCATGAGTTGCATAACCGGAGTTTGGAGTTTTCTGCATTTATGGGTCATGACTTGGATTGCTGAGGGAAGTAAAATTGAAATCCTTATGCTGGTAACTAGAATCGCACATGCTTCCCTATAAAATATGTAAATATAAGCGGGGTTCATGGAGCGGATATGTAAAACATGCGAAGGCATCATGCTGACTAAAGTATGAAACTTTACACTAAGATAATGATGGGTCGGGAAACATTTTTCCCTTAGTGATTTCCTATACATGATGGCACTACTACTAGAATCTGAAGGCCTGACTCTTTCTGAGCTTTCATAATTGAACAATGCTTGTATATCAGTCGGGCTATGATAGACTGACCCACTAGGGCAGAGACTAAGAAATGTCATGTTAATATATGGTCTTACCTCAATGTTGATAGTGACCATATTAGAAGGACTTTCATAATTCTCTCGGGGCTGAAGTGCATGGAATCTATTTGGACATTGCCCACTGATGGAGCTGGAGGGGGCACCTTCATGATTTGGGTGATCATACTGAGATAAAGAATGATTATGCTGGCTTCAAGAACTGGGCCTAGGATAGTATTGGACTTTGTATCCTGATTTACCACATCTGAAACACACATCACTACCGGCTCTGCATATACCCTTATGATACTTACCATAAGTCTGACAAAGGGGATGGATTCGGGCTCTACTAACACTTCCCTAAGGTTTAGGACCTGGTGTCCTATCTCTGAATTTAGGGACTGGAGTACTAGCCAAAGGAAACTAGAGCTAAAAACTTTGGGCAGAACTGTAAGTGGTTACCACCCTCTGACTTGGGTTGGTTTAAATTGAGGTTACCTATTCTAGCTCTTTTATTTTCTCTTTTTCTTTCTATCTTACTATGCTTTTCCACCTTGGTCTGCTGGGTGTGAATAACTTGCCTGGTTGGGACAATGGCTTGATGATTGCTCTGAGCTACTACTGAATAGGATATAGTAAGAGAGTCAATTTTGAATTCTCTATGAAAAACATGCTCGTCCAGGGAATCAGCTTGTATGAGCGGAAGTACCAACTGGTTCTCATTCCTTATTGCATTAGTCCTTTTGGGAGACATATTCTGTAATGAAAGGAAAGAGCGAATTAGACTAAGATTTCAAATTGGAAGAATGCTCACTCGCATGATATGAATACTGAAAGAGGGAAACTATTCCTAAAACATCTCACAGCCCCCTGCACATAATTGTGGTACACAATACACCCAAGTACAAGACTCTACTAGATGAGGATTTTCAGACTTCCTAGGATGCTATTTTAACCTTAGGCTCTGATACCATTTTTGTAACGCCCTGAATCTAGTACTTGGAATACTACACGATGCTCATGATCCCGAAGGACCATAAGATAACCCATGACTGATATCTATACCTGAACACTGCATAATATACATATATAAATGCAGAAACATAAGCTGTAAGGCCATAAGGTTCAAATATGAAACATAAAATCTGATAAAACAATGTTTAAAAAGGGTATAGAAATACCCTAAACTAAAATGAACTGTCTGAATATACTATAGTGTGAAAGCCTCTAAACTATCTGAAGAAGGAGTTGATGGGACATATCCCCAACTAACTCTAACTAATGAAATGATAAGTAATGATCATGTTCTTAAAGGATGAGGACTCACTGCTAACTCTGACTGTGGGATACTGGAATGCTATTGATGCTCTGGAGCTTGTGCTTCTGAACCTATGGCGTAAAGTAAAACACCATAGTGCAAATGCGTCAGTACGATTGAATGAACTGGTATGCATGTGAGGTAGGCTGAATGCAAAGTTTCATATGCATGAAAAATACTAAATGACTGTATAAGATAAATGTGAGAAATGCATGAACAAGTAACTGTAATGGAGACCATATTGACACTAGGTACTGAGTTCTGAGTACTGATTTACTAATATCTAGGTTAACTGATACTAATAACTGAGTCTATTGAATACTGGGGAATTGATGGTATATTATTGATAGAGGAATACTTGTTTCTAACAGTTCTTATTATGAAGAACTGGTCTAATTAACTGTATCTGAAAGTTCTAAAACAAATTACTGAAAACATAAGTTATTGATGACTGAAATAACTGATATAACTAAGATAAATGGTATAACTAAAATTTTTGATACTGAGCCAATGTATCTAATAGTCTATGTTCTGATTAAACTAAATGAGTTCTGTACTGTTCTGAGTTGACTGTATTTGCGAATCCTAAATTTTGAAGAACTATCTGAGTTCTATTACTGAGATTGAATAATTGTATTTGACAGTCTTGATTCTATAACTAAAACTATGGGAAGTAGTTATCCAACTGATATGCCCCTAATAATCGCAATATAGTTGAGTTGGGGTCCAATCTGTAACCCCAATTGGAAGGGTGTCAATAACGCACCACTGGTAAGCACAATCTGTAAGTAACCCTCATATAATAGGTAACTCTACTAAGAATGATGGGAACACTCATATAATAGGTTAAGCCATCTCATCTACCCTCATATAATGTACTATGATGTCTCGACCTACGCTGGCTACCTAGTTCAGGAACACAAGGATTGCTTCAAATAATTACACCCTCATATAACAGGAGAGTTTCCATCCTTGGGTTTTCTCGAAGCTAATTCCTACTCCCATCCTAATAGAAACTGAACATAATTAACTAAACTGGACTAGACTTATTTCATGGAGTTTTGTTGACTGACGAAATAGTACTGAGATTTCTGAATTTATTGAGATTTCCTGAGTTACATGACTAACTGAGTTCTATGGATTATGGATAGACTGAGGATATCGTGAAACATGACACTGGCTCTAGATACACAACTATTATTTTTTCGAGTACAAGTACCCTTTGGACTCGATAGAAGAAAACTGACAAAGCATGACTTTCTTAAATACATGGACAACATCAACAATTTATACTACGATAGTAGGGGATATTTCATGAAGCACATGGTTTTCATAATCTTGTATATAGCTTATAATGGACGTGATCATGTCTTAACTTCATCATTTTAATAGCATAATTATATGATCACTCAATTGTATTACAAAACAATTCTCATGGAAATCATTTTAAACATAGGGGAACACGTACATTTATAACTAGGGTCACAGTTTCACCGTCTAGCATAAT
This sequence comes from Capsicum baccatum var. pendulum, assembly GCA_030864225.1. Taxonomy (NCBI): domain Eukaryota; kingdom Viridiplantae; phylum Streptophyta; class Magnoliopsida; order Solanales; family Solanaceae; genus Capsicum; species Capsicum baccatum. The sequence goes on along the minus strand of CM061561.1, from coordinate 155,982,355 downwards.
TTCTATTTTCGTAGGCATTTTATCAAACACTTAGATTGCATGATTTAAGGCTTAGGCATGAGCATGAATTTAATACAACCTTACTTTGCAATCCTACCCAATTTTATAATTTTAGTCCACATATTAGCGTAATTTCATAAAGACATAATAAAAGTTCCATCTTGGAATTTATACAATAACAATGCATGACCATAATTCAGTTCATAGAATGAATATCACAATTTGTAATTTAAAACTTGATTCTTGGGCTTCATGGATGAAAAGAGTCCATAAATGAACACTATGAATACCTTAGATGTGAGATTCTTTATGATTTACGAAGAAATTTTCTTGATCTTGGATCCCCAATTGAAAACTCTAATGTGTTCTTGAGAGGATTTTAAGAGAAAAGGGTATATTTTTGTCTAAATAAGGCTTAATTCCGCGTTTAAGCCTCATATAGGGTTGGGAAAATTACCCCTTTGCCCTTAAAAATGCATACATTTAATGACTAAGTAACTGGGAACCGACGCTATAAGTGACGTGGCACATCCAGGGCTACGATGCTATACCAAATACGGCGCATCATGAATGCGTTGAGCCTCAGTTGTTTTGGCTCCGGCAGTCTGCACAACTGGTGACCAACGCAATTGGCAATGTGGCACACCAAGATCACGCTGGTCCACTATTTTGAACTTCCAATATTGATCTAAACAAGTTTCCGAAAAATCTGAAACTTGTCTGGGAATACTTATTGACCTTCCTAATCATGAATCAATAAAAATTATGGACCATTAAAGGACATTAAGGTGGCAAATTGAATTTGGCAACTTTTAAAGGCCCAAATTAAGTTAAGTCTGGAATGTAGCTAAAATTTTCTAAGTGTAGGACCTCCTTGACACGCTTAAAGGTCTGTATTAAGATTAAGAATTTTACGGGGTCTTACATGAAAACTTTTAGAAAAGTATCTGAAATTTGTGTTTGAATGATGAGTGTCTCAAGGCTTTTATATGACTAAAGGAGTCATTGACTTTGACACCAATTATTGTTTCACTACACTAGTCTACACCTTTTGGTGTAATGTGTCATGTGATAGGTACTGTCCTTTGCAACAGAATAGAGAAGATATTGCATCCCATATATTATGCAAGCAAAGTTTTAAACTCTGAATAGAAAAATTACACAATTACAGAGCTGGAGTGATCACGTCGATTTAAGTGCTAGGTGGTCATTGTCAATATATTTACCCAGCTTTAGAGTCGGTGTTAAATCCCTGAGGAATAGTGTGAGTGGCTGTCAAATTAATTTGGAACAACAGATACAAGTTAAATTCAAACCAATGGTACAAAAAGATAAAATGGGGGAGACATGATCCTACACTAGCATTTCATTTTTGTTTTTTCTAGTATAAATTTGGAGCTAGGAATAATTAGAGTTTTATCAATTATGCATGGATCTCGAGATTATGCATTACTAAAGAATTGACATGTGGATTTAATAATCAACATGTAAATAAACAACATCAAATATGGGTAGGCTTGGTTATAGATTTTGATGCGAGTCTTTCGACAAAACACCAAACTTTCACTCATTGATTCTTTCGAATACCTAATAGGTGTGTTCAACCATTTGTAACCACAACCTCAGTCTATGTATCGCTATTTCTAGGATGATACCCATGGTATATTCAACCTCACATTCGCCCTTATGTCTAAGATAGTGAAAATTTAGCAAACTATACACATAATTGTCTATCATTTCTTTTGTTTTCACATCCCTCTTTCAAGGATGATATGGATTCCTACACTTTACCCAAAACCCTTCTTTCAAAGATTTCCTTGATATTTATATAGCTTGGAGCTTTGACTCATCAAACTCATGAGGGTATTTGGGGCTTTTACCCATCAAATACTAACTAAATTAGTATAGCAATGATAAAACCTATAAACATGAATTACCAAATAGATGCTGATAATAAAAACCCAAACATACTTAAAACCCTATTCACACATAACTCCAAGAGGGATATTTAGCTACACATAAGATAAATAAGAATACATATACCCATAATCTCCATTGAAATAAATTGTTGAAGATTTAAGCGAATGTTACTTCAAACTTAGCTCACCCACAATATCAATAATGGTAGTTAGCAAATCTTCCACTTATAAAGTCTCCAATGTATTCTTCGCCCAAAATTTGTATAGTATTTTCTTCTCCAAAAATGGACGGTATAAAGTCTAGAGCTAAAAGATAAATTTTTTTTGGGGAAGATGGAATTATGATACATTAATCTAGGATTTGGGTCTTTTTGGCAAAAATTAGGGTCAGCCACGTGTATTTTCAGTTTTTCCCTTGGGTTGATTTCTTCTACTGAGCCCCAATCGCGCGAATCTAACTACGCCTGCGATTATGCGACCATGGGTAAATTTTGCAATTGCGGTTGGATGACTTTTGCTTGGCTGCCACAGTTATGGTCTGTTGAGGCCTTGCTGCTCCAAGTCTTTAGCTCCACTTTTCTTGCTCCATTTTTATCATTTTCAGCTCTAATCAACATCTTTTGATCCCCTCAACTCTAAATTAATCTTTAAGTTAAGCATTATAAAAACTGGTTCCATTGCCAGGTAATAACTTAACATATTAAGTTAGTTTGAAATTTTAGTTACTTGCTTGAATTCATGCTTGTATATATTTGTTTGTGATTTTCTCTGTTATAGGTAGATTTTCTTTTATTTCTACATTTTGATAGGGCCTCTTCCAACAAATATGATTTTGGTAGTTGAAATGTCTATATTGATGGCCTATGTCTATATTACCATGTACCACACTTCATGAGAGATTGTAACTCTACAAGATCCCCATCTTAATCTCATAGGGAGCATGGTTGCACCTCATGTGGAAGTCAAGATAGACATAGGGATGATTGCCCAAATGCCCCCTTTCCCGAATATACTAACTGAATTGCTAGTTCTTATTATGAGATTGATAGGTCTTATGATTAGAAGAAGGAGGAGCAACAAACTAGACCCAATGGTTTTAAATAACTACTTCAAACTATTTTAAATTGGGTGACTATAATTAGGGAGGATGCACAAGACTTGCATACAACTTACAGGGTGTTCCGTCGGGCAAATTTCAAAGTAAGGGAATTGGGAAAGAACATCATTTTATCATACCTCACAACTTGGCCCATTTCTTAAGAGGAAGATCACTAAGAAGAGAAACCAAGCTCTGATGATGAGCTTGGTGGCGAAGCATCCTCTGTGGCTTCCCAATCATCTAATTCATAAGAGGAAGAAGAAGTCAAAATAAAAGAAATAGTACTAGAGTCACAAGAAGAATCAATTCTTACCTCTTATGATGAATCTAATTCATCTCAGGGAAAAGATACTTTGGAGGAGGTCAATTTGAAATTAAGGGTTGGATCTCATTTATCCCAATTTTTAACATTATGCCTAGAAGATAAGATAAAAATTCATCCACTAGACAAATAGTAGATTATAGGGAGATGGAGTCTGATTCTTTAATTTTAGAGTTTGACATTCCAAAAGATCAATTGGAACCCTATCCATCCAAGGGCGAATAAACACAACTTATGATGGCCAACGAGAGGTCTATTAATATACTAACCTTTACCAAAGGAGCCAAACTTAAAGTTAGATGTCAAATTGGGTAGAAAGTTTAAATCCTCTAAGTGAAGGAACAAATAAGGATTATAAAAGGCATTTTTCTAAGACATTAAACTAATCCTTTGATGGGAGACAACCTATCACCCTACAAAAAGTGGCACATGTCCTTTTATTTATGCATAATAGAGTAGATTTTGCTTTTGTATTTGTTTATACATAATCCATATAAAAGTGATTTTTAGGAGAAATTTTGATTGAAATTAAAATAGAGAGTTGGGAAAGTGTCTTGTTGCATTGAACAACTAAGTGTATTGGTATAGGTTTTGGCCTTAGTTATCGCAACCATGATTTGTGCTAGTACGATCGCAGAGGCCATGAGTCCACGATCACAAAATGTGGATCATGATCGCGGTCATAACAATTTAACTGACTATCCAACTACAATTCTTTCCACACATTCATTCTCAAAATTCTCTCAAAACTTTCCTATCTATTGGCATTGTGTAGAGTATCCAAGATTTTATCTCAGCCCTTTTGCATCATTTATTTGGTATGTAGTCTCAAGCGCCTTACTTTTATTGTCATTGAAGGCCTGGGATATGCAGTTTGGACATAGGCATAAATGTATTTTTACAATGCCAAAATTATACTTGTTGTGTTTATTATTGTGGTTATGGGGAAGTCTTGAGTACCCATATTTTAGCCTAACATAGTTGAAATAGATGTGTATATTATGTCTACATTCAATTACTAAATGAGTTCAAGGTGGTCAAGTTTGATGGCTAAAATCATACAATCTAGGCTTACTTTATATTACCATGATGTTTATATACCTAGTTAGAAGACAAAGTTGGTGTTAACTGTGCGTATCTTGAGTGGGGAAAGAACTGTTGATGGTGGTCTCAGGTATCATGATCATGATTATTGATCCGCAATCACCATACCTGAGGACTCCTATCTTCAGAAATCCAAATTTCTCCACATCTATTTTTCACCCCTAAATCTCCAATAGAATTGCCACGCATATTTTTGTTGGTAATATAACATAAGTTTTTCTCTATAAATATTAAACAGAGTCTAAAGTGTTTTTTTAGGTACTTAGATACAAAATGGGATACTTGGATGATACCATATCCATGTCTTCAAAAATCCAAAACCAATATTACAATGACCTCGTAAGGACCAAGCTAACCCTAGAAAGAAGTATCTCTGTGGAAAGAGTCCCAAAAAATTTCCCAAAATTCTTTGAATGACTTTTTGATATTAGGGAATATGTTCTAGTGTTACCCCAGGGGCTAGGGGAATACTCCACTGCTCGCCACTTATATGTAGCTTGGTCTGACTATGAAATATATTGGGAGGAGCTAAAAAAGTAGGATGCCAGGGTTAACAAATTAGAGAGAGCATATTCAAATTTGGCAATATCACAATGGTACCTCTGGGAGTCATAGGAAAAGATATCGAAGAGGGAAAGAAGAGAGAAAAATTCTTAGTCAAGATGTGGAGAGGGATAAAGGGAATCTTCAAAGAAGATCCTTTACTCTTATATTGTTGACTAGGTAGTAGAGAAACTTCCAGATTTTTAGTTGGGAGTTCCGATCCATATATTGGTACTACTTTGATGTTTTTGAGTAGTATTTTAAAGATATTCTGGATGATGTTTTGTTTATGTTTTGGGATGATACATTTGGGCACTCTATTAGTGCTCATGATTTCATCGATTATCATTTGGTTTTATTTAGTTTTCTTTTCAATTTAAGATTCATTTTGATTATTGTGATGAGTGACTAGCTTTGCCCTATAATGGATTGAGTGACGACATTCTTTAGGGTAAAGAGTCGTGTTTGAGTTTGAGGTATAGGTTCAGGGGAATTCTGAGTTCTCATAGCATAAGTGTTAATAATGAAAGGGAAGTATGATTACCTATGACATAGAATGTTGTAGACTTGGGATGACTGTGTACTCCTTTAGTAAAGTCTGAGTAGCCATATGGGTAGCCAATTCTGAGCCAAGATGTAAGACTAAGGCTTTGATTGTAGCCATAATTTAGTAGATTGTATGTGGCGCTAATGCAAAATAAACAACCCCCTCTGTGCAATTTTCTTGAAAACATTAAGGGCATGAATGTGAGCGTTATTATTCGAGCTTAGTTTTTAGGTTTTTCTTCTACACTATAGATACTCCTTATGTATGTTTTGGTAGAGGTTCGACACTTTTAATACTTAGAAATGTATTTTGATTTCAAGATTCAATTTTTATCCTGGAATATCATTATATTGACATTAATTGATTATTCAAATTACAATTGTCTGTTTTTATATTCATCTTTTCTTTCCAATATGAATGTGATTGATTTCTTCATAAGCATGAGAGGCCAAAAACCCATAGCTAGAGTTGTGCAAATGCTAGCTGATTGACGAAGTAGGGAAAGTGCAATTGTTGAATTGAACCAATACCAATGGCATGTATTATATTATCTTTATAATAATAGTTATCTTAGAGGTTGCAAACATTAAGATCCCATCTAGATATTGCTACTTTCTCTAAAATAGTGGTAGTGACTAGAAAAGATAATGACAATAGTAATTTGGAAGTTAATAGTCGATCTGTTGTAGTACAATGGTATATCTAAAAAATTATTAGTTTTTTTCTAATAAATAGAGACTCAAAAAGTGATAGTTAACTGGGACCAGGATAAGGGCTAGTAACATGACATCTTGAGACTCAATAGGTAAAGGGTGAAATCCTCCTGCTCATCCAAAATACTGTAGGAGGTACATAACTTATCGGTGCATGCTAGGCATTAGATGGGTTTAACAATACATGATAAACCTACAAAGTTAAGACGCTAGGGGGAACATAATCCTAATGTTTACTAATAAATGATTTCAACTAGAGTTAATATTGTTACTTTCTCAATATCACTACAAACTAATCCCCTATTTACTTTCTACAACTACCTGTAAACTTTAAATGCTGATAACTATACACTACATATTCTCTTGGGAGTCGACCCTGACCTTTTTTGGGTTAATATATCTTGACAATGATCGTACCATCATCCAGAAAGAGGTGTTTCTTGGACATTATCAATCTTGTCTCATGTGGATGAGGAGAAATATGGTTGGATAAGGATATTCAAAGGTTAGCTAACTTGGGAGTCCTTCTCTTGGTCTCTGAGAATTGGAGAGTGATTTTTTAAGAAGTGGTTAAATCATCTCTTGGTGATGAGATGGAGAAGAAGAATATTTTGGATCCTATACTTGTGCATATTAAGGATGATGTCGTCCAGCAAAAGGTTATGGCTTTCAAGATTAGGGGAGATGGCATCTTGAGATATCAAGAAAGCTTGCATGTTCCTGATATTTATGGGCTGCAGTATAGGATTTTAACTGAGCCTCATGAGTCAAGATATATAGTTAATTCATGTTCGACTAAGATGTATCATGACTTGAATGAAATCTATTGGTGAAATAATATGAAGAGAGATTCAACTAACTTTTTGGCTAAGTATATGGTTTGTCATCAAGTCAAGGTTGAACACTTGAGGCCTGATGGTATGTCCCAAGAGATAGAGTTTCTTATATGAAAGTGTGATATGATTAATATTGATTAAATTATGAGTCTTTCATGGTCTCGAAACCAATATAATTGTATTGGGGTCATTGTGGATAGAATGCTAAGTCTGCTCACTTCTTGCCTGTGAGGACTAACTACTTAGGAGAGGATTATGCTATGTTGTTCATTTAGAAGATAGTTAAGTTGCATGGAGCACCAGTGGCCATCATTTTAGAATGATGTACTTAGTTTTCTTCTAACTATGGCTTTCATTTCATAAAGGTTTAGGTACTCAGGTGAACCTTAGCACTACTTTCCACCCTAAAATAGATGGAAAAATAAAGTGAAATATTCAAAATTTAGAGGATATGCTAAGATCCTGTGTGATTTATTTTAAAGGGAGGTATAGGTCTCCTATTAGGTGGTTTAAGGTTGTTGAGACTAGGTTGTTTGGTCCAGACTTGGTTCACTAATCCATGGAGATGGTGAAAGTGATTAGGGAATGACTTATGACTGCTCAGAGCTGCCAAAAGTCTTATGCAGATGTGTGGCAAAGCGAGTTGGAGTTTAAAGTTTGTGATTGGTGTTCTTGAAGGTATCTCCTATGAAAGGGGTCATGAGATATGGAAAGAAGAGAAAGCTCAGTCCCCATTATGCTGGCCCATATCAAATTTTTAGGAGAATTAGGAATGTTGCTTATGAGTTGGATTTTCCTACGAGTTTGGGTTCTACGCCTCCTATTCTCCATGTGTCTATGATAAAAACATGTATGGATAATCCTTCTTTGATAGTGCCTGTTGAGGATGTTGGTGTGACAAATTCTATATTTTATGAGGAAGTTTCAGTTAAAATACTGGATAAACAAGTTAATATTTTGAGGACTAAGGATAAAGATTTGGTAAAGGTGCTTTGGAGGAATCAAAAGGTGGAAGAAGCTACATGGGAAGATAAAGAAGATCTGACGAAGGCCAAGTATCCGTTGTTATTCCCAACTTTGGAAGCAAATGTTTGAGGTATAAGTTTCATTTCCCTCTTGATTCATTTTAATGTATTTTTGCGTTTTGGTTATATTCTTTCCATTATTATGCCAATGGTATCTTAACTTCTCATTCAGGGATGAATGATCCTTAGGAGGGGGCGGGGGTAATGTAATACCCCAGAATATTAGACTCTGAAATTTCTGGAGTATGGACAATGCTGCAATGACAACTACTTGGGTTATGAGTCATTATCACTCATGATGAGTCAAAATGTGGGACTCGTTGTCTCACCGGTAAGTTGCCTGGGATTTTCTTCTTTGATCACAAGTAGATGTCATTAGTCGTGGCATTAGAAAATGAGTTGTGGTGAATGACTCATTGTCATAATAGTGGAGGGAAATTATTTTGTTCTCCAGGTCATGATTCTACGAAAAAACTCATGGTCTGAAACACCCCAGGTGTTGGTCCCTGGATAATTCTGTGTTCTGAGCTTATTTCCCTAACTACGACTCTCTTTCCAAGTCGTAGGGAGTCATTATGAGTCATAGTACCCAGTCATAATATGCCTAGTGAGATTTTTCTAAGTCACTATTTTGACAAGGACTACCATGTTACGAGTCATAAGGACTCTACACGACTCGTATAGTCCTTTCCATAAGGAAATCACTGTGATACCCAAAGTATTATTTCCTGAGTAAGACTAGGATATAATGAGTCGTATGGACTCGTTATGAGTCATAAGATTCTTTTTGTAACCAGACCAATGTTGGTGGTTTGGGATACTATCTAGACTATGACTGATGAGAAACAAGTTGTAGGGTGACCCTAGAGTCATAAGGTCACCCATAACGACTGGCGACTTATTTTCCTACTTTCAATGATGGTATTTTAGGCATTTCCCTTTTATTTCAATAATAAACCATGATTTATAAGCATACTTCATACCCTATTTTCATCCATAATGTACATCGAATACACTCTCTTCTCTCTCAAATCCTCTCAAGCATTACTACATTAGATTTCAAAGAAGTGGGTCAAGTAGAGCTTTGAGAGTTGAATTCTCTCCATAATCTAGAGTATTTAGGGCATGTGACTCTATCATTAAACTTGTTTTATCTAATTAATGAATTTACACGGTTAATTATGCGTATTTTAAACAAAGGTTTTGATATGGTTGAGCGCTTTGACATAAATGGTTCTTAAATTGATTTCCCCTTGTTTATTATGCATTCTTAATAATTTGTTAATTATTTTGAACTTATGGGGGCATAGCATTGGTGAATAATCAGAGGGGTTACATTTTTCCTAATTTTGATGGTGAGATTAACGAGGAAATCACGTATTGTATTGGGGTGGAGTGGTTGAAATGGAGGATCACTTTGGGAGTTTTATGTGATAAGAAGGTTTTCCTGAAGCTTAAAGGGAAGTTATATAGAGTAGCAGTCTGTCCATGTATTTTTTATAGAGCGGAGTGCTGGCTAGTTAAGAACTTCCACATCCAAAAGTTGAAGGTGGTGGAGTTGAGGATGTTGTGATGGATGTGTGGCCATAGTAGAAAAGATAGGGTAAGGAATGAGATTATTTGAGAGAAGGTGGGAGTGGCCTCGGTGGAGGGTAAGATGCAAGAAACAAAGTGACATTGGTTCAAGCAAATGATGAGGAAGGGCTTTGATGCTCCAGTATAGAGGTGTGAGACACTAGATATATATGGTTTTAGGTGGAGTAGAGGTAGGCCAAAGAAATATTGGAGAGAGATTATTAGGCATGATATAGAGCAATTACAGCTTACAAAGGATATGGCCCTTGATAGGAAGGGGTGGAGGACGTGGATTATGGTAGGGGGTTAGGAGGTGAGAGTGCATCGGTAACAATTGGGGAGTGTTCTTTTTCATAATTAAAGTTTATTAATCGTGGTGTTAAGTGTTTTGTATGGTTTTGGATAGATAGTTTTTAGTGTTATCTTGTAGATGTAGGATTATTTTATGGTTTATGGTGTTACTTTATTTTGCAAATTGTACTAGTTTATATCCATTTATTTTGTATTTGTTATACTGCTATCGGTCCTAAGCCAGGGGTCTATTGAAAACCTCTCTACTTCATATGAGGTAGTGGTATGGTCTTCGTATACTCTACCATCCCCAGACTCCATTTTGTGGGAAAACATTGGGTATGTTGTTGTTGTTGTTTCTTTGACATATGGTTTTGGAATAATGACACATGGCTTTGTCATATGATTTGACTTTCTTTCTTGAGCTAATGCAATGGCATAAATGGTTTATAAACCATGGTATTATTTTATTAAAATTTGGGGTATGTGAATTACCCTGTGTGAATATTAATTGAACTTAAGGGGTCATGAATTTACCCCATATAATGGTTAGTGGATTGTGGCATGACAATAAACTTGAAAGTTGGGTTTGTATGAAAATACAAACAGGATGCCTTAAAGCATAATTGGTTCAATAAATTAGGTATGCATGGTAAATATTTTAATTAGGATTAAAAGAGATTTGTGTAGTTGGTCATGAAAGTGGAGGTCCCAAGGGATCAATACCAAAAACTACGTTAGCCGGTGCGGGGGTCTAAATGACCAGGAGGTTTGAGTCCCCATTATTATTATATAAATCGGAGTTTTGAGTACCCCATGTTATATATATGGGTGGTTAAGTCATATTTGATTAACTCCGAAAGGTTCGAATCACCCATCAGGCATATGACATATGATTATCATCTTGCTTATATGGCTACATGCACTGGAGCCCTTCCAGCTAGGGGAGAGCTGGGCCAATATAACTCGTTGGTACCTTGATTGTAATAGTAATGCTACACAATCTAGGTTATATTTTAAAAGTTCAATCTAAGCCTTGTTCCTTACCCCAATATATGATATATATATATGTATTTAAATTTGATAATGTGCATTTGATTTGACTGGTTTTGAATTATTTCTCGTGGCATTATTTTATACCATATCGCTGAGTTAAATACTAGTGCTCTAATCACTAACCATCTCCAAATGCTGTATGCCCACGCGATATAGGCACCAACAATTCTTATACCTTTCCTGCACAGTTATTAGGTGTTCATGGATTATTCATGAGTTGAATTCAAGTAGTGGGATTCCATCATTCGAAAGACATCATTTCATGTTTTGGTTTCTTATGTCTTAGAATTTATTTTAGACTTGTTTTTGGATATGGTCATAGGCATATCCGAACACTTTATTGGTATTCAATTTAGCTAAAGGCTTTGTCGTTACTGTGGACTTGGGTGTTGTGTTGGTAGTTTGTATTGGTTATCAATATTAGTTGGTGGTTATTGATATAACTTAGAATATTTGAACTTATGTTACTCTATCTTGTTATATATTTGGACTTTAATCAATATTAATGTGTGTTATGTTATGCTAATTACAAATGGGGTGGTCTCCGGTCCTCGAAGATGCCCATAGTAGCTAGGCCCTGGTTCGAGTCATGACAAAGTTTGTATCAGATTTTAGGTTCATGGTTAATTGGGTCTCCACAAAGCCGCGCCAAATATATTCTCTTTTATAGTGTGTAGCATGCTAGACTTAAAAGGGAAAGGCTATGAGGAGTTTAGGAATGTTTCCCTTTCTTGTTTCTTATTTTCGGACTATATATTCTAAGGTCTTGAATCTCTCTAATTCCTATTTGATCACCTTTCAGATCATGCCTGTAAGAAGATCTGATATTCATGGAAAATCTTCCATCTCATTTGAGAATAATATGGACAGAGCTTGTCCAACTTTTGGGGTACAAACCCAATCTTGGATCATTGTTTTTGATTGACCCTGTGGAGTCCCATCGATATTCACTGATCCTACTCTAAAGAGTTATACTAATGATCAGTCACCTTAGGGAGATATTACCAATGCTGAGTTTTGTCGCGTCATTCATCTGCTAACAAAATTTGTGACATCTTAGTTAGAATAGTCGAGTCCTACTGGCATTGTTGTGAGTTCTTCTGAGGCCACTAGAGTTAGTTAGTTTGTGAGGTTACACCCTCTGATTTTCTCCATTACTAAGGTTGAGAAGGATCCTCAAGGGTTATAGATAAATTAAAAAAAATATTTTGAGTGATGTATGTTACTAGTGTAGAGGGTGTAAAGTTCATCGCTTATCAGTTTAAGGATATGGCATAGCAGTGGTATGGGGAGTAGGATTAGTGTAGGAGTGATAACGCTAAGTCATCTTTGTGGGATGATTTTTTGGGTGCCTTTCTTGATTGTTTCTTTCCTTAAGAGTCAAAGAAGGCAAAAACTGAGGAGTTTTAAAATCTAAAGTAAGACAGGACGACCGTAAAGGGGTATGGCTTGAAATTCCATCAGTTATCACGATATGCTCTTAAATTAGAGTCTAGCATGAGAGCTAGAATGAGGAAATTTGCTTTTGGGTTGTCCCTCGATTTCATTCTAGGAGAATGGCTTCCCTGTTGAACAAGGATATAGATACCTTTAGACTTGTGGTGTATATGTAATAGGTTGAAGAGCAAAATAAGAAGCAAACTGAGATAAAGAAAAGATAGTGTTAGAGATTTAGAGATTCAGAGTAGGGTAGAGGCCAACAACAAGTAGTAAAGATGGTGGGAAATGGTCTTGAAAAAAGAATTGGGGGAGTTCAAACTCTGATTTGATGTCTAGTGCTCCTTATCAGAAGCCATTCTATGTTCTATATTTTTAGAGTGGTCAAGGTTCTAGGGCATAGGATTCCCAATCTTAGGCTAGTAGGGCCCAGTCAGCATAAACATATCCTCTTTGTAGATTCTGTGGTCAGTTGCATCGTGGTCAGTGTGAGAAAGGGAGGAACGAGTGCTTTGGGTATGGTCAAATTGTCATATGCAGCGGGATTTTTCTTGAAAGGTTGCTCCTGGGGCCAACAATGTTCCTATTGCTACTTCATTAGCTCCTTGACCAAAGGGTGCCACTTCTGGCTCTGACACTGATCAAAACTATCTCTATGCTCGTACTACCTATCAGGAGTTTGAGGCATATCTTAACGTTGTCACTAGTATGTTGAAACTCTTCTCTTGTGATGTGTATTGCTTTCTTGATTTAAGTTCTACTCTTTACTATGTGACCCCATTTGTGGCTATGCATTTTGGTTTTGGTCTGGAGTATATTTCAGTCCTCTTTTCTATTTTTACCTCGTTAGGTAACTCCGTTGTTTCTATAAGAGTATATAGGGATTGTATGGTATCTGTTCATGGTAGGGAAACTTTGGTGGATTTGATTGAATTAAACATGGTTGATTGTGATATCATCTTGGGAATGGATTGGTTGCACTCGTGCTGTGACTCGATTATTAAGTAGGAAGGGATATCCCTAGTTGCTAAGGGGAGTTTCATATCATATCTTAGAGTTTAAAAATTGATTTTCAAGTGGTGTCTTTATCATTAGGTCCAAGATGAATATTCTAACTCAGAGGGTCTTTCCTTACAGTCTATACCCGTGGTTAGTGAATTTACTAAGGTCTCCCCTGATGATCTTCCTAGTGTTCCTCCCGATAGGAAAATTGATTTTGGGATTGATTTTCTTTCTAAAACTTGTCCTATATCTATCCCACCCTGTAGGATGGCTCTAGTTGAGTTGAAAGAGCTTAAAGAGCAGTGTAAAGATCTCCTTGATAAGGGTTTTATTTGACCTAGTATGTCTTAATCGGGTGCTCCTGTTCATTTCGTGTGTAAGAAGGATGGTTCCCTTCGGATATGAATTTATTACTACCAGTTGAATAAGGTGTTGATGAAGAATAAACACCCTCTTCCTAGGATAGATGACTTGTTTGACCAGTTTCAGGATGCTAAGTACTTCTCCAAGATTGATCACCGTTCGGGCTATCATTATCTAAAGAGTAGGGATGAAAATATCCCTAAAACTGCCTTCTCTACTCGTTATGGTCATTTTGAGTTCTTGGTCATGTCTTTTGGGTTGACCAATGCCCAGACATAATTTATGGATCTCATAAATTGGGTTTTACGCCAGTTTTTATATTTATTAGTCTATGTGTTTATTGATGATATTTTTGTTTATTAAAGGAGTGAGGTGGATCATATTGATCACCTCCATATTGTGTTGCATACACTAAAGGATCAACATTTGTATGCTAAGTTTTAAAAGTGTAAACTTTTGTTGAACAATGTTACTTTTCTTGGTCATATTGTATCTAGTGAAGGGATCATGGTGGATTCACAGAAGGTGGTGGTGGTTAAGAAGTTGCCTAGGCCCATGACTCCAACTAATATTCAGAGCTTATTGGGTTTAGCTAGTTATTATAGATGGTTTGTGGAATGATTCTCATCTATTGTGGCTTGACTAAATGCACTTAAAAGAAGGTGAAATTTTCTAGGTCAGATGCTTGTGAGGTAAGTTTTGAGAAGTTCAAAGACAAGTTAACTTCTGCTCCGATTTTGACTCTGTTCGAGGGAACTGATGGCTTCATTGTCTATTGTGATGCGTCCCATATGGGACTTGTTTATCTCTTGATGCATTATGGTAAAGTTATGGAAAATGCTTCTAGACAGTTCAAGGTTCATAAGAAGAATTATCCGACTTATGATTTGGAATTATTAGTTATGGTGTTGTCATTGAAGATCTAGAGACATTATTTGTACTAGACCCATGTTTATATTTATTCTAATCATAAGATCTGGCATCATGTATTGACTCAAAAGGATCTAAATCTTAGTCAAAGTAGGTATCTTGAGTTGCTAAAGAACTATGACATGAGTCTCCACTATCACCCAGATAAAGCTAATGTCATTGCTGATGCTTTTAGCATGTTATCCAGGGGGAGCTTATATCATGTGGATAAAGTGAAATGGGATTTGGTGAAGGATATTCACCATTTTTCTAATCTTAGAGTATGCCTCTTAGATTTAGAGGATGGTGATGTGTTTGTGCAAGAGGTGGTGATGCCATCTCTTTGTACTGAGGTAAAGGAGAAGCAGGTGTTGGATCCTATCTTGATGCAAATAAAGGATAATGTGAGTAACCAGAAGGTGATGGCCTTTGACATTGGTGGTGATGGTATCTTGAGGTACCAAGGGAGATTGTGTGCTCCCAATAAGGATGGGATGCGAGGAAGTATCTTTGCCAAAACTCATGAGTCGTGGTTTATGGTTCATACTGGTTCGACAAAGATGTACCATGACTTGGAGGAGATTTATAGGTGGAATAATGAAGAGCGATGTGGCCAATTTTGTGGCTAAGTGCATAATGTATCAAAAAGTGAAGGTAGAGCATTTGACGCCTGGTGGATTGTTTTAGGAAATTGTGTTGCCTATGATGAAATGGGAAACAATTAAAATTGATTTTTTTACCATTCTTCCGAAGTCTCAAAATCAGTTTGATTATATTTGGGTCAACGTGGATAGGATGACTAAGTCTGCTCATTCCTTTCCTGTGAGAACTAATTACTCTGTTGAGGACTGTGAAAAATTGTTCATTCAAAAGATCGTGAAGTTGCATGGTGCGCCTGTTTCTATTATATTTGATTGAGTTAATCTGTCACTGTTTTGGTACTCATTTCAGTGAAGTTTGAGGACTAGGGTGAGGCTTAGTATTTCTTTCCACCCACAGACGGATGGACAAGTGGAGAGAAACATTCATAAATTAGAGGATATGCACAGATGTTGTACGATTGACTTTGGTGGCAGTTTGGTTGACCACTTGCCTCTCATAGAATTTGAATACAACAACAACTATCACTCTAGAATTTGTATGGCTCTATTTAAGGCTTTGTATTGTAGGAGGTGCTGGACTCCTATTGAGTGATTCAAAGTTGGTGAGGCTGAGTTATTTGGTCTTGATTTGGTTCATCAATCCATGGAGAAGGTGAAGATTATTGGGATAGGCTTAAGACCACCTAAAGTCGCCAAAAGTACTACGTGAATATGAGATAAAGGGGGTTGGAGTTTAATGTTGGTGACTGGGTGTTCTTAAAGGTGTCTCCCATGAAGGGAGTGATGATGTTTGGGAAATAAGAAAAGCTCAATGTCCATTATGTTGTCCGTATTTAGTTTTGAGGAGGGTTGGTAACGTTTCATACCTCTAACCTCAGTATCAATACATAATCAGCATGTCACAAAAAAACCATAACAAAAAAATTACAGTAAGTGGATAGTTCTAACAAATAATACCTAACCGCACACTATAAATCAAAAGGGTCAATCAACAATCAACAAACAACACTCATAACCTATGCCTATGAAACCCCCCATAAGGATGATAGATACAAGAACCAAATAACATACTGGTGATAAGCAATGTGCATGCATGAACGAATGTAAAGTAAATCCATGATACCATAACTGATCTATGTTCCAAAATGTGCCTAGTGTATACACCTCCTCCAGCTCGACGACTCACAAAGGCAAGACCTACGTCGACCTATTTTCTCCAGAACGATGACTCACAGAAAAAGAGGCCCCTAGGGGATTTGGGAATATCCACATACACTGACCTAGTCCCAACCTAGGATATCCAATCATAATAGTTATTCTACTCCGTATAGTACCAGAGAGATGTATAAATAATAAATGCGTAGACTTAAACCATGGCTAAAATAGTGTATGTCTATAAATAAATATCCCAAGGGTAAATCCAGGACTAAATCATCATAATATGGCAGAAAGGGATCTGAATCTCTCTCTACCAAAGTAAATAATGGTGGTAAGATCATGGACTAGAATCTATCTCGGTCGAATTTCTAAAACATCATTTTTAGTTATGACAGCTCATAAATCATCTATTAAGGTGCTTGATGATAGGTGAATTTACACGCCTAAAGTACTATATTTTACCCATATTTTAGCTAAGTTTTGAGGACAAAATATATAATTCATGCACTTTTAGTCCTTTTTCCTGTAATTGAGCTAACAAACGTGTTTACAAAGTTTTCAGGTATAAATGATGTAGATTTCAGCATTTTATGGATAACTTGACGCCAAAGAAAGATTCACGAAAGAAGGAAGGAGAATCTTACACGCCAAGGACCAAAAGTGGCACATGGAAAATCTGTCTCGGGCAAAAACAACAATTCTGAAGACTTTGGAGACTTGCCGTAACTTAGTAGGATTAGGATAATGATACATTAACCTAGTAGGATTGGGTTAAGTAATGCAGTAGCTTAGTAGGAATAGGATATGGGTGTTATAAATACCCTATTTTGCTAGAGATTTTAATTCATTCCTCACAATTCACCCATTCATCCATCCACCCATCAATTCCCATCCATCCACCTATCCATCCACTCATTCATCTACAACTCTAAGCAATTTGCTTTTTATTAATTCTTATTACATTCTCTTCATCTATTCGATTCTTAATTTCCACAACAAGAGAAACTCTATTTGCACTGAAATCACGCCACAAGTACTACCAAACAACACTACACGTGAGATCTTTATTTTGGTATAATAATAATGTCTATTGTGATTTCCATCGCACTCATGAATAGCTAAACTTCTCTGTTAGGGTTATGGAAGCCTTATGAGATACTATCTATTGCTATGAGTTTGTGAATTCGTGACACGTGTGTTGCTTATATCATTATTCTCTTCATCTTAATCTAAATTCTTTGTGGTTGCAAACGCATAGAATACGCCAGTATAGCATTAACTTGTTCGAAAGAAAAGTTATATGTCTGGAAAAAAGATAATGTCAAGGTAATAGGGTCCCATCCCCTATTAAAAAGTTAGTGCCGTAACTGGATTAACCTCTTGGAGAATTTGTACCGTTAGATACGCTTTAAGCTCGAAAGAGTTAAAGTGAAATAGTCCTTGTTTAGGTCGAAAGACGCTTGGATTTACCATCGAATACAATTCTCTATAAGCACATGCATGTCTGAATTCCGCACAACTCATAGACAATAGAGACGTACAACTCAGAAGGTGGACATACCCCCAACTTCTCAATTCTCATTGTTTTACATCTTACCAAACATTCTTACGTTTTACTTTGCTATTTTCCGTTTTTACCTTATTACTTTGCTTACATTACTTGCACGACAAAACTCCCCCCTTTTATGAGACTTGCACTAAAAGTCTAGTAATCTTTGCTTACTTGTTGACCAAGCCATTCCCTGTGGGATCGATACCTACCCAGTTGGGTTATATATTTGACAACGACCGCTTTACACTCCTACGTGAGCTGTATATTGAGCGTTATCAAAAATTGGCGCCGTTGCCGGGGAATACGAGTGTCAATTAAGTTTGTGATAATTACTAGACCCTTTGGTCAAAGATTCTCGTACTTTTACTTTTAGTTTTTGTTTTTGTTTTCTGCAGGTTTTTAATCAGTGCATTCCCCATACTCGAAGTTCTGGTCAACCGTTATTACCTATAAATCCTAAACCACAACGTATTGGCAAAATGAAGGCACAATACGAAATTGAAAGGATGACTGCTCAACAGGAACAGGCAAGACTAGCTGCTCTTGCCGCCGCTCAAGTACATCAACAAAATATTGATAACCCTGAACGAGCAATAAATCGCAACACCTGCTAACAGAAGAGATCGTTAAGCTAGGTTTAGGCCTGAACGCTGAGTTATGCAACCAGCTTTCGACGATGATGATGATGATCTTGATGGAACCGGAGCCACGGGAGATATTATTCCTCCACCATTGTCACCCGGAGCCAAGTTCAACATCACAAGCACCATGATTCAGTTATTGCAACTCAAGGGATTATTTGGTGGACTAGCAGGCGATGATCCGAATATGCATCTCATCAACTTTATTTCTACATGCAAGTCGTTTGACAATGCTGGTGTTGGTCAGAATGCAATTCGATTACGTCTATTTCCATTGTCCTTATCTGGAGAGGCAACTCTATGGTTGAATGGGATGACTTCTGATTCTATTACAAATTGGAGGCAATTGAGAGACGCTTTCCTAGAAAGATTCTTTCCGTCATCCAAAAGAGCACAATTGAGAGATAAAATCAGCAACTTTCGGCAGCTTCCAACTGAAGCCCTTCATGAAACATGGGAGAGGTTCAAGACAAAGCTAACGAGGTGCCCAAACCATCACATGACTAATGTTCACCTAATGGATATACTATACAGAGCCTTGAATTCAATAACTAAACCAATGGTGTATAATGCAGCTGGAGGATCTTTTATAGACCTCACCGTTGGTCAAGCAAGCAATATGTTAGATCGTATGACGAAGCAAAGTAGAGGTTGGCACACCAGGGATTCTGAGGTAGCAAGCCCTACTATATCTATTGGCATGACTGCTGAACAAAGGAGAAGAAAAGAAGAACGTGATCAAGATATGGCGCACATGAAAACACAAGTGGATCTTCTTACAAAGCATCTATTATCAGGGAAGACCGAAAAAGTCAAAGTTGTTGCGTCAAAAGAAAGAGATGAATCTGATTCAGAAGAAGAAGCCAACTACTTAAACAATCTGGGGGGTTTCCGAGGTAATACCCAAGGAAACCAAGGTCGGAACTATTATAATAAATCTGGAAACAAGGACCACGGTAGTTGGAAGAAAAAGAATGATAATAGTGGTTTGTATGTTCCCCAGGAAGACGTGACGCCACCACATCTAGTTCTGGAAGTATGGAAGACATGATGGCTAAACTATTAAAAGGAGTGGAAGCAACTAGCGCAGGAGTAACAGAGGTCATAAAGGATTTTTCTTTAATAAAGCAATTAGTTGACTCACATTCCACTTCAATCAAGCAAATAGAGCAGCAATTGAGCCAACTTTCAGCAGCACTCAATCAAAGAAACGCTGGCACCTTACCTAGCGACACTGTGCAAAACCCAAGGAATGATGGATCATGCATGGCTATTACTACCCGAAGCGGTAAGGTGCTGGAAACTTCATCAAAAGGCAAGGAAGTGGTTGACGAAGTAGTGGACATTGATGATAACGCGAAAGGAGAAGATTCCGCAGAAGCTGGCCAAGACGTCCATGACGTCACCCCTAGTAGGTTGCAGCCTGAAACTACCAAAATTCGGAAGCAAGAGGAGAAGAAAGCCGTGGAGAAAAAAATTCCATATCCACCACCACCTTTTCCTCAAAGACTGAAGAAGCAGGCGAATGATACAAGGTTCAGCAAATTCATGACGATGTTAAACCAGCTGACCATTAATGTTCCGTTGGTAGAGGAACTAGAACAAATGCCTGGGTACGCGAAATTTATGAAGGATCTTTTGACAAAGAAGCGAGAAGCAAGCTATGATTTGAAGGATACTGTTCATCACTTCAGCGCAATCGCTACCTGATCACTAGTTCAAAAGAAGGCTGACCCCGGTGCTTTCACTATTCCTTGCACGGTTGGATCTATGAATTTTGTTAAGGCATTGTCCGATCTAGGTGCTAGCATCAATTTGATGCCACTATCCATCTACAAGAAGTTGGGGTTAGGCGATCCGACACCAACCAATATGAGGCTCGTAATGGCTGATAGGTCGGTAAAACGACCTGTGGGTATCTTGAATGATGTGTTGGTAAACGTTTCTTCATTCATCTTTCCTGCAGACTTCGTGATTCTGAATTGTGAGGCAGACTCTAAAGTTCTCATAATCTTGGGACGTCCTTTCCTTGCAATAGGAAGTGTGCTTATTGACATGAGAGCTAATGAGCTTTTATTTCGGTTGAATGACGCAGTGGTCCGTTTTGATATATGCAAAGCAATGAAACAGCCCAGCGATATGAATGTGTTCTCTGTAGCTGATGTTCATTATGAGGATAAGAAAGAATTATCTGAAACAAAACAGCTTACTATTGAGCCATTGTCTGCTGCGCTACTGAATGTTGAGCTTAAGGATGATGAAGATTATGAAGAAACTACGTGTACTTTAACAGATATAGGGTCCTATTTTAGTACTCCTAAACAGCCGGACCTTGATCTTAAGAATCAACCGTCACCAACAGCGAAGACTTCCATTGAAGATCCACCAATGCTAGAATCGAAAAAGCTCCCCGATTATCTAAGGTATGTGTTCTTGGAAAGTGAAAATATACTTCCGATAAGTATGGTGGATGATTTAGGTGAACAGCACGTAGAGGCTCTCATCTCTGCTCTGAAGAGATACAAGAGAGCGATGGGTTGGACTATTGATGATATAATTGGTATCCCTCCCGGGATAGGCATGCACAAGGGTCATCTCGAAGAAGATTGCATGCTTACAAGTAAGCCTCATTGTCATCTGAATCCATTCAGAAAACGATCCACCATCTATCTCGATGAAGTCTAAGTAATCGAGATAGCTATGTCGTGCCGCGACAATAAATCAAGCGCTTGGTGGGAGGCAACCCATCGTTTTTCATTTTTTTTCTTTCTTTCGTTCTACTAATTGTTTGCTTTTGATAAATAAAAGTCCAAAAAGACGAGTCATGCCACGACCAAACCTAAGGCGCTTGATGGGAGGCAACCTATCATTCTAATCATCTTTGTTGTTTTTGAGCAAATGTAGGTGCAAGAGGTATAAAACGAGGAGATCGGTTTCAAATTTTGATTTGGACATGTTGTATGTTAAAGGTGGTAAGTTAGGAATGAAGAAGAAAAAGGCTATGGATTGAGCATTGCTCATGAAAATATAGGCATCAAACAAGGCTAGGCCTAGGTAAAACTAGGCCACGAACAAGGCAAGGACTATACTATGGCCTAAGGTCTCGGAATCTAGTGTGCCATAGCATAGGCTCCGCCCATGCCCAAGTATGCCATAGCATAGGCACCGCCTATGCTAATGCCTTTTGTCTCTGAATCTCATCTACCATGCTAAAGGCGCCGCCTATGCTAGACAATGCTTTGCAAAAGGCGCCGCCTATGCCAAGCATAGGCAAAGCAAAAGACGCCTCCTATGGTCACTTCTTGTCTCCAAATCCGATTTTAAATGGGTCAAAACCCGACCCAACCTTCTCCTATAAATATGAGACTTAGTCTTGAACCAAAAACACATTGGAAACCTAGCTTAAGCGCCGCCTATAGTCCCCAAATCCTCTAAAAAATTTTCCTTTTGCTCTCTTACTTCAAAAGAACATCATCCAAAGGCATCAATCAAGTAAGTACTACTTTGTTCTTCATTTATATTCCGTAAGTACTACACTACTACGCCCATTATGAATTGTTGAATCTTTAAAGTAGTATTGATGATTTGAATGTGATTGAATTATTGTGATACAACCAAGTGGGTGAATGAATAAGTAAGGATGATCTTAACTTATTTCCAACTTGAATTTGATTTTGATGCACTATCATACTTCTGTGGAATTGATATGGTCACAAACATTGGATAATCTTGTCACTTGAATACTTACATATTGGAATGACTTGTTCATCAGAATAAGAATTATAGTTGCCTACCGACATAGGAGGTTGTGATTATTGTTAGATGCTATACCTTGATTCAATCCCTATGTAGTAGTCTTGATATATCAAACATGAAAGTATTGCCAAGATTACAAGAAGTATGACTGCTCTGATTTTATTGTTGGAATATAGCACCTAAAACGTATGTCGATGAAGTCTGAATAATCGACCACTTTCACTCCACTAGTTTGTGCCAACAAACTAAGTGTGGGGTGGTGCCCCTACTGCTTGCTTATAGATTGTATACATCGAGATGATGCTAACATGAACATTGTTTTAGTCTCAGGTACAATGGCACCCAAAGCAAGACAAGGCAAAGAAAAGGCAACCACTTCACAAAAAGGCAAGAAAAGAGGCCAAAAAGAGCAAGGAGAATCATCCTCGATGCAAGTACCACGCTGCATGTTCGAAATTAAATGGGTTTTAGAGGAGGAAGCAAAGGAATGGTATAGGAACAAAAAAGAGAAGAAATATGTTCATGTGGACTTTATAAACAAGGAAAGCCTAGCAAAGAAAGAACCGCGCATGTTGGCTATGATCATGGGGTTACATCTTGATTTCATCTTCCGAGACATGGGAGAATGCAATCTCGATCTAACAAGAGAATTTTATGCCAACTGGTCGCCGAAAACCACAGGGAGCAAAGTCAAGATTCGGGGCCAAGTTTTACAACTCAATGCGGATTTCTTCAACTCCTTTCTTGGCTTGCCTGCTGTGGATCCATCACCATTCAAAGAGCTGTACAGTAGACCTCCATATAGAGCCATTCAACACACACTCTGTGGAATAAGATCCATGGCACGGTGGAGTAGACACAAGGACACCAGACGACACAATACCTTCCCATATGCTCCTTTGAATAGGGAAGCAAGAATATGGTTGCGCAACACATTGGGGCAATTATTCGATCTACAATGCGGAAAGCTAGGCTACACAAGAGGTCCCACTTCAGCTTTGATAACCTATTGACTGCAATACTAAGGAAGGAAGACATCGAAGAGGAACCGTCTGATCATAAACTCCCACACAACCCAAAGAAGGTTGACCTCACGAAGGGTAAAGATGCTGAAACTACGCATGGCGTCAACCTTACTACTGCTGAGAGACATGCTTGGGATGAGAGTTTCTTTCGCCATCTTTATGGCATGAATCGGTTTACAATGATGAGAGGAGGTCGTGTTCTAACTGCTGCAGGGCTCCAACAGCTGGATCATGACTATCCAATGAATGTGCATGCAAGGGAGATGTGTGGAGTAGGTACATATTTTGAGGAACCTCTTGATAACGATGTGCCAACCGATGATGATCGTCGAATGCCAGACTCCGACGACTCCTATGATGATTCCGACGAAGGGGGTATGACCCCCGACATAGAGGAGGAGTTCGACTGACCAGGTTTTTCGTATTTATTTTCCACTGAGGGCAGTGTGTCCCGTATAAGTGTGGGGTGGTGGTATTTGCATACTATACTTCTCTATCCATCTATGTTTGTTTGTTTTTTTTAGTAGTTAATCGTTTTTTTTAGTAGTAAAATTTTTTTTTAGTAACTTTACATGAAGTTATTCTGATAGGCAGCAGGAGATTATGAAAAGAGTTTGTGTAAAGTTATGACTATTGAGACATTTAGGTTCTAATTGTGACTCACTATGTGATAATTGTGTGGTTCAGTTCCTTCATCTGTTGGGTCAAGAGTCTATACTACTCCCAATAAAGTTGACCATGTGCCTTGTGTGTGTGAGATGATAGTATATTCTATGTTTGTGGCTGATGCTAGAACTTGCCTGGTGTGTGTGTGAAGCGAAAATAAAGAACGTGAGTTTAGGAGATGATTTAGGCATTTCTTTGGCAACCTATACTTGTGTACCTTCTTTTTACCTACCCATGGACATTATCCTAGGTAACCCCTTTGAGCCTTTAGCCTATTTTCTTTGACAACCTCATATGTAAGCCTAATCCATATTTTCAAGACCATAATTTGATCCAAATTTATAAGTGCTTTAAATTGAAAGAGTCATGTGACAAAATAAGAGGAAATTGGATGATTATGACGCCTTAGAATACATTGGTGCTTGAATTTGTTATGAAAAAGAATTGCTATCATAAGAAGTATATTATGAAAAGAAAAAGGAAAGGAAAACTAAAAAGTTAGTTATGTTTAAAATTGAAAAAAAAAGAGGAGAAAAAGGGTGGTAGAATAAAAGAAAGAAGAAAGGTTGTTTGAAAAGAAAGTATTAATGAAATAATGTGATGTATTAAAGCTCTTAGGAACATAGTCACTATTTCTGGCCAAAATAGTCCTACCCGTCCCTTAGCCTACATTACAACCTGTAAAAGACCTATTTGATCCTAAGCTTAGCATTCTGATATTTAGTGGAGCATTACACTAAAGGCAAGCCTATGGTCATCATTTGCAACATATGAATTCTTTGTAAGAGCGAGAACAAGGAGAAAATTGTACCCATGTTTCGAAAAATACAATATTTGTGAGTGATTATGGGTAAGATCTTATGTGAGACACACATGGTTGATGAGTTTTGGGTAGTTGTGTATGATTCTTTGTGCCTTAACTTTTGAATACGAATTAACCATCATCACGAGTCTATATTAGAGGTTGAATTGTTTCTAGAAGTGATCAGAAAACTACTCTTTGTTAATGATTGCTATGCCTGTCTTGATGACTATTTTGTGTTGTTACTGTGAAACCCTATGTAGATGTTTATATGGACATGATATTTTGTTCGAGGACGAACAAAGCTTTAAGTGTGGGGTGTTGATGATAGGCGAATTTACACGCCTAAAGTACTATATTTTACCCATATTTTAGCTAAGTTTTGAGCACAAAATATATAATTCATACACTTTTAGTCCTTTTTCCTGTAATTGAGCTAACAAACGTGATTAGAAAGTTTTTAGGTATAAATGATGAAGATTTCAGCATTTTATGGATAACTTGACGCCAAAGAAAGCTTCACGAAAGAAGGGGAATCTTACACGCCAAGGACCCAAAGTGGCGCATGAAAAATCTGTCCCAGGCAAAAACAGCAATTCTGAAGACTTTGGGGAGTAGCAGTATCTTAGTAGGATTAGGATAATGATACATTAACCTAGTAGGATTGGGTTAAGTAATGCAGTAGCTTAGTAGGAATAGGATATGGGTGTTATAAATACCCTATTTGGCTAGAGATTTTAATTCTTTCCTCACAATTCACCCATTCATCCATCCACCCATCAATTCCCATCCATCCACCTATCCATCCACTCATTCATCTACAACTCTAAACAATTTGCTTTTTATTAATTCTTATTAATTTCTCTTCATCTATTCGATTCTTAATTTCCACAACAAGAGAAACACTATTTGCACTGAAATCATGCCACAAGTACTACCAAACAACACTACACGTGAGATCTTTATTTTGGTATAATAATAATGTCTATTGTGATTTCCATCGCACTCATGAATAGCTAAACTTCTCTGTTGGGGTTATGGAAGCCTTATGAGGTACTATCTATTGCTATGAGTTTGTGAATTCGTGACACGTGTGTTGCTTATATCATTATTCTCTTAATCTTAATCTAAATTCGTTGTGGTTGCAAACGCATAGAATACGCCAGTATAGCATTAACTTGTTCGAAAGAAAAGTTATATGTCTGGAAAAGAGATAATGTCAAGGTAATAGGGTCCCATCCCCTATTAAAAAGTTAGTGCCGTAACTGGATTAACCTCTTGGAGAATTTGTACCATTAGATACGCTTTAAGCTCGAAAGAGTTAATGTGAAATAGTCCTTGTTTAGGTCGAAAGACGCTTGGATTTACCATCGAATACAATTCTCTATAAGCACATGCATGTCTGAATTCCGCACAACTCATAGCCAATAGAGACGTACAACTCATAAGGTGGACATACCCCCAACTTCTCAATTCTCATTGTTTTACATCTTACCAAACATTCTTACTTTTTACTTTGCTATTTTCTGTTTTTACCTTATTACTTTGGTTACATTACTTGCACGACAAAACTCCCCCCTTTTACGAGACTTGCACTAAAAGTCTAGTAATCTTTGCTTACTTGTTGACCAAGCTATTCTCTGTGGGATCGATACCTAACCCAGTTGGGTTATATATTTTACAACGACCGCTTTAGACTCCTATGAGAGCTGTAGATTGAGCGTTATCAGTGCTACTATTCCCTTTATGACGGAGTTTTTCTTAAAAGTGAAAAGCGAGAATAAATCCCCTTTTAGAAAATAGTAGTGAAACAATGATTTTATTTTGAATTGTACCACTAAGTCAGAATGAATGTATAGAGATCTATGCATGATATCACCAGTATCCAAACAATATAATCATAAGTGTCTAAACGTTCATAGACTATGACTAGTCCTTTACAAAGATAGATTACTCACCTAGAGTCCAACTGATATCTTAATCACGACCTTAGGTCTAATAATATATAACCAACATATTATCAAAGGCTAAAATCCATGGGAACTATGATCTAATCCACTAATTCAAGTAATAAAATTTATAACAAAATGTCGTTAGCATCAACTATGATCAACATACTAATAACTTTGGGTTATAATATTTTAAAGGCATAACAAGTATTTCATCGTTACCTAGAAATCATGGTATTCTACCAATAATTAAATCCTATCATCTTTACCTAGAATAAAATAGGTAGCATACACTGTTTCATGAATAAGAGTATACCAAAGCCTACCTCGATGCCGAGCCGCAAGTCCTTGAACCATCCACAAAGCATCTGCCATTTCTCCATAATCTTTGAATATTTCCACCCTACAAAAATAGTAACCTACACATCAGTAAGAGTAAATTAAGACCCATAATTCGATATAAAGTTTTAGGTAGGAATTAGATTCAAGAACGAGCATATGGATCCCATAAAAAGAATCTAAAATTCAATCCGTCACGAGGTCTATCAAAGGAAAAGAAATGTGTAACCCAAAGTTGAGCAACAAATGGTTATTTAATCTTGGCCTAAATTGGCCCCTAAGTTCTAGAGAATTATGGACCTTTAAGAATTTCTAATAAAATAGGATGGAAATTAAAGGAAAAAATAATGGAAAATGACTAAGGAGTGTTGGGCTAACTTACCTTAGCTTCATTGGATGACACCCCACTCTTTCCCTCTTTTCAAGCTGTCAAATAGTGGAAAATGGTAGAGAAAATAAATGAGAATTTTAGGTGAAGAAGGGGATTTAACAATCCCCAAGTGTTTCTTAAGTGACTCAATAATCTATTGAGCTGTACACCATAAATATATGGCCTTTGATTAAGTGGTCCAGTATTGTTAAGCGGCAAGGCCATTGCATAAGTAATTAGGCAAGGTCCAAGGCCGATCGCTAAAGAGATTCCCTTGTCGCTTAAGCGACCAAAGGTCCGCTTATGAAGTTGCACTGGATGGTGCTATATACTATATTTTCTAAGTACAAAATAAACTCTGACCAGTTGTTTGGGATTCATTCAGAACCTCATGTATGTAAATGAACTATGCTACAATACCAAATCTGGCATGCCGCACTCAATGGAACCATCAAAACTTTCATTTGAGGTTAATTTAACTAAATGTGGGGCCTATACCTATCGTTCTATTTTCCATATAATCAACCCAATAGCCCAAAAATAGTCTAGCAGCCCCAGGACCTGTATCAAGGATCCCCTAGCCTAAAATTAATGTTTGGAGCTGATAGCATTGTCGGAATTCTCATCAAAGGTTGTCTCGTAGGAGTTCTTGTCTGAGACCAATTCCTTAATAGTAAAAGCTCTAAAATAGGGAAATAAGCTTAAAACCCAAAGAACTGTCTAATAACTTGACTAACAGTTCCAGCAAGTCACAAATAACCTGTAGCTACTGTAGAAATGCTCAAAATGCTAGAAATACACATAAATCAAAGAAATAACCTATAGGATCATTACAATATCCACTACTAAAAGTACTTTAATTTGCAATTGTTAATGGATAGAAAGAGCTCGAAATCTTAAAGGGATAAGGTACTGGGCCGGCATGCTCCGAGCATGACTCGCCAGATATCCTCTAGGATGAAACAACACTTCCAAGGGTTTTTGCCATAGGTATCTCTTTTTTAACTGACTTTCTTACTTTGTTTCTCAAATAGACAAAACTTAAACTTTAAAACTTACTATCATCCAACAAAAGAAAGAATGGTTGGTGCATGCAAATTTAAACAATAATACACTGATACCACATCGATACTAGCACAATCAAGTATAGACTTATCCAAGACAAAGGCAATCCGAGGCATGAATTTTGCGACCAACTCCAATCTCCAAATATATCCTTCCTCTTTCCATTTCTGAGCCTTCTATTTACTCCAAAACAAGTAGGAGGTCATTCGAGTCCTATCCATGCAACCCCATCATTTTGACCTTAAAGAACTAAAGTCGATCCTCTAAAATTCCATAATGGAAAGCATAAGAATAAGCCTACAAGGTGATACCTAGGAACACAAATTCTCATGATCAAGGTCTGCAATCTATGTCAATACTACGACTAGTATAGATGAGCAACAAAATTGATAGTCAAGAGTTTGAGCATACAATCTTAGAACTATCAATCTGCTCTAAAATGTCGTACCAATTAAGGATGAAACAAAACTAAATCCAACCTGAGCACAGCGTTCCTACTCAGTAGATAATTTTTGACAAAAATATCAAACCAAGGCCAAGAATAGAAAAAACCATCATCAAGTGCCAATGGGCCATCACTTGAAAATCTATCAAACACAATCCATCTGAACTGAAAAAGACCGAATAAGTAGGAAAAGTTTTGGCTTATCCATCCTATAGGAAAAACCCAAAAGTATTATACCTAATCTCTACAATCCCTATCGCACATCTCAATACCAAGGCTAAACCACTCAGTCTCAACTGTCCCAGCCAACTTTGAAAAATGGAAAGCAACCATAATCTGATCTATAGCACAACCTCCAAGTAGCCCATCTGAAGAGTTAATGTCCAAGACTTGATTCAACAAATCTAAACTAAGGGAAAGTACCTAAATCGCCCTCATTTACTTAAATCAGGCACATCCCCATTAGATCCCGCCAGAGCTAAATCTAAATGTAGCTAAAGAACAGAATCACAAGAAGGATAAACCATAGTCTGAAAGCATAAGCAATCAACTTCATATCTACTAGAGGGCATGAATCACCAAAGCATACTTAAGAACTCACCAAGGACATAAGAAATACCAGTGATAACAAAAATTCTATCAACTGGAGGAACACAACCTTAGTCAAGAACCGAGCCAAGTCTATCCAAAAAATTATTGGATGAACTAAACCTTATCTATGGCTTTGAGGTATCCATAAAAAGACTTAGAATCCCTAATACTGAATCTTGAAAAGCTGAACTAGTTTCAAAATCTCCCAAAGCCTCAGTTGGCTCCAAGCCCTCAAACTGACATTTAAGATCTTCAATGTTAACCTTTGACTATGTAGTTTGACATTGTGCTGAAGCTCAAGAAATATATACCAAAATTCTAATCTATATCTATTTATAACCTCATATTATCCATATGAGACATAATAGAGACAAAGAATGTACTTGAGGCTCATAAAATTATACAAACACAACATAGATTAAAGAATAAAGTCTACTAAGAGTGTACTATATCCTCCAAATAATAAGATATAAATACCTCTATATCAATCCATAAGACTAAACTACACACTTAACTTTTGTCCCAACATATAAATATACCTAGATTCACACCAATTTGTCACGACCCAAGTTCTCAAGTCATGATGACACCTATAATAACCCACCAGTTGGTAAGATAACTTGTACCCTAAAACTGCTAGTAATAGACTATCAAGAGAAATGAATGAATATAGCAGAACAAATATGATAAAATACCAATACACATAGGACAACCCCAAAACCTAGCGGAATTAACACAAAATCTTCTACTATAATAAAAATACAAAAATAAAATATAAATATACAAGTAAAACCTATATCTAAATACAAGATAGAGATTAGACTAATCAATACGAGGGTGAAGAGTAATAATCCAAATGCTAAGAGATCACCCTAAATGTTTGATCTATAACTTCTCTACATGATGAACACAATAATAGTGAGAACCTATACTATGATCTATAGGATGCAGAAGTGTAGTACGAGTACCAAACATGAGCTACTCAGTAGGCAACTGCCAACTGAGCTCCAAAGATAATTTAAATATAAATAGTATACAGAGTTGGAATATAACCTACATACAATTATCTAGGAAGATTAGCACCATAAGACTAAAGAGGCAATAAGGGTGAACTATCCTATTCAAGCTGTATTTAGGAAGTAAATAAGGGCGGAAGAAGGATATATAGTATTATACAAGGCTAAAAATACATATACTATATGAATAAACATGGGTAGATAGAGTTACAGGATAGTACCATCTCTCACTCTATATATATAACTACTCAAGGTAATTACTAATATAACCAATCTAGCATCTCAAGGTATTCTAATTAAGTAGGAAACTAGTGATGGAATAATCAGGTTCCCTAACCATAATGTCTACCCATGTGATAATTATCGATAATATAATTTACCATTAAAAAAAAGATCATAATCATACCTCTAACCTCAATGTTAGTACATAATTAGCCTACTAAAAATAACCATAATAGAAATATTATAATAATCGACTAGTCTAAATAAACAATACCTAATCGAGCCTTATAAATTGGAAGGTTCAATCAAGACTCATCAAACCTAATATATAACTATACCTTTGCAACCTTATATAAGGTATATAGATATAGGAACTAAAAAATTTACTAGTGATTAGAAATACACATGCATGAATGAATACAAAGTAATCCATGATACCATAACTTATCCAAGTGCAAAAATATACCCAATATATACACCTTTTCCAATTTGACGACTTACAAAGGCAAGACAACCAATGCCCTCTTTTCTCTTGCACGATGACTCATGGACGAAGGGTCCCCTAGGGTATTCAGGAATATCTATATACTCTGACCTAGTATAAACCCAAGATTTCCAATCATCATCATTAATCTAATTCGTCTATTATTGCATATATATATATATAATAAATGCATGAATTCGAAACATAGCTAAAAGAGTGTAAATCTATAAATCTAATGTCCAGGGTTAATTTTGGGACTAAATCATCCTAATTTCAGTACAAAGGATAGAAATCTATCACAACTAAAGTAAATAATAGTGGTTAAGTCATGGACCAAAATCTAACTTGGCCAGATTTCTAAAACTTATTTTTAGTTACAGTTGCTCATAAATCATCTATTAAAGTGGTACAAAACTTATTGTAAAAGAGTTTGAATTAAAAGTGAAAGGTGGGAATATATCCCCTTTTTAGAAAACAGAAGTAAAACTATGATTTTAGTTGGAATTGTACTATTAAGTAAGACCATATGATTATAGATCTATGCATGGTATTACCAATATCTAAAAAATGCAATCTTAAGTATCTAAATGTACGTAGACTATGACTATGTCCTTTACAAGCATATATTACTCACATGTAGTCCAACTGATACCATAATCATAGCCTCAGGTCCAATAGTCTATAATTAGCATGTTATTAACCCTATAATCTAGGGGAACTATGATGTAATCCACAAAGTCAAATAATAAAACTTATACAAAAGGGTCCTTAACATTAACTATGATCAACATGCTAATAACCTAGGGTGATAGAATTCTATAGGCATAACATGTATTTCATCATAAGGATCTATCAACATTCTATCCCCAAACTTATAAATTATGCCAAGTTATTGTAATCCACCCATAATCACATCCTACGATCCTTAACTAGCATTTAATATATATTATACATTATCTCATGAAGTAGAGTGATTGAAGCCTACCTTGATGCCAAACCACAATTTCTTAAATCATCCAAAAATGATTTGTTTTTTCTATAGGATCCTAAAATATTGCTGCAGTATCAAAATAATAAACTACATATCATTTGGTTCAAACCGAGACCCCTTTTTTATATAACATATCAGGTTGAAATTCAATTTATTAATAGCCCTAAAGAGACCACAAACGGAATCCAAAATAAAAATATCATGAGGTCCCTCAAAAGACCAAAAAATTATGCTCTAAAGTTAAGTAAAAATGGTGCATTAATCGAGAACCAAATTAGCCCCTAAGTCCTAGAGATTTAAAGACCAGTTTTTAATAATATAAAATAAAATAGGATGGAAATTGATTGGAACAATAATTGTAATGACTAAGGAGTATTATGCTAAGTTAACTTAGCTTTAATAGATGATTCCTCACTCTTTCCCTCACTTCAAGCTCTCAAATGGTGGGAATTAAAGGAGAAAATGAATGAGAATTTTTGGTAAAGAAGGGGATTCAACAATACATAGGTGTCAATTAAGTGACTCAATGAGTGCTTAAGTAGTCCATTATAAATATTTTTCCTTTTCTTAAGCAGTTCGGTACTTCTTAAGTGATTTTTATATAAGTGACAAGACCATCTCTTAGGTGACTGGGTGACGAACAAGGGTGATACGCCTAAATTATATCTCTCGTTAGAAAGTGTAAGCGGTCGCCGTCAAATATAGAACCCAACTGGGTTTGGTGTTGAATCCGACAAGGAAAACTATGTTCACTAAGTATTGTGGTTGTTATTAGACTGTTGATCGAAGGTTCCAAAATAAAGGGGGGGTTTGATTTATCAATTGTATTCAAATTTCTTGTCATAGAAGGTAATCCAATTGTAGGTTGTATTGCAAATAGTAATTCTATAAGAGTAGTCAAACTAGGGTTATGGTTACCAAGATGCTTAAGTAGCTTGGGTTATGAACTATTTGAATTCCTTATGAACAATTTTAATTGCAAGAGTAATTGAATTCTATGGTTTACCCATTAGTTTCTCAACCTAAATGAGTAGCTTATCCCTTAATTCTTCCAAACTTAAGGAATGTATTATTTATTCAACTATATTCTCACATGTGTTGATTCGGTTAAGGAATCTGCCCGCTATCCAAAAATTAAAGCCTTTAGATTTATGTAAACCTCTTATTTTCCCAACAAACAAATTTTTATTCAAACATGTGTTATTCTTGGGCTCACATTTCAAGTTTGCAACATAGAAAAGTTATTAAAGTGAAGAAAGGTTTATGCAATATCAATTAATCATGGAAATCTATTAGATTCACAACCCCCAATCAGCTATTCACATCAAGGCTCCCATAACCCTAGTTATGGGAGCTTAGCCATACATCTCCATCACAGAAAGAGAAGAAATCATTATATTATTCATAAATTAATTAAGAATTTACTTACAATAGTTATAATTATTGTTCTTCAATCTCCAATAGAGAAAATGATAATGGAATCTCGATCCACAATTCTAGAATGAATCTCAGAGAAAAACTAAGTACAATATGTTTATAGTATGGAAAATTCTCATAAAAGATAAAAAGATATTTAATAAAACCTAAAACTGGGTATTTATATGTTCCCAGCCAAAAAGGATTTAAAATTCAAAATTATAAAAACCGTGTCCAAAGTGACGGCGCAAGTGGTGGTCTGTCAGAATTCTGGTGGTCCACCATATTAGTCGTCGCTGATGATTCTTGAAAGTCAAGTTCTACTTAGAACTGATGGCTAAAGTAGTGGTCCTTCGCAAGACTGATGGTCTACCATATGGGCCGTCACTGATGATCCTGGAGAGGCAGGTCCTTCTAAGAACTGACGGCCAAATTGGTGGTCTGTTGCAACACTAATAGTCCACCATATGAGCTATCATTGTATGTTTTAGGATGCCAGGTTATACTTAGCAGTGACTGCCAAAGTGGTGGTCCATCGTAAGACTGGTGGTGCACCACATGGGCCGTCACTAAGTCTTCTGAAATTATGGATGCTGTTTGGGCCTGATGGTTAACTTGGTGGTCCGTCGCATGACTAGTGGTCCTCCATTTTGACCGTTAGAAGTGTTTTTCTACTAATTTTTTTAGTCTTTTCCTTCAGCTAGATCCTTACCCTAAAATAATAAAACCCATCATTTAATGCAATCTTGGTTGCTTGAAAACATGTAATTTTACCAAGAAAAAGATGCAAATTGTTTCGTCAAAATATGAACATCAACACACTTAAGATAATTTCTTGTCCTCAAGGAACTCAGCACCAAATTGCAAATATGAACAATACAATGATGGGCATTTAATACTGAACCAGTTTTCAAACAACCATTCGCTTGTTATCCAAATCATATGGTGTACATATTAGAGTCCATAATTGGCATTGTTTAAATTTCAATTCATCTACACAACATGGATACAAGAATCTACAGATATCAGCCAAATTAAGTACGACTCAGGTTGCCTCATAATCAAGGAGATCCACCACTCATTGTATTTTGTTGCTATACATCAAAACTCTCTCGCTCATCAAAGAAGTTACAAACATAGTGTATACACCCATAAGATTTCCTTCATCATTCAATTCCCCCTTATAGCTGAGTTCCAAGATCAAGCAGGTCTTTTCTAGGCTAGTAATAAGGTATCAGGCTAGGTCAGGAACGAATTTTGGGATAAGTGACTAAATACTAGGCTTTAACTCTCTTTGCCTTCAAATTATTCCTACCAAGGTCATTTCCTTGCTAGCTCACTTACCCTTTTCTCGATCATTCATACCTCAAGGTGCATATTGTCTTGAATAGACCAGGGCCAAATGCTCTAATTCAAATTCTAGACCAACTTTCTATTAGACAGTTAGCCCTACAATAGCCACCCTTAACTTAGCTATTTTGCCTAAGTGTAGGGACATATTGCCCACTATTAGCCCAGGTCCAGAGCTAGGTGTCAACAACATTAAGAGAGTTAAATAGATTGCTTAGTGATGAAGAAAAATTAACAAAGGCTCAAAGAAGGGTTCAAAATTGGAAAATTATTTTTGGTAGGGTTAATTACTTTGGCTAAGTTGATTAAAAGCACAAGGTGGGTTTCTATCCCTTCTTATCTCATCAACTACAGAACAACATCGATTGAACCAAGCAAATTCTAGGTACTATACTATGTAAGAACTAATACAAATTCTCACACATATAGCAGCAACTGAGTCAAACTCATTCTATTGTTATTAAGAGTTGCATCACATGTAATATGTATTTACAGGTTAGTTCTAACTATAGGTTCACTAACAATTGATCACATATCCTAGGAGACAAAAGTAAATAGTCATATGGACATAGTCAAAGCTTTATGCCAACATCATTCATTATCCATATTCACAACAAGATACTAAAACAAATAACACTTTTATATCATAGAACAACATTACCAACATAACTAGACTTGAAAAGAAGAAAAATGCAAACCTAAAGTTATACCAAGAAAAGAAAACTACAACTGTGAACTTAACATGATCCTAGACATGCCGATTCTCCTAGATAACACATGGTAGGGTCAAGAATATTGGTAAAACAACCCCCCATGGTATAGGTACATCAGTCAAGAATATTGGCAAAACAACCCCCCATGGTACAGGTACATCATCCCCCATAGAAAAATATATACATTGTCCTCAAAGTAATAAATTAGAGTATAATGAAATGGGTACACTTGTATTACCTCGTATTCAGTTGAGGCATCTGTGAAGTATGGTGAGGACTTTGCATCCTTACCTAATGTAATGTTGGACCCTATAGTTGTAGCGGTACTGAAAACCTCACCCTCCAGAATCAGAGCAATCATCACTGAGACTGAGCCTGAACTTTTCCCCCTTGCTGGGGCAACACTAGTAGATACTCCTGCTTCTTCTTATTCTATTTCTTCTTATTATTCATTTTCTTCTTTATTATTTCTACTTTCTTCATCATTCCTTGATATTTTTCAACCTCTCCTAAGATCATAATTGTAATACCCTATAATTCTACCTAGCTTGAAATTGTCGCAGAATGTTAGAAACTTACTTTGAAAGATGAATCCATTTTTGTACATGTGGAATTCTTAAGAATTTTAATTTTTATCATGTGGGAAATTGAATTAGATTCTCAGTGATACCAATTTTGTCAAAATCCTGTATTGGGGTCGAATGTTATGCTTGAAAGACAGAAGGCAGTCAAAACTACCCAGTGCGATGGTGAGAGCCAACCGATCGTTGAGCTAGCGATGGACCATTATCCAAGCCGTTTCAGTGGAGTCAGTGATACCATATTCTACCCAAGGGTGATGGGTTAGGATGACAAAACTTTGAGCAAGTGATGGACCATTACCCAAGCCATCATAGAAGAGGTAGTGAACCCTTATTTTGCAAAGGTGCAATGATCAGAACCAATGGACCGTCGACCCAGTGATGGATCATCACACCCACCATCGCATACTTTGTTCAACTATTTTAAGTCGAGGATCATAAGTTCATTATCCATCTACAACATCAAATTAGGGTTTTCTCTCAAAGATAATCCCCAAGAAACAAGATCCAAATCTTATTTAATAAACTAAGAGATTCAAGTTCTCCAAGTCCAAAAACATCAAGAAACTCACAACCCAGGTATGTCATGTGTTGATTCATGGGTCCCTTTCACCCATGAAGCTCAAGAATCACTTTTTAAAATCCAAGATTTGTGTATGTATGAATGTTCATGATTTAAATTGAATTGAAATTCATGTTCATGATGTTGTGGGCTTTTGATTAATGTTTTAAATTACAATTCTAATGATTGACCCTAGTATGTGATGATTTGCACAATAATCATGATAAACCCATCAAATTTGCAATATTATTCTTCCAAGCATGACAATTAGATGCATTGATAATGGTATAACCAAAGTATGGTCCTCATGTGTTTGATTAAATGCCTATGGGAAGGAATAATTCCATACTAGTATGATAATATGAAATCCCCAATCATGTACAAGTTTATACATGTCAAATATTTGATGAAATATCTTAGTCAGTGAATTATAGATACATGTGTAGCTTTTCTGGTGCTTTAGAACTTTTACTTTATGAAATCTCCAACTTATTATACTATGGATTGTGATGTTGGTCATGTAATCAAGAAAGTCATGCTTTGTTAGTTTCATGTTATAGAGTCCTGGGGGCACTTGTACCCGACAATTAGATATGTGCCTAGAGCCAGTGTCATGTTTTCAAGATAGTCTTAGTTGATCCATGTTCATAGGAATTCAGTCAGTCATGTGACTCAAGAAAACTCTGTAAACTCAGTAATATCAGAAATCTCAGAAATTTAGTAATCTCAGTAATATTATATCAGTCAATGGAACTCAATTAATTCAATCCAGTTCAGTTAAGTAATCCATGTTCAATGTCTATTCAGATGGGAGTAGGAATTAGCGACGCGTGAACCCAAGGATGGGAACACACACTGTCAGATGCGGGTGTGATTCTTAGAAGTCATCCTTGCATTCCAAAACTATGTACCTAGCATTGGTTGAGACATCAAAACTGTCATATAAGCGTTGATACGGTGGATAAGTACTGTCAGATGAGGGCCCTATCATTCTCTTTTGGGGAAACTGTCAGATGAGGGTCACCCACAGCTTGTCTTTACCGGTGGCGAGATATTGACACCCTTCCAATTGGGGTTACTGATTGGACCCCAACTCAGCTATAATGTATTATTTAGGGTATGTCGGTTAGATGACTGTTTCCCACAGTTTTAGTAGAAACAGGACTGTCAAATACAGTCAACTCAGGCTCAGTAATAGAATTCAAATAGTTCTATAGAATTTAGGATTGTTAGGTACAGTCAGCTCAGAATAGTAAGGAACTCAGCTAGTTTATTTTGAACCTAGACTATTAGATATAGTCACTCAGTATCAGTTATTTTAGTTATATAAATATCAGTATCTCATGTTATTAGTACTCAGACTCAGTAATCATGTTGTCACGAACTCGTTTACAGTTATTATGTATTCATGTATGCATTCTCACGTTCATGTTATCCAGTTAGTTTGTTTAGTTCTTGTATGTAAACCCTTGCATTCAGCCTACCTCACATTCATATCAATACATTCAAAGGTACTGATGTATTTGCGCTATGGTGTTTTATACCATAGGTCTAGGAGCACAATATCTAGAGAATCAGTAGGAGTTAGTAGTGAGTCCTTATCCTTTTAGTACATGACCATTACATTATTATCTCATTAATTAATTTATTTCAGTAGCTGGAGTTAGTTGAGGACATGTCCCATCAACTCTTTATTCAGATAGTTTAGAGACTTTCGGACTATCATGTTTAGACAGTTCATTTTAGTTGTTTTTAGTATTTTATACCACATCCAAATGTTATATTTTAAATAGATATTATGGATCTATTTTGAACCTTATGACCTTACAACCTTTATTTCCGCATTTATACCGTATATTATGTAGTGTTCAGGTACAAATATCAGTCATGGGTTAGTATGTGGTCCTTCAGGGTCATGAGCACCATGTAGAATTATGGGTACAAGATTCAAGGCATTTCAAACTTGATATCAGAGAATAAGGTTCAATAGAGTCCTAGGAAGTCTAAAAGCCACATCTAGTAGAGTCTTGTGCTTGGGTGTGTTGCACGCCACATTTATGTGCAGGAGGCTATAAGATGTTTTAGGAACAGTTTCCCTTCTTTCAGTATTTATGTCATTCCAGTGAGCATAATATCAAGCCAATCTCTCAGTCTAATCCGTTTCTCCCTTTCTTCTACAAAACATACCAACCAAAAGAAGAAATGGGAATTAGCCAGCTCCTCAGCTTGAAGAACCTTTGGGAAAACATATTTCTCATCTAGATTTCAAAGCTGCATTCACTACTCTTGCTCTGTCAGTTGCTTCTCATAATGAATGACCAGTTATCTTTCTAGCCAACCCAGTGGCCTATTCAGCTGCAACCAGGATTCAGTACTTTACCCGAATGAATCCTTTATCCTTTTTTGGGTCTAAGTCAGATGAGGAACCTTAAGAATTTCTTGACTAAGTTCAAAAAGTTAAGGATATAATGGGGGTTACTTCTAGTGAGAGTATAGAGCTATCTGTATATGATTTACAAGATGTTTCTCACATTTGGTATAAATAGTAGATGTCAGAAAGGACAGATGATGCAGGGCCTATTGAGTGGGAGGAGTTTGTCACTGCATTATTAGATAGTTTCTTTCCCCTTGAGATGAAAAAAGCTAAGGTGTTGGAATTTATCAACCTCAAGTAGCGAAACATGATGGTGAAAAAGTATTCTCTTAAGTTTACTCAATAATCTAGATATGATCCTCCTGTGGTTGCAGACAACAGGGCCAACATGAGTAAGTTTATATCTAGGGTGAATGATAGTGTAGTCAATGAGTGCAGGTATGGGATATTGAATAGTGACATAAACATAGACAGGCTTATGAGTCATGCTCAATAGATAGAGAAGAAAAAGATTAAGATGAGGGAGAAGAAAAATAAGAGAGCAAGGACATGTAGTTTCAACTTTGCTCAGCCCAAATTATAAGCAGGAAATCATTCTCAGTTTAATCCTAGGTCAGCAGTTCTAGATTCTTTAGCTAGTGCTCTAACTCCTAAGTTCAAGGATGGTAATAGAGATAGAGTGCCAGGCTGTAACTCTCAAGGAAGTGTCAGCAATGCCCAAACTAATCCCCTTTGTTAGATGTGTGGTAAGAACTACAAGGGTGTTTGCAGCGCTGGTAGAGATATTTGTTTCGGATATGGGACACTCATCACGTCACAATGAAGATTATTTTTCCTATTTTTTGATTTATAATATGAATTCATGTGTTATGATTATTACCCTAGTGTGTGAAATGCTTATTAGGTGAAGAATGTTCACCAAAATCACTTAGAGGCAAGTTGAGCTAAGAGTCTTTGATTTGTCCAAAGTTTTATATTTGATACTACTAGGGTCAACTTTGAAAGTGTATAAATTTTGATTTATATGGAATTTTTTTGCTCAAGACCCACCAAATTGTAGATAATTTATTTAGCTTTCCAAAGATACCAATTTTGCCTTAATATGATACCCGAGCAAAAAGTTATCATGAATGTTTAGAACCAGTAAGCCACCGTGATTAGACCGTTTCACGATGAACCTTCAAAATGTAATTTGGGTATGAATTTAAATGTCTAAGGGGCAGGTAAGTCTTTTTACCTCAAGCCAATTTTTAAAAAACGAGTTAACATAACGGTTTAAGCATTAGTTTTCAATTCTCCTTTACTTTTGTCAATAAGAAACTCTAACCTAATCCCAAGAACACCAAATTCTATTCATCCTCTACAAGAAAAACCAAGAGTTAAGTTCCGCAATTAAAGAAACGAAAGAAAATATATCAAGATCATCTCCAAGGCTTTCAAGGTCAAGCTTTTTACATCAAATCAAGCCTATTAAGTTATGTGGGGTTATGAACATGGGTATCTATTTACCCCTTTGCCCAAATTGCCTGATTTCAAGATTCTATTTACTTGTTTGAAGTAGGGTTTATACCCAAGTATGTATATTCTTTAAGCATGTGATTATTATGAGATTTAAAGCTTTAATTTGACCATGAAGTGCTTATGTTTATGTTTATATAATAATATTTCTATCATGCATGAGATCACACTATCTTGACCTGATATTGTTGAAGTATGTTAATGATTTTTAATTGAGAATGAAGTTTTTTTATCTATTGACTTCACATTAAAACATGAATTTCAAGTCCTATGTTTAAGTATCGAGATTTCAAGGAGATCATGCTCTAAAGTATTATTTGATAAATTTATACCAAGAATGAGTTTGAGCTTTCAAGAAGACTATAGTATTAGGTTTCTTGGATGGTTTTATACCAAGAATTAAAGAAAGATGGATCTTATGATCCCAGGCTAAACGATGGAATAAACATTTATTTAGTTTGATTACAGTTTAAAGTAAAGAGAAGTATAACTGGTTTTCATTATAAACCCTTATGCTATCTTAAGGTGGATTTCCTAAAGAGAGATTATATAAGTAATATGGGAGCAGTATTTAGCACTGCGTTGGGTCTGATTCCAAGGTCCATGCCCTAAAACTATGTGATACCATAGGTGTTAATGCCCATAAGTGGGATTAGCCTATTGATCACTTTAGCTTAGGCTATATTCTGATAGTAAGGGTAGTACTACCCTACCAACGTGGGTACGAGACATTAGAATCCATGATAGCTCATAGGGGTTATACCGATTAGAAAAACCTCCTAATAGAAAGAGTAAAAGTACAACTTTTAGATCTAAGTGTTATGACTCACAAGATTTATATAGTATACTTGATTATTCATGATTTATGATTTTTCAGTTTTTAGTTTTATTCAAACTCAAGGTGAGTCACTTACACTTAGCATGCATTATTTGAAAGTATTTAAATATATTAAGTTATTATTTTACTTATGCATTCACTCTCACATACTCAGTACATTCTAGATGTACTGATGCTCATATATGTTTATGTGCAACATTGTCTCAAAGTGTAGGTACCAGTGGTAGCCCACACATCACAATCCGATAGTGTGCAGCTTGCAGTTAGCAGGTGATAAAGTTTTGTTATGTATTGACTTGAAATTAAAGAATGGATTTTAAGCCCTAAGTTTAAGTATCGAGATATAAAGAAGTTCATGATTTTAAGTATTATTTGATAAATTCATACCAAGAATGAGTTTGAATTTTCAAGAAGACTATGTTCTTGTGTTTCTTTGATTTTTTTTATACCAAGATTTTAGAACTAAGTGTTATGACTCACAAGATTTATACCTTATTCTATATTATTCATAATTTATGATTTTCAGTTTTCAGCTTTATTCAAGCTCAAGGTAAGTCATTATACTTAGCATGCATTATTTGAAAGTCTGTGAATATATTAAATTATTATTTTACTTATACATTCACCTTCATATTCTTGATATATTCCAGAAGTACTGATCCACATATATGTTTATGTGCTACATTGTCTTATAATGTAGGTACCAGTTTTAGCCCACACATCATAAACAGAAAGTGTGCAACTTCTAGTCAGTAGTTGATGATTCCTTTTTCTTCAAGGGCTCAAGTAAATCATAGTTCGAGTAAATTTTTTTTTTCATTATTAAGTCGTATTTATTAAGGATAGCTGAGGGTCATGTCAGAGCTACCTATAGTCAATACTAGTAGAGGCTTCATAGATAGTCAATATAGTTGATGTATTTAATTTTAGTTTTGGTTTTGTATAACCAGAGTTGTAATTATCTTATACAGTTTTGTATTAAACCTAGTAGTAAATACATCTCCTCTACTTATTTTATTTTAGATTAATGTATCTTATTTAGTTGCTCATGAGTTATGCTAGTATAAACATTAGCTTAGGATCACTTGTGGTCCTAAGCACCGTGTGACGTGTAGGGGGTAGTCTCGAGGCGTTACACTCAGTAAAGCGGATGTCAGACAGTTTCTTCATGCCCCCATTGTCGGTTTTGTGGTCTTCCTCTTTAGGGTTATTACAATGAAGAAAGGGACTAATGCTTCAAGTGTAGCCAGATAGGCCATCACCTCAGGGATTGTCCCGTAAATAAAAATGCTATAGGGTCGAATAAGATTCTTATGGCTTTATATTTTACTCCTACACCTAGTGGTGTGGAATCTACTTTTGTTACTGCTTTTGGTTCTTATTTTTGTTGGGACTGGTTTTATGCTTTGGCATCCCGATAGGAATCTGAGGCATCAACAGATGTCATTACTGTTATATTAGTTTTTCTCTTGTGACATATATTATTTTACTAATTTGTGGTACACTCTCCTATGTGACTCCTTATGTGGCAGTATCTTTTGGTTTTGATCTGTAAGTTATTTCAAATCCTTTTTCTTTTTCTACCCTAGTAGGTGACTCGGTTATTTTTAAGAGAGTCTATAGGTGGTATGTGGTATTTTTTGGTGGAAAGCAAACCTTGGCAGATTTGTTAGAGTTGGATATGGTCAATTTTGGTGATATTTTATGGATGTATTGGTTACACTCTTGCTACACATCCTTGGATTATCGAACCCATAGGATTATCTTTAGGTTCCCTTTTGTGCCAGTTATGGAATGGAAGGGTGTCTCTTTAACTACTAAAGGGAGATTTATTTCTTATCTTACAGCTCAGAGGTTGATTTCTAAAGGTTGTCCCTATCACTTGGTCCAAGTTAAAGATTCCTACTCAGAAGGTCCTTCTTTCCATTCAATTCTAGTATTTACTAAGTTTCCACAGTTCTTTGCGTATGATATTCCTAGTGTTCCTCCGGATAGGGAAATCACATATGGTATTGATCTAGTTTTGGAGTCTCTTCCAATTTCTATTCCTCTGTATATAATGGCCCCGGCTGAGTTGAAGAAACTTAAGGATCAACTTAAGAATCCTCTAGATAAGGGGTTTATTTCTCTTAGTATATCTTTTTGGGGTGCACCAACATATTTTGTGCGCAAGTAGGATGTTTCCCTTAAGATGTGCATTGATTATAGTCAGTTGAACAAGGTGACAATCAAGAACAAATATTTTCTTCAAAGGATAGATGATCAGTTCGACCAGTTGCATGGTGCCAAGTACTTATCTAAGATAAATCTTTTGTATGGGTACCATCAGTTAAAGATTAGGGAGGTAGATATCCTAAGATAGCTTTTCATTCTTGGTATGGGCACTTTCAATTTTTTGTGACGTTATTTGGGTTGACTAATGCTCCGATGGCATTTGTAGATATGGTGAATAGGGTTCTTCATTAGTATTTGGATCTTTTCATTGTTGTATTTATTAATGACATTCTGGTTTATTTGATTAGTGAGGTGGGTCATGCTAATCACCTCCGTGTGGTGGTGCAGATCTTAAAGGAACATCAGTTGTATGTCAAGTTCTCTAAGTGTGAATATTTGTTGAACGCTGTAACTTTCTTGGTTTATATTATTTCTAGTGATGGGATCATGGTGGATCCACAAAAGGTTGTTGTGGTGAAGAGGTGGCCTAGACCCATGACTCAATCCTACATTCAGAGCATTTTGGGTTTAGCCAAGTATTATAGGTGGTTTATGAAAAACTTTTAAATGACGTTGCTTCTTTGACTAAGTTAATTCAGAAGAAGGTTAAGTTTTCTTAGTCATATGCTTGTGAGGGAGTTTTAAGAAGTTGAAGGATAAATTAACTTTGGCTCAAATTCTGACTTAGTCAAAAGGCAATGATATGTTTGTGGTTTATAATGATGCATCTCGGGTAGGCCTTGGATGTGCTTTGATGC
This sequence comes from Capsicum baccatum var. pendulum, assembly GCA_030864225.1. Lineage (NCBI taxonomy): Eukaryota > Viridiplantae > Streptophyta > Magnoliopsida > Solanales > Solanaceae > Capsicum > Capsicum baccatum. The sequence continues at coordinate 155,937,616 of CM061561.1, read as the reverse complement.
AGCATTGGAAGGTAATTTCCTATGATTCCAAGCAATTGAAGGTGCATAAATAGAATTATCCTACTCATGATTTGGAGCTATTGACGGTTGTGTTTGATTTGAAAATATGGTGATACTATTTTTATGTTGTTCACATGGACATATTTTATGATCTTAAGAGCCTCAGTATGTGTTCACTCAGAAGGATCTTAATCTCAGGCAGGGGAGATGGCTTGAACTTCTCCAAGACTATTATATGAATCTTCACTATCACCTAGGTAAGCATAATGTGGTAGCTGATGTTGTTAGCAGGTTATTAATGGGGAATTTGGCTTATGTGGAGGAAGCAAAGAAGGAATTGGTGAAGGATATTCACCACTTGGCTAATCTTGGAGTTCACCTTTGATTCCTAGGATGGTGGTGTGGTGGTGCAATAAGTGGTTCAATCATATTTTGATGTGGAGATTAAGGAGAAGTAAGTGCTAGATCCTACCTTAATTAAATTCAAGAGTGATGTTGGTGGGAAAAAGGTAGTGGTGTGTGAGATTGGTGGTAATGGTACTTTATGGAACCAAGGGAGGTCCTATGTTTCTAATGTCGATGGTTTGCAACAAAGGATTTTGGCTAAGGCGCATGATTTGCATTATGTTTTTTTTCCCGACTCAAGTAAGATGTACCATGATCTAAAGGAGATATATTTTTGGAATGACATGAAGAGGTATGTGGTTGATTTAGTGGCCAAGTGCATGGTGTGTCAACAGGTTATGGTTGAGCACATGAGGACATGAGGGTTGTATCAAGAAATTGATTTACCCTAGTAGAAATGGAAGGTGATCAATATGGACTTCATTACCGGTCTTCCTCGGACTCAAAATCAATATGATTCAAATTGGGTTGTCATGGATAGGATAACTAAGTCTGTGCACTTTTTTCCAGTTTGGACTACCTTCTTGATGAAGGATTATGAAAAGTTGTATCTTCAGGAGATTGTAAAGCTGCATGGGGTGCCTGTTTTGAATATTTCTGACCTTGGAACACAATTTTCATGTCACTTCTCGCTATCTTTTGAGATAGGGTTGGGGACTAAGGTTAGTCTAAGTACTGCATTCTACCCAATGATAGATGGGCAAGCAGAGAGAACTTTTCAGACATTGGAGGCTATGCTTGGGGCTTGGGTTGTTTATTATTATGACAATTGGGTTGAGTATCTACCTTTGGTGGAGTTTGCTTACAACAATGGCTATAATTCTAGTATTTATATGGCCCCTTTTGATGCATTAGGTAAGGGACTTTAACTTCAAGCCACATCATGAGGCAAGGGTCTTTGATCTCAAGCCAACACATAAGGCAAGGGACTTTGACTTCAACCCATCACAACCATTGATAGTTGACATTTGGTCTTTCCCGTCTTGTCTGTGCATCCAGACACACTAAATACAATCATCTAGGGACCTTAGCCATTTAGCCAATCCGACACTATACAAGAACTCATAGTCATTATGGGAGTCTTCATTGCACAACCATCTCAATTGGTCAATGCCTTCATTCAATTTGTCACAACATTCTTTTTATAGTCCTCAAAACCATCACAAGACATTCACATTAAATAGTATTCTCATACCACACTTTAGTTCAATGCACTATTCAAGTTCATCTTTATATTAAGGGACCTCAACTCCCTATTGGTCAGTTAAAACAACTAGGTTATCATCACGCCTTACATGACTTACCATACTCCTTTAATAACATTTATCAAACATTCACACTCTTTGGGCCATTGCCCTAGTTTAACACATCATCAACATTTGACTAGACAATTCACATAGACATTTTCATAAACACCTTTTGTTCATACTTGTAACAAGGTCAAGTTCATGGTAGATATCATCAAGACTAGGGTTAAACAAGACACTAATGTTAAACAACATACAACAAGAATACACATATGCAATCTACTATCAATAACATGTATCAACACAAGTGTAAACAAGAATCATCATTACTCATTGTTATGTAGTAAAACCTTTTTCATTGATTCTAACCCACCATGTAGACTTACCAATTAAAGTGTGAAATACATTTTTTCAGAGTTATTTAAGGAGTGGAAGAGAAACATGCCTTAAACAACTTAATTACCAAAAAACTTGACCTCTTACTTGACACTAGATTAACACCTAAAATCTTACTTTAAGAGCCTTTAGAGCGTTTAGGATTTTTAAGTATTGCAAAACTTGACCACTTCCTAGGTTAAAAGCTGGAAAGTCTACATGTGCAGGGGTATGACTCTCCCTTATGGTTCACATAGCAATCGTTACCTAGGGTAAAAGTGGTACCCTAACTCGTACCATAGGTTTCTACTAGGTCAAACACACTAGTTAGGGTATGAATAGAAACCTGTTAGTAATATTCAATGGGTACGACTCGTGACCTAACTCATATAAACCATCCATAACCAAAACAGTCCACTAGGTTTAAGGCCTCTCTCTTCATGGTTAAGTTGCATACGATTCGTATGCATTGGTTACTATTGAGTGAAAGTCAAGACATATAGAAACTAGTGTACTACCTTATCATTCTTTCTAGGATAAGAGAGGGGAGGAATAGAATGGTACGATTCGTGACCAAGGGTACGACTCAAGCATTTTAAGCGTACCCACACCAGAGACACCAAAAGTTGTTCTTTCAAGGGTTCAAGTCTAGGTGCTTCAATTCACCTGCCCCCCCCCCCCACAAAGGCCATGAATCCTCAAATTAGGGGTGAAACAAGCATAAGCATAAGTTAACCTAACAACATAAATCAACCCACTCTTACACAAGCGTGAAACAAGCACACGACAAGGACACCACACATATCATGATTTTCACTAATCACTCAAAACTTTTTTGCAAGGCCATATTCTTGGGTGTTTCATCACTAATACTATTTTGGACAAAGTTGCAATAATAAAGATAGGGTCTTGAAATTTGCCACCTCTAAGAAATCTAATATGGTGTCCCAACAGGACCACGGTCCTTATGGTAATAGGCATCCCAAGTCCATCCAGGACCAGACACCGCCCGATGTACACAACCCCACGTGTTTTACACAACCCTTATATGGGCTGAATTACAAACATATAATAAGATAGCATAAATGTTCTCATTAATACTCCGGGATAGTGTCACAACCATGACCGACCAAACCATAGGCCACAAACTAGGACATAACAAAATAAGTTAGAAAACATTTAATATAATTAATCCCAAAATGAAATGTGATGGAACAATAAGAAATCATGTCCGATAATACCAGCCTCAATATCAATACCAATGCTAAGGATGACTCCTATACCGATCCTGCCATACAAACCCCTATAAGTACCAAGAATCCTCTATCGAAAAGAGTAATAAAATCTGGTTAGGAGATGCCCCAAACCATGGCTAACACCAAAATCAAGAATAAAGTCAAAACGCTTAACAATATCCATAACATGAAATGATGCCTAGCAAAAGAACGGAAGCTCACCATTTCAGTACAAATGTTTTCCCTGAGTCAATAAATTTGTAGGAGGAGCAGAACGACTGGTTCCTACAGAGTGTGGGTACACAATCGCTTATAGACGGGGCTAGCGAGTGACCCCTAGCATAAATCTTAACATTAAGATAAGATAATACCAGTTATAAAACAAAGTAAAACCATCCAATGCACACAACAATACATATATATATATATATATTTAACCATGTTAGGAAAGGGGACCGAGATTAGCATGACTTAAAAACATTACCTCGCCCTTGTAGGTTAGCCTTCCTAAACCACCCATGAACTATATGGGTTTAGATTCCCTATTGAAAGGGAACCAAAGTGTGTAGGTGCATGATGAGGGAATTATCCCATGGGATAACTAGTACATCCCCGAATAGTGTGACCTCATGCATACAGTTAACTAAGACAATTCCTCATATCGGCAAATACGAGTTTCTAGTTTTTGTCCCTCCGTGACCACCATATTTCACAACTTTTCTCCACATCCCACCATTAATGACCAATTAAAACCAATTTCTAAATAACCAAACAATTATACATTTATTAACCACTACCATTGATAGAGGTATCGTCATACCACCTCTCACTTTGAAGTGTTAGGTTTAAGGGGACTCTCAAGTGTCGTTCTATATACCTTATTAAATTGCTTGGGAGACTTCCATATTACCCTCAAGAATAAAAATTTATCCTTTAGCCTTTACAAACTATTTAAACAATGCATAATTCCTTCACCAAGTTTAAAACATGAAACAGTTCCATTAAAAGATGGTAATATAATGTACATATCTTTATAACTATTTTAACAAACACATTGGGGGCATAATATAACAATTTCAAAGGAATTAAACCATTCTTATGTAATACAATTCTCCAAAACCACCATTAATGCATATAAAAGCATAATTAAAATGATAGGAAAGCATAACCAAACATTTAAAATTTAAACGCCAAATTAATAGTTGTAACCCATAATCATGAAATAGTAAAACAATGAAATTAATAATACAAACCATGAATTTAGTTGAAACTATAACAAGGGAAGATAAACATGCCTTAAACCAAGAAGATAATGGAAGAAAATAACCAAGACATGCCCAAACACAATCATTAGTTGAAACCCAAGCTCTCTTTCCCAAAAAGCTCTTTAGAGAATTATGGAGTGTTTTCAATTTATTTCTAAGAGTTAATAAATAGAATAATAGGGTAAATAACCACCTAAGTGTATTAGAAGTCGTGGCTCCTAATTAGGGTATGTAGGGAAATGTCTAGAATTTCCCAACTTAAGTTACACAAAATCCCATCAGCTGGATATAACTGATGCATTCAAGTCGTACCTACCAAATACTTTTGGTACCCACCACTCATATCTAACACTCACCCTTTGATCTGACACTATCTAGTATATAACTGATCCAACCAAGTCATAACCCCTGCATATGATTCGTACCCATGACCCGTATCCCTAGAAGAATGAAATGCCAGGAGGATTAAACACTGCCCACTATATGAGTTTGTTATATGAATCCTACCAAGCACTATGACTCATACCCCTAAGTCATACCATTTCCAGTGAATAAAACTATCCCACTAACTAACACTGGTCAGCATACACTAGGAATATGCCATTTGTTCACCCACATATGACTCGTACCCATGAGTCGTATTAGACCAAAGAACAGATTCCTAGGAAATTTTCTAATGGCCAACACCTAGGATATTTTAGTCTCCCCCACTAGGAATATTTATCCCCGAATAACGGACAAGTTAGGGTTAACCAACCATAAAGTCATTTACATTATAAAACATTTCTTTAACAAAGTTTGAAAAAAAAGGTGAATATATTAATATTTCCTTTAACAAACTCATAAAATAAAGATGTGTAGAAGACACACATCTTCCACACGAATCCTAGGAGAAGAAAAAAGATGCAGATTCTTGGACTTTATGTCCTCTTTTGCCTCCCAATTAGATTTCTCCACCTTATGGTTCTGCCATAGAACCTTAAGCAAAGATACATCCTTGGTTTGCAACCGATGAACTTGCCAATCTAAGATATCAACTAGGACATCTTTATAAGACAAAGAATACAAAATACCTAGTCCTTCCAAAGGAATAATAAAAGAAGGATCACCAATGCACTTCCTCAACTTGGAAACATGAAATTCAGGATGAACTAAATTTAAGCTAGATGGCAACTCTATCACTTAAGCAATATTACCAACCCTCCAAAAAATCTCATAAAGACCAATAAACCAAGAACTAAGTTTTTATTTTTTGACAAGCCACACCACACCTTTCTTGGTAGACACTTAAAGGAATACCTTATCCCTGATATCAAACACCAAGTCTCTCTGCCTAACATCTACATAGGACTTTTGGCAACCTTGGGAAGTCTTAAGCCTATCATGAATCACCTTGAAATTTTCCATCGCTTGATAAACCAAATCTGGCCCAAACATGCCCGCTTCACAAGCTCAAACCATTTAATAGGAGATCTACACATCCTGTCTTCAAAAACCTCAAAATGAGCCATGCCAATACTAAAATAATAGCTATGGTTGTAATCAAACTTCACCAATAGTCGATGCTTGACCCAATTGCTACCATAATCAATCTTGCAAGATCTAAGCATATCCTCTAAGGTTTGAATTTTCTTTCTTCTTGACCATCCATTTGTTGATGGAAAGTAGTACACAGACTAACCATAGTCCCCAAACCTTTAAGAAAAGACTTCTAAAAGTGAGACATAAACTTCAATAAGAAATAATCAAAACAGGCACCCCATTCAATTTCGCAATGTCTTGAATATACAACTTTGTATAATACTCTACCAAAAAGGTGTTCGCATTGGAAAAAAGTGTACAGACTTAGTCATCCAATGCACGGTGAGATAAATCAAATCATATTGACTCTGAGACCAAGAAAGACCGGTAACAAAGTCCATATTAATCACTTTTACTTCTATTAGGTCAAATAAATTTCTTGATACAACCCTGTGATGAGTGGTGTTTTTACCATTCATTCATTCTCATTATTTATACACAATGCCTTGATTTGAATGCATAAATGAGACAAACTTCTGGTTATGTGTACTAATATCTACTCAATGCAGGTAAAAATCTAAAGAGTTCAAAAGATGTGGATTGGAGATGAAAATGATAAAGAGAAAGCATAGAAAAGTATAGCTAAAGACCTGGATTTCATCATCCCCGATTATCGCAACCGTGGTCCTCTAGCTGCGGTTGCGGTCAGTTAAGATGGTTAGACCAACGCAGTTTCAAAATATAATCATAGTCATGTAGGCGCAGTCGCAGTCAAATACACGTGATCTCAGACCCGCGGGAATTAGCCGAAGGTCAAAATTGTAAAATGTCATGGACGAATCCCAAATCATATATAAGCAAAAACCCCTTTCTTCTTTGGGTATTACTTGTCTCACAAAATAGGTTGGAATTTGAAGCTTTAAACCCTAATTGGGAAATTGTGTAATCAACTTTGGAGACTCAAATTTCTTAGTTTCTTATTGGTGAATGAATGTTTTGGTTGACCAACATAGTATATCTGTGTTTACTTTCTTCATGAGTAGCTAAATAATTTAGTCTTGGGATTATGTTGAATTAGTGTGTAATTGTGTGTGGATATTGTTGTGATTGCATGGATTTTAGTTGTTGAGTATGGATTTTACCATTGATTGACATTATGAGTTGGGATTTGATGGGTGAAAACTTTAAATTTCCAAAAGGGTTAGATGGGTGAAAGCTTCAAGATCTAGAAACCCTTTGTTATCCTTTAAAGAGGGACTTCGGTAAATATTAGGTAACCCTTAATATCCTCAAAGGAAGGTTATCAGGGGACAAGGCAATGGTGAACAACTTAGTCTATAGTTTGCTACCCCTTATAATCTTAGAAATAAGTGTTTAGGAAGTATAAATCATGTAAATAGCATCATCGTAGAAATATGGATGCTTGGTTGAGGGTTGGGGTGGTTCCATAAACTACACACTTATTAAGTGCTCGATAGATCCAATGGGTGAAATCATTTTGGTTTTATCGATAGATTGACCTCAATGGAATTCGACCTAGCCTATCCATTACTTAACAACCAAATTCCTTGATGAACAAAGATTACCCCACATACATTACCTCTAAGGAATCATAATCCCAATATTCCTTCAAACCTTGAATTTAGACCAAAGATAGCATTCACTCCATGCTAGTTAAAGTTTATGTGAAGAATTTTTTATGATTCCCCCTCCCCTAATTTATTTACACATATTTTTTCCATTAGCATTCCGGGTAATCTTATAGTAACTTGAGAACTCATATGTTGGAATTCTATTGAATTCACTCCTTGAAATTCAACCCCAATTTACATTGGTTTACTTGACAATGACTACCTCCTCCCTCAAATATGGGAGAGATTTGAGCATTATCAAAATGGAATCATTGTCGGGGATTTAAATATAGATTTCACTTGTATGGTGCAATTCTTACTTAAGAATACCGGAGTAGGGTAATTTACTTTATTTTTTGTTTTTGACTATTTTTTAGGGTATCAAACTGTGAACAGAGGGATGAGTGATAATGCAAGTAATTTTGGTCCCTTTTATACTCCACTAGACGATAAGGGCCAATTGAACAAAGTAGGGCAAATAAGTGCTATCCGTATCCCTCCAACCAACGGAGAGGATATGTTTCATTTGAATAGCGTTATACTTCACATGTTGCAAATGAAAGGATTATATGGGTGGTCAAGCATATGAGGACCAAATGTTCATTTAAAAAACTTTATGGAAGTTTGTGTGCCATTTAACATATACATATTACGCAAAAATACATCTAGCTTTGACTATTCCTATTTTCACTAACACGCAAGGTGGATTTATGGCTCCACTTTATTCTACCTATCTCAATCACCTCTTTTGAGGAGCTCTCCACAGTGTTCCTTGATAGATATTTCTCTCCATGCAAAATGCTTTAAAAGAGGGATGAGACTTTAAAATTTTGACAAGTGAATTGGGAACCATAGTTTGAAGCAGGGGAGAGGTTTAATAGAAATCTAGCCCAATGCCAAAATCATGAGTTCCTTAGTAATATGCTTCTTGAGATTTTCTACAGAGCTCTTGACCCATTGAACAATATAATAATGGATAATGCGGCAGGTATCTCTATTGTTAAATTGTACCATCTTGTGGCTTTTCGATTGATAGGTGATGTATCCAGAAAGAATTGAAGGTGGCAAACCCAAGATGTTGATGCTCCTAAAACCCCTTCTACTACCTCTGTGGTGACCAATGAGCAAAGAAAATGAGAAGAGGACAAGGTGGAGAACATAGCCAAGATGATGAACCATCTTGAGCATCTAATGAAAAATGTTATGGGAGTACCCACAAAAGAAGTAAATGTCATAACATCAAAGCCTTATCAATATGATGATGATGCAAAGAATTTGGATGAAGAAATTCGGTAGTTAGCGAACTACTTAGGGGGTTCCCGCCTCGCCTAACAAAGGCAAGGTGGAAATCAAGGTTGGATGGACGAGAATAAGATAAAGATTTAAGAGATAGGGAACGTGACTATGACCACTATATTCCTTCTCATGATAGGGATAAGGAGAAGGAGTCAAATGTCATTGACCCTAAAAAGTTCAAGACCGATGATGTTTTTGCACGAATCATGAGTAGAGTTGAAGGTGTGGACAATATGGTCCATGAGTTTAAGGGTGATTTCTATGTACTCTCCTAAATGGTGGTGTCTTACACTGCCTTTGTCAAAAAATTGAAGACCTAAGTCAGACAAATCTCCACACAACTCAATGCAAGGGCTTAAGTTGGACTTTCGAGTGACATTATTGTTAACCTAAAGAATGAAGCACAAGTCATAGTAATTGTCACTATAAGTGGGAAAACACTTGAACAACCTCTTTGAGGAGAGGTGGGTGAAAATATTACCAAGGCCAACGCAAAGAAGGTGACACCTTAATGAAAAAAAAGCAAATGATGAGAAATATCTAGATGAAAGCAATGAGGAAGTGGTCAAAGTTGAAAAGGCACAAGGAGAATCAAATCCAACCATCCATGATCCTCTTCCATTCCATAAACAGTATCATAAAAATGAAAAGAGTAACAAATTAAGAAAAATTATGGAAAAACATAGCAATCTTTCAATAAATATACCACTACTTGTGGTGATTCAAGAGATTTTGGGATAAGCTAAGTTCATGAGGAATCTAATGTCTAAGAAGAAGCTTGTTGAGGGTGATACCATAAAAATTAATCATGGGTGTAGTACTATCATGGATATAAAAGTTGCAAAAAAGAAAAACAACCTCGGAGACTGCTCTATCCCTTGCACCATTGGTACTCATGAGTATGCGAAAACTCTTTGTGACATTGGTGTAAGCATCAACCTAATTCTGTATGTTATCTTTAAGAAACTTGGTTTTGACACTCCTACACCAACCGTAATGCGCCTTTTGATGGTAGCTCGGTCCATAAAAAGGTCTGTAGGTATATTGTTTGATATCCTAGTGAAGGTGGACAAATTCATTCTCCCAGTAGAATTCATTGAATTGGATTATGAGATGAACCTACATGTGCCTATAAATATTTGTTGTCCTTTCTTGGCCACTGGGAGGGGCATTATAGATCTAGAGTTGGGGGAAATAAAATTTTGGGTGCAAGAAGAAGAGGTATTATTCAAAATTTGCAAGTCAGAGAAGCGAACTACGGAGCTCCAAGTAGTATCTATGCTGGATGTTGAAATTTAGATAGTGAAAGATAAGGGGTTTGAGGACCCATCGTGCGATTGAAAGAAGAAAGATATTGTGCCACAATAATAACTAAGGCGTTAGGTAGGAGGCAAACCATAAATTCCATGGGAGTGGCTCATATCCTTTTTGTTATGTTCGCATAGTGTAGATTTTGTCTATTTTATTTGAATAACCCTTGCATTTGTAGCACTTAGGATTGCATTGAATGAGTTTTGAAAAGGGTAAAGTGTGAAAGTTCTTTGAAAATCCTAGCAGGAAAATTCTATGAAAATTGAGTAAAATGCTGAACAAGAGAAAACAAGGGAGCAAAAACTGCTCTCAGTTAATAAAATAGCAGCCAACATGCATGATTTCAACCAGCGTGCATGATTACGGCTACACTAATGCCTACGATCCCAACCCTTGATCTCGGTCGCTTTCATTTCAGTCAATTAACCCCTAGTCTCCTTCATTTCCCTCATACTCCTTTTTTAAGATTTTACTCTCAAATATAAGCTACATTGTTGACCAAGTTATAAGCTCTTGATCAACCTCCATGCACATCCCTCTTGCATCACATCACTGGTAGGTGACATGAACCCTTGCTTTTATTTTTGAAAATAGGCCATTGATTGCATGATTAAGAAAAGGCCTAGATTTTTTATTGTTATGCTTTACATGTTGTCATATTTATTATTGTTGTGGTGTTGGTTTCTTGATTGAGGTGTGCACATAAGTGGGGAAACCTTGAGTAACCAATAGAGTGTTAAAAAGGGTAAATAAATGTGATATGCACACCTTTTGTTTGATAAATTGCTCAAATGAACTTTCAATAGTGGAATTTACTTTTGAAGGGCACATTCACGCACACACCAGTAGCATTATTCGCATGACCGTTATTTGTACCCCTATTATAGAACATGCTGGTAGTCTAGAATTGGGAGAAAGTTAAACATGCAGAGTTGGCATAGAACCAACCTCTAGTGTTGTGATCGCAATCATAGACCGTGACCACAGTAACATGGACACGACTCTTATTTTGCAATTGCGGTAACTGATGAAAGGTTCCAATCACGTCAAAAATCTCGTACCCCTAATTTTTAGCCAAGTTACCCCAAGCACCTAGTCCAATGAACTTTGATGATCAATCTAGCACAACTGGCATGACTCAACTAACGTTGAAAGATATCATGTGTATTTAGTGCTTTCAAGACAACCTCATGGATAAGTTTAATCACACTCAGATTCATGGCACCCGAATGTCGCACTCACTACTACAATGATCTTTCAAAGATAATGTTGTTATTGTAAAGAGGAATTTGTGTGGAGAATGTACCAAAGAATGTACTAACTTTTTATGACAAGCTTGATACCATAGGGTAGAGGTGCTTTGCCCCATATCCATTTGTTTCAAATGAGAAATGGTCCGATGAATTTTATGCTAATATTAGTGAAGTATCTTTCTTAGACATATCCAATGTAATTGTAAAGATTCTGGTGAAGCCGGTGAAAGTTGGGGCTAAGAAAATTAATGATGTCTATGGGCTCAAGCAGGCAGACATAGGTGAGTTGTAGGTAAAGGGGTATAAATCATGGAATTGGTTGGCACAACATCTATGTCCCAAAAATAAAGTCTCGTGGACCAAAACTAAACGAAACATATCCATGAATGACTACAATTTTGAGGCACGGACATAGTTGCACCTTATTTGTAGCTGAGTGTCTCCTTGCACCCACATGATGGAAGCCCCTGAATTGTGTGCTCAGATGGTTTATTTTATTCTAGATGGCATCTCTTTGGATGTTGGTCAACTCGTGGTCAATGAAACATATCCTTTCAAAACCATGGTGGTACAAATCTCTTTTACCATTCTCTGATTACTGAGTTGTGCAAGAGAGCAGGGGTGGAAAATAAGCTAGTGATACATTGGTGCATCCTAGTGCCCTACTATACCTATTAAGAATTCAAAGAGAGGGACCGCCGGGCAAAAAAAAAATAAGAAAGATCAACATAGAAGAACAAACATGTTGTGAACCTGAGGCTTATTGGTCAACCATAATGGAACCTCTTGAAGAGATTAGAGTTAATATTATAACCATTAAAGAGCTTATGGTTAGCATGCCTCAAGTTCCGGGAGAGATCTCTACCACCCATCACTCATATATGTCACATACAGATTTTGATAAGTACAAAGAGGATAAAAAGAAGCAAAAAGATATCGTTGATCGGCTTGAGGAAGCCTACTACTTTTTGGTAGCATCACACTGTGATGTTTAGAGCGCACTTGAAAAGATTATCACTAGGGAGAAAAAGAGGGATGAGTTCTTTGAAAAGATATGGAAAGGGGTGAAAGGTCTATGAAAGGTTTTGAAGCCTCGAAGTTGGCTTCCTACGTGTTGGGTAGATAATGATAATAAATCCCAAACTAAGTCGTCATACCTTTTGAAGGATGGTGATGATACAGGGTCTGTGAGTGAGAGTAGCCCTTGATTCAGTTTCAGGGAGAACCCTTATCTCTTCTTCCCTTAATTATTTATATTGTTGGGACACTGCTACTTTGTTAGTTGAGCTGTTTCCTTATTCATAAAATTTAGGCCTATATTATTGATTTATTTGAATACTTCTATGCTCCTTTGGATAATTCTCACCTCTATTTTTATTTGAGTTGTAATATTTAGGCACTCTGATGGTGCCTACATTAGTTTGGACTAGTTATTTGTTTTTGTTAGATGGCCATTTTAGTTTGAATTACACTAGATGAGTCTTTCCATCATGATTGGGTTTTTATCAGTAGGTGGAGGGAAAGTCTGAGTACCCGTGGCATTAATGCTATAAAATACAAGAAAAGCTTGAGTACTTATAGCATTTATGATTTGGGATCACATCCATGTTCATTGGTGAAGTCTGAGTAACCATATGGGTAGTTAGCCAGTACTGTGATTCCAATGAGAAAATATGGCTCGAGTTGTTGCCATATTTATAATATTATGTGTGATGTAGATACAGAGGCAATAAACCCCTCCATCTGAAATTTTTTACAACATCTGAAGGCATGGATGTGAGCAACTTTGTACCGACATTTTCCTTCTTTTTATGACTCCAACAATTTATGAAGGAATGTTAATGAATTCCCCATCGTATCTCGATCGAGTAGAATGATTGAACCCTCTTAATCATACTCGCATACCATGTGTGTAAGGTTGATTACCTTCAACTCTTGTGTACTTTTGCTATCTAGAACTTGTCTCTTTAGTCTGTCATAGCTAATTTAAATTGTACTTGGAAAAATGGTCTAAGACCATATTTGTGATTTTGGTACCCACTTTAAGCCTAAAAATCCTACTCTTGCATAAGTGTAATCCCTTGTACCCACTTCCATCCTTTCGGCTTTCTTTGGCATACAAGTTATAAGCCATGAACCATTCTTTTTATCTCTCTTTTGAACCATACCCATCTTGAACTCAAGAATGTAATTTGAGGAAAAAGACTATGTTGGGATGGAAAATATTGAAGGAAGAAAGTTTGGTGCCACAAAGAGTTAGTGTATGCCTAATGTGCATAAGTTTTGAAAAGAAGAGAATAAAAGAGGAAAGGACCCAACAAAGAACAAATTGCTTTAAAATAGCAAGAAAGTAAGATAAAAGAAGTTGGGTGAACAAAGAAAGCAAAAAGTACTCATGGTAAAAGAAATAAAGCAAGGAGAGTGGCCCGTAGTTATATTGAAAAATGTAGAACTTTGAAAAATGTGTTGTAGAAGCTTAAGGAAGATCTCCAATCACTTACCTTTTCTGTAGTCTTGATTGAAAATTGGGCCAAGCCTATGGTGTGGTGCTTTTTAACATGGAGAACTTCTTGAGAAAGTATGGGTTTGCACTTAAAGCTCCTTGTTGCATGATTAGTAACTAGGTGTGTAAAATTTTTCTTTCTCGTGAGGAGGCATGAGAGCTATTTGAGGTGGGTGATGTTGTCATCTCCTGTGCAATGAGGTAAATGAGGGTATAACATACTATTCATTTTTAGAGTGTTAGTAGTTGTTACATGGTTTCTCAGCAATGTCTATTACATCTATTTCTATTTAACTTTATAATGAGGGGAGTGGTTGGAAACTTATTTGTCCATATGTGAAATGTTTTTAGTGGTGGCACTAAAAATAAGTCACTATGATATTTGATTGTTAAAATGAGGGCACTCATTATCTCATAATATAGGGTTAGTGTTGCTCGAGGACAAGTAAAGTCTTAAGTTGGGGGGTGTTGATGAGTGGTGTTTCTACCACTCATTCATATTCATTATTCATGCACAATGCCTTTATTTGGATGCATAAATGAGACAAACTTGTGGTTAGATGCCCTAATATCCACTCGATGCAGGTAAGAATCTAAGGAGGTCAAAAAATGTGGATTGGAGGAGAAATGATAAAGAGGAAGCATAAAAGAGTGCAGCTAAAGATTTGGATTTCATCCGCCCTGGCTACCACGATCGCGGTCCTCTAGCTGCGCTCGCAGTCAGTCAAGATGGTTAGAGCAATGCAGTTGCATAATCTTACCGCAGTCGTGTGGGTATGGTCGCAGTCAAATACATGCAATCGTGGACCAACAGTAACTGGATGAAGGGAAATATTGTAAAATTTCATGGACAAATCCTAAAACATATATAAGCAAAAAACCTTTCTTCTTTAGGTATTGCTTGTCTAACAATTAGTTTAGAATTCTAAGCTTGAAAACCTAATTTGGCAAGTGTGTAATCAACTTTGGAGACTTAAATTTCATAGTTTCTTATTGAAGAATTAAGATTTTGGTTGATCCACATGGTATATCTCTTTTTACTTTCTTCATGAGTAGCTAAATAATTTATTCTTGGGATTATGTTGAATTAGTGTGTAATTATGTTTGGATATTGTTGTGTTTGCATGGATTTTAGTTGTTGAGTATGGATTTCACTATTGATTGACCTTATGAGTTGGGATTTGCTGGGTGAAAACTCCAAATTTCAAAATGGGCTTGATGGGTGAAAGTTCCAAGCTTTAGAAAATCTTTGTTAGCCTCGAAAGAGGGACTTAGGTGATTATTAGGTAACCCATAATTTTCTCAAAAGAAGGTTATCAGGAGACAATGCAATGGTGAAAAACTTAGTTTATGGTTTATTACACTTTGCAATCTTAGAAATAAGTGTTTAGGAAGTGTAAATCATATCTAGAGAATCATCCTAGAAATAGGGATGCTTGGTTGAGGTTTTGGGTAGTTACATAAACCGTACACTTATTAGGTGCTAGAAAGAGCCAATGGGTGAAATCATTGTAGTTTGATCAAAAGGTTGAGATCAATGGAATTTGACCTGGCCTATCTATTACTTAACAACTAAATTCCTTGATGAACAAAGATTACCCCACATACATTACCTCTAAGGAGTCATAATCCCAAGAATCCACCGGACCTTTGATTTAGACAAAAGATAGCATTCACTCCGTACTAGTAAAAGTTTGTGTGAAGAATTTTTTATGATCCCCCCCATTTACTTACACATGTTGTTTCCATTAGTATTCCGGGTAATCTTATAGTAACTTGAGCACTCATAGGTTGGAAGTCTATACCTTTCACTCCTTAAGATTTGACCCAAATTTACATTTGGTTACTTGACAAAAACAGCCTTATCCCTCAAATATGGGAGTAAGTTGAGCATTATCACCCTCCTGGCCTATTGTTCTCAACCTTAACCTGTTGACCCACCATGCATTTAGCCAGAAAATCTGCCATATCTTTCATCATGTCATTCCACCAATATATCTGCTTGAGATCATGAAACATCTTAGTCAAGCTGGGATGAACAACATAAAACGACTCATGCGCCTCAGCCAAAACCTTTTGTGGTAACCCGTTGACATCAGTAACACACAACCTCCTTTGGTATCATAATGTACCATCACCACTGATCTCAAACACCACTAGCTTTTTCCCACCAATATTACTCTTGATTTTCATCAAAAGAGGATCCAACACTTGTTTCTCCTTATTCTCTGCACAAAAAGCCGATCGAACCACCTCTTGCACCACCACACCACCTTCCTTGGAGTCTAAGAGATGAACTCCAAGATTAGCCAAGAAGTGAAATACTTCACCAATTTCCTCTTCCCTTTCCCCACATGAGCCAAACTACCCATGGATAACCTGCTAAGAGCACCACTAACTATATTAGCCTTACTTGGGTGATATTGAAGACTCATTTCATAGTCCTTGAGAAGCTCAAGCAATCTTCTCTACCTGAGATTAATCTTTTTCTGAGTGAACAAGTAATGAAGACTCTTTTGATCAGAAAAGATATCCACATATACACCATATAAATAATGATGCTAGATTTTCAAAGAGAACAAAACCACCAACAGCTCCAAATCATATTTAGGATAATTACTCATATGTACATTTAAATGCCTGGAAGCATAGGTAACCAACTTCTTATGCTGTATCAACACACAACAAAGACCTACCAAAGATGCATCAGAATAAACCACTAAACCATCATTTCCTTCCGACAAAGTCAAAATTGGAGCCGAAGATAGCTCGTGCTTTAACTTCTCAAAACTCCCTTCACAAGCTTCTGACTAAGAACACTTAACCTTCTTCTAAGTCAACTTAGTCAAAGGAGCAATATCGAATAAAAACTTTCCATAAATACCCTATAATACCTGGATATACCCAAGAAGCTCCAATTATCGAATGAAGTTGTGGGCATACGACACCTCTTCACAACAACAACCTTTTGCAGACCACCATGATCCGATCGCTAGAAATAAGATGACCTAAGAAAGTTACAACGTTTAACAAAAACTCCGACCTAGAGAATTAGGCATATAAATATTGTTACTTTGAGGTATGCAACACCACACATAGGTGATTAGCATGATCCACCCTACTCTTAAAATAAATCAAAATGTAATTAATAAACACTATGATGAAGAGATCCAAATATTGCCTGAACACCCTGTTTATCAAGTCTGTAAATGCTGTTGGAGCATTGGTCAACTAAAAGGACATCATCAAGAATTCAAAATGCCTATATCGAGTACAAAGAGCCATATTTTGGATATCCACCTCCCTAATCTTAAGTTGATGGTACCAAAATTGAAAATCTATCTTAGAGAAAAATGTGGCACTGTCCAACTGGTCAAACAATCATCTATTTGAGGAAGAGGATACTTGTTGTTGACCGTCACCTTGTGTAACTACTTGTATTAAATGCACATCCGAAGGTAACCATCCATCTTGTGCAGAAAAAACACTGGTGCATCCCATGGAAAACACTAAGACGAATAAACCCCTTATCAGAAGATCCTTAAGTTTCTCCTTAAGTTTCTTCAACTCAGTCAGAGTTATTCTATACTGAGGTATAGAAATTAGATGAGTGTCCGAAATAAAATCAATACCAAACTCTATTTTTCTATTCGGAGGAAAAAAGAAGATCATCCGAAAAGACCTCTGGAAACTCATTAACTATAGGGACTGAAGATAAAGAAGGACCTTCTAAGTTAGATTCTTTAACCTAAACCAAGTAATAAAGACAAACTTTGGAGATTAACATCTGAGCTCTAAGATATGAAATAAACCTCCCCTAGGAGCTAAAGAACTACCTTCCGATTCTATAATCGGTTCACCAGGGAACTTAAAGATAACCTTACGGGTCTGACAAATCAAAGGAACGTAGAAAGAATGCAACCAATCCATACCTAGAATTACATAAAAATCCACCATATCCAATATAAATAGACCCGCCCACGTCTGCTTGACACCAAAAGATACCACACCTCCCTTATATACACTTTTACCAATAATCAAGACACCTACTGTGGTAGAAACAGAAAAAAAATCAAAAATAACTTCCAAATCAAAACCAAAAGACCTAGCCACATATGGAATTGCATAAGAAAGAGTAGAACCTAGATCAAACAAACAGTATACGTCGCCAGAGAAAAGTAGTAACGTACCAGTAACGGCATCAGGTAATGCCTCAGATTCCTCTTAGGACGCCAAAGCATATAACCTATTTTGACCAACACTAGAACTAAGGGAAGTAACAGAAGCAGATAGCACACCTCTAGGTGCAGAAGTAGGAGATCAAGAAACATGAATCTTATATGCCCCTGTAGTAACCTTATTGACCAAACAATCCCTGAGATGATGGCCTACCTATCTATACTTGAAGCATTTATCCCTTCCTTTATTGCAATAACTCTAAGGAGTAAGACCACAAAACCGACAAGGAGGACATAAAAAAACTGACTGACCTGTGTTCGCCTGAAATTAGGCTACCTATGCCCAAGAATTTTCACCACGATAATGATGCCTGTCGCCCGACTGGTAAGGAGCACTAATAGAAGAGTAGGAACCTAAAGTCCCCTAGATTGTTTTGCCACTTGCCACCATTCCTTGAGCTGATAACCCCCTCTAATATAGTAGCCTGCATCACCTAAAAGATCTTCTCCATCTCATCTAAGAATCGCTGTGGATCGTCCTACACCTTTAATTTAGTAAAATTTGGAGGATCTATCTTCATAAATTAATCAACCCTTGTGGCCTTAGCAGAAAAAGCACCGTCATACAACCGCACCATACTTAGCCTAAGAAATAACCAATTGGGAAATAACATAAATAGACTGATTAATTTCTAGGTTTATTATGTTGCCCTGAGGGACGTAAGGAGAACTATCTGATATAGGAGGAGCTCTAGCACCACCAGGAATATGA
This sequence comes from Capsicum baccatum var. pendulum, assembly GCA_030864225.1. Classification (NCBI taxonomy): domain Eukaryota; kingdom Viridiplantae; phylum Streptophyta; class Magnoliopsida; order Solanales; family Solanaceae; genus Capsicum; species Capsicum baccatum. Next base: position 155,918,624 of record CM061561.1, on the reverse strand, counting down.
CTATGAGATAAAAGATGTACTCCAAATATAGGACGTACCCCTTTAGTATTATCCCCAGATTGGATGAAATGATTTCCTTGTGTTCTAAATCTAGGAGGTATCATTTGAAAGACGAGCAAATAATGATTAGAGAAGATTAATGGACTGAGAATTCAAGTTTGTAGCTAGAGTTCCAAGAAAGTGAAACATTCTTAAAAGACTTGAAGCCTCTTTCTTATGAGTGTGGCGCACTTCATACTCCTATAAGGTACTCAACTCGTCATGGCTTTGTGTACTTCCAATTTATGATAAACCTAGGCCCTGATACCAACTTGACTTGACCCGACCATGGGCCTTATCGTAATGGACATCCTAAGTCCATCTAGGACTAGGGACTACCCCATGTTACCCAACCCCTTGCGATTTACACACCCCTTCGATGGGCTAAATGCCGAACATATAACAAGATAGTGTAAATGTTCTTATTAAGACTCTAGGATAGGGTCACAACTAAGACCGAACCAACCATACCGACTAAACCATATGCTAGAAACTAGGCCATAAAAAAATAAATTAGACAAAATTTAATATAATTAGTCCCAAAACATAATATGATGGAACATTTAGAAATCATGTCCTATGATGCTAGCCTCAATATCAATACAAATTCTAAGGTTGACACCTCTACCGATCTCGTCTATACCAACTCCCAAAAGTATCACAAAGCCTCTATCTAAAAGATTAATGAAATTCGGTTGGACATTCCCCAAACCATGACCAAAACCAATATCCAAAGTAAAGTCAAAACATCTAACAACATCCATAACATAAAATGATGCCTTCAAAAATAATGGAAGCTCATTCTCTGAGTCAATCACTATGTAGGAGGAGTATAATGGCCGATTCTTACAAAGCGTAGGTATATAGTCTCTAGTAGATGGGGTTAACGAATGATTTCTAGCATAAATATCAGGATAAGGATAAAATAATGTCAGTTATAAACCCAAGTAAAACTATTCAATGCATATAACCATATATATATAACTATGTTGGAAAAATGGACCGGGTTTAGCAATCCTTTAAAACCATTACCTGGGTTGTGTTTGGTCCTCTTAAATAACCGACGGGCTATATGAGTTCAGCTTCCCCTACTGAAAGAGACCCAGTGCTTGTAGCCGCACAACCAGTGATGAATCCTATGGGATGAATAGAAAATCCCCCAATAGTGTGATATCATGCACACAGTCCACTAATACCAATCCTGATTTTAGAAAATATGATTTTCCATTTTTGGTCCACTTAGGACCGCCACCTTCCATGACATTGTTACACAACCCCCCTTTAATGCCCAATAAAAACTAGTTTGAAAATTACAAAACCATTATCCATTTATTAATCATGGCCATTGATATTTGTATCATCATACCAACCCTTACTTGCAAGTATCATCCAGAGCCAACCATTTTTAGGTGTAAAGGGACTTTCAAATGCCCTTCCATATACCTTATAAAACCACTTATAATTGCGCTTGGAGTGACAAATCGAGAAAAGATATTTCTCATTGAAAAGTTGGTGACACTTCTACCTTCATTGTTTGGAAGTGAAACTTTCTCTACCCATTTTTACAATAGTTAACCATTACTAAAATTTAACTTATTCTATAGGAGCTCTGAAACAGGCCCATGAAATAGATCTGCCACACATCAAATAACTCCAACTCAAGAATATATGTCATAGGGAATTACTGGCACCGTGAAATATTGCCTTAACACTGGCATTGGTCATAAGTTCTTGCAAAATCATGAGCATCCGTGCACATTAAAGGCCAGTAAAACCCACACTATAAATTTGGTGGTTATTCGTGTTCAGCTGTGGTGACCCCCAACTGGTGTAGAATGACAAGCTTCTAGAATACTCAATATCTCTACCTCTAGAATGCATCTCCAAATCACACCATTAGCACAAATCTTGAACAAGTATGGCTCATCCTAAATGTGCCCCCTTACCTCGTGCATAAATCTCAATCATTACTAGAAGGATAGATGTAGGATAATATCACCAACTAAAAAGTTGGCAAAATTGGCAAATAGGGAATCAAATCATCAGATTCTGCAAATACTTGGTCATTAGGAAAAACATCATTGATCTTAAGATTATCCCATAGATTCTGTATGGTCTCTTCCTCATGTCTTGATATATGGTTTGAAACTTAATTTTCTTTTCCTGTTTGGTCCTTGAATTTAAAATAAAGCTTTTTCAACAATAGAACCCAAAAAATTAATCTGGGTTTATCATCCTTTATTGACTTCAAGTGCCTCAAGGCTGCATAGATGGTGTTTAATATAACCTTAGTTTTAATTAGATAAGACCAAAAAATTTTCATAGCAAAAACCACTATAGATAGCTCATGCATTGTATTTGTATAATTTTTCTATGATATGTTTATAGATTAGCTTGAGTAGTTAATGAGATGCAGTATAGTTTTTGTTCCTTGGCCGAGAATAGCTCCTAAGGCCACTCATTTTGCACCACACATTACCTCAAAAGGTGCAGACCAATTAGGAGATACAATCAAGGGCACTGAAATCAACCATTCCCTTAGGAATTCGAAAGCCTTGAAATAATTATCACTGAACAAAAATTTCCCCTTTTTATCTAAAAGCTTGCATAGAGGACTTGCAATTTTACAAAAGTCCTTGATGAACCTTCTAAAAAAGCCTTCATGAACCAGAAAACTTTACATGCCTCTAAATAACACTTGCGGCGACAGCTTCTCAATCACTTCAATCTTTCCTTTGCCTACCTCAATACCATGAATGGAGATCTTATTCCCTAGAACGTTTCCTTTTTTCAACATAAAGTGGCATTTTTCCTAGTTTTGTATGAAGTTGCACTCTTCATGTCTCTATAGTGCATTGGTAAAATGAGCTAAGAAATCATCGAATAAGTCGCCAACAATAGAAAAGTCATCCATAAATTATTCAATATTATCCTCCACCATGTCGGAGAATATGGATATTATACATCTTTGAAATATGTTCAGCGCATTACACAACCCGAGCAACATCTTCTTGAATGTAAAGGTTCCAAAGGGTCAAGTAAAAGTAGTCTTTTATTGATCTTTAGGTGAAATCATGATTTGATTGTATCCCAAATACCCATCAAGAAAATAGTACAACCCCTACTTACTAATATTTCCAACATTTAATCCATGAACATCATTGGGAAGTGGTTTTTTGTGTTGACTTGTTTAACTTTCTGTTGTCCATGCATATTTTCCACCCAGACACTGGCCTCATAGGTACTTATTCATTCTTCTCATTTGGAACCACTGTGATTCCTCTTTTCTTTGGCATACATTGAACCAGGCTCACTCACTTGCTGTCATCAATGTGAAAAACAACCCCCGTATCTAACCACTTGATTATCTCTTTTTCACTACCTCCTACAAAAGAGGATTTAGTCATATCTGGTGCTTAATAATAGGAATGCTATCTAGCTTAAGCTATATCTTATGTGTGAATATGCTTGATGGAATCTGCACTGCGTATGTATAGTTTAACCCATAAATCTCTTGAACTTTCATAATATCGATATCAAAGATTCCACCCGTGCTACTGCTAGATCTGCTGCAATAATTATCGATAAAATATTGTTATCCCCCAAGAATGCAAACTACAAATGAGGTGTGGTTCTATTCTTGAAGTTAACATCTAGCCTTTTAGGTTCATATTTGTAAGATCCCAATTGATGTAATGAGCAAACCATATACTCATAGTCATTTATCTCATCACTCATGAAGTTTATAATGACTGTTGTTAAAGTTTCTACTCCTAATCTCTCCTCAATAAGCATATTTTCTGCAACCACATCATCATCTACTACATCTATCACTGCTACCTCTCTTATTTCATTAGGCTACAGAATAATCATTTATATATTCAATACTATCTAATTATAATTCCATTTGAAAGTAATCTCCTCGAGGTCTATATCAATCACTGCCTAGACAGTGGATAAGAAAGGTCACCCCATTATGACTGGAGAGTGGGTACCACTTTATAGTCTAAAATCATGAATCTACTGTATAAGTAAATAATGCTACCATCACTTCTACATTGTCCCCAATACCTACTGGCTCTTTTATAGATAAATCAACCATAAAAAACCTTGCATATAGAGGCTTGAGTTTGTCTAACCCCATTACATTATACATCACAAATGGCATTACATTTATTCCTACTTATGTATCGCATAGAGCCTGACTAATCTCATAAGGACCAATAGAACATCGAATGGTGACTACACCTTGGTCTCTCTTCTTTACTACAATTGGTGTTAAAAACCTGTGCTAAATTGTTGCACTATATCATGGAGCTTTTCTTCTACTTAGTAATAATCATCATTACTCCTAAAATTATCATTATAACAAGTAAGCTTCACAAATTTAGCTCAAGGTGGCTCATCTTTAACAATATTTCCCTTTAATGGCTTATTAATAGCAGAGGAGAAATGCTCATCAGGTGGGTAATCAATCATCGTGTTTATAGCTAGACAATGAAGCAGTGTTGTAGGATTTGATGCATTATTTCTAGGAAGTGCTCCTTACTATCTCTCTATTAAAGTAATAGAGATTTCCCAATACTGCTTCTCTCACTACTTGATAGTAGTTGCATGTAACTCAATGTTTAGGGCCAATCCTGCAACATCGGCCTTGAGTTCATTACGACAAGTTTATTGACTCTCTTGACTCATTATCAACTTGGAAAATATTTTTTCTATCCTTGTTTATGTATCTCATCTAATAGGTGGAATGTATTTGTCTTTATCATCATAGTTCCAACCTTGATTACCATAACCTTGGCCTTGGAAACCAACCAACCGATGATCCACATAATTTGTATCCTACTCTAGCACAGACCAATGCATCATAGGTTTCCTTGGTATATGCTGGGAGTAACCTTTCTAGATATTTTTCACTTTTCGAACATTCTTTGTTCGCGAATAACATGGAAAACATCCCGAATATCCTTAAATGCACACAAAGTGGCCAAAAACACCTTTTTTACCTTGTTAAAAAATTTAGCATAAAAACATGATTACATACCCAAAAGGGACCATATATAGCAAAACAACCTTAAACACTTGCATATTTTTCTTTTTTAAGCATTGAAAGTGCTATATTTCTATAGCACATCAAGTAACAATAGTAGCTCAAACATAACTTTCTAACAAGTACCAAAACTGAATATTAATAAAGTACTATAACTAAAATAAGTCTAAACAGTTTGAGAAGTAAAAAACCAAAACATGAAATGTACACTTCCAATTTATGTTAGCTCATCACTTCAATGTAAACTCATGAGTTGATATCAGATCCTAATCATTGAGTATGAGAAGTAGAAGTATGACCAATTCTTGCATTGCATGGAGATACAACATCTGAAGATGTTTAGCAGGGTGAATGCTAGCATGTAACTCAGGGATAAGGATAACATAAAGTGATGAGCAACAGTTTAAAATCATTCAAAACCAATGCACATAATAAAATGCATATACATATATCCTTCACATGCCAGGATAAGGTACAAGGTTTATCATGTAACTAAATGTTTTGCCTTGATTGTGTAGATCAACCATTATAGCATCTACCCATGAGCTCTATTGGCCCCATCTCTCACCCTATGGTTAGGACCTAGTGCATGTATCCATACAAATTGGAGAATAATGTCATATATATGCACATTGGGGACTCGAACCTCCCAACATATACTAAGGTGACTTAATCACCCAATTATGTAATAATTTATGGGGGAATTAGACCTCCCTAATCACAAAATAATAATAAGGGGGACTCAAACCTCCCTGGTAACTTTGACCACCATGTCGGCAAATGTGGTTTCTAGTATCGATCACTCAGACCTCCACTTTCACCACATAGATACACAACCCTTATTAGATCCTAATTAAAACAAGTATCACACATTTCTATTTATTGAAACATATTCCACATTAAGGCATACATTATTGATTTAGTCATACCAATTATACTTGTAAAGAAATAACATCATGCCAAAATAATTGATATCATGCCATAGTTCAAGACTAGATCAATTTAACAAATTTCCATATTTCTCATAATTAAGAACAAATTTCACATCATGGGGTTGGGGTCATAACCACCATCAAAAGTCATAAAATTGGAAAATTCACAATTCCCCAGTTCATTCAACATACCCAAGCACCCGTAAGTTTAAACCCATAACTAAAACATGAATAATAGTATGTAAACCATGAGAATACATTGTTCAATAATAATCATTTAAAACCCCCAATGCTTGTTCAAAATTAACCTAAACATCTCATGAATATTAATTTAAAACACCTTCTTTTATAAAATTTACAATGAGGGAAGAGTTACATACCTTAAATACCATGAAATTTGAAGAGAGTTTGACTATTAAGCACTTAGATGACCAACTTAATGAAACCCTATCTTATCTTGCTTGAGAGAACTTAGAGATCTTTTTGAGTGTTTGACAAGTTACTTGGATTAGTTTTTAGTGTTATTTACACCATAATAGGGTTATAAGTTATGGGTTTTAATTTGGATAAAAGGGGAAATGTCTAGAATGCCCTTAACTTAAAAGCTAAAAAAAGTGCTACCTTTGATATAGCTCAATCACTGAATCATAGCCACTCCTTACGACTCATCACCACAAGTTATAACAAAGAAAGTACCACCAAGGAACCCTACATTACTGACCTTATGAATTATATAAAATAATTGTAATGGTACCCTACAACTCATAGGGTTCGATCATAATCAACATAGAACCAAAATTGAACTTACACTGGACACCCTAAAATTACACCTAATTAATCATAACCTCACTTTATAGATTTTGGTGATCCATTTTTACTCAGATCAAAATCATGCCACAAAATTACATATTTGTTTATGAATCATCCTAATGACTCATTATGAGTACTTACAACTAGTACCATCAAGTCATAGCTGGGATAATAACTTTAACAACACTTTTTAGACACCTTACAACAAGGGTCACATGACCCATCAAGAAACCCTCCAACTTGTAGGGAGAGTTGTATTCAAGGTAGGGAGTTCAAAACTTAAAAAAAATTCAAGGAACAAAAATTCATGGCATTACAGTTTTACTGATATCATTGGTACAAAAGAAAGTGTCTAGTTGAGTCGCATTAATTAGAATGATGACGTCTATTTCATATCTTCAGGAGGCTATGGAAAATTTATTATAGTTCTTCACTTCTTCAACTAATTATGTGCGAAGAGTCTGAGTTGGTTTTGAAACAATTCATTGGTTTTACTTTTTTACAAATGGATAGGACACGTGCTACTACTTCACGAGATAAGGGTCCCAAGATCAATTCTAAGGATTATATAAATCTTCATGGATGAAAAAAAGGATGTGGATGGCCATGACATTTTTCCACAACCAGGGGCTAGCATAGGGGACCTTCACAAACCATATTCCCACTTTTGACCTAGAGATTCTTCCACCTCAGCCTGCGATGGGCCAAGGACCAGCATAGGCTCAAACAAGATTTATCACTTCTTTAGTGCTCAGGGATTCTTTACTTCAGCTTGTGGGTTGGTTGGTGGTGCAATGTCTAACGGTGTGAAGTCACTATACCAGAGCTGTACTAAGGTAGAGTCACAACCTGTAGTTGTAACTTCTAGAGTTAAGGACTCTTCTTATATCAGTGGTTTCTCAATCTGTAGTTGCTCAGCTAGTGGTTGCCCAGAATGCTATATCTGCTGAGAAGCATAAGATATTGGGTAGATTTTTTATATTAGCTTTGGCTAGGATTTCTTGTGCACCAGGAGAGGATGCATATGAATTTCTGGTTGCTTGGTAGGATATGCCCCATAATTTTGGCCTAGTTGAGACTCATGACGTGGATTACACTTATTTTTTGTTGGCCTTGGCGTCTCGACATTGGTGGAGATGTCATCCTTATTCCAGGAGAGTTGGATCTTCTTCTTTGACATGGGTATAATTCTTTGAGATCTTGTTAGAGAAGTATATACCTTGAAGCCTTAGGGATCATTTGAGGGATCAGTAATCGAGGTTATTAAAGGGTTGTATTACTGTTGTAAAGTATGAAACTAGTTTTCATAATTTTTGTAAGCATGCTACTTCTATTTTTACTACTGAGTATGAGAGGGTTCATTTCATTATTTAAGGATTGAGATTCTCTATTCACATATCTACTCAGAGTTTTGTTATTATGAGTACATTTTTTGCTTAGGTTTCTAATCATTCTCAGTTTATGGAGAAGATGCATCGAGAAACCCAAGGGTCAATGAAAAGAGGTTGTGATATCAGGGTTGGTTTAGTGGGAGTCATAGTATCTCTATGTTTAGAGTCGGTGTTTCTCAGTGTAGGTACCCTACATGTCATTCATTTCACCATTAGGGTCAGTCTAGTAGACCAATTCAGGCCATGCTTCAAATTACTAATGGAGGCTTTTTTATCTCTAGTGATCGTTCTTGCCAGGGTCATGGTCAGTTTTTGAGGGGTTGATATTCATACTATTGTAGTCGTGGGTGTTATTTTGGATCACCTGAATCTTTTTGTTTTATTTCAGCACTAGGGGCATGTTATGGTTGTAGAGATTTTGGTCACATCTTTTGGAACTATCCTAGTCGTGGAGTAATTGTTTCTTTAACTTAGATTCTTCCACCTATAATGTCAATTCATCCCCCAATTAGAGAAGGTATACATTGTCGTAGGGGTGGTCCCCAAGGTGTTCATAGAGGTTCTTAGGTAGGAAGGATAGGAGATCAGTCAGGATCCTAAATAGGTGGCAGGTATGGTTAGTTAGATATAGTACCTACTAGACTCGAGGTTGAGTCTTTGAATATTGTTTTACAAGTATGACTTTTGTATACTGTCAATTGGAATTTTTTTATTTGATCCTAGATCCACTTATACTTGTGTGTTTGCTTAATTTACTCGGTAGTTAGAGTTATCTTGGGATTCATTATCTATTCCATACATGTATCTACTACTATAGGTGAGTTTTTAGTAGTGGATCATGTTTCTAAATCATGCGTTATGACAATTAGAGATGTTAATACTAATGATAATCTTATTATATTAGACTTGGCAAATTTTGATGTAATTCTGCTCATAGGCTGGTTATTTCACTATCATGCGGTCATGGATTATTTTTCCAAGATTGTTACCATAGCCATACCATTCATGTCCTAGATTTTATGTCATGGAGCTATTAGCCACAAGCCAACGGGGATTATTTCTTATATGTGATAGGAGTCTTATTTTGAAGGGTTGTGATTCTTATCTCGCTTATATTATTAATGTTAGTGAGCAGAGTCAATGTCTTAACTCTATTTTGGTAGCTTGTGAGTTTACTAATGTTTTACCTACCATCTACCTATCCTTCCTGCTAAGTTTAGTATTGAGTTTGTTCATGAACTTAAGCCAGACACTTGTCCTATTTCTATTGCACCTTATCGTATGTATCTTTTCGATCTTAAGAAGTTGAACTCTTAGCTTTAGGATCTTCATAGAAAGGTTTTTATTAGGATGAGTTTGTCTCCTAAGAGAGTTCCTATATTGTTTGTGAAGAAGAAAGATGGATCCATGCACTTTTGTATTGATGATAGGAAACTTAATAATGTGATGGTCAAGAATCGATATCCTATGCCTCACATTTTTGATTTGTTTGACAAACTTAAAGGAGTAGTAGTGTTCTCTAGTTTTGATTTGAGGTTCGGTTACCATCAGTTAAGGATTTGGTCGGATGATATCCAAACGATAACCTTTAGAACCCATTATGGTCATTGTGAGTTCTCAGTGATGTCTTTTGGGTTACCTAATGCCTCAACAATATTTATGGATTTCATGAACTAAGTATTTAGTACTTGTTTAATTTCCATGATAATAGTTTCCATCTGTGACATCTTTGTGTATTTCAGGAGTAGAAAGGAATATGTGAAATATTTGAGGGTTCTGCTCCAAAATTTAATAGAACATTCGTTATTTTCCATGTTTTCTTTTTATGAGTTTTGGCCGAAGTCGGTAAAATTCCTTGGGTATTTTATTTCTAAGGATGGGATCATGGTAGACTCGGTGATGATTGAGGCTACTTGTGATTGGGCTAGGACTACATCAACAATAGAGGTTTGTTGTTTTATTAGGTTGGCCAATTATTATAGACTATTTGTTGAGAGTTTTTCTATTATTTCTGCACCTATGACCAAATTGACTGGAAAAAAAGTTTCTTTTTGATTGTTTAAGTAGTGTGAGTCCAGCTTTAGAAAGCTCAACGAGTTTCTAACATCATCTCCTATTTTTCCTCTATTTATTCAGGGTGAAGTATTCACCATGTTTTATGATGCTTTTGGTGTTCTTTTGGGTTGTGCAGCAGGGTCATGTCATTGCTTATACCTCAAGGCAACTTAAGGTGCACGAGAAAAACTACCCTACTGATGATTTGGAGTTGGCGATGGTATTTTTCAAGATTAATATTTGGAGGTATTATATTTATGGTGTGCATTGTTATATTTTCGTAGATCATTGCAGTATTTGGTATCTTATAACCCAAGGAGAGCTTAGTGTTATGCAACATAGATGTTTGGAGTTATGTAAGGAACATCTCTATCTGGTATCATCTAGGCTAGCAAAATCTGGCAGCGGATGCCTTGAGCAGAAAGGAATCGATTATGCGTAGGTTGGCTTGTATCTTAGTTTTTGAGAGTCCATTGGCACTAGACACTCAATCTTTATCCATCTTGTTGGTGCGAATTGATATTTCAGACCCTAGGAGGATTCTTGCTAGTATTAACGTAGCACTTTCATATTTGAGTAGATTCGGGCTTGTTAGTTTTAGGTTAATAGACTTTGCATCCTCCATGATTAGGTGTTGAGTGGATATTCCAAAAGGGATACAATAGATTCTGCGGCTGTCATGAAATTTGATAGCTAAATTTTTCTTTCAAGGATTGATGACTTCATCCAATTGATTTTGCATGAGGCTCACCACTCTAGGTATTCTATTCACCTAGGTGAAACTAAGATATATAGAGATTTGAGACAATATTATTGGTGCAGTGGCACGAACAGAGATATGCAAGATTTTGTAGCTTATTGCCTATGTTGTCATCAGGTGAACGCTGAGCATCAATAACTAGGTTGTTTGATTTAGAAATTTCCTATTCTCGAGTTGAAGCAAGAACAGATTACCGTGGATTATGTTAGAGGTTTGCCTCGTACTTGCTATGGTTTCAATCATCATTGATTGGTCGACCAAATAGGCCCATTTTATTCCTGTTTATATGAAATTCAATTCAAAGGTTGTCTCGTATCTATGTTTGTGAGATAGTCTATTTGTATAGTGTGCATATATCTATCATTTTAGACTGGAGTTCAGTGTTCACTTCTAGCTTTTGGAATGATTTTCAAGAGGATTTAGGTATTTAGGTTAATCATAGTACAACGTTCTATCCTTCGATTGATATCCAGTCAGAAAGGACTATTAAGGTTCTTAAGGAGATGCTTAAAGCCCGTTTTATGAATTTTGGAGGTCAGTTGGAGCAGTACCTAGCCTTGGCAGAGTTTGTATAAAGTAACAATTACCATTCTAGAATTGAGATTGTGCCTCTTGAGGCTTTAGATGGTAAGTGATGGCATTCCCCAATTGGATGGTTTGAGACTTCAGAGATTAGATCTTATGGTACTAAATTTCTTTAGGAATCATAGGATAGATTCAAGGTTATTCATGATAGGCTGGGGTCAGCTTAGAGTAGGCATAAGGCATATGCATACCGTAGACTTTGTTCCTTAAGATTTGGAGTTGGTGATCAGACATTCGTCCATGTATTACCCATGAAGGGTATGATAAGGTTTGGGAGGAAAGGAAAGATTAGCTATAAATGTATCAAACCCTTTGAGATCCTTCGCACCATTTATAAGGTTGCTTATGAGTTAGCCTTACCATAAGATTTTGTTGTTGTCCATCTAGTTTTCCATGTTTGTATGTTGTGGTGATACATTTTTGATCCATCTCATGTGCTTAGATCAGAATAGGTCTAGTTGGATGAATGGTTGACTTTTGTGGAGGAGCTTGTGCTCATTTTGTCTAGTGATGTTAGGCGATTGCGCTCTAGGGATATTCACTAGTTCAAGTTCAGTGAAGAAATTTCCTAGTAGAGGAGACTACTTACAAGATCGAGAGTGAGACAAAGATACGAACCTAGTATCCTCACATGTTTGAGGTAGTTATTTTTTTGGCAAAGGTTCTCATGGATATCATAGTAGTCGATTTAGGGAGATTTGTAGTGTTTAGATGACAGGTTTGTGTCTTTTGAAACATGTAGTTGTTATAAATTGTGATATGTAAGTCAAGGGCTCATTTTGGTTCATCCAGTTATGATGACCATTGCATAGTTAGCAGGTAATTTCCCCTAGCATGCGATTGGTTCTTTCTATTAGAGATCTCAGATTTAGCCTTTTATAACACTAGTTTCTACAGTCAAAGGTGGTACACATGGGAGTGTAAGAAACACCATGGGACTAGTGCAGATCGAGATTATGCAACCTCTCCTGACAGTCAATCAAAAACTTATAAGCATCCTCACTAATGGAACCACTGAACTTTGAAGGGCTTAATATAATGGATCTCTCAAATCACTTTAGCTAATTAGCAGATGTAAAAAGTCCTAGAGGACCAGGAAAAAAAACTAATCTAGTAGGCAAAGCATCAAAACTTGAGTCCACAATAGAAATTACTATACTTTGGGAGTCTGGAAACCATGAGTAGTAACTTGGCATGGAAATTGTACTCCTTCAGCTGTCAAAGAACCATTTGATATATTTGGTATAATTCCAGTCTAGTGAATGGCAGAAAACATCCAAAAAAATTTACCAAAACATCCTGCAATACTTAGGTAACTATGAAACTATTATAGGCCTATGTTAGTCGCACATATTTTGGCTGATTCGCTGCATCATCATGCTCAATCTCAAGATTAAGAAATGACGCTCTAGATTATCCTCTAGCTGGAGTCTCTACTCGTGCCTGAACTTTACCTCTTGCTCTATCCCGAACCCTGCCTTACTTTCTAACAGGGGCTCCAATAGTAGGTGTTGTCTCTACATCTTTAATAACTCTAGATCTAGTCCTTACCATCTATGTAGAAAGAATGGAATACTAGTTTAGATATTAGACTTGAATAATATACACCATATGGAGTCAAATAAGTGAAATTCTTACAAAAAATGTCACATAGCCTTTTGAAGATAGATTTATACATCAATGTATTGATCCATAAAACTCGGTTAGACATCCTGCTCTTTTACTTATGAGACTAGTGAACCTAGTTTTGTGATACCAAATTTGTCATAACCCAAAAATCAAGTTCTTGATGGAACAAACCCTAACCCAGCATTGGCAGATAAGCTGAAAATCCACAACTAAAAATGATAAAGGGAAAAAATAAAGCTATACGAGACTTCTAAATTTAGTTAGGCCATAATACTTCAAAAATTAAAAAAATATATGAAAAAAATTACAATTGAATCACAAAACATGGTATCATAAGTAGAAAGAGAATCTAAAATAATATTGAGATATAATAATACATAGATGTATCTAAATACAAGTAAAGACAAAATCTATAGATTAATGTTATAACAAGAATATAGATGGGGGGCTTCTAGTAATCTATATTATCTCTCAAAGAACAAATCAGCTATCGTATATCATACTCATAATGCTATCTGTATTAAAAACACACAGAAATAGGAGTGCGTATGGTCTAATTGTACTCAATATGTATCATTGGCCGACCAAGCAAAACAAAAACTAAAAAAACTAAAGAATACTATGAGCATGATTCCTCTGTATGAAGAAAAGTTTCTAATAGTGGCTCAAACCATAATAATTCTACAAGTACAAATCCATATAAGAAAAATTATGCATGAATATATAAGACAAGGTTTAATACACGAGAAAATGAGCAATACAACATAAATGTTGTCGGATAATGATGAATTGAGCCATTACATAGCCGTTGTTGTATGGAATTATATACATATTCTTAGCATAAGCTTCCAGGATAGGACCCATTGGGGGTGGGGTCGTAACCATATACTTTTATAATCTCAATATCAATCAACTTTGCTGGCAAAATCTTTGGTCCAGGGCTTTATAAACTGTTTTATTTTCCTTCAAAATTAGTGTTTCTCTATGTTATCAATTCCATGCATATGGATGAACGAAATGCATATGCATGCTCCTTACTAGAAAAATATTATTCTAAATCAAGTCAATAATGGTAAAGAATGAGCTCAAATCTCCCAAATATCAATATATCATGACATAAGCCATCACATGGCACCACATAAATATATAATCTTGTAAAACATTAATAACATCAATTTAAGACCCCACTTAGGCCTTACAATAAAAATAAATGGAAAATAAATATCAAACAACGTCAATATTGATGACTCAAGCTACACCTTCTATCTGAAGATTATTCAGACACTGTCAAATATAGTAATCCAACAAAGGTTGGAGTTAAATCCCAAAGAAATACATAGAACTGTGTCTCTCAATTATTGTAGTCAATTGTCAAAAATGGAAAGTAAATAGGGGTTGTAGTGATAAAATTGAACAATTAACAAATATAAAATATCATTGTAATTCAGTCCTAGATGAACACTAAGACTATTTCCCTACTGGATTTTAACACAGTAAGCTTCTCATGCTCAATCCAACTATACAACTGTTGTGCATGTAGAGTTTGGTAAGATAGGTCTCACCGTTGCCTCTTAGCACTATTTGGTAAATTTCACCTATTTACTCTTGATATTTGAGTGTCGCCTTACTAACCCTTACCTTGGACACCACTTTAAAATATCTCCTCTCGATCTCAAGTTAATTAGATGGAATTAACTGGCTTACCAAGATAATACAAGTAAGCTTATTTATGCAATTAATCCCAAATCGTTGTTGTGATTCCCTTTTTCAAATCTCTACCTTACTTGTAGGTTCGTAGTGAGTATAGGATAGATCCTAATCTGTGCACCCATTAAGTAATCAATGAAAGTGAAGGGAAACCTAATACATGCAGTAATAATACTCTAGAAGAATTGAACACTTCCCCTACTTCGTTATGTAGCCATGGTTACCACAACCCTCGCTAAGGGAGATTAGTTGGTCCTGTTTGAGTGACGAATAAAGGAATTCATAATTGAAGACATTCAAAAATCACACAATAATGAACAACTAAAATGGCAAAACTTTAACTTAATCAACAACCAAAATCAATACAAAATAATTTGATAGATCTCAGAATTAGAATCTATGTTTGTGAGTATAGAGTGCATAAACTTAATAAAAATGTCATTGGAGTATTAATAGAACACATGGAAACCATAAATATAAGCTCCCAAATACAAATGGAAAAACTAAGTCAGTGACAACTTAAAAAGTTAATATGCAGACCTTATGTTGAACATATAACTGTATGTTGAACTTAGTATGTTGCCACCCTTGAATACTGGATTTTCAACTCTATTAACTTTATATTTTTGTACAGATTAAGATCACATGCAGACCGTATATTGAACATACGAACATATGTTGACTTTATATGCACCAAGCCTCTGAAACTGAACTTCTGCTCTATGTATTTTTCAATTCCAGCACATACTAATCCTATATATGGTTCGTATGTTGACTTTGTATGTTGAATTCTTGTTTTTTCTAGTTGCGTAAGCCACTGGACTTTCAATTTCTCAACATACTTTATTCATATACACTAAGTATGTAACACATTACTTCGTATGTACCCAAAAACATCACTTTTCTTTTTTTTCTTTAGAATTGCATCCAAAACATAGTTTCCTACAAAACATAGCAAAAATGCATCATATCTAACTAAACATCCAAAGAAACTTTCATATTTTTCATAGTTTTAAGCATCGAAAGTGCTATATTTCTTTAGCACATCAACACCCCAACTTAGAACTTTGACATGCCCTCAAGTAATACAACACTACAAACCAAAACAAAACTAAACACAATGCTAAACTAGGAAAATATAAGTTATCCAAGGCAGCCACTCAACACTTTAAGTTCAAACCACAATACTCTCTCCCATGTCAACCATTTAATACCAACTATATATAACCATGAATCACAACAATGTGACACAATGTGATCAAGATATGACATTACATTAACAACAGACAGTCATACAGGTATATACAAGTTACACTACCCAAATTAAGTAAACAACTAGTAATGTGATTCATGTGCTTTCACATGAAGGAAGTCCCACTCACTCATATGGAATAATACATGTCAATGTTGGGACAATCAAGAGACACTCACACTTATAAGAGAAGTTTAAATCATGTTCATCAAATACCATATGCTTTCTCTAATTTTATTTACCTTAGTTTTTAAGACATTCAAGTTGGAATCACTATAGAACTTTATTCATCTAATAATGTAGGCTTGTGGGTTATTATGGTACATATGGATATATCAAGTGACTCAGCCTCTTTGACGCTAAGACTATTTTTGGGGTCCATACTTAACCAATTTTCTTTTAATTCTACCCTTATTTCTCCTTTTTTATTCTTTAGTGCACATTCAGGTTGGGTCTGGTCTTTATTGTTTATTTTTCACTTTTTCATAATTTTTGATTTCCTTTTTCTACCACACCCAACCCTACTATCTTTTTCTCTCATTTTACCTTCTACATATGCACTTTACGTCACACACCTCTATGATAGCATACTCAACTTAGGCAATTTGCCTAAGTTGAGCCGCATAATGTCCAAGGAGGAATGGATCAAAATAGGTTATTACAACACAAATAGGAAGGGGAAAGGTATAACCAGAAAATTAATCTATAAGGCTAAAACTTAGGGATCAAGGGATATAATTTACACATGGAAGGTCATTTAGGCAAAAAATTGACTAACATAAAAACTGGCCTACCATCTTTTCCTAACCAACTATCCTACAACCTAGGCAAGACTAACCGAGGATGTTCTAGGTTTAACACACAAAGGGATCTAAGTAGAATCTCACACATATATGGCACAAAGTCAATATTATAAGCTACTACTTATATGGTTCACACAATTGTTAGCTAGTGATTCTCATGACTCTAATCCTAATTCCATAAAAATATCCATAATTCTCAAACATGTATGCATTCACACAGTTCTAAAACAAATTTTTTTAGGGGTATCATTTTCTGAAAAATCAACCAAAAACATGACAACTATCCTAAATACTTAGAAATCTACTAATTGTACAAAAGATAACACAATATGAAACAAAACACAATACGACAAAAAATATACCCTAGACATGATGTTTCTACAACCATACTATGACCGGTAGAAGAAAAAGCGCGACAAGAAAAACCCATGGTGACTATGGTATACCACACCCAACCTAAAAGACTGCACATTATCCCTAATGCACAAAAATAATATACAACAAATAGAATGAGGACATACTTACGATGCACTAGGCGTCCGTGTACCTTTGCTTTCTTACCAAGAAGCACTTTATTTTATGTGGCTGCACGACTTAGCTTCCTCAACTCTTTTGACTTCACTAAAGATGATCTTGTATTCCCAAATAGTGCTTCACACACTGCCCATTCACTTTGACTGGGAAATCACCATCTCTATTTTGTTCTACATCACAATAAGGGAATACCCAAACTAAGGTGAATAGTCTGAACCACCTAGACTATAACTTTCCAAGAAACAAATAACGTCTTTAATTATACAACGTTACTCAATCACCATGTTTAAACATATTTTTCATGATTTTTTTATGATGATAAAACTTCTTAATTTCTTTTTATATGGTAGATCTCTGATAAGAATGGAGTCAGAATTTATCTAACTCATTCACCTTACTCAACCTCAAGTTCACTGTTTCACGCCACTCAAAATTTTTGCCTTTCAATCTCCATAGTGATTTATGCTCAAGTTCAATCGGCAAGTGGCACGCCTTATCGTATATGAGATAAAATGTAGAGGAACCTTCGGTTGTCTTACAAGCTATTTGGTAGACCCAAAATGCCTCATCTTATTTTCTAGACTAGTAAGTTCTTTTAGCCTGTACGGGTTTTGCTCGTATGGACTTGATCTCTGTATTAAGGACCTCTACTTGCCTCGTTATCTGAGAATGGTGAAGTGTTACCACCTTAGGTCTTACACCATATTTATCAACAAGTGCTTTAAACATTCGGTTGAAAAATTAAGACCCACCAAAACTAACAATGGAACATGGAGTGCTAAATTGATAAAAAAAAAATTTCTTCAAGAAGGCAGTGATGCATCTATTTTCATTGTCTGGAAGCACAACTGTCTCTACCCATTTTGACATATAATCATCCTCTGCTAGAATATACCTTATGCAATAGGAGCTCACAAATGGACCCATGAAATTAATTTCCCACACATCAAATGATTGTAACTCCATAATAGGTTCCATGGAAAGTTCATGGTACCGTGAAATATTGCCTTGACATTGACATTAATTAAATGCTTGCACAAAATCATAAACATCCTTGTAAATTGTAGGCTAGTAAAACCCACACTGTAGAATTTTATAGATTGTAAAGGTACCAATATGATGACTACAAATGGTGAGGAATGATAAGTTTTCTAAATGCTCAACAACTCTACCTCTGGAATACATCCTTGAATCACACCATCAGCATAAACCCTAAATAGATATGGATCATCCTAAAAGAACTTTCTAACCTCATGCAAAAATCTCCTTTCCTGCTAAAAGGACAGGTATTCTAGGATAAGATCACTTGTACAATAGTTAGTGAAATCCGTAAACTATGGAATTAGGTCTTGAGATGTTTGCAAAACTAGAAAAGTGTCATCTATATCAATATTATACCCTAATTTCTAAATTTCCTCATCCTCAAGCCTGGACAAATGATTTGTAACTTGGTTTTTTGTTTCTTTATGATATTTTACTTCAAAATAAAACTTTTGTAGTAATAGAACCCAATGAATAAATATCAATTTAGAATCTTTATTTGATATCAAGTAACTACGTTGCATGGTCAATGTGAGCTATGACTTTAGTACCAATAAAATTAGATAAAAAAATTCCAAAGGCAAAAAACAATGTAAGTAACTCCTACTTTATAATTGTATAATATTTCTGTGCGGGGTTTAAGGCCTTGTTAACATCATAGATGAGATGAAGGATCTTCTCTCTTCTTTTTCCTAGTATAACACCCATGGTTGCTCCACATTCATCAGATAAGACCTCAAAAGGTGTAGAGTAGTCAGGAAACACAATGATATGTGCCTAAATGAACCGCTCCTTAAGGTATTTGAAGGTCTTAAGATATGCATCATCAAACACAAATTTTAGCTCTTTCTCTGAAAGCTTGCACTAAGGATTTTCAATTTTAGAGAAGTCTTTGGTAAAGACTGCATGGCCCAATAAACTTTGTATGACTCTAATTGAATTTAGCGGTGGCAACTTTTCAATCACCTTAATCTTAACTCTATACACATCAATACCATGTTTGATGATTTTATTCCCAAGAATGATACCTTCTTTCACCATAAAGTGACATTCTTCCTAATTTAGCACTAAGTTGCACTACTCACATCTTTGCAATACACTAGCCAAGTAGGACAAATAGTCATCGAATGAATCCCCAACCACTTAAAAGTTATCCATGAATACCTTGATCGTTTTCTAAATTATTTAAGAAAATATGGACATCATACATCTCTAAGAGGTTGCATGAATAACCCAAACTACATTCTCTTGAATGAATAAATTCCATAGGGGTAATGGAAAGTTTTATTTTTCTTGGTCCTCGGGAGCAATTATAATTTGATTGCTATATGAGTACCCATCATAAAAATATTACAAGACCCTGCCTGCTAGTCTATCCATCATATGATCCATGAACGACATAGGGAAGTGGTCCTTTTGTGTTAAAGTGTTCAACTTCCTATAATCTATGCAAGCTCTCTGACTGGTCGTTGGTCTCATCGGCACTAATCCTTTCTTTTCATTGGGAACTACTGTAACCCCTTTTTCTTGGGCACACATTGAACTAGGC
This sequence comes from Capsicum baccatum var. pendulum, assembly GCA_030864225.1. Classification (NCBI taxonomy): domain Eukaryota; kingdom Viridiplantae; phylum Streptophyta; class Magnoliopsida; order Solanales; family Solanaceae; genus Capsicum; species Capsicum baccatum. The sequence continues at coordinate 155,898,484 of CM061561.1, read as the reverse complement.
TAATTTTTAAATCCTAAATCAGGGCCTGACCATAATGGGTATCTCAAGTATATCGTGGACCGGAGACCCCCCTTTACCTAGTCAACAAAATCATAATATAATATAACCGTGGATGAAACAAAGGATAAAACTATGTCATATGGTTGGTTGGGGACTCAAACCTTCCAGCATACACCATGCAAGCTACATGGAGTCCAATGTCTTGTCCTCCAAAGGAAGAAACCTCACATTGGGGAGAGGCATCATACTCTTGCCAGGGAGTATAACCTCAACTCACTGATCACTATCTCGGCCTCAGGCCCATAAATCTCAATCCTATGGTGGCATATAGTTTTGTGGTATGAAACCATAGTAACTTACAAAACTCGGTGCTAAATACTACACCCTTTAGTTAGCTATGTTCATCTCATGGAAATCCATTTTAAAATAATCTCGTGGTTTATAAATAACCCAACTATAAAATGTTTAGTCTCATTTAGAATTTCAAAGCTACCATGATCGTCAAGGTCAAAACTTTCTCAATAATCTCAAAATACTCAAACCCTAGGTTCTTATAGCACAAAAGTTCTTAAAATTATAATGTCAAATAGGTCTTAATGACCTATATATCTATCTCACGTTAAGACGTATTAAAATTCATACTTGATATCATAAAGATTCATAAAATATATAAAAGTCTAGAAATTTTCAGCAATATGCATTATAATCTAAACATACTCATGTACTTCAATTTCTAAAACATTGAAACAATCATAATTTCAAGAAATAATAACATAGGGTGTAAACTCATACTTCAATCTCATAAAAAAACATGTAAAACCATATATCTTTGTAATTAAAATAAGTTTTGGGCACAAGGACGAAAGGAGTGTCCTTATTCAAACCCCACATACCTTAGATTATGACTTGTAGATGAACATGCTTGCTTGAGACTCCTTTTCGTACTCTCGAGTGAGGGTTCTTGAAACTTTTGACTTGGAAAACTTGTATTTTAACTCAATTTGTTGAAATTATAGTGGAATCTTAAGATTCATGGAGAAAGATTTAGATTTGCTCTTGAGGTTTAATCTTGAGAGAAAATCCTAGTTCTTGATGCTTTGGATGATTCTGAAGTTCTATGCTTCGTTTTGATATAGGATATGAAATATGGTTTGAAAATAGTCATAGAAATACTCTCGGAGGTCTCTATGCCTATCTACTTGTATCTTTATACATTAAGGGGGTCTAGGAACCCCACACTTATACTTCATCTTGCTCGTTAACTCAGGTTTTCTAGTACTTAAACTTTACATTAACTTGTGACTCAATAAAAACAAAAACTAGTGAAGTAAAAACTAAAATTCTAATATTAAAAACTACCTTAAATTGGGTTTCCTCCCAAGCATCTCCTAATTTAGTCTTGCGGTATGTCCTAATCTCTGATTAATCCATATTCCTTGATCCTCTTCCTCACACTTGGACACCATCTTTTTATTTATTTCTGACCTCTTGAGCGTGAAATCTTAAGGTTAATAACTTTTTCAAATTTATCCCTTTCAGGATCATTAATTTGCATCATGTTAGGTTGTGGTATTGGAGGCTTGGGATTCTCAGTGGGGTAGTCCGAAGAGGTCTTTTATGGAATAGACTCCACCGCCCTACACTTATCCCCTTCAATTATAGTAACAATGTACAAATATTTGTATTGGGATAGTGTCTTCAGCGGTTTATACACTTTGAATACCGCCTCTTAATCATCCTGCCTCATTGTGAGCATGCCCTCTCTAACATCTATCGAACCTCCTCCTATTGCTAACAATGGACGTCCCAAAATGTTTGACACTCTTTCATCTACCTAAAAACATAAAACAATAAAGTTAGCAGAAATAATATGCTTACCAATCCGAGTTCTCAATATCGGCTTCCCCAGGATTAAGGTATTAACCAAGGAGAGGGGCATCAAGTTGATACTTTTCTCTAAGTTAATAAGTTGATAGACCACCTCAGTATTGTCAATTTGAATTAGGAGAGTGAAACTCCTATGATCTTTGAGATTTTGGGGAATATTCTCTACATCAACATAGAAATACATTCCTTAGTGAGTTACACCATCTCAGCATCCTACAACTTAACTTTATTAGTTACCACATCCTTCAAGTACTTTTCATACTTAGGCATTCTTTGCAAAACATCTAAAAGAGAAAGGTTAATATCAATCACTCTAAATGTGTCAAAGAATTTATGGAAGTATGAACCCTCCTTTGCCTTTATATGCTTTGTACTTACCTCTTTAGTTTTGTTTGGAGATCTTTCATTAAACTCTTTACCACTCCTTAAGGTGATTGCCATTACTTTTTTAGGAATTTTAGTATCACTTGGAAATCCATCTTCAGTCCTTGTATTTTGTGCCTTCACAAACTAAAAAATTTGAAACTCCAAGCTCCTTGTAGCTTCTTTCTGGCTCTTTATATTATCTACCAATTGTGCTTGAGTAGCCATAATTTTCTTCAGTATTTTCCTCATGTTTCTAGTCTGAGTTGTGGACTGATTATTCTGAACTTGTTACTGCTGATACTACAACTGATTTTCTTGTAATGTATTTAGTGGATGAGTTTGCCACTTTTGATTGTAGGCGTTCCCATAATTTGTCCTTTGAACATTACCCACAAACATCACAGACTCTAGATTTGTAGCACACATAGCTGTTGAATGCCCACTGTTACCATAAATCATACACCAACCAGCAATCTATTGGTGGAAATAGCAGTAAATTAGTTCAACTCCAACATACCTACAACCTTCTTTGTCATACTTATTAAGTTAGAATGCCACTTAGGATTCCCTTGAGTAATCTAGTTCAATAAAGTATAAAGCTTATCGTAACTTAACTCAAAAGCTTGACCCCTTGCAGCAGAATCTAGAAAAAATTTTCTGTTATGGTCAAGTGCCTCAACAAAAGTTTGAGCTAATACCTCATTGGGCATATGATGATGTGGACAGTCCTGAAGATGAGCATTAAAGTGCTCCCAAACATGTTATAAATTCTCATTTCTATTTGAAGCATACAATATCACAGCACAGTCTCACAGTCTTTCCTGATGGAAAGAATTAGATGAGAAATTTCAAGGCTAAGTCATCCTAGTTGTGATTGAACTTGTCGTCTCAGCATTCAACCACTTGTCTCTTCCACCAATAGTGAAAATAAGAATAATGTAAGCCTAACATAATGAGTTCACACACTTGTAGGGGTGAGTGTATCATCTTCAAAAATTTCCATAGGTGGACTAGTGGATCTTCACGTGAAAGCATGATAAATTGTCTACTACTGATTAACAACTACGCCCTGTTCTGTTTCAGCTTAAAATTACCTCTAGTAGCCGGTTTCTGAAAAAGGGAATTCAAATTTGTCAGAAGTAAGAGTGCTACTTCTCTAACCGACCTGTGGGCTGGTTGATCTTCAGCCATTAGAGCAGGATTTTTTTGTTTCTCTTGAAATTGTGAGATATGGGGGACAAGTATTGCTTCTCTCCTTTATTGATGGAAGATTTGCTTGGGTTTGGGGCTTGTTTTAACCAATTCTCTATCCCTTGACTGAGTACTACTCTGCAAAGTTTTTTACAACGAAATCAATCCCAAGACAAAGAGTAAACCACAAAATAAATCTAAAAAGTAAAACCAAACAAAAAATATTTTCCAATTTACAAGTCCCCCGCAATGGCACCAAAACGTTATAGCATCCAAGCGCACACGCAAGTGTACATGGTCTACCATGTAATATAGTGGCCTCAATAAAAGCCGAATATCGATTCCTCAGAGACTTATTTTAACAAATATTAAATTGAAGTTAAACTATTAAGATTAAATTTATGCAATGTAACCAAAAGAGTTTTCAAAATTGTAAACTAACAATTAAAGTAAATGTAGCATAGATTAAATACTTGAGACAATTAATGGATGAAAATCAAGGGTTAAAGAACTACAAACAATCATACAATGCTATTGAACTTCATTCGTTAAATCTCTTATCTTTGTTGTTGATTCATAGGGTTTATCGTATGATCATGGTCTCCTGACATCTAATCTTCTACCTAATTGGACATTACAAAAACATTGTTGAGTGGGGATATAATAATCCAATTAGATGCATTAATATATCATCCTACATGTGAATCAAGAAACGCTTCTAGGTATATCCCTATCATAGATGATAATTCAAATTCCTTTTTTCATAAAATAATAAGACCCTCACTATGCTTATCTCAATGTTCTATCTTTCAATTCCCCCTCCCGAGATCACAATGTCGACAATATATGTATTCTAAGGTTAGATACTCCTTAAAATAGTAAAAAAATGATAAAAAAACAACCAAAGATGATAAGAAATTAAAAAAAAACATAATTCAAAATGAAAGTAATCATGTTCTTGGCTTTAACCCTGGAAAGAGGGGTGTTTAGCCACTAATAGACATAACCGTAATCCAAATAATTCAATATATAATCAAATATATAAAGTACAAATTAAAGATAAATAAAACCTAATTCAAGTGTGTAGAATCCCATCCTTAATCTCCCAATATGTCAAAAGTATTCACAATATGTTTAAAGTTGGTATTTATAGTAGAGGCAAATTAGCTATTCGAGTATAGGGGGCATCACCTATTTAGACCCCCAAACTGAATGAGGTGCCTACTACCTTAGTCCAACACTATAAAGGGGGCTATTACTTATTTCAAACCCCGGAGTAAAGGGTAATCAAGACATGTATCGCCTGCCCTCTCTTGAAAGTGCCTATTTCACGTATAACTCGGCCTTAGACTTTTTTGATCCATCCCAAGCCTTTTGATGTTATTTCCACTTGAATTTCAGATAGTTCATAATCAATATATCAAAATAATAAACTCAAAAAGATTCCTATATCATCAAACACCATATATTAATGGTCAACACAACAAACAATACATAAAGAAAAACTAGAAACTCGAGTTAAGCCTAGTTTCATCCTATTAATCCTTAGTTTATTGAGTTGACTCTTAGCTTGGATCAATCTCACTTTGAACACTCAAAAAAAGTTTTTCCACTCATAAATACACATTAATACCATTCCAAACTCGTTTAACACATTAGAATGTATCGCAATAGACTAGAACAACACCTAGCTCAAGCTAGTAAAACTAGTTTTCTAGCTAGACTCTAAATGATTGATTTGAACCCAAACATGTTTAACAACACCTTTAAACATTTTAATCGCATACTTACACACTTATATTCTACACTTATATTCTTATTTATCTCATCATTAATACATGAAAAACATGAATTGTCCTCTAAAAAAGTTAAATTAAGCTAGGACAATAACACTCAAGTGCATAAATACACCATACATCAACTTCCCAACTTCCGAGTCACATGCTACTCAAAGGCATCCAGCGAAACCTACACCCGTATGTCCTGGTCATGTAGCTTAGTCTCAACCAAGTGTTTCATACCCCTTCCATATATCGGACTTTGGTCTCCAATGTGGTCAATATCTTCATCACCTTATCCCAAATAGCTTGTATGATCACTATTAAACCAAGTGATATTTATATCATAGAGGCGATTCGAGGCTGTACAAATTGTGTCGGAGGAAAGGCACTAGATGTACCCACTACCTCTGAAGTCTATGGCTCAGTCTGCTTACCTTCATCTGTGGTGTTATAATTCTCATTAACCTCAACAATATCGAGATGTCCTCTATATCTTAGCTAAAATCTCAAATCCTCTCCTTACTTGTTTGGCCATTGTGTTAACCACATCTCTAATCAGGCCTAAATTTGTAAAGTTCGTAGGCTTAAAGAACATGTCAATCTCGAGAAGTTTATACCCCCTCGCAGATAAGCACATCTAGTAATCATATAAGGATTGGACAATAATCACTTTTCTCTACCCACAACGTGATCTCATATGTCTCATGCCAAAAACTCTGCCACATCAAACTTATACCAAGCCATCAAACCAGATATTAATATAGGATAAACTGGACTAAGTATGTTCTCCCCAGTAGTGGTATGTAGTCTTTGTCGGGAAAGTGTCCACCGCACCTTAGCCTCAAAACTTAAATTATGATTTACTATTATCTGCGAGGCCGTTCCTGGTCCACCTACTACCCGAATTGTATCTTCACCATTCAGCGCAATCAAACTAGAAATCCACTAAAAGTGCCTTATTTTATTTTCTAAACCTAATTATTTTCTTTTAATTTTTTGCATTTCATCCATGTGGTACTCTATCTCTTTGGTGTTTACTAGTGGCTAAAAAATTAGTCTATTTGTGAATCGAGATATAGTTGATGAAGAGATATTCACCCGTACTCCCTGAATTATCAATAATGCAATGGGATCACCACATAACCATAAATTATCTTACGAATACTGCCTCTTCAATTCGCGCTATACGCTATAAAAAATTTCCTCACTAATGTAGGACATTATTTCCCTAGTACTGTAGCCATCCAGTTGAAGCCATACTACCTGAATCGAGCCTTAAATCTAGGCAACTCAGACATCCCTATAGTGGTTAATTTCCTTTCCAGATATAGACTTATTTTGATTCTTTTATTGGAGAGTTTGTTTAAAACATTATTATACGACTTCCGCATACTGGGTTACATCGATTGTGCAATGGTAAGCACTGAAGCAGGTATAATGGCTAAAGGTTAGTCTTGTCTGTCAATAGGAATCATATCAACTTATTCCTAAGCCTCACTTTTACACTCTGAGCATGATTTTGTGCTTAATTCGACATTTTTCTTTGCCCCTGCATCACCCTCAAAATAGGATTCAACTTCTTCATTATCACCACTATCCTCTTTATACTTGAACAATGTTTGATGTGGTAAAGTGTGGGGGTTCTTATTTCTTGGCCTTTTTAGAGGTGTGTCCTCTAAGGTGACTGCTTTTTTTCTCCAAGGGTGTTATTCCTTGGGGTCTACTTTCTTTTTCATTGGAAATTCAACTAGGTCCCTATCGACTTGTTACATTTCCTCATTGGTCAAATGCAATTTAGCATTAGGATCTGGCTTCTTCTTGGTATTTTTCTTTGAGGAGTCGCCTTTAGAAGCCATAGTACCTGTGTTTATACACTCATTTGGAAATGTCAAGGAAAGAAGATAAAAACAAAGAAAATTATGTGTCAGTGTGCATGTTTTATTTATGGTACGACTGGGGGTTAGAGTCATATAAACTAGGTACGACCAGTATGATAAATAACGTCTATATGAATGTGACTTGGTCAGCTTACGAGTCCTTGTAACAAGTCTTATGGATAATGTATGACTCATTATCAAGTCTCATAAGCATATTAGAAACAAAAACTCAATTATCTATTACCTTTCTTGTTTTTTACGATATCTAATTATGAGTCATAGAGATTTGATACAACTTACCTTGCAAAGTCATACCCATACTACAACCAACAATTAGTTACACTTCTATGTTGTCAGTGGTTATGAGTCTCATCACAACTCGTTACCAGTAGGTATTAGTCTAAGCAGTCTCATATCAATAGCAACATAAAAATTTAACTTATAAGTTGATTCCAACATACAATCCCTAGACTACCCTTTAGTGTACAAATTTTTCATCCAATATCAGTCTAAAAATATGTATTTTAAAGTTAACCGCAAAATCCTATTCCAACCTCAAGTTCTAATATCTAGGATTATAATATTAAATACCCGCTACTATTTAACTAAAAGATCTATTAAAATCCCAACTTATTATTAGCTTCAACTAGAAATATAAGGAATTTGAGTTCAAAAACATACTTGGTTGTTGAGATTTCTTTGTTTCTTTGATTCCACCCCGTTTCTACTCAAAATTCTTGTGAAATGTTAGGGAAACCAAAGAATTAATGTGTGTTTTGGATTGAATTCATGCATTTAGATATCGAAATTCATTAAGCAATGGAGGTATTAACTTTTCATAGTTTCGGTACCTAAACCAGGTATCCCCTTTTGTTTAAAACCAATGAATTAGGACGGGTTGACCCGTGACCCTTGACCTAGTAATCTTGGTTAAGAGTCATGTGATTGACTCATAAAAAAAGCTTACGGGTCTCTTCCTCCATTCATAATGACCAGGAACTTTATTTGGGTTCTAGAGTAGATATGACTCAAGGTAATGAGTTGTATCCAGAAAGTACAAATTGCACCTAAGCGCACACACAAGTTTATGTGCTCTTACCAAATAATACAGTAGCCTCAAATATAGCAGAATATCGATCCCTAGGAGACTTATGTTAAAAAGGTATTCAATTCTAGTTTAACTATTGAGATTAGTGTGACGCAACATAACCAAAATATTCTTGAATGCTTGTAAAATAGAAGTAAACTAAAATAATATGGAAAATCAAAGACTTTGGACAATCAATGGATTAAAACAGGGTTAAAGAACTATGTACAATCTTACTATGCTATTAAACTTTATTTGTTAGATTACTTATTTTAGTTGTTGATTCACGAGGTTGATGTTATGATCATGGTCTCTCGAGTCTTTAATCATCTATCTAACTTAGACCCACAACTACATCCTTGAGTTAGGATATGACAAATTATCTGAATACGTTTATATTTCATCCCACTGTGAAACAAGTCAGTATTCTAGGTATATCATTATCCTAGTTGCTAATAAAAATTCCTTAATTAATAAAAGAATAAGAACCTTACCCTACCTATCCCCACGTTCTATCTTCTAATTCCACCTCTCGAAATCACAAAGTCGAGAATACTTAAAATAGTGATAAAATGATTAATAAACAACCAAATATGATAAAAAATCCAAACAAACTCAATTCAAAGTTAAAGTAAATATGTTCTTGGCCTTAACCCGGGAAAAAGGGAGCTTAGCCACTAATGGACATAACTGTAGTAAAGATTATTTAATAACTGATATCATGCATTAAAAAGATAAAGTAAAGATAAATAAACCCTAATTAAAGTGAATATAACCCACTCTCCAAAGCTCCAAGTCGTCCAAAGTATCTAACAACAAGTACAAGTGTTGTATTTATAGTAGGAGATTTTTGGATGGTGTGGGACTAAGTAGTGTGCCTCATTGATTTCTCCATGGGAGAGAGTGTAGCACAAAAGGTATTTATTCAAGGGGTAGAGTGGTGCTTCACCGTGCTTACTCCTAGAGAGAAAGGGGTGCATCGTATCCATGGCCAAACTAGAAATTGCCATTTTACATCTAAACTCATTTTAAGCATTTGTCCTTCAATACCAAGACTTGTGTTTTTGCTTTTCCTTGATTTAAAGCTTATTAAGTATCCATATATTATCATAATAAACACAAAAATCCTTATAAACCATCAAATACAATTTATTATAGCTCAAAAAAACACAACATCAACGACGACAAATTAGAAACTCAAGCTAAGAACTAGCGTCGTCCTTTAAATATTTAACTTATTGTTTTGACTCTTAGCTTTTGTCAGTTGAAACCGGAACAAACAAGTTTTTCCATACATAATTACACATTAATAACCTTAGGAATTCATTAAAAAATTTAGAATCCATCGGTATCAACTAGAATATCACATAGCTCACGTTAGTAACACTAGTTTTCTCGTTTGAACTCTAAGTGACAAGATAAAGTATAAACTCATTTGAAATACACCTTGAACATTCTAATCACATAATTAAACACTTGTATTCTCAATTATATCATGGTTAACACATTAATCACATAATTAGTCCTCAAAACCAGGCTAAAATAGCTAGGATAATAACATTAAGGCGCATAAATTCACCTCTGATTATCATCCCAAACTTAAAGCCTTGTTCGTACTTGAACAACTCTTTACTCTAATAATCATAAGCTGAGGTTCCTCCAAACTTCCACTAAAATAAAGACACTCAAGATAGTACTATAATTACAACATAGAATGCAAGTTTCTATACTAAGCATATTACACACAGACTTGAAAGGTCGAGAATAATACCCCAAAACATCCTAGCCTCAAGAATCAACTTAATTAGTTGAAAACCTCATGCATGTTGCCTAATAAAATACATAATATAATTCACCCAACTATAATCAAACATGTGTCTTCATAATATGAGAGTTATCTATAATCTCTCACATAAATGTAATTTTTAAAAGAATGGGTACGAGAATCAAGTGACGCTCATTGTCACAAGGAATTCAAAAGTTACAAAAGATAAACCATATGATTTCCCTTAGTGTAGTACTCAAATAATATCATAATGTTGAAAATTAGAATCAAATATCTCTTTACGGGTTGTAATGAAGGCAGGGGGATGGGTAGGAACTATTCTGGCCAGTAATAGTAACTATCTTCCCTAAAGCGCTTTAATATATCACCTTATATAATTAAGACCAATATCTAAAAACTAACTTTCACCTCCACTAACTTCACACATCTTTTACTTTACCCCATCCCATTAATATCATTCACATACACTATGATAGGAGTATTGTCTATTCAAAACTCATTGAATTTAAATAATTTTTTTCTCTTTACATTACAAAACTCCCTTCCACAACACATAATAATTATACACAACAATAACTATCACTTTGGGGCTTCAATATCACCTTTCTCAAATTTGACTTTCCAACTACTTAACTTAGTTCATTTAAACTAAAGTTCTTAGGAGCTTTAGATCAAATTAAGGTCGTCAAAGAAGGGGATTAGTCTACATATAACACTGCCAATGAAAAATCTAAAGGCTCAATGGGGTTAACTAGGATTATGCACCTGGTTATGTAAAATAGGGTGTAAACATAGCTATCTCCTAATACCACAGTCCTTATATTACTTTTGCACACATGCCAGGAATGTTCTGGCATCAGATGTAACAATTAATATACAAACACATCACACACATATGGGATGTGCTCCATTCAAGTGGGATCATCAAATACTATTAACTAAACAATCTAAAGAATTCAAATTTATGCCAACAAATATAAGAGTCATATTCATAAGCCTAGGAGTCACAAAAGTAGTAATTCATACAATCAACATGCTTTTGACAACGAAAACACTCACATCATTCAGCCAAATATATCACCAACAAGAGCATCCCACACTTATTCCTAACATAAAAAAAATTCAAAATTACTCCTAAAAATGGGAATTTCTCCACCCATACATAAAAATCTACTTTGTCCCCAAAGTATACATAAAATAGCGATAGCAACACTCCCTGAGGCCTCTAGGCCTAGCTAGTAGCATCTTTTCTTATCAAGAGCAATCCAGGGATCCCACACTTACTCTTCGCCATGCTCCTTAGCTCAAGCTTTTCGGTACTCAGATATACCATCAACCTATGAAATAACAACCATAGAAACTAGTGAAGTAAAAACTAAAAATACTAAAATTCAAACCTACCTTAACTTGAGTTGCCTTCCAAGCAGCGTCTAATTTAGTATCGTTGCATGACCAAATCTTTGACTCTTTTATTTTCCTTCATCCTCTTCATCACACTTGGATTCCTACTTCTTATTCATTTCTGACCCCTTGAGTATGAACTCCCAAGGTTAATATCTTTCTCAACTTTAGCCTTTTTAGGGTCATCAATTTGCATAATTTCATTATGAGGTACTGGTGGCTTTGGCTGCTCAATGAGAAAGTATGAAGAGATCTTTTGTGGAATAGACTCCACACCACCATAATTATTCCCTTCGATCACTATAATAATGCAAAAATCCTTGTAAAGGGATAGTGTGTTGAGTGGTTTGTATACTTTGAATACTATCTCTTCATTACCCAAACTCATTATGAGTGGTCTATCTCTCACATCTATCAATGTGCCTCTCATCACCAAAAATTGATGTCCTAAAATGACTGACAGTCTTTCATCTTCCTAAAAATTTTAAAAAATAAAGTTAGCAGGAATAATAAACTTACCAACCTTGATTAAAATATCCTAAATGACTCATTCAGGATGGGCCATGGTTTGGTTTGCCAATTGAAGTATCATAGTGCTTAGTCTAGGCTTTACTAGTCCCAACTTGTTAAACAATGATAGGGGCATCAAGTTGATAGTCTCCCCTAAATCACTCAGTGCATGGTCCGCTTTATTTTGCCAATTTGAATAGGGAGGGTGAATCTCCCTGGATCTCTATGCTTTTAGGGCAACTTCTACATCATTATAGAGCTTCACTCTTCACTGAGTGCTACTATCATTCCATCCTGTAGCCTCACTTTTTTAGTGACCAAGTCTTTTAGGTACTTCACACTCTTTGTCATTCCCTACAAAATATCCAAAATAGGAAGGTTTATGAATCTGTCGGAATGTGTCAAAGAACTTCTTGAAGCATGCATCCTTATTTACTTTTATATGCCTCTATGGGAAGAGTACTAGCGGTCTATCTTTCACCTACTCAGCAACTTTCATTTTCAAGTACTCAAACTTCTCTGATTTTTTAGTAACTTTGTCATCTACCATTTAGGAAACAAATCAGCATTTACCTCCTTAGTTTTCTTGGGAGGTTCTTTTTTGAGCTTCTTACCACTCCTCAATGTGATTTCCATAACTTTTTTAGGATTTTTAGTATCACTTGGCAAACCACCTTATGACCTGGTATTTTGTGCTACTGCTATCTGCCCTATCTACAACTCCATGCTCCTTGTAGCAATATGCTGATGTATTTAGTCCTATCATGATCTCAGTTACAGTTACGTATACATACATGTATTCTCACATTCATGTTTGTCAGTTAGTTAGTATTGTTCATTCTTATGAAACATATTGCATTCATCCTACCTCACTTGCGAACCAGTATATTCAAAGTACTGATGCATTTATACAATTAGAAGTACGATCTCCAGAGACCGGGTAGCTTCCCCGTTCAGCGATTAGAGTTAGCAGTGAGTCCTCTTCCTTTGAACACATGATCATATAATTACTAATTCAGTTTTCTATTTATATCAGTAGTCAGAGTTATTTGGGGACATGTCCCATCAAAACTTATTCAGAGAGTTTAGAGGCTTTCAGACTATAGCATGCTAGACAGTTATTTCAGATTTTCTTTGGTATTGTGACACCATTTTCAAACATTTTTTATCAGATGTTCATTTAGTTTTGAACCTTATGGCCATTCAGTTGATATTTCCGTATTTAAGGGTATATTATGTAGTATACAAGTGCAGATATCAGTCATGGGCATCGTGTAGCATTGTGGGTACAAGATTCAGGGTGTTACAAAGTTAGAATCAGAGCCTATGGATTAACAGTGTTATAGGAAGTATAGAAAGCCATATCTAGTAGAGTCTTGTACATGCGTATGTTGCGCACCACACTTATATGCAAGAGGCTATGAGGTGTTTTAGGAACAATTTCCTTTCTTTCTGTATATATGTCATGCCTGTGAGCATAGGCTCAATGTTCAACTCTCAGTCATGAATATGTCAGTTGATGCCCTCTGCATTGCCCCAGTATCTCAGTAAGATTAGCCTTCTTTGAGGGATGTAGTGTCCCAAGGGGGAGATAGCCCATTATTCCTTAACGTTCTCATACCTTAAATAAAGTTTCTCTTCGCATGAAGAATCCTGTTTAGAGTAGAGGGTATTTATAAGTTGACCCTCAAGGTCCTAACCTCAGCTTTGGGCCAAGTATTCAGTGGCTTAGTTCCGTTTATGATAATCTATTGGTATGTCATGAATCAGACCAGACTTAGTTAGGTTCTTTTATTTTCGCTCATGCGCGTTTAGTAAGATGATCTCAGATTCATTAACGTTTCCGATTAAGATAGCAATTCTCCTTAGTCTTACTCAGTTTCATGTTTAGTGGTCATCACAAACTTGGTACTAAGTACTCTTGCATATTCTGCCATGAATTCATATATCAGTTTAGGCATGTAATTATGCATTAGACATGCATTCGCACAGCAAGAAATTCAGTTCATCAGAATATTCAGTCATTTACTCATAAATCAATTATAAGTCATGCATCAGATATACATGAATTCAGCTTATTAGTCATGCATCAGATATGCATGAATTCAGCTTATTAGTCATGCATCAGATATGCATGTTTAGTATGTTATATTGAGCCATCAGACATATCAGTCATGAAATCATGTTCCAGTGAGTCATGTTTAGTATGTACGTCAGTTTGTATACTTTCCTTCTCACTCAGTCTCATTCGAGGACGAATGTTCTCAAAGGGGAGATATTGTAATACCCCATACTTTTCCTTGATTAAAAAGTTTACCAAGAATGTTAAAAGCTTTTTTGAAAGATGAATCCACTTTTGTACACGTGGTATTATCATATGGGGAATCCAATAATCTTTCCATCAATGACAACTTCGCCCAAATCCGACACACGGGTGAAGAGTTAGAGCCTTTTTAGTGAGATAGTATACCACCTGAGCCTTCAGCGCGTCATGGAGATAGCTCAAATGGCAATTGTCAATTTCCAGTGTTGATCCACGATAGTGGTGTGTCGTACCAAACTTCCAGGTCGCATACAAGTTGGAAACACGATAGCTCTGTGTCATGCCACCATTCAATTTCCCATTTATCACATTCCAGTGACTTGGAGTGATAGTGGCACCTCGCACTAAGGATGAAAATTGGGAAATTTTCTTTGAAATTAATGATTCATCTAGGTTTAAAAGGATAAATTTCCCACCCCTATATATACCCAATAACATGTGAGTTAGCCATTCTTCACCCAAAATATACTAGTTCCTCTCAAGTTTTTCTCAAAAACAATCTCAGGTTTCTATTGGGGATTCAAATTCAAGAAGGTTTCACCGTCAATCATCACGAAATCACAAACTAAAGTATGCATAGTGTTCATTCATAGACTCCTTTCATCCATAAAGTCCAAGAATCTCTTTTCAAATTCAAGTGTATGAATTTTTGTATGAATTCCATGTTTGGTTTGTGTTTCTCCTGTTGATATTGACCAATTGAGTTATAATTTGTGTTTGGTAATAAATTTCATATGGAATTGATTAGTAAAGATATAGATTCATGTAAACCTAGGATTAAAACCCTTGGATGATGAAATTAGATATGAATCATGATGTTTGATTGTTTTATACTATTGTCTACATATATTATGGCTACCATGTGTTTGATTAAGTGCCTATGAAAGAAAAGTGCCTAACTAGCATGATATTATGAAATCCCTATTTATGTACAAGTTTATGCATATCACATCTTTGATGAAGTGTTTAAATATATGAATTATCAATTGTGTTATTGGTCATGTGTTCATGTAAGTCATGCTATGTCAGTTTCTTTCCATCGAGTCCTCGGGGTACTTGTACCCGATAATTTAGTTGTGCGCCTAAGGCCATGTCATATTTTCAAGATACTGTCAGACAAGCTATGATCCGTAGAACTCAGTAAGTCACATGACTCACGATAACCCATAAATCTCAAAAATCTCAGTAATCTCCGTAAATTCAGTTTAGCTCTGCTAAACAATACCATTATAATCAGCTCAGTTTAGTTAATCAATTCAGTGTCTTTCAGATAGGAGTAGGATTTAGCACCAAACAAGCCTAGGAATAGGTACTCACCCTCTAGATAGGATTGAGGCATCTAAAAGTAATACCTAAGTTCAAGAAATACATACTTAGCATAAGAACGAGATGTCACCCATTAGACAGGACTGACATACTCAAGAATCACCCGTTAGAATATTTAAATGTGTAGGACTGATCCTAAGGGTCACCCATAATATTTGGAACGACTCCATATTAGTTGTCTTAACCAGTGGTGCGGTACTGATACCCTTCTAACTAGGGTTAACGGTCGGACCCCAGTTAGCTTAGTTTGGGGCATGTCGGTTCGATGAATACATCCCATAGTTTTAGTTACATAATCAGGACTGTCAGATATAATCAATTCAGCTCAATAGTGTAGATTTAGGACTATTGGATACAGTCAATCCTTATCATTATAAATAGACCCCACGATTACTCACCTGACAGGACTGATCTCAACTATGGTCAGTCGTTATCAGTATCATTAGATATAGAGATCACCTGCTAGATAGGACAGATCTCAGATTAAGTTACTTAGATACAGTACAAAAATCAGCTAGTTTCATCAAGTTTAGGACTATCAGATACAATTACTCATGTTATTAGTTATATTAGTTATTAGAACTTATGTTATTAGCATTAATCTTTAGGACTATCAGATACAGTCAACCAGACCAGTTCTTTATATTCAGAATTATCACACAGAGTTATCCATGTATCACTAAAATAGTATCAGTCCCTCAGTATTCAGTAATACAGTATGATTTTCTCACTCATCAATGACTCAGATGTCAATGTTAGTAGAATCAGTAGTTAGAACTCAGTATTCAGTCCTATCATGATCTCAGTTACAGTTATGTATGCATACATATATTCTTACATCCATGTTTTTTAGTTAGTTAGTATTGTTAATGCATATGAACCTATAAAATTCAACCTACCTCACTTTCATACCAGTGCACTATTAGAAGCATGAGCTCCAAAGAACCTGTAGCATCCCAGTTCAGCAATCAGAGTTAGCAGTTGGCACTCATCCTTTGAGGACATGATGATTTCATTAGTAATTTAGTTTTCAATTTATTTCAGTAGTTGGAGTCATTTGGGGACTTTTCCTATCAACTTCTTATTTAGACAGTTTAGAGGCTTTCAGACTATAGCATGTTAGACAGTTATTTCAGATTTTCTTTGGTATAGTTATACCATCTTAAGATATTATTTATCAGTTGTTCATTTAGTTTTGAACCTTATGGCCATTCAGTTCATGTTTCTACATTTAATGGTATATTATGTAGTATATAGGTGCAGATATTAGTCATGGGTTAGCTTGTGATCCTTCGGGGTCATGGGCACCGTGTATCATTTTAGATACCAGATTTGGGTCGTTACAAATTTGGTGTCAAAGCCTAAGGTTCAAGAGTGTTCTAGGATGTCTGAAAATCAAGAACTAGTAGAGTTTTGTACATGCGTATGTTGTGCACCACACTTATATGCAAGAGGCTATGAGGTATTTATGGAATATTTTCCCTTCTTTCGGTATTCATGTCATGTCTGTAAGCATAGGCTCAAAGATAAACTCTTATTCATGAAACAATCGGTTGATGCCCTGTGCATCGCCCTAGTATCTCAGTACGGTAAGGGTTTTTAGAGGGACATAGTGTCCCTAGGGGGAGATACCCCATTATTACCCAATGTTCTTATGCCTTAAATAAAGTTTCTTTTAGCATGAAGAATCCAGTTTAGAGTTGAGGGTATTCATCAGTTGACCCTCAAAGTCCCAACCTTAGCTTTGGCTATGTATTCAGAGCCTTAGTTCAGTTCATGATGTTCAGTTTGTATGTCACGTATCAGACCAGACTCAATAAGGTTCTTGTATTTCCACTCATGCATGTTTAGTAAGATGATCTCAGATTCATTAACATTTTTGGTTAAGATAACTGTAACTCCCTGAAATTTGGGTCCCGGGACATCACATGGTGCTTAGGGGCACAAATGACCCCAAGCTAACCCTCCTACTGGCATAACTCTTAAACAATTGGATAAAATGCTTAAATCTATATAAAGTTAGCAAAAATATAGAACTTATTTGAACTTGATCAATAAAAACATGAACTTTACAAGATTACAACTCTACTTTTATAAATAAAACTAAAACTAAATACATCAATTGCTACTGACGGTTTATGAAGCCTCTACTGGTACTGACTTCAGATAGATTGTTGATGACTCTAAACTACCCCATCTCCATATGAGTAAAGTAAGAAAAATACAACACTTCTCGAACTGTATAACTGACTCATGCCCTCGAATCAAAAGGACTCATCACCTGCTGACTGGAAGCTGCGAACTAACTGAATGCGGTATCTACACTATAACTTGTATCTACATTATAAGGCACTATAGTATATAGAAATATATGTGGGTTAGTACTTTAAGGAATGTACAGAGTATGTGGGGGTGCAATGCAACATTATAAATAATATCATAAATGATTATGAAAATCATGCATGCTGACAATAACAACTTTCTTCGCTTGAATTAGCTGAAATATATTCCTTGTAAATCACTAATAGTTATACAAGTATTATAAATCTCATAAATCATTATACTTAACTCAAACTCTTTAAATCATGACTTAGAGTGACTCGGTAACTCATGAAACTTGAACTCTTATGGATTTGGGAGTTTCTTATAACCGAGATAACTACACCATGTGAGCCGCATGGAGTCCAACGTTTCTCCCCCTCCCCTAAGGAGAGAACCCCATATTGGTGGGTGTGTCGTACTTTTGCCAATGAGTACAACCTCAATTTCTCAATCATAATCCCATACTCGGCCTTTGTCCCACAATCATCAATATCAATCCTACGGTGGCACGTAGTTTTGGGAAAATACCACATTTCTCGCTCGGTGTTAAATACTCCTCTCAGACTTAGCTCAGAACATATTAAAAAATCCACCTTAATCAATATCAATTCGTGGGTCCATTATAAAGACCAAAACATAAATATATATGTCATCGGTAAATCATATACAACTGTGGATTCCTAATTCGACTCAAATTCAAACAATCTTTCTCAACATCAAGATGTATCAATTCATTTAGTCATGGCAACATCAATAACTTTGAGGAAATATCAAGACTCATTATTACAACTCAATCTTATGAATCAATATACTCAATAATCTAATTTGTCCTAAGAAAGCTTAAAGCTTAACAGATGTCTTGAAAGCACTTGAAATGCCAACTCATGGTAGAACATGAAATTCACAATATTAAATATTAAGTCATAATTTGGAAGTTGTAAAATAATCATGGGTCAAAAACTTTAAGAAAACATCATAGAACTCATTCATGACTCTCAATCTCAAATATCAATATATATATATGTATATATATATATATATATTCAATAATAAAAATTCTCATAGAAAAGCTTAAATCATGACTCTTATCTCAAATCGTTCGGAAATCATCAACTCATAATAATAATATTCATTTCATTACATAAGTTCTCAATTTAAGAAATAAAATGATGAAATAGTAATGTGTATCAATCTTGAATAGCTCAAATATCATAAATCATTAATAAAGTAATTTGGGTGTAAACCCACTTTGTAAAATCATGGATTTCAATAGTAGAAAATAAATCTTTGGGCACAAGAACGAAAGAAGTGTTCTTGTTCAAACCCCACATACCTTGATTAGGGATTTGAATGAACAAACTTGTTATAGACTCCTTTTCCACTTCTTGTGTTAGGGTTCTTGATGCTTTTGACTTGGGTACCTTGAATCTTTAACCAATTTATAAAATCTATGGTTGGACTCTTGATGTTCTTGGGAAATTTGGATTGAATTTTTGAGAGAGAAACCCTAGTATTCTTGATGAAATGGAACAAGAATGAAGTTTTCTTCTTTACTTGAATATATATAGAAGGGTCAAAATGAGTGGAAAAGACCAAAATACCCTTTTAAAAATGCTCCTTAATTGCTGAAAAAAATGGCTGATGACATCCGTGATAGGCTGTCAAACCCGTGATAGGCCATCACGAAATGTCATCACAAAAGGGTCAAATTTTTTATTTTCTGCCTAAGGCTGACAAAGTTGTCAGAAATGTCATCAGAAAGTGACGATGTCGTCAGAAATAGCATCAAAAACGTGACAGCCCGTCAGAACCGTCGTCTCCATTTTCAGCTTTACCATGTTGGAGTAAAATGGGCATAACTCTTTGCTCAGATATCGGATTTTTAATAAATTGGTATCGTCGGAACGATAATTCAATTATTTATCTTTCGACAAGTGAGAAGATTAAAAATTGCATGTATAATGAGAAATATTCTTGTTTGAAGTTGACTATACAAATATCCTTCCCAAGAACTCAATCGGTAAGGAATGTTTTCATTTGTCCAATTGTTAGGACATCTTTAAGGCATTAATACACACCATCCTTGATTACAAAACAACCAAAGCACTATAATTCATTTCTCAAGAGCTTGATTCATGGTTTCACAATTGGTTAGAGTCTCGGGGAATTACAAAATGGCTCTAATTTCCTCACCGGGTGTCCGATTTGGGTGAATCTTTTGTCGATGGAAAGCTTATCCAATTTTCCACATGATCGAGAGTAGAATTTAGGAAAACAAAACATGAGATAAATAACAATCAATTTGGAAGTCATCCATATTCACTCAAAAGATATATTTATGCTTAAGAAATGATTGGGGTATTATAATATCTCCCCCCTTGGAAACATTCATCCTCGAATGTTGCTTTTTGGCCAAGAATATAGAGAAAACTGAAGACACACTGCTGAAACAACTTGCAAATCTAAATCTATATATTTTTAAACTTTGAAGTACTTTGTTGAATGTATAAAATCATGATTAGAATAGCTATACAGCTAGATCTGAGAATAAAAAAATAAATAGAGGACAACTGTAATTCTCGACTGAATCTGAGCTAATTTGCCTTCTTCCAATATTAAAGAGCGGGCTCATACTGAAAGTTTAGAATTCACTTGATTTGATAAGGGTGCAATCGTACTCATAGACGGTGAAGAGGTAATTTCTACAGGAATAGGTTATGAGAAACAAGGATAAGACTACACAATGAGTATTACATTGTCTGGACTAGAATACTTGGAAAACAAAGATTGTTCAATGAATGCTCACAGACTGAATCACAATTACATATCCGAATCTGAAACTGATGCCTGATACACATACTGAACTGAATTCATAAATTTTGGGCGCGAGCAACTACTTATCAAATTTCTCATACCTATGAAATTTCGAGTAGTAAGAGCAGACTAGTTCAAAAAAAATGGAAGACCATAGAAATCTATCTGCCATATTTTAAGAACTATGTTGCCAGCTATGCAAACTGAATCATACCAGATACTCATACTTAAGTAGAGGATTTCTTCAACACCCTCCCAAGGAATTCTAATGGTCTGAAGAAGCAAAAAACTTTAGGCAAGATCTAAACAAGAGATCTGAATCGGAGATCATAAAATTACCATAATCCCATAACTTGAAACATAAACCTATGAATCATAGGTCAAGAAAAAAGTACTACGCTTCAAGCAAGGCAAGTCCTTACTATCAACTCAACCACACTTCTCAAACACTCTCTCGACTATACTACACCCTTCTGATAATATATTTGATCGATTCGACTTACAATCCTCACATGACACCGATACTTCCATCTACTCATATCCCCTTGAATGAAACCCCCTCATTGTTTTCATGCGTAACCTAGAACCACAAGATTTGCCACATAACCCCTTTCTAAATCATGATCTCCCACACATGTACATTCTTACAACCTCTCACTTCAAGAGTAATTCTCATTACCACTTCGAAAACTTCAGTCCACCTAGCACTAGCCATTTACTAATGTTCAAGGCACCCATCCGCATGCACACAAACACCACATTCAAGCCTATCTTCATAACCACATGCACACTCTTAATCAAACTCTTATAAGGCCTCTTCTTCATACCCTACACACCTCTTATCAAGAAAATTTCCATGCACTCACCTAAAGTACACCTGAAATACTCCTTGCTAATTGAGTCCTACACAAATGCTTCACTCCAATATTACTTTCAACTCATGGAATTACAACTCATGGAATTACAAAAAATGAACACACCACAATCTACCCAATCATAACACATTAAACTTCAACTAACCATAATATATAACAAAGACTTAGCCTCAATCTTACTTCACATTACATCCAAGCCAAAATAAGCATGGCACCCTTTATCGTTGATAAGGAAATATCTCTTCTCTCCCGACTAAATAATTATTCACCACCACTATCTTAGGTAAGGAAAGATAATTAAAAGATTAGAGCATAAGGATCTGAAACATGAATAGATACTATGAATAATTTGACACTCAACTGAGGCTTGAGGAATAGAGGATTTAACATCATAAACTCATCGAAGAAATACGGCCAGGGGACATGTATGATATGAATCTGAATTCCTTTCTGCCTGATCATTAAAAGTAGCACTTGAACATTGGAACTGAACATATCACAAAGCTTGAGTACATAAGTCAGGCAATGCATAAACTAAATTGGGAATTCGTAACTATGAAGTGTGATTCCAACAAGTGAAAGGTCTGAGACTCCGCATTTCGGTAGTTAAGTGAGGACAGGATTTTTTTTATGGCATGCCTGTACATGAATCATGATCATGGAATCAAAATGCAAAGCCTGAATAAATACAGGAATGACTGAAAATACTAAAATAAAAATAGGTCGGGCAGTATCCCTTCTCACAGCTGTTCCACAAATAATTGGCATACCCACTAGAACCTAACAAACTAACCTAGTCACTTGTTCTACTATCTCCCCCTTAGACTAAAGCTATCACACTTCTTGACTCAATTATTAGGAATATCGTTTACTTCCTAACTAGTCTTTATCCACCTAGCAACTCCACGACACTTGCTAATTACGCCACATACAATGACCCAAGAAAAAAATAAAGTATCCCCATAGAACCTTGGGCAAGATTTCTCACCAATAACACAAAACCAAACTTAATTAAAAGTTGATCAAACTCAAGCTCTCACATACACTGTCCAAGTCCATTAGATCACTTCCCTGTAACTAGCACCATTAACCAAGAAATCATCACATCCACCTTCATAGCCACCATTCATCAAAGCTTAATGCCTAGCACTTATCATAACTTACAACTCCACCTTACAGACACCATTCTCACTTGGAAACTATAAAACAAAACATCGATAAACACTATTCTACTTAAACCCCCTAATAACAATAATTGGTAATAGTTATATGGCATCTCTCATTTATTAGCCATCAACATGCCGTTCTTCTACCCATCATTACTATATATCCTTCATACCCAACTTAACTTAGTTCATAACTCTCTAAGCCTCAACGTACATTAGGAGCATCTAAGTTAACAACACTCATCAACTAAGTATCATCATCCATAACTTATACTTATATTGTGAAACAAACCATCAATAGCTCTTTTCATACCTTAAGAAAACCATTATTTACCATCACTAATAACCCCTTCTCATTCATCTATGAGATGACACATAAGAACAATATCACCTAATCACTAAATCGATCACATGCAAAAGGCTCAGCTATACATACTTTTAATAAATCACACTTTCCACACTTTCTTGCCACAACACCTTTAAACTAGTTCTAACCAGCACGAGGAAACAAGATACACAAGGAGTCGCTAGTGAATCAAAATAGGCCTAACCCAGCTTCACTAGTCTCTGATTTGCATTTTGAAAAAGAATTTGAGATGGATAACAAAGCAATTATGCTAGTGAATCGAAAGAGCCCCACATGGCTTCACTAGACTTTCAGTTCCAACATCATGAAGATAATAAGGTTACAAAAAATAGAAACTCGCCATATAATATTTGATAATCTAAGAATACATATCTTACTCTATCTTAACTAAAAGAATCATAAGGGAGAGGGCATAACATTGTACTTAGAAAACTTATAACATGTTAGTAAGCTCTTCTCAGGCTGCTTTGTGAGACTTTTGAAATTTTTCTCTTGTAAGTCTGAAAGCATTATCAGAGGGAGAAAATTGGAAGACGCTGATCATGTTACCTCAGATACAGTACATAAATAAGGAATTATAGATTATCAGTATGGATTCTGAGAAGGAAAACTAAAAGCACAACTGACTTGGGCTTATTGCACAATTTATAAGCAAAGCATGATAAGGCACTAATAGGGTACTTTCTAGCTCATTTACAACTTCATAACTATTTGTAAGGACTATTTAAGAAAGTACTATCTACAAAGAATTGAGTTTGACACTCTCTATTACCTTAAATATAAGGCGGGGATGCCCCAAATAGGGTAAGATAAGAATCTATATAAGTTTCTCACCGAACCATTCTATAGCATGATCTAAGACTTAAAAGAATGGAGACCTTTCCTAAATGTATTGTAGCATCTCAAAAAAACGTACAAATGTCTCTGTACCGTTTTGCAAGACTCTACTAGACATGGCTTCATAGACACCCTAGGAATTTTGAACTCCGTGCTCTGATACCAAGTTTGTAACACCCCAAAATTTGGGTTCTGAGATGCCACACGGTTCTTAGGGGCACAAGTGACCCCAAGCTAACCCTCCTACTAGCATAACTAATAAAAAATTAGATAAAACACTTAAATTTATATAAAGTTAGTGAAAATGTAGAACTTCTCTGAACTTGATCAATATGAACATGAACTTTACAAGATTACAACTCTACTATTACAATTGAAAATGAAACTGAATACATAAACTTCTACTAACTGTGTATGAAGACTCTATTGGTACTGACTTCAGATAGATGGGTCATGACTCCCAACTACCCTATCTCAATATGACTAAACTAAGAAAAATACAACACTTATCAAACTATATAACTGATTCATGACCTCGAATCAAAAGGACCCATCACCTGCTGAATAAAAGCTGTGAACTGGCTGAATACGGTATCTGCGCTATAACTTGTACATACATTATAAGGCACTATAGCATATAGAAATATATGGGGGTTAGTACTTTAAGGAATTTACTGAGTATGTGGGGGTGCAATGCAACATTATAAATAATATCATAAATGATTATGAAAATCATGCATGCTGACGATAACAACTTTCTTCGCTTTAATTAACTGAAATATATTCCTTATAAATAATCAATAGTAATACAACCATTATAAATCTCATAAATAATTATACTTAACTCAAAATCTTTAAATCATGACTTAGAGTGACTCAGTAACTCATGAAACTTGAAATCATATGGACTTGGGAGTTTCTTATCACCGACATAACTACACCACATGAGCTGTATGGAGTCCAACGTTTTTCTCTCCTAAGGAGAGAACCCCATATTAGCGGGGGTGTCGTGCTCTTTCCAAGGAGTACAACCTCAATTTCTTAATCACAATCCCATACTCGGCCTCTAGCCCACGATCATCAATATCAATACTACGGTGGCATGTAGTTTTGGAGAAATACCACATTTCCTGCTTTTCTCCAAGACTTATCTCAGAATGCATTAGGAAATCCACCTAAATCAATATCAATTCATGTGTCCATTATAAAGACCAACACATAAATATATGTCTCATTGGTAAATCATATACAACTGTGGATTCTAACTTCACTTAAAATCAAACAATCGTTCTCAACTTCAAGTTGTATAAATTCATTTAATCATGGCAACATCAATAACTTTCAGGAAATATCAAGACTCATTATAACAAATCAATCTTATGAATCAATATACTCAATAATCCAATTTGTCATAAGAAAGCTCAAAGCTTGACACATGTCTTGAAAGAACCTGAAATACCAACTCATGGTAGAACATGAAACTCACAATATTAAATATCAAGTCATAATTTGGAAGTTGTAAAATAATCATGTATCAAAAACTTCAAGGAAACATCATAGAACTCATTCATGACTCTCAAGCTCAAATATCAATATATATATATATATATATATTCAATAATAAAAATTCTCATACAAAATCTTAAATCATGACTCTTATCTGAAATCGTTCGGAAATCGTCAACATATAATAATAAAATTCAACTAATGGCATAAGTTCTCAATTTAAGAAATAAAATGATGAAATAGTCATGTGTATCGATCTTGAATATCTCAAATATCAGAAATCATTAATTAAGTAATTTGAGTGTAAACCCATATTGTAAAATCATGGATTTCAATAGTAGAAACTACATCTTTGGGCACAAGAACGAAAGAAGTGTTCTTGTTCAAACCCCACATATCTTGATTATGGATTTGAATGAAGAAACTTGTTATAGAATCCTTTTTCAATTCTTGAGTTAGGGTTCTTGATGATTTTGGCTTGGGTACCTTGAATCTTGAACCAATTTATAAAATCTATGGTTGGATTCTTGATGTTCTTGGGAAATTTGGATTGGATTTTTAAGAGAGTAACCCTAGTATTCTTGATGAAATGAAAGAAGAATAAAGTTTTTTTCTTTACTTGGATATATAGAGGGTCAAAATGGGTGAAAAGGACCAAAATACCTTTTAAAAATGCCCCTTAATTGCTGAAAAAAAATGGATGACGACATCCATGATAGGCCATCAGACCCGTGAAATGCTGTCACGAAATGTCGTCACAAAAGGGTCGAATATTTTATTCTCTGCCTAAAGCTGACGAAATCTTCAAAAATGTCATCAGAAAGTGATGACGTCGTTAGAAATGCCGTCAGAAATGTCACAGCCCGTCAAAACCGTCATCACCATTTTTCAGCTTGACCATGTTGGAGTAAAATAGTTATAACTATTTGCTCCGATATCGAATTTTGGAGAAATTTGTATCATTGGAAAGATAATTCAATTACATATATTTTGATAGGTCATGAGATCAAAAATACCAAGTATAATGAGAGAGATGATCATTTGAATTTTACTATACCAATATCCTTTCCAAGAATTCAATCGGTAAGGAATGTTTTCATTCGCCCAATCATTAGGACATCTTTAATTCCTTAATACACACAATACTTAATTAGAAAAAAACCAAAGTACTATAATTTATTTCTCAAGATATTGATTCATGGTTGCATTATTGGTTAGAGTTTCTTGGAATTGCAAATTGGTTCTAACTTTCCCACCGAGTGTCCGATTTGGATGAATCTTATGTCGATGGAAATTTTATCCCATTCTCCACATGATAGAGAATAGAATTTATGGAAATAAATATGAGATAAATAACAATCAATTTGGAAGTCATCCATATTCACTCAAAATATGGATTTAGGCTTAAGAAATGATCGGGGTATTACAACAACTGTTCTCTTTAGTCTTACTCAGTTTCATGTTCAGTTTTCATCTCAAACTTTGTACTAAGTACCCATTCATACTTACCCATGAATTTATATATCAGTTTAGGCATGTAATTATGCATTAGATATGCATTCTCATTGCGAGAAAGTCAATTCATCAGAATATTCAGCCATGTACTCTTAAGTCAATCATCAGTCATGCATTAGATATACATGAATTAAGCTTATTCGTCATGCAACAGATATGCATGAATTCAACTTATTAGTCATGGATCAGATATGCAAATTTAGTATGTTGTATTCAGCCATCAGTCATGTCAGTCATGAAATCATATTCCAGCCAGTTATGTTCAGTATGTAGGTCAGTTTGTATACTTTCACTCTCACTCAGTTTCATTTGAGGATGAATGTTCTCAAGGGGAAGATATTGTAATACCCCATACATTTCCTAGCTCGAAAAGTTTCCCAAGAATGTTATAAGCTTCTTTGAAAGATGAATACTCTTTTGTACATGTGGTATTTTCAATAAGCTTTCCATCGATACCAAATTCTCCTAAATCCGACACTCGGGTGAAGAGTTAGAGCCTTTTTAGTGAGACAGTGTATCACCTGAGTCTTCAGCATATCACGGAGATAGTTCCAATGGCAATTGTCAATTTCCAGTGTTGCTCCGTAATTGTGGTGCATCGTTCCATAATTCTAGGTCACAGAAAAGGTGGCAAT
Organism: Capsicum baccatum var. pendulum; assembly: GCA_030864225.1. Classification (NCBI taxonomy): domain Eukaryota; kingdom Viridiplantae; phylum Streptophyta; class Magnoliopsida; order Solanales; family Solanaceae; genus Capsicum; species Capsicum baccatum. The sequence goes on along the minus strand of CM061561.1, from coordinate 155,870,912 downwards.
GCTATAGCTCGGCATCGCGCCACCGTTCTATTTCTTGTTTAACATATTCCAATGACTTGGCGCGATAGTGGCGCGTCGCGCCGAGGATGAAAATTGAGAAATTTTTCCAGAAATTAAAGACACGTCCAGGTTTAAAAAGGTTAATTTTCCACCCCTATATATACCCAATAACACATTATTTAGCTATTCTTCACACAAAATATACTAGTTCCTCTCAGTTTTCTCTCAAGAACAATCTAGGATTTCTATTGGGGATTAAAATTCAATAAGTTTTCACCGTCAATCTTCACAAAATCATGAACTAAAGTATGCATCATGTTCATTCATTCACTTCTTTCATCCATGAAATCCAAGAATCTCTTTTAAAATTTAAGTGTATGAATTTTTGTATGAATTACATGTAGGGTTTGTGTTTCTCCTGTTGATAATGACTAATTGAATTATAATCCGTGTTTGGTGATAAATTTTATGTGAAAATGACTAATAAATATGTAGATTCATGTAAACCTAAGATAAAAACCCTTGGATGATGTAATTAAATATGAATCATGATGTTAGATTGTTTTATGATGTTGTCTACATATATTATGCCTACCATATGATTGATTAAGTGCCAAAATGAAGGAAAAGAGCCCAACTAGCATGATATTATAAAATCCCTATTTTTGTACAAGTACATGCATATCATATGTTTAATGAAGCGTTTAAATATATGAATGATGAATTGTGTTATTGGTCAAATATTCACGTAAGTCATCCTATGTCAATTTTTTTCCATCGAGTCCTGGGGATACTTGTACCCAACAATTCAGATGTGCGCCTAAGGCCATGTCATCTTTTTAAGATACTTTCAGACAAGATATGATCCATAGAACTCAATCAGTCATGTCACTCAGGAAAACCCAGAAATCTCAAAAAATCAGTAATCTCAGTAAATTCAGTTTAGCTCCACTAAAGAATAGCATTAGCATCAACTTAGTTTAGTTAATTAGTTCAGCGACATTCAGATGGGAGTAGGATTCAGCCCCGAGCGAGCCTAGGGATAGGGACTCACCCGCTAAATAGGACTAAAATATCTAGAAGTAATACCTAAGTTCCTAAACTATGTTACCAACGTAGGAAGGCAGCTTTTGGAAGCTTGTGGACTGAATGTGATGCATGGAGAAATGGTCCCGGGCAGAATCAGTATTTCATAATACTTAGGGGTGCAGCAGTAACCTAGTAGGACTAGGACAAGGATGCAGTAACCGAGTAGGACTAGGACAAGGATGTTATAAAAACCCTATTTGCTGAATTTTTCAGCAAGCATTATCATTCATTCTATTCATTCTATTTTTCTATTCATTCTTATTGTCATTATTTTTCTTTCATTCGACACTTTACAGAGAAAAACGCTACCCTTGGGGAAAACGTCCAGAGGGCAAAAAAGCGTCAACCTTGTTTTGACGCCACATTCATCTCCATCGTGAGATTATTCTAGCTTTGGTATGATGATGATGTCTATTGTGATTTTCATTGCACTCATGAGTAGCTAAACTTCTCTTTTAGGGTTATGGAAGCTTTGTGATATACTATCTATTACTATGAGTTTGTGAATTCTTGATACGTATGCTACTTATATCATTACTCTCTGCGTTTTAAATAAATTCTTGTGGTTGCAAACATATAGAATACGCCATTATATCATTAACTTGTTCGAGGGAAAAGTTACATGTTTAGAAAAGAGAGTGTGACAAGGAAATAGGGCTACCAACCCCTGTTTACACGTTAATGCCTTAACCGGATTAACCTCTTGGAGAGTTTGTACCGTTAGTTATACACTTTAAGCTCGAAAGAGTTACAGTGAAATAATCCGGGATGGTCGAGAGACACTAGGATTTTCCATTAGAATACGAATCTCTATAAGTGCATGCATGTCTGAATTCCGCATAACTCATAGTTAATAGATACGTAGAACTCATAAGGTGGACATAACCCTAACTTATTATTCTCTGTGATTAAATTTTACTAAACAAAGCATTCAGTCGTTACTTTGATACTCTTAATTCACACCACAAGTAAATCCCCCCTTTTCGTAAAATTTTAGACAAACAATCTGCTAACGATTACAACACATAGTGACCAAGTATTCCCTGTGGGATTCGACACCCAACCCAGTTGGGTTCTATATTTGACAGCGACCGCTTACACTCTTACGAGAGCTGTAGTTTGGGCGTTATCAGTAGTGTAAACTTCCCTGGATCTCTCAATTTCTTAGGAATTTTATGTGTCATTAGAGCGCTACACTCTTCAGTGAGAGTTGTCTCCCCCACATCCTAAAATTTCACCTTATTAGAAACCACATCCCTCAAGTACTTTTCATACTTAGGCATTCTCTGCAAAATATCTAACAAAGGTAAATTAATGTGAAGCTCTCTGAATGTATCAAAGAACTTCTTAAACACTACATCCTCCTTCGCTTTAATCTGTCTCTAAAAGAAGGGTAGTGGTAGTGTCTTCTTCTCTTATTTTTCAGCAATTTTTACTTTCAAGTACTTAAACTTCCTTGAATTTTCAGCAACTTTCTTTGGAACTTAATCGTTTGCCTCATCAGTATCTACCTCCTTAGTTGTCTTTGGAAATTCTCCTTGAAGGTCTTTACCACTCCTCAAGGTAATTACCATAACTTGTTTTGGATTTTCTGTATTTTTCGGTAGACCATCATGTGGCCTAGTATTCTATGCTTATAGCAACTACCCCACTTGAATTGCTAAGCTTCTCTAAGATACTTGCAAATTTTTTATGTCCGCATCCAATTTTGTTTGACAGGCAAGATTCTACCTCAACATCTCTTCTGTATTGCTAGTTGATTGATTCCCTTACACCTGCAATTACTGGATTTGTTGTTTCTGGGCATTCCATGACTTAGTCTTCCACTCTGTAGGCATTACCATAATTTGTCCTTTGAGCATTGCCTACATACATCAGTAATTTTGAATTGGAAGAACACATAGCTTCTAAGTAACCATTATTACTAGACACTTCATACAAACTTTTAGATTATTAGATGGCATTGATTTTGGATGCAGGTTGTGGAGCTCCAAATTTCAGGCTGCTGAACTGAATGTATATCATATTCTTCAATGCTCCAACCTTAGCTGATAAGGCTGTGAATTGGTCCACCTCCAATACACCCGTAATTCTTTTTGTGGAACTTCTAGAATCTAAATGCCACTCTGGATTTCCTTGTGCTATACGATTCAACAACATGTATATCTCATCATAAGTCAACTCCAGTGCTTGACTACCTATGACAGAATCTAGAAAAATCTTTATATTGGGATCAAGATCTTCTACAAAAATATGAGAAAGTACCCCATTAAAATGTTAGTGGTGTGGACAATCCTGAAGAAGGGCCTTAAAGCAGTCCCAAGTGTGATATAGATTTTCATCAGGCTTCTATTTGAAGCTCACTATCTCACTGTGAAGTCCCGCCGTATTGTCTAATGAAAAGAATCTGATGAATAACTTTCTGGCAAAGTCATCGCATGATGTGATTTAATTGGTCGGCACTACATTCAACCATATTTTAGCTACCCACAATAGTGAATAAGGAAAAAGTGTCCTCCTCACATAATTTGTACTCATCCTAATTGGAATGAATATGTCATTAAGCTCAATGAAAGTTTGCAAGCAGACTTATTTATCTTCAAGTGAAAGCCCCAAAAACTATCCACTGTTGATAAAAAACAACATCATATTATGCTTTAACTCAAAATTCTCCCCAACAGCTAGTCTTTGAATTGGGAAGTTACCTTCGTTGGAAGTGGGACTGTCACTTCCCTAACTATCTAGTGCTCTTGTTGTTCTGTAGCCAGTATAGTAGGATTCTCTTTCTTTTATATGATTTAAGGAATTTGTGGGAGAAGGATAGCTTCTCTACTTCATTGATAGTAAAGTTTCTCGGGTGCTAGGTTTGGTTCAACTAATTCTTGAAACCATGCCAACTTATCAGTACAAAAACCTATTTTCTTATTTTCCTATCCGTCGTGGTATGGTTTTTGAACCAGCATGTCGAGTGTAATTTTTGTCGTTTTACCTTTTTTGGTTGTATTATTTTGTGTTTATTTGTGTAATTAGAAAAATTTTAGTATTCGTGGAAGTTGTCATATTTTTTAATGATTTTTGATAAAAATGATACCGTTGCAAAATTTTGTTTTGGAACTGTGTAAATGTACATATGTGTGAACATTATGGATCTTTTAATGGGATTAGGATTAAAGAAATGATAATCACTTGCTAACAACTGCATGAACCAGATAAGTAGTAGCATTTAATATTGACTCTGGGCAATATGTGTGAGATGCTACTTAATTCTCTATGTGTGTTAAATTCAAAACTTGCTCGGTTAGTCCTGCCTAGGGTGTAGGGTAGCAGATTATAAAATAATCATAGATCGATTTCTATTTTAGTCACTTTTAGCATAAATGACCTTCCATAGGTGAAATAGTATCCCTTGATCCATGTTTAAGCCTTATAGCATGTATTTATTATTTCACCTATCACCTTCTTATTTGTGTTACAGTAACCTATTTTGGATCGTTCCTCCTTATACATTATACACCTTAGCTCAGGAATATCACCTAAGTTGAGGTTTCTATCATAAGGGTGTGTGATGTAATGGTGGCATGTAGAAGAGTAAAATAAAATAAAAAGTTACTAGAGTTGGGTGTTGTAGCAAAAGAAAAAAAAAGAGAAATTATGAAAAGTGAAAAAGAAAGAATAAAAGACCACACCCAACCTGTATGTGGAATAAAGAGTAAAAAGGGGAGAAAAAGGGTGGAATAAAAAGAATCATGGTTATTGAGTGGACCCTACAAGTAGTGTAGTTCCAAGGAGGCTTTGTCACTTGATATGTCCATATGTACCATACCAACTCTAAAAGATTACATTACAAGCCAAGAAAAGTCCTATAGTGATCCTAACATGACTTTATGAATGCTTAGGTAAAGAAAATAAGGGAAAACCTATGATAGTTTATGCACATTTATTAGAACTTCTCTTCTGAGTGTGAGTGACTCTTATCTATCTCTGCATTGACATGCATTATTTCATATGAGTAAGACATCTTTGTCTTGAGGGCACATGATTCATATTGCTAGCTACTTACATGTTTGGGTAGTGTATCATATACAAATGTATTATTGTTTGTTATTAATATAATTCCATACCTTAATCCCATTATGTCCCATTGTTATGCTTCATGTTTATACACAGTTTCTTTTGAAAAGTTGAGATAGGATGGGGTATTGTGGTTTCTCCTACTTAAGTGTCATGTTTTATTATATTATATTGTGTTTTCTGGGGACATGCAAATGTTCTATGTTGAGGGTGTTGATGTGCTACATAGATATAGCACTTTTGATGCTGAAAATAATGAAAATATTCAAGTTTCATAGGTTGTTTTGTTAGATATGATGTGTTTTGGATATGTTTTGTAGGAAAATAGGTTTTTGAGTCTATGTTTGTGAAAAAATGGAAAATGGAATTTTTGGCTACTTGGTAAATTTTTTAAATTTGTGAAACTTTCTGGATGTACATGACCAAGGCATGTGATGAAAATTGAAGATTTGAAGTTTGGCTGCAAGTATTGGATGGCCTAGAACTTACCTATGTCTACATATAGACCACGTGTAGCACATATGGTCGATATGAGACTAAGGTAAGTACCAGAATTGAATATCCAGATAGTGAAAAAGCAAAAAAAGAACTTACGGCTCATATCTATGTCAACATACGGACCACATGTAGTATGTGTGGACCGCATACGAGTAGGATAAGTGTCAGAAGTCTAAAATACCAAGAGTAGAATGTGTAGGAATTTTTTTGTCAATTATATGTGGCTACGTGTGCCTAAGTTTAGATCACTTGTGGTACATGCTTCTAAGGCCAGGCCATATAGAAACACATGTAACTGGCCACCGACCCTTTTTTTTCTTTTTTATCTAGTATTTGATTATAGGGTTTTCTCATGTAGTATAAATACCTTTTATTTTTTTTTGTAGAAGTAACACACTTTTGATACTTACAAACATATTTTGATTTCGTGATTAGAGTTTAGTCTTGGAATTCCCTTGTATAAATTTCGATTAATTAATTCAATTCAAATGTTTGGGTTTTTAGTTGTGATTATTGTGATTTTATATTATGCTTCCAATCATGAGTGTTCTTGATTCTTTCACAAGCATAAGCGGCTCAAAACCCTTAGCTAGGGTCGTGGAATACCTAGCGGATTGACAAATTAAGGGATGTAATATTATTTTTCAGAAACGATACCCATGACTGGATTATATTATCTTCACTTTAATAGTTATCTTAATGTTTGTAAGCATTATGATCCCGCCCAAATTATTGCTAATTACTCCATAAGAGGAATAGTGACTAGGATAAGATAACTATAACAGTAATTTGATGTTTAGCTGTTGATCCGCGCTACTAGGTATTATATAAGTAAGATGGTTAGTCTTCATATCATAATTATAGACTTAAAAGGTAATAGTTAACTAGGATCTAGGATATGGGTTAGTAAGGCGGCATCCTCAGACTCAAAAGTTAAAGGGTGAAATATATTAGCTATTCCAAAAGATGGTTAATGGTGCATAACTTATCAAATTCTACATGCAAGGTATTAGGTTGGCTGAACAAAAAATGATAAGCCTACAGAGTTGAGAATCTAGGGGAATGCAATCCTAGTGTTCACTGACAACTAATTACATCCGAAGTTGATTTTAGCTACTATTTTGATATTTCTACACAACTCCCCTATTTGTATTTCGTGTTTTTTCAGGCAATTAAAGTAGCTTAGAGCGATGATGGCCACATATTCCCTTGATATGCGACCCCAACCCTAATTGGCTTAATATATTTGACAATGACCGTATATTCTTCAGATTTAAGGTGTAGCTTGGGTGTTATCTGAGGCAACCCACTATTTTACTCTTCACAATGTTTTCTTCTAGTTGTAAAGCATGACAAAATTCCTAGAGCATGGTAAGAAATTGCAAAAATACAAAGAATTCTAGGTAAGGAGATTTACTTACATAATTATGGGGGGTTATAATCCCCACCTAAATTGGGTAAGTGATGCACTAGATATTATAGGCAAAATTTAAGAATATTGGGTCTCTAAACTTTTACTTGCAAACTGACTTCTTGGGGTCATAAGTACCACTTACAAAATCATAATTGGGGTCATAGAAATTAGAGCTAAAGTTTAGAGAGTTAGCAAATTTTTTATCACTTATGACAGACCACTTATGGGCCATAAGTAGCACCTATAGGTCATAAGTGGCAAAAAATTTAAAGGTCTAATTTTTGAAATCTAGGTAAGGCCCAAGTCACTAGACTCAATTCCACCCTACTAAAGATTTTAAAGCACCCAAACCTAATTTCATATTCCCCATTTAAAAAAAAAATTGTAACTATCTCTTAAATTTAAACTTTATGACTCCTTGTTGAATCTATAAAAGAAAAAACTCCCTTATCAGTCCATTACTTGCACGCATAAGAGAACTCAAGTCTAGGGTTTTCATCAAATTGTTTTAACTTCCTACTTTAGCACTTGAAACTATGATAAATTTCTTAGCTCTTACTACGATTACACTGTAATAATTAAAAAACTATTAAGTTGGTACTTAACATATATATGATAATTAAATGAAACTCATGAATCTGGATCGTATGTGCCTAGAATAGTGAAAAAAATTAAGAGTGTTGCATAGTTCTTGAATGAAAATTTTGTGACCATGCCTTTAATGAAAGTAAAAGTTGATTATGTATATGAAAATCCATTTATTTTGTGAAATACCTTTGAACTTAAATTTGATTAATATTCTTGTGTGCAAATTTTGACATACATATGAAAAATACATTCTGTGGGGATAATGAAGTCGAAAAAATTGGAAGTACTCTAAGAAAGGTACCTATGAAGGTACTTATGAGCCACGTAAGTGGCACTTATGTCCTTCAAGGATTCAGGTTTGATGCCTACGATGGAACCTAAGATCCACATAAGTGGCACCTATGACCTATAGGTGGGGTCATAGGTACCCTACCCTAAGTAATTTGATTATTTTCAAACCTTTTGTTCCCGTCTTATGGTTAAAGAACTAAGAACTACTCTTTTAGGTACCATAGCACCTTAGGTATCCCAAAAGAAAAGAAGTACCATAGAGGATTTGAGATGAATCCCTTGAGCGCAATGGCTTATTAGAGTTGTACGAGATTTCCCAAAAAAAATATTCGGCCCCACAGACCAGGGGTCGCTCTGTAAGATAGACCAAGGTAGCAGTAGCTATTGTAGCATCCATATTGGTATTCAGGGAACCCATCTTGCGCTAACACAGATTTATCTTGGCACTCAGTCGATACGTACATAGGTTAGGGCCCAGACATCAACATCTAGACTAGTTCCTAGGCCGAGGTTGAAGGAGGCCAGGACTTCTCAGCCACACTTTCCCTAGACTGAGGAGGAAAAACATGCTTTAAAGAATTATGCAAAGAAGGAGGATGATTTAGGGTTTAGAGATGAGTTGAGTATTGATCCATATCTGGTTTAGTAGATAAGAAAGATGCCTACGATTTCTAAATTAAGGAAGGGTTGGATGAGGAATCCAATATGGAGAGTGAGTTAGAATCATCTATACCCCAGTTTGAGAAAGGTACAAATTTAGGGCCATATCTGATTTCATTATCTTCAATAGCAGATACACAACCACCTCTACATAATGCTCAACCCTCTATCCCACACTTGTTAATCATATATCTGACTCTACATACGTCTTGATTCTACCCATATCTAAGTTAAACTCGAGATTGTATATAGAGAGAATACATCATATATATGATATTTATAACTTAATTATGGAGCATGGTCGGCCCAATAGGTGTATTGCTTCTTAGAGGAATAGAGATTTGACTATGGTAGCAGGGGCACCAGACTTCCAGGCCTCATTTGATCAATATATTTTAGGATGGATGACCTAGCACAAAGTATCTTACAACCCAAATCTATGCCATAATACTATAGTTGGGTTCCCCACATGATGGTAGGGAAGTTGAGCAGCTATAATTAGAATATCCTCTAGTTTGAGGTGTAAGAGTTATATTTCTATAGTGACCATTCACCAAGTGATATTTGGGCTACAGTATCTAGCACTGACATCTACTGTAGAGTTTGATTTTAGGATGAGATTCGTATAGGACAGATGCACCATGATAGACATTAATTTTAGACAATAGTGGTTCGATTTCACAAGGTGGATAGCTCGCTAGTTTTTTATATGCGTGTTAATGCCCTCTGTATAGAGAGAAAGAGGTAAAAGAAAGAAGAGCTTCATTTTATAGTAAATATTTGGTAGGCAGTGGTATGCTTTACACTGAGTCTAACTATATTAGACAATGTGCTTACATGGGATCAAGCCATACTAGTTTCTTGTAAGTTGGTGGGGTATGAGATAGACTTTGCGGTGTTGATCAGAATAGATATGCATGAGTGTGCTTTTAGTGAGACCACTACTCTCTCTTATTTTATCTAATTTAGTAACTATGTAAGGCATTAGGAGTGGTGGATAAAACTGAGGTTTATAGAAGGATTGAGATAACGAGAGACATGGAAATTAGTTTGATTAAGTATCTAGCCAACCCAATCCTCGTATAGAAATCTTAGGCACCTCAATTGTTATTTCAATCAATTTAGAGGTACCTTCAGCTCTGGCAGAGCATGTTGATAGGTTTGGCATGGACTTTAAAATTAATATGGGGGAGTAGAATGATGTGCCTAAGGTTGATATAGAGAGAGGGGGGCCTAATTATATCTATTTTATTCATGGATTCTACATCTGAGATAATTAGGTCATTTACTATTCCTCTTTGCCCCAATCCCATTGCTACTAGTATTATTGGGGTGCCATATTAGTTTTCACAGAGGTTGGTTGAGAGGCAGGATGAGATGAACACCCACTTTGTTAAGACTAAGACCCCTCTTTTTAATTTATATGGATAGATCTAGCCTTGGGTCTGGACTACTTTGGAAAATACTGAGTCTCAGATATAGGAAGAGATAAGGAAGAAAGTTATGTAGTTCATAAGAGAGTTACACATCCATTAGGGATTTGACAATTTACAGGCTCGTGATCTATTTAGGATTTGGGTGAAAATGACCCTGTTATGTGTTTAGGTATGCTTTCTTACAGAGATGCATGTTCAGGTCATTCCCCTAATTATCCCTACACTCGCATAATTTTTTCCTTCATAACGACCTTTGATATTTAAACAATTTGCTGAGAAGGTTCAGGTCTCAGTGGTTTAGAATAAGATGTAAAGACCTGAGGAGATGCCGAACCCCACCATCATATATGACCATGTATTAAAAAGTGCCATAATTAGTTCTAACACATCCATAATAGATGATGAGCAATGAATTCATGAAATAGAAGTAGGCGCATCATCTAGTAGTACATGACCACGAGGGTTCTGAGGGATAACGTGTACTTTAATAGCCTACCCTAGAAGAGGGAGATTCTGATAAAATTGCCCGGAGCATCCTATGTATGTCTTCATTTCCTTGTTTTATGTTGTAGTTACATATTAGGGATAACGTGTACTTTTTATTTAGGAGTGGGTGTGTACCATAATCGAGCATTTTTCTTGTTGTTCTTCTTTTTCCATCAGTTACAGTACATTAGTAGAACTAGAATTTTTAGGATGTATTACATTTTTTGTGTTTTTTTGTTTTGTTTATGTTTAACTAAGAGAAAAATATGTAACCTAAGGGGAGTTGATGTATTATTATTTGGTTTATGTATTTGAGAAAAAACGACACCTCTCCAAAATGTTTGTTTTGAACTTTCTAATGAGATTATATCTGGGACCTTTGTGAATCTGGTTATTGTAGTAGGATTTGGCACAAAATAATCATAGCTAGAATTTGCATGAACTGGATAGGTAGTAGTTTTCAACATAACCCTGTACAGTGTCTGTGAGAGATTACATACCTAGTTCCCTTTGCGCATTTAATCTAGAACTTGCTTGGTTTGTTTTGTCTAGGTTTTAGGGTTGTCGATTAGGAAAGGATCATAGGTTGTTTTTTATTTAGTCCACTCTTAGACTAAATGACCTTCCAAATAAGAATAATATTCCTTGATCTTGATTTTGTGACTACCTAGACCATTTTTTTATTTTCTCCTTTCACCTTCCCAATTGAGTTACAATGAACTTGTTTGGTCCTAGTCCTTTCTTTAACATTATGCACCTCAACTTATTAAAATAGCCTAATTTGAGAGTGGATATCATAGGGGTGCATATTTAGAATTAGGTGTGAAGAAGGGTTTGAATAAGTGAAAAAAAAGTAGGATTTATTGTTGTAAGAAAAAGAAAAAACATGAGAGAAAACCAAGAGAGAGAGAAAGTGAAAAAGAAAAAAATGGGACAAAAGTAAGAAACAAAATAAACCACACCTAACCTAAATAAGCAATAAAAAAAAGAGAAATAGTGGAGGAATAAAGGGAAAGTTGGTTACGTAATGGGACACAAAATGTAACTGTAGTGTCAAGAAAGGATGGTAACTAAAGTCCAAGATGTACAATACCAACTCTTAAGCCTACATTACAATCTAAATAAAATCATATAGTGATCCTAGTCCAACTTTCATTAAAAGAAAAGGTAAAGAAAATAAGGGAAAACCTATGTTATTTTGTGGACATTGATTGAAACTTATTTGTATGTGTGAGTATGTAGTTATTTTCCCCACATTAACATGCACAATCATATTGTGAGTGTGGGACTTCTTTTTTGTAAGGGTAGATGGGTTGTATTTCTAGCAGTTTTTCTGTTTGGGTAGTGTAATTTGGATATGTTCTTGGTTTTCTATTGCTAATGTAATGGAATAGATTTATTCCATTGTGTTTCAGTATTGGGATAAATAGATGCATACAGTTGGTTTCGAAAATTTAATATTGAAACACCTTGGGTTTTGGAACCTTAGAAAATTTCCTAGATGACTAGTTTCTGGAAAAGATATGACTAGGGGTTTTGTGTATGGCATATCTGATAGTGTGGTCAAGGAGTGTAGGATCGCAATGCATATTAGTTAGATGGATTTGTCTAGGCTGATGGTCCATGCTCAACAGACAGAGAAGAAAAATATTAAGTTGAGGGAGAGAGAAAACAAGAGAGCTAGGATGGGTAGTTTAAATTTCAATCAGCCAAAGTCAGAAGGTGGTGACAGTCCTCAGTTTTATCAGAGGTCTTCAGCCCCAGTACCTTCTTAATCCAGTGCCCTAATACCCAAATTCAGAAATGACAATAGGGATAGGGCACTAGGCTCTAATTCCCAGGCCAGTGTTAGTAGTGCTTGTACCAATCCTTTATGTCAAAAGTGTGGCAGATACCATTAGGGTGAGCGTAGAGCGGGTAGTAATGTGTGATTCGGGTATGGCAAGCCAGGCCATCAAATTCAAGAGTGTCGGATAGTTGCTTAGAAACTTAGGTATACGCATCAACAGGGCCAGTCTCATCAGTCATCAATTCCATCCGGCTACCCAACTCAGCAGGGTGCCACTTCCAGTGCTACCAATGGTCATCGTCCGAACAAATTATATTTTTTTCTGTCCCACCAAGATAAAGAAAATTCTCCTGACGTATTTACTGGTATGTTCCAGTTCTTTCACTTACTTATTTATGCTTTACTAGACCCTGGAGCTTCTTTTTCTTTTGTAACTCCTTATATAGCTATCAATTGCAAAGTCAGTCCCAAAACTCTAGCAGAGCCCTTTTAAGTATCTATCTTAGTGGGTGTTTCCATTGTAGAAAGACTGGTGTACAGGAACTTTCTGGTCACAATATTTTAAAAATTTACCTGAGTTGATCTCGTAGAATTAGAGATGATTGATTTTGATATCATTCTCGTCATGGATTGGCTTCACTCATGCTATGCCTCGGTTAATTATAGAAAAGAATAGTTTATTTTCAATTCCCAAATGAACCATTCCTTTAATGGAGGGGTAGTATTATAGTTCATAGGTTTCTATTGATTTCATACCTTAGAGCCATAAATATTATATCCAATGGGTGTGTCTACTATTTTGTATGAGTCAAAGACTTTAACTCAAAAACTCTTACTCTTGTGTCAGTCCCAGTAGTAAATGAATTCTCATATGTATTGCCTAAAGATCTTCTCAGAGTTTCTCCCGAAAGGGAAATAGACTTTGGAATAGACCTTCACCAGATACTAGCCTATATCTATTCCGCTATACAGAATGGCTCCAGATGAACTCAAAGAACTGAAATAATAGTTGAAAGATCTCGTAGATAAGGGATTAATCAGATCCAGCATCTCCCCGTGGGGCACACCTAATCTATTCATGCGTAGGAAAAACATACTTATAACCTCCTTGAACATCAACATCACACAATTCTATCCAAATTTTAATCATGGGTCACTCCATTTGTTTTCACTCTTTGAACATGTGCCTACTCTTATTTCCATGGTTTACCCATTTCTTTTTATTTTTTTTCTTGCACACGTTGTGCTTTTCTTTCTGTTGTTGAATCCCTTAATTTCCTATTTTATTTATTCTCAATGCATAATCTCTTAGGCACTCACTTACAACTTCGCGGCCCAAAGTTACCTCTTCCAATCTTCATAACCCCTATCTTAGACATTTTTTCTCAAATTTCTTTTTTAAGTTCAAAGAGGGTTGGGTTCAAAAGAAGGACTAAAATTCAATGGCTCACGGCTTGCAATGTGTTAGGAAAAAGAAAGATCCAAAGGCTCAAAGTGGGTGACTAGGGATAACATCTATGCAAGGTATTCTTTTTAGGCTAAAGTGGACTTTCAATTTCACAAAGATGGCCTAGGATTATCTCACCAACCAAGTATAACAAAAATTCGACTTGAGAGACTAATCGAGAATGTTTTAGATAGTAAGAGTATTCAACAGATTTGTAAAAATAAGCTCACCATACATGATACATAAACTTGCCAAGGAGGCTTCATTTTCACTCCCGCTAGAGACAAAAAATGGAATATCTACCAATTTTTACAAGACAACATTTTGGAGTCACAAAAAGATAAAAAGTGTTGATACAAGGTTGCTCAAGCCTGTACCCTTTATTTTTTGGTGAAAACTTTTTGCACGGAGGGGATGTTTGATTTGCATTTGCACCATGCACAATTTTCTAATTATTTTACTGATATAAGCATTCTTCTAACATTTTTTCTTTTACTTGGGCAAACTATATTTCTGCTCAGACTTCACCGTAGGTATAAGTTCAATCAAAAATCCAAAATATCCATAGGTACATAAATTTCCCTTGCATTTATGACCTTGATGCTATAGGTACTCAGACTTCCCTTTCATCTATGGAACCCAATAATGATACATTTCCCTTAGGAATGTCATCACCCAATCTATCATAGGGAAATGCTTGTCAAATATCATAACAAAACTAAGATAAAGTGGCAATCTAAAAACAAAACAATAAGACTAATCCATCCAAATGTGGGTACCATCAGAGTTCCTAAATATTACAACCCAAATAAAAAATAAAAATTATCCAAAAGAACATAAAAACATCTATGAAATATCAATAATATAAGCCCAAATCAAATGAATGTAGAGATAGGCACACCCCTAAATTAGTAGCTAGAACTGTCCTCACTACATAAACAATAAAGCATAAGAAAGGATAAGGGTGATCCCTTAAACCCCATCAAGAGCTACTCTGATTGGGGCCTCATCGTCTCTCTCCACTCGAGATGAAGGAAGTATATCATGAGATTTTAGGACCTTCCACAGGCCTTTCACCTCCTTATACAAATTGTTGTAGAATTTATCTCTCTTATTCTCTCTTTTTATCAACTTATCATGTGAGGTCTGGAGCTCTTTTTGAGACTCATCCAAGGCATAATAGTCTCTCTCAAGACTAAAAATAGTAGCTCCCTACTTCTCCTAGCCCTCCTAATACTCATCATAGCTAGAGAGGAACAAATATGAGCGGTGACTGGTAGAGGGATCTCCTGGACCTTGGGACAATGCTAGCACAAGATCCCTAATATCTCTTATCTCATTATAAATATCCTCAAATGGGTTGGCGGTGGATGGCCTGTAAGACTCTGACTTCTAAAATGTTAATTTACTCGAGTCGGTCTTTCTCTTTTTGATCTTACCCGGTTCTCCCTCACCTTTAATTTTGAGAGAGCAGATGAAGGTGAAAAGAAGAACCAAGGCATCACCCGGGTACACTTTATCTCCTGCTCGCCTACCTAACATTGTAATCAAATAAGCAAAAGAGAGGTGCGTATCATCTTGTTTCATAAAGAACATCATCTCAGATATCATAATTCGACAGATATTTAAAGGTGTGTCATGTAGAATGCAAGCAACAATCCTTTTTGATATGTCAGGAATCATTGTCAAATGGGTTCTAGGAGAGACCCAGCTAAAAATAATGTTTAGCCAAATTGTGGCCTCAACGGTGAAGTCATTATGGATATGTTTATTTTTATCGTCGTAAAAGAGGCGACTTAGCTCGAGAAAAATCTCTTCACCAATCAACTTCCCGGCTCACACTCTTTTGCCTCAAAGTTGACCATGTTTGCATTCGGGACCCCATATAGATCATTGATTTGCTCTGCTCCAAATTCCACCACCTGGCCCTGAATTTTGATAGTCATGCTTTATGGGTCATAGAAGGATACTACACTAAGGTTATCATAGAACTCCCAAACCCATTGCTCATTTGTCTTGCAAGAATCAGGGGCGTAGCACCACTACCCCATAGCCACAAGCTTGTCATGAAATATTAGAATCTTTTTAGCCCTTTCTCCAAGAATATTACTCTCTTCTAGAGTAGCCCTGTCTGTGGAAGATCATCATAGTATTGAGTATGGAACTCAAGATCCATAAATTGAATTTGGTCATATTCATTTATGATATGGTCCAAAACATCATGAGAACAAGGTAACCTCATCAATCATTGATTTATACATGTACAAACTAATCCATGTTATTCACTAAAGTTCTTGGATGGATATTGGGTGGGGTTTGGACAAAAATTTTAAGTACAAAATTTTTTTTCCCAGGATGAAAATTATCCTCAGTTACTGCGATCGTGGGACATGGTGCCGCAATTGCGGCCCTGATGACCGCAATCACGGTACTTGAGACCGGTTTCAAGCCAAAATTTACAATACCTAAGAATTCAAATTTTTTTCCAAAATATGTTCTACCACAAGAATCTACACTAAAAGTATTGAACAAGGTTATGAGATACGCGACTATGCCCTTAATATGTAAAAACTACTAGCTATGTCTTTTTTGGTCATTTGATTGAGCACATGGTGTGCACACCTTATTTTACTCCATTTCATAAATAATTTAGGGTAGTAAAAACTTTCCCACTTATGTGCACACCATATTTTGGCTGCTAATCACCACATAAGTTAATTAAAGAACATGTTCAATAAAGAAAACCATAGATTTAGGCCTTCCCTACAATATGCATTCTATGGCCTATTTTTTCATATGTAAAGCATTGATTCACGACACTTACCGGAGGAATGATACAAGATGAATGCAAGGATGCTTTTGTGATTCTCAAAATTTGCCCCAGAATAGGTGTAATTTAAGAGAAAATTTAAGAAGAGAATTTAAGGAAAATGGGGGATTTAGATGGTCATATCAACTGTCTTGACAGCGATCATGGTCAAGTGTCCGCGATAACGTTAACAAAGAGCATATTTCTCCTCTATTTTCCTCCGTTTATGTCATTGCTCAGTTTAACTCAATTTCCCCTTTTCAGTTCAGTGTGCAGAAATTTCACACTTTCCCTTTCTCAAACGCACTCAACACACATCATAGTGCTACAAATGCATGGATTAATAAAATGGAAAAATAAAAATCTACACTACTAAATTAAAAATACAGGATATGAGCCACTTTTGTGGCATATGTGGATTTTCTCCCACATAGCCCCTTAGTTATTATTGTGGAACGACGTCTTCTATTTTTTTCATGTTGTATGCTCAATGTACCCAGTCTCCACTTCCTCATCCTTAATACCTATCACCAACAACACTTGGAGCTCCATGGGTTGTTTCTTCGTGTTGCATACCTGGAATGAAACTTCACCATCATGCACTCTAAATCTCATTACCCTATGCTCCAAATGGACAATGGCTCTTTCGGTAGCAAGTTAGGGTCGACCAAGTGTAATAGGTATCTATTTGTTCATCTCACAATATATCACCACAAAATCTGCCGGAATTACAAATTTATCCAACTTTACCAACACATCAAATAAAACACCAACTAATTTCTTGATAGACAGGTCTGGCATCACAACTCTCGTTGATATTGGTGTAGGGGTACCCAATCCAAGTCTCCTATATATTGGAAATGGAATGAGTTTTATACTAGCACTAAGATCACATAGAGCCTTTTCAAACATATGAGTCCAAATTGTGCATGGAATAGTGAAGGCCTCAAGATCTTCTTTCCTTTCTCCATTTCGCTACTTGTGATGTAACTAAACTCATGGGTGACTTTAATGGTGTCACCTTTAACCAGATGTTTCCTTAAAAATAATTTTTTCATAATCTGAGCATACCTTGGGATTTTTGTATAGCCTTAAGTAGTGGGATATTTATCGAGTGGTTGTTAAGATTAGTCCTGAATTTCTTGATCTTGTCATTCTCCTGTTTTTCTTGAGTCCTTGTGTAAATAGAGGGGGGACTTGCATGGGTGGAAATACATAACCTTAAGATTTATCATCCTCAACCACCCATTCATTCATTTCCGCTAATTATTTTTCATCTTCTTCACGTTGGATTGTAGAGGGACTTTTTTTGACTCAACCATAACCTTTACCTTCATATTTTTTGACTCTACCGTGGGCTCTTTTTCACCAACATTTTCTCCCTCAAATTTCTTCAAATGATGACAAAGAGTCTTACCACTTCTAGTGACTATTGCCAATACTTGAGCTTCATTTTTTGGGTTCACAATAGTTTGACTAGCAAGACCCTCATTTGGTCTAGATTTTAACTAAGTGCAGACTTGACGGATTTGTATTTCCTATTACTTGATAGAAGTGGAGTGGGACACAACTATTTGGTTAAATTGTCAAAAATCTCCTTTCAATTCACAAACTATTTTTTCAGTTGCATCCACTTTCATAAAAATTTTTGGCAGGACATCTTTTGTTTTGTATTTTTTAAGGTCAACGAAGATAGCATCTTTGTTCTTTGCTAGATCATGAGGAGGCACATGATGGTAATAATTGTGATCTCTATCCCTACAATCATAGTTACTTTTTAGATCTGTCCAGCCTTGATTTCCACCTTGCATTTGATAGGCGAGGCGAGAATCCCCTGAATAATTTGCCAAATACTGACTTTCACTGCCTATATAGGTGCACCCATCCTATGATTAATCAAAATCTCTAATTTAGTCATCATTTTTTCTATGTTCTCCTTTCTTTCCTCTTCCCTCTTTCATTGTTCCTTGTAAACCATAGTGGCAGTAGCAGATTCTTTTGGCACTTTGGCATTCCGCGTATGCCATCCAGGATTTTTCTTGATAACTTACTCAAACAAATTTGAAGCTACATGATAAGTCAACTTCACAAGAGACACCCACCCCACCGCATTGCCTGCTACTATTTTATTTACTAGGTCAAGATCCTGGTAGAAGATTTTGAGAAGTATCTTCTCTAAGACCTCATGGTTGGGACATTGCAGAAGTTTTTGGTTGAATCTTTCCCATAACTCGTACAAGGGTTCTCCCTTCTATTGCCTAAAATTTATTATTTTACTATGCAATTAGAGAATTTTAAATGGTGAGAAGTACCAATCAAGAAAGACCATGGTGAGTTCATCCAATGAATTGAGTGATCCAGTAGTAAGAGATCGAAGCCATAATACCGCATCTCCCATTAGAGAGAATAGAATGAGAGGAATTTTAATGGAATCTAGAGTTATGTATGAAATATCAAAAGTTGCACACACTTCAATGAAGTCCTTACAATATTTATTAGGTCCTCATAAGCTTTCCCCCCAAATAGTCACTTCATTTGGAGTGACCTGAAAAATACTTTTCCAATAATTTGGTGGGATACGAATGGAACTTGTATTCCCAATGTCATTAAGTTGCTCCTCATCATCAAGAAGGCAATCAAAATACCCAACTTGACTAGAATTATCACTAATGGTTCTATGCATGATTTGAAGATTACCTAAAAAGAAACAAAAACAACAACCAAATAAGTAAACACCACTATGGGTATACTCTAAGTAAGAATCAACATTGCATATGAGAAAACTATATTTAATTACCCAAAAATGGCTCCACTTAGATAACTCTCACCTATACCATGCAATTTGGTAGAGGACGGTCCTTGTCAATATCTCAACTTTCTTTAAGGTTGAATCCATAAAGAGTAAATTAAAATTCTAGTCTTCTGGGTCGTAGAACTTACTAAGAAAATTCCCAAAGTGTAAATAAAGTAACAAGGATGATTTAAAATGGGGGGTTGGTTTTGGGAGAATGTTTGTCAGTAGCAATTCAGGTCCACAAACTACATAACAATTTTGGTTTAACTTTAATATAAAGAGAGTCTTGGGATTATTTCTAACTAAGGTCTAATTATGCATGGGTATATGAGTATTTGGTGTATATGCTTTTGTTAATAATATAGTAGGCTAGATCTAAGTTCCTTGAGGTTAGTTTGTCA
Organism: Capsicum baccatum var. pendulum; assembly: GCA_030864225.1. Classification (NCBI taxonomy): domain Eukaryota; kingdom Viridiplantae; phylum Streptophyta; class Magnoliopsida; order Solanales; family Solanaceae; genus Capsicum; species Capsicum baccatum. The sequence continues at coordinate 155,851,139 of CM061561.1, read as the reverse complement.
ACAAAGCCTCAAAATTTCATGACTTGAACCTTTTGGATACAGATGAGTGGTGATTTTACCACTTATTTGTATTGATCATTCATGCATATTACCTTGTTTTGAATAAATAAATGAGATAAAATTGTGATTAATTGCACTAATATTCACATATTATTGGCATAGATCTAATAATATCAAACTATGTTAATTGGAGCCAAAAAGTAATCAAAAAGAAGCAAAAAAGTGTAGCTGAAGACTTAGAGCAGGAACTGTCCTCGATTATCATAGTCATAGTCTGATGACCGCGATTAAGATAGTCAAGCAAAAGTCAAGCAACTGCAGTCACAGAAGATGATCGCGGTCACATAGCTGCAGTCATGACTAGACCCGCGTGATCGAGACCTAACAGAAGTTGTATCCCATGGCAAAATCTATAAATGCACGCAACTAATCAAAAATTTTTGGCAAAAAGACTCAAACCATAAGTCATTCATCATATTCCATATTCTCTAATTTTTTAGGTTTATCTCTTGAGTTCATAGCCTCCATAGTTGGAGATGAAAAATATTGTATATATTTTGGGTAAAGAATACATTGGAGACCTTCTAAGTTAAGGAATAACTCACTTCCATTATTGATTTGTGCGAGTGCACTGTTTGAAGTAACATTCACTTAATCTTTAACAAGTCATTTAAATAGAAATTATGGGTATATCTATGCTTATTTATCTTATGTGTTTCTAAGTCTCCCTCTTGGAAGTTATATCTGAATAGGGGTAAAAGTATGTGTGGGTTATTATTGTTAGCCTCTATTTTGTAATTCATTTTTATGGGTTTTATCATTTCTATGCTAACTTAGTTCGGATTTATGAGTAAACGCCCCCAAATACCCACATGAGTTTTTTGATTGAAAGCTTCAAACTCTAGAAAGTTCAAGGCCATCTTCGAATGAAGGGTTTTGGGTGAACTTTAGGAATTCACATCATTCTTAAAAGAGGGATGTGGAGACCAAAGCAACGATCGACAATTATGTGTATAGTTTTATGGATTTTTACTATCTTAGAAATAAGGGTGATTGTGAAGTTAACTATAATATTGGTATTATCCTAGAAATTGAGATGCCTAAATTGAGGTTTGGTTACCAAATGTTAAACACACCCATTAGGTATTCAAAAGAATCCATGGGTGAAAGTTTGGTGTTTTGGTGAAAGACTAGCATCAAAATCTATTACCAAACCTACCAATATTTAATATACTAAATTGATGTTGATTACTAACACCCATATGGCATTTCCTTAGTAACACATAATCCCAAGATCCATGCATAATTGTTAAAACTCTAATTATTTATAGCCCCAAATTTATACTGGAAAACCCCAAAAAGTAACATTTATGTAGATAACTATCGCACCTATTTTTTACTTTTTAAACCATTGGTTTGAATTTAGAAAGTATCTATTATTTTGAATTAACTTAATTGCCACTCACATTATTCCTTGAGGATTCGAGCCCGACTGCAAAATTGGGTAAATGTATTGACGACAACCAGTTTGCACTTATATTAATCTATAAGTTAAGCGCTATAACATACCTAACAAGTGTATTAATTATAATCACCCATTACCTCAATTGGGTATGCCTATTTGTAGGATGATACCCAAGATACAGCCAACCTCATAATCACCCTCATGTCTAAGATAATGAGAATTATCAAACTACACACATTAATTATCTACTATTACCTTGGTTCCCACATCCCTCTATCAAGAATAATGTGGGTTCACAAATTTCACCCATACCCCTCTTTGAAAGATAGTTTGAGCTTTCAAGAGTCTAGGATTTTCACCTACATGTTCATTTCGGGAATTTGGTGCTTTCACCTACATATCACAACAAATTTAACCAATCAATAGTAAAATACATCATCAACTAACTGTCATACACATAAATACATCACAACCCACAAATAATTGCACCTTAGCTTAACATAATTCCAAGATAATGAAAGTTTATCTACTCATGATAAAATGAAAGAAACATATACATAAGGGTTATTCAAAGCATCCATTCTTCAAAAATACTAAACTCAAAGTCTCCATATCAAAATACAATTACTGCCCAATTTAGGGTTTCTACTTCAAATTCAAAATGTTGCAAGAGTCTGTAATACCCAAAATTGAAAGGGTTTTAAGCTTTTAAGGAATTTGGGGTCGTTTTTTGAAAATTACAAAAATGCCCCTAGGCCCAATCCAGCATTACCACAATCACACCAGATTTACCACGATCGTAGGTAGATCTACATAATCATGGTGGCTGACCATCTTAACTAGCCTCGATTATGACATTCAGACCATGATCGTAGAAATTGAGCCTTGTTTTGTACATGGTCTCTTAGCGGTGCAATTTTTCTTCTCATTTTTTCTTTTTTAGCTTAATTCCACATCCTTCTATCTTGTCACATATATGTCTACAATAATGTAGAAACTAGTGCATATAATCACAATGTTGTCTCATTTATATATGAAAATCATAGTAGTGTGCATGAATTTTAAGTACAAATAAGTGATAATTTCACCATTCTATGTTGAATTAGTACGGTCAAGATATACAATATAGGTTAAGGTTTTTCAAGTACATGCTAATCTCGGTTCACTCTCCCAGTATTTAGTTTTACGTATAAACTCAAGGATATGTGTGAATCTATACATGTGAATTGGTTCGTCATAGTTTGGTAATGATGGAATTATTTTATCCTCTACCCTTAAGCTCTATACTAGTGCTTAACCCACTAACCATCTCTGGATTTTATATCCCCAAATAATGTAGGGTCTGAGGCAAATCTACTTTTTTTCACAGAGTTAGATGGATCAACTTGGTTTATTGGTCGCTTGCAATGAAGTAGTTAGGCTTTCATTCTCTGAAAGACTCAACCAGTTCATCATTTTCTTTTCATAGAATTGAATGTCCACATTATCTATAACCTTGTCATTATAACTCTCAGGATTGGTGGCATGTCCTGACTTAGATTTGTTTCTAAGTATTGATAAAATGTTTGGTGGATTATAGTGAACTTTGGGGCATTTGTTTTTTTTTGTTGGTTAACGGTTAATTCATTATGGACATACTTTAATATCTTTAAGTTGATCTTATGCAACCTTTTTAAATGTTAAAAATTCAGCCATGGTTGGGGGTATTGTCTTCTGTATGGCTAGGCATAGGGGGTGGTCTCCGATCCTTGGTGGTCTTGAGCTACCCATCATGGACAGGCGCTGGTTTGGGTTATGACAAAATTAGTATGAGAGCCAAGGTTTGGTTTTATTGGGTGTTCAAAAAGTCGTGTCAAGTAGAGTCTTTTTTATAGGTGTTTAGCATATCACACTTAGAAGGGAGAGGCTATGAGTGATTTTTAAATGTTTCCATTTATTGTGATCTACTTATGGGCTATATAGTCTAAGGTCTAAAATTCCTTTTATCATCTATTTGTTAAGATTTTAGATTATGCCTCAATGATATGATGCTCCTAGAAAATCTTTTGTCCCACTTGAGGACAATATTGATGGAACTTGTCCTACTTGTGGTGTTTAGACCCAGTGTAGTGGTACTGCTTTTGATAGTTCTCATGGGGTTCCCCTAAATTCCACTAGTCCTTCTCGGGCTCCTCAGGGTGATGTGATAAATGCTGAATTTTGTCAGTCAATTCATTTGCTGACCTAGTTAGTGGCTCTCAGACTGAGTGTGTTGCTTCTGCTACTCCATCTTCCAAGGCTACTAGAGTTGGTCAATTTATAAGGTTGAGTCCCCCAACTTTCACTAGTTCTAAGGTTGGGGAATATCCTTAAGGGTTCATTGATGAGATGTAGAAGATTTTTCATATAATGCATACTAATAATATGGAGGGAGTGGAGTTCATACTTATCAGTTAAAGGATATAGTGTATCAATGGTATAAAAAGTAGGACTAGTCTAAAGGTAATCATGTTGAGTTCGTTTTGTGGTATGATTTCTCTAGTGCTTTTCTTGATCGCTTCTTTTCTCAGGAGTTGAGGAAGGCAAAGACTGAGGAATCTATAAATTTGATGCAAATTTGGAGGATAGTGAAGAAGTATGTCTTGAAGTTTTAACATCTGTCATAACATGCTCTAAAATAGTGTCTAGTATAAGGTCTAGAATGAGGAAGTTTGCCTCCGAGTTATCCTATGATTTTATAATATAAAGTAAGGCCACATTGTTTATCAATGATATGTATATCTCTATACTTGTGGTGTATATGAAACAAGTTGAAGAAGAAAAGAAGAAGAAAGCAGAGATATGTGAAAGGAAAATTTAGAAGTTTCAGTATTTGGACTAGGTTGAAGGTCAGCATCCGAGTGGTAAAGATGGTGGAAAATGGTCTAATAAGAAGTATGGAAATTTTAGTTCTTACTCAACAGCTAGTGCTCCTCATCCGAAGCCATCAGGTGATTATTATATTTAAAACGGTGATGGTTCCAGGGCACATAGCTCTCAATCTCAAGCAAACAGGGCCCAATTAGCTCCATCGTATCCCTTTTGTAGATTTTATGGTCAATTGCATCATAGTTTCTATTATAAGGGGAAGAATTGGTGTTTCAATTATGGTCAGTCATACATATGTTTAAGAACTAACTTATGGGAATGGTTTCTTCTGAGGCAAAAAATATTTTGATTGCCTCTTTATCATCTCTTGCACCAAAGGGTGCCAATTCTAATACCTGCACTAGATGGAATCACTTTTATGCTCTTGCTGTTCAATTGGAATTTGAGGTATCTCTGGATTTCATCACTAGTATGTTGAAACTCTCCTCTCGTGATGTATTTTTCTTACTTGATCTGGGGTCCACCCATTTTTATGTTACCCCACTTGTGACTATCCATTTTGTTTTTGATCCTGAGTATATTTCAAATCCCTTTTATTTTTCCATCTCAGTGGGTGACTCTGTGATTTTTAAGAGAGTCTACAGGGGTTGTTTGGTATTTGTTGGTGGTAGGGAAACTTTTCTGAATTTGGTTTAATTAGATAGGTTAACTTTTGATACCATTTTAGGGATGGATTGGTTGCTTTTGAGTGTTGCGTCTCTTTATTGTTAGACCCTAAGGGTCAATTTCCACTTCCCTAATGAGCCGGTGATTGAATGGGAAGGTATTTCCCTAATTCCTAAAGGAAGTTTTATTTTGTATATTAGAGCCCAAAATTTGATTTCCAAGGGGTGCCTCTACAATTTAATGGATACAAAGAATTCTAGATCTGATGGTCCTTTCTTACAGTTTGTCCCTGTGGTTTGTGAATTTCCCAAGGTGTTCCCTGATGATTTTCTTGGTATTCCTCCTGATAGGGAAATTCATTTTAGGATTGATCTTCTTCCAGACACTTATCTTATCTGTATCTCGCCTTATAGAATGGCTCATGTTGAGTTAAAGGATCTTAAGGAGAAACTAAAAGACCTACTGGATAAAGGTTTTATTTGCCCCAGTATTTCTCAGTAGGGTGCTCCTATTCTCTTTATGTGATGGAAAGTTGGGTCCCTGCGGATGTGTATAGATTACCGCCAGTTGAATAAGGTCACGGGAATGAATAAGTATCTAATTCCTAAGATTGATGATCTTTTTGATCATCTTAAAGGTGTTAAGCACTTTTCTAAGATTGTTATTCGGTCGGGTTACCATTAGTTAAAGATTAGGGAGGTGGATATCCCTAAGACTACCTTCCAGCACTGATACGTTAATTTTGAGTTTTTGTTGATGTCCTTTAGATTGACTAGTACCCCTGCGGCATTTATAGACCTTATAAACTGCTTCTTGCATTAGTTCTTAGATTTGTTCATATTTATGTTTATTGATGATATTTTAGTTTACTCGAAGAGTGAGGTATATCATGTCAATCACCTCCAAATTGTGTTGTAAACCTTGAAAGATCAGTGGTTATATGCAAAGTTCTCTAAGTATGAGTTCTGATTAAATGTTGTGACCTATTTGAGTTATTTTGTTCCTATTGTAGGGATCATGGTGGATCTAAAGAAAGTTGTAATGGTTAAAAAGTGGCCTAGACCTATGACTCCAACCAATATTTGGAGCTTCTTGAGTTTCGTCGATTATTATAGAAGCTTTGTGGAAAGCATTTCTTCAATTGTTTCCCCATAGACTAAGTTGACTTAGAAGAATGCAAAGTTTAAATGTTCTAATGATTGTGAGGGTAGTTTTGACGAGTTGAAAGATTACTTGACTTCAGCTCCAGTCTTGACCTTACTTGAGGGTATCAACGGTTTTGTTATTTTTTGTGATGTGTCCCATATGAGACTAGGCTGTGTGTTGATGCAGCATAGTAAGGTAGTTGCATATGTTACTAAATAGTTGAAGGTGAATGAAAAGAATTATTCAAATCATCATTTGGAATTGTTGGTTGTGGTATTTGCATTGAAGATTTGGCGCCAATATTTGTAATAATCCATATTGAAATCTTCTCAGATCATTAGAGCTTGCAGTATGTATTCACCCAGAAGGAGTTGAATCTCAGGAAGATGAGATGCTTTGAGTTGCTTAAGGACTGTAATATGAGTACGATTAGCATCTACGTAAGGCGAACATGGTTAGTAATGCTCTTAGCAAATTGTCCATTGGAAGCTTTTCTAATGTGAGTGAAGAGAAATGAGAATTGATGAAGGATATTCACTGTTTGGCTAATCTTGGAGTTCGTCTATTGGACCCTGAAGATGGTGGGGTGCTTTTACAATAGGTGGCAAAGTTATTTCTTGGTGCTGAGGTTAAAGTGAAGCATTTACTAGACCGTGTCTTGATACGGACTAAAGATGATATGGAACAGTAGAGAGTTATGGCCTTCGAGATTAGTGGTGATGGTATCATGAGGTACTAAGGTAGATTTTGTATTCTCGATATTGATAGGTTGCGAGGAAAAATCTTAGATGAATCTCATAAGTCGAGGTACACTGTTAATACGGGTTCAACAAAGATGTGCCACAACTTGAAGGAAATATTTTAGTAGAACAACATGAAGATAGATGTGGAAAATATTATGGCCAAGTATATGGTTTGTCAACAAGTAAAGGTGGAACACTAGAGGCCTGATGGGTTGTCTCAAGAGATTGAGTTGCTCGTGTCGAGGTGAGAAGTGATTAATATGGAATTTGTAACTAGTCTTCCACGGTCTCGTTATCTATTCGATTCCATTTGGTTCATCATGGATAGGATGACTAAGTCTTGTCACTTTTTTTAGTGCAGATTAATTATTCGGTGGAGGATTATGCTCAACTTTTCATTAAGGATATTGTGAAGTTTCATCATGCTCCAGTTTTCATTACATCTGATTGAGGTACTCAGTTCTTCTCTCACTTTTGGTGTTCCTTTCAGCTAGGTTTGGGGACTTAGGTGAACCATATCACCTCTTTCCACCCTCAGATAGATGGACAAGCGTATAGATGATACAGACTTTCGAAGATATACTATATCTTCTATAACTGATTTTAATGGTAGATGGGTTAAATATTTTCCTCTCATTGAGTTTGCGTATAATAATAGTTTTTATTGTAGCAGTAGGATGGCACTATTTGAGTCTTTGTATGATAGGAGCAGTAAGTCTATATTGAGTGATCTGAGGTTGGTAAAAATAAGTTATATTGTTCCGACTTTGTTCACCAAGCTATTGAAAAGGTGAAGGTGACTTGAGATAGACTTAAGACTTCCCAAAGTCGTCAAATGTCCTATGTGGATGTAAGGTGAAGGGCCTTTGAATTTGAGGTAAATTATTTGGTGTTTTTGAATGTTTCTCCCTTAAAGGGAGTGTTGCGATTTGGAAAAAATGGGAAGCTAAGTCCCCGCAATGTTAGTCTATATAATATTTGGAGATGAATGAGAAATGTGGCCTATGAATTGGAATTGCCTTTGAGCTTGGTTTTTATTCACCAAGTCTTTTATGATTCAATGTCGAGGAAGTGCATGAGAGATCCTTCATTGGTGGTTTCATTTGAACGTGTGGATATTTTGAAATCCTTGTCTTATGAGAAAGTCCTATTAGAGATCTTGGATGACAATTCCATCAGTTACAAACTAAGGATATGGCTTCAGTAAAGTGCCTATGGAGGAACCATAAGGTTGAAGAGGCCACGCGGGAAGCTGAAGAGAACATGAAATCAAAATACCCATTTTTGTTTTTTGCTTTGGATAATGGTGCGAGACGTATGTGTATTCCTTATCATCCTTGTTTATTGTCTTTATTAAAGACAATCGTTGGTGTACTCTGTGTTAAATCATGTTAATGGATACCTTGACACATCATTCGAGGGCAAATGATCCTAAAGGGGGGAGAATGTAACACCCCTAATTTTAATCCTTGAAAATTTTTGAAATATTTTCCTCACTGTCTTAAATATGACTCACCATATGAGTCGTAAGGTGACAATATGAGTCATAGAACCCCTACCATAAGGTGGCCAATGATATTTTCCTGAGTTACTATTTTGGTGAAGACTTAGGAGTAACGAGTTGTAACAATTCCATAAGAGTCGTCATGTTAAAATTTGTAATACCCCATATGTTTTAAAGTCCATCTTAGCCCCTTGTTATTTTGTAAGATGCTTAGAACCTGAAAAGAAGACTATGTGTTGAGGGACATAGTCACTTTTGAATCCCTTTAACTTCGAGGATTTTTACATTGACATTCCGGGCTCTGTGATGATTGTTTTTGAGTTGATTCATATTCAGTGTGTAAGTAGCATATCTCAGGTAAGTTTCTAGATTTTCAGATAAGTTTTGGAACACATGTGAATTTTCTCGGTAGCAGCTCACTGAGATTAGACCCCATTGCGGTGAGTATAGCGGTGAAGGAGCCACTATATCACCGGGAAGGGCAAATCAACGATGGTTATTTCTAGTAACTCATCGTGATTGCACCACATTGTGGTGAGAATATCAATAAGGGTATCGCCGCATCGCAGTGAAGCCTTAATCGACATTCCAGTTCAGGATTTTAAAGCCAAAAGGGTAGTTTGGTCTTTTCCTCCCCATTTTAACACGTGATTTAGGTCCCAAAACAGCATCTTTGCCCCTTAATTTATATTTCATCCAAAATTAAAAGCAATTCCTCTCAAGAACAAACCTTAGCCCCTTCAACATTCAAGTTAATTATTCAAGAAATCCACCAAGAACCTTCACGAATTCTTCAATTATCTTATGTTAGATGTTGATTCATGGGCCCTTTTCATAAATGGAGTTTAAGAATCCAATTTTCAAGTTCAATTATGATATTAACTTGTATTTATGAATCTTATCCATGAACTTCCATGAATTTTATCTTTCTTCCATGATTACATGTGTTTTTCATTGGTTTTAGTTCTTGACATGTTGAAGAATGAAAATTGCATGTTGAAATCCCTAACCCATGATTTTAGTGAAGAAGTTATGTTACTATCCTATGTATTAAGCTAATTTCATGCTTTAACTCATGACCCCTATGTGTTTGATGAAATGCCTAAGATGAATTTTGAACAATGACTATTTATGAAGTTCTCAAAGATGTATTATGGTTTCAAATTCTCTCATATAATCTTATTGATATTACTATTGAGTCCTGGCGTTCATGAATAACTAAAAACTTAGCTGTTTACATAGTTTAAATACTTTCAGAAAGGTTTCGAATATATTAGCGAATTATTAGTTTAGTCAGTGCATCATGTCAGTTAGCTCAGATCAGTCCAGTAATTAAAGTTAGTTTAGTTTGGAGTAGGATTTAGCACCAAGCGAACCCAGAGATTGGGTCTCACCTACTAGTTGAGGGTGTGATCTTTAGTAGTAGTCCCTGTGTTCCAAAACTACGTAGCCAGCATAGGTTGAGATGATAACCTACTAGTTGAGGGTTGACATATATCTCATTAGGGCCCTGCCAGTTGAGGGTGGCCCTTAGTCATTCGAGACAAAACTTTAGTGGATCCACATAGCCAGTGTTAGTACCCACGACATTGTGCTGACACCTTTCTAACTGGGGTTATAGGTTGGACCCCAATTTAAATTACTAGGGCGTGTCAGTTAGATGATGCCTCCCACAGTCTCAGTCCAAGTGTTCAGTTAAGAGTTTAATTTTCATACTTGCTTGTCCATGGCATACAATTATTATTTGCTTAGGATTAGTATTTCAGTATTTCAGTTTACTGACTATTTTAGTATCATGTCATATCCTTGGTTATGCTTTCTCAAATTTTAAAACATTTCTCATATTCTATACATCAATTATCTTATGCTACATGTTCAATAAGTACTATTTATATGTATGAACCATGCACGTCAGCCAAACCTCATTTAGTATACTAGTAAATTCAAAGTACTGACTGCATCCTCGTTTCTTGTGTTATGATATCTCATATCATAGGTTAAGATGCTTAGGCTCCTTGCCACACCATGACCTCCCCAATGTATCCGCATTAGTAGCAGTGGTGAGTCCTCATGTTTCAAGGAACATTTGTGTTTATTTCATTTCAGTTCAGTAGTCAGTCAGAATTAGTTGGGGAATTGTCCCATCAACTCTATAGTCAATCGGTTAGAGGCTTTTGGGTACTTTCAGTCAGTTATTAAATTATCAGTCGTTATTACCAATCTTAAAGTATTGTTTTTAGACAAACATTTTTCATATTTTGATTCAGTATTTTTTTCATATTGAAAACCTTATAGAATTTTCGGGTAAATTGCACACATATTCTTTGTTATTTTATTCATTGCTCACAGCAGGTACTAGCTTGTGTTCATTCGAGGATATAGGCAACGTGTGGAGTCTAGGGTGTACTCTCGGGGTGTTACAAACTTGGTATTAGAGCCTAAGGTTTTAAAGTGTCTTAGGGAGCCTAAAAGCCGCATTGAGTAGAGTCTTATGGATGGATGTGAAGCGCGCTATACTTATGGGCAGGAAGATACAAGACATTCTAGGAAAAGTTTCCTTTCTTTCAGTGTTCATGTAATATGATTAAGGATGAACTCAATTTAAACTCCCTTTATAATCCAATTTCCTTTCCGTTTAAGGAACATAACTCCCAGAAAGACTAACAGAAGGATAAATAAGAATCAGCCCATACCTCCACCTATTCAGGAAGATCCTCTAAATGAGCCTATATCTCATTCTAAATTAAGAGAGACATTCACTACCTTAGGTCACTCAGCAAAAGCGCAGAATAATCAATACGTTATAGTTCCAGTTGATAATACTGCCGCAGCTAGGATTCGGGACTTCACCTGAATGAACCCTTCTTTGTTTTCGAGATCAAAGTATGATTAATATCCATAGGAATTCCTTAACATAGTTTAGAAGTTAATTGATATATGTATGTGAATTTTAGTGAGAGTACAGAGTTGGGTTCTTATAAGTTGCAAGATATTGCTCATACCTGGTATAAGCAGTGGAAGGAAAATACAGGGGTAGATATAGGACCAGTTGAATGGGAGGAGTTTTCTACCTCTCTTCTAGATATGTTCTTTCTGTTGAAGTTAAGGAAACAAAGTTGCAGGAGTTTATTAATCTGAGGCGGGGAAACATTAGTGTGAAGGAGTATTCTCTTAAGGTTACTTGGCTAGCCAGGTATGCTCCTAATGTTTTGTCTGATTACAGGTCTAGGATGAGTAAGTTTGTCTCTGGTGTAGCTGATAACGTGGTAAAGAAGTGTAGGACCTCGATGTTGATTAAGGAGATACAATTGTCTAGGTTAGTGGTGCATGCTCAATAGATCGAGCAACAAAAATATAAGGAAAAGGAGAGGGAGAATAACAGATCAAGAATGGGTACCTTCAGTTTTGCTCAGCAAAGCTTGTAGGGTTGCAACCCTCATCAATTCCATCAAAAATCCTCATCCCCAACTCCATCTTCAGTAAGTGCGCTCGTACCAAATCCTAGAAATGATAATCATCTAAGTGAACTAACTCAAATAGTACACTATAATGACTCTCACTATAGGAATATTACTTTAGAATATGCTTAGCCCTCTTACATACATAAGACTGTAACTCAGACATACATGATTCAGATAAACTAGGAACTAAGACTTGCATCTTTGACACATGAAGATGCACTAATCTGCAATGCCATAACTCGACTTCATTATAAGAAGAAGTGTGAACAGTGGTCGCACAAATCCTCTTTGCCAGAAATATGGTAGAAACCATCAAGGTGTGTGTAAAACTAGCAGTAATGTATTATTTAGGTATAGAACGCTAGGACATCGCTTCAGGGACAACCCATTGGGTAGTCAGTAGGGTCAGTCCAGTTATCCCCCAATTCCATCCGGTCGCCCGACTCAGTAAGGTGTCACTTTAGTCCTAACAGGATCAGGAAAGTTCTTATGATATAGTTACTGGTACGTTATAGGTCTTTCAATTACATGTTTATTCTATATTAGATCCCAGAGCTTCTCTTTCTTTTATAACTCCCTATATAACAATTAATTTTTGTGTCAATCCTAAAGCTTTAGCAGAAGCCTTCTCAATGTCCACTCTAGTAGGTGTTTCTATTGCAACCAGACCGATATACAAGAATTGTCTGGTCATAATATCCTAAAGAGTCACTTCAGTAGATCTCATAGAGTTAAAGATGACAAATTTTGATGTTATTCTCGGCATGGACTGACTATACTCATGCTATGCCTCAATTGATAATAGAAATAGAGTTGTTCCTTTTTTGTATTTGAATGAACTAGTCCTTTAATTGAAGGGTAGTACTTCAGCATTTAGGGGTCAACTTGTTTTATATGTTAAAGCAAGAAAATTGATAGCTAAGGGGTGTGTCTACCACCTTGTTCAAGTGAAGGACTCCAATTCTGATATTTCAAGTCTTGATTTAGTTTCAGTAGTGAGGGAATTCCCAACTGTGTTTCCTAAAAATCTTCTTGGATTTTCTCTCAAAAGGGAAATTGACTTTGGAATAGACCATCTTTCAGATACCAAACCTATGTCTATTCGTCCGTATAGAATGGGTCCAGTAGAACTCAAAGAGTTCAAACAAAAATTAAGAGACCTTCTAGATAAAGTATTCATTAGGCCTAGTGTTTCCTCATGGGAAGCTCTAGTCCTTTTCATGCATCAGGAAGACGGTTCTCTCAGAATGTACATCAATTACAGTCAGTTGAATAAAATCATTATCATGAATAAGTACTTATTCCCTAGAATTGATGACTTTTTATATTAGATTTTGGGTGACAATTATTTCAGTAAGACAGACCTTAGATTCGGCTATCACCAGCTCAGAGTAAAAGAATGTGACATTCTGAAAATAGCTTTCAGAACACGGTATGGTCACATAAAATTTCTAGTCATGTAATTTGGTCTTAACAATGCCCAACATATTTCATTGACTTGAAGAACCAAGTGTTCAAGAAGTAATTGGACATGTTCATCATAGTAATAAAAATGATCATGCATACCATCTCAAAATCGTATTGCAGGCTCTTAGAGCCCATTAGTTTTTTGCTAATTTCAGTAAATGTGAGTTTTTGATAAGATCAGTAGCTTTCCTTAGACATATTATTTCCACTGATGGCACTAGAGTTGACCCTCATAAGACAAAAATAGTGAGAAACTGGAATTGACCTATTTCTTTTATATATCAGGATTTTCTTGGGTTTTGCTGGGTATTATAGATTTTTTGTTAAAAGGTTTTAATATATTATGTCCCCTATGTACAGATTGACTTATAAGAAAGTCAAGTTTCAGTAGTTAGATTCTTGTGAGACGAGTTTTCAGGATTTAAAGGCTCGACTCACGTTAGCTCTGATTTTGACTTGTTCTTTATAGTGATACTTCTAAAGTTTGTTTGGATTGTGTTTTGATGTAGAGAGGTAAGGTCATCGTGTATGACTCTAGAGAGCTTAATCCTCATAAAAAGAATTATTGTAGTCATGATCTTGAGTTAGCAGCTGTTGTGTTTACCTTGAAAATTTTGAGGCATTATCTTTATGGGGTGCATGTTGATTTGTTCACAGACCACAAGAGTTTGCAGTATTTTTTTTGTAAAGAGAGTTAAATCATTGTCAGAGGAGGTGTCTAGAATTGTTGAAGGATTATGATATAAGTGTTTTGTGTCATTTGGGTAAGGAAAATATATTGGCAGATGATCTTAGTAGATTGTCTATGGAAAGTGTGTCTCATATTAATAATGATAGAAAGCAGTTTGTTTAGGAGGTTCATCTGTTGGATAGATTTAGCGTTTGTTTCGTTAACTCAATTGAGGGAAGTGTTTGGGTGTAGAGTAGTTTGGAATATTCTTTGGTTGCCGAAGTCAATGAAAAGCAAAATAGGGACCCCAGTTTTGTAAAGCTGAAGGAGTCAGTTAGAGATTAGAAAATAGAGGTTTTCTCCTAAGGTAGAGATAGTGTGTTGTATTTCCAGAGTAGAGTAGACTGTGTGTGTCGTGTCTAGATGAGTTGAGAAAGCAAATTCTTACAGAAGCACATGGTTCTCTTTACTCTATTCATCCAGTGGCCACTAAAATGTACTGTGATTTGTGAGAGATCTATTGGCAGAGTGGTATGAAGAGGAATATTGCAGATTTTATTGCTAAGTGCCCTATTTGTAAACATGTTAAGATTGAGCATCAGAATCCTAACTATACAAGAGTTTAGTATTCCCACTTAGAAGTGGGAATAGGTGAACATGGATTTTGTGATGGATTTGCCTTGTACTCGTCATCAGCGTGATTAAATTTTGGTCATTCTGGAAAGGAAGACCAAATCTGCCCATTTCTTGCTAGTGCATACTTCCCATTCTGTCGAGGACTATGCAAAGCTGTATATTAGAGAGTTGACTAGTTTCCATAGAGTCTCGTTGTCCATCATTTTAGATAGAGGTACTCAGTTCACCTTTGAAGGCTTTTCAGAAGGGTTTTGGGGCCCAAGTTCATCTTAGTACAAACTTTCACCCACAAATAGATGCTCAGGTAGGGAGGACCATTCATACATTAGAGGACATGTTGAGAACATATGGTATCAACTTTAATTATAATTGGAATGATCACTTGCCATTGAATGAGTTTGCTTACAACAATATGTACCATTCTAGTATCCACATGGCTCAGTTTTAGGATCTATATGGGAGGAAATGTAGATATCCTGTTGGTTTTTTGAGGTAGGTGAGATTGCATTGTAGGACCTGATTTAGTGTTCAATGATTTGGAGATAGTTCAGTTGATCAGGGAGAGGCTTTAGATAGCCCAAAGTTGACATAAATCTTATCCAGATGTGAGGAGAAAGAATCTCGAATTTGAGATTGGTGATTTTGTAGATTATAAAATCTCTCCCATGAAGGGAGTGAAGAGATTTGGCAAAAATAGATAGCTCAGTCCCCGATATATATGACCTTTTAGGATCTTGAGTCTTTTTGGGAAAATAGTGTATGAGCTTGAGTTGCTTGCAGATTTGGCATCAGTGCATCTAGTGTTCCATGTTTCTTTATTAAAGAAGTGTATTGGTGATCCAGTGGTCATTTTTCCTTTAGAGATCTTAGATATTTAGAATGGCCTTTCGTAAGAAAAACCCCCAATTAAAATCATAGATCGCCAGATTTCCAGTCTAAGGAACAAAGAAGTACCCTTGGATAAAGTTCTTTGGAAGAATCAGCTTATTAAGGTAGCTACTATGGAAGCAGAAGCTTACCTGCTTACCAGGTACCCTTACCTTTTCTCTGCAAACTCAGACTCAGCTCAAGGTAACAGTTTTCCTTGGAGTTCCTTTTTTTCATTCTAAGTTCCAGCCATAAAATCATGCTCAAGTTATTGCGTACATTCACGAATCACTTCAGTCATTCACCATATTCAGACTTAGTCATTTAATCATGTTTTTAGTTATGCATAATCAGCATGTAACCTCAATTTCTCAATTTCCTTAGTTTAATCAGTGTCATTCAAGGATGAATTTTCCCAAGGGAGATATATTATAATACCCTATATGTTTCTAAGTCCATCTCATCTCCTAGTACTTGCTTAAGATTGTTAGAGCCTAGAAATAAGACTACGTGTTAAGGGACTTAGTAACTTTTGACTCTTTTCAACTTCGATGATCTTTAAGTTGACCTTTCGGGCTCTGAGATAATGATTTATAAGTTGATTCATGTGCAGGGGTGTAAGAAACATATCTCGGGTATGTTTTGGGTTTGTCAGATAAGTTTTAGACCACCTTTGAATTTTTCAAGCAGCAGCTAAATGCGATTAGACCGTGTCGCGGTAAGTAAAGTGGTGAAGGAGCCACAACATCGCAGTGAAGTGAAAATGAGCAATGGTCATTTCCAGTGACTCACCATGATTGCACCGTGTCGCGGTGAGTATAGATATAAGGGCATCAGTGCATCACATTAAAGCCTTAATCTACATTCTAGTTCCTGATTTTAAATATAGAAGGGTACTTTCATCTTTTCACTATAACATTAACACGGGATTTAGGTCCCAAAACAACATCTTTGCCTCATAATTCATATTTCACACAAAATTAAAAGCATTTACTCTCAAGAACAAGCCCTATCCCCTTCAACATTCAATTTCAGTCCTCAAGACATCCACCAAGAACCTGTACGAATTCTTCAATTAAGGTACCTTCACAAATTCTTCAATTAAGTTATGTTAGATCTTGATTCATGGACCCTTTTCATCCATGGAGTGCAAGAACCCAATTTTCAAGTTAAATTATGATGTTAACATATATTTATGAATCTTATCCATTAACTTCCATGAATTTTGACTTAATTCCATGTTTACATGTGTTTTTTGTTGGAGTTAGTTCTTGACATGTTGAACAATGAAAATTGCATGTTGAAATACCTAACCATGATTTTACTGAAAAAGTTATCTTACTATCCAATGCACTAAACTAATTCATCCTTTAACTCATGACCCCTATTTGTTTGATGAAACACCTAATAGCTGAATTTTTAACAATGACTATTTATGAAGTTCTCCAAGTTTTATCATGGTTTCAAATGCTCTCACATGATCTTATTTATATTATTATCAAGTCCTGGGGTTATGAATACAGAAAAAGTTAGTTGTTTACTTAGTTTAAATACTTTCAGAAGGGTTTCAAATATATTAGTTCAGTTAGTGCATCACGTCAGTCAGCTGAGTCCATTCCTCTAATTAGAGTCAATTCAGCTGGGAGTAGGATTCAACACCGAGCAAACCCCGGGATGGGGCTCACTTGCCATTTGAGGGTTTGACATTTGGTAGTAGTCCCTGCATTACAGAACTTTATATCCGGCATAGGTTAAGTCATTAACCTGCCAGTTGAGGATTGACACATATATCATTAGGGCCCTGCCAGTTGAGGGTGACCCGTAGCCCTTTAGGACAATGCTTTTGTGGACAACAAAGCCAGTGTTAGTACCCAATACACGGTACTGACACCATTCCAACTGTGGTTATAGGTTGGAACCCAATTTACATTATTGGGGTATGTTAATTAGAAGATAGCTCCCACAGTCTCAGTCCATGTATTTAGTTTAGAGTTCAATTTTCAAACTTGCTTGACCATGGAATACAATTATTATCTGTTCAACATCAGTATTTTAGTATTTTAGTTTACAGACTATTCCAGTATCATGTCATAAGCTTGGTTATGCATTCTTAGATTTTACAGTATTTCTCACATACTATATATTAGTTATCTCATGCCTCGTGTTTAGTCAATATCATTCATGCATCTGAACTATGCATGTCAGCCTAACCACATTTAGCATACCAATACATTCAAAGTACTGACAACATACTCATTTCTTATGCTATGATGTCTCATCTCATAGGTTCAGACGATCAAGTTCCTAATCGTACCCAGACCTCCCAGTGTATCCACAGTAGTAACAGTGGTGAGTCCTCATATTTTGAGGACCATTTATTTTTATTTCAGTTTAGTTCAGTAGTCAGTCAGAGTTAGTTGTGGACTTGTCCCATCAACTCCACAGTTAGTTAGTTAGTTAGAGGCTTACAAACACTTTCAGTAGTTATTCAGTTATTTGTTGTTATTGACAGTCTTATAGTATTATTTTCAGACAGACATTTTCAGTATTTTGATTTAGTATTTTTTTGTATTTAAAACCTTATGGCATTTTTAGTCTGCTAATGGCAGGTACCAGCATTGGTTATCTAGTGGTCCTTTAGTACTCTAGGCATCGTGTGGCGTCTAGGGGGTACTCTCGGGCCATTACAAAATCATAGGGTGTCCGTGTATGCCGTAAAAATACCTATTTGGGTATGAGAGGAAGTTATGTATCGTAAGGATTAGGTGTGAGTCGTAAGGTGAAACCCATAACCAGACCAATGTGGGGTGGTCTTGGACATTATCTAGACTATGAATTTAATAAACATGGCATGGGTTACGTTACGAGTAGTAAAGTCAATTGTAGCGACGGGGAAATATTTTTCAATGTTTTAATTAGGGGAATCTTGGTAACTTCCTTGTTTCACCACTTGGACCCCATGTCCATAAAATATCTAAAGAGGGTTATTTCCAATACTTTGGCATATTAAACACTCTCCAATTCTCTCTTAAATTACCTATTCAAGGAAAGGCTAGGGTTTTTGGGAAAGTGGTCATCTACGGTTCTAAAGGTGCTATCTGCAATAAATTTCTTGGTAATTAAGGCATGTACCTTTTTCCCTACTCGTGTAATTTCTTAATGGCATGAAAATTGATTTATTATTCGTGGTTTTGGTGTTTGGTTTTGAACTATGGGTTGAGGGTTTTGGATAAAATTATTTGAATATTTTCTCATGATTACTATTGAACAATTATAGATTAAATTGTTGGTTTATACACTCATTGGGGTACATGGGAAAGGTGGATGGAATAGGGGTACAATGTACTCCCCAAATTTGTAAATTATGGCAATAAGGGTACAACGAAATCCCCAAATAATTGTTTTTGGTATTGAAATTAATAATAACCTCAAACTAATTGGATAATTAATTTTAGAATGTAAATTATCATTTGGTTTTGATCATTCTATTAGCTTACTGGATAATAACAATAATAATCTTGAAAACCTTGTAGGGTACAAAAGAATCCCCCAAGTGATTTTATTAATGGAGTCTACAGGGTACAAAGGAATTCTGAAAGTGTTGTCCAATGACATTTCTTGCAAGCTATAGTCGGTATGATGATACCACTTAATAATTCCTTAATAGTTAAATCCTTGAATCGGTAGATGGGTTATGTGTTAAAAGTTTTAATTAGGTGTTAACAAAGGTTGTGATAGCTAACCGTGAAGGTGTGAATCCAAAGGAGGGACATCAAAAACTCAAGTTTACTAATATGAGGGTTGGTCTAAATAACTGTGTGCTTGTGCGACACTACATATAAATGTATCATGGTTGGCGAATGGTACAAGAGAATCTCGGCCTTTTATTCTATCCACGGTTAGTGTTGTTAACACGCACTAGGGCCTGAATAGGGGGTTACAACTGGACCCTTATAGACCATTGTAGTATTAGGATGGTCAAGCTACACTATCCAGTTTTAAGGTTTATAATGTACATGCTAAGCCCGGTTGCCTCTCCTTGTATTCAGACTTATGTGTATACTGATTGATATGTCTGAATGTTTATATGTGCATTTATTTTACTTGGTTTCATGATGAAAACATTTTTTTATCCTATACCTTTGAGTTACATATTATTACTCAACCAATAACCAATTTTGGATGCTATATCACCATGCGTTACAGGGTCCGAACGCAAGTCTACTTTTTGTTAGCAGAGTTAGATAGACCTGCTCGGTTCATCGATCACTTGTAGTGAAGTGGTTAGCTTCTATTCTTTGAAAGACTTGATCATTTAATCAATTTTCTTTTTGTAGAATATTATTAAGAGTTCACATTATCCTTAACATTGTCATTGTCATGGTCAGGGTAGGGGGTATGTCTCTACTTAGATTTGTTTTCCATATTCATAGAAGGTTTTGTGGGATACTGTGGACTTTGATGGCATTGGGTTTTTTTTTTTGTTAAATATCATTGTAATACCCCTTACTTTCTTCTAGATTAATTTTGCTCCTAAAATGTCAAGGGTTAGCTTCAAGAATGAACAATAATTTTTGCATGTGAAATTTTCCAAATTTAGACCCTCCTTTGTGTAGATAATTTATCAAGATTTCCATTTATTCTAATTCACCCAAATAGGATACTCGGTTGAGAAGTTATGGCTTTTTTATTAAAAAAGTATCCCAACTAGAGAAGCATCATGCCGCGGTGACTTGCAAAATAGAAATTGTCCAATTCAAGTTGACCTCCAAGCTAAGCCCGAGTCACGGTGGAGCCTTAGTTTCCAATTAACAATTTCCAGTGGCTCACCATGATAGTGGCATGTTGTAGTGATGGACAAAATGGCATTTCAGTAGTGTACCGTGATAGCTCCGTGTTCCGTAGAATGTCCAGTTCCCAGTTGTCGAATTCTAGTGAGCCAGGACGATAGTGGCTCATCACGGTTACATGAAAACTCAGAAAATTTTACCTGGTTTCTAGTTCCGATTAAGTTTTAAAAAGGGATATTTGGTCAATTTGCTAGCCCCCTATTCATCCAAAATAAGGAATTATACCTATTCTAACCACTTTATGCTTACTTTTATCCATTCTCTCTCAAAGCAAAACTCTAGAGCTCAAAAGATTACTCTACAAGAAAGCGATTTTCTCCAATGTTTCTCCAAGAAAACCCAAAATTGAGGATTCCTAAATCAGGATAATCAAGAGTTCATCTTCAAAAGCTCAAATAGAGATTCAAGTTCCAGGTTTCTTAGAAATTTCAACAATTAAGGTATGTGGGGCTTATGAACAAGGATCCTTTTTCATCCTTGTGCCCAAAAATCATGTTTTTAATTCAAATTTATATGATTTTAAATGATTATACATGAGTTTTAGATTGGAATTCATACCCATTATTGCTAATTTAAAGATTATGAGATTTCAAGTGTTTTAGAAGTTGATTTGCAAGACTATTTTCTTATTTACATGCCTATTGCAGTAAATTTCAGATTTGAGATGAATTGTCATTAATTACATTATCAAACATGAACTTTATGATGTTTTGACATGTGTTTAATGCATGGGTTACTATCCCGATATTGAATATATTATTTCATGAATGATTATGCTTTAAGCATCAAATGATCAATTTATTTTAAAATTTAGCAAAGATTTGATCTTTTGATCATCGTATAAGATTTGGAATCCACTTTACATATTTATTACATATTACAGAAATTAGATTATCTTTACTTATAGATTGAATCAGACAAATGCATAATTGTTTTCATAATAACCTTTATGCTAGTTTTTAAAGTGGATTTCCAACTGAATGGGCATACAGATTAAAAGGGAGTAGTATTTAGTGCCAAGGTGGAAGTGTGAGATTAGTGTGCCCTATCTTCCATAGAACTATGTAGCCAACGTATGTACAGATTCAAATTATTTCCTTTTTTATATAGATGACAGATACAGATGTTATCACTTAGATTAGTTTATACTCCTTGGCAGGAGTATGACACCTCTCCCCATTGTGAAGTTTTCCCCTTGGGGGAATAAGACGTTGGACTCCGTGTTACCTTACATGGTTTATGTCTAGAAGAACATCCCTTCAGATAAAGTATTTTCCCTGCTAGTATTAAAAAACTTTTACAGAACTAAGTGTAAAGGCTATCAACTTTATTCAGATTATGCTCTACCGAAAGATATTAGTTACAGATTTCAGATAAAGAAGTGAGTCCTTTCAACACTTAGGCAGCATGATATACAGAAAAAACTAGTATGAATTTCAGAACTAAATGTTATTACTCACTAGATTAACATAGTATGATTTTTGGTTCATGGATACAAATTTCAGTTTTCCGATTTTCCAGCTTATGTGAATTATTTACATTTAGCATGCATTGCTTTAAAAACTATGATGATGATTGAAATTATGTTTTACTTATGCATTCACCACCATATACTTAGTACATCCTTAAATTACTGATCCACATATATGTCTATGTGCTATATTGTCTAATAATGTAGGTTCAGGTGCTCAGTTTCAGCAGTGAGAGTGATTTTGAGCATCTCCATCTATATCCCGACAGTTGGTGAGTCCTCATAGCTCGGGTACTTATTTAGATTTTCAGCTTATTAGTTTAGATGATTCAATATTTTCAGACAGTTCAAGTCAGATGGGGGTTTGTCCCTGTGACTCTCTAGTTATTAGTAGTAAAGCCTTGTCAGACTACTAGTTTTATTCAGATTATTAAGTATTGAGGTTCCAGACATTATTTTCAGATATTATATTCAGACAGTTTTCCACATATAGTAGGACACATGTCTATGTTTCCTTTATTATGAGATTCAAACTTAGTAGAAGGCAGACAAGGTTAGGGTAATGCTATTTGAAGTCTTGAGTATTGTGTGACATCTCGGAACTAGGTTTTGGCGCATTACAATTATCAGTTATAGACAACTCTAATCTCTTTAAGCTTATCTTATGCTATCTTGTTATATATTCGGCGTTCAATCATTATTGCGGGTATTGTGTTTTATTGAATAGTAAAAGGGGGTTGTATCCTATCCTCGATTGACTTGAGATATCCATCATGTCCACTCACTGGTTTGGGTCATGGCAGTAACCCAAATAACCATCGAGAAAATAAGGATAATTTTTACCAATGATTCAGTCTATAATGATATCCATAAAGGGCATAGAAAAGTGATCCTTCTCGATCCATGAGTTTAGGTTTATATAATCCATACAAGCAGATTATCTGGTGACTGGTCTCATAGGAATTAATTCATTCATATCTTTAGGAACCACACAGATTTTGCCTTTCTTTTGTACATACTAAACAGGGCTCACAAATTTACTATCAGTGATAGGATAAACCACTCATGCATCAAACTACTTACTGATCTTATTCCTCACGACCTCTAGCATTGGAGGGTTCAATATCCATTGGTTCTTAATTTACGGTATACAATCTAGCTCGAGATGGATTTTATGAGTGCAAATTCCAAGTAGAGTTCTGATAATGTAAGTAATGGACCATCCAATATCCCTTATGAACCTCTTCAGCATAGATACTAAAGCCTCAACCTACGATTCTAATAAATCAGTTGAAATGATAACTAGAAAAAGTATTTTTTTCCCTGGAAAGACATAAATCAAATGAAAAGGAAGTGTCTTAGGATCCAAAATGAGAGGATCGTCAATAGATGGTTTAACCGATAGTGTTACTCTATTTTCAGGTCAAGATCTAACTTTTAAAGAGCAAAGAGTATGATTCCCTACCAACAAGTACAATCACCATCTCATCATATTCATCAATACCAAAACTAGAAAAATTCATTATCACTACGGCAAGTGCCTCAACACCACGTCTCTCCTTAATAGGAACTACAAGCTCATTAGAGTCTATGGTGCTAATCAATGAAATCATGCACATATACTTTGTTTGTTTCAAGTATTGGGATAAATGAAAGTAACACGATCATCATTCAATTAAAACTCCATCTGGACCATATCTATGTCAACCAATACCCTACCCATAAAGAGGAAACGCCTTCAGAATATAATAAAAACTTCAAAGTTAACTCAAAATCAAGAATTATGAAATCAGCCAAAAATATGAAAGATGCTACCTTCACTAACACATAACATAAGATACCAACAAGATTTATCATAGTGTAATCCTCAATTAGAACACTCATAGAGATTGGTGATGGTGACCCCAACCCTAACTTCTTGTAGACAACTAGCAGCATTAGACTAATGCTAGCATCTAAATCACTTAAGGCTCATCCACAGTTTGAAGACCCAATAGTACAAAGAATCATAGAAGCTCCTGCATCCTCCATCTTTCAACTAAAAGGTGAGAGGAAATTGCATTACAAAGTTGTATATTATCAGTAAGAAAAAAAATGATTGTCCTATTCTTTGTCACCAAATCTTTCATGAACTTCTCATAAAGCCTCCACAAAAGGATATTTATGAAAAACTCATTCCACATTGAAATAAAATTTTAATAGTTATTATCTTTGGATAACTTTTTCAATCTCTGGGAAAAGGAAAAGAAGGTTGTGGGAGGACTTCAATGCTTGTGTGACCTTCTTACCTTTAGTTTTGTCAGCTTTGGCCTCGTTATTATAAAATAAAGGATTTTGATATACCTCTTCATTTACCACCACATTCTCTACTTCCTCCTCATCCAAATCATCAATGACCATGGAATTGTTTCTTTTGTTATCAACCACAGGCATAGCGTGATCAGTAGTACTCTTAACACTCCAAGTAGTAATCGTTAGACAATGACTATCTTTCTTAGGATTATAAGTGGTATTTGTTGGAAGTATGCCCAATTAATGTTGGATTAACAAGGAAAACATCTACCCAAATTATTTCTTAATCTTTTAATAGTAGTCGCATAAAACTCCCCCTTCTGGATCAAACCTGAAATGTCTGCCTTAATTGACTTAAGGCAACTCTTTTGGATTTTTGATCTCTTAACAAGTTTTGAAAGCAAAGCCTCCATACTTGAACTTCAACACTCAATATGACAGTTCCTTGATGGAATCCAAAGACCACTTTTATTTTTGTAATCATCGTTCTGCTTTCAATCACCAACTTTGTCCCTACTCCTCTCTTTACCCAGACTAATTATAATTGTCTACATAATAGTCCTAACCTTGATTCCCCTGCCTAGATTTCTAATTGTCTTTATTAGACCCGTGGCCCTTATCTTTGAAACCCTTCACCTGTATATCAAGAGTTTTAGCTTCCTCCCTATAATTGAAATATTTATATCTAGAAACTTACCCGGTACACCCACTACACTAACATTTCAACTTTAGCTACTATAAATTACTTAGTGAGCATACTAATCTCAGTCCTCAACTGTACCACCTCTTGAGAAACTATCTCATTTAGTGCTCATTGCAAATTAAAGGATCTAATTTCACATGTATTAGCTAATATTTCTTCCTCCTGTGTATACCACCCTTGGTTGGGTTTAGTAATCTAATTTAATATTTCAGAAGCATGCTCTAGTCGTAGACTTAGGATGGCCTCACCTATGATAGTGTTTACTGCTACTTTAGTGTTAGAATTCAAATCTCTATAAAAGATATCTAGAAACTTTCTACTAGTAATTTTATAATTTGGCATATTCTGGAGCTTTTTCTTGAACCTCAATAATGTCTCGTATAGGCCTATAAACACAACTGGTTGAAGTAATATATTTTATCATTCAACAACATTCTTGAGTGCATGAAAAGTTAGTCAAATAACTAAGTCCTCAACTCATTCTAAGTAGTGATAGATCCACAGAATAGCTCACCTAACCATAAAGTAGCTTGTCCTATTGTAGAGAATCCAAGTAATCTCAGTAGAATCACCTCCTGAGTCATCTCAGGAAAATTATTTAAAGTGTAGATCCCCACAAATTTCATAATATGCACATTTCATCAATAATAGGTAGTCCAACAAACACCTCTTTCAAATTCGATACTTGGATCTTCACACTTGTGAAATTGAACTTAGTACCTCGAGGTAATTTTGATAGAATGATGGCACCTTTTTCAATCACCTCCACATACCCCAAATTTTTCTTTGGATAGTAAGAAATAATAAGAAATTATTGGATTGAATGTTGTCCCTTTTTCTTCTTAATTTGTCCCTCACATCAAGTGGAGCTAAATGATCTTCCTCTTATTTCCAGGCTCTTTCTTCCCTTGCAAATCGGTGGATAGCTGATTGCTTAGCATTTTCTTCAACCATTAACCTAAAAGTTACCTATTCTAAAGTTCTTAAACATTATACTAGAGTGGAAAATGTATAATTTTTGGGTCATCATGAACACCATCGAGTAGGGCTCCTTGATCATGAACTCCTGCTTTCTCCATACTTTGATTTTGTCTCAGATTTCTCACAAATTTAAGAACAAATGGAATCATGGGATCTCCTTGACTTCAATTATGAGGCATACACTGGTGTGTGCCCTAGAAATAGCAGAAAACTAAATCAAAAATAAATCTAACAGCACGATAAACACAATAATTCAACTCTATAATCGTATTTCCTAAAAATGAAACCAAAATTTTATGTCCCCCACATTATGCCTCCCAAAAGGTATAAAGTAGTCTCTCAATCAAATATAGAACCCAACTAGGTATAGGTCAAACCCACATAGAATAGGATGACGTTTAATCAGATATTTATCGAGGTCAATTAGTGATTAAGTAAAATAAGGGGATTTTATGAAACAAAAGATTATTAGAATAGTTTCTTTGATAATTTTAATCAATATGATATGAGCACAAGGATTGTGATCCTCGATGATTTCAGAACATCCCAGGTTGCTTGTGCTTGCAAACTTTCTTGATGTGCTGCATTAAAAACTAACAATATAGGTTCATCTAAATGTTTTCAAAACATAATTAGATGAATTTCACTCATCTCTTCCCGAATTCAGAGTGTCTCACTACTAGCACTTGTTATTGATCTAAGATGAACTATCCCTATTATGTCTGTAGTTAATAGACTATTGTTCATAGACTTAAAACTCGAATGTTATTTCATTTTCCTACTATATGACTCTCTCCCAATAAAGTTTAGAATACAAGCAAGTTCCTAATATATTAGTCCACAGAAGGAAAAGTATAATGAAGGGAATACAAATACATGTAAGAACACAGGTCTACATTTGCCTTGTACTTCACCTATTTTATTAATTTATCGTAATTCCCACAACTCTAGTTGCGGTGTTTAGCTACTCATGGTTACAAGAACATAAGAATAATTCATAGATGAAATCATTGTTATGAACTTACAATAAAAAATAAACTCCAAAGTCTCAACTTTGAGGAAAACCCTAGAAACAATGTTATATAATCCCAAGAATATGACTTAGAAGTAATGACATACTGTAGTGTATGTAATAATTGTGTAACTCCCCCCAAAATAACCCTATAATAGTACTTATAGATGAAAAATATTATTATAAAAAAACTAACACAGTAATGGCTAACTTGAATGAGAAGAAGGTATGATCATGGTAATAAGCCATGATCATATTTAGCCTTTCATGGTTTGTACTTTGACGTGTTATCTTCCTGGACTTCCACTAGACAAACTAAGGTGGAAGATTATGATTCCATCATACGATTATGTCATCCTCTCATATGATCCATATGCTACCGAAGTGCTAAAACTTTGAAAAATTATAATCTCTTCCCATGACCATATGGTACGATCATGCTTTCAAGGAATAGTTGAGGAAACCTGTCGATTGATTCTCCTGCACTTGACTTCTATAGGTGTCGATTTCCCTTGACCGTGACATTATTGTCTTATTATTGGAACTTTCGTATGAGAGACTTCTATTTGGAGTCATCTCTAGCTCAATCCTAAGAAATCCTAGGAATGATCATCATCATATCCCACAATATTGTTAAGGCTAGTCTGATGCCAACTTTTTCAAATCTTATGCATTTTCCTTCTCTAAGTCAATAAAGCCTGCGAACAATGAAAGAAACATATCAAAAACACAAAAGTGCCCTTATGGGTGCAAGTACACCTCGTTTGAAGAGTCTTAAGTATCGTAAGTTCATGGCACGTTAATCACCACTATACATACCTAGTAAATAGTCTTAATCATCTTGGCATGATCCACTGTGCTCTATAAAAGCTACCAAAAATCACTAATTGAGTCATTTCTAACAAGCAATAAATATATAAACCCTTTTAAAACTTTCTAATCCTCTCATATTGAATGGATATGTTAGTAATAGCATATTTAGACAAGACATTAAAATGAGCCTCATATAAACAATAGTCACAGAGCCTTTCTCCAAATTATCAAACTCATTTGTCTTTTGGCCCCTCAAAATTATGGCGTAAACTGCTCCAAACAAATCTTAGAAAATTAGGTCCATGATAACTAAGGAGTATCCACTAGCCTATAACTGACAAGAGACCTCCACTACTACCAATCAATACTAGTCAATTTGTAGTTAGTGTATGCAAAACCATGGGACTTGAGCGAACCGAGGTTATGTAACCTCCCATGATAGTCAATCAAAAAATCATAAGCATAGTCAGTAATGGAACCACTGAACTTAAGATGGGAAGTATGATGACTCTAAAATCTATTCTGTTAATCGACAATAGTAATAAGACTACAGAAATAGGTAGAATAGCAATCTAGTAGATAAAGCATCAATATGTGGGACCACTACAGTAGCTTGTTGAGCATTGAGAGTCTATAATTTAAAAGTAGTAACCTATCATAGAAGATGTATAGCTCTTATAGTTTGAGATCCATCTGGTGTACTTTGTATAATACCTATCAGGGGAATGCCATCCAAGTGGCCCAAAAGATTGACCACTAACTCCTGTCATACTAGTGTAACCAAGAATCTTTAAGGGGCCTTAGATGCTCTATATCCTTTATCTAATAAACCTCCTAATTATGCTTAATCTTAATCTCAAGAGAGGCTGCTCTTGCCATCCTATATTTAAAGTCACTCCTCATACCCTATCTCTATCCCTTCCTCTGTCACGGTCCTTGCCTCACCTCCTGACTAGGCTTCAGTTGTAGGTGTTGGCTCAGCATCCTCAACAACTCTAGATCTAGTCCTCACCATCTACGTAGAAAGAATGGAATACTAGTTTAGATTATTAGGCATGAACAATATGCACAATATGGAATCAAATTAGAGAAGTTTTTCCTAAAATGTCACTTATCCTCCTTAAGATAGACAAAATCATCAACGTATTGATTTATGGTACTTTATTTAGTCATCCTTTTCTATTAATTGTGAGACCAATGAACCTAGTGCTCTGATATCAATTAGTCATGAACCAAAAATCGTGGTTATGATAGCACGTACCCCAACTCCGCTTTGGTAATTAAGCTTAAAATCCCGAACAAATATGAAAAATGAAAAGGAGAAGAAATCCAAAATATATGAATAAAGATATAGTTGAATTCCATAATATGGTATAATAACAATAAATAACATCTATGAGAATACAGAAATTTGATAATACGTCATTGTCTCTGAATACAAGTAAAGACATAGAGGGTAGATGGAGGTTCCAACAAGACTTTAGATGGGGAGCTCACTAATAATCCAAATTAGCTCGTGCAGAATAAATTAGCTACTATGGCTCACACTGGTACTAGGATCTGCACTAAAAAGGAATAGAAATATGATTGAGTTTGTTATACATATATTAAGTATATATCACTGGTCAAAAGAGCAAAATAAAAAACTATAGTAATGAATAATATGAACACATTTCCACTGCATACAAAAAAGTTTTCAATAGTGGCTCAAACTGTATCTCTTAAGAATTCTACAACGTATAAGGATAACTACACGTGAATCTATAATGCAAGTCTAAATAAACAAGAGCAAACACATAACTACAAGTACAACTGATGCAATGCAATGAAAATGTGGTTGGATGATAATGAAGTAAGCCATCACATATCATCCATCGCATGGCCTCATATACTTTTTTTAAGCTTAAGTTTCTAGGAAAGGGCCCATAGAAGGTTTGCAACCCATATACTTTCACAATCTCAATATTAATTAACATTGCCAGCAAAATCTTTGGTAAAGAGTTTTATAAAGTACTATTTTCTTTTAAAATCAATGTTTCTCTATGGTACCAATTCCATGTATATGACTCAATGAAATAAGGATGCATTCTCATAACAAAAATAATATTATATCATGAATCAAATCAATGATGGTATCAACTGAGCTAATCTATCTTAATCAACCATGATATAAGTCATCGCATGGCACCAGAATAATGATAGTCATTTAAGGCATCAATAATACAACTCAATCTGGTCATTGCATAAATATAGATGAAAAATAATGCTTAAAAAAATCAATATAGACCCCTACTTGAGTATCACCACACTAATCACCTCTCGTGTTAAATATAATGCTCATATAGTCCCCTACTCGAACATCACAACAGTAATACTCAAAAAATCCCCCACATCGGCAACACGAAAAAATAGCATATCAAAATACGAATCTTAATATGCAATCCCTAACCCATAACATACTTAATATGAATGGCTAACTTCCTAGACCAATCTTATGAAATTTCAGTCATAACCTACCTCAAAAAATTAAAACACAAGCATGGACCCTTCAACATGGATCCTTTCCTTTACGGGCACCTATAGAACAAACTATATCTATCAAAAATATAATCTACACATCAAAAGAAGTCTAACGATACCAGTATTGACTAATACCATTTCGAGATGAAAAATTGTTGAAAATAATATCCAAAAGGAAAAGGAGTAAAATAAGAATT
The DNA here is from genome assembly GCA_030864225.1 of Capsicum baccatum var. pendulum. Taxonomy (NCBI): domain Eukaryota; kingdom Viridiplantae; phylum Streptophyta; class Magnoliopsida; order Solanales; family Solanaceae; genus Capsicum; species Capsicum baccatum. The sequence continues at coordinate 155,820,828 of CM061561.1, read as the reverse complement.
TTATTTGAGAATTAAGTTTTTCATTCTTCAAGAACTCTAAATATGAAAACCCATTGAAAGATGAGTTTAAATCAAGCTAGAAATTAATATAAAGCAATTTTTCCAAGTATCAAATCAAAATCCCAAAATAGCTAGTTTGAAATCCATGTTTTGATAATGAAATTAATAAGAAATGATGAAAATGGGAATTTAGAGTTGACCCACACAAGATTAATGAAGCTTCTCTTTGAAATTGCCGAGAACTGAGCCTCCAAAATCTAATAATGCTGAAAATGGGATTTTGAACGTGAAAAAGAATTTAATCATTGCCAGGTATAAATCCTTCTCTGTGAATACGGGCCCGAGATGCAAATAAAAAGACCAACCTAACCTAAGTCCACAATTATAGTCAAACCATTAGAATCACGATGAAGACTGACATGGATCAAAACCAACTAACCCATTATAAATATGGTCATAACCTGACAAATACAGCGAACAAGAAAGTTAACCCTTTGAGAATGCAGTTTAACCATTGCATTCATGATGAATGATAGTTTCTTTCTCCATAATGGCAACTAAGAGCCAACAAATGCTAAGAAAGGCTTATTTTGGACCAGATATCAATAAAGTGTTAAAGGAAAATGATCTACAATCCTTTGTACTAAACCTCGGTATTCATTTTGAACCTTATAGAAATAAACCAATAATGTTACTAGGCTAATTTTGATGTTTTGGGCTCAATGGAACAATTAGATTAATGAAAACAGATTATTTTCAATAATCTCACCCCAAGAATCCCTTTATGCTAAATATAAATAATTTCTCCTCTAAGAGGTCGAAAGAAAAAAGTCTCAAAACATGAACCAACCATGCCCTAATCCAAAATTAGCATTCTGAATCTAATGGAAATGACATAATCATCATCTAATGCTAAAATCACAAAATGTTGATCAAACTAAAATACTCATTTATAAGGCAACTCAAAACCTCAAACATACTCAAATCACTCCAGAACTCTTTAGAGACCATGCCAACCAACCCTACAACTCATAAATAGCGTACAACACTATGAGAAAGGGTAAAATAGATAAAACACATAAAAAGCTAAAAATCACAACAACGGTAGTTACAATAATAAATACCTAGATCACCTTACTTGGTTACAAAATGGAAAGAAACCACACACCCACTATATAATGTAAGTGTGAGGTCAATTTAAATAGGTGATTAGATGCTCGAAAGATTGTAATCATGCTATTAACCCCATAAATCAACAACTAGATAATCAAGTTCAACATGATTATTAGCGAATGCATAACCATATATTGATCAGACTGATTAAGTAAAAGCTCTTCACTTATTTGGTTAATTGTTCATAAATTTTTGTTTTTAGTTTAGTCAATTCAAAAATTATCTTGGAAATCTAAATCTTTCAAATATAATTACAATTAGTTTAGTTTAGTAAATTTTTAATCAACAAGTCCTTATGGGTACAATAGCAATTCCCAATCCTATAATACTTGTGTGATCGCATACACTTGCATGTACATTTGGACACGACAATCATAAAGTGTGTCATTGGAACGTAGCTTGTTACTTTAGAATTCTACTTTTTTGGATCATTATAAATAGTCCTATAGGCATTGATTGTCAAGACTCGACAACTTTCTTAGGCTGCATTATAACAATTTTTGTTGTTTATGGTTTTATAGTTTTCTTAGTTCTTCAGTAAAGTCTTCAACATTGTTCAAACTCTTAACCTTCATTATAATTTAGTTGTTGTTTTTAATTCACATTCTTGTTATTTTTTACCAATATGAGTATCTAAGTCCTCTATTGTGGTTGTGAAACCTAATGAGATTGTAAAGTTCATAAAGTTTTTTGTATAGTTCCATATTACTAGGGTTGTTAGATATACAAGTTCTTTTTGTTCTTAATTAAAATTATTAATAGTTAAAAAGACTAACCTATGCCATAATATCATAATCTATAGACTCGATTGAATAGAATGTTAGAATTTTGGAAAAAAAGATTTACATGAACTAGAGTCATTAACCCTTTTCTTGATAGATTAATATTAGATAATATTTTATCTATTTGACAAATTTCATCGTTCCTATTGTCAATAACTTATATATTTGCAAAATAGATATATTTAGGTAAACCGTTCATGAACTCAAACGAGATTGGGTGGTAGTGCAAGATACTCAATGCATATCAAAAATCATAAGTGCATATAGTTTCATGATTACTGACAAATAAAATAATCCATTATCGGCACATAACGGTCATGACTTAATTTCTTAGGTCATGATGGCACCTACTTTAATCTAGCATTAGGTAAGCCAAGTCAATTCTCTGAACGACAAGTAATGGGCTAAAAGGCAAAAGATACAAAATATAAGGAAATAGACATACAACTAAAATAATAAGCAATGAGAATAGTTATATACATAATAAAGAATGATATGTATCAAAGGGAAGAGGACAAATTATACAAAATAAAATCCCCCACAACTTTGTAAGGCTAGTACAAGAGCCACTATACAAATGGAGAGTACTAAACAATGTCAAATTTACATAATAGTATAAGAATATGCCAAATAAGACTATCTAGATGGTAGATGGAGGAGGATCAACTCTGGACTATTAAAACCTCACCAAATCTCCAATATGTAGCATAAACCCGTAATATCATCAGTGTTGGTGACTCGTACCCAGATCTTTCAAAACATACAAAAGTGTAGTATGAGTAACAAAACCAGGAGTACTTAATAAGTATCATAGGTCAACTGAGCTTTAATGCAGTCGAAGCATAAGTAATAGGAATGTACAAAAACATAGTATGAGTACCACTTTGTCTGGATTTACTAGTTTCCCAACCCCAGATCAATAATAGATATGATAATAATATTGGACTTCAACCTAATTTCATATATAATAACAATATAAAGATGTTGGACTCTAATTGAAACTTATAAGTAATAATCAACTTATATATATATATATATATATATATATATATGCCAAGCTCAAATAAGAACTCATAAGCTATAATCAATTTACATATGTCAGACTCAAATTGAATCCTATAAACTAAGCCCTAGTAAAAATATCCTAGAGTAGTACCCCAATTCAAATACATTTATTAATAAATTCTTATTTGTTATGGATAAATCTATTTATTGAGAAGTAGATTCTAATTATAAGCCGGAAAGACGAAGTTTAAGGTTAAATGGTACTCTTTCTACCAAGGGTAGCAAAGCTAAAAAGGCATAAAATAGTGTCTAAGTAAACGACAAACCCAGTTAATAGCCTAAGGAAGTACCTATAAGATCATTAAGCTCAATAGGGTTGCTATTCTAAGCATTCTATCCTAAAAGGGTGGTATGGTCAAAAACCTCCACTTAAGGCAAGCACATTAATGAACCTAGGATAATGCTTCTTATCCCCTACCAAGGTCTAAAGGAACTAACAAAGGTCCTAAAAGATTATCATACACCAAATTAAGGGAAGATAGGGATGATCTATTATAAAAAGAAGCCCCTAATAAATAACACAATAAATACTAAACAACAACTGAAGCCATAAGAACCCACTAAAAACAATCACAATATAATACTAATACCTTAATAAAAAAATTTAGCAGATAGGTAAGACTAGTCTAAATTGGATGCCATCGAAAACATACAGGAACCTCTACAGTAGAGCATTTACCTTCTAAATATCCTGCATCTACTGCAACTTCATCAAATAATGTTTTACATATGATAAGGAGAATATTGACAATAATAATGTGATATTAAGCTCCAAGTCACAAACCAAGCTAAAATCCGCGATGAGGCCTGCTTATACAATTACAAAAATGAAAGCATCACAACGTCTCTCTCAGCTGAAGGGTCATTTTCCAATAAATTGGACATAATACGAGCTCTAACATAGACCCAAATTGTACCAAGTAAAATTGGAAAAAACAATAACTAATCAAAGAAATAATAGAGAATTAACCAAAAACTTACGAGAATAAAGGTAAGGAAATGGTTTTAACAACATCCCCAATTGAAGCCCAACAACAAATTTTAATTCCCACAATACTCTCAAGTATCTCTAATATTGTTTTAGACTTAGTTTTGTGATAAAAAATAAAGGCATTAGCTATTTATATTAATAGGGGTTTCCTCATAAATGTTACATTTGTTGAATCCCACTAATGGGATCTTTAGAATTGCAGTGTCCTTGCCACTCAGCTGTGTTGAACAAGCTAACCTAATCCCATACCCATCATTCAACGTGGTTGCGAGTCCCTAAGTCTCATAATCATAATGAACAAGATATAATAACCCTTATAATCACGAGTCCTTTTTATAATTGAAATGAAGGACCTTGATTTGCAGTATGTACTAATGCACCAGCAACTTTGCCAAGTTGTAAAACTTAGCTAGATAAGCCCTCAGAATTCATGTGGAGCATAATGAATGCAATTTAAATATGCTATCCTACCAAATTTGGAATTCTGGACTCAATAATACCATCAAAATTCCCATTTGAGGTCATTTTGATAGAATGTGGACTCTATACCTAAGACCTTCTTTGTACAATAATCCATCCAATAGCCCAAAATAAGTGTAAAACCCTCACAACCTAGGACAAGATTATCCCTACCTTATAATCGTTATTTTACAGCTAATAAAACTGTCAGAATTAAAATTCAAGGTTTTTTACCTATTATTTTTTACCAGTACCCCATTCTCAACTTCAAAATCTCCAAAATAGGAAAATGGCTCTAAAAGTCAAATGAACTATTAGGTAGCTGAATTATCAGTCCCAACAAGTCATAAATGACTCGGGGCATCTATAGGAATGTTCTAAATATTGAACAAGCATGAAAACATGGAAAATGATCTAGAGGGTCATTATAATATCCACTACAAAAAAGACTTTCATATGCAAAAGTAAAAGAATTAAAAAGTACCTAAAGGATCGAACAGTTTTGGATACAATATCCACATATCTTGATTGGCCTCCCAGGTAAACTTTTAAACCAAATGGTGTCACCAATAAACCATAACCATAAGAATATCTCTAGAATTTAGTCGTATCACATATCTTGTTAGGATAGAAACAAATTCTTCTACAAAGGTCAACCACTCATCAAACAAAATTGAGTCTAATAAGACTATATGAGATTCATCTAGAATATAGTACTTAAGAATCGACCATGAAAGATTCAGTAAGTAGCTTAAATTCTTAGTGGAAAGGACAACTCATGGATACCTCTCTAACTATCCAAAGAATCTTAAATAGCTCGTATACATGGGTTTGATCTTGCCTTTCTTTTAAAACTTTATCACTCCCTTCATAGGCGATACGCAACGGAAACCTAGTCACTTATTCTAAAATGCAAAGCGTAATACATATGGTTAGGATACCTCTTATGTCTTCTCTAAATTCCTATGGCATATATTAAATTATTTAAACTATGTCTAGTGACTCCCAAAGAAATTCATACCACAGAACCTAGCCTTCAAAGTCTCAAACCAACCCATCAAATATTGATAATGCCTACCATACAATGCCTCAAATAGTGTCATCTAAATAATTAAATGATATTGTTATTGTAAGAAAACTCTGCTAATGCTAAAAACTGCTCGTACTAACCTCCAAAGTCAAAAACCTATGCTCAGGGCATATTCTTTAAGGCCTGAAAAGTCTGCTCCTACATTATGTTAGTCTTGGTATGTAAAATGGTGCTAAGATAAACCTAGGTACACAACTCCTCTAGAAATTCCCTTTAAAAGATTAAAGTGAACTAAGATCCTCTATTTGTAATGATAGACATGGCACCCCATGAAGATAAACCACCTCTCAAATATTTATTCAAGGAAACCTTCAGTATTATAGGAAGTTTGAATACAGATAAAATGGGAAGACTTGATCAATTGATCTATAATGACCCAAATTCTATCAAAATAACAAAAAGTATAAGGGAAACCACCTGAAAATTCCATAGAAACCTATTTTAACTTTAACTCAAGAAAGGGTATCCTCTGAAGTAAACCATCAGGTCTCAAATGCTTGACCTTCACCTAGTGACAAAATAAATACCAAACTATGAAGTCTTCTACATCTTTCCTCATACCCTTTCACTACTAACACTGTCTCAAATCCTAATACATCTTAGTTGTCCTAGGGTGAATAGAACCCTTAGATCAATGATCCTTCTAGAGTATCTACTAAATCAAACTTCTAACCCTTGGAACACAAACACGACAATTGAATTCTAAAGTATCCTTAAAATATAAGGTATCCCTCCAGACTTACCTTTCAACACCTGATCTCAAATATCACGCATTTTGCCATCTTTAAACTAATATCCTTGAATCTTCTCAAACAAGGTATACCTAGCCTCAACACTAGTAAGAATTCTCTTAGGATAAGAAATGTCAAGTTAAAACATTGTGTTGGCTAACAAATTGATGTACATGGACAATAATTTCTCTGATATAAAAGAAAGGCCAAGCTCCCAATAGTCACTGCCTTTTGGCTCCAGGCATCTTCTACTATATTTGCCTTTCCCAAATTGTAAAGAATATATAGATCATAGTCCTTTAAAAACTTAATGCAACTTCACTATCTTGAATTAAGCTCCCTCTAACTTATGACATACTAAAAGCTATAGTGGTTAGTGAATATCTCGCAGTGAACACCATGCAAGTAATGACTCCAAATCTTCAGCATGAAAACTATCACTTATAATACCAAGTCATGTTTGGGGTAGTTTCACTCGTGCACCTTTAACAGCCTCAAAGCATATGTTATAAATCAACCATGTTGCATCAACACATAACCCAAGCTAATACCTGAAGCATCACAATATACAGAAAACTCTTTTCCCTTAATTGGAAGAGTTGGAATAGGATTTATAGCGAGAAAGTCCTTGAGTTTTAGAAAGCTGGCCTCATAACCATCAAACTACAAGAATAGAACCTCCTTCCTAGAAAGTTTAGTTATAGAGGTTGTAGTAGTGGAAAATTTGTAATGAACTTCCTATAGTAGTTTTCTAACCAAATAAATATATGAAACTTCATTAAAGATGTAGGCCTAGCTTGATCATGATTGGCCTTAATATTTTTTGAGTCTACCATAATACTTTTCTTGGGTACCACGTGCCTCGAGAAAGAAACAAACTCAATCAAAAACTCACACTTAGAGAATTTGAAAAAAGCTAAGGATCTTTCAAAGTATGGACCACAGTCCTTAAATATTGCTCGTGCTCCACCTTACTCATTAAATAGACAAGTATTTCATCAATAAACACAACTATAAAAGGGTTTAGATAAGGCTCAAATACATGGGTCATCAAGTCAATGAATGTTTTAAAGGCATTGTAAACCCCAAGGACATCAACTGGAACTTATAATATCCATAACGAGTCCTGAAAGTTATTTTAGGGATGTCCTCCACCCATATCCTCAATTGCTAGTAGTCATACCTCAAATCAATCTTATCAAACATTGTCATGCCTTAAATTTGGTCAAATATATCATTTATATGAGGAATAAGATACTTATTCTTCACTATCAGCTTATTTAGTTGCTTGTAGTCAATACGTATACACATAGAACCATTATTTTTCTTCACAAAATAAATAGGAACATCCCATTATAATATAATCGATCTAATAAATTCTTACCTAAAAGATCCTAAATCTAATATTTAGCTCATTTAGCTTAACAGAATCGATACGATACGATTGGAATATAAATAGGTCTATTTCTTGGCTCAAGATTAATCCAAACTCTATATCACGCTTAAAAAGAAGGATAGGTAGGAGGGTAGAAAATATATTAGAAAACTCATGGACTATCAGAATGAATTCAAGTGAATGACTCTAAATCGTCATGAACATAAGTTAAATAAGACATACAAAATCTAGATACAAGTCTCTCAAACCAAATATAAGAAATAATCCCAATTGGTGCACAACTATCAGAACCCTGACATAGAAATAAGGTATGTTTGGCAAAGATATGACAAAAGTCTTAGAAAATCTATCAAAGACTTTATAATAACAGGAAAAAGAGTCCATTCCTAGAATTACATCAAAATCAATAATGTCTCGCATAATAAGTTCATCTCGAGTGTCACACCCTTGACCAGTCATTATACAATATCAATATACCTGATTCATAATTAAATAATCACCCATGAGAGTAGGTACATGCAAAGAAATAGATAATGGCCTAATACAACCCCAAATATGGTGCATAATTAGAATACGCATAAGAATACATAGAGACTACATCAAATAAAGCACAAGTTGGTTGATGGTAGACTAAGATCATACCTGTGATAATAGTATCTAATACACCAACCTCGATAATGCCCAAGCTACACATTTAATGTAAATATAATATGATCACTATCAAATAGTAACCTAAAAAAGGTTAGTGCCAAATCCCACGAAAATATATGCAATTGTGGCTCTTAGCTATTGTAAGTAATGGCCAAAACTAGAAAAGCAAACAAACGGATTATAGTGGCAATATTGAGAAAGTAACAAATATCAATTCTACTTGTAATCAGTCATAGATGAACACTAGGATTATATTCCCCTTTCTTCTAAATATAGTAGGATTATTGAACTTTATTAAACTAACCTTATACCTTCCATGTAGAATCAGATAAGTTATGTGCCTTCAACTATCTCTAGTTGATGGATTTCATCCTTTACATTTTTGAGTCTCGGGATGTCGCCTTACTAACCCTTATCCTTGATCCCAGTTAACTATAACATTTTGGATCTTTAGTTATTAAATGATATTTAACGATCTTACTTAGATAATACCTATTAGTGTAGATCGATGGTTATTCTTCTAATCACTATTGTAATTACCTTTTCCTAGTCACTACTCTTTTGGAGTAAGTAGCAATACTCTAGGAGGGATCTTAATGCTCTCAACTACTAAGACATCTATTAAATTTAAGATAATACAATACATGAATGAGTATCAGTACAGAACAACATAACACTTTCCCCTACTTCATCAATCTGCTAAGGTCTCTCTAACCCTAGCTAAGGTTTTTAGCTACTCATGGTTGTGAAATAATTGACAACATTCATAATTGAAAGCATAAGATAAGATCACACTAATCACTACTAAAAACCCAAAACTTCAACTGTATTAATAACTAAAATTAATACAAAATAATTCCAAGACCAAATTCGGATCTTAGAATCACAAAATATGTTTGTATGTATAAAAAGTGTGTAACTTTTTCTAAAAAATACATAAAGGTTGTGTATAGTATATGAGAAAGCCCAAAAAATTAAATACCAAATGGAAAAGGAATAACATAGTTGGTTTCCACTTAGGCCACATATAACCCTTCTTTACTCATGTTGGGTGTATTTATGCATTCTATTATCACTATTCCAGTCGTTTTAGCCTTGTTTAGAGGATGACTCTATGCTATATGTATTAATAATGAGATTAATATGTATAAAAGTTTTAAGCAATGTGTTTACAATGGTTTCAACTATTTTCTAACAATTGTTTACTACAAAGAGTTAATTAGAGATCAATCGGAGAAACTATTGTTACTAGCTTAAGCTAGTTGCTTTTCTAGATTAACTTATTGGATTCTATGGTATTTTAAGTGTTAATTGTGATTTTAGTTATATTATTATATGAGTATAAACTTTTTAGAAGTGTATAGAGTTCAATTTATTCAAGGAAAGAGTAAAAACATTGAGTGGAATATCATGGAAATTTGCCTAGTCTAAGTTGTTTTTGATTCATCGTTGTGGATATAATGTTGTTTGTACCTCAAATTGGTATGGTTTGTTATTTTAGGATTATTTGTGAGATTAATATTATGATATTTTGATGATATAGTGAATTTAAAATCATTGTAAAGACAACACAAGACAATGGATGAAAGGAGGAAGGAACAATACTTAACCCAAATTCGGAGGACAATTTCTTGTAGCACCATGCAATTAACATACATCGCATTATCTATTACTATGGACTATAGGGTGATTCTCATGATCCATTCCATATTAATAAAGGGTGCAACTCATGGACAACTACACCCCTGAGCGTTTCAAGCTAAATCAACTTCTACACGGACTTGGCTTACCCTTATGTTATAAATATATGTTGTATTACGTTTTGAATTATTTTTGGAGATAAAGGAGCTGATACAACTTAATCAGTAGGTTTTCATTATTTTCATTTAGTTCATATATGTTTGTAGTCATTATTTTCAACCTTGTTATTACGATTATGTCTATGCGTGGCTAAACGCCTTATTTCCAGGGTTGAAGCCATGAACATGTGTATTATTGTTTGGAGTTAAGTTCATTTGATTTTCCTATCTCCATTTTTTGTTTGTTTATTTTTGTTAAAAGTATTTTAAGTATTTCCAACCCTTAGTATACATCTGTTGTAAACCATGTGAACTTCGAAAAGGGAATCAAGAGATAGAACATGGGAATAGACAGAGTATGGTTTCTCTTTTCTTTATGAAATAAGGAATTCAAATTAGTTTCTGGGATAGTGATGTACTTAGATTCCTTACTTAATTCATATATAGTATGATAGTTTTAAGAACTTAAGTTAACTATTACATCCCTACTCAATGATGTTGCTGTAAGGTTTCACTTTGGTAAAGGGTTAGAGGTTGGGAAAGCATAATCATGCAGTTAACCCGACTAATCATCAACCAAGATAAGAAAATTAACGAATGAAATTCAATAACATAATATGATTGTTTAAATTGCTTCAATCCTAGATTTTATCATATTGGTTATCTCAAGATCTTTACTTTACGCTTTGTTTACCTTCCTTACAATTACAAATTTCCAAAATCTTCTTTCTTACGCTTGCATTAATTGAAACTAAATTGTCAAATATAATAGAATCGTTGCTGAATCAAGTCTATGTGGTATGTATACTTGGCTTCCTAAAGGCCACTTTAGTACTTGATAAAACCACAAACACGTGTGTGCGCTTAGGCGATGTTATGTTTTTGGTGCTATTTTTGGGGACTTGTATTGCAGCAATTATTTATTTTAGTTTTACTTTTATATTAATTTGGTGTTTTTATGCTTGGTCTTGGTTTTGTTATTGCGGGAAATAGGTGTTTAGGTTGATGAGATTGCAAGGGAGCAGGAATTGGTAGAACCAAGCCCTGAACCCGAGCAAGACTTTCACCAACATAGGGGAGAAGAAATCCTTCTCCCTATAATTCCTTAAATCCAAGAATTCCAAGAGAATACTGCTCCAATGGTTGAAGAACAACCAGCCCGAAGGATAGTTAGGGAAGTGGCAGTCCCACATTCAATGAACATGACTTCCCTAATTTAAGGACTAGCAACTGGGGGGAATTTCGAGTAAAAACACAATAGAGTGAAGCTTTTTATTAGCAGTAGACAGTTTGTAAGGCTTTCACACGAGGATCCATAATTCCATTTAAAGACCTTCATTGAGCTTACTAATAGTAATGACCTGAGTCTGGACCCCATACGCCACACGGTGTTTATGATCCTGAAGGACTACAAGCTAACCCATGACTGGTACCTGATGTGCACACTGAATAATGATACTGAAATAATGGAAAAATTAGGCAGAAGTTTCCATAACGTTCATAACTAAATCAAACACTGATAAGTAAATACTTGAAATTGAACATCTGTCTAAAATAATATAGTCCAAAAGCCTCTAACTTTCTGAAGATGGAGTTGATGGAATAAGTCCAAACTAACTCTGACTACTGAAATATACTAAAAAACTAAAATGATAACTTTTTCCTTGAACTATGAGGACTTACCATTATATATGCTATAAATAATCTGAGATGCTAAGAATGGTCAAGAGCATGTGCGTCTAAATCTAAGATATGAGACATCATAGAACAAAAGAAAAAGTATGCATTAGTAACTGAATAATTTGAATATAACTGGATGAGAGTATATGTATGACTGGACTGTTGAAAATCCTGATGATGCATTATTGTACATACATCTATATACATCTATACTATAACTGAGAAATTGGTAGGTACCGACATATCGTGGAAGTTTCCCTATCTTTTCAAACCTCTACACTCCTTTCATAGGAGAGATTTTCAAATACACATAATCATTAATCTCATACTCTAGATCTTTTGTTAACATATCTGCATGCGATTTCTATCGGCTCTAAGCTGTCTTAAGACTTTCCCTGATCAACTAAACTTTTTTTAAGGTATCAAATAACAAGTCATGCCCTACAACTGTGGCCTTAAACACTTCTAACCAACCTATGGGAGATCTACATCTCCTCCCATAGCGTGCTTTAAATGGAGCTAGCTGAATGTTGGAATTATAATTTTTATTATACGCAAACTCAATCAAGGGCAAGTGATCATCCCAACTACCCTTAAAGTCAATGGCACATGCTCTTGACATATCTTCTAAAGTCTGAATAGTCCTTTCTACTTGGCCATCTATTTGAGGGTGAAAGGATGTACTGAGTTGAACTTGGGTACCAAGACCCTTTTTGAATGCTTTCCAAAAATGAGTGGTGAACTATGTATCTCTGTCAAAAATAATGGACAATTAAACTCCGTACAATTTGAAAAACTCTCTAACATAGAGATTGGCATAATCCTGAGCTGAATAAAAGGTATGAACTAGTAAGAAAAGAGCTGACTTGGTCATCCTATAGACAATGACCCAAATCAAGTCATGTTGATGATAAGTGCGAGGAAAACCCATAATAAAATTCATATTCACCTCCTCCTACATCTATGTGGGAATAAGGAACTCCTGCATAACTCTACTAGGCTTCTGATTCTCAATCTTAACCTATTGATATATTGAGAACTTAGCCATGAATTCTGCAATGTCTCTCTATATCCCACTCTATCAATAGACCTCCTACAAATCACGATACATCTTAGTGGACCCTAGATAAATTAAGTATTGTGATCTATGTACCTCTGCAAGAATCCTCTACCTCACGCCATCCAAACACGACACACAAAGTTTACCCTAACAATGAAACACACCATCTCCTCCTTCGGAGTAAACCTCTACTTTTTGATCTCTGACTGACTCTTTCAGCTTAACTAAACTAGGATCTATGTCCTACTTTTCTTTTACCTTGGAAACCAGAGATGATTCCAAACTATTCTACACCCATACTGAACCCTCTGCTAAATCGACTAAGTAAAACCTAGTAGGGCAAGCCGATGAACTTCATGAACTAACTTCTTTGTAACATCTTCCATATGAGCAACACTACCCATAGACATCTGATAACGCTCAATCTACAGCTCTCGTAGGAGTTTAAAGAGGTTGTTAGCAAATATAGAACCCAACTGGGTTGGGTATCGATCCCACAGGGAATAGCTTGGTCAACAAGTAAGCAACGATTGCTAGACTTTTAGTGCAAGTCTCGTAAAAAGGGGGGATTGTAAAGTGTAACCAAATTATTAAAGTAAAATCTGAAAATAGCAAAGTAAAAAGAAAGAATGTTTAGTAGGTTGTAAAACAATGAGAATTGAAGAGTTGGGGTTATGTCCACCTTCTGAGTTAGACGTCTCTATTGGCTATGAGTGTGTTGAATTTCGACATGCATGTGCTTATAGAGAATTGTATTCGATGGTAAATCCAGGCGTCTTTCGACCCATTCGAGGATTATTTCACTTTAACTCTTTCGAGCATAAAGCGTGTCTAACGGTACGAATTCTCCAAGAGGTTAATCCAGTTACGACACTAACTTTTTAATAGGGGATGGGACCCTACTACCTTGACATTATCTCTTTTCCAGACATATAACCTTTCTTTCGAAAAAGTTAAATATTATACTGGCGTATTCTTGCATTTGCAACCACAAAGAATTTAGGTTAAGACGAAGAGAATAATGATATAAGCAGCATACGTGTCACGAACTCACAAACTCATAGCAATAGATAGTATCTCATTCGGCTTCCATAACCCCAACAGAGAAGTTTAGTTACCCATGAGTGCGAAGAAATCACAATTGACATTGTTATTATACCACAATAAGAATTTCGTGTAGCACAAGTGTGGTAGGCGTTAGGCGTGATTTCTTGCAAGTAACGTTTCTCTTGTTGCGGAAATTAAGAATAGATGAATAGAAGAAGAAGTAGAATAAATGGAAGGGTTAGAAGAATTTAATTGTAACTAATAGAGGAATGTCTTAGAAGTAGAATGTGTATAAATCTCTAGCAAAATAGGGTATTTATAATACCCATATCCTATTCCTACTAAGCTAATGAAATACTTAACCAAATCCTACTAAGCTAATGAAATACTTAACCAAATCCTACTAAGCTAATGAAATACTTAACCAATTTGTACTAGGTTAATGTATCATTATCCTAATCATAATAAATTACTGCTAGTCCCCAAAGTCTTCAGAATTGTTGTTTTAGCCCGCGACAGGTTTTCCATTCATCACTTTTGGTCCTTAGGCGTCCAAGCTTTCTTTTCTCCTTTCGTGAAGCTTTCTTTGGCGTCAAGTAATCCATAAAATGCTGAATTCTGCATCATTTATACCTGAAACTTTGCTAATCATGTTCGTTAGCTCACTTACAGGAAAAAGGACTAAAAGTGCATGAAATATATAATTTGTTCTCAAAACTAGGCTAAAATATGGGTAAAATATAGCACTATAGGCGTGTAAATTCGCTTATCATCAACACCCCACACTTAAAGCTTGGTTCGTCCTCGAACAAACTATCATGTCCATCTAAATATCAACTTAGGGTTTCACAGTAACAACACAAAATATTCATCAAGACAGGCATAACAATTATCAACAAAGAGTAGTTTTCCGATCATTAGTAGAAACAATTTAACCTCTAACATAGACTCGTGATGGTGGTCAACTCATATTCAAAAGTTAAGGTACAAAGAATCATACACAACTACCAAAAACTTATCAACCATGTGTGTCTCACAATATCTTACCCATAATCACTCACAAGTATAGCATCTTTTTCAAACATGGGTATACAAGTATCCTTGCTCTCGCTCTCACAAAGAATTCATATGTAGCAACTGATGACCATAGGCTTGCCCTTAGTGTAATGCTCCACTAAATGTCAGAATACTAAGCTTAGGATCAAATAGGTCTTTTGATGGTTGTAATGTAGGCTAAGGGACGTGTAGGACTATTTTGGCCAGAAATAGTGACTATGTTCCTAAGCGCTTTAATACATCACATTGTATCATTAACACTTTTTTTTTTCAAACAACCTTTCTACTTTCTTTTATTCTACCACCCTTTTTCTCCTCTATTGTTTTTCAATTTTAAGCAACTTTTCAGCTTTCCTTTCCTTTTTCTTTTCATAACATACCTCTTATGATAGCAATTCTTTTTCATAACAAATTTAAGCACCATTACATTCTAAAGAATCATACTTACCCAACTTCCTCTTAATTTGTCACATGACTTTACACTTTAAAGCACTTAGGAATTTGGATCAAATTATGGTCTTGAAAAAATGGATTAGGCTATTAGGCTTACATATGAGGTTGTTAAAGAAAATAGGCTAAAGGCTCAAAAGGGTTTAACTAGGATGATGTCCATGGGTAGATAAAATGAAGGTAAATAATCATAGGTTGCAAAAGAAATGCCTAAATCATCTCCTAAACTTGTATTCTTTATTTTCGCTTTGCACACATACCAGGCAAGTTCTAGCATCAGCCACAAGCAGAGAATATACAATTATCTCACACACACAAGGCACATGGTCGACTTTATTGGGAGTAGTATAGACTCTTGCCCCAACAGATGAAGGAATTGAACCACACAATATCACATAGTGAGTCACAATTAGAGCCTAAACGTCTCAATAGTCATGATGTTAGCACAAACTCTTGTTATAATCTCATGCTGCCTATTAGAATGATTTTATGTGAAGCTAATTAAGAAAAAAAGAAAAATTTTACTACTAAAAAAATTGAAAAAATTGAAAAAAAAACAATTTCGAAAAACAACAAACTAAGCAAACAAACATAAATAAATGCAAATGCGGATAGAGAAGTAAAGCATGCAAATACCACCTCCCCACACTTAAACGGGACACTGCCCTCAGTGGAAAATAAATACGAAGAACCTGGTCAGTCGGACTCCTCCTCTATGTCGGGGGTCATGCCCCATTCGTCGGAATCATCATGGGAGTCGTCGTCATCAGAATTCTCCTCCATGTCGGAGTCTGGCATACGTCGATCATCATTGGTCAGCACTTCATCACCAAGAGGTTCCTCAAAGTAGGTACCTACTCCACACATCTCCCTCGCATGCATATTCATTGGATAGTCATGGTCCAGCTGTTAGAGCTCTGCAGCAGTTGGAACACGACCTCAGCTCATCATGGTGAACTGTGTCATGCCATAAAGATGATGGAAGAAACTCTCATCTCGAGCATGTCTCTCCGCAGTAGTAAGGTTGATGCCATGTGTTGTTTCAGCATCTTTGACCTTTGTGATGTCAACCTTCTTCGAGTTATGTGGGAGTTTGTGATCAGCTGGTTCCTCTTCGATGTCCTCCTTCCGCAAGATTGCTATCAACAGGTTGCCAAAGGTGAAGTGGGACCGCTTGTGTAGTCTGGCCTTCCGCATTGTAGAACGAATGATTGCCCCAATGTTGATAGGGACATTCGTCATCAATGCATAGACCAAACACACTCTATCTCTTTTTATTTTGGTGTACTGGGTCCCAGGAATAAGGCAAGAGTTGACAATACGCAACCATATTCTTGCTTCCCTATTCAAAGGAGCATAGGGGAAGGTGTTGTGTCGTCCGGTGTCTTTATGTCTGCTCCACCATGCCATAGATCTACTTCCACAAGGTGTGTGTCAAATTACTCTATAAGGAGGTCTACTGTACAGCTCTTTGAATGGTGCTGGATCGACTGAAGGTAAGCCAAGAAAGGAGTTGATCAAATCCGTATTGAGTTGTGGAACTTGGCCCCGAATCTTAACTTCGCTGCCTGTGATTTTCGGCGACCAGTTGGCAAAAAATTCTTGTGTCAAATAAAGATTGCATTCTCCCATGTCGCGGAAGATGAAATCCAGATTTAGTGCCATGATTTTCGCCAACATGCGCGGCTCCTTCTTCGCTAGGCTGTCCTTGTTGATTAAGTCAACATGAACATATTTTCCTTCGTTGTTGTTCCTATACCATTCCTTGGCTTCCTCCTCAAGAACCCATTTTATTCAAAACATGCGGCGTGGTAATTGCATTGAGGATGATTCTCCTTGGTCCTTGCGACCTCTTTTCTTGCCCTTTTAGGAAGTGGTAGTCTTATCTTGTCTTGCTTTGGGTTCCATTGTACTTGAGTTTTAAACAATGTTCATATTATCATCATCTCGATGTATAAAATCTATACACAAGTAGTAGGGGTACCACCCCACACTTAGGTTGTTGATACAAATTAGTGAAGTGAAAGTAGTCTATTACTTAGACTTCATCGACATGCATTTTAGGCGCTATATTCCGACAAGAAAATAAGAGATGTATCACTTCTTGCAACCTTAGAAATACTTTCATGTTAGGTATAATGAGACTACCACATAGGGATTACATCTTGGTATAGTTTCTATCAATAATCACAACCTCCTATGTCGGTAGGCAACTATAAGTATTATCTCGATGAACGGGATCTTCTAACATGTAGGTATTCAAGTGACAAGGTTATGTAATGTTCATGACTATAGCGATTCCGCAATTAGTATAACAATGCATCAAAATCAAATTCAAGTCGGAAATAGTTTAAGATCATCCTAACGTATATGTTCACTCACATGGTTTTGTATCAATCAATTCAAACACATTAACATCACCAATAATTCTTCAAGATGTAGCAATTCATAATATACATAGCAACGTAGTACTTACGAAAAATAGATGAAGAAAAAGAGTACTTACGTGATTGAAGCCTTCGGAGATGTTCTTGTGAAGTTAGAGAGCAAAAATAAGAATTTTAAGATGTTTTGGAGAGTATGTGCGGCGCCTAGGTCAAGTTTCCAATGTGTTTATGTTTCAAGACTAAGTACCCTTTATATAGGAAAAGAATGGGTCGGGTTTTGACCCATTTAAAATCGGTTTAGGAGAAAAAAAGTGACCATAGGCGGCGCCTAATGGAAAGCATTTGCTAGCATAGGCGGCGCCTAGTGCAATGACCTTAGTGACCATAGGCGGCACCTTTAGCATGGCCTATGAGATTTCGAGACCAAATGCTTTAGCATAGGCGGAGCCTATGCTATAGCATACTTGAGCATGGGCGGCGCCTATGCCTTTGCACACTAGATTCCAAGACCTTAGGCTATAGTATAGGCGTTGCCTTGTTCGTGGCCTAGTTTTACCTAGGCCTAGCCTTGCTCGATGCCTATTTTGTCATGAACAATGCTCAATCCATATCCGTATGCATCTTAATTCCAAACTTACCACCTTTACCATGCAATACGTCCAAATCATCATTTGAAACCAATCTCCTCGTTGAATACCTCTTGCACCTACATTTGCTTCAAAACCAATGAAAACGATTAGTACGATGGGTTGCCTCCCATATAGCGCCTTAGTTTTGGTCGTGGCACGACTCTTATTTTTGGATTTTCATTTATCAAAAGCAAAACAAGTACTAGAACGAAAGAAAGACAAAACGATAAACGATAAATGATAAACGATAAACGTTAAACGATAAACGATAAACGATGGGTTGCCTCCCATCTAGCGCCTTATTTATTGTCGTGGCTCGACATAGTTACCTCGAGTACTTAGACTTCGTTGAGATAAGTGATGGCCATATAATTCAACGAGCCAAGAGGACCGATATAAGGTTTAACACGTTGACCATTCACCTTGAAGACAACACCATTATTGTCTTCCAATGCAACTACTCCAGACAAGTAGACTTGGATAACTTTGTATGGACCAGACCACTTAGACTTTAACTTACCTGGGAACAACTTCAATATAGAGTTGAAGAGAAGTACCATATCATCCTTTTGGAAGTTTCGTCGAACAATCCGCTGATCATGATACTTTTTTATCCGCTCCTTGTATAGGTCTGACCTTTCATATGCATGGAGACGGAACTCATATAATTCGTTCAGCTGCTCCAACCTCAGATTCATCGCATCATCCCAATTCAAATTCAATTGCTTCAACGCCCACAATGCCTTATGTTCGAGCTCAATGGGTAAATGACAAGCCTTCCCATAAACTAGTTGATAAGGGGACATGCCGATGGGTGTTTTGAATGCAGTCCTATACGCCCATAGTGCATCATCTAGCTTCCGAGACAAATCCTTCCTATTAGCATTTACCGTCTTCGCAAGGATTTGCTTGATCTCCCGATTGGAAACCTCTACTTGTCCACTCGTTTGTGGGTGATAAGGCGTGGCTACCTTATGTTGCTTGACACCATACTTGGCCAACACGGATTTGAATAGCTTGTTGCAAAAGTGAGATCCTCCATCACTTATAATAGTACGTGGTACTCCAAAGCGAGAGAAGATATTCCTCTTCAAAAATGCTACAACACGCTTTCCCTCGTTGTCGGCCAACGCTACAGCTTCAACCCATTTCGAGACATAATCTACAGCAATAAAGATGTACTTCATTCCAAACAAATTTACGAATGGACCCATGAAATCAATGCCCCACACATCAAAGAGTTCTACCTCAAGAATTTTTGACATGGGCATCTCATGGTGTTTCGAAATAGCACCTTGTCTTTGGCATTGGTCGCATCTTCTGACAAAGTCGTAGGCATCTCTAAATATCGAAGGCCAATAATATCCACTCTGTAATACTTTTTTTGCTATCCGATTGCCTGCGTGATATCCTCCAACTTGGGAAGTGTGGCATGCTTCCAATATAGTAGGCACCTCTACATGGGATATACATCGTCGAATAATACCATCCGCACATCGTCGAAAAAAATATGGCTCATCCCAATAGTAGTGTTGTACGTCATGCATAAACTTCCTCTTTTGATGGTATGATAAATTGGCAGGTATTACATTACTCACCACAAAATTTGCAAAGTCGGCATACCATGGTAACTTTTCTGTTATCGTCGCTAGGATCTCCTCGTCAGGGAATGCATCATCAATCTCGATATCAGGTTGCGCCACATGCTCGTTCTCGAGTCTAGATAGATGGTCGGCCACTTAGTTCTCGCAACCTCTTCTATCTTTAACTTTGAAATCAAACTCTTGCAGCAGCAATACCCATCGAATTAATCTTGGTTTTGCATCCTTCTTTGTCATTAGATACCTAAGAGTTGCATGGTCTGTATGAACGATCATCTTAGTACCCAATAGATAGGCACGAAACTTCTCAAACGCATACACAACCGCTAGGAGCTCTTGTTCTGTCACAGTGTAGTTCCTTTGGGCTTCATTTAGGACCTTACTCTCATAGTAGATAGGATGAAATAATTTCTCCTTTCTCTAACCAGGCACAGCTCCAACGGCTACACCACTAGCATCACACATGACTTCGAACGGGAGAGACCAATTTGGTGCTACCATGATAGGGGCTTTAATGAGTTTTCCTTTGACGCATTCGAATGCCTTTAAGCAACTTTTATTGAAGTCAAACATCGCATCTTTCTCCAAGAGTTTGCACAATGGACTAGCAATTTTGGAGAAGTCTTTGATGAACCGACGATAGAAACCTGCATGGCCGAGAAAACTACGAACTCCCTTAACTGAAATTGGAGGTGGTAGCTTCTCAATGACTTCGATTTTTGCTCGATAAACCTCAATTCCTCTTTCGGAGATTTTGTGCCGAAGAACGATTCCTTATTTTACCATGAAGTGGAACTTCTCTCAATTCAGCACTAGGTTGAATTCTACACATCTTTGCAACACCATACTTAGGTTTGCCAAGCACGCTTCAAAAGTGTCACCAACAACTGAAAAATCATCCATAAATACCTCCAAAGTGTCTTCAACCATATCAAAAAAAATTGACATCATACAACGTTAAAAGGTGGCTGGTGTGTTACATAGCCCGAATGGCATACGTTTGAAGGCAAACGTACCATATGGGCATGTAAACGTTGTCTTCTCTTGGTCCTCAGGTGCAATACAAATCTGATTATAGCCTGAATAACCGTCTAAGAAGCAAAACCATCCTTTCCCCGCTAATAGATCTAGCATTTGGTCCATAAATGGCATTGGAAAGTGATCTTTGAGTGTCCAAGAATTTAACTTTTGGTAGTCCATGCATACTCTCCATCCAGTGACGAGTCTGAGTGGAATAAGCTCATTCTTCGCATTCGCGACCACCGTCATGCCTCCTTTCTTGGGAACACATTATACCAGGCTTACCCATGTACTATCAGAGATTGGATACACAACCCCCGCGTCTAACCACTTGATAATTTCTTTCTTCACCACTTCTTGCATAGGTGGGTTTAGACGTCTTTGATGCTCAATGGTGGGTGTGCAATTCTCTTCAAGCTGAATTTTATTTGTACAAATCGCAGGTGGAATACCAATAATATCCGCAATGGTCCATCCAATGGCTCTAATATACTTCCATAGAATAGCAATGAGAGCTGCAACTTGTTGCTCACCCAAATCTGCTGCAATAAGGACTGGAAGTGTGTTTCCACTTCCTAGGAATGCATACTTTAAATGTCTTGGTAGCTCCTTCAATTCTAATGTGGGTGGCATTTCAATAGATGGCTTAGCTGGTGGTGTGGGTCAATTCGTGAGATCAAGGTCCAGCTTCTTGGGAGCATAACGATATGTCCCTAATCCTAATAGAGCACCAATAACTTCTTCACGATTTTCAGCATCCTCATTCTCTCCATTCATAAGGACAACCGCCAAAGGGTCATCAATAATTTGCTCTTCTTCAAGTAATTCTTTCTCATCATCAAAGAAAAAATCAGCCACCGAAAATACACTCAGATCTTTGTGTTGCTTCATTGATTTGCAAACATCAAAGCGAACTACTTCGTCATTTATTCGGAACAAAAACTCATTAGCTCTCAAATCAATAAGCACGCTTCCTATAGCAAGGAAAGGACGCCCCAAGATTATGGGAACTTCTGAGTCTTCCTCACAATCCAAAATAATGAAGTCTGCCAAAATGATAAAAGAAGAAACCTTTACCAAGACATCACATAGAATACCAACAAGTCGTTTTACCAACCTATCTGCCATTACGAGCCTCATGTTGGTTGGAGTAGGATCACCCAAACCCAACTTCTTATAGATAGATAATGGCATCAAATTGATGCTGGCTCCTAAGTGGCATAATGCTTTGGCAAAATTCACAGATCCAACGGTGCAAGGAATAGTGAAAGCGTCGGGGTCAGCCTTCTTCTGAACTATTGATCGGGTAGCAATTGCGCTCCAGTGATGAACATCATCTTTCAACTCATAGCTTTCTGCCCGCTTTTTCGTCAAAAGATCCTTCATAAATTTTGCATACCCAGGCATTTGTTCAAGTGCTTCCACCAATGGAACATTAATGGACAGTTGCTTTAACATAGTCATGTATTTGCTGAACTTTGTATCATACGCCACCTTCTTCAATCTTTGAGGGAAAGGTGGTGGTGGGTATGGAATTTTTCTCTCCACGGCGTTCTTCTCCTCTTGCTTCCGTTTTTCATCTTTTTCAGGTTGTAAATTGTGAGGGGTGACGTTATGGACATCAGGATCAGCTGTTGTGACATCTTCTCCTTTCGCCTTATCATCAATGTCCACTACTTCATCAACCACTTGCTTTCCTTTTGCTGACGTTTCCAGCACCTTACCACTTTGGGTAGTAATGGGCATGCATGACCCATCATTCCTTGGGTTTTGCACAGTATTGCTAGGTAAAGTGCCAGCCTTTCTTTGATTGAGTGCTGCTGAAAGTTGGCTCAATTGCTGCTCTATTTGCTTGATTGAAGTGGAATGAGAATCAACTATTTGTTTCATAAAGGACAAATCATTAACTACCTCTGTTACTCCTGCGCTTGTTGCTTCCACTCCTTTCAATATTTTAGCCATCATGTCTTCCATACTTCCAGAATTAGATGTGGTGGTGTCACGTCTTTCAGGGGGAACGTACAAACCACTCTTTTCATTCTTGTTCTTCCAACTTCCTTGGTCTTTGTTTCCAGATTTATCATAATAGTTCCGACGTTGGTTTCCTTGGGTATTCCCTCGGAAACCCCCCTGATTGTTCAAGTAGTTGGCCTCTTCTTCCGAATCAAATTGGTCTCTTCCTTTTGATGCAATGGCTTTCACTTTTTCGGTCTTCCCTGATAATAAATGCTTTGTAAGAAGATCCACTTGTGTTTTCATGTGAGCCATATCTTGATCACATTCTTCTTCTCTTCTTCTTTGGTCTGCAGTCATTCCAATAGATTAAGTGGGGCTTGCTATCTCAGAATCCCTGGTATGCCAAGCTCTACTTTGCTTCATCATACGGTCTAGCATATTGCTTGTTTGACCAAAGGTGAGGTCCATAAAAGATCCTCCCGCTGCATTATCCACCACTGGTTTAGTTATTGAATTCAAGGCTCTATATAACATCTCCATTAGGTGAACATTAGTCATGTGATGGTTTGGGCATCTCGCTAGCTTTGTCTTGAACCTCTCCCATGTTTCATGAAGAGCTTCAGTGGGAAGCTGACGGAAGTTGCTGATTTCATCTCTCAATTGTGCTCTTTTGGATGACGGAAAGAATCTTTCGAGGAAAGCGTCTCTCAATTGCCTCCAATTTGTAATAGAATCAGGAGTCAGCCCATTCAACCATAGAGTTGCCTCCCCAGACAGAGACAATAGAAATAGACGTAATCGAATTGTATTCTGACCAACACCAGGATTGTCAAACGACTTGCATGTAGAAATAAAGTTTATGAGATGCATATTCGGATCATCTCTTGCTAGTCCCCCAAATAATCCCTTGAGTTGCAATAACTGAATCATGGTTCTTGTGATGTTGAACTTGGCTCCGGGCGCTAATGGTGGAGGAATTATGGCTCCAGTGGCTCCGGCTCCGTCAAGATCATCATCATCATCATCGAAGGCTGGTTGTACGGGTTGGGGATCATACCTAAACTGAGCTAGTCGACCTCTTCTGTTGGCAGGTGTTGCGATTTCAGCATCATGCCTTGGGTTTAGTAACTCGTCATCACCTAAATCCTCATCATCAGGATTTGTTGCTCGCCCAGGGTTATCAATGTTTTGTTGGTGTACTTGGGCGGCGGCAAGAGCAGCTAATCTCGCCTGTTCCTGTTGAGCAGCCATCCTTTCGATTTCTGCTTGTGCCTCCATTCTTCCAATACATTGTGGTTCAGGATTGATAGGTAATAACGGTTGACCAGAACTTCTAGTATGGGGCATGCACTGAATAAAAACCTGCAATAAACAAAAACAAAAACTAAAAGTAAAAGTACGAGAATCTTTAACCAAAGGGTCTAGTAATTATCACAAACTTAATTGACACTCGTATTCCCCGGCAACGGCGCCAATTTTTGATAACGCTCAATCTACAGCTCTCGTAGGAGTGTAAAGAGGTCGTTAGCAAATATAGAACCCAACTGGGTTGGGTATCGATCCCACAGGGAATAGCTTGGTCAACAAGTAAGCAACGATTGCTAGACTTTTAGTGCAAGTCTCGTAAAAAGGGGGGATTGTAAAGTGTAACCAAATTATTAAAGTAAAAACTGAAAATAGCAAAGTAAAAAGAAAGAATGTTTAGTAGGTTGTAAAACAATGAGAATTGAAGAGTTGGGGTTAAGTCCACCTTCTGAGTTATATGTCTCTATTGGCTATGAGTGTGTTGAATTCCAACATGCATGTGCTTATAGAGAATTGTATTCGATGGTAAATCCAGGCGTCTTTCGACCTATTCGAGGATTATTTCACTTTAACTCTTTCGAGCTTAAAGTGTATCTAACGGTACGAATTCTCCAAGAGGTTAATCGAGTTACGACACTAACTTTTTAATAGGGGATGGGACCCTAATACCTTCACATTATCTCTTTTCCAGACATATAACCTTTCTTTTGAACAAGTTAAATGTTATACTGTCGTATTCTTGCGTTTGCAACCACAAAGAATTTAGGTTAAAATGAAGAGAATAATGATATAAGCAGCATACGTGTCACAAACTCACAAACTCATAGCAATAGATAGTATCTCATTCGGCTTCCATAACCCCAACAGAGAAGTTTAGTTACCCATGAGTGCGAAGGAAATCACAATTGGCATTGTTATTATACCACAACAAAAATTTCGTGTAGCACAAGTGTGGTAGGCGTTAGGCGTGATTTCTTGCAAGTAACGTTTCTCTTGTTGCGGAAATTAAGAATAGATGAATAGAAGAAGAAGTAGAATAAATGGAAGGGTTAGAAGAATTTAATTGTAACTAATGGAGGAATGTCTTAGAAGTAGAATGTGTATAAATCTCTAGCAAAATAGGGTATTTATAATACCCATATCCTATTCCTACTAAGCTAATGAAATACTTAACCAAATCCTACTAAGCTAATGAAATACTTAACCAAATCCTACTAAGCTAATGAAATACTTAACCAATTTGTACTAGGTTAATGTATCATTATCCTAATCATAATAAATTACTGCTAGTCCCCAAAGTCTTCAGAATTGTTGTTTTAGCCCGGGATAGGTTTTCCATTAATCACTTTTGGTCCTTAGGCGTCCAAGCTTCCTTTTCTCCTTTCATGAAGCTTTCTTTGGCGTCAAGTAATCCATAAAATGCTGAATTCTGCATCATTTATACCTGAAACTTTGCTAATCATGTTCGTTAGCTCACTTACAGGAAAAAGGACTTAAAGTGCATGAAATATATAATTTGTTCTCAAAACTAGGCTAAAATATGGGTAAAATATAGCACTATAGGCGTGTAAATTCGCCTATCATCAACATCCTACTAAGAGCATCAACCACTGCATTTTCCTTTCCCAGATGATACAAAATACTTATGTCATAGTCTTTTAACAACTCTAACCACCTTCTCTAACATGGGTTCAGGTCTTTTTGAGAAAACATATATTGTAGGCTCTTATGGTCTATGAACATATCAACATTTACCCTATATAAATAGTACCTCCAAATCTTTAGGGCAAACACTACAACTGTTAATTCAAGATTATGAGTAGGGTAATTCTTTTTATAGGGCTTAAGTTGTCTAGGGGCATAGGCTATGACTTTACCTCTCTGAATACAAACACACTCTAAACTAACTCTAGAAGTAACATAATATACCACAAATATGTCTAAACCCTCTGGTAAAGTCAAAACTTGTAATTTAGTGAGTTAAGTCTTCAGCTTCTGAAAACTCTTCTCACAAGAATCTGACCATTAGAATCTAACTTTCTTCTAAGTAAATCTGGACATAGGGGTCACAATAGATGAAAATCCTTTAACTAACCATCGGTAATAGCCGGCCAAACCCAAGAAACTCCTAATATCAGATGGAGAGATGGGACTGGGCTAGTTTTTTACTATTTTGCTCTTTTGAAGATCAACTCTAATGTCATCATTGGAAACTACATTCCCAAGTAAAGCTACTGATCTTAACCAAAATTTACACTTACTGAACTTGGCAAACAACTAATGGGCTTTGAGGGTCTATAATATTATTTTGAGATGGTTTGTATGATCATGTTCATTGCGGGAGTATACAAAACTCTCATCAATAATGACTATG
The DNA here is from genome assembly GCA_030864225.1 of Capsicum baccatum var. pendulum. Classification (NCBI taxonomy): domain Eukaryota; kingdom Viridiplantae; phylum Streptophyta; class Magnoliopsida; order Solanales; family Solanaceae; genus Capsicum; species Capsicum baccatum. Next base: position 155,794,126 of record CM061561.1, on the reverse strand, counting down.
ATGAACATGTCCAAATACTGCTTGAACACACGGTTCATCAAGTCCATGAAGGCTACTAGGGCATTGGTAATACAAAATGACATGACTAAGAGTTCAAAGTGACCATATCGAGTTCTAAAGGCTATTTTTGGAATGTCACATTCTCTGTCTCTGAGTTGATCATAGCCTGATCTGAGATCTATCTTAGAAAAGTAACTGGAACCCTAAAGTTGGTCAAATAAGTCATCTATTCTGAGAAGTGGATACCTATTCTTGAACATGACTTTATTCAACTAGTGGTAGTCAATACACATTTTGAAAGAACAATCTTTCTTATTTATGCAGAGAACTAGTGTGCCCCTTGAGAAGACCCTGGGCCTGATGAATCCCTTATCTAAGCGATCCTTCAATTGTTCTTTTAATTCCCTGAGTTCTGCTGGATATATTCTATATGGCGAGATAGAAATAGGCTAAGTATCTAGAAGAAAGTCTATTCCAAAGTTAATTTCCCACTCAGAAGGGACTTCTAGAAGACTTTAGGAAACACATCTGGAATGTCACATACTACTTGAAGTGACTGAAGGCTGGGAGTATCAAAACTAGAATCCTTAACTCGAACAGGATGATAAATACATCCGTTAGATATCATTTTCCTTGCCCTAACGTAGGAAATAAGCTAACCCCTAAGTACTTAAGTATTACTCCTCCTTTCATGGATAGTTTTTTTAGAAACTAAAAACGAACGTTTCTATTTCCGCAGTCAACTAAAGAATAGAATGAATGAAGCCACTCCATTTCGAGAATTACATCAAAATTTGTCATCTCTAATTCTACTAAGTCTACTGAAGTGACTTTCTGAGATACGATAACTGGACAGTTCCTATATACCTATCGGGCTATGATAGATTTACCCACTGGGGAAGAGACTGAGAAAGGCTCTGCTAGGATTTCAGGACTGACTCTGAAGTCAATAGCTATATAAGGAGTTACAAAGGATAAGAAATCTCTTAAATCTAGCAAATCATAAACATGCAAATGATAAAATTGTAATGTACCAGTGACCACATTAGGAGACTTTCCTAATCCAGTCGGGATTGAAGTGCATAGACTCTTTTTGGGCTCTGCCTACTGGTAGGATTAGAAGCGGCACCTTTCTAATTCGAGCGATCAGACTAAGCTTATGGATTGTTATGCTGACTCTGTGAACCCAACTAAGAACACTCCCTAACCCTATGTCCTACCTTGCAACATATGAAACATACATCATTACTAGCTTTACTGACACCCTGGTGGTTTCTGACACACTTCTAGCAAAGAGGATTTGTTTAGGCACTGCAAACACTACCCTGGATTTTAGGGACTGGTGCCCTATCTTTGTTTCCATCTATGAATTTCAGCACTGGAGAACTGGCTAAGGATGGTGCTAGAACTAAAGATTTTGGGTAGAAATGAGAACGATTACCACCCTATGACTTAGGCTAAGTGATGTCGAAGCCATCTATTCTATCTCTCTTGTTCTCCCTCTCCTTCTCTTTATTCTTATCCTCCTCTATCTGCTTAGCATAGACTATGAGCCTGGATATGCCCATATCCTTAATGATAACTATGGTCCTACACTCCTTAACCATACTGTTAGACACACAAGACAGAAACTTACTTATCTTAGATCTGATGTCTACTACCACATGAGGGGCATATTTGCTAACTCAGTAAACTTGAGGGAATAGTCTTTCACTGTTATGTTGTCCTATTTTAGATTAATAAACTCCAAAACCTTAGCTTCCCTCAACTCCAGTGGGAAGAACCATCAAGGAAAGTAGTAGTAAACTCCTCCCATTCTATGAGCAGTGCATCAGTGCCCCTATCCACCTTTCACTTCTTAAACTATGTATGAGCCACATCTTGTAACTGATATGCAGCTAACTTAGTAATCTCAGTAGAAGTCAATCCTATAATTTCTATGACTTTTTGCACCTGATTAAGGAATTCCTTTAGGTATTCTTTAGACTTAGACCCACTAAATGATGAAGGATTCATTCGGGTAAAATCCTAAATTCAAGGTATAGTAGTATTGGCCACTTGATTTTCCTGGATGATAGCTAGATATTTATTCTAGTCTAACACAGAAGACTCTACTAGACGCAGATTTCAGACTCCCTAGGACTTTGTTGAAGCTTAGGCTCTGATACCAAGTTTTTAATGCCTTGAGTCTTCACCTAGGATTCCCACGATACTTACGATCTCAACGGACCACAAGATAACCCATAACTGGTACCTACTGTGAACACTGAATAATGATGCTTAAATAATGTGGAAATATGGCAAAATTTTCTATAAGGTTCATAACTAAATCAAATATTGATAAACAAGTACTAAAAACTAAACATTTGTCTGAAATAATCTAGTCTAAAAGCCTCTAACTGTCTAAAGATGAAGTTGATGGGACAAGTACCCAACTAACTCCGACTACTGATATATACTAAAAAACTAAGATTATAACTTTGTCCTTTAACTATGAGGACTCACCACTATATTTGTCATTGATAATCTGAGCTGCTAAGTACGGTTGGAGCTTGTGCATTTGAACCTATAATATGAGACATCATAGCACAAATGAATGAGTAAGCGTCAGTACTTTGAATGTATTACTATGCTAAGTGAGGTAGAATAATACACAAGGGTTCATATATATGAGCAATAACTAACTTAATAATATGAATATAACTAGATAGGAGTATATGTATAAATGGACTGCTAAAAATACTGATGATGTATTACTATACATACATCTATATACATATGTACTATAACTAAGATTATGCTGAACTGAATGTTGAGTAATGATAATTAGGTTACAAGTAATTGGGCGACTATTCTGACAGTCGTGATTCTATAGAACTAACTGCGTTCTATACTTAGCTGGGTGACTATGTATGACATTCCTAATTTTGAAAACTAATCTGAGGTTTTATACTCAGTCTGAGACTGAAATAGTAATTATGGGAGTGTTTATCTAACCAACATACCCCGATTATAAACTGAGTTGGGGTCTAGCCTGTGACCCCAGTTGGAAGGTGTTAGCATCTTTCCAAGGGATACTAACAATGGTTGTGAGTTAACCCTATCTGACCAGAAGACATTTCATAAACCCTCACTAGCAAGAAAACTCATACAAGATGCATCAACCCTTATGTGATAGGAAGATATGTCGCCTTACATTGGCTACATAGTTCTGTAGCATAGGTATTGCTACTAAGGGTCAAAACCTTCACTAACAAAAATGCCACTATCCCTGGGTTTGCTCAGTGGTGATTTTTACTCCAAACTGAATTGACGTTGAATTGATTTCTAGACAGTACTCACCTTGACTGAACTGTTACTGATCGTGGTATCTAATTGAACTTGAGTGAGTTCACTAAGTTCTATTAACTGAATGAATATACTTAGTTCTATTAACTGGTTGAATATACTGAGTTCTGTAACTAACAAAGTACAACTAGACATGACATCGCTGAGACTATTCTTAAACTACTACAAATCTAGGTAAACAACTAGATTGTTGGGTATTAGATATCCCCAGGACTTGATAGCATAGATAGTAACAAATAGAACAATCTTAAAAGCATGATAACAAGTCACTTTATCACAATTCATTCATTGAGGCATTTTAACAAAAACTTACATGGCATGAATTCTTACACATACTATTATGTCATAATTTCACTATTCCACTCACATATACATTATATTAAACACTTGGGAAATAGTTTATGCACATAATACTAGTAAACATGCAAGTATCATGATCACAATTCCAAACTCACAAAATCAAGGGTTTCCAACATGAAACTATATAATAATACACACATACTATTTAATTCACATGAATTTTGTCATTAATCATGGGTTAGAACCTAAATAAAATCATTATCATGAATAAAATCATTTTTTAATTTTAAAAGAGGTTCTTGAACTCCAAGGGTGGAAGGAAACCCTTGGATGAACGCCTAACATACCTTGATTGTTTATTTCATGGAGATTGGGGTGAGTTATTGAGACTTGATTCTTGAACTTGATAAAGGTAAGGATTGTTCTTGAGAGGATATTGTGAAATGGAGGAGAATTATGATATTTGGGGATTTAATTCTGAGTTATGGAGCTATTGGGTGAAGGAAAAATTACCCATTTTCCCTTAAAAACTTGGAACAAAACTGTATAAATTTCCTAGACCGGAATGGCTAGGGCGTCATGGGCTATGTAGAGTTGTGCTGGGTAGGGCACCGCAGTATTCATCTCGGGCTCCCCCCTACATCGATCTGGGCAGGGCATCGTGGGATAATCGCCCTAAGCCACTATTTTTGTGATTCAAACATGCCTTTACGTTTGTCCAAAAATTCCAAAACTCACTTGAGATGTACTATTGACTTTTCTAATCATGAATCAACTTAAAAACAAACATTCTAAGGCCGGAAAAGTAGTTAATTAATCCCTGAAAGTTTTAGGGCTTTAGAAATGACTAAGTCATAAAACTTAGAAAAAATTTTCTTAGTTTAGGACCTCTTTTGGCATGCTTTAAATGGCTTAAACAATTAGGATTCTGTGGGATCTTACATTGGTACATTTATCCTTACTGGGGTGAATACAGATTATGCGAGGCTAATACTATTTCACCATTCACTTTTGGGAAAAGCTAAAAGGTAGTTGAATGCGTAGTCGGCCAATTTAATCACTTCATGGAATGACTTAGCCAGAAAGTTCCTCATTAGATTCTTTCCATTAGGCAAGACTACAAGACTTCACAGTGAGATAGTGAGCTTCAAAACAAAACCTGATGAAAACCTATATCACGCTTGGGAATGCTTCAAGGATCTTCTTTCGGATTTTCAACATCACTAACAATAAAATGAGGTACTTGCTCATACTTTTGTAGGAGCACTTGATCACAATACGAAGATTTTACTAGATTTAGCCGCAGGTGCTCAAGTGCTGGAGTTGACTTATTATGAGTTGTACACTTTGTTGAATCAGGTAACGTAAGGAAATCTAAAGTGGTATTTATACTCTAAAAGTGCCATGAAAAGAATTGTGGGTGTATTAGAGGTAGACTAATTTACATCCTTATAAACACAAGTTTTTGCATTACAAAATTTGATAAACACTCAGTTCAGCAGAATAAATTTGGGAGCAGCACAACCTGCAGCTACAGTCAATGACATCAAACAATCGGCAGGTTGATGTGAGGTCCGTGGAAATAATGGGCATTCACCGTCCCTGTGTGCTTTACATCCATAATCTGTGATGTATGTAGGCAATTCTCAAAGGCCAAATTATAGTAATGCCTACAATATGAAGTGGAAGACTCATCCACTAAATCATTCATGGAATGCCCCACAGCCACAGGACCAACCAAATCAATTAACTAGCAATAAGGAGGAGATGATGAAACAACCCTTAGGTAATCAAGCACAGTTTGCTGCAGACTTAAAAAATTTGGAAGCTGCTCAGAGAAGCTTAGAGTGGCAGATTAGGCAGTTACAACAAGCATTAAATACTAGGCCATAAGGTGGTTTGCTAGAAGTCACAGAGAATCCAAAGAAAGTTATGGCAATAACCTTGAGAAGTGATAAAGAGCTTTAAGGAAAACCTCCCAAGGCTACAAAGGAGTTAGATGTTGATATGGTGATCCAATAGGTAAATGACAGAATTAATGAAAAATAAAGAAAGTTTGAGTACTTGAAAGAAAAAGTTGTTGCAGAAGAATTTAAGAAGATACTGCCATTACCCTTCCCTTAGAGGTAGACAAAAGTGAAGAAGGATGCAATGTTCAAAATGTTTTTTGACATATTTAGAGAGCTTCATATTAATTTACCTCTTTTATATATTTTGAAGAGTATGCCCAAGTATTCAAAGTACTTGAGGGATATGTTTTCTAATAAGGTAAAATTGCAGGATGTGTAGGCAATAACACTCACCAGAGAGTGTAGCACTGTGATGACACATAAAATGCCCTTAAAATTGAAATATTAGGGGAAGTTTGCTATCCATATTGAAATTGGGAGTAAAGTGGTCCATGGATTGAGTGACTTAGGGGAGAGCATTAATGTGATGCCCGTATCACTATTTAAAACATTAGGCTTGAGGGAGCCTAAATTGACAAAAGTGGTTATACAACTTGCAAACACATCTATCATATATCTGGAAGGTGTAATAGAGGACATCCTCATAAAGGTTGGTAAAATCATTATACCTACTGAGTTTTTTTTTATGATTTTAAGGCAGATGAATAAGTACCAATCATCTTGGGGCATCCATTCTTAGCAATTATAGGGGCCTTGGTTGATGTTAGAAAAGGCACGCTCAAGATGAGGGTAGATGGTGAAGAAGTGGTGTTTTATGTTTAAAAAGAATCCAATGTATTGTCCCAAGTTAAAGATTTATGTATGATCAATGTTAGTGAATGAGACAAGTGTTGGCTGGTTAATACATAAAATACCTTTTTGGATTACCTGATTAAGCATACTAAGTTGAATCCATCATTTCCAAACATGATGAAGGTTGAAGTTTAGAGAGATGGTGACCTTAAGAGTGCAAACTCAAAAGGTCAGAAACTACTGAATAAATGTCTCCCAAAAGAGATTAAAAGGGTGAAGGAATATGGTTAAGCTGATATGGGTTGTGCTGCGATATTATATTATTCACTACTTGGGAGGCAACCCAAGATAATTAGGTATGTTTTCTTTTCACTTTATAGTTTTTATTTCACGTTGTTTTTGTTTTTTGTTGAGTCACAGGTTAATGAGAAGTCTGACTACTATAAACTTGATCTTGAAGCATAGAAAACAATGAATGTAGAGTCACATGAATCTCCTTTACGTAAAAAGATGATACTAGCTAGACCAAGAGGCCTCAGGGAGTATTTCTATCTCTTACCTTTAAATTCACATTGGGGATAAAGTAGATTTAAGTGTTGGGTGGGGAAATTCACAATTTTTTACTTAATTTAGAAAAAAATTATGTAATATATTCTTTTTCGTTATATTTTTTATTACATGATGCAAGTGGGCTTGTTGGTAAAAGCTTGTTGATTGAGTGAATTTCTATTTTTGAGACTTTTACGCTCATGTTTATGACTCTTGTACTTGTGGGATTTAATTTGAATTCGTGTTATTGTTTGGTTGGGAGTCTTTGATGATTCTATTGAGTTAAGCATAGGTCATTATGTGAGCATGAGATTTTTGTATATTTCTTATTGCATGTGATGTTTAGAACTTTCGTGGTGTGTGTGAAGCAAAATAAATAATGGGAGTTTAGGAGATGATATAGGTATTTCTTTGATAGCCTAGTTTTATACCATCTATTTGTCTTACCCTTCAGTATTATCCTAGTTAACCCCCATTGACACTTTAGACTTTTCTTTGGAAAACTCATTAGTCACCTAATCCCTTCTTTGATACATCATAATTTGATCCAAAATGCTCCTAAGTTCTTTAATAAAAATTTATTAAGGAGTTTGAGAAATTAAAGAAGAAAAAGGTGAAATTAATGCCACAAGGTAATAGTTATTGGTATTTATATTAATTTATGGTGGTTGGGAGTGATATAAATGGTGTTAGAAATATTTTCATGGTTGCACAAAACCAGAAAAAGTGAATCTTGAAGGAACAAGTGATACGGCCACCATGTGTTTGTGAAAATACTTAAAAGAGATGGGGAAAAATAAATTAATGGGGTAGACAAAAATGTTGTAATTTAGTTGTGGATATTGGTTTTAAAAGTATAATATTGTTCATTAAAGCGCTTACAGAGGTTAGTCACTCTTCCTAAATAGTTGCTACCTGTCCCTTAGCCTACATTACGACCCAAAAAATACCTAATTGATCTTAAACTTTACACTTTGATATTAGTGGAGCATTAAACTAAGGGAAAGCCTATGGTTCATTGTGTGTAACTTGTGAATTTCTTTTGAGAGTGAGCATAATTTAATTTTTGGACCCATTGTGATAAATCGCATTATTGTGAGTGATTATAGGTAACTTTCTTGTTGTGAGGGGTACATGTTTAATGAATATGGGTTACTTGTATAACATCCTTGATTGAATAACAAGCATGATCTTGCTACTTGGTGAGTAAATTCTTGAGGCTAGGATGTTTTACAGTAGTGTTCATGAACTTTCAATTGTGAAAATAACATGCTTAGCGTAGTAACTTGCATTCTGTGTAGTCATTTTAGTACAAACTTGAGTGTCTTGCATTTAGCATAAGTGTAGAGTTTCCTTAGTTGATGATTATTATATTTAATAGTTATTCGAGGATGAACAAGGTTTTAAGTATGGGGTGGTGTGGTTGGGTGTATTCGTGCATTCTAGTGTCACTATTCTAGTCGTTTTAGCCTTGTTTTGAGGATTATTCTATGCCATATGGGTTGATAATGATATAAATATGTATCAAAGGGTTAAATCATGTTTTTACAATAGTTACAAGGGTGTTCTAACAAGTTTGTACTTCAAAGAGTCAATTAGAGTTCAATCAGAGAAACTACTGTTACCAGTTTGAGCTAGTTGCTTGTTTAGTCTAACATGTTGGATTCTATGGTGTTTTAAGTGTTCCTTGTCGTTTTAATTATGTTATTATATGTGTAAAAACTTGTTATAAGTGTAAAATGTTGTATTGAGTCAAGGAAAGATTCAAAACATTCAGTGGAAGATCATGGGAAATTTGCCTAGTTTAAGGTCTTGTTTTTTATTTATCGTTCTGGATATAGTATTGTTTTTACCACTAATTCGTGTAGTGTTAGTGTAATACCCTTTTTGAGCTTAATATTATGATATATGGATGATATATAGGCTTTAAAACCATTAGAAATACACCATAAGATAATGGATTAAAGGAGGAAGGACAAACACTTAACCAAAAGACCATGCTATTAGCATCCGTCACATGATCTATTCATATAGAATAGATGGTGTGTTTCATGCTCCATTCCATATCAATATATGTTTATATGCATGGTCTACTCCACCCCTGGGCTTTTAGATCTAAATCAACTTCTACACGGACTTTGCTTACTCTTATGCTATAAATACATGTTGTATTATGTTTTTACATATCTTTTGGCATATTTTTGAAGATGAGGGGCTGGTAAAACTTCATAATTATGTTTTCATTATTTTCATTTAGTTTATATATGTTTTTATTTGTTAATTACAACCTTGTTATTATGATTATGACTATGCGTGGCTAAACGCCTTTTATCCGGGGTTGAAGCCAAGAACATGAGTATTATTGTTTTAAGTTAAGTTCATTTGATTTTCTTATCACTATTGGTTGTTTTTTTATTCTTCTTATAAATATTTTAATGAATTGAGACCCTTAGAATACATCTATTGTCAACCGTGTGAACATGGGAGAGGGAATAGGGAGATAGATCATGGGAATAAACAGAGTATGGTTTGTCTTCCTTTATGAAATAAGGAATTCAAATTATTATCTAGGACAGGGATATAGTTAGATGCATTACTTGATTCATATGTAGGATGATAGTTTAAATAACTTAAGAGAAATATTGCATCATGCTCAATGATTTAGTTTTAAGGTTCCACATAGGTAAAGGCTTAGAGGTTGGGAAACCATAATCATGCAGTTAACCCTACGAGTCAACAACCAAGATAAGCATGTTAACGGATGCTATTCTATAACATAATATGATAGTTTAAAGTGCATCAACCCTATGTTTTCTCTTATTGATTATCTCAAGTTCTTTACTTTACATTGTGTTTACCTTCCTTACAATTGCAAATTTCCAAACTCTTCTTGGTTATGCTCTCACAAATTAAATCTAAATTGTGAACTGAAATAAAATCATTGTTGAATCAAGTCTTTGTGGGATTGATACTTGACTTCCTGAAGGAAACTTTACTACTTTATAAGACCACGTACACTTGTGTGTGCGCTGTCACTTACTCACATCCGAAGCAGGTAGGGTGATAAGACTTTGATGCGAGGTTTGACATGGTCCTTGAGTACAATCTTGGGAGGACCAATTTGCCTACGCACTAAACCGAAGGGCCAAGTTGGCATCCAACAAGCTCAAATTAGAATAGATAGCATCCATGAGGGTCATCCCCAAATGCATAAGATAGAAAAAGGACCCTGTAGCCTAGACCCTGGTGAAAAAGGTGAGCAACTTTAGTTAGAATTTTCGCTCAAGTGGAATGGTTGCTTCTACTCTCTTTCGTATCCTTTTCCTGTTGGTGACTAGCCTCTTCCTTTCTATTTAGAAAGAAGAATGGAACTAGTAGCAGATAGGCATTCAGTTATCTTGAAAATAGGTTTGTGGTTAGAAATTGCTACCTTAATAACTATCTTTAGAATGCGTATGTACTACATACGGTCCGTATGTAGACCCAGGTAAGTGCCAAAAAAATTTCCTGCACTGTTCACTCTTTGAATTTTGAACTTCTTGTACTTATATTGCTTACTTGCGATCCATAAGTAGGCACAGGTTAGAGCCAAAAAGTTTCCTTCAGCTTTTGCACTCTCTGGATCTTTAATTCTGGCACTTATCTTAGCTACATAAAGACTACAAGTTCTACATACGATCCACAGATGGACACAGGTAAGTTCTAGGTCTTTAAATTCCTGCAACCAAGCTTCTAGACTTCAAGTTCTAGTACATGCTTTGGTCACATACGTCCATTAAAGGCCACTAATGTCCAAAAATTCTTAAAAAGTAGCCAAAAACTCCATTTTTCATTTTTTTTCTTGAACTTAGCATCGAAAACCTAGTTTTCTGCAAAACATAACCAAAACACATCATATCTAAAAAAATAACCTAAAACCTTGCATATTTTCATCATTTTAAGCACCAAAAGTGCCATGTTTTTATATCACATCAACACTCTCAACTTGGAATGTTTGCATGTCCTCAAGCAACACAATAAAATAAAACAAAACACGACACTTAACTAGAAGAATCTAAGTTATCTGGGGTAGTCAATCAATGGTTTAAACTCAAAAAACATTACCCGCTCCCTTTTCAACCTTTTAAAAATAACTATGAAAAATCATGAAGCATAACAATGTGACACAAAGTGATCAAGATATGGCATTGCATTAGCAACAAACAACCATGCATATATACAAGTCACATTCCCCAAAAAAGTATGCATGTATCAATATGACTTGTGTGCCCTCATAATAATAAAGTCTGACTCACTCAAGTTAAATAATGCAGGACAATGCAGGGATAGTCAAAAGACACTCACACTCAAAAAAGAAGTTCCAATAAATTTACATCAAATACGATAGGTTGGTCCTTTTTTTCTTTACCTTAATTTTCAATCAATCATGTTAGGATCATTATAGTATTTTTTTTCACTTGTAATGTAGGCATGGGTAATGGTACGGTCTATATGGATTTATCAAGTGACTAAGTCTTCTTGGAGCTACACCAACTTTGGGGTCCCATTTTTTAAACATTTTTTGCTTTATTTTCCCCCGTATTTACCATTTTTATTTTAGAGCACATTCAGATCGGTTGTGGTTTTCTTATTCATTTTTTTCAACTTTTTCACTTTCTTCTTTTTCTTTACTTTTCATTTTCCTTTCCTTTTTCTAACACTCCCATCCCTGCTTTCTTTTTCTTTTATTTTTCCTTTCTTCATACCCACTCTAGATTAATGCATCCCTATGATAGCCACATTCAACTTAGACAATTTTCCTGAATTGGGGTGCACAGTGTCCACGGAGGACCAGAGCCAAAGTAAGTTTATTGTAACACAAATAGGAAGGTGAATGGTGAAAACAAAGAGATAGGATATAAGGCTCAAAACAGGGATCAAGGGATATTATTTCACATGGAAATGTCATTTAGAATCGGACTACAATCATAAACGACCCATGATCCTTACGTAACAAACTTTCCTACAACCCAGGCAAGACTAGCTGTTCAAGTTTAGAATTTAACTTACAAAGGGAACTCTGTAGCATCTCTCACACATGACACAGAGTCAATATTACAAGCTACTACCTATCTGATTCATGCAATCGTTAGCAACTGAGTCTCATGTACCCAATCCTAATGCCATAAAAATATCCATAATACTGACACATATATACATTCACATAGTTGTAAAATAATTTTGGAGGGGTATCATTTTTTTCAAAAATCAATCAAAAACATGACAATTGTCCTAATTTCTTTAAAATATCAGAATTACACAAAAACACAACATAATAAAAACAAAATGACAATACGGCACAAATTTTAATCTAGACATGCCAGTTCTACAATAATACCGTGACCAATAGGAACAAAAAGCACAGCAACAAAAACCCACAATGGTTATGGTTTACTTAACCCTAAACTAAAAGAATGTGCATTGTCCTTAATGCATAAAAATAAAATAAATTAGAGAGAAGTGAGAACATACCTGGGATGTACTAAGCATCCATGTACCTTGGGTTGCCTCCTAAGCAGCACCTGATATACCATCACAGCATGACTTAGTTGCCTTGGCTACTCAAAAATCACCAAGATCTATCTCAACATAAACTTTTACGTCCTCCAGGTTTCCCATGTATTGCTTCACTCACTACTAATTCAACTTGAATAGGATTTCACCCTCATGCTTTATTTCTATAGCACCACGTAAAAATACCCTAAAAATAATGAATGGTCCTGTCCACCTAGACTTCAGGTTGCCAGGAAACAAGCAGAGTCTTGTGTTATACAACAAGACCAAATCACCAAGTTCTAAAACTATTTTCTCAATTTTCTTCTCATGATACCACTTCATTCTTTCTTTATATATGGGAGAGCTCACATGTACACATATATGGAATTCATATAACTCATTTATCCTTCTTAACCTCAAGTTTCTTACATCACGCAACTCTAAATTTAGCCTTTTCAACTCCTATAGTGCCTTATACTCAAGATCAATCTATAAATGACATGCCTTGTTGTATACAAGTTAATATAGGGAGGAATATATAGGAGTTTTATAAGTTGTCTCATAGTCTCACAATGTATAATCTAATTTCCTTTTCCAGAGTATCCTATTGGCATTTATAGTTTTTTGCCAATATGCACTTGATCTCTCTATTAGAGACCTAAACTTGTTGGTTGTCTGTTGGCGGTAAGTTGTTTCCACCATATCTATCAAGTAGGGTTTTAAATAGTTAGTTGCAAAAGTTTAGCCAAACATCACTGATAATTGCACACGGAGTTCCAAATTGAGAAAAGATATTTTTCTTCATAAAGTTTGTGATACTTCTACCTTCAGTGCCTATAAGTGCAACTACCTATATTTGATGCATAGTCAACTGCCACTAGAATATACTTCATGCCATTAGAATGCAGGGGCGGACCTATGAAATCAATTCTACATACATAAAATAAATCAAACTCAAGAATACAGGTCATTGGGAGTTCTTGGCATCATGAAATATTGCCTTGACACTAATATTGGTCATAGGCTTGTGAAAAATCATGAGCATTCATAAAAACTATAGGCTAGTAAAACCCGCACTGTAGAATTTTGTGAGCTATGTGTGTACCACTATGATGACCCCCAACTGGTGAGGAGTGAAAAGCCTCTAGAATACTCATCATCTCTACCTCTGGAATGCATTTCCATATCACACCATTAGTATAAACCCTAAACAATATGTCTCATCCCAAAAGAACTTATATACCTCAAGAATAAATTTCCTTTATTGTTGGAAGGATGGGTCTTCTCAGACAAGATCACTAGACAATAGTTGGCAAAATTAGCAAATCGAGGAATTAAGACTTGAGATGCCTCCAAGATCCGCTCATTTGGAAAGGTATCATATATATCCTGATCATTCCTTAAATTCTTCATTACCTCATCTTCAAGCATGGATAACTGATCTACAACTAGGTTATATATTCCTTTTTAGTCCTTCACTTTAAAAACAAAGTCTTGCAGCAAGAGAACCCAATGAATCAGTCTCATTAGCATCTTTTTTCGATATCAAGTACCATAAGGTTGCATGATCTGTGTGAACTATGATCTTAGTCCCAGTCAAATAGGACCTAAATTTCTTAAAACCAAAAGCCACCACAAGTATCTCTTTCTCTATAATTGTATATTTTTTTAGTGTTAGGTTTAAAGCCTTGCTTGCATAGTAGATTGGTTGAAGGATCTTCTCTCTCCTTCGGCCTAGGAAAATACCTAAGGCCACTCCACTTATATCATACATGGTCTAGAAGGGTGCATACCAGTCGGTAATACAATGATAAAAGATGAAATTAATCGCTTCTTAAGGCATTTGAAAGATACTTTATTTTACCATGAAGTGGCATTTCTCCTAATTCAGCATCAAGTTGCATTCTTAACATCTTTATAGTGCACTGGCCAAATGGTCCAAATAGTCATTGAATGAATCCCCGGCAACTTAAAAAGTTATCCATGAATACCTCGATCATGTCCTCCACCATGTTAAGAATACAGACATCATGAATCTTTGAATGTTGGCAGGAGCATTGCATAACCCGAGCGACATAGTCTTGAATGCAAAAGTCCCATAGGGGAAAGTGAAAGTCATTTTTTCTTAGTTCTCGGGAGAAATAGTGATTTGACTATAACCTGAGTACTCATTAATAAAAATATACCAACCTCCACCTACTAGTTTGTCCAGCATTAGATCCATTTAAAGGCATAGGGAAATGGTCTTTTCATGTCCAAGTGTTGAGCTTCCTATAATCCATACACTCTCTATCGAATTACTAGTCTCATGGGAACTAATTCATTTTTTTCATTAGGAACCACTCTGATCCCCCCCTTCTTTGGTATACATTTAATGAGGATAACCCACTTTCAATCAATAATAGGGAAAAATACTACAAAATATAACTACTTGATTATTTTCTTTTTCACAACCTTTTGCATAGGAGTGTCCAATCTCCTTTTACTCAACAATGGGAATGTTTTTCGGCTCAAGATGTATCATATAAATAGACATACTACGTGGAATCCCCATAATATCTGCAATAGTCCACGCAATATATTTCTTTAATTTTTCTAACACAGATATCAAAGCTTCCACATATGATCCTACCAAATTTGCCTTAATAATAATTGTTAAGATATTGTCGGACTTCAAGAATGCATACTTCAAATGAGATATGAGGTATTTTAATTTGAATACTAGTTGATTATTAATTGATTCTTTTGTAGATGGTGTAGTTCTATTTTTCAAATCAAGATCAAGCTTTTTAGAGACATACTAGTAATAGCTTATGCCTTGTAATGTGTTAACCAACTCATTATATTCATTTATCTTGTGAATCCATATCATTGAACACTCGTTTAGTTAATAGAAAAACTATCAGTTCATCATTCAATTTGAAGGTGATCTCCTGTGAATCCATAACATTGAACACTCGTCTAGTGGATAGAAAAAATCAACCCAACAAATTTAAAGATTGAGCATCCACTTCGCAGTCTAGAATCATGAAATCCGCTGGGTATGTATAGGATACCACCCTTAATTTTACGTCATACAAAAAAACCCATTGGCTTCTTAACAGATGAATCACCCATTAGTAGCCTTGCAGATGTAGGGTTGAGTGCTCCTAGATCCAGCACCTTGTATATCACCAGTGTCATTAAATTGATGCCTGCTCCCAAATCACACAGAGCATGTTTAATGTCATAAGTCCCAATCGAACATGGAATAGTGATTGCTCTAGGGTCCTCCTTCTTCTACACTAGTAGTAAGTAAGGAACTATATTAAAATGTATCCCTCATAATTTGGTTCATTTTTTCCCCATTCCTTACGTTCATAAATCTCATAATCATCATCATTATATGTCATCTTCTCAAATTTTGCTATAGGGGTCTCATTTATAACAGTGTTTTCTTACTTCAACTCTTTAGTAGTAGGCATAGGAAAATCATCAGTATGGGTAACACTTCTAGTGGAAATATCTAGATAATGACGTATAGCTGATAGAGTATGAACTTTTTCAGTCTGAAGGGTACATATTTCTTCAATGTTATCATGGCAGACATATTCCCAAATTGAGTCTCTAACGGCTTAATAGAAGTTACATGAGATTCCACCTTCTAGGTAAACCCTGAAGTATCAACCTTAATCTCCTTAAGGATGTTCTTCTAATTTTATTAACCCTTGACCATCTTTGTCGGCATTATCTCCATTATAGACTCTATATCTAGGCTATCTCGTAGAACTTACCTATCTCTCTTCTCTCTATAGTCATCTTCTTTCCTCCACTAGCCATATCGCTTCCTACTACAATCCCTGTATCTATCACTATAACAGTTTTAACCTTAATTTTCTCGCCCTTAGTCTTAGAAACCCACCAACTCGCGATGAAGATACTTGGCTTCCTTCTTTAAATAAGACTTATAAGATCTGGAAGCTAAACCTAGTGCTCCTACTGTGTTCACTTTCTTGAAACATAAAGCTGAAAATTTCCTTGCCAATAACCCAAGATCAATCCTCTGTAGCGCAGTTTCTTGCACAATTAAATCATCAGCTACTCTTTTGTTGCAAGAGGCACCAATATAAGAAGTGCAAGACCCCCTCTCATCCTACTAAGTTTGCCACCCCTTGTTAGTGAGAGAAATCTGATCTAGAATATTTAAAGTTGTCTCCCAGTATAGTCTCGTAAAAACTCCTCTAGATATTTTGTCTGCTATAGCTCTAGATTTGATGCTTAGGGCTTTGTAGTATATCTCTAGCAATCTTATACCTGAAATTTGATGTTTGGGTACCATGAGCAACTTCTTCTTGAAACTAAACGAAGCCTTCTACATGATTCAAACTACATTAGCCTAAAATTATAAATCTCATCCTTAAGGTGCAACATTCTTGATGGAGGAAAGAACGAGTTCAAGAATTTCCTGTGAAACACATTCCATGTAGTGATAGATTCTCTTGGAAGTTTCCCTAATAGTAAAGATGCTTCACTTGTATGTTAGAAAGGGAACAACCTCAGGGTTTGTGTATGAACTGCAGATCCCAATGAAATTTTCAAGGTGCATATTTACGTCATCTATAAGTAGAGCCACAAATACACCCTTCAGGTTTAAGAGTTGAATCATTGTACTCATTATGTTAAACTTAATGTCTTGGGCAAAAATGGAAGAATGATAGATCTAGTCTCAGTCAATTCAATGTACCCTCGATCCCCTTCATCATCCATATATATATGGCTGCAAATACTGGTACATTGGGATTACTTTAGCATAGCTACCCATAAATCTTTTTTGGTTACCATCCAGTAATGCTTGATGGTCTACATCTGGTCTATGCATAGATAGCCCAACCTCCCAAGCTATGCACTACGCATTTTTTCCCTCTTCTAATTGGTAGCTTGTGCTAGCAACACATCCATCTTCTAGTCAACAATGTCCTAAACTCTATTAGGAGGAGGGGGGCACCTAGTGTGTACCATCACGAACCACTTTATAAATATCATCTCTTTTCGACTTTGTCATCCTACTCGGTATATATAGGATCCTCTATAGATACGAATTAGTGGGAGTAAGTGATAGCCTCTACTCCATCTGCTAGGCATACAATGGTATATACCCAACTAAGATTAGGAACACCAATACCTAAAAACTGCAACAACTTCAATTCACACATATACAAGTAATCCCAAGTAGCGGTGCTAAAATTTGATAACGTCCAAGCTACACCTTCAATCTAAAGATAATGCAGTTTGTGTCAAATATAGTAACCCAAAAAAGGTTGGGGTCGAGTCCCATGGGAGTACGTTGAATCGTGACTCTTAAAAATTCTAATAAAAGGTCTGAACAGGAATAGTAATTAGGGGGATTATAGTGGCAAATCGAACAACTAACAAATATTAACTCTGGTTGCAATCATTCATAGATGAAAATTAGGATTGTGTTCCCTTGGATTCTTAATTTAGTAGTCTTATTGAGCTTTATTGGAACAACCTGATACCTTGCATGTAGAATCGGATAAGTTATGTATCATCAACTGTCTTTTGGACTAGTTTATAGATTTCACCCTTTATCTTTTGAGTCTTAGGATGTTGCCTTACTAACCTTTATCCTTGATCCTAGTTAACTATTACCTTTTGGGTCACGATTTATTAGATGATAGTTAAGACTTACTTAAATAACACCTATTATCATGGATGGATGGTTAATCTTTAAATTACTGTTGTAATTAACTTTTCCTAGTCATTATTCCTCTTTGGGAGTAATTAGCAATAATTTAGGTGGGATATTAATGTTTTCAACTACTGAGAGATCTGCTAAATTAAATATAATACAATAAATTCATGTGTGTTGGTTCAAAACAACATAGAAGTTTCACCTACTTCATTAATCCACCAAGGTTCCCACAACCCTAGCTAATGGTTTTAGCCGCTCATGCTTGTGAAATAATATACAACATTCATAATTGAAACCATAAGATGAAATCATAATAATCACAACTGAAAACATAAAACTTCAACTTTATTAACAACCAAAATTAATACAAAATAATTCCAACACCAAATTCGGATCTCAGAATCACAAAATATATTTGTAAGTATAAAAAGTGCATAACCTCTACTAAAAATATATAAAGTGTATTTATAGTACATGAGTATACCCAAAAAATCAAGGCCTGGATAAAAATGGAAAAATGGTGTTAGTAGCCATTAACTTGGACCACATACGATACATATGTACTACATATGGTTCGCATGTTGACCCAGGTAAGAGCAAGAAAATTTTCCTACACTATTCACTCTCTAGATTTTGGACTTCTAGCACTTACCATATCCACTTGGAATTCACAAGTACTACATATGGTCTGAAAGTTGGCAAAGGTAAGTGCCAGAATTTTTCTTCAGCTTTTGCACTCTTTGGATCTTTAGTTCTAGCACTTACCTTACCCACATATGGACTGCAAGTGCTATATACGGATGGCAAGTAAGTGCCAGATCTTAAAATTCCTACAACAAAGCTTTTTTACATTGATTTCTGGTACATTCTTTGGTCACATACGCTGGGTAAATGCCACAAATGCCCAAAATGCTCAAGTAAGTAGCCAAAAACTCTTTTTAATATTTTTTTATCTTTGCATTCAAAACATAGTTTCCTTCAAAACTTACCCAAAACACATCATATCAAATAAAATAACCTACGAAACTTGCATATTTTCATCATTTTAAGAATCAAAATTGTTGTATTTCTATTGAACACAAGCCTCTAGCCTACCAAGAATAGCATATAAATGATCTCATCTACCTCCATACAAGGGGTCTTCCAAACCACCTACACTAACTGCCTGAGGACCTCTTCTATAGACCTAGGGATAACCTTTATGACCCAATACACCATCCTTAGATGGAGGCAATACTAACCTGATCAATTAATAACTATGTGCAATTGGATCAATCATCCTGTGTCGGGGACACTCTTTTGAAGAAAGCCTACAATACTATAAGCATGCTCGAGGCAATATACTATGTCAAAAAGGTCCAATCGACTTAAAATAGCTACCTTATTAGAATAACCCTCAAAGAGTAACTACTACTCTAGATGTTGTAACTACTATAACCAGGTTGACCCCATGTAAAATCAGTAGAGTTGTCTAAAAGGTCCTACTAGACTGACTCTAATTCTAACACAACTTATCTTGAGGGTACCTACCCTAAAATCCTTTACCTCTAAACTATGAGTCGTTATCTCCCACTATAGTTAGCCTACTGACTAGGCCTCTTATCGTTGCACCTTTCGATCTCATAATATAAGCCCTCATTTTATAAATAAAATCAGCATTATTAATAATGATCTACTCAGGCCAAGCAATATTAATAAATTATCTACCCATAGCTATGTGTCTCTGAGTGGCCATACAAAGTAGAAGTCTCAACCCTCTAACAAAGCATTGAATCCACTTATACTTAGTATGTACAATCATGGTGGCATATTTAGCTAACTCATTAAATCTTACCTCGTACTGTTCCACTAACTTAGAACCCTACTGAAATCTATGAACTCATTCCTCAGGCATTTGCATATTCTCTTAGAAAGACTCTAAGAACTGAGTCCAAGTCATAGAAGAAGATCCAGCTAGACAAGAATCAAGATATACCCTCAACCTATGTTTGACTACTCGATCAAATTGAAAAGTGATGTATTTCCACACCATGCAACTTAACCAAGTCCAAATTAAGCCTCCACTCATAGATAGTAAGGAACTCAAAAGAATCCTTACATGGGGACCCTCAAATCTTGATGGAGCCCATATAAAGAATCGGTCTAGCATTTTCTACTCCTCTGTAGTCATGTCAGGCTGCGTTGCTATCATATGTGGAATTTCCAATACTGGTGGAACCTATATTTTGTGATCCAAAGTTAAAAGTTATACTTTTATACCACATCCTCCCTAGGATATCTTTATTCAGATGTTTCAGACCTATTCGTTGGCCATACCTAATAACTAAAATAAGTCATCATGAAGGAATACTAAAAATGTAAATCCAGGTAATGTCTAGACTACTCATAGTTCACTAACTTCTATGGTGGTAGATTCTCTAGTGCTGTCTTCAGTGTGTAGGATTAATAACTAGAGTTGGTGATGGCTCTATAGCCTAGTCTCGAACTGGGGTTGCAGATCCACCCTAGCCTCAACCTTGGGGTTGACCTTTACTCCTAACTGGTAATATAGCTATAGTGTGGGGTCTCCATCCTTGGTCGTTGCAGCCTTCATACTAGCAATTTATAAAAAAGTAAAATAAATAAGAATCTGGAAACCAATATTGATAAAACACCTAATAATGAACTAAAAAGATGAGATTTTCCTTAAAACTCCATGTACCCGAAGATATGATATGGACGTATAACATTAATCTATAAGACTCTACTAGATACTTACTCTTGTACCAAAACTATCAGTGAACATAGTCTCTAATACAGAAATGTCACAAGCTAATTTTTCTAGTCATGATGGCATCAACTTTGATCCATTAGTAGGTAAGTCAAGCCATAACCCATAATGACAAGTAAAAGTCTACCAAGTGAAAGAAATAAAATACAAGAAAATCATCATACAACTAAAATAATAAGTAACGAGAATAGGGATATACATAAATAAAGCATGTTATATAGTAGAGGAAAGAGGAAAATTATATGCCAAAAAAGTACCCCATGACCATGTAAGGTAGTACAAGAGCCATTATACAAAATTCAACAACTACATAATATCAAATAAACCTCATAGTCTTAGAATATACAAATAAGAGTACCTAGATGGTAGAAAGAGGTGGGTCAACTCTGGACTATAAAAATCTCACCTAATCACTGATCATCAGCTCATCCAGAGGATATCATTAATGGTTGTAACTCATACTCGAATGTACATTAGGGAAAAGATGCAAAGGTATATCATAAGTACCAAAACCATGGGTACTCAATAGGAATCAGAGGTCGACTGAGCTTTAATATAGTAAAAGCATGAACAAAGTGTGAGAAAGTACACTAAAATCAATAATAATGGGCAAAAATTAAAGTAATAGGCAATGGTATGCAGATGCAATATATACAACACAGGTAACTCAAAAGTTGAAATAAAAGCCTAGCTATAACCTAACTGAGCCCCATAAGCCCAGAAGCTACACATAAAGAAGAATATACCTAAACGAGCCTCCATAAGCATGGTGAGTACAAGAAAAGAACACTATTAAAGAAAAAATAAAATATAATAGTAATAAAAGTACAAATAATCAAGGAGGTTGACATTCATACCTTATACTCCCATTTCTAATCATAACCACCATTGTATTTCCAACCCAAGATTACGGACAGAAATAATAAGAAATGTCTGACTTAAACCCGACCTCATAGATAATAGCAATATATATATGTCAAACTCGACCAAAAACTCATACGTAATAATATATATATGTGTGTGTGTGTATGCTTACGTGTGTGCACACGTGTGTGTGTGTATATCGAACTTAAACCAAAACTCATAAACAATAATCAATTTACTATGATGGACTAAAACTGAAACTTATAACCCAAGTCCTCATAGAATATCCTAGATTTACCCTAACTTAAATCTATTTAGTCATAAATCCCTATTTTAGGCAACCAAATCCATTAAGGAGAAGTATATTCAAATTAATAAGCTAGAAAGATGTAGTTTAACGTTATATAGTACTCTAATCAAGGTGATAAAGCTTAGGTGTAAAATACTCCAAACCCAAGTAATATACTAAGAAAGTAGCTATGTGATCATTAAGGTAAAAAGAGGCGTTATTCTAAGCATTTTATCCTAAAAGGATTATAGGGCCCATTACAAAACCACAAAAAACCCACCAAGGTAAGAACCTAACTGAACCTAGGCTAAGATTTCTCAATCCCATCCCAAGGGACTAAAGGAACTAAGGCTGGTCCTAAAGTATAATCATAGATTAAATAAAGGGAAGACGTGGTAGAACTCAACATAAAAAGAGCCCCTAATTGGCTAAATTAGGCAAAAAATACTAAGACGATAAACTATCATAAGAACCCACCCAAAACTAGTTACATATCACACTAATACAATAATAAAGAAATTTCTAACAAAAAGGTAATCCTAGCCTACTTGAACACTGTAGAAAGCATGCATGAACATCTATAATAGTGTTTTTCCCTCTAAGAATCCTATAACCACTGCCATACTAACAAAATAATGCTCTACACATCGAGAGAAGCATATTAATATTCATAAAATATAATTACACTCTGGGTGAAGAATCGAGCTAAAATAGGACCAACTTATTGAATCATGAAATTAAAACCATCAAATTATCTCTCTCATCTTAAGGATCATTTTCCCCAAAATTAGGCATAATATAAGGCCTAAAATAGACATAAATAGTCCCAACTCATAAAGTTAAAACAAGAACTAATAAAAAAATTAACCAGAAACTTGTTAGAAAAGGTGTAAGGAAATAATAATAATGATATCCCTAATTCAATCCCAACACCAAATATTAATTCACACACTAATATCAAGCTCAGAAATGTCAATAATGAAATTTTAGAGTTGGTTTTAGGCTTAAAAATGAAGGAAACAACTATTTATATTTCCATGGGTTTCCTCATCAGTGTCACAATTCCCCGAGATGCAATAGTGATGTCTAGCATTGTGCTAACACATTTAAGGCTTTTAAATCAAAATAATTGTAAGTTCTTAAGTAACTATTATTGTTTTTTATTATATTTCATGTGATATTGTAGGGAAGTCGAGATGCATAAAAACCTATGATGACCATGTCAAGAAAGATGATTTTTGATTAAAAAAGATATGAAGATTGTAGTTGATGACTTGTCTGATAACCCATCAGCAGACGGCTTCATCTGTAGGCTGTGTACAAGGATTGGAAAGAAATGTTGATGAATTGTCTGATAAGTATTTAACTATCTCATAAGCTATCAACTAAGGTCGTCAGCTGTAGGAAGTGAGAAAAGATTTGGAAGAGCTATCAATGACTTGTTTGATAAGTTGTCAACTATCTAATAAGCCATCAGAGTTGGTCATCAGCCATGGTGTGAACAATCTAGAATTTGAAATTCAAAATTTCAAGATCAAGAGTATAAATAGAAAATTCTTATGTTTTCATTGGGATATTGAACTTATTCACAAGAATAGTTTTGATATTTTGGTTTTTTCAAGTTTGGTTTCTAATTTTCTTTAAATTATTATTGTTGTTTTTTGGATCCTTGGTTGAACTTGATGGAATATAAATTTCCAATTTCCATCTTTTGTAAGTTAACTACTTTTGAATTATGGATCTAATGTGTGATAATTCTTTCTATCTCATGAGTAACAAAATCCCATAACCAGAGTTGTGGGATCCTATTAGTGTTGCATGATAAATTCTATATTGGATAAGATTTGAATGATTGAAGGATATTCTTGATAATTCTTTTATAATGAATTTTATATTTTTGTTGTAAACAATAGATTAAGCCTTACATTGGTTAGCTTTAACTAAGGAAACAATTAATGTAAGGGAATTATTAATGGGTATTTGGAAATGTTAAATTTTCATCTAACGATTAATGTTGTTACAAGATTAATGAACTTGAGTTAACATCAGTATATACGTAATGATTTCCTATGTTTGAGAAAATTATTTAATCAAGCATCTAAATAGGTCGAAAGTCATTTAGATCAATAATTGATACTGATAATTCGTTGTTTCCTACATGTCATGAGATTTTTTTGTTGTAACTATTGTTCAACATAGAGTAACATTCATAGTGTACACAAGTCTGGTTTTACCTCATCATTAATTTGATCTATTGAAACATTGACTTTGAAGGAATATCAATCTTTAATTTCCACCTTATGCAAGTTAATTACTTTTGAATTATAGATCTAATGTATGTTATTTCTTTCTATCTCATGAGGAACTAAATCTCATAACATGAGTTGTTAGATCTATGAGCGTTGCATGATGAATTCTATAGTTCGCTAAGATTTCAATGATTGAAAGAACTTCTTCACAATTCTTTTATAATAAATTTTATTTGTTGGTTGCAAATAATAGATTAAGTCTTACATTGGTTTTCTTTATTTAAGTAAACAATTAAAGGAAGGGAATTATCAATGGGGTTTTGGAAACTTTAAATTTTTATATAATTATTAATGTTGTAACAAGATTAATCAACTTGAGTTAACATCAGTTTAAACCTAAAGATTTCCTAGGTTTGAGAGAATTAGTTAATCAAGCATCTAAATAGTCAAAAGACATTTAGATCAGTTATCGATACTGATAATCTGTTGTTTCCTACATATCCTGAGAATCCTCAGTTATAACTATTGTTCAACATAGAGTAACATTGATACTGAACATAACTATGGTTTTACCTCATAATTAATTTGAAATATTGAAACATTGACTTTGAGTTAATAAAACAAAGTAACAGTAACATTTGTTTGAATTTTAAAAGCCCCCATTTATAGGAAACTATTAGCTATTTGTTGATTAAAGCACAAATAGTCTTAATTTACACCATATTCCCTATGGGATTCGACCCCAACCTACTTGGGTTATATATTTTATAATGACCGTTTACTCTCTCATAAGAGAGGTGTAATTTTGACATATCAAATTTTGGCGACATTGCCAAGGAATACGGTTGCCAATTAAGAATATCTGTGTTAATTGATTATTAGTTAGGTTTCCTAATTTTACTTTTATTTGTTGTATTTGATCATTACAGGTTCCTTGTTTTATATGCCATGAAATAGATGGTCAGGAGAGCCGTTATTACCTTTCAATCCAGAACCTCATATTATTGGGAGAATGGCTAAACAACTAGAAGCTAAAAGAATCGCTGATTTGGCTAATGCACAACTCAATCGGCAAAATGTTTATAACCCAGGTCAGTTGGCTAATGTAGATGATGATGACCTAGGGGATGATGATCTGATTGATCCTAAAAATAAGATTCATTTTGAGAATGTAGCTATACCAATGAATTAAAATCAGCTAGTTAGAGGGAGAGCAAACCGCTATTCTGCTATGCAGTTTGCATTTGATGATAAGGATAATACTGATTTTGATGAAGCTGGTGCTACAGGAGCAATTTTTACACCACCATTATCCCCAAATGTGATGTTCAACATCACAAGTGCTATGATACATCTGTTAAACCTCAAAAAGGTTGTTTGGGGGACTTCCGGGTGATGACCCAACAATATATTTTCTGAAAGTTATCAAGATCAATAAATCTTTTGAAAACCCTGGAGTGGATCAGAAAGTAGTCCATTTGCGATTATTTACATTTTCTCTGTCTGGAGAGGCAACACTGTGGTTGAATGAGTTAGCTCTCTATTCTATCATAAACTATAGGCAATTGAAAGGAGCTTTCCTAGAAAGGTTCTTTCTGCCTTCTAGGATGTTACAGTTGAGGGACAATATTAGTAACTTCAGGCAGTTACCAAATGATGTTCTACATGAGATGGGTGAGATTCAATAATAATTTGTTGTAGTTCCCTAATAGAAGATGACTGATGAGCATTAGATGAAACTATTCCACATGGCTTTAATCTCTATCACGAAACTAATTGTGGGAAATTCTATGGGGGGAATTCATGGACCTTTCTTTTATGAGGCTGCAGAACTATTGGAACGATTGAATAAGACAAGTAGAGCTTGGAATACTAGGGAATCTATGCTAGTAAGTAATACTGTGTCTACTAGGATAACAACTGAACAATACATGAGAAAAGAGGAACATGACCAGGATATGGCATATATGAAGATCCAAATTGATTTTCTCAAAAAGCATTTACTATCTAGTAAAAAAAATGAAAGTTGTTGGGTCTCAAAGTAGAGAAGCTAAATTAGATTCTGATGAAGAGGTGAACTACTTGAATAATTGGGGGGTTTCGAGGCAATAGCTAAGGGAATAAAGGTCAGAATTATTATGACAATGTTGGTTATAGAGACCATGATCAAGATGTTTGGTAAAACAAGAATTATAGAAGTGGATTATATGTACCTCCTGTAAACGTGACAATGCTGCTACTTGTTTTGGTAAATGTCAATGAATGATACGATGGAAAAGTTGTTGAAAGGAGTAGAGTAAACTGACACTGGAATGATAGAAATGAAAAGTGACTTATCATCTATAATTCAGTTAGTTAACTCAAATTCAACTTCTATTAAGCAACTAGAGCAGTAAATGAATCCATTATCCAAGACTTCAACTAGAGAAAGAGAAAAACATTGCCAAGTGACATGGTGCAATATATATGGAATGTTAATTCTTGCATCGCAATTACCACTAGAAGTAGTAAAGTGTTACCTAGACCATCTGTGGGAAAACCTGATGTGAATGATGTGGTGAAGTTAGATGCAAAAGCATAAAAAGAATATCTAGTGGAGTCTAAGAAGCTAGAGATTGATAAGGTTTCATATAATAAGAAGCAGGTTGATGAGTGCGAGAAAGACAAGGTAAAGGAAAGAGAGATAGTAGTTAACAAAATACAAAAAATACCTCATCTATTCCCTCATAGATTTTAGAAGAAGGAAGATGACACAAAATTTAACAAGATCATGGAAATGCTAAAGAAATTGACTGTAAATGTGCCTTTGGTTAAGGTGCTAAATCAATTGTCGGGCTATGTTAAGTTCATGAATGATCTTGTGACTAAGAATTGGACTGTGAGCTACGAGCCAATGGATAATCTTCACCATTGTGGTGCTATTTCCATAAGATCTTTGGTACAAAAGAAAGCTGATCTAGGAGCATTTATTATCCCATGTACTTTTTGATCACTTAATTTATCAAAGTCCTTTGTGATCTAGGGAATGTATTAATTTAATGCCATTGGTGGTGTTCAAAAAGATGGGGTTAGGAGATCCTACACCCACTAACATGCCACTTTTGATGGTGAATAGATCTGTGAAAAGTCTATTTTGGATTCTTTATGATGCGTTCGTGAAAATGTCTAGTTTCATCTTCCCAACGGACTTTGTAATCTTTGATTCTGAGGTGGATTTTAAGGTACCCATCATCTTGGTAGAACATTCTTAGCTACTGTGAGTGTATTGATTGATTTTCAAACAAATGAGCTAAAATTTAGGCTCAATGATGAAGTGGTCAGTTTGATGTTTGCCAATCAATGAAGCAACAAAGGGAGATGAGTTTGTTCTCAATAGATGGTGTATACTATGAATATTATAAAGAGGTAATGGTTGAGGAATTATTTGTTGTGGAGAAATTAGAAACGTTACTAATAAACGTTAATAGTGAGCAGATCAAAGAATATGATAAAACTGTATGTGCACTAACAAGAATGGGGTCATTCTCTTATTCCCTCGAGAAGCTGGATTTAGACTTTATAAATCATCCAACACCGTCGGCCAAACCTTCTATTGAGGAGCTACAAGGCCATTTGCGGTATGTGTTTCTGGGTAGTGGAAAAACCTTACCGATTATTATTGCAGCAAACTTGATAGAGCTACAGGTTGAGGCCTTTATTTCTGTGCTCAAGAGATATAAGAGGGCTATAAAATGGATGATTTTCAATATTATTGGTATTCCACCGAGCATCTATATACAATATATCCATCCAAAGGAAGAATGCACACCATATATTGAGCACCATCACAAACTGAAACCACCTATACAAGAAGTAATGAAAAAGGATCTTATAAAGTGGATTAGTGCAGGAGTAGTGTATCCAATCTCTAATAGTAAATGGGTAAGTCTAGAGTAGTGTGTGTCTAATAAAGGAGGAATAACAGTGGTCGCTAATAAAAAATGAGTTGATTCCACTTAGACAAATGATGGGGTGGAAAATTTGCATGGACTACTAGTAGTTGAACTCATGGACATTGAATGATCACTTCCCAATGCCCTTCATGTATCAAATTCTTAATCGCTTGGTAGGAAAGGGTTTTTATTGCTTTTATGATGGATATTCGGGATACAACTAGAATTTTTCACCCCAGAAGATCATAAGAAAATAATATTAAATGCCTATATGGAACATTTGTATGCAAGCAAATGTCATTCGACATATGTAATGCACTGGCCATTTCCAAAGGTGCATCATGTCAATTTTCTCTGACATGGTGGAACACATGTTTGATGTGTTCATGGACAATTTCTTTATTGTGGGTGATTGATTTGAGTTATATTTGGTAAATTTGAGTAGAGCACTACAGAGATATGGAGAATTCAATCTCATGTTGAAGTGGGAGAAATTCCACTTCATGGTGAAGGAAAGCATTGTTCTTAGACATTGAATTTTCGTAAAGAAGGTTGAGGTTGATCGGGATAAGGTAGAAGTGATTGAGAAACTACCCCCTCCTATCTTAGTGAAGGGAGTACATAGTTTTCTAGGTCATGAAGGGTTCTACCATCGGTTCATTAGAGACTTCTCTAAGCTTGCAAATCAAATTTGCAAGATGTTGGAGAAGGAGATCAAATTTGTGTTTAGTGATGATTGTATGAAGGAATTCCAATGCCTTAATGATAAGTTGGTTGCTAGTCCATTCAAAATAATATGCGATGCAAGTGGAGTAGCACTTGAAGATGTACTTGGTTATAAGAAGGAAAAACTATTACCACATTTATTACATAAGTAAGGTGTTGAATGGGGAACAGATAAATTACACCGCCACTGAGTAGGAGCTTCTAGATATTGTTTATGCTTTCGAGAAATTCAACCAAGGTGGTAGTTCATATAGACCATGGTGCTTTGATATGCTTAATGGAGGAGAAGGATGCCAAGCCAAGGCTGATTAAATAGGTATTTCTTCTGCAAGAATTTGACATTGAGGTTAATGATAGAAAAGGGTGTGAAAACCAAGTTGCAGACCACCTAGATAGGCTAGAGGGAAATCATCTTACTACAAAAATCTTGTTATTGATGATGCTTTACTGGATGAAAAATTCTAGTAGTTGCACTTGAAATAGTGCCTTGGTATGCGGACTTCACCAACTTTATGGTTAGCAATATTATCCCAAAGAATCTTTCTTTCCATCAGAAAAAAATTTCTCCATGATGCATAGAGATACTTCTAGGATGACTTGTACTTACTCAGGTGTTATGTTGACAATATTATCAGATGGTGCATCTCGAAATTTTATATGGTAAGTATTCTTGAGGCCTGCCATACATCCCCAGTTGGAGGGGCATATGTAGGCAATCGTACGGTGAGAAACATGTTGCAAAGAGGGTACAATTAGCAAACACTATTTAAGGATACTTATGAGTTCGTAAAGAGTTATGATTTGTTCCGAAGACAAAGTTCAATCTAAAATCATCATGATATGCCTATGGAAAAGATGATGGAGGTTGACCTATTTGATATCTAGGGTATCGGCTTCATGGGGCCACTCTGGAGTTCCTATGGGCTAAAGTATATCTTAGTAGCTGTGGACTACGTGTCCAAATCAGTTGAGGTTATTGGTTTAGATGACAATGAAGGTAAAAGAGTGGTGGCGTTCCTTAAGAAGAATATCTTCTTTCTCTTGCGGGTACCACATATAATTATAAGAGACTGGGGATCCCACTTCTGCAACAAAATATTTTGGGTTGCATTGTTGAAATATGGTGTGAAGAAACCTAAGGTTGCCACTCCATATCGCCCACAAACTAGTGGGAAAGTTGAGGTATCAAACTGTGAAATAAAAGCAATCTTGGCTAAGACGGTGAATGCGAGTAGAAAGGATTGGTCTCGAAAGCTTGATGATGCTTTGTGGGAATATCGGACGACTTTCAAGACACGTATTGTGATGTCACCATATCAGTCAGTATATGGAAAGGCATGCCATATTCTGGTTGAGCTTTAGCACAAGGCTCTATAGGCTCTTAAACAGCTGAACATGGACTTGAAGGAAGCAGCTTAGTTGATATTGGGAAAATTGAATGAGATGGATGAATTTTGATTTAGATCTTATGAAAGAGCTGACTTATATAAAGAGAGGATGAAGTATTACCATGATCAAAGAATTAAGAAGTGAGATTTTCATGTTGTTTACTATTGTTTAACTCTCAACTTAAGCTTTTTCCGGGAAAATTTAAATCAAGATGGTCGGGGCCTTTCAAAGTAAGTCAAGTATTTCCATCGGGTGTGGTGCAACTTGAAAGTGAACATGGGAGTCTGTTTAAAGTTAACGGGCAAAGAATCAAGAATTATGTTGGTTCGATGGATGAAGCAAAGTTGTTGTCTATGGCTTATCTCGACGATGTCTTAATAGTTGAGACAACCAAGTCGTGCCGCAAAAGTATAACAAGCGCTATTGGGAGGCAACCCAATCTTTCATCTTAGAAGTAATTTATTTGTTTTAAAGTGTTATTTTAAGTAATAAGTTGTTCAGATGTGCAGGATTAAATTTAAGATTGATGTTGCTGATGGATTTGAATTGACGACAAAAGTTGATAGGTTATCAACTTGTTGAAGACCTATCACTTAAAGTCGTTAATTCAAAGGAAAAGAGAGTGCATTTACTGGATTGAGCGATGATCAATCTGATAAGTTATCAGAAAGCTAACGACTTATCACATAAAGTCATCAAATTAATAAAAAATGTGGTACATTTTGGATATAGTTGTCGACATGGCTGATAAGTCATCACCCAAGTAGCGGGCCGTCACTCCTTGTCGTCAACTGAGCCAAAACATGACCACATTCTATCTTAAGGTGATGATATGTGTGATGGTCTATAAAACAATTGATAATCCATCACTTGAATTTTAACCCTAGGTAAGTCATTTTGACCTGAATCCAAGGCTATGACCCGATCCAAACCAAATAACGCTTGACTTTTCAAATTCCTGATAATAATTTTCCCACTTCTATTTTTGGTATATTTTTATCATTGTTAGTCCAAATTAGTCTTTATTAGTTTTTATTAGTGATTTTTTTTAGATAATGTTATACATCAAAAATAGTGGATACATCAGTGCAACTGTTTCACATTTTTTGTCTTTTTCCTTTACAACTTTTAACATTAAATATTTTTTTCTCTTCATCTTCTCAAAAGAAAAATAAGGGTTATAATTTTTCTGCTCCTTTGTGTAAACTCATTGAATTTACAAAAAATCTTAGAGTGCAAATGTATGTGATTCTCATATCAAGTTGAAAACCTACAAGTTTGGAGTGTGTTGTCAAGTCGTCCAAAGGGTATGATCTGAAAGATCTTGTCTTCTTTCTAGTCGAAGGCATTGGGAATTGAATGAAATAGAAAGCTTTGAATATTTTATAATGTTCATGAACAAAATTAATGAATACAAAGTAATTGGGTCACGTGAACCAACTTAACTTTGTATAACGAAAAATTACTTATGACTAATTTTTGGTCAAGTTATAAAATTCATCATTTTTTGGGAAAGATTTAAACTTTGATTGAGTGAAAAATCAATTTCACCCATAATTATCAAGCTTTATTAAATCAAATTGGGTGAAGTATCTTGTTTGAAAATTTATAATTACGGTTAACAAGTTGAACATTAGACATCAAGTTTGATTTAGCCTGTAATTCATAAAGAAATGAGTTTGTAAACATGGTTTGGATTGACTAATATGTTGATAAGTCATCAAGAAAGTTATAACTTGTCAACTAAGTTTTCAATAAAAGTTCAACAAGTTGAAAATTCTATTTTGGGCTAAAGACATGGCTTGATAAACCTTCTTTTAAGTGATGACTTATCAAATCAATTTGTCACTTGAGTCAAAAAAAATTTCTTGCATACTATTCTAGACTGACAACATGGCTGATAAGTTGTCACTTAAGTGAAGACTTATTAGACCAAGCCGTCACTTGTTGCTCTAAAATGATCTGATTCTTTCTATGGCTACCGACATGGTTGATAATCCATCACATGTTTTCCCATTGTGCTTGAACCTTTTAAAGAGTGATGCTAAAAATGATTGACTTTGTGTGCTTACTCATTCTAGGATATTAAATGACTTTTTTTTCTTTGATGTAGAATATAATCATGCCATCAAAAGGGAAGTCAAAAAGGCGAGAAATAAAATGACTAAAGAAAGTTTGACTCGAAGACTATACAATATGTCTGAAAGTGAACAAGAAGTGGCACAACTTCAAAGAAATAGTACAAGGAAAAGTCTCCAAATAGAAGAACTACCTCCCCAGCCTGAGAAGAAAGTGATTGAAAAAGTTAGATCAGAAGAAGAAGACTCTTCTTCCATTGAACAACTCTCTTCGGAGCAACCTACTTTTGATCAACCTTCATCTGAGAAACCTTATTCTGAACAACACATGTACGAAGACACCCAGACAAGGGGAGATGTTATAAAAATCAAGAATCCAGGCATTCGAGATAGTGTACAGTGGAAAGTTAAAGGAGAAAAGAAAATCTACCATAGGGGTTTATAGAAACATGAAGACAGAGCCTTAAAAGATTCATATGTGAAGTGATAAAAATCATCATATCTGGACTGAGTAGGTACACACAACTAGAGAGCATTTAGAGAGTATGAAATAGCATGGACAACATAGGAAAGAGATGTATACTGCCCAACATTGGTAATGGAATTTTATGCTAACTAATAGGCTGCATTGGAGTATGTGTGTAAGAAGGGAGAGAATGATGCCGACAACCAAAACATGAATTAAATACCATTAGAGGTGTGATGATGGACATATCGGACCGAATAATTAATCATTTCTACATGGTCCAGACTTTAGTTCTCTGGTCATATCACAGGTGTTCTATCATAGGATGATGGATAGGGCAAACCAATGCCCACGGTTAGCACAAGTTATTGCTGATGGAGAGCTTGAATGGTTACATGATCCAAGTGCAAGGATCTTTAAGGCATCAAAGACTCAGGAGGAAAGATTTTGGTGGTGAATGGTAAGGGGCAGACTGATGCCGATAGCAGGAGATAATAGCATAGGTGAGGACAAAGTAATTTTGGTAGCTAGTCTACTACCCAACCTCTCCTTGAACTTTAGGGAAATCCTTTTAGATGAGATAAAGATTTGAGCAACAAGACCCAATACAGCAGACCCATTCCCCTATCTAATTACAAAATTATGTGAAGAAGCCATTGTGCCAATCACCACAGGATTAGAAATAGAGGTCCATGCAAAGAAAACTCACAATCCCATCAAGTTTGACGAGAGTGAGTTGATATTGATCTTAGAATAAAATAGTAGGTGTGGAGAATGGCATGATAAGATTAGGGGGAGTGCAGACACCTTCCACTACTACATGTTCCACTCAAAATATGTACATTTAAGGTATGCCTTGACTCCTTAAAATTTCAAGAAGATGGTAAAGTGGGGAAAAAGGTTTGAGGATCAATTACAGCTGTCTGCTAATCAGTTCAACGTAGCTTTTGACGAGAAAATCAAGAAATCCATTGCACCTTTCTTGACTCTCCATGGATGAATTAATGAAATGGAACGTCAAGTAAATAAGAGGTGAAAGAAATATCAATACCAGATCTTGAAACATTTGAAGCAGCCTTGAAAAAATATAGAGTAGACATCAGAACTTTGCAAAGTCACCAGCTTGTGATACTTCCAAGACCTATTATTGAAGAATCTAAAGAGGAAGGACCACTATTTGACATTACTGGGAAATCAATAAAGAAAAATAACAAAATAAAAAGCAAAAGGAGTGACAGTGATAAATAAATGAGACTTGCAAAAAGAGCAAAGAAGAAAAAAGAAAAGAAAAAGGTGAACTCAGCTTTGAGGGGATCGAAATTGGAGGGTGAGCCATTTAAAGAATTTTTTAGAGCCCAAGCTGTAGGAGGATCACCTATTTGGCCTCTAGATTCTGTTGGGGAGTTCTTTACTCCACCAACCATAGTTATACATGCATCAGCACAACCTGATGCCACTAATGAGAATCCTTATGCTGATGATGCAGGAACACAATCAGCGGTTCCTGATACAAGCACTTAATGAGCAGAAGGTATTTTCTCGCCCTTGTGTTAGTTTGATATAATTTTATTAAGGGCAATGAATATTTTTATTTGTGGGGGTTGGGGTACTTGCAACCTCAAGGGTATATTGTCTGTGTTCTATAACCTTGCATGCTACTTAGAGAACCGGCTTGTTTAGTTTTGGTTGTTTGTTTGTGCTTATTTGTAATTATGAGTTATGTATGCATGATGAGTAGCATCTAACTAAGTATCAAGCGTTAAATGGTGATTTTAAAATTGTGAAAATAGTGTGCCCAACTAAATTTTGATTGTGAGATTGATTGCTAAGTGCATGGGAAACTATTTCTATCTATGAAAGTATACAAATATGGCATTCCCTGCTTGAGCTTGAGTGTTGATCGAGTACTTTGTGATTTACACATGATTCCATGCCATGAGAGAGTGAGACTTTCCCATGAATTTGTTCTTATTATGTGCATGATTCTATAACTTTCCTAAAGCATTTAATTAGTATATCAATTAGTCAGGTGACAAGTGATCATAAGCCATTGTTGATTAGTGAACCATCCAGCCAAGATAATAAACCCATGGGAATATTCTCCATTTTGATAGCCTTTCGAACTAATAAAATACTTTATTTGTTTCAACGACATGACAACCTTTAAGCCTTGTTTTAGCCAGTTCTATCTTTGGACATATTACTCATCAACTTAGGCAAATCACCTAAGTTGAGGGTGTCTACACTAAAAAGGCTGATGAGGTGCAAAAGTTGTTGTGAAAAATGATATAAAAGTTGTGAAATTGGTATATAAAAAATAAAAAAAATTAGATATGTAGATATATACAGTGAATAAATGATGCTAAGTGGGATTGCTAAGAATGATTTTAAAATTTAGTGCGGGTTCAATGTAAAGAAGTAAGTAATTGTAGCCAATTGTGTAAGTGATCCAAAAAAGGCTAAGTCTCTAATCCTAGATCGATTTTCCGAACACTTGAACCTATGTTTCAAGCTAACCAAGACCTGTAGTGATCTCAGTATGACTATTAGATGGACTAAACGGAATGGTAAAGGCAAACTTATGGCATTGTAGATGCACAATTTGAACCTTTGTTCTTAGAGTGAGTGTTTTGATGTATGTTTCCTCTACGTACAATAAAATATGTGGAGTTGGAAACTTGCTAAACATATGATTTAATACTCTAAGTTTAAGTAGTAATTTATGTGTTTGAACTTTAAAGATCATATGGAATCTTGGTGTTGCTAAGAAGAAAAAGATCATATTTTTCCTCATAGGTACAAAGTTAAAGAGCCAATGCTACTCTTTATATTGATGCTCTTATTGTGTGCATAACACTATGTTAGTTTCTTGAGGGAAAGTAAGTGTTTTAAGCTGAGGTCGTTGATGTGATAGCATGAGGAACTAAATCCCATAACCGGAGTTGTATGATCTATGAGTGTTGCATGATGAATTCTATAGTTGGCTAAGATTTAAATGACAATAGGAACTTTATGATAATTATTTTATAATGAATTTTACCTGCTGGTTGCAGACAATAGATTAAGCCTTACATTGGTTTTCTTTAACTATGGAATCGATTAAAGGAAGGGAATTATCAACGGGGATTCGAAAATGTTAAATTCTCATCTAATGGTTAATATTGTAACAAGATTAATCAACTCGAGTTAATATCAGTTTACACCTAAAGATTTCCTAAGCTTTAGAGAATTACGTAGTCAAGCATCTAAATAGGTCGAAAGACATTTAGATCAATTATCGATATGGATATTCTGTTGTTTCCTACATGTCATTAGAATTTTTTGCTATAGCTATTGTTAAACATAGAGCAACGTTCACAGTGAACACAAATCTGGATTTACCTCATCATTAATTTGAAATATTAAAACATTGACTTTGGGTTACTAAAACAAAGTGAACAGCAATATTTGTTTGAATTCTAAAAACCCCTATTTACAGGAAATTATTAGCTATTAGTCGATTAAAGCACAAATAGTCTTAATTTACACCAGATTCCTTATGGGATTCGACTCCAACCTAGTTGTTTTATATATTTGACGCTGAACGCTTACTCTCTCATAAGAGAGGTATAATTTTTGCATATCAAATAGTGGAATCCTACTAATGGGATCATCGCAATTTTGGTGTCCTAGCCATGTGGTCATAATGAATAAACTAGGTCAATCCTGCATCCCTTCTTCAATGCAGTCTGGAGTCCCTGTCCTTCTAATTATGATTATCAATATTTGTAGACCCTCATGATTTATCACAATAGGGATGAAGGATCAAGCCTTGCACCAGGTGCAGATGCACTGGCCAGTTTTCCAGGTTGCAAATTTTTTCAATGGGCCCTTGAGATTCGTTTAGAGTACCATAAATGCAATTGAACTATGATTCTATATCAAATTTTCCATTATGCACTCAATGGGACCATTGAAATTCCTATCCATGGTTGTTTTGGTCTCATACCCATAATGACCTAATTTTTTCGGTGATTTATGTGAAATATTTAATTTTGTGTAATTTAATCATTTTACTCCTTCCCGTGGTTACATTGATGTCTTTATGTAGTGTGGGAATAATTATCATAGTTCTCACTGTTTTTCAGTATGATTTATTTGAGATTGTGATTTTTATGATCTTAAAAGCTTATTAGGTGGCTTCGGTCAACATCTTTTTATAGGTGCATCGAATGGCAATACAAACAAACTAGTAGATCCAAAATGTTTATTTTAGGTTTGTAACATGGTTTTTATATCTCATTTTGACCCTCGATTCAAAAAGTTACAAAATCGAGTCTTGAGGGTCAATTTTCTAAGAGGGGAATCTTCTTAAAATTATAATATCGACATTGAGTATGGAGCATCGAATTTAATGAGGTAGTATAGTTTATTTGCTTACTCGATATTCTCAATAAATCGTGAGGGGTTCATGGAGACTTAGAGTAATACCCCGAGAATCCCAACTGATATTAGAACTATGCTTCAAGCTCATTAGAAATAAATTATAGTGATTTGTTAGTTTTATGATCAAGTTAGATGTACATTAAGGCCTCAGATATGTCCTAGCTATTTGATGAATCAAAACATTCCTTACCGATTTAATTCTTGAGAAGGACATTGCCATAGTCAACTTCAAATGAGAAGATATCCCATTCTACAGAGAATTTTTGAGCTCATGACCCACTAAAATATATATAATTGAATTAACTTTCCAACGATACCAATTTTGCCAAAATCAAGCATCGAAGTAAAAAGTTTTGTTTGTTTTACTGAGATCTGCCTGAGCTGTCCAGGAGTAACGGACAAAATAACGGACCGCCAAGTCAGTGATGAACCATCATTTTTGTCGTTACAACTGAACTAGTGAGGTCTTTTTATGGACCAAAAAAGATGGTTGGAGTGACGGTTAGTCACTAGAGTGACGGTCCGTCACTCAAACCGTTAGTTTTATCCGAAACAACACTGAAACGCCATTTTAAAGAGATTTTTGGGTCTTTTCCCACCCTATTTAACACCCAATCATGTCCAATCAAAGAACATAACTCCTCATTCATCCATAACATCAAAATTAGGGTTTCTTTCAAGATCAAAATCCAAGAACAATATTCAAATCCTTCTTCAAGAATCTAAGATATTCAAGTTCTTCAAACTCAAGAACAACTTATTTTCACTCAAAGGGACAAAGAACCCTAGTCAAGAAATCAAGAAAAGTTATATCTCTTTTAAGATCAAGTTTCAAAATTTGGGTTTTTATTACTCCATGATTTATCTCAATCTCAAAGAAAACTAGTTGATTGGGGATTCAATTTCAAGAAAGTTCCACCGTTAATCTTCAAGAATCTTCCATCTAAGGTATGCATACTGTTTATTCATGGATTTCTTCCATCCATAAGACCAAGAACCCTATTTTAAATTCTATATCATGATATTTATGTGGTGAATGGATTATGTTCATTGTGTTGATGTTAAATGATTCCCAAGTTGGAATCCTTATGTGTTCTTATAAATCTATGACATCAGATAAGTTGGAAACATGTAAATTTGGTTGTTCGTGATGAATAATTTGTTGATTACACCGATGCCTAAGTTTTTCATTTAAGGTGTTTGATAAAATTCCTAGTAAACTAGAAAGCATGCAATATAGCTAAATTGTGACTAAGTGAAGGATTCATGATATGACCCTATGTTCTAATAAATTCTATGGTGGTAATGTGTCTTGTAAATGTCGTTGGATTTCACATGAACAACTCTTATGATATTATTCTATGCTTACTTGCAAATCCTACTTATGCATAAGATGTATGATAACCATGTACTCCATGAAATCCCTCAAGTTATGATATTATGGATTGTTGATGTTGATGATGTATTCAAGAAAGTCAAGTTTGTCAGTTTCCTTCCATCGAGTCCTGGGGATACTTATACCCAAAAAATACAATTGTGTGCCTAGAACCATGTCATTTGTTCATGATACTCTCAGTCATGCCATGTTCAGTAGACTTTAGTTAGTCTCTTGACACATGAAAACTCATGTAAATTCAGTATCAGCTCAGTCCTACTCAGTACTCAGTAACTTCTGTAATCTCAGTAATTTAGTCCGTTAACAGATTTAACAATATTCAATCAGTAAATGAAATTTAGTAAAGTCAGTCCATGTTCAATATAGTTTAGTCATGTTCAATGTCTATTCAAATGGGATTAGAATTCAGCACCGAGTGAACCCAAGGATGGGAACTCACCTGCTAGTTTAGGGTGTGATTCTTAGCAGTCATCCTTGTGTTCCAGAACTACGTATCCAACATAGGTTGAGACATCTTAACCTATTAGATTAGGGTTGATGAGGTGGCTTAACATGTCAGTTTAGGGTTCCCACCGTTCTCATTTTTTAGTACCTGCCAGATACGTGTCACCCACAGCTTATCCTTACCAGTGGCGCGGTATTGACACCCATCCAGTCAGGGAAAAAATTCAACCCCATCTTAGCTATCACAGCATATATGGAGTGTGTTGATTAGATAACTACTTCCCACAGTCTCAGTTTCAGTCTCAGTTTTAGTAAAAGAACTCAGATAGTTTTTCACATTTTAGGACTGTCAGATACAGTTAACTCAGATTCAGCATGGAACTCATCTAGTTATATCAGATTCAGGAATTTCATATACAATCACTTATGTTATCAGATATATCAGTTCTCAAAACTCATGTCATCAAATATATCAGCTATGAGAACTCATGTAATCAGTCTTCAACTTCAGGACTGTTAGATATAGTCAACCAGATCAGTTCTTCATAATCTAAACTATCATAAATAATTATTCATTTATCAGTACTATAGTTTTAGTCCTTCCGTATTTAGCAGTACAGTATCAGTTCCTCACTTATCAGTAGCTTAGATATCAGGATCAGTAAACTTAGTTATTCAGTATTCTAGTATTCATGTACTCAGATATAAGTAAATCTATGTTATTAGTAACCTCAGTACCCAGAACTCAGTATTCAGTCCTATCATGTTCTCAGTTACAGTTACGTAGCCATGTATGTATTCTCACATTCATGTTAGTCAGTCAGTTATTATTTTCCATGCATATAAACCCCATGTATTTAGCCTACCTTACTTTCATACCAGTACATTCAAAGTACTGACACATTCGTGCTATGATGTCTTATACCATAGGTTTAGAAGCACGAGCTCCAAAGCATCAGCTGTAGATTCCAGTCTTAGCAGTCAGAGTTAGAAGTGAGTCCTCATCTTTCGAGGACATAATGATTTCATTACTATTTTTGTTTTTAGTTTATTTCAGTAGTTGAAATTAGTTGGGGACATGTCCGATCAAATCCTTATTTAGACAGTTTAGAGGCTTTTAGACTATAGTATGTTCAGACAGTTATTTCAGATTTGTTTTGGTATTGTTATACCATATCTTCAGTTATGAAATAGTATTGAAACTTATGGCCTTTCAGTTCATGTTTTCACATTTTTTCGTCTTTTATGTAGTATACAGGTACAAATATCATTCATGGGTTAGCTTGTGGTCCTTTGGGGTCATGAGCACCATGTAGCATTCCAATTTTAAATATTAGGGTGTTACACTTAGAATTCACCGTCTCTATCTTGTACAGTACTTAACAGGTGCACTCGCTTAAGAGATACGTTGGTCTCTTAGATAGATTGTCTTGATAGTCAAATTTTTGCCTAAGCGATACTAGGCTCGCTTAAGCGATTGCCACTTAAACAAGGCCTGGTCACTTAAGTGACACTAGTGTGCTAGACGTCTTCCTCTTAAACAATAGCAGGGTTAATTATGCAATGAGGCAGGCTTCACTTAAGAGTTGCTTGGTTGCTTATGTGATGGCCACTTAAGCAACCCGATAATAGCTTAAGTGATGCCTTGGGTGATTACTTACCTATTTTGAGACTTTTACACTATTTTCAACACTTGGAGCTTGGGGTTTGAGTTTTTTTGAATTTTCTTCCATTTTTAAGCTTAGGTAAGCTCCAAATCCCTACTTTTATTATTTTCCTTTGATTTCAATCATTTAAATCTTGTTTAAACTCGGATTTAAAGGTGGAATTTAAGGATTTTGGCTTGGAAGGTCTACATTAGCATTTCTTTCATTTAAATCCTAATTTTAATCTATTTTCACTTGGGGTTTCTCCTATGAGTTTGTTTAATCTTGAGGAATATGTTTTTGGACTAAAATTCCAGTTTTACCCTTATTTTAAAAACCTATTTCAGGAGTCTATTTTAACCTCGAGTTACAAATGAGAAATATCGCTATCGTTGGCTTTTTTTGGCACATAGTTCTATATTTGTATCTTTTAGCTGATTCTAGGTCTGTGCCTGATGTGAAATCTCAATGTAAGGCTTATTGTACATATATCGATATTTGAGTTAGGTTATGGCTTAACTTTCTTCAGACTGGATTAGGTAGTTAATAATAATGCAAAAGCGTGTTATGGGTATGTATTTGTACCATGGAAAATATGTTTAGGTGATTTATGTTCATGTGTGGGAGCCTGTGTGGATAATATTTGGTTGTTTTGAGACATTATTTGCTATGTGTGATCGTGTGGGGTCTTATATGATGTTGTTAAGTCGGTATTGATATATGTATATTTGGTTGCATTTTTTTGTATGGGGGAAAAGCATAAATTTTAGGATTTATATGTTATCAATGACATTTCCTTACATATTTCACTTGATGGTTTCTGGATTATATTGGATCATGGATGGTTGGTTGATTTAAGTGATTTTTTGGCTCACATAATTGGTATATTGGTTGGATATTGTGTATTCTCATTTTGGTTGGTTGTGAGCATTACATCGTCATGTCATATTCATTCATGAGACATTGATACCACAATGAAAATACTAGAAATACTACAAACATTGGCTTTTCTGATAGAAAATGTGACATCTTTAAAAAGCCTTTGATGATGTATATGCCAAACAAGAGTTATGGATATTGGTTGTATAAGGGTTGATGAAATTATGCGTTGTGGTTCCATAGAACTTTCAATGCATAAAATAATGAAAAATTGTAAATTACTTAGGTCTTTTTGTTAGATATGATGTGTTTTGTGTTATGTTTTGCAGGAAATAGGCTTTTGGGGATGAATGAGAGAAAAATGATAAAAATGAAAGTGTTTGTACTACCTACATGGGTACCAATGCCCCATAGGTACTACGCACATGGAGTAGCTATTAGAACATGTGTCAGAATGTTGATCTCTAGAGATCTAAAAGCTAAAGATTTGAGATTGTCACTTACGGGAGATTACCTACAGGTCGTAGGTAGTGCCTACCACTATAGGTGTTAGACTCAATGGTGTTCTTGAGATATTTTTGTATTTTTTTGGACACTAGCATCTATATGGGACTATCTACGGCCCATAGTTGTCACCTCCAACTCCGATTTTCCTCTTTTTTTAGGATTGACTTTCTAGGGTTTCCATTTATTCTACAAAAAATGTTTTGACATTTTGTAGTTAGTTTATGCACTCTTAGTACTTAAAAATATATATTTGATTTTGATCCTGAGATTTTAGTGTTTTTTATTTTGGTTAATTATTATATTCGAGAATTTTGTTTTTATTCATTAATTATCATGAGATT
This sequence comes from Capsicum baccatum var. pendulum, assembly GCA_030864225.1. NCBI lineage: Eukaryota > Viridiplantae > Streptophyta > Magnoliopsida > Solanales > Solanaceae > Capsicum > Capsicum baccatum. Next base: position 155,751,599 of record CM061561.1, on the reverse strand, counting down.
GATCTAATGCTTAAATTATGATTTACATTGATTTAAATGATGAGTAGCTAATTCCCTTAGCTAGGGTTGTCGGAACCATGTTGGATTAACGAAGTAGGGGAAGTGTTCAATCCTTTTAGATTACTGTTTTTGCATGTATTGTGATTTTCTTTGAGTTTATTGATTTGTTAATATTTACAAATTTTAAGATCCCACATGTATTCACTACGTACCAGAGAGGGAGGTGATATGACATAAATTTATTGTACTTATGATGCTTAAAATTGGAGAATATGCGTGTATTTAAGGTTATTTTGTTAGATTTAATGTTTTTTTGGAGTTTTTTGCAGAAATTTAGGTTGTGGATGATAAATCCAATAAAATTATGAAAAATGGAGTTTTTGAATACATATTGGATGATTCTTGGCGCTTATGGCACTTATCAGATGTTCATGGTCAAAGCATGGGCTTAAACTTGAAGTTCGGAAGCGAAGGAGGCCCCTTTGGGGCTAAGTTCTCAAACATCTTATTGTTTTTGGTTTTTTATTCAATTTAAGACTTTGGTATTTCTTCTTTCATTATTATGAGATTGATTTTTTAATTTTTTTTTTGTAGATTCCATGATTGATCTCATAACAATGTATGGCTAATTTCTTTTTCTAAGGATATGAGAACCTCGGTGGATTAACAAAGTAGAGGAAGTGCCAAGTCATTCTAGATAAAGATTCTTGCATGTATTGGGTTTACTTCATTCTTATTGATTTCTTAGCGGTGGTCAATATTAAGATCCTACCTATATTATTTCTACTTACTCCAAAGAAGATTAGTGACCAGGAAAAGAAGATCATAAATGTATTTTACTGATTAATTATTGATCCATGATAATATGGAATATAATGAATGAATGTTAATTGAATCTAATAAATATAGATTCAAAAGGTAAGAGTTAATTGGGATTAAGATAAAGATTAATAGGGCTACATCTTGAGACTCAAAAGGTAAAGAGTAAAATATGTTAGCTTGTCCAAAGGACAATTGATGGTACATAACTTATCAGATTCTTTATGTAAGGTATTTGAATTGTTCAATAGTGCATGATAAGTCTACTGAGTTGAGAAGCCAGGGGAAAAAAAGCCTATTGTTCGTCTTAGATTGTTTACAACAAAGAGAAACCAATTCTTTTCTCTTTTACTATTTTAATAAATTCCCTTTTTTACTTTCCCATACTGTCTGATGATTTCAACAAATTCAAGAAGAATTTTTAGCCTATTTCCTACGGGATCGAACCCAGCCTTGTTGGGTTACTATATTTGACAACGACCACTTTATCATTCAATTGGAGGTGTATTTCAGGCATTGTCAAATTTTGGAGTTGTTGCTGGGGAATACGATTTTAGAGTTCTCTATTGAAGTTGTTAGAGTTATCGAGTTTTATTTTCTTTGTTTATTTTGTTTTGTTGACCTACTCTTCTTGAGATGACAACTTGGCTAGAGGAAATAGGGATTGATAATGAATCCTTCTTTAGTGATCCTTATTGTTTCTATATGGTGCATTACTACAAGAGTGTGACAAATATATTGCTGGAACATAATGAGAGCGTGCTTGGCATGTTGGCATACCTTGAAAAGGAAGAGAAAATCATAATCAAAAGGTTTATAGGTTTGGCTTTGATATCTACCACTTACAATTAATGTTGGACGCAAAAGTTGCTATGTGTAACACCCAACAACCTAGTTATAGTTGGCGTGAGACTAAAAATATTCTGAAAAGCCAACATGAGGAGGTAAAATTAGAGGATTCAAAAATTTCTCATACTATTGTGGATAGTGTCACGCTTAAAGAGATCTTACTAGAATTATGTGGAGATGTAAATTTGACTTCAAATCATGAGTTGGGGAATATTGGATCTAATTTTAAGCATTTTTCACATCGTGTTTGGGTAGTCAGATCTTGGCCGAGCCATCAAAGCCTGAAGAAGAGTGCAAGGAGAAGGAAACATATGTCTATATTCTTGAATTTGCTAGGCCAGAATCAAAGAACTACATTCCTCACATAAGAGGCAAGAATCACAACATGCCACATCTATTTTTAGGGCCCTTTATTTTTCTACCTCCTCCCTAAGAGCATAATGCAAACTCAAAAAAACAATTAGGGGTGCAGTTCATAAGTTCAAAGTGCAAAAAAAAAAACTGGAGGCCAACAATTAGGCTACCTTGATGAAGTTTGAGTAATTAAGATACCCATGGGCTTGTTGGGAAATTTTAAGTATCCAAACAAGTCACGTCATGCCATGAAGTAAAATCAGGCACTTCTTGTGAGGCAGCCCAAGGTTATTTGTCTTTTGTATTTGTATTGCATGAATGATGTTAGATCTCCACACCCATGGTTCCATAGGTATGTTTCTACCTCTCTTGTTTTGTAGAGATTTGATGATTTGGGGACAATGCATAATTTTAAGTTGAGGGAGGGGCGGCTTGTGGGTTTTGCTGTCCTCCTAGGTTTTTTTTTATCATGCCTTTTTTCCCCAAAGTCCTGTTCCTAGTAGAGCCGACATGATTAGGCATATTGTGTTTTATTTCATGATGTTTTGTGTTTAACTAAGTGAAAATTGAAATATCTAGGGTAGTTGACATATTTTTTTTATTTTTGAGACAAATGATTATACCTCTCCAATTGTCTATTTTTGAACTGTGTGTATGTATATATCTGTGACTATTGTGAATCTTATTATGGCATTAGGATTAAGGACATGATTATCACTTGCTATCAATTGCATAAACTAGATATGTAGTAGTTTGTGATATTGACTCTATTCTATGTGAGTGTGAGATACTATGTAGTTCCCTTTGTGTGTTAAAATCAGAACTTGGTTCTTAGGTTATAGGATAGTTGGTTTGAAAAGGGTCATGCATCATTGTTTATATACTTCCGCTCATATCCTAAATGACCTTTCAAGTGGAAATCAATATCCCCTAATCCCTATTTTGAGCCTTATAGCTTATTTCTTTGTTTTTAACTTTCACCTTCCCATTTGTGTTATAATGAACTTATGTTGACCCTGATCTTCCATGGACATTGTGCACTTCAACTCAGGCAAAAATTCACAGTTAAGGGTGGCTATTATAGGGGTGCATGATGTAAAAAGGGTATGAAGAAAGGTAAAACAAGAGAAAAAAAGTAAGATTGGGTATGGTAGAAAAAGAACAAGAAAAGAAAAATTGTGAAAAGTTGAAAAACAAAGATTAAGAAAACCACACCCAACCTGAATGTGTTTCAAATTAAGAAGGGAGAAATATGGGTAGAAATAAAGAGAAATCGGTTAATAAGTGAGACCCCAAAGTTAGTGTAGTGCCAAGGAGGCTTCGTCATTTTATATCCATATGTACTATACCAGCCCCCTAAGCCTACATTACAAGAAGAATAAAGTCCTATAGTGATCCTACCTTGACTATCTAAAAGCTTAGGTAAAGAAAATAAGGGCAAACCTATAGTAATTGACATGCATTAATTGGAACTTCAGTCTGAAAGTGTGTGTCTCTTGAATACCCCTGCATTGACGTGGTTGATTTCATATATGAGTGAGAGAGACTTCTTTTATATGTGGGCACATACATTGTATTGCTTGTTGCTCACTTGTTTGGGTAGTGAAACTTCTATATATGCATAGTTGTTTGTCACTAATATAATGTCAAAGCTTGATTCCGTTGTGTCACATTATTGTACTTCATTGATACACACAGTTGGTTTTAAAAAATTGAAATTAGAGAGGGTAAGTATCTTGAACTAAATTTTATGATTGAATGCCATAAGTACCTTAGGTTTCACTTGGTTAAGCATCGTCGTATTATTTTATTTTGTTTTGTTGCCTGAGGACATGCAACATTCTAAGCTGAGGGTCTTTATGTGCTATAAATTTATAGCACTTACAATGCTTAAAAATGGAGAATATGCATGCACTTAAGGCTATTTTGTTATATTTGATGTTTTTTGGAGGTTCTAATGAAAATTAGGTTTTGGATGTTAAATCCGAGAAAAAGACAAAAATTGAGTTTTTTGATACTTATTGGATCATTTTTGGCACTTATGACACTTAACGGATATACGTGTCCAATTAATGGGCTTAAACATGAAGTTCAAAAGCTTGGTTGTAAGTATTAGAAGTTCTAGCACTTACCTTTGTCAGCATAAGGATCACATGTAGCATATATGGACCGCATGTAGGTATGGTAAGTGCAGAAAGTCCTAAATCTCGAGAGTGAAGCTGCAGGGGTTTTTCTGGCACATGTGGTGCCTACATGCACTGTCCTTAGGATAGCATGTGGCACATGCACCCAAGGCCAAACCTCATGTGTCCACTACATGTAGCCACCGACCTCAACTTTTACGTATCATTCTGAAATCATTTTCTAGGATTTCAATGTATCCCAAACACAATCCTATGACAGTTTAAGTCTTATTATGTTTGTTTAGTTAGGTTTTCCAATTTATTTAGGATTTTACTTTTAGGGTTTCTTGTGTTCTATAAATACCCTTTAAGGCTTTATTTAGTTTATTGAATTCTATTCATTATTCAGACATTAACATACTCATATTGATTAACTAAAAAGGAGGCCTATTTGGGTCCGAGTTCTCAAATATCTTGTTGTTTTTTATTTTTTATTCAATTTAATACTTTGGTATTTCTTATTTCATTATTGTGATGATTGATCTCATAACTATGAGCAGCTAATTCCCTTAGCTAGGGTTGTGGCAACCTGGGCGTATTAATAAAGAAGAGGAAGTGCCAAGTTGTTCTAGATAAATATTCTTACGTTTATTGGGTTTTCTTCATACTTATTAATTTATTTGTGGTGGCCAGCGTTAAGATCACACCAATATTATTGCTACTTACTCTAAAAAAGGAGTAGTGACTAGGAAAAGAAAATCATAATAGTAATTTGCTAACTAATTATGGATCCATTCTAATATGGAATAAAATGAATGATTATTAACTGCATCTAATAACTAGAGACTCAAAATTTAAGAGTTAATTAGGATCATGATAAGGGTTTGTAGGGATACATTCTTAGACTCAATAGGTAAAGGGTGCAATCTATCATCTCATCTAAAGGACTGTTGATGGTAAATTACTACTAAAATTTTGCATGCAGGGTATTGGAATAGTTCGACAGTGCACGATAAGTCTAATGAGTTAAGAATCAAGGGGGAACACAGTCCTTGTGTTCGCCTTGGATTGCTTACAACCACGGGAAACCAATTATTTTCTCTTTTGCTATTTCAAAAAATCCCCCCTTTTACTTCCCCGCAATGCCTAGTTATTTCTATAAATTTGAGAAGAATTTCTGGCCTATTCCTTGTGGGATCGACCCCAACCTTGTTGGATTACTATATTTGATAGCGACTGCCTCATCCTTTAATTGGTCAAGTGCAGCTGAATCTAGTGAAATCTTTGTGTTATGGTCAAGTTCCTCAACAAAAGTATCAGCCAGTACCACATTGGACTATTGATTGTGTGGACAGTCCCGAAGAAGAGTCTAGAAATGCTCCCAATCATGATATAAGTTTTCATCTGGCTTATGTTTAAAGCACACAATCTCATTTTAAAGTCGCGCAGTCTTTCCAAATGGGAAAAATCAGATAAGGAATCTCTGAGCTAAGTCATCCCATGATGTGATTAAATTTTTTGGCTGAGCATTCAATAAGGTAACCAAAATATATTTTTTAATAATTGTAATCTAAGGTAAACTAAACAATAAAAAAAACATAAAGGTCTTGAGACAATCAATAGGATAAAGCCCAAGGTTAAATCACTTCGAACAATCATACTACGTTATTGAACTTCATTCATTAAATTGGTTATCTAGGATGTTGATTCGTAGGGTTAATTGCATGATCATGGTCTCCTGACCTATAATCCTCTACCAAACTTGGATATTGTAACTACATCATTGAGAGAGGATATAATAGCCCAATTTAGTATTTAATGTTATCATCCTACATGTGAATCAAGTAAGGCTTCTAGTTATTTCCCGATCCTAGAAACTAATTCAAATTTATTATTTCATAAAAGAATAAGAATCCTACTTTGTTCATCCCCATGTTCTATCTTTATACACCCCTTCCCGAGATCATATGATCGACAATTGATATATTCTAAGGGTGCTCAATCCTTAAAATAAATAAAAAAAGGATGAACACTCAACCAAATTTGATAATCAAATCAGATGAACTCAATTCAAAATGATAGTAGTCATGTTCTTGGATTTAACCCCGAAATGGGAATTTTTAGCCACTAATTGACATATTCATGATCCAACGGGTTGAATACATGTAATAATCTAATACAAAGCTAAATTAAGAATAATAAAACATAAAATATAAAGCAAATCAGCCTCCCAATTTGTCCAAGATGTTCTAAGATAATCAATAACATGTACAATGTATTGTATTTATAGTGGACCAAGTCTAAGACATATAGGAGTAGGAGCCGTCAAAAAACTTCAGCACCGAATTAAGCGTGCATCTTGGGCCTTGTATCACCTTTGTACATCAGGAATCATGGGCTTAATAGAACTGCTAGAGAGTAGGCTGCACGAGCTACCTAGAACCTGTTTTGAGCATGCGACGCAGGCATATCGCCTGGCGCTACTTGAATTTGCTTCCAATTCTTTTGTTAAGTGTTCGGGTCCGTCTTGCCTTGTGCCATTATTTTGCCTTCAATTCAATCTTATTCCACTTCTTATTATTATAAACTTTAACTTCTCAATCATCCTACAATATCTCACAACAAATATTAGAGTTCAACATAATGCAATATCAAGAATCAAAAGCTAGAAACTTAACCAAAGCACTAGCCTCGATCACTCTATAATTTAAATTATTGTTTACTCTTGGATCATTATATATTGAACTTTTCACACCTTAAACAAGTTGTTCCACACATATTTACACATCAAAACAAATAGGAGATCATTCAATATATTAGAATCCAACACGATAGACTAGAACATCACCTAGCTCAACCTAGTTAGACTAGTTTTCTCATCTAGGCTCTAAGTGATAGATTTGAACCCAAACTTGTTTGAAAACACTTTTAAACATTGTAAAATCATTCTTCAACACTTCAATTTTTATTTATATCATCATCCAGTCATTAAGAACACGAATAGTCCTCAAAACAAGGATAAATTGGCTAAGATAACAACACTAGAGTGCATAAATACACCCAACATCAATGTAAAAAATGTGCTCATTAAAGAAAGTCTTGGGTTTAAGGTGCTAGCAGTGGTCAATATGAATTTTGACTGTGATGTCATTGATGAATATAAAGGGATGGTCAAAGCATTGCATGGTAGAGTTTTTTGCAATTATGCTTCAAAAATCTGGACTTGAATTTGAAAAATAGAACCATGCCTCTTACTAGATCATCTATTAAGGAGCCACAGGTCTTGGAAATAAAGGCCTTACCATCTTATTTGCAGTATGCATTTTTCAAAGGCCGACAATACCTTATCAATTATTATTGCTGCAGATTTGGCAGAGTCATAGGTTAAAGCATTGTTATCAGCATTGCAAAGGTTCAAGAGGGACATAAAATATACCATAGCAGAAATTATAGGGAAACCACCTGATATTTTTATGCATAAGATATAGCTTGAGCTGGATTATATACCCATAATTGAACATCAGCATCAATTGATGCCTCCTATAAAGGAGATTATGAAGAATGAAATCGTCAAGTGGTTAGAGGATGGAGTGGTTTACTCCAATACAGATATAAAGTGGGTTAGCCTAGTTCAATAAGTGTAGAAGAAGGGTGGAATCACAGTGGCTCCCAATAAAAAGAATGAACTTGTGCCCGTGAGACCAGTCACTAGTTGGAGAGTTTGTATAGATTATAGAAAACTAAATACTTGGACCCAAAAGGACCATTTCCCAATGTCATTCATGGATTATATGCTTGATAAAATAGCAGGCAGAGGTTGGTATTGTTTTCTTGAAGGACACTCAAGATATAACCAGATTACTATTTCTCCTAAGGACTAGGAAAAGATGAATTTTAATTGCCCCATTGATACGCCCAAATTAGAACTCTCGTGAGAAAGTGTAAGTGGTCACTGTCAAATATAGAACCCAACTAGGTTGGATGTTGAATCCCACAGGTAATACTCTGGTCACTAAGTGTTGCGATTATTAGTAGACTGTTTGTCAAAAATTCCAAGAAAAAGGGGGGGTTTGGTTTAGGCGTGAACTATTATTGTCAAAGTAACGATGGAATGTTATGTGTAGTAAGATTTAATCACAGAGAATGATAAGTTAGGGTTATGTCCACCTTGTAGTTTCTACTTCTCTATTAACTATGAGTAATGCGGAATTTATACATGCATGCACTTATAGAGAGTCGTATTCTAATTCTAAATCCAAGTGTTTTTCAACCATCAAGGATTATTTCACCTTAGCTCTCTCGAACCTAAAGTGTGTAACAATTGGTAATAATTCTCCAAGGCTGTTAATCCTGCTAAGGCATTAACGTGTAAATAGAGGTTGAAAACCCTATTTTCTTGTCACACTCTCTTTTCCAAACGCCACATCTAAGGTGCATTGCCTAATAATACCACCAACACATGAACTTTTTCTTTTGATGAAAGGAGAGATGCTCAGGAATCACTTTACTTACCATGTAGTTCACAAAGTCTGTATACCACGGTAAGTCTTCCACCATAGTGGCTAGGATCTCTTCGTCAGGAAATGCATCATCAATATCAAGGTCGGGTTGCACTATGTGCTAACTCTCAAGTCCAGATAGATGATCAACTACTTGGTTCTCGCAACGTTTTCTATCCTTTACCTCGAAATCAAATTCTTGAAGCAGTAACACCCACCTAATTAGCCTTGGCTTAGCATCCTTCTTTACCATTAAATATCTCAGAGCCGCATGATCTGTATGAACCACCACTTTGGTTCCCAACAAGTAAGCACGGAACTTTTCGAAAGCATAAACAACTGCTAGAAGCTCTTGTTCACTGATGGTATAGTTCTTCTGTGCTCTATTCAAGGCCTTACTCGCATAGTAGATTGGATGAAATAGCCTTTCTCTTTTCTGACCAAGTACAACACCCAAGGCTACCCTGCTTGCATCACACATAACTTCAAAAGGTAGAGACCAATCGGGTGCTACAATAATAGGAGCTTCAACCAGCTTTCCTTTGAGGCATTCAAATGCCTTCAAGCAATCTTCACCAAAGTCAAATTTTGCATGCTTCTCCAAAAATTTTTCATAATGGTCTAGCAATCTTAGAGAAGTCCTTAATGAAACTTCGATAAAAACCTGCATGACCGAGAAAACTACGAACCCCCTTTACCGAAATTGGAGGTGGTAGTCTCTCGATAACTTCAATCTTGGCTCTATCAACCTCAATTCCCTTTTCAGAGACTTTATGCCCAAGAACAATGCCTTCTTTAACCATAAAATGACACTTCTCCCAATTTAACACCAGATTGAATTCAACACATCTCTGCAAAGCCATACTCAGATTTGCCAAGCATGATTCAAATGACTCACCTACAACCGAAAATTTATCCATAAACACCTCCAAGGTGTCTTCGACCATATCAGAGAAAATGGACATCATACAACGCTGAAACGTCGCAGGTGCGTTACATAGCCCAAATGGCATTCGTTTGAAGGCAAATGTACCATACGGACATGTAAAAGTGGTTTTCTCCTGATCTTCAGGAGCAATGCAAATATGATTATATCCAGAATAACCATCTAAGATACATAACCATCCCTTCTCCGCTAAACGATCAAGCATTTGATCCATGAATGGCATTCGAAAGTGATCCTTTAGCATCCACGAATTCAGCTTACGGTAGTCCATGCACACTCTTCACCCTTTGATAGGTCTTAGTGGGATTAGCTCATTCTTTTCATTTGAAATTACTGTCATGCCCCCTTTCTTGGGCACAAATTTCACCGAACTCACCCATTTACTGTCTGAGATTGGATACACCACCCCTGTATCTAACCATTTAATAATTTCTTTCTTCACTACCTCTTGCATAGGTGGATTAAAACAACGTTGATGCTCAATAGTGGGCACAAAATTTTCCTCGAGCTGAATCTTGTGCATACATATCCCATGAGGGATACCAATTATATCATCAATAGTCCAACTAATGGCTCTCTTGTACCTCTTCAGAATAGTGATGAGAGCCTCTACTTGTTGATCGCCTAAATCAACAGCAACATTAACTGGAAGTGTATCACCACTTCCTAAAAATGCATACTTTAGGTGACTGGGTAGCTCTTTCAGTTCTAGCACCGGTGGCTCTTCAATGGATGGCTTCGCAGGTGGTGAAGGTCGATTCTTAAGATTAAGGTCCAGCTTCTTAGGAGCATGAGAATAGGACCCCATTCCTGTTAGAGCACAAATATTTTCTTCATACTCTTCGACATCCTCACGTTCAAAATTCAAAAGCACAGCAGCCAATGGCTCAACAGTAAGCTGCTTCTCTATAGATAATTCTTTCTCATCCTCATAATAAACATCAGCTACAGAGAACAAATTCATATCTTTAGGCTGCTTCATTGATTTTCATACATCAAAATGGACCACTTCATCATTTATTCGAAATAAAAGCTCATTGGCTCATAAATCAATAATCCCACTTCCTGTTGTGAGGAAAGGATGACCCAAGATTATGGGAACTTTACAATCCACCTCGCAATCCAAAATAACAAAGTCTGCAGGAAAAATTAGGGTAGAAACCTTCACCAGTACATCATATAAGATATCAACAGGTCGTTTTACCGACCTATCTGCCATTACGAGCCGCATGTTGGTTGGCGTAGGATCGCCCAACCCCAACTGTCTATAAATAGAGAGCAGCATCAAATAGATGCTAGCCCCCAAATCGCACAATGCCTTAGCAAAATCCAAGGATCCAACCGTGCAAGGAATAGTGAAAGCACCAGGATCTGCCTTCTTCTGTACTAAAGACCTTGTGGCAATTGCACTGCAATGATGAACATTATCTGTCAGTTCATAGCTTGCTACCCTTTTCTTGGTCAATAGGTCCTTCATGAATTTGGCGTACCCTGGCATCTGCTCCAGTGCCTCCACCAAGGGCACATTAATAGTCAACTGCTTCGACATGGGCATGAATTTACTGAACCTGGTGTCATCAGCCTTCTTCTTCAGTCTCTGAGGAAAAGGTGGTGGTGGATTTGGAATAGTTTTCTCCACTACTTCCTTTTTATTTTGCTTCCTATTCTTGATCTTTTCGAACTGCTGACACGTAGGTGTAGTATCAAGAACGTTCCCATTCTGATTTTCATCTTCTACAGAATCATCATAGTCTACTTCAATAACATTCTCTTCTATATTATCAACAACCGTCTTTATTTTGGATGGATTTTCCAACACTTTAGCACTCCTGGTAGTAATAGCCATACATGATCCATCATTCCTTGGATTTTGCTTAGTGTCACTAGGTAAAGTGTCAGCCTTTCTTTGATTGAATGCCGCTGATAGTTGACTCAATTATTGTTCCAGCTATTTTATTGAAGTGGAATATGAGTCAACCAATTGATTTATTAAGGACAAATCATTCTTTACCTCAGTTACTCCCACGTTGGTTGCCTCCACTCCTTTCAGCAGCTTAGCCATCATATCTTCCATGGACATCTTCCCAGTGCCAGATGTAGCAGCTTCACGATTTCCAGGAGGAACATACAGACCACTCCTGTCAGTCTTAGTCTTCCAACTCCCTTAATTGCGGTCCTTGTATCCAGATTTATCATAATAGTTCCGACCTTGGTTTCCTTGGTCATTGCCTCGGAAACCCCCTTAATTATTCAAGTAATTTGCTTTCTCCTCAGAATTGGAGTCATCTCTTCTTTGTGATACAACAGCCTTGACCTTTTCTGTCTTCCCTGATAATAAATGCTTGGTAAGAAGATCCATCTGCGTTTTCATGTGAGCCATATCCTGGTGACGTTCCTCTTATCTTCGGCTCTGTTCTGCAGCCATGCCAATAGATACAGTAGAGCTTCCTACCACAGAATCCCTGGTATGCCAAGCTCTACTTTACTTTGTCATGCGATCTAGCATATCACTTGCCTCAATAAAAGTAAGGTCCATGAATGACCTACCCGCAACATTATCAACCACTGCCTTAGTCATAGAGTTCAAAGCCCTATATAATATTTCCATCAAGTGGATATTGGTCATCTGATGATTTGGGCACCACATAAGCTTCTTCTTGAACCTCTCCCATATTTCTTGGAGAGCTTCAGTTGGAAGCTGTCGAAAATTGTTGATCTCATCTCTTAATTGTGCTCTCTTGGATGGCGAAAAGAATCTTTCTAGGAAAGCATCTTTCAGTTGTCTCCAATTAGTAATAGAGTCATGAGTTAGCCCGTTCAACCATAAAGTTGCCTCTCCAGATAGAGACAATGGAAATAAGTGCAACCTAATTGCATTCTGTCAAACTCTTGGATTGTCAAACGATTTGCATGTTGAGAACAAATTAATCAGATGCATATTCGGATCATCGCTTGCAAGTCCACCAAATAACCCCTTGAGTTGCAAGAGATGAATCATGGTACTAGTGATATTGAACCTGGCGCCGGGTGCCAAGGGTGGAGGAATAATAGCCCCTGTGGCACCAGCCCCATCCAGATCATCATCATCACCATCAAAAGGAGCCTGCACAGCTTGGCGTTCAGGACTTATTCTAGCTTGACGATCTCTCCTATTCACAGGTGCCGCCACCTCATCTGTACGCCTTGGATTTAGTAACTCATCATCACCCAGGTCCTCATCATCAATATTTGTTGCCCGACCTGGGTTATCAATATTCTGTTGATGCACTTGAGTAGCTGCCAATGCAGCTAATCTAGCCTGCTTCTTTTGAGCAGGCCTTCTTTCAATGTCTCGTTGTGCATCCATTCTGCCAATAAGATGTGGTTCAGGATTTAGAGGTAATAATGGCTGACCAGAACTTCGTGTATTTGGCATGCACTCTACCAAACCTGAACAAAACAAAAACAACAAAAAAAAAGTAAAATTCGAGAATTTTAGACCAAAGTGTCTATTAACTATCACAAACTTAGTTGACAACCGTATTCCTCGGCAATGGCGCAAAAATTTGATACGCCCAAATTACAACTCTCGTGAGAAAGTGTAAGTGGTCACTGTCAAATATAGAACCCAACTAGGTTGGGTGTTGAATCCCACAGGGAATACTCTGGTCACTAAGTGTTGTGATTATTATTTGACTGTTGGTCAAAAATTCCAAGGAAAAAGGGGGGTTTGGTTTAGACGTGAACTATTATTGTCAAAGTAACGATGGAATGTTATGTGTAGTAAGATTTAATCACAGAGAATGATAAGTTAGTGTTATGTCCACCTTGTAGTTTCTACTTCTCTATTAACTATGAGTAATGCGGAATTTAGACATGCATGCGCTTATAGAGAGTCGTATTCTAATTCTAAATCCAAGTGTTTTTCAACCATCAAGGATTATTTCACCTTAGCTCTCTCGAACCTACAGTGTGCAACAATTGGAACGAATTCTCCAAGACTATTAATCCTGCTAAGGCATTAACGCGTAAATAGAGGTTGAAAACCCTATTTTCTTTTCACACTCTCTTTTCCAAACATATAACTTTTCTATCGAACAAGTTAATGTAATACTGGCACATTCCCTATTTTTGCAACCATGAGAATTCAATTGAAATAAACAGAGTAATGATATAAGTAGCATAACACATCAAGAATTCACAAAATCATAGCAATAGATAGTATCTTACAAGGTTTCCATAACCCTAACAGATAAGTTTAGCTACTCATGAATACAACGAAAATCAAAGTAGACATCATCATCATACCAAAGCTAGAACAATCTTCACGATGGAGATGATTTAGCATCAATAAGGGAATGACAATTTTTCCTCTATCCGTTGCCCCAAGTCTAAGTCGTGTTCTCTGTTCTAAAAGATTACAGAATCTGAAAACTGAATAATGAATAATGATTCAATAATGTTGAAAATTAAGCAATAAGGTTTTTAATAATATCCTTGTCCACTAAGGATCTACTGCATCCCTAAGTATTTAAAAATACTACATTTCCCTAGGAAAAAGTTCCCATGCATCACATTCAGTCCACAAGCTGCCTTCCTTCTCATGTGAAGTTTTCCTTTGCTGCCCACAGGTCCACAAAGTGCTGAAATCTTCATCATTAGTGCCTGAAAAATATGCTAATCACATAGGTCAGCTTACTTAAACGAAAATGGACTACAAGTTCAAGAATTATATATTTTATCCTCAAAATTTAGCTAAAACATGGGTAAATTATGGTGCTTAGGCGTATAAATACGCCCAACATCACCCATGGGACTTTTGTGTTCAAGAAAATGCCATTTGGTTTATCTAATGTTTCCTCCATATTTCAGTAATGCATAATGTCTAAATTTTTTTATATGGTAGAGGACCCAATTGAGGTATTCATAGATGATTTTTCAGTCCTTGGAGACTCCTTTGATGATTGTTTGTCCCATCTAGACAATGCACTGCAGAGATATGAATAGTGTAATATAGTATTTAATTAGAAGAAGTGTTATTTAGGGTAAAAGAAGGGAATAAGGTATTACTCCTGGACACAAAATATCAAAATGGGATATTGAGGTTGATAGAGCGAAGAATGAGGTAATTGAAAAGTTACCACCGCCAATCTCAGTTAAAGATATAAGAAGATTTTTGGGTCATATAGGCTTTTATAGGAGGTTCATCAAGGACTTCTCTAAATTTGAAAATCCTCTATGCAAACTTTTAGAGAAGGAGGTTAAATTTGCATTTGATGATGCATGTCTCAAAGCTTTTGCATGCGTTAACGAGCGAATGATCTCGACTCTTATTATTATGTCCCTGAATTTGTCCTTACTGTTTGAGGTTAATTGCGACACTAGTAGAGTAGCCTTGGATTCTTTCCTAGGCCAAAGAGTAGAGGAATTCATTCATCAACTTTATTATGCCATCAAGGCATTAAACCCTTCACAAAAAAAATCCACAGTCATTGAGCATGATTTACTTGTAGTGGTTTTTGCCTTCAAGAAATTTTGATCCTATTTGATATGGACCAAAGTCATAGTTCACACAAATCATGATTATTTTAGGTACCTGATGTCAAATAAAGATTTAAAACCAGGGTTGATATGTTGGATCCTTTAATTTCTAGAATTTGACTTTGAGGTGAAAGACCAGAAGGGCATAGAGAATAAGGTTGTTGATTAATTGTCTCCCCTTGAAAAAAAGGCAATGCAGAAGTTAAGGGATAACCTTGACATAGATGATAATTTTCTAGATGAGTGGGTCTTCCCGACCTCTAAAGAAGTAATCCCCTATTTTTTTGATTTTGCAAATATTTGTCAAGTGATCTTGTTCTATAAGACCTATCCTTCCAGAAGCACATGTGATTTATGCATGAGATGAGGAAGTTCTTCTAGGATGAACCATATTTTTTTTGAATTTTTGCAGGTGGTGTAATTTGGATGTGTATCCATGAGGTAGAGATGATAAACATTCTTGAATCTTGTTATTCATCAGCAGTTAGGGGTCGTTATAATGATACCTAATAATGCCAAAACTACCCCTCCTTTGAAGGATAAAGTGGTCTCTATAAAAATACAGTAACCCATAATAGTAGGGGTCGATCCCATAGGAAATACATTAGATATCTTTCTTGAGCTTGTTGAACTCACCAAGCAATGTGAAAAAGTAAAAAAGGGGGATTTCTAGTAACTAGAAAGAAGGAAAAAAATTGGATGCTTTTGGTTGTAAGCAATCTAACATGAACACTAGGCTTGTGTTCCCCATGGTTTTTAACTCCATAGATTTATCATGTACTGTTGAATTATTTCAATGCCTTGCATGTAGAATCTGATAAGTTATACACCCTCAATTATCTAGTGGACTCATTTATAGATTTCACCCTTTATCTTTTGAGTCTCAGGGTGTCGCTTTACTAACCCTTATCCTAGATACCAGTTAACTATCACCTTTTAAGTCTCAAGTTATTAGATGAAAGATAATCGTCTTATGTAGATGATGTTGATAATACTAGATCAACAATTAACCTTTAAAATACTATTAAGGTCTTCTTTTCCTACACTTTACCTCTCTTGATAAGCAAATAGTTAGTAACTTCAGGATCTTAATATTGGCCACTGCTAACAAATCAATAAGAATAAAGAAAACCCAACGCATGCAAGAATTTTTATCTAGAACAACTTGGAACTTCCTCTACTTCTTTAATACACCATGCTTCCCATAACCGTAGCTAAGGGAATTAGCCTCTCATAGTTATGAGATCATTCTTGAAATGTATAGACAAACTCAAAGAATTGATCTCACAATAATTATAGAAGAGAACCCAAAGTCTCAAATTGAATAACAATATAACAAAGAACAATATAAGTATATGGAAGCCCTAAAGGGCCTATCTCTAAATATATGGCATATCATTAACTAAACAAACTCTAAAGGGTATTTATAGATTACAAGAAACCTTAAAAATCAAATCCTAAATATTATAGGAAAAGTAGATTACATAATAATGACAAAAAAAAACATCATAGGAGTGTATGTAGGTTACATGGAAACCCTAGGAAATAATTTTGAAATGATCCAAAAAAATTAATGTTGGTAACCACTTACTAAGGTCACCTACAGACTGTGTATGTTCCTTAGTAAGTGACAAACCTCCTGCACAGCTCCTGAAGCTCCCTGGACTTGACCCTCTAGCACTGACCCTTATTAAGTGACAGAGTCTTCTTTGTCCTATTTTTAAGCCGCTGGACTTCGAGTTCGGACATCTACTTAGGCACCTACTTAAGTAAGTGGAACCTACTTCATAAGTTCCTTGGTAAGTAGCCCAAAACTTCAAATTTTCATCATTTTCTTATATTTTGCATCCAAAACCTAGTTTTTTCTTCCATTTAGCATTCAAAATCTAGTTTCCTACAAAAACTCCAAAAACATAACAAATCCAACAAAATATCCATAAGCACATGCATATTTTCCAAGTTTAAATATCATAAGTTCTACGAATTCATAGCACATAAATACCCTCAACATAGAACATTGCATGTCCTCAGGCATTAAGAACACAACATAATATACGATGATGCTTAACTAAGAGAAACCTAACACTGTCAATCATCAATTTTACCTCAAAACACATTACCCTCTCTATGTTTAATATATTAAGAACAATTGTGTATATACATAAATCACAACAACATGACACAAGGGAGTGAAGGTATGACATTACATTAGCAATAGACAATTGTGCAGATATACAAATTTTACCACCCAAATAGATAAGCAACTAGAAATACAACCCATGCGACCTCAAAACAAAGAAGTCCCACTCACTCATATAAAATCATGCATGTCAATGCAGGTACAGTCAAGAGAAACACACACTCACAAGAAAATATTCATCGATGTGCATCAAATACCATAAGTTTGCCCTTATTTTCTTTACCTTAGTTTTTAGATAGTCAACTTAGGATCACTATAGGACTTTATTTGTCTTTTATTAGGTTTAGGGAATGGTGTCATATATATGGAAATATAGTGACTAAGCCTCATTTGCACTACACTTACTTTGGGATCTATTTGATGAGTGGCAAATTTACCACTCATCTATATCAAAATTTGTGTGCACTGTAATGAAATAAATAAATAAATAAATATATATATATATATATATATATATATATATAAGGCTAATTCATTAATAAAATGCATTAATTCTCATAGTCTATATGTTTGAAGGTAATCGAATGGAACAATATAGAAGAGAAGATAAAAAGGGAAGCAAAAGACCGAAATATTAGCATGAGCTAAAAATAAGGACCAGGGATAAACCCTCATGTACTGCAATCGTGAATTAAGGGTCACAATCGTAATGATATCATCTTGATCACATGAGTCGTGAATGCAGTCAACCAAAGGCAATTACTATAGAGTAGGAATGTCCCAAGGGTAGAATAGTAAATTTGGAGAGCTAAACCTTTGCACAATTAGGGCATATTTCAATAAATTTTCAATTTTGTAGAGAGAAAAACTATTCCACATTGGGCAAAGAACAATTATAGTATATTCTCAAGAGATTTTTAGTTAAATGTTTTATGAAAGTGTGGATTAATGTTGCTTTGATTTCAAATAGAAGCATTGAATATTAACTTGGGTATATCTCTTTTCTCTAATCTCATGAGTAGCTAAATTTGCATCTTAGGGTTATGCTTAAATAGGGTATTAATGTATACAGGGGTTTATTACTAGTTTAAATTAACAGTTAATGGTGTTGGTTTTACTATTACTCTATGCTTGAATTGAGAATTGTGAGTGAAAACTCCAATTTCTTTGTATCCTTCATCTTTCTTGAAAGAGGGATGTGTGTGATGCGTAATTGTGAACCAAAAATTGATTTTTGCTTCTTCATCAGCATTGTCTTAGAAATAAAGATGTCATATGGATTTTCTATGTTCATATGCAGGATCCTAGAAATATGAATTTTAGGTTGAGGTATTGGGTTAATGAATTTTTATATTTATGAGGTATTGAAAGAATCCATGAGTGAAATTAAGTGTTTTATCGAAAGACTAACACTAAGACCTTAAACCCAACCTACCAAAGTCTCCTATACTAAAATTTGAACAAACCCTTAGATACCAATACACTAATTACCCCTAGGATAGTATGTAGCCAAGAATTCTCTCATTTGGTTTTATTTAACAATTGTTTGCTCTTTTTTAGTGTTATATGTTGATTTTGTTCAAACAAAGCATTAAGTCATAAGCCCCTCATTTAATTTCATATCTTGTTTTAAATTTAGATTATGGGTTAACTCCAAGTCAACTCTCAACATACATAAGTTTTGAAATATAATTTACACTCCTCGTGGATTCAACCCCAAACTAAGTTGGTTTATTATATTAACAACGACTACCTTGCATCAAAATGATGGTGTAAGTTGAGCGTTATCAAAAATAGTGTTGTTGTCGGAGAGTGGAACTTAGTTTTTTCTTACATGGTGTTGTTAGTAACTTTGGTTTCACCCAATGCCTTTACTTATGCTGTTAGTTTTTTATTTTTTATTAGGCCATGAGCCTTAATGGTTGCAATGAAGGCTCATTTGATAGCCACCTCCAGGATGAGGATCATCTTCATAATGTGTGGCATGCTAATGTTATCCTTATTCCACTAAATAATGGAAATATAGTATTCTATGTGTGAGCGTAATGGTCCATATGTTATAAATGAATGGCCTATTCATGGGTCAAGCACATGAAGATCCAAAGCTACATTTGAAAATTTTTTTTGAGTTGTGCACCCCATTTGAAAATGCTCATATCACATAAGATTCTATTTAATTATGATTTTTCCCACTCTCTCTAATGGGCAAATTCGTTTTATGGTTGAGCTATCTACCCGCTGGGTCTATCACATATTGGGTCAACCTTATAGATGTCTTCTTGGATCGATATTCCCCTCCTTAAAAGATGTTGCATTTATGGAATCAGATCACAAATTTTCGTCAACTCACTGGAGAGCCCTTGTATGAATTATGGGAAATTTTTAATAAGTAGCTCATGCAATTCCCTAACCATGAAGTGCTAGAGAAGATGCTTCTCCAAATATTCTATAGGGAGTTAGACCAATTGACTAAGACTGTGGTTGATATTGCATCGGGTGGGTCTCTTGTTAAATTGTCAAGTGGAGTGGCTTTGACTTTGCTTGAGCAAATCATAAAGAAATATAGGGGGTGGCATAAAAGGGACACCAAAATAGCTATGGGTCCCCCTGCCTTAATTGTGAACAAGGAGCAAAGGAAGAAGACAAAGAGAAGAACAAAAACATGGCTAAGATGATGACACAATTGGACATTCTTATAATGTATCTAATGAGTGCATAAAAGTGGTCAATGTCGTGGTTTTTAAAGTGTCTAATGAAGCTAAATCAAAGGCCCTTGATGGAGAGATAAGGTACTTAGCTAATCACCCGAGGGATTCCCGCCCAGCCTGCCAAATGCAAGACAAAAACAAGGTTGTAATGATTGTGATAAGGAAAGAGATTGGTGTGATAGAGACCACAATTGTAGAAAGAAAAGGATGGAGTACGGTAGGTATGTGCCCTCTCATGATCGGGCAAAAGAAACCGAAGCAATCTCTTTGGACACTAAAAAGTGCAAAACCAAGGATATTCTTTCTAGAATCTTGATGCAAGTAGAAGGTACGAACAAGGTGGCCCGACAAATAAAAGGGGACTTTTCTCAAATCAACCAAATAGTTGTATTGTGCTTCACCTTAATCAACCAATTGGAGACTTAAATAGGCCAAATATCAATTACACTTAATGTTATGCCTAAGGGACGACTCCCGAGTGACACAGTGAAAAATCTAAAAAATAATGCTCATGACATAAAAATCATCACTCGAAGTAGTAGACATCATGGTGCACATGATGCTGAGATTTAGAAAAAGTATCTTGACAATCAAATGAATGTAAATATAATGCAGCATAAAATTCCAAGAGATGGTGAATCAAAGTCTCTTGAAATAGGGGATGAAGAATCAAGGGGAGTTGAAAAGAATGACGATAGGGAGGAAACTCCTAAAGTTATAGTTGGTGATAAGGAAATGGGGGACGAGCCTCAAAGTGTACCATAGCCTGCAGTGAAAATTCCTCCCCCTTTTCCCCAAAGATTAAAGGAAAAAATGACAATGACAAGGGCAAGAAGTTTATCGTAAAGCTTAACAACCTCTCAATCAATATTCCATTGTTGGAGGCATTTCAAGAAATTCAGGGGTAATCTAAGTCGACGAAGGACTTGATGTTGAAGTAGAAGCTTGTGGACTGTGAGACTATTGAAGTGACCCTTTGTTGTAGCGCCATCATTGTTTAATGACATAGCCGGAAAAAAGGAAAACATAGGTTATTTTACAATACCTTGCACCATTATGACTCATAAATTTGACTAGGCACTATGTGATCTTAGTGCTAACATATATCTGATGCCATATGTGATATATTAAAGGCTTGGGTTAGATAATCATACACCTATCACCATCAAATTATTGATGGAAAATTGCTCGATCAAGAAATCAGTTGGGGTGCTAGACAATGTATTGGTAAAATTTGATAGATTCATTCTCTCGATAGACTTTGTTATTCTTGATTGTGAAATCAACCACAAAATACCCATAATTTTTGTGAGGCCTTTCTAGGCTATCAAAAGGGTGCTAGTGGATATGAAGCATGGAGAAATGATATTCTTGGTGCATAGTGATGGAGTCTTCTTCTGGTATGCAAAGACAAGAAGCAACCAAGTGGATTATAGTTGGTCTCAATTATAGATATTGTGGATGAAGGAGAGGAGGTTTGGTTATCTTATCTCAAATATCCAACTTGAAGATTGAAAAAATGTATTGCCATAATGCTAAATTAGGTGTTAGATAGGAGGCAACCTATCAACACTAAGAAAGTGGCCCGTATCTTTCAAATTTTGATTTTTAGAGTAGTTTTGATTTTATTTTTGATTAATCCATATAAATGTGGCACTGTAAGGTGTGTTAGAGAAATTGAGTAATGGGAAGTGTTGTAGAATGGATCTAAACATAGGTGAGCTAAATTAGGCCTCATTTACTGCAATTACAATCACTGTGTGATCTCAATCGCGTTCACTGCATCATCGCAATTGCGACCATTTGGCCATTGATCGTGGTTCATACAGTTTTACAAATAAATAGTCACCCCAATGGCTCACCCTACACTTTCGTTAAATTACTCGTTCTTTTATCCAGTTTTACTTGTGTTAAGAGCATTTGGAAGCTAATTGAATCCTCCCTACATTACCTTATTAGATATGTTCTTTGATATTCATTTTGTATGGTCGTGTGTGGGACTTAGAATACATGTTTAAGGAAATGGCCTAAAATTGTGGTTTAAATGCTTGATCTTAAGAATAATTGAGCTTGTTTAGGGTTTTATTTGTTATTTTGGTGTATGCATGGTTGCAAAAGTCTTGAGCACCCAAAAAAATTTAAAATGGGTAGTAATAGCATGTGTACACCAAGTGTTAGGTATAATGCCCAAACGAAATCCTTTCTAGTTTTTCCATGTTTTAAAGGCATAATAGGGTCTTTAGAATTTGTATTCCATGTACTTGGTGTCATTTATTGGTTATGAACACAAATTGGTATAGAAAATTGAAATTTTTGGACATGATCATGCTTGGCCAACTATATTAGTTACCGCAATTATGATTGTGAAAGCACGATCATAGTCTAATAATCTATGATTATGGTAGCATGATCATGGTCCAGGGACTCGCGATCGCAGCATATGAGAGATGTAAGGTAGACAGGTCCAGAACTCTAAAATCTTAGTTTAAGCCAAAATTTGACCAGGGAATCATCTCTTTTGCTTACTTAAGTCACATAGCATATTTTCACATAGTGATGATGATAATTATTGCTTTTGTGTTATTTTCAGGTTTTCAAAGCTAAATATGGCAGAAAATGACCAAACTCACTTCATGGCCCCTAAGTTCCAAACATTTTACTAGATAGACATGCCCAAAACAAAGCTACTCCAAGAGAGAGGCATATGTTTGAACTAGTGTTTGGATAAACTCTCAGCCCTTCATGATAGATTCGTAGCCACTGGGTAGAGCTGCTTTACCCCATATCCATATTGGAAAAATAAACATTGGGCTAAGGAGTAGTAGGCAAACCTCAGTGTAGTATATTTCTCCAAACCAGTTATATGAATCTTTAGGAAGAAAGTCCACTATGGGACCAAGCAGATCAACAACAAATATGGGCTTCGGGATGCTGACATAACACAGTTTTAGGTAAAGGGTTATGAACCAGGGAGTTGTCTAGTCGTGAAGTTGTATTGTGGAAGAGAGGTCCCTTGGCCACCATAAAGATACGGATATCATTGCATGATTTCATGGATGTGGCTTAAATCTTGGTAGCTATCATTTGTAGTAAAGTTTCCCTATGCACTAACATAACCTACATCCCTGATACGCGATCTTGAATGGTTTGGACAACATTACTTTGAATGTTGTGCGTATTGTGCTATAAGACATGAGGCATTTTAAGAACAAAGGTAGCCCCTAACTCATGTTTGCTTCCTTGATCACAAAATTGTGTAGGAGAGCTAGGGTTGCGGAGTACCCTAGGGACACTTGGGTATGCCCGAAGGCCCTTATTTACCATCTTAATAGTAGGGGTGAGGGTGCACATGGAAAGAAATAGAAGAGGAAAATCAAATTGGTCAACTTCATAGATAATGAAATGGACTCTTGCAACCCATCCAGAATAGGTCTATTTGAGGATATCTTGAGTGAGAGGAGAGAAATCAAGGACCTTGTGTCTTGGTTTCCTACTGGTATGGGAGGGCTTTCTACTGCTCACTACTCTTATGTTGCATAGACTAATTATGAGCTATTTCTAGTAGAAAAAAGAAGTAGAGGGACACCCTCTCTAGTCTTGAAAGGTCTTAGTCATACTTAGCATGGTCACATAGAGAGATATGAGATTCTCATGGCAAGATGAGAAAAAATAAGAAGAAGAGATAAAAAAATTTCACTCATATGTGGAAGGGGTAAAGGGACTATGAATGGTCCTGCAGTCCAAAGAGAGACTTTCTTCTCCCCAGGCAAATTTGGATGATGAGGTCCTAGCTATGTGGTCATATTCTAATGATGCTGAGGATGATGCCGAGAATAAGAGCAATGACAGATTTTGATGTGGTTAATAGGATCCCCTTGTACACTTTCTATCCTTTATTGATATACAGTGAGGACACTCCAAGAATTAGTTGGGGGTGCCCATCACAGCATTTCATTTAATATTTGTTCAGTATTTATTATTTGTATATTTTGGTATTTATTTGGATAATGTTATATTTATTTGGGTTGTAATATTTAGCACCCCAATGGTGCCTACATTTGATGCATCAGTCACTTGTTTTCATTTTTTGATTTGTTTCTATTCCTAGTTTTTATCTTTTTGTAATAATGATGTCGGACAAGCCTTTCCCAATGATAGATTTAGTGCCAACATTCTTAAGGGAAAATCATCATATTGCCTTTATTCCTATGATAAAGTCTGAGTATCCATATGGTTTGCCCTTATGAGATCCAAAATATATGTAATAGCTTTATTTGGTGCTAACGATAACCATTCTTGCATGGTGAAATGCAAAGCAAGCATCCTCCTTCATCCAAGAAATTTTTCTGTGAGATCCAAGGGCATGGACGTGAATGCTCATGCAACAACTCTTTACCTCTTTTTTGGACTCCAAGATCTTTCGTTGGTAGTGTATAGTAAATATCTCTTTTGTCTAGTAGGAAATGCAATTAAGCTTCCTTGAATAGTTTGCATGTCATGTATGGTGAGCTTAGACATGTAATTCTCATGCTTACTTGTGACGTCTAGAACTTGACCCATTAGTTTCTCAAATATAATTTTGATTATGTATTGTTGGTGAAATGATCTTTCTCCTTGTTTATGAGCATGGGAACCCACTTTAGCTTAAAATTGCTTACCCGTACATATATAGTATCCCCAGTCACCCACATTAAGCCTTTGAACCTTTCTTTGGCAACCACATTACAAACCATGAGCCATTTGTATTTTATGCCTCTTTTAAACCCTACCCTCCTTGAACTTGAAAAAGCAACTTAAGGTGAAAATCCTAAGTTGGGGGTGGTGAATATTAGAAAAGGTGACCTTTTAGAAAAGGTGACCTTGATCCACGGTATTGTAAGTGAGTGTTTGAAAGCTACGTAATGAGAACAATTGAATAAGAAGAGGAAAGGAATCATCAAAAGAAATAAAAGTACAAATTTCACAAAAGAAATAAAGGGAAAGAAAATATCTTCACAAGATGGGTTAATCAAGGGAGTAAAAGTAGGCACATGTGTGCCTTGGAAAGAAATTAAGTGGCCTATGATTCAAAGTTTAATCGAATTATGTAGAGTTCAACAAGGGTATAGTCACTTTTATCCTAATTGTTTATCCTACCCTTTCCCGAGCCTACAATGCAATCTTTAAAAAGTCCTTTGAGATCTCCAATGAAGTGTCTTTAAGTTAGTGGTGACTGAAAATATCGGCAAGTATATGGCATGATACTTGTTTTCATTGGGAGATTATTTGTGAGAGTTCTTGCTTGCACTCTAATCCCTTTTTACATAATAGATACTTTGGTGTATGAGACCTCCTTTAGTGAGGAGTCATGTTGACTAATTGAGGCGGGTGAAGTTGTCATCTTCTAAAAATAAGGCAAAGGAGTATTGTTGAGTCACTATTGAAAGAAAGTCACTTCTAGAGAGTTAGTGGTTGTTGCTTGGTTGTTCTTAAAAGTCTTTTGCATCCTTTAAAGTGTGATTGATTTTAAGGGGAGTTGTGTGAATGGTTTTTCAAATTCTTAAGGTCTAATTATTGGTGTTAGTTTAGTTTGGAATCATTATGATCATTTAGTTGTATGAATAGGCTTATATTTAAGTAATCACATTTAATGTGGAACACTGTTGCTTGAGGACCTGCAAAGTTTTAAGTTGGGGGAGTTGATGAGTGGTAAATTTGCCACCCATCCATATAAAAATTTGTGCACACTACGCTGAAATAAATGTATATGTGATGCTATTTCATTAGAGAAATGGATTAATTCTTGTGGGTTATAAGTTTGTTAGTAATCAGATGGAAAAGAGTCTAATAGAAGCTAAAAAGGGAAGAAAAATTCCAAAATATCGGCATGAGCTAAGAATCAGGACCAGGGATTGACCTTCCGGTACTGCGATCATGAGTCGCAATTGCAATTCGAAGCAAAGTCCAGCCTCGGCATTAATGATGGGACCATCGTGATCACGTGAGTCATGAACACAGTCAACTAAGGGAAATTGCAATGGAATGGAATTTCCCAAGGGAAGAATCATAAATTCATAAAGTTGAAGCCCATGTCTCAAAAGCATAAACCCTTGCACAATTAGGGCATCTTTCAACCAATTTTCAATTTCGTAGAGAGAAAAACAATTCCAACTTAGGCAAAGAAAAAGTGTGTACATTCTCAAGAAATTATTAGTTGAATTTACGATTGAAGTGTGGATTACTCTATCTTTGATTTTCAATGGAAGTATTGAATGTTAAATTGGGTATATCTCTTTTCTCAAATCTCATGAGTAGATAAATTTTATCTTAGGGTTTGCTTGAATAGGGTGTTAATGTGTATAGATGTTGATTGTTAGTTTAATAGTAATAGTTAATGGCACTGTGTTTTACTATTACTTTATGCTTGAATTGAGAATTGGGTCTTAAACCTTAATTTCCTTGGATCCCACATCATCGTTGAAAGAGGGATATGGGTGATGAGTAATTGTGAATAACAAATTGATTTTAGCTTCTTCCATAGCATTGTCTTAGAAATAAGGATGTCATATGGATAAGTTATGTTCATAAGCATCATCCTAGAAATATGAATGCTAAGTTGAGCTATTCGGTTGATGAATTTGTCATACTCATAAGGTATTCAAAGAGTAAAATTTTGACTTTGGTCAAAAGACTAACACTAAGACCCTAAATCCACCTACCCACAACTCATTAACTAAAATTTGAACCAACCCTTAAATACCTGTACACTAAGGGGTCGTTTGGTAGAGTGTATTAGAAAACTAATGTATGCATTAATTTAATGTGGATTAGTAATATCTTGTTTGGTATACTTCTGCACCCTATGTATAACTAATGCTTGCATTAGTTATACACTTTATTGTGTATTAAGGTGTGTATTACTAATACCTCAAAATCCATGGTATTAGCAATGCAATGGATCAGATACATGCATTAACATGATTAAAGACACTATTACCCCTCAAACAAAAGTTCACATCTTTTCCAACATATATATGGAGGATATTTTTGTTAAAAAAAAACTTAAGAAATTATTTAATCCATGTTATTTCTAAAATCAAACGCTATATAAGAAAAATACAAGCATAACTAATGCATGCATAGCTAACACAAGCATTACTAATACAAGCATTATTAACACACCATATTTTGTATTATTTTTATACACTCTACCAAACGACCCCTAATTACCCCTAGGATAGTATAGCCCCAAGACTTCTCTTATTTGGTTATATTCAATAATTGTTTGCTCTTGTTTAGTGTTATAGGTTGATTTTGTTCAAACAAAGCTTTAAGTCATAAACACCCAATTTAATTTCATGTAGTTTTACATTATTGGATAACTCATAGTTAACTGTCAACATACATAGGTTTAGAAAGCTAGTTTACACTCCTCATAGATTTGACCCTAGCCTTAGTTGAGTTATTATATTGAAAAAGACCACCTTGCATAAAAATGATGGTATAAGTTGAGAGTTATCAAACTTATCAACCAATTTTTTTTTATTCCTCCCGTATTTCTCCCTTTCTATTCTTTTATCCCACATTCAGGTTGGGTGTGGTTTCTTTATTTTTTCTATTTTTCTTTTATTTTCTTATTTACCATACCCAGCCTTACTATCCTTTTCTCTTATTCTACCTTTCTTCATACCCACTGGTAACGCTCAAATCATTTTTACGTTTGAGGGGTGAGGCAGTCATTGTCAATAACCCAACTAGAGTTGGGGTCGTATATACAAGGAGCAAATTATAAATTTTGAGTCTTATGGGTGATCTAATTACTAAGAAGGAACCCGGAGTTTCAATAAACATGACATGTATATAAATGAGGGGGCGTAATTTCAGGCAGGTTTGAAACAAGTTTTGACTATAATACACCAAAGTAATACTATTGATTTTAAATCAAGATTTGAAGAGATCTTGGGAATATGTCTATCTAAAAGTAAAACATGTTGGATGTTGGTGGTTTAACATGAAACTTAGTTGTTAAGTAAAGGAGGGGCTAGGTCTATAGTCATTATGGCCTATCTTCCAATAAAACCACAATGATTTCACCCATTACCTATTTATAGCACCTAACAAGTGTAAAAGTCATAATCACCTAAAACCTCAATAAAACATCCCTATTTCTAGGATGATGCTCTTGACATGGCTTACACTCCATTAACACTTATTTATAAGAATGTAATAGGTAGTAAACCATAGACTTAATTTTCTACCATTAACTTGTCCCCCTATAACCCTCTTTCAAGGATGTTATGGGTTACTATATATTCACCCTCATCCCTCTTTTAAGGATAATGAAGGGTTTCTAGAGTTTGGAGTTTTACCTATCAAACCTATTTGGAGATTTGAGGTTTTCACCGGTCAAATTCCAACTCACTAACCCAAGCAATGGTGTAATCCATACTCAACAATTAAAAATCATACAAACACAACAATACCCATACACAATTACACATGAGTTCAATATAATCCCATGACTAAAGAAGTTAGCTACTCATGAGATAGGCTAAAAGACTTTTACCAGATATTTCATCCATGGTGCTCATGATAATAGAGGGTAAAATAATACTCAATTCCACACTCTAGTGTCATTAATTTCCTATTGAAATAATAATTACAATAAGTATGAACAATCAATTTTTCACTCCAAAATCCTAGGGTTTTCCCCCACTCTCTATAAAGTTTTTGAATCCTCTATTTAAGTCTTTGATTCAGCTGTCCAAATTGACTATAATTCCTATTACTAATTTTTCCTATTATTCCATGGTCTCGGATCTTTGACTGCGATCGTGCAATCGTGGTTGTGACTATGACTAAGCGATCGCGTTATGTTAGGAAGATTTGACAGACAACAATCATATTCTTTTGATTGCGATCGTATTTCTTGAGGATGGATATGCTCCCTGCTTAACTGGTTGTGATTGCAGTGTTCATACTGCGACCACGGTAACTCAGGTAACTTCTGATCTGAGTCATTCGCAGTATTTTCTTGATTCCTTTTATCATTTCTAATACCAATCCACATATTCTCATCTCCTTAACTTTATGCCTGCAAGGAGTGGAGATTTAATACAAATAATCAAAGTTATGTCTCGTTGATTTATTCAAAATAAGATAATGCGTACGCAGTATAAGTGAGAATTAGTGGTAAGATCATCACTCATCAACACCCCCAACTTAAATTTTTTGCTTGTCCTTAAGCAAAATACCTTATATCATGAGACAATAAACATTAATGCCTTTAAACCTTCCTTAAAGCCTATAATGACTCTTAACGTGGTCATCAGCACAAGTACATGTGCTTAGCTATTATCGATACAACCCTTATTATAAAAATTATTGCAATATCTAAGGATACATAATATTTTAAAGAGCAACAAAACAACAAAAATCAATACTCTAGAAATGGCTTCCTTTTGACAACAATTAAGCTACACTCCATTTGCCTCTATGTTAAGAAGGAGACAAATTACCCACCTCAACTTGTTTCACATTTAAATCCTCACAAGAAAGAAAACTTCACACACCAAGCAATAAAATAAATAATAAGAAAATTTAAGTGTAAGAACTCTCTATCTCTTGAAAGAGATCACTATGCAACAAGTGTCATACAATAGGCTTGCCCTTATATTAAATCACTATAAAGACAGTAAGTAGTTGAGGATTTCAAAGGGATTTCTAATCTTGTAACGTAGGAGTGTGTTAGGGTAGGATATCATTTGGAATCGATTTGTCTTTTTATTCCTTCTTTTGTCTCTTTTTATCATGCCTGCTTTATGCTTTCTTTGTTCACCCATTTTTCCTTCTATTTATTTTTCTTGCTATTTTCATGCAATTCCTTCCTCTATTTGATCCTTTCTTTTTCTATTTCTTTATTTTCAACACTTAGACACATTCAGCATTTTACTAACACTTTGTGGCTCTAAACTTTCTTCTATCAAATTGCTCAACCACCAACTTAGTCTTTTAGCCTCAAGTTGCATTTCAAGTTCAAGGAGGGTGTGATTCAAAAGAGGGACAAAAAAAATAGGTCATGGCTTGTAAAGTTTTTGCCAAAGAAAGGTCCAAAGACTTAAAGTGGGTAACTATGGATTACAATCATGCACTAGAAGGTTTTAGGCTAGAGTTGGTTCCAAAGTCACAAAGATGGACTAAGATCGTATCTCCAACTACATACAATCAAAATTAACATTGAAAGACTAACACAACAAGTTCTAGATAACACAAGTATACAAGGGATAAATGCAAATAGCTCACCGCACATGGCATACAAAATTCCTCAAAGGGGCTCGAATGCACCTCCCGTTAGAGACAATTTGGAGTATCCATTTCTATTCACAAGTCAAAAAATTATGAATACACTAAAGAGATTAGAAATCACAATTCTCTCGACCACTTTGAGAGGAGCTTACCCATAAAGAGATTCAAATGGGAATTGTAGAGGAATATTTTTTCTCCAAAATGGAATTCTCAACATAATAACCTAGCGTCATTCCATTTCTTTATTTTCTCCTTATACAATGTTGAACTCTCATATGCTTTTAAGCGAATTCCTCCATCTCATAGAGTTGTATCACTCGAGCCTCTAATGTTTTTCCTCAATTCATATTTAACCTCTTCAAAGCCCACAAAGCCTTGTGCTAAAGATGGATGGGTAAATGTCATGCTATTCCATAAACCAATTAGTAGGGAGACATTCAAATTAGGGTTTTATAGGCCGTTCTATAGGCCCAAAGTGCTTCATCAAGTTGCCTTGCCCAATTTGTGCAGCCTATATTTACCATCTTTTCGATTGTGGCCTCAATTTCTCAATTCTAAACCTTAACTTATCCTCTTATTTGGGGTTATATGGAGTGGAAACCTTTTGTTTAACCCCACACTTTTCAAAAAGAGAACCAAACACTTGATTGTAAAAATGCGAGCCGCCATTACTAATGATGGCCCGAGGGGTGCCGAACCTTGTGAAAATGTGTTTTTTTAGTAATGAGGTAATGCACTTGCTTTCATTAGTCGGGATTATGATGGATTCCATCCTTTTGGAGATATAATCAACCTCCACCAAATTATATTTATTCCCAAATGAATTCAAGATAATTTAATTTCCCATACATCAAAGAGTTCAACCTAAAGGTTAGGGTGCCTTCTTCAAATACCCCCATGCATTTGACATTTATGACAAGATTTAATCCATTCAATTGTGTCCCTGTGCATTGAAGGCCAATAAAACCCACATTGGAGAATCTTTGTGGTGGTTCGGGTTCCTTCATGGTGACCGCCATAAGGCGAAGAGTGATAAGATTCCAAGACATAATTTATTTCAATATCCATGACACACTACCTAATAACTCCATCGGCACATTCCCAAAACAAAAATGGTTCATCCCAAAAATATCTCTTTGTGTCAAACAAACAACATTTCTTTTTATGGTAACTCAATCCTACGGATAGTATTCCACTCGCTGCATAGTTGGTAAAGTCGGCATTCCATGGTGTATTATTCCCCTCAATGGACATGATCAATTCTTCATGTAAAACATCATCAATTTCTATTTTCCAATTCTTTTTATTGTTTCCTTCAAGTTAAGAGAGATGATCGACCACTTGATTTTCACACTCTTTCTGGTCTTTCACCTCAAAGTTGAACTCTTTTAATAAAAAAATGCACCTAATTCAACGCGGTTTTGCTTTTTTCTTGTCCATAAGATACTTAAGGGCGGATTGATCTGTGTGTACCACTGCTCTTGTTCCTAACACATTGGCCCAAAACTTTTCAAAGGCATATACTACCGCTAATAATTCATGCTCATTGATGGTTTAGTTGCATTGGCCGACATTCAAGATTTTTCTTGCATAGTAGATAGGATGAAATAGTTTTTCCTTGTGTTGCCCTAGCACTGCACCTAATTCAATACCTTTGCATTGCATATTATCTCAACGGTAAAGACCTATTTTGAGCCACAATAATAAGCGTTGAAATGTGTAATTCCTTAAGATGTTTGAAATCTTTCAAACATGCCTCATCAATGTTGAACTTAGATTCCTACTCAAGAAGTTTACACATAGGGTGCACTATTTTTGAAAAATCCTTGAATGTCAATAGAACCCGACATGGACAATAAAACTTTAAACACTTTTTACAGAAATGGGAGGTGAGAACTTAGAAATTACCTCAGCCTTCTTTTGCTTGACTTGAATGCCCTTTCCCGATATCTTTGTCCTAGTACGATCCCTTCTTTGACTATACAATGGCACTTCTCCCAATTTAAAACAATATTTGTTTCCACGCACCTTTCAAGAACTTTATTCAAATGTTCGAGGTATGACTCAAAAGAGTTCCCCACTACCGAGAAGTCACCCATAAGCACTTTAATATAGTCCTCAACCATATCTAGAAATACTGGCAATATGCAACGTTGAAAGGTTGTCGGGGCATTAAATAATCCAAAGGGCATTCATTTAAATGCAAATGTACCATATGGGCAGTAAAAAGTTGTCTTTTGTTTGTCCTCTGGTGCAATACAAATTTGATCGTACCTTGAGTACTCATCAAATAAATAATACCATTCTCTCCCTACAAGCCTATCTAGCAGCTGATCCATGAAGGGCATTGAAAAATGGTCCTTCTTAGTCCACAAATTTAGTTTTGATAGTCCATACACACGATACGATCTATTCGGTGACCAGCCAAGATCATTTTCTTCATTTTCGACCACCGTGATACCACCTTTCTTCAAAACACATTATATCGGGCTCACCCACATGCTATTGGATATAGGATATATCAGTACCGCATCGAACCACTTTATAATTTCCTTTCTTACTACCTCTTTCATGGGTTGGTTTAATCTCTTTTGGTGCTCCACACAAGGTATGGAATCTTGTTCGAGTTTAATTTTGTGGGAGCAAATGTCAAGGGCTATTTCGATGATATCCGCTATCTTCTAACCAATGGCCCGAATGGATTTCTTTACTACCAACTCCAATGCTTCTACTTGAGAGGAGTTTAGGTCACTAGAAATAATGATTGGAAAGGTATCATACTCCTCCAAGAATACATACTTGAGATAAGGTGGCAAGGGCTTCAATTCTATTTTGGGAGTTTCAAGGATGGGTGGTTTTGCGGGTGGAATTTCTCAGTTTTTTTAGATTAAGATCTAATTTAACCAGTCTCTTGGTGTGAAACCCAAGCTAGGTTAAAGATGCTACCACCTCATCATACTCCTCCACTTCATCTCTTTCACAATTCCATAGCACTCCAACTAAAGGGTCATTCAGCAAGCCCATATTAACATGGTTTGAAACGTCTTCATTAATAACATCAATCACTGAGATGACTTGTTGTCCCATTAATTATTTTATGTACTTGCATACGTTGAAGGATACCTCCACATTATTCAATCTAAACATCATTTCCATGGATTCCATATCTACCAATTCCTTCTCGATAGATAAAAATAGCCTCCGAAGAATAACAGAAATTTTGACATTCATTGCACAATCCAAAATAACAAAGCCGTCAAGGTAGTTAAACCGGTCCACTTTTACTAGAACATCGTAGAGGACTCCTATGGGCTTTTTGATGGATCAATCGGACATTAGCAACTTCATTTTTGTGGGTTTTGGCTTACCCAACCCAAGTTTTTGAAATATAGCATAAGGAAGGAGGTTCACAATTTCTCCAAGATCACACAATACCTTAGAAAAATTGAATGTACCGATAGTGCATGAGATTGTAATAGCACTGGGATCCTTCTTCTTTTTGACATATACACTTGTCATAATGTCAATAAAATGGTCAGTCACCTCTATGGTTTTTTGATTCAAAAACTGTTTTTTAGATACCAAATCTTTTATAAATTTAGCATGCCTTGTCATGTCTTGCAACGCCTCAATAAGAGGATATTAATAGAAAGGGTACTAAATTTATCAAAAAAACTTATTTAGTGTATCATGCTCTCCCTTTCTCAATGAATGGGATTTGATGGCATAAATACAATTTGACGATCATTAACTATTGGTGTTCCTATCAATAGCGCACTTATCTTTGGCTTTTCATCCTTGGATCTTTTTCTCTTCGCCTTTTTCTCTTCCATTATTTGCATTTCTTCATATTTCTTTTCCATGATATACCTTGATATTTGTGTTAGCTTTTCCTCTAGTTGTTGGATAGGGGTAGAGTGTGATGTAACCATTTGGTGGAGCTTAGAAAATTCACTACGCATCTCATTTACTATTTCTCCAGTCCTCTCAACAGTACTGAAAATCTGTGCCAAAATATCTTGATCAATTTTCTCTTTCCATTCATGGAGTGCCAAGAATAGATATTACCGGTTCTGACCTTGATTCCTTTATTTTCCTTGAGGGGTAAGATGAAAACCCTTCGATCTTCTAGGCATCACACCTAACTTTTCACCAATCATTCTCTTTCATGTCTTTACATGGTTCAACTTCTATTGCACTTATCGCACTCACGCTTTCCATTTAGTCACCTAACATATACTCAAGTAGGATTTCAAGGAATGATATCACTTTGGCCATGTTTGCATCAAACTCTTCCTCTTCATCTTTCTATCACAGTACACAACGGATGAGGAGGGAGCCCCCTTGGACACCTTGGCATCCTTTATGTCCCAACCCGTACACTGAATTGACACTTGGTCCAAGACTTTTGAAACACTCCCATGATGAGTTGATAAATGATACACTAGATGCATTGCCCACTATAGCCTTATTTTGTTGGTCCAATGCTATATAGAGGATTTCGAGAAGCATCTTCTCTGGTACCTCATGGGTGGGGCATTTCAAAAGTGTTTTCTTGAATCTTCCCCAAGCATCGTACCATGTTTCTACGTCCTATTGATGGAAATGAACAATCTCATCCCTCAACTTCAACTTTCTAGATGATAGGAAGTATTGACATAAGAAAACCTCCATGAGACTTGTCCATGAAGTAATAGATTGGGTGGGCAAAGATTTTATCCATAGCACTGCCTTTCCAGTGAGAGACAATGGAAAAAGACGTAACCGAATGGACTCTTAGGATATATGTGCAACTTTGAATTAAGCACAGGCATTCACGAAGCTCTTCAAGTGAGCATTCAGATCTTTATGAGCTTCTCCTCCAAAGAGTCCTTTTATGTGGAGTAATTACATCATTACACTTGAAACATAAAATACCCCATGCTTTTCGGTGGGGGGTATGAGAATGGCACTATCATGATCTCTGGCCTCAAAATAAACTTAGTCCTTATGACACATGATGATTTGGGAATAATAATGTTTACCTACTCAAAGATCAAGAACAACAAAGAAGTTAAATGAGATACAATATGGGTTCACCAAATTAAAAATCACCCCACATAAGTGAAATTTACATTTCACTCCCCGATAACGGAGGTATTTTGATAACACTCAACTCACTCCCATGTTTGAAGGGTGAGGCGGTCATTCTCAATAACCCAACAAGAGTTGGGGTCGACTCCACAGGAGCAAATTATAGGTTTTGAGTCTTATGGGTTCTCTAATCACTAGAAGGGAACCTGGAGTGTCAATATACACAAAATGTAAGATAAATTGGGGGATGTAATTTGAGGTAGGTTTAAAACAGGTTTTGACTACAATCCACTAAAGTAATACTATTGATTTGAAATCAAGATTTGAATCGATCTTGGGATTATGTCTACCTAAAACTAAAGCATATGGGATATTGATGGTTTAACATGAAACTTAGTTGTTAAGTAATGGATAGGCTAGGTGTATAGTCGTTATCGACAATCTTACAATAAAATCACAACGATTTCACCCATTGACTCTCTTGAGAACCTAACAATCGTAAAAGTTATAATCACCTAAAACCTCAATCAAGCATCCCTATTTCTAGGATACTGCTCTTAACATGGCTTACACTCCATTCACACTTATTTCTAAGATTGCAAAAGGTAGTAAATCATAGACTTATTATCTACCATTACCTTACCCCCTATAACCCACTTTCAAGGATGCTATAAGTTACCATATATTCACCTTCATCCCTCTTTCAAGGTTTATGAAGGGTTTATAGAGTTTGGGGTTTTCACCCATCAAACCCATTTGAAGATTTGAGGTTTTCACCAATCAAATTCTAACTCATTAACCCAAGAAAAGGTGGAATCCATACTCAACAACTAAAAATCATGCAAATACAACAACACCTACACATAATTAAACATTAGTTCAACATAATTCCAAGACAAAAGAAGTTAGCTACTCATGAGATAAGATATAAGACTTTTACCAGATATTTCATCCATGGTGCTCATGATAATTGAGGGTAAAATAATCATCAATTCCTCACTCCTATATCACTAATTTCCTCTTGAAATAATAATTAAAATAACTATGCACAGTAAATTTTCACTTCAAAATTCTAGGGTTTTCTCCTACTCTCTCTAACTTGTTTTGAATCCTCCATTTAAGTCTTTGATTCAACTGTTCGGATTGACTACAATGTCTTTTACTCATTTATTTTGTTATGCCGCGGTCGTGGAGCTTTGACTGCAATTGAGTTACCGTGGTAACGGATATGACTGAGTGATCGTGGTACGTTGGTAGATCTGACAGATAGCGATCATGATCTTCTGATCACGATTGCATTACCGAGCATAGATATGTTCCCTGCTTAATTGGCTGCAATCGAGGTGTTCTGATCACAACTGCAGTCACTGAGGCCACTTATGTTTTGATTCATTAGCAGCATTTTCTTGATTTCTTTTATCATTTCAAACCCCAATCCACATCTCCTCAACAATATGCCTACAAGAAGTAGAGATTTAGTGAAAATAATCACAATTATGTCTAGTTGATTTCTTGAAATTAAGATAATGCATACGTATAATGAGTTAGACTGAGTGGTAAAATCATCACTCATATCTCACTCTATATTACGCAACCCTATGAAAGTCACCCTCAACTTAGGCAATTTACCTGAGTTGAGGTGCACAATCAAAAACAGGTTTAATGTAACTTAAATGGGAAAGTGAAAGGTATAAAAAGAAAAATGAGTTGTAAGTCTCAAAAATCAGGATCAAGGGATACTTATTCACACATGGAAGGTCATTTATGCTAAAAGTGGACAACTATCAAAAATGGACTATGATCCTTTCCAAAACGACCACCCTACAACATTGGCAAGACAGATAAAGCAAGTTCTGGATTCAACACACAAAGAGAACTAAGAAGTATCTCACATACAGATGGAACAGGGTCATATAGTAGTAGTATGCCAAGCTTATATCTTTTAATTTTCCCCTTTATACCCCAACTTTATGCTACACACACCTATGATTGCCGCCCTCAACTTAAGTTATTTGCCTTGTTTGAGGTGCACAATGTCTAAAGTGGACCAGTCTTATTGTAACACAACAGGGTTAAAAATGGGAACTTTTTTTCAAACAATTACTCTAACTCCCAACCACAACAATTGTACACACCAGTAACTACTACTTTGGGGGATTCACTTTTACCTTTTCTCCTTTTATTTTTTTAAACTCCTTACTCAATTATTTTTTACTAAAGTGTTTAGGATCTTTGGATCAAATTAATGTTTATCAAAGAATGGGATATAGGATACATATGAGGCTACAAAATTAAAATCTAAGGGCTCAGCGGGTCTTACTAGGATTATGAATAAGGGTAGGTAAAAAGAAGGTATAAACAAAGCTATCATAGAAATGCCTGTATCATCTTCTAAACCTACACTCTTTATTTCGCTTTGCACACACCAAGCAAGTTTAAGACATCACATGTAGCAATAAATATACAAATACCTCACGTACATGGAAAATATTCAACTCAAGTAAGATCATCATAGATCCTCAATCAAACCCTAGCATGAATTCAACAACAAGCCAACAATCACAAGAGTCATAATTTTAAGCCTTGGAGCCTCCAAAGTATTAATTAACACAATCAACATGCTTTTACAATAAAAAAACAAGCACTATGTAGTAACATATAGCACCAACAAGAACATCATACTAATTCCTAGCCTAAAAATTTTTAAATTGATCCTAAAAATTGGAATTTTTCTACCCCACACTTAAAAATCTACTTTGTCCCCAAAGTATACTCTAAAATAGAGATAGAAATATTCCATAGGCCTCTAT
The DNA here is from genome assembly GCA_030864225.1 of Capsicum baccatum var. pendulum. Lineage (NCBI taxonomy): Eukaryota > Viridiplantae > Streptophyta > Magnoliopsida > Solanales > Solanaceae > Capsicum > Capsicum baccatum. The sequence goes on along the minus strand of CM061561.1, from coordinate 155,713,474 downwards.
GCCTAGCTAGTAGAATCTTTACAAATCAAGAAGGTCTGGGGAACCCATACTTAGACTTCGCCATGGTTCTTAGCTTCGATTTCCAATACTTAGACTCTCCATCAACCTATGACTCAACAAAATCAAAAACTATATGAAGTAAATATCTAAAAAAAACTAAAAATAAAACATACCTTAACTTGGGTTGCCTCCCAAGCCACACCTGATTTAGTGTTGTGGCAAGACCCACCACAACTATACCAAATTCCTTCATCCTGTTCCTCACACTTGGAGGTAATATTCTTATTTGTTTCTGACCTCTTGAGTGTGAACTCTCAAGGTCAACAACTTTCTAAACTGTAGCCTTTTCAAGATCATTGATCTGCATTATATTGGGCTTAGGTGGTTGTTGGTTAGGTTGCTCAATGAGGTAGTCTAAAGAAATATTTTGTGTAACAGGCTCCACCACCCCACACTTATCCCCATTAATCATTGTAATCATGAATAAATATTTATAGTGGGATAGTGTATTAAGCGATTTGTGAACCTTAAAAACTACTTCTTCATCCTCTAACCTTACTATGAGCATACCCTATCTCACATTTATTACAGCTCCCCTCGTCACTAGAAGGAATAATAAATTTACTAACTTTATGAGAACATCCTCTATCACTCCTTCAGGATGGTCTATGGTCCCCTTCTCCAGTAGCAATAGCACAGAGCTTGGTCTTGGCTTTCCTAAGCCTAAAGTATTGAACAAAGAGAGAGGAATCAACTTTATAGATGCCCCTAAATAACTAAGTGCCTGAACCACCTCATTGTTGCCAATCTGAAGAGGGAGAGTGAACTTTGTAGGTTTCTTTAGCTTTTTTGGCATCTTTTAGTCACCACAAAGATAGACTTCTCAATAAGTGCTACTGCCTCCACATCCTGTAACTTAACTTTGTTAGCAACCACATTTTTCAAGTACTTAGCGTACTTGGGCATTCCCTGCAAAACATCTAAAAGAGGTAAGTTAATGTGTAGCTCTCTAAATGTGTCAAAGAACTTCTTGATGCATGCATCCTCCTTTTCCTTTATATGCTTATACGGGAAAGTTAGTTGTGGGATCTTCTTCATTTCTTCAACAAATTTTATTTCTAGTACTTAGTTTTCTTGATTTTTTAGCAACTTTGATATTTACCTATTTAGTCACAATATCAACATTTACCTCTTTAGTTTCCTTTGAAGGTTTTTCATTAAGTCTTTACCACTCCTCAAAGTGATTGCATTAACTTGTTTTGGATTTTCAGTATCACTTGGAAACCCACCTTAAGGCTTGGTAATTTGTGCCTATTATATCCTTGTAATGGTTTGTTGATTCTTCATATCCTATGCAAAATTTAATTGGGTAGCTATAATTTGTTTAATCATATTCTCTAAATTGCTATTTATGGTCTGATTTACAAGAGCTTGGGGTTGCTGAAACTGTTGCTGCTATGTGTTACATGCTAGATTTGTTGGTTAAGTCTGCCACTTCATATTGTAGGTGTTTCCATAATTCGACCTTTAAACATTGCCCACAAACATCATAGACTCAAGATTTGTAGCACATATATCTGTAGAATGACCACTATTTCCTCTAACCACACACTAAGTGCTTATCTGTTGAATTGTATTTACTGTGGCTATGGGCGGTGTTGCACCCAATTTCTTGTTGCTGAGTTATTTAGTCAATTGATTTTATAAAGAAGCAATCTGGGCAGATATTGTGGTAAACTGATCCACCTCCATAACACGTACAACCTTTTTAGTAGCACTACTTGAGTCTGGATGCCACTTTGATTTACTTATGCAATTTGGTTCAATAAGGTATACAACTCATCGTATGTCATCTCCAGATCTTGACCACCTGCAGCTAAATCCAGCAAAATCATTGTGGTAAGGTTAAGTGCCTAAGCAAACGTATGAGATAATACCTCATTATAGTGTTAATTGTGTGGACATTCCCAAAGAAGAACCTTGAAACCCTCACAAGCATGATATAAGTTTTTATATGGCTTCTATTGAAAGCACACAATCTCACTACAATGTCTCATAGTCTTGCTACATGGGAAAAATCAAATAAGGAATCTCCGAGCAAAGTCGCCCCATGATGTTATTAAGTTTGCCGGCTCAGTATTCACCCACTTCTTTGCTTCCCCTAACAGTGAAAAGAGGAGTAGGGTCAGCCTTAAATAATCATTTGACATACCCGTCGGGATGAATGTATCATTGATCTCCAGAAAGTTCCATAAAGTGGACTTATAGATCTTCATGTGAAAGCCCTGTGAACTATCCATTGCTGATCAGAAGTTGCACCATATTCTTTTTGAGCTCAAAATTACCTCCATCATCTAGTTTCTGAAATGGGGAGTTCAAATTTGTTGGAAGTGGAATTTCCACTTCTCTAATTATCCTAGGAGTTGCTTGTTCTTCAGCCATTAGAGCAGGATTATATTGATCTTCCTCTATTTGCGGAATGCAGGGGAGAAAGATTGTTTCTCTCCTTTGTTAATGGAAGAATTGCTCAGGTTTAGGGCTAGGTTCAACCAATTCCCGATCACATGCCAGCTTACTACTTTGAAAACCTGTTTCCTACAGATACAAAACCAAAATCAAGTATAAAGCACCAATGTAATTGAAAAAATAAAAACTAAAAATAAAATAGTTGTCAAATTACAAGTCACTGAAAATGGCACCATAAACTTGACAGCTACCAAGCGCATGTGCAATTTTACATGGTCTACGAAGTAATATAGTGTCCTTCAAGAAAGCCGAATATCGATCCCACAGGGACTTGTTCTAACGATTATGAAATTCTAGTTCACTATTTAGATTAATTGATGCAAGCATAACCAAATCAGAGTTTTTTTAATATTTATAATCTAAGGTAAAGTATACAATCCAAAAAATAAAGGTCTTCAGACAATCAATAGGAAAAAGACAAGGTTAAAGTATATAAAATAATCATAAAATATTATTGAAATTCATTCATTAAATTGCTTATCTTAGTTGATGATTTTTAGGTTTAATCACATGATCATGGAATCCCGACATCTAATCGTCTACCTAACTTGGACATTAAAACTACATAATTGCACGGGGATGTAATAGCCCAATTAAGTGCTTAATGTGATCATTCTACATGTGAATCAAGTAAGGCTCCTAGGTACATCCCTGTCCTAGACGCTAATTCAAATTCCTTATTTCAGAAAAGAATAAGAACCCTATTTTGTTAATCCTCATGATCTATCTTCCTGTTCCCCTTCGCGAGATCACACGATAGATAATTGATATATTCTAAGGGTGCCTAATCTTAAAATAATTAAAACAAGGATGAACACACAACTAAATATGATAAGAAAATTACACGAGCTCAATTCGAAATGATAATAGTCATGTTCTTGGCTTTAACCCCGAAAAGGGAGTTTTTGGCCGCTAATTGACATAATCATTATCCAACGGGTTGAATACATGTTATAATCTAATACAAAGTAAAATTAGGAATAATAAAACCTAAAAGATAAAGTGTAGAAGCCTCCTAATTCATCTAAGATATTCCAAGATAATCAATAACATGTACAATGTATTGTATTTATAGTGGGCCAAGTCTAATCCATGTAGGAGTAGGAGTAGTCCAAAAACTTGAGCACCGAAATAAGCATGTGTTACAGGCCTTGTAGCACCTATGTACATCAGGTGTTATGGGATCAAAAGAACCTCTATAAAGCAGGCTGCGCAGGCTCTCTAGAACCAGTTTGGAGCATAAGACACGGGCATATCGCCTGGTGCTACTAGAATTTGCTTCTGATTTTTTGGTTATGTTTTCGGGTCCCTCTTTTCTTGTTCCATTATTTTGCCTTCAATTCCAGATTGCTAAACTTTAAATTATCATCAAATTTAACTCCTCAAGAATCCTACAATATCACACAAAAAGAATTAGAGTTCAACATAACACAACGTCAAGAATCAAAAGCTAGAAACTCAACCAAAGCACTAGCCTTGATCACTCTACGCTTTAACTTATTCTTAACTCTTGGCGCATTTTAATTGAATTTATCAAACTTTAAACAAGTTGTTACAGACATGATCACACATGAAAATAAATAATAACGCATTCAACGCATTAGAATTTAACACGATATACTAGAACATCACCTAGCTCAAGCTAGTTAGACTAGTTTTCTCGTCTAGACTCTAAATGATCGATTTGAACTCAAACATGTTTGAAAATCATTTTAAACAATGTAACGTCATGCTTGAACACTTGATTTTTTTTATTTATATCATCATTCATTCATTAAGAACATGAATCGTCCTCAAAACAAGGCTAAATAGGCTAGGATAACAACACTAAAGTGCATAAACATACCAAACATCACCACCCCAGACTTAAAGCCTTCTTCTTCCTCTAACAACTCCTTACTCTAAGCATCATAAGCTGAGGAAACTCTACATTCTACTACATTCAAGACACTCAAGAGAGTACTACAATGACTACACAGAATGCAAGTTTCTACACTAAGCATGTTATATACACGATTGATAGTTCAAGAATATTACTTCAAAACATCCTAGCCTCAAAAGTTGACTCAACACATGGAAAACTTATGAATATTTCTCAATCAAGAACATCATTCAAATCTCCCACATTCATCAAACATGTGCCCTCACAACAAGAGAGTTACCCATAATCACTCACATACAAGAATTTTATAGTATAATGGATACAAGAATCTAATTTTGCTCACTCTCACAAAGAATTCACCAGGTGCACTAGATGAACCATAGGCTTTCCCTTAGAGTAGTACTCCACTATTATCAGAATGATGAAGCTTAGGATCAAATAGGTCTTTCATGATAATAATTTAGGCTAAGGGATTGGTAGGAACTATTTTTTCTTAATAATGATTACCTTTCCTAAAAGCTTTGATACATCGCTTTATATATTCAACTCAACTTTTACAACTAAATCATACCATATTTGTCTACTCTATTCTTTTGTTTTCACCCATCTTATTAAGCTCATTTACATAAACTATGATGGAGTATACCAAGCATATATCTTTTAATTTTTCCCTTTTTTCCCCCACTTTAACCTATGCACCCCTATGATAGACACCATCAATTTAATCTTTTTGCCTTAGTTAAGGTGTAAAACGTCAAAAAGGGACCAAGGCCAAAATAGGTTCATTGTAACACAATTGGGTTAAACATGGGAACTTTTTTCAAATAGTTACTGTAATTCCCAACCACAACAATTGTACACACCAGTAACTAATACGTTGGGGCCTTCACTTTTACCTTTTCTCCTCTTATATTTTTAAACTCCTTACTCAATTAATTTACACAAAAGCACTTAGAGTCTTTGGATCAAATTAAGGTCTATCAAAGAAGGGGATATAGGCTACATATGAGGCTTCCAAAGAAAAAGCTAAAGGCTCAATGGGGCTTACTAGGATTAGGCACAAGGGTAGGTCAAAAGAAGGTATAAAACAAAGATATCAAAGAAATTCCTATATCATCTCATAAAGCCATACTCTTTATTTTGCATTGCATATAAACCAGTCAAGTTCTAGACATCACATACAACAAAGAATACACAAATACCTCACACACACATGGAATATATTCAAGTAAAGTAGGATCATCATATAAACTCAACAAAACGATAGCATAAATTCAATATTAAGCTAACAATTACAAAAGTCATAATCATGAGCGTAGGAGTCTCAAAAGTAGCAAGTCCCACAATGAACATGTTTTTGCAATCAAATACTTGCACCATACAATCACATATAGAAACAACAAGAACATCTTACTTATTCCTATCCTAAAAAATTTTAAATTTATCGTAAAAATTGAAATTTCCCCACCCCGTACTTAAAACTTTACTTGGTCCCCAAAGTGTACTCAAAAATAGAGACAGAAATACTCTCTGACACCTTTAGGCCTGTCTAGAAACATCTTTACACATCAAGGGGGTTTAGGGACCCCACACTTAGTCTTCTCCATGCTTCTTAGATCACATTTTAGGTACTCAAACTTTCCATCAACCTGTGCGTCAATAAAAACAAAAACTACATTAAGTAAAAAACTTAAAATAAAACACACCTTAACTTGGGTTACCTCTTAAGAAGTGCCTAATTTAGTGTTGCGGCACTACCCAACTCAACTCAATAAAATTTCTTCATTATTTTCATCATGCTTGGAGGCCATCCTCTTATGTGTTTTTTATCTCTTGAGTATGAACTCTCAAGGTCAACAACATTCTCAACTTTAGCCTTTTCAGGCTCATCAATCTATTTTATGTCGGGCTTAGGTGGTTGTTTCCTAAGTTACTTAATAATGTAGTCTGAAGATTTCTTTTGTGGAACAGGCTTCACCACACCACAATTATCCTCATTAATTGCAGAAGTCATGCAAAAATTATCATAGAAGGATAGTGTATTTAGCGATTTGTACACCTTAAAATCTTTATATTTATCTTCTTAACTCATTGTAAGCATACCCTCTCTCACATCTACTAAAGCTCCTTCCATCGCTAAGAATGAATGTCCCAAGATGATCCATACCTTTTCATCTGCCTGAAAATGTAAAACAATAAAGTCAGTAGGAATAATAAACTTACCAACAATTATGATACCATCCTCTATAACTCATTCAGGATGGTCTATGATCTTATTTGCCAGTTGCAGTAGCACAGAGCTCAGCCTAGGTTTTCCTAAGCCCAATGTTTTGAACAAAGAGAGGGGAATCAAGTTGATACTTGCCCCTAAATCTCTAAGTGCCTAAACCACCTTGATGTTGCCAATTTGAATGAGGAGAGTGAACTTCCCATGGTGCCTTAGCTTTTTTGGCATCTTTTGAGTCACCATAATGCTACACTCCTCAGTGAGTGCTACTTTCCCGCCTCGACATCCTATAACTTAAGTTTGTTAGAAACTATATCTCTCAAGTACTTAGAGTACTTGGACATTTCCTACAAAACATCTAAAAGAGGTAAGTTAATCTGTAGCTCTCCAAATATGTCAAAAACTTCTTGAAACATGCATCCTCCTTTGCTTATATGCTTTTATGGGAAAGGTAGTTATGGGATATTTTTAACTTCTTCAGCAATTTTTTATTTTGAGTACTCAGACTTCCTTGATGTTTCAACAACTTTGGCATTTACCTGTTCAGTCACCACATTAACATCTACCTTCTTAGTGTCCTTTAGAGGTTTTTTATTAAGATTTTTAATACTCCTGAAATTGATTTCCATAACTTGTATTGGCTTTTAAGTATCACTTGGAAACCAACCTTGAGGCTTGGTATTTTGTGCCTACTGTATGTAACCTAAATGCAACTCCTAGCTTCTTGTAATGGTCTACTAATTCTTCATATGTTCTGCCAATTTTGATTGGACAACTAGAATCTGTTTCATCATATCCTCCAAATTGTTATTTGTGGTATGATTTACCTTAGCTTGGGGTAACTGAAACTACTGTTGTTGGGTGTTACATGCTTGATTTAGTGGTTGAGTCTACTATTTATGTTTTGAGAGTTTCCATTATTCTACCTTTGAACATTGCCCGTGAACATCACAGACTCAGGATTTACAACACACATATCTGCAGTATCACCACTATTTCCACACACCACACACCACACACCAAGTACCTGTCTGCTTAATTGTATTCACTATGGCTGTAGGCGGTGTAGAACCCAAATTCATGTTGCTAAGTTGTGGTCAACTACTTTGGTATTGCAGCAATATAGGAAGATATTGTGGTAAACTGATCAAACCCCAAAACACCTGCAACCTTTTAATATCACTCATTGAGTATGAATGTCACTCTACGTTTTCTTATGCAGTTGATTCAATAAGGTATACAACTCATCATACGTCATCTCTATAGCTTGACCACCTCCGACTGAATCTAGAAAAATCTTTGTGTTATTGTCAAGTGCCTCAATAAAAGGATGAGTTAATACCCCATTGGGATGTTGATGGTGTGGATAATGCTAAAAATAATCCTTAAAACGCTCCCAAGAATGATATAAGTTTCTATTTGGCTTCTGTTTAAAGTACACAAGCTCAATATGAAGTCTCACAGTCTTTCCAGGCAAGAAAAATTGTATAAGGAATCTACGAGCTAAGTCTTCCCATAATGTGATTAAATTTGTCAACTCAGCATTTAACCACTTTTTTGCTTCCCCCAACAGTAAAAAGGGGAATAGTGTCATCTACATATAATAAGTTGATACACTCGTGGGAATTAATGTGTCACTGATCTCCAAAAAGTTCCATAAGTGGACTTGTGGATCTTCATGTGAAAGCCCTGTGAACTGTCCATTGTTGATCAAAAGCTGCACCATATTCTATTTGAGCTCAAAATTACCTTTAGCAGCCGGTTTTTGAAATGGGGAGGTCAAATTTTTTGGAAGTGGGATTGCCACTTCTCTAACTGTCCTACGGGTTTCTTGTTCTTTAGCCATGAGAGCAGGATTATATTGATCTTCTCCTAATTATGGAATATGGGGAAGAAGGATTACTTTTTGCTTTCATTGATGGAAGAGTTGCTCAGGTTCGGGGCTTGGTTCAACCAATACCTGATCCCTTGCCAGCTTACTACTTTGAAAATTTGTTTCCTGCAGATACAAAACCAAGACCAAGTATAAATCACCAAAGTAATTTAAAAAATCAAAACCAAAAATAAAATAGTTTCCAAATTACAAACCCTGGCAATGGCACAAAAAACTTGATTGCGCATACACAAGTCTATGTGGTCTACCAAGTAATATAGTGGACTAAAAGAAAACCAAATATTGATCCCATAGGGACTTGTTCTAAGGAATATTCAATTCTAGTTCACAATTTAGATGAATTGATGCAAGTGTAACCAAAAGAGAGTTTTTAATATGTGTAAACTAAGGTAATGTAAGCAATGCAAAAAAATAAAGGTCTTGATACAATCAATAGGATAAAGACCAGGGTTAAAGCACTTCGAACAATCATACTTTGTTATTGAACTTCATTTATTAAATCGCTTATCTTGTTTGTAGATTCGGGTTAATCGCATGATCATGGTATCCCAATATCTAATCGTCAACCTAACTTGGATATTGCAACTACATCATTAGGATGGGATATAATATCCCAATTAAGTGCTCAAAGTTATCATCTTATATATGAATCAAGGAAGGTTTCTTGGTATATCCCTATCCTAGAAGCTACTTCAGATTCCTTATTTCATAGAAGAATAAGAACCCTAATATGTTCATCCCCATGTTCTATCTTCCTATTCCCCCTCCCGAGATCACATAATAAACAATTGATATATTCTAAGGGTTCACAATCCTTAAAATAATTAAAACAAGGATGAACAAACAACTAAATGAGATAAGAAAATCAAACAAACTCAATTCAAAATGATAATAGTTATGTTCTTAGCTTTAACCCCAGAAAAGGAGTTTTTAGCCACTAATTGACATAATCATGATCCAACGGGTTGAATAAATGTTATAATCTAATAGAAATATAACTTAAGAACAATAAAACCTAAAATATGAAGTGCATCAACCTCCCAATTTGTCCAAGATGTTCCAAGATAATCAATAACGTGTACAATGTATTGTATTTATAGTGGGCCGAGTCTAAGCAATGTTGGTGTAGGAGCAGTCCAAAAACTTTAGCACCAAAATAAGCATGAGTCGTGGGCCTTGTAGCACCTTTACTAAATAAGGCTTCACGGGATCAAAAATACCGCAATAGAGCATGCGTCATGGGCATATCGCCTAGTGCTACTTGAATTTGCTTCCAATTTCTTTGCTAAGTGTTCAGGTCCCGCTTGCCTTGTGCCATTATTTTGCCTTCAATTCCATCTTGTTACACTTAAAATTATCATCAAGTCTAAATCCTCAATCATCCTACAATATCTCACAACAAGCATTAAAGTTCAACATAACACAACATCCAGAATCAAAAACTTCAAACTCAACCAAAGCACTAGACTCGATCACTATATGCTTTAACTTATTGTTGGTTCTTGGCTTATTTTAATTGAACTTCGTACACTTTAACAAAAAATTTCCACACATAATCACACATTAAAACCAATATGAACTCATTCAAAATATTTGAATCCAATGCGGTAGACTAGAACATTACCTAGCTCAAGCTAGTTAGACTAGTTTTCTGTCTAGACTCTAAATGATCGATTTGAAACCAAACCTATTTGAAAACAATTTTAAACATTGTAACCTCATTCTTGAACAATTAAATTTTTATTTCTATCATCATTCACTGAAACTCCCAAATTACAACTCTTGTTAGAAAGTGCAAGCGGTCGCTGTCAAATATAGAACCCAACTGGGTTGGGTGTCGAATCCCACAAGGAATACTATGATCACTAAGTATTGCGATTATTATTAGACTGTTGGTCGAAGGTTCCAAGGTAAGGGGGGTTTTAGTTCAGGTGCACAATAATATTATCAGTGTAACCATGAGATGATATGTGTAATAATATTTGATCACAGAGAATGACAAGTTAGGGTTATGTCCACCTTGTAGCTTCTACTTCTCTATTAACTATGAGTAATACGGATTTCATACATGCATGCATTTATAGAGAGACGTATTCTCATTCTTAATCGAAGTGTTTTTCAACCATCAAGGATTTATTCACCTGAGTTCTCTCGAATCCAAAGTGTACAACCAATTGTACGAACTCTCCAAGAAGTTAATCCTGCTAAGGCATTAACGTGTAAAATAGAGGTTGGAAACCCTATTTTCTTGTCACACTCTCTTTTCCAAACAGTAACTTTTCTATCGAACAAGTTATTGCTATAATGGTGCATTCCCTATGTTTGCAACCACGAGAATTCAATCCAAATGAAGAGAGTAATGATATAAGTGGATTAACACATCATAAATTCAAAAACCCATAGCAATAGAGAGTATACTACAAGGTTTCCATAACCCTAACAAATAAACTTAGCTACTCATGAATAAAACGGAAATCAAAATAAACATATTCATCATACCAAAACTTAGAACAATCTTGGTGATAAAGATGACTACCGACAATAAGAGAGAAATGTGTTTCTCTCTCTCTCCGTCCTCAAGCTAAGCTGTTTTCCCTTGTGTTCAAAATAATACACCATGTGAATCATCCCTAAAAATTCAGCAATACTGCTTTTAATAACATCCTTCTCTAATAAATTGCTACTGCATCCTTAACTATTTAAAAATATTGAGTTTGCCCGGGAAAAAGTTCCCATACATCACATTCAGTCCAAAAGCTGCTTTCGTTTTTATGTGAAGTTTTCCTTTGCTGTCCACAGGTCCCCAAAGTGCTGTAATATTCCTCATTAGTACTTGAAAAGCATGATAATCACATAGGTCAGCTCACTTAACTAAAAATAGACTAAAAGTCCAATACTTATGTATTTTATTCTCAAAACTTAGCTAAAACATGGGTAAGTTATGGTGCTTAAACGTATAAATACGCCCAACATCACCACCCCACACTTAAATCTTTGTTTGTCCTCGAACAAAATAGTACATCCATGCGAATACCTTACTAAAATTCACAAGAGCAACACAAAATTTTCAATAAGACATACACGGCAGTTATTAACAAAGAGTAGATTTCTTGATCATTAATAGAACCAACTCACTCTCCAACATAGACTCATTAAGTTGGTTAATTCGTATACACAAGTTAAGCCAAAAAAAATCATATAAAACTACCCAACAATCATCAACCATGTGCGTTCACACAAAATGTTACCCATAATCACTCATAGTTTTGCATTTGTCAGAAATATGGGTATAAGAACTTGATTTCTCTCACTCTCATAATGAATTCTTAGATTACAACTGATGACCATATGCTTGCCCTTAGTGTAATGCTCCACTAATGTCAGAATGCTAAGGTTAGGATCAAATAGGTCTTTACGGGTTGTAAAGTAGGCTAAAGGGACGGGTAGGACTATTTTGGCCAGAAATGGTGACTATGTTCCCTAAGCGCTTTAATACACTACATTATGCCATTTACACTAACTTTTAACAACCACTCTACCTTCCTTTCATCTACCAACCACTCTACCTTTCTTCACCCATTTTGTTACTCAATTAAAAACACTATGATGGGAATATACAATTCTTTTTTATTATTATTATTATCTCTTTTTTTTCATTTTTTTACTAAGCATCCCTATGATAGCCACCCTCAGTTTAGACTATTTACATCCCTCAGGGCGCCACTCCCGATCACAATATTTTCATGTACCAATAACTAAACATTGGGGTATCACTTTGACCATTTTCCTCTTATTTTGCCACACTCTTTACTCAACTTGATTCTACAATTTAAAGCGCTTAGGAGCTTTTGGATCAAATTATGGTCTTTTCAAAAAAAATGGATTAGGCTACATATGAGGTTGCCAAAGAAAATAGCTAAAGGCTCAATGGGTGTTCACTAAGACAATGTACAAAGGTAGGTAAAAAGAAGATAAAAAATCAGGGCTGCCAAAGAAATGCCTAAATCATCTCCTAAACTCACAATCTTTATTTCGCTTCACACACACACTAGGCAAGTTCTAGCATCAGTCGCAACAAACAATATACAATAACCTTACACACACATAGCACATGGTCAACTTAATTAGGATCATTATAGATTCTTGACCCAACAGATAAATGAATTAAACCACAAATAATTATATCACAGAATGAGTCATAATTTAGAGCCTAAATAGTTCAATAGTAGTGATTCAGCACAAACTCCTGTTATAATGCCATGTCGTCTATAAGAACAATTTCATGCAAAAAATCTGACTAATTACAACTAACTAACTATGACTAAATCAAAAAAAACTATAGAATAAATGCGGGCAAGCAGTATACAATACAGCAGACATGGCAATCAATACAGCAGACAAGGCAATCTGCAGACAAGGCAATCCAGGCGTACACGTACTTATACCCACACCCCACACTAAGAAGGAACACACTGCCCTCAGTGTAAATAAATAAGCAAAAACCTGGTTAGTCTGACTCCTTCTCTACATCCGGGGTCATACCCCCTACGTCAGAATCAGCATCAAAGTCTTCATCATCAGATTTGTCCTCCACATCAGAGTCTAGCAGTCAGTGATCATCGTCTGTCGGCACATCATCATCTAGAGGTTCTTCAAAATTTACCCTCACTTCACACATGGCCCGAGCATGCTCATTAAATGGGTAGTCATAGTCCAACTGCCGAAGCTCTGCATCAGGTGGCACATGACCCCCATTCATCATACTAAACCTAGTCATGCCATACAGATGGCGAAAAAAACTCTCATCTCGAGCATGTCTCTCAGCAGTGGTAAGGTTGATGCCTTGATTAGTTTCTGGATCTTTGATTTTTGTGAGACCTACCTTCTTCGGGTTTTGTGGCAACTTATGGTATGCCGGCTCCTCCTCAATGTGCTCTTTCCTTAAAATTGCAGTCAACAAGTTACCGAAACTGAAATGGGACCTTTTGTGCGCCCTTGCTTTTCGCATCGATGTTCATATAACTGCAGCACTGTTGATGGGAACATTCGTCATTAGAGCATATACCAAGCAGACTCGATCACGCGTGACCTTAGTGTATTGTGTCCCAGGAATCAAGCAGGAATTAACTATTCTTAACTATATGCGAGCTTCTCTATTCAAACAAGCATATGGGTAAGTATTGTGACGACCATTATCTTTATGACGAGTCCACCGGGTCATGGACCTTGATCCACACAATGTATGTCTGATGGCTCTATAGGGAGGTCTGTGGTAGAGCTCCTTGAGTGGTGATTGATCCACACTTGGAGTACCTAGGAAAGAGTTAAAGAAATCAGCGTTCAATTGCAAGACTTGCCCCCGAATCTTTACTTCATTTCCCATAGTCCCTGGGGACCAGTTGGCATAAAACTCTTAAGTCAAATCAAGATTACATTCGCCCAGGTCTCGGAAGATAAAGTCAAGATTTAGTGTCATAATCTTTGCCAAAATGCGAGGGCAGTTCTTTGCTAAACTTTCCTTCTGCATTGACTCCACATGTACATATTTCTTCACTTTATTGTTTCTATACCATTCCTTTCCTTCCTCCTCCAGAACCCATTTGATTCCAAAAGTGCATCGAGGTACTTGATGAGAGGAGGAATCAGCCTGGTCCTTTCTTGACCTTTTTTGACCTTTTTGTGAAGTCGATGCTTTCTCCTTGCCCTGTCATCCTTTTGGGGACATGGTACCTGAGATCATAATAGGGTCATGTTAGTCTCATTTTGTAAAATTCACTATAATCGAAAAAGAAAATAGTGATGGCACCACCCCACACTTAGTATGTATGCACAAACTAATTTAGGGAGTGTGTTCGATTACTCAGACTTCATCGACATACATTTAGATGGTATGTGCCCACAACATTATTAGTCCAGTCACACTTTCAACCCTTCACTTTACATAACAATTTCTCCGTGTGATATAGAGAAGCAGCACAGAATGGTCTTGTAATCTTGACTATCATTTCCAACTTTATTTCATTGGAGCAATGCAATATTTGAACAAGACTACCATATAGAAATCTTATCATGCTATAGCATAGAAACAATTACACAATCTTATGCTTTTGGTTAACCATGATCATTACATCGAGGAATGAGTCACTCACATAGTCAAGCTTACAACTCCAAAAATTATGCATTAAACTTCAATATTTCAACTCCATAATAATAAAAAATTATGATAGTGAATACCAATCAATACATGCCAAAGTAAAATCAAGATTTCGTATGAGAATCCTTTCACTCAATGAGATGTATTTTTCAAAAATTATAACAAACTAACCACTCTTATCACCAAGCACTACTACAAAATCTAGTTAACCATGATAAGCGTAGTACTGAAACAACTACGGAACATGATAGAACAACTTACTTGGTGATAAACTCGTGATGAATCGGAAAGGTGAGCCTACAGGATTAGATGAGAAAAGAGAAGGGATTGGAGAGGGCAAAGATGTTGGGCGGCTCTTAGGTTGAAAAAAAATTTAGTGGGGTTTAAGGGTAGAGAATATATTTAAAAGATGAGACATAGGTTAGGTTGGTCCATTCACAAATGGGTTAGTAGGTAAAATATACGTTGATAGGTGGCGCCCTTAGAATCGCCTAAGCATAAGCAGGCGGCGCCTAACCTATAGCTTATGTTGGCATAGGCGGAGCCTAACCTATTGCCTATGTTGGCATAGGCGGTGCCTAACCTATCGCCTATGTGAGATAGTGATCATAGGCAATGGCATAGGCGGCGCCTAACACATCGCCCATGTTGGCATAGGCAGCGCCTAACCTATCGTCTATGTTGGCATAGGCGGCGCCTAACCTATCGCCTATGTGAGACAATGAGCATAGGCAATGCCATAGGCGGCGCCTAACGTATCGCTCATGTTGGCATAGGAGGCGCCTAACTTATCGCCTATGTTGGCATAGGCAATTGGAAAAGCGACGCAGCTGATCCCTACGCTACCACCACAGACCTCATTGAAAGTCACAAAATAAAGTCGCACCGTGAAACTTTTTGGGTCGAATCTTCATAATTTGAGGTGCGACTCTAATGCAAATAATACTTGAACCTTACACATTTGACCACTCCCACTTACCTGTATCGTTCCATCATTCCTAGACTTACCACCATTGACATGACTCACTTTCAAATCAAAATTTGGACTAATCTCCTCCTTTGTACATCATGCACCTACACTTAATCAAAAACAACAACAATTATTAGAAGGATGGGTTGCCTCCCACCAAGCGCCTTAGTTTTGGTCGTGGCTCGACTCTTCTTTTTGAATTTTTATTTACCAAAAACAAAATCCTAGTGAAATGATGGGTTGCCTCCCATGTAGCACTTGATTTATTGTCGCGGCACGACATAGTTATCTCGATTACTCAGAATTCATCAAGATATATGGTGGCTATACATTTTATCGAGTCGGTTGGACCAATATATAGCTTCACTCTTTGGCCATTCACCTTAAGGACACTACCATCATCGTTTTCTAACTCCACTATTCCAGATGAGTAAACTTGGCTGATTCTGAATAGACCAGACCATTTAGACTTCAACTTACCTGGAAACAGCTTCAGTCTGGAGTTGAAAAAGAGTACTAAATTGCCTTTCTGAAAGTTTCGTTGGATAATCCTCCGATATTGGTACTTTCCTTGTAAAGATCTGCTATTTTATATGCATTTAGACGGAATTCATCCATCTCGTTCAGCTGTCCCAATCTCATATTTATAGCATCATCCCAGTTCAGGTTAAGCTGGTTCAGTGCCCACATTGCTTTATGTTCTAGCTCAATTGGCAAATGACAAGTCTTTCCATAAACTAGTTGGTATGGTTACATGCCAATTGGTGTCTTAAACGCGGTCCTATATGCCCATAAGGCATCGTCCAGCTTCCTGGACCAATCATTCCTGCTGGCATTAACAGTCTTAGCAAGGATTAGCTTGATTTCCTGGTTTGAAACCTCCACCTACCCACTAGTTTGTGGGTGGTACGGTGTAGCTACCTTATGTTGCTTAACCCCATACTTTGCCAATACAGCTCTGAATAGCTTGTTGCAGAAATATGATCCTCCATCACTTATGATGGTACGGGGTACCCCTAAACGAGAGAAGATATTTCTCTTTAAGAACACCACCACACTCTTACCTTCATTATCAGCTAGAGCTACTGCTTCGACCCATTTGGATACGTAATCCACAGCAACTAAGATATATTTCATCCCAAATGAGCTCACAAATAGGCCCATGAAGTCAATACCCCAGACATCGAATAACTCTACTTCAAGCATTTTGGACATGGGCATCTCATGGTGCTTTGAAATAAAACCTTGCCGCTGACATTGATCATATCTTCTTACAAAATCATAGGCATCCTTGAATAATAAAGGCCAATAGTTTCCACTTTGCAGTACTTTCTTGGCCATCCGATCACTTGCATGGTGACCTCCAACTTGGGAAGCATGGCTTGCTTCCGGTATGCTAGGAACCTCTACATCTGGGATGCACTGCCTAATAATACCATCAGCACATCGTCGAAAAAGATAAGGCTCATCCCAGAAGTAATGTTTTACATCATGCATGAACTTTTTCTTTTGATGAAAGGAGACATGTTCAGGAATCACTTCGCTTACCACGTAGTTAGCAAAATCTGCATACCACGGTAAGTTTTCCACCATAGTTGCTAGAATCTCTTCGTTGGGGAATGCATCATCAATATCAAGGTCGGTCTACACTGTGTGCTCACTCTCAAGTCTAGATAGATGATCAGCTACTTGGTTTTCACAACCTTTTCTATCCTTTACCTCAAAATCGAATTCTTGAAGCAGTAACACCCACCTAAATAGCCTTGGCTTGGCATCCTTCTTTGCCATTTGATATCTTAGAGCCGCATGATCTGTATAAACTACTCCCTTGGTTCCCAACAGGTAAGCACGGAACTTCTCGAAAGCATAAACGACCGCAAGAAACTCTTGTTCAGTGATGGTATAGTTCTTCTATGTTCCATTTAAGGCCTTGCTCGCGTAGTAGATGGGATGAAATAGATTTTATCTTTTCTGACCAAGTACAGAACCCAAGACTACACCACCTGCATCACACATAATTTCCAAAGGTAGGGACCAATCGGGTGCTACAATAATAGGGGCTTCAACTAGCTTTCCTTTGAGGCATTCAAATGCCTTCAAGCAATCTTCACCAAAGTAAAACTTTGCCTCCTTCTCTAAAAGTTTGCATAATGGGCTTGCAATCTTGGAGAAGTCTTTAATAAACCTCCAATAAAAACCAGCATGATCGAGAAAACTACGAACCCCCTTCATAGAAATTGGAGGTGGTAGTCTCTCGATAACTTCAATCTTGGCTCGATCAACTTCAATTCCCTTTTCAGAGACCTTATTCCCGAGAACAATGCCTTCCTTAACCATAAAATGACATTTCTCCCAATTTAGCACCAGATTGAATTCCACATATCATTGCAAAGTCATACTCAGATTTGCCAAGCATGACTCAAATGACTCACCTATAACCGACAAGTCATCCATAAACACCTCCAAGTTGTCTTTAAACATATCAGAGAAAATAGACATCATACACCGCTGAAAAGTGGCAGGTGCATTACATAGCCTAAATGGCATTTGTTTGAATACAAAAGTACCATATGGGCATGTGAAAGTGGTCTTCTCCTGATCTTCAGGAGCAATGCAAATATGATTATATCCGGAATAACCATCCAAGAAACAAAACCATCCCTTTCCTGCCAATCGATCAAGCATTTGGTCCATGAATGGCATTGGGAAGTGGTCCTTTAACGTCCATGAGTTTAGCTTTCGGTAATCCATACACACCCTCCACCCTGTGACAGGTGTAAGTGGAATTAGCTCATTTTTCTCATTCACTACTACTGTCATGCCCCCTTTCTTGGGCACACATTGTACAGGACTCACCCATTTACTATCTGAGATTGGATACACCACCCCTACATCTAACCACTTTATGATTTCTTTCTTCACCACCTCTTGCATAGGTGGATTCAAATGACGTTGATGCTCAATAGTGGGTACGCAATCTTCCTCTAGCTGAATCTTGTGCTTGCATATGCCAAGAGGGATACCAATTATATCAGCAATAGTCCAACCAATAGCTCTCTTGTACCTCTTCAGGACAGAGATGAGATCCTCTACCTGTTGTTCACCTAAATCAGCAACAATAATAACCGGCAGTGTATTTCCACTACCCAAGAACACATACCTTAGATGACTGGGTAGCTCTTTAAATTCTAGCACCGGTGGCTCTTCAATGGATGGCTTCGCCGTTGGTGAAGGTTGATTCTTAAGGTCAAGGTCCAGTTTATTGGGGGCATAAGAATACGACCCCATTCCTATCAAAGTACAGATAGTTCTTCGTACTCTTTAACATCCTCACAATCAATGTTCAAAAGCACAGCAGCCAATGGCTCAACAGTAAGTTGATTCTCTAAAGATAATTCCTTCTCATCCTCATAATAAACACCAACTATAGAGAACACATTCATATCCTTGGGTTGCTTCATTGATTTGCATACATCAAAATGTACCACTTTCTCATTCATCCAAAATGAAAGCTTATTTGCTCGCAAATCAATCAGCACACTTTCTGTTGCAAGGAAAGGTCGACCCAAGATTATGGGCACCTCAAAATCCACCTTGTAATCCAAAATAACAAAGTCTGCAGGAAAAATGAAGGTAGAAACCTTTACTAATACATCATACAAGATACCAATAGGTCGTTTTACCGACCTATCTGCCATTACAAGCCGCATGTTGGTTGGTGTAGGATCGCCCAACCCCAACTATCTATAAATGGCTAGTGGCATCAAATTAATGCTAGCCCCTATATCACATAAAGCCTTAGCAAAGTCTAAAGATCCAACCATGCAAGGAATAGTGAAAGCACCCAGATCTGCCTTCTTCTATACCAAAGACATCATGGCAATTACACTGCAATAATGAAAATTATCTACCAGTTCATAGCTTGCTGCCCTTTTCTTTGTCAAAAGGTCCTTCACGAATTTGACGTACTCTGGCATTTGCTCTAGTGCCTCCACCAAAGGCACATTTATAGTCAGCTTCTTCAGCATGGTCATGAAATTACTGAACCTGGTGTCATCGACCTTTTTCTTTAGTCTCTGAGGAAAAGATGGTGGTGGATTTGGAAGAGTTTTCTCCACCACTTTCTTTTTATTGTGCTTCCCATTATCAATCTTTTCAGACTGTTGGCATCTAGGTGTAGTTTCATGAATGTTCTCATCCTGATTTTCAACTTCTACAGAATCATCACAATCTGCTTCAATAACATTCTCCTCTATACTATCAACCACGGGTTTGCCCTTGGATGGATTTTCCAACACCTTACTACTCCTGGTTGTAATAGCCAAACATGATCCATCTTTTCTTGGATTTTGGACAGTGTCACTCGGTAAAGTGCCAGCTTTCCTTTGATTGAATGCCACTGATAGTTGACTCATTTGTTGTTCCAGCTGTTTTATTGAAATGGAATGCGAGTCAACCAATTGATTTATTGAGGACAAATCATTTTTAACCTCAGTTACTCCCATGTTGTTTGCCTCCACTCCTTTCAATAGCTTAGCCATCATGTCCTCCATGGACATCTTCCCAGAGCTAGGTGCAGTAGCTTCACAATTTCCAGGAGGGACATACAAACCGCTCCTGTCATTCTTATTCTTCAAATTCCCTTAGTCTCGGTCCTTGTATCCAGATTTTTCATAATAGTTTCGACCTTGGTTTCCTTGGACATTGCCTCAGAAACCCCCCTGATTATTCAAGTAATTTGCTTCCTCCTCAGAATCGGAGTCATCTCTTCCCTATGATACAATAGCCTTGACCTTTTCTATCTTCCCTGATAATAAATGCTTGGTAAGAAAATCCATCTGCATTTTCATGTGAGCCATATCCTGGTCACGTTCCTTTTCTCTTCGTCTCTATTCTACCGTCATGCCAATAGATACAGTAGAGCTTGCTACCTCAGAATCCCTGGTATTCCAAGCTCTACTCTGCTTTGTCATACGATCCAGAATATCACATGCCTCAATAAAAGTAAGGTCCATGAATGACCCACCCGCAATATTATCTACCACTAGCTTAGTCACGAGTTCAAAGCCATATATAATATTTCCATCAATTGAACATTGGTCATCTGATGATTTGGGCACTGCATAAGATTCTTATTGAACCTCTCCCATGTCTCATGGAGAGCTTCAGTTAGAAGCTATCTGAAATTGCTTATCTCATCTCTTAATTGTGCTCTCTTGGATGGCAGAAAGATTCTTTCTAGGAAATATTCTTTCAGTTGCCTCTAATTGGTAATAGAGTCAGGAGTTAGCCCGTTTAACCATAAAGTTGCCTCTCCAGATAGAGATAATGGAAATAAGCGCAGCCGGATCGCATTCTGTCCAACCCCTGGATTGTCAAATAATTTGCATGTCGCTGTCAAATATAGAACCCAACTGGGTTGGGTGTCGAATCCCACAGGGAATACTATGATCACTAAGTATTGCGATTATTATGAGATTGTTGGTCGAAGGTTCCAAGGTAAGGGGGTTTTAGTTCAGGTGCACAATAATATTATCAGTGTAACGATGAGACGATATGTGTAATAATATTTGATCATAGAGAATGACAAGTTAAGGTTATGTCTACCTTGTAGCTTCTACTTCTCTATTAACTATAAGTAATACGGATTTTATACATGCATGCACTTATAGAGAGATGCATTCTAATTCTTAATCCAAGTGTTTTTCAACCATCAAGGATTTATTCACTTTAGTTCTCTCGAATCCAAAGTGTACAACCAATTGTACGAACTCTCCAAGAAGTTAATCCTGCTAAGGCATTAATGTGTAAAATAGAGGTTGGAAACCCTATTTTCTAGTCACACTCTCTTTTCCAAACAGTAACTTTTCTATCGAACAAGTTATTGTTATAATGGTGCATTCCCTATTTTTGCAACCACGAGAATTCAATCAAATGAAGAGAGTAATGATATAAGTGGATTAACACATCATAAATTCAGAAACCCATAGCAATAGATAGTATACTACAAGGTTTCCATAACCCAAAAAAATAAACTTAGCTACTCATGAATAAAACGGAAATCAAAATAGACATATTCATCATACCAAAACTTAGAACAATCTTGGTGATAAAGATGACTAGCGATAATAAGAGAGAAACGCGTTTTTCTCTCTTCGTCCTCAAGCTAAGCTGTTTTCCCTTGTGTTCAAAATAATACAGAATGTGAATCATCCCTAACAAAAAGTAATACTTCTTTTAATAACATCATTCTCTAATAAATTGCTACTGCATCCTTAACTATTTAAAAATATTGAGTTTGCCCGGGAAAAAGTTCCCATACATCACATTCAGTCCAAAAGCTGCTTTCCTTTATATGTGAAGTTTTCCTTTGCTGTCCACAGGTACCCAAAGTGTTGTAATCTTCCTCATTAGTACCTAAAAAGCATGCTAATCACATAGGTCAGCTCACTTAACTAAAAATAGACTAAAAGTGCAAGACTTATGTATTTTATTCTCAAATCTTAGCTAAAACATGGGTAAGTTATGGTTCTTAGACGTATAAATATGCCCAACATCATTCACTCAATAAGAATATGAATCGTCCACAAAATAATGATAAATAGGCTAGGATAAAAACACTAGAGTGCATAAATACACCCAACATCAATGTACAAATTGTGACCATTGAATAAAGGCATGGGGTTAAGGTGATAAAAGTAGTCATTATGAATTTAGGCAGTGATGGCAGTCATAAATATAAAGAGATGGTTAAAACATTACATGGTAGAGGTTTTTACAATTATGCTTGAAAAAATCTGGACTTAGATTTGAAAAATAGAACCACTCCTCTTACTCGATCATCTATTAAGGAGCCACTGGTCTTAGAAATAAAGGTCCTTTCTTTTCACTTGTAGTATGTATTTTTTGGGGTCTGACAATACCTTATCAATGATTATTGCAGTAGATTTGGTAGAGTCATAGATTAAAGCATTGTTATCTATGTTGCACGGGTTCAAGAGGGACATTGGATGCACCATAGCAAAATTTATGGGTATTCCACCCAATATTTGGATGCATAAGATACCGCTTGAGATGGATTATATTCCCATCATTGAACATCAGCATTAATTAAATCCTCCTATGAAGGAGATTACAAAGAATGAAATCATCAAGTGGGTAGATGTTGAAGTGGTTTACCCCATTGCACATAGCAAGTGGGTTAGCCCAGTTCAGTGTTTGCCAAAGAAGGGTGGAATAATAGTGGTTCCCAAAAAGAAGAATGAACTTGTGCTAATGAGATCACTCACTATTTGGAGAGTTTGCATAGCTTATAGAAAGCTAAATACTTGGACCTAAAAGGACTACTTCCTTATGTCATTCAAGGATTGGATGCTTGATAGACTACCAGGCAGAGGTTGGTATTATTTTCTTGAAGGGTACTCAAGATTAAATGCAATTACTATTTCTCCCATGGATTAGGAAAAGATGAATTTTACTTGCCTGTATGGTACTTTTGTGTTCAAGAGAATGCCAATCAGATTATCCAATGCTTCTTTCACATTTTAGTAATACATGATGTCTATATTTATTTAATATGGTATAGGACACAATTGAAGTATTCATAGATGATTTTTAAGTCATTGAAGACTCCTTTGATGATTGTTTGTCCCATCTAGATAATGCACTGCAGAGATGTAAAGAGTGTAATTGGGTATTTAATTTGGAGAAGTGTTATTTTAGGGTAAAATAAGGTATTATTCTCGAGCACAAAATCTCAAAATGGGATATATAGGTGGACAGAGAAAACATTGAGGTAATTGAAAAGTTACCACCACCAATCTCAGTTAAAGATTTACGAAGATTTTTGGGTTATGCAAGCTTTTATAGGAGGTTCATCAGGGACTTATCTAATATCGCAAATCATCTATGCAAGCTATTAGAGAAGGAGGTAAAATTTGTATTTAATGATGCATGTCACAAAACTTTTGCATGCCTTAAAGAGCGTTTGATCTCGGCTCCTATCATTATGTCCCTAAATTGGTCCTTACTATTTGAGGTTAAGTACGACACTAGTGGAGTTGCCGTGGATGATGTCCTTAGCCAATGACACGAGCATATCCTTCATCAACTTTATTATGAAATCAAGGCATTAAACCCTACACAAAAAAACTGTATAGTCATTGAGCAGGAGTTTCTTGTAATGTTTTTTGCCTTTAAGAAATTCTTATCTTATTTGACAGGGACCAAAGTCATAGTTCACACAAATCATGCATCTTTGAGGTACCTAATGTCAAATAAATATGCAAAATCGAGTTTGATATGTTGGGTCCTCTTATTTCAATAATTTGACTTTGAGGTGAAAGACCAGAAAGGCACAGAGAACCAGGTTGTTGATCGCTTGTCTCGCATTGAAAAAGAGGCAATGCAGAAGTTAGGGAAAAAGCTTGACATAGATGATACTTCTCCAGATAAGTGGGTCTTGGTAGCATTCAAGACTTAATTCCCTGGTTTACTAATTTTGCCAATATTTGGCAAGTAATCTTGTTGTAGAAGACCTATCCTTCCAAAAGCACAATAGATTTATGCATGAGGTAAGGAAGTTCTTTTGGGATGAGCAAAAATTTTTTTGAATTTTATAGGTGGTGTTATTTGGAAGTGTATCACTGATTTAAAGATGATATGTATTATTGAAGATTCTCATTAATTAGTAGTTGGGGGTCATCATAGTGGCACCTGATAATGCTAAAACTACCCCTCCTTAGAAGGATAAAACATTCGCTATCAAAATGTAGTAACCCAACTAGGTAGGTGTCGATCCCACAGGAAATATGTTAGATATATTGCTTTAGCTTATAGAAATGACCAGGCAATGCAAAAAAGTAAAAAAGGAGGAATTATAGTAACTAGCAATAAGGAACAAGAATTGGATGCTTTTGGTTATAAATAATCTAAGATGAACACTAGGCTTGTGTTCCCCCTGGTTTTGAACTCCCTAGATTTATCGTGCACTGTCGAACTATTCCTATACCATGCATGTCGAATTTGATAAGTTATATAACCTCAATTGTCTAGTTGACTCAGTGATAGATTTCACCCTTTACCTTATCAGTCTTAGGGTGACTCTTTACTAACCCTTATCCTCAATCCCAATTAACTATCACCTTTTAAGTCTCAAGTTATTAGATGAAAGATAATAATCTTCTGTAGATAATATTGATTAGACTATATCAACAATTAATCTTCAAATAACTTCTAAGATCATTTCTCCTACTCTCTACCTCTCTTGTGAAGCAAGTAGTGAATATAGGCAGGATCTTAAAGTTGGCCACCACGTAGAAATCAATAAGAAAAAAGAAACCCAATGCATGCAAGAATGTTTATCTAGAACAACTTAGCACTCCCTCTACTTCTTTAATCCACCGGTATTCCCATAACCATATCTAAGGGAATTAGCCGCTCATAGTTATGAAATCATTCATGGAATCCATAGACAAACTCAGAGAATAAATCTCACAATAATGAAAGAAGAGAACTCAAAGTCTCAAATTGAATAACAAACCAAAAACAAACCAAGAACAATAGGAGTATATGGAAGTCCCCAAGGGCCTATCTCTAAATATATGGCATATCATTAACTAAAAAAACTCTAAAGGGTATTTATAGATTACAAGCTACCCCAAAAATTAGATCCTAAATAATATAGGAAAACTTGAGTAAACGTACATAATAATGAAGAAAAATATCATAGGAGTGTATGTAAGTTACATGGGAACCCTAGGAAAATATTTTAAAATGAACCAGGAAAATTGATTTTGGTAACCATTTGCTAAGGTCAACTACGAACCATATATTTTCCTTAGTAAGTGAAAGACCTCCTGCATAGCTCCTGAAGCTCTCTAGACTTAGCCCTCAGGAAGTTTCTAAGGCTACCTATTGACCGTAGGTGGCATATACGAACCATAGGTACCCTTGGTAAGTGACAATCTTCTTTGTCCTATTTTTGAGCCACTAGACTTCAAGTTAGGAAACATACTTAGGCACCTACTTAAGTAAGTAGCACCTACTTCCCGGTAAGTTCCTTGGTAAATACCCCAAAACTTTAAATTTTCATCATTTTCTTCCATTTAGAATCCAAAACCTAGTTTTTCTTCTGTTTAGCATGCAAACCATAGTTTCCTACAAAAAGTCCAAAAACACATCAAATCCAACAAAATAGCCATAAGTGCATTCATATTTTCCAAGTGTAAATATCGTAAGTGCTATGAATTCATAGCACATTAAGACCCTCAACTTAGAATACTGCACGTCCTCAAGCAATAAGAACACAACACAATATACGACGATGCTTAACCAAGAGAAACCTAAGATATCTAACGTAGTTAATCCCCAATTTTAGCTCAAAACACATTACCCTCTCCAAGTTCAATATATTAAGAACAACTATGTGTATACATGAAGCACAACAATGTGACATAAAGGAATGAAGATATGACAATACATTAGCAAAAAACAATCGTGTATATATACATGTTTTACTACCAAAATAGATAAGAAGCTAGCAATACAACGCATGTTCCCTCAGAACAAAAAATTCCCACTCACTTCTATGAAATCATATATTTCAATGCAGGTACAATTAAGAGAAATTCACACTAACAAGAAAAATTTCACCAATGCACATCAAATACCATAGGCTTGCCCTTATTTTCTTTACCTTTATTTTTAAACGGTCAAGTTAGGATCACTATAGAACTTTATTCGATTCTTAAGTTAGATTTAGGGAATGGAAAGATACACATGGGAATATAGTGACTAAGCCTCATTGGCACTAAACTTACTTTGGGGTCCATTTTAATGAGTCGAAAATTTGCCACTCATCTATATCCAAATTTATATATGAGGCTATTTCATTACTAAAATTCATTAATTCATGTAGTCTATATGTTTGAGAGTAATCAGATTAAATGAAGATGAAGAGAAGCTAAAAAGGAAAGCAAAAGACCCAAAAAATTAGCATAAACTAAAAATCAGGACCAGGGATCAACCCTCAGGTACTACAATCTCGACTTGAGTGTCGCAATAGTGATCCGAAGCTAAGTCCTACCTCAACTATTGTAATGGGATCACCGTGATCATGTGAGTCATGAACGTAGTCAACAAGGAGAATCTCTATAGAGCTAGAATATCCTAAGGGCAGAATGGTAAATTCAATGAGTTGATGCCCAAGTCTCAAAAGCACAAACCCTTATACAATTAGGTCATTTTTCCATAAGTTTTCAATTTTTTAGAGAGAAAAGCCATTCCACATTGGGCAAAGAACAAGTGTAGTACATTCTCAAGATATTTTAAGTTGAATTGGTTATTAAAATGCAGATTACTCTTGATTTGACATTGTTCCCAATTTTACATTGCTCATATCACACATAAATATATTCGATTATGAATTTTCCCATTCTCTTTAATAGGTGAATTGGTGTTGTGGTTGAGGTCTCTACCCGATGTGTCTATCACATCTTGGTTCAAGCTTATGGATGCATTCTTAGATCGATATTTCCCTTCTTCAAAGATGTTGCAATTATGGGATGAGATCACAAATTTTTGTTAACTTATTGGAGAGCCCTTGTATAAAGTATGGGAAACTTTTAATGACAAGCTCATGCAATGCCCTAACCATGAAGTGCCAAAGAATATGCATCTCTAAATATTCTATAGGGTGTTAGACCAATTGAATAAGACTGTGGCTGATATTACATCTGGTGAATCTCTTGTTAAATTATCATGTAGAGTGGCTTCAGCTTTGCTTAAGAAAATTACAATGAAAAATAGGGGGTGGTATACAAGGGAAACTAGAGTAGCTGTGGGCCCCCCACTACCACGATTGTGAACAAAGAGCAAAGAAATAAAGATGAAGAGAAGAATGAAAACACAACTAAGATGATAACACAATTAGACTTTCTTACAAAGCATTTGATGAGTGCACCCATAAAAGTGGTTAATATTTCTGTCTCAAAAGGGTATGATAAAGATAAATTGAAGGCCCTTGATGAAGAGATAATGTACTTAGTTAATCACCCAGGGGTTCCCACCCAACCAACCAAATGCAAGGCAGAAGCCAAGGTTGGAACAATTATCATAGAGAAAGATATTGGGGTAATAAAGGTCGCATTTGGGGAGATAATGAGAGGGAGTATGATAGGTATGTTTCTTCTCATGATCAGATGAAAGGAAAAGAAGCAATCTCTTTAGAGTCTAAAAATTCCAAAACCATGGATATTCTTGCTAGAATCTTGATGCGAGTAGAAGATGCAAACAAGGTCGTTCGAAAACTAAAAAGGGACTTTTCTCAAATCAACCAAATTGTTGTATTAAACTTGACCTCAATTAAGCAAATGGAGAGTCAAATTAGCCAAATCTCAATTACACTTAATGCAAGGCCTAAGGGAGGACTTCTGAATGACATGGCGAAAAATCTAAAAAAATGATGCTCATGACATAGAAATCATCATTCGATGCGGTAGAGGTCTCGGTGCATATGATGTTGAGATTGAGGAAAAGTCTCTTGATGATCAAATGAATATAAATATAAAATGGCTCGAAATTCCAAGAGATAGTGTTTCAAAGTCTCTTAAAGTGGGGGATGAATAACCAAGGGGAGTTGAAAAGAATTATGATAGGGAGAAAACTCCTAAGTGATAGTTGGTGATAGGATAATGGGGGACGAGCCTCAAAGTGTACCATATCCTCCGGTGAAAATTCCTGCCCCCTTTCCCCAAAGATTAAATAAAAACTGACAATGACAAGTTCAAGAAGTTTATCACAAAGCATAATAACCTCTCAATCAATATTACATTATTGGAGGCTCTTTAAGAAATTTTGGGGTAAGCTAAGTCAATAAAGGACTTGAAGTTGAAGAAGAAGCTTGTGCATGTTGAGACTATTAAAGTTACCCATAGTTTTAGCACCATCAATGTCCAATGAAATTGCTAAAAAGAATAAAGGTGTGAGTGATATTATACTCCATTGCATCATTGGGACTCATAAATTTGATAAGGTACTATGTGATCTTAGTGCTAACATAAATTTAATGCCATATATGATTTATCAAAGGCTTGGATTGTGTGATGAAACACCCACCACCATGAGATTATTAATGACAAATCGTTCGATCAAGAAATTGATTGGGGTTTTGTACAATGTATTGGTAAAATTTGATAGATTCATTCTCTAAACAGACTTTGTTGTTCTTGATAGTGAAATCAACCATGAAATTCCTACTATTATTGTTATGCCTTTCTTGTCAATTAAAAGGGTACTAGTGGATATAGTGCATGGAGAAATAACCTTATGGGTTCTTAGTAATGGAGTCTCATTCCGATATGTAAACATAAGAAGAAACCAAGTGGGTTATAGGTGGTGTTGATTATTAATGTTATTAATAAAAGAGAGGAGTTTATGTTATCTCATCTCTAAGTCTCAACATGAAGATTTAAGAATGTCATATTGTAATGCTAAATTAGGTGTTGGATGGTAGTCAACCCATCAATGCCACAAAAGTGGCCTTTATCTTTCAAATTATGATTGTTAGAGTAGTTTTGATTGTATTTTTGATTAACCCATAAAAATGTGGCACTATAAGGTGTTTTGAGAAATTGAATAATGGGAACTGTTATGGAATAGAGCTAAAAATAGGTGTTCTAAATCAGGCCTCGGTTACTGCAATCACAGTCACTATGAGAACTTGATCGCATACACCGCGTCATTATGATCGAGGTCACTTGGTCATGATCATGGTTCAGATAGTTTTAAAAATAAACAATCACCCCAATGGCTCACCCCATACTTTTTTTAAAATTACTCATATTTTTATTTATTTTTACTTTTGTTAAAAGTATTTGAAAGTGCATTTCATCCTCCCTACATTCCCTTATCAGGTATGTGCTGTAATTCTCCTTTTTTATGCTTGTGTGTGGGCCTTAGAATACATGTTCAAGGAAATTGCCTAAAATTGTTGTTTGAATGCTTGATCTTGAGAATAATTAAGCTTGTTTGGGGTGTTATCTGTTGTTTTTGGTGTATGCATGATTGGGGAAGTCTTGAGTACCCAAAATTGTTTAAAATGGGTAGTAATAGCATATGCACACCAAGTGTTAGGTAAAATGCCCAAATAAAAGCCTTGTTAGTTTTTTCATGTTTTAAGGGGATATTTGGGTGTTTAGGATTTGTTTTCCATGTTACTTGGTGTCATTTATTGATTATGAACCCAAATTGGTATAGAAAATTGAAATCTTTGGTCATGATCATGTTGGGCCAACTATCTTATGTATCGTAATTGCGCATCATGAAAATATAATCGCAGTCTAATGACCTACGATAGTGGTAGCATGGTCGTGGTATAGTGACCCGCAATCGCAGCAAATGAGAGTTATAAGGCAGCCAGGTCCAAAACTCCAAAATCTTAGTTTAACCCTAAATTTGACAATGGAACCATCTTTTTAGCTTAATTAAGTAACATAACATAGTTTTCATATGGTGATGTTGATAATTATTGCTTTTGTGTTATTTTCAGGTTTTCAAAGCTAATGATGGTGGACGGTGACCAAACTCACTTCATGGCCCCTAAGTTCCAAACTCTATACTATAGAGACCTACACAAAATAAATCTACTCCCAGAGCAAGGCATAGGTTTGAACTAGTTTCCGTAGAAACTCTCAGCCCTTCATAATAGATCGGTGGCCACTAGGTGGAGGTGCTTTGCCCCAGATCCATGTTAGAAAAATAAACATTGGGTTAGGAAGTTGTATGCAAACCTCATTGTAGTATATTTCTCCAACCTAGTTATAAGAACCTGGGGGAAAAAAGTCCACTTTAGGGCCGAACAGATCAACGACAAATATGGGCTGCCGGATGCTAACATGACAAAGTTTGAGGTAAAGGGTTGGGAACGAGGGAATTGTCTATTTTTGAAGTTGTTTTATAGAAGAGAGGTCCTACGGGCTACCATAAAGATGGGGATATCATTGCATGATTTTACGATTGTGGCTCGAATCTTGTTGGCGATCATTTCTAGATGAGTTTCCCCATGCACTAACATAACCTACATCTCGGATACACAAGCTCGAATGGCCATGTACTTTTTGGATAACATTCCCTTGAATATTGGGTTTATTTTACTGTCATACATAAGGCATTTCAAGAATAGAGGTGGCTCCCAACTCATGTTTCCTTCCTTGATCACAAAACTATGTAGGAAAGCTGGGGTTGTGAAGTAGCCCGAAGACACTTAGGTATTCTTGAAGACCCTTATTTACCCTCTTAAGATTCGGGGTGAGGGCACACTTAGAAAAAACAAAAAGAGGAAAATCAAATTTTGCAAATAAATAGATGATTACATGGATTAGTGCAATCCATCCACAACAGGGCTATTTGAGGAGATCTTGAGTGAGATAAGAGAAAGCAAGGAGATTGTGTCTGTGTTTCCCAAATGGATGAGTTAGCCTTCTACCACTTGCCACTATTATGTTGCACAGACTAATTAGGAGTGGTTTTTAGTAGACCAGAAAGAGCAGAGTGCCACTATCTCTAGGATTGAGAGGGCATACTCATACTTAGCATGGTCTCATAGAGAGATACGAGATTCTCATGACTAGATGAGAAAAAGGGAGAAGAAGAGAGACAATTTTTTCACTCGTATGTGAAATTGGTAAAGGGTTATAGATAGTCCTGAACCCCAAAAAGGGACTTCCTTCTCCCATATTAGATTCTAATGATAAGGTCCTAGCTTTATGGTTAGATTCTAGATGTGTTGAGGATGATGCTGAGACCGAGAACGATGACGGTTCTTGATGTGGTTACAAGGATCCCCTGATGCACTTTCTATTCTTTATTAATATGTATTAAGGACACTGCAAGCTTTAGTTGGGGGTGCGCATCTCCAAATTTTATTTTATATGTATCCAGTCTTTATTATATTGATATTTTATGTTTATTTGGATTATTCTATCTTTATTTAGGTTGTAATATTGGGCACCCCGATTCTGCCTACATTTGATGCATCAGTCACTTTTTTCATTTTTTGATTTATTTCTATTCCTAGATTTTTATCTTATTTTAATAATAATGTCAAATGAACCTTTCCCTATGATAGATTAAGTGATGACATTCTTATGGGAAAATCATTGTATTTTTGGGATTTTGAGCTATATATGCAGGGGAAGTCTGAGTATCCATGGCATCATAGATTTGGGATTTCCTTTATTCCTATGGTGAAGTCTGAGTATCCATATGGTCTTACCTTGTGAGAGTTGAAATGTGTGACAATGGCTTGGTTTGGTGCTAATGGTTTGTGCTAATAATTACCATTCCTTCCTGGTGAAATGTAAAGAAAGCCTCCCACTCCGTCCAAAAAAAATTCTGTGAAAACCAAGGGCATGGATGTGAATGCTCTTGTAACGACTCTTTACCTCTTTGTGTGACTCCAAGATCTTTAGTTTGTAGTGTATGGTAAATATCCCTTTGGTCTCTAGTAAGAAATGCAACTAAGCCTCTTTTAGTAGTTTTCTTGCCATGTTCGGTGAGCTTAGTCGTGTAATTCTCATGCTTACTTGTGACATCTAGAACTTGCCCGTTAATTTGTCAAAACTAATTTTGATTATGCATGATTGGTGAAATGATATTAGGACTTATTTGTGAGCATGGGGACCCACTTTGGCTTAAAAGATACTACCCGTACATAGATAGTTTCCCTTGTCACCCCCTTTAAGACTTTGAACCTTTCTTTGGCAACCACATTACAGGCCATGAACCATTTGGATTTTATCCCTCTTTTGAACCTACCCTCCTTGAACTTAAAAATGCAACTTGAGGTAAAAAGACTATGTTGGGGATGGTGAATCTAGGAAGAGGTGACCTTGGGCAACGGTATTGTAACTGAATGGTTAAAAGATAAGAAATGTGAACAAATTAATAAGAAGAGGAAAGGAATCATCAAAATAAATTAAATCTCAAATTTCAAAAAAAAAATATATGCAAAGAAAATGTCTTCAAAAGATGGCTGAATTAAGGTAGTAAAAGTAGGCACAGGTGTGCGTTGGAAAGAAATGAAGTGGCCTATGATATAAAGTTTAATTGAATTATGTAGAGTTCAACAAGGGTATAGTCAATTTTATCCTAAATTTTTATCCTACCCTTTTCCGAGCCCACATTACAAGCTTGAAAAAGTCCTTTGAGATCTCCAACCAAGTGTCTTCAAGTTAGTGGCGATTGAGAGATTGGTTTGCATTGAGATATTCTTTGTGAGAGTGAGAGAATGCACTCCAATCCCTTTTAGCATAATAGATACTTTGGTGTGTGGGACTTTCTTTCGTGAGGAGTCATGTTGACAAATTGAGGCATGTGAAGTTTTCATTTACTAGAAAAGGGGTAAAGGAGTATAGTTGAGTTGCTATTGAAATAGAGTCCCTTCTAGAGAGTTAGTGGTTGTTGCTTGGTTGTTCTTAAAAGTGTTTTTCATCCTTAAAAGTAGGATTGATTTTAAGGGGAGTTGTGTGAATAGCTTTTCAAATGCTTGAGGGCTAATTGTTGGTGCTAATTGAGTTTGGAATGATTGTGATCATTTAGTTGTATAAATGTGCTTATAATTAAGTAGTGCATTTAATGTGGAGTAGTTTTGATTGAGGGAATACAAAGTTTTAAGTTGGGGGAGTTGATAAGTGGAAAATTTGCCACTCATCTGTATACAAATTCTTGCACACTATGATGAAATAAATGTATATGTGAGGCTATTTCGTTAGTGAAATGCATTAATTCCTATGGACTATATATTTTATGTAATTGGATGGAAAGGAGTCAAATCGAAGATAAAGATGGAAACAAAAGACAAAAATGTTGGCTTGAGATGAAAATCAGGACTAGGGATCGACCCTTAGATACTGCGACCACGACCTGAGGGTTGCTATCATGATTTGGAGCCAAGTTCATCCTCGGCGATCAGGATGGGATTAGTGCGATCATGTGAGTCACGAACATAGTCAACCAAGGGCAATCATAAAGGAATGGAATTTACCAAGGGCAAAATCATAAATTTTTAGAGCTAAAGCCCAAGTCTCAATGTAACAAACCCTTGCACAATTAGGGCATCTTTCAACCAATTGTCAATTTTGTAGAGAGAAAAACTATTCCAATTTTGGAAAAGAACAAATGAGTAAATTCTCTAGAAATTTTTAGTTGAATCTATGATTGAAGTGTGGATTACTCTTGCTTTGATTTTCAATGGAAGTATTAAATGTTAACTTGGGTATATCTCTTTTATCATATCTTATGAGTAGCTAAATTTCCATCTTGGGGTTATGCTTGAATAGGATGTTAATGTGTATAGGTGTTGATTGTTAGTTTAAATTAATAGTTAAATGGTGTTGAGTTTTACTATTATTCTATACTTCAATTGAGAATTGTGGGTGAAAATATTAATTTCCTTGGATCCTACATCAGCCTTGAAAGGGATGTGGGTGATGAGTAATTTTGAACAACAAATTGATTTTAGCTTCTTCCTGAGCATTGTCTTAGAAATAAGGATGTCATATGGATTTGCTATGTTCATAAGCATCATCCTAGAAATATGGATGCTAAGTTGAGGTATTGGGTTGATGAATTTGCTGCACTCATGAGGTATTCGAAAGAATCCATGAGTGAAATTTAGTGTTTTCTCAAAAGAATAACATTATTTGCCCCAGGACTCATTAACTAAATTTTGAACCAATCTTAAATACCCATACACTAATTACCCCTAATATAGTATAGCCCCAGGACTTCTCACATTTGTTTTTATTCAATAAATATTTACTTTTGTTTAGTGTTATAGGTTGATTTTGTTCAAACAAAGCTTTAAGTCATAAACCCCCCATTTAATTTCATGTCTTATTTTAAGTTTACATTATTGGATAACTCATAGTTAACTCTCAACATACATAGGTTTCGAAAGCTAGTTTACACTCCTCATGGATTTTACTCCAACCTAAGTTGGGTTATCATATTAACAACAACCATCTTGCATCAAAATGATGGTGTAAGTTGAGCTTTATCACACTTATCAAACAATTTATTTTTATTCCAGCCTTATTTCTCCCTTTTTTATTCTTTAATCCCATATTCAGGTTGGGTGTGGTTTCTTTATTTTTTCTCTTTTTATTTTCTTTTTCTACCACACCCAGCCTTACTATCCTTTTCTCTTATTCTACCCTTATCATACCCACTTTGCATTACGCACCCCAATGATAGCCACCCTAAACTTAGGCAATTTACCTAAGTTCAGGTGCATAATGTCCAAGGAGGAACAGAAAAAACCAGGTTCAATGTAACTCAAATAGGAAAGTGAAAGGTATAACAACAAAAATAGGTTGTAAGTCTCAAAAATCAGGATCAAGGGACACTTATTCACACATAGAAGGTCATTTATGCTAACAGTGGACTACTATCAATAATTAACAATGATCATTTCCTAACGAACCATCCAAAAACATAGGCAAGAAAAATTGAGCAAGTTTTGGATTCAACAAATAAATAAAACTAAGTATCTCACACATACATAGAACAGGGTCACATAGCAAGCTACTACCTATCCGATTTATGCAATTGTTAGCAATAATTATCTTATCCCTAATCCAAATTCCATAACGATATCCACAATGGTCACAAAAATATACACATCACACAGTAGTACCATATTTCTTAAAAATCAACAAAACAAAACATGTCAACTGCCGTAGATACTCATTTTTCTCCTCATTAAACACAAAACATCATGAAACAAATCACAATATGCCTAAATATGCCAACTATACTAGGAACATAACTCCGGGGAAAAGAGGTACAAAAACAAAATCCCCAAGAGGACATCAAGACCCACAAGTAGCCCTAACCTTAACATAAGAAACGCATTGTCTCTAATGTATTAGGCTGCTACAACATAAGAGAGTTAGAAACATACCTGTGGAACCATAAGTGCATAGATTTGATGTTAATCACATAAATACATATACAAAATAACAAAATACCTTGGGTTTTCTCCCAAGCAGTATCTAATTTTATGTCGTGACATGAAGTGGCTATGTTGGTTACTCAAACTTCACCAAAAAGCCCATGGGTACCTTTATTACTCAGAATTCATCGAGGTACCATAAGAGTTGGCCTCCAGTTTTCTATTTCCATTTTGAACTTATAACTTTCACCCCTAATTGTTTTTGTGTTTTCCCATTATGCTTAAGGAGCAGTGGTATAAAAATAAAGGACCTAAGAAATAGATGTGGCATGTTGTACTTCTTGGCCCTTATGTGAGAAATATAATTCTTTGATTTTCGCTTAGAAAATTCAAGAATTTAGACATAAGAGTCCTCCTTCTTGCACTCTTCTTTAGGTTTAGATGGCTTGATCAAGATTTGACTATCCAAACATAATGTGAAAAAATGCTTCGAATGAGGTCCAATACGCCCCAAATCAGGAATTGCGGTCTTATTTACATTCCCGCATAACTCTAGTACATTCTCCTTAAGAGTTACACTATCCATAAAAGTATGACCAATTTTAGATTCCTCCAAGTTTAGCTCTTCAAGTTGGCTTCTCAAAAACTTTGCAGTCTCACACCACCCATAACTAAGCTGTTGGGTGTTACATCCATCAACTTTAGCTTCTAACTCTACTTGTAAGTGGTGAATATCCAAGCCTATCCTATTAACCTTTTGAATTCATGATTGTTATGGACACGATATATGAATGTTTCCAAAGGCTATCCTTTTGTTCACACACTCTATTTTCCACTCTCCTGCTATAACGCACCATATAGAAAAGAGAAGGATCCATAATCAAGAAGTCTCCATCACTCCATAATTCCTCTATCTAAGTTATCATATCAAGAGGTATTCACATACAGTAGCGTATACCCGCAGAAGAATATAAAATAACAACCTGACAACATCAACAATTCCAATAGGCAATCTATAATTGTATTCCCCAGCAATCATGCCAAAATTTGCTAAGGCATACTAAGTTCCCTTGGAAAATGATAGTCTTTTGTTCCAATTTGTGAGCCTCTGGACTTCAAGTTTTGACACCTAATTAGGCACCTTCTTCCAGTAAGTTCCTTGGTAAGTATCCCAAAACCTCAACTTGTTATCTTTTTTTTATCCATTTAGCCTCCAAACCCTAGTTTTTCTTTTGTTTAGCATCCAAAACCTAGTTTTTCTTCTGTTTAGCATACAAAACCTAGTTTCCTACAAAATCACACCAAAAAGACATCAATACCCTTAACAAAGAATGTTCCATGTTCTCAGGCAATAAAAATACCACATAATATACGACAATGCTTAACCAAGAGAATCCTAAGATACCTAAGCCAGTCAATCATCAAG
Source organism: Capsicum baccatum var. pendulum (assembly GCA_030864225.1). Taxonomy (NCBI): domain Eukaryota; kingdom Viridiplantae; phylum Streptophyta; class Magnoliopsida; order Solanales; family Solanaceae; genus Capsicum; species Capsicum baccatum. The sequence continues at coordinate 155,676,441 of CM061561.1, read as the reverse complement.
TTTACCTCAAAACACATTACCCTCTCCAAGTTCAATATATTAAAACCAATTGTGAGTATACATTAAGCACAACAATGTGACACGGGAGAATCAATATATGACATTACATAAGAAACAGACAACCGTGTATCTATACAAGTTTCACTACCCAAATAAGTAAGTAGTTAGTTACACAACTCATGTGTCCTCACAATAAAGAAGTCTCACTCACTCACATGAAATCACACATTTCAATATAGTATAGTGGTGAGTATTCCTAGCTTTCACATGGGTGACCAGGGTTTGATGCCCATCAATGGTCCCAATGTTTGATGATGCACAAACTACCCCTCTTTAGAAGGATAAAGTAGTCATTGTCAAAATATAGTAACCAAACTAGGTTTGGGTCTATCCCATAAGTAATACATCAGATATCTTACTTGAACTTGTTGAAATCACCAGGTAGTGCAAAAAAGTAAAAAGGGAGAATTTGTACTAACTAGCAAGAAGGAACAAGAATTGGATGTTTTTAGTTGTAAACAATCTAAGATGAACAGTAGGCTTGTATTCCCCCTAGATTCTTAATCTATAGAGTTATCATGCACTGTCAAACTATTCTAATAACTTGCATGTAGAATCTGATAAGCTATGTACAATCAATTGTCTTGTGGACTCATTGATAGATTTTACCCTTTCCATTTTAAGGCTAAGGGTATCTATTTACCAACCCTTATCCTAGATCACAATTAACTATCACCTTTTGAGTCTCAAGATATTAGATGAAAAATAATCATCTTTCATAGATGACATTGATTATCCTAGATCAACTATTAATCTCTAAATTACTATTGAGATCTTATTTTCCTACTCTCTACCTCTCTTGTGAAGAAAGTAGTCTATATAGGAGGGATCTTAACATTGTCCATCGCTAAGAAATCAATAAGAATAAAGAAAATCCAATACACGCAAAAATGTTTGTCTAGAAAAACTTAGCACTTCCTCTACTGTGTGAACCCACCAGGGTTTCCACAACCCTAGATAAGGGAATTAGTTTCTCAGAGTTAGGAGATCATTCATAGAATTTATAGACAAACTCATAGAATTAATCTCACAATAATGAAGCAAGAAAACCCAAAGTCTCAAATTGAATAAGAAACCAAAAAAACAAGAAAAATCGGAGTATAATATAGCCCCCAATGGCCTATCTCTGAATATATAGTATATCATTAACTAAACAAACTCTAAAGTATATTTACAGATTACAAGAAACCCTAGAAATAAAATCCTAAATAAAATAGTAAAACATTACAAAACTATATAATAATGACTAAAAAATCATAGGAGTGTATGTAGGTTACATGAAAACCCTAGGAAATGATTTTTAAATGATCTAGGAAAATTGAGGTTGATAACCACTTACTAAGGTAGCCTACAGATCGTATGTACAATATATAGACCATATGTGGTCCTTAGTATGTGACAGACGACCTGTATAGCTCCTGAATCTCTCTAGACTTGACCCTCTGGCACTTACTAAGGCCACCTATGGACTATAGATGACACCTACGAACTGTAGGTTCCCTTGGAAGTAACAGGATCTTATTTTCATATTTTTAAGATTCTAGACATCATGTTCTAACACGTATTAGGAACCTACTTAAGTAAGTGGCACCTACTTTCGGTAAGTTCCTTGGTAAGTAGCCGAAAACTTCAACTTTTTATTTTTTTCTTCTAATTAGCATCCAAAACCTAGCTTTATTTATATTAGCATCCGAAACCTATTTTTTCTTCCGTTTAGCATCCAAAACCTAGTTTCCTATAAAATATCCCCAAAAAAACATCAAATACAACAAAATAGTCATAAGTAGATGCATATTTTCCAAGTTTAAGTATCGTAAGTGCTATGAATTCATAGCATATTAGTACCCACACAACCCATAAAATCTTATAGTATGGGTATTATTGTCCTACTATATATTTTTCCCAAGCCTATGACCAGTGTCAAGGATAAAATTTCACTGAGACATGAACTCTCTACAACACCTATCATAGAGCTAGAGTTGTTGGATCCATGAGGACTTTATCGGTTCACTCGTGAACTCCTATGGCAAGAAGTATATTCTGGTGGAGGTTGACTATATTTATAAATATATGGAGGCAGTTACTCTTCCAAATAATAAAGGTAAAAGTGTCACTATATTTCTAAAGAGAAAAATCTTTTGCTGGTTTGACACTCCACATGCGATTATTATTAATGGCAGTTCTTACTTTTGCAACCTTCTACTTAAGGTCCTTCTTGATAAATATGGTGAGAAGTATAAGGTGGAAATACCTTATCATCCATAGACAAGCGAGCAGGTTAAGGTATCCAATAGAGAGATCTAGTTCATATTATCAAAGCCTGTGAATGCAATTAAGACTGACTGGTTAAAGAAGTTAGATCATGCTTTGTGGGACTTCTGGATAGATTTTAAGACCCCCATATATTCCTCCCCATATCATTTTGTGTACGATACGACATGCCACTTGTCGATATAACTTGATCATAAGGCACTATAGGTGTTGAAAAGCTAAATTTTGAGTGGCATAATACAAGAAAGTTGAGATTGAGAAAGGTGAATGAGTTGAATGATTTTGGTTCCATACTTATAAAAGTTCATCTATATACAAAGAGAGAATGAAACTGTGTTATGACAGGAAAATTGAGAAAGACTATTTAGCTCGGTGGTTTGGTCTTATTATATAATATAAGACTTTTCTTGTTTCTTAGCAAGCAGAAGTCTAGGTGGTCTAGATCATTCACCGTAGTTAGGGTATTCCCTCATGATGCTATAGAGCTGAAAAGAGAAAGTAAAACTCATTCAAAGCTACCGGGTAGCATGTGAAGAACAATTTAGGTAATTTTGGTGAGGTAAAGGTATTTGAGGAAACTGATGTGTGCTATGATGGTAAATCAAGAGCTTCTTGGGAGGCAACCCAAGTTATCTTGATATTTTTGCATTGGTATTATTTATAGGGGTCGACTGCATCCCAGGCATGTCGTAATTCCCTTTTTTTCTATTAGTATCATGTACTAGGTACAATGCATAGTTTTCTAGTTGATTGGGGTTTACTATAGCCACTCCGGATTTTTGTTTCTATGCTTGATTTTTTATCGGTGGTGGTATAGTTGTAGAACCCGCATGTGAAGGGTGATATTATGTTGGATTGTGTTTTATTTCATATTATGTTGTGTTTTGTGTAGCTAGGAAATTTTTAAGAAAAACGATATGGAATATTATGTTAGATTGTGTTTTATTTAATATTATGTTGTGTTTTTCTCAAAAATTCCAAACGAAGTACATTATGTTGGATTGGCAGTTAATGTACTTCATTTGGAATTTTTGAGAAAAACAATACCCCTCCAAGAAGTTGTTTTGAACTCTGTGATGTGTATATAGGTGTAACCATTGTGAATCTTGTTATGGAATTAGGATTTGGGACATGATAATTATAGCTAATAAATGCATGAATCGGATAGGTAGTAGCTTGTAGTGTAACCCTGTGTCGTGTGTGTGAGATACTACTTTTTTCCCTTTCTATGTTGAATCTAGAACTTGCTCAGTTAGTCTTGTCCAGGTTGTAGGATATTTTGTTAGGAAAGAATTATGGGCCGTTCTTGAAATAGGTCCACTTTTAGCTTAAACGATCTTCCAAATGTGAATAAGTATCCCTTGATCCCTATTTTGAGCATGTATAGATGATTTTTCTTGTTTCACCTTCCCAGTTTTGTTACAATGAACCTATTTTGGTCTTGGTCCTCATTGGACATTGTTCTTCTCAACTCAGGCAAATCTCTTAAATAAAGAGTGTCTAACATAGGGGTGCATAATGTGAAGTAGGTATAAAGAAGGGTAAATAAGAGAAAAGAAAGTAGGGTTGCATGTGTTAAAAAGGAAAAAAAGTAAAAAAAAAAAAAGCAAAAAGAAAGAAAAAAAATTAAAGAAACTACACCCTACCTGAATATGCAATAAAATAATAAAAATTAAAATAAGGGTTGAATAAAAGAAAGTTGGTTGATAGTAGACGCCCAAAGTAAGTGTAATTTTAAGGAGGCTTAGTCACTAAAATTGTCCATATGCACCATACCAGCCCTTAAGCCTACATTACAAGCTAAGTAAAGTCTTATAGTAATCCTAACCCAACTGCCTGAAATCTAAGGTAAAGAAGATAAAGGCGAGCCTATGGTATTCGACGCACATTGATTGGAACTTCTTTATAAGTGTTAGTGTGAGTGTCTCTTGATATTTCCCCTGCATTAACATGCATGGTTTCATATGAGTGATTGGGATTCTTTGATATGAGTACGTATGGGTTGTGTTGCTAGCTACTTACTTGTTTGGGTAGTGTAAATTTTACATATGCATGCTAATTTATTGGAAATGTAATACCATAACTTGATTCCCTTGTGACATATTATTGTGCTACATTGATACACACAGTTAGTTTTATACTGTTAAAATTGGAAGGGGGTAATGTTTTGAGCTTAAAGTTGATGATTGACTGTCGTAGATAGCTTCGGTTTATCCTAGTTAAGCGTCATTGTGTTGTTTAGTTTTATTGTGTTTCCTGAGTACAAGAAAATGTTCTAAGTTTAAGGTGTTGATAGTCTAAGGTATAGAACTTTAAAATCTTAAAATAATGAAAATATGCAAGTTACTTAGGTCTTTTTGTTCGATATGATGTGATTTTTGTTGTGTTTTGTAAGACACCAAGTTTTAAAGATGGACAAGAGAAAATAGGGGAAAATTAAAGTGATTGGACTACCTACATGGGTACCTACACCTCATAGATACTACCTAAGTGGAGTAGGTGTCAAAACATGTGTATAAAAGTTTAAGTCAGGAGATCCAGAATCTAGAGATTTGAGACTGTCACCTATGGGGTACTACCTATGGGCTGTAGGTAGTACCTACACCATGTAGGTGTCAAAATTCATGGAGTTCCTAAGATATTGTTGTAGTTTTGGGAGACTGGCACCTACTTGGGACAACCTCAGCCCATAGGTGCCACCTACGACCTATAGGTGCCACTACAGCTTGTAAGTGGCCCCATTGGTGGACGCTGACTCTGATTTTTCTCTTTTGTTTAGGATTGGATTCTTAGAATTTCCATGTATTCTATTAATTCCCTTTTGATGTTTTTTAGTTATTTTATGCACTTTTAATACTTACAAACGTATATTTGATTTTGATCTGGGATTGTTGTGTCCTTCATTTTTGTTGATTATTTAACTAGAGACATTGGAATTTATTTGATAATTGTCGTGATATTTATCTAATGATTTCAACTATGAATTCCATTGATTGTTTCACAATGATTAGCGGCTAATTTTCTTATCTAGGGTTATGGGAACCCTAGCGGATTAACGAAGTAAGGGAAGTATTCAATCCTTCTAGATTATTGTTATTGTGTGTATTGTGGTTTTCCTTATGCTTATTGATTTCTTAATGGTTCCAAATGTTAGGATCCCATATGTATTCACTATGAACCTTAGAGGGAGGTATAGATTGGGAAAAGAAGATCACAACAATGATTTAAAGTTAATTATTGATATAAGCTAATCATCACTATCTACTTAAGATCATTATCTTCATCTAGTCAACTTGAGACTGAGAGAAGATAGTTGAAATTGGGGTCCAAGGCAAAGGTTAGTAATACGACACTATGAGATAGAGAGGAGATGAGTGAAATTTACCAAATTATATAGAGAGGTTATTGGTGATACTTAACTTGTTAGATTCTATATGCACCATAGTTTTGTCGTTGGATTGAGCGCGATAAACCTACAGAGTTAGAAGCTAGGGGGAACACAAGCCTAGTGTTTATTTCTTACTGTTTACAACTAAAAACATCTGAGCTTAGTTATTATTAACTATTCATATCAAAACCCCTTATTTACTCTCTGTACTGCTTGGTGATTTCAGTAATCTAGAGAGATAGTTTCTTGTAATCCCTATGGGTTTGACCCCAACCTAGTTGGGTTACTATATTTTACATCATCCGCTTAATCTTCAATTAGAGGTTTAGCTTTGGGTGATATCATGAACCCACCATGGGTCCTACCTAGAAGCATAGCTCGATGGGTTTATACGAAGGTTGTGCGGCGACCTCGTGCATCACATCATCATTATCTTCATCTTCATTGCCCTTCATATATTGTGCTTATTTTGTTATATTATTTTTGTTTTGATTTGATATCTATCCATTTGTTCTATGTTCCTATACTTGTATTTTGGTGAACATGTATACTTGTTGTTATTTTCCCTACATGTATTTCTTGTATGTTTATATAGTAGAACTATTAGTGGAGATAGTGTGGGCTATTGTTTGGGATATTTTTTATTGCATGTGACATGTCCATTGTTTGTGTTTAGATGCTTTATTTTCTACTTTACTCAGTCGGCCTATGATACCTACTGAGTGCAAGTGGACTATACTCACCCTAATGCTCTCTTTCGGTGTAGATTCAAGTATAAGTGTGCCATATAGATATCTGACTCATGCAGTATTTGGAGTATATTTGAGGTAGCAGACATCATATTGATGTGCCATGGTTTCATGGAACTTTTTTGCTTAAAACCAGAAACTACGAAAGTACATAGGCTTGTTTTAGTAGATATGATGCGTTTTTGTCCAGTTTGTAGGAAACTAGGTTTAGAGAGCTAAACATAATAAAATGAGATAAAAGATATAGAAACCATCACCTCTGATGTCACCTACATGGTGTAAGTTCTAATTACGCCATCATAAATAGTTGCATAGGTCTCAAATGATGCAACTTCAGAGAATTTGATAGTGAGAAGTTTAACTTGTTACCTACAAAAGGTAACCTATGGCTCGTAGGTACCAGTGCAAGTTGCACAGTTTTGAGGTTTAGAGAAGCTGCAAGACCAATGATTTTCTGATACATACAAGGCTATCACCTATGAGGAATAAGTACTACCTATGCCCGTAGGTGCTTTCATAAGTAAATTCCAGCAGTATAATGGGATTATAAAGTCTTCTGCTACCTGCAATGGCTACCTACATGGTATAGGTGCCACTGGCGGCCTGTAAGTAGCATCGTAAGTGGCCATCGACTTAGTTTTCCCTGTACGTTTTGCTTTACATTTTTGGGGTTTTTTTGTAACCTATAAATACTATTTTGATTTTTTTAGTCAGTTTATGCACTCATATTATTCACAAATATATGTTGATTTTTTGAATTTTGATCTTGGAATTCTTATGTTCTTGGTTGTTGGTTGATTAATTGATTTGAGACTTTGGTTTTTATTCCTTTATTCTTGTAAGAATACTTCTATTTTTTCTCTATTCAATTACATGGCATTTCTTGCAACTATGAGCAGATAAATCCATTAACTAGGGTTATGGGAACCCGGGTGGAATAACAAAGTAGAGGACTTACAACGTTATTCTTGATCAATATTCTTACATATACTGTGATCATCTTCGATTTAATAGTTTTGTTTGTAGTGGCCACTGTTATAAACCTACCTGTATTCACCTCTTACTTCACAAGAGGAGTAGAGATTAGGTAAAGAAGATCATGATAGTAATTTGAGGCTATCAACCCTCATCTATTTAACTTGACACTCAAAAGGTAGTAGTTAATCTAGGATCTAGGATAAGGTTTAGTAAGGCGACACTATGCGACTCAAAATCTAAACAGTGAAATTCACTAAAGACATTCACAAGACGGTTAGTGATACATAACTTATCAGACTATGAATGAAAGATATTATGATAGTTCAACAGAGCATGACAAATCTATGAAGCTAAGAATTTAGGGGGACCACCATCCTAGTTCTCATCTCTAATTGATTACAACCAAAAACAATCTAGACTTGTTACTCTTTACTGGTTACTACAAATTCACCTTCATTTAATTTTTTACACTTTTGGCTACTTCAAATAGTTCATGAGACAGATTTTACCTATTCCTTATGGGATCAATCCCAACCTAGTTGGATTAATATAATTTGATAGTTACTATATTGTATCTTCTTGGAGGGTATAGTTTGGAAGACATCAAATTTTGGTGCCATTATCGGAAAGTACGATCGCAGATTTATTGATTGAAGTTGTTTTGGTTATTGGGTTTTACTTTTTTGTTCTTCTGGGAGAGTACGCCAGTGTATTCAAAGTACTACGAGTCAAGGCAATCGCTTGATCCCATTTGATCTAGAGCCAAAAAAAATCCTACAATAGAATTGTAGGATATCGGACCATGGCCATGAAGCTTATCATGAGGGACTTCAAGATGATCAATAGGACTTGCCTCCTCCATCTCCATATTCTCAGGAGAAAACCGCAAAAATCACTATCAGGTTATTAGCGAAAGCAAATGCAAGGAGGAATAATAAGGTTGTCCAACATGCAGCTTAGGAGGCAAAAATAGTGAGACAAATGTAGAAATTTGATCATCGATCATAACTCGACAGAGATAGAAGAGATAGATCTCCATTAACCCCATCCTTACAGTATTTTCCAATATATGAAGATCCAGATAACGATATTAGGTATACAGAGCTTATCAAGATAGGAGTCATCATTCCTCCTGCTTTGCCCTAGGAAATGAAGTTTGACATTGCTAATGTTCTGATCTAATTGTTTAACCTAAAAGGTGTTTTTGTCGTCCTACCGACTGATGACAAAAACATGAACCTCATAATTTTGTTGGAATTTGCACTTCATACAATATACATGGGGTAGATTAGGAGCGTTGATACTCAAGTTTCTCCCATTCTCTCTAACTAGTGAAGAAATTCTATGGTTAGGGGAACTACCTCATAGGTTTATTACTACTTAGAACGAGTTACAGAATTAGTTCTTAGACCATTTCTTTCCTCCTACCAGAATGCTTCAATTGAAGGATGAGATTTGTAATTTTAGGCAACTATATTCTAAACTGATGTATGAGGCATGGATTTGGTTTAAGAAGAATTTGATGATGGTGCCTAATCATAGAATTTCTAGAAGAAATCTGCTGGAGATTTTCTATAATTCCTTGATACCAATTCCAAAGCTATGGAGGATACTAATACTAGTAGAGCATTCATAAACCTGTGTTAGGATGTAGCATTGGAAATCATAATCTCTCCTACCCTTCATGGGTGGCATACTTAGGAGGCAGAGAGAGGTGTCGTCCCTTATACCATTGGTGCTTCCAAAGAGCATAGAGTTCAAGATGATTCAGTGGCTCAGGAGGTTACCTAGCTGAAGATGGAGATTGGGTTACTGAAAAAATAGTTTGCAACTATGAATTTCAAGAAGGTGAATGCTATGGACATATAGGGTAAAGCTTTTAGTCATATAAATTTTATATGTATGAAGAGGAAAAGTATCTATATAGAGAGTTGGAAGGTTTTTGAGCCAAGAGACAAGGGTATACTCAATACAATTTGAACTCAAGGCAAGGGAAACAAAGTTGGTACTACTATACAATAGATATAGGGATTGGAGCTGATAAAGATATGGTGACTAAAGGCATAAAAATGATTATAAGGAGAAAAGTGGTGCATATGTTCCACTGGAGAGCCATAACACTGAGTCAAGTATAAAGGTATTGCTTAGTAAGCTTGTTAAGGATTTGGAAAATCAAGAAAGTTGCCTTAAGGAGATTATGGAAGATATTTCAAGTTTGACCTAGAAAGTAGAATCGTATGCTACTGTGATCAAGCAACTTGAGCAGCAATTTGGTCAAATATCAGCGACCTTGTAAAAGAATCAATCGGGCACTCTTCCAAGTAATATTGTGCAAAGTTGTAAGAATGACAGTCACTGTTTGGCCATCACCACTCATAATAGTAGGGAAACCATTGATCCTCCCATGTCTGTAGTTGATGAATCTAAGAATGATATTGTTGATGTAGATAAGGCGCAAAAAGTGAAATATAAAAAGTTAGTGATCTAGGGTGAGTTATCACACAAATCGATGAGTGTTGATAAGAGTGTTGAGAAGGATAAAGGAAAGGTTAAGAAATTTGAGTTTGTTTTGAAGACTATTCCACGACCTCTCTCTCCTTTCACTTAGAGATTACAGAAGAAATAAGAGGAAGGGAAGTATTTGAACTTATTGTAAATATTGAAGGAGTTGTGTGTTAATATTCCTCTTGTAGAAGCATTGGAGAATATGTGTGGCTGTAACGCTCCGTAAATATACCCTGGATGCCACTTAGTGCTTACAATTCTGAAAGACCACAAGCTAACCCATGAATGGGTACCTGCTATGAGTATTGAATAATATACTAATAATAAAGACATATGCGGAAAATTAATTGATATTTCCATAAGGTTTTAGAAACTAGAAACAATACTGAATCATAGTTTTGAACGTCTGGAAACATACTAAAGATACGGATAAAAACAACTTATAAGATAATTATCTGTTTGAATATTTGAAAGCCTCTGAAACTGACTGACTGTGGAGTTGATGGGAAAAAACCCCAACTAACTCTGACTGACTAAATAACTGAATTATTGACATAACTAAATATAATATAAGCCCATCCTCGAAGGATGAGGACTCACCACTTCTGGTACAACTAAAAAGATGATCTGCCTAAGCATGATCAGGAAACTAAGCGTCCAAACCTATGATATTAAACATCATATTGCAAGAAATGAGTATGGAGTCAGTACTTTGAATGTACTGGTATGTGAAATGAGGTTAGGCTAAAATGCATGGGTTATATATATGATATAATGATTGACTGGATAACACAATATAGCTGAGTATAAATGCATAAAAATTGTAAAATTTGAGAATACATAACTAAGCAAAAAACATGTTCTGATATGGTCTCTAAAATGAAATAATGGAACACTTATAATTGAGTAACTGATAACTTTATGCTATGGTCAAGTAAACCTAAAACTAAACTTCGTACTGAATACTGAACGGAGAATGTAGGAGCTATCTATAACCGACATTCCCCAATGTACTATCAGGGTCCAACCTGTAACCCAGTTATAAGGGTGTCGATATCATGCCACCAGTACTAACCTTGGCTTTGTGGGTCCACAAATCTAGTGTCTCAAAGGATGAGGTGTCATGCCTAACTGACGGGGGACCTCTCAAACTCTATGGTGGCGTCGTAGGTCGAGAACCTAGGGATTGCTACTATCATATCATGCCTACTGATGGTGAAGAAAAGTTCCTCATGCCTACTGATGTGGGAGACGCCATCCCTACGTTCACTCGATGCTAAGTTTTACTCCTAACTAAACGATACTGATTAATCAATTGACCTAAGTTTAACTGCGCCATGACTAAAAATAACAACTAAATGAATAACGATGTTCATGGTTTATCTGAAATGATTTTGTAATTACTGGAAACTATGTAAAAACTAAATATAGGGTATTCATAACCCCTAGAACTGAATGGAAATAACAATAATTACAAATGAAGCCTAAAATACCATCAAAGGGATCATTGTTCAATATTTGACTCTTAGGCATTTCATCAAACACATGAGGTTCATGAATTAAAGCATGAGAATAGTTTTAAAACATGTAATAATCACATGGCTATAATAGAAAAACCATAATTTAGGGGTTTAACATGAAAACATCATCATTCCAATATGCAAGGTTTAATTTCATCAAAAACAATTGTAAACATAATGTATTATCAAAATTCATAATAATTCATAACAATAATGTATCATAAAACATATAAAAACTCACAATTTGATATAAAAGAAAGATTCTTGAACTCCATGGGTGGAAAGGGAACATGGATGAACATCACACATACCTTTAATACTTAAATCTTTAAAGAGAACAGCTTTTTGAAAGTTCTTAGAGGATGAAGCTTGAATTCTTGAGTTTTCTTGATGGGGAAAGGATTTAGTTTCAGGAACTAGGGGAAAGTTAGGGTTTATTTGAGAGTAAGATTGGGGAATATGGACAAATAATGCCCTATTAGCAATTTAATCCCATTATTCTAGGAATTGGGGTGTTGGGAAAAGACAAGACTGCCCCTCATAGAATTAAACTCATAACTAAAATATATTTTAGGGCATCACCATGATGTGCCAATGTTTCTATCTCTATACCCAGCGCGATGCACCACAATCGCGGTGAGGTTCTGGAATTAAAATCTAAACATGCCTAATCCTTGTCCAAAAAATCTTAAACTTCCCTGAGACATGCTACTTACACCCCTAAACATGAATTAACTCAAAAATCATATCTCAGGGTCGGGAAGGTCTCTTTAAAAATCATCGAAGTTAAGAGGAAAATAAGGCTAAGTCCCTAATACTTATCTAAATTTCTAGGATTTTAAGCTTCTTATGCATACATTAGGAGCTGAACTGAGCTAAGACTAATACGGGGTATTACAATATCTCCCCCTTGGGAATATTCATCCTTGAATGATACTAATTAAGCTAAGAATACTGAGGGAACTAAAATCACAAATTGAACATGCATAACTGAAAACATAGTTACGTTATTGAGTCTGAAACATGACATATGACTAAACTGATTTTGTGAATACATGCAATGACATGAGAATGGTTATAAGGTTGAGACAGAAGCGAGCAAGTAAACTGATGAGTAACCATTACTTCAAGATAGATCTTGTTTCATACAAAAAGTTGAGAGGTTTAGGACACAAAAACTCAGAGATATCTTAATCATATCCTCTTTCTGATAGTTCATCCCTCAAATGATACAGACTTGGCTGAAATACTAAGGAAAGACTGAGATAATTCATAGGGCACTTACGAGCTGAAGCACCACTGAATACTTGAAACCTAAAGCTAACACATGATATATGAACCGAGCTGAATTCATAGTTTACATGGATGGGAACAGACTACCTCTTGAAATGGCTACACTCAATTGGAGGATTTCTTTATAAATTTTTCTCAGAAGTTGTAATTACTTTAGAGAGAAGGGAATCTTGGTTATCATCTGAATAAGACATCTATATAAGGATCCCAACATGGCTCTAGTTCTGTGACATAGAACAAAAGCCTACGAAATATAAGCTAGGGTAGAATTGCTATGCCTTAGACAATGTAGGTTCCACTTTCAAGCTTAGACATACTCCTCGAATACTCCCTCAACTATACTTTCCACTTTACTACCACAGTTCACTTGAGGCTATTGAAAATATCCTCATGAGCTATAATAGCTCTACCTACGGAAATTTGAGCTAAACTAAATTCTCTCACTATGTTCAATCCAACTCAAATCTACAAAATGTACACATAGCACTGTAATACTAGTATGATTCATGAATTCTACACACGCTATATTTTCACAACCTCCCATCTTATGAATAATCCTTATCACCTCTTCAACATCTGCATTCAACATCTTACTAGCCATTCACTAATGCGCAATGCATATATCCAGTTATACACCAATATGACATTCAAGCCTAACTCAATAACTACATATGAACTTCTAAAAAATACCTATAAAATCATATTTCTTATATCCTCCAATACCTCTATCACCACAAACTTTTAGGCATTATCCCTAAGAAGTCACATACTGAATTTCAACTAATAATGACATGTATTAAAAGCCTTGCCTTAATCGTTCTTCAAACCTATAGCCTCAGGTAAATCAAGCATGCAACAATCTTTTCTTAACATGAAAATATTACTCTAACATCAAAAAAAATTACTCATCATCTCCAATATTTCATAAGGAGAGGTCACTGAAAGGTTAGAACATTAGGCTTGAAACATAAAGGGATATTATGTATAACCTTGTACTTAGTAGAGATATGAGGAATAGAGTATTAACATCATGAATTCATCAAAGATATCTATACTGAGGACACACATTACATAATTTGAATGGCGTTGAACACTAAGAGTAAAGTATAAGTTATGGGAACTAGACATACTATAAAGCATGAGTACATGAGTCATGAGTTGAATGACCTGAGTTTGGAGTTCATAAACTCATGGAATATGATTTAGATAGCTGAGTGAAATGGAAGCGTACCTGATTCATCTGTAAAGGGCATAAATAAGAGCTGAAATCATGGAGCTGACATGTAAGGCATGAGTAGATATCATGATGACTGAAAAACTTAGCACTGAGATAAAAATGGGTCAGGCATCTTTCTTCCCTATCGAGGTTTTACAACATACTATCATCATTATTAGAATATGGAAGCCTAATTTGGTTACTTATTCTATCATCTCCCCCTTAGCTTTATGCCATTATTCTAAGTCTATAGGCCCCTTTTTATAAATGCTAAACTGAACTGTTACCACTATACTCGAGAGTCTGGGGTATAATGATGCACATAAATGATAAACTTACCCTAAAAGACTATGCCTAATAATGTAAGACCCACTGCTAGTACTTCCCTCTAATATGCAATTCTTCACTTTCTATAGCCTCAACAATCATCATACAATAACTGAAACACTAACTAACTTAGAATTTCCAGAAGTATCACCATACAATGAGTTCATACCATGTAGTGCTTCAACTCTACTTTCTATTTTCTCAATCTTAAAAGATTCAAGCTTAGTTTCTAACACTTAACATGAATGGATATTCTCAAACTCTTAATGAACCATAGTAACTTCCCTTACAACCTACTAATATCACATCTCTAAATTTATATTCCTCCTTAAACCATGAGAACTATTATTACACCTGAACACCTGACGTCAACATGCTATATCCCTTAACTTAGTTGATAAGTACATCAATTACTACATTACTAACCCCATTAAAACTTAGCACTTAAGGATGCTACATAAGTACAACCATGTCATAATACTTAGCTTAAATTCTTGCATATACTGTTTCAAGCCTACTAAATTAACTTTTATACAACTAGTCCCATAGATACATAATCTACCAAATTCAGTTAATATTATCCCTACTTTACAGCTGCTAGACTTCTGGGTTCACGCTTCTAATCCTAGATCATATGCTATCAACTTATCACATCTGACTCCTAAGCTCTGAGGTACTAGGCCTTCATTTAATAATTGCTTTATCAGGAAACTAAAATTGAATGACTCTACTTCTAAAATCAACTAAAGCAGTAGTCTAGGATACTATAATCAGGCAATTTCTATATACCCACCTAGTTATGATAGATTTACCCACTAGGGTAGATACTAAGAAAGGCTCTACTAATGTGTTAGGACTAACACTGAAATTGACAACTATATAGCGAGCTATAAAATAATATGAAGCCAAAAGATCTAACAAAGCATACACATAAATAGGAAAGACCTACAACGTACTCATAACAACATCATGAGAGCTTTCCTGATCATGATGGGACTGGAGTCCATACAATATGTTTTGACTCTGATCACTCGTTGTGTTGAAAGCAGCACCCTTATGAGTCAGGCGACTAGAGGGAACAGAAGGATGGTTGGACTAACACTATTGACCACTCATTGGGCAATCTCTATACATACCCTTATGAGTTCTACCGCACTTTTTGTAAAGCAGATTAGTACAAACACTCTTCCCATTACTCTATGACTTAGATCTTGGTATTATATCTTGATTTTTATTCCTATACTTAGGCACTGGCTCACTTGTTAGAGGAAAATCTAGGGATGAAAATTTCTAAGGGAAATGGTAATAGTCACCACCCTCAGAACTTGTCATAAAACTACCTATTTTGGCCCTTTTACTCTCTCTCTCTCTCTCTTTTTCTCCCTGCGTTTCTCCTTCTCTATCTGCTGAGCATAATCCATAAGTCTAATAGGAAAATAGCCTGCTAATCATTCTGAATAGCTACTTCATGATATAAGGTAATGAAAGTAGCTCTAAATTTAGTGTGAAAAACATGCTCATTTAGGGGATCTTCCTGAACAGGCGGAGGTGCGGGCTAGTTCCCATTTCTTTTTCTATTTTTCTTTTTGGGAGGCATTTTTTTTAAATAAAGGGATGAATGATTGAGAAAGTAATTTCAAATTAATCTCATTCTCTTTCAACATGAACATTGAAATGAGAAAAAATTTTCCTAAAAATGTCTTGTAGCCTCTTGTCCATAAGTGTGGCACACTTCACACCCATGCACAAGACTCTACTCAATGTGGCTTTAAGACTCTGTAGGACACTTTAAAACCTTAGGCTCTGATACTACATTTTTAACACCCTAGAAATATACCCTAGATGCCACACGGTGCTTACGGTCCTAAAAGACCTCAATCTAACCCATGAAGTGGTACCGACTGTGAGTACTGAGTAATTCACTAATAATGAAGACATATATGGAAAATTAATTAATAATTCCATAAGGTTCTAGAAACTAAAAACAATATTGAATCATAGTTATGAACATATGGAAACCTACTAAAGATACTAATAAAAACAAATGATAAACTGACTATCTATCTAAATGTCTGAAAGCCTCAAAAAGTGATTGATTATGGAGTTAATGGGACAAACCCCCAACTAAGTCTGACTGACTAAATAAATGGACTGCTGACATAAATGCATATAAGATAAACCTATCCTCTAAGGATGAGGACTCACCACTGTTGCTACTATTGATAAGTTGATCTGCCTAAGCACGGTGAGGAAACTGAGTATTCAAACCTATGATATTAACCATCATGACATAAGAAATGAGTATGCGGTCAGTACTTTGAATGTACTGGTATGCGAGATGAGGTTAGGCATAAATGCATGGGTTATATGCATAAGATAATGATTTAACATGAGATAGCTGAGTATAAATGCATAAAAACTATAAAATCTGAGAATACACGACCAAGCATAATATATTTTCTGATATGGTATATAAATTGAAATTCTGAAACACTGGTAGCTGAGTAACTGATATAATTGTATTCTATAGTCAAGCAAACACTAAACTAAACTCTATACTAAATACTGAACTGAGACTGTGGAAGCTATCTATAATCGATATGCCCCAATATACTATCAAGGTCCAACCTGTACCCCCAGTTGGAAGGGTATCAGTACCATGCCACAGGTACTAACCTTGGCTATGTAGATCTACTAATCTAACATCCTGAAGGACGAGTGTGGCATGCACAACTGATGGGGGACCCCTCAAAGTCTATAGAGGTGCCATCCTAATGTTCTTTTGATGTTAAGCTTTACTCTCAACTGAAAGATACTGATTACTGAACCGACCTAAGTTTAACAGAGCCACAACTAAACATAACAACTAAATGAATGACGATGTTTATGGTTTATCTGAAATCATTTTATAATTACTGAAAACTATGTAAAAAGATAAATTTTAGGTATTCAGAACCCCCATTACTAAATGGAAATAACAATAAGGACATATGAAGCCTTAAATACCATAAAATGGATTGTTGTTCAAAATTTGACTCTTAGGGTCATGAATTAAATCATGGGAATAGTTTTAAAACATATAATAATCACATGGATACAATATAAAAAAATATAACTCAGGGGTTTAATATGAAAACATCATCATTTCAACATACAAGGTTTAATTCCATCGAAAATAATTGTAAACATGATGTATAACAAAAATTCATAACAATTCATAAGGATAATTTATTATAAAACATATAAAAACTCACAATTTGATATAAATGAATTTTTGAAACCCATGAGTGGAAAGGGCCCATGGATAAATATCACACATATCTTTAATACTTAAATATTAAAAGGGGATAACTTTCTTGAAAGTTCTTGGATGGTGAAGCTTGAATTCTGAGTTTTCTTAAAGGGGAGAGGATTTAGTTTGATGAACTAGGGGAAAGCTTAGGGTTTATTTGAGAGTAAGATTGGGGAATGTGGGCAAATAATTCCCTATCAGTAGTTTAATCTCATGTTTTTATGAATTAGGGTGCTGGAAAAGAGAAGACTATCCCTCAGAGAATTAAACTCATAATTGAAACACTGTATAAGGCATTACCGCGATGCACTAATATTGTCATTGCTATACCCACCACTATGCACCATAATTGCAGTGAGGTTTAGGAATTGAAATCAAAACGTGCCTCTATCCTCGTCCAGAAAATCTGAAACATCCCCAAGACATGCAACTTAAACCCCTGAACATGAATTAACTCGAAAAAATCATATCTCGAGGTTGGGAAGGTCACTCTAAAAATTATCAAAGTTAAGAGGCCAAAAATAAGGATAAGTCCCCAGTACTTAGCTAAATTTTTAGGCTTTAAGCCTCTTATGCATACACTAGAAGCTGAACTGAGCTAAGACTAATATGAGGTATTACGCTGGCTATGCTAAGTTCATGAAATATTTGGTTACTAAGAAGTGGATTATGATTTTTGAGCTAGATGATAACTACACTAGTGCAGTGTCATTACTTCTCAATCGTTAGTTGAGAAGAAGGAGGACCCAGAGCATTTACTATTCCATGTACCATTGGGTCCTTTAACTTCTCTTTATCTTTATGTGATTTAGGTTATTGTATCAATCTGATATCGTTGGTTATGCTTAAGCAGTTTGTATTGGGGGCACCCAAATATACATTCATGAGTTTCTTGATAGTTGATCAAACTATAAAGAAATCGATTGATATATTGTGTGATATTTTGGTGAAAGTTGCAACCTTTATATTTCCAACTAACTTTGAAATCCTTAATTGTAAAGTTGAATTCAAAGTCCCTATTATTTTTGGTATGCCTATCCTAGCTACGGGTAGGGCCTTGGTTGACATGGACATGGGGTAGATGAATTTCAGACTCAATGATGAGCAAGTTACTTTTAATTTGTGTTAGTGTATATGGAAGCTGAAGGATATGAGAGTAGTATCTGTGATTAATACTAATGATGATGATGCAGTGACTGTGCCTATTTAAGAAAAACTTGGGGTTAAGGCATTAGCAACGATTATCATAAGCTTTAATAGTGATGGCATTGATGAGTATGACGAGATGGTGAGCACATTGTATGGTAGATTTTCTTATAATTATGCTTTGAAGAAGCTAGATCTTGATTAGAAGAATAGAACCACTCCTCCAGCTAGACCATATGTTGAAAAACTACCAATCTTGGAATTGAAGACCCTTTCATATCACTTTCATTATGTGTTTTTGGGGCCAATAATACCTTGCTGGTCATTATTGCTGCTGATTTATTAAAGATATAGGTTAAGTCCTTGATCTACGTATTTCAAAGGCTCAAGAAGGACATTGGATGGACTATTGCAGACATTATGGGGATTTCATGCGATATTCATACTCATAAGATACAACTTGAATCAAAGTGTATACCCAACATCAAGAACCAGCATCAATTGTATGATTCTATGGAGGAGGTAATGAAAAAAGATATCACCAAGTGGTTAGTTTCTAGAGTGGTTTATCCAATTACGAACAACAATTAGGTCAGACCGATTAATGTGTACCTAAGAAGGGTGGGATCACTATTGTCCCTAATGAAAGAATGAATTGGTGTCCATGAGACCAGTTATGGGATAGAGAGTATGATACATTACAGGAAGTTGAACACTTGAACTCAAAAGGACATTTTCACTATGCCATTTGTGGATAGATACTAGACAGACTTGAAGGTAGGGATTAGTACTATTTTTTGACCGGTACTTGATTTACAATCATATTTCTATTTCTCATGAAGACCCCAAAAAAATGACTTTTACTGGCCAATATGGGACTTTCGCATTCAAGAGGATGCCATTCAGACCATAAAATGCTCCTGCCACCTTCAGCAATTTATGATGTCTATATTTTCTGACATTGTGGAGGACCCTATAGAGGTTTTCATGGATTATTTTTTAGTAGTTGGGGACTCTTTTGATGATTGTTTGTCCCATTTGGCCAATGCACTCCAAAGATGTGAGGAGTGCAATTTGTTGTTGAATTAGGAGAAGTGTCATTTTATTATAAAAGAAGATATTCTTCTAGGTCATAAAATCTAAAAGCATGGTACTAAGGTGGATAGAGTGAAGATAGAGGTCATTAAAAAATTAGCTCTTTTGATCTCAGTTAAAGGAATCTGAAGCCTTTCAGGTTATGTTTGATTTTATATAAGGCTCATTAAGGACTTCTCTAAAATTTTTAATCCTTTACACATAATTTTAGAGAAGGAGGTAAAATTTGTATTTGATGATGCATTTCTTAAAGCCTTCGAGTGCCTTAAGGAACGGTTGATCTCGGCCCTCATTATTGTATCCCCTAATTGGTCTTTACCATTTGAGGTTATGTATGATACTAGTGGAGTAGCCTTTGGTGTTGTCCTAGTACAAAGACGTGATAAAATCCTTCACCCGATCTATTATTCCAGAAAGGTATTAAACCCCACACAAAAGAACTATACAGTCACTGAGAAGGATTTACTTGTGGTAGTTTTTGCCTTTGAGAAATTTTGGTCCTATTTGATAGGAACCAAAGTCATAGTACACACCAATCATGCAACATTGAGGTATTTAATGTCCAATAAATAAGCAAAATTGAGGATGATACATTGGGTCCTTTGTTGCAAGAGTTTGGCTTTGTGGTAAAAGATAAAAAGGGCATGAAGAACCAGGTTGTTCATCACTTGTCTCACCTCGAGGAGGAGGTTATGCAGAATTTAGGGGATGATCTTGATATTAATGATACTTTTCTAAGTAAACGAGTCTTGGCAGCATCTTAAGACTTAATTCCCTGGTTCATTGATTTTTCCAACTTCTTTTCAAGTGATCTTGTTCTGGAAGATTTGATACCAGCAGCATAAGTAGCTCATGGATGAGATGGGGTAATTTTTCTAGGGTAATCCTTATCTCTTTCAAATTTATAAGGATGGAGTTATTCATAGATGTATCCCTGAGGTGTAGATAATAAGAATCCTTGAGGCTCGTCATTCATATCCAATTCGGGGTCATCATAATGGTACCTATGCATCTAAAATTTTGCAATATCGGTATTATTAGAAAACTATCTACAATGATGCTCATGACTTTGCTCAAGCCAATGACCGGTGTCAGCGATAAGTCAATCTATCATGGAAACATGAACTCCCTATGACACCTATCTTAGAGATGGAGTTTTTTGATGTATGAGGAATAAATTTCATTTTTCCATTTTGTGAGCTGCTATGGGATAAAGTATATTCTAGAGGTTGTAGTTTCCAACAATGAGGGTTGAAGTGTTAGAGCATTCTTAGAAAAAAGAACATTTTTTCTCGGTGTGGCACTCCACATGCAAATATTAGTAATGGTGAGTCTTACTTTTTTAATCATTTTTTCAAGGCCCTTCTCAAAAAATATGGTGTGAATCATAAGGTGGCAACACCTTACCATCCTCAAACAGGTGGGCAGGTTGAGGTCTCAAATCAAGAGATTAAGTCTATATTGGTAAAGAGTGTAAACGCCAACAAAACTGACTAGTCAATAAAGTTAGATGATTCTTTATGGGCCTACCTATAGATTTTAAGACCCCCATAGGTTCTTTTCTATATTATCTTGTGTACGGCTAGGCATGCCACTTGCCGATTGAACTTGAGTACAAGGCTCTAAGGGCATTAAAAAATCTCAATTTGGAGTGGCATGATGTAGCTAAATTGAGAATGAGCAAGGTTAATGATTTAGATGAATTATGGCTTCGTGCTTATGAAATTTTTGCTCTGTACAAAGAAAATATGAAATTGCACCATGACAAGAAGATTGAAAAGAGAGTGTTTGAGCTTGGTGATATGGTCTTGTTAAATAATTTTGAAGTTTAGGTTGTATGGACCATTCACCATGGTTTGGTTGTTTCCGCGTGGTGTTATTGAGCTGGAGAATGATGGTGAAGCCTCATTCAAAGTGAACAAGCAATGAATCATACACTATTTAGGCAATGTTGTTGAGGTTAAAATGGTTATTAATGTAGCACTTAGTGAAGCCAAAGTAGCCAAGGCAACTGAATCGTGTCGTGATGTTAAATTAGGCATTTCATGTGATCAACCCATAGGCTTATTGGTGAAGTCTGAGAAACCAACATATCCATGTTGTGCCGCAATGTTAAATCAAGCACTGCATGTGAGGCAACCCACTATTTTAGGTATAAACATGAGAAACCACCTAGAATATGGTAAAACATTGTAAAACTAATAAAATTCTAGTTAAGGGGACTTATTGACCCACTTATGGGGGTTATAAGTCCTACTTAATCCAGGTAAGTCATGTAGTAGATGTCAGTGAGAAAATTGAGAATTTTGGATCTCTGAACTTGTACTCATGAACCCACTAATTATGACCTTGTAAGTGGAGTCATAGGTATCAAAATTAAAGTTTAGAGAGGTGTGGAAGTTTTTTCCACTTAAGGAGGACCACCAAAGGGCCATAAGTGGCACTTACAAACCGCAAGTGGTACTATAAGTAGAAGAAATTTTTAGGGTTACAATTTTGAAATCTGGGTCGGGCCTAAGTGACCAGACCCAATCTGACCCTACCCTCACTTTTAAAAACCCATAATTTGACTCTTATACCCCATGTTCTCAAATTTTGGTAACTCCCTCTAAAATTCAAAACTCTCCAACTTCCTGTGAGTCCATAAAGGGAATTAGTCCTCTCAAAATCCAATCGCTTACACACATAGGGCAAATTTTTTTGGGTTTTATCTGACATTTTGATCATCTACTTCCATCACTAATATTAAGGTCAATTCTTGGCTCCTACTAGTAAACATCGTGATATTAACGTAAAAAAGTAGGTTGGTATTTGAATATTTTAGAAAAGTGTGTAAAACTCATAAATTTTGTATGTAAGAGCCTAGAATAATCTGAAAATTAAAATTGGTGCAGTATTCTTGAATGAAAAATCTATGATCATGCCCTAAAGGGAATTAAAAGTTGAAAAAGGCTGATGTAATTCATAAAATTTGTGTTCAATACTTGTGTTTGGGAACTTAATAAAATTTGTTGTATGCAAAATTTGACTTGAATAGGCTAAATACATTGTATGGAGATGTAAAATTTGAAAAATTTGAAGTACCCTAAGAAAGGTACCTGCAATGGATCCTACGAGCTACGTAAGTAGCAGTTATGTGTTGTAAGAATATTCGTTGGTGTCAGAATTGAAACCTTACAACTTTAGGGCTTTGTTTGGCACCTACGAAGTCCACTTATGGTCCATAAATTCCACTTACGGCCCATATGTTGCCTTCGTAAGTTCCCCATCCTTAAAGTTCTTATTTTGTTTTAATTTTTCACTCCCCTCATATCTTTTAAGAACTAATAGCTAATTTTTAAGGTACTATGGCATCCAAAGAATCTCAGAGAAAATGAGAATAGTTGAGGCTTTAGGAAGGGTCCCCTGAGCGCAGTGGCTTAGCGAAAGAGTACTCGATTACTCCAAACAGAGTAGAGGCTCCAAAAACTAGGGGTCAAAGATAGGTTATAGCTGGAGCAATCATTGCAGCCACTTTGGGTATCCAGGGAACCCAGACTTCCCCCACATATAGTCAGATAAGCACTCAGTCTACATCTATATAGGTTGGGGCTTAGATGATTACCTCTAAACCAATTCCTAGGTCGAGGATGAATGTGGCCAGGACTTCACCATGCACACTCCCTAGTCTAAGAAGGGAGGAGAGGATTCTCAGGATGGTTCTGAGTAAGAGTCAGAGATTAGACAAGAGGTTGAGTCCAGTTCTATTTCTGGTTTAGGTGAGCAGGATGACATAAAGGGCCCTATTCTGAGAAGAGGTCATAGGATTAGTCATCTTCGGCTAAAGATTCAGCTTAAGAAGTAATCCAATATAAGAAAGGTACATCTAGGGTGCCATATCAGGTTTCAGCATCTTCAATACCTGACTCATAGCCACCCGCACAGTATGTTCAGCCTCCCATTCCATCACCAAATGACCCTATATCTAACTTTACTCATATCTTAATGGTACCCATAGATGGAATAATCCCAAGGTGCTGTATAGTTGGGATGCATATTATTTATGAGTAGGATAGATTTATTACTGAGGCAGGTCGGCCTAAGAGGACTTTACAGGATGAAAAAAGGTTTGAGTTATTAGGGATAGTAAGGGTACCAAACCTGTGAGCCTTTTTTGAGAGATACAAGCTAGGGTGGATGACTCTCCCCTAGGGATCTTACACTAAGGCTTTGATCAGGGAGTTCTATGCTTCCTACGCCACCATGGTTTCTTTGGTCACACTTCGAGGGGTAGAGATATATAGAAGCACCAGTTGGGGCACATATTAGAGTGAGAAGTTCAGGCCGATATTTTAGTAGTATCCATCAGCTAAGTTCTATTTAGGACTAAGATGTAGCTCTAGCGTCTACTACAAAGTGAGACATTAGGCTGAGAATTACACGGGATAGATATGCTATGCGAGACCTTGAGCATAGTTTATAGAGGTCATGAGATGGATCGCCAATCAAATTTTAGATTTAGGTGATGATGCCACTTGGATTGAGGGAAAGAGGGACATTAAGAAGGCGGCACTTTATTTTGCCATAAATTTTTGGTAGATGTTCGTGCATTTTAGATTATGCCCGACTGCGTTAGACAACCTGTTGACTTAGGATAGAGCTACATTGGTTTCGTGTTTATTGGTAAGGTATGACATCAATATTAAAACTTTGATTAGATATGATATATATGCATGAGCATTTAAGGACATGACTATTGTTCTCTTCCCTTTCCTTATTTAGAGGTGTGCTGAGAAAGTTGTATTGACAGGAGGTTTAAGGTGACGACCATCGCACATACTAGCATGATTAAGGATTTAGTGAACCTGGGCCTTATATAGAGAGCCTTGCTACCTTCGATAGTGATTTTGAGCCATTTTGAGGGGCCTTCAGTTCTAACAGAGCAGGTTGATAGGTCGAATTTGAATGTTGACATGAGAGAGTATAGATATCCTCCCTAGGTTGCTATGGAGAGGCTATTCTTGAATTATTCCACTTTTAGCCTAAATAACCTTTCAAATGTGAATAAGTATCCCTTGATCCTTATTTTAAGCCAATATAGACTATTTTTCTTGTTTTTCCCTTTCACCTTCCTATTTTAGTTACAATGAACCTATTTTAGCCCTGGTCCTCCTTAGATATTATACACCTTAACTCAAGCAAATTGCCTAAGTTGAGGGTGGCTATTATAGGGGTTTGTGATTAAAAGTGGGTTTGAAGAAGGGATTAAATAGGAGTAAAGAATGTAGGGATGGGTGTGGTAGAAAAAAGAAAAAACAAATGCAAAAACAAATGCAAAAAAAGAGAAAAAATATAAGAATAAATGAAACCATACCCAGCCTAAATAAGCAATAATAAGAAAAAGGGTTAAATAAGGGAGGAATAAAACAAAAGTGGTCGATAAGTGGACCTCTAATGTAATTATAATGAAAAGGAGGCTTAGTCACTAAATTCCTAAACGTACCATACCAACCCCCAAGCCTACGTCCTAGTCTGACTGTCTGAAAACTAAGGTACAGAAAATAAGGTAAAACCTATGGTATTTTGTGCACATTGATAGAACTTATTTATTAGTGTGAGTGTCTCGTGATTCTTCCTACATTAACATGCATTATTATGCTGAGTTAGTGAGACTTCTTTGTTGTGAGGGTGCATGGATTATGTTGCTAGTTGCTTATCTATTCAGGTAGGGTGATTTGTAAATATACTTGCGTATGTATTTCTAATATAATGCCATATCTTAATTCCCCTGTGCCACATTGTTGGTTGCATTTATTCACACAGTTGGTTTTTAAAATATTAAAATTAGAAAGGGGTGATATTTTTGAGCTAAAATTGAGATTGACATTCATAGGTATCTTAGGTGTCTCTTGGTTAAGAATCATTATGTAGTTTTTTTATATTTTTATTGCCTGAGGATATGCAAATGTTCTAAGTTGAAGTTGTTGATATGACAAGGTTTAAATGCACTTTCAATGCTTAAAATTGGAAACTATACAAGTACTTAGGCTTGTTTTGATATATATGATTTGTTTTTGTGTCCATTTTGTAGGAAACTGGGTTTTGGGAGCTAAACAGAAGAAAAGAAGTAGAAAGCTGGAGAAACCATCACCTTTGAGGTGACCTACATGGTGTAAGTGCTACTTACACCATTGTAAGATTCAATGTAATTATCAGAAGATGCAACTTTAGAGAATTAGATAGTACGAAGTTGAACCTATTACCTACAAGGGGTAACCTATGGCCTATAGGTACCACCTATGGTGCTATATTTACTAGTGCAAGTTGCAGAGATTTAAGGTTTAGAGAAGCTGCAATACAAATGATTTTCTAATACATATGAGGCTATCACCTATGAGTCATAAGTACTACCTAAGCCTCATAGGTGCCTTCACAAGTAAATTCCAGTATCATAATAGGATTCTAGAGTCTTCTTCTACCTACGATGGCCACCTATGTTGCGTAGCTACAACTTACGGCCCGTAAGTAGCAACCAACTTTGTTTTCCCTGTACATTTTGGCTTAGATTTCCATGGTTTTTATGTAACCTATAAATACTCTTTTGATGTTTTTAGTCAGTTTACACACTTATATTACTCACCAAATATTGACTTCAAGATTAACTTTTGATCTTGGAATTCTTGTATTCTCTATTTTTGGTTGATTAATTGATTTGAGACTTTGGTTTTTATCCTTCCATTGTTGTGAGATTACTTCTATGCTTTCTTTATTAAATTCCATGGCATTTCTTGCAACTGCAAGCGTTTAAATCCCTTATCTACGTTTGTGGGAACCCTAGAAGAATAACAAAGTACCAAAAGTGTGAAATTATTCTAGATCATTATTCACACTTGTATTGTGATCTTCTTCAGTTTAACTATTTTCTTAGCGATGGACAACACTGATAACCCACCTATAGTTGTGATCATTTTCATAAGAGATATGGATATTAGGGAAAGAAGATTAAAACAGTGATTCGAGGCTATCAACCCTCATCAAATGATTTGTTACCCAAAAGGTAATAGTTAAATTAGGATCAAAGACAAGGGTTAGTAAGGTGACACCCTAAGGCTAACAAGTGAAGAGTGAGATTTATCAAAGAGTTCATAAGACAGTTGGTAATACTTAGCTTTTTGGATTCTACATGTGTGGATAGTGAGATAGTCGTATTGAGCACAAGAAACCTATGGATTTAGGAATCCAAGGGGAACATAGTCCTAGTGTTTATCTTAGATCGGCTACAATTGAAAGCAATCAATACTTGTTACTTTTTACTATTTAATATAATTCCCCCCCCCCTACTTTTCTACACTTTTGGATTCCTTAATAAGTTTGAGAGAAAGATTTGAGATATTCCTCATAGGATCAACCCCATCCTTGTTGGGTTACTATAGTTTGACAGTGATGGTGTTGTATTTTCTTGGCAAGTATAGTTAGGAGACATCACTTATGCTTTAGGATTTGGACAATTACCTCTTCCTGTGTATTTCCTGTATTATCTAGTATTTTAAGATAGATTTTAATCCTTTTTGAACTATTGTAGTATCTTTGACATTCAAGATGTATTTAGTAGTTCTTACACTGTAACACCAGGTTGTGGGATTTGGTTTGTTATCTTTAATTATATTTTTTTATTATCATTGTTTTATGGTTTGACATTGCTCTAGAAGTCTTGCCTTGGGTTTTAGTATTTATTTCCCTTTGTATATTAGTTTTGGTGATAGACTTACTTGTCAAGGTTTGTTGCGACACAAAGCCCTTGGTTTTTGGTCATGATAAATTGGTATCAGATCCAGGTTTCTATTGCTGTCATAAGTGTAAGAATAGGTTTCTAGTATAGTTTTGGGAATCGGTACGTAGATGCCTGTATCTTCCATCGAGAGGCCATAAGATATCCTTAGAAAGCTCTCTTATTTTGTTCCTTATCATGTGAATTCCTTTATACCTTAAGTTCTAAATCATATTTCACTCTTTTATATGCAGATTGTGAGGATTAGATATAGTGAGGCAAGAGATATGGATCTATTATCTAAGGAGAGAGCCTAGTCTAAAGAGCAAATTTCTAGTAGTGGTCAGGCTTAAGGTAACGGATGGGTATGAGGATCTGTCCCATCTAGAGGTAGCACTAGGGAAATCTCCCCTGAGCCTTAAGTTAAGCATGTCAGCGTTATAGGGCCTACTTTAATCCCACAGAATTCTTTTACCCAGTAATAGAGATGTTGTTAATTTGGTTGTTGACCTATTTATAGGGTGCTCCTATGAGTGCACCTAGTGTTCCTCCTGCTCCAAGTGTGGTACCTCCGTCTATGCCAGATTTCTCCTTATGGTATTCTATAACATTGCAAAATTTGGACCCTTGAAAATTTATAAAATTTTATCCTCACTTTCAAGACTACAACTTCCCTTATGAGTCGTAGAAGTCCTAATGAGTCGCAAGGACCCAAATTTTAGCTTAACTAGTGTGAGTTTCTAAGTTTTTATTTCTGAGTATGAGTGGCTCCGAACGAGTTGTATGAACTTATTACGAGTTGTAATGTCCCAATCGTACTCAATCCAGTGTGTATTCCAAGTGTTCTGATCTTGGTGATGACTAGGACCCTACAAGACGTAAGGTCCCCTAATGATTCATATGATATAAGTCATAGGGTCAAAAGTATGTGTGCCTAATGACACTATATTATATACGCCTTGTGGTTACAAGTCTTAATGTGTCATTATGAGTCATAATGTGTCGTTATGAGTCGTAATATGACTCGTAGTCACTGGCAATAATTTTTCAGCTTTTAAGTTGAGGGTACTTAAGACAATTCCCTTCTTACCAAATTAAAACCACATTTGAATAAAGTTCTCAAAGGGTTTTCTCATTTATAACTAAATCAAAACACTCTCTTCTCTCTAAATTCCCTCAAGTAAGATACATAGTATTTCAAAGTAGTAGGTTATCTAAGGGCTCAAGGGTTGAACTCTCTACATAAAACTTTGTATTTCAGGCATTTTACTCTTCCCCAACTATTACTTTGTAAAAGCATGTGTTTTAAATAGTTCTCTATGTGGTTTTGAGTTGGTTTTGGAACATGGATTGAGGGTTTTAAATAATTCTTATTTATTTGATGTTTTATGTTTACATATGCATTGATTATGTTATAAATGGTGGTTTTAAAATCAATTTGATACATGGTTATGGTGAATAAACTAGGGGATTGTGATTTCCCAAAATTTTGTGAGTATCACAATTGAATTAGTAATAAGTCCAACCCAATTTTGTGGAAGTAGTTTTGAGTATGAGTAAAATTGCATTGAACTATTTTTAAAACAATCACATGATATAAATAGATTATTAAAACGTGGGTTTTTGACTTACTGATCAAAAGAAGTCATTTTCCCAAGGTAATAGAATTGTGGTGGCGTGTTGATTTTGCCTTGCTAGGGTAGTTAGTATGACGATACCAACATCATATGCCTAAATGTGTATTATGGTTTAATGAATAGGAATGTGTGATAAATTTTTTAATGGGCCTTAAAAAAGATTTGTGTAGCTGAGTCATTAAAATGGAGGTCCCAAGCGACCAATAATAAAAATCGCAGTTGCTGACTTAGGGGTCTAAATGAGTAGGTGGTTCGAGTCCCCCTTATTATATGATTAGGAGGTTTGAGTCCCCCATATTATATCGTATGATTGGGTACATAAGTTACCTTGATATTTCAAGATGTTCGAGTCCCCCATGGTGCATATGTACATCCTCTGGTTCGTATGGCTACACGTACTAAGGCCCTTTCAACTAGGGAAGAGTTGGACCCATGTAGTCTACGGGTGTCTTCTTATGATAGTTGAGCTACAAAAATCTAGGATAAAGTTTTAAAGTGCATGCTAATCCTTGTTCCCTTTCCTAGCATATTATTCATATATGTATATGATGATGTTCACATGGTTTTGAGTTAGATTTGACTTGGAATTATTTTATCCCATATTCCTGCGTTACATGCTAGTGCTCAACCCACTAACTGTCTCCAGACATTGTATCCCCATGTGATGCAGGCACTAAAGATACTTTTACTTTTTATATGCAGTGTTAGAAGATCGACTCTATTCGTTGGTCATTATGGTAAAAGGTAAGCTTCTATTCTCAAAAAGACTTGGATATTTCATAAGTTTCCATTTAGAGATTAGTATTAAGCGTTCACATTATCATTACATTGTCATTGTCATTGTTAGGTTGGTCGCATATCCCGACACTTTACTAATTTCGATTCTGATAGAAGGCTTTATGGATTACTGTGGACTTGGGTGGTGATGTTTGTTGTTTTTGGTTGGTTGAAGATTGGTTATAGATATGTCTTAAATTCTTTGGGCTTATCTTATGCTATCCTATTATATGTTCAAAATTCATCCAGTATTATTGTGTTTTGTTTGTGTAAAAGCAAGGGGTGGTCTCCAGACCTTGTTAGACTTGAGATACCTGTCATGGCCTGGACCTGATTTGGGTCATGAAAATGTTTATAATAGAGCCTAGGTTTGGTTTCATTAGGTGTCCACAAGTCCATGTCATGTAGATCATGTTTTATGGGTGTGTAGTGTGCCACACTTACAAAGAAAAGGATACAAGGTATTTAGTAATGTTTTTTTTTCTTGTTTTTCTATTTCAAGCTATAGAGTTTAAGATCTTGAAATCTTCTATAACTCCTATATGTTCTCTTTTCAGATCATACTTTCCAGAAGATCTGATGCCCGTGGAAACTCTTTCATCCTATCGAAGGACAATATTGATGGGGCTCAAACTACTTATTGAGTTTAGACTCAGTCTACAGTTCCATCTCATAATTGTACTACCTTACGTGGAGTTCCACTGGTTCCCCCTAGCCCTCCTCGGACACCTCAAGCTAATGTGTCTAATGTTCAGTTTCGCCAGTCTATCCATTAGCTTACCCAGTTGTTGGCCTCTCAGACTGAGCATGTTGCTTTTATTTCTCCATTTTTTAAGGTCACTAGAGTTAGCTAATTTATGACATTGAGTCCTCTAACTTTCACTAGTTCTAAAGTTGAGAAAGATCCTCAAAATTTCATTAATGAGATGGAAAAGATTTTCTTTGTGATGTATGCTACTGATGTTGATGATGTAGAGTTCGCTTCTTATCAGTTGAAGGATATGGCATAGTAGTGGCATAAGGAATGGGATTAGTCTAGAGGTGATGATGTTGGGTCTACTTTGTGGGATGACTTCTCTAGTGCTCTGAGGAATTCATGAAGTTAAAGCAAGGTAGGATGAAAATAAAGAAGTATACCTTGAAGTTTCATCAGATGTCGCAATATGCTCCAAAATTAGTGTCTAGCATGAGGGATAGAATACGGAAGTTTTCTTTTGGGTTGTCCCATGATTTAATATTGGAAAGCAAGGTTGCCTTGTTGAACAAAGATATGGATATGTCTACACTTATGGTGTATATACAACAAGTGGAAGAGGAAAAGAAAAGCAAGTAGAGATGAGTGAAAGGTAGAATAAAAAGTTTTAGTAGTTGGATCAGGGTGGGGATCAGCAGCAGAGTAGTAGAGATAGTGGAAAATTGTCTAAGAAGAAATGGGGTAATTTTAGTTCCTACTTTATGGATAGTGCTCCTTATCCAAAGGCATCGAGTGATCATCATTTTCAGAATAGTATTGGTCCTAGGTCACAGGGTACCCAACCTTAGGCTAGTGGGGATCAGTCAGCTCCATCATATCCCCCTTATAGATTTTTTAGTTAGGTTCATCATGGTTTCTGTGATAAAAAAAGGAACAAGTGCTTTAAATATGGTCAGATTGGCCATATGTAGAGGTAATGTCCTTCTAGGGTTACTTATAGGGAAAATAATATCCTTGTTGCTACTATTCGAGATCCTTCACCAAAGGGTGCTACTTCTGCTTCTGGCTCCAGCACTAGTCGGAGTCGTATATACGTTTTTGCCACCTACCAAGATTCTGAGGCATCCCTCAAGGGTGTTACTGGTGCACTCATGCTTTTCTCTTTTGTTGTATATTGTCTACTTGATACCGGATCTACACTCTCTTTTGTGACCCCTTATGTGGCTATTCATTTTGATTTTGATCCCAAGTGTATTTTGGATCCTTTTTTTTATGTCCACCCCAGTTGGTGACTCCATTATGGCTAAAAGTATCTATAGGGGTTATGTGATATCGGCCTGTGGTAGGGAGACCTTGGTGGATCTGATTGAGTTGGATATGTTAGACTTTGATATAATTTTGAGGATGGGTTGGTTGCAGTCATGCTATGTGTCTCTTGATTGTCGGACCCAAAGGGGAAGTTTCCACTTCCCTAATGAGCTGGTGATTGAGTAGGAAGGTAATTCCCTAGTGCCTAAGAAAGGTTCATTTTATATCTTAGAGCCCAAAAATTAATTTCCAAGGGGTGCCTCTACCTTCTAGTGCATGCTAAGGATTATAGATCTAATGGTTTTACATTGTAGTCTGTCCTTATGGTTTGTGAGTTTCCCGAGGTATTCCTTGATGATGTTCCTTCCGATAGGGAAATTGTTTTTGGGATTCTTTCAGACACTTATCCTATTACTATCCTTCCTGATCGGATGGCTCCGACTGAGTTGAAAGAACTCAATGAGCAGTTGAAAGATCTTCTAGATAAGGGTTTTTTCACCCTAGTATTTCTCCTTGGGGTGCTCCAGTTCTCATTCTGCATAAGAAGGATGGTTCCCTTTGGATATGTATAGATTAACGCCAGTTGAATAAGGTGAATATGAAGAATAAGTATATGCTTCTTAGGACTAATGATCTCTTTGATCAACTTTAGGGTACTAAGTACTTTTCAAAGATTGATCTCCGATCGGGTTACCATCAGTTGAAGATTAAGGATGTGGACATCCTCAAGACTACCTTTTAAACCTAGTATGGTAATTTCCTTTGGTTTAACCAATGCCCTAGTGTTATTTATTGATTTGATGAATCGGGTATTCTATCAGTTCTTGGATTTGTTTGTAATTATGTTTATTGATGATATTTTAATGTATTCAAAGAGTGAGGTAGATCATGTTGATCATCTCTTCCTTGTGTTACAAACCTTAAAATATCAGCGGTTGTATAGAAAGTTCTCAAAGTGTGAGTTCTGGTTAAATATTGTGACCTATCTGGGTCATGTTGCTTTTAGTAAAGGGATCATGGTGGATCGATAGAAAGTTGCAGTGGTTAAGAAGTAGCCTGGACCAACAACTCTAATCAATATTCAAAGCTTTTTGTGTTTATCCAGTTATTATAGGAGGTTTGTCGAAAGATTCTGTTTTATTGCAATCTCATTGACTACGTTGACTTAGAAAAATCTAAAATTCTTGTGGTTGGATGCTTGTGAGGGTAGCTTCAAGAAGTTGAAAGCTAAGTT
Organism: Capsicum baccatum var. pendulum; assembly: GCA_030864225.1. Lineage (NCBI taxonomy): Eukaryota > Viridiplantae > Streptophyta > Magnoliopsida > Solanales > Solanaceae > Capsicum > Capsicum baccatum. The sequence continues at coordinate 155,643,204 of CM061561.1, read as the reverse complement.
AACTTTGGCTCCGATTTTGACTCTACCGAAGGGTACCTATGGTTTTGTTTGCTATAATGTATCCCAAGTTGGACTAGGTTGTGTGTTGATATAGTATGGCAAGGTGGTTGCATATGCTTCTAGGAAGTTAAAGGTACATGAGAAGAACTATTTGATGCATGATTTGTAATTATTGGTTTGGTCCTTACTTTGAAGATTTAGCGTCATTATTTGTACGGGGTTCATGTTGACACCTTCTCAGACCATAAAAGTTTGCAATATGTATTCACCCAAAAGGAGTTGAATCTCAGACAGAGAAGATGTCTTAAGTTGTTCAAAGATTATGACATGAGTCTCCATTATCATCCAGGTAAAGTTAATATGTTGTTGATGTTCTTAGAAGGTTGTCTATGGAAAGCTTGTCTCGTGTGGATTTAGAGACGCAAGAATTGGTGAAGGATATTCACTATTTGGCTAATCTTAGAGTTCATCTCTTGGACTCTAAGGATGGTGGTGTGATTGTGCAAGAGGTGGTGAAGTCATCTCTTGGTATCAAGGTAAAGGAGAAGCAAGTTTTGGATCCTATCTAGATGCAAATCAAGGATAATGTGGGTTACTAGAAGGTCATGGCTTTCGATATTGGTGATGATGGTATATTGAGGTACTAAGGTAGGTTCTGTGCTCCCAATGTTTATGGGTTGTGTGAGAGGATCTTGGTTGAGGCTCATGATTTTAGGTACACTGTTCATTCTAGTTTGACGAAGATGTATTATGACTTAAGAGAAATTTAATAATGGAATAACTTAAAGAGGGATGTGGCCAATTTTGTGGCTATGTGCTTGGTTTGTCAGCAATTAAAGGTAGAGCACTAATGCTTGGTAGGTTGTCTCAAGAGATTGAATTTCATGTGTGGAAATGGGAAGTGATTAATATGGATTTAGTTACTGGTCTTCCGTTATCCCATCATCAATTTAAGTCGATTTGGGTCATCAGTGGATAGGATGACTAAGTCCACTCACTTTTTTCCGGTGAGGACTAATTATTCGGCGGAGGATTACTCTAAGTTTTTCATTTAAGATATTATGAAATTGCATGGTTCTCTAGTTTAAACAATATTTGATTGAGGTACTTAATTCTTATCTCGTTTTTGGCATTCCTTTCAGCGAGGTTTGAGGACTAAGGTGAACCTTAGCACTATTTTCCACCCCCAGATGAATGCACAATCAGAGAGGATGATATAGACTTTGGAAGATATGTTGAGGTCTTGTGTAATAAATTTTAGTGGTAGTTGGGTTGACCATTAGCCTCTCATAGAGCTTGAATATAATAATAGCTATCACTCGAGTATTAGGATATCTCATTTTAAAGCTTTGTATGTCAGGAGGTGTAGGTCTCCTATTGGGTGGTTCGAGGTTTGTGAGAATAACTTGTATGGTCCCGACTTGGTTTACCAATATGTGGAAAAGGTAAAAGTGAATTGGGATAGGCTTAAGACTGCCCAACGTCTCCAAAAGTCCTATAAGGATGTAAGGAAAAAGGACTTAGAGTTTGATGTGGAAGATTTGGTGTTCTTAAGGGTGTCTCCCATTAAGGGAGTGATGTAGTTTGGAAAGAAGGAGAAAATCAGTCCCAAGTATGTTGGCCACTTTCATATTTTAAGACAAGTAGGCAAGGTGGCTAATTTATGTTCCGTCTTTTGATGGAATATTTTGCATCTTTTTCTTGGGAAAATTGTATATTTTCAAGCAACTAAGGTTGCATTTAGTTCAGTATTTTAGTGTTTCAGAGTAAGGAGCTACCTGAAGGAGAAAACTCAAAAAAATAGCATAAAAATACAACTGGTGGTCAAAATGGTGGACCACCAGTAATGTGGTGGACCACCAAACTAACCACCAGACCTAAAACAGAATTCAGAATTTCAGAACTCACAATGAAGGTCAAAATGGTGGACCACCAGTTTGACCACCAATTTCAGAAGACACAGTGGTGGTCAAAATAGTGGACCACCAGTTCGACCACCAAGTCCAAATAGAATCCAGAACTTCAGAACACTCAGCGAAGGTCAAAATGGTGGACCACCAATTTGACCACCAGATTTAGGATTTTAGAAGACCCACTGGTGGTCAAAATGGTGAACCACCAGTTTTGTGGTGGACCACCAAACTGACCACCAGACCCAAATAGAATCTAGGATTTCAGAATACCCAAGGAAGGTCAAAATGGTGGACCACCAGTTTTGCGGTGGACCACCAATTTTGATGAATTTTTTCTGAATGGAAATTTTAAATCTTTTTTACCTGGGAACTTATAAATACCAGTTTTAGGTTTTATTAAGCATAATCTGGGGAGTTGAGATCCAGATCTCATATCTTCAAATCTATCTTTCTTTTTATTTTCTTTTATCCTTTATTAATTTTTCTATCTGTAGAAACTCTTTGTAACCTAGTATTTTGAGGAATTAAGCAAATCTTGTGGATCTAATCATTCCGTATCTATTGAAGATTCAAGAACAAATTCTTGTAACCTTTGTAAGTAAATCTTGAATTTATTTATGAATAATACAAAGATACTTTCTATTTCTTCTATGGAAATGTGTGGCTAAGCTCCCACAACTAGGGTTATGGGAGCCTCTATATGAAAAACATATTTGGGTTGTGAATCTAATTGAGTTCCATGAGTAATTGATGTTGTATAAACCTTTCTTCACTTTAATGACTTTTCTTGGTTGCAAACTTGAAAAGTGAGCCCAAGAACATCACTTGTCCAAGAGAAAAGTTCTTGTTGGGAAAAGAATGGGTTCACATGGACTCTAAGGACTTTAATCTTTAGATTAATGGTAAATGCCTTAACCGGATTGGCCAACATGAGAGAAATGTTTTGAATAACCAATGCATTCTTTAAGTTTGTCAGAATTAAAGGATAGACTGCCCATGAGGTTGAGAAACGAACGGGCAAATAATAGGATTTAACTATTCTTGTAATTGAAGTTGTCAGTTGGAACTCTAAATTGATTCACAACCCTTGTTGTTCAAGCATCTTTGTAACCATAACTCTTGTTTATTTAATATCATTTAATTACTACTTACAAAAAGAATCATTGGATAGAATAACTCTATTACAATTAGTTAGAACATAATTCACAAATTAAAAAATCCCCATTTTATCTTTTTGTATCATTTTTTTGTATTTAACTTGTTGCTATAGTTTCAAATTAGTTTAATCTCCACTCACATTGTTCCTAGTGGATTCGACCCCGACTCCAAAGTTGGGTAAATATATTACCGATGAATGCCTTGCACTAAATTGATGTGTAATTTGAGCGTTATCAAAAAAGGCGCCATTGACGTGGAGCAATTTGGCATATTGAGTTGGTTTGAAATTTTATCTTACTGGTTTGAATTCAAACTTGTAAATATTTGTTTGTAATTTTCTGTTATTACTTATGTTAGGTAGATTTTTATTTTAGTTTACTTATTACTATGGCATCCTGGAATGAATGTTAGTTTGATAGTTGGAAATCTTATCTTGATGATCCATGCCCATATTGTGATGGGCCTTACTTTTGGCAAAATTGTAGATATGATCCCTAGAGAGAGATGTGTGCACCACCTCCATCCTACTTAGAGTATGATTATTCTTTATGGGGTAGTCAAGATGGACATTGGACTGATTGCCCAAATGCCCTTTCCCCCCATTGTGCTAACCCAAATTCTTGTTCTTCTTATGATTTTGATAAGTCTTGTGGTCAAGAAAATGAAGAATAAAGCACCGAAAAGAGTGGCATTGAAGCTATGTTTCAACGAATGTTGCATATCTAAGAAGAGAGTCGTGATATCTTGTGTGATATATGTCAAAACATGAGGTCAACCATTCATAAGGAGATAGATATAGAGGTCAATAATTCAAAACATTATTCTACATTATGTTTAGAAGATATCTTGTCTATGAAATCATTTAAAATAATGAAAAAGTGTGAAGATGAAGAGAAAGAATCCTATATTCATGTTAAGCTTAACGTTGAGCAATCCTCGGTGATTTCCCAACCAACCAAACCAACCATGATGGATGATGCCAAGATCAAGGAAATGGTGCTAGAGGCAAAAGAAAAAACTAATCCAATCTCTTATGAAGAATCTATCCCAATCCAGGGTGAAGATGACTAGAAGGATGCAACTCCAAAAGTAGGGAGAAGGCCTCATTCAAATCATTTTTCAACATTGTGCTTGGTGGATGTGATGAAAGTCCACCTACCCAAGCAAATGATGTGTTTTGAGGATGAGGAACAAAATCCTTATATTTTAAACTGTGTCATTCAAAAAGAGCAAAATAAAGCTCCCCACTTAAAGGTTAATAAAGGCAAAATTCAATGTGTAACAAGTGGATTGTTGATGTTCTCATCAATACCCAACGAGCCTAATTTAGAAATTTGATATGAAGTTGGGTAAGAGATTTAATTCATCAAAGTGGTGAGATAAAGAAAGTGTCATTGTATCCTTACCTTTACCCAATGTGCCTCGAAGATGTATTGATCAAAAGTTGGGCCAAAGTTTCAAATCCTCCAAGTAGATACATAAATAATCACCAAAAGAGTCATGTTGCGACATTAAATCAGGCACTGCTTGGGAGGCAACCCAAGGTCTTTTGTTGTTTGTATTCGTATTATGTGTTTGACATTAGAAATTTGCACCTATGGTTCCACAGGTATGTTTCTAACTCTCTTGTTTTAGTTTGATGCCTTGGGGACAATGCATGATTTGAAGTTGAGGGTGAACCTACTTCTGGGCGTTGATGTCCTCTTGGGGTTTTTGTTGTCGTGTCTCTTTTCCCCGAAGTTTTGTTCCTAGTAGATCTCGCATGTTTAGGAGTACTTTATTTTGTTTTGTGATGTCTTGTGGTTAATTGTGAGAAAAATAAGGTTCTATGGAAGTCGACATAAAAAAATTAAAATGATAAATACCTCTCCGAGGGCATATATTGCCACTGTGTGACATGTATCTACAAGTGACTTTTGTGAATCTTGTTGTGGCATTGGTATTAGAGACATGATAATCATTGCTAATAATTGCATAAACCAGATGGGTAGTATCTTGAGATGTACCTTTGTGCCAATTGTGTATGAGATATTACCAAGTTCCCTCTGCGTGTTAAATCCAGAACTTGCCCAATTAGTCTTACCGAGGTTGTAGGATAGTGGTTAGGAAAGGATCATAGGCCATTTTTTATATTAGTTCACTTTTAGCCTAAAAGGATTTCTATATGTGAATGGTATCCCTTGAACCCAATTTTTAGCCTGTATGCTTGTTTTTCTTGATAGCCCTATCACCATCTCATTTGTATTATAATAAACTTGTTTTGGCCCTGGTCCTCCTTGGATATTATGTACTTTGACTTAGGCCAATATCCTAATTTGAGGGTCGCTATCATAGGGGTGCGTGATGTAAAGTGAGTACGAATAAAGGTTAAATAAGATAATAGAATTCAAGGTTGGGTGTGGTAGAAAAAAGAATAAGAAAAGAAAAGTTGTGAAAAAAAAATGAAAGACTAAAAGACTTCACCCAGCTTGAATTTGCTTTAATAAAGAAAGGGACAAATAAGTTAAGGGTTAATAAGTGATACTCAAAAAGTTTGTGTAGTGCCAAGGAAGACTAGTCACTTTAAATATCTTTACGTATCATACCAGCCCCAAGCCTATGTTACAAGCTAAAGAAAAGTCCTATAGTGATCCTAACTTAACTATTTGAAAGCTTAGGTGATGAAAATGAGGGAAGCTTAAGGTATTTTACATACATTGATTGGAACTTCTTTATGAGAGTGAGTGTTTCTTAGCCATCCCTGCATTGACATGCTTGATTTCATATATAAGTGAAGAGGGACTTCTTTATTGTAAGGGCACATGGGTTTTATTGCTAGATACTTACTTATTTAGGTAGTATAACTTGTACATATGTGTGGTTGTTTGTTGCTAATGTGATTCCATAGCTTGATTCCTTTGTGTCACATTGTTGAATTCATTAATATAAACAGTTGGGTTTAAAGTGATACAACTTGTTGAGCTAAAATTGATGATTGATTGTCATAGGTATCTTATGTTTTTCTTGGTTAAGCATGGTAGTATGGTTATTATGTAGTTTCTTGAGGACAAAAAATTGTTTTAAGTTAAGGGTGTTGATGTTCCGTCTTTTGACGGAACATTTTGCATCTTTTTCGTAGGATAATTGTATGTTATATAGCAACTAAAGTTGCATTTAATGGGGTATTTTAGTGTTTCGGGGTAAGGAGCTAGCTGAAGGAGAAAACTTAGAAAATTAGCAGAAAAACACAACTGGTGGTCAAAATGGTGGACCACCAGTTTTGTGGTGGGCCACCAAACTAACCACCAGACCTAAAATAGAATTCAGAATTTTAGAACACTCAATGAAGGTCAAAATGGTGGACCACCAGTTTTGTGACGGACAACCAATTTCAGAAGACACAGTGGTGGTCAAAAAGATGGACCACCAGTTCGACCACCAAGTCCAAACAGAATCCATAACTTCAGAACACTCAGTAAAGGTCAAAATAGTGGACAACCAGTTTTATGCTGGACCACTAATTTGACCATCAGATTCAGGATTTCAGAAGACCCACTGGTGTTCAAAATGGTGAACCACCAGTCTTGTGGTGGACCACCAAACTGATCACCAAACCCAAATAGAATCCAAGATTTCAAAATACCCTGGAAAGGTCAAAATGGTGGACCACCAGTTTTGCGGTAGACCACCAATTTGGATGAAATTTGTATGAATTCAAATTTTAAATCCTTTTTACCTGGGAACTTATCAATACCAGTTTTATGTTTTATTAAGCATAATTGAGATCCAGATCTCATATCTTTATATCGATCTTTCTTTTTTTTTTATCTTTTATCAATTTTTCCATCTCTAGAAACTCTTTGTAACCTAGTATTTTGAGGAATTAAGCAAATCTTGTAGATGTAATCATTCCATATCTATTGAAGATTCAAGAACAAATTCTTGTGACCTTTGTAAGTAAATCTTGAATTTATTTATGAATAATACAAAGATGTTTTCTATTTTTTCTATGGAAATGTGTGGCTAAGCTCCCATAACTAGGGTTATGGGAGCCTTGATGTGACAAACTTATTTGTCTTGTGAATCTAATTAAGTTCTACGAGTAATTGATGTTGTATAATCCTTTATTCACTTTAATGACTTTTCTTGGTTGGAAACTTGGAAAGTGAGCCCAAGAACATCACTTGTCCAAGAGAAAAGTGCTTGTTGGGAAAAGAATGGGTTTATATGGACTCTAAGGACTTTAATCTCTAGATTAATGGCAGATGCCTTAACCGGATTGGCCTACATGAGAGAATAGTTGAATAACCAATGCATTCTTTAAGTGCGAGAGAATTAAAGGATAGGCTGCCCATTGAGGTTGAAAAATGAATGGGCAAATAATAGGATTTAACTATTCTTGTAATTGAATTTGTTAGTTAGAACTCTAAATTGATTCACAACCCTAGCTGTTCAAGCATCTTTGTAACCATAACTCTGGTTTGTTTAATATTATTGAATTACTACTTACAAAAATAATCATAGATAGAATAACTCTATTACAATTAGTTAGAATATAATTCATAAATTAAAAAAAAACTATTTAATTTTTCATATCATTTGTTTGAATTTAACGTGTTGCTATAGTTTCAAATTAGTTTAATTGCCACTCACATTATTCTTCATGGATTCGACCCCAACTCTAAAGTTGGGTAAATATATTGATGACGACTGCCTTATACTAAATTGATATGTAAGTTGATCATTATAACTTATGAGTTGGAATTACCTCTGAGTTTGGCTCTCATTCATTCGATCTTTCATGTGTTGATGCAGAAAAAGTGTGTAAACGATTCTTTCTTAGTCGTTTCTTTTACGAGTGTTGGTATCTCGTATTCCTTGTCCTATGAGGAAGTACATATTGATATCTTGGATTGAAAAGTGCGCTGATTGCAGCAAAGTATATGGCTTTGATAATGGTTCTATGGAGGAACCAAAGGCGTGTAAAAGCTACTTGGGAAGCCTAAGAGGACATGATGTCCAAGTACCCATTCTTGTTTGTTGCTTTGGATAATCGTTCTTAAGGTATGTGAAATCATTAATATCTTTGTTTTCTATCTTTGTTAATGGTAAGTGGGGACGTACTTTGTGTTAAATTATGCTAATAAATGCCTTATCCCTTTATTCGAGGATGAATGATCCTACGAGGGGAATGTAACACCCCAGATTTTTAGCCCTTCAAAGTTTCTAAAGTTGTATCCTCATAGTCAAGACTACGACTCCCCTTATAAGTCATAGGGAGTCCTGATAAGTTGTAAGGTCCCAAATCGTATCCTAGCCAGTATGAGTGGATAACTTTTCTATTTTGTGTACGAGTGCCTCCCAATAAGTCGTATGGACTCATTATGAGTCGTAATGTCCTAACAGAATTTAAACCAGTGTGTGTTTAAAGTGTTGTTGTCCTAGTGAAGACTAGGACCCTACGAGTTGTAGGGTCCCCTAATGAGTCGTATGATGTAAGTTGTAGGTATAAAAATATGTGTGTCTAATGATAGTATCTTGGCTACGACTCATGGTGATGAGTCATAAAATTTCGTTATGAGTCGTAGTGTGACCCGTAGTCATTGGCAACAATTTTTTCGTTCTAAGTTAAGAGAACTTTAGACAATTCCCTTCTTACCCAATTAAAACCCCATGTCCATAAAGCACTCAAGGTGTTATTTCTTATTCATAACTCAATCAAAACACTCTCCCATCTCTCTAAATTCCCTTAAGAAAGATACTTAGGGTTTCCAAGAAGTAGGTCATCTAAAGGCTAAAGGGTTGAACACTCTTCATAAAACTTTATATTTTAGGCATATTACAGTTCCCCAACTATTACATTGTGAAAGCATTTGTTTTAAATAGTTCTACATATTGTTTTGATGTTGGTTTTGGAAAATTGATTGAGGATTTTGAATGATTGTTGTTTATGTGATGTTTCATGTTTACATATGCATTGATTATGTTTTAAATATTGGTTTTGGCATCAATTTGATGCATGAGTATGGTGAATAAACTAGGGAATTGTGATTTTCCAAAATTTTGTGAGTACTGAGAATTGAATTAATAATAAACCCAACCCAATTTTGTGAAAGTAGTTTTTAGTACAAGTAGAATTCCATTATACTATTTTTCAAAACAATCACATGATATAAAAAGGATATTGAAACATATTGGTTTGATTTAATAAACAAAAGGAGTTATTTTTCCAAGTTAATGTAATTATGATGGCATGTTGTTGTTACCATGTAGGTGTAGATGGTATGACGATACCAATAGCATATGCCTAAATGTGTATTATGGTTCAATGAATAGGAATGTGTGATACATTTTTAATGAGGCTTAAAAGAGGGTTATGTAGCTAATTCATGAAAGTGGAGGTCAAGAGAGACCAATACTGAAATTGCAGTTGACGATGTACGGGTCTAAATGATTGGGTGGTTTGATTTTCTCTTATCATATGATTTGGAGGTTCGAGTCCCCCATATTATATCACATGATTTGGTGCTTAAGTCACTTTGATATGCCGGAAGGTTCCAGTCCCCCATGGTGTATATATACATCTTATGGTTCGTGCGGCCACGCACACTAAGGCGCTTCTAGCTAGGGAAAACTTAGACCCATATAGCCCATTGGTTCCTTCTTATGGCGGTTGAGCTTCACAAATCCAGGCTAAAGTTTTAAAGTATATGTTAGCCTTATGCTCTTTCCCGACGTATGATTTATGTATGTATATAATGATGTTCATATAGTTTTGAATTAGATTTGACTTGGTATTATTTTATTCCCTATCCCTAAATGCATTCTAGTTCTCAACCTACTAACCATCTTTGGACACTATATGCCCAGGTGATGCAGGTACTAGGGATACTTCTACTTTTTTCTGCACGGTGTTAGAAAGATTGGATCAATTCGTTAGTCATTGTGGTTAAGTGGTTAACTTTCATTCTCCAGATGACTTGGATATTTCATCAGTTTTCATTCATAGATTAGAATCGAGAGTTCACATTATCATTAACATTATCATTGTCATTGTCAGGGTTGGGGGCATATCCTGACACTTTACTGATTTTGGTTTTATTTTAAGGATTTATGGATTACTATGGACTTGGGTGGTGATGTTTATTATTTTTGGTTGGTTCATAAGTACCGGTCATATACATATCTCAAATTCATTGAGCTTATCTTATGCTATCTTGTTATTTGTTCAAAATATATCCGAAGTTAGGGGTATTATGTTTTGTTCAGCTAGGAGAAGGGGGTGATATCTGTTCTTTGTTTGACTTGAGATACCTATCACGGATAGGCCCTGGTTTGGTTCGTGACATATTCCTCTAGTATCAAGTGTTGATTCTCTTATTATACTCACATATACTTATGGTGCTTTACAAACTTCGACTACTATTTCTCTATAAGTTCCTATATTTGAGTATGGTATTTTAAGATCTGGAGTTTTGAACTCTTCTGTGTTGCTTTCTTTGGTGGGTTCTCAGCTGGCTAGATTTACTATGCCTTTTATTATTGTAAGTACAATTATGTCTTCTAAGGTTCAAAAGTAGTTTGAGAGGTTTACTCATTTGGGCCCTCCTAGGTTCTATGGTATGGTAGGAAAGGATGCCTATGAGTTCTTGATGGATTGTCGTGAGTAGTTAGATAACCTTGGTTTACTTGTATCGCATGGAGTTGCATATACTACTTATTATTTGATAGATATATCCAAAGATTCATAAAGGTCACTTATTGGCTTCCAACCTTTTGGTTCACCCAAGATAACTTAAAATCAATTTACTAAGGCCTTTTTGGATAGGTTTGTCACTTTTAGTTTGAGGGATCAAATGAAAAAATAAGTTTGATTACTTGGAGTAGGTTTGCATGATTGTTTTAGAGTATGAGGCATATTTCTATGCCTTGTATGTATATTTTTATGCCAATATTACCACCTAGTTTGCGAAGATTTAAAAGTTTATGAAAGGATTGGATATTTCTCTTCAGCTTGCTATGACTCAGATGCTAGTGTATAAAGCAACATTTCAAACTATAGTGGATCATGCTAAGATGACTAAGTCCATACTTCTAGTATCTCAAGGAGGCACCAAAAGGATACACCATCAGGGTGAGTTTAGATATCATGCTACTCGAGGTATAGATTCTAAAATCTTCTATGGGTATCATGGTAATCCAGTGTAGGTAGCCTTGTAGAGTTCAGGTAGTAGGTCTTCTAGTTTAGCAGCTTTGGTTGGTCATCCTAGCTCAATCGTACCTCCTTCTATTAAGTTGGGTTGTAGGGTTTTCTTTGTGGGTAATGAGCCAGGCCATGTGTCCAAAGACTATCCACACCTAGTTTTCATAACTACTCCTATATCAATTATGAGAGGTAGAGGTTCTACTAGAGGTGTGAGAGGCAGAGTTAGTGATACCTATAGTAGTGGTTGCAGGACTACCCAATCAGGTTGAGTATATGGTTAATGCTATGTTATACTTACTAGGATAGAGGCAGAGCCCTCCAATGTTGTCATCACAGGTATCGTCCCCATTTGTATGATTTCTATATTTGTATTATTTAAGTTGGGATTAACTTTCTTCTATATGTATGCATCTTTTACTTCAGGTTTTTATTCTTCTTGTGAGCCTCTTGATGTGACTATCCATGTATCTACCTCTGTAGGAGATTTTTTAATGGTGGATTGGGTGTATCAATCTTGTGTTGTGACTTTTGTTGGGCATAAGACTTGGGAAGATCTGACTGTCCTTGATATGGTAGGTTTTGATGTTATCTTGGGTATGGATTGGTTAACTCCTTATCTTATTGTCCAAGATTGTTATGTTAAGACTGTGACTTTAGCTTCACTTGGTGTACCAAGGATAGCTTAGAAGGATGTGCTTCATTTGTGTCCCAAAAGAGTCATATCATTCCTTCAAACTCGTCGTTTGGTAAAGAGGGGATATTTGTCTTATTTGGATCATATTTATGATATTAGTGTTGTTTCCCGTCCTTATTTTGATTGTGTTCGTATTGTTAGTGAGTTTATAGATATCCACCCTATGGATTTGCCTGGTATGCCTCTAGATCATGATACTGACTTTGCTATTGATGTTAAGTGGGGCACCAAACCCATTTCTATTACTCCTTATAGGATGGCCCCAACAGAGTTGAAGTAATTAAAAATCAGTTATAGGAGATTTTGGATATAGGATTTATCTGAGCTAGTATATCACCTTGGGATACACATATCTTGTTTGTGAAGAAAAAGAATGGGTCTATGCATATGTTTATTAATTATCAGCAACTGAACAAGGTGATGGTAAAGAATAAGTATCCTCTTTCTTGTATTGATGATTTGTTTGATCATTTTCAAGGTGCTTTGGTGTTTTCAAATATTTATTTAAGGTTTAGTATTACCAGTTTAGAATTAGAGCTTTGGATATCCTGAATACAGTTTTTCAAACTTGATACAATCATTATGAGTTCTCTGTTATGCCCTTTGGGTTGACCAATGCCCATCCATATTTATGGAGTTGGTGAACCAGTATTTCAACCATATATTGACTCTTTCTTCATTGTATTTATAGATGATGTCTTGGTTTATTCTAAGAGTGAGCCCAATCATGAGAAGAATTTGTAGATTGTGTTATAGAAATTGAGGGATGAGAATTTGTATGGTAAGTTCTCCAAGTGTGATATTTGGTTGGAGTCAGTTTCTTTCATGGGTCATGTGGTGACCAAGGTTGGTATTATGGTCGTTCTAGCAAAGATTGCAGTGGTTTCTAATTGGGGGAGACCTACTTCTCCTACTGATATCTGGAGTTTTATTGGTTTAGCGAGCAACTATCGATTCTTTGTTGGGGGGTTTTCATCTATGCAGCTCTATTTACCAAGTAGACTAAAAATAAGATTTCCTTTCAATGGTCTAATTCTTGTAAGGCAATCTTTTAAAAGCTCCAGGATTTATTAACTTCAAATCCTATCTTGACTTTACCCAAAGAGGGTATGGGTTTTACCATCTTTTGTGATGTATTTGGTGTTAGGTTATGTGTTGTGTTGATGTGGAAGGGTAAGGAGATTGATGATGCTTCTCATCGGTTGAATCTCAGAATTATCCTATCCATGATTTGGTGTTGTGCGTGGTTGTTTTTGCTGTAAAGTTATGAAGGCATTACTTGTATAGAGTCCATTATGAGATTTTCTCGGATCATTATAGCCTTCAGTACTTCTTCACCCAGTGAGATCTTAATATGAGGTAGCGCAATTAGCTTGAGTTTTTTAAGGGTTATGACTTGAAGATTCTATATCATCCGGGCAAGGCTAATATGGTTGAGGATACCTTGAGCCGAGAGTTGACTAGCATGGTTAGCTTGGAGCATCTTTTAACTCAGGAGAGGCTTTTGCCCTAGAGTTTTAGTCTTTGGCAAACCAGATGGTTAGGCTTGATGTTTTGACACAAGGGTGTGTTTTGGCATTCGTGGAGACTAAGTCTTCCTTGATGAAGAAGAGTTTTCTCATCAATTTGATAATGTTGGGTTGAGAGTGATTTGGGATAAGGTGTTGAGTGGTGAGGCTAAGGAAGCCTCACTTGTTCTAGATGGTTTCTTAAGGATTAGTGACCAAGTTTGTATGTCGAGAGTGGGTGATTTGATAATATTGATTTTTTAGGAGGCTCATTATTCCAGGTTTTTCATCCATCCAAGAGTGATTAATATGTGTAGTGATTTGAGACAATAATACTGGTGGGTCATATGAGGAAACATATAGTGGATTTCATAGCTCGTTGTAATGTTACCAGTAAGTGAAGGTCGGCCATTTATGACCTAGTTGTTGTCTTCTAAGGTTACCTATTCTCGTGCGGAAATAGGAATGGATCACTATAAACTTTGTGATTGGGTTGCCTCGTGCTTCTCATGGTTCTGATAGTTTTTGATTCATCATTGATTAGTTGACCAAATCTGCTCATTTTATTCTGGTTTTGGTTTTCTTCGGTGCTGAGAGGTTGGCCCATTTCTATTCTCGTAAGATAGTTCATCTTTATAATATGTCAGTGTCTATCATCTCACATTGAGTCTTGTTGTTCACATCTTAATTTTGGAAGACTTTTCAGGAGGATTTAGGTACCTGGGTTGATCTTAGTAGAATCTTTCACCCCCAGACCACGGTCATTCAAAGCGAACTATTTACGTTTTAGGGGATATGCTCTGCGCTTGTATTATGAACTTTAGAGGTCAATGGGATCCGCATCTAGCTTTGTTGGACTTTGCATAAACTAATAGCTACTGTTCCAGTATTGAAATTGCTCCTTTTGAGGCTTTGTATTATAGGTGTTTTCGCTCTCCAGTTAGTTAGTTTAAGGTTTAAGAGATCAGACCTCGAGGTACGTAGTTGCTTCATGAGTCTTTGGATAGAGTTCAGGTAATTTAGGATAGACTTTGAGTGGCTCAGAGAAGGAAGAAGTGTTGTACAGATCGTAGACTTCATGCTTTAAGATTCACTGTTGTTGATCATATCCTCCTTCATGTGTCGTGCATGAAGGAAGTAATGAGGTTTGGAAAAAGGGAAAAGCTTAGCCCTATCTATATTGGACCATTTGAGATCCTTTGAATTATTGGAGATGTGGCTTATGAGTTAGCATTGCCCCCAAATTTATCATTTGTTCATCAAGTTTTGCATATTTCTATGTTTCGGTGTTACATTTGTTCATCCATTCTAGCTAGGGATGTTAGACGATTGCGTTCTAGATTTATTCAAGTAGTTAAGGTCCAATGGAGACATCGACCTATAGATGAGTCTACATAGGAGGTTAAGTCTGATATACATAGTAGTTATCCCTAACTTGTCACTGATTTAAGTATTTTTACTGCCCTCGGATCGAGGACGAACTAGATTCTTAGTGGTGGATGATGTAATGACCTAATTTTGGTGATTTGTGTGATATTTATTTTTGTGTAATTTAACCATTTAATCTCTCCTCGTGGTTACATTGTGGTATTTCTAGGGTGTGGGGATGATTGGCATAGTTACAATGCATTTTAGTGTGATTTATGCGAGATTGTAATTTTGGATGGTCTTAAAGGCTTATTAGTTGACTTTGATCAACATCTTTTGATCTATGCGTTGGATGGCAAAACGCACTACGCCAGCACATTCAAAACGTTGATTTTAGCTTGGTAACATAATTGGTTCAGTTTTATGGCTTTTATATTATATTTCGACCCTCAATTTGAAAAGTTGCAAAATTTGTCTTAGGGGTTAATTTTGTGAAAATAATTATTTTTTTAAAAATCTGATATCGTCATTGAGTCTAGATTGTCAAATTAGTTGGGTAGCATAGTTTTTAGGCTCGCTTAAGTGATTGCCTGTTCGCTTAAGCGACACTGGCGTGCCAGATGCCTAACACTTAAGCGACAGACAATTCATTTACGCAACGAGGTGGGCTTCACTTAAGCAATGCCTAGTCTCTCAAGCTATGGCCTCTTAAGCGACCTGGTAGTCACTTAGGCGATACCTCGGTGGATTACTTTCCCATTTTGAGATTTTTACACCATTTTTGAGACTTGGTGTTTGGGGTTTGATATTGTTTTTCCATTTTTAATCTTGGGTAAGATCCAGATCGCTATTTCAATTATTTTCCTTTGACTTTTATCATTTAAATCCTGTTTTAAACTCAGATTTAAAGATGGAATTGAGGGATTTTGGCTCGAAAGGCCCAAATTAGCATTTCTTTGATTCAAACCCCAATTTCAATTTGTTTACACTTGGTTTTTCTCCAGTTTTTTCCTTTAATCTTAGGAAATGTGCTTTTGGACTAAAATTCTGATATTATCTTTTTTTTTCAAAAATCCATTTTGGGGGTCCATTTTGACCCTGATTCGAAAGTGGGCAATATAGGTATTGTTGGCTTTTTTTGTTAAATAGATTCAATATTTGTGTGTTTTAGCTAATTCCAGATCTGTGTGCGAGGTGAAAGTTTGGTGTAAGGTTTATTGTATAGATATCAGTATTCGAGGTAGGTTACGATTAACTTTCTTCAGAATGAGTTGGGTAGCTAATAATAATGTAAAAGCATGCTATGGGTACGGAATTGTACCATGGAAAATGTGTTTATGTGATTTATGTGCCGGTGTGGGAGCCTATGTGGATAATATTTGGTGGTTGTAGAGATATTATTTTCTATGTGTGACTGTGTGGGGTCTTATATGATGTTGTTGGCCTGGTATTGATATGTGTATGTTTTGTTGCATTCTTTTTGGTGGGGAAAATCCTAAATTTTGGGATTTTGTGTTATCTATGGCATTGCCTTGCATGTTTCACTTGATGGTTTCTGGATTTTATTGGATCATGGATGGTTGGTTGATTTAAATGGACTTTTGGCTCACATGGTTGGTATATTGTTTGGATATTGGATATTCTCATTTTGGTGGGTTGTGAGCATTACATCCTCATATCTTATTCATTCATGAAACATTGGTACCACCGTGGAAATACTGAAAACACTGGCTTTTTCTAACAGAAAATGTTATATTTTTAAAAACCCTTTGTCGATGTATATGTAAAAGAGGATATTGGTATTAGATATTGCTTGTAAATTGGTTGACGAACTTCCCATGGGTCCTACCTAGAAGAATAGCTCAATAGGTGTATACGGATATTGTGCGACAACCTCATGCATCACACCATCATCATCATATTCAGTGCACTCCATATATTGAGGTTATTATGTGCTTAATTTTTTGTTCTTCACTTGATATCTTCCCTTTTATTCTTTCTTCTTATACTTGTATTTTTGTGTACGTGTATACTTGTTCTTCTTTCCCCAACTGGTATTTGTTATATCTGTATATAGTAGAACTGTTAGTGGAGACGGTGTGGGCTATCGTTCGGGATATTTTCTGATTGAATGTGATGGGCCCACAGTTTGCGTCTATGTATTTTATATTCTACTTTACTCAGTCGGCCTATGATACCTACTGAATACAAGTGGACCATACTTACCCCTATTGTGCTCTTTCAGTGCAGATTAAGATACAAGTGCACCACACGGATAGTTGATTGAAGCGGTATTTGGAGTATATTCGAGGTAGCGGATATCCTCTGCTTCAAGAGTTGACCTACTACCTTTTCCTGTGTATTTCATGTCCTATTTAGTATTCTGAGACAAATTATTCTCCTTTTTGGACTATTATTGTATCTTTGACATTCGAGATGTATTTTGTAGTTCTTACACTGTGACACCAGGTTTTGAAATTTGGTTTGGTATCTTCGATTATATTACTATTATTATCATGTTTGTGCGATTCAGCTTTGCTCTAAAAGCCTTGTCTTGGGTTTCTAGTATTGATTTCCCTTTGTATATCAATTTGGGTGATAGCTTACTTGTCAAGGCTTGTCGCGACAAGTGTCATCAAGACCCTTAGTTTTGGGATCATTACAATACCAGAAGTTCCATTTGTACCACAATCCACCCAATAGCCCAAAATAAATATGGAATCCTCGGGACCCAAATCAAGGATCCCCTTAGGCTAAAATCAAGATTTTGGATATAATTAAACTATCATAATTGGCATTCGAGGCTGTTTACCTGAAGTTATAGACCAAGACCCTTTTCTTAACTTCAAAAGCTCCAAAATTAATAGAGGCGAATTCAGGATTTAAAATTTGTGGGCTCCCTACATTAGCAAAAATAAAAAAAATAGTAGCTATGGGGATTTGAACCCATAACCAAGAGGTCAATAAAACTTTTACAAGCCCACCTACTCCACTAGAACAATAACAAACTTTGTTATGGGTTCTCAACTTATAATTCCTAAATATTCACTAGATTTCTCAATATAAGTATTAATTCCACATGAAAGCTACTGGGTTCCTGAGAACCACCCGTCACCCTAGATTCTCCCCTGCCAAAATAGGAAAATGGCTTCAAAAATCAAATAAGCTGTCTGATAATCGAACTGTCAGTCCTAGCAAGTCATAATTGATTTAGGGTAGCTATAGGAATACTCTAATGCCAAAAAAGTGTGACAACAAAGAAAATAATCTGAAGGATCATTACAATAATCTTGGTGTTTTAGTAATATAAGTTTTTCATGCATCTTTAATTTAAATATTTTAAATTTGTCTTAGTAGTTTAGTTTACCTATATTCTTTAAAACTGTTACAAATTTGCAACCAACTATAATTAAGTATTCATCACCAATACAATTTGTGATGAGATTATCCCATATTCTTGAGACTTGAATCCCAACCTAATTGGGTTACTATTATTGCAAACGATCATGTTGCATTTAAAGTAGTGCATCTTCAGCGTATCAATAGACCAAATAGTTATTAGTGATATGTCCTTAGACAAGACTTAAGATTGGTTCAACTTATCAATCAATGCTATGATCTTAGGTAAGAGGTTATAGAGGACAAGAATTAGGGTATAGAGTTAGGTAGATACATGTGAGTTGCCTCACTTATTATTCCATATTAGTACTCATATTATTACCCAGGTTCGTTTATTATTATTCCAATACTATTACTAGTTAATACTTTTTCACTTTGATTATCATATTATTCTATTGTAGTTACTGTTTTCTTTTTAGTATGTTATGTCGTTATTTCTTTTGTATTTCTTCGTTTTCTTCACACCTTTTTTATCAATACTTCTTAATAGTTTGCTTGAGATTAGGTTCTACCGGAAGTAACCTCTCTACCTCCCAAAGAAGGGGTAAGCTCGACATATATTACCCTTTCTAAACTCCACTTGTGGGGTTACACAGGATTGCTATTGTAAGGAAGCTTGTTTTCTATAAAATTATTTTTATTATTTTATGCTCGATAGAGGCATTTGTTTTGTTTTTCAAGAATTAAGATACAACCTTTAATCTTATAAGTGTATCTATTGCTTGCTATGTAATTTTTTAATTTTATAAAACAATTTACTGCTAATTACATATCACTAAATTTAATTTGATGTACTAACATTATATTAAAAAAACATTCATAACTCGTATTACTTTATAATTTCAAGATAATTTAAACAATCAAGATTAATATTATAGACTATAAGGTATGAAATTGATTTGGTAGTTTATTAATATATATACTAGACTATAAGGTATGAAATTGAGTTGGTAGCTTATTAACATATCTACAGATGAGAAAATCACTTTAAGGTATTTAAACATTGATTGTATTAATAATAATTTATTTGCCTATTTTACAATATTTATTTTCTTACTAGGATGATATCTTTGGTGGGTTCTTATGTTTTAAATAAATCTCGCTTTTGAGCCATTTTACTAATGCAAATAAAAACAAGTCAAGTAATAATAATAAATTATTTGCATTTTTTATGATGGATAGATTTGGTATAACTTTGACTTCTTGTCAAATCTAATGTAAATTAATATGTATCGATTGTTATTTAAAAGGTTTCCAAATATTATCTTGTCAAACATGTCACATCAACTATAAAAATCCTTTATTGGTTCCATAATTTTCTATCACTCTATTTCTTTCTCATACAGAACTATAGATTCTATTATTCATGTTCAATATTTGTTAGCTCTATATTTAGATATACTATTTACCTCTTTGAAGCTTTGATTTTATTCTTTGCCTTCTTCTAATTTATTCGATTATGAATGATCTTGAAGAGGTTATCATTTGTAATCGAGTAAAATAGAAAGCTAACAAGAAAATTGAAGCTTGAAAATGGAAAATAGTAGATCTAATGATAGAGATAGCCTATATCGAATAGGAAGAAGAGCGTCTGGAACATGATGAAATAAAATATGATGAATCCCATGAAGTTGCACATATCAAGATGCAAGAACTTGACACCCAGTTGAAGCAACTCAAGCAAAGCAAAGGGATATTGAATAGAGCAAGAACGCAACTCTCCAAGGGATTGAATACACTATTCAGCGCCTTCTGCAATACCTGCATCCTACATTTTTTTATGATCTCTATTAGTTAAATTTTTATACTAATCGAAAATAGATCTCTACTAGATGAACATAAATTACTCATGATTATCTTGTACAAATTTCAAATTTTATTTATGTTGAAGTAAACAAGTTGTTTCTTTGTGTAATTATAACTTTAAATTGATTCTTCTTAAAATTTCTTACCATGCTTACTGTCTTTTAGCATGTAAAATTTGAAGTGGTGGCATCAATTTACATCTTCTTCTCTCTCTAAACATTTCTTCCAATCTTGTCAAATACATACTCTTTCTGGCCTAATTTATGTGACAGTATTTGAATTTCAGCACCAGTCTCGCTGATCAAGACATAGTCATACCTTAGATGTAATGACTTGATTCAGTGAACTTTCCTTGTTTATGTGTTTTGACTATTTTAACCCACTCCATGGTTGTTATGTGTTATTTTTAGGGTATGGGGATGGTTGACATAATTCTCGATGTGATCCAGAATATTAATTTTTGATTAGTAGCATGGTTGGCTCAATTTTATGACTTTTGGATCTCATTTTGACCCTTGGTTCGAAAATTAATAAAATTAGGTCTCGGGGGTCAATTTAGCAAAAATGATCTCTTTTAAAATATCTGAAATCGCCATTGAGTCTGAAATGCCAAATGTAGTGTAGTAGCATATTTTGTTTTCATTATCGAAATTCCAAAAAAATCCCTAGGGGTTGATCGATAACTTTTCAACTTCATAAAGTTGCATATCCAACTGAATTTGATGTCCTCGCTTCAGAGGCCAAAGGACTTCTTAAGCAAAAGCAGCTTAGGTGGCCCTTGCACTACTTTAGTAGACCCTACATTAGAGTTTTTGATGTTGCGAGGTAAGTTATGGCTTAACTTTCTTTGGATAGGACTGGGTTTTTAATATATATAAAAGAATTTAATGGGTATATTGATGATAATCATGAAACTCATATTTCAATAATATTACTACTATGTGTCCATCTGGGTTTTATATTGTTATGGTTGGTGACTTGAGATGATATTTATTGTGTTGCCTGTGTGGAGGCTTTATCTGATATTATTAGCCTGGTATATACATTGGTTGTGGTTTCATGATAGAAATACCTAAGTTGGGGTTAATATGATATTAATGATGCCTTACATCCATTCTTATGGTACATTGCCTATGCTAAATCATGGATGGTTGACATATTAAGTAGATTCTAAGCTCACGTGTACATGTATTGAATGGATTTCAGATTTTCATACTTATTTGGTTGTGAGCATTACATATTCATATCCCATATACATTCTGAGACATTACTGCTTTTGAGGAAATACACTTTTGACAAGAATAAGACATTTTTGCAAAACCCTCCGTCGTAGTCCATGAGTTGGAAAGGAGATATAGATATTGAGATTAGGATTAAGTATTGAGAAGGCATATGGGTTGTAAACCTTCCATGGGTCCTACTTGGAATCGTTGAGGCTCAGTAGGTGTATACAAAGGTTATGTAATAACCTCAATCATGTCACATCATCATTATCTTTATATTTCACGCATTATATATCTTCAATGTTATGCTTTTGTGTTTTATTCGATGCATATCAGTTCTATTTCATTGTATATTTGTTTTCTTGTTTATATGCTATATCTAGAATTGTTAGTGGAGATGGTGTGAGATACCGTTTGGGCATTTTCTGATTGTAGGTGGCGCGCTCATAGTATGTATTTATCTACCTTATTTTCTACTTCGCTCAGTCGGCTATGATACCAACTGAGTGCAAGCGGGCCTTACTCATTCCTCCTATGCCCTTTTTGTGAAAATCTAGGTATGAGTGCATCGCATGGTAGCTAAGGTTGTGTGGTTGATCATTGACATTTTTGAGGTATTGGCCTCAATATGTGCTTATAATGAACCTGTGACCTCCTCCTATACAGTTGATGTCATTATTTTGTATTCAGAGATAGACTTGTAGTTTTCAGATTCAGTTGTATTTCTAGTTTTGAGTTATATTTAGATTTTTCTTACATTGTGACACTAGGTTTTATGATGGTTTATGGTATCTTTATTATTCATACTTATGCTATTATTGATCATGTATGGTTTGACTTTGCTGTAGAAGTGTGCCTTGGAAATTATGGCACTATTTTCTTCTTACTTATCAGTTTGGATGATAAGCTTACTTATCAAGGCTCAGCTATTATAAGTGTCGTCATAAGCTAGTTTTGGGGTCGTGACAAATTATTACCAGAGCAGTAAGGTTCATCGATCTCATAAGTGTAAGAATAGGGTGTCTGGTAGGGTCTTACGAATTGATTTCTAGACGTCCTTATCTATCTTCAAGAGGTTATAAGATATCTTTAGGAAACTTCTTTGTTTTGTTGCTTATTATATGGGATTTTCGATGCCCTATATTCAAAACTGAGTTTTATTTCTTTTGTGAAGATGGTAAGGACTAGATCCCGTAAGGATAGGTATGTTGAGCTAGCAAACTAGAAGGGAGCCCAGCCTAGGGGACAAGTCATGAGTCGCAAACGAGCTTGAGAAAGAGGACGGGCACGACGATCTTCCTTTTCTAAATATAGTACTAGGGGGATCTCCCTTGAGCCTGAGGTTCAGAATGTCAGAGATATGGGACCTATCAGGTTCCATAGAGTACTACTACCCCAGTCTTAAAGGGTTTATTGATTTGTTTTCTAACTCATTTGGAAGATTTTACTTTGTGTGCACTTAGTATTCTTCTAACTTCGAGAGTTGTACCTCCATATATGCCAAAGACTGCTTATGGTGTTCCTCTAATTTTGAGTGTGGTTCCTCCATCAGTACCAACATCAGTTAATGTTATTCCACAAACTCCAAGTGTTGTTAATTCTTTGATCACGCCCAGGCTACACCTTCAATTTGAAGATTATGTGGTTACTGTCAAATACAGTAACCCAACAAAGGTTTGGATCAAATCCCAAGGGAACATATGGAACTGTGTATCGCAACTGTCGTAGTCAATGGGTAGAACTAAAAAAGTAAATGGGGGTTTTATGGTGACAATATCAAACAAGTAACTAATATCAATTCTGGTTGTAATTCAATCGTAAACGGACACTAGGGCTGTGTTCCCCTGGATTCTAACTCAGTAAGCTTCTCGTGCTCAATCCAACTATATGACAGTTGAAAATGTAGAGTCTGGTAAGATAAGTATCACTAATCGCCTCTCAACACCATTTGGTAAATTTCACTTATCTCCTTCTGGCTTCAGTGTCTCGCCTTACTAACCCTTATCTTAGACCCCTGTTACAACTACCTCCTCCCAGTCTCAAGTTTATTAGATGGGAATTAATTGTCTTAAGAAGATAGTACAAGTAAGCTTGTTTCGAAAATTAACCCCAAATCACCATTGTGATTTCCTTTTCCCAATCTCTACCTCCCTCTCAAGTTCATAATAAATACAGGCAAGATCATAACGTGTCCAACCATTAAGAAATTAATAAAAGTGAAGCAAAACACAATACATGAAGCAACAATAGTCTAGAAGGCTTGAACACTTCCCATACTTCGTTATGTAGCCAGGGTTCCCATAACCCTATCTAAGGTAGATTACCCGATCTTGTTCGTGTAATGATTAATGGAATTCATATTTGAAAAAATTCAACAATCACATAATAATCAACAACTAATAATCCCAAAGCTTCAACATTATTAATAACCAAAATCAATACAAAGTAATTCTAAGACCAAAGACGGATCTCAGAATTAGAATATATGTTTTTGAGTATACAAAGTGTGTAAACTTGATACAAAATGCCATAAGGGTATTTAGAATACATGGAAACCCTAAAAATAAAATCCTAAATGAAAAAGGGAAAAAAAAGTCGGTGTCTACTTACTAAGTCAACATGCGGACCGTATGTTGAACATAGGATGTTGGACTTAGTATGTTGCCACCCTTGAGTCTGGAACTTCAACTCTCTAGAATCTTGTATTTTTGTACAGACTAAGTCTACATATGGACCGTATGTTGAACATACGGACCATATGTTGACTTAATATGTTGATGATCTTTGTTTTTCTTGCAGCTTAGTCTCTGGACTCTCAGTTTCTCAATACTTTTGCTCACAGACACTAAATATGTAGCAGATACTCCCAAAAGTGACTTAGTATGTACCCGAAAACTTCACTTTTCTCCTTTTCTTCTGTAATGTATCCAAAACCAAGTTTTTTGCAATACATACCCAAAACGCATCATATCAAACAAAACATCCTAAGAAACTTACATATTTTCATAGTTTTAAGAATCAAAAGTGCTATATTTCAATAACACATCAACACCCTCAACTTAGAACTTTTGCACGTCCTCAGGAAACAGAACACAATAAAACAAAAAACAACAAATTTGATGCTTAACTAGGAGAATCTAAGCTATCCAAGGCAGGCAGTCAACACTTTAAGTTCAAAACACAATACCTTCTCCTATTTCAACCTTTCAAACTAACTATGTATAAATACAAAGAACAACAATGTGACAATGGGATCAAGACATGGCTTTACATTAGCAAAATACAATCATGCATGTGTATATAAAAGTTACACTGCCCAAAACAAGTAAGGAACTATCAATATGACTCATGTGCCCTCATAGCAAAGAATTTCCACTCACTCCTATGAAATAATACATGTCAATGTAGGGATAGTCAAAAAAACTCACACTCAAAAGAGAAGTTCCAATCAACGTGCATCAAATACCATAGGCTTGTACTTATTTTCTTCACCTTTGTTTTCAGACAGTCAAGTTAGGATCACTATAGGACTCTACTCGGCTTGTAATGTAGTCTTGGATGTTGGTATGGTGCATACGTATATAAAAAGTGAATAAGCCTCCTTGGAACTACAACTACTTTTGGGGTCCACACTTAACCAATTTCCTTTTTATTCCGCCCTTATTTATCCCTTTTTATTCTTTATTTAACATTCAGGTTGGGTGAGGTCTTTATTTTTTCTTTTTCACTTTTGTCACAATTTTTTTATTTTCTTTTTCTACCACACCCAGTCCTACTATCTTTTTCTCTCAGTTTACCCTTCTACATACCCACTTTACATCACACACCCATATAGAAGCCACACTCAACTTAGGCTATTTTCCTGAGTTGAGGTGCATAATGTCCAAGGAGAAACAAGCCAAAATAGTCTATTGCAACACAAATGGGAAGGTGAAAGGTGAAACAAGACAAATAGGCTTTAAGGCTCAAACTTAGGTATAAGGGATATAATTCACACATGTAAGGTCATTTAGGCAAAAAGTGGACTACCATAAAAAAGGTCCAATGATATTTTCCTAACAAATTATCCTACAACCTAGGCAAGACTGACTGAGCAAGTTCTAGATTTAACACATAAAGGGAACTAAGTAGCATCTTACACACACATGGCCCAAAATCAATATCACACGCTACTACCTATCTGGTTCATGCAATTGTTAGCATTGATTATCATGTCCCTAATCCTAATGTCATAACAAGATCCATAATGCTCACACATATATACATTCACACGGTTCTAGAACAAAATTTTAGAGGGGTACCATTTTTCTTAAAAATTAATCAAATATATGAAAACTGTCCTAAATACTTAAAAATAACTTGATTACACAAAACATAGCACAATACAAAACAAAACACAATACGATACAAATTTTACCCTAGACATATCGGTTCTACAACTATACCACGGCCGATTGAAAAAAAAATACGACAGTAAAAACCCATGGCAGCTATGGTATACCCCACCCCTAACTAAAACATTATGCATTATCCTCAATGCACTAAAATAATATAAAAAAAAGGGAAAGACGACGCACTAAGCATTTGTGTCATCGACATCCCTAAATGGGGTATAGCCAATGGCGGAGGCTATGGTCGTGGTGGTGCACTATGAGAAGATGCACCTGCAGCTAGCTCTGCATGCTTCTACCTATAAATAACCGCAGTCTCTGTCGAATCATGGGTGGCCCTTTTTAAGGCTTGCTTATATGGCATAACTGGATTCTACAGGTCCCCATCTCGTCCTCTTTTGGTCCCAACTACGGGGACCACTACATCATACTTTGTGAATTAATCAAAGTATGAGGGACCACGTGGAGGTGATGGTTGAACAACAAAGGGTAAAATTAAAGGGATAGATGATATGTGTGTCTTAATGAGAGAGAGTGCCTCTACTTTAAGTAGGTCCACCTCCTCCCTAATGTCTCCTAGATCTAGAATCTCAATCCTGCTGAACTAGGACTATAATCGACGCTCAAAACCAACTATCCATGAGTGAAACTTAGCTTGTAGCTTTGACATCGCAGCCTAGTATGCAAACTACAATCTAGCCTCAGCAATCTCTAGCGTAGTCTGGACCCATGGTTGGCTCTGCTCATATAAAGTCACCACATCAGTCTCAATAATCGATAGCCAAATAGACTTCACCCCTACTCTCTCCTTAACACTTGGTATATATAACACACTAGCCTCTATAATAACCTACTCTTCAATAGTCTAGCATAGACACCATTCATGTATCATCTGGTTGTTGCACTGTCATACACACATTAAAAACTACTTGCTCATTATTCAATTTTAAGGTGATCTCCCCTAAGTACATATCAATCAACACCCTAATAGTAGATAGAAAGGGTCTACCCAATATAGAGGGCTTGAAAATTCACCTCACAATCAAGAACCATGAAATCAGTGGGAAACATAAAGGATGCCACCCGTACTTCTACATCACACACAAACCCCATCGGTTTTTTCATAGATGACTCAGCCATCAATAGATTTATAGACATATTTTTGAGTTCCCCCATCCTCAACAGTTTGTACACAACTAGTGGCATTATATTTACTTCTGATCCTAAGTCACATAAAGCATGCTTCACATTAAAAGGGCCAATAGAACATGAAATGGTGACTGCTCTGGGCTCCTACTTCTTTTCTACTAATGTCAAAGGGGGTCACACTATAAGGGTGCATATGATCATTGAGATTGACTACTCAAAATCATCATCACCCCATGTCAACTTCTCAGACCCTGTCTTAAGTATCTCATCGCTCTTACTGTTATTAATCTTTAACTTCTTAATAGTAAGTACAAGGGGATTATCAATAATGGCACCCTAATTTATGGTAATAGCTATAAAATGACTGATGTTTGAAGGATTTTTCATCGTGATACTCGATAGGGTACCAGGCAGCCTTTGATTTAAAGTGGCAGACATCTACCCAAACTTATGCTCTAACTATTTGATAGTCGTTGCATGAGACACAACCTTCTAGTTCAAACCTAAAATATCTACCTTGATCTCCTTAAAGCAGAATTATAACTTTCTTTCCCCTTCACCATCTTGGTCAACATTTCTTCCATTCTTGATTTTGTATCTCATCTGCTAGGAGAAATATACTTGTCTCCTTTGTCCTTATAATCATCTCTTCATCTCCAATCAACATCATTGTCCCTACTATGATCTCTAAATCTTTCATTATCATAGTTTTGACCATGGTTTATTTGTCCTTGTGCTCAAAAGCCTGTCATCTAGTAATCCAAATACATTATATCCTCTTTTAACTCAAACTCATAAGTTCTACAAGCTACACCTTATGCTCTTACTGTATGAACTTTCTTGAAATTCACAGTCGCAAACTACTTGGCCACCAACCCAAGATCAATCCTTAGTAATGCAATCTCTTGCACCATAGAATCATCAGCTACTCTTTGGTTACTAGAGACACTAATAGCATAAGTACCAAAATCCCTCTCAACCTCCCGAGTTTTCTGCCCTCGGTTAGTGAGAAAAAGCTTAACTAGAATATCTGAAGCTACCTCCTAGTGTAGTCTCATAAAATCTCCTCCATAGGTAGTGTCTTCCATGACTCTGGAACTGATGGTCAGGGCTCTATAGAATATCTCGAATAAGCTTGTCCCTAAAATCCAATGGTTGGGAACCATACTCAGCTTCTTTTTGAACCTGAACTAATCCTTATACGTAGACTCAGGGTGATTTTGTGTTTCCAGAGATTGATTTGAGGTTCGGGCATCACTAGTTGAGGATTAGAGCTTTGGATATTTTAAAGGCAACCTTTCGAACTCGATATGGTCATTATGAGTTTTTAGTCATATCTTTTAGGTTAACCAGTGCCCCAGATACATTCATGGAGTTGATGAACTGGATATTTTAACCGTATCTTAACTCTTTAATCATTGTATTTATAGATTATATCTTGGTTAATCCAAGAGTGAGGCCGACCATTAGGATCATTTACAAATTATACTTCAGAGATTGAGGGATGAGAAGTTATATGCTAAGTTCTCCAAGTATGAGTTTTGGTGGGAATTCGTCTCTTTCTTAGGTCATATTATGACCAAGGATGGTATCATGGTCGATCTATCTAAGATTATGGTGGTTCATGATTGGGATAGACCAAATTCTCTAATCGAGATTTGGAGTTTCATTGGTTTAGCAGGCTACTACCAATGCTTTGTTGAGGATTTTTTTTATCTATATAAGCTTCTTTGACCAAGTTGACTCAGAAGAAGATTTTTTTAGTGGTACGATGGTTGTACAAATAGATTTCAAAAGCTTAAGGATTTATTGACATCAACTTCTATCTTGACTTATCCCAAGAAAGGTGTGGGCTTTACCATCTTCTATGATACTTCTAGTATTGGATTAGGTGTCTTGTTGATGTAGGAGGGTAAGGTGATTGGATATGCTTCTCATTAGTTGAAGCTTTATATGAAGAATTAACCTACTACTATTTTAAGTTGTGTATGATTATATTGGCGTTGAGGTTGTGGAGACACTATTTGTATGGAATCCATTGCAAGTTCTACTCGAATCACCATAGACTTTAGTATTTCTTTACCCAACAAGATCTTAATATTAGGCAGCGTCGTTATCTGGAGTTGCTTATGGATTATGATCTTACGATTCTTTATCACCCAGGCAAGGCTAATGTGGTTGTAGATGCCTTGAGATGAAAGACACTAGTATGGGTAGCTTGGTGCATCTTTTGACCCAGGAGAGGCCTTTAGGATTAGAGATTTTGTCTTTTTCTAACTAGATAGTTACTCTTGATATTTTGACACCTAGGTGTGTTTTAGTATTTGTAGAGGCTAGATCTTCCTTGATAGAGCAGATTTGGACACATTAGCTTAATATTGATTGTTTGAGAGTGATTTGGGAAAACTTTTTGAGTGGCAAGGCTAAGGAAGCATCATTTAATTCTGATGGTGGTTTGAAGATTGGAGGATGAGTTTGTTTACCGAGAGTAGGAAATTAGGTAAGATTAATCTTGGAAGAGGCCCATTATTCTAGGTACTTCATTAATCTAGGAGTGATAAAGATATATCTAATTTGAGATAACGCTACGGGTGTGGTGGTATGAGGAAAGATGTAGAAGATATTGTACCTCATTACCAATATTATCGGCAGGTTAAGGTCGAGCATTTAGGCCCTGGTGGTTTACTTCATAGGTTGCCCATTCCTGAGTGAAAGTGGGAACAAATCACTATAGACTTAGTGATTGGGTTTCCTCAAAATTCTCATCATTCTAACCGTGTTTGGGTCATCATGGATCTATTGACCAAATATGCTTATTTAATTCCTACTCAAGTTTCCTTTAGTGCTAAGAGGTTGCCCCATATTTATGTTCACGATATAGTTCATCTCTATGGCGTATCATTGTCTATTATCTCAAATAGAGGTTAAGTTTTCGCCTCTCACTTCAGAAAAACAATTCAGAAGGGTTAGGTACCCGGGTTGATCTTAGCATAGCTTTTCACCCCCAAACCAACGGTCAATCAGAGCAAACTATTCAGGTTTGGGAGGATATGCTTTGTGCTTGTGTTATAGAATTTAGAGGTCAGTGGGAATAGCATTTAGCCTTGGTAAAGTTTGCTTATAATAATAGTTACCATTTGAGTATTGAGATGGCACCTTTGGAGGCAGTATATCGTAGTTGTTGTCGCTCTTTAGTTGGTTGGTTTGAGACTTCTGACATTATACCTCGAGGTATTGACTTACTTTCGGAGTCTTTGGATGGAGTTTGTGTTATTAAGGATAGACTTTGAGCGGCTCAAAAAGGCAGAAGTATTATACGGACGAT
Source organism: Capsicum baccatum var. pendulum (assembly GCA_030864225.1). Lineage (NCBI taxonomy): Eukaryota > Viridiplantae > Streptophyta > Magnoliopsida > Solanales > Solanaceae > Capsicum > Capsicum baccatum. The sequence continues at coordinate 155,613,085 of CM061561.1, read as the reverse complement.
AGACTTGATGCCTTGTGGTTTAGTATTAGGTAATGAGTATTCCATTGTGTCTCCCGTGGAGTTCATAATGATATTATAGAAGATGGACAAGCTTAGCCCTAGGTATGTCGGGTCATTTGATTTCTTTAGACTATTGGAGATGTATCTTATGAGTTAGCATTGCCCTTAGATTTCCAGTCATTCATCTAATTTTTCATGTATCTATGCTATGGCATTATATCTTTGATGAGTCCCATGTTATTCATTGGGACTCAGTGCAGTTAGATAAGAGGTTACCCTTTGTTGATGAGCCAGATTCTATTTTACCCCAGAATGTTAGGCGATCGCATTCTAGAGATATTCTTATTGTTAAGGTACAGTGGAGACACCGTTCCATAGATTAGGCTAATTGGGAGGTCGAGTTTGACTTACAAAGTAGTTACCCCGAGAATTTCACTGATTAAGGTATTTTCCTTGCCTCTAGTTTGAGGACAATCTCGATTCTTAATGGTGGATATTGTAAGGACTTGATTCTGTGAACTTTATTTTGTATGTGTTTTGACCATTTTACCCCTCATTGTAGTTTCAATGTGTTGTTTATGGGTTGTGGAGATTGTTGGCATGGTTCCCAGTGCAAATCAGAATAAATTGTGCGAGTTTGTGGTTTCTAGAGGTTAAAAGGGGCTCATAGTTGACTTCGGTCGACATTTATTGTATTGTGTGTCTGATGGCAAAACAGATTGTGCCAATATATTTGAAATGTTGATTTTGGGTTGGGATCATGGTTGACTCGCTTTTATGATTTTTGGATCTCATTACGACCCGTGGTTTGAAAATTAGTGAAATTGGGTCTCAGGGGTCAATTTTGTAAAAATAATCTCTTTTTAAAAATCTAATTTAGCCATTGAGTTTGGAACATCGAATTTAGTCTAGTAGTTTTTTCTACCATAACGGGATTCTGAACAAATTCTAAGGGGTTGATTGACAACTTTACAACTTAGAAAAGTTGTTGATCCAGCTGAATTTGGTGCAGCCACTTAAGCAGCCTTTAAGTGGCCAACGGACCGCTTAAGTGGTAGCTTCTAAAGAGACCCATGCACTGCTTTAGTAGATGCTGTCAGCTACGCAACTATCGCTAAAGCAGACAATTGGCTGCTTTAGCAGTAGGGGACCAATTTAGAGGCCTCTCACGTATTGGATGGACTTCTTAAGCGGTAAGCCCATCGCTTAAGCAATGACCGCTTAAGCGGTCATTTGACTGCTTTAGCGATCATGGCTGGGTTGTTATTAAAAAAACCATTTCTTGATTTCTTATCTTTTTTTGAGACTTTGAGCTTTAGGTTTATGGATTTTGGGCAATTTCTTTCATTTTCAAGCTTAGGTAAGCTCTAAATCATTATTTCAATATTACTTTGATTATGTCAATTAAAACCCTTTTAAATCTCCATTCTAATTTGGAATTTGGGGATCTTTGGCCCGATGGTCTAAAATGGTATTTCTTCTATTAAAACCCCATTTTTAACTTATTTTCACTTGGGTTTTCTCCTATGGCTTCCTTTAATCATGGGCAAGGCTTTTCTAAGCAAAAATTTAGATTTTACCCTTTTGTTTCGAAAACACATTTTGAGGATATGTTTTGACCCAAACTCTAAAATAGCAGTATGGGTATTGTTGGCTTTCCTTTAATGCTTAGATTTTATATTTGTATATTTTAGTTTATTATGAGGTTGCTCAAAAGGGGAAAGCTCTGCGTTGAAGGGATTTAGGCATGGATTTTCACGTCACGAGGTAGGTTATGTTAACTGTATACAAAGTGAGCTGGGTAGTTAATATACATATATATATATACTATGGGTATGGGTGATAATCATGGAAACTATATTTCAATAATATTATTACTGTTGTGTGCTTGTGTGGGGGCTTATATTATTGTGGTTGGTGGCTTGATATGATATTTTTTGTGTGTTGCCCATGTGGGGGCTTTATCTGATATTATTGGCCCTATATATACATTGGTTGCTTTCTTCATGATATAAAAACCTAAGATGGGGTTATTGTGACATTAATGATGTCTTACAACTACACTTACGATACATTGCTTATACTAAATTATGGGTGATTGATATATTGAGTAGATTCTGAGCACACGTGTACATGTATTTTATGGATTTGATATTTTCATACTTGTTTTGTTGTGATCATTACATCCTCATATCCTACATACATTCATGAGACATTGTTGTTATTGAGGAAATACCGTTTTTTATAGAAATGAGGTATTTTTACAAAATTCTCTATCATAGTCCATGAGTCGGAGAAAAGATATGGTTATCGTGATTGGGATTAAATATTAAGAAAGTATATTGGTTGTAAACCCGCCATGGGTCCTACTTGGAAGCGTTGAGGCTCGGTAGGTATATACGAAGGTTATGCTATAACCTTAATCACGTCATATAATCATTATCATTGTATTTCACACATTATACATCTTCAATGTTGTGCTTCTGTGTTTTATTCAATTCATATTTGTTCTGGATTTTTTTGTTTGTGATTTCTTATATATGTGTTATATCTTGAACAATTAATGGAGACGGTATGAGCTACCATTTAAGACATTTTCTTATTGCGGGTGATGGGCTGATAGTATGTATTTATGTGCCTTATTTCCTACTTTTCTTAGTCTAACTATAATGCCTACTAAGTACAAGTGGATCATACTCATCCCTTACTATGACCTTTTGGTACAAAAATAGGTATGAATGCATAGTGCAAAAGTTGAGATTATGGGTTGATCATTGGCATTTTTGAGGTGATGGTTGCTCTATGTCTTTAGATTCAACCTGGGATCTCCGCTTATCCAGTTGATGTCTTTATTTTGTATTTAGAAACAAACTTGTAGTTTTTGGATTCAGTTGTATTTCTAGTTCTGAGTTGTATTTAGATTTTTCTTACACTATCACACCAGGTTTTAGGATGGTTTATGGTATCTTTGTTATTCAGACTTTGGCTATTACTGTACATGTATGTTCTGTCTTCGCTCTAGAAATCTCGCCTTGGGAATTGTGGTTTTTTTCTTCTTACTTATTAGGTTGGGTGATTAGCTAAATTATCAGGGCTCAGTTGCGATAAGCACCATTACGGCATTATTTTTAGGTCGTGATACCTCATCTCACACTACCTCTACCTCTAAATCACCCAAGAGGTGGTTTAATGTGATGTGATGTAATGCTGTGAAACAAATGCTCAATACACAATATCACAAACAAGGTCCAATTGTGATAATTCAATACAAAACCAATAATCAAACGTAATAGCAATCATACAAACAAATACAATGTACTGCAAGTGAAGTAACGGAATCTAGTGATGATGATGGGATGTTACTAATATAATCCATTACATGGCATCGTATAATCCTTTCAAACCTCATCGTATAAAGTTCATTAAACACAATTCAAGTTCTAAAATATGTATTCATTATAGATTTATTAAATGTTAATAAGTCAACTATCCACAATCTATTATAAGCATATCCTCAAGTATCAAGGCTAATTAATGAAGGAAACTATACAACTGCAATCCAACAAAAAACTCTAGTACTGATGGAGATTCTTTTCATTCCACCTAAGTGAGATAATAGAGCTAAATAGGTGTAAAATACTCCAAACCAGGTAACAGCCTAAGAAAGTAGCTTGTGATCATTAAGCTCAAAAGAGGCGTTATTCGAACTATTTTATCCAAAAAGGATGGTGGGTGCGCACTACAAAGATACAAAAAAACCCATGTAAGGCAAGCACCTACATGAACCTAGTCTAAGATTTGTCAATCTCATCTCAAGGCACTAAAGGAACTAAGTCTGGTCCGAAGGATAATCATAGACTAAATTAAGGGAAGGCATGGTAGAACTCTACTTAAAATGGACTCCTAATTGGCTAAATAATGAAGTAAATACTAAGACGATAACTGCTATAAGAACCCACCCAAAACTAGCACAATATCACACTAATACCATAATAAAGCAATTTCCAGTAGAAAGGTAATCCTAACGAACTTGGATGTGCTGAAAGCATACAGGAACATCCATAAAAAAGGTTTTCCCTTCGAAGAAGACTCTAACTATTTCCACGCTATCAAAAAAATATTCTGCCTATAAAAAGGAGAATATCAATACTCACAGTGAATAATTTCACTCTAGGTCAGGACTGACCTATAATGGAGCCCACTTGTAGAATTACAAAATTGAAACCATCACAACTTATCTCTCAGCTGAAGGATCATTTGCCTCAAAATTAGGCGTAATTTGAGTCCCAAAATAGACCCAAATAGTCCCAAGTCAAATGGGGAAAATCAAGAACTAATAAAAAAATAGAGAATTAACCAGAAACTTACGAGAAAAAGGATAAGTAAATAATGGTAATGATGTTGCCAATTCAATCCCAGCACCAAATATTAATTCCCACATTACTCTCAAGCTCGCAAGTATCTCTAATAAAGTTTTAGAGTTGGTTTTGAACTAAAAAATAAAGGCAACAGCTATTTATATTAACAAGGGTTTCCTCATTATTATCACAATACCCCTAGTTCCATTAGTGGAATCCCAATAACGGGATTATCATCACTATTTTTGTATCTTAGCCACGCGATCATGATCAAAAATCTAGCTCAATCCTACAGCCCTTCTTCAACACGATCATAAGTCCGCAACTTCAAAATTATGAGAACTAAGATCCGTAGACCCTTTCAATCTATCGTGATAGTGATGAAGGACCTAGGCCTGCACTAGGTGTTGATAATAGAACTGTTAGTCCCAGAAAGTCATAAATCACTTAGGATAGCTATAGAAGTACTTTTATTCCAAAAAAAAGTATGAAAATAAAGAAAATAACCTGGAGGGTCATTACAATAATCATGATGTTTTAGTGATATAAGTTTTACAAGCATCTTAAATTTTAATAATTTTAATTCTGTCTTAGTAGTTTAGTTTACCTATATTCTTTACAACTTTTTCAAAGTAGAAACCAACTATAATCAAGTATTCATCACCAATAGAACTTTTGATGAGATTATCCCATATTCGTAAGAATAGGATCCCAACCTAATTGGGTTACTATTATTGAATATGACTGTGTTGCATTTAAAGTGGTGTATCTTTATCGTATCAATCGACCAAAAAATTATTAGAAATATGTCATCAGACAAGACTTAAGATTGCTTCATCTTATCAATTGAGGACATGATCTTAGATAAGAGGTTATGGAGGATGCGAAGTAGAGTATAGGTTAGCTAGGTAGTTTCGAGTTGTCTCATTTATTGTTCCATATTAGTACTCATAGTATTACTCAGGTTAGTTTCTTGTTATTCCAATTCTATTACTAGTTAAAGTTTTTTTCACTTTGATTATCATATTATTCTATTATAGTTAGTGTTCCCTTTTTGTATGTTCTATTGTTATTTCTTTAGTTTTTCTTTGCTTACTTCACACCTTTTTTCAATACTTTGTAATACATTACTTGAGTTGAGGTCTACCATAAGCAACCTGTAAGACCCCGCAAAATTCTTAGCTTAAATCAGTCTTTCAAGCTTGACAAGGGGTCCCAGACTTAGAATAGTTTAACTAAGTATTTAGACTTAGTGTTATTTTATCCTTCAAAAAGTTGACAATCTTATTCCGTGACCATTATGTCCATTAAATATTGATATTTGAGTTAATTCATGATAAGGAATGTCAATAGGTGTTCCCAGACAAGTTTTGGATTTTTTGAACCTCTTTTAGACCATGTTTGACTACCCAAAATAGTGGGTTGACACAATCTTGACGCGTCCCATCGACCATCGTGTTGATAAGATAGTTTTTCCCCAACTTCAGTGCAAATTCTAATAAACCGACATAGACTCAATGCGGTGTATTGGATATTATGTCAATGCCAATGACGCGGTGCATCGGCCTACCCGTTGGGTAACATAGTTTTTCAGTCATTAAAAGATCGCATCCTTAGGGGTATTTGGGTCTTTTATCCACATCCTTCATCTCCCAAAAACACAAAATTAAGCCCTTTGGGTAGCAAATATACTCACTCATTCTCCAATTTGCTCAAGAATAGAACCGTAGGTGTTCAAATTTCAAATAAAGAACTCAAGAACTCACTATTTACTTTTAGAAAATCATCAACTAAGGTATGTGAAGTGTTCATCCAAGGGTTCTTTCTATCCTTGGAGTCCAAGAAACTCTTTTAAAGTTCATGTAGAGTGGTTTCATGATTTCCATGATTTGAATTAAAGTGTATTCATGATTTATTGCAAGATTCATGTAGAGTTAATTAATACGTGTGCTTTATCATGTAAATCCATTTAAAACTCTTGGAATTGTGTAATTAGAATTGAATCATGAAGCCTACATGTTGTGTTAGTATTATGTGCATATATTGTGCCCCACAAGTGTTTGATGAATTGTCTATGTGAGTTGAATAGTAAAATTATATCATGTTAGCATGTATGAAAGTTCATGTCATGCAAGTGTTTGCTTGAATGCCCAAATGAATGAATGATGACTAAGTAGTTAATTACCATGTCTCAAGATTATGCCACGCCTTTAAGTTTATGCTATCGAGCCCAGGGGGTATTTAATACCCAATAACTTAGTTGCTTCCCTACAGCCATGGTCAGTCACAGAGTGGAATTTGTCATGTCTCGAACAGTAGAATTCAGTCAACTACAAAACTTAGTAAAAACTTAGTAATCTAAAAATTAGTCCAGCTCAGTTCAGTAAAAATCAGTTCAGTTCAGTTATATAGTACGAATAGTAACAGTTCAGTCTAGCCTAGTACAGTTTAGAATTCAGTCCAGTGTCTATTCAGTTGGGAGTAGATTAAGCATCGATTGAATCAAGGATGGGGAATCATATGCCAGTAGAGAGTGAAATCCTTAGAAGCCGTCCTTGCATTCCAAAACTACATAGCCATCGTAGGTTGAGACATCAACCTTCCAGTTGAGGGTTGACGAGGTGATCTACTTACCAGTTGAGGGTACCACCATTCTCATTCAAAGTACTTGCCAGATGAGGGTTACTGATGATAGGCGATATTACGCGCCTATATCAATATATTTTGCCCATATTTGTGCCATGTTTTGAGAACAAATTATATATTTCATGCACTTTTAGTCCTTTTTCCTGTAAGTGAGCTAACAAACATGATTAGCAAAGTTTCACGTATAAATGATGCAGAAATCAGCATTTTATGTCTTACTTGATGCCAAAGAAAGCTCACGAAGGAAGGAACGTAAGATTGGATGCCTAAAGGACCAAAAGTGATGCAGGGGAAATCTGTCCCGGGCTAAAACAGCATTTCTGAAGACTTTGGGGACTTGCAGTAACTTATTTGGATTAGGATAATAATACATTAACCTAGTACAATTGGGTTAAGTATTTCATTAGTTTATTTGGATTTGGATAATGTTACATTAACCTAGTACAATTGGGTTAAGTATTTCATTAGTTTATTTGGATTTGGATAATGTTACATTAACCTAGTACAATTGGGTTAAATATTTCATTAGCTTAGTAGGATTAGGATATGGGTATTATAAATACCCTATCATGCTATACATCTTCTTACAATCCTCCCTTAGTGGAGAGATACATTCTACTTCTCAATTACAACTCTTCTAATCTTCCCATTAATTCTATTTTTCTTCTTCTATTCATCTATTCAATTCTTAATTTCCACAACAAGAGAAACGTTACTTTGCTAAGGAATTCACGCCTCACGCCTACCACTTGTGCTACACGAAAATCATCAATCTTGTGGTATAATAACAACAATGCAAATTGTGATTTCCTTTGCATTTATGGGTAACTAAACTTCTCTGTTGGGGTTATGGAAGCCGTATGAGATACTATCTATTGCTGTGAGTTTATGAGTTCGTGACACGTATGCTGCTTATATCATTATTCTCTTCATCTTAATGCAAATTCTTGTAGCTGCAGACGCATAGAATAACGCCAGTATAACATTTAACTTGTTCGAAAGAAAGGTTATCTATCTGGAAAAGAGATAATGTCAAGGTAGTAGGACACCCTTTTCTATTAAAAAGCTAGTGCCGTAACTGGACTAACCTCTTGGAGAATTCGTACCGTTAGACACGCTTTAAGCTCGAAAGAGTTAAAGTGAAATAATCCTCGAATAGGTCGAAAGACGCCTGGATTTACCATCGAATACAATTCTCTATAAGCACATGCATGTCTGGATTCAACACACTCATAGCCAATAGAGACGTATAACTCAGAAGGTGGACTTAACCCCAACTCCTCAATTCTCATTGTTTACAACTTACGAAACATTCTTTCTTTCTACTTTGCTATTTTCAGTTTTACTTTAATAATTTGGTTACACATTGCAATCCCCCCTCATTACGAGACTTGCACTAAAAGTCTAGTAAGCGTTGCTTACTTGTTGGCCAAGCTATTCCCTGTGGGATCGACACCCAACCCAGGTTGGGTTCTATATTTGCTAACGACCGCTTTACACTCCTTTGAGAGCTGTAGATTGAGCGTTATCAAAAATTGGCGCCGTTGTTGGGGAATACGAGTGTCAATCAAGTTTGTGATAATTACTAGACCCTTTGGTCAAAGATTCTCATACTTTTACTTTCAGTTTTTGTTTTTGTTTACTGCAGATTTTTATTCAGTGCATGCCCCATACTAGAAGTTCTGGTCAACTGTTATTACCTATCAATCCTAAACCACAACGCATTGGAAGAATGGAAGCACAAGCAGAAATCGAAAGGATGGCTGCTCAACAGGAACAAGCAAGATTGGCTGCCCTTGCCGCTGCCCAAGTACACCAACAAAACATTGATAACGCTGGGCGAGCAACAAATCCTGACGATGAGGATTTAGGTGATGACGAGTTAGTAAACCCTAGGCGTGATGCTGAAATTATAACACCTGCCAACCGAAAAGGTCGACAAGCTCGGTTTAGGTATGATCGCCAACCTATGAAGCCAGCTTTCGACGATGATGATGATGATCTTGATGGTGCCGGAGCCACAGGAGCCATTATTCCTCCACCATTAGCGCCCGGAGCTAAGTTCAACATCACAAGCACCATGATTCAGTTATTACAACTCAAGGGATTATTTGGGGGACTAGCAGGCGATGATCCGAATATGCATCTCATCAACTTTATTTCTACATGCAAGTCGTTTGACAATCCTGGTGTTGGTCAGAATGCAATTCGATTACATCTATTTCCATTGTCTCTGTCTGGGGAGGCAACATTATGGTTGAATGGGCTGACTCCTAATTCTATTATAAATTGGAGGCAATTGAGAGACGCTTTCCTAGAAAGATTCTTTCCGCCATCCAAGAGGGCGCAATTGAGAGATGAAATCAGCAACTTTCATCAGCTTCCCACTGAAGCTCTTCATGAAACATGGGAGAGGTTCAAGACAAAGCTAGCGAGGTGCCTGAACCATCACATGACCAATGTTCACCTAATGGAGATCTTGTATAGATCCTTGAATTCAATAACTAAACCAGTGGTGGATAATGTAGCTGGAGGATCTTTCATGGACCTCACCTTTGGTCAAGCAAGCAATATGCTAGATCGTATGACGAAACAAAGTAGAGCTTGGCATACCAGGGATTCTGAGGTAGCAAGCCCCACTTTATCGATTGGCATGACTGCAGACCAAAGAAGAAGAGAAGAAGAACGTGATCAAGATATGGCGTATTTGAAAACACAAATGGATCTTCTTACAAAGCATTTATTATCAGGGAAGACCGAAAAAGTGAAAGCTATTGCGTCAAAAGGAAGAGACGAATTTGATTCGGAAGACGAGGCCAACTACTTGAACAATCAGGGGGGTTTCCGAGGGAATGCCCAAGGAAACCAAGGTCAGAACTATTATGATAAATCTGGAAACAAGGACCAAGGTAGTTGGAAGAACAAAAATGAAAAGAGTGGTTTGTACGTTCCCCCTGGTACACGTGACACCACCACATCTAATTCTGGAAGTATGGAAGACATGATGGCTAAATTATTGAAAGGAGTGGAAGCAACGAGCGCGGGAGTAACAGAGGTAATCAATGATTTGTCCTCCATGAAAAATTAGTTGATTCAGATTCCACTTCTATCAAGAAAATAGAGCAGCAATTGAGCCAACTTTCAGCAACAATCAATCAAAGAAAGGCTGGCACTTTACCTAGCGATACTGTGCCAAACCCAAGGGATGACGGGTCATGCATGGCCATCACTACCAGAAGTGGTAAGGTGCTGGAAACTTCAGCAAAAGGCAAGAAAGTGGTTGACGAAGTTGCGGACATGGATGACAACACAAAAGGAGAAGATGCCGCAGCACCCACTCCTGACGTCAAGGACGCCACATCCAGCACTGTGCAACCTAAGAAAGTGGAAAAACGGAAGCAAGAGGAGAAGAAAACCGTGGAAAGAACACTTCCATACCCACCACCACCTTTTCCCTAAAGATTAAAGAAGGTGGCGGATGATACAAAGTTCAGCAAATTCATGAATATGTTAAAGCAGCTGACCATTAATGTTCCATTGGTGGAGGCACTTGAACAAATGCCTGGATATGCAAAATTTATGAAGGACCTGTTGACAAAGAAGCGGGCATCAAGTTATGAGTTAGCGGATAATGTTCATCATTGTAGTGCAGTTGCTACCCGATCGATAGTTTAGAAGAAGGCCGACCCCGGAGCTTTCACTGTTCCTTGCACTATTGGATCGTTGGATTTTGCCAAAGCATTGTGCGATCTAGGTGCTAGCATAAATTTGATGCCACTATCCATCTACAAGAAGTTGGGGCTAGGCGATCCGACACCAACCAATATGAGGCTCGTGATGGCTGATAGGTCGGTAAAAAGACCTGTGGGTATCTTGAATGATGTGTTGGTGAAGGTTTCTTCATTCATCTTTCCTGCAGACTTCGTTATTCTGGATTGTAAGGAGGATTCTGAAGTTCCCATAATCCTGGGACGTCCTTTCCTTGCAACCGGAAGTGTGCTTATTGACATGAAAGATAATGAGCTTTTGTTTCAAATTAATGACGAAGTAGTACGATTTGATATATGCAAAGCCATGAAGCAGCCCAGCGATATGAATGAGTTATCTGTAGCTAATGTTCATCAAGAGGATATGAAAGCATTATCTATAGAGAAATAGCCTACTGTTGAGCCATTGTCTGCTGCACCACTGAATGTTGAGCATGAGGATAATGAAGATTGTGAAGAACTTATGGGTGATCTAACAGAAATAGAGTCTTATACTCCTAAGCAACTGGATTGTGATCTCAAGAATCAACCAACAGCGAAGACTCCCATTGACGAGCCACCAATGCTAGAATCGCAAGAGCTCCCCGATTATCTAAGGTATGTGTTCTTGGAAAGTAGAAATATACTTCCAGAGAGTGCAGATGATTTAAGTGAACAGCACGTAGAGGCTCTCATCTCTGCTCTGAAGAGATACAATAGAGCTATGGGTTGGACTATTGATGATATAATTGGTGACTCTCCGGAGAAACGTATGAGCCATCTCGAAAAAGATCGCATGACCACAGGTAAGCCTCATTGTCGTCTAAATCCTGTCAGAAAATGATCCACCATTTTCCTCGACGAAGTCTGAGTACACGAGGTAACTATGTCGTGCCACGACAATAAATAAGGCGCTAGATGGGAGGCAACCCATCATTTATCATTTCTCGTTTTACATTTTTTGTCTTTCTTTTATTCTAGTACGTATTTTGCTTTTGAAAATCCAAAAATAAGAGTCGTGCCACGACCAAAACTAAGGCGCTTGATGGGAGGCAACCCATCGTTCTAATCATTTTTATTGGTTTTGAGCAAATGTAGGTGAAAGAGGTATACGACAAGGAGATCAGTTTCAAATTTTGATTTGGACGTATTGCATGGTAAAGGTGGTAAGTTAGGAATAGTGATGCATAAGGTTATGGATTGAGCATTGCTCATGCCAAAATAGGCATCGAGGAAGGCTAGGCCTAGGTAAAAATAGGCCACGAACAATGCAAAACCTATCCTATAGCCCAAGGTCTCGAAATCTAGTGTGCAAAGACATTGGCGCCGCCCATGCTTAAGTATGCTTTACACTATGCGCCACCTATGCCAAAGCATTTGGTCTCTGAATCACATATGCAAAGTGAAATGCACTGCATATGGTCAAGAATGCTTTTAATAATGCGCCGCATAGTGTCACTAAATGCTTTTCAAAATGCATGGCATATGCTATGGCATTCCGCTCAACTATGCAAAGCATTAGGCACCGCCTATGGTCACTTTTGGTCTCCAAATCTGATTTTAATGGGTCAAAATTCGACCCAACCTTTTCTTATAAATATGAGACTTAATCTTGAACCAAAAACACATTGGAAACCTAGCTTATGCACCACCTATAGTCTCCAAATCCTATCAAAAAGTTTCATTTTGCTCTTTTTCTTCACAAGAACTTCATCCAAAGACTTCAACCAAGTAAGTACTACTTTGTTCTTCATTTATACTTTGTAAGTACTACGTTACTACACCTATTATGAATTGCTAAATCTTGAAGAAGTATTGGTGATGTTAATGTGTTTGGATTATTGAGACACAACCAAGTAAGTGAACACATACGTTAGGATTATCTTAACTTGTTTCCGACTTGAATTTGATTTTGGTGCATTGTCATACTACTTGCGGAATTGCTATAGTCATGAACATCGCATAATCTTGTCACTTGAATACTTACATGTTAGAATGTCCCGTCTAGCAGTATAAGACGTATCGTTGCCTACCGACATAGGAGGTTGTGATAGATACTATACCTTGATGTAATCCCTATGTAGTAGTCTTGTTATACCTAACATGAAAGTATTGCAAAGGTTGCAAGAAGTGATACATCTCTGATTTTCTTGTTGGAATATAGCTCCTAAACGTATGTCGATGAAGTCTGAGTAATCGACCACTTTCACTTCACTAGTTGGTGCCAACAACCTAAGTGTGGGGTTGTACCTCTACTACTTATTTATAGATTGTATCCATTGAGATGATGCTAACATGACTCTATTGAGATCTCAGGTACAATGGCACCAAAATACAAGGCAAAGATAAGGCTACCACTTCACAAAAAGGCAGGAAAAGAGGCCAAAAAGAGCAAGGAGAACCCTCCTCAATGCAAACACCTCGACTCACCCTTGGAATTAAGTGGGATACTTATGAGGAACTTCTAAGGATGACGACTCTGATGATGATTCCGATGCAAGGGGTATGACCCCAGACATAGAGAATGAGTCCGACTAACCAGGTTTTCTTATTTATTTTCCACTGAGGACAGTGTGTCCCGTTTAAGTGTGGGGTGGCGGTATTGCATGCTATAATTATCTATTTGCATCTATGTTTGTTTACTTTGTTTTTGTTTGTGTTTCGTTTTTAAGTTTTTTTAGTAGTAAAATTTTTTTTAGCTTCGCATAAAATTATTCTAATAGGCAGCGTGAGATTATAACAAGAGTATGTGCTATAATTATGACTGTTGAGATGTTTAGGCTCTAGTTGTGACTCATTATGTGATATTGTGTGGTTCAATTCCTTCACTTGTTGGGTCGAGTGTCTATATTACTTCCAATCAAGTCGACCATGTGCCTTGTGTGTGTGAGATAATAGTATATTCTATGTTTGTGGCTGATGCTAGAACTTGCCTGGTATGTATGCAAAGCTAAAATAAGGAGTGTAAGTTTAGGAGATGATTTAGGCATTTATTTGGCAACCTACATATGTTTACCTTCGTTTTACCTACCCTTGGACATCATCCTAGTTAAACCCTTTTGAGTCTTTAGCCTATTTCTTTGACAACCTCGTGTGTAAGCCTAATCCATTTTTTTCAAGACCGTAATTTGATCCAAATTCCTAAGTGCTTTAAAGTGAAAAAGTCATGTGACAACAAAAGAGGAAATTGGGTGAGTATGATGCTTTAAATTGTAATGGTGCTTGAATGTGTTATGGAAAAGAAAGTCCTATCATAAGAGGTATGTTGAGAAAAGAAAAAGGAAAAAAAAAGTTGAAAAGTGAGTTATGCTTAAAATTGAAAAACAAAAGAGGAGAACAAGGGTGGTAGAATAAAAGAAAGAAGAAAGGTTGAAAGAAAAAAAAATGTCAATGATACAATGTGATGTATTAAAGTGCTTAGGAACTTAGTCACTATTTCTGGCCAAAATAGCTGATCCTACCCGTCCCTTAGCCTACATTACAACCATCAAAAGACCTACTTGATCCTAATCTTAACATTCTGACATTTAGTGGAGTAGTACACTAAGGGCAAGCCTATGGTCATCAGTTGCTACATATGAATTCTTTGTGAGAGTGAGAGCAAGGATATTTTGATACCCATGTTTGAAAAATATGCTATACTTGTGAGTGACTATGGGTAATATATTGTGAGACACACATGGTTGATGAGTTTTGGATAGTTGTGTATGATTATTTGTGCCTTGACTTTTGAATATGAGTTAAACACCATCACGAGTCTATGCTAGAGGTTAAATGGTTTCTACTAATGATCGGAAAACTACTCTTTGTTGATAATTGTTGTGCTTGTCTTGACGAATGTTTTATGTTGTTGCTGTGAAACCCTAAGCTTATGTTTAGAGGGACATGATATTTTGTTCGAGGACGAACAAAGCTGCAAGTGTGGGGTGTTGATGATAGGCGATATTACGCACCTATATCAATATATTTTGCCCATATTTGTGTCATGTTTTGAGAACAAATTATATATTTCATGCACTTTTAGTCCTTTTTCCTATAAGTGAGCTAACAAACATGATTAGCAAAGTTTCACGTATAAATGATGCAGAAATCAGCATTTTATGGCTTACTTGACGCCAACGAAATCTCACGAAGGAAGGAACGTAAGATTGGATGCCTAAAGGACCAAAAGTGATGCATGGCAAATCTGTCCCGGGCTAAAACAACATTTCTGAAGACTTTGGGGACTTGCTGTAACTTATTTGGATTAGGATAATAATACATTAACCTAGTACAATTGGGTTAAGTATTTCATTAGTTTATTTGGATTTGGATAATGTTACATTAACCTAGTACAATTGGGTTAAGTATTTCATTAGCTTAGTAGGATTAGGATATGGGTATTATAAATACCCTATCATACTATACATCTTCTTACAATCCTCCCTTAGTGGAGAGATACATTCTACTTCTCAATTACAACTCTTCTAATCTTCCCATTAATTCTATTTTTTTTCTTCTATTCATCTATTCAATTCTTAATTTCCGCAACAAGAGAAACGTTACTTTGCTAAGGAATTCACGCCTCACGCCTCACGCCTACCACTTGTGCTACACGAAAATCATCAATCTTGTGGTATAATAACAACAATGAAAATTGTGATTTCCTTTGCATTTATGGGTAACTAAACTTCTCTGTTGGGGTTATGGAAGCCGTATGAGAAACTATCTATTGGTGTGAGTTTATGAGTTCGTGACACGTATGCTGCTTATATCATTATTCTCTTCATCTTAATGCAAATTCTTGTAGCTGCAGACGCATAGAATAACGCCAGTATAACATTTAACTTGTTTGAAAGAAAGGTTATCTATCTAGAAAAGAGATAATGTCAAGGTAGTAGGACACCCTTTCCTATTAAAAAGCTAGTGCCGTAACTGGACTAACCTCTTGGAGAATTCGTACCGTTAGAAACGCTTTAAGCTCGAAAGAGTTAAAGTGAAATAATCCTCGAATAGGTCGAAAGACGCCTGGATTTACCATCGAATACAATTCTCTATAAGCACATGCATGTCTGGATTCAACACACTCATAGCCAATAGAGACGTATAACTCAGAAGGTGGACATAACCCCAACTCCTCAATTCTCATTGTTTACAACTTACGAAACATTCTTTCTTTTTACTTTGCTATTTTAAGTTTTGCTTTAATAATTTGGTTACACATTGCAATCCCCCCTCATTACGAGACTTGCACTAAAAGTCTAGTAACCGTTGCTTACTTGTTGGCCAAGCTATTCCCTGTGGGATCGACACCCAACCCAGGTTGGGTTCTATATTTGCTAACGACCACTTTACACTCCTATGAGAGCTGTAGATTGTGTGTTATCAGTTACTCAGAACTTGTCTTTACCAGTGGTACTATATTGACACCATTCCAGCTGGGGTTACAGGTTGGACCCTAAATCAGTTAGAAGATGGGCATGTTGGTTAGATGATTACTTCCCATTGTCTCAGTTTTAGATTCAGTCTTAGTATGAAACTCAGTTCAGTTCCATAGATTCAGGACAGTCAGGCATAATTACTCTGCTAAGTACGGGACTCTGTATAGTTTCACAGAATCAAGACTGTCAGATACAGTCATTCAGTTACCAGTAATCCAGTATTCGGTATTATTATGATATCAGTACAGTTTACATATTCATGCATGTACTCTCATTCAGTCATACTCATGTTATTCTGTTATTATTGTTCATGCATATGAACCCATGCATTTCAGCCTACCTCACTGAGCATACCAGTACATTCAAAGTACTAACACATGTTTTTCTTTTGCGCTATGATGTCATATATCATAGGTTCAGCCACACGAGCTCCAGCGCACCCTTAGCAATTTAGATTTCAGCAGTTAACATAGTGGTGAGTCTTCATAGTTTGACGACATGGTTTTTTTAGTATTTCAGTAGTTGGAGTTAGTTGGGGACTTGTCCCATCAACTCCATAGTTCAGATAGTTTAGAGGCTTTTTAGACTAGAGTATTTCCAGACAGTTGTTCAATTTTTTTTAGTACTTATATTCAGTTTTGGTATTTTAATACCGCATTAAGATTTATTTACAGATTTGAACCTTATGGCATATGTTTTCACCTATTTTCGCAATTATTTTAGTATTGTTGTTATTCAGTTATTATAGCAAGTACCATTCATGGGTTAGATTGTGGTCCTTTAGGATTATAAGCACTATGTAGCGTCCGGGGTACAGACTAGGGGCGTCACACAACCTCTCTACCTCCCAAAGAAGGGATAAGATCAACATTACATTCTACCCTCCATAAACTCCACTTGTGGGGTTACACTAGATTATTGTTGTTAGGAAGCTTGATCTCTTACAAAATTATTTTTATTTTTTTATACTTGATAGAGACATTTGTTTTTTTTTCAATGAATTAAGATACAACCTCTTATTCTTATAATTTTATTTATTGCTTGTTATCTAATTTTTTGTTTTGCAAAACAATTTACTACCAATTACTTATCATTAAATTTAATTTGTTGTACTATCATTGGATTAAAAAAGTTATCATAACTTTTATTAATTTATAGTTTTGAGATAATTTAAACTATCAATATTAATATTATAGGCTACAAGGTATGAAATTGAATTGCTAGCTTATTAACATATATACAGAAAATCACTTTATGGTACTTAAACATTGACTGAAACTAATAATAACAATTTATTTACCTATTTTATAATATTTATCTTCTTACTAGGAACAAATTTTTTATAGGATCTTATTTTTTAAATAAATCTGGCCTTTTGGGCTAGTAGTAGTAGTAGTAGTAGTAGTAGTAGTAGTAATAATAATAATAATAATTTGAGAGATGTATCCAAGGACTATAGAGGTCACTTGTTAGTTGCATGCCCCTTGGTTCGCCAGAGATGGCTTGGGATTGATTTGTTGAGGCATTTTTGTACAGGTTTGTTCCTTATAGTTTGAGGGATCATATCAGAAAGGAGTTTGATCACTTAGAGTAGAGCTTCATGACTGTAGTCGAGTATGAGGCATATTTTCATACCTAATCTAGATGTTTTATTGCTAGAATTTCCATGGAGTTTAAAAAAATTCAAAAGTTTATGAAGAAATTGGATACTATTTTTTAGTTGGCTAGTAACTAGATGGTAGTGTTTGGGCATCATTTCATAGTATGGTGGATCATACAAAGATGACAAAGTCTATCCTTTGAACTACTCAGGAAGGCACCAAGAGTGTGCACCATCACAAAAAATTCAGTGGTTATGCCCCTCAAGGTAGAGAATTTAGAGGTTTCTATGGCTACCACTGTAAACCAATGTAGGTATTGTTTAAGGGTTTGGGTAGTAAGTCCTTAGATTCATATGAAAAAAGTAGTTGGGGATCATCTAAAGTGGTTATTCTAGCTCAATGGCACCTCCTCAGATTTAGTGGGGCCATAGAGGTTGTTTTATATATGATGAGTTTTGCCATGTGGCCAAGGATTTCCCTTATTGTGTTATGATCCTATGTTGTGACCTTTAAGGATCATAAGACAAATAGATCTGATTATTCTAAATATGGTAAATTTTGATATTATCGTGGATATGGACTGGTTAGCTTTCTATTATGCTACTCTAGACTGTAATTGACTTTAGCTTTATCGAGTGAGACAAGGCTAGCTTGGAATGGTATGCTTCATTTGGGCATATCCTTTCTACAGACCCGTTACTTGGTAGAGTAGAGATGTTAGCCTTATTTGGCATATATTCATAATACTAATGTTGTTTCACCACCTTCTTTGTATTCTATCTATATTGTCCATGAGTTCATGGATGCTTTTTTATCGATTTTCTTGGAATGCTCCTGCATCATGATATTGACTTTGTTATTGATGCTGAGTCGAGTACCAAGCCCATTTCTATTCCTACTTATAGGAGAGCCCCAGCGAAGATAAAGAAATCAGAGGATCAGTTATACGAATTGTTGGATAAGGAATATTTTGACCTAGTATGTTGCATTGGGGTGAGTCTGTCCTATTTGTAAAAAAAATGATGGTCAATACGTGTATATATTGATTATCGATAGTTGATTAAGGTGATAGTTAAGAATAAGTATTCTCTTTCTCGTATTGATGATTTATTTGATTAGCTTCTGTGTTCTTTTGTGTTTTCATAGAATGATTTCAGGTCCG
The DNA here is from genome assembly GCA_030864225.1 of Capsicum baccatum var. pendulum. Classification (NCBI taxonomy): domain Eukaryota; kingdom Viridiplantae; phylum Streptophyta; class Magnoliopsida; order Solanales; family Solanaceae; genus Capsicum; species Capsicum baccatum. The sequence continues at coordinate 155,594,152 of CM061561.1, read as the reverse complement.
AGCATCACCAATTGAGGATTAGAGCTTTGGATATTTTGAAGAAAACCTTTCAAACTCGATACGGTAATTATGAGTTTGTAGTCATATCTTTTAGGTTGATAAATTTCCCAGATACATTTATGGAGTTTATGAATTAGATATTTCAACCATATCTTAACTTTTTCATCATTGTATATATTGATGATATCTTGGTTTACTCTAAGAGTGAGGCCTACCATGAGGAGCATTTACAAACTGTACTTCAGAGTTTGAGGGATGAGAAGTTAATGCTAAGTTCTCCAAGTATGAATTTTGGTGGGAATTTGTCTCTTTCTTAGGTCATGTTGTGAACAAGGATGGTATCATAGTATATCCATCTAAGATTACAGTGGTTCATGATTGGGCTAGGCAAACTTCTCTAATCCTGATTTGGATTTTTGGTTGTTTAACAAGCTACTATCGATTCTTTGTTGAGGATTTTTCATCTATAGCAGCTTTTTTGACTAAGTTGACTCAGAAAAAAATTCAATGGTACGATGCTTGTGCGGGGAGATTTTAAAACCTTAAGAATTTATTGACATCAACTTCTATCTTGACTTATCCCAATGAGGGTATGGGTTTTACCATCTTCTATAATACTTCTAGTGTTGGATTAGGTGTCATGTTGATGTAGAAAGGTAAGGTGATTGTATATGTTTGTTGTGAGTTGAAGACTCATAAGAAGAATTACCCTACCACTATTTCAAGTTGTGTGTCATTGTGTTTGGATTGAGGTTCTGGAGACACTATTTGTATAGAATCCATTGCGAGTTCTTCTTGAATAACCGTACCCTTCAGTATTTCTTTACCCAGCAAGATCTTAATATGAGGCAGTTTCGTTATCTTTAGTTGCTTAAGGATTATGATCTTACTATTCTTTATCATCCAGGCAAGGATAGTGTGGTTGTGGATGCCTTGAGCCTAAAGAAACTAGTATGGGTAGCTTAGTGCATCTTTTGACCGAGGAGAGGCCTTCAGCCTTAGAGATTTAGTGTTTTGCTAACCAAATAGTTATTCTTGATATTTTGATACCTGGGTGTGTTTCAGTATTTGTGGAGGCTAGATCTTCCTTAATGTAGCAGATTTGGGCTCATTAATTTAATGATGATAGTTTGAGAGTGATTTAGGATAATGTGTTATTTAGCAAGGCCAAGGAATTTCTAATTTTGATTTGTTGAGTTGGTATATAGAGTGATTAGGTGAGATTTGAAGGCTTATACTTAATCTGAGTGATGATATATTGTGATTTTAGAATACTTTAGGAGGATATGATGTTGATGATTGCATGTGTCCAAGGATTTCTTATGTTTCAAGATTTATTGTGATTTAGAGGTATTTGTAGATGATATTGTATATAGAGATAGATTATCATAGGCTAGAATGTTCTATATTTCTATTGATTATGATGATGATAATATTTAGCAATGACTAGTTAGGTGATATGCTAACTAATTTCCTAATAATTTCCTTCTCTAAACTATCTCCTATATCTCTAGCTATCCTATACGCTAGTCAAGTGTTCATCGCCAATCGAATAATCATCCTATAGTCATAGTGCTTCCTAGTACAGAACTATTGGCAAGCATATGTATTCACTATAGCGTACTATAATGTACCTATATATGATCATAGCTAGATCTACTATATCGCTAGACCATAGGCAGAGGCTATAGACGTTGTTATTACAGGTATCATCCCCATTTGCTTCAGATCTGCATTTGTGTTATTTGATCTACGGTTAACTTTCTCCTATATGTCTACATATTTTGCTTCTAGTTTAAATTATACTTATGAGCCTCTTGCCATGCCTATTCATGTATCTACCCCTATAGGAGACTCATTAGTGATGGATCAGGTGCACTGATCCTATGTTGTGACCTTTTGTAATCCCCCAAAAATCTATCCTAAGATGTCACATGGTGCTTAGGACAACAAGTGATCCCAAGCTAACCCATGAACTAGCATACTATTAAGCAACTGATTAAATATGTATAAAATGACTGAATTTACTGCACGAAAACATAATGATGATGGAATCTGTGAAAATATAATACTGATACAATTTTACATTCTGATAAAGTCTGAAAAACAATTGAAATTTCAAGACTGACTCTAACTGACATCTGTGAAGCCTCTACTATACTGACTATAGATAGCTGAGGTACGACTCCAACTACCACAAATCAATACATATGAGTAAGAAATTAAAGTACATAAATAATATCTAAGTAAAGTCCCTGAAGTAGGAGGACTCATCATCTGCTGGGAATCTGCAACTGTCTGAATATGGTATGCGTGCCATAACTCGTACCTACATTATGAGACAATGTAGCACATAGACATATATGTAGATCATTACTTTGAGGATGTACTGTGTATATGGGGGTGAATGCATAAGTAAAACATATTATCAATCATCACAATTTGTAAAATAGTGCATGCTAAATGTAAATGACTCACTTAAGCTAGAGTATCTGAAATACTGAAATCTAAAGTAATAAGAAGAAAATCATACTTTATAAAGCTAGTGAGTCATAACATTTAATTCTAAAAGTTGTACTTGTATTCTCTCTTTAAATCATACTGTCTAGGTATAGAAAGGACTCACTCTTAAATCTGAGATCTGAAAGCTGAAGACTGTAGCTAAAGTCTTTTCTGTAAAGCATAGTCTGAAAAAATTCATGAGCCTTTACACATAGTTTTCTAAAAGCTTTTCTGTTACTCTTTTCTATTAAAGAAAATACTTTATTTTAAGAGTTTAGAAATTTGAAAACTTATTCTGCATGGGAGGTTCTTCAAACCAACATAAACTATGTGAGCATTCATGGAGTCCAACATTCTTATCCCCCTAAGGAGGAATCCTCACGTTAGGGGGGAGAGTCATACTCTTGCAGGGAGTATAACCTATCTAAGTGATCACATATCTATCATCTACGTAGAAGTGGGAACAATCTAAATCCTACGCTGGCATGTAGTTTTGGGGTATAAAATCGTAGTTACTTACCCATCTCGATGCTAAATACTACTCCCATTAAATCTGTATTCTCATTCTGATAGAAATCCACTTTTAAAATAGCATAATGGTTTATAATGAAAACCAATTGTATATCTGTAAGGCTAAATCTATAATTTTAATCTGTAAAGTGGATTTCATATCTATTCTTGAGACTAAAAGGTCAAATCTTTATAAGTAATCTGAAAAGAATCTAGTTATAAAGTGCTCATAGCACAATCAATCTTGAAATAGCAATACTCATTAGGGCCTAATGACCCATGCTTCAAACTCATGTAAAATCATAGCACAACATCATGCTCAATATGCTTCTTGAAAATACTTCAACAATATCAAAATAATAAAATCAAGAATCTTAATATCGTGCTTAAACTCAATTGGAAAAATTGGGAAAATCGCATTATACGTATAATTATATGAAAATAGTCATGCAATTCAACATTCAATCAATTAAAATCTCATAATCTTTAAATAATAAAAATTGGGTATGATCCCTAATTGCAAATCATGTGAATTTAACTTAAAAAAATAGTTTTGGGCACAAGGACGAAAGGATTGTCCTTGTTCATAACCCCACATACCTTAATTGATGATCTTAGATGAGAAAGCTTGAATCCTGGATTACTATGATTCTTTTGAAGATGAGTTCTTCGAGTTCTTGAATTGGAAATTCTTAATCTTGAATTATCTTGGAGAATTTATGAGGAAAAATTAGATTCTTGGGAAGTAAGTCTGAGCTTTAGGGTTTTCTGTTGAAACAGAATTGATGAATAAGCTTAGCTTGAATTCCTTTTTGTGTTATTGAATATTTTTTCTTGAAGAAGATAACTCAAATTGATGCTCTTGAGAATGTTCTTGAATGATCTTCTTGAACTTCTTGGAATAGAAAGCTTAATCCTTGAATGTTTTCTTGAATAGAAGATGATGGAATAGTAGAATCTTGAAGAGAATTGATTAGGGTTTGTTCTTGGGAGTAAAGTAGGATAATGGGAGGAAAATAATACCCCAATAGCGGCTATACATTTCTATATTATGACTTGGGTTGAGGGGGAAAATATCCCATTGCCCCTCATTCATTTAAAGCAAAAATTCACAATTTGTATCCCAATTTTGCTCCTTGCCGCGACGCGGTACCATCGCGGCAGCTTACTTCCTCACACTAAAATGGCTATAACTTTTTGCTCGGGTATCGATTTAAGATAAAATTGGTATAGTTGGAAACATAATTCAATTATATATAATTTGAAGGGTTTTGATCTCGAAGATACTACATACATCAAAAGTTATATATTTTCAAATTTGACCCCTGTAGAATTGGAAACCAAACTTTGAATGAATCTAATGTTCTTAGCTCCACTTGGCTCTAAGTGAATTCTATGAATATTATTCACCTAATAACAACTTCACATACTTAGGATTAAAGTTATGACACAATCATTCAAATTATGAATCAAGAGTACGGTAATTACACCTTCACTGTGATGCGGTGAAATTGCGTTAAGCTATTGGAAAAAGGATGAGTGCGAATTTACACTCTAGCACAATGCGGTGCTATCGCGTTACACTACTGGAAATTGACAATTAGGAATTTAAACCTCTCCATGATGCACCAATATCGTGGAGGTCCACTGGAATTGACAATTATGAAATTGTCCTTCACCGCGATGCGGTGGTTGCTCAAGTGGGACACTGTCAACTTAAATATGCTCTAACTCCTCAACCAAGTATCGGATTAGGGGAAATTTGATATCGATGGAAAGATTATTAAATTTCCCACACAATGGGAGATCTAAATCTGAAAAAAAAAAACTTCACACAAAATAAATATTTTTTATTTTAGAAGTTATTTCTTAATATTCTATAAATGAATTGAAGCTAGGAAAACTATGGGGTGTTACACCTTTGAGGGTAGTAAGACGGGTAGATCTGATTATCATAGATATGGTAGATTTTGATGTCATCTTGGATATATGCTGGTTAGCTTTCTATCATGCTATTCTAGATTACTATTTTAAGATTGTGACTTTTGCTTTGCCAAGTGAGACAAGGCTATCTTGGAAGGGTATGCTTCATTCGGGTCCAAAGAGAGTTAAGTCCTTTCTACCTACCTGTCACTTGGTATAGTGGAGATGTTTGTCTTATTTAACGCATATTCATGATACTAGTGTTTCTTCAACGACTTCTTTAGATTCTATCCATATCGTCCATCATGGATATTTTCTTATGGATTTTCTTGGCTTGCTCTCGGATCATGATATTGACTTTGCTATTGATGTTGAGTTAGGAACCAAGCCCAAGCCTATTCCTACTTAAAAGAGGGCTCCAGCAGAGTTGAAAAAATTAGAGGATCAGTTGTACTAATTATTGGATAAGGAATATTCTGACCTAGTATATTGCCTTTGGGTGCGCATGTTCTGTTTGTGAAGAAAATGATTGTCAATGCGCATATGTATTGATTATAGAAGTTGAATAAGGTGATAGTTTAGAAGAATTATTCTCTTACTTATATTGATGATTTGTTTGATCAGTTTCAGGAGGCTTTTGTGTTTTAAAAAATTGATTTGAGGTTTGGGCATCACCAGTTGTGGATTAGAGCTTTGGATATTTTGAAGGAAAACTTTCAAACTCAATACGGTCATTATGAGTTTTTAGTCATATCCTTTAGGTTAACCAATACCCCAGGAAAGGCTAATGTGGTTGTGGATTACTTGAGCCGAAAGATAATAGTATGGGTAGCTTGGTGCATCCTTAGACCTAAGAGAGGCCTTTAGACTAGAGATTTAGTATTTTTCTAACTAGATGGTTATTTTTTATATTTTGATACCTGGGTGAGTTTTAGTATTGGTGGAGGCTAGATCTTTCTTGATAGAGCAGATTTAGGCTCATTAGTTTAATGATGATAGTTTGAGAATGATTTGGGATAGTGTGTTAAGTGGCGAGGCTAATAAATCCTCATTTGATTTTGATGGTATTTTGAGGATTAAAAGTTGAGTTTGTATACCGAGATTGGGAGATTAGGTAAGACTAATCTTAGAGGAGGCCTATTGTTCTAGGTACTCTATTCATCGAGGAGTGACAAAGATGTATTGTGATTTAAGACAATACTGAGGGTGAGGATTTATGAAAAAGGATATTACAGATTTTGTAGCTCATTTCCTATGTTGTTAGCAGGTTAAGGTTGAGCATTTGGGGCCTGGTATTTTAATACAGTGGTTACCCATTCTTGAGTAGGAGTGGGAACAAATCACTATGAACTTTGTGACTAGGTTGCCTCAAACTTCTCATTGCTCTGACAGTGTTTGGGTCATCATGGATTAATTGAACAAATCTACTCATTTTATTCCTATTTAGGTTTCCTTTAGTGTTGAGGGGTTGGCTCATATTTTTGTTCATGATATAGTTCATCTCCATGGTGTATCATTATCTATTATCTCAGATAGAGATTAAGTTTTCTCCTCTTATTTTTGAAAGACATTTTAGGAGGAGTTGGGTACCTGGGTTGATCTTAGCATAGCTTTTAACCCCTAAACCAACGGTCAGTTGGAGAAACTTATTTTAGGTTTGGGTAGATATACTCTATGCTTGAGTTGTGGAATTTAGAGGTCTATGGGAATAACATTTAGCCTTGGTAAAGTTTCTTATAATAATAGCTACCATCTGAGTGAGATGGCACCTTTTAAGGAATTATATGGTAGCCGTTGTCACTCTTTAATTGGTTGGTTTGAGACTTCTGAGATATACCTCGATGTATGGACTTACTTTGTGAGACTTTGGATGAAGTTCGTGTCATTTAGGATAGACTTCGAGCGGCTCAAAATAGGCAGAAGTATTATGCGGATCATAGAATTCATAACTTGAGGTTTAGTATTGGTGATTGGGTATTCCATTGTGTGTCACCCATGAAGTGCGTAATGAGATTTGAGAAGATGAACAAGCTTAACCCCAGGTATGTTGGGTCATTTAATATTCTTTAGACTATTGGAGATGTATCTTATGAGTTAGCATTGCTCTCAGATTTCTAGTTATTCATCTAATTTTTTATGTATCCATGCTGTGGCGTTATATCTCTTATGAGTCTCATGTTATTCGTTGGGACTCAGTGCAGTTAGATGAGAGGTTATCCTTTGTGGAGGAGCCAGACTCTATTTTAGCCGAGGATGTTAGGAGATTGCATTTTAGAGATATTCCAATGGTTAAGGTTTAGTAGAGACTCTGTTCCATATATTTGGCTAATTGGGAGGTCGAGTTTGACATACGTAGTAGTTACCTCTAGCATTTCACCGATTAAGGTATTTTCCTTGCCTCTAGTCTGATGACAATCTCAATTCTTAGTGGTAGATATTGTAATGACTTGATTCTGTGAACTTTCTCTTATATGTGTTTTGAACATTTTACCCCTCTCTGTAGTTGTTATGTGTTGTTTCTAGGGTTTGAAGATTGTAGGCATGGTTTCCGGTGCAATCTGGAAAAAATTATGTGAGTTTGTGGTTTCTAGAGGTTAAAAAGGGCTCATAGTTGACTTTGGTTAACATTTATTGTATTGTGTGTCTGATGCAAAACAAACTAAGCCAACAGCTTCGAAATGTCAATTTTGGGTTGGTAGCATGGTTGACTCGCTTTTATGATTTTTGGATCTCATTACGATCCTTGGTTTGAAAATTAGTGAAATTGGGTCTCGGGGGTCAATTTTCTGAAAATAATCTCTTTTATTGTTTTAAAAAAGAATTTAGTACCAATTACTTATCACTAGATTTTATATGTTGTACTATCATTAGATTAAACAATCTATCGTAACTTTTATTAAGTTATAGTTTCAAGACAATTTAAACTATCAAGATTAATATTGAAGGCTACAAGGTATGAAATTGAATTGCTAACTTATAAACATATATACAGATGAGAAAATCACTTTATGGTACTTAAACATTGACTGGAATTAATAATAATAATTTATTTACCTATTTTATAATATTTATTTTCTTACTAGGAACAATTTTTTATAGGCTCTTATTTTTTAAATAAATCTGGCCTTTTGGGCTATTTAATTAATGCAAATAAACACTCATAAAATAGTAATAATAATAATAATAATAATAATAATAATAATAAATTATTTTAGTATGTAGGATAATTTCAAGCTCCATTCCAACTTTTTCTCATGCTCTAGCTAAAAACATCATAGGAAAGAGTTGTTTTCTGTGCTCTTTTTATACTACCTTAGGTGCTTCAACAAATTATATCATGTCCTCCGTAAATTAAACCTCAAAACCTATATTTTACCACCAGATATCTTTTCATAAAATATTTATGACATTTGTACATATCTTTGATTGATAAATAGTTATATTTTTTGAAACTAGACTCAAGAGACTACGACTTTCATTATTTGTACTTTTCCATGTACATTATAGATTGATTGTTTTTCTCTTTTGAATTTAGGTATTGTATATTTTCATTTATAAACTATTTCTTAAAGCATCCTTTGGACTATATATCACTTCTCAAAGTTAATACAAGTCACAAATGGTAATATGAACCTAACAAACAAAAATCAATACAAAATAATTCTAAGACCAAAGACGGATCTCAGAATCAGAATATATGTTTTTGAGTTTATAAAGTGTGTAAACATAATACAAAACATCATAAGGGTATTTATAGAATACAGGGAAACATTAAAAATCAAATCCTGAATGAAAAAAAAAAAAAAGCAAAGTCAGTGGCTACTTACTAAGCCGACATGCAAACCGTATGTTGAACATAACGAACATATGTTGGACTTAGTATGTTTCCACCCTTGAGTATGGATCAACTCTGTAGATTTTGCATTTTTGTACAGATAAAGTCTACAGACAGACGGTATGTTGAACATGCGGAGCGTATGTTGACTTAGTATGTTGATGATCTTGTTTTTTCCTGCAGCTTAGTCTCTGGACTCTCAGCTTTTCAACATACTTTACTCATAGATGCTAAGTATGTTGCACATACGCCCAAAAGTGACTTAGTATGCACCCAAAAGCTTCAGTTTTCTTTTTTTCTTCTAAATTACATTCAAAACTTAGTTTCCAACAAAACATACCTAAAATGCAGCATATCTAAAAAAACATCCAATGAAACTTGCATATTTTCATAGTTTTAAGCATCAAAAGTGCTATATTTCTGTATCACATCATTCTTCTATGCCGATGTTTGATTATGGTATTCCTAGTTCAGGAGTTTAGCCTTTATCTATGTTGCCTCCTTAGGTAGGATCTCAGGTTGCTACATTTACTATTTCTCTTATTTCTCTAGGTATAGTTATATGTTTAAAGGATTAGAAATGGTTTTAAAGAATAACTCTCTTGGGTCCTCCCAATCTAGTGGTAATGCGGGTGAGGACTATGAGTTCTTGATTGCTTGTTGGGAGAAGTTGTATAACCTTTGATGGATTGAGTCGCATGGAGTTGTTTATATTACCTATCATTTTTTAGATGTAGCCAAGGACTATGGAGGTCACTTTTTAGTAGCATACCTCTTGGCTCACTAGAGATGGCTTGGGATTGATTTATTAAGGCCTTTTTGGACAAGTTTGTGCCCTATAGTTTGAGGGATCATATCAAAAAGGAGATTGATCACTTAGAGTAGAGCTCCATAACTGTTGTTGAGTATTAGGCATATTTTCATGCCTGGTCTAGATATTTTATTGCTAGTATTGCCATGGAATTTAAAAAGATTCAAAAGTTTGTGAAGGAATTAGATACTACTTTTTAGTTAGCTACTAACCAAATGGTAGTGTTATGGGCATCATTTCATAGTATAGTGGATCATACAAAGATGACTAAGTCTATCCTTTGAACTACTCAGGAAGACACCAAGAGTATGTACCATCAGGGCGAGTTAAGTGGTTATTCCCCTCGAGGTAGAGAATTTAGAGGTTCCTATGGGTACCATTGTAGACCAATTTAGGTAGCTTTTCAAGGTTTGGGTAGTAGGACCTTATATTCAGTAGGAACAGGTAGTCGGGCATCATCCCAGATGGTTGTTCTAGCTCAATCGCACCTCCTCATATTGAGTGAGGCCGCAGAGGTTGTTTCGTGTGTGATGAGTTTTTCCATGTGGCCAAAGATTTCCCTCATTGTGTTCTCAGGATACTCATATATCGACAGTGAGAGGTGATTCCTAAGATGGTAGAGGTACTATTAGAGGTGCATGAGGCAAAAGTAGTGGTACCCGTGGTATTAGTGACAGGGTTACTTAGTTCAGTAGCAAATATAGACTCTGTTATGTTATATTGCTAGACTAGAGGCAGGGGCTATAAACGTTGTTATTACATCTATAATCCTTATTTGCTTTAGATTTGCATCTATATTATTTGATCTGCGGTCGACTTTCTCCTATATGTCTGCATGTTTTACTTCTAGTTTGGATTATACTTATGAGCTTCTTGTCATGCCTATTCATGTATCTACCCCTATAGGAGACTCCTTAGTGGTGGACCGGGTGCACTGATCCTATGTTGTGACCTTCAAGGTTTGTAAGAAGGGTAGATCTGATTATCCTAGATATGATAGATTTTGATGTTAACTTTGATATGGGCTGGTTAGCTTTCTATCATGATATTCTACACTGGTATTCACTTTAGCTTCGTCTAGTGAGAAAAGGCTAGCTTGGAAGGGTATGCTTTATTCGGGTCCAAAGAGAGTTATGTCTCTACATACCCGTCACTTGGTAGAGTGGAGATATTTGTCTTATTTGGCGTATATTCATAATAATAGTGTTGCTTCACCACTTTTTTTATATTCTATCCATATTGTCCATAAGTTCATAGACATTTTTTTATGGATTTTCTTGGCATGCTCCAAAATCATTATATTGACTTATCTATTGATACTGAGTTGGGCACCAAGCCTATTTCTATTCCTCCTTATAGGAGGGCCACAGCGAAGTTGAAAAAACTGGATGATTAGTTGTACGAATTATTGGATACAGAATATTCTGACTTAGTATATCATCTTGGGGTATGCCTATCCTATTTGTGAAGAAAAATAATGGTCAATGCGTATATGTATTGATTATCGACAGTTGAATAAAGTGATAGTTAAGATAAGTATTCTCTTACTTGTATTGATGATTTATTTGATCAGCTTCAGGTGTTTTTGTATTTTCAAAGATTGATTTGAGGTTCGGGCATCACCAGTTGAGGATTAGAGCTTTTGATATTTGGTAGGAAACCTTTCGAACTCGATACAGTCATTATGTGTTTTCAGTCATATCCTTTAGGTTGACCAATGCCCCAGATACGTTCATGGAGTTGATGAATTGGATATTTTTACCGTATCTTAACTCTTTCATCATTGAATTTAAAGATGATATCTTAGTTTACTCTAAGAGTGAGGCCAACCATGAGGAGCATTTACAAACTGTACTTCAGAGTTTGAGGGATAAGAAGTTATATGGTAAGTTCTCCATGTGCGAGTTTTGGTGGGAATTTGTCTCTTTCTTGGGTTATGTTGTGACCAAGAATGGTATCATAGTCTATCCAGCTAAGATTTTCGTGGTTCATGATTGGGCTAGGCCAACTTCTCTTATCGAGATTTGGAGTTTTGCTTTTTCAACAAGCTACTACCGATGCTTTGTTTAGGATTTTTCATCAATAGCATTTTCTTTGACCAAGTTGACTCAGGAGAAGATTTTTTTAGTGGTATTATGCTTATGAAGGGAGATTTCAAAAGCTTAAGGATTTATTGACAATAACTTATATCTTAAATTAGCCCAAGGAGGGTGTGGGTTTTACCTTCTTCTATGATACTTCTAGTTTTTAATTAGGTGTCATGTTAATGCAGAAGGGCAAGGTGATTTCATATGTTTCTCGTTAGTTGAAGCCTCATATGAAAAATTACCCTACATCTATTTCAACTTATGTGTCATGGTGTTTGCACTGAGGTTGTAGAGACACTATTTGTATGGAATCCATTGTGGGTTCTTCTCGCATAATCGTAGCCTTCTGTATTTATTTACCTAGCAAGATTTTAATATAAGGCAGCATCATTATCTTGAGTTGCTTAAGGATTATGATCTTACTATTATTTATCATCCAGGCAAGGCTAATATTGTTGTGGATGCCTTGTGACGAAAGACACTAGTATAAGTAGCTTGGCGTATCTTTTGACCTAGGAGAGGCCTTTAGCAATAATGATTCAGTGTTTTTCTAACCAGATGGTTATTCTTTATATTTTGATGCCTGGGTGTGTTTTAGTATTTCTAGAGGCTAGATATTTCTTAATGGAGTAGATTTGGGCTTATCAGTTTAATGATGATAGTTTGAGAGTGATTCAGGATAATGTGTTGGGGGCGAGGCTTAGGAAGCCTCATTTGATTCTGATGGTGCTTTGAGGATTGGAGGCTAAGTTTGTATACCGAGAGTTGGCAATTATATGATATTAATCTTAGAGGAGGCCCATTTTTCTAGGTAGTTCATTCATCTAGGAGTGACAAAGATATATCGTGATTTGAGATAATACTACGGGTGCGGAGGTATGAGAAAAGATGTCAAAGATTTTGTAGATCATTTCCTATGTTGTCAGTAGGTTAAGGTCAAGCATTTGGGGCTTGGTGGTTTACTTTAGAGATTACCTATTCTTGAGTATGATTGGGAACAAATCACTATGGACTTTGTGACTGGGTTGCCTCAAACTTCTTGTCGTTTTAACAGTGTTTGGGTCATCATGGATCAATTGACCAAATCTTCTCATTTCATTCCTATTCAAGTTTCCTTTAGTGCTGAGAGGTTGGCCTGTATATGTTCATGATATAGTTTATCTCCATAGCGTATCACTGTCTATTATCGCAGATAGAGGTTAAGTTTTCACCTCTCACTTCTAAAAGATATTTTAGGAGGAGTAGGGTACCCAGGTTGATCTTAGCACAGATTTTTACCCCCAAACCAACGGTCAGTCGGAGCAAACAATTCAGGTTTGGGAGGATATGCTATATGCTTGTGTTATGAAATTTAGAGGTCTATGGGAACAACATTTAGCCTTGGTACAGTTTCTTATAACAATAGCTACCATCTGAGTGTTGAGATACCACCTTTCGAGGCATTATATGGTATCCATTGTCACTTTTTAGTTGGTTGGTTTGAGACTTTTGAGATTATACCTCAATGTATGGACTTTCTTTGTGAGACTTTGGATGGAGTTCATGTCATTTAGGTTAGACTTCGATCAGCTCAAAGTAGGAAGAAGTGTTATGCGGACCATAGACTTCATGCCTTGAGGTTTATTATTGGTTATTGCATATTCCATTGTGTGTCTCCCATGAAGTGCATAATGAGATTTGAGATGATGGAAAAGATTAGCCCCGGGTATGTTGGGTCATTTGATATTCTTTAGACTATTACAGATGTATCTTATGAGTTAGTATTGCCCTTAGATTTTCCATTCATTCATCTAATTTTTCATGTATCCATTCTACGGTGTTATATCTACGATGAGTCTCATGTTATTCGTTGCGACTCAATGCAGTTAGATGAGAGGTTGTCCTTTGTTGAGGAGCCAGACTCTATTTTAGCCCAGGATGTAGGCGATTTTATTCTAGAGATATTCTGATAGTTAAGGTTTAGTAGTAGTAGTAGTAGTAATAATAATAATAATAATAATAATAATAATAATAATAATAATAATAATAATAATAATAATAATAATAATAAATTATTTACCTTTTTTTTATGATGGATAGATTTTGTAATTTTGACTACTTATCAAATCTAATGTAAATTAATATGTATAGAGTGTTATTTAAAAAGTTTTCAAATATTATCTTATAAAAACATTTCTCATCAACTATAAAAATCCTTCTTTGGTTGCATAATTTTCTATCACTCCATTACTTCCTCGTACACAACTATAGACGTTATTATTCATGTTCGATGTGTGCTAGCTATATCTTTAGAATTACTATTGTCCTCTTCCAAGCTTTGGTTTTCTTCTTGGCCTTCATCCATTTTACTCGATTATAAATGATCTTTAAGAGGTTACCATTTGTAATCGAGTGAAAAAGAAAGAAAACAAGTAAATCGAAGCTTGGAAGAGAAAAATGTTAGATCTAATGATAGAAATAGTCAATATGGAACATGAAGAAGAGCGTTTAGAACATGATGAAATATAATATGATAAAGCCCATGGAGTCGCACATATCAAGAAGCAAGAACTTGACACCCAGTTGAGGCACCTCAAGCAACGAAAAGGGATATTGAGCAAAGCAAGAATGCAACTCTCTAAGGGATTGAATAAACTATTCAATGCTTACTGCGCAACACCTGCATCCTACATTTTTATTATGATCTCTATTAGTTGAATTTTTATACAAATTGAAAATAGCTCCTTACTAGATGAACTTAAACTCCAAATGACTATCTTGTACTAATTTGAGATTTTATCTATCTATCAATAAACAAGTTGTTTCTTTATGTAATATAACATGAAACAGATTCTTCTTAAAACTTCTCGCCATGCTTACTGTCTTTTATCATATAAAATTGGAAGTGGTGGCATCTGTTTACTTTTTCGACTCCTCTCTCTATAAATGTCTTCCAATCTTTTCAAGTACATACTCTCTATGGCCTAATTTATGTGATAGTATTTGAATTTCAAGAGTCAAATTACTATTCTAAGTTCCAAAGTAGACAAAAATTATTTGAAGCTCGTGTAGAGATTTTTAGCTTGCTTATGTTTGTCTTTTGCCCATTTATATCTGATTTTTAGGATTAAATTATATACTTAATACTGCAACAATCATGGAGTATCCTATAAAATAGTAGTCTTGATCTTATCGATAGTGAGATATTAAATTATTGATGGTAGAATATATCCATGAGAAATCTTCATGATTACCCAATCTAATACAAGCACACCGATTTGAAAATTAAACCAACCTGAGCTCATTAATATCACCAAATGTCCATTTGATTCTCACGTGAATGTTCTCTTGAGTTCATGAAAAAACTCAACCTAAAGTCTCAAAGTTTAAGATTTCATATATGAAACACCACTATATTTGAGTATGATACTTTATTAATTATGGATAAATATTATCACCAAATAATTTCAATACTTAGAAGAAGATCCCTTGGTTAAGTTAGGATTTTAAATCCATTTTAGATCAATCAAAAACATAAAATCGGTGGAAGAAATGAGATTAGATAGATATTATAATATGAACAATGAATCAAATAAGTTCAAACACTATATTAAACTCATATTAGTTGGTGAAATAATGCCAAGCTCCATACCAACTTTTTCTGAAGCTCTAACAAAAAATTTCATAAGAAAGAGGTTTTGTCTGTGCTCCTTTTATACTACCTTAGGTGTTTCAACAAGTTATATCATGTCCTTCGCAAATTATACCTCAAAACCTACATTTTACCACCAGATATCTTTTAATAAAATATTTATGACATTTGTACATATCTCTGATTGATAAACAATTTAATTTTTTGAACCTAGACTCAAGAGACTACGACTTTCATGTTTTGCACTTTTCCATGTACATTATAGTTTGATTGTTGTTCTCTTTTGAATTTAGGTATTGTGTATGTTCATTTATTGATTGTTGTTCTATTTTGAATTTAGGTGTTGTAAATTTTCATTCATAAACTAGTTTGTTAAAGCAACCTTTGGACTATAAATCACTTCTCAAAGTTCATACAAGTCACAAATGATAATATGAACCTAACAAACCAAAATCAATACAAAATAATTCTAAGACCAAAGACGGATCTCAGAATAAGAATATATGTTTTGGAGTATATAAAGTGCGTAAACCGAATACAAAATGTCATAAGGGTATTTATAGAATACATGGAAACCTTAAAAATCAAATCCTGAGTGAAAAAAAAAAAGCAAAGTCGGTGGCTAATTACTAAGCCAACATGCGGACCGTATGTTGAACCTACGGTCCATATGTTGGACTTAGTATGTTTCCACCCTTGAGTCTGGATCTTCAACTCTTTAGACTTTTTAATTTTTGTACAGACTAAGTCTACATACAGACGGTATATTGAACATGCAGACCGTATGTTGATGATCTTATTTTTTCCTGCAGCTTAGTCTATGGACTCTTAGTTTCTCAACATACTTTTTTCATAAATGCTAAGTATGTTGCACATACGCTCATAGATGACTAAGTATGTACCCAAAAACTTTACTTTTCTTTTTTTTTCTTCTAAATTACATTCAAAACTTAGTTTCCAACAAAAAATGACTAAAATGCATCATATCTGAAAAACATCCTAAGAAACTTGCATATTTTCAAAGTTTTAAGCATCAAAAGTGCTATATTTCTATATCACTTCATTCTTCTATGCCAATATTTGATTATGGTATTCCTTGTTTAGGAGTTCAGGCTTTATTTATATTGCCTCCTTAGGTAGGATCTCATGTTTCTAGATTTATTATTTCTCCTATATCTCTGGGTATATTATATGTTTGGAGGATTAGAAGTACATTTAAAGAATAACTCTCTTGGGTCCACCCAATTTTGGTAATGCAGGTGAAGATGCCTATGAGTTCTTTATTGCTTATTGGGAGAAGTTATATAACCTTAAATAGATTGAGTCACATGGAGTTGCTTACATTACCTATCATTTAAGAGATGTAGCCAAGGACTGTGGAGGTCACTTGTTAGTTTCATACCCCTTGGTTCACCATAGATAGCGTGGGATTGATTTGTTAAGGCCTTTTTGGACAAGTTTGTCCCTATAGTTTGAGGGATTATATCAGAAAGGAGTTTGATCACTTAAGAGTAGATCTACATGACTGTTGTTGAGTATGAAGCATATTTTCATGCCTAGTCTAGATATTTTATTGCCAATATTGCCACAGAGTTTAAAAAGATTCAAAAGTTTGTGAAGAAATTGGATACACTTTTTAGTTGGCTACTAACCATATGGTAGTGTTATGGGCATCATTTCATAGTATGGTGGATCATGCAAAGATGACCAAGTATGTCCTTTAAATTACTCAGGAAGGCACCAAGAATGTGCACCATCAATGCGAGTTCAGTGGTTATGCCCCTCGAGTTAAAGAATTTAAAGGTTCCTATGGGTACCATTCTAGACCTATGTAGGTAGCTTTTCAGGGTCTGGGTTGTATATCCTTAGATTCAGTAAGAATAGGTAGTTGGGCATCATCGCAAGTGGTTGTTCTAGCTCAATCGCACCTCCTCAAATTAAGTGAGGCCATAGAGAATGTTTTATGTGTGATGAGTTTTCCCATGTGGTAAAGAATTGCCCTCAATGTGTTATCAGGTTACTCTTATATCGATAGTGAGAGGTATTTCCCAGGATGGTAAAGTTACTATTAGAGGTGCATGAGAATAAGTAGCGGTGCTGGTGGTAGTAGTCACGGGCTTACTCAGTTCGGTAGAAAATATGGACTTTGTTATGCTATACGACTAGACCAGAGACAGAGGCTATATGCATTGTTATTACAAGTATCATCCCTATTTGCTTCAGATCTGCATCTGTGTTATTTGGTCTACGGTCTACTTTCTTCTATATGTCTGCATATTTTTCTTCTAGTTTGGACTATACTTATGAGCCTCTTGCCCCACCTATTCATGTATCTACCCATATAGAAGACTCCTTAGCAGTGGATCGGGTGAACTGATCCTGTGTTGTGACCTTCGAGGGTCGTAAAACTAGTAGATCAGATTATCCTAGATATGGTAGATTTTCATGTTATCTTGGATATAGACTGTTATCTTTATATAATGTTATTCTAGACTACTATTTTAAGATTGTTACTTTAGCTTCGTCGAGTGGGACAAGGCTCTCTTGGAATGGTATGCTTCATTCGGGTCCAAAGAGAGTTATGTCCTTTCTACATACCCGTCACTTGGTAGAGTGGAGATGTTTGTCTTATTTGGCATATATTCGTGATACAAGTGTTTCTCCCGGATCATGATATTGACATTGTTATTGATGTTGAGTCAAACACCAAGCCCATTTCTATTTCTCCTTATAGGTGGGCCCTAGCAAAGTTGAAGAAATTGCAGGATCAACTATACGAATTATTGGATAAGGAATATTCTGACCTAGTAAATCGCCTTGGGGTGTGCCTGTCCTATTTGTGAATAAAAATAATGGTCAATGCGTATATGTATTGACTATTGACAGTTGAATAAGTTGATAGTTAATAATAAGTATTCTCTTACTCGTATTGATGATTTGTTTGATCAACTTCAGGGTGCTTTTGTGTTTTCAAAGATTAATTTGATGTTCGGGCATCACCAGTTGAGGTTTAGAGATTTGGATGATTTGAGGAAACCTTTCAAACTCGATACGGTCATTATGAGTTTTTAGTCATATCCTCTAGGTTGACTAATGCCCCAAATACATTCATGGGGGTTATGAACTGGATATTTTGAACGTATCTTAACTCTTTCATCATAGTATTTATAGATAATATCTTGGTTTACTCCAAGAGTGAGGCCAACCATGAGGAGCATTTACATACCGTACTTCAGAGTTTGAGGGATGAGAAGTTACATACTAAGTTCTCCAAGTAGGAGTTTTGATGGGAATTTATCTCTTTCTTGGGTCATGATGTGATTAAGGATGGTATCATAGTTAATCCAGCTAAGATTGTCGTAGTTCATGATTGGGCTAATCTAATTTCTCTTATCGAGATTTGGAGTTTCAGGTTTTTAACAAGCTACTACCGATGCTTTGTTGAAGATTTTTCATCTATAGCAGCTCTTTTGACCAAGTTGACTCAGAAGAAGATTATTTTAGTGGTACGATGCTTGTGTGGGGATATTTCAAAAGCTTAGGGATTTATTGCCATAAACTTCTATCTTGACTTAGCCCAAGGAGGGTATGGGTTTTATCATCTTCTATGATACTTCTAGTGTTGGATTAGGTGTTATGTTGATGTAGGAGGGTAAGGTGATTGCATATGCTTCTCATTAGTTGAAGCCTCATATGAAGAATTACCCTACCACTATTTCAAGTTGTGTATCATTGTGTTTGCATTGAGGTTATGGAGACACTATTTGTATGGAATCCATTACGAGTTCTTCTCAAATAACCGTAGCCTTCAGTATTTCTTTTTCAGCAAGATCTTAATATGAGGCAGCGTTGTTATCTTGAGTTTCTTAAGGATTATGATCTTACTATTCTTTATCATCCAGGCAAGGCTAATATAGTTGTGGATGCCTTGAGCCGAAAGATATTAGTATGGGTATCATGGTGCATCTTTTGACCCAAGAGAGGCCTTTAGCTTTAGAGATTCAGTATTTTGCTAACCAAATAGTTATTCTTGATATTTTGATACCTGAGTGTGTTTTAGTATTTGTGAAGGCTAGATCTTCCTTATTAGAGCAAATTTAGGTTCATCAGTTTAATGATGATAGCTTGAGAGTGATTTGGGATAATGTGTTGAGTGGTGAGGCTAAGGAAGCCTCATTTGATTCTAATGGTGTTTTGAGTATTGGAGGTGGAGTTTGTATCACGAGAGTGGTCGATTAGGTGAGATTAATCTTGGAGGAGACCCATTGTTCTAGGTATTCCATTCATCCAAGAGTGACAAAGATACATAATGATTTCAAACTATTCTTCGGGTGTGGTGGTATAAGAAAGGATGTTGTAGATTTTATAGTTCATTGCCTATGTTGTCAACAAGTTAATGTCTAGCATTTGGGGCCTGGTGGTTTACGTCAGAGGTTACCCATTGCTGAGTGGGAGTGGGGAAAATCACTATGGACATTGTGACTAGGTTGCTGCGAACTTCTCATTTTTTTGACATTGTTTAGGTCATCAAAGATCGATTGACCGAATCTTATCTTTTCATTCCTATTCAAGTTTGTTTTAGTGCTGAGAGGTTGGCCTGTATTTATGTTCATGATATAGTTTATCTCTATGGTGTATCATTGTCTATTATCTCAAATAGAGGTTAAGTTTTCACATCTCACTTCAAAAAGGCATTTCAGGAAGAATTGGGTACTCGGGCTGATCTTAGCATAACTTTTCACCCTCAAACTAATGGTCAATCGGAGTGAACTATTAAGGTTTGGGAGGATATTCTCTGTGCTTGTGTAAAAAAATTCAGAGGTCAATGGGAACAACATTTAGCCTTGGTAAAGTTTTCTTATAATAATAGCTACCATTTGAGTATTGAGATCCCACCATTTGAGGCATTTATAGTAGACGTTGTCGCTCTTTATTTGGTTGGTTTGAGACTTCGAAGATTACAGCTCGATATATGGACTTACTTTGTGAGACATTTGATGGAGTTCGTGTCATTTAGGATAGTCTTCGAGTGGCTTAAAGTAAGCAAAAGTGTTATGCGGATCATAGACTTTATGCCTTGAGGTTTAGTAATGGTAATTGTGTATTACATTGTGTGCTCCCATGAAGGGCGTAATGATATTTGAGAAGATGGACAAGCTTAACTCCAGGTATGTTGGGTCATTTAATATTCTCTAGACTATTGGAGATGTATCTTATGAGTTAGCATTACCCTTAGATTTTCCTTTCATTCATCTAATTTTTCATGTATCCATGCTATGGTGTTATATCTCCTATGAGTCTCATGTTATTCGTTGGGACTCAGTATAGTTAGATGAGAGGTTGTCCTTTGTTGAGGAGCCAGACTCCATTTTAGTCTAAGATGTTAGGCGATTGCATTCTAGTGATATTCCGATGGTTAACGTTCAGTGGAGACACCGTTCCATAGATTAGGTTAATTGGGAGGTCAAGTTCGACATACATAGTAGCTACCCCTAACTTTTCATCGATTAAGATATTTCCCTTAATCTAGTTCGAGGATAATCTCGATTCTTAGTGATGGATATTGTAATGACTTGATTCTGTTAACTTTATCTTATATGTGTTTTGACCATTTTACCCCTCCCTGTAGTTTCTATGTGTTGTTTCTGGTGTGTGGAGACTGTTGGCATGGTTCTCGGTGCAATCCAAAATGAATTATGCAAGTTTGTGGTTTCTAGAGGTTAAAAAGGGCTCATAGTTGATTTCGTAGACATTTATTGTACTGTGTGTCGAATGGCAAAACAAACTGCGCCAACAGATTTGAAATGTCGATGTTGGGTTAGTAGCATAGTTGACTCGCTTTTATGATTTTTTGATCTCATTATGATCCTTGGTTTGAAAATTAGTGAAATTGGGTCTTGGGGGTCAATTTTGTGAAAATAATCTTTTTTCTTGTTTTGAAAAGTAATTTACTACCAATAAATTATCACTAAATTTAATTTGTTGTACTATCATTTGATTAAACAATTTATCATAAATTTTATTAATTTATAGTTTCAAGATAATTTTAACTATCAAGATTAATATTATGGGCTACAAGGTATGAAATTGAATTACTAGTTTATTAACGTATATATAGATGAGAAAATCACTTTATGGTACTTAAACATTGACTGGAATTAATAATAATAATTTATTTACCTATTTTATAATATTCATTTTCTTACTAGGAATAAATTTATTATAGGCTCTTATTTTTTAAATAAGTTTGGCCTTTTGGGCTATTTATTAATGCAAATAAAAACTAGCCTTTGGGGCTACTAAAAACTATTAGTAGTAGTATATTGTTATTTAAAAAGTTTCAAAATATTATCTTGTAAACACATATCACATCAACTTTAAAAATCCTTCTTTGGTTCCAAAATTTTCTATCACTCCATTATTTTCTCGTACACAACGATAGACGCTATTATTTATGTCGATGTGTGCTAGCTCTATCTTTAGATCTACTATTTGCCTCTTTAAAGCGTTGATTTTCTTCGTGGCCTTCTTCTGTTTTACTCGATTATGAATAATCCTGAAGAGGTTATCATTTGTAATTCAGTAAAAAAGAAAGTCAATAAGAAAATTGATGCTTGGAAGAGGAAAATGTTAGATCTAATGATAAAGATAGCCAATACCAAACATGAAGAAAAGCGTCTGGAACACGATGAAATAAAATAACATAAAGCCCATGAAGTTGCACATATCAAGATGCAAGAACTTGACAACCAGTTGAAGGACCTCAAGCAACGCAAAGGGACATTGAGAAAAACAAGAATGCAACTCTCCAAGGGATTTGAAACACTATTCAACGCCTACTGCAACACCTACATCCTACATTTTTATTATGATCTCTATTAGTTAAATTTTTATACAAATTAAAAATAGATCCTTACTAGATGAGCTTAAATTCCTCATGACTATCTTGTACTAATTTGAGATTTTATTTATCTAGCAATAAACAAGTTGTTTCTTTGTGTAATATAACATGAAACCGATTCTTCTTAAAACTTCTCGTCATGCTTACTGTCTTTTAGCATGTAAAATTTAAAGTGGTGGCATCTATTTACTTTCTCGACCTCTCTCTCTATAAATGTCTTCCAATCTTTTCAAGTACATACTCTATACGGCCTAATTTATGTGACAGTATTTGAATTTCAAGAGTCAAATTGCTATTCTAAGTTCCCAAGAAGAACAAAAATAGTAGAAGCTCGTGTAGAGATGTTTAGTATATATTATGTTTGTCTATCTGATTTTTAGGATAAATTATATTCTTAATACTCTAACAATCATGGAGTATCCTATAAAATAGTAGTCTTAATCTTATCGATAGTGAGATATTAAATTATTGATGGTAGAATAGATCCATGAGAAAGTTTCATGATGACCCAATCTCCTGCAAGGACACTGATTTGAAAATTAAACCAACCTGAGCACATTAATATCACCAAATGTCCATTTGATTCTCACTTGAAGGTGCTCTTGAGTTCATGAAAAACCTCAACTGAAAGTATCAAAATTTAGGATTTCATATATGAAACACCACTATATTTTAGTATGATACTTTATTACTTATGGATTAACATTATCACCAAAGAAATTTTTTTAATTTCAATACTTTGAAGAAAATCCCATGGTCAATTTCGGTTTCTAAATCCATTTTAGATCAATCAAAAACATGAAATCGGAGGACGAAATGAGATTTGATCAATATTATAATATGAACAATGAATAAAATAAGTTCAAGCACTATATTATACTCATCTTAGTTGGTAGGATAATTCCAAGCTCCATTCCAACTTTTTCTCAAGCTCTAGCTAAAAACTTCATTAGAAAGAGTTATTGTCTGTGCTCCTTTTATACTACCTTGAGTGCTTCAACAAGTTATATCATGTCTTTCACAAATTATACCTTAAAACCTATGTTTTACCATCAGATATCTTTTCATAAAATATTTATGACATTTGTACATATCTCTGATTGATATACAGTTTAATTTTTTGATACTAGACTCAAGAGACTATGACTTTCCTTATTTGCACTTTTCCGTGTACAATATAGATTGATTATTGTTCTCTTTTGAATTTAGGTATTGTATATGTTTATTTATTGATTTTTGTTCTCTTTTGAATTTAGGTATTGTATATTTTCATTTATAAACTAGTTTGTTAAAGCATCCTTTGGACTATATATCACTAATCAAATTTCATACAAGTCACAAATAATATGAACCTAACAAACCAAAATCAATACAAAATAATTTTAAGACCAAAGACGGATCTCAGAATCAGAAAATATGTTTTTGAGTATATAAAGTTTGTAAACTGAATACAAAACGTCATAAGGATATTTATAGAATACATGAAAACCTTAAAAATCAAATCTCGGGAGAAAAAGGAAAAGCAAAGTAGGTGACTACTTACTAAGTCAACATGCAGACCGTATTTTGAATATATGATCCATATATTGGACTTAGTATGTTGACACCCTTGAGTCTAGATCTTCAACTCTCTAGACTTTTGAATTTTTGTACAAACTAAGTCTACATACAGATGGTATGTTGAACATGCGGACCGTATGTTGACTTAGTATGTTGATGATCTCATTTTTTTCCTGCAGCTTAGTCTCTAGACTCTCAGTTTCTCAACATACTTTGATCATAGACACTAAGTATATTGCACATATGCCCAAAGGTGACTTAGTATGTACCCAAAAACTTCACTTTACTTTTTTCTTCTGAATTACATTCAAAACTTAGTTTCCAATAAAACATACCTAAAATGCATCATATCTAAAAAGCATCCTAAGAAACTTGCATATTTTCATAGAATTAAGAGTCGAAAGTGCTATATTTAAATATAACATTATTCTTATATGCCAATATTTGATTATAGTATTCCTAGTTCAGGAGTCCAGCCTTTATTTATGTTTCCCCCTTAGGTAGGATCTCAGGTTGCTAGATTTACTATTTCTCCTGTTTCTCCGTTTCTTGATTAAGCAAATTCAGGATGGGTGTGGTTATTTAATCAATCATTTTCTCTTTTTCACAACTTTTCTTTTTTCATTCTTTTTCTACCACACCCAGCCTTGCATATATATATATATATATATATATATATATATATATATATATATATATATATATATTATTACCCTTCTTCATACTCACTTTACATCACGCACCCCTATGATAGCCATCCTCAACTTAGGCTATTTGCCTAAGTCAAAGTGCACAATATCCAAGGAGCATCAGGACCAAAACAGGTTCATTGTGATACAAATGGAAAGGTGATAGGTATAATAAAAAGAATAGGCATTCAGGATCAAAATCCTGATCAAGGGATATTATTCACATATGGAAGGTCATTTAGGCTAAAAGTGGACTAATATGAACAACGGCCTATGATTCTTTCCTAACCACTATCCTACAACCAAGGCAAGACCAACCGAGCAAGTTCTGGATTTAACACACAACGGAAACTTGGTAGCATCTCATACACACATGGCACAAAGGTACATCACAAGCTACTACCCATTCGATTCATGCAATTATTAGCAGTGATTATCATGTCCCTAATACTAATGCCATAAAAAAATTCACAGTAGTCACATATAGATGCTCATCACACGGTTACCAGATAGACAATTGGAGAGGTATTTATCATTCCAAGAAAAATCAATAAAAATATGTCAAGTGTCCTAGATACTTATTTTTCCCCCAATTGACCACAACACATCATAAAACAAACATAGTATGCCTAAACATACTGGCTCTACTAGGAACAAGACTCCGAAGAAAAGAGGCACGGTAACAAAAACCCTAAGAGAACATCAACACCCACAAGTAGCTCCACCCTCAACTTAAAATTATGCAATGTCTCCAACGCGTTAAACCAAAATGAGAGAGTTAGAAACATACCTGCGGCACCATGGGTGTGAAGATCTAATGTCAATCACATAATACGAATAAAAACAACAAAATACCTTGGGTTGCCTCCCAAGAAGCGCCTAATTTAGTATCACAACACGACAATATTTAGTCATCCTTTATCCCTTCACTTTGACGATTTGAACTGCCGGCCCATCTTTCGATCTTTACATCTTTTAGGTTCGTTGGGCAAATATGAGGGCATGATAAGGAATATTCTATCACGCCACATTGAAGACTTAAACCACTTGCCCAATTTTGCATCGAACTTTCGTGTGGGATCATTGGGCAATAGTAAGGATCTTAAAAAGTCGCTAAATGGACATCGATCTTTAAGCTTCTTGAACTTCAAGATTGGGGTTGTAGTATACCCTTTTGGAATGATAAACTCCAAAATGTAAGAATTTTCTTCCTCATTTAAAAATTCATCATTTGCTTGGGTGATTCGACTTTCATCACATCCACTAAGCATAATGTTGAAAAGTGGTTCGAATGAGGACTAACTCTCAATTTTGGAGTAGCATCCATAATAGTATATTTACCCCAAAATGGACTAGAATCTTCACAAGAAATGTGCTTGATTTCTTCTTTCGACCCTAGTACCATTTTCTCATCTTTGGCATCTTCGTTCATGAATGGTTCGGTTGGTTGAGAAATCACCAAGGGTTGCTCAACATCAAGATCAACATCACTATAGGATTCATGCTAATCATCTTCACACTCTTCGATTAGTCTAAATGATTCCACGTACAAGATATCATCTAAATATAATGTAGAAGAGTGCTTTGGATGATTGACCTCGATATCCATCTCCCCTATCCTTTCTTTTTCCTTGTTAAATGCCCTAATATTTTGATGTATATCACATATGATATCATTAGTTGTGTCCATACGATCCAACATTAGTTGAAGTATAGCTTTAATGCCACTCTTTTCGGTGCTTAGTTCTTTCTTTTTTTGACCAAAAGACCTATCAAAATCATAAGAAGAACTAGAATTTAGGTTAGCACAATGAGGGGAGGAGGCATTTGGGCAATTACTCCAATGTCCATCTTGACCACCAGATAAAGAATAATCATATTCCCGATAGGATGGAGATGGTGCATACATCTCTCTCCGAGGAGCATATCTACAATCTTGCTAAAAGTGAGGTCGATCACAATATGGACATGATCATCAAGATAAGATTTCCAACCACCAAGCTCATATTCATTCCATGATGCCATAGTAATACGTAAATTAAAATAAAAATCTACCTAACATAAGAAATAAAAGAAAACTAAAAACAAATATTTACAAGTTTGAATTCAAGTAAGTAGGCTAAAATTCCAAACCAATTCAATACGCCAAATTGTTCCCCGGAAACGGTGCCATTTTTATAATGCTAAACTTACACTTCAATTTAGTGCAAGGTGGTCATCATCAATATATTTACCCAACTTTTGGAGTCGGGGTCGAATCCACAGGGAACAATGAGAGTGGTGATTAAACTAATTTAAGACTATAGCTACAACTTGAATTCAAACAGATGATACGAAAAGATAAAATAAGGGTTTTGGAGATTAGCCAATAAATTGTTGGTCACTTTAACTTAAGTGTTCGTAATTAAGAGTTTATGAAAAACCAGAATTATATTCACTAGGGGTCTTGGTACTTGACAGATGATAATAGTAGTTCAAGATTCTCATAGTAGATAGGAAAACAAGTTATCTTTATCGAAGTTATGCCTAAATATCTCTCGACCTACTAAGCATTTAATTACCTAATCCTCTCGGACTTAGGAAATTTATATTCACAGCCCAAATTTTACCTCATGTTAACCAACCTTGTTACAACGTTGATTATTAAACGGAGTATTTCCAAGTCCCTGTTGATAATTCACTTCCCACTATATTTGATTTCTTTCTCAAGCAAATCAAAGTGGGTTTTATCTATTGTTTGCAACCAACAGACATTAATTAAAACCTCAGAATTATCAAAAAGTCCTACCATCTTTTGAATCCTGATCATTTAGCACTTTATCAAGCCCTAACCCTAGATCTCATAATTCAGGTTAATGGAATTTATCCACTCATAATGCTAAAATCGAAACAACGAGTTTTATTCATGCTTTGAAAGTTAAACTTACCACAAGAAGAAGAATAACTAGTGAATCACAGATTAGATCACAAAGGAAATCCCAAAATAATGATAATAATCTCTTCAAAGTATTTGCTTTTACAAGCCAAGAAATTAGAGAGAGAAAATATCAAAGTATCGTCAAAACTCAATATGCAGGCCTCTCCAAGAAAACCCTAAACAAGGCTTTAAATAGTTCACCCTAAATAAGAAAATAAAATAATAAAATTTCAGAAATCTCTCAGATTAGGTGACAACATTTGTGATAGCCTATTAGGAGGCTGACAACTTATCACAAATGTCGTCAACTCCTTCTTCAGTTTTGGCTCTTCCCGCTTAAGGTTAACGACAATCTTGATGACTTATCAGCTCCTTGATGACCTATCACAAAATGTCGTCAAGGCTCTGCTTAAGTTCTCCTGTACTGCCTTAGGCTGACGATATTCTTGACAGCTTATCAGACCCTTGACAACCTATCACAAAATGTCATCACAGCTTTCAACTTAGGTCAATTCTCTCGTTACTGCTGACGATGAAGCTGATAGCTTATCACGGGGATGACAACTTATCACAAATGTTGTCAGCCACACTTTTCTTCAGATTTTTCAGATTTCAACTTCTTTTCTTCCATTCTTGTTGGTTCTATATCATATCAGCTTCTACTACAAAATCAAACATAAAACAATAAAAAACGACAAAAGTTGCTTAAGAATTTGCAATTATTCTTAGTTAAAATCCTCAAATACATTAGCATCTGCTCACATATCAATCCTTCACCACTGTCAATGCTCTGCACCATAATTGATTAATCTTGAATCATATTTTCTATTTCTATTTTCAAAGCACGATAATCTTCAATACTGTGACCTTGAACATTAGAATGATATGCACATCGTATATTTGGATTAAAATTTCTTAAATGCGGGCCAGGAGTATATCCAAGGAGAGGAGTGATCATGCCCTATTGTACTAATATCTGGAACTGACTGGCATATGATTCTCCAATTAGCGTGAAACTATCCTTAGACTCCTGCATCTTTTCATTGTTTGACTTGGATGAAAAATCGGGCCTAGAAGGGCTTTGATTAGGATTCTATGTGGCACTATTAGTGTCAATGGTTTACATTACGATCAATTTTTCTTGAATCATCCTTTCTATTTCTCTTTTCAAGGCACGACAATCCTCAATACTGTGATCCTAAATATTAGAATGATATGCATATCGTACATGAGGATCGAAATTTCTTGAATACGAGTCAGAAGTATACCAAAGAAGAGGAGTGAGCATGCCCCATTATACTAATCTTTGGAGCAGACTGGCATATGATTCTCCAATTAGTGTGAAACTATCCCTTGACTTTGGCCTCTTTTCATTATTTGACTTGGATAAAACATCAGGCCTAAAAGGGCTTTGATATATTTGTGGAGTTGGGGGATGACTCTGGGGAGTTAGTGCATGCAATTGTGAGTAAGAAAAGGGTTGAATATATAGTTGTGCGCTATATACTGGGTATGGAGGCGTAAATAAAGTACAATGGATTTTAAGAGTGATTATATAGAGCTTGGATATGAACTTGGACTTGATACTAAGGGTAACGATGACGTCGTCTTCTTGGGCGTGCCTATACAATAGCAACTGCATCTTTCTCATGTTCTTTCCTCTATTTTATCTTAATTGATTACAATATTGTCCCAAATGTTTCATGGATTCCTCATGTCCATCTTGCTTCTCAAATTTCGACATATCAAGGATTGGAGGAAGGTTAACACTTGAAGACATGCCCTAGTCTTTATAAGAAACTTCTTCTTTACTCGCAGGTCCTAGGGAACTTTTCATAGCATTTCCTGCACTCCTTATTTTTCCAACTATTTTCTTTGGATCTTCTAGCACGCTAGACTTCTTGTTAAGAAATTTTTGTGGTCCAATTAATATTAATGTGGGCTCCGGAGTATAGCAATAATCATCAAGAGTATTGAACATGAGTCCACTAGTAGATTGGGGTAGCAGAACTGTTGGATTGATAGCCAAAGTGGAAGCCTCAGTAAAAGGTTGAGCAACAAAATCACAAACAGTATGTGGTGTTGTCAATGTGGTAGATTTATACTGAAACATTGGGATAATTTTGGCTTGGAATGAATTCTGAGGTATATTGTGGTGCGTCAAAAACATTAGGAAATAGATCTTGTAAAATGATGGAAAACTCAGGGTATTTGCAGGGTTAATAATGGGGAATGGGGGAGGAGGCAATTCACTAACTCAAGCTCGATGCATTTCCGTTATTTGTTGTCTTATTCTCAAAATCTCTTGCTTTTAACTCTCATTTTCCTGACTCTTTGTTTGATTCATGGTGTCACTCTCTATATCCTTGTTGGACACAACTAACCTTTCCTTGAATTTGGTGTGATGTGGAGGACCAGTCAGAATGCCACAAACCAACCACCTTAAACTAACTGAATAAGAGAGAACAAATGCATTAGAGTTTAACACTTTCTCAAAAAAAAAATTCTTTTTCTTTTAAAAAGATCACTGAATTCGAGAAGGGAATCTACGAATCTCACTCCTGAGAGAGGAGAATCAGGTGTGCATAGTTCTTGAAGTTTGACCACAAAATTACCGATCAACTTTCTTTTCTTCTTTTCTTGAAACTTTAAGAAGAAAAGAAAATAACAAATTATCAAAAGAATTGATGAAAATCTTTTTGAATTTTTCATCTTTAAAATTCGATACAAAATGAAACCTATGATTACTAAAGAAAATCTTTTGTGGATTTTCGATTTTGAATTTCATATGACAATGAAACTTGAAACTATTAAAGGAAAATCTTATTGTAGTTTTCTTTTAAAGATGTATATGAAACACCTACTCTAAATGAAGAGAAGAAAACTTTTTAAATTTTTTATAAATAAGATCACCGAACCCACGAAGGGTTTCTTACGTATCTCACTCCCGAAAGAGGAGAATCGGGTGTGCGTAGTTCGTTCAGATTGAATAAATAAAGATTAAACAACTAACTGAACCCTAACCTATGAAACACGACCACAAACAGACTATAAAAAGCGTTAATAAAATCTTTTTTTGTTTTCAATTTGACACTTCACATAAAAAATGACACCAACTATGAAAGAAAAATCTTTTTTGGTATTTTTGTTATATGAAATATACAAAACTTCTACCATCTTTTAAAATTTTATTTTATAAAAAGCTCCTATTAAGAAAAATCTTTTTTTGAAATTTTTGAATTACGAATGCTTGCTAAAGAGAACAAAAGAAAAAAAATAATTTTTTTTTTGAGAAAATGAGTGCAAAAGGTAAAAAGTCTTTTTGAATTTTTGGATTGTAGAAAACAAAAGCCATAAAAACTCCTAAAAGCTATGAGACTTTTTTTTCTTTTTTTTCCTTGCCTAAGCACACACTTCTTTAATTCTAGCCCATGTTTTTTCTTAAATCAGTCCGTCAAATAGCCCTATTATCCTCAAAATACAACAATTAGCACGTAAGAATTCTTTAGGAATGAGTCTCCTATAAAGGACCAAGTGGGTCCCGCTAGGTCTCAATGTAATACAGATAAGTATGACCTAAAGGTTGACCTAGGTTGGGCTCCACTAACAAGGTTGTTTAGGGGAGCGGATGATCGATAGTGGTTGCGATAGCTTTCCACCCATTCCATACATCTGACGGCTCCCTCTCCTAAAATAAGGTGACTCAACTAGAGTTCATGTACACGGCATGTACTCCGAGACTTATTACGAAATAAATGACTAAGGAGGTTATGCAAATGATGACAGATATAAAACGGTAACACATAAAGAAAGATTATGAACAAAGAGCACGTAGGCATCCAACAACGATAAAAAAATAATACGAATAAAATATTTATACATCAATAGTGTCAAACTAAGTCGATACAACTCAAAAATTAGCTCGAATTTTGAATATCCCCAGCAGAGTTGCCAAAGATGTCACAGACCCTTTTTTACCAAAAAAAAGATATGATTTTAAGTTTAAAAGGATTTTTATTATTAAGTGACAAAAGATAAAATTTATTTTGAAAATAATTCTTTTTCATTTGAACTAAGAGTCGCCACTTGACATAAAAATGGTGTGCCAAGTCACCATTGGAAATTCTTTTTAAAAATGGTTTGACTTTTTAAAACTGATCCACGAACAGATATTTTGGTTAAGGAATTCTATTGATCGAGGGAAAGGTGTTAGGCACCCCTCGGTCCCGTGGTTCGACCACGGTCGCTTCATGGAGTATACCAGCTAGTACGACACTATAAAATGCATAAACCAAACAAAACACACAAAACAAACAAAACAAACAACTTGAGATTTTGTATACAAAATTTAAGGTACGAAAAGTCTTGCTGATTTTGTATTTTTGGGTTAAAAACAAACAACCAAATTTCTCAATAATGAACTGTGAAAAATAAATTCATTTGCTCTCCTCTCAATCTCTCTTCATTGTCCTTAACCCAAACAACCGCACCACTACCATGGAACACGCATAGACTTTGGTTTAGAGCAAAACCACCGCTAGAAATGATCACTACTAAAAACAACATCTGAAAACTCTATTGACGCATTCAAAACTCATCAAAATACCCCATCATTGACTGAGGTCCGATGAACAAAACAGGGGGAAAATGTCGTTAAATATGAGGATGGATTGAGAACTTTTATTTTATCCTCTTTCTTAATTATTTATTTTTTGTCCTTTTGAATATAATACTTTTTAAACCAAATTCATTGCATTTAGGCATTTTTAAAATGTGACACTATGCATTTTAACTAAGTCAACGAAATATGTCACATAAGCTCGATCAATGTTCAAAGAGATTCAAAATATTGTATTTTGAGTAGAAAAATTCAAAATATAAATGTATACAAGTACAATGTCTACTAGACTATTTTGCCTTTTGAATGACAACAAAAATTTATTTGAACCAAACTATTAATAGGAGCATAATCGAATCATTTATGAACATCTTTGCAATGTAACTAGTTAAACTAATTAGGTTGGTATTAATATTTTAACTTACCTAATTGTTATTAGTTAAAATAATTAGTGGTCATGACTATTTGGTACAAGAGATAAGAGAATTAATTTTTAATTATTTTGTATTTAATTAAAATAAAATAATAAGATAACCTATATTAAAATGATAATAATATTTTTATTTGATATTAAGAAGAAATAAGCTCCGAAATAACTAATTTTATGATAATTCCCAACGAGTTCTCATAGTTTTAAAGGGTGAAATTAGAAGTCCCTCCCAACAAATACTGAATCCGTGCAGTTTCAAGCAAGAAAAGCAAAGCCCTGTAAGAATTTTCTTTTAAGGAAAAAAGGCTGAGTTGAATTGTTCAGTAAGTGAAAAATTCCACCAATCAAGAACTGACTTTTAATTTTTTAACTCTACTGTGGTTACTAGTTGAAAGTTAATTTTGTTGATAGATCCAGATGGTGCGGTCCTTATTCGTACCCTACCCTGCATATAGATAACTTTAGTACACTCTACCTGCCCTTTTCTGTGTAGAGGTGAGAAGGGTGAGAGACTGTGACATAGCCATGGCTAGTAATTAGGCAATTGCTAAGTTCTTGGGAGAAAGCTTGTTCCAATTATCATCATGAAACGCCTCGGTTGTAATCAAATGTAATGGTTATAGGAATTATTTTCTCCCTGATTTCTGGTCGCCTGTTTAGTCAGGCTTCTATAATCAGCTTATTTTAAAAGTAAGTGCTTTTTGAAGAAGTACTTTCGTGAGAAAATCATTTTGTATCTAACCAATAAATTCGAAATGTAGTTTTGAGTAGCAATTAATAGTGTTGGGCCAAACTTTTCCACAGTGATTCTAAATGCATTTTTCTCAAAGTGCTTTATGATAAAATCTGTTTTTAAGCTTATAAAAAACAGTTCTGCTATTCCTAGAAACACATGTTTTCTCCTATAAGCTTGGTCAACAACTTACTTTTCTAAAATAAGCACTTTTGGCCTCCCCAAAACTTGGCTAAATAGGGTGTAGAACCAGTTAGGTCTCCAACTGCAAGGCATGGATTATGAAATGGTCTATGAACGAGCTCTTTTAGCAGTATGACAATTTTAATATTACTTGCTCTATCATCATGTAAGTTGTTAATTTTCTCTAATTAATCCATTTCCTTATAAAAAGGGATTAGTTCTTGCAAGAAGTTTTGTGGTAAGGTCTGGTAACTAGTTTAATTGAGCTTAAATCTATATAAATCCGTATTCCGTTCTTTTTGCAAGAAGATTGCACCCTTTATATTATATAACCATGGTGTCCAGGATTAGTTCCACGGGATACTTGCCACCTCCCACCAACAGTAGGTACCAGTAACTCTGTCCTGGTGTTTTTGTCTCTGTTGGGAATTAGAGGGTTGCAACTATTAAGACCTGAACTTTGTTAATATGCTTGTGTTTTGGTGTATTATGATGCATGTACTAAGAAATACGTAGAATGGGTTCTCATTTCAACTGCATTTGTCATTAACCTTGTTTTTTTTTTTGAAATAGTAAACAAAATGGGGGGAGTGTTCTTAGGCATGCCAGGACCGTGGGCAGGTCATATGCACGAAGCTGCTGACCATTATACAACAAAAATAGGTGGACTTCCTGTAAGAAAATCCTCCTGGATATAGTATAATTCATCTTCCTTTGATGCTTGTTTGGTAGTACGATGCTGATTTTTTTTTTTTTGAACAGGATTGGCCTATTCCTCTTCCATCGACAAGTGTTGATTTAATCAAATGCAGTGCTTGTAAAAGTGATTCGTCTCTTCTTGCACAGGTTTGTACTCGAAACTGTTGGACTAACTTTGAATTACTCAGTTACTTGGATTTTGAAGCTCTAGACATTTTGCGATATTTTTCTCCTTACATTTGTTTCCTTAGGTTTATGCCCCAATCTCAAATACAACTTTGAACATTGAAGAGCGTGTAATCTATGTTTTTGGCTGTTTGATGCCAGAATGTGGGAGCACTACTGTAAGGTCTTTCCTTAATTTTCAAACTTATTGTCTTTTTTGTAAATGTTTGGAAACTTAGTAATCATTTGAATTTAACTTCTGTGGTCTGTCTATTATATTTATGTGACAGCTGGAGAGCTATTAGAATCCAAAAATCTGTAAATAGTGAAGGTTTAAAGAGCCAGTCTGATAAGGATGTCTCCTCGCCTGCATCTTCTGTGACAGATTCAAAGAAAGAATGGAAGAAGGATATGTGGTCATTTGACTCTTTGGAAGAGGATGATGATGACATAGACCTTGCTGAGTTGGGCAGAGCACTTTCTAAATCTGCAAGCCTGGCTTCTCAGTCCAAGAAACAAAACCATGGTCGTAAATTAACTGCCAAAACTTCATCCCCTGTCTGTACAGCCAGAGTAATTGATAAAAAGTTACCAGGTAATTTCCGTGCTGTTTTCATTGGCATTACCTGTACCTAACATAATCTTTTGCTAGAGCCCTTTTAGATGGTTCTGTTTGATATGTTGCTGGACGATATATGTAAAGTGTTCCCAATTAATTTTGGATAATATAATATGAGTGTGGAGCTGTTGTTCGAATCCCCACTGAGACAAAAAACACTAGGTGATTGCGAACTGTTTACTGGGACAATTTCCCCCACCCACCCACCCACGATAAATTTAGCTCTATGATAGAGAACATTAAGTCGATAAATGCTAGTTAAACAGATATTGCATCTGTGATTGGTAAAACGAACATGTGATCTGTCTATTGGTTGCCTTCCTTTTGTGGGAGGCCGTTGGTGCTAATTCTTGATGGTTGAGGATACACAGATCAGTCAAAGGGTCAATGCACTTATTGTAAAAAAAGTGAGAAAATGAAATAAATAATCCCGCATATTTGGAGATTGGCCTTTAAAAGTCATCAAAAAAATAATGATCCTTTAAATATACACCTGAGAGGTTTTAGTCCTTTATGTTACTAAAATTGAGCACTTTTGACGAAATTGGCTTGTGAAAGCACGTGAGTCGTTTAAATGAAAGAAAAGCATCATGGCGGATGTGTCCGGATTCATTTCCCGATTCGTACCTTAAGAAAAATCTTATTTGTGCAGAGACCAAAGGTGCGCAGATGCATATTTAAAGGAATACTTTAAACCACCCCCAAATATAAGGGACTAATTTATCATTTTCTGTAAAAGAAGTCATTGAGTTACGAGAAGTCGACAGCCTACAAAGTTTAGGTCTTCATAGCTTTTAGCAAATGTTTAAAGTGATGCGTGAGATCTGCAATTATCACTGGGTAGCATTTGAATGATTATTTTCACTTTCCGTGTTCTCTGAAAGAAACACTTTTTTCTTTGGTCACAGTGATTCCTTGCTTCTATATATATGCTGAGGAAGAGAAAGTTTCCAAGAAGGATGCTTTTGTCTGTACAAAAAACATCTCATCTTCAATCAAGGACCATGAAAATGATCCTGCTACTCAAGAGGAAACATGGGAGGTTGAAGATTATGAGTACGATAGGACATTGAATGCTGACAGGGTTTACCTTAAGTTCAAAAAGCGGGTAGATGCATATCCAGAACAATGTTTCAGGTACAACTGCAAAAAAGTTAGCCTTTGTTTACCGGACATGAACTGTACTATTGAATTTACTTATAAGTATCGCCTCCTGACACTAAAATTTTTACTTGGTGGAGTAAATGACTTTGAGAGGCAGTCTCTCAACCTTTTAATTTTCCCGAAGCAACAAGGGAACTCCAAGTTTAACTTACTTTAGATTTCTTTATGTATTGAACTTTCAGCTTTTGCTGCTTCTTTAAAGGTTTCTCTTTGATTGTCTTATTCACTTCCAACTGTAGCGTATTACTACGTGTGCAATTTAAAATGCATGTTTAAGTGTTCTCATGTTTTCCTGCTGTGTCGTGTGTACAATCCTGAAAATGTCAGTTCGGGCAACCACAATATTGACTTGCAT
Organism: Capsicum baccatum var. pendulum; assembly: GCA_030864225.1. NCBI lineage: Eukaryota > Viridiplantae > Streptophyta > Magnoliopsida > Solanales > Solanaceae > Capsicum > Capsicum baccatum. Next base: position 155,557,820 of record CM061561.1, on the reverse strand, counting down.
TGCCCACTGGAGTTCATCCTGCCACCGGTTTTCTCTATTATTTAAGCATTGTTTCAGAAATTGTTGCTGAAAACACGAGGAGGGCGGGGCGGGGTGGGGGTGAATTGTGCAGTAATTAAAAATGAGACGACTAAGAATTCGTCCGACTTGAGCCAACAGGTATATCTTCCTTAAAGATTGGATTAGATGAAATAAGTAATCAAAGTAAAGCGGAAGATAAAAATGATCAAGCAGATTATTGTTGAAGATGTTAGAGGAGAGAGAAGCTCTCAGACACATTTACAAAGGCATCCAACTGAGGTGAGGTTCCTTCTGGGCCTCAATATTCCCCTTCTCGGGGAGTTCCCCCTTTCTTTCTATATGGATAGCATGGTCTATTTTCGACTCGGGGGGCAAATCATGTGACATCACATAATGGAGATCTAAAGCAGAGACATGGTTTGATTGGATTGAAAGTGCAAGGCACCATATGAGCAGGCTGGTGCAAGCAGAGGAGCTCTGTTTTATGTGTGAAAGAATCATGGAAGCTTCAGAAAATAGGGGGAAGACATTCAAAACATTGCGCTTCAGAGACTACTCAACAAATGTACTTGTATCCCTGAAATTCAACCAATATGGCAGATTTCTCTCCATCATTTCTGTCAAAGGAAAGGAAGAGCAGTAATCATATTACCAGAGAACACATCCAATGGAAGATGGTAAGCGTTGGCAACAAAGATAGAGAGTTTCATAATTAGTAATCTCATACAAAATTCAAAGAATCTCCTAGGGGTACAAGCATTATACGACTATAGGGGAGAGGAGTTACATAGAAAAATTATGCAAGAACAAATGGATACAGATGGAGATGGAGGTTGGAATGAAGTGGTTCAATTAGAACACACTCAAAAGGTGCAAGGACCTCTTCGACAGGCACTTTGTTTGGAAGTCGGCTGTGGTGAAGAAGATACTCCCACACACAATTATGTAAAGAGATGGGCATGGGCACAACAAACCTTGAAGGGAGCTCAGGGAATCCAAGTCTATGACATGAAAAAGTTCCAATTCCTCCTCAAATTCCAATCCAGAGCAGCAGCCGAACATGGTATAATGGGGGGAATGGTGGAGGCAAGACATGAAGCTGAAATTACAATGGTGGACACCAACAACGGGAACTTTTCCTAGCCATACAAGATTTATCTGGTTCTGGATTCATGTGTTAGGGTTGTAGTTGCCTTTGCACCTTTGGTCAAACTCCATCTTGAAGAAGATAAGAGAAAGGCGTGGTGGGTGGCTTGAAATAGAGGAGGAAGCCGAGCTTAAAAACCATATGAGATGGGCCAGAGTTTGCCGTCAAAGCACTTATGGAAAAGATTCCAGCAATTATTGACATAGCAGATGGTGATTTGATATTCACACTCCCAATATGATTGGGGGCTCCGGTGAACCATCAGAAAATGGAGGAAGGAGATAGCATTTCAGCAAGAGAGAGAAGAGGGAGGGCCTCTTTGAGGTATGGTACGACATGAGTCATGACATGCAAGTGTACGTGGTCCACCAAGTAGTAAAATGACCAAGTATCGATCCCACAAGGACTTGTGTTAAACAACAATCTAATTTTAGCTTTGCTACTAAGATTAATTAAGTGCTCACGCAACCAAAAGTATTTGAAAGTTAAAACTAAACGTAAACTTAAACAATTTGGTAAAGTAAAGGTTCTTGAACAATATTGGGGAGAAACCCAGGTTAAGGCACTACGAACAATCCTACTTAGCTATATAATCTCGTTGGCTTAGTTAATTATCTTGGTTGTTGGTTCTCGGGGTTGATAATATGATTATGGTCTTCCAAACCTTTAATCAACTATCTTGCGTAGCCCTACAACTACATTGTTGGGCGGGGATGCAAGTACTCAGCTAAACACATTCGTATTTCTTCCTGCATAATGAACCAAATAGGGCGTATCCACAAATCATAGCTTCAATCAGTTGAAGGATAATGATCCTATCCCATGTATCCCACGTTTTATTCTATCGTCCTCCTCCCGGGCTCACGATGGAATTAAGCATTTATCCTAAGGGTTGTGAATGCGTAGAATAGTTAAAACAAGGATACATGAACAACCAATAACGATAATAATATAAACCAACTCAATTAACAAGCATATGTATTCATGTTCTTGGACTTAACCCTAGATGGAGGTGTTTAGCCACTCTAAGTCATGAAATCCATGTAATAATCCACAAGAAAGCTTAAGTAAAAGAATAAAAATCCTAATTGAAGCCTCCTCAAGTATATTGTCTTGCCCCCAAGTCGTTCAAGGTTATTACGAAACAAGTGGAGCATCCTACTTATACTAGGACCAAGTTGCCGATTTTGACGTAGCCTCTGTGCCATGCCCTTATCCTCTGCCTAGGGGCCGTGGCACGTTGATATCGCGATGAGCTACTGGAAACAACATTTTTCTTTGACACCAATGGCGTGTCACGCCCTTATAGCGGTGGCTAGGCAGCGTGGCACACCCCTAAGCCCAAAAATTTCAGATTTTGTCTACGTTTGTTCCATGCTTTTGCCCCTTCATTCCTTGCTTTGTGGTAGCTTTTCCTCTTCAATTCCAGCTTGTAAAGCATCACATCATTATCTTTACATCTCACAAACTTCCCATAACAATAAACACCACGAATTAGAGCTCATGACACACTAGAATCCAACAAGACGAACTAGAGTAGCACATAGCTCAAGCTAAGAAGTCTAGTTATCTCTTTTAAACTTGAATTGCACATTTTTCTTCCAACTTTGATTTGAACACACCTTAACATCATAAACAATAACTAAATATTTAGATGCTCATTTACATAAAGATTTACCCGTTACGCACATGAGAAGTCCTCAAAACCAAGCCAAATAAGGCTAGGTGACAACTCTTAGGTGCATAAATCCAAATGCACCTAAGATCAGGCCGGTCGGAGTACAAATGAGAGAGATGTGACACAAGATCAAATGAGGAACTTTGCAATTCACACTCCTAGCTAACCGAGAAATTAGCTACAAAGGTGAAAAGGGAAGGCGCTCTGCACTTGACCACGTGTGACCCTTACAAAGAAGTGGGCCCATTAGCAATTGTGAACTTAATTTCTTGGGCCCCAAAAGAATTACCCACATGATGTTAGAGGTAATAATATGAGTACATCAACAATACCCGATATCTTTGAACACAGGGGAGAGATCAAATTTTTCATGGAACTAAAGAAGGCAAACATCAGGAGTTGCGTAACATCATATGAGAAAATCGATCGAATTTCTGATCCAGAAATCGAGATTACTGAATCTCTCATAGACGCTTTGATCGGGGGAGAGAAGGAAAAAACAGGGAAAAGTCCAAATATTCTATTGGTATGAGAAAATCGATCGAATTTCTGATCCAGAAATCGAGATTACTGAATCTCTCATAGACTCTTTGATCGGGGGAGAGAAGGAAAAAACAGGGAAAAGTTCAAATATTCTATTGGTGCCTTATGAGGAGCCCATCCCAATTCGATTAACTCTATCAAATGCAACAGTGAGGTTGAGGATAGACAAACAATATGGGTTCACAATGATATTGTCAAATTAAGCGGAATTTAGAGCTTTATTTAGTGGATGTGAAATAGCAGCTAGGGCTCTATTGATGATGCTGGACTAGGGGGGGGGGGGGAGAAGACCTTGACACTATTAAATGAACCAAGCAACAACAATGAACTGGTACCATGATGTCAGGAACTTGTTTTTTGACATAAAATGTTAGGATAGGGAGCCAAGAAGTGAACCAAGATGTAGAGGGAAGACCACAACCATTGTGGAATCATGAAGGTGAGAATTTTATCATGGAATATGAGTGGGTATGGACAACAAAAGGAGACAAATAAAAATATAAAATCACTAGTGCAAAAATTGGGGGGGGGGGGGGGGTTAAACATCTATGTGTTTGTAGAAATAGCTTTGTGGGGGTAGTAGGAATTATTTCTAATAACTATGGGGAAATATATGAAAGTAGGGTTCTGGATGGATTCTATAGGAAGAAGTGAGGAAATTATTGTGTTGTGGGACCAGAGAGTATGGAATGAGGTGTTCATTGATAGTGGGATCAACTGCTCACTTGTAGGTTCTCTTAAATCAACCAAGATCTAACGTGGTACCTAATTGTTATTTATGCAGACTTTGGAAGTAGGGAAAAAGAGGATTTGTGGTGGGAATTATCAACACAAAAGGAATTTATGGGTGTCCTTAGGTGGTACGAGGTGACTTCAAAGTTACTAGCGAAAGTTGCCCTTTGAGAGGACTAATCAAACAGGATCGCTAGAGCTATGGCTGATTTCTGGGAATGCATAAATGATTTTGAGCTGTTAGATCCTCCTTTATTTGGAGGATTGTATACTTGGAGAAGAGGGCAAAACCATAGATGTGCATCAAGGATAGACAAATTTCTGCACTCTACCCAATGGGATGAAAGTGCCTCACAAATTAATTAGAGTTGCTCCCTGTAATGGAATCTTATCACAATCCCATTATGGTAACATCTTGGGACTATAATTTCAACGAAGTCCCCACTTTGTAGGAATTCACTGGGTATGTTGTTGTTGTTGTTGCTACTTCAAATTTGAAAACTGGTGGCTTAGGGTGAAGGGTTTCAAAGACACGTTGCAGAACTGGTGATCTTCTTTCATTGTGATCGGGAGACCTCACTTCCAACTTGCCTCTAAATACAGCCTCCTAAAGCAAATTTAAAGAACGAAGTAAGGACAACAAAAATAATTGGAGAGAAAAGGAGGACCAAATTCTAGCTCAAGTCTACAATTTGGAAGTTATCCAAGATCAAAGAGCATTGACTAAGGATGAACAATTGCAAATGTGCACCTGACTATGGAGTTTGAAGAGGTGGCAAGAAATGAAGTAATAGCTTAGAGGTAAAGATCTAGGGTCCAACAAATAATAAGTGGTGATAAAAACACTAAGCATTTCCACAGGGTGGCCACAACTCCTAAGAGGTTCAACACAATTGACACTCCGGAGGTAGAAAGGGAAGATAAAATTGATCCTGAGGGCATCAAAAACTCCATAATGAACTTCTATCGGGAACTCTACATAGAACTAGAAATTTGGTCTCCAATTTTATCATTCAAGGAAATCCTGGGATTTTCATAGACTAATAAGTATGATGGAAAGAAAATTTGAAGAGGGGATGTTACATGGAACTAGACCATGTGCAATTGACAAAGCCTGGACCAGATGATTTTTCAATGTCTATCGAGAAGATTTTCAGCGCAATCTTTGAGGCATTGATTCCAAAGAATGTGGGAGCTATTGAATTGAGGTATTTTAAACCTAAGTTGCACGGATTCTCCAAAAACATTGCCACACCCGTGTAGGATCCTTCAAAAATACACTATTTTTGGAGGATCCGACACACCCATCGACATTTTTGAAGAGTCCGAGCAACATAGTTTTAAATCCATTATCCTCATTTCTACAATGTGCAAAATTATTATTGAAGTGTTGGCTTAATGATTGAAGAAGGTGAGGGATAAGTTGATCAGCACACATCAAATGACTTTCATTAAAGGAAGACAGTTTATGAATGTTGCCTTGATAGCAAGTGAGTGTGTTAGACTGAGGGGTATAGAGCTTGCGATAATGTGTAAACTATAAACTGGATATTGGGAAGACTTGACCATTTCAATTGGAATTTGGCAATAGATGTTTGAACTCGATTGAATTCTGCATCAAAACTAACAAGTTCTCTCCGTCATGGATTTTATCTGCTCCTTAGTGCTTTGATAGCTCTTTATGTCTTTTTGGGCTGATATTTCCATCTTTTGTAACCTGTACATCTTCTTGACACTTCTGTTAATGTTATCTCTCTTACTTCAAAAAGAAAAACCTACCAGGTTCTCAGTTCTGGTCAATAGAGAACCAATTGTTTTTTTTCTAGCAGAAAGGAACTCAGATAAGGAGGTCTCTTATCACCTTTCTTTTTATAATAGCCATGGAGTCAACAATATGATGAAAATTACTACCCAAAGCAGATGGTTACAAGGCTTCATAATTGGAAATAGTGCAGAGAAGGTAAAGAACAAGCCCCTCAAGGGCTAAAGTAAATGGCAAGTAAGTAAATGACAAGCCCCACGAGGGCTAAAGTAAAGTGCAAGCCCCACAACGGCTGAAGTAAATGACAAGCCCCACGAGGCTAAAGTAAAAGAGAAGTAAAGAGAAGCATACCTTTCTATCTCATCATTCGTCGTCGAGGACAATTTATCCATAAATATATGAATATATATAGCATGAATATTACAAAGCATTAACGGGTTCAACATGGTTAGTAGCATAGCTTCTCATGTAGTCAATAAATATACCTTTTTGAACCCTTAGTATCATGACTAATAATATTAGCAACAAGAAGGTTTTCTAGCATAATCACTAGTTTGGTTACTAGACAAAAGCATAACATGAGTCCAAACATAATCTGTGGCATTCTTGTATATAGTCAATATGCGTGCCTTTTAACACCATTTACAGCATCGTTTCTAATATCGACAATAAGGAAGGTTTTCAATATAATTTATTAGCATAATTATTAAGCATGATCATAACTTGGGCAATAATATAGTTAACGACCCAAACACAAGCCTAAACAATGGCTTAATCAACATATAATCAATGACCCATCTTACATAATCCATAATCTAGTCATTTAGACCTTGGGCATAACCAGAAGCGTTATCATGAACAATGGCCCATCAGTAGCGCATTCGTTGGCCTACTATTGGCCTAAGGATAATTTATCATTAGTATGAACGACGGCTAAAGCATGGCATATTATATCGCTTATTCATAGCGTGGTCAATAACATCATTTATGGCTTAGGCCATATTATAGTCAAAGGCTCATTTAATAGCACGTTCATTAGCCCAAACAATAGTTAATCACAATAACATAATTGTAGCTTGGCATAAGCTTTAACCAAAAAGGCATACAAAGGCCTAGTCACTTGGGCACCATTGCCTTAAAAGGGCACTCTCAAGTCAATTACTAAGCGTAAGGGTTCAAGGAAACTAATCATAAGTCTTTCCTTAAGGTGGGTCAACAAGCCCACATCTAAATCCCTGAATGCATTCTAAGTCAATTTCTATCCCGAACTAGGCAATGGTATCTAAATCAACTCTTAGATGTATAGAAAGCCACCGTAAGCCCTAAGATAGATATTCTACTCAAGCACCTTTACTAAGTCCAATGGAACTAAGGCAACTTTCACTAGTGTTAGCAACTAAGGCCAACTTACTCTAAGTATGAGCAACTAGAACAATTTACCTAATATTGAGTATTCTAAGGCATTCCCAACATGAGCAATGAAGTCTATTCCACCTAAAAGTAATGGGAAATAAGTCAACTTCTCAACCTCTAAGATTCACATAGCTTAATTGGTCCAACTAACCTAAGTCTTGCATTTCATCAAACCAATACTAAACTCATCCCAATCTAACAAGATATCACAATTATATCAAAATATAGCTCAATTTAATAAGGAGTAAGCCTAGCCTACCTCGAATCTGAAGAATGCTCAACAATCCGCTAAACCTTAGGATTTCCCTCCCGAGAAGCTTCTTCAAGGTGCCAAGCTATCAAAAATAAAATCTAAACACCATTACGAAAATATCGATGCCCATATTGCACCATTGTGCTTCGGGTCCAAAAACGACACCAAAACCCCAGTGGATCCCACATACGAAAAACAGGTTTCCGAGATTACCCTAATGTTCAACTACCATTTGAGAATCATAACCATCAAGAATTAGGTGCAAACCAAACATATTTGGGCTAAAATCAAGCCCTCAAGAAATTTGGAGTTTTGGTCAAATAATCAGGAAATTAAAGCTTGCAAATGAAAGATTCATACCTTAACCGTTGTTAATCACAAATATATATATATATGTTAATCAAGCTTCTAACTCACCCCCAAGAATCAATTTGAATTTAATCTATTATTTTAGGGCTTCTAGGGCTCAAAAGGGAGAGAAAATGGCCAATTTCACGACCAAGGGGGCTATTTATAGTTCCTTGGTCGTGGTTAAATGGGGTTCGTAAGGTCAAAACCCGAACTCGTTCGAACTCCGTTTTTCGCAAACGAACTATGTAACCTCACTAAATTCGACATTCCAGACGCATTGGTGTAGTCGGATTTTCCATCCAAGGCCGTTTAAACTAATTGTGGGCCCCACACCCATGTACAGACAGATTCTCACTTTCCGACCAATTGGTCGAAATGAACTCGGGCATCTTGGAACCCGAACTAAGGGTCTTTCTAGCCTAAAACCGATATTCCGTAGCTGCTGGCGTAGCCGGAATTTGCATCTGAGGTCGTTTAACTGACGTTTTCGCTCGGCGGCCATTCAGAATCAGTGAAGACTTCTAAATGGGGAATTGGTCCTTTAACCAAACGAACTGTCTGGTAACCGAACTATCAGTTCCAGCAAGTCATAAATGACTTGGGGCAGCTATGGAAAAGCTCTAACCACGAAAATAAGCGGACAATACGAAAAATGATCTGAAGGGTCATTACAGTTCAACACAGGGATAAGAAGTGGAGAGGGTGGTTGAACTACCTTAAAGGGTTGGAAACTTTATAGGGAAACCGACTGCTCTTGACACCATCAGATGGAGACACAATGAAGATGGACATTTCTCAGTAAATAGAGTATACAAGTGGGGCATATCTGACATGACAAGGTCTAAAGGCCCTTGGAAGCTATATGGAAAAGCATGACACCAACAAAGGTGGAATGAGTTTCATGGTTGTTAATGAAGAAAGCAAGCATGTCTCACTCATGAAGCACCTGAGAGGAGGAAAATTCAGATAGCATCTGGATGCTTTTTATGTATGGAGGTAGCTGAAACTAACAACCACGTATTCTTTCACTGCAAGTTAACATCTCAAATCTGCGCACTCTTTATTTGTTTGGCTAGGAAGGATTGGACAATGCCAGAACATACCACAAACTTACTGAGTTGCTGGGTTAGAAGAGGTGGTAGTAAGGGTCAAAAAAAGTGGTGAAAAACTGTACTAACATGCATCAAGTGGAACGTATGGAAGGGAAGAAACGAAAGGATTTTTGAAGGCAGATCTAATTCCATACAAAAGCTCATGAAATCGTATTACCTCTCTATGTTTTTGGTGCAAAGAACAATGTATAGATGATGAAGTACAAATAGTGGACTTCTTAGGAGTTCTGTAATTAATTTCTCCTTGTAATCACACCTTATTTTTTAGAGGTGGACCATATACACATACAACAACAACAACAACAAACCCAGTGTATTCCCACTTAGTGGGGTCTGGGGGGTAAGATGTACGCAGTCCATACCTCTACCTCTGAAGAAGTAGAAAGGCTGTTTCCGATAGACCCCCGGCTCAAGACAGTCGCCACACAAATATAAATATAAATATAAATATAAATATAAATATAAATATAAATATAAAGTAACGCATGGTAGTAGGAAACATCGGGAAGCACTCAGATACATAATAAAACATGGAACACCGAAATCGTAACAAGAAGAAGAATAGGAATAGGAATAAAAATAAGAGTAGGAAGAATAACAGGAATAATCCCCCACTCCCTACCCTTGCGCCCCCAAACTGGCCCTAGTCTTCTGCCCTAATCCTCGCCCTCCAGACCTTCCTATCTAGGGTCATGTCCTCGGTGAGCTGTAACTGCTCCATGTCCCGTCTAATCACCTCTCCCCAGTACTTCTTCGGCCTACCCCTACCCCGCCTAAAACCATCCAACGCTAGCCTCTCACACCTACGGACCGGGGCATCCATGTCCCTCCTCTTCACGTGTCCAAACCAACTCAATCGGACTTCCCGCATCTTGCACTCCACTGGAGCCACCCCAACCTTCTCCCTGATAGTCTCATTCCTAACTCTGTCCCCTCTAGTCATCCCACACATCCAGCGCAACATTCGCATTTCCGCCACCTTCATTTTTTGGATGTGGGAGTTCTTAACTGGCCAACACTCCGCTCCATACAACATGGCCGGACGGACTACCATCCCGTAGAATTTGCCTTTAAGCTTGGGCGGCACCTTCTTATCACACAACACCCCCGACGCGAGCTTCCACTTCAACCATCCCGCCCCAATACGGTGCGAGACATCCTCGTCAATCTCACCGTTACCCTGAATCACGGACCCGAGATACTTGAAGTGGACCATATACACATCTGTTGAGAAATACGTGTTACCAGTTTCAAAAAAAAATTGATCAAGGCGAATGAAAATAATTTAACTGAAATAGCAGGCGGTTACAATGATTCTTGTTCTGGTTCGCATAGTGTGGTACCTACATCCCATCCCCTGCCTATATTATTGCTCCACAGGATTCAGGCGATTACACCCTTATGGTGTTGGTCGGAGTACTGGTTCTTGAGTTGTAAGTTGCCCAAGGATCTTTGGTGGAGTTCGGAATTTATAGATGCTTCTTAGAAGTAGCCATTGTGACCTCCTCTTTGTTCCCAACTCTCTGAATCCATGGACTCCTCTTCATTAGTGAGAGAGTGTTGACTGCTTGGTTTCCAATGGAAGACATTGAAGTCTTTTATGAGTGACCCCAGGGAGTTTCAGCTCCTTGAGAAACTTTTTAAGTATAAACAGTGATTCTTGATTAGTCTGGGCTTGGTCCTTGGATCAATTGATCCTGGTAAGTTTTACTTACCAATCTACTGGTTCTGCTTCTTCATTACTTCATCTTGGCTGAATTTGTCCCACTGGGCGTCTCGACTGATCTTTAGATATGTATTTTCACTCATATCCTTCCTCACATTGTGTTTGCTTGGGTTCAGCCTTGAGCTTCAAACCATCTCAACAGTAGGGCAAATTTTGAGAGTCGATTAAAATTTGCTATGACTCAGTCTTTTCAAGCTACATTCAGCCTGATTGTCGTGACACCCGAGATTTGTAGGAGACTCGGGGCAGAGTTCGGTCTTACTAATCCAATCAATCCATTCCCAGTAGAATCTACATTTCGAATTACATATGATCTGATTTTTTGTGAAACCTGAGATATGTAGTCAACTCAAAGACCGGAATATTACCATAGCCTTTAAAAACCGTTTCTTCCGATCTAATCCAATCTACTCATCAAGACATGATTGGCTAGTATGTCAACATCTTCGCCGGTCTTGACCTTACTTCCATCAACATGTGAAATGCCATCAAGTGCTTATTTAATTAGTCCGAGTATTAATTTATCTGTCATCATGTGAAATTAATTAGGACTAGACCCCGGAAACTGCATTGTAGGTTGTACATTTAGTTTTCACCCACTGGGCTCAAGGTTAATGTTATCTTTTGTTTACTTTATTGCTTTTTAATCAACTGCTAACACTAACTGCCATTTTGTGGAGACTCTCGTACTTTATCCAAAAAGAAGCTAAATAAAATAAAATAAGTACAGAGAGTATCACATAGTTCTCTGTTGGTAGGTTTTAGGGTTCCTTTTCATTTCTATACACGCAAGGTTTCTTTTGTTTGACCTCCTTATGTTAGTGAAATCTCTCTCTCCTCACTAAAAAATCTATATCTACTTTTACGCGTAGATACTCATATGGTGGAACGCCGCTTTTGGCTTCTGGAGATGCTGGTGATCCAGGGACGTGCAGACTCTGTGGTGCAGCACGTCAATATGAAATGCAGCTGATGCCCCCATTGCTATATTTTCTGCAGGAAGCAGTCAGTGAGAAAGAAAGACATGCTTTGGATAACTGGAACTGGATGACTTTAATAGTCTATACCTGCTCACTGGTCAGTCTTTAACTGGATATGGATTGTAGGGATGGAAAGATACGTTGGATCCTTGTACTTTTAAGCCAAAACGGACATTTTTTAGCTGATGTATTATGAAACGCGGGGTGGACCTGTTCATAGCTGAAACACTGTATATGTATTAAAAGTTCCACTAAATTAGTGTAAAAAGAGGTTTTGTTTCCAGTAAATCAAATGAGCTGGGTAGAATTACAAACTTGAAAAGAAGGCTCTTCTAGCGACTCTTCTGTAATACTTGCTGCTTATTACATCAGAAGAGCAAAAAAAAAGGCATCTAAAACAGTAAAATTAAAAGGCTAGAAAGTAAGAAGTTGAATTGAAGGAAAACTGTACTAGCTTTTAACTTTCTACTTTAGGAAAACTGTAATAGCTTTTAACTTTCTACTTTAGGAAAACTGTAATAGCTTATAGCTTTCTACTTCAGCTTTTCACTCATTGAAATGCGCATCTTTCATGGAATAGTTTTGTGCAAGATTGAATTACTCACTTTCCTCTTGTTTCTTTTCTTTGTAAAACTGAAATTTTACTTGTGATCTGTTTCTTTCATTTGCTGTTTAACTATTAATTTCTTTTGTTAATTGTAGACGATACTGCTCTGTATATTCCTAGTTCTTGTTCTCTCAGGCTTAGTTAACCCTATCCTCTGTTTCATTTGCAGAACTGTTCAAAGGATAACTCTAGCGATGATGGTTGGATTGTGGCTGAGGAAGCAGTTGTCGTACAATATGAATAGCATTGGTTGAATTAACCTATGCTGTTTCATAAGATTTTGTGATATGGTATATTGTCGTCACATTTTTGTTTCCTATAAAAGTACTAGATTAGTAGCAGGGTTGTCGCAGCCAATTGAGTCTAAGGGTGGCTTTCTTTTTGCTTACATTGTTTTCGAGTTTGCTGTTATTTGGTACTAGTTAGTGTCATATGCTAGACATATAAATTGTCAAATGTGCCTAATATATAGAATCGCTAGTTTACTACATTCCTATGCGAACATCTTTCATCCAATTGACAAAAAAGTCGTAGTCAGCCCAGTATTTTTGGCTCGAATTATGTGTTGTGATATTTACTAAATTAGTTAAGTGTACATACTTTACATGTGTGTCTCATATCAATCAATAAAACTATATATAAGAAGAAATTATTAAAAGTAGGCATGCCTTTTAACTTGACCTCAAATTACATCTATGACTTCTAACGTTGGGTATGTACGAGTAGCCATTTAAACTTATATAAAGTTGAACAAGTAGACACACACATCTTATGTGGCATAATCCATGTCGGATGTCATGTAGGACAAGAATTGACCATGTAGGATGTCATATATGACGTGTGTGTTTATTTATTCAATTTACACACCTAAAGTTGAAGGTCATAGATATTATCTGAGGTCAAGTTGAAGAACATGTTTATGTATTGTGCCTTAAAAGTAGCCATTGACGTGAAAGATGTTATATTTATTTTAATGATTTAAACAAATGTTGTATTTGTCACGTCTCACTGCATTTTTATTACAAATGACTTATTAATTTAAGTTCTTTTCCTTCGCTTTGGTTGTTTAATAATATATAAAAAGATTGTTGTCGATATTGGTAATCGTCTTTAAAGTGCAACATAAATTTATGCGTGTGAAGCATTGCAACATATAATTATTCATGTGAAAGAGAAATTTGACTATTATTTTAAGTAATTATTTTTTAATAAATTGAGTACTTTTTGGGGAGATTTGATTTTGTAGTCCTTTACTATATATCAATAGATAATCTATGGGATGAAAGGAAGTCAAATTACCCGTAGATAGGGGTGTACATTAGTCAGTTTGGTTCGGCTTTATGTATTATTGGTTCAGTTTATTGGTTTTCGATTTCTAAATACACTAAATCAATAACAAAATTAATAAGATATTTTTATCGTTTTTGATTTATTATTTTTTAGGCCTTAACGATTCGATTTTTAGTTTAAGCGCAAGAAAATGTGCATAAAATGTCAACAGTAGTCAGCGAAACGATGAAGACACTAGTAATATTAGGGAAAGTATGTCATCGAAATAGAATCGATAACTCGATAATTTTTTTTTTATAAAATCATTAAAAAATTATTAACCCAAAAACTCATTAACAATAAAGCAATAACATTTTTTTTGATTTGTTTTATCAGTCGGTTCATTTTTGCACGTCCCTAATCATAGAAGAATGCTATCTTATCTATGATGCAATATATTGGTGAAATCGAATGAATCTAGAACTCCCGTCTTCAAACGAAAGAATAATTGGCATAAAAAATACATAATTACCCATAAAGAATGATATCTTATATGTGATGCAAAGTAATAGTGCGTGAAACTCGAATGAAATCTAGAACTCAAGTCTTTAAACAGAAGAATAATTGGTACCAAAAAAATTATTTTGTTACCATAAATTAATACAAATTGATACAGGTGCGAAATTTATATAACTAATAATATCAATATAATAAGAAAAGTGTTGCTGATCTAGACAATTAAAAGCAGAGGAAAACATTAGAACTCAAAAAAATAACACTCTCTCCGTTTAAAAAAAAATGACCTATTTTGACTTGACACGAAATTTAAGAAAATAAAAGAAACTTTTGAATCTTGTGGCTTTAAGTTAAAGTTGTGTCAACTATAACATAATGCTTTTTAATCTTGTGGTCTTAAACATGCTACACAAAAATATTTAATATTTGAATAAATAAATCCAAACAATTTATTAACTTTACTTACTTTTATCTTCATATAATTTGGCTACAAAATAAGAGAAACAACATCAACATTGAGAGCAATAGGCATCAAGTACAGATAAGGATTACGACATCCTCTAAGAAACTATAAACTCACCATCATTGTTCAAGTAATTTAAAAATTCATTCTAAAATAAGCTCAAAGGCGAATTTAACCTTTTGCTTCTTGTCACCAAATATCATTTGGTTGATCAAGATCACCAAATACCACAGCCCTGATGATGACATCCTCATTGAAGAATGAAAAAATAAATTGAGTGTAACTAATAGTAATGTAGTCGATTTAAGCAACTACAACTACATATATATATATATATATATATATATATATATATATATATATATATATATATTAAAAGTGTGAAGACCCTTAGAAAAGTGATTTGAACTTTTTATCCTTCAGTAAAACACTTTGTAATAGATAAAATTATCTTTTCACTAATTTTTTTAATTATATATTATTAAAATAAAAGACTCCTAAATTATATGAAAAGAATCTAATAAAGTAAATATATAAAAAAAAAATTAAGAACACTAAAATACAATAATTTGTACGTGAAGTTGACTCCTATATACTTGGGAAGGTTCATATGGGAAGTTATATTAATTGTGTCCGCTGTAGTTTATGAATGGCAATAAAATAAGGACTTCTAAATGTAATATGTTTTCTCATGATCTCATGGACTCCTTAATAAACAGAGACACAGTGAGTTGTTGAAGTTATATATTGGCCCTTTTGTTGTGGCTAACTCATTCTACAATATTCTCGATTGTATTCTGAGCAAGTCGTTTGTCTTTTGTCTCAAATAGTTATGACGCTATCCCCCTTGTACGGATATTAAGCTCATCCAAATTGAGCTTTTTGGAATGTAATATGTTTAATTGCTTTTTGAAATTCCAAACTATTAGGTACGTGTACTTAGGACTTTCACATATTTAAAATATGAAAATTCTAGATACTATAAAATAGCTAATTTTTAGGTCTATAATTTAAATAAGGTAAGCTTTAATGACCAAAGTTTAATGAATTTGCAATTTTTAAATCTTAAAAAATAGTAAAAAGATAATTTTATCTATGATGAAGTATTTTAATTAAGTGCTAAAGGTTCAAATCATTTTTCAAGGTCTTTCACAACATACATGTGGACTTATTCAATGAGTATATGGCTAAATAATTAAATAAATATTATTAAATAGTTTATATAAATTAAGAAATTTAAAAAGTGAAATTTATTTGAAATGAGTGACATTGATCATATTTACCTAGATAAATAAAAAAATCATGTCATGCAAAATATTCTCTGACAAATAGAGACTTATAGGCTAAATTATAAACTAAAGTATTGATTAAATAGATAAATTCCAACGGTATATACGTTTAATTTCGATTGTTATCATCTCAAATTCTTCGTTTGTCTCACAGAAATGTTATGATCAATTTCGAATGCCATAAATATGATCGTCACTGGATTAAAAAAATTAAGATAAAAGATAAATATTAATAATATATCCAGGGTATTCCCACAAGCTGACTTTGATTGAGAAGTTGTTTTCAGTAGACCGTCGATTAATAACTCAATTAATTAAAGTTCAAATGTCATAAATCGATAATAGTAAAACAACGGGATATGAGACAACTATTTTAAATGAATGTTGGAAATAAATAAGTTTCTCTCTACCATCAGTAGATGAATGTATATGAATCTTCTATTATTTTTCAACATTATTCTCAAGTTTTAGCATGCTTACGTTGCATAATTATAGAGGTTCTTTCACTTCATGTGTCGAATATCCATAGAAGTAATATACATCTTTAAATAAAAGGGTCAACCTTTAAATAACCAAGGGACAATTTGAAGAGTAAATAGATGTCCTAGTAAAGAAAATTTAAAACTGACAATACACCACACCACATATATATATAATTGAATAATTAGGCTTAGAAGTGTTGAGTTTGGACATACTTTTTAAGAAATGACATTTAGAAATATTGTAGTGCCTCTGAAATAAGTAGACTAAAACTAATTTAATGATTAATAAAAATATAAAATATTTATAATTATTTATGAAAAACTAATATTATATATTTAACTAATTATAAAATTTGTGTATAAAATTTATCGATTCGACTTAATTATTTTCTTAATTTTTTTAATAGAACCATAACCAAACCAAATATTGTTGATTTCTAAAAATCAAAACGAAACCAAATCAACTATCAATTTTTTTAGTCGATTTGATCTGATTTTTACTAAACCACGAACACCCCTAACTACTACAACAAAGTCTAAGAAACAATTCAATAAAAGCATTTTCAAGAATAAGAAATAAGAAATTCATAAAATTTAATCTATATAATGCTTAAGAACATAATATTTAAATTAATAAATTTGAACCCAATATATACCATAAGAATAACATAGAAGAAAAGTATGCTACGACAAAACAAGTCACTACAAAGTACAAAGCACTAATAAATCACGTTAAAAATTATAAAATTGGAAAAAAAATCAGTAAGCTATGACCACCAAATATGAAGCACGAAAATTCTTTATATAACAAAAATAAATGGTGTTTAGTGTCCTAGTTCACATTGCACATGGAATACGATTACGAATGCTGCAACTTTGTGAATAAACATGATATTAATTAGTTAATATTAGAATCCGGTCCTAATTCACATTAGTTAGGAAAAATGTCGGGAAAATTTCTAAGCTAAAATAATTTATTGTTGAGAAAATTAATTTGAGGAAAAAGGTGAAAAATTGATTTAGTAAAGAGGAGTGTTTTAATGAATGACAATAAGTTTGAATCACTTTTCTAAAAGTGTTCACACTTTTAATATATTATAGATGTAGATGTATATTTAAATGTAGATAGATAAGTGTAAACAATTGATTTGAAAGTAGTAAATCGAATGGATAGTGGAAATCGTGGTACAATCCCTAATTTGAACTTATTCATAAAATTAAAATTTTGATCCACCTTTAATGGCAGGTGATTCTATTAAATTGCGAAACATCAGTAGACTGTAAGCCAAAACTAGATTGGTGATGAATATTATATTGCCAACTTTCTAAGGATTGTTGGATTGATGAGGTTCTTTTACAAACTTTAATCAAATATAGTGATTTTGAACTCTAAAAATGAAGTTTTTTTTTAATGGGGAATACATCTTTCTTTAATTGATCCTATACAACGCTTGAATCTAAACCACTGTTAGTAGCGCATGGGCTTGAAATGATGATTTGAAATTGGGAAAACTTCACTCTTAGCATACCTAAGCCCTTAATTAGACAACATAGCAATAATTTTAGATAGTAAAAATAGCAATAATTTGAGACATCATAATTTCATGGGCATTTTTTTACCTTTTTTTTTTTTTTTCTTTAAATTTCATTTCCCTTACTTTATCTATTTTATCTTCTATAATTTTAGCTTTTAGCTTTCAACTTCAAAATATTCAAATGACTTAACTCCCAAAATTATGAGTTCAATTCCTTTTCTCTTCCTAAATGCTTCAATAACTATTTGCTCTCAGTTGTTGTTACTAAACGAACAAGAAAATTCAATTTCTCATATTTGCCTGATGCGACATAGTTTTCTCATTAAATAAGGCTTCACTTTTAGAGTTTCGTTTTCAGATCTACAATGACAATTTTCAACTTCTTTCTCAAATTTATGTTCAAATATATTTAGAGTGTCATTTATATTTTAGTATTTATTTTGTTATTTTTTTTCACCCTTCATTCAACTTCATCTAGTTTCTTAGATTTCAATTATGTTCTTGTCCTATATTTGTACAATGTATAAATTGATATACATTTGTATCAATGTATAAATTTATTTTAAATTGTTTAGTTTCATTTGATGTTTGTATCCAACACAAAGTGAATTTGTACAATAAATGCAATTGAATTACATTTTTATATCATGCAATTGTATAATCGTATCAGGGACTTTTGTATGATTGAAAAATATTAGTTAATGGATTTATGTGTTGTATATGCATTTGATGTTAGTAAAGTCTGAATTTTCAGTTGTATATGTATTTCATAACAAACAAATGAATTTGTATATATATATATATATATATATATATATATATTTTCAAAGAATGGTGATAGTGTTTTTAATGAATCTATGTGTTGTATGTGTATTTGATGTCATAAAAACAGTTATGTATTTTGTATGTGAAATAAAGTCCGAAATTTGTAGTTGTATATGTATTTCAAAACTAATAAATGAATTTGTATGTGTATTTCAAAATATGATGACAGTATTTAAAGGGTCTATGTGTTGTATATGTTTTTGATGTTGTAAAAGTAGTTATGCATTTGCATGTGAATAAGGTCTGAATTTGCAGTTGTATACATATTTCTAAGCAAATTAATGAATCTGTAAATGTATTTTAAAGAATGATAGTAGTATTTAATGGGTCTATGTGTTATATGTGTTTTTGGGGTCATAAAAACAATTATGAGATATCTATTTAAGAACATAAAAATAATTTGAATTTGATAAATACATATCTTATGTTAGTGATACATAGGGAAAAATCATCATTTCCACCTTAAACTATTCCTGAAAAATCGAAGATACATCTAAATTATTAAAGTGACCTAATACACACTCATACTATTTAAAAGTGAATTTATTTATCCTTCATAACTAACCTGACAAAGAAAGTGATATCCACATTCCTACACGCGCGTGAAAAGTAAAAATAAATAAATTAAAAACTTATTAAAAACACCCACATGTCATCATTCAATTGGATTTTAACAAATAATTATATTCAATTACTTTTCTTTTTAATATTTATATATTTTTTATTTTATTTCTTTACTTTTTTTTATGTGTTTTCCTCTTCTTTTTTTCTCTTCATCTTTGTCTTCTTTCATAGTTTCTCCTCTCTTTTTTAACCTCATCTTTAATTTCTTAGCTCACTTTTTTCTCTAAGCTTCATGAATACATCGTTGAATATACATATATACTTATTCTTTTAACTTTTTTTTTTCTTTTTTTTTTTTAACATTTTATTGTAGGTAGTTGAAAATCAAATTGAATTGTGGGTTGTTTGAATTTTACAAAATTGAGTTGTGGGTATCTTGAATTTCACGAGTTGAGTTCTGAATTTCTTGTATTTTACTGAATTACATAGTGGGTTTCTTGAATTTTGCGAATTGAGTTATGAATTTATCGAATTTTACAAAATTGAATTGGGGTTTTCTTGCATTTACGAATTGGATTGTGAATTACTTGAATTTTACTTAACTAGGTTGTGGGTTTCTTGAATTTCAAGAATTGTGTTTTGTGTTTGCATTTTATGAATTGGGTTATATTTACTCGAATTTTATCGAATTGGTTTGAGTTTATCAAATTTTACAAAATAGTAGAATATTGTGAAACGTTGAAAAAATTAAAGTTATTTTGCTTGTTTGATTTGAGTTGCTTTGATTCGATCAATTCATTTTTATCAATAAATGGGCTTTGTGCAGATTTAAACTAAAAAACAAAGATTTGAGTTGGTAATTGAAGAAGCAGCAGTAGGCTAGAGCTAGTGCATATACTGAAAAAATTGATGGAGCTGACTTCCACTTCTAATGGTGACTTCAATCGGACTTCTTTTAGATTTTTGAGTTAGTTGTTTTCCTGTTATTTTCTTTCTCCTTTTCTCTTTTTTCGTTTCTCAAATTCTTGATAACCAAGACAATCATGTTTTTCCGGTAATATGGCTTCCCAAAAAACAAACAAGTATCTCAGTAGTGTATATGAGATGATTTTTATCTAGAAATAGAAAAGAGATTAATATTAAAAAAAGTGGAAAAAATATGCTATTGACACATATCAACTCGTTTATACACATTTAAGATAAAATCTGGTTATGATGTTTGAAGGGGTAAATAAATTTACTTTTAAATAGTATAGATGTGTATTAGGTCATTTTAATAGTTTAGGCGTGTCTTCGACTTTTCAAGTATAGTTTGGGGGTGAAAATGATAATTTTTCCAGTGATACATAAATATCAAACAACACATGTGTATACAACCTGAATCATACAAATGCAAATGATACTTGTTCATATACAAATGCAAATGACAAATTTAACATACAAAGAAAAAATAATTTATATAAGGTGTATTGTTTGATACAAAATGATACAAAACATAAAATATAAAAAAAAGAAAAAAATAAGAAAGAAAAAAATATAATATACAAAGAGGGCGAGAGATGTAAAATTATAAAATATAAAAAACAAAATAAAAATAAAGAAAGAGAGTAGTGAAAGTATACAATACAAAGAGGAAGAGGTGTGAAAATATAAAATGTAAATTAAAAAAAAAAGGAGAGGAGGAGAAAGAAAGACTCTAGATAGAAGAGAGAGAAATAGAGAAAATTAGGGACACTTTTTTTTTTAATTCAAACGTATTTTGAGTTTTGAAACTCATTAAAAAAATTTTCTATTTAAAAATTATTGTGTCCCAGCACGTTCACAAGTGTACGTGGTCAACCAAGTAGCAAGTGACCTTTAAAAGCCAACTATCGATCCCACGGGAATTTTTACTTAGCAATGATCTAATTCTAGTGTTACTATTAAGTTTAAAAAAGTGCAAGAGTAACTAATGAAGTTTTGAGAGTTGAAAACGTAAAGTAACCGTAAATAATGTGATATTATACTTGAACAATAATATGGAGAAATCTAGGGTTAAGGCACTAAGAACAATCCTACTTAGCTATATAATTTTGCCGATTTAGTTAATTATCTTGGTTGTTGATTCACGGGGTTGATAACATGATTATGATCTTTCGAGCCTCTGATCGTCTATCTAACTTAGCCCCATAACTACATCGAGAACTAGGTTAAACACATTTATACTTCTTCCCATATATGAACCAAATGGGGTGAATTAGGTATATTCCTATCCTAAACGCAAATCTTCACTTCAATCCCTTGAACGTTTATGATCCCACTCCATACATCCCATATTCTAATCTATTATTCTTCCTTACGGGCTCACAATATAAATATAGATTTATCCTAAGAATCCGAATCCGTAGAATAGTAAATAAAAAGATATATTAACAACCAATAATGATAACAAATATAAACGAACCCCAATATAAGCTTAAGTATTCATGTTCTTGGCCTCAACCCTAGAAGAGGGTGTTTAGCCACTCACGAATTTACAACGAATCATAGTTAATGAAGTCATGTATAAAAACCAAAATTAAACTAAAGGAAAGATTTTGAACCCTAAAAGAAGCCTCCTCAAATGTATTTTCAACCCCAAATATCGTCCAAGATGTGTACAATACAATAGGAGTGTCCTATTTATAGTTGGAAAAAAGTACCTATTTTTACATCATGGGCGTGCCACGCTAATAGATGTTTCACCCAAGCGCACATGCAAGTGTACGTGGTCAACCAAATAGTAAAATGACCTACGAAATCCAAATATCTACTCCTTAGGGACTTGTGATAAAAACTATCTAATACTAGTTCACTATGAAGCTTAAGCAAGTGCTAAAGTAACCAAAAACATTTGGGAGTTGAAAACTACAAGTAAACATTAACTATGTGGTAATGTAAATTATTTAAACAATAATGGGGAGCAACCTAGGACTGAGGCATTACAAACAAGCCTAATTATCTATATAATCTGTTTGGTTTAGTTAATTATCTTGGTTGTTGGTTCACGAGGTTGATAACATGATTACAATTTTAAGCGCCTCTAATCTACTATCTAACTAAGCCTCACAACTACATTGTTGAGAGGGAATGCAAGAACTAGGCTAAACACATTTGTATTTCTTTTCGTATATGAACCAAATAGGCGAATTAGGTATATTCCTACAATAAATGCAAATCATAACTTCATTCCCTTAAATGATTACGATCCACCCATATATTTCACGTTCTATTCTATCGTTCCTCCTTCCGAGCTTCTGATAAAATATGTGTTTATCCTAAGGGTCGCAAATCCTTAGAATAAAAAAGTAATGATATATGAACAATTAATAATGATAATAACATAAATCAACTTAATTACAAGCGTAAGTACTCACATTTTGGCCTCAAACCCGGATGAGGTTGTTTAGCCACTCATGGAATCACAAAGAATCACAATAATGGAATCCATGTAAATAATTCAAAAGTAAACTAAGGGAAAGAATAAAAACCCTAAGAGGAGCATAAAAACCCTAAGATGAGCCTCCTCAAGTGTATTCCAAGCCCCAAAGGTAATCCAAGATGTTTACAAAAATATTGGAATATTCTATTTATACTAGGATAACATTCGCCGCTTTTTGTGCAAAAACGGTCATGCCCTTATCGCGGAGGATAGGGAGTGACAATGCCCAAGAGTACACACAAGTGTACGTGGTCTTATCAAGTAGTAAAGTGGCCTTCAAAACATCAAGTATCAATCCCACAGAGACTTGATTCGGCAACAATTTGATTTCAGTTCATAATTTAGATTCAATTGATGCGAGAGAAACCAAAATAAAGTTTGGAGTTTGTAAATTCCAAGTAAAATAAACAAAGCGTAAAGTAAAGGTATTGAAACAATCAATAGGAGAAAACCCAGGGTTGAAGCACTTTGAACAATCATATTATGTTATAGAATTTCATTCATTAACTTGTTTATCTTGATTGTTGATTCGTAGGGTTAATTGCATGATTATGGTTTCCCAACTTCTAATCCTTTATCTAAGTGAAACCTTGCAACACATCATTGAGAAGGAATGTAATAGTTCACTTAAGTTATTTAAGCTATCATCCTACATAAGAATCAAGTAAGGCATCTATGTACACCTCTGTCCTAGATACTAATTTGAATTCCTTATTTCATAAAGAAAGACAAACCATACTATGTTTTCCCCATGTTCTATCACCCTATTCTCTCTCCCGAGTTCACAAGGTTGACAATAGATGTATTCTAAGGATCGTAAATCCTAAAAATAGTTATAACAATAATAAACACACAACCAATAGTGATAAGCAAAGCAAACGAGCTTAATTCAAAACATTAATACTCATGTTCTTGGCTTCAACCCCAGAAAGAGGGCGTTTAGCCATGCATAGTCATAATCGTAATCATAAGGTTGTAATTAATGACTAAAAATATGTATGAAATAAATGAAAATAATAAAAAATTAATTATAAAGTTTTATCAGCCCCTTTATCTCCAAAATATGTCAAAAGATATGTAAAAACATGATACAATATGTATTTATAGTATAAGGGTAAGCCAAGTCCGTGTAAAAGTCGAATTAACATGAAATGCCCAGGTGTGGAGTGGAGCATGTTTCTCACCCTCTATTATTATGTAATGTATCATGAGTTTCATCCAATATTCCATAGGAATAGAGTATGCGGCGCGTCCTATATTCCTATATTCCTTGTCTTGTGGTGTCTTTCCAATGATTTTCCAGCCTTTATATCATCCATATATCATCATATTAATATCATAAATTATCCTAAAAGAACACACCATACGAATTATAGGTACAAACAACACTATATCCATAACGATGAATAAAAAACAAGAGCTTAGACTAGGCGAATTTCCATGATCTTCCACTCAATGTTTTGACTCTTTCCTTGACTCAATTGAAATTTGTACAATTATATCAAGTTGTTAAACATATAATAACATCATTAAAACCTCAAGTAACACTTAATACACCATAGAATCCAACAATTTAGACTAGACAAACAACTAGCTCAAGCTAGTAACACTAGCTTGTAACCATTGTAAACACATGCTTTAACTCTTTGATACACATTTATCCCGTTATCAACCCATATAGCATAGAATCATTCTCAAAACAAAGTTAAAAAGGCTAGAATAGTGACTATAGAATGCATAAATGCACCCAACATCACTACCCCACACTTAAAGCCTTGTTCGTCCTAAAAAAACTCTTAACTATATTCATCATCAACTACAGAGACTCTACATTTCTACTAAATGCAATACAATCAAGCTAGCACTACAATTACTACATAGATTGTAAGTTACTACACTAATCATGTTATTTACACAATTGAAAGCTCATGAACACAACTTCAAAACATCTTAGCCTCAAGAATTGACTCACCTAGTGGCAAACTCATGCATATTGCTCAATTAAGGAAATCATACAAATCACCCATATTCATCAAATATGTGCCCAAGGGTAGGACAAATAAAAGGTGTAAAACTAATTTAATTTTTCTTTAAATCACTTAGGAGTTCTTTGGATCAAATTATGGTCCATCAGAGAAAGGATTAGGCTACATATGAGGCTACCAAAGAAAATGCTAAAGACTCAATGGGGGTTAATTGGGATAATGCACAAGGGTAGGAAAAATAAAAGGTGTAAAACAAGGCTATCAAGGAAATGCCTATATCATCTCCTAAACTCCCATTCTTTATTTTGCTTTACACACACACCGGGCAAGTTCTAGACATCACATGCAACAAGAAATATACAAAAAAATCTCACACTCACATGGCACATGCTCAAATCAATAGGATCATCATAGACTCCCAACCAAACAATAGCACAAATTCAAAGTTAAACGAACAAGTACAAGATTCACAATCTAGAGCGTAGGAGTCTCAAAAATAGTAATTCATTCAATCAACATGCTTTTATAAATAAATCCACTTGAACCATGTAATCTAAAATTGCAACAACTCAAAATATCACTTATTCCTAACCTAATTTTTTTTAAATTGAGCCAAAATTTGGGAATTTCCCCACACTACACTTAAAATCTACTTTGTCCCCAAAGTAAACTTAAAAGTAAGAGATAAAAATACTCACTGAGGCCTCTCGGTCTAGCTAGTAGCATCTTTACATATAAAGAAGATTCGTGGGACCCCACATTTAGTTTTTTCCATGCTCCTTAGCTCAAGTTTATGGTACTCAGACTTCCCATTAACCCGTGACCTAACCAAAAACAAAAACTATGTGAAATGAAAACTAAAAAAAAAATTGAAAAGAAAACATACCTAATTAACTTGGGTTGCCTCCCAAGTAGCGCCTGATTTAGTGTTGCAACACGACCCATATCAACTCAAACAAGTTCCTTCATTTTTTTCTTACACTTGGAGGCCATCTTCTTATTTTTTCACCCCTCTTGGGAGTGACTTTTCAAGAGCAATAAGTTTTTCAAATTTAGCCTTTTCAGGATCATCCACGTTCATCATGTCAGGCTTAGGTGGTAGAAGTTTAGGATGCTCAATCAGGTAGTTTAAAGAGGTCTTCGATGGACTAACCACCCCATACTTCTCACTTTCAATGATGCTTATTATACATAAATCTTTATATTGGGATATTACATTGGGTGCTTTATAAAAATCAAATACCACTTCATTATCCTCTACCCTCATTTTGAGCATGCCTTCTCTTACATCAATCAAGGCTCATCCAGTTGCTAAGAATAGAAGCCCCAAGATAATTGGTACCTGTTCGTCTGCCTTAAAATTAAGAATAATAAAGTCAGAAGGTATAATAAATTTATCAACCTTTATGAGTACGTCCTCTATTTTTCCTTTTGGACAAGGTATGATTCCATTTGCTAACTGTAGAAATGCGGAGCTCGGTCTAGGTTTCCTAAGACCCAATGTATTGAATAAAGATAGGGGCATCAGGTTGACTCTTTCCTCTAAATCACTCAAAGAATGGACCACTTCATTATTACCAATCTGAATAGGTAGAGCGAACCTTCCTGGATCCTTGATCTTTGTCGGCATCTTTTGAGTGACCACTGAACTACACTCCTTAGTGAGTGTTATCGCTCCCACATCCTGCAATTTCACCTTATTAGCAATCACCTTCCTCAAGTACTTAGTGTACTTAGACATACCCTGCAAAACATCTAACAAAGGTAAGTTAATGTGAAGCTCTCTGAACGTGTCAAAGAATTTCCTAAACATTGCATCCTCCTTTGCTTTTATCTGTCTCTGAGGAAAGGGTAATGGAGGCATCTTATTCATTTCATTTGCAACAACGTTTTCTTTCAAGTACTCAGAATTCCTTAAATTTTCAGCAACTCTGTCATTTACCTATTGGGTCACTATATCAGCATCTACCTCTTTGTTTTCTTAGAAGATTCTTCTTGAAGCTCTTTACCACTTCTCAAGGTGATTGCCATAACTTGATTTGGATTTTCTATAGCTACTGGCAAACCACCTTGTGGCCTAGTATTTAATGCTTGTTGTATCTACCCAATTTATAACTCTAAGCTTCTATGGGCCACTTTCTGATTCTGTATTTCTGACTGTTGGCTTTTCATATCCACAACCATTTGTGCTTGCCTATCTAAGAATTATTTCAACATCTCTTATACATTGCTCGTTGACTGATTTGATAAGACCTATGGCTATAGGGCGTTGCATGGCTGGTTTAGTAGCTAAGTCTTCTACTTCATATTGTAGGCATTACCATAGTTTAGCCTTTGAGCATTACCTACATACATCACAGATTTTGGATTTGAAGCATACATGGCCACTGAATGTCCCTTATTTCCATAGACCTCATACCAACCTACAGCTTATTGGATGACATTGACTAAAGCTGTAGGTTGTGCTACTCTCAACTTTATGTTGCTAAACTGAGTGTTGATTAAATTATGTAATGTAGATACTTGTGCTGGTAAGGCTGTGAATTGGTCCACCTCCTATATGCCCGCAATTCTTTTTGTGGAACTTCTAGAATATGAATGCCACTCTGGATTTCCTTGCGGTTCAATAATATGTACAGCTCATCATAAGTCAATTCCAGTGCTTGAACACTTGCAGCTGAATTTAGTAAGATCTTTATATTATGATTAAGAGCTTCTATAAAAGTGTGAGAAAGTACCTCATTAGACTTTTAGTGGTATGGAAAACCTTGAAGAAGAGCCTTGAAGCATTCCCAAACATGATAGAGGTTTTTATTAGGATTCTGTTTAAAGCTCACTATCCACTGCAAAGTCTCACAGTCTTGCCTGATAGAAAGTGTCTGATGAGGAACTTTTTGGCTAAGCCGTCCTATTAAGTGATTGAATTGGCCAGCTCCGTATTCAACCATCTTTTTGCTTCCCCTAACAGTGATTGGGGAAACAGTGTCAGCCTTAAATAATCTATGTTCACCCCATTCGGAATGAATATGTTTGTAAGCTTAATGAAATTCTGCAAGTGGACTTGTGGATCCTCGTGTGAAAGCCCTGTAAACTGTCCACTGTTGATAATAAGCTGCACCATATTATGTTTCAACTCAAAATTCCCCCTATATGCTGATCTTTGAATTAGGGAAGTCAAGTTTTTGAAAGTGGGACTGCCATTTCCCTAACTGTCCTTTGGGCTGCTTGTTCTTCAGCCACTGGAGTAGTATTCTCTTGGTCTTCTTGGATTTGAGAAATTCTTGGGAGAAGGATTACTTCTCTCCTGTGTTTTACTTCTCTCCTGTGTTGGTGTAAGTCTTGCTCAAATTTAGCACCTGGTTCTACCAACTCCTGATCCCTTACCAGCTTATCAACCTAAAAACCTATTTCCTATAATATCAAAATCAAGACCAAGTGTAAAAACATCAAATAAATCTAAAAGTAAAACTAAAATAAACAATTGCCAAAATACAAGTCCCTGGAAATGGCATTAAAAACTTGACAGCGCCCAAGCACACACATAAGTGTACATGGTCTTATCAAGTAGTAAAGTGGCCTTCAAAAAACCAAGTAGCGATCCCATAGAGACTTGATTTGGCAACGATTTTATTTTAGTTCACAATTTAGATTCAATTGATGTGAGAGTAACCAAAATAAAGTTTGGAGTTTGTAAATTCCAGGTAAAATAAACAAAGCGTAAAGTAAAGGTCTTGAGACAATCAATATGAGAAAACCCAGGGTTGAAGCACTTTGAACAATCATATTATGTTATAGAATTTCATTTGTTAACTTGATTATCTTGGTTGTTGATTCGTAGGGTTAATTGCATGATTATAGTTTCCCAACCTCTAATCCTTTACCTAAGTGGAACCTTACAACTATATCATTAAGCAGGGATGTAATAGTTCACTTAAGTTATTTCAGCTATAACACTACGTATGAATCATGTAAGTCATCTAAGTACATCCCTATCCTAGATACTACTTTGAATTCCTTATTTCATAAAGAAAGACAAACCATAATCTTCTTATTCCCATGTTCTATCACTATTCCCTCTCCCGAATTTACAAGGTTGACAATAGATGTATTTTAAGGTTCATGAATCCATAAAATAGTTATAACAAGAATAAACAAACAACCATTAGTTATAATCAAAGCAAACAAACTTAATTCAAAACATTAATACTCATGTTCTTGGCTTTAACCCTAGAAGAGGGCGTTTAGCCATGCATAGTCATAATCATAATCACAAGGTTGTAATTAATGACTAAAAACATGTATAAACTAAATAAAAATAATAAAAACCTAATTATGAAGTTGTATCATCCCTTTTATCTCCAAAATATATCAAAAGATATGTAAAAATGTGATACAACATGTATTTATAGTATAAGGGTAAGCCAAGTCCATGTAAAAGTTGAATTAGCATGAAACGCCCAGGTGTGAAGTGGAGCGTGCATCACACCCTCTATTCATATGGAATGTATCATGTGCCACACCCTTTATTCCATAGGAATAGAGCAAGCGGTGTATGCTAATCGCATGGTTCTACTGGAAGTTGTCCTCCGAATTTTGGTTAAGTGTTGGTCCTTCCTCCTTCCTTTCCTTATCTTATGGTGTCTTTCCATTAATTTTACAGCCTATATATCATCCACATATCATCATATTAAGACCATAAAGGATACTACAAGGACACACCACACGAATTAGAGGTACAAACAACACTATATCCATAACGATGAATAAAAAACAAGAGCTTTGACTAGGCAAATTTCCATGACCTTCCACTCAATGTTTTGCCTCTTTCCTTGATTCAATTGAACTTTGTAAACTTCTAAAAAATTGTTCCACATCTAGTAACATAATAAATCCACAAGGAACACTTAATACACCTTATAATCCAACAAGTTAGACTAGACAAGCAACTAGCACAAGCTAGTAACACTAGTTTCTCCAATTGAACTCTAATCGACTCTTTTAAGAACAAACTTGTTAGAAAACACTTTTAACCATTGTAAACACATGATTTAGTGATTTGATACACATTTATATTATTATCAACCAATATTGCATAGAATCATTCTCAAAACAAGGCTAAAAAGGCTAGAATAGTGATGCTAGAATGCTTAAATACACCCAACATCAGGAAGCGTGGCACACCACTATCACGGTGACACACTGCAATTGCACTTTTCATTTGATACTGAGGGTATGGAATGACCTTAAAGTAGAGGACAGAGGGTGTGGCATGCCCCTAAGACAAAAATTTCCAACTTTGGTTATCCTTTGCACCATGCATTTGGTCTTTCGTTCCTTGCTTTGTGGTAGCTTTTCCTCTTCAAAAATAGCTTGTATATCACCATATTATCAAGTTTAACATCTCATAAAGCTTTCTATAACATAAAACACCATGAATTATAGATTACAACATAGTAGAATCCAATAAGACAAATAGAATAACACATAACTCAAGCTAAGAATATTAGTTTCACCGCTTAAACTCTAAGTGAACGTTTTGCTTCCAAACTTATTTTGAACACACCATAACTAGTATAAACCTGTAAATTTTTAGATGCTCAATTATATTAATATTAACTCATTACGCATACAAAAAGTCCTCCAAACTAGGCTAAATAAGGCTAGATAACAACACTTAGGTGCATAAATCCACCTAAGATCATCACCCTACACTTACAGCCTTGTTAGTCCTCAACTAACTCTTTAAATTAAGCATAATACAAGGAATACTCCAATATTACCACTACAAGAAAGACACTTAAGCTAGCACTACAGTGACTAAGATAGCAAGTTCCACATTAAGCATGTTATGAAATATTTGAAAACTCATGAATACTACTTCAAAACATTCTAGCCTCATTAATTAACTCAACGAAGTTGAAAAACTCATGCATATTACTCAATCAAGAAGATCATACAAGTTACCTTACTATCATTAAGCATGCGCCCTCACCACAAGAGAGTTACCCATACTCAATCACAAAGACGCAATTTATCACATGAATGGGTACAAGAATAAAATTATGCTTACTCTCACAAGATTCTCAAGTCACATCAGATGAACCATAGGCTTGCCCTTAGTGTAGTACTTTACTAATATTAGAATTCTATTTCTTAAGATCAAATAGGACTTTAAGGGTTACAATGTAAGTTAAGGGACGGGTAGGAACTATTCTTCTAGTAATAGTTACTATCTTCCCTAAGCACTTTGATATATCACATCGTACATTACTACTTCTATTATCCCACTTCTCTTTTATTTTACCCCATATCTTTAAGCTAGTTCACATATAGAAAGGAGGGAGTATTCTTAATCAACACATGATTCAACTTTCTCTTTTCATTACATTACTTCAACTCACAACATGTAAAATGTTTTAAAACCACTGGCTACTACTTTGAGGATTCACATTCATTTTTTTCTTCTCCAATTTCACACTCGTTAGCCCTATTAATCTTTTAACTAAGCGCATAGAAACTTTGGATCAAATTATGGTCAACTTAAAAAATGGAATAGGCTACATATGAGGCTAACAAGGAAATAAAGTAAGGCTCAATGGGGCTAACTAAGATCATGCACAAAGGTAAAAAACAAGGGTATAAAATACGGCTATAAAAGAAATGCCTATATCATCTCCTAAAGCTGACATTCTTTATTTTGCCTTGCACACATACACACTAGGCAAGTTCTAGACACAAAATGCAACAAAGAATATACAAAAGGCCTCACTCACACATGGCATATGCTCAATTCAAGTAGGATCCTTATTTACTCTAAACCAAGCATTATCACAATTTAGAACTAAGCAAACATCCTATAAGTGTCATAAACATGACCCTAGGCATCTTAAAAGTAGTCATTCAACACGTTCAACATGCTTTCACAAACAAAACCACTTGCATCATGTAATCATACTAGAAACTAACAAGATCATCTCACATATTCCTAACAATTTTTTTTTAAAAATTTACTCCTAAAAATGAAAAAAAGGATAATGGGTTCAAAGGGCGCCCCCTCGAAAAAGAACAAAAAATAAAAACTAAGGGGTGGGTGAAGTGTGCCCTTACTAGAATGATGCCAAAAACGACTAAACAAACAAAGAGAAAATCTTCTTGTAATTTTTCAAATTTAATTAAAAACTAGAAATTAAAATCTATAGCAACACTTCACCCTAAACCATGGGAAGATTCCCCACCCCGCACTTAAAAAGTCATTTTATCCCGAAAATAGAACTCAAAAGTAGAGATAAAAATACTCCATGAGGCCTCTACCCCTATCTAGTAACATCTTCAAACATTAATGATATTTGGTGGACCCATACCAAGTCTTTGTCATACTTTTTAGCTTAGATTTTTGGTACTCAGACTTTCCTTCAACCTGTGACTCAACAAAAATAAACACTACGTAAAATAAAAATAAAATATAAAATAGAATGCCTAGCATAACTTGGGTTACCTTCCAATCAGTGCCTGATTTAGTTTCGCGGCATGACCCATATCACCATATCTCAACCATTTTCATCTACTCTTTTTTTCCTATTTGGAGGCCATCTTCTCACTCTTTTTTGACCTTTTGAGTGTGTACTCTCAAGGCATCCATTTTTGTCAACAATAGCCTTGTCAGGATCATCTTTTAACTTTACAATTTTAGGCTTAAATAGTGGTTTAATCCACTTATTGAGACTATTCAAATAGGTAATTGGTGGTTTGGACTCCGCCACTCCACACTTATCCACTTCCATGGTTGTGATCATACATAAGTCTTTATGAAGAGAAGGTGGATTGAATGGTTTGTAGACTCTGAAGACTGCCTGTTCATCATCCAATCTCATTTTTAGAGTGCTCCTTCCATCGCTAAGAATAGATATCTCAATATGATCGAAACCCTTTCATCTCTATTATAATCAAGTATAATAAAGTCAGCAGGAATAATTAAATAACCAACCTTTGTTGAGAACATCTTCAATTATTCCTTTAGGACGTACTCTGGTCTTATCTGCCATTTAAATACCATAGAGCATGGCCTCAGCTTCTCTAAACCAAGAGTATTGAACACTGATATAGGCATTAAATTTATGCTTTCCCCCAAATTAGTTAGAGCATGGACCAAATAAATATCACCTATTTTTTTGGGGAGGGTAAAACTCACTAGGTCCTTTAGCTTCTTAGGAATTATTCTCATCACCACCGTACTACACTCCTCAGTAAGTGCCACCGTCTCAATACCTTGTAGGTTTTTTATTAGTTAGAACATTCTTCAAGTACTTAACGTACTTAGGCATACCCTAAAAAATATCTAATAAAGGCAGATTAATGTGAAGTTCTCTGAACGTGTCAAAGAACTTTTTAAAACAAGTATCTTCCTTAGCCTTTTTAAGCTTTTGAGGCAATGGTGGTGGTGGTGTTTCTTGGACATGCTCAGCTTCCTTAGTCTTTAGGTACTCAGATTTCTCATAATTCTCAACTTCTTTAACTTCCACTTGCTTCTCATATACCTATTATGGGACTAACTCTTCTTGAACCTCCTTATTTTTCTTGGAATGCCTATCGATGAGACCTGTACCACTCCTCAAGGTGATTGTCATAAATTACTTTGGATTATTTGTGTCACTTGGCAACCCTCCTTGGGGCCTGGTATTCTGTGTGCCTGAGCTAGTTGCCCTAACTGTGTCTCTAACTTGTTTTGGGCAAGTTGCTGATTTTTTTTATCTCAGCAACCATTTTTATCTCCTTAATATTACTGGACAATGTATTTTATTGTTGCTGACGATGCTGAGTCTGATTATTCCCCCATGAATATTTGGTCTGACTCTACCACTTGTGGTTGTAGGAATTACCATAAGTCCTCTTTTACCTATAAAATTTACAGACTTTGAATTTTCTTCATACAAGTCTGTAAAGTGACCACTTTTCCCATAAATCTGACACCACTACGGGTCCTGATGAACAATACTTACCTACACTTGCAATTGATTGACAACCAATTTTCTAAATTATGTTATCATCTAATTTTCAAGTGCTGACAATTGAGCGGCTAAGGCTGTGACACTATCAACTTCAATCATACTCGCAAGTTTTTTCACTGCACTGCTGGAGATGTTATCATGCCAATCAGGATTACCTTACGAAATTTGGTTTCATAATATATAAAACTCATTATATATTTTCTCCAATGCTTGACCAGCTGTAGCTGAATCTAGAAAAATCTTTGTGTTATGGTCAAGAGCTTCAACAAAAGTATGAGCTAATACCTTGTTGGACTGTTGGTGATGTGGGCAGTCCTTTAGTAGAGATTTGAACCTCTTCCAAGAACGACATAATTTTTCATATGGTTTCTACTTAAATCTTAAAATTTTAGTGCGTAACCTTGTAGTCTTGCTGGATGGGAAAAAATGAATCAGGAACTTCTTTACCAGATCATCCCATGAAATGATGGAACTTACCGTCTATACATTCAACCATTTTCTTACCTTCCCCAAAAGTGAGAAGTGGAAAAGTGTAAGCTCATAAAATCTATGGAGATTCCAGTGGGAATAAATGTGTCATTGATATCCAAAATATTCTGTAACTAGACCTGTGGATCCTCATGTCAGAAGCCTGTGAACTGCCCATTGCTGTGCAAGAAGTTGCACCATGTTCTATTTTAGCTCAAATCTATCTCCAGGTGCTGGTTTGCGGATGATAGAGTTAACATTGATTACGAGTAATATTTCCCCTTCATTTACTTGTTAGCCTCCTATATTTATGTTTTAATAGTGAAAAACTAATAAGTAAACTTTGTAGGACATTGTAGATCTCTAATGATGGAAAGAGATCTCACATAAAGGACATTGAAGTTCTCAAATCATGAGAGGATATCTCACATAAGTCAAGGAATATTCTCCATAAGAATATCATGCTAATTATGGAGCCACATTAAAGATATTCAAGATCCCTAATGATGGAAAGAGATCTCACATAAAGGACATTAAAGATCTTAAATCATGGGAGGATATCTCACACAAGGCAAGGAATATTCTTCATAAGAATATCGTGCTAAATATGGAGCCACATCAAAAGTAGGATATCACTTGACAAGGCAACAAAAGTCATATCAATTGAAAATCTTAATAGATAAAGAAATTAGACGTACCTCACGACAAGGTCAAGGAGAAGGAAGATATCACTCCTTACATGGACATGTTTG
The DNA here is from genome assembly GCA_030864225.1 of Capsicum baccatum var. pendulum. Taxonomy (NCBI): domain Eukaryota; kingdom Viridiplantae; phylum Streptophyta; class Magnoliopsida; order Solanales; family Solanaceae; genus Capsicum; species Capsicum baccatum. The sequence goes on along the minus strand of CM061561.1, from coordinate 155,522,882 downwards.
ATATGGACATGTATAGATATGAGAAAGGAAAAATGCACCAAGTATGGACATATCTGATATAGAAATACCAGAAGGTAAAAACTCCCTCAATCAAGGAATCAATTAAAATCCTTTATTAAGAAGAAATCTCTTGGTTTTCCTTATGAAGAGCAACAACAGAAGACTATAAAAGAGAAAGACTGAAGATAGAAACGGGTTATGCAACTTCAAGGAGAAAATTTAAAGTGTCTCATTATTATTCTTGCAAGGCTTTGTAAGTTTTAGCTTATAATTGTAACACAAAGAGTAGGATCGAGTCAGCTTTGTAACATCAACTGAAGCTGTGTCATAAGATCTGAAGATCAAACTAAGTCTTCAGAACATGTTTCTTATCATTTTACTCGAGCCCAATATTCAAAAATCTAAGGTAACTTTGAAAATCAAGAGGATTAGAAGTAGGCACCACATTGGTGTTCCAAACCAGGACACATTTTTGTGTTATTACTTTATGTTTTGTTATTTATGTGCTTAACTATTTTAAATCTAATCTATTTGTGAAGTGAACTGATCTGTAGGCAAGTTGACTTTAAGGATTTAGTAGTCGACTCACAAAAAAATTTCAATTCATCCCCTCTTGAATTTTAATTGGTATCAGGGCAAGGTCTTACCAATTGCATTGCTTAACCACAAGTGAGCAAAGATCAGATGGCCAATTATCAATTCTTGGTGCTCTTCTCCAAGATGGTCACTGCTCCATAAGACCACCATAATTTAATGGATAATATTACTCTTACTGGAAAACCAGGTTTAGAATTTTTGTCCAATCAAATACCTTCCAAGTCTGGGTTGTCATCAGGAATGGTCCAAAGCCAATTCTGGGACTTACAGAGAAGTCAAAGGACAAAGATAAGTAATCTAGTAGTATTTACTTAGAAGACCTTGAAAGCTTCTTGGTCACTAAAGAACAATGAGAGGAAAGTTTACTTTTTTTTTACAGTTAGTAGAGAAGAATACGACAAGATATCCACTTGTGAAACTACAAAGAGGGACAAATTGGATATAACCTATAAAGGAACCACCGAGGTTAAGAAGTCAAAGATTGATGCTCTGGTCAATGAATATGAGTTGTTCAAAATGGAAGAAATGAGAACATTGAAACAATGTTTACCAGATTCAAAAAAATTATGTACGAACTGAAATCACTGGGGATTATCTATCCACACAGCCTGCAAGTCCAGAAGTTGGTTTAAAGTCTCCTAAGGATTTGGGAAACCAGGCTACCATTTTGGAAGATGGATATCTTCATAACATGATAGATGACGAACTACGAGGTAACCTTTTTGCATATATGTAGCTCTACCTTAGTAACCTTTTATGTGTAGATGTTCCAAAATCCATAAATCCAATGTGAATTTGATGTGTGTATCAATTATGTAGTGTGTAAATCTATTTGAGCATGAATTTATATCATAGGAGTCCTTTAACTGAAGGACTAGTTGAAAGCTTTCCTATTGTTCAAGTTTTAGTGAGCGTCAAAACTTTGGTTAACTTCAATCGACCATAGCTCCTTATATATGACTAACTGGTTGGCATACTATATAACAATGAAATCTCTTCGAATTGTCTTTCCAATGATATTAATTTTACCTAAATTCAATATCGGAGCAATGAGTTATGCCCATTTTACTCTAGCGTATCAGCCTGGAAATTTCTTGATGACATTTTGTGACGACTTGTCACGATTGTCGTCAGCTATTTTTTTTCATCAATTTAATTATGTTTTTGTATAGGTATTTTGGCCTTTTTCCTTCACTTCCCACGACTTATAACCCTCAGAGAATGTATTTTCTTCTATTTCTCTTTAGTTAAACATCTCAAAATTCTCTGCACACTTTCCACCACAAGGTTAGGGTTTTAACATAAAAACCCAATTATCTAGAGATTTAACCGTGAGAATTCAATAATTCTTGCATAGTTGAATTCCCCGTTAAGAGCGCTACGAGGAGCACCCAATAGTTCGTGAATAACCTTCCAAAATTTTTGAAGACATCCAAAAGCTCCAAGTTTAAGGTATGTGGGTTTTGAACAAGAACACCTTTTCGTTTTTGTTCCCAAAAGTTATAGTTTTCTTAAAGAATTCATATTTTTAAGATGAATTTTCTTTATTTTGATATATTTTAAGTATTTGAGATTCTAGAATGGTCCTAATCTTGAATTGCATGATTTTCTTATTCTAATACGATTTGAATTGAGAAATTACATTATAATTTGTATGATTCCTACATTCATGTCATCTTTTTCAAGAATTTTTGAGACTTGTTGTATGAATTGAGCCTTATTGTTGAATTTTGAGTTTTGAGAATGAGTTGGTGATGACTTTTAAAGAATTGCAAGAAGTATGTTCATATTTCCATTATTATGAGATCTTTAAAGCTTTAATGATAAGTCTATCAAGATTTCAAGAAACAAGTGAGTTTTGACCCTAAGTTAAGAAAGAAATCCACATTCTTGAGTTTGAAGTAAAGGGGATGCATTTTAGCTCCCATTGTATATATATATATATATATATATATATATATATTGTTGAAATTAAAGTGTATGCTCTGAAAGATGTTGTTTTAAGACTTTATCTATCTTACAAGTTTGAGAATAAAGAAAGAATGCAGATTTAGAACAAAGTGCAATGACTTACGTGATTTACATTACCTGTTTTCTTATTCATGATTATGATGGTTTTAATTCAAGCTATGTGAGTCATCTATACTAGCATGGATGTTTTCTATAAGGATTTATGATATTGATTGTGTAATTGCACACAACCCCATATACTTAGTATATTCCCAATGTGCTGATCCACATATACGTCTATGTGCTACATTGTCTCATAATGTAGGTACAAGACTTAGTATGCACATTCAGATTCAGTCAGCTCGCAGCATCCAGTCAGTAGGTGATGAATCCTTTTGATTCAAGGGTTTGAGCCAGAAAGACAGTTTGAGCAGTTCTTTATTTTCCTATTTCAGTCGTATTGAGTTGGGATAGTTGGAAGTCATGACCCGGCTATCTAAAGTCAGTACTAGTAGAGGCTTCATAGACAGTCAGTAGAGTTAATGTATTCAGTTTCAATTTTATTTTGGTAAAAGAAGAGTTGTAATTTTGTAAAGTTTAAATTTGTATTGATCAAGTTTAGAAAATTCTTATGTTCTCGTTGATTTTATACAGTTTTAAGCATTTTATTCAGTTGCTTATGAGTATGCCAGTAGAAAGGTTAGCTTGGGGTCACTTGTGACCCTAAGCACTGTGTGACGTCTCGGGACCTGATTTTGCGGCATTACACTAATTTATCTAAAAACTATTTGAATTCCTCATTAGGGTCATTTAAATTAGCTAAAACCTCTCTCTCCTCTCGAAGACCTATCTATCTTATCTATGGATAGAGAGGGAACAAATCCTATAGTTTTAGGCATAAGCTTAAAAGTGTGTGGATTTAGAAGCCCAAAGGAAGAATATCTAACCAACAAGGACCCAAGACCACATGGGTACCTAAGATGAATTAAGCTTCTTGTATTGTAGGAACATGTCCACAAAATCTATAAAAAGGAAGGATATATAATGGATGTTCCAGGAGTAAAACTAGAGAGAAAAAGATCTATTATGTTTTAAAAAATATTGACGGAAAATCAGTCAGATTCAATGACAATGCTAGAGGCAATGTCATCAGAGTTAGCTCAGTAAAGACCAATCCTCATGTGAAGTTACTGAATATATCTAGTAGACGGCCTCAAGCATAACTTGCTCAATATCAGTCAGCTATGTGAAGTCAGATTTGGAGTCTCTTTCAAAGTCGAAAGTTGCTCAATCAAACATGACAAAAGAGATATCTCTCTTATCAGTGTACATGTTGATAATTTTTATCTTTTAAATATTCTTGATTTTTCTACTATGCAAGCCAATGATATTTGCTTGTGGCATTGAAATCTTGGGCATGCGAGTATGGACATTGTATTTGATAAATCTAATCACCCTTCTATGAGTTTGAGTATTTATAAAGAATAGGTGAGTGATCTATAATCTGAGCCATCATAGGACGAGTCGACTATACCCTCTCAAGAGTCAACTGCTACAGTAGAAATAGTTAAACCAACTATTCTAAGAGAGTATAAACATCATGCTATCTATCCAAATAAATTTATCATTGGAAATCTAGATGATGTGATGCAAACAAGATCATCATTGAGAAAGCAAGTATCTATTTCTCTTGTATCTAAAATTGAACAAAAAATAGACCGATAAGGCCCTCAAAGATGAATCATAGGTCAAATCAATAATGGAAGAATTGGACTAGTATGAATGAAATCAAGTTTGGACTCTGGTTAAAAGACCCAAGAACTGCTCTGTAATTAGAAATAGATGGGTTTACAAAAAAAATTATATGAAGAAGGTAAGGTTATTAGAAACGAATCCAAACTTGTAGCTCCAGGATACCCCCAACAAGAAGGTATTGATTATGATAAAAGGTTTTCTCCTATGGAAAGATTAGAATCAATTCAAATTTTATTAACTTTTGCTGTTTTCAAATGTTTTATGTTATATCAAATGGACGTCAAAAGTGCTTTGTGGAATGGTTTCATTCATGAGAAAGTTTTTGTAAAACAACCCCTGGGGTTTGAAAATCCATCTTATCTAAATCATGTTTTTAAATTGTCAAAAGCACTCTACGATCTCAAACAAGCTCCAAAGTCTTGGTATGAGAGATTGGGTACTTTTTTACTAAATAACAATTTTCAAGGAGGTAAAATTGATAAAAATCTATTTATATAGAAGCTTGATTCAAATCTTCTTATTGTGCAAATTTATGATGATGATATTATTTTTGGTAGTCCTAACATCTCTTCGTGTGAGAATTTTGCTAATTTGATGAAAGAAGAATTTAAAATGAGTCTTATGAGAGAGCTCACATTTTTCTTGGGATTACAAATTAAACAAAGTCCCAAAGGTACCTTCATCAGTCAAGCTAAGTACACAAAGGTACTCATAAAAAATTTGGTATGAAAAAAGGGAAGGCCTATGGAACTCCAATGAGCCCATCCACAAGTCTTGATTTAGACTTGTATGGGATGGATGTTGATGAAATAATGTACTAGGAAATTATTGGATCACTACTCTACTTGACCACCAGTCAACTAGACATCATGTTCAGTGTATGTAAGTATGCCAGGTTCCACTTAACTCCCAAACAGTCTCATCTAACTGCCATCAAAAGGATCTTCTGATACCTCACAAGAACTTAAGAAATAGGACCATGGTAACCTTGCTCTTCCTATTTTGATTTAATTGGATATTCAGATGCTGATTTTGTAGGTGATAAAAGAGATAGAAAAATCACTAGTGGAACGTGTAAAATTCTTGGTGATTCCCTGATCTCATGGCACAACAAGAAGAAAACTTTAGATACTCCTTCAACAACTAAAGACGAATACATATCCGTTGGAAGTTGTGGTACTCAAATTTTATGGATTATGCATCAACCTCTTGATACCAAAGCTATTAGCTTATCCAATTATACTGTACATCATTCTAGGGCCAAACACATTGATATCAAGCACTTTTTAAAAATCATGTAGAAAATGGTGTTTTTTCATTAACATTTTTTGATTCCCAAAAATCAGCTGACAGATATTTTTATAAAACCCCTATTAGTAGAACGATTTTGTTACCTTAGTAAAAGACATGGTATTCTCAACATATAATGAATTACGAGTTTTATTTTTGGACAAAGATCTCTTTTACTTGTTTTTTTTTTGGGTTGTAAATTGATTTTTAAAACACTATCTGCCACATTGATAGTTTTGCCTAGTACTTGTTAGTTGATACATTAAATCTTTGTTATCTGTCTATTGCTCTGTTAACTACTCTGTTATTCTTTTTGATTATGCCAAAAGGTGGAGAAAGACAAGAACATCAGAAGTGACTACAATTTAGGGGGAGAAAATCGACTATCAATAAATAAGAATCAAATGATATTCAAGAAACTTAAAACAATATAAGTATTTACAAGTCAGAGGGAATGACCCGACTACTCTGACAGACAGGGAAGTCAACTGAAGTTTATGGTAGTTTTTCATTGTAAAAAAGGGAGAGATTGTTAGCCTCCTATATTTATGTATTATGTTTTAATAATGACAAACTAATAAGTCGTAATACCCAGATTTTTCTTATCTCAATTTAACTCCTAGTGTGTCTAGAGTTAAATTCAAAAGTGTATAAATCTTGATGCATATAGAATTTTCTAGCTCTGAATCCACCAATGTGTAGATAATTGAACAACTTTCCAACGAAACTAATTTCGCCTTAATCGGATACTTAGCTTAGAAGTTATAGAGATTTAATTGAAAGTAGTTGGGCATCACGATAAGCACCGCGTCGCGGTGAGGGGAAAATTTGCAGTTGTTCGATTTTCAGTAGAGCACCACGATTAGCCCAAATCATAGAGGAGTTCCAGTTCCCGTTCATCCTTTTTCAAGTAACTCACTACCATTTGCCTATATCGTGTCAAAATCTTTAATTGGACAGGCACTGCGTCTCAGTGGAGTGCAAAATGGCACTAGTTTTTTCCAGTGACGCAATGCGATTTCACCGCATCACGTCTGAGGCTAAAATAACAGTCGTCCCTTTTTTAGTAAGCCACCGTGATAGCATCGCATCGCGGTGGGGTGTCAAATTGACATTTTTCAGTTCCGAGTTAAATTTTACAAAGGGCAATCTAGTCATTTTCCCAAGCCCCAAATCGTGTAAAACACATAATCTAGCCTATTCTAAGCATATTGTGCATACTTTTCATCAACTTTCTCTTAAATTCCCAAGAAATCCAAATTCCACCATTCTTTTTTCAAGATAACTCAAAATTAAGGATTCCCAATTCAAGAACTTCAATAATCAATCTTTAAGAGCACAAATAGGAATTCAAGTTCAAGCTTCTTTATAAATTTCATCAATTGAAGTATGTGGAGTTTTTCATCAAGGACAATCCTTTCATCCTTGTGCCAAAAACTAGTTTTAAAGTTGATTTTTATATTAAATTACATGAATTTTAGTTTGGGATTTATACCCACTTATCATTAATTGAAGATTATGAGATTCAAGTATCGTAGATGTTGAATTGCATGTCTTCTTCCGTATTTTTATGCGTATTGTAGTAATTTCCATATTTTGAATTGAATTACCAATATTTACATTATCAAGCATGAACATTATGATGTTTTCAAAAGAATTTGAAGCTTGGGTTATTAAGCCCTAGTTTGTATAGTGATATTTCAAGAATGACTATGCTTTAAGCATCCCATGATTAGTTATTTTTGGATTTTGCTAAAGATTTGATCATTTGATCTTAGCTTTGATATGGAATCTACTTTATAGTTTCAGTTATAGAATAGAGTAACAGATACACTATTGGTTTTCATTATAAACCTTTATACTAGTTTTAAAGTGGATTTCCAATAGAATAAAGATACAGATTAAATGGAGTAGTATTTAGCACCGAGTTGGGTATGTTCACATGCCCCAAAACTATGAGCCAACGTATGCAGATGTAGATTATGTGGATTCAGATTATCAAATTATTCTCATTTCTATGTGGATGACAGATACAGATGTGATCACTTAGATTAGGTTATACTTCTTGGCAAGAGTATGTCACCTCTCCCCAACGTAAGGATTTTCCATAAGGAAACTAGACATTGGACACTATGATAGCTCACATAGTGTATATCAGATAGAAGAACCTCCCTAAAGCCTAAAGCCTACAGACTACAAATTTCAAAATAGAATAAGACTTACAGAACAACATTTAGAAACTAAGTGTAATGGCTCATAGTTTTATTCAGATATTGCTTTACATATGACATTAACTATGAGATTTCAGATTTCAGTTTACTAATACAGAAGCGAGTCTTTTCTACACTTAGACAACATGATTTAAAGACAGAATACCAGTACAAATTTTAGAAACTAAATTTTATGACTCACTAGATTTATGCAACATGTTTTGCTATTCATGATTATGATTTAATATTTTCAGATATTCCAGCTTACATGTGTTACCTATATTTAACATGTATTATTTTCCAAATTATGATAATGTTGAGACATTATTTTACTTGTGCATTCACCCCCATATACTCAGTACAATCCAGAAGTACTGATCTACATATACGTCTGTGTGCTACATTGTATCATAATGTAGGTTCAGGTACTTATTTTCAGCACGTGAGTGATTTCAAGCATCTCTATCTATATCCCAATTGATGGTGAGTCCTCATAGTTTGGGCATCAAGTCCTTCAGTTTTTTAACTTATTAGTATAGATGATAAAGTATTTTTTGATAGTTTGAGTCAACTGGGGGTTTGTCCCAGTGACTCTCTAGTTTTAGTAGTAGAGGCTTTTCAGACTTCTAGACGTTGTTCAGATTTTCAGTATTTTTTTACCAGAATTTTAGTCTAATATGTTAAGACATTATATTTGGATAATTTTAGTTTAGCTCAGACAGAATTCGGCATACTAGCTTGATCATATATTTACCTTTCTCTTTTTATGAGTATCCAGATTTAGTAAAAGTCTTACAAGGTTAACTTGAGGCCACTCGTAGTCTTGAGTACGTGTGATGTCTCGGGACCCATTTTCAGGGCGTTACTTTAGCAACATTTGTAGGACATTGTAGATCCCTAATGATGAAAAGATACCTCACATAAAGGACATTGAAGATCTCAAATCATGGAAGGATATCTCACACAAGTCAAGGAATATTCTCCATAAAAATATTATGCTAAATATGTAGCCACATCAATGATATTGAAGATCCTTAATGATGGAAAGATATTTCACATAAAGGACATTGGATATATCAAATCATTGGAGGATATCTCACACAAGGCAAGGAATATTCTACATAGGAATATCATGCTAAATATGGAGCCATATTAAAAGTAGGATGCCACTTGACAAGGCAACAAAAATCATATCAACTAAAAATCCCAATAGACAACGCAATTAGATGCACCTCATGGAAAGATGAAGAGAATAAAGATCTCACAACTTACATGGACATATCTGATATGGACATGTATAGATGTGAGAAAGGAAAATTGCACCAAGTATGGACATATCTAATATGGACATACCATAAGGTTCAAACTCCCTCAATTAAGGAATCAATTCAAATCCTTAATTGAGAAGAAATATTTTGGGTTTCCTTATAAAGAGTAGCATCCAAAGACTATACAAGAGGAAGACTGAAGATAGACACGGGTTACACAACTTCAAGGAGAAAATTCAAACTGTCTCATTCTTGGTCTTACGAGGCTTTGTAACTTTTGGTTTACAATTGTTATATAAAGAGTATGATCGAGTAAACTTTGTAACATAAACTAAAGATTTATCATAAGATCTAAAGAGAAAAATAAGTCTTCAAAACTTGTTACCTATTATTATGCTCGAGCCCAACATTCAACAATCAAAGAAAACTTTGAAACCTAAGGGGACTGGAAGTAGGCACCACATTGGTGTTTCAAAAAGGATAAATTTTGTGTTATTACTTTATGTTCTTTTATTTATGTGCTTAATTATTTTAAATCTAATCTATTTGTGTAGGGCACTGATCTGTAGGTGAGTCGACTGTGAGGAGTTAGTAGTCGACTCATAGGAAAATTTCAATTCACCCCACAGTTTTGAATTTCATTACTGTCTTGAGAGCTGGTGGATCTTCAGCCATAGGAGCAGGAATGTTTTCTTCTTGCTATATTTTAGGTATCCAATAGAGAAAGACTACTTCTCTTCTCAACTGATGTAAGTGTTACTCAGGTTCGAGATATGGTCAACCAAATTCCTTTCCTTTGCCAGCTTACTTGTTTTTCAGATCAAAATCTTGTAAATTCAGAAGATAAGATCAAGTTTATAACACCTAGAAAACAAAATAGCAAAACTAAAAGTAAGACAGTTGCAAATTTATAAGTCCCCGTTAACAATCCCAAAAGCTTATTGCGCCCAAGCATAAATGCAAGTACACGTGGTCAACCAAGTAGTGAAATGGCCTACGAAAGCCTAGTATTGATACCTCAGGGAATTATGCTAAAAACTATCTAATACTACTTTACTATGAAACTTAAACAAGTGCTAAAGTAACCAAAAATCTTTGAGAGTTTAAAACTACAAGTAAATGTTAACTATGTGGCAATGTAAATTACTTAAACAACAACACAGGGTTGAGGCACTACAAAAAATTATATTTAGATATATAATCTCATTGGTTTAGTTAATTATCTTGGTTGTTGGTTCACGAGGTTGATAACATATTATAGTCTTCCAAGCTTCTAATCAACTATCTAACTTAGCCTCACAACTACATCATTGAGAGAGGGTGCAAGAACGAAGCTAAATGCATTTATATTTCTTCTTGTATATGAACCAAATAGGAAAAATTAGGTATTTTCCTATCCTAAATACAAATCATAACTTTATTCCTTGAATGATTAATATCCATCTCATATATTCCATGTTCTATTCTATCGTTCCACCTTCTGGGATCTCGATAAAATATGTATTTATCCTAAGGGTTGCAAATCTATAGAATAGTAAAAACAAGGATATATGAACAACCAATAATGATAATAACATAAACCAACTTAATTACAAGCTTAAGTACTTAGGTTCTTGGCCTCAACCTCAAATTAGGGTGTTTATCCACTCATGGAACTACAAAGAATCACAATAATAGACTCCATGTAAATAACCAAAAAGTAATCTAAGGAAAAGAATAAAAATCCTAAGATAATCCTCCTCAAGTGATTCCAAGACCCAAAGGTCATCCAAGATGTTTAAAAAAAGATTGGAGTGTTATATTTATACTAGGAGAACATTGGCCGCTTTTTGCACACTAGCATGCCACACCCTTATCGTAGAGGTTAGGGAGTGTGGCATGCCACTATCATTGTGAAAAAATATAATTTCAATTTTGGTTTGATACTGAGGGTGTGGCATGCCCTTAAAGTGGAGGCTAGAGGGCGTGGCACACCGCTAAGCCCAAAATTTCCAGCTTTGGTTATCCTTTTCTCCATGCATTTGGTATTTCATTCCTTGATTTGTGGTACATTTTACACTTCAAAAACAGCTTGTATATAACCACATTATCAAGTTTAACATATCATCAAGATTCATATAACATAAAACATCATGAATTAGAGCTTACAACACAATGAATCCAACAAGACAAACTAGAATAACACATAGCTCAAGCTAAGAATACTAGTTTCCCTATTTAAACTCTAAGTGAACATTTTGCTTCCAAACGTGTTTATCACACATCATAATCAGTATAAACATGTAAATTAACACTTATATTCTCAATTTTTAATAACCCTCCAGGTCATTTCTCGTGTTCTCACTTATTTTTGCTATTATAGCCTTTCCATAGCTGCCCCAAGTCATTTTTGACTTGTTAGAACTGATAGTTTGTTTATCCAACAATATTTTTGTTTTTTAGAGTCAATTTACCTATTTAGAAATCTTTTTTATTTTCAAATGTCAACCGGGAAAAAACTTCAGTAAAATAATCTCGCATGCACATCCAGACTGCCCAAATAGCCCTAAAATATCTATTTTAGGCTAGGTATCATTAGAAAATTAGTATTTTTGTTTGGGTCCCAATGTACCCGAGATCATTTTTCCCTATTGGTCAGAAAGTCAAAATCAAGAATTTGGGTATGGGTCCTATATTTGATCGAAACAACCTCAGATGAAAAATCCTACTTTGACATCGTGTTCGAAACATCAAAATTAGTATAGTTCATACTTCATTTGCTTTTATTAAATTCCGAATGAATCCTGAGGTATCATTAGAAAACATGGAAATTTCCCAAGTTGTTGGTAGTAAGAGATTAAGGATCGCACATAGGGGCATCATAATTGCCATAAGAGGGGAAGTGGTTGCCCTTGCACTATCTTCATCCATGGATGGCAATCACCACTCCTGATTTCTTGTGGTGGCTATATAAGGGACCCTTGGGTCAAATTTTTGGACATTTCCACTCATCTTTGAGAGTAAGGAACCCTAAAATAGTGTGCTAACCTTAAGTTAAGTCCTGGGTGCAACATTGAAGCTTGATTAACACATATTTTTGTGATTAACAATCGGTTTAAGGTATGAATCCTTTCATTTCATCTTTGAATTTCTTAATTATTTGACTAAAATCCCAAATAACTTAAGGGCTTGATTTGAGCCCTAATAAGTTTGGTTTTTACCTATTTATTGAGGGTTATAGTTCCTTGATGGTGTATGAACTTTGGAAACATGTTTTCCGTGAGTGTGACCCACTTGGAGTTTTTGGTGTCGTTTTTAGACCCAAAGTAAAATGGTGACATATAGGTATAGATGTTCTCATAATGATGTATAGATTGTATTTTTGATTGCTTGGAACCTTGAAAAAGATTCTAAGAAGAAAAACGTAAAGGTTTAGCAGATTGTTAAGAAATCTTCAGATTTGAGGTAGGCTAGGCTTACGTCTTGTTATATTGAGCTATTTTATTGTATAATTGTGATATTTTGTTATATTTGGATGGGTTTTATGTTTTGAATTGACGAGATGCAAGACTTGGGTTTGTATGACCAATTAGGCTATTTGAATCTTAGAGTTGGAAAGATTGACTTATTTCTCTCTACCTTAGGTGGAATAGACTTCATTACTTATTTTTAGTATGAGAATGACTTAGAATACTAAAACTTAGGTGAAATGCTCTAGTTTCTCATACTTAGAGTTAAATTTGCCTTAGTTGCTTATACTAGAGGAGGTTGCCTTAGTTCTATTGGACTTAGTAAATGTGATTGAGTAGAATATCTAGCTTAGGTCTTATGGTGGCTTTCTATATATCTAAGAGTTGATTTAGATACCTTAACCTAGTCTGGGGTATAAATTGACTTGAAATGCATTTTGGGGATTTAGAAGTGGTCTAGTTGACCCACCTTAAGGCAAAATTGAGGATTAGTTCCTTTGAACCTTATGCTTAGTAATTGAATAGAATTACCGTTTGATGCAATATTGATGATTCTTGGTGTGTGTTGGTTATATGGAATGGCATTGAGAATAATACCCAAGTGATTATGCCTTTGTATGCCTTATTGGCTAAAGACTATGTCTAGTTATTAATTGTGTTATTATGATTAACTATTGTTTGGTTAATGAACGTGATATTAAATGAGCCCTTGACTATAATATGGTCTAAGCCATAAATGATGTTAATGACCATGCTTTTAACAAGATATTTTAGGTCATGCTTTATATATTGCTTATGGAAATGATAAAATATCTTTAGGCCAATAGTAGGCCAATGAATATGCTACTAATGGGCCATTGTTCATGATATCACTTATGACTATGCCCATGGACTAAATGACTAGATAATGGATTATGTAATGATCAGTCCTTGATTAAAATTTTGATTAAGCCATTGATTAGGCTAGTGTTCAGTCCATTAACTATGCTATTGTCCAAGTTACAATCATGCTTAATAATTACGCTAATCACCTTATTAGAAATCTTCCTTATTATCGATATTTGAAATGATGTGTTAATGGTGCTAGATGGCATGCTAATTGACTATATGTAAATATATTCTATAGATTATGCTTGGAATCATAATACTGCATTATATTATTTCTTATGCTAATGCTTTTGCCACTTCTTATAGATATCTATATATCTATCTCTCTGGTATGGACGGAGGAAAAGTGTTGGTATTAAGGATATAAGTTTCAGGGGAAAACCCTATGTTTATCTTATTTATATTACTTATACATAGATCTATTAATAAAGTGACATTGATGCTGAACATTGGATCCTAGAGGTATGATCTTCTTTGCTTCTCCCTTATATATATTTACTTTATCCCTCGTAAGGCTTTTCATTTACTTTATCCCTCGTGGGGCTTGTCATTTACTTCATCCCTCATGGGGCTTGTTATTTATTAATGGTATAAATTAGTGTATTGTGAATATTGATGTTATGATGATACCTAGCAAGGTCGGAGTATATTATGATATTATCTTGATACCTAGCAAAGCTGAAGGATATTTGATGATACGATGATACTCGATGTGGTTGGATGCTATTTTGATGATATGATGGAAACCAACAAATATGGCGGATATTGTGATGATATGATAATACCTGGTGCAGCCAAATAATATTGTGAAGAGATGATGATACCTGGTGCGGTCGGAGGATGATTATTGATGTGCTTATGTGTACATCTATCGGTTTGAATCTTTCTAGACCTATGTATGGTAATTATTTGTTTATTTATGCTTTTGTGTAGTTAAGTATAATATTGATATTAGAGATGTCGGTCATAGTCTTCTACCGAGTTAAGGTATAAAGTGGTATAGTTGCTGATTTAAGGATGAAAGATGCTTAGTGGTGGATATTGCCTAAGTTTCCAATAGTGAATAATGGGTTAGTGAACCTTAGTGATAAAGAGGACTAGTGGCATTGATGGCTATTAATAGTGATGATTAACTTATTATGGAGGTTAGTGATAATGGTTTTAGTAATGGTGGTGATTAGTTGTATTGATACCTAAGTTTATGATGTTGACTAGTTGTTAAGTGGAATTTATGGATTAATAATGCTAGATAATAAAGGATGTTAGTTGATATATGGATGATGTAAAAAGGATGATTGGTGGACTTTTGTTAGATAGAGGCTAGTGGAATTATGATGGCTAGAAATAAATATTGGTTAATTGGCAAATATGATCTAGTGGTAAATCTTGACTAGATGCTAGATATTGGCTAGTTAGTGAATAATGGATAGACATTGAAACATGAATAATGATTATGTGATGAATAGTAAATAGATAATAATTAGAGGTTACATGATGAATAGGGAGTAATTGGTTGGGTATTTAGCTAATAATCTGTTAATAGGGTGTATTGATGAGGTAAATGCCTATATGATGGTACGGTTACAGTTATGACTATATTGGTATATGTTATTCCATTGGAATTATTGATGATGATTATGAATGTGGCAGATAACCGTTTGATGAAAATTGAGGAAAACTATGGATAGTGAGGAAGTTTGGGTATATTGTCGATTTGATTCCTTTATGTTTCTCTTGAGTGTACTCTCTGATGGTACGGGACTCCGTGATGAGTTATTTACTTTATGAACTAGTTGGTGAATGAAAACCAGCTCTGTACTTGTGTTTGCTTATGATTGTACTTGTGTTACCTTATGATTCTAAATTGTTTATTTCTTATGCACGACAGTATTGACATGCATTGATGCCTTATGTTATATTTTTATCAATATTTAATGATTATTATGTATAGATATATCATCATGTGCTGATTCCTTATGTTACTGTTATTGTGCTTTGTTTACTTATTATATGCAGTGATGATGGAGATGATTTGGGTTCGATTCTGTACCTTGATTTAGATATGATTATCTTGCATTATATCATCTTTATAGCATGATTTAGCTCAGTTGGCCGATGATTCCTACTGAGTACGCGTTGTTTTGGTACTCCTACTACACTTTTGTACCTCTTTGGTGCTGATCCGTGTACTAGCTGTAGCCATTGACATTGTTCGTGCGGTGACTGATTCCGGAGATAGGATGAGTTCTTGGAGTTCAAGTCGCTCAGTTTCCTTCTATCTTTTATATTCAATCTCTAGTTTTTGAGATAGATGTATTGACTATTCCAGAATTGATTTGTACTAATAATATTAGATGCTTTTGTACTAGCTCTACCAGGTTTTGATATTGGTATCTGGTTTGACTGTCTATTCTATTTAGAGCCACTTATTTTCATAACTGATGGTCTTGAATTTCGCCTATGTTGGGCCTTTTTTTTTACCAAATTAACCCATTGCGTTAGCTCGGAGTTATGGTATTGGATTACCTATTGGAGGGTTGTGGTATATGCCTTCATGGCATATAAATCGAGTTATGACACAATTATATGAATATTAACTCATTACGCACATGAGAAGTCCTCCAAACTACAGTAAATAAGGCTAGATAACAACACTTAGATGCAAGGGATTGGCGCGTAATGGCGTGGCATGCTCTTAACGTAGATAATCGGTGGAATTTGCCAAGGTTTGTGTCCAAGGGTGTGGAACTCCCTTAAACACAGAGATCTAAGGATGTGGCATGCCCTTGTTCTTAAGTTTTCCAGATTTCGTCCAAGTAAGCTGCATCTATTTGGCATTGAGTTTCTCACTTTGTGGGTGCATTTCCACCATTGTTAGACCTTGTTTTGCTTCTGAATATCAATATTAACATCTCACAAGGCTTTATACATCATCAAAACCATGAATTAGTTATTAAGCAAAATAGAATCCAATAATATAAACTAGAACAACACATAGCTCAAGCTAGTAACACTAGTTTTCTCGCCTTGACTTTAAGTGACCATTTTCATTTCAAACTCATTCTGAACACACCATAAACATTATATACAAGAAGTTTAACACTTATATGCCCAATTATATGAACATGAACTCATTATGCACATGAGAAGTCCTCAAAACTAGGCTTAATACATAGAGATTAGGACACTTAGGTGCATAAATCCACCTAAGATCATCACCCCATACTTAAAGCCTTATTCGTTCTAAATCTACTCTTTATATTAAGAATCATCTTAGAAAGACTCCAACCTTAACACTAAAACAAGAAAGACAATCAAGCTAGCACTACAATGACTACATAGATAGCAAGTTCTATGTTAAGCATGCATATACACTTAACAACTTATGAACAGTACATCAAAACATCCTAGCCCCATGAATGGACTCACCCAAGTTAGCAAGCTTATGAATATTACTCAATCATGATCACCTAAAAATCATCAATCATGCTCCCTAATGATAAGAGAGTTACCCATATTCACTTACAGAGATGTACTTTATCATAAGAATGGGTATAAGAATAAAGTTAAACTCACTCTAACAAAGAATTATCATGTCACACAAGGTTAACCATAGGCATGCCCTTAGTGTAGTACTCCACTAATATTATAATGTAGAGGATCAAGATCAAGTGGGACTTTAAGGGTTGTAATGTAGGATAAGGGACAAGTAGAACTACTCTGGCCAGTAATGGTGACTATCTTCCCTAAGCTCTTTAATACATCAAATATACATTGAACTGTTTCCTCAACAACCAATTTCTTACTACCTCTACCTTCACACATCTCTTTTGTTTTGCCCTATCTCTTTAAGCTAGTTCACATATAGAATCGAGGGAGTATACTTAGTCAACACATGATTCAATTTTTCTCCTTTTATTACATTACTCCCATCCATAGCATATAAACGTTTCAACACGTCTAGCTATTACTTTAGGGTTTCACTTTTACCCCTTTCCTTAAATTTCACTCTCCTTAACCTTCTTAATTTTTCAACTAAAAGATGTAGGAGCTTTGGATCAAATTATGGTCAATAAAATAAGGGGAATAGGCTATATATAAGGCTACCAAAGAATAGTCTACAGCTCAATGGGGTTAACAAAGATTATGCATAAAAATAGATAAAAAGGGGTATGAAACATGGCTACCAAGAAAATGCCTATATCATCTCCTAAACCCACACTTTTTATTTTTCTTTGAACACACAGTAGGAAAGTTCTAGACATCAAAATACAACAAGTAATATACAAGAAAGCTTCACATCAAACATGGAACATGCTCAAGTCAAGTAGGCTTCCTATATACTCTAACTAAGCAATAACACGAATTAAAGATTAAGCTAACATCATACAAGAGTCATAAACATGAACATAAGAGTCTCAAGAGTATCCATTCAACTTAACATACATGATTTTGTGTTCAATACCACCTCCATCATGTAATAACACATAACAACTAGCAGAAATATCTCACTTATTCCTAATACAAAATTTTAAAATTTACTCCTAAAAAAAGATACTGGGTTCAAAGCGAATCCCCTTGGAAAAGAAATAAAAATAAAAACCAAGGGGTGGGTGAAGTGTTCCCCTACTAGACTAACACCAACAAAAAATAAACAAACATATAGAAAATCTTTTTGTAATTTTTTTCAATTTACTCAAAAACTAGCAAACAACTAAGAATTAAAATCCTATAGCAGGACTTTACCCTAAACCATGGGAAGATTCCCTACCCCACACTTCAAAACAAAATTTTTCCACAAAGTATAATTTAAAACAAAGAATAAAAATACTCCCTGAGGTCTCTAGGCCTCGCTAGCAACATCTTTATCATTAATAAGGTCTGGTGGACCCCACACCCAGTCTTTGCCATGCTTCTTTGCATAGGTTTTTGCTACTAAAACTTTCCATCAACCTGTGAATCAACAAAAAAACTATATAAAATAAAGCTAAAATACAAAAAATCAAATAGCTACCTTAATTTGGGTTGCCTCCCAAGCAGCTCCTGATTTAGTGTCACGATACAATCCACATCACTACTTCTTATACATATTTCTTTATTGTTTTTATCCTACTAGGAGGTCATCTTCTCACTCTTTTCTCTGCTCTTGAGTGTGTACTCTCAAGGTTTGCATCTTTTTCAATAATAGACTCTTCTTTTAGCTTCCCCTTTTTGAGCATAATTTGTGGCTTTGGTAGCTCCATGAGATAGTCTGAAAAAGTCTTTTGTGGTGCTCTCTCCACATACCCTCACTCATCCACTTCTATAGTCATGATCATGCACAGATCCTTATAACATGAAGGTGAAGTGAGTGGTTTATATACTTTGAAGACCACCTCTTTGTCACCCAATCTCATTTTTAGAGTGGATACTCTAACACTAATTAGTGCTAGTTCCATCCCTATGAATGGACATCTCAATATGATTGATACCCTATCATATATATCATAATTAAGAACAGTAAAGTCAGTAGGACTAATGAACTTACAAACCTTAATGAGGACGTCTCCAATAATTCCTTTGGGTTGTACTCTTGTTCTATCTGCCGTTTGGAGTACTACAGAGCGTGGCCTTGGCTTACCTAAACCAATAGTAATGAAAATATATAGGGGAATAAAGTTTATACTTCCCCAAAGTCACTCTAGGCATGGACCACATCATTATCGCTAATTTTTATGGGGAGGGTGAAGCTTTTTGGGTTCTTCAACTTCTTTGATATCTTCCTTCTAATAATTGAACTGGACTCTGTAGTAAGTGCCACTGTCTCAATATCACTTTGCTTTGTCTTATTGATCACGACATACTTTAAGGTACATGGCATACTTAGGCATACCCTATAAAATATCTAACAATGGGAGATTAATATAAAGTTCTATGAACATGTCCAAGTAATTCTTGAAACATACGTCCTCCTTAACCCTTTTAAGACTTTAAGGGAATAGTGGTGGTGGTATTTCTTGAACCCTCTCAACTTCCTTAGTTTTTGTATAGTCTGACTTCCCTGAAATATCAACATCTTTGGCTTCAACTTACGTCCCCTCTTCCCAATTTAAGGCTAACTCTTCCTATACTTTTTGATTTCTCATGAGAGGTCTTCCAATCAAGTCTCTGCCACCTCTTAAGGTGATTTCCATTACTTTCTTTAGAGTTTTTTTATATAATTTGGAAAGGGCCCTCGAGGTATGGTATTCTGCGCAATATGCAAGCTACCCCAATTGTGTCTTTAAATTTTTCTGGTCAAGTTGCTAACTTTTTATCTTAATAGCTATTTGTTCTTGGTTGGCCAGGATTTTTTTCAATGTCTCCTCAATATTACTGATCTGCATGTTCTACTGTTGCTAAAACAACTAAGTCTGTACTTAATTATTGCCCCATGAATAGTTGGGCTAACTTAGCCACTTGTGATTATAGGCATTACCATAATTTCCCTTCTATGCATTGCCCATAAAATTAACCAACTTCGTATTTGCTTCACATAAGTCTGCAGAGTGGCCACTAATACCACAAATCTTACACCAGGTTGAGATCTGCTAGATCACATTTACCTAAGCCTGAGGTTGGTTTACACTCAACTTGCTAAACTGTGGCATCATTTGATTTTGAAAAACTTACAGTTGAACGACCAATACTGTAAATCTATCCACCTTAATCATACCAACAATCTTTTTCACTGTACTTCTGAAAATAGCACCATGCCAATCGGGATTACCTTGTGCAATTTGATTTATAAGAGTACACCGCTCATCATATATTCTTTCAAAAGCTTGACTACCTATAGTTGAATCTAGAAAA
Source organism: Capsicum baccatum var. pendulum (assembly GCA_030864225.1). NCBI lineage: Eukaryota > Viridiplantae > Streptophyta > Magnoliopsida > Solanales > Solanaceae > Capsicum > Capsicum baccatum. The sequence continues at coordinate 155,502,644 of CM061561.1, read as the reverse complement.
ATTTTTGTGTTATGGTCAAGAGTTTTATCAAAAGTATGAGCTAATACCTTGTTATTCTATTGGTGATGTGGATAGTTGTCTCGACCCGAGACTACCCCCTAGTCGTAACACAGTACCTAATGTCACAAGTGACTTCAAGCTAACCCTTGGTATGCCTAACATTAGGATACTGAAGAAATTAACCAATACTGGGCAAAAGCAATCTAAAATAACTGGTGTAAATCATAATAGTGTAAAAACTAAATGTCAACTAATACTGGAAATTGAATGATTTGGCAAAAGAATATACTAAAAATCTAGACATTTGTCTTAAATACTCTAAACATAATGAGTTGTTGGGGCATGAATCCAACTAAATCCAGCCAACTGAAATTAAAACAAAAAGATGAGAAAGTAAGAGATGATAACTAGTCCTCGAATGATGAAGACTCACCAAAAACTGTTGTTGAACATAGCACGAGATCATGCTAAGTGCGGTCTGGGTACTGAGTGTCTGAACCTATATTATGAGACAATATAAATCAAAGAAGTATGCGATTAATACTTTGAATGTACTGAGTGTGCGAGATGGAAAATTGGCTAATATAAACTAAACATGAATGCATGGACTTGCAAACCAAATGCAATGACCAAGTACAGTCATGTGCTGAATAAAATAGAATGTTGATTAACTGAATATCTGAATACTTAGTAAGGCAAAATTGAACTGAACATAAATTGAAAATGAACTAAGGAATGTTGGAGATAAAATTAACCGACATACTACAATTTAAGCAAAACTGGGGTCCAACCTATAACCCCAGTTGGAAAGGTGCTAGTACCTTGACAAGGGTACCACCACTGGTTGGCGTGGATCTACTAAACTAAAGTTCTAAAGGACTAGGGGTCATGCCTCAATTAACAAGGGAACTATGGTGGTGCCATATATTTGAAACTTAGGGACTACTACTAACGGTCTCTGCCTAACTACGAGGGAGCCATTTTTCTTGCATTCACTCATTGCTAAGTACTACTCCCAACTAAATGACACTGAAAAGCTATATATATATATGTGTGTGTGTGTGTGTGTGTGTGTGTGTGTGTATGTATGTGTGTGTGTTCAATATAGTTGTATTCATGAAAATAGAAACATATGTGTAATTTGAAGTGGCCAAAATATATCAATTAGTTCATGCATGAAATCTTAGGTATTGGGTGTTCGTAACCCACCAACTTTGTTTATTACAATTAAACATGAAAATAATTTAAAGCTGATCATAATAGAGAATTTTACAAACATATCCCAAACTTTATGTCACGAACGGAACCAACGCTTGGACATGATGGGTATCGCAAGTCCAATGAGCACCAGAGACCATACCCTACACCTAACCAACAGAACACAATACCCAAATGTTGAATAAATTCCAAACATATAATAAGTTGTTTAAGATAAACTCGAAAACATTAGGATATGTCAATAACCAAAAATCGACTAAAACAACTAAGAATCATCAACACCCAAGTCCACAGTAATCCAAAAAAGCCTTTAAACAAAATTGGAATCAATAAAGTGTCAGGACTTGCCCCGACCCTGAAATGGCAATGACAATGTTAATGATAAAGTAAACACTCAATTCTAATCTATGATAAGAACTGGTGAAATGTCTAAGTCTTTTGAAGAATGAAAGCTCATCACTTGACCACAACAAATCAATGAACCGAGCCAATCCACTTAACTTTGAGTAGGAAAAGAAAAAGTATTTCCTGTGTCTGAATCATGTGGGGATACAACATTTGTAGATGGTTAGTGGGTTGAGCAATATTATGGAACTCTGGGATAGGGGGAAAATATTGTCAAGTCAAATCAATTCAAATACCATATGAATCCTATCATAGTACATATATATAAATAATGTGCCGGGATTGGGAACATGGCTAAATATTTACTTTAAAACTTTAGCCTATATTGTGTAGCTCAACCATTACAACATGAGATGCACCCATGGGCTATATGGGGCCAACTCTCCCCCATCTGGGTGGGCCTCAGTGCATGTGTCTTCACAAAAAAGAGGGAATACACTTGCACTATGGGCGACTCAAACCTCCTGCATACCAAGGTGACATAAACAACCAATCATGTAACATAATAGGGGGACTCAAACTACCCGGTCATGTAGACCCCCACATCGGCAATAATGGTTTTTAGTATTTGTCCCTCGGGACCTCCATTTTCATGACCCAACTATGCAACCATCATTAAAGCCCAATTAAATTATTTATCACACATTCCTATTCACTGACCATGATACACATTTAGGCATACATTGTTGGTATCATCATACCAACTACACTAACAAGGTAACATCAACATGCCGAAAAAATTTCATTATTTGGGGAAATTCATAGCCCCTTTGGTTCAATTATGCATTAGCTTGAGGGAATTACACAACACCATATGGTTCAATTCAAAATCATTATTCTTCCTTGACTTTTCACATTATGCAATAGTTCAAGAGTAGTTCAAGGTGCATAATTTTCATATTCAACACAAATTTCACAATATGGGGTTGGGGTCATTACTACTTCAAAAGTCACAAGTTAGGAGAAATCATAATCCCCTTGTTTATTCACCATACCCATGCACCCCACTAGTTAAAAACCATAATCAAAGAATGAATAATTATAGGTGAACCATAGGAAACATTATTTAACAACAAACATTCAAAACCCTCAACCCATGTTTAAAATACAAACCAAAACCATATGAATAATACTTTAAAACACATGATTTTAAACAAATAGAAATTAGGGAAGAGTAACATGCCTAAAATATCAAGTTTCATGAAAACAATTCAACCCATTGAGCCCTTGGATAACCTATTTCTTTGAAACCTTAAGTATCTTGGTTGAGAGGATTTCAAAAATTTCTGAGAGTATTCAATTATGCTATGAATGAGAAGTAACCCTTTTAAGTGTTTTATGAATGTAGGGTTTTAATTGGGTAACAAGGTAAATGTCTAAAGTACCCTTAAATTAAAAGTTAAAATTTGGTCTTCAGTGTCTATGAGTCACTATATGAATCATAGGGTTTTGTTACTACTCGTCACCCCAAGTCGTAGCCAAGATAGTTTGAAGGGAACACACCCTCTATTGACCCTACGATTCAACTAATACGACTCATAATGGGACCTTAAGACTCGTGGGGTCTAGTTATAGTCAACACAAAATCCTTTTGGGGTAAATACTGGACATCCTATGATTTGCACCAAATGACTTGTAACGAGTCCTTATGACTCATAGTGAGCCACTCGTACTCTGAATGGAACTTATCCGTACACACACTGTTTAGTATATGATTTGAGTACAACAAATCATCAAGAATCCCTACGACTCATAGGGTAAGTCGTAGTCAGGATATTGAGGATAAAATTTCAAAAATTCTCAGAGATCAACACCTGGGGTGTTTCATTCTCACCCCTAAGGATTATTTCTCCTCAAATGATGGGTCAAGATATCCCTTGGCATGATTTAACAAATAAATACACCCACACTTACCAATAACAAAGACAAAAAAGAAAGATGTCAAGATCACACATACCTTAAGCACAATTTTCCAGAATAGGGAATAGGAATGGATACTTGGACTTTATGTCCTCCTCGGCTTCCTAAGTAGATTCCTCAAACTTTTTTTTCCTCCAAAGAACCTTTACCTAAGCCACATCCTTCGTTCACAACCAAAGGACTTGTCGATCCAAGATCTCCATCGGAACTTCCTCATAAGACAAGGAGTTTGTAATGCCCACACATTTCAAAGGAACAACCAAATAAAGGATCACCCATATACTTCCTCAATATCGAGACATAAAAGACCCAATGAATGGAGCTCAAGTTAGAAGGTAACTCCAATTCATATAAAACATTACCAACCCTTTTTAAAACCAAATTTAGACCAACATAACGAGGAATAAACTTCCACTTCTTCCCAAACCACATCACACTCTTCGTGGGAGACACCTTTAAGAACACCTAGTCACCAACATTTAACTCCAACTCACTTGGCCTCACATCCATATAGGACTTTTGATGACTTTGGGCAGTCTTACACCTATCCAAAATTATCTTCACCTTCTCTATGTCTTGGTGAACCAAATCAGGTCCAAATAACCTATTTTTACCAACCTCAAACCAACAAATAGAATACCTACACCGCCTACCATACAAGGCCTCAAATGAAGCCATACTAATGCTAGAGTAATATTTGTTGTTGTTGGCAAATTCAATAAAGGAAAAGTGGTTAACACAACTACCACCATTGTCAATCACAGAAGATCTGAGCATATCCTCTAATGTCTGAATAGTTCTCTCTACTCACCCATCCGCTTACGGGTGGAAAGCTGTACTAAAGCTCACCTTAGTCCCCAAACCTCTCTAAAAGGAATGCCAGAAGTGAGAAGAGAACTAAGTACCTTGATCAGATATGATAGAAACTAGAGCACCATTAAACTTTATAATCTCCTCAATGAACAACTTGGTATAATCCTCTAAACAGAAAGTAGTCCTCACTGGCAAAAAGTGTGTAGACTTAGTCATCCTCTCCATGATAACCCAAATTGAATCAAATTACTGTCGAGACAGCAGAAGACCGGTAGCAAAATCCATATTAATTACTTCCCATTTCCACACAGGCAGGTCAATTTCTTAACAATCCACCAGGCCTCAAGTTCTCCACCGTCACTTGCTGACACACCTTGCACTTAGCCATAAAATTGCCATATCCCACTTCATATTATTCCACCAATAAATTTCCTTAAGATCATGATATATTTTCATCGAACCAGGATGAATAGTATATCGCAACTTATGAGCTTCTGCCAAAGTTTTTTCTTGTAACCCATCAACATCGGGAACACATAATTTACCTTAATACCTGAAGATACTATCACAGCCAATCTCAAAAGCCATCACCTTATGCCTGCGTATATTCTCTTTTAGTTACATTAAGATAGGATCCAATATCTGCTTCTCCTTTACCTCAGCACCAAAAGATGACCTCGCTACCTTTTGAACAATCAGACCACCATCTTTAGAATCCAAGAGGTGGACTCCAAGATTAGCCAAACGGTTAATATACTTTACCAAATGCCACTTTCCCTCATTCACATGGGAATAACTTCCCATGGACAACCTACTAAGAGCATTATCAATCACTTTAGCTTTACTTGGATTTTAGTGGAGACTAATGTCATGTCCTTTAGCAAGTCAAGCCATCTCCTTTGCTTGAGAATCAGATCTTTCTGTATGAGCACATATTGTAGGATCTCAAGATCAAAATACATGTCTACATAGACCCCATAGAAACAATGTCTCTAGATCTTCAATGCAAACAGATAACTAATAATTCCAAATCATAAGTTGGATCATTCTTCTCATGAATCTGCAATTAATTAGAAACATATGCAACCACCTTGCCATGCTGCATTAACACATAACCCAGTCCCTCCCAGAATACATCACAATAGAAAACAAAGCCATTTGTACCCTAGGGGTTGGGTTAAAACCAAAGCCAAAGTCAACTTATCCTTTGATTTCTTAGAACTACCCTCACAAGCTTCTGACCATAAGAACTTTACCTTTTTCTGAGTCAACTTAGTCAATGAGGAAAAAATAGAAGAGAAGATCTCCATACAAATCTTCTATAATAATCGAATAAACCCATAAAGCTATGAATCTTGGTTGGAGTCATGGGTCTAGGCCACTTCTTAACCACCACAAATTTCTGTGGATCCACCATGATCCCTTCACTAGAAAAAACATAACCTAAATAAGTCACAATATTTAACCAAAACTCACCCTTTGAGAATTTAGCATACTACTACAGCCCCTTAAGGGTCTATAATATTAACTAAAGTTGATTGGCATGACCCACCTTACTCTTTGAATATAAAAAATATCATCAATGAACACAATGACAAGCAAGTCTAGAAACATCCATGAATGCTATCGGGCATTAGTCAAACTAATGGATATCACTGAAAAATCAAAATGACCATACCGAGTTTGGAAAACAGTCTTAAGGATATTCGCCGCCCTAATCTTTAACTGATGGTATCCAGACCGAAGATCAATTTTAGAAAATTACTTAGCACCCTGAAGCTGATCGAGCAGATCATCAATCCTAGAAAGGGGATACTTTTTCTTCATGATCACCTTATTCAATTGGCGATAGTCAATACATATCCAAAGAGATCCATCCTTCTTACGCACAAATAGAATGGAACCAACCTAAGAAAAAACACTATGGGAGATAAAAACCCTAATCAAGAAGATCTTTCAACTGCCTTTTGAGTTGTTTCAACTCAGCCGAAGCCATTCTGTAAGAAGGGATAAAAATAGGATGAGTGTCCAAAAGAAGATGAATCCCAAAATTGATTTCCCTATCGGGAAGAACACTGGAAAGATTATTAGAGAACACTTAGAGAAATTCACAGACCACTGGGACAGTTTGAACAGAAGGAACTTCAAATCTAAAATCCTTAACAAGAACTAAGTGATAAAGGTACCCCTTAGAAACCAATTTCCGGGCTCTAAGATACTAAATGAAACTTCCCTTAGCCACTAGGGAACTACCTTCCCATTTGATCACTAGATCATTAGGGAATTGGAAACTGAACCTTCGGGTCCGACGATCAAGATATGCATATAATGAATTCAACCAATCCATCCTCAAAATCATATTAAAGTCTAACATGTCCAACTCTATCAAATCCACCAAGGTCTCCCTACCACAAACCGACATCACAAAACCCCTATAGACCCTTTTAGCCATAATGGAGTCACCCACTAGGGTGGATACTGAGAAAGGATCCAAAATACACTCAAGATCAAAACTAAAATAGATAGCCAGATAAGAGGTTACATAAGAGAGGGTAGACCTAGAATCAAGTAGACAATATACATCACTAGAGAAAAGTTTGAGCGTACTAGTAATAACATTGGGTGATGCCTCAAAATCCTGGAGAGTGGCTAGAGCGTACAAATAGTTCCATCAAGTTTTGGAGCCAAAAGAAGATGTAGAAACCTTTGGTGCAGGAGCTGATGAAGTAGTAATAGGAATATTATATTCTCCATAAGAAACCCTAGAAGGACAATCCCTCTGCATATGACCAATCTGACCATATTTAAAGCACTTATTCCTCCTATTTTCACAAACACCATAATCCACCTGAGCGTAAAATCTACAAGATTGATATGATAGAGATGATTGAGCACCACTAGCTTAAGGCTGGACACCCTGTACCCTTGTACCCATATTATTCTAAGAACAATGATTACCTAATGACTTTGTATAAGGAGCAATAGTCATAGAGTAGGAACCAGAATTGCCCCACTTCTTAGACCATTTTTTATCATTTCTACCACCCTACTGCTAACCTCTACCTTGATCTGAATACCAAAACTTCTTAATCTGCCTTTTACTCATCTCTGCTACCTTCTTCTTTTCCCCTTCCACTTATTGCATGTACATCACAAGTCTAGATATGTCCATGTTATTGTTCAACAAGGAGGCCTTGCTCTCCAAGAACAATTCACGGGATAACCCAGAAGCAAACTTCCTTAAACTACCCTCATGCTAGACACCAATTCCATAGCATATCACAATAGTTGATGGAACTTCAAGGTATACTCTTTTACTCTTATCCTTCTTCGCTTCAAATTCATGAATTTCTCAACCTTCACCTTCCTTAACTCTTGAGGAAAGAAATAATCAAGAATAGTGCTAGAGAAGTTATCCCACAAAGCAGACTTAGCATCAATATCCCAGGACTGGTCCCATTTCTCATAAAACTAATACACCACATCCTTCAACTGGTAAGCAATAAAATTCACACCCTTCATATCCGTAGCATGCATCACACGGAAAATTTTTACTATCTCGTTAATGAAATTTTAAGTATCTTCATTAACTTTAGACCTAGTGAAATTCATTGGACTCAACCTCATAAATTGGCCATCTCTAATAACTTCAGAGAATGGAGTAACAAAAACAACAACTTAGCATTACACATGCCAACTTGAGGTGCTCGAGGAGGGCTAGGGGGAACTGGTGGAACTCTACTAGAGCAATCAGAAGCTGCGATCCTAGTCCGAGTCTGAACTCCTTGAGTAGGATAGGATCCGTCCATATTATCCTTAAGTGTACCAAAATAGTTTTCATGAACATCAGATATTTTGGGAGGCATGATATGAAAAGCGAACATACGGGGATTAGAGGAGATTTCAAGATCTTAGACTCTATAGCCCAAAATAGAACAATAAAAAAGGAAATATTTCCTACATGCCTCGTGGCCTCTCCATTGTAAGTGTGACACACTACATACCCATAAAAGAATTTTTTCTTAACACAACTTTGTGGATAACCAATGACACCAAATATATGCTTCGATACTAACTTTATCATGACCTATACCAAGGCCTATTCGTGATGGGTATCTCAAGTCCAATGAGGACTAGAGACCACCCCTGCTCCTAGCAACAGAACACAACATCCTAATGTTAGATCAATTACGAACATATATCAAAATAGTATAAGATAAACTCAAAAACTTCAATATAAGTAAATAGCTGAAAATCGACTAATAAAACCAATAAACATCACCACCCAAGTCTACAGTAATCCAACAAAGCCTTCTAAACAAAACCAAAATCAATAAAGGGTCAAGACATGCCCCCTACTCAGAAATTGACAATGACAATATTAATGATAATGTAAAATCTCAATTCTAATCTATGATAAAAACTAATGAAATGTCTAAGTCTTCCAAAGAATGGAAGCTTACCACTTCACCATACCAAAATGACAAATCAAGCCAATCCACCTAACGCTACACAGAAAAAGTAGAAGTATCTCCATTGCCTATATTGTGTGGGGATACATCATATAGAGATAGTTAGTGGGTTGAGAACTAAAATAAAACTCAGGGATAGGGGAAAAAATACTATCAAGTCAAATTATTTCAAATACCATATAATCCCATCATGATACATACTTATAAATGATATACAAGATAGGGAGCAAGGCTTAACATGTACTATAAAACTTTAGCATGGATTGTGTATCTCAACCTTCATAACATAAGAAGGAACCCACGAGATATATGGGCCTAGGCTATACCCCAACTAGAAGGGCCCTAGTGCATGTGGCCATATGAACCAAAGGGTATACATACGTACTATGGGGGCCTCAAACCTCCCAAAATACAAATGTGACATAGACACTTAATCATGTAATATAATATAGAGGACTCAAACATTACAATCATGTGATAATATTAAAGTGGACTAGAACCACCTGATCATGTAATATAACCATGATTTTCAGTATTGGTCCCTTGTGACTCCCACTTTTATGACTCAGCTGCACAACCCTTAGTCCCAATTAGATTATTTATCACATATTATCATTCATTGAAACAAGATCCACATTAAGGAATATATTGTCGGTTTCATCATACCAACTTTAAACATATAGACTTTGAGCAATTGAGAAACAACAACTTTTGGTGTCTCTGAGTTAGGTGCGACTTAGAGCTTGAGTAGTAACTTAGTCATGGTTCGTACCCTTCTCCCCCTCCTCTTTCGTAACTTGAGCAGTATGTTAAGTTAGAATACTACCTTTTATATGACAAGGTTATGCCTTGGTATTAACCATTCATATGAGTCATATACTACAATGTCGTATGGAATAAAAATCTAACCTAGAGTGGACTATTATTGTTATAGGAGAAGTTCATCATTTCAAGGTGAGTAATACCCTTTGGTTATGACTCAATAGTGCCATATCATACCCACAATAGTGTGGTTGACTTAGGAGAAGCCTAGGGTACAATTTAGGGTACTACTCATAACCTAGGTCACAATTGCCATAGAAATCGTCAGGGGGAATCGTACACCTGAATGAGTGGACTTTATTTCTTTTAACTAAGGAACTTTTGGTCATTTTCCTTGAAAAAAACACTAAGTCCTCTTACTATATAAGGCATGGTATCCTCCTAAGTCTTAATTTACAAGACTGAAACTCTCCTTAATACTCTAACGGCTTCCTAAAGCAAGACTGAAGGCTAAGGTTTTTGGAGATGTTCATCTAGTATCAAGGAAAAGTCAAGATTGTTGGTGTGTCATCTTGTTTAATTCATGTATATCTTCCCCTCTATAAATAATTAAAATAAAATGTATTTCACTATTGGATTGGTAAGTTTACATGTATTACCCCAAAGTTTTCTAGCAAATTTCATCCCAAGAAGCCTAGTAGTAGATTCTAAAGTGAATGATAATTATTTCATAAGGAATTTTCAAGATTTTCAATTTTTTTCATGTGGGAAATTCAATAAGTTTTCCATCAATATATGATTTGCTTAAATCCGATAATCGGGTAAGAAGTTATGACTATTTCAAGTTCCCATCGTAAAATAGTGCCATATTAGTCAGTGGCTCACCGTGTAACAAGAGGAAATGGAATTTGGAAATTTAAAGTAGGTGTCCATGATTATGGTACATTGCAAAAACAATAAAATTGAGAATTGTCCTTTTTACAGTGTATCAGTGTGATTTTCCTCGCGTCGCACCAAAGTTCCAAGTCACGAAGGAAGGGGCAACACATGGCTCAACATCGCACCATCCCTCAATTCCCTAATTGTCAATTTCTAATGACACGGATCAATAACACCATATTACGCTAGGGGCCCAGTTTGGAAAAATTTTACTAAAATTTAATGACGTGTCCAGGGTTAAAAGGGTCCCAATAACACATGATTTAGCCATTTCTCACTCAAAATATACTATTATCTCTCAAGTTTCTCTCAAGAACAATCTAGGGTTTCTATTGGGAATTCAAATTCAAGAAGGTTTCACCATCAATCTTCACAAAATCACGAACTAAGGTATGCATAGTGTTCATTCATGGACTCCTTTAGTTCATGAAGCCCAAGAATCCCTTTTCTAAATTCAAGTTAGGGATTTTCTTATGAATTTAATGATTGGGATACTTTTGTTCATGTTGATAATCAGTAATTGAATTGTATTCCATGAATGAGTGTTAAATTCCATATGGTTTGATTTGTATCGGTATAGATTCGTGAAACCCTAGGACTAAACCCTTGAATGATTAAATTAGAATTGAATCACGATAGTTAATTGTTGTATGTTGTTATTTACACATTCTATGCCTAGTATGTGTTTGGTTGAATGCCTATATAAAGGGAAAGTGTCTAATTAGCATGATATCATAAAATTACCTTGTACGAACAAGCTCATGCCTATCACATATTTGATGAAATGCTTCAGTAAATATATTATGATGATTATTATGTATTCAAGTAAGTCATGCTTTGTCAGTTTCCTCCCATCGAGTGCTGGGGGTACTTCTACCCAAAATATTAGCTGTGTACATAGAGCCATGTTATGTTTTCATGATACTCTCAGTCAAGCTATGAATCCTTAGACTTCAGATAGTCTTATGACTCAGGAAAAATCTCCATGATCTTATGACTCAGTCAGTTGTCAGATATTAGTAGTATTCTGTCAGTCAACAGAACTTAGTAACTCAGCTCATGTTAAGTTCAGTATATCATGTTCAGTGTCTATTTAGATGGGGGTAGGAATTAGCATCGAGTGACCCTAAGGATGGGGACACACACTATCAGATAAGGGTATGATCCTTAGAAGTCATCCTTATATTCCAAAACTATGTAGCCAGCATAGGTTGAGACATCAACAATGTTGAGGGTTGATGAGGTGGATAAGCAATATCAAAGAAGGGCCCCACCATTCTCTTTTGGGGACACTATCAGATAAGAGTCTCCCATGGATTGTCCTTACAAGTAGTGCGATATTGACACCCTTCCAATTGGGGTTATATATTAGACCCCAACTTAGCCATAATGACATATCAGGGGCATGTCGGTTAAACACTACCTCCCGTAGTTTCAATACTAGTCTCAGTAAAAGAACTCAGACAGTTCTTTAGATTCAAGACTGTGAGATACAACCTACTCAGATACAGTAAGGAATTCAGTTATTTCTATCAGATTCAGGACTGTCAGATACAATCACCCATATTATCAGTTACATTCAGATACAACTATTTATGCTATCGATTATATCAGTTGTTAGTATGTCATGTTATCTGTATTCAGATTCAGTAATCATGATATCATAGTGTCAGTTATAGTTATGTATTTATGTATGTATTCTCGCATTCATGTTAGATAATTAGCTAGCATTATTCATGCATATTAACCCTTGCATTAGCCTACCTCCCATGTATACTCAGTACATTCCAATGTACTAAAGCATTTGCGCTGTGGTGCTTTCTTTTACGTTACACTATAGGTTCAGAGATACAAGTTCTAGATCAGCAGTAGATTCCAGTCTCAGCAGTCAGAATAGAAGTGAGTTCTCATCCTTTAAGGACATAATTATTTCACCACTATTTCATTAATTAGTTATTTGTTGAAGTTAGTTGGGGACATGTCCCATCAACTCCTTATTCAAATTATTCAGATAGTAGAGGCTTTTAAACTAGATGCAGACTATTATATTTTAGACTTCAGTGTTTACAGTTTTGTTTTGGGTATTGTATTACCCCACAGATGTTATCTCATCCATTTTATGTTCAGTGTGGTACCTTATGGCCTTTCAGTGCATGTTTCTGCATTATTCAATATTTTATGCAGTATACAGGTATAGATATCAGTTATGGGTTAGCTTATGGTCCTTTGGGGTCATGAACACCGTGTAGCATTCTAGTTTAGCAAATTGGGGTGTTATAAACTTGGTATTTGAGCCTAAAGTTCAATATAGTCCTAGGAAGGCTGAAAGCCGCATCTAGTAGAGTCTTGTACATGGGTGATTTGCACACCACATTTATGTGCAAGAGGCTATGACATGTTTAGGAACAGTTTCCCTTCTTTCAGTATTTATGTTATTCCAGTGAGCATAATCACATGTCAATCTCTCATTCTAATTTGCTTCTTCTCTTTATTTCAGAATATGCCTCCTAAGAGAAGATATCAGTCATCCCCTTTGCCTGAAAAACCTTTGGGCGATCATGTTTATCAAGCAGAGTTTAGGACCATATTTACCACTCTAGCTCAGTCAATAGTTTCCCATAATGAGCGACCAGTTATTGTTCCGACCAACTTAGAGGCCAATTCAGCTACAACTAGGATTTGAGACTTCACCTAATTGAATCCTCCGTCTTTCCATGAGTCTAAAGTAGATGAAGACCCTCAAGAATTCATTGATCAAGTTCAGAAAGTGACAGACATCATGGGGTAACGACTGTTGAGAGTGTTGAGTTAGCTGCATACCAGTTGTAGGATGTGGCTCATACTTAGTTCAAATAGTGGAAGTTAGAAAGGTCAGATGATGCAGGTCCTATAGTGTGGGATGATTTTATTACTGCATTATTAGAGATATTCTTTCCCCAAGAGCTTAGAGAGGCTAAGGTGCTAGAATTCATCAACTTCAGGTAGGGAAGTATGATGGTGAAAGAGTATTCTCTAATGTTTACTCAATTATCCAGATATGCCCCTCATGTGGTTGCAGACGACAGAGCTAAGATGAGTAAGTTTGCTTCAGGAGTAAATGATAGCATGGTTAATGAGTTTAGATCTGCCATGCTAAATAGTGACATATCATTAGCTAGACTTATGACCCATGCTCAGCAGATATAAGAGCAGAATATTAAGTAGAGAGAAAAACAGAATAAGAAAGCTAGGACAGGTAGCTTCAATTTTAGTCAACCTAAATCAGAAGGAGAAAAATGTTCTCAGTTTCATCCTAAGTCATCAGTTCCAGCTCATTCTTCAGCCAGTGCTCCAGCTCCTAAGTTTAGAGATAGAGTTCCAGGCTCTATGTCTCAGGGAAGTGTCAACAATGCCTAACTTAATCCCCTTTGTCAGTCTTGTGGTAAGAACCATAAGGGTTCTTGCAGAGCTGGCAATTTCGGTTATAGCAAGCCAGGCCACAGAGTAGAGACTGCCCTCAGTCAATTTATCAGAGTAATATCTACTCCTTAGCTTAGTCACATCGCCTGAATTAGTAGGGTGCAACCACTAGTGCTACTAGAGGGCAATGCCCAAATGGAATATATGCTCATCAGAACCAAAAAGATAAAGAAAATTCTTCTGATATAGTTACTGGTACATTACAGATCTTTCATGTGCATGTTTATGCTTTGCTAGATCTAGGAGCTTCTTTGTCTTTTGTTACTCCCTATATAGTAGTTGATTTCAGAATCAGACTCGAAATTCTAGCAGAGCCCTTCTCATTCTCTACCCTAGTGGGCAAAAGCATCATAGCTCGGTGGGTATACAGGAACTGCCCGATTATGATATTTCAGAAAGTCACTTTAGCAGACTTAGTCGAATTAGAAATGACTGATTTTGACGTTATTCTCGGCATAGATTGGATTTATTCTTACTATGCCACAATTGACTGTAGAAATAGAATAGTCCAGTTTTAGTTTCCAAAATAAACTCGTCCTTGAGTGGAAGGGTAGTGTATCCACTTTTAGAGGTAAGCTTATTTCCTACCTTTGGGAAAGGAAAATGATATCTAAAGGATGTGTCTATCATTTAGTTTGAGTTAGGGACACTAGTACCAAAATTCTCAGCCTTGAATCAGTCCCAGTAGTGAATGAATACTCAGATGTCTTTCCCAAAGATCTTACAGGAATTCCTCTCGAAAGGGAAATAGACTTCGATATTGATCTCCTATCAGACACTCAACCTATATCTATTCTTCCATAAATAATGTCACCAACAGAACTTAGAGAATTGAAAGAACAATTGAAGAATCTCTTAGATAAGGGATTCATCAAACCCAACATTTCCCCGTAGGGCACACCAATCTTATTCGTGTGCAAGAAAGACGATTCTCTCTGAATGTACATTGATTACCGTCAACTTAATAAGGTCACAGTAGAGAAGAAATATCCTCTTCCCAGAATTGATGAATTATTTGATCAACTTCAGGATGCCAAATATTTCTCTCAAATAGACCTCAGATCGATCTATCATTAGCTCAGAGTTAGAGAAAGTGATGTTCTGAAAATAGATTTCCATACTCGCTATGGTCACTTTGAATTATTAGTCATGTCATTTGGTCTTACCAATACCCCAACAACTTTCATGGACTTGATGAACCGCGTATTCAAGAAGTACTTGGACATGTTTATCATAGTCTCCATAGATGATATTCTGGTCTATTCCCGCACAGAGCGCGATCGTTTAGACTATCTCAGAACAGTACTTCAGACTCTCAGAGATCATCAACTATTTACCAAATTTAGTAAGTACAAATTTTAGCTAAGGTAAGTAGTATTCCTTGGTCACATCATTTCTGGTAATGGAATTAGATTTGATCCTCAAAAGATCGAAGTAGTATAAAACTGGCCTAAACTTGTCTCTCCATCAGATTTAAGAGTTTTTTGTATTTGATTGGCTATTACAGATGGTTTGTTGAAGGATTTTTATCTATTGCATTCCTTATGTCTAGATTGACTTAGAAGAAAGTCAAGTTTCAGTGGTCAGACCCTTGCGAGAAGAGTTTTCAAGAGTTAAAGATTCGACTTCCCTCAGCCTCAATCTTAGCTCTTCCAGATGGTTCAGATGGATTTAAGGTGTATTGTGAGGCATCTAGAGTAGGTTTGGGTTTTTTCCTCATGTAGCATGGTAACATCATAGCCTACGCCTCCAGACAACTTAAACCCCATGAGAGAAATTATCCTACTCATGATTTTGAGTTAGCAGCCGTAGTCTTTGCCTTAAGGATTTGGAGGCATTATCTCTACGAAGTTCATATAGATGTCTTCACAGATCACAAGAGTCTTCAGTATGCCTTTTCTTAAAAATATCTCAATCTTCATTAGAGAAGGTGGTTAGGGCTCTTGAAAGACTACAATATGAGTGTTCTTTATCATCCAAGAAAGGTCAACGTAGTGGCCAACATTCTCAGTAAGCTATCCATGGGTAGTGTTTATTATGTGGAGGATAGTAATAAGAAGTTAGCTCAAGAAGTCCATCAGCTTACCAGACTAGGCATTCGCTTAGTCAATTCTTTAGAGGGTGGTGTATGTGTTCAGAGTAGTTCAGAATCATCTCTAGTTTCTGAGGTGAAAGAAAATCAAGATAGAGATCCCATCTTTGTCAAGTTGAAAGTGTCAGTTCAGGATCAGAAAGTAGAGGTTTTCTCCCAAAGGGAGATGGTGATTTGCGTTGTCAGGTCATCTCTGTGTTCTAGGTGTAGATGGCTTAAGGCATTGAATTCTTGTAGAAACGCATGGTGCACGCTACTCTATTCATCCAGGGGCCATAAAGATGTACCACGACTTATGAGAAATCTATTGATGGAGTAGGATGAAGAGAGACATTATAGAGTTTGTGGCTAAGTGCTCTATATGTCAGCAAGTTAATATAGAGCATCAGAAGCCTAGTGGGTCCATGCAGGAGTTCAGTATTCCTACTTGGAAGTGGGAAGTTGTGAACATGGACTTCGTAATGGGTTTTCCTTGAACTCATCATCAGTATGATTCAGTCTTGGTCATTGTAGAAAGAATGACCAAATTAGCTGATTTTCTTCCAGTTCATACCTCTTATTCAGCCGAGGATTACACCAAACTCTATATCAAGGAGTTGGTCAGATTGTACGGAGTTCCATTATCTATTATCTCAGACAGAGATACCCAGTTTATCTCTTATTTCTAAAAATCATTCCAAAAGGGTCTTGGTACCCAAATTCATCTCAGTACAGCCTTTCATCCTCAGATAGATGGTCAACAAGAAAGGACCATTCAGACATTAGAAGATATGCTAAGGGCATATGCAATAGATTTCAAAGAAAGTGGGGATGACCACTTACCTTTGATTGAGTTTACATACAACAACAACTATCATTCTAGTATTCGGATGGCTCCATTCAAAGCTCTCTATGGTAGGAGATGTAGATCTCAAATTGGTTGGTTTGATGTTAGTGAGGCCTCTGTCATAGGTCCTGACTTAGTAGTCGATGCCTTAGAAAAAGTCCAGTTAATCAGAAAAAGACTCCAGGCAGCTCAAAGCCAAAAGAAGTCTTATGTAGATGTTTATAGAAAAGATCTCGAGTTTAAGGTTGGTGATCATGTCTATCTAAAGATCTTTCCCATAAAGGGAGTGAAGAGATTCGGTAAGAAGGGAAAGCTCAGTCCTCGATATGTCGGTCCCTTCAAGATTCTCAGTCATTTCGGCAAGGTAGCTTATGAGCTCGAATTGCCTTCAGATCTAGCCTTAGTTCATCCAGTCTTCCATGTCTCTTTGCTCAAGAATTGTATAGGTGACCCACCAGTCGTAGTCTCTATTCATAGCATTGATGTTCAGAACAGTCTCTCTTATGAAGAGATTCCAGTTGAAATCTTAAACTATCAAACTCGTAGATTGAGGAACAAAGAAGTCCCTCTAGTTAAAGTTATTTGGCAAAATCAGTCCATTGAGGGAGCTACTTAGAAGCAGAAGAAGACATGCGTACCAAGTATCCTTACCTCTTCTCCGCCAACTCAGATGAAGCTTAAGGTAACAGGTCTCCTTAAGCTTACTCAGTTTTATGATCAGTGTTCATCACAAACTTGGTATTTAGTTTCATGTTCATGTTCCCAATATAAAATTGGTATCAAGTACTTTTTCATATTCATTCATGCATTCATGTATTAGCCCAGTTATATAATTATGCATCAAAAATGCATTCTCATAGTGAGAAACTTAGTTCTTCGGAACATTCAGTCATGTATTCATTAATTAGTTACACATGCATCAGATATGCATATTTAGTATGTTATGTTTAGCTTGTCAGTCATGATATCATGTTCCAGTTATTCAAGTTCAGTTCATGTTCATCTTATTATTTTCCCTGTCAGTCAGTCTCATTCGAGGGCGAATGTTCTAAAGAGGGAGATATTGTAATAACCCAAAGTTTTCTAGCAAATTTCATCCCAAGAATGCCTAGTATTATCTTCTAAAGTGAATGGTAATTATTCCATAAGAAATTTTCAAAATTTTTACTTTTTTAATACGGGAAATTCAATAAGCTTTCCGTTGATATATGATTCGCTCAAATATGATAACCAGGTAACAAGTTATGACTATTTCAAGTTCACATCATAAAATAACTCCATATTAGTCAGTGGCGCGCCATGCCACATGAGGAAATGGCATTTGACAATTTTGTAGTAGGTGTTCGTGATTATGGCGCATAGCGCCATCACTCAAATTCAGAATTATCCTTTTTCTAGTGTGTCAGCACGATGTCCCTCACGTCGCACCAAAGTTTCAGGTCACGAAGAAAGGGGAAACGCGATGGTTTCGCGTCATGCAATCCTTCAATTTCCCAAATGTTAATTTCCAGTGACACGGTGTGATAACGCCGCGTCATGCCAGGGGCCTAGTTCGGAAAAAATTTACTGGAATGAAATGACTTGTCCAGGGTTAAAAGGGTCAATTTCCTACACCTATTTAAACCTAATAACACATGATTTATCCATTTTCACCTAAAATATACTATTTTCTCTCAAGTTTCTCTCAATAACAAGCTATGGTTTCTATTGGGGATTCAAATTCAAGAAGGTTTAACCATCAATATTTACTAAATCTTGAACTAAGGTATGCATAGTGTTCATTCATGGACTCCTTTCTTCCATGAAGACTAAGAATCCCTTTTCTAAATTCAAGTTATGGATTTTCTTATAAATTTCATGATTGGTCTGCTTTTGTTCATGTTGTTAATGAGTAATTGAATTATATTCCATAAATGAGTGTTAAATTCGATATGGGTTGATTTGTATCGGTATTAATTCATGAAACCCTAGGACTAAACCTTTGAATGATTAAATTGGAATTGAATTATGATAGTTAATTGTTGTATGTTGTTATTTACACATTCTATGCCTAGTATGTGTTTGGTTGAATGCCTATAAAAAGGGAAAGTGTCTAATTAGCATGATATCATAAAATTCCCTTGTACGAACCAGCTCATGCCTATCACATGTTTGATGAAATGCTTCAGTAAATATATTATGATGATTATTATGTATTCAAGTAAGTCATGCTTTGTCAGTTTCCTCCCATCGAGTGCTGGGGGTACTTCTACCCAAAATATTAGCTGTGTACATAGAGCCATGTTATGTTTTCATGATACTCTCAGTCAAGCTATGAATCCTTAGACTTCAGATAGTCTTATGACTCAGGAAAAATCTCTATGATCTCATGACTCAGTTGTTAGATATGAGTAGTATTTCGTCAGTCAACGAAACTTAGTAACTCAACTCATGTTAAGTTCAGTAAATCATATTTAGTGTCCATTAAGATGGGAGTAGAAATTAGCACCGAGTGAACCCAAGGATAGGGACACACACTATCAGATGAGGGTGTGATCCTTAGAAGTCATCCTTGCACTCCAGAACTATGTAGCCAACATAGGTTGAGACATCAAAACTATCCGATGAGGGTTCATGAGGTGGATAAGCATTGTCAAAAAAGGGTCCCACCAGTCTCTTTTTGGGATACAATCAGATAAGGGTTGCCTACAGCTTATCCTTACCAGTGGCACAATATTGACACCCTTCCAATTGGGGTTACAGATTGGACCCGAACTCAGCCATAATACTACCTCCCACAGTTTTAGTACTAGTCTCAGAAAAAGAACTCAGATAGTTCTTTATATTTAAGACTATCAGATACAGTCGACTCATAAATAGTAAGGAACACAAATAGTTCCATCAGATTCAGTACTGTCAGATATAGTCACCCATGTCATCAGTTATATTCAGATATAACTATTTATGATATCATTTATATTATTTATTAGTATATCATGTTATCTATATTCAGATTCAGTAATCACGATATCACAGTGTCAGTTACAGTTACGTATTTATGTATGTATTCTCACATTTATGTTAGACAGTCAGCAAGATTATTCATGCATGTTTACCCTTGTATTAGCCTACCTCACATGTATACTCATTACATTCCATTGTACTGAAGTATTTGCGCTATGGTGCTTTCTTTTTATGTTACACCATAGGTTTCGAGACACGAGTTCCAGATCAGCAGTAGATTTCAGTCTCAGCAGTCAGAATAAAAGTGAGTCCTCATCCTTCGAGGAGATGATTATTTCTCCACTATTTCATTAATTAGTTATCAGTTAGAGTTAGTTGGGTACATGTCCCATCAACTCCTTATTAAGATTATTTAGACAGTAGAGGCTTTCAAACTAGATGCAGACTATTATGTTTCAGAATTCAGTGTTTATAGTTTTATTTTGGGTATTGTATTACCCCACAGATGTTATCTTATCCATGTTATGTTCAGTATTGAACCTTATGGCCCTTTATTGCATGTTTCTACATTATTTAATATTTTATGCAGTATACAGGTACAGATATCAGTCATGGGTTAGCTTGTGGTCCTTTAGGGTCATGAGCACCGTGTAGCATTTCGGTTCAGCAAATTGGGGTGTTATAGTACATGGTGGTTTTGATTCAAATAAAAAGGGTTTTGTCACCTAACAATGAATAATAATGATTCTTTCTTATATTTGTGTTGATACATGTTATTGATGGTAGATTGTATAGGTAGGTGCTTGTTATATATTGTTTAACATAAGGGTCTTGAGTAACGCTAATCTTGATGATACCTACCATGAAAATAGCCTTGTTAAAGGTACACAAATAAGGTATTTTTGAAAATATCTAAGTGAGTTGTCTAGTAATACGTTATTGGTGTATTAAGCTAGAGCAATGTCCTAATAAGTATAAATAATTGATAATGATGTTGATAAAGGTATTGTAAGCCATTTAAGGTGTGATGATAGCCTTTTAAATCTAATTACCAATAAGAGGTTGAAGCCCCTCAATATGAAATATGAACTTGAATGGTGTCTTGAACTAAAGTATGGTATAAGAATGCTAGTGAAATGTGAATGTCTTGTGAGGATCTTGAGGACAATAAATTAATTGTGTGATGATTTGAGTAAAGGCATTGGCCTATTGAAATGGTTGAGAAATGAAGCCTCCTATAAGGACCATGTGCTCATGAATAATATTAAATTGGTTAAAATAAATGAAGTTCTTAAATATTTATTGAATGGACGATGATTCATGGGCATAGGTTAAAGTCACAAATGTCAATTAATGATGGTTGTAATGGATTGAGGTCAAAGTCTCTTTCCTTATAAATGACTTGAGGTCAAAGTCCCTTGCCTTATGAAGAGTCTTTGAGGTCAAAGTCCCTTTCCTAATGAAAATGCTCGAGGTTAAAGTCCCTTACTTAAAGAGATCTCTTAAGGTTATAGAACCTCATCGAATGGAATGAATTGTGGTTAACTTCCAAGTATGGCATGAGATTGGAGTCCCTTGCCTAATATGGGAGCATGAGGTCAAAGTCCTTTGTCAAAATATATGTGATTGTGTTTATAGTCCTATGTATAGTGTGACATATTGAACCTATATATGTGGAGGGTCGGAGTCCCCTATTTCATGCCTAATGAATAAATGTTTAAAAATGTTGATGAGCCTTGATATCTTGATTGGCATGCATTATATCTATATGTATGGTTAAATATATGAATATGACACAATATGATATATTGATTTGTTGTTGTGTGATGATGTACTTTATCGCTTATCCTTGAGTTACATGCCAGTATTCCAACCACTAATCATCTTGAGATGCTATATCCCCACACAATGTTGGGGATGAAGTATTCTTCTTCTTTACCTGTGCAGTGATTTAATGATCAAATGGTTCATATATTGACTTTAGGAGGTTTGATTTCTTACATCTGGAAGAACTTTATCTCTTAGTAGTTATCTCTAGGCTTAGTTTGTTTAAGACTTAGTTTGGCTATAGTCAGGACTTGTCTAGACATACATACCTATTTACTTTAGTTTTGTATAGTAGTATTATGAATATTTAGGTTAAGCCTTCCGAGAGTAGTGGTGGAGATAGTGGCAAGTGGCTATGAAAAGAGTAGGGGAGTTTGGATTTGCTTTCCTTGGTTAGTATTCTTTCTCCTTACTTAAAGTTTTTTGGTAGTTGTTGCACCTAGTTTAGTGGTAGGTCCCAATATCAGGGTGCCCAATTTCAAACTAGTGGTTCCTAGTTAGATCCACCCTACCCTTCTTGCAGATTCTATGGTCAGAGTTATCGAGGTAAGTGTGAATAAGGGAAAAACATATGTTTTCATTGTGGTCAGTTTGGGAATATACAACATTAGTGCCCCATTCCAAAAAATTCTTGGTGCAACAGGGCCTTTGTTGTTACTTCCTTTACTCCCGAACCAAAGGGTGCTATGTCTGCTGTAGCTTCTGCTTTTGGCACTGGAGCTGGCCAAAATTGCTTGTATGCACTTGCTACTCGCCAGAATTTTAAGGAGTTTCCTGATGTTGTTATGGGTATGTTGAGACTTTTCTCCCATGATGTGTATTGCTTTCTTGATCTAGGGTCTACTCTTTCTTATATAACCCCGTATATGGTTGTGCATCTAGATTTTGGTCTTAAAAGTCTACAGGTTTCTTTTTCAATTACTACCTCGATGGGAGATTGTGATTATTGAGAGACTCTATAGGGTGTGTGTGATATCTATTGATGGTAGAGATACTCTTGTTAACTTGATAGAGTTAGACTTGGTCGATTTTGATGTTATCCTAGGGATGGATTGGTTGCACTTAAGTTTTGCTTCTTTAGTTTGTTAGACCCATAGGGTCATGTTCAACTTCCCTAAAATATTGGTCATTGTATGGGAGGGTGGTTACTTAGTGCCTAAGGGAGGGTTTATTTTTTATCTCAAAGCCCAAAAGTTGATTTCAAAGGGGTGTTTGTATCATTTGGTCTGAGTTAAAGATTCTAACTTGGAAGAACCTTATCTAGAATTCGTCCCCATAGTAAATGAGTCTCCTAAAGTGTTTCCCAATGATCTTACCGGTGTTCCTCCTAATAGGGAAATTGATTTTGGGATTGATCTTGTTCCACACACTTATCAAATCTCTATTCCTCCTTATAGAATGGACCCGATAGATTTGAAAGAACTTAAGGAGAAATTGAAAGACCTCTTAGATAAGGGTTTTATCTGGTTTAGCGGGTCTCCTTGGGGTTCCCCCATATTATTCGTGTGCAAGAAGGATGGTTCCCTTTGTATGTGCATTAATTATCCTTAGTTGAGCAAAGTGACCTTAAAGAATAAGTATCCCCTTCCAAGGATCGATGATTTATTTGATAAACTATAGGGTGCGAAGTGTTTCTTTAAGGTTGATCTTAGATTGGGTTATCATTAACTTAAAATTAGGGATTCAGATATCCCTAAGTCTGCCTTTAGAACCTAGTATGGTCACTATGAGTTTCTTGTTATGGCCTTTAGGTTGACCAATGCCCCGATCATATTCATGGATTTGATGAATAGGGTCTTCCGTTTGTTCTTAGACATATTTGTCATTTAGATCATCTCTGTGCTATGTTGCAAACCTTGAAGGATCATTATTTGTAAGCTAAGTTCTCCACTTGTTAGTTTGGTTGAAAGTCGTGGATTTTCTTGGTCATGTCATATATGGTGAAGGGATCATGATGGATCCCCAAAAGATTGCGATGGTTAAGAAGTGGCCTAGACCTACTACTCGAACCAGTATTTAGAGCTTCTTGGGTAAAGTTGGTTATTATATATGGTTTGTGGAGAGATTTAACACTATAGCAACCCTGTTGACCAAATTGACCTAAAAGAAGATCAAGTTTTTGTGGTCTGATGCATGTGAGGGAATTTTTGAGAAGTTAAAAGATAACTTAACTTCGGCTCCAGTTTTGACCTTACTCAAAAGTAGTGATAGTTTTGTGGTATATTATGACGCTTCTCGTGTCGGTATGGGTTGTGTGTTGATGCAACATGGTAGGGTGGTGGCCTATACTTCCAGGCAATTGAAAGTTCAAGAGAAGTACTACTCTACTCATGACTTAGAATTATTAGCCGAGGTCTTAGCTATTAAAATTTTGCGGCGTTATCTCTATGGTGTTCATGTTGATATATTTTCCAATCATAAGAGCCTTCAATATGTGTTTACTTAAAAGGAGTTGAATCTGTAGCAAAGAAGGTGGATTGAGCTATTGAAAGACTATGATATGAGTCTTGATTACCATCCTGGTAAGGCGAATATAGTCGTTGATGCTCTTAGTAGGTCTTCTATGGGGAGTTTGGCCCATTTTAATGAGGATAAGCGAGAATTATTTTGAGAGGTTCCTCAATTTGTGTATTTGTGTGTTTGGCCCATGCTCTTAGTAGGTCTTCTTGCAGACTTTGAGGACGGTGGTGTATTTGTGTATTCGGTATCTCAATTGTCTTTTGTTGTTAAGATAAAGGCAAAGAAAGTCTTGGAACCTGACTTTGTGAATATCAAAAGTAATGTGGGTCAACATAAGGTCACAGACTTTGTGATTGGTGGTGATGGTATCTTGAGGTACCAAGGTTGGCTATACATTCCCGATGTCGATGGACTGAAAGAAAGTTTCATGGACAAGGCTCATAGGGCCCGTTATGCTATTCATCCTGGTTCCACAAAGATGTATCATGAAATTAGAGAGTTCTATTGGTGGTATAATATGAAGCGTGATGTTTCCAGCCATGTGGTTAAGTGTATGGTCTGCCAACAAGTAAAGGTTAAGCACTTAAGGCCCGATGTCCTATACCAAGAGATTGTGTTGCCCGAGTGGAAGCGGGAGGCTATTAATATGGATTTTGTTACCGGTATTCCTAGATCGTGCAATTAATGTGATTCTATTTGGGTCATTGTTGATAAAATGACCAAGCTTTCCCATTTCTATCATGTGAGGACAACTTTCTTGGCGGAGGATTATGCAAAGTTAAATATTGTGGAGATCGTGAATTTATATGGTGCTTCGGTGTCTGTTATCTCAGATTATGGTCCTCCATTTTCATCCCACTTTTAGAAGTCATTCCAAAAGGGTTAGGGTACTAGAGTGTGCCTTACTAACGCTTTCCACTCGGAAATGGATGGCCAAACATAAAGTACTTTCCAAAAATTAGAGGATATGTTGCATGCTTGTGTAATAGATTATGATAGTAGTTGGTATGACCACTTGCCCTCGATTGAATTTGCCTATAATAATAACTACCACTCTAGAATTGGCATGGTACCTTTTGAGGCGTTATATGGTAGGAGATGTCGATCTCCTATCGGGTGGTACAAAGTTGGCGAGGGTAAGTTGCTTAGGCCCAATTTATTTCACCAATACTTAAATAAGATAAAGGTAATTCACAATAGATTGAAAACCACTCAAAGTCACCTAAAGTCCTATGTGGATGTGAGGCGTAGGGACTTAGAGTTTAATATGGGTGATTGGGTATTCTTGAAAGGGTCTCCCATGAAGGGAGTGATGCGATTAGGAAAAAGGGGAAGCTTAGTCCCCACTATTATAATACCCTGAAACTTGATCCTGAGATGTCACATGGTGCTCAGGACAATGAATAGCCTTAAGGTAACCCTGTCTTCCTTTTTCTCAATCTAAATATCAAAATAAGGGAATATAGATATAAAATAACGTTAAATGTAGAAAAATATCCGAGTTAACCGAGAATATCTAAAAATACTAATTTAAAAAGTATGGTGAACCAATACTAAAGATCTAAATCAAGTCTAGCAGTCTGACAAACGTCTACTACTAATTCTAGAGAGTTACTGGGACAAACCTACAGCTTACTCAAAATGTCTGAACAATACAGAAATCATCTGTACTAAAAAACTAAAAATCTGAATGACTAAGTCCTCGAACTAAGAGGAATCACCAACTGTCGGGATGTAGATGGAGATGCTCAAAATCACTCACGCTGCCAAAACTTAGCACCTGAACTTACATTATGATACAATGTAGCACATAGATATATATGTGGATACGTACTTTGAGGATGTACTGAGTATATGGAGGTCAATGCATAAGTAAAATATCATCTCAGCATTTATATCAGTTTGCAAAAGAATGCATGCTAAATGTAAATGACTCACATAAGTTGGAATATCTGAAAGAAAACTGAAATCTTTAATCATAAAATAACATTATACTTTATAAATCTAGTGAGTTGTAACAATTAGTTCTAAAAGATGTACATGTATTCTTTCTTTGAATCATACTGTATAAGTATAGAAAGGACTCACTCTTATATATGAAATCTGAAAACTAAAATTTGTAGCTAATATCTTTCTGTAACGCATAGTCTGAATAGAATTGTGAGTCTTTAAACTTAGTTTTTTGAAAACTTTTTTGTTATTCTTTTCTGTAAGGATTACTCTATTCTATAGGAAAGTTCTTCTAACCGACATAAACTATGTAAGCTAACCTGGAGTTTAATGTCTTGTTCCCCTATGGGGAAAACCTCATGACGGGGAGAGGTGCCATACTCTTGCCAAAGAGTATAATCTAATCTAAGTGATCACATCTGTAACTGTCATCCATATAGAAATGAGAATAATCTGAATCTGTACCTATGTTGTCTCGTAGTTCTGTGGAAGTAGGATGTGCTAAACCCACACTTCCAGCTCAGTGCTAAATAATACTCCCTTTAATCTGTATGCTCATTCTGTTGGAAATCCACTTTTAAAAACTAGCATAAGGGTTTATTATGACACCAATTATGCATTGGTCTGATTTAAATCTTTAAGTAAATCTAATCTGATTTCTACAAACTATAATAAATCTGTAAAGTGGATTTCAAATCTTATCTAAGGATCAATGGTTAAATCTTTATTGAAAATCTGAAATTAAACTGACCGTATAATAAAGCATAATCTTTCTTGAAATAATTATATTCAATCTAGGGGTAATAACCCATGCATCAATGTCATGTCAAAATATCAATAATATTCATGCTTGGTAATGAAAATAATGGTAATTCAAACAAAAATCTGGAATTTACTGCAATACGCATGAAAAAATGGAAATAGACATGCAATTCAACATCAAAATATCTCAAAAACTCATAATCTTGCAATTAGTCATAATGGGTATGAATCCTAATTTAAATCTTATGTATATTCATACAAAATAATGTAAATTTGTGGTTAAAATCTAGTTTTGGGCACAAGGACGAAAGAGGATCTTTGTTCATAAACCCCACATACCTTAATTGATGAAATTTCTAAGGAAGTTTGAACTCGAATCTCTATTTGTACTCTTAAAGATTAACTCTTGAGTATCTTGATGTGGCAATCCTTGATTTTGGGTTTTATTGGAGAAACAATGGAGGAAATTGGATTTCTTGGAGCTTAAGTTTTAAGCTCTAGGGTTTTCTTTGAGAGGGAATTGTTGAAAATTTGCATAAAGTTCTTAAGAATGAGCTTAATTCATTATTTTTGACGAATTGGGGGCTTGGGGATTGAACTAATTGGCCTTTTTAAATTTATAATTGAAACTACAATAAAGGAGAAATTCCTGAGTTTGCATGCCACCGCGATGTGCCACTATCGTGGTGGCTCAGTGGAAAAGGGACAAATGGGAAATTGGGCACCATCGCGATGTGGGCCAATCGCGTTGGGATACTGGATAGGGAACAATCACATTTTGGCCATCACCGCGGCGTGCCACCCTCGCAGTGAGCCACTAGAAAAGGATGACTAGTACCTAGGACTTTAACGCGATCCGAGCCAATCGCGGTGGTCCACTAGAAATGGACAATTGCCTATTTGGTTTTCTCTGCAACGCGGTGCTTGCCTAAACAGCCCACTGTTTTACTAAGAATGCCATAACTTCTCAACCGGTGATTGGATTAAGGCAAAATTTGTATCATTGGAAAGCTAATTCAATTTTCTACATACTGGAGGGTCTAGAATTTCAAAATTCCATATGTATCAAATGTTATTCATTTCTGAAGCTAACCCTTGACATTCTAGGAGCTGAATTAAGCTAGGAGAAAGTGCAGGGTACTCATTATCTCCCTCTTTTAAACATTCATCCTCTAATATGGCTGACTAAACCAAAAATTCTGAGGAACCCGAGGCTATACGCTGACATGCACAACTGAAACAACTATATAACCGAATTTAAAACATACTGAGTGACTGAGCTAATCTATTTGTGGATGAATTTAAATGAGGATAACTATATAGCTAAACCTGAGACTGGAAAAGAGCTGAATTAAGGAAGGCTGTTACCTTCCGCTGAATCTGAGTTCATGGTAAAGAGATGAAGATAATTAGTATGCATGTCTGCTTCAAAAGTAGCACCCTTAACGGACTAATTTCACCACAACACTTTGACCAAGTGAACTTCTTTGTTCCTTAGTCTACGGATCTGATAATGAAGAATCTCTACTGGAATTTCTTCATATGAGAGGATATTTTGAATATTTGTACTTTCTAGAGGGACTATAATGGCTGAATCATCCATGCACTTCTCCAATAAGGACACATGGAATACTGGATGAACTGAGGAAATATTCGTGGGTAGCTCAAGCTCATACACAACCTATCCAACATGACTCAACATATTGTTGGGGCCTACATATCGGGGACTAAGCTTCTCCATTTTTTCTAAATCTCTTCATCCCCCTTCTTGGGTGAAACTTTCAAATACACAAGTTCATCAACCTCAAACTAAAGATGAATTCTCCTTACATCTGCATAAGATTTATGACGACTCTAGGATGCTTTCAATCTATGTCGAATCAACTAAACTTTCTCCATGGATTCAAATACCAAATTTGGTCCAATCAAAGCGGCCTTACCTACTTCAAACCAACCTACTAGAGATCTATATCTCCACCCAGAAAGAGCCTCAAACGGGGCCATTTAAATACTAGCATAGTAACTGCTATTATAAGCAAACTCAATCAACAGTAAATGCTCATCCCAACTGCCTTTGAAATTAAGAACACATGACCTCAACATCTCCTCTAGAGTCTAAATGATCCTTTCTGCCTGACCATCTATCTGTAGGTTAAAAGTTGAATTAAGATGGTCTTGGGTACCATGACCCTTTTGAAAGGCTCTCCAAAATTGAGAGGTAAACTAAGTACCCCTATCCGAGATGATAGACAAAGGAACTCCATGCAATATGACTAACTCACTGATATATAACTTAGCATAATCTTTAGTTGTGTAGGATGTGTGAACTGGCAAGAAATGTGCTGACTTAGTCAATCTATCTAATATCACCCAAATCAAAGCATGCTGACGATGCGAATCGGGTAATCCGTTCACAAAGTCCATATTCACCTCTTCCCATTTCCAAGTGGGGATACCAAACTCATGGAATGTACCACCAGTTCTTTGGTGCTCTACCTTAACCTATTGACAAGTTTCACACTTGGCTACAAACTCTGCTATATTTTTATTCATTCCACTCCACAAATAGATTTCTCGCAAGTCACGGTACATCTTCGTAGCTCCTGGTTAGATGGAGTAACACGCAACATGCACTTCCGCCATAATCCACTACCTCAAATCATCAACACATAACACACATAATCTAATCTGGTATCTCAACACACCATCTTTCTCTTAGGAGAAAATATCTACCTTTTGGTCTTTAACTGATTCCTTTAGTTTGACCAAACTAGAGTCCTTATCTTGTTTTTCCTTCACTTTCAAAACTAGAGAAGATTCGAAACTACACCAGACCCAAACATTCCCCTCATCTGAATCAACCAACCTTACACCCAATCTAGCTAACCGGTGCACTTCTCAAACTAACTATTTCTTATCTTTCTCCATATGAGCAACACTGCTCATAGAAAATCTACTAAGGGTATCTACCTCTATATTGGCCTTGCCCGGATGATACAAAATTCTCATATCATAATCCTTCAACAATTCTAACCACCTTTTTTGATGGAGATTTAGCCCCCTATTATTAAACACATACTACAAACTTTTATGGTCCGTAAACACATCATCATACATCCTATAAAGATAGTGTCTCTAGATTTTCATAGCAAACACAACAACAACTAACTCAAGGTCATAGGTAGGGTAGTTCTTTTCATGAGGCTTAAGGTGTCGAGAGGCATAGGATATAACCTTACCTCTCTACTTCAAAACATAACCCAGACCAATTTTAGAGGCATCACAATAGACAAAAGAACCATCTGTACCATCAGGTAATGCTAAATTAGGGCTAAAGTGAGTCAAGTCTTCAGCCCCTAAAAAGTTTTCTCCCAGGAATCTGACCACTAAAACTTAACTTTCTCTTGGGTCAATCTAGACATAGAGGATGCAGTAGATGAGAAACCCTCAACGAAACATCTATAATAGCTAGGTAAACCTGAGAAACTTCTAATGGATGATAGAGAAATAGGTCTAGGCCAATTCCTTACTGCTTCTATCTTTTGGGGATCAAATCTAATTCCTTCACTAGAAATAATATGACTGAGGAAAGCTACTGACCTTAGCCAAAATTCACATTTGCTAAATTTCGCAAACAACTGGTGATCTCTAAGAGTTTGTAACACAATTCTAAGATAGTCTGCGTGATCATCCTCACTATGAGGATAGACACGATTATCATCGATAAAGACTATGATAGTCATGTCTAGGTACAGTTTGAACACTCTATTAATTAAGTCCATGAAGGCTGCTGGGGTATTTGTTAGCCTAAAGTACATGACTAGAAGCTTAAAATGACCATAACGGGTTCTGAAAGTGTGTTTGGAATATCATATTCCCTTACTCTTAGATGATTATAGCCAGATCTAAGGTCTATATTTGAGAAGTAACTTGCACCTTGGATTTGGTCAAATAAATCATCAATTCTAGGAAAAGGATATTTGTTTTTAACTGTGACTTTATTCAACTAATGATAGTTAATGCACATTCATAAAAAACCATCTTTTTTTTGCACGAATAGGATAGGAGCGCCCCATGGAGAAATACTGGGCCTTACGAAGCCTTTATCTAAAAGATCTTTAAGTTGTTCTTTTAACTCTTTAAGCTTAGCTGTATCCATACAACATGGAGGAATAGAAATAGGGTGACTATCTGGGAGAAGGTAAATACCAAATTCTATTTCCCTATCGGGAGGTACCTTTGGTAAATCTTCAGGAAAAATATCAGGAAACTCATTGACTACACTGACTGACCAAACTGTTGGAGTCTCATACTTAGTGTCTTTGACTCAAATGTGCTGATAAATACACCCTTTTGATATCAACTTTCTGGCTTTCAGGTATGATTTGAAATGACTCTTGGGAGACACTCAATTACCTTCCCACTTAAAGGCTGGATCATCTAGAAACAGAAACTTTACCACTCGGGTATGACAATCTATGGATGCATAACAAGAATGGAGCTAATCTATACCAAGAATAAGGTCAAAGTATATATAACTCTATTAAGTCTGCTAGCATAGTTTTATGAAAGACAGTGATAGGATACTTTCGATAGAACTGTTTGGCAAAACCTAACTCACCTATTAGGGTATAAACTAAGAAGGGCTAAGGGATCTTTTCAGGACATTTTAGAATTTACTGCAACTAATAGGGTCACATAAGAAAAACTTAACTGGGTCTAACTACACATAAACATCAAGATGAAAGATACGAAACATATTAATGACAAAATAGAGTGAATCTTCTTGCTCGTAACGGGAGGGTAAAGCATAAAACCAATTTTGGCACTGACCACCAACAGTACTGAATGATATGCCCTAAGAAGGAACTGGGTGACCTGGAGGAGCCGATGCATTAGTAGCCTGAGTCTGGGGACAAACATCTCTTTTTCTCGACATAGCATGTGGATACTCTCTAATTATGTGTCCCATCTTACCACAACGATACTAACTATTCTATCCCAACAAGCACTCACCAGGATGATTCTTACCAGGCTTAGCACATAGTGGATAAATGGGCTTTCCACTCACACTATTCTAAGATCTGGACATAGAGTACTTAACCTGCTGCTCTTGCCTAGCTCTAGGAGTGGCAGCACTAGATGAAGATAGTGCTGGCATGGATGAATATTTCTGAAACTACAAATGATTCCCCTTTCGTACTTAGTCTGGCCATACTCAAACTTCCCCATTCTATCCCTTTTATTACTTCTCTCTCTTCCCTTCAACTTCTCTACGTTAATCTAATAGGAATGAATCATCAACCTAGCAAGATCCATGTCGCCTATAAGCATGGTAGTTCTACACTGCTTGACTACTGAACTAGATACTCCAGTAACAAACTTACTCATACTTGCCCTAGGATTAGCCATCATATCAGGGGCATACTTAGACAACTAATTAAACTTAAGGTAGTACTCCTTCACTGTCATTAAGCCCTGCTCAGGTTCACAAACTCCTTTATATTAGATTCTCTCATTTTATATGGAAAGAACCTATCTAGAAACATATTCTAAAAGACCTACCAACTCATAAGAGATGCATTCTCACCTTTACTATTCTTCCACATAACTGCCCAATCATATGCTACATCCTTCAATATATAGGATTATAACTCTACACTCACCTCTTTAAAAAAATATATAATCTAGGTAATCTTCTTCACCTCATCTAAAGAAAGTTGCGGGTCCTCACCTGCTTTTGACCTAAAGAAATCTAGCGAATTCATTCTCATAACATCATGAATTTTGGCTGCTACTAAATCAGCATTTTGCTGAAGTGGGACTGTAGCCTTATGGTTGCCCTAAACATTTGTAGTCACTGCCTGGGCCAACGCCTGAAAGGCAGCCTAAAACTCAGCATGGGATACATTCTTATTTAGAGGGTCAGTAGGTTGGGGTGGCTGGTTATCATTTTTATGGGCATTAGCCCGATGAAGAGGCATATTCAACTGTCACATAAGATCATGAGTTAAAACCAGATAGAGATAAACATGATAGATCTTGAAAGAAAGATGATTTTCTAAAAATATCCCATAGCCTCTTGCTCATAAATGTGGCACGCTTCACACCATTTGATCAAGACTCTACGTAATGAGGCTTATCTGACTCCCTAGAACTCTTATAAACCTTAGGATCTGATACTAAGTTTGTAATACCTTCAAACCTGGTCCCGAGATATCACATGATGCTCAAGACTATGAGTAGCCTTAAGCTAACCTTGTCTGCCTTTTTCTCAGCTTGAACCTTAAAATAATGGAATATAGATATAAAATCACACTAAATGTAGAAAACTTTCTGAGTTAATTAAGAATATCTAAAAATGCTAAATTCAAAAGTCTGATAAAACAATACTGAGGATCTAAATCAAATCTAGCAGTCTGACAATCCTCTACTACTAATGCTAGAGAGTTACTAGGACAAACCCCCAACTGACTTGAAATGTCTAAAAAAACTAAAATCGACTGTACTAGAAAGCTGAAAATCTGAATGGCCAAGTCCCCAAACTAACAATACTCACCAACTATCAGGATGTAGATGGAAAAATCACTTACGCTATCAAAATTAAGCACCTGAACCTACATTGGGAGACAATGTAGCACATAAAAGTATATATGGATCAGTTCTTTGAGAATGTACTGACTATATGGGGGTGAATGCATAAGTAAAACATTATCTCAATATTTATATCAGTTTGGAAAAGAATGCATGCTAAATGTAAATGACTCACATAAGCTGGAATATTTGAAAGAAAACTAAAATCTATAATCATGAATAGTAAATCATACTTTATAAATCTAGTGACTCATAACAATTAGTTCTAAAAGCTATACTTGTATTCTCTCTTTGAATCATACTATATAAGTGTCGAAAGGACTCACTCTTATATTTAAAATATGAAAACTAAAATCTATAGCTAGTATCTTTCTGTAAAGCATAGTCTGGATAGAGTTATGAGTCTTTACACTTAGTTTTCTAAAAACTTTTCTGTTATTCTTTTTGGTAGGATTACTCTGTTCTGCAGGGAGGTTTTTCTAACCGATATAATGTAATAAACCATATTTCCTTAGCGTAATATAAGTACCAATTTATGAGTATTTGTATATAAATTTTTTAAAATACTCATTATTTGTCAGTCTAGAGCCTACCATTGCGTAGGAAACTGAATAATCTTTCCAATGATATAAAATTCATCCAAATTCGATAACCGGGTAAGAAGTATGACAATTTTATGTTTGAATCATAAAATATCTTCATTTTAGTCCCCACCACATTTCAGAGCTAGTCTAAATGATGATTGGCAATTTTCAGTGATGGTGCATGATCTTGGCACATCGCGCCAAAGGCCAAATTGGCATTTGGCATTTTCTAGTGTTTCTTCGCGATTTCACTGCATCGCAGTGAGTTTCTAGGTCGCATCTAAGGTGGAAATGAGATACCACCACATTATGCCACTAGCCACATTCCCATTTGGCGAATTCTAGTGGCTTGGCACGATAGTGGCGTGTAGCACCAAGGGTAAAAATTGAGAATCTTTCCAGTTTTGCGATTTTAAATTTCAGGGGCCGTTTGTTCTTTTCCCATGCCCTCAAATCTGCCTAAACATGGGATTTAACACTAAGAGAGAATTATTTGCTCACTTTGTCATTATTCTTTCAAATTAAAATCAACTCTCTTCAAGAACAAGAAACCCTAGCTCTCAAGAATCAAGGCCAAATCTCAAGAACTTACCATCAATCCTTCAAACTTCATTATCCTAGGTATGTTAGATATTCATCCATAGATCTCTTTCATCCATAGAGTCAAAATATTATTTAAATATCTTTCTTGAAATAATAATATTCAATCTAGGGGCAATAACCCATGCATCAATGTCATGTCAAAATATCAATAATATTCATGCTTGGTAATTAAAATAATGGTAATTCAAACAAAAATCTAGAATTTTGTTGCAATAACCGAGAAAATATGAAAATAGACATGTAATTCAACATCAAAATGTCTCAAAAACTCATAATCTTGCAATTAACCAAAATGGTTGTGAATCTTAATTTAAATCTCATGTAGATTCATACAAAATCATGTAAATTTATGGTTAAGAGCTAGTTTTGGGTACAATGACGAAAGGGGATCCTTATTTATAGACCCCACATGCCTTAATTGATTAAATTTCTAAGGAAGCTTGAACTTGAATCTCTATTTGTGCTCTTGAAGGTAAAATCTTGAGTATCTTGATGTGGGAATCCTTGATTTTGGGTTTTATTAGAGAAACAGTGGAGGAAATTGGATTTCTAAAGCTTAAAGTTTGAGCTCTAGGGGTTTCTTTGAGAGGGAATTGATGAAAATATGCATAAAGTTCTTAAGAATGAGCTTAATTCTTTATGTTTGTTTATTTGGGGGATTGGGAATTGATCTAATTGCCCTTTTTAAATTTTTAATCAAAACTAGAATAAGGAAGAAATTCCCAACTTTGCCTCCCACCGCGATGTGCCAATATTGCGGTGGCTGATGTATGAGATAATGCTAACACATTTGAGGTTTTTAACTAGAAATAATTGTAAAGTCTTAAGCAATCTTTGTCATTTTTGATTGTTTTCTCTTTGATAATGCAGGAAATTCAAGATGTAAGAAAACCAAAGACAATAAGAGTAGAAGAGGTAAATTTGGAATAAGTGGCTATAAAAGTGTAGTTGACGACTTGTCTGATAAGTCATAAAATTTGTGATAAGTTATCAGAGTCATCGTCAGCTGTAGACAGTATGAGGAAGTTGGAGCAGAACTGTGATGACATTCCCTAATAAGTCGTCAGGTGTCTGATAAGATGTCAAGAATGCCGTCATCGTAAGGCATAGATCATGAAAGTGGAAGAGGAGATGATGACATTTTTGATAAGTCGTCAGATTTCTAATAAGCCATCAGGATTTACTGTCAGCCTAAGGCAGAGATCCTGAAAGTGGAAGAGGATATGATTACATTTCTGAAAAGTCGTCAGACTTCTGATTAGTCATCAGGAGTTGCCGCCAGCCTAAGAAAGAAATCATCAAATTTGGAGGAGGAGTTGACGACAATGTCTGATAAGTCGTCAGACTCCTGATAAGGTGTCACACTTTGTCGTCAGATGTGCGAGAAAAAGTTGTATTTTGTGATTAGATTCCTAATTTAGCTCTTGGTATTTAAGGGAAAGTTCTTAGGTTTTATTGGAGGCTGACATTCATGTTGTACTTTACGATATTCATCTCGAAAGACACGGACTTACACTATTTTCGCTCTAGTTTTCTCTGGAACATTACAATTAACTTTTGAGAGATTGTTATCATAATTTTCTTGAGATTTCTATTGTGATCTAATCTGAGAAACATTTGTTGATATTAATTATTCTATAAGTTATCATTTATCGAATTATGAATACTAATTTTCTTGTTGCTTTTTACATTATGAGTAGATAATTCCTCTAACCCGAGTTGTGGGATCTTTGGGTTTGGTTTCGTATAGTAACTAGGTGTTCAAGATTCTAAAGGTAGTAGGAACTCTTTGGTAATTTCTCTGTTTTACATATTGTTTATTGGTTGCAAACGATAGGTCATGCCTACTAGTGATTTGCTTGAAATAAGAAATCAAACCTAGTAGAAAGTGAATTATCAATAGGGACTTGGAAGCATCAAACTTTCATTTAATAATTAATGTTGTAACAAGGTTAATTAACTTGAGACAACATCCTGTTATGAAATATAAATTCCCTAAGTTTGAAAGAATTAGGTAATTAAATGTCTAAATAGGTTGAGAAACATTTAGACATTACTTCGATAAGGATAATATATTGTTCCTACCTACCAAAAGAATCTTGAACCGTTACTAGTTTTTGTCAAACACCAATACTCATAGTGAACACAACTCTGGTTTTCCATATAATATTGATTACAAACACTGACACTGAATTGAGAAATAATTACTTGTTACCCTTTCAAAACCCCCCATTTATAGAAACTGCTAACTCTTAGTTGATTGACTCATGAACAACTCAAATTAACACCATATTCCCTGTGGGATTTTACCCCAACCTAGTTAGGTTATATATTTGACAACGACCACTTACTTCCTCGTAAGAGAGATATAGTTTGAGCGTTATCAAAAATAGCACTGTTGCTAGGGAATATGGTTGTAAATTTAAGTTTATGTGTGCTAATTGATTGTTAATAAAGTTTCCTAGTTTTATATTTATTTTTTGTGTTTTTGTTATTACAGGAACACAGTAGTGTATGCCAAAAATGAAAAGTTCAGGAGAGATGTTATTACCATTCAATCCGGAACCCCAACTGATCGGCAGAATGGCAGACCCACAGGAAGCTGATAGGCTAGCTGCCTTAGCTAGAGCTCAGGTTAATATATAGAATGATGGTCAACAAGACCTTCATCTAAATCTGGATAATGATGACTTAGGAGATGAGGAATTGCTAAATTTTATTAACCGAAGACGTGCAGAGGAGGTAGATGCACTAGTGAACAGAAATGTAAATAGAAACCTTCCTTTTAGGGTAAGACCTGATCTCCAAGCCATGAAATTTAATCCTAATGAGGATGATGATGGAATGGACAGAGCTGGTGCTACTGGAGCTATTATTCCCCTACCTCTAGAAGCTTGTGATGGAGGTATGTATTAATATCATACCTTGATGTACGTCTTGATAGGCGATGGGTTGATGTCCCTAAGATTTAAATTGATTTAAGTCTTTGTTAGACAATGGATTAAAGTTCACAATGTATTAATTGATTTATGTCTTTATGGACCATGGGTTTAAGACCCTAATGGTTTGAAATTATGTGTGTCTTATTGTGATGGGTTTAAATCTCTAATACCTTGACTTAATTCATGTTCTTGGTAGATGAAGGGGCAACGTCCCCAATGATTTGAGTTGCTATACATCTTTGATAAGTTTATGAGTTGAAAACCCTAAATAGTGAAATGGTAAGTATTCGATAAGTAATGGGTTGGAGTCCCTAGACCAATGAAATAAAGTGGTTGATCGATGATGATTATGATGTGTGTTGTACCATTGTTGTATGCTTGCTTATACTTGTAAGATTGATTTGATGCATGTTGATATGTTAACTTGTGTAAATGCTTGCCTTACCCTTCATTCACAGATGAATGATCCTAAGTGGGGGTGAATTTAAACACCTAGACTTTGAGCCATTGAGAAACAACAACTTTTAGTGTCTCAGAGTTAGGTACAACTTGGAGCTTGAGTCGTACACTTGGTCATTATTCGTACCTTTATCCCCCAACCCTTTCGCACCTTGAGAATTATTTTAAGGTAGCATAATTTCTCCTATACGACAAGGCCAACCCTTGGTCGTAACCATGCATACGAGTCGTATACTACAAGGTCGAAAACCTAACCTAGAGTGGACATTTTTGTTACGGATGAATCTCACAATTGGATGGTGATTCATACCCTTTGGTTATGACTCAATGGTGCCCTCTCATACCCAAAGTAGTGTGGTGGAACTAGGAGAAGCCTAGGGTACGATTTAGGGTACCACACATACCCTAGGTCACAATTGCCATAGGAACCATAGGGGAGAGTCGTACCCCTGCACGAGTGGACTTTCCAGCCTTTAACTAAGGACCTTTTGGTAATTTACCTTGACTAAAACACTAATTCCTCTCACTATATAAGACATGTTATCCTCCTAAATCTTCATTTACAAGACTAAGACACTCTTAAACACTCTAAAGGCTTCTTGAAGCAAGATTGAAGGCTAGGGTTTGGAGGTGTTCATCTAGTGTCAAGGAAGAGTCAAGATTGTTAGTGTGTTATATTGTATAATTCATGTATCTCTTCCCCTCTTTAAATAAGTCTAAACCCATGTATTTCATACTCGGATTAGTAAGTGTACATGGCGGTTTTGAATCAAATGAAAAGGGTTTTGTTACCTAACAATGAATAATGATGATTCTTGCTTATATTTGTGTTGATACATGTTATTCATGGTAGATTGTATACGTGGGTTATTGTTATATGTTTTTTAACATGAGGGTCTTGATTAACCCTAATCTTGATAATACCTACCATAAAAATAGCCTTGTTAAAGGTACACATATAAGGTGTTTGTGAAAATATCTAAGTGAGTTATCTAGTAATACGTTGTTGGTGTATTGAGCTAGAGAAATGGCATAATGAGTATAAAGGATTGGTAATGATGTTTTAAAGGTATTGTAAGCAATGTAAGGTGTGATGATAACCTTGTTAAGATAATTACCAATAAGAGGTTGAAGTCCCTTAACTTGAAACATAAACTTGAATGGTGTACTGAACTAAAGTGTGGTATAAGAATGCTAGTGAAATATGAATGTCTTGTGAGGGTCTTGATGACCAAGAAATGAATTGTATGATGATTTGAATGAATTCATTCTCCTATTAAAATGGTTGAGCAATGAAGGCTCCCAAAAGGACTATGTGGTTATGAATAATGTTGAATTGGTTAAAATGGATAAAGTCCTTAAAATCTTGTATTAAATGGACGATGATGTATGGGCATATGGTAAAGTCCCAAATGTCAACTAATGATGGTTGTGATGGATTGAGGTCAAAGTTTCTTTCCTTATAAATGGCTTGAGGTCAAAGTCCCTTTCCTTATAAAGAGTCTTGGAGGTCAAAGTTCCTTGCTTAAAGAGATCTCTTAAGGTTAGAGAACCTCGCCGAATGGAGTTACTTTTGGTTAATGTCCAAGTATGGAATAAGGTTGGAGTCCTTTGCCTAATGTGGGAGCATGAGGTGAAATTTCCATTCCCATTTGAGTGTATCGACATGTGGTTTAGGTCCCATATCCAATTGGATGTGTGTATGGCTAGAGCCCTTTTGTTTGAATGATTATATATGTGGTTAAAGTCCTTGGTTAATGAATGAGTAAGAATGGTTCAATTCCTTTGTCTAAGTGTATGTAATTGGGGTTAGAGTCCTATGAATAGTGTGAAATATTGCACCTATAAGTGGTGGAGGGTCGGAGTCCCGTATTTCATTCCACATTAAATGAATGTTTGAGAATATTTATGAGCCTTGATATCTTGATTGGCATGTAACATATTTATATGTATGGTTAAGTGTATGAACGTAACACAATGTGATATTTTTATTTGTTATTGTTTGATAATGTACTTTATCACTTATCCTTGAGTTACATGCTAGTGTTCCAATTGTTAACCGTCTCTGGACTCTATGTCCCCACGCAACGTAGAGGCCAGAGCATATTTTTCTACCTGTGCAATGATTATACAATCAGGCAGTTTATGTATTGACTTTAAGGGGTGAGCTTCCTTACATCCAAAAGATGTTCATCTCTTAGTCCTTATCTTTAGGCTTAGCTCTTTAAGACTTGGTTTGGATTTAGTCGGGGGTTGGTCTCGACATATATACCTATTGACTTTGATTTTGTATGGAGGTATTGTGAAAAACTGTGAACTTAGGCGTAGTTATTATTGTTATGAATTTAATGTTGACTTATGATATTATTCCACAATCGTATCTAGTGAATTGGAGTTCCTTCGACTCCTATGATATGATGAGTTGTTTAGGTTAGGTTACGGGGCGACCTCCGGTACATGTGTGCTTGAGGTGCCCATATAACATGGCATAAAGTTCGGGGCGTGTCACAACTACACTTGCAAGATAACTTCAACTTACTGAAATAATTTTTTTATTTTGGTAAATTCATAGCCTCCTTGGTTCAATTATGTATTAGCTTGGGGAATTACATAACTCCATAAGGTTCAATTCAAAATCATTATACTTTATTGACTTTTCACATTATGCAATAGTTGAAGAGTAGTTCAATACTAATGCTTTTGATATTTAAACCTAATTTCACAATACGGGGTTGGGGTCATTACCACTTCAAAAGTCACAAGTTGGGGGAAATCACAATCCCCTCATTTATTCACCATACCCATACACCCCACCAGTTCAAAACCATAATCAAAGCAACAATAATCAGAGGTAAACCATGGGAAACATTGTTCAACAACAAATATTCAAAACCGTCAACCCATGTTTCAAAGCTAAAACAAAAACCATATGAATAATATTTTAAAAAACATATTTAGGGAAGAGTAACATTCTTGAAATACCAAGTTTCACAAAAAGAATTCAAACCTTGAGCTCTTGGATGACCTACTTCTTATAAACCCTAAGTATCTTTCTTGAGAGGACTTAAGATAGTTCTATAAGTATTTAATTATGTTATGAATAATAATTAACCCTTTTAAGTGCTTTATGAATGTGGGGTTTTAATTTGGTAATAAGGGAATTGTTCAAAATGCCCTCGAATTAAAAGATGAAATTTGGTCGTCAATGTCTACGGGTTACTATACGAATCATAGAGTTTCGTTATGACTCGTCACCATAGGCCGTAAATAAGATTTTTCAAGGGCACATACCCACTTTCGACCCTATGCCTCAAGTAATATGAATCATAATGGGACCTTACAACTCATGGGGTCCAGTCGTAGTCAACACAGAACCCTTTTGGGGTAAATATTAGGTATCCTACAATTTGCACCAAATGACTTATAACGAGTTCTGATGACTCGTGTGACCCACTCGTACTAAAAATGGAACTTAGAAATACACACTGTTTAGGATATGAAATGATTCCAACGACTCATCAAATCTCCCTACGACTCATAGGGTAAGTCGTAGTTAGGATAATAAGGATAAAATTTCATAAATTCTCGATGATCAACAACTTAGGCTTTGCACTTAATAATTTATCAATAATAAGTATATTCATGATTCTTGAGCATGAAAAATTATACTTACATAGGAGGACATGTATTCATTGAATAGTTACAAAATAAACTGAGTAAATTAAGGAAACTTTATATTTGACCTAGAACCCAACTTAAGGGAAAAATATAGTTGAGGATTTAGAATATTTTTGGGACTCAATGGATGGAAGGGACCCATTGATGAAACCCCACATAGTTTAAGTGGAATCCCTTGAGAAATTTTTTTAATTGAACTTGAGATAGAGAAACCCTAGCTTGCTTTTGAGAATGAGAGAATGGCTCCTATTTCTGTTGTGGATTGATTTTACGATTAAATGGTGAATTTTGGAAAATTCGGGCTTATATACCACCCTTTGGGGAGCCTAAATGATGTGGGTTAGGTGTTTAAAGGATGGGAAAATACTAAACAACCTTTTAAAATTGTGTAGTAAATTTTGGTTCTAGTCGTAACGACTCAGGCTACAACTTGTTATGATTAGTCACGAGTCGTAGCCTGAAGTCATGGGGGGGGGGTACTTGATCCTTGGTCCCTCACTATTCTAACAAACACTTCCCTTCTATGACTCATTGGGTTAGATCACAAGTCATGAGGAGTAGTCGTTGTTCGGGACTTGACTTTCTTGGTTTCTTTCTTCTATGACAACAAGTCAACCTAATGGACTAGTTAGGACTGATAATGAGTCATTGGATAGACTTTTCCTTAGTATGCTGAATTTTTGAATACTTCACTGTTATGGAAATGAATCCATACAATGACTCATTACGTCTGGTAATGGGTCGTTGCCTGAGTCATTGTCACTGACAGCTTGACAGACCCTTAGGAAATTTTCCATAGCTTTATTTTACGATATCAGATTAAGGTGAGACTTATGACATTGGAAAGATAATTTAATAGACTATCTTGTGATGGTCTAGAGATTGAAAACTTAGGGTATTATAATTTCTCTCCCTTGGGATCATTCATCCTCAAATAAAACTGACTAAGCTGAGAGGCTCAGGTAATAACTGAAATTTTACACTGAACACTTATGAGCTGAATCATGAACTAATATCTGAATTTATGACTAATGCATGAATTGAACTGGACTCATGAATGCATGCTATGACATGTAGATGGCTGGTCGGTTGAGATAGAAATGAAAGAATTGATTAATTAAGGAAATTCTTACCTCACGCGGGAGCAAGGTTCAAAGAGAAAAGGTGGGGATACTTGGTTATCATATTTGACTCTACTTCCCAAGTATCTCTCTCAACTGACTAGTTTCTCCATAAAACCTTCACTAAAGTTATTTCTTTATTCCTTACCCTATGAATTTGAAGATCAAGGATCTCAACTTGGACCTTTTTTATAAGATAGGCTATTTTCCACGCCAATCCTTTCTGAAGGGACTACTGATGCTGGGTCACTAATGAACTTCTTCAAGAAGGAGAAATGGAAAATTGGATGTAGTGATGCTAGCTCTAAAGGAAAATACAACTCATAGGCTACTTTAAAATATCAACTCAAAATCTTGTAAGGGCCAACATAATGGGGACTGAGCTTCCATTTCTTACCAAATCTCTTCACCCCTTTCATTGGTGAAATCTTCAAATAGATAGAATCACTAACATCAAATTCAAGAAACCTTTTCCTTATATCTGTACAGTATTTCAGAGGACTTTGGGTAGTTTTCACCCTTTCCCTAATTTGTTGAACCTTTTCCATTTCCTTATGCACTAAATCTGGCCCTATTAAAGCAACTTTACAAACCTTAAATCAACCAATAATAAATCTATATCTCCTACCATAAAGGTCCTCAAATGGAGCCATCCAAATGCTGGAATAATAACTATTTTTGTGAGCAAACTCAATCAAAGGCAAATGATCATCCTAAATACCCTTGAAATAAATTACACATGCTCTCAACATGTCCTCTAAAATCTAAATGGTCCTTTCTACCTAACCATCTATCTATGGGAGAAAAGTGGTACTAAGATGAACTTGGGTACCAAGACCCTGCTGAAAAGCCTTCAAATAATAAGGGGTAAACTGGGTACCTCTATAAAAATAGTGGTTGAAGTGACTCCATACAACTTCACCAACTCCCTAAGATAGAGTCTAGAATAATCTTTGGCTAAATCTAAATTATTAATAGGAGAGAAATCAACTAACTTAGTCATTCGGTCCAGATAACCCAAATAGCATCATGCTGATTACGAGTATGAGGAAACCCTATGAGGAAGTCAATATTCACCACATCTTATTTCTAAGTAGGAATACTAAATTCCCGAAGAGTACCATTAGGTCTCTGATGCTCAACCTTAACTTGTTGGCAATTCAAATACTTTGCCATAAATTTTGCTATATC
This sequence comes from Capsicum baccatum var. pendulum, assembly GCA_030864225.1. Classification (NCBI taxonomy): domain Eukaryota; kingdom Viridiplantae; phylum Streptophyta; class Magnoliopsida; order Solanales; family Solanaceae; genus Capsicum; species Capsicum baccatum. The sequence continues at coordinate 155,458,624 of CM061561.1, read as the reverse complement.
CCTCTTCATGCCACTCCACTAATAGACTTCTCACAAGTCACAGTACATCTTAGTGGCTCCTGGGTGAATAGAATACTGAGAACTACGAGCTTCTGCTAATATCTGATGCCTCCAACCATCCATATTCAAATCACACAATCTGCCCTGATAGTGAAGAGAACCATCTCTATCTTTGGAGAAAATCTCTACCTTCTAATTTTGAACTGCCTCTTGCAAATTAAGCAAAATAGGGTCTCTATATTGCTTCTCCTTTACTTTAGCTATAAATAAAGATTCCAAACTATTCTAAACCCAAACACTACCTTTAGCTGAGTCAACCAACCCAACTCCTAACCTAGAAAGATGATGAACCTTACCAACTAAATCTTTCTTATCATATTTCACTTTAGAAACACTACCCATAAACAACCTGCTAAGGGTATCGACCATGACATTGGCCTTACCTGAGAGATACAAGACACTCATATCATAATCCTTCTACAACTCTAGTCACATTCTCTGATAAAGATTTAGATTTTTCTAGATAAAAACATACCGAAGACTATTATGATCAGTGAACACATAAACATGAACCCCATAGAGATAATGCCTCTAATTTTGTACGACAAAAAACAACTACTGCCAACTGAGATCAAGAGTCAGGTAATTCTTCTAAAGAGGTGTAAGCTGTCTAAGGCATATGCTATAAACTTGCCCCACTACATAAACATACAACAAAGACCATATCTAGAAGAATCACAATACACCAACAAACTATCTGAACCCTATGGTAGAGTCAAAACTAGGGTAGAGGTTAGTTGAGTCTTCAGCTCCTAAAAAATCTTCTTGCACAAATCAGACCACTAAAATTTGACTCTGTTCTGAGTTAGTCTGGACATGGGAGAAGCAACAAAGGAAAATCCTTTAATAAACCATCTGTTGTAATTGACTAAACTCAAGAAACTCCTGATGCCTGATGGAGAGATATATCTCAGCCATTTCCTTACTACTTCAGTGTTTTGAGGATCAACACAAATGCCTTCACCAAAAATTATATGAACAAGGAAAGCTACTGGTTTAATCAGAATTCACACTTGCTGCACTTAGCGAATAACAGGTGATCCTTAAGAGTCTATAAGACAATCTCCAAGTGATGTGCATATTCACCATTACTTCGATAATAAATGAGGATGTCATATATAAAGACTACAATGAACATGTCCAAGTACTACTTGAATACCTTGTTCATCACGTCCATTAAAGCTGTAGGAGAATTTGTCAGTCCCAAAGACATAACTATATTTTCATAGTGACCATGTCGAGTTCTAAAGGATATTTTTGAAATGTCACAATCTCTGACTCTGAGATGATGCTAACCAGATCTGAGGTATATCTTAAAGAAATAATTAGCACCCTAAAGTTCATCGAACAAGTTATCAATCCTAGTGATGGGATACTTATTATTGATTGTGACTTTGTTTAAGTAACGATAGTCGATGCACATTCTGAGAGAACCATCTTTCTTGCACATGAATAGAATAAGAGCCCCCCATGGAGAGACACTTAGACTGATGAGACCCATATCTAAGAAACATTTTTTAATTCCTTAAGATTGACTAGAGCTATTATATAAGATGGAATTGAAAGAGGATGGGTATTTGGAAAGAGAATTATTCCAAAGTCAATTTCCCTCTCGAGAGAAACTTTAGGAAAATCTTCAGGAAATACTTTTGGAAATTCATTCTCCGCTAAAAATGACTCAAGACTCAAAATTTTGGAACATAAATCTTTGACTCGGACAAGATAATAGATACACCTCTTAGAAATTATTTTTCTTGCCTTAAGGAAAGAGACACACTGATCTATAGGCATTGAGGTACTTCTTCACTATTATAAGATTGGCTCATTGGGAAACTGAAACTAAACTACCGTATTTCTATAGTCAATTGAGGCATTTAAAAGTGGAGCCAATCTATGCCAAGAATATCATCAAAATTGGTTATCTCTAGTTCTACAAGAACGATTAAAGTGACTTTCAGGGATACTGTGACTTAGCTATTTTTGTATACCTGTATGGCTAGGATGGAACTACAAACTAGAGTAGAAACTATGAAAAGCTCTACAAAGATTTTTGGGATGACACCAAAATTTACTGCTATATAGGGAGTCACAAAGAAGAGTATGGCTCCAGGATCTAATAATGCTTACAAATAAAAGGGAAAGACTTGCAATGCATTAGTAAGCATGTCAGGAAAACTCTCATGATATTGTTATGTCTAAAAGGCATAAAGCCTATTCTGTGGCTGTCTTCTAGTTGCTAGATGTGGCACCCTACTGAGTTGGGGGACCCACTGGAACTATGGAAGAGTTAGTCTGACCCTGGTGATGATCATTCCAACCTCCCTCTATCACAGCTGAACAATCCCTTTTTTTGTGGCCTAACTTGCCACACCCAAAACAAGCATCGGTACCAAACATACAGTCACCCTTGTAATTCTTACCACATCTTTTGTAATCTGGGTTGGTGCGACCATTATTCATTTTACCCTTGAACTTAGAGCCTGATGCCATATTACGAGTATCCTGTCTAAAATAGGTACTATACCACTGGCAGAGAATGAGGCTAAGGCTGAATATTTTTAGTAGAACTAAGAATGATTCCCACCATCTAACCTCATTTGAGCAAAATTAAAACTACCAATTTTTGCCCTCGTGTTCTCCCTTTCATTCTCTTTGATATTCTCCTTCTCAATCTGTTGAGCATAGACCATCAACCTAGAGTTGTCCATCACTTTAATTAACTTAACTGTTCTACATTATTAAAAACACTAGACACAAACTTTCTTATTCAGGCCATAGAATCATCCACCATTGTTGGAGCATACCTCGCCAATTAAGTAAATTTGAGTGAATACTCTTTAACCCTCATACTGCCCTACTTTAAGTGGATGAACTCCTATACCTTAACTTCTCTTAAATAAAGTGGAAAGAGCTTATCTAGAAATGCAGCAACAAACTCATCCCATGCTATTAGCCCTGCATCTACACCTCTATCTTCCTCCCACTGCTTGAAATAACTATGAACAACTCATTGCAATAGGTAAGCATCTTGGTCAACACTCTTCATAGAAGTAACACCCATGATATAAGTAACATTTTGGACTATAACACCCCAAAACCTGGCCGCGAGATGTAAACAGTGCTCAAGAACATGAGTAGTCTTAAGCTAACCCTATCTACCTCCTACTAAGTCTGAATCTTATAATAAGGAAAAGTACATATCAAAATCATACTAAATATGGAAAGCTGTCATAATTAATGAAGAATAATTTGAATATGATGTCCGAAAAACCAATACTGTAAGTTTGAATCGTGTCTAGAAATTCGACAAGCCCTCTACTGCTAATAACTAGAGAGCCATTGGGACAACCCCAAGCATACATGAACTATCTGAAAAGAATACTGAATAATCTAAAATAATAAGCTAAAAATAAACTGAATGACTAAGTCCTGGAACTATGACGCCTCACCAACTGTCAGGATGTAGATGGAGATACTCAAAATCACTCTCACTACTAAAACTAAGCACCTGAACCTACATTATAAAATAATGTAGCATAGAAATATATATGTATGTATCAGTACATTGAGGATATACTCACTATATGGGGGTGAATGCATAAGTAAAACATAATATCAATCATCATCATAGATTGTAAAACAATGCATGATAAATGTAAATAACTCACATAAGCTGCAATATCTCAAAACATAATCTATAATCATGAATAGGAAATCATACTTTGTAAATCTAGTGATTCATAACATTTAGTTCTAAAAGTTGTCCTATTATTTTATCTGTAAATTATATTGTCTAAGTGTAAAAGGGCTCACTTCTATATCTAAAATCTGAAAGTCGTAGTCCGTAGATAACATCTTTCTATAAAAACATAATCTGAATAAAGTTGTGAACCTTTATACTTAGTTTTCTTAAAAGCATTTCTTTACTAGTAGGAAATTCTCTTAAAAATTGTTCTGCAAGAGAAAAATACTTTATCTGAAGGGAGGTTCTTCTAACCAACATAAACTATGTGATCTAACATAGAGTCCAATGTCTTGTTCCCCTAAGGGGAAAACCTTACGATGTGGAGATACGTCATACTCATTCGAAGGAGTATAACCTAATCTAGGTGATCATATCATTATATGTCATCCATATAGAAATGAGAATAATATGAATCTGTACCTGCGTTGGCTACGTAGTTCTGTGGAAGATAGGGAACGTTAATCTGATAACGCTCAATCTACAGCTCTCGTAGGAGTGTAAAGCGGTCGTTAGCAAATATAGAACCCAACCTGGGTTGGGTATCGATCCCACAGGGAATAGCTTGGCCAAAAAGTAAGCAAAATTACTCAACTTTTGGTGCAAGTCTCGAAAAAAGGGGGGAGTCTTGTCGTACAAGTAATGTAAATAAAACAATGAAGTAAAAGCTGAAAATAGCAAAGTAAAAAGAGAAGGATTGTTACGTAAGTTGTAAACAATGAGAATTAAAGCGTTGGGGTTATGTCCACCTCCTAAGTTATACGTATCTATTGACTATGAGTGTGTAGAATTCCGACATGCATGTGCTTATAGAGAATTGTATTCGATGGTAAATCCAGGCGTCTTTCGACCTATTCAAGGATTATTTCACTTTAACTCTTTCGAGCTTAAAGCGTGTCTAACGGTATGAATTCTCAAAGAGGTTAATCCAGTTACGGCACTAACTGTTTAATAGGGAATTTAGGATGTGACCCTACTACCTTGACATTATCTCTTTTCCAGACAAATAACCTTTCTTTCGAACAAGTTAAATGTTATACTGGCGTATTCTTGCGTTTGCAACCACAAAAAATATAGATTAAGATGAAGAGAATAATGATATAAGCAGCATACGTGTCACGAACTCACAAACTCACAGCAATAGATAGTATCTCAGTCGGCTTCCATAACCCCAACAGAGAAGTTTAGTTACCCATGAATGCGAAGGAGATCACGATTGACATTGTTGTTATACCACAAGATTGATTAATTTCGTGTAGCACAAGTGGTAGGTGTTTAGGCGTGAATTCCTTAGCAAAGTAACGTTTCTCTTGTTGCGAAAATTAAGAATTGAATAGATGAATAGAAGAAGAAAATAGAATTAAAGGAAAGATTAGAATTGTTAATTGATGGAAGAATTAGAATTGTAAGAATCTGAATGTATCTCTCCACTAAGGGAGGAATGAATAAAAATCTCTAGCATGATAGGGTATTTATAATACCCATATCCTAATCCTACTAAGCTAATGAAATACTTAACCAAATCCTACTAAGCTAATGAAATACTTAACCCAATTGTACTAGGTTAATGTAACATTATCCAAATCCAAATAAACTAATGAAATACTTAACCCAATTGTACTAGGTTAATGTATTATTATCCTAATCCAAATAAGTTACTGCAAGTCTCCAAAGTCTCCAGAAATGGTATTTTAGCTCGGGACAGATTTTCCATGTATCAATTTTGGCCCTTTAGGCGTTCAAGCTCCCTTTCCTTCCTTCGTGAGCTTCCTTTGGCGTTAAGTAAGCCATAAAATGTTGATTTCTGCATCATTTATAACTGAAACTATTCTAATCATGTTCTTTAGCTCACTTACAGGAAAAAGGACTAAAAGTGCATGAAATATATAATTAGTTCTCAAAACGTGGCACAAATATGGGAAAAATATATTTATATAGGCGTGTAAATTCGCCTATCATCAACACCCCGCACTTGAAGCTTTGTTCGTCCTCGAACAAACTATCATGTCCCTCTAAACATTACTTTAGGTTTCACAGCAACAACACAAAATATTCGTCAAGACAAGCACAATAATTACCAACAAAGAGTAGTTTTCCTATCATTAGTAGAAACAGTTTAACCTCTAGTATAGACTCGTGATGGTGGTCAACTCGTATGCAAAATTTAAGGTACAATGAATCATATACAACTACCCAAACTCATCAACCATGTTTGTCTCACAATATAGTACCCATAATCACTCACAAGTATAGCATATTTTTCAAACATGGGTATCAAAATATCCTTACACTCGCTCTAAAAAAGAATTCATATGCAGCAACTGATGACCATAGGCTTGCCCTTAGTGTAATACTCCACTAAATGTCAGAATGCTAAGCTTAGGATCAAGTAGGTCTTTTGATGGTTGTAATGTAGGCTAAGGGACGGGTAGGACTATTTCGGCCAGAAATAGTGACTAAGTTCCTAAGCATTTTAATACATCACATTGTATCATTGACACTTTTTTCTTTCATCCTTTCTTCTTCTTTTCTTCTACCACCCTTGTTCTCCTCTTTTGCTTTTCAATTTTAAACATAACTCACTTTTCAGCTTTCTTTTTCCTTCTTCTTTTCACAACATACCTCTTATGATAGCACTTTCTTTTTCATAACACATTCAAGCACCATTACAATTTAAAGCATCATACTTACCCAATTCCTCTTATATTGTCACATGACTTTATACTTTAAAGAACTTAGGAATTTGGATTAAATCACGGTTTTGAAAAAATGGATTAGTCTTACATACAAGGTTGTCAAAGAAATAGGCTAAAGGCTCAAAAGGGTTTAACTAGGATGATGTCCAAGGGTAGGTAAAACGAAGGTAAACATATGTAGGTTGCCAAAGAAATGCCTAAATCATCTCCTAAACTTAAACTCCTTATTTTCGCTTTGCATACATACCAGGCAAGTTCTAGCATCAGCCACAAACATAGAATATACTATTAATCTCACACACACAAGGCACATGGTCGACTTTATTGGAAGTAATATAGACTCTTGACCTAACAAGTGAAGGAATTGAACCACACAATATCACATAATGAGTCACAATTAGAGCCTAAACGTCTCAATAGTCATAATTGTAGCACATACTCTTGTTATAATCTCATGTTGCCTATTGGAATTATTTCATGCGAAGCTAAAAAAATTATTCCAAAAAAACTTAACTTAAACTAAAAAAACGAAATAGAAATAAAACAAAGTAAACAAACATAGATGCAAATAGAGAAGTATAGCATGCGATACCGCCACCCCACACTTAATCGGTACACTGCCCTCAGTGGAAAATAAATACGAAGAACCTGGTCAGTCGGACTCTTCCTCAATGTCGGGGGTCATACCCCCTTCGTCGGAATCATCATAAGAGTCGTTGTCAGAGTTCTCCTCCTCGTCGGAGTCTGGCAAGCGTCGATCGTCATCGGTCGGCACATCATCGTCTAGAGGGTCCTCAAAGTATACACCCACTCCACACATCTCTCGTGCATGCATGTTCATTGGATAATCATGGTCCAGCTGTTGGAGCTCTTCAGCAGTTGGAACACGACCTCCACTCATCATTGTAAATCGTGTCAGGCCATAAAGATGACGGAAGAAACTCTCATCTCGAGCATGTCTCTCCGCAGTAGTAAGGTTGACACCATGAGTTGTTTCAGCATCTTTGACCTTTGTGAGGTCAACCTTCTTCGGGTTATGTGGGAGTTTTTGATCAGCTGGTTCCTCTTCAATATCCTCCTTCCGCAAGATTGCTGTCAACAGGTTACCAAAAGTGAAGTGGGACCTTTTGTGGAGTCTGGCCTTCCGCATTGTAGAGCGAACGATTGCCCCAAAGTTGATAGGGACTTTCGTCATCAAAGCATAGACCAAACACACTCTATCTCTTGATATTTTGGTGTATTGAGTCCCAGGAATCAGGCATGAGTTGACAATACGCAACCAGATTCGTGCTTCCCTATTCAATGGAGCATAGGGGAAGGTGTTGTGTCGTCCTGTGTCTCGGTGTCTACCCCACCTTGCCATGGATCTACTTCCACAAAGTGTGTGTCGTATTGCTCTATAAGGAGGCCTACTGTACAACTCTTTGAATGGTGCTGGGTCGACCGAAGGTAAGCCAAGAAAGGAGTTGATCAAATCTGCGTTGAGTTGTAACACTTGGCCCCGAATCTTGACTTCGTTGCCTGTGGTTTTCGGCGACCAGTTGGCATAGAATTCCCTTGTCAAATCGAGATTACATTCTCCCATGTCGCGGAAGATGAAATCCAGATTCAACGCCATTATTTTCGCCAACATACGCGGCTCCTTCTTCGCTAGGGTGGCCTTATTGATCAAGTCAACATGAACATATTTTTTTTCCTTGTTGTTCTTGTACCATTCTTTAGCTTCCTACTCAAGAACCTATTTTATTCCAAACATTCGGCGGGGTAGTTGCATGGAGGATGATTCTCCTTGGTCCTTGCGACCTCTCTTCTTGCCCTTTTGGGAAGTGGTAGCCTTATCTTGTCGCGCTTTAGGTGCCATTGTTCCTGAGACTTAAAAAATATTCATGTTAGCATCAACTCAAAGGAAACAATCTATAAACAAGCCGTCGGGGTACCACCCCACATTTAGGTTTGTTAATACAAAACAGTGAAGTGAATGTAGTCGATTACTTGAACTTCGTCGACATACATTTTAGAAACTATATTCCGACAAGAAAATCAGCGATGCATCACTACTTGCAGCCATTGCACTACTTTCATGTTAGGTATAACAACGCTACTACATAGGGGTTACATCATGGTATAGTTATTTTCAACAATCACAACCTCCTAAGTCGGTAGGCAACTATAAGTCTTATCCCGATGAATGGGATAGTCTAACATGTAAGTATTCAAGTATCAAGCTTAAGCAATTTTCATAACCATAGCAATTCCGCAAATAGTATAACAATGTTAGTAAAACCAAATTCAAGTCGGAAACAAGTCAAGATTATCCTAACGTATATGTTTACTCACATGGTTTTGTATCAACAATCCAAACACATTAACATCACCAATAATCCTTCAAGATGTAGCAATTCATAATAGACATAGTAACGTAGTACTTACGAGAAATAGATGAAGAATAAAAGAGTACTTACGTGACTGAAGCCTTTGGAGATGGTCTTGTGAATTGGAAGAGCAAAAAAGAAGAATTTTTAGATGATTTGGGTGGATGTGAGGCGCCTTTAGGTCAATTTCCAATGTGGTTATATTTCAAGACTAAGTCCCCTTTATATAGGAAAATAATGGGTCGGGTTTTGACCTATTTACAAACGGTTTTGGAGACAAAAATGACCTCTATGCGGCGCATAGTGCTTTGCATAATCATAGTATAGGCGGCGCATAGTGTAGTGCATTTAGGGACATATGCGACACATAGTGTATAGTATTTAGGGACATATGCACCGCATAGTGTATGGAATTTGAGATACTGAGACCTAATGCTATATCATAGGTGGCGCATAGTGTATAGCACACTTAAGCATGGGCGGCGCCTATGTCTTTGCACACTAGATTCCGAGACCCTACGCTATAGTATAGGTTTTGCATTGTTCGTGGCCTAGTTTTACCTAGGCCTAGCATTCCTCGATGCCTATTTTGGCATGATCAATGCTCAATCCATAGCCTTATGCATCCTTATTCCTAACTTACCACCTTTACCATACAATACGTCCAAATCGTCATTTGAAACCAATCTCCTCGTTGAATACTTCTCACACCTATATTTGATCAAAACTAATGAAAACGATTAGTACGATGGGTTGCATCCCACCAAGCGCCTTACTTTTGGTCGTGGCACGAATCTTATTTTTGGATTTTCTCTTATCAAAAGCAAAACAAGTAATAGAACAAAAGAAAGACAAAACGATAAACGAAAAATGATAAAACAATAAAACGATGGGTTGCCTCCCATCTAGCGCCTTATTTATTATCGTGGCTCGACATAGTTTCCTCGAGTACTTAGACTTCGTCAAGGTAAGTGATGGCCATATAACTCATTGAGTCAAGAGGACCGATATAAGGTTTAACACGTTGGCCATTCACTTTGAAGACAACACCATTATTGCCTTCCAATTCGACTACTCCAGACGAGTAGACTTGGATAACTTTGTATGGACCAGACCACTTAGACTTTAACTTACCTGGGAAGAACTTCAATATGGTGTTGAAGACAAGTACCATATCACCCATTTGGAAGTTTTGTCGAACAATCCGCTGATCATGATACTTTTTCATCCACTCCTTGTATAGGTCTGATCTTTCATATGCATGGAGACGGAACTCATCTAATTCGTTCATCTGCTCCAACCTCAGATTCTTAGCATCATCCTAATTCAAATTAAATTGCTTCAATGCCCACAATGCCTTATGCTCGAGCTCGATGGGTAAGTGACAAGCCTTCCCATAAACTAGTTGATAAGGAGACATGCCAATGGGTGTTTTGAATGCAGTCCTGTACGCCCATAGTGCATCATCAAGCTTCCTAGACCAATCCTTCCTATTCGCATTAACCATCTTCGCAAGGATTTGCTTGATCTCACGATTGGAAACTTCTACTTGTCCACTAGTTTGGGGATGATAAGGCGTAGCTACCTTATGTTGCTTGACACCATACTTGGCCAAAACTGATTTGAACAGCTTGTTGCAAAAGTGAGATCCTCCATCACTTATGATAGTACGAGGTACTCCAAAGCGAGAGAAGGTATTCTTCTTTAAGAACGATACAACACGCTTCCCTACATTGTCGGCCAACGCTACAGCTTCTACCCATTTCGAAACATAATCTATAGCAACCAAGATGTACTTCATTCCAAACGAATTCCCGAATGGACCCATGAAATCAATACCCCACACATCAAAAAGTTCTACCTCAAGAATTTTGGACATGGGCATCTCATGGTGTTTTGATATAGCACCTTGGCGCTGGCATTTGTCGCACCTTCTAACATAGTCGCAGGCATCTCTAAATATCGAAGGCCAATAATAACCACTTTGCAACACCTTTCTTGCTGTCCGATTACCTGCATGATGTCCTCCAACTTGGGAAGTGTGGCATGCTTCCAAAATATTAGGCACCTCTACATGGGATATACATCGTCGACTAATACCATTCGCGCATTGTCGAAACAAATATGGCTTATCCCAATAGTAGTTTTGTACGTCATGCATAAACTTCCTCCTTTGGTGGTAAGATAAATTGGCAGGTATCACATTACTCACCACGAAATTTGAAAAGTCGGCATACCATGGTAATTTTTCCATTGTTGTCGCTAATATATCTTTGTCCGGGAATGCATCATCAATCTGAATTTCAGGTTGTGCCACATTCTCATTCTCAAGTCGAGATAGGTGGTCGGCCACTTGGTTCTCGCAACCTCTTCTATCTTTGACCTCGAAATCAAACTCTTGCAGCAGCAACACCCATTGAATCAAACTTGGTTTCACATCCTTCTTTGTCATGAGATATATAAGAGCTGCATGGTTTGCATGAATGATAACCTTAGTTCCCAATAGATAGGCACGAAACTTCTCAAACGCATACACAACCGCTAGGAGCTCTTGTTCTGTCACAGGGTAGTTTCTTTGGGCTTCATTTAGGACCTTACTTGCATAGTAGATAGGATGAAATAATTTTTCCTTTATCTGACCAAGAACAGCACTAACGGCTATACCACTAGCATCACACATGACATCGAACGGGAGAGACCAATCTGGTGCTACCATGATATGGGCTTCAATGAGTTTTGCTTTGAGGCATTCGAATGCCTTTAAGCAATCTTCATTAAAGTCAAACTTCACATCTTTCTCCAATAGTTTGCACAATGGAATAGCAATTTTAGAGAAGTCTTTAATGAACCGACGATAGAAACCTGCATGATCGAGAAAACTATGAACTCCTTTCACCGAAATTGGAGGCGGTAGCTTCTCAATAACCTCTATTTTTGCTCGATCAACCTCTATTCCTCTTTTGGAGATTTTGTGCCCAAGAACGATTCCTTCTTTTACCATGAAGTGGCACTTCTCCCAATTTAGCACAAGGTTGAATTCTGCACATCTTTGCAACGCCATGCTTAGGTTCGCCAAGCACGCCTCAAAAGACTCACCAACAACTGAAAAATCATCCATGAATACCTCCAAAGTGTCTTCAACCATCTCAGAAAAAATAGACATCATACAGCGTTGAAAGGTGGCTGGTGCATTACATAACCCGAATGGCATACGTTTGAAGGCAAACGTACCATATGGGCATGTAAACGTTGTCTTCTCTTGCTCTTCGGGGGCAATACAAATCTGGTTGTACCCTGAATAACCGTCCAAGAAACAAAAACATCCTTTCCCCGCTAATCAATCTAGCATTTGGTCCATGAATGGCATTGGGAAGTGATCTTTGAGTGTCCAAGAATTCAGCTTTCGGTAGTCCATGCATACTCTCCATCCAGTGATAGGTCTGAGTGGAATAAGCTCATTCTTAGCATTCGCGACCACCGTCATGCCTCCTTTCTTGGGAACACATTGTACCGGGCTTACCCATGTACTATCAGAGATTGGATATACAACTCCTGCGTCTAACCACTTGATAATTTCTTTCTTCACCACTTCTTGCATAGGTGGGTTTAGACGTCTTTGATGCTCAATGGGGGTGTGCAATCTACAGCTCTCGTGGGAGTGTAATTTTCTTGAAGATGAATTTTATGTGTACAAATCGCAGGTGGAATACCAATAATATCCACAATGCTCCATCCAATGGCTCTAATGTACTTCTGTAAAATAGCAATGAGAGCTACAACTTGTTGCTCACCCAAATCGGCTGCCACAATAACTGGAAGTGTGTTTCCGCTTCCTAAGAATGCGTACTTTAAATGACTTGGTAGCTCCTTTAATTCTAACGTGGGTGGCTCTTCAATAGATGGCTTAGCTGGTGGTGTGGGTCGATTTTTGAGATCAAGGTCCAGCTTCTTGGGAGCATAGCGATATGTCCCTAATCCCGATAGAGCACAAATAGCTTCTTCACAATTTTCAGCATCCTCATTCTCTCCATTCATAAGCACAACCTCCAAAGGGTCATCAATAATTTGCTCTTCTTCAAGTAATTCTTTCTCATCATCAAAGAAAACATCAGCCACCGAAAATACACTTAGATCTTTGGGCTGCTTCATTGATTTGCACACATCAAAGCGAACCACTTTGTCATTTATTTGGAATGAAAGCTCATTAGCTCTCAAATCAATAAGCACACTTCCTGTAGCAAGGAAAGGGCGCCCCAAGATTATGGGAACTTTTGAGTCTGCCTCACAATCCAAAATAACAAAGTCTGCCGGAAAGATGAATGAAGAAACCTTCACCAATACGTCAAATAGAATACCAACAGGTCGTTTTACCGACCTATCCGCCATGACGAGCCTCATATTGGTTGGAGTAGGATCACCCAACCCCAACTTCTTGTAGATTGATAATGGCATCAAATTGATGCTGGATCCTAAGTCACATAATGCTTTGGCAAAATTCAAAGATCCAACGGTGCAAGGAATAGTGAAAGCTCCGGGGTCGGCCTTTTTCTGAACTATCGATCGGGTAGCAATTGCACTACAATGATGCACATCTTCTTTCAACTCATAACTTGCTGCCCGCTTCTTAGTCAAAAGATCCTTCATAAATTTTGCATACCCAGGCATTTGTTCAAGTGCCTCCACCAATGGAACATTAATAGTCAGCTGTTTTAACATAGTCATGAATTTGCTGAACTTTGTGTCATCCGCCACCTTCTTCAATCTTTGGGGAAAAGGTGGTGGTCGGTATGGAAGTGTTCTCTCCACGGTTTTCTTCTCCTCTTGCTTCTGTTTTTCATATTTTTCAGGTTGCACAGCACTGGGTGAGGCGTCCTTGTCATCAGGAGTAGGTGCTGCGGCATCTTCTCCTTTTGCATTGTCATCCATGACCGCAACTTCGTCAACCACTTGCTTGTCTTTTTCTGAAGTTTCCAGCACCTTACCACTTCTGGTAGTGATGGCCATGCATGACCCATCATTCCTTGGGTTTTGCACAGTATCGCTAGGTAAGGAGCCAACCTTTCTTTGATTGAGTGCTGCTGAAAGTTGGCTCAATTGCTGCTCTATTTGCTTGATTGAAGTGGAATGAGAATCAACTAATTGTTTCATGGAGGACAAATCATTAATTACCTCCGTAACTACCGTGCTCGTTGCTTCCACTCCTTTTAATAATTTAGCCATCATGTCTTCCATACTTCCAGAATTAGATGTGGTACGTCTACCAGGGGGAACGTACAAACCACTCTTTTCATTCTTGTTCTTCCAACTACCTTGGTCCTTGGATTTATCATAATAGTTCCGACCTTGGTTTCCTTGGGCATTCCCGTGGAAACCCACCTGATTGTTCAAGTAGTTGGCCTCTTCTTCCGAATCAGATTCGTCTCTTCCTTTTGACGCAATAGCTTTCACTTTTTCGGTCTTCCCTGATAATAGATGCTTTGTAAGAAGATCCATTTGAGTTTTCATGTGTGCCATATCCTGATCACGTTCTTCTTCTCTTCTTCTTTGGTCTGCAGTCATGCCAATAGACAAAGTGGGGATTACTACCTCAGAATCCCTGGTATGCCAAGATCTACTTTGTTTCGTCATACGATCTAGCATATTGCTTGCTTGACCAAAGGTGAGGTCCATAAAAGATCCTCCAGCTGCGTTATCCACCACTGGTTTAGTTATTGAATTCAAGGCTCTATACAAGATCTCCATTAGGTGGACATTAGTCATGTGATGGTTTGGGCATCTCGCTAGCTTTGTCTTGAACCTCTCCCATGTTTCATGAGGAGCTTCAGTAGGAAGCTGTCGAAAGTTTCTGATTTCATCTCTCAATTGTGCCCTCTTGGATGACGAAAAGAATCTTTCTAGGAAAACGTCTCTCAATTGCCTCCAATTTGTAATTGAATCAGGAGTCAGCACATTCAACCATAGTGTTGCCTCCCCAGACAGAGACAATGGAAATAAGCGTAATCGAATTGCATTCTGACCAACACCAGGATTGTCAAACGACTTGCATGTAGAAATAAAGTTGATGAGATGCATATTCGGATCATCGCCTGCTAGTCCACCAAATAATCCCTTGAGTTGCAATAACTGAATCATGGTACTTGTGATGTTGAACTTAGCTCCGGGCGCTAATGGTGGTGGAATTATGGCTCCAGTGGCTCCGGCACCATCAAGATCATCATCATCATCGTTGAAATCTGGCTGCACAGGTTGGCGATCATACCTAAACCGTGCTTGTCAACCTCTTCTGTTGACAGGTGTTATAATTTCAGCATCACGCCTAGGGTTTAGTAACTCGTCATCACCTAAATCCTCATTGTCGGGATTTGTTGCTCGTGCAGGGTTATCAATGTTTTGCTGTTGAACCTGGGCTGCGGCAAGGGCAACCAGTCTTGCTTGTTCCTGTTGAGCAGCCATCCTTTCGATTTCTACTTGTGCTTCCTTTCTTCCTATGCGTTGTGGTTCAGGATTGATAGGTAATAATGGTTGACCAGAACTTCTAGTATGGGGCATGTACTGAATAAAAACCTGCAGTAAACAAAAACAAAAACTGAAAATAAAAGTATGAGAATCTTTGACCAAAGGGTCTAGTAATTATCACGAACTTAATTGACACTCGTATTCCCCGGAAACGACGCCAATTTTTGATAACGCTCAATCTACAGCTCTCGTAGGAGTGTAAAGCGGTCGTTAGCAAATATAGAACCCAACCTGGGTTGGGTATCGATCCTACAGGGAATAGCTTGGCCAACAAGTAAGTAAAATTACTCAACTTTTGGTGCAAGTCTCGGAAAAAGGGGGGAGTCTTGTCGTACAAGTAATGTAAGTAAAACAATGAAGTAAAAGCTGAAAATAGCAAAGTAAAAAGAGAAGGATTGTTACACTAAGTTGTAAAAAATGAGAATTGAAGCATTGGGGTTATGTCCACCTCCTGAATTATACGTCTCTATTGACTATGAGTGTGTAGAATTCCGACATGCATGTGCTTATAGAGAATTGTGTTCGATGGTAAATCCAGGCGTCTTTCGACCTATTCGAGGATTATTTCAATTTAACTCTTTCGAGCTTAAAGCGTGTCCAACGGTATGAATTCTCCAAGAGGTTAATCCAGTTACGACACTAACTGTTTAATAGGGAATTTAGGATGTGACCCTACTACCTTGACATTATCTCTTTTCTAGACAAATAACCTTTCTTTCGAACAAGTTAAATGTTATACTTGCGTATTCTTGCGTTTGTAACCACAAAGAATGTAGATTAAGATGAAGAGAATAATGATATAAGCAACATATGTGTCACGAACTCACAAACTCACAGCAATAGATAGTATCTCAGTCGGCTTCCATAATCCCAACAGAGAAGTTTAGTTACCCATGAATGCGAAGGAGATCACGATTGACATTGTTGTTATACCACAAGATTGATTAATTTCGTGTAGCACAGGTGGTAGGTTTTTAGGCGTGAATTCCTTAGCAAAGTAACGTTTCTCTTGTTGCGGAAATTAAGAATTGAGTAGATGAATAGAAGAAGAAAATAGAATTAAAGGAATGATTAGAATTGTTAATTGATGGAAGAATTAGAATTGTAAGAATCTGAATATATCTCTCCACTAAGGGAGGAATGAATAAAAATCTCTAGCATGATAGGGTATTTATAATACCCATATCCTAATCCTACTAAGCTAATGAAATACTTAACCAAATCCTACTAAGCTAATGAAATACTTAACCCAATTGTACTAGGTTAATGTGACATTATCCAAATCCAAATAAACTAATGAAATACTTAACCAAATTGTACTAGGTTAATGTATTATTATCCTAATCCAAATAAGTTACTGCAAGTCCCCAAAGTCTTCAGAAATGCTGTTTTAGCCCGGGACAGATTTTCCATGTATCAATTTTGGTCCTTTAGGCGTTCAAGCTCCCTTTCCTTCCTTCGTGAGCTTCCTTTGGCGTTAAGTAAGCCATAAAATGCTGATTTCTGCATCATTTATACCTGAAACTTTGCTAATCATGTTCTTTAGCTCACTTACAGGAAAAAGGACTAAAAGTGCATGAAATATATCATCATAATCCCACACTTCTATCTCGGTGCTAACTACTACTCTCTTTTAATCAATATGCTCATTCTATTGGAAATCCACTTTAAAAGATATCATAAGGGTTATTATGAAACCAATTATACATCTATCTGATTTAATGTATGAATCTTATTTGGGAATCAAAAGATCAAATCTTTACTAAAAATTTGAAAATAAACTGATCATCTGATTCTAAGCATAATCATTCTTGAATTATTAACATTCAATCTTGGGATAGTAACCTATGCATCAATCGCATGTCAAAAAAACATTATAATCATGCTTGATAATGAAAACAATGATAATT
The DNA here is from genome assembly GCA_030864225.1 of Capsicum baccatum var. pendulum. Lineage (NCBI taxonomy): Eukaryota > Viridiplantae > Streptophyta > Magnoliopsida > Solanales > Solanaceae > Capsicum > Capsicum baccatum. The sequence continues at coordinate 155,441,328 of CM061561.1, read as the reverse complement.
CATCTCAAAATCTTGAAATTACTGCAATAGGCATCAAAATATGAAAATAAAGATGCAATTCAACTTCTAAATCACTTGAAATCACATAATCTTACAATTAGCAATAATGAGTATGAACCCTAATTTAAAACTCATGTATATTCATATAAAATCATATAAATTTGTAGTTAAAAGCTAGTTTTGGGCACAAGAATGAAAAAAGATCCTTGTTCTTAAACCCCATATACCTTAATTAATGAAATTTCTAAAAAATTTTATACTTGAATCTCTATTTGTGCTCTTAAATATGGACTCTTGATTATATTGATTAGGGAATCCTCAATTTAGAGCTTTCTTGGAGAAATAATGGAGGAAATTGATTTCTTAGAGAGTAAGTTTTTAAGCTCTAGATTTTTTCTTTGAGAAAGAATGGATGAAAATAAGCATAAAGTCCTTAGAATAGGCTTAATTCCTTGTTTTTGATGAATTGGGGGATTGGGAATAGATAAAAGTTCCCCTTTTAATGTTTAATCAGAACTGGAAAAAGTAAAATTTTCCCAATTTAACATGCCACCGCAACGCGCCACTATCGTGGTGGCTCACTAGAAACTGACGACTGGGAAATTGGGGACCTCTGTGATGTGAAGCTATCGTGGTGCCCTACTAGATTTTTGAAAATTAGGAACTGGAGTTTCTCCGCAATGCAGGACAATCGCAGTACTTTATTAGAATGCCATTTAGGCCATCATCGCGATGCGGTGCCATCGCATTGGCCTACTAGAAAATGACAATTTGGAAATTGGACCTCACTGTGATGCGAGCTTATCACAGTGGTCCACTGGATTTTGATGAATGGGAATTTAACCCTCACCATAATGTAGTGTTTTACTAGATGACGTACTGCTTTACTTAAAATGCCATAATTTCTCAATGTAGAATCGGATTTGGACAAAATTGGTATCCATGGGAAGCTTATTCAATTATCTACATAGTGGATGGTCTAAATATGGAAAATTTTACATGTAACAAAAGTTATTCATTTTGAATCTGAACTTTGACATTCTAGGAGTGAAATTATTCTAGGAAAAGTATGGGGTATTACAAGATCTCCCTCTTGAAAATATTCATGCTCGAATGTGGCTAGTTAACCTGAAAATACTGAGGAATCTGAGGCTATAATCTATCATGAACAACTGAAATAAATGTATGACTTATTCAAAATATATACTGAGTTATTGAACTGATCTGCGAGTGCATGAATTTACCTGAAAACAGCTATGTGGCTCAATCTGAGACTGGAAAAGAACTGAATAAAGGAAGACTATTACCTTCGGCTGCATCTGAGTTCGTGGAGAAGAGATAAGGATACTTGGTACGCATGTATGCTTCTTTTCCCAAGTAGCACCCTCAACAGACTGATTTTACCATAGAACTTTTATCATGGGAACTTCTTTGTTCCTTAGTCTACAGATCTGACGATCAAGTATCTCTACTGGAACTTCTTCATAAGAAAGACTATTTTGAATATCTGTACTTTCTAGAGGAACTATAATGGATGACTCGTCTATTCTTTTCTTCAACAAGGTCATATGGAATACTGGATGAACTGAGGATAAGTCTGCGGGGAGCTCAAGCTCATACGCCACCTTCTCAACACGACTCAAAATCCAGAAGGGGACTACATATCAGGGACTAAGCTTCCCTTTCTTGCCAAATCTCTTCACCCTTTTCATGGGTGAAACTTTTAAATACATAAGGTCATCCACCTCAAACTCAAGATCTCTTATTCTTATGTCTGTATAAAATTTTCGGTGACTCTAAGCTGCTTTCAATCTCTCTTGAATTAACTAGAATTTCTCCATGGCCTCAAACACCATATTTGGCCCAATCCAAGCAGCCTCACCCGCTTAGAACTAACCAACTGGCGATCTATATCTCACCCATAAAGATCTTCAAATAGAGTCATCTGAATACTAGCATGGTAACTGTTACTATAGACGAACTCAATCAACGACAAATAGTCAACCTAAATACCTTTGAAATCAAGAATGCATGCCCTAAACATATCTTCTAGAGTCTGAATGGCCCTTTCTGCCTGGCCATTTGTCTGCGGATGAAAAGATAAACTGATATGAACTTAGGTAAAAAGACCCTTCTGAAAGGCTCTCCAAAACAGAGAGGTAAACTGAGTACCCCTATCTGAGATGATAGACAAAGGAACTCCATGCAATCTAACCAACTCTCTGATATACAACTTGGCATAATCTTCAGCTGTGTAGGATGTACAAATTGGCAAGACATGTGCTCAATTAGTCAATTTGTCTACAGTGACCCAAATTGAATTATGCTGGCAACGAGAATAGGGTTATCCAGTCACAAAGTCCATATTCACCTCTTTCCACTTCCAAGTAAGGATACTAAACTCATGCAATGCAACACCACGTCTTTGGTGCTCTACCTTAACCCGTTAAAAAGTTGCACACAAGTTGCGGTACATCTTGGTGGCTCTTGGATAAATGGAATAATGCGCGCTATGCGCTTCCTCCATAATCTGCTGCCTCAAATTGTCAACACATGGCACACACAATCTATTCTGGTATCTCAACACATAATCTCCCCCTTGGGAGAAAACCTCTACCTTTTGGTCTCTAACTGATTCCTTCAGTTTGACCAAACTAGAATCCTTATCTTTTTTCTCTTTCACTTCGAAAACTAGGGAAGATTGAGAACTACTCTGAACCCAAACATTCTCTTCAGCTAAATCAGCCAACCTCACACCCAATCTAGTTAACAAGTGAACTTCTATAACTAACTCCTTCTTATCACTCTCCATATGAGCAATAATTCCCATGGACAATCTACTAAGGGTGTCTGCCATTACATTGGCCTTGCCCAGATGATACAACACACTCATATCATAATTCTTCAATAATTCTAACCACCTTCTTTGATGAAGATTTAACTCCCTCTAAGTAAACACATACTGCAAGATTTTTCAATCCATAAATACATCAACATGCACCCCACAAAGATAATGTCTCCAGATTTTCAAAGAAAATACAACAACGGCCAATTCAAGATCATTAGTATGGTAATTATTTTCATGAGTCTTAAATTGTCTATAGGCATAGGCTATGAACTTACCTCTCTGCATCAAAACACAACCCAAACTAATTCTAGAGGAATCACAATACACTACAAAACCATATGTACCACCAGGTAATCCTAAAACTGAGGCTGAAGTGAGTTGAGTCTTCAACACCTGAAAACTCTTCTCACAAGAATCGGACCACTGAAACTTACCTTTCTCTAGATCAATCTATACATAAGGGATGTAATAGATTAGAAACCCTCAATGAAATGTCTGTAATAGCCAGCTAAACCCAAGAAACTCCTAATGTATGATGGAGAGATAGGTCTAGGCAATTTTCTTATGGCTTCAGTCTCTTGGGGATCAACCCTAATAACATCATTAGAAACAATATGGCCAAGGAAAGCTACAAACCTTAGCCAAAATTCACATTTTTTGAATTTGGCAAACAACTGGTGATATCCTCTCTACGAGAATAGATAAGAATATCATTGAGAAAGACTATGATAAACATGTCCAAATACCATTTGATAACTCTATTCATCAAGTCCATGAAGGCTATTGGGCATCGATTATCCCGAAGGACATGGCTAGAAACTCAAAATTGTAACGGATTCTGAAAGTTGTCTTTGGAATATCACACTCCCTTTCTTTAATTTGATGATAGCCGGATCTAAGGTCTATCTTTGAAAAGTAACTTGCACCTTGGAGTTGATCAAATAAGTCATCAATTCTAGGAAGAGGATAATTTTTTTTGAATGTGACTTTATTCAGTTGACTATAGTCAATGCACATATGTAAAGAGCCATCTTTCTTTTGCATAAATAGGACAGGAATGCCTCATGGAGAAACACTAGGCCTTATAAAACCTTTATCTAAGAGATATTTATGCTGCTCTTTTAACTCTTTAAGCTCAGATAGATCCATATGATTTGGATGAATAGAGATAGGGTGAGTATCTGGAAGAAGGTCAATACCCAATTTTATTTCCCTATCGAGAGGTACCCCTGGCAAATCTTTAGGAAAGATATCAAGAAACACATTGATTACACTGACAGACTGAACTGTTACGATTTCAAACTTACTATCTTTGACTTGAGCTGAATGATAAATGCACCCTTAGAAATTAACTTTCAGGCTTTAAGATAAGATATGAAATGACTTTTGGGAGACACTGAATTTCCTTCCCATTTAAAGACTGGCACATCTGAAAACTAAAACTTCACCACTCGGGTGCGACAATCTATATATGCATAATAGGAATGAAGCCAATCCATACAAAGAATAAGGTCAAAGTCAACCATATCTATATTTATTAGGTCTGCTAACATAAATTTATGAAGAAAAGTGATAGGATACTTTCTATAGATTTATTCGGTAACAACTGGCTCACCCACTGGGGTAGAAACCATGAAGGGCTCAGAAATCTTTTCAGACCCTACCTTAAAATTTACTGCAGCTAGTAGGGTCATATAAAAGAAATTTGACCTAGGATCTAACAACACATAAACATCAAGATGAAAGACACAGAGCATACCAGTAACAATATCTGGTGAATCCTCCTGCTCCTGATAGGATGGTAAAGCATAAAATTAATTCTGGCACTGACCACCACCTATACTGGAGGATGCGCCTTGAGAAGGTATTGGGTGACCTAAAGGGGCTTGTGCTCTAGTAGCCTGAGTCTGGGGACGAATATATCTTTTTCCTTGCTTAGTATGTGGACACTCTCTAATTCCATGACCCAACTTACCACAACCATAATAACCATTTTGCCCGAGCATATACTCACCAAGATAATTCTTACCATACATAGCACATGAAGGATAACTGGGTCTTTCACTCACACTATTCTGAGATCTGGGCGTAGAAGACTTACCCCATTGCTCATTCCTAGCTCTAGGAGTAAGAGAAATAGCTGAAGATGGGGTTGGCATAGATGAATGGTTTGAAACTATGAATGATTTCCCCCTTGAGACCTAGCCTGGCCATACTCAAATTACCCTGTTCTAGCCTTCTTATTACTTCTCTCTCTTCTCTTTAACTTCTCTACCTCAATCTACTGGGTATGAATCATCAACCTAGAAATATCCATGTATCCAATAAGAATAGCAGTACTATACTCCCTGACTACCAAACGAGATACTCTAGTAACAATCTTACTCATTCTTTCCCTAGGATCAGCCATCATATTAGGGGCATACTTAGACAACTTATTGAACTTACGGTAGTACTCCTTCACTGTCATTGAGCACTTCCTCAGGTTCACAAACTCTTCTATCTTGTCTTCTCTCATTTCACATAGAAAAACCTGTATACAAATGTATTTTGAAATACTTGCTAACTCATGGGAGCTGCATTCTAACCTCTACCATTCTTTCATATAACTACCCAGTCATATGCTACATCTTTCAATATATAGGATGCCAACTCTAAACTCTCCTCCTAAAAAATATGCATAATCTGGGTGATTTTGTTCACCTCATCTAAATAAAGATGTGGGTCTTCACCTTTCTTTAACCCAAAAAAATCTGGCAGATTCATTCTCATGAAGTGATAAATTTAGGTTGTTGCTAAATCACCATTCTGCTGAAGTGGAACTGTAGCCTAATGGTTTCCCTAAACATTTGCAGTCACTGCCTAGGCAAATGCCTGAAAGAAAACCCAAAACTTAGCATGGGATACATTCTCATTCAGAAGATCGGCGGGTTGTGATGGTTTGTTATCATTTCTATAGGCATTAGCTTTGTGAGGAGGCATATTTAACTATAACGTAAGAGCACGAGTCAATGACATATAGAGATACTGCAAGAATAATAGATCATAAAAGAAAGAGATGATTTCCTAAAAATATCCCATAGCCTTTTGCTCATAAATGTGGTGTGCTTTACACCTATGATCAAGACTCTACATTATGCGACTTGTCTGACTCCCTACGACTGTTAAAATCTTAGGATTGGATACTAAGTTTGTAACACCCCAAAACATAGACCTGAGATGTCACACGGTGCTTAAGACTACGAGTAGCCTTAAGTTAACCCTATCTGCCTTCTACTAAGTCTAAATCTCATAATAAGAAAAGGTAGATATTAAAATCATACTAAATATAGAAAACTATCTGAATTAACAAAGAATAATTTGAATATGACATCTAAAAAACCAATACTGTATGTCTAAATTATGTCTCGCAGTCCGACAAGGCTCTACTACTAATAACCAGAGAGCCACTGGGACAAACCCCCAGCTGACTCGAACTGTCTGAAAAGAATACTAAATTATCTATATTGATAAGTTGAAAATAAACTAAATGACTAAGTCCCCAAACTATGAGGACTCACCAACTGTCGAGATATAGATGGAAATGCTTGAAATCACTCTCGCTATAGAAACTAAGCACCAAAACCTATATTATAAGACAATGTAGTACACAGACGTTTATGTGGATCAGTACATTGAGGATGTACTGAGTATATGGGTGTGAATGTATAAATAAAACATAATATCAATCATCATCATAGGTTTTAAAATAATGCATGCTAAATGTAAATGACTCACATAAGCTAGAATATCTGAAAACTGAAATCTATAATCATTAATAGCAAATCATACTTTTTAAATCTAGTGATTCATAACATTTAGTTCTAAAAGCTGTCCTATTATTCTGTCTATAAATCATACTATCTAAGTGTAAAAGGGCTCACTTCTATTTCTGAAATCCAAAAGTTGTAGTCTATAGCTAATATCTTTCTGTAAAAATATAATCTGAATAAATATGTGAGCCTTTACACTTAGTTTACTTAAAAGCTTTTCTTTACTAGTAGAAAATTCTCTTAAAAAATGTTCTGCAGGGGAAAAATACTTTATCTAAAGGGAGGTTTTTCTAACCGACATAAACCATGTGAGCTAACATGGAGTCCAACATCTTGTTCCCCTAAGGGGAAAAACTCACGATAGGGAGAGGTGTCATACTCATGCGAAGGAGTATAATCTAATATAGGTGATCATATCTTTATCTGTCATCCATATAGAAATGGGAATAATATGAATCTGTACCTACGTTGGCTATGTAGTTTTGTGGAAGATAGGGCACGCTAATCCCATACTTCCAGCTCGGTGCTAAATACTACTCCCTTTTAATATGTATGCATATTTTGTTGGAAATCCACTTTAAAAGGTAGCATAAAGGTTATTAGAAAACCAATTATGCATTTATATAATTCAATCTATGAATAAAACTATTCTGATTTCTGAAATCTATAATAAATCTGTAAAATGGATTCTAAATCTTATCTGAGGATCAAAAGATCAAATCTTTACTGAAAATCTAAAAATAAATTATCATCTGATGCTTAAAGCATAATCGTTCTTGAAATAATAATATTCAATCTTGGGATAGTAACCCATGCATCAATCTTATATCAAAACATCATAATAATCATGATTGATAATAAAAATGATGATAATTTATTTCAAAATCTAGAATTTACTGCAATAGGCATGCAAATATGAAAATAAACATGCAATTCAACTTCTAAATCACTTGAAATTTCATAATATTGCAATTAGAAATAATGGGTATGAACCCTAATTTAAATCTCATGTATATTCATATAAAATCATATAAATTTGTAGTTAAAAGCTAGTTTTAGGCACAAGGATAAAAGAAGATCCTTGTTCCTAAACCCCACATACCTTAATTGATGAAATTTCTAAGAAAGATTAAACTTGAATCTTTATTTGTTCTTTTGAAGATGAACCCTTAATTATCTTGATTTGGGATTCCTCAATTTTGAACTTTTTTGGAGGAACAATGTAGGAAATTGATTTCTTGGAGAGTAAGTTTTTAAGTTTTAGGTTTTTTTCTTTGAGAAAGAATGGATGAAAATAAGCATAAAGTGCTTAGAATAGGCTTAATTCCTTGTTTTTGACAAATTGGGGGTTTGGGAATTGGCCAAAGTTCCCCCTTTTAATATTTAATCTAAACTGGAAAAAGTAAAATTTTCCCAATTTAACATACCACCATGACGCGCCATTATCGCGGTGGCTCATTGAAAACTAACGACTGGGAAATTGGGGACCTCCACTATGCGAAGCTATCGCGGTGCCCTACTAGATTTTTGACAATTGGGAAATGAAATTTCTCTGCTATGCGGGACAATCATGGTACTTTATTGGAATGCCATTTAGGCCATCATCGCGATGCGGTACCATCATGTTGGCCTACTAAAAAATTACAACTCGGAAATTGGACCTCACCATGATGCAAGTTTATGGCAGTGGTCCCCTGGATTTTGAAGAATGAGAATTTAACCCTCACCGTGATGCAGTGCTTCGCCAGATAGCATACTGCTTTACTAAAAATGCCACAACTTCTCAGTTGAGTACCGGATTTGGGCGAAATTGGTATCGATGGGAAGCTTATTCAATTATCTACACAATGGAGGGTCTAAATCTGGAAAATTTCATATGTAACAAAAGTTATTCATTTTTGAAGATAACCTTTGACATTCTAGGAGTAAAATTAAGCTAGAAAAAGTATAGGGTATTACATGGAAACTGTCTAAAAATTCCAGTAGATCCTTCTTAGACTTAGACCCAAAGAACGCTCGTAGTTTTATCCACCGTGTTCACCATTGGGTTGGTTGGGGAATCAGCTATTTGGTTACTCTGAGCAGTCATAGATTAGGCTAGCAATGTGAAAGAAACCTTGAATTCACATGATTAGTGCTGGCAATGGTGCGGTATGGTATGGGTGCGGTACAGATTTTTTCTAAACTTGCAAATTTTAAAACTGCACTGCATTGAACCACATCATCTTTAAACCTGCCCCATGCTCAAACCCGCGCATACTTGCACCACCCTATGTTTTTATTTTTTTCTTTTTTTGAAAAAATGATAACTCCATTGAAAATCACAATATTTCTAAATATCTGTTATATCACTTTTCACTAATAAATTGTCAAAATGTATCATGTGCACAAGTAATGATCAAATATCATATTTTTTTAAAAATGAATAGAGATATTAAAAAAGATATAAAATTATTTATTTGTAGTGTTATACTTTTCATTTTAAGTATCATAAAATTCTATGTAAAGAATACGTATAATTTTAGGTATATTCACGAGAATAATACTAATTTTTACCTTTTTTAAATTAAACCCACATATACCTGCAATCTACACCGCACTGCACCATTTAAAATAACTTAATTTAACCTGCACCAAACCCAGACCGTCCCACATAGCTTAAAACTCACACCACCCTATGTTTCTTACAACCCGCACCGCCATTCACCCGCACCATCCCATTTCAAACCCTAAGCATGATAAACCTGCATCATTCAGAGGGTCTTTAAGAACTAGCAATGGGTCTTGTTGGTTCCTATTCCTCCTTCTGTTATTTCTCTTAGGCTGCATTATTTGTAAAAAGATAGAGAACGAGTCAAACGAGAAACTTTAATAGAGTTCACACTCTATCGCATGACATGAATCATTAAAGAAATGAGACCTTCCTAAAATATTTCATAGCCTCTTGCTCATAAGTATGGTGTGCTTGACACCCATGAACAAGACTCTACTTAATGCATCTTTTAGACACCCTAGGACACTTTAAACCTACTGATTTAATACTAAGTTTGTCATGATGACTACTCCAAAATCGTAACACGGTGCCTAAGGTCACAAGTGACCCAAGCTAACCTATGACCTGATATGCATTAGGATATTAAGGAAATAAACAAATACTGGATCGAAGCAATCTAAAATACCTAGTAGAAATCATGATAGTGTAAAAACTAAATATCAGTTAATATTGGAAATAGAATAATTTTGTAAACCAATTAACTAAAAATCTAGGCATCTATCTGAAAACCTCTAAACATAAAGAGCTATTGGGCCAAGTCCCCAACTAACTCTATCTGACTAAAACTAAAATAAACTAATTAGAAAGTAAAAGATGATAACTAGCCCTCAAATAATGAGGACTCATCAAAAGATACTGATAAACATGGTGTAGGATCGTGCTAAGTGTGTCCCGAATACTGAGTGTAGGAACCTATATAGCATAAAAAAGTATGCAATTAGTACTTTGAATGTACTGAGTATGCAAGAAAGGAAATTGGCTAACATAAACTGAACATGAATGCCTGGACATATAAACTGAATACAAAAACCAAGAATAGGCATATGCTGAATAAAATTGAATACTGAATAACTGAATATCTAAATACTTGGTAAAGAAAACATGGATTGAACATAGATTAAAAATTAATCAAGTACTATGGGAGCTAACATTAAATGACATACCCCAATCTGGGTAAAACCAAGGTCACACTTGTAACCCTAGTTGAATGGGTGCTAGTACTTTACTAAGGGTACCAACATTGGCTAGCGTGGATACACTAAAATAAAGTATTAAAGGACTAGGGGTCATGCCTCAAATAATAAGGGACCCCTTGTGATACAAGCATGAAGAGCATAAAAGAGTACAAGGTATTGTCAAAAGTTCGAGCTTCGGAATTGGCAAGTGTTTGGAGCCTTTTAAAGCCTTGTCAAGTTGAAGAGGAGAAGGGAACTATTACACTCAAGAGGTGCCTTACTTGAAAGACAATATGGACCTTTCACACTATAATTGGAAACTCAAGAGGTGCCCATTGTTAGGACTATTATGGTCCTTTAAGACTTCCTTTTTACACTCCAAAGGATCACCCTTCATTAAGGGTATTTTAGTCTTTGTTTTGTAATAGTATAAATAGGCACCTTAGATCTTAATTTCCTTAGTTTTGAAATAATGAATTGAGTGAATTTTCAAATTGTAATATTAGTGTTAGCTTGTAGTATTCTCCTTCTCCTTAAGAGAGAGAAACCAAATTAGGGTTAGCACAATTGATGGATTTTACTTGTGTTGACAAATTGGCAAGAAAGGTGAATTTTGAGGAGTGTGAATTCCCTTGGTCCACCTAAGATGAAGGTTTGATCTTCTATTGGTGAGGTGTGATTGATGGTTTGATACGCCATCTTTTGTTAATCACTTGGTAGAAGTAAGGGTCTTTCTATCTATCTTTTTGTTTATGCAATTTTCTTCTTTCCCTTTCTTTTGTGTTGTTTTTGCTTGCTGATTTTTGCTTATTGTGTGTCCATTTCGTGAATTCCCAGTCTTCTATTGTATCATTTGGTATCAAATCCTTGTTTAGGGTTGTTCGTACAACCCAAAGTCTTGGATCTAGGAAAATCTCAACAAAAAAGAGTGTAGAAAATCAAAAATCTCACAAAAAAATTATAAACCCCTTTTTGTATTTGGGAAGATTTTTAAATCTTAGATCTACATGTTTTTGTGTTGTATTGTTGGTTTCAAGTGCTAGATTCTTGTTCCCTAGAACCTAGGGAGTCTATATCTACATTTGGAACAAGATTTGGTTGTTTTTTCGCTAGATCCATCATTGTTGTGCCTTGTTTGAAGATTTTTGAGGTGGGATCTCGTGGTGCATATAATTTTGTGGCATATTTTTGGCTGATATTATGTTATTTGAGCTTGAATTGACCCAAGGAACCTAGATCCAAAAGAATAATTAAAGTTAGAGTTCATTTTCCTTGTGGTCAAACTTTGGTCAACTCTTGAATATTAGTATTGTTCTTCACCATCTTCATAGCTTGTTAAAGCCGAATATTCAAAGAGTGTGTTTGATCCAAAAAATGAGAAGAAAGAGTGTACTTGGTGTTTATAAAAGAATATTCCTTGGCATATTCATTGTCATCCAAAAGAAAGAAGAGACAAAGGGAATAATCAAGTAAAATTGAAAGTACAATGGGGGGACCAATCCATTTTGAATTCATTTGAAGCTCCAAAAGGGCTCCAAACCTTCAATTTTGCCCTCCCAAATAAAATTTCTTCTTCTTCTAAGTGTTTTTTGCCGAAACAAGTGAATTGGGATTTGATAATTTTAAAAAGTGATGTCCAATCACAAGCTGCCACATCATCACTTATACAAATGACCAAATTAAGTTCTAAATTAGATTTCTAAGTTTATAGTTGCTTTTGTGTTGATTCTACCACTAATTACCAAACTAATAATTACCTACTAGGTTAATAATTAGTCTAGAGTTCTTTGTTTCGTGTGTACGTTCCTTTTGTGCTTTTATCTTTTTAAAGTCATAGTAACTTGTTGGTTCAAGTCTGTATATCATTTTTTTAAGTCTTATAAAAAAAAAATTCCAGACCAAGGCATATTCACCACTCAATTCACTTGCCAAGTATTTCCAAGCTTTTAACACTTGTGAAACCAAGCATGAGGTAAGAAACGAGAGTGAGGGTAGTGAGGCTCTTTTTGAACTAACTTGTTTGTTCATTTTGTAGGTTTATTTCTTTCTTTTAGGTACCATGTCTGCCTATAGTTTTGATGCCATGTTTGATCACACCAATGACCATTAGGATAGCTTCAATGAAGATATGCGCCAAATGCTTAATGCACTAAATCCCAATCTTGAAAAAGCGAGTGCAAAGGGAAACCTTGACATATTCCCTCATAATGCGGAGCATGAAGGCTGCCCTAATGCAAAACCAAGTGAATAACAAACTTCCCATGATCTACAAGGTAACAAAGCTATCTTCTACACTCTTAGAAACTTGAATTGTTGTGATGTGGCTACTAGTAGCCAAAGTCGTGTAGTTTCAGATTTGCTTAATGAAGAAGTGTGTGAATCTTACTTTGAAGGTACTCTTAGTGTTGTTAGGTTGCATAAGGACTAAACTCTTACTGTGAGTACGCAAGCACTAGTTGATCCGTTAGATGACAAAATCAATTCTTTTCATAAGAATGATTTGTGTCCACCTAGTGCTAGCACTTATGACTTGAATGAGGTTCCCTTACCAAGTGATAAGAGTATTCACATACTAGTTGACCCTTATGAAAGCCTAGGTGAGTCTAGGTTGGTATGTGAGTTTCCAACAACTAGTGAGGATGTGAATAATGATCAACCTACTCCCGAATGTAGTCCACTACTTGAGCATATGTGTAGTGTGTTTAATAAGTATCAAGTTAGTAATGATATTGATCGAGTTGATCATGGTATTGGAGATTATTCTTTGAGCATGTTGTATTATGAAAGCCATATTGATAGATTTTCTCAAAGAAACCAAGAAAAGGCACAATCAGATGAAGGTGACCTTGAATTGCTTGAATATGTAGGAGACCCAAATTGTGATTGTTCTTGTGAACATGTTTTCGTGTGTGATCCCTTTTCTGCTCATGGTGACTTATATCTATGGGGAAATTACTTTGTTGAAATAGGAAGTGGTGTATGCTTAGAGATTCCATCTATTTCTTCTTTGTATGTTTCCTATGTTGAGCATCCTAATGGTGATGGACTTAGAACTAGTGAGTACTTGCGTAAGGGCACCATAGTTGAAGTTGATTTGTGTGACACCTTTATCTACTCCCTATTTGTCTTTGATGATATGTATGCTATTGTAGAGAGTATGTATTTTAGATGGGGCAAAGACTAGTGTTGTCTAGATCCATGTCTAAAGCCACTCTTTCTATTTGACCCCGGTGCCAATTATGGATATGACGATGCTGGAACAGCCAACTTGTTGCTTCGTCTACATGAAAAGTAAGGTATTATTCTTGAAAACCCAAGGGCAAATATGGCATTATCCTCTTGGGATAACGCTTCTAAATGTGCATCCTTGCTTGACAAAACTTGTGCTTGAATTGAATGAATCCCAACTTATGGTTGCCAATTTGATGTTCTACTTGAAAGTAGGAATCCATATGTGTTTAAATGACTTGATTCCAACCTTATGTGCTAAAATTATTTTACCAATTGGTATTCTTATAGATGATAGAAACTTGGATGATGCCTTTACAATTGATGCCTTCCTATACTACCTCTTTGCTTATGATGATATCCATGCTAGTCTTGGATTTATTTTATATAAGGGTAGGATATTTTTTTGTTGGTCCACTTGGAGTTATAATGCTATATGGATTTTGTGGATCTTTGTAGTTATCTTACCTCTTGATTTTTTTCTTAGCTGTATCCTTTGCGATGCTTGTGGTAGGTGTTTCATGATCATAACAAGAGATAGTTGGTTATATTCCAAAAGTGTATCCTTTGGCATGTTTATCTAATTTGTGATACTAATGCTAACCTCCTATAACGAGAATTGTGTCCTTTTTTTTCCCTCTTTGTTGTTTTGAAAGGTTTGAATTTAAGGGAAAATTCCTTTCAAGATGGAGAGGATAATACAAGCATGAATAGCATAAAAGAGTACAAGGTATTGACAAAGGTTCGAGCTTCAGAATTTGCAAGTGTTTGGAGCCTTTTAAAGCCTTGTAAAGTTGAAGGAGGAGAAGGGAACCATTACATTCAAGAGGCGCCTTACTTGAAAGATAATATGGACCTTGCACACTATAATTGGACACTAAAGAGGAGCCCATTTTTTGGGCTATTATGGTCCTTTAAGACATTCTTTTTACACTCCAAAGGAGCACCCTTCATTAAGGATATTTTAGTCTTTGTTTTGTAATAGAATAAATAGGCACCTTAGATCTTAATTTCCTTAGTTTTGACATAATGAATTGAGTGAATTTTCATATTGTAATATTAGTGTTAGCTTGTAGTATTCTCCTTCTTCTTAAGAGAGAGAAACCGAATTAGGGTTAGCGCAATTGATGGATTTCACTTGTGTTGAAAAATTGGCAAGAAAGGTGGGTTTTGAGGAGTGTGAATTCCCTTGGTCCACCTAAGAGGAAGGTTTGAGTTTCTATTGGTGAGGTGTGATTGATGGTTTGATGCACCATCTTTTGTTAATCACTTGGTAGAAGTAAGGGTCTTTCTATCTATCTTTACGTTTATGCTATCTTCTTCTTCATCCCCTTTCTTTTGTGTTGTTTTTGCTTGCTTATTTCTTCATCTTATGTGTCCATTTTGTGAATTCCTAGTCTTCTCTTGTATCACCTTGTAATCTACGGTGGTGTGTAGTTCTGGAATGTAGGGACTGCTACTAATGGTCTCTGCCTAACTGACAGGGGAGACGTCATCTTTGCACTCACTCGGTGCTAAGTACTACTCCACACTGAACGACATTGAAAAGTTGAATATATATATGTGTGTGTGTGTGTGTATGTATGCGCGTGTGCACTCCATATAGTACTATTTATGAAAATAGCAACATACACATAATCTGAAGGGCTCAAAACATGTCAACTGGTTCATGTATGAAATCTTAGGTATCTAATGTTCATAACCCACCAACTTTGTCTGATGCAATCAAAAATAAAAATATAAATATATTAATAATAGTAGAGAATTTTACAAACATATCCCAAACATAATTATCTATCAATAATAAGGAAATTCATGACACTCGCATGAGAGGAGATGTATTCATGGCATAATTACATAATAAACTAGGTAAATTAATGAAACTTCATATTAGACCTAGAACCAAATTTGAGGGGAAAATATACTTACAGATTTAGAAGATTTTTGGGACTCAATGGGTGGAAGGACCCATTGATGAAACCCCACATACCTAAATTAGAGTCCTTGGAGAAATCCGTGGAATTAAACTTGAGATAGAGAAACCCTAGCTTTCTTTTGAGGATGAGAATCAATTCAATTTCTATTATGGATTGATTTTACAATTAAATGGTGGCTTTAAGGAAATTTAGGCTTATAAAACACTCTTATGGAAGCCTAAATGACGTGGGTTAAGAGCTTAAAGAATGAGAAAAGATAAAACAACCCTTTAAAATCGTGTAGTAAATTTTGGTTCCAGTCATAATGACTCAGGCTACAACTCATCATGACTGATCATGAGTCATGCCCTGAAGTTATGACCTAGTGACCTGATCCTTGGGTCTACAACAACTTTCTCGCTATGACTTGTTAGCTCATATCACATGTCGTGAGAAGTAATCATGGTAGGGGACTTGATTTTCTTGGTTTTTTCTGTTGTGACAATGGGTCCACCTACCGACTAGTTAGGACTAATAATGAGTCATTAGCTGGACTCCTCACCACTTGGCTGAATTCTTGAATACCTCACTGGTGTGGCAACAACTCCACATAATAACTCATTACGTCTAGCAACAGGTCATTTCCTGTGTCATTGTCACTGTCAACTTTATCGACCCTTACAAAATTTTCCATAACTTTTGCCATAGTATCAGATTAAGACTAGACTTGTGGTATTGTAAAGATAATTTGATGGCCTATCTGGTGGTAGCTGTAGAGTTTGAAAACTTAGGTATGACAATATTCTTTAAGAAGAGATTTGAAACTCTCCTAAATATGATACAACTTCTCATTTGAATTTTGCTTAAAACTCAAAATTTCACTATGTAACCTAAAAGCCTTACTAGATGGGAAGAATCGAATAGGAATTTCTTTGCCAGATTGTCCCATGCAGTGATAGAGTTTGAAGGTTCTTCTTTCAACCATTTATTTGCTTGTCTCAAAGTGGAAAGGGTAAGAGCGTGAACATCACATATGTGGAGATTCCAGTGGCAATGAAGGTGTCATTGATCTCTAAAAAGTTCTACAAACAGACCTATGGATCCTCACGTGATAGGCTTGTGAATTTCCCACTGTTGTGCAGTAACTACACCATGTTCTGTTTACATACAAATGTACCTCTATGTTTTAGTCTATGGATAGCGGAGGTACCATTAGTTGTGAGTGAGATTTCCACTTTGTATACAATCCTGTTGTTAGGTGGATCTTTAACTATTGGTGTTGGAATAACTTTCTATTATTGAATCTGAGGTATCTGATAGAGAAAGACTATTTCTTTCCTTAGCCGGTGTATGTGTCACTCAGGTTTAGGATATAGGGAAACCAAATCCCTGTCCCTTGCCAACTTACTTAAGTTTCAAACTTTTACCTGCAAATTTATAGGCTACCATCAAGTTGTTAGAACTTATGAAACCAAATAGTAAAACAAAAATAAGACAGTTTCCAACTTTCAAGTCCCTAACAACGTCGCCAAAAGCTTGTTACGTCCTAGCGCACATGCAAGTGTACGTGGTCACCCAAGCAATAAGTGGACTTTAAAAGCAAAGTATTGACCCAAAAGGACTTTTTCTTAATAAAAATATAATTCTAGTATTACTGCATAGATTAAACAAGTGCAAGAGTAACTAATAAAGTTTGATAGTTGAAAACATAAAGTAACTGTAAACAATGTGATATTATAATATAGTTGAACAATAATGGGGACAAATCCAGTGTTAAGGTATTAACAACAATCCTACTTAGATATATAATTTCATCATTTTAGTTAATTATCTTAGTTTTTGATTCACAGGGTTGATAACATGATTATGATCTTCCGAGCCTCTAATCGTCTATCTAACTTAACCCTGCAATAACATTGTTAAGCGAGAATATGAGAACTAACTTAAACTCATTTATACTTAATATCATATATGAAATAAATGGGGAAAATTAGGTATATTCCTATCCTAAAATAAAGTCTTAACTTTAATCCCATGAATGTTTAAGATTCCGCTCCATACATCCTACATTCTAATCTATTATTCCTCATCCCAAGTTCACAATAGAAACATAGATTTATCCTAAGGGTAAAAAATTTGTAGAATAGTATATACAAGGATATATGAACAATAAATAATGATAGAAAACATAAACTAACTCTATTATAAGCTTATGTATTCATGTTATTTTCCTCAATCCTAGAAGAGGGTGTATAACCACTCATGGATTTACAACGAATTATAGTTAATGAATTCATGTATAAAAACAAAAGTAAGCTATAGGAAAGATTTTAACCCTAAAAGAATCCTTCTCAAGAGTATTTCCATCCCCAAAAGTTGTCCAAGGTGTGTACAATACAATAAGAGTGTCCTATTTATAGTCGGACAAAAGTGCCCGTTTTGACATCATGGGCGTGCCATGCTAAGGGTTTGGTGTGATAAGAGTATGAAAAGCCCTTCACACCCTTATATTTAATGATCACTAGAATTTGACAATTCTAGTTTGTGTATAAGGGTGTGGCATGCCCTTAAAATGGATATCCAAGGTCATGGCACGACCGTGTGCTTAGATTTTCTAGATTTCATCCAAGTAAGCTCCATCCATTTGTCATTGAGTTCCTCAATTTGTGGGTGAATTTACATCATCATTAGACTTTGTTTTTATTTAAGATATCAATCTTAACATTTCATAAGGCTCTATACATCATCAAACATAATGAATTAGTGTTTAAATATAATAGGATCTAACAAGATTAACTAGAACAACACATAGCTTAAGCTAGTACCCTAGTTTTCTCGCCTAGACTTTAAGTGATCATTTTCATTCTAAAAAATCATTTTGAACGCACCATAAGCATTATACACAAGAACTTTAACACTTAGATACTCAATTATATGAATATCAATTCGTTATGCACACAAGAAATCCTCAAAACTAGGATAAATACATAGATATTAGGACATTTAGGCGCATAAATCCACCTAAGATTAATATAATCTTCAACGGATCTTCAATTAATTGGGTGAATGTGATTTAAGGAAGATAAAATTCTAATTACCTTTTAAACTCAAGCTATTTTCTAAAAAAAAGGTAATTAGCTGTACTTGTATATGTATTTGATGTTATCTTGCACATCAAATACATATACATGTTGCTATCTTGGGTAATAAGGAAAAGGTTGCTCTCTGATTCTTAGTAAATGAACCTTGTGTGCTAATTCTGAACTTTCCCCGTTGAAATTATTAATGTGATAGAGGTTGATTTAGAGTAAAAATTTTGATTCGACATATAGTTTTAATTTCAAAAATGACATTCAAACACAAATACCTATCCTAGTGAGGGTCAACCTAGAGCATGTACACACACCACTATCTTCCTCTGACCTTCTGAAAGATATAGACAATATAAGGACAACTATGTGTAATACCTCACATTTTTTCCTAGATCTAACTCATTCGTAGAATATTAAGAGAGAGCTTCAAAGATGAATAACTTTTGATCTCATGGGGTATTGTTCAGATTTTGTGTTGGAAATTGAGTAAGCTTTTCAATGATATAAGATTTACCTAAATCCATTAATCGAGCAAAAAGTTATGGCTATTTTAAGTTCCAATAATAAAGCACCATCATTTCGGTCACTATCGCATCGCGGAGACAATTTAAATGACAATTGTCAAATTTAAATAGACCTCCGTGATATTTACGCATCACAGAGAGGGCCAATTTCCTGTTTATCAATTTTGCAATTAGACCTTGTCAAAAGGTTAAGTTATAGCATGAAAGACCTGGTGGTAAATAGCAAGAGTTTAGTATTCCCATTTGGAAGAGGGAAGAGGTTGTAGTACCCCATACTTTTCCTAACTTGAAAAGTTTCCTAAATATTTTAGAAGCTTTCTTTGAAAGATGAATCCCCTTTTTTACACGTGGTATTTTCAATATTTTCACTTTTTATCATGTGGGAAATTCAGTAAGCTTTCCATCGATACAGAATTCGTCCAAATCCGACACTCAGGTGAAGAGTTAGAGCCTTTTTAGTGAAACAGTGTATCACCTGAGCCTTCAGCACGTCGCGGAGATAGCTCAAATGGCAATTGTCAAGTTCCAGTGTTACTCCGTGATAGTGGAATGTTGCGCCAAACTTCCAGGTCATAGACAAGGTGGCAACTCAATAGCTCCGTATCACGCCACCGTGCAATTTCCCATTTGTCACTTTCCAGTGACTTGGCGCGATAGTGGCGCATCGTGCCAAGGATGAAAATCAGGAATTTTTTTCAGAAAGTAAAGAAGCATTCAAGGTTAAAAGGGGTAAATTTCCCACCCCTATATATACCCAATAACACGTGATTTAGTCATTCTTCACCCAAAATATACTAGTTTCTCTCAAGTTTCTCTCAAGAACAAGCTAGGGTTTCAATTGGGGATTCAAATTCAAGAAGATTTCACCATCAATTCTCAAGAAATCACATCCTAGGTATGCATAATATTCATTCATGAACTCCTTTCTGCCATAAAATCCAAGAATCTCTTTTCTAAAGTCAAGATTTTAGATTTTCTTTATGAACTTCATGTTGGGTTTATTTTGTTTATGTTGAGAATGATCAATTGAATTAAAATCCATGTTGGGTGATTAATATTATGTGGAATTAATTTTTTTAGATGTATATTCATGTGAACCTATGATTAAACCCTAGGATGATAAAATTAGATGTATAATTGTTGTATAATGGTGTCTACATATATTATGCCTATCATGTGTTTGATTAAATGCCGATATGAAGGAAAAGTGCCCAACTAACATGATATTATGAAATCCCCATGTTTTTACAAGTTTATGCATATCATAAGTTTGATGAAGTTCTTGAATAAATAAGTTATGAATTTTGTTGTTGGTCATGTGTTCACGTAAGTCATGCTATGTCAATATCTTTTCGTCGAGTCTTGGGGGTACTTGTACACAAAAATTTAGCTGTGTTCCTAGAGCTATGTCATGTTTTCACGATACTATCATTCAAGCTATAATCCATAGAACTCAGTCAGTCATGTGACTCAGGAAAACCTAAAAATCTCAATAATCTCAATAGTTAAGTAATCTCAGTGATCTCAGTACTCAGTAATCTCAATAACCTTAGTAATCCCAGTCAATCTCAATAACTTTAGTATTATCCATCAGTCCTCAGAACTCAGTAAATTTCATCAGTCAATGGTACTCAGTATATTTAGTTTAGTTTAGCTCTACTAAACAATACCACGAGTATCCGTTTATCTCAGTTAACCAGTTCAGTATCTTTCAGATGGGAGTAGGAGTTACAACTGAGTGAGCCCAAGGATGGGAACTCACCTATTATTTTAAGGGTGTAATTCTTAGACGTCATTCTTGCATTTCAAAACAATGTATCCAGCGTAGCTTGAGATATCATAGACTGTTATATGAGGGTAAATGAGGTAGCCTAACCTGCTACATAAGGGTTCCCACCATTATCATTAGAGTAACCTGTTATATGAGGGTCACTCATAGTTGCCTTTACCAGTGGTACGGTATTGACACCCTTCCAGTCAGGGTAGGGATTGGATCCTAGCTTAGCTATAATGGCATATATGGGGCATATCAGTTAGATGACTACTTCCCACAGTTACATTCAGTCTTAGTCTCAAACTCAGTAAAAGAACTCAGATAGTTCTTCAGATATTAGGACTGTCAGATACAGTCAACTTAGATATAGAATAAAACTCAGATAGCTCCATCAGATATAGGACTGTTAGATATAGTTTTCATTTTATCAGTTATATCAGTTATCAAAACTCATGTCATCCATATTCTTCTTCAGGACTGTCTGATACAGTCAACCAGACCAGTTATTCATAATCAAAACTGTCTGACACTGTTATTCATGTACTAATAACATAGTATCAGTCCCTCAGATATCAGTAATTACATGTTTTTAGAAAAACTCAGTTGTCAAAACTCATTATTTAGTCCTAGCACGATCTCACCTACATTACATATACATGTATGTATTCTCATGTTTATGTTAGTCAGTCAGTTAGTATTATTCATGTCTATGAACCTATTAAATTTAGCCTACCTCACTTGCATACTAGTACATTCTAAGTACTGACGCATATGCACTATGGTGTCTTATACCATAGGTTTAGAAGCACGTGCTCCAGAGAACCAGTAGCATCCTAATTCAGCGGTCAGAGTTAGTAGTGAGTCCTCATCCTTTGAGGACATGATGATCACATTACTATTTCAGTTTTCAGTTTATTTTACTAGTTAGAATTAGTTTGGGACATCTCCCATCAACCCCTTATTCAGAATGTTTAGAGGCTTCCAGACTATAGTATGTTCAGACAATTATCTCAGTTTTTTGGTATAATTATACCATACTTTTTAGTTATGTACTAGTATTGATCCTTATGGCCTTTCAGTTTATGTTTTCTCATTTACGATATTATTACTATTATTCAGTGCTCAATTTACAAATATTAGTCATGGGTTAGCTTATAGTCCTTCGGGGTCATGGGCACCATGTAGGATTCTGTGTACCATATTTAGGGCATTACAAACTTGGTATTAGAGCCTAAGGTTCAACAGTATCCTAGGAAGTCTGAAAGCCGCATCTAGTAGAGTCTTCTGCATGGGTATGTTGTGCACCACACTTATGTGTAGGAGGCTATGAGATATCTTAGGAATAGTTTTCTTTATTTTATGTCTCTGCTTATGTTATTAAAAGGTTCTCTAAGAATCTCATGTATATTCTCTTCATGCTTCACTTATGTTAACTTTACCTTACTTTCAAGGTTACAGAAATAGTGAAGCTCAAAGTCCTAGAGATAGGGCTTTCTTAGACAGTCCCTGCAGACAGTTAGTATGGGATTGCCCACAAGCTCAAAAGTATCCAATCAGTTCAGTTATACTCCAAAGTTGTACGACTTTTATTCATGATCATGGGAACTCATATGTCATTAGATCCCTTCTCAGAATCCTATGATAGCATATGACCTAGAGTTAGAAGCATGAACTCAGGAGTTTAGCAGTAGTAGAGTTTGGATAACATTATCCAAGTTGAACAGATTATGTATTCATGGGGATAGATGTACCAAAGTAAATCATTAGGCTTGAACAATGAAATCTAGAACTTAAGTTATTAATTTGATAGTAAGTATGAAGGTGTGGATATGGAATTAGTGGTCTATAAAGAAATAGAAGCAGATAATGTGTTTAGCAAGGTAAGCATGTATCGAACAGAGTATTAGTAAGTGACAATGATTGTAGTTTAGTTAAGATTTTAGTAAAGTGCTCATACACTTTTGATGATGGCTTAAAGCTAAGGTGGAGATGATAGATCAAGTGACTGAGTAGGCTCTCAGATCCTAGTAGTAATGCCGGTACATATAGAAAAGTAGTAAGGGAAGATGATTCCCGACCCATCCTTATATCAAAGTAAAGTTTGGTACTTCCATCATCATGATGCCTAAACATGCTTCACATCTCAGTTCTATGAACACAACTTATATTCATACGCTTCCTAAAGAATCATGTACAATTCCAGTTCCCTGCATAAGGAGTTCAGTTCTATTCCCCTCAGTAATACAAATCATGTTCCACGAATCTAGAAAAATCCAAACTCAGGTCATACAGCTCATGACTGATGTACACATATCATGTTTTATAGTATACTCAGCTTCCATGGCTCATTCTACACCTCTACTGATCAGTTATATTCCTTAGGCCTCAGCCAAGTGTCAAGTTCAGTTAGTGTCCATTCTTGCTTCATGTCCTCCTGATTTAACCCTTTAGTGAGCTCTTGTTGTGAAAATAATGTAGTGGAGAGCAGTTTCTTAGAAGAGAGAGAGTGGATATTTCATATTAAGACATGATTATTGCCTGCTTATTTTATACAAGGGTGTAGTGGTGAAGATAGGCTTGAATGTTATGTTAGTGTACAAGTAAATGGATAGCAAGAGGTTGTATTTACAAGTTGGGAAAGTACAGAGTGTGAGTGTGCATTCTGATCCCTGACTTATGTCAGCCTCCATCATGTAACTATCAGAATTTAGTTGCTATCTCAGTTATATTTTCAGTGTCCAGTACTCAGTGTCCAGTCTCAGAATTAAGCACTTCAGTATCAGTATAAACCTTAGTTATAAAAAACCAGTATTCAGTGCCAATTACTATCTTAGTTATTGTTACAGTCTCAATTACCATCTTATGTATAATCTCAGTCCCAGTCCTAGTTTAGTAATCAGGTTGGTAACTCAGTTTAGTTTTAGGTTTACTCAACCATAGCATGCAATTATCAGCTACTTAGTTGTCAGCCTTCCAGTACCTCAGTTTACAAGACTATTCTGGAAATATGTTGTACTCTTGGTGTTGTATTCTCAAATAAAATAATTACCCTCAATTCATGCTCAGTGTCTCATGTCAACTAGTCAGTCCTTATCTTCTATACATGACACTCTGTAGTTGCAGTCCAGTTATTCAAGACTAAGTACAGTTCACTGTTACACGTCCAGTATTCAACTATCAATATCCACTGAATCAGATAAGTTAGTATATTTATGCACTCTTGTTGAGCACCCATATGAATCTTTTCAGTAGCCTCAGTTACAGTGCAAGAGACTTAGTCACTTCATCTTAAATAGTGTTCGTAGGCCCCAACTCATCTTACCAAAGTTTAGCCATGTGATGATTTTCTTATTTAGTTATCTTGTTTAGACAAGGCCAAGATTTCCTTATGCCTTATAGTCATTAGAACTCTAGAGAAAGAGTGTCATTGAAATGCTCTAATTGAGTGTAAGTTTTCAGCACGAGTTAGTCCGTAAAACTAGAAAGTCAGTATATTAGTCAGATGGACAAGTTCACATGGTTTAGGTTTCCATATCTTCTATTTAGAAGTACTATCTTAATCCTCATGAATATAACCATTCTAAGATGAGCCAACTAGATAGATGCAAGCTCATCCCAGTTCATGTATCATGCTTCAGTTTCAGATCTCAGATATTTAGTTAAGACTAAGCTCGTAGATGCCTTATGAATTACTTTAGTTTCCTTAGCAACTCAGCCAAGTCAGTATTCTTTGGGGGGAATAGCATCCCAAGGGGAGATACACTTTAAATCCCCCAAGCTTTCATAACAAAAGCATGATAATCCTTGTTCATGTAATGAATCCATTTTGGAGTAAGGGGTACTCATAAGTTGACCCTCAAGCTCCAACTTTAGTGGTACTCCATGTATTCAAGACTCAGTTCAGTTCATGAAAATTCAGTTCATGCTCCACGTTTCGGTCTCAGTTATATCCTCATGTTCCCATTCATGCATACTTCTAGCATAATCATGGGTTCACCGTATTTATGGCTTAAGTACTGGTTTTTTCTTGCACTTACTCAGTTCCATGTTTAAATTACCATTACAAACTTGGTATCCAGTTCATTCTCAGATTTCTATTACAAACTTGGTATTTAGTTCATTCTCAGATTTCCATTACAAACTTGGTATTCAGTTTATTCTCAGACTTTCATTACAAACTTGGTACTAAGTACCCTTGCATATTCAGCCATGCATTCATATATCAGTTCAGGCATGTAATTATGCATTAGACATGCAGTATCACTGCAAGAAATTCAGTTCATCCGAATATTCAGTCATGTACTCATAAGTTAATTATCAGACATGCATCAGATATGCATGAATTCAGCTTATTAGTCATGCATCAGATATGCATGTTCTGTATGTTATATTGTGCCATCAGTCATGTCAGTCATGAAATCATGTTCAGCCAATTATGTTCAGTATGTATGTTAGTTTGTATTCATTCCCTCTCACACAGTCTTATTCAAGGACGAATGTTCTCAAGGAGGAGATTATAATACCCCATACTTTTCCTATGTTGAAAAGTTTCCCAAGAATGTTACAAGATTTCTTTCAAAGATGAATCCACTTTTTTACACATGGAATTTTCAATATTTTCCCTTTTTTTATGTGGGAAATTCAATAAGCTTTCCACCGATACCAAATTCGCCTAAATCTGACACCCAGGTGAAGAGTTAGAGCCTTTTTAGTGAGACAATGTATCACCTGAGCCTTTAGCATGTTTGCACAGATAGCTCAAATGGCAATTGTCAATATCCAGTATTGCTCCACGATAGTGGCGCATCGCAAAAAACTTCTATGTCACAGACAAGGTGGCAACGCAATAGCTCCGCCTCGTGCCACCGTGCGATTTCCCATTTGTCACTTTCCAGTGACTTGGCGCGATAGTGGCGTGTCATGTCAAGGATAAAAATCTAGAAATTTTCTCAGAAAGTAAAGACGTATCCTGGTTTATAAGGGGTTAATTTTCCACCCCTATATATACCTAATAACACATGATTTAGTCATTCTTCACCCAAAATATACTAGTTTCTCACAAGTTTCTCTCAAAAACAAGCTAGGGTTTCTATTGGGGATTCAAATTCAAGAAGATTTAACAATCAATCCTCAAGAAATCACATCCTAGGTATGCATAGTATTCATTCATGAACTCCTTTCTTCCATGAAGCCCAAGAATCTCTTTTCTAAAGTCAAGATTTTAGATTTTCTTTATGAACTTCATGTTGGGTTTATTTTTTTTAAGTTGAGCATGATCAATTGAATTCAAATCCATGTTAGTTGATTAATGTTATGTGGAATTGATTTGTATAGATGTATATTCATGTGAACCTATGATTAAACCCTAGGATGATGAAATTAGATGTTGAATCATGATGTGTAATTATTGTATAATGGTGTCTACATATATTATGCCTATCATCTGTTTGATTAAATATCGATATGAAGGAAAAGTGCCAAACTAACATGATATTATGAAATCCCTATGTTTGTACAAGTTTATACATATCACAAGTTTGATGAGGTGCTTCAATAAATGAATTATGAATTGTGTTGTTGGTCATGTGTTCACGTAAGTTATGCTATGTCAATTTTATTCCATCGATTCCTGGGGGTACTTGTACCCAACAATTTAGCTGTGTGCTTAGATCCATGTTATGTTTTAACGATACTCTCATTCAAGCTATAATCCATAGAACTCAGTCAGTTATGTGACTTAGGAAAACCAAAAAATCTCAATAATCTCAATAGTTAAGTAATCTCAGTACTCAGTATTCTCAATAACCTCAGTGTTCCCAGTCAATTTAGTAACTTCAGTATTATTAGTAAGTCCACAGAACTTAGTACATTTCATCAGCGAATGGTACTTAGTAAATTTAGTTTAGTTTTTATCCATTAAATAATACCATTAGTATCAGTTTAGCTCAGTTAATCAGTTTAGTGTCTTTCATATTGGATTAGGAGTTAGCGCCGAGTTAGCCCAAGAATGGGAACTCACCTGTTATTTTGAGGGTGTAATTCTTAGAAGTCATCCTTGTATTCAAAAACTATGTATCCAACATAGGTTGACACATCATAGCCTGTTATATGAGGGTAGATGAGGTGGCCTAACCTGCTATATAAGGGTTCCCACCATTCTCATTAGAGTAACCTGTTATATGAGGGTCACTCACTGTTGTCTTTACTGGTGGTGTGGTATTGACACCCTTGTAGTCAGGGCAGAGATTGGACCCCAGCTTAGCTATAATGGCATATATGGGGCATGTCGGTTAGATGACTACTTCCCATAATTATAGTTTCAGTCTCAGTCTTAGTCTCAAACTCAGTAAAAAAAATCGGATAGTTCTTTAGATTTTTGGACTATCAGTAACAGTTAACTCAAATCTATAACAAAACTCAGATAGCTCCATCAGATTCAGGATGGTCAGATACAGTCTTTCATTTTATTAGTTATGTCAGCTGTCAAAACTCAGGTGAGCAGTATTCATCTTTAGGACTATCTGATACAGTCAACCAGACCAGTTCTTCATAATCAGAACTGTTAAACACAATTATTTATGTATCAATAACATAGTATTAGTCCCTTAGATATTAGTAATTCCATGTTATTAGAAAAACTCTGTAGTCAGAACTTAGTATTTAGTCCTAGAACAATCTCAGTTACAGTTACATATGCATGCATGTATTTTTATGTTCACGTTAGTCAGTCAGTTAGTATTGTTCATGCATATGAACCTATTGCATTCAACCTACCTCACTTGCATACCAGTACATTCAGATTACTGACACATTTGTGCTATGGTGTCTTATACCATAGGTTTAGAAGCATGAGCTCTAGAGAGCCAGTAGAATCCTAGTTCACTGATAAGAGTTAGCAGTGAGTCCTCATCCTTCGAGGACATGATGATCAGGTTACTATTTTAGTTTATTTCAGTAGTTGGAGTTAGTAGGGGACATATCCCATCAACTCCTTATTCAGAAAGCTTAGAGGTTTCCAGAATACAGTATGTTCAAATGATTATCTCATTTTTTTTGTTTAATTATACCATACTTTTCAGTTATGTACTAGTATTGAAACTTATGGCCTTTCGGTTCATTTTTCCTCATTTATAATATTATTATTACTATTCAGTGCTCATTTTACAGATATCAGTTATGGGTTAGTTTGTGTTCCTTCATGGTCATGGGCACCTATAGCATTTTGAGTACTAGACTCGGGGTGTTTCAGAGGTGAATATGGATTTTATGACAGGTTTACCCTATTTGCGTCCTCATCATGATTCAATTTGGGTTATTGTAGATAGATTGACTAAGTCAATATATTTTTTGATAGTTCACAATCTTATAGGACTGAATATTATACTAAGTTGTAGATCCATGAAATGGTTAGATTGCATGGAGTCCTTTTGTCTATTATTTTCGATAGTGGTACTCTGTTTACATTTCAATTTTGGAGAGCCTTTCAGAAGGGTCATGGTACCCAAGTAGTTTAGCTTTTTATCTGCAGATAGATGGTTAGGCAGAGAGGACCATTCAGACTCTAGAGGATATGTTGAGAGCTTGTGTTCTTTATTTAAAAGGTAGTTAGGATGAGCATTTACTATTTATTAAGTTTGCTTATAATAACAGTTATCAAGCTAGTATTCAGATGGCTCCGTTTGAAGATCTTTATGGATGGAGATGTTGATCACCAATTGGTTGGTTTGAAGTAGGTGAGGCCACTTTGATGGGGCAAGACATGGTGTTTGAAGCCATGGAGAAGGTTCAATTAATTTTAGAAAGATTCAAAGTAGCCCAAAGTCATCAGAAATCTTATGTAGACGTGAGAACAAGATATCTTGATTTTGAGGTTGACGATCTTGTGTATTTGAAAGTTTCACCAATGAAAGGGATAAAGAGATTTGGCAAGAAGAGAAAACTTAGTCCTCGTTATATTGGTCCCTTCCGTATTTTGATTCGTGTTGGGAAGGTAGCGTTTGAGCTTGAGCTACCTGCAGATTCATCCTCAGTTCATCTAGTATTCAATATGTCCTTGTTGTCGAAGTGCATGGAGAATTCAGCTATTGCAGTTCCTCAAAAAATCATTGATATTCAGAATAGTCTTCCATATGACGAAGTCATAGTAGAGATTCTTGATCATCAGATCCGTAGACTAAGAAACAAAGAATTTTTCTTGGTCAAAGTTCTGTGGTGAAATCAGTTAGTTGAGGGTGATACTTGGGAAGCAGAAGTAGAAGTAGACATTCGTACCAAGTATCCTTATCTCTTCTCCACGAATTAAGATTCAGCTCAAGGTAATAATTCTCCATCATTCAGTTCTTTTCTAGTCTCAGATTCATCTATATAGTTATCTTCATGTAAATTCATGCACTTACAAATCAGTTCAGTATCTCATTATAGCTGAGATGCAGAGATTCAGTTTATTTCAATTATGCATGATATCTTATAACCCTCAGATTCCTCAGCAATTCGATCTTAACCTGCCACCTTCGAGGAATAATGTTCCCAAGAGGTAGATGTTGTAATACCCCAAACTTTTTCCTAGCTCTAATTCATTTCGAGAATGTTAAGGGACAGTTTCAAAATGAACGCCTTTTGATTTCATATGGTATTTTCAATATTTATGCTTTCTATTGTGTGGGAAATTTAAAAAGATTTCCAAAGATATAAGATTCGCCTAAATCTGATAACCGAGCAAGCAATTATAACTATTTTAACTTCCAGTCGTAAAGCACCATCATTTCGGTCACAAGCTCATTGTGGAGATGGTTTAAATGACAATTGTAAAATTCCACTGGACCTCCGCGATATTAGAGCATCGCAGAGAGGGCCAATTTTCTGTTTGTCAATTTCTAGTGAGACTATGCGATACTAGCATGTCGCGCCAGTGGGAAAAAATGGCAAACTAAAGGGCACCACGATTGTGGAGCGTGGCAGTGAAAGCCCAGTTCTCATTCGTCCACTTTCCAGTGAGCCACCACAATAGTGGTGCATCGCGGTAGCCACCTAGTTTGGAAAATATTACATTTTCCAGTCCACTTAGGAGTTTAAAGAGCGTATTTGGGTAAATAACCCAGTCGCAATCCGTCCAAAACACAAGATTTAACATATTCTAAAGAACTTTATGCTTATTTCATCCACTTTCTATATAAAGAAAACCCTAGATCATTAAAGCTCCTTCGCCAAAAAATTTAATTTCTCCATTAATAATCCTAGGTAATTAAAGATTAAGAATCCCCAATTCAAAAACTCTAAGAATTCATCTCCGAAGCATTAATAAAGATCCAAGATTTAAATTTTAGCATCTAAGATCATCAATTGAAGCATGTAGGGTTATGAACAAGGATACACCTTTCATCCTTGTGCCCAAAACCAAGCTTTTACATTAAATTCATATGATTTTGAATGTTAATACATGAATTTGAAATTAGGGTTCATACCCAATGTTGTTATTTAAAAGATTATAAGATTTCAAGTTAACTAGAGGTTGAATTACATGTCTTTTTTTATATTCATGCCTATTACAGTAAATTACAGATTTTGAGATGAATTATCATTGTTTTAATTATCAAACATGATAATTTATGATGTTTTGACATGAGTTTGATATATGAGTTATAAGCCCCAAGTTTACATATTGAGATTTTGAGAAAAGATTTTGCTTTATGCATCTTATGAGATGATTATATAAGATTTGCAATAAAGTTTTAATATATTGATCCTCAGATTAGTTTTTGAATCCACTTTACAGATTTATTACAAATTACAAAAAACAAAATAGCTTTATTATAGACTTATTTAGATAAATGCATAACTGGTTGCATAATAAACCCTTATGCTAGTTATAAAATTGATTTCCAAATAGATGATCATAGCTAATTAAAGGGAGTAGTATTTAGCATTGATATGGGTATGATTCCAAGGTCTCATGCCCTAGAACTACATACCATGATAGGATTGAGATTAAGTGCCCATAGCGGATAGAGATGTGATCATTTAGCTAAGGTTATACTTCATGGTAAGAGTATGACACCTCTCTCCAATGTGAGGTTTCTTTCTTAGGAGGATGAGACATTGGACTCCATGTAGCTTGCATGGTTTATGTTGGTTAGAAGAGCCTCCCTAAACCCTTAAGATAAAGTGTTTTTCCTTGCAGAATAGTTTTAATGTATTTTTTTTTAGATAAAAGATAAAGTATTCTCCTTATTAGTAAAAGAAGAATAGGAAAGCTTTTAGAAAAACTAAGTGTAAAGGCTCACAGTTTTACTCAAATTATACTTTACAGAATGATATTAGCTATAGATTTTCAGCTTTCAGATTTCAAACTTAGAAGTGAGTCCTTTCTACACTTAGATAGCATGATTTAAAGGGAGAATATAAGTACAGCTATTAGAATCAAATGTTATGGCTCACAAGATTTATAAAGTATGTTTTGCTTCTTATTATTACATATTTCAGATATTCCAGCTTATGTGAGACATTTACATTTAGTATGCATTATTTTCTGAATGATGATTATGAGATGATGTTTTACTTATGCATGTTACCCCCATATACTCAGTACATCCTCAAAGTACTAATCCACATATAGGTCTATGTGTTACATTGTCTCATAATGTAGGTTCAGGTGCTCAGTATCAATAATGCGAGTAGTTTGAGCATCTCCATCTTCGTCCTATAGTTGGTGAGTCCTCATAATTTGGGGAATTATTATTCAGTTTTTTGTAGTTCAACAATTTATGAGATTTTAGCATTTCTTTCAGACCTTTTGAGTTTGCTGGGGGTTTGTCCCAGTGACTCTCTAGTATTAGTATTAGAGGCTTGTTACACTACTATTGTTGATTTAGATTTATTCAGTATTGATGTTTCAGACATTACTCTCAGATATTATATTATAGATAGATTCCTCATCCAGTATGACTTTTATATCTATATTTCCCTTTTTATGAGATTTAGGCTCAGTAGCAGGTAGACAGGGTTAGCTTAAGGCTACTCAAAGTCTTGAGTATTGAGTAATATTTTGGGACCAGGTTTTGGGGTGTTACAAACTTGGTATCAGAGCGTATCATTTTAAGAGTCCTAGGGAGTCAGACAAGTCGTGTTATGTAGAGTCTTGGTCATGGGTGTAAGGCGTGCCATATTTATGAACAAGAGGCCATGAAACGTTCTTAGGAAATCATTTTTTTCTTACATGATCTATCGTGATTGCAGTATCTCTATCTTTTTTTAACTCGTGCTTTCACGTGATAGTTGAAAATTCCTTCTCGTTGAGCTAATACCCGCAGAAATGATAACTATCCCCCTCAGCCCGCAGATCTTTTGAATGAGACTGTGTCACATGCAGAGTTTTGGGCTGCCTTTTAGGCGCTAGGCCAAATTATGACAGCTAATGTTCAGGGAAACTGTCAGGCTACAGTCCCACCTTAGTAAGATGGTGACTTAGATGCAGCCAAAATTTGAGATTTTATGAGAATGAACCCACCAAAGTTCTTTGGGTCCAAAGTAGGTAAGGACCTACAACTTTATCTAGATGAGTTGAAGAAGATCACCCAGATTATACATGTCTCTGAAGAAGAGAGTGTAGAATTATCATCCTATAGGCTGAAGGATATTGCATATGACTGGGTAGTGATGTGGAAGAAAAGTAGAGGGGAGGATGCAACTCCCATGATTTGACAGGTGTTTTAGAATGTGCTTCTAGATAAGTTCTTCCCATGTGAGATGAGGAATCTAAGATAGAAGAGTTCATGAACCTGAGGCAGGGCTCAATGATGGTAAAAGAGTATTACCTCAAGTTTAATCAGTTGTCTAAGTTGCCCCTGATCAGATGGCTGACCCTAGGTCAACCATGAGTAAGTTTGTGACTAGAGTATCTAGATTGGTGGTCAAGGAGTGTAGGAATTCCATGCTTATTAGAGACATGGATCTTGCTAGATTGATGATTTATGCTCAACAGATGGAGGTGGAGAAGTTGAAGGGAAGTAAGAGGAGAAATAAGAAGCCTAGAATAGAGCAGTTTGAGTATGGCTAGGCCAGGTCTCAAGAAGGAAATCATTAATATTTTTAGAATCGCTCTTCTCTCCCAGCACCATTTTCAACTAGTGCTCCTATTCCCAGATGTAGATAAGAGAAGTGGGGTAAGTCTTCTATGTCCAGATCTCAGAATAGTATAAGAGGGATAACTCGTTATCCTCCTTGTGATAAGTGTGGTAAGAATTATCCCGAGGAGTGCGTGGCTGGACACAAAGGTTGTTTTGGTTGTTGTAATTCGATTCACAAAATTAATTATTGTCTGCATTCTAAGCAGGAAAACAGAGATGTTCATCCCCAGACTCAGGCTACTAGTGCTCCAGCTCCCTTAGGTCGCCCAGCTCCTCCCCAGGGTGCATCCTCCAATACCGATGGTGGTCAGCGCCAAAATAGGTTCTATGCTTTGCTATCCCACCGGGAACAGAAAGATTCCCTAGATGTTGTTACTGGTTTGCTTCGTGTATTTAATTTTGATATTTATGTGTTTCTAGACTCAAGGTTGATTTTCTCTTATATGACCCCATTAGTTGCAATAAATTTTGAGATAAGTGCTGAAAGGATCCCTGAGCCCTTCTATGTTTCTACTCCAGTAGTTGAGTCAGTTTTTGCTAAACAGATATATATAAGGTGTCGTATCACCATTCTTTATAAAGTCATGTTAGTAGACTTGATAGAGTTAGACATGGTTGACTTTGATCTTATTCTTGGTATGGATTGGCTATATTTTTGTTATGCATCTATATATTGTCGCACCCATGTGGTGAAGTTTAAGTTTCCTGATGAGCCAGTCTTTGAGTGGTCAGGTAATTTATTGTCTCCAAAAAGTCATTTCATATCTTATCTTAAAGCAAAAAGGTTGATTTATAAAGGATGTATCTATCATCTTATTTGAATCAAAGACACTAAGTCAGAGACTTCAACAGTTCAGTCAGTCTGTGTGGTCAATGAGTTTCTTGATGCTTTACCAAAAGATCTCCCAGGGGTACTTCCCGATAGAGAAATAGAATTCGGTATTGACCTTTTTCTTCATACTTAGCCTATTTCTATTTCTCTAAATGTATGACTCACGCTGAGCTTAAGGAGTTGAAAGAGAAACTCAAAGATCTTCTATATAAGGGTTTTATAAGGCCTAGTGTTTCTCCATGGGGCGCTCCCATCCTATTCGTGCAAAAACAAATGGTTCTTTGCATATGTGCATTCACTATCGTCAGTTTAATAAAGTTATTGTCAAAAACAAATATCCTCTTCCTAGAATCGATGAATTATTTGATTAACTCCAATATGTAAGTTCTTTCTCAAAGATAGACCTTAGATCCGACTATCATCAACTTAAAGTAAGGGAATGTGATATCCCAAAGAAAGCCTTTATAACCCATTACAGTCATTTTGAGTTTCTAGTCATGTTTTTCGGGCTAACCAATGGCCCGAGAGCTTTCATGGACCTAATGAACTGAGCATTCAAACAGTATCTAGACTTTTTAATCATAGTATTCATAGATGATATCTTTGTTTACTCCCGTACTAAGGATGACCATGTAGATCATCTTAGAATTGTCTTGCATACTCTTAGAGATCATTAATTGTTTGCCAAATTGAGAAATTATGAATTTTAGCTAAAATCAGTAGCCTTTCTCGGTCAAATTTTTTCACCGATGGTAGTAGAGTCGATCCCTAAAAGATAGAAGCCGTAAAAAATTGGCCTAGACCTATCTCTCCGTTAGACATTAGGAGTTTCTTTGGTTTAGCTGGTTATTACCGTCATTTTGTTGAAGGTTTCTTATCTACTGCATCCCTTATGTCTAGACTAACCCAAAAAAGTTTAAGTTTCAGTGGTCAGATTCCTGTGAGAAGAGTTTTCAGGAATTGATGACTCGACTCACTTTAGCCCCAGTCTTAGCACTACCAGATGGTACAAATAATTTTATGGTGTATTTTCATGCTTCTTGAGTTGGTTTGGATTTTGTGTTGATGCAGAAAGGTAAGTTCATAGCCAATGCCTCTAGACAACTTAAGCCTTATAAGAGAAATTACCCAACCCATGACCTTGAGTTAGCTACTGTAGTGTTTGCTTTAAAAATCTAGAGACACTGTCTGTATGGTGTGTATGTTGATGTGTTCACAAACCACAAGATCTTGCAGTATGTATTTACTCAGAGGGAGCAGAATCTCTGTCAGAGAAGGTGGTTGTAATTATTGAAGGATTATGACATGAGTGTGTTGTATCATCCGAGAAAGGCCAATATAGTAGAAGACGCCCTTATAAGACCGTCTATGGGCAGTGTTGATCATGTTGAGAATGATAAGAAAGAGTTAGCTTAGGAAGTTCATCGTCTAGATAGATTAGGTGTGAGATTAGTTGATTCAGCTGAAGGGAATGTTTGGATTTAGAGTAGTTCCAAATCTTCCATAGTTTCCGAAGTAAATGAGAAGCAAGATATGGATTTTAGTTTGGTCAAACTGAAGGAGTCAGTTAAGGACCAAAATGTGGAGGTTTTCTCCCAAGGGGGAGATGGCGTATTAAGATATCAGAGTAGATTATGTGTGCCTTGTGTTGATGATTTGATACAGCGAATTATGACGGAAGCGCATGGTGCGTGTTATTCTATTTATCCTGGGGCTACCAAGATGTACCACAATTTATGAGAAATCTATTAGGGGAGTGTTATGAAGAGAGATATAGAAGAGTTTGCAACTAAGTGTGCAGCTTGTCAACAGGTTAAGGTAGAGCACCAAAGACCTAATGGTTGGTTACAAGAGTTTGCTTGGGAGTAGGAAGAGGTGAATATGGATTTTGTGACTGGTTTGCCCTATTCGCGTCGTTAGCATGATTTTATTTGAGTTATTGTAGATAGATTGAATAAGTCAGCACATTTATTGCCAGTTCACATATCTTATCCAATTGAAGATTATGCTAAGTTGTATTTCCGTGAGATGGTTAGATTGCATGGATTCCATTTGTCCATCATCTCCGATAGGGGTACTCAATTTACCTCCCAGTTTTGGAGAGCTTTTCAGAAAGGTCTTGGTACCCAAGTTCATCTTAGTTCAACATTTCATCTGCAGATAAATGGTCAGGCAGAGAGGACCAGTCAGACTCTAAAGGATATGTTGAGATCTTGTGTTCTTTATTTAAAAGGTAGTTAGGATGAGCATTTACTATTTATTAAGTTTGCTTATAATAACAGTTATCAAGCTAGTATTCAGATGGCTCCGTTTGAAGCTCTTTATTGATGGAGATATAGATCTCCAGTTGGTTGGTTTATAGTGGGTGAGGCCTCTTTGATTGGGCAAAACATGGTGTTTGAAGCCATGGAGAAGGTTCAATTAATTCGAGAGAGATTAAAAGTAACCCAAAGTCATCAGAAATCTGATGTAGATATGAGAAGAAGAGATCTTAAGTTTAAGGTTAGCGATTTTGTGTATTTCAAAGTTTCACCTATAAGAAGGGTGAAGAGATTTGGAAAGAAGGGGAAAATCAGTCCTCGTTATGTTGGTCTCTTTTGTATTTTGAGTCGTGTTGGGAAGGTTGCATATGAGCTTGAGCTACACGCAGATTTATCCTCGGTTCATCCAGTATTCCATGTATCCTTGTTGAATAGTCTTTCTTACGAAGAAGTCCTAGTAGAGATTCTTGATCATCAGATGCATAGACTAAGGAACAAAGAAGTTCCCTTGGTCAAAGTTTTGTGGCGAAATCAGTGTGTTGAGGGTGTTACTTAGGAAGCGGAAGAAGATATGCGTACCGAATTTCCTCATCTCTTATCCACAAAATCAGATTAAGCCGAAGGTAATAGTTCTTCTTCATTCAGTTCTTTTCTAGTCTCAGATTTAGCTATATAGTTTTCTTCATGTAAATTCATGCGTTTACAAATCAGTGCAATAGCTCATTATAGCAGAGATGCAGTGATTCAATTTATTTTAGTTGTGCATGATAGCTTATAATCCTAAAATTCCATAATAATTCCATCGTAACCTGCCACATTGGAGGATGAATGTTCCCAGAGGAAGATATTGTAATAGCCCACATTTTTTCCTAGCTCTAATTCATTCCTAGAATGTTAAGGGAATCTTCAAAGATGAATACCTTTTTATTTCATGTAGTATTTTCCAGATTTAGGTTTCTATTATGTGGAAAATTGAATAAGCTTTCCAACAATAAAAGATTCTCCTAAATTCGATAACCTAGCAAGAAATTATGGCTATTTTAAGTTCCAGTCGTAAAGCACCATCATTTCGGTCACTAGCGCATCGTGGAGACGGTTTAAATGACAATTGTCAAATTCAAGTGGACCTATGCGATATTGACCATTCCGGAGAGAGCCAATTTCTCGTTTATCAATTTCCATTAGGACTACGTGATACTGGCGCGTCGCGCCAGTAACAAAAAATGGCAAACTAAAGGGAACTGTGATTGTGGAGCATCGTGGTGAAAGCCCAGTTCCCATTCATCCACTTTCCAGTGACCCATCCTGATAGTGGCACATCGTGGTGGCCACCCAGTTCAGAAAATGTTACATTTTTCCAGAATGTTTAGGAGTTTAAAGAGGGTATTTTGGTAACTGACCCAACCCAATCCGTCCAAAACACAAGATTTACAATATTCCAAAGCACTTTTTGCTTATTTCATCCATTTTCTCTCAAAAGAAAACCCTAGATCATCAAAGCTCCTTCTCCAAGAAATCTAATTTCTCTATTAATTCTCCAAGGTAATTCAAGATTAACAATCCGCAATTCATGTACTCTAAGAATTCATCTCCAAAGCGTCAATAGAGATCCAGGATTCAAGTTTTAGCATCTAAGATCATCTATTGAGGTATGTGGGGTTATGAACAAGGATACTCCTTTCATCCTTGTGCCTAAAACCAAGATTTTACATTAAATTCATATGATTTTGAATGTTTATACATGAATTTGAAATTAAGGTTCCTACCAAATTTTGCTATTTACAACATTACGAGATTTAAAGTGAATTCGAGGTTTAATTGCATGTCTATTTTTATATTTTCATACCTATTGTAGTAAATTATAGATTTGCAGATGAATTATCATTGTTTTCATCATCAAGGATGTTGATATGAGTTTGATATATGGGTTACTAAGCCCCAAGTTTACATGTTGAGATTTTGAGAAAAGATGATGCTTTAAGCATCTTATGAGGTGATTATATCAAATTTATAATAAAGTTTTGATCTTTTGATCCTCAGATTAGTTTTGAAATCCACTTTACAGATTTATTACAGATTACAGAAAGCATAATACATTTATTTACATATTTCTTTAGATAAATACATAACTGGTTTCATAATAAACCCTATGCTAGTTTTAATGTGGATTTCCAACAAGATGAGCATAGTAAATTAAAGGGAGTAGTATTTAGCACCGAGACGGGTATTATTCCAAGGTCTCATGCCCCAAATCTACGTGCCACTGTAGGATTGAGATTAAGTGCCTATAGTGGGAAGAGATGTGATCACTTAGCTGAGGTTATACTCCTTGGCAAGATTATGACACTCTTTCCAACATGTGATTTCTTCCTTATGTAGATGAGACGTTGGACTTCATGTAGCTCGCATGGTTTATTTTCGTTAGAAGAATCTCCCTAAACCCTTAAGATAAAGTGTTTTACTTTCCAGAACAGTTTTAAAGAATTTCCATTAAGATAAAAGATAAAGTATTCTCCTCATTAGTAAAAGAAGAACAAGAAAGCTTTTAGAAAAACTAAGTGTAAGGGCTCATAGTTTTACTTAAATTATACTTTACAGAATGATATTAGCTATAGATTTTCAGCCTTCAGATTTCAGACATAGAAGTGAGTCATTTCTATACTTAGGCAGTATGACTTAAAGGGAGAATACAAGTACATCTATTAGAACTAAATGTTATGGCTCACAAGATTTATAAAGTATATTTTGCTTCTTATTGTTACATATTTCAGATATTCCAACTTATGTGAGTCATTTACATTTAGCATGTATTGTTTTCTAAATGATGATTATGAGATGATGTTTTACTTATGCATGTCACCCCTAAATACTCAGTACATCCTCAAAGTACTGATCCACATGTACTCTGTTTGCTACATTGTCTCATAATGTAGGTTTAGGTGCTCAGTATCAGCAACGCGAGTAGTTTGAGCATCTCCATCTACATCTGATAGTTGGTGATTCCTCATAGTTAGGGGACTTATTATTTAGATATTTTATAGGTTATCAGTTTATGAGATTTTAGCATTTCTCTCAGAAAGTTTTTGTTAGCTGGGGGTTTGTCCCAGTGACTCTCTAGTATTAGTAGTAGAGGCTTATCAGACTACTAGTTTTGATTCAGATTTATCCAGTATTGTTATTCTAAAAATTATTATCAGATATTATATTATAGATAGATTCCACATCTAGTATGACTTTTATGTCTATATTTCCTTTATTATGAGATTTAGGCTAAGCAGCAGGCAGACGAGGTTATCTTAAGGCTACTCATAGTCTTGAGCATCGTGTAACATTCTGAGACTAGGTTTCAGGGCATTACACCAGGTCAACAATCAAATTCACCCATAATACACCACTCCTTGTGCCATTCCATCAATTTTATTAGATAATATATATTAAACCCTCTTCTTTTATACCATAACTTTAACTTCTCATGGGTCCCAATAATATGAATCCAAGTCAAAAACCATGATGCAACTATCATATAAATCATATATAAATCGTACAGGTATAAGACAACATAGAGCCATGACACAATAATAGAACTCTAAGTCAACAACCACAAAATAACTGTTCTATAAACCATGTGCCAATCATTCAAGTAATAGACAACATAGAGCTATGTCACAACTTGCAAACAACCTGGACCAATCTAAGAGACGTAATAATCAAATAAAATAATAGCAATGTCAATTATACATCTAGGTTTACAAAAGAAAAAATTCAACAAATAAGCACATAATCCTGAATTCACTGACTGTAATACTCACCTGTACATTGTACACACATGTTAAGGGTCATTTATGTGCGCTCTCTAGCCATGACCTGTAGGAGATAAGTCTTTTTCATGTACCAAATTTCAGACATCAAGTGTCTGCCAACCTTATATCCACTAGTCTCGTGAAGATGTCCTACTATCGGTACATTTCGTAATATTAATTAATTGAAAATCACAACAACTTTGAAAATAATGATAATATCCAACACTTGTAACAACCACAAGCTTTATACCGTAGTAGCAATTTCCCACCCCCTTTTCTTGGGTTTTATCCATTTTATCCATACAAACTCTATGCCTAGTGACCAAAGTGTGTAATCTCCCCTCAATCTATTTCACCCTTGTGCTTTCCAACCTAGGTCTAAGCTACTCATAATAACCTAGCCTACCTACTCTCCAAAAAGTTGCTATAAATTCACTATTGCAATCTTTGTATCTATAAAGATAATTTTTGACATGGAACTTAGTAGAAAATGATGGGTTTTACACCATTAGTGCAAAAATCCCTCCTCTCTATTTCTCCTAGGCCATGAGGTAACCCTAGAAGGGTTTTGGAATAAATCTCATCCTGTTTATAATTAAAGAGGAGATAAAAGGATATAAAAATTGATACTTGGGATTTCTGGTTCCGTCATGTCTCTAGAGCGACATGCACATCACTATATCAGTGTCGTTATAGTGGGATAGCATGATAACATTAGCTCAATCGCAATAATTAATTTCTAAAAGAGTTAACTTGCATTACCCTACGTACGTTTGAAAAGGTATTTTCAATAATCCTTGTACTTCGTATCTATATCAAGTTGTTTCCTAATAACAACCAATTAGGATTTTACATTAGATACAAATTTACCCATCGTTCATCCCCAAACAATTATGAAAGAAAAAATTTGTACAAGTCTAAATTTGAAACTAAATCCATTACCGTGATAACGTAGTAAAATCATACTACTGAACATGGACCATCAATGCCCCTAAGTACTAAAACCTTAAGACCAAAAATTATTGACAACCCACTCCGATGAAGAAGTTTCCTTGCTTATGTGACACATTATATGAGAAAAAGATAATAGATTACTCGAGCTTCCAAGGTTGTCAAAGAGCCTTCTCAAATTATTGTAATCAAAAGAATATTAAAATATTCAGCGGAAAAAAATAAAGGTAGGACCCAACTATAGCAATATAAATCTCGCTATAGTAACTTTGCTATAGCGACTAGCATGTCGCCACAATGGGAGATAGCAACTTAAGAGGTGAGACATGGGTAATTTTATTATTTATCCCTTTTCACTCAAAAATTTCTCACCTCTCTCCACTAGAACCTCACTTTGTCATAAATAATAATGTAAGAGTCACTGCCCTACTCGCTTTTTACTTACTTACTTGTAATTTGCATGAAGTATGCTTGATTTTTGATAGGAAAGAGTGAATTTAGGAGTGGGATTTTTGAATTTCGAATTTGAGGTTGGGTTGGTCAGATAGCTGAAGTTTGATGCTTTCCTTATATTTACAATGCTTCTACATCATCCTAAGCTAAAGAATTTAGGACTTCATAGTTGAAATAATCCAGGAATGAGGAAGAACATGGAGGATTTTTCTCAAATTATTTTTGATGATTTTGGCATGATTTAGGAGTTATCATGCCCAAATTGTTGTAATAATTAGCCTAGGGTAATTATGGAACACTGATCGCGTGTCAAAATGTTGTAACCAGACTTTTTGGTCAAGAGGTGCCATTACTAGACCTCTTGATAACTAGGGACAATGAAGGTCGCTATAACGACCTTGTTGCTATGGAGACATTGCTAAAGCAGCCTTGTCACTATGGTCACATTGCTATAGTGGATAAATTCCTACTATAGAAGCATATCAATGTCACTATAGTGGGAGGCTGCATGCAGTGGCCTCTCAACTAAAATATGAAACTCTCTCTTTTCTAAAATATAATTTTTTTTAATATGATTACAAATTCGAATTGATTTGTTTACCATAATTTTTAGGTTACATACTCTAATGGCTAGAAATTAGGAGAATGCCCCTGCCTAAGAAATTCTCCGATAAAGCTAGTCAAGAGAGATTCTTGTACAATAGAAGGACGAGGTTCTATTTTGAAAGGGCCTTTTATATGAGAGGTGTGGCAGACAAGGAACCTTGGGAAGATTTAGGGAGTTTTATGCCATACTCCCTACCGTCATTTGGAATGACCTAACCCTACTATCTATATTAGGGGGGTGTATATCTCTATAGGCATTTTCACTAGCAATGAGATGCTCGGGGTGACTTACGTTTCAATTGCTGATTACCCTACTAATTCTCAAGTGATAGACCTGAGGGGGATGCCCGATGCTCTAATTTTAAAGGGTTTCATAAATATTCCTACTAGCATACTAGCAAGGGTATCACTATTTCTTTCTTATTAGCCGATGCTAGAAGACGACTGAACTTAGAGTTTTGGAGGATTTATCTATCGGGTAATATTTTTGATGTGACCTACCCATTGGATTTTTTGGTGGCTTGCACCATAAGGGGAATCAAGTTGAATGTAAAGGTGCTTATAGTGATAGAATAGATGGACTTCTACAAGGGTAGTAACAAGTGTCCCTGCCTTGTCGGCTTTATTTTTTGGCTATCCAAGTTATGAGGGAGTTCTGGGGCGCTTGAGGAAGAATGCTGACAATGGGGGAAAAGTAGGGCTAGTATTCCTTTTCACGCCCTGGAGGTGAACGTGCAGGTGTTAAAAGAGAGAAAGAAGAGAAAGACCCCAATCTATAGAAGGGGATGATGATGGTCGTGAGGAT
This sequence comes from Capsicum baccatum var. pendulum, assembly GCA_030864225.1. Lineage (NCBI taxonomy): Eukaryota > Viridiplantae > Streptophyta > Magnoliopsida > Solanales > Solanaceae > Capsicum > Capsicum baccatum. The sequence continues at coordinate 155,398,575 of CM061561.1, read as the reverse complement.
GAAATGCAACCCCTCCCTCAGTCCCATCCCATAATTCCTAGTAGCAGTTTAAGTCAAATATGGAAAAGTTTAGAAGGTTTATGGAACCTGCTATAGAAACTCTATGTCTCTATGGCGACCCAACTTTCAGCTGTATAGAAATTTTACTATTTTTATGCAATTTCCATCTTTCCCTCTCCATGTTTTCAACGTTAAAACATGAAATCACATACTAGCCTTTAACATATTCCTAAGATCAAACTCCACAAAGCATGAACACAAACCTAGCATCACATTATGGAAAACCAGTTATGAATTACAATAAGAAATTTTTCGTATCAACAATTCCAGCTATTATGCAACAAAATTCCTTTTTTCAAAGATCCTTAACGAATTTCTTGACTATCCTGAAACAGGAGTTCTCCACAGTTATTGACCACCTCCCCTTATTATTTTTACCAATGAAAATCCCATGTGAATATCTAAAATACAATATACAGGCAAACAACATAACAAATAATCCCTTACCCTATCAACACACAACCAAGTTACGACTTTTTTACCAATCAAGAATTTCATAGTAATTCAACAACCACATATGACATATTCACAAACATTTAAGAAATAACCAATACAAATAAGTATCAATTACAAGTTCATCATTTAACAAATCCTTTTTATTATCCTTAACCGACTCATAGATAATCCTTAGCTGATTGCACCTGCATTACATAGCATTTATGGACAGATCTAATTGGAGCCTTCTCAGTTCCATCGTCTTTGCTTGTACCATTTAAACTTGAGTTAATTGACATCTATTTACCTTGGCAAGATATGAATAGGAATCTAGAGATACCAAATAGACTCAATACATACATGCAAGCACAATGGATGCATGAAAAGAAAGATGAGATAATTTTCCTAAAATACCTCATACCCTATCAAAGATTAGATGTGGACGTCAACACACCAATCTGCATAAATCTACTTGATATTTAGTCTTGTACTAAGAGATCAATAACCTAGGCTCTGATACCAAATTATCACAATCAAACTTATTAGATTATGTTGGCACCTACTCTATCTACCTAGATTGGAGAGTCCCTAACACCCAATGATATTATATGCAGAAGTCAGTAAACTCAAGAGATAATTCTTTTAGTACAATCAATTTACAAACTTTTAATTAAATCAATAATGTTTCCCCAAGAACTAGTCTAAATATGTACAATAACCTCTTAGAGGAAAAATAAGATAAAAGACAAAACCTCTACCACAGAAAAATAATAGAAGATGATGGAGATCTTTACCATGTCAAGCATGAAACTCCAACTAATCCTGCAAACATACTATTCCCCAAAAGGTATAGAAAGAGTAGTATTAGTACAAAACAAACATATTGGTAAGCATCATCATTAGACCTGAATTAAATCACATAAGTATCACATAAATATTCCGAAATATAAATACAACTTAAGTGATATTTGATTAGAATCACCTATTAAAACAAGCGTTGATGCATTGGATATTAATAGTCTTGAAACACCAAAGATCCATTACTTGCCAAGTCAACTCCGTTCATAAATAATCTATGAGACTTTCAATCCCATCCATCAAGATTTCCTTAACCTTAACCATTCACAACTAAGGCCCTTAGGTAACCCTAAGCCTTGTACCATAATTCTGGATGTAGCTTGATGCTCTAGCATCATTCGATCTATTAAATCTACAACGAAAATTTATAAGATGTTGACACCCACATCCTGACCAAAATATAATAACCGTTAGACCACTGACCCTAACACACTATTTAAATAGGATACCTCTCCTGTAAGGGTCAACCTAACTAGTAGCGCAACTCCAAACACCACTACTCTCCTCTATCCTTCAGACAAATATTGTCAATATAAGGACAACAAGGTCAACAATCACACTCCTTCATAATATACCTCCCCCTGTTTATTTCCATCTATGTGATTAGATAATTTAATTAAACCCCTACTTTTATTTAACTTCAGTTGTACCTCTCATGGGTACTAATAATAGGACAATAAGATAAATCTATGATGTAATTGCCATATAACCATGTGCAAATTATACAAGTAAGTCAAAACATACAAATAACCCAAACCACTTAAGGATTCCTAGTAATAAGATAAAATAATAGCAATGTCAATCATTATACATCTTGATTTATAAAAGACACCATCCAGCAACTAAATTTATAATCCCTGGTTCACTCTATGAACTATAACACTCAAATCTACCTTGAACACATATGCTAAGGGTTTTATGTGCATGCCCACTAGCCATGACCTACAGGGGACAAGTCTTTGTGCATGTACAAAATCGTAAGCATCAAGTTTCAGCCAACCTTATATCCACCAATTCATGAAAATGTTCAAATATCAGAACATCCCACAATAATAATCAATAGAAAATCCTAATTATTGCAGAAAAATTGATAACATCCAATACTTGTAACAACCACAATATTTTTATATAATTCATTTATTGTGATTAACAGAGAATAATAAATACTATTTTAAACCTTTTTTATTCCCTGAAAATATGCATTGAATAATAAAGAATAAGGAACAATTATTATGCATACATAACACAAATTGGATTAAACAACATTAACCCTCACCTACGATCATATATGGAACTTGTGGGTTATGACCCACCGTGAACCATTCATCCTAACAGCTTAATACATTATCAATTTTTATTTCTTTTGTTACCACTATAGATTTTGTTGAATCCACCTGTACTAACTACCTTTATCAAATAACAACTAGTACGTTAATTCAATTTTTGATTTTACACCATAACCAACCAAACAAAGATAAATAATGACAATGAAACATATAATTTCCGGAAAAATTTCAACACTATACCACAGCAGCACTTTCTCAAACCTTTTACCGGAGTTTCATTTATTTAATACATCCAACATCCATGCATAAAGGTGCAAGCATGAAATATATTATCAATGTGCCTCACTCGTATATATTTTAACCTAAGTCTAAATTATTCAGTTAAACCTAGCCTAATGAGGTGCCAAATAACTTCTATGGATGCACAAGTTTGTCTCCATAAAGAGGATTCTTGATGTGGAACTTAGCACAAATCATTTATTTTACACCATCAGTATGGAATTCTTTCCTCTACATTGCTCCCAGATCATAAATTAATCATAGAAGGGTTTTTGAATGAACCTTACACTTTTTGCAATTGAAGTGGAGAAATGAGGATACACAAATTCAAACTTAGTGTTTTTGGTCCCGACATGTCACTATAGCAATGTTGTTATAGAAAAAAATTCCTACTATAGCAGGATAATGTCAGCCCAACCTCAATAATTTATTATTCATAAATTTTATCTTGCATTGCCCCACACAAGTTTGCAAACATACTTTTGATAATCCCTACAACCCGTACTTATTTTCAAATATATTCTAGTAATGACAGATTAGGTCATTAAAATATATACCAATTTGCCTATCATCCCTTCTCGAATGATTATGGAAGAAAGACATGATATGAATTTAGATTTGAACCTAACTCCCTTTCTAAGATAGAATAGTAACATTGTAGTACCTTATATGGACCCTCAAATTCCTAGCGTACTAAAACTTAAGACCAAAAATTATTAACAACCTGCTCTGGTAAAGAAGTTCCCTGGCTAACTCGTCATATAAGACAATAAAAAGAGAACACATTTTCCAAGTGCTTAAGGTATTCGGGACCCCATCAAATTATATGAATCAAACAATAATAATAACAACAACATACCCAGTGTATTCCTACCTAGTGAGGTCTGGGGAGGGTAGAGTGCACGCAGTCTATTGCACTACCTCAGGAAAAGTAGAGACGCTGTTTCTGATAGACCCTTGACTTAGGATCGATAACAGTATAAAAACACAAAATATAAGTGCATATAAACTAGTCTGGTGTGTAAGACAAACTAACAATATAACAAACACCAAGGATAAGTGCATATAAACTAGTACGGTATGCAAAATAAACTACCACCACTAGCCACAAACAAGAAACTTCAGACACAAAGGAGTGCTCCCTTACTATTACCGACACACTCCTACCCACTGACCCTCCACCTTAATTCGAGTCCTCCACACCTTTCTATCAAGGGTCATGTCCTCCATAAGCTGTAACTACTCCATATCACGCCTAATCACCTCCCTTCAATATTTCTTTGGTCTACCTTTTCCCTGCCTAAAACCATCGATAGCTAGTGTCTCACACCTCTGCACTGGAGTATCAGAGCCCCCCCTCATCAGGTTCCTAAACCAAAGTAAGCTCACTTCTCACATCTTGTCCTCCAATGAGGCAACTCCCATCTTCTCCTAAATAATCTCATTCCTTACCCTATCTTTCCTGGTATGTTGACATATCCAACACAACATTTTTATGTCTGCCACCTTCAACTTTTAGATGTGAGAGTTCTTAACTGGCCAACACTGTGCTCTATACAACATAACCAACCGAACTACCACTCTATAGAACTTACCTTTAAGCTTTGGGCGTACCTTCTTATCATATAGAAATCCTAAAGGGAGCCTCTATTTCAACCACCCTACCATAATATGATGCATGACATCCTCGTCAATCTAACTATTTCCCTAAATCATAGACCTCAAATACTTAAGACTCTCTCTCTTCTAAATAGCCTAAGAGTCTAGCTTCATAACCACTCTAGCCTCCTGCGACTAAATACTAAACTTACACTACAAGTACTACATCCTGGTTCTACTTTTTTGAATTCCTTTTAACTCAAGAGTCTGTCTCAAAATCTCTAAATTATCATTAAATCCACCATGAGTCTCATCAATCAGTACCATATCATCTGCAAAAAACATACTCTAAGGCACCTCTCCTTGAATATATCACGTTAACACATCCATCACCAAGGAAAATAAAAATGGGCTAAGAGTCAATCCATGGTGTAACCCTATAGTAACATAAATCCCTCTATAGCGATATTTCTATAATGAAAAATATGTCAGTTTAGCAGCAGGCAGTAGTTTTAGAGGCAACAAATATAGTTATCTGCTTATTTGTCCCTTTTAACAAAGAAAATTATCCTCTCTTCCATATTACTTAGCTCTCATCATCAAAAATAAGGTAAGAATCATCACCCTACTCCTCTTTGACTTATTTACTTATAATTTGCATGAGCTTGATTTTTCATAGGATAAAGTGACTGTAGTAGCGAAGGATTTTGAACTCTAAATTTGAGGTTTGGTTGGTCAGATAATTGAAGATGGTTGATTTCCTCATATTTACAATGCTTCTACAACATCCTAAGCATAAGAATTTTAGAGTTTATGGTTGATATGATCCTTAATAGAAAAAATATGAAGGTTTTTTCTCTAATTATTCTTGGAAATTTGGGAATGATTTAGGAGTCATCAGGATTGAACTTTTTATAATAAGTAGTCCCAGGGTACTTATGGAACACTGATATGAAGTCAGAAGATTGGAATAAGACTTTTTGGTCAAGAGGCTCCATTGTCTCTCCTATTGACTGCTAAGGGTGATGAAGGTTGACGTTGCTATGGTGACATTGCTATAGCATAGAAATTACCACTATAGCTATGTTGCTAAAGTGAAATGCATATTTCTCTAATATAAGGTTGTAGGTCATAGGCTCCCAGCTAAAAGCTAAAACTCTACCTTTCTAAAAATTTGATTTCTCTTAACATAATCATAGATTGTAACCCATTTCTTTACTATAATTTGTAAGTTATCCCGCCTATGATATATTCCTCAATAAAGTTAGTGAGAGAAGGTTCTGGGTAAACAAAAAGATGAGGTTATATTTTGAAAAGGCATTTTCTTTGAGAGAGGTGGTGGAGAAGGCACCCTACTTTTATAACTCACTCTAGGAATTTGGATAGATACCTTTGGTGGAGGAGGAAGATCCACTGTCTAAGGTATCAAGCTAGATCATAGAGTTTTATGCTTTACTCTCTATCATGATGTGGAAGAGCCCCAGCTCTAGCATCCATATTAGGGGAGTAGATATCCCTATGTGCATTCATATTATCAGTAAGTTGCTTGGGGTGCCTCATATTCAAATGTCCATTACCCTATCAAGGTATAAGAGGTGGAACTAAGGTGGCTGCAAGATATTCTAATTTTGAAAGGTTTTAGGGAACAACCCTACTAGCCCACCAGCGAGAGCATTACTAGTTCTTACTTCTCAGTCAATGTTAGGACGTGGCATAACTTAGTATCCCAGGGGATTCATCCATCAGGAAACATTTTGACATGACCTACATTTAACTTTGGTGTTGGCTTGTGATATAAGGGGAATCAATCTGAACGTGGGGGCACAAATAGCGATAAAGTGGAAGAACTTCTACCAGGGTAATAAAAAGAAGCCCTTCCTTCTCATCCTGTTTTTTGTGTTATACCGGCATACTGAGGTTCGTAAGAAGGGTGAAAGTTAAGGGTTGATATTCCTTTTTACCCCTTCAACGTGAAAGTTATTTTGTTCAACAGGAGGAAGAAGAGGAAGTTCGGTGAACTCGAAAGTGTCTGAGATAAAAAGAGTGCTGATGATGGTGGTGAGGATGATAATGATGAGGCCCCTCCCTTCAATCCTATCCCTCAATTCCTAGAAGCCAGTTAGAGTTAGACTTGGCCATAGTTAGGAGGTCCATAAATAATTCCCCTACCAGCTACAACACCCCACCTCTCTTTGATCAAGACATTTTAGTGCTTAACAAGGAGCTTGGTGAAGGGAAGAAGAGGAGGCACTCTCGGGATTTCTTTCTTGTGCAAAGTCAAAAACAATGAAGGTCATGGTTAGCTGTGAAATCCTTGATCAAGATCATCCCCAGTTGGAGTAGGATTATTTTAGGGAGTTCCGCTCATTGAGTCATCTAGAAGAAGACGACCCCTCCCCAACAACCCGTGATAGTGACAAGGAATCCATCTAGGGCTATTGGTGAAGATTAGTCACACACCCCATTTTGCATACATTAACGCTATTATTGATAGGGTTTCCCTCGTTTGGGGTATGTAGTAAGCATCATTTATCTCTCTTCTTCCTTTTATTCTATCATACATAGATGCTAGTTTTTATAATTTTTAAATATTAAATGCATACTTTACCTTTCTAAATGCAATTTTTTTACTCGTGTAGGGTTCCACACTTACAATTATAGAATAGAACAAGTCAAAATAAAATACAAAAGCTGGGAGTAATAGGGTTGGGGTCTACCACACCCATGTCGCTATAGCGACATCGCTATAGTGGATAAATTCCCACTAAAGTAACTCTGTATTGCTATGGTAGCCCAGCCAGTGTTGTCTAATAATTTTACTATTTTTAGAACTTTCAACCTCCCCCCTGTCCTATTTTCAGTATTAAACATAAAATCACACACTATCCTTTAACATTTACCAAGTCCGGACCCAATAATGCATTGAACACAAACTAAGCATCACAATATGAAAAACCTACTATTAGTTACAACAAAAAGTTTTTTATAACAACAATTCCCACTATTATGCAATAACAATCTTTTTTTGCTATAGTCCCCAACCATTTTCCCGAGTGTCTTAAAACAAGAGTTCCCCACAGTCATATAACATATTCCCCATGTATCTCTTACTAATGAAAAGCCCATGCCAATATGAAAAATATAATTTCCAAGAAAACAACATAGTAAATAATACCTTAAACCATCAACACATAACCATGTTATGAACTTTTACCTATCAAGCATGTTATAACAATTTAACAACCGTATATCATATGTTTATGGACATTTAAGAAACAAAAAATACACATAAGTATGAATCCCAAGTTCATCATTAACATATCTTTTTTATTATCCTTTCTTGACTCATGAATAATCATTATTCTATTACCCATGCATTACATAGCCTTTAGGTGTAGATACCAATTAGAACCTTCTAAGCTCTAACTTTTGTGCTTGTACCATTTCAATTAGAGTAAAATGACATCCATTAACCTTGCTAAGATACAAATTATATATATAAGAGATGCCAGTTGAACTAAACTCAAACAAGGAAGAATAAACACCATATGGAATGAAAGAAAGAAGTAGAATTATTTTTCTAAAATATCCATAGCTTCCTAAAAATTAGATATGGATGTTAACACATAAATCTGGAGTACTCTATTCGATATTTGATCTTGTACACGGAGATTGATTACCTAAGCTCTGATACCAAATTGTCACGAACCAACTTACCAGATCATGCAGGCACCTACTCTAATCCTCCTTGATAGAAAACCATTACCACCTAATGATATTATATGTAGAAGTCAATAAAACCAAAAGATACTTCTTAGATTACAATCTCTTTTAAAGATTTAAAAACAAGTATAAATAGGTACAAAAGCTTCTGAAGGGAAATACAAGACAAAAGACACAACCTCTACCATAGAACAATATAGCTGATTGAGATCTTTACCTTTTCAAGCCTGAAACACCTTCTGATCTAGCATCCAGACTATAGACCCAAAAGGGTATAGCAGCAGTAGCATTAGTACAAAACCACACATATTGGTAAGAATTATCGATTGACATGAATTAAATCACATAACCATCACACAAATATTTGGAGTGAAATATACAAATTTAGGGGTTTCTAATTATAGTCACTCATTAAAACAAACATTGATGCATCTGATATTAAGAGTCTTAAAACACCTAGTGCCCATTACTTACCAATTCAACTCCCTATATAAATTATTTATGTGCCTTTCTATCCTATCGTTTGAGGTTTCCTTACATTTAACAATTCACAACTAAGGCCATTTGGTAACCCTAAGCCTTATACCATAATTTTTGTCATATGTTAACACTGTAGCATCCTTCGATCTATTAAATAAATAGCCAAAGTAAAAAAAATAATGATACCTTCCTTCCCAGCCTAAAATATATTAATTGCTAGCCTCTGACCCAAGCACGACATTCTAACACAAATACCTATCTAGTAAGGGTCAACCTAGGGAAATTTATAGATCCACACACCACTACCCTACCCTGACCTTTACACAAACATAGTCAATATAAGGATAACTGGGTTAATAATTATACTCATCCATAATATACCTATATACCCCACACAAGTCTTAGCTTAAATTTGTTCAAAAAATGTTAATGAATAGCTCCCAAAATAAATAACATTTTTATGCGGTACTTTTTATTATGTGGGAAATTAAATAAGCTTTCCATTGATACCAAATTAACCCAGTTACAACCCTTGGTGAATGAGTTAGGACATTTTTAAGTTGATAGTGTGCCACCTGGGCACTTGGCGTGTCGTAGAGGTGGGAAAAATGATAATTGTCAAATTTTAGTGGCCCTCCATGACAGTCATGCATCGCGGATAAGCCCAAATTCTCAATTATTAATTTCCAGTAGCCCAACGCGATGTTGGCACATCGTTCCAGTTACCAAAATGGCAAACTAAAGGGCACCGTGATTGTGGCACATCACAGTGAAAGCCCAATTCCCATTCATCCACTTTTCAGTGAGCTACCACGATAGTGGTGCATCGCGGTGACCACCAAGATCAGAAAATGTTAAGTTTTTCCAGTCCATTTAGGAGTTTAAAGAGGGTATTTTGGTAAATGACCCAACCCTAATCCATCTAAAACACAAGATTTATCACATGCCAAGACTTTATGCTCATTATTCATCATTCTCTTCAAAAGCAAAACCCTAGAAACAAAAAATTTCCTTATCCAAGAAACCTAATTTCTCCATTTATTATCCAAGAAAATTCAAGATTAAGGATTCCCAACTCTAAAACTCCAAGAATTCAACTTCAAAAGCATCAATAGAGATCCAAGATTCAAGTCTTAGAATCTAGTTCATCAATCAAGGTATGTAGAGTTTATGAACAAGGATCTCCTTATATTTTTGTGCCAAAAATTAGTTTTTAATCACAAATTTACATGATTTTATATGAAATTACATGAGATTTGAATTAGCCATTATTGCTATTTGCAAGATTATGAGTTTTCAAGTGTTTATGAATTTGAATTGCATATCTATTTTCATATTTTCAAGCTTATTGCAGTAATTTCAAGATTTTGAGATGAATTTTTATTATCAAGCATGATTATTATTATGTTTTGATATGAGTTTGATATATGGGTTATTAAGCCCCAAGTTTACATGTTGAGATTTTGAGAAAGGTGATGCTTTAAGCATTTTATGAAAAAATTATTTTCAGTTTTCAAAAAAAGCTTTTATCTTTCAATCATTGGTTTAGCTGTGGAATCCACTTTATAGTTTATTATAGATTTCAGAATTTAGGTTAGCTTTATTTATAGATTTTATCATCTAAATGCATAATTGGTTTTAGATAAACCCTTATGGTAGTTTAAAGTGGATTTCTAACAAGTGAGCTTATAGATAATATTGGAGTAGCATTTAGCACTGAGTTAGAAGTATGGATTTAGCACATCCTACTTCTATAGAACTACGTAGCCAATGTAGGTACAGATTATTAGATTATTCCCATATCTATATGGATGACAGATCTAGCTTGTGATCGATAGCATGGATTAGGTTTTATTTTGATGGGAAGGGTAGAACAGTTCTCCCCAACGTGGGTAAGACGTTGGACTTCATGTTAGGTCACATGGTTTGTGTAGGTTAAGAGAACCTCCTTGCTAGCTAAAAGAAAAGAAAAGAATAACAGAAAAGCTTTTAGAAAGCTAAGTGTAAAGGTTCATAAATTTATTTAGATTATATTTTATAGAAAGATAATAGCTTCAAATTTCAGATGAAAAGAGTAGGTCCTTTCTACACTTAGACAGTATAATTTAAAGAGGGAATACAAGTACACTTTTAGAACTAAATGTTATGGCTCACGAGATTTATATAAAGTATGTTTTGCTTTTCATTGCTTCATATTTCATTATTTAACTTATTCCAGCCTGTGTGAGTCATTTATATTTAGCAGGCATTATTTTACCAATGATGATTATGAGATGATGTTTTACTTATGCATCCACCCCCATATACTTAATACATCCTCAGAGTACTGATCCATATATACGTCTATTGCTACATTGTCTCATAATATTGGTTCAGGTACTCTATATCAATTGCACAAGTAGTTCGAGCATCTCTATCTATATCCGGTAATTGGTGAGTCCTTATAGTTTGGGGACATATTCATTCAAATTTTACATTCTATCAATTTATGAGATTTAGCATTCTTTTCAGATCATTTGAGTTAGATGGGGGTTTGTCCCAAGGACTCTCAAGTCATTAGTAGTAGAGGCTTGTCAGACTATTAGTTTTTATATGAATTATTCAGTTTTGATGTTTCATATATTATGTTCATATTATTCTTAGATACATTAGATAGTTTCTGCATTCAGTATGAATTTTATGTCTATATTTCCATTATTATGAGATTTAGGCTCGGTCATATATAGACAGGGTTAACTTAAGGCTTCTCATAGTCTTAAGTACCATGTGACGTTTTGGGACTAGATTTTGGGGAATTACAAACTTGGTATCAAAGCTAGGTTTAGAGAGTCCTAGGGAGTCAGACAAGCTGCGTTACGTAGAATCTTGGTCATGAGTGTGAAGCACGCCATATTTATGAACAATAGGCTACAGAATATTCTGAAGAAATCATCTCTTTCTTTTATGATCTATCATGCTTACAATATCTCTATTTGCTTCTAACTAGTGCTTTTACATGATAAAAAATGCCTCTTGCTCAAGCTAACACATGCAGAAATGATAACCAGCCACCTCAGCCCGCAGATCCTTTGAATGAGAATGTGTGAAATATAGAGCTTTGGACTGTCTTTCAGGCGCTAGCCCAAGTTATGATAACTATTATTCAGGGAAACCGTCAGTCTACAGTCCCACTTCAGTAAGATAGGGACTTAGCCACTACTAGAATTTAAGATTTTATGAGGATAAACCTGTCAAAATTCTTTGGGTCAAAAGCAGGTGAGGACCTATAGTTTTATCTATATAAGGTAAAGAAGATCACCCTACTTATGGATTTTTCTAAAGAGGTGAGTGTAGAATTTACATCTTATAGGCTAAAGGATATTGTATATGATTGGGTAGTGACGTAAAAGAAAAGTAAAGGGGAGAATAGAACTCCTATGACTTGGCAGATATTTTAAGATGCGTTCTTAGACAAGTTATTTTCACATGAGATAAAGAAAGCTAACATAGAAGAGTTCATGAACCTGTGGTAGGGCTCAATGATAGTGGAGGAGTATTGCCTTAAGTTCAACTAGTTTCCCTAGTATGCCCCTGATCAGATGGCTGACCCTAGGTCAAGCATGAGTAAGTTTATAACCGGTGTGCCTAGGTTGGTAGTTAAGGAGTGTAGGACTGCTATGCTCATTGGAGATATGGATCTTGCTAGATTTATGATGCATTGTCAATAGACAAAGGTGAGGAAGTTAAAGGAAAGAGAGAGAGAGAGAGTAAATAAGAAGGCTATAACAAGGCAATTTGAGTATAGCTAGACTAGTTCTCAAGGAGAAAATCTTTCGTAGTTTTAGAATAGTTTATATATGCTTGCACCTTCTTTAGCCAGAGCTCATACACCAAGAAACAGGCAGGAACAGTAGGGTAAGTCTTCTCTGTCCAGATCTCAGAATAGTATGAGTGGTAGGAATATTTATCCTCCATGTTCTAGGTGTGGTAAGAGTTATCTTGGTGAGTGTTTAGCTGGCCAGAAGGGTTATTTTAGTTGTGGTAAGTTAGATTACAATATTAGAAATTGTTTGCATGCTAAGAAAGGAAATAGAGATGTTCATCCCCAGAGTCAAACTTCTAGTGCACTAGCTCCTTTAGGTCGCCCATCTTCTTTTTAAGATGCATTATCTAGTACTAGTGGTGGTCAACTCCATAATCGGTTTTATGCTTTACCCTCCCATCAGGAGCAGGAGAATTTACCAAATGTTGTTATGGGTATGCTTTATGTCTTTCATCTTGATGTTTATGTTTTTCTAGGACCTGGGTCGATTTTCTTTTATGTGACCCCATTAATTGTAGTAAATTTTGAGATAAGTTTTGAAAAGGTCCCTGAGCCCTTTTTGGTTTCTACTTTAGTAGGCGAGTCATTTGTTGCTAAGCAAATCTATAAAAAGTGTCCTATCACTGTCCTCCATAAAGTTATGTTAGTAGACTTGATAAAGTTATATGTGGTTGAATTTGATCTTCTTCTTGGTATGGATTGACTCTATTCTTGTTATGCATCTATAGATTGTCGTACTCCACATGGTGAAGTGTTAGATTCTAGATGAGCCAGTCTTTGAGTGGCTAGGTAATTCGGTGTCTCCTAAGAGTCATTTCATATCTTCTTTAAAGGATAGAAAGTTGATTTATGAAGGATGTATCTATTATTTTTTAAGTTAAAGACACTATATCTAAGACTCCAGCAGTTCAGTAAGTTAGTGTAGTTAATGAGTTTCCTAATGTCTTTTCTAACGATTTACCAGGGGTACCTTCCGATAAGGAAACAGAATTTGGTATTGACCTTCTTCCCCATACTCAACCTATTTCTATCCCTCCATATTGTATGGCTTCTGCCGAGCTTAAGGAGTTGAAAGAGCAACTGAAGGATTTTTTTAAACAAAGTCTTTATAAGTCCTAGTGTTTCTTCATGGGGAGCTCCTATCCTATTCGTGCAAAAGAAAGATAGTTCTTTGTGTATGTGCATTGACTATCATCTTCTAAATAAAGTCATAGTCTAAAACAAATATCCTTTTCCTAGAATTGACAACTTATTTGATCAAATACAAGGTGCAAGTTATTTCTCAAAGATAGACCTTAGATTAGGCTATCATCAGCTTAAAGTAAGGGAATATGATATTCCAAAGAAAGCTTTTAGAACCCGTTATGGTCATTTTGAGTTTCTAGTCATGTCCTTCGGGCTAATCAATGCCCCCACAACCTTCATGGACTTGATAAATAGAGTGTTCAAGTTCTATTTGGACATATTTATCATAGTCTTTATAGATGATATCCTTTCCTACTCTCGTAGTGAGAATGACCATGTTGACCATCTTAGAATTGTATTGCAAACTCTTAGAGATCACCAGTTGTTTCCTAAATTTAGCAAGTGTTAATTTTGGATAAAATCAGTAGATTTCGTTGGACATATTGTTTCTAATAAGGGTATTAGAGTTGATCCCCAAAAGACAAAAGTAGTAAAAAATTGGCCTAGACCTATCTCTCCATAAGAGATTAGGAGTTTATTGGGTCTAGCTTGTTATTACAGATGTTTTATTAAGGGTTTCTCGACTATTACATCCCCTATATCTTGATTGACCCAAAACAAAGTTAAGTTCTAGTGGTCAGATTCCTATGAGAAGAGTTTTTAGGAGTTGAAGACTCGACCCATTTCTATGCCAGTGTTAGCACTAACTGATGGTACAAATGGTTTTATGGTGTATTATGATGCATCTAGAGTTGGTTTGGGCTGTGTTTTGATACAAAAAGGTAAGGTCATAGCTTATTTCTCTAGACAACTTAATCCTCACGAAATGAATTACCCAAACCACAATCTTGAGTTAGCTGTTGTTGTGTTTGCTTTAAAAATTTGGAGACATCATTTGTATGGTATTCATGTTGAGGTGTTCATGGATCACAAAAGTTTGCAGTATGTATTTACCCAAAGAGAGTTGAATCTCCGCTAGACAAGGTGGTTAGAATTGCTAAAAGATTATGACATGAGTGTGTTGAACCATTCGAACAAGGCCAATGTAGTGGAAGATGACCTTAGTAGATTGTCTATGGGAAGTTTTGCTCATGTGGAGAATTATAAGAAGGAATTAGCTCGAGACGTTCATCATTAGGCTAGATTAAGTTTTAGGTTGGTTGATTCAGCTGAAAAGAATATTTGGATTCAGAGTAGTTCTAAATCATCCCTAGTTTTGGAAGTTAAAAGCAAGATAAGGATTCTCGTTTGGTCAAACTAAAGAAGTCGGTTAAAGACCAAAATGTGGAGGTTTTCTACCAAGGTGGAGATGGTGTGTTGAGATAACAAAGAAGATTGTGTGTGCCTTGTTTTGATGATTTGAGACAATAGATTATGGAAAAAGCACATGGTGCGCGTTATTCTATTCATCTCGGTGCTACAAAGATGTACCACAACTTTTGGGAAATCTATTGATGGAATGGTATGAAGAAAGATATACCACAGTTTGTGGCCAAGTGTGTAACTTATTAATAGGTCAAGGAAGAGCATGAAAGACCTGGTGGTGTGTTCCCAGAGTTTGATATCCCCACTTGGAAGTGCGAAGTGGTGAACATAGATTTTCTGACTGGTTTACCCCACTTGCGTCGTCAGCATGATTCGATTTGTGTTATTGTAGATAGGTTGACTAAGACAACACATTTCTTTCTAGTTCACATGTCTTACATGGCTAAAGATTATGCTAAGTTTTGTATTAGGGAGATGGTTAGATTATATGGAGTTCCTTTAACTATCATGTTCAATAGGGGTACTCAATTTACCTCTCAATTTCAGAGAACTTTTTAGAAGGGTCTTAGTACCCAAGTTCATATTAGTTCAGCTTTTCATCTACAAATCAATGGGCAGGCAGAAAGTACCATTCAAACTTTAGAGGATATGTTGAGGGCATGTGTTCTTGACTTCAAAGGTAGGTAGGATAAACATTTGTTGTTGATTGAGTTCTCTTATAATAACAATTATCATGCTAGTATTCAGATGGCTCCATTTGAAGCTCTTTATGGTAAAGAAGTAGATCGCCAGTTGGTTGGTTCGAAGTGGGTGAGGCCGATTTGATTGGTCCAGACATGGTGTTTAAATCCATGGAAAAGGTTTTATTGATTAGAGAGAGATTGAAAGCATCCCAGAGTTATCCAAAATATTTTACAGACACACAAAGAAGAGATCTTCTGTTTGAGGTTAATGATCTAGTATATTTGAAAGATTCACCTATGAAAGGGGTGAAGAGATTTGGAAAGAAAGGGAAACATAGTCCACATTATATTGGTCCTTTCCATATTTTGAGTCATGTTGGGAAGGTAGCATAAGAGCTTCAACTACCCACAGATTTATCCTCAGTTCTTCCAGTGTTTCATGTGTCCTTGTTAAAGAAGTGCATGGGCGATTCAGCTATTGTAGTTCCTCTAGAAAGTACAAAGATTTAGAATAGCCTTTATTGTGAAAAAGTTTCAGTAGAGATTCTTGATCGCCAGCTTTGTAAACTAAGGAGCAAAAAAGTTTCCTTGCTCAATGTTTTGTGGAGAAATCAGTCCATTGAGGTTGCTACTTGGGAAGCAGAAGCAGACATGCGTACCAAGTATCCTCATCTCTTCTCCACGAACTCAGATATAGCCGAAGGTAATAGTTTTTCTTTACTCAGTTCTTTTCTAATCTTAAATTCAGTTATATAGCTATCTTTATGTAAATTCATTCACTGTTAGATCAGTTCAGTAAGATCATTATGTTGAGACTCGGTCATTCAATTTATTTTAGCTCTGCATGATAACTTATACCCTTAGATTCCTTAGTAATTCCAACTTAATTAGCCACATTCGAGGACGAATGTTCCTAATAAAGAGATATTGTAATACCCCACACTTGTCTTAGCTTAAATTCATTCCTAGAATGTTAAGAAATAGCTCCCAAAATGAATAACATTTATTTAATTTGGTATTTTCTAGATTTGGAGTTTTTATTGTGTGGAAAATTTAATAATCTTTTCATCGATACCAAATTTATCCAATTTTGACAATCGGTGAAGAAGTTAGGATGTTTTTAAGTTGACAGTGTGCCACCTGGGCACTTGGCGTGTTGTGGAGGCGGGCAAAATTATAATTGTCAAATTCTAATGGACCTCTATGATAGCCCCGCATCGCAGAGAAGCCCAAATTCCCAATTATTAATTTCTAGTAGCCTAACGCGATGTTGGCGCATCGCACCAGTTGCCAAAATGGCAAACTAAAGAGCACCGCAATTGTGATGCATCGTGGTTAAAGCCCAGTCCCCTTTCCACTGAGCCACCACGATTGTGGCACATTACGGTGGTCACCCAGTTCAGAAAATATTATGTTTCTCCAGTCCGTTTAGGAGTTTAAAGAGGGTATTTTTGTAAATGACCCAACCCCAATCCATCCAAAACACAAGATTTCTCATATTCCAAGCACTTTATGCTCATTATTCATCATTCTTTTTAAAAGCAAAATCCTAGAAACCAAAAGCTTCTTCTCCAAGAAACCTAATTTCTCCATTTATTCTCCAAGAAAATTAAAGATCAAGGATTCTCAACTCCAGAACTTCAAAAATCCAACTTTAAAAGCATCAATAGAGATCCAAGATTCAAGTCTTAGCATCTAGTTCATCAATCAAGGTATGTGGGGCTTATGAACAAGGATCTACTTTCATCATTGTGCCCAAAATTAGTTTTCAATCATAATTTTACATGATTTTATATGAAATTACATGAGATTTGAATTAAGGTTCATACCCATTATTGCTATTTGTAAGATTATTAATTTTCAAGTGTTTATGAAGTTGAATTGCATGTCTATTTTCATATTTTCATGCTTATTACAGTAGTTTCTAGATTCGAGAAGAATTTTCATTATTTTATTATCAAGCATGATTATTATGATGTTTTGACATGAGTTTGATATATGGGTTATTAAGCCCCAAGTTAATCTTGAGATTTTGAGAAAGGTGATGCTTTAAGTATCTTATGAACATATTATTTTCAGTTATCAAAAAAAGTTTTGATATTTCGATTATTGGTTTAGCTATGGAATCCACTTTATAGATTATTATAGATTTCAGAATTTATATTAGCTTTATTTACAGATTTTATCAGTTAAATACCTAATTTATTTTAGATAAACCCTTATTCTAGTTTTAAAATGGATTTCAAATAGAGTGAGCTTACGGATAATAAGGGAGTAGTATTTTGAACCGAACGAGAAGTATGGGTTTAGTGCATCCTACTTCCATAGAACTACATAGCCAACATAGGTACAGATTATTAGATTATTCCTATTTCTATATGGATGATAGATTTAGCTTGTGATCAATTACATGGATTAGGTTATATTCTGATGGCAAGGGTAGAACAGCTCTCCCCAATATGGGTAAGACTTTGGACTCTATGTTAGCTCACATGGTTTAGGTCGGTTAAGAGAACCTCCCTGCTATAAAAAAGAAATGAAAAAAATATCAAAAATCTTTTGTAAAGTAAAGGCTCACAAATTTATTTAGATTATATTTTACAAATAGATAATAGCTTCAGATTTTAGCTTTCAGATTTTAGATTTAAAGAGTGGGTTGTTTCTACACTGAGACAGTATGATTTAGAAAAGGGAATACGAGTACAACTTTTAGAACTAAATGTTATGGCTCACGAGATTTATATTAAGTGTGTATTGCTTCTTATTTCTTCATATTTCACTATTTTAGATATTCCAGCCTATGTGAGTCATTTACATTTAGCATGCATTGTTTTATAAATGATGATTACGAGATGATGTTTTGCTTATGCATTCACCCCCATATACTCAGTACATCCTTAAAGTACTGTTTCACATATATATCTATGTTCTACATTGTCTCATAATGTAGGTTCAGGTGCTCCATATCAGTAGCGCAAGTAGTTCGAGCATCTTTATCTACATCTGGTAGTTGGTGAGTCCTTATAGTTTGGGGACCTATTCATTCAGATTTCGTAGTCTATCAGTTTATGAGATTAAGCATTCTTTTCAGATCATTCAAGTTAGCTGGGATTTTTCCCAGTGACTCTTGATTCATTACTAGTAGAGGTTTGTCAAACTATTAGTTTTAATATGGATTATTCAGTTTTAATGTTTCAGACATTATGTTTAGATTATTCTTAGATACCTTAGGTAATTTCCGCATTCAGTATGAATTTTATGTCTATATTTCCATTATGATGAGATTTAGGCTCTATAATATGCAGACAGGGTTAGCTTAAGGCTACTTGTAGTCTTAAGTACCGTGTAACATTTTGGGACAAATTTTTAGGGTGTTACAATACCTTTGATTATTGTATTCTATCTATACGATTTGACATATATATTAAACCTTTTCTTTTATTAACCATAACCTAGACCTCTCATGGGCCCTAACAATAAGACTCTAAGTCAACCACTATGTCGCAACTATCATATAATCCATGTACAAAGCATGTAGGTAATAGACAACATAAAGCCATATCACAACCTATAAGTATCCTTGACAACTCAAGGATCCTTAATAATTAGATAAAAATTTATAATGGCAATTATCATGCATATCAGTTTATATAAGAAACTATTCACCAACTAAACACTTAATCCCAATTGACTCAAGGAACCATCACACCCACCTATACCTTATACATATATACTAATGATCTTATGTGCGTGCCCACTAGCCATGACCTATAAGTGACAAGTCCTTGTCCATGTACCAAATCCCATACATCAAGTGTCTGCCAACTTTATATCTCTAATCCCATAAAAATGCCCCTATACCAGTACACCCCATAATATTAATGCAATACCCTAGATTTTTGATTCTTAAAAATTTCTAAAATTTTATAATCACTTCCCAGACTACGACTCATCATACGATTCCTAAGGAGTCTTGATGGGTCTTGAGGACCCAATCTTATCCTGACCAGTAGGTTGTCCTGGAGTTTCTACTATGAATACAATAAGGGGTTATAAGTCATAAAGACTCAAACTGTGTCATATGGCATCTCTCATGGCATGACTAGTGTGATGCCCAATGGTTTTTGCATTGATAATGATTGAAACATGTGACTCATAATGGTTGAGTATGAGTCATATAGTACGACTCATAATGAAGTCAGTGTTGGTCTATGGGCACTGCTAGACTATGAGTAGGACCTGATGAGTCGCAAGGTCACCCATGGTGACTGGGTGGCCAAGTTTTAGTCTTTTCCTTTTACCTTACTCAGACCCTACATCCATAAAACACTCAAGGGGGTTATTTCTCACACATAACATTATCGAAAAACTCTTAACCTCTTTAAATTATCTAATATCAAGATAATTTAGGTTTCCAAGAAGCTGTTTATTTAGTTTAGATATCTTTGAGTTTAGTTTGTTATCTTTATTCTTGTTATATGTTCAAATTTTAATGCAACTAGGTGTGCTATGTTTGGTGTGGTTAGGTAAATAGTGTGTCCTCAGTCCTAGATGGACTTGAGATGCCCATCGCGACCAGGCCCTAGTTTGGGTCACGACAATGTTGGTATCAATGCCTAGGTTTGGTGTCATTAAATATCCATAAAGCTGTGTCAAGTAAAGTCTCTTTTATGGGTATGTAGCACTCCATACTTATAAGGGAGAAGCTACGAGGAAATTAGGAATGTATCCCTTTCTTTTGATTTATTTTTTAGTTATAGAGTCTAAAGTATTAAATGTCCTCTAATATCCATTTGTTTATATGTCAAATCATGCCTCCCAAAATATTTGATGCTCATGGAAACTCCTTTGTCCCGCTTGAGGAAAATGTTGATGGAAACCAACCTGCTTATGGAGTTCAAACCCGCTCGAGGGCTCCTTCTTCTGATGAATCATGTAGGGTTCCTCTAAATTTCACTAGTCTTCCTCGAGATCGTCAGGGTGATGTGATGAATGATGAGATTTGTTGGTTGATCCATCTTCTTACTCAATTGGTGGCATCTGAGTCTTGCCAGTCTGAGCATGATAGTGATATTGCTCATTCTTTTAAGGCCACTAGAGTTGGCTAGTTTATGAGGCTTAAACCTTCAATTTTCACTGGTTATAAAGTTGAGAAAGATCCTCGAGGCTTCATTGATGAGATAAAAAAGATTTTCTGGGTGGTGCATGCTTTTGAATCTTAGGGTGTAGAATTTTACACATACCAGCTGAAGGATATGTCATATTAGTGGTATGAGGAGTGGGACCAGTCTAGGGGAGAGGATGCAAAGTTAACCTTGCAGAAGAATATCTTTTCAGGTTTTATTGATCATTTTTTTTCAAAAGTTGATAAAGGCAAAGGTTAAGGCATGAATTTGGTAAGATGACTGTGAAGGAGTGTGCCCTGAAATTTCACTTGTTATCCCATTATGTTCTGGAGTTGGTGTCCTTTATAAGGGCTTGAATGAGGAAATTTATTTTTGGGTTGTCCTATAATTGGGTGTTATAATACAAGGCCACCCTATTAAACAAAGAGATGGATAGTTTTAGATTAGTGGTGTACATGCAATAAGTTAAGGAGGAAAAGAAGAGATAGTCTAAAATAAAAGAGAGGAAGAATAAGAAATTCAAGTATTTTGAGTAGGGTGGAGAACAGCAAAGTAGTGGTAAAGATGATAGGTAGTGGGTCAAGAGAAAGACATAGGGAAATTTAGGTTCCTATTTGATGGCATGCACCCCATACCCTAAGCTATATAGTGATCATTTCCTTCTAAATAATAGTGGGTTTAAGGCACAAGGTGCTCAATCTTAAGATGGTGGGGATCAGTTAGCTCTATCTTATCCCCTTTGTCATTTCTATGGATAGGTGTATCGTGATTTTTATCATGATAGGTGGAATATATGTTTCAAATATGGTTAGCCAAGCCATACTTAGAGGAACTATCCTTCTAGATATGTTTCTATTAGAACTAATAAGGTTCTTATGGCTAGTTCTTCAACTCCCACATCAAAGGTTTCTACTTCTGGCTCTAGCACTTTTCAAAACCATCTGTGCATTGTTACCACCTGTCAGGATTTTGAGGCATCTTTTGATTTTGTTATTGGTATGCTAAAACTATTTATTGTGATCTTGGGGATGGATTGTTGCACTCTTGTTATGCTTTTCTTGATTATTGAACCCGGAGAGTCAGTTTCCAATTCCTGAATGAGCTGGTGATTGAGTGGAACGGTAGTTACTTAGTGCCTTAAGAAAGGTTATATCTTGTCTTAGATCCCGTAGGTTAATCTCCAAAGGGTGTCTTTACCATTTAGTGCATATTAAAGATTCTAACTCTAAGGTTCCTTTCTTGTAACCTGTCCCTATAGTTTGTGAGTTTCTTGAATTTTCTCAAAGATCTTCCCGGTGTTCCTTCTAAGAGGGAAATAGATTTTGGATTGATCTTTTAATTGGTACTCTTTCTACCTCTATCCCTCCTTACAAAATGGCTCTAACGGAGTTGAAAAAACTTAAGGAGCAGTTGAAAGATATTTTAGATAAAGGTTTTATTCGCTCTCATATTTCTCCTTAGGGTGCTTTAGTTTTTTTTGAGTATAAGAATAATTGGTCCCTTCAAACGTGTATATGATACCATTAGCTAAATAAGGTGACCATGAAGAATAAGTATTTATTTTCTAGGATTGATGATTTGTATTGCCATCTCTAGAGTGCTAAGTACTTCTCTAAGATTGATTTTTGGCCAGATTACCATCAGTTGAAGATTAGGGAGGAGGATATCCCTAAGACTTTCTTTTGAACCTGGTACGGTCATTTCTAGTTTTTGGTAATGTCCTTTGGTTTAACTAAGGCCTCGGCCGTATTAATGGATCTTACAAACTAGGTATTTCGTTAATTCTTAGACTTGTTCATCATTGTATTCATTGATGATATTTTGGTGTATTACAAGAGTGAAGCAGATCATGCCAATCACCACCACCCTGTGTCATAAACCTTGAAAGATCATAGGTTGTATGCAAAATTCTCAAAGCGTGAGTTCTGTTTGAATATTGTGACCTATTTGGGTTATATTTTTTCTAAGGAAGGGATCATGGTAGATCCAAAAAAAGTTGTCATGCTTAAGAAGTGTCCTAGACCCATGGCTCAAACTACCATTCAGATATTCTAGGGCTTAACTCTACCCGAGGGTACCGCGGCTTTGCAGTATATTATGATGCATCTCGTGTGGTACTGAGTTGTGTTTTGATGCAGCATGGACAGGTGGTTGCATATGCTTTTAGGCAGTTGAAGGTTAATGAGAAAAACTATCCATCTCATGATTTAGAATTATTGGTTATGGTCTTTTCTTTAAAGATTTGGCATCATTATTTGTATGGGGTTCATGTGGGCATCTTCTCAAACCATAAGAGTTTACAGTATGTGTTCACTAAAAAAGAGTTGAATTTCAGGTATAGGAGATGGCTTAAGTTGCTCAAAGACTATGACATGGGTATTTATTATCTTCCAGGTAAAGGTAATATGGTTTTTGATGATCTTAGAAGGTTGTCCATGGGAAGCTTATCTCACGTGGATGAGGAAAAGTGAGGCTTGGTGAAGGATATTCTCTATTTGGGTAATTTTGGAGTTTGTATTTTGGACTTTAAGAATTGTGGTGTGATTATGCAGGATATGGTAAAGTCACATCTTGGTGCTGAGGTAAATGAGAAATAGGTCTTGGACCCTATCTTGATGCTAATCAAAGTTGATGTGGGTCACCAAAAAGTGATGGCTTTTGCAATTGGTGGTGATGGTACCTTGAGGTACCAAGGTAGATTGTATATTCCTGATGTTGATGGGTTACGAAAGAGAATCTTGGCTGAAGTTCGAGAGTTGAGGTACATTGTTCATCCTTGTTCAACTAAGATGTTCCATGAACTAAAGGAGATCTATTGGTGGAATAACCTGAAGAGAGATGTGGACAATTCTTTGGCTAAGTTCATAGTGTGTCAACAAGTGAAGGTTAAGCACTTGAGGCCTGGTGCTTTATCTCAAGAGATTAAGTTGCCTGTGTGGAAGTGGGAAGTGGTTAATATGAATTTTGTTACTAGTCTTCTGTGGCCTCACCATCAGTTTGATTACATTTAGATCATCGTGGATAGGATGACTTTCTTCTAACTTCTTGCTGGTGAAAACTAATTATTAAACGTAAGATTATGCTAAGATCGTCATAGAAGAGCTCGTAAAGTTGCATGGTCCTCTAGTTTCCATCATATCTGATTGAGGTACTCAGTTCTCATCTTATTTTTGGTGTTCCTTTCAAAGAGGTTTGAGAACTAAGGTGAACCTTAGAACCTCCTTCCACACTCAGATGGATGGACAAGCGAAAAGGGTGGTACAGACTTTTAAAGATATTCTAAGGTCTTGTGTGATTGATTTTTGTTGTAGTTGGGTCAACCATTTTCCTTTCATAGAATTTGCTTATAATAACAACCATTATTCTAGTATTGGGATGGCTCCGTTCGAGCCTTTGTACGATAGAAGATGTAGGTCTCCTATAGGGTAGTTTGAGGTTAGGTAGAATAAGTTGTATGGTACTGACTTGTTTCACCAAGATATAGAGAAGGTGAAGGTCATTTGGGATAAGCTTAATACCCCCCAAAGTCACAAAAATTCCTATATGGATGTAAGTCAAAGGGACTTGGAGTTTGGTGTGGATAATTTGGTGTTCTCAAAGGTGTCTACCATAAAGGAAATGATGCGGTTTGGAAACAAAGGGAAGCTCAGTCCTCATTATGTTGGTCTATATTATATTTTATGGAGAGTGGGAAATGTAGCTATAATTTGGATTTGCCTCCGAGTTTGGGTTTCATTCATCCAGTCTTTGATGTGTCGATGTTAAAGAAGTGTGTGGGTGACCTTCTTTGGTTCTTCCTTTAGAGAGTGTAGTTGTCTTGAATTCCTTATCATATAAGAAGGTCCCAATTAAGATTTTGGATCATCAAGTTGGCCGGTTGCGAACTAAGCATATGGATTCATAAAGGCTTTATGAAGGAACCAAAAAGGTGAAGAAGCTACTTAGGAAGCCTAAGAGGACCTGATGTCCAAATATCAATCCTTGTTTTGCACTTCGGATAATCATGCTTGAGGTATGTGATTTCCTTGATATCTTTGTTTTCTATCTTTATTAAAGGTATGTGTGGATATACTTTGGGTCAAATCGTTCTAACAAAAAGCCTTGTCCCGTCCTTCGAGGATGAATAATCCTAGGGCGGGGGGGGGGGGGGAGAATGCAACACCCTAGATTTTTTATCCTTGAAAATTTCTGAAATTTTATCCTCACTTCCCAGCTATGACTCACTATATGAGTCGTAGGGAGTCTTAGCGGGTCTTGATGACCTAATCCTACCCTTGTAAGTAGGTTGGCATGGAGTTTCTGCTATGACTATGAGAAGGGGTTACGAGTCAGACTCAAAATAAGGCGTATGGTGTCTTTTGTAGCCTGACCAGTGTGATGGCTAATTGTTTTTGCTTTAACAATGACTGGACCATGCAATTCATAATGTTTGATTACTAATCGTATGTTATGACTCATAGCCAATTTAGTGTTGGTAACCATTGGCATAACTCAGACTATGAGTTAGACTTTACGAGTTGCAAGGTCATCCATAGTGATTGGGCGGTCAATTTTTAGTATTTTCATTAAGGACAGTCTGGTAAATTCTCCTTTTTCCCTTACTCATACCCCATGTCCATAAAGCACTCAAGGGGGTTATTACTCAACCATAACACAAAAAAACACTCTCAACCTCTCTAGAATTATCCAAGGTTAAGACACTTAGGGTTTCCAAGAAGTTATTGGCTCAAGGATTGAATTCTCTCCATAAATTTTGGTATTTTAGGAATGTTACTCTTCCCCAACTATTATTTTTTGTAAGCATGTGTTTTAAATAAGATAGTCATGTGGTTTTTTTTGTGGGTTTTGAAACGCGGGTTGAGGATTTTGGATGTTTTTTTTGAATAAAATTTCCCATGGTTTACATATGATTGTTCATGTTTTTTATGGGTTTTGAACTTGTGGGGTGCATGGTCATGGTGGAGAAATTAGGGAATTGTGATTTGCTCCAAATTTTGAGCACTTTGACAATTAAATTGGTGGTGACCTCAACTCATACTTTGTAATTGGTTCTGAAATATGATCTGTCAATTAATTTGACTTACTCACATACGATATTGCATTGAATAAAAAGTTAAATAATAAACATGGTTTTGAAGGCCTTGTTGGTAATGTTTTGATTTAATAAGCTAAGGGGGTCGAGGCATTCCCCCATTTTGAATTGATTAACTAAAGGGGGTCAAGACATTCCCCTAAGTTAATGTGATTGTTATGGCATAGAGATAAACTTTCAAGTGTAAGGGTATGATAATACCCATGGTGTGCCTTAACAGTTGGTTCATTGGTTAACAAATGGGTTATGTGAAACTTACTTTAAATTAACCTTAATGTGGGTTATGTAGCAAATCCATGAAGGTGTGGGTATTGGATGGATTTTACTAGAAACGCATGTTTGCCGACGTGAGGTTTGGTCTTGATGACCTATTTGCATGGTGCACACTATTGGTATATTTGTATCTTGGATTGACGTGGGATCAGGGCATTCCCTGGTCTTCCTTGATACCTTCGGTTAATGCGGCTAACATTCATTGGGAAACTTTTAGCAGGGGGAGCTGAACCCATGTAGCCCATGGGTGTCTATTTATGACGGTTGAGCTGTATAGCTAGGATAATGTTTTACTTCATGCTAAGCCTTCTTAGCTATCCCGACATATTATTTATATCTGTATATGATGATGTTTACATGGTTTTGAGTTGGATTTGACTTGGCAGTATTTTATCCCCTACCCTTAGTTACATGGTAGTGCTCAACCCACTAACCATCTCTGGACGCTGCATCCTAATGCGATGCACGCATCGCAGATACTTCTTCTTTTCCTGCATAGTGTAAGGTGGATCGTGTCTATTCATCGGTCGTGTGGTGAAACGATGAGTTTCCATTCTCCAAAAGACTTGGCCATTTCATCAGTTTCCTTTCGCAAACTAAAATTGAAGAGTTTGCATTATCATTTACATTATCATTATCATTGCCATTGTTAGAGTCGGGGACATGTCCCAACTCAGATTATTTTTGGATTTTTAGAGGATTTGTGGTTACTACTGTAGATTGGGTATTGATGTTGAACTATTAGTTGTGTTTGAGTTTAGTTTATCATCTTTCTATCTTGTTATATGTTCGGATTTCTGCCGCTGCAAGGTGTGTTATGTTTTGTATGGTTAGGCAAAGGGGGATGGTCTATGGTCCTTGGTGGGCTTGCGATACCCATCATGAAAAATAATCAATAGAAAATAGCATCAGTTGTGAAAACAAAGATACTATCCAACACTTGTAACAGCCACAAGCTTTATAAATAATTCATCGACTTTGAATACACTTAGAACACCAAACACCATTTTAAACCCTTTTTCATTCCTTAACAACATGCATTGAACAAGCTATACTAAGGAATAATTATTATCCACACATAATAAAAACTTGATCAAATTGCATTAACCATCACCTAAAATTGTACACCTAACCTGTAGGTTATGACCAACCCCCTACTATTCATTGTAACTAATTAATACATTATCGATTTTCATTCTTCTGGTTAATACCATAGATTTTTCTAAATCAACCCAAACTAACCATGCTTAATGAATAATAGCTAGTAAGTTAACCCAATTCCAATTCTTGATTATACACAATCAACAATCAAACATAGATGAACAATTAATATGAAACACATGATTTCGAGAACAATTTCAAAATTTTACTATTGTTGCCATTTCCCACCCCTTACCTGAGTTTCATCCATTTTACCTATTCAACCTCCATTTCTAGAGGCTTAAGCATGCATGTCACGACCTAAAAATAGGCACGTGATGCCACCTGTGAAGCTTCCAATACATGTAAGCCTATCCTAACCCAAGAATACAATTTCAAAATAAAAAAATAGAAAACCAGAGAAATAAACATAAAATATAATTAAAGAAGAAATAATACTCATGTTAGATTCCTATGTCTGGCTGTCACTAACACAAGCCTCTAACACAGATTTGTAGCTATTATAATGTGATATCTTGTTTATGAAAGTAGGAACAATATAGTAATAGAGAGATCCGGGTAAGCTTTAAGTCCATCTACCACTACCTGAATATACAGAGTGCCAATGCAGTAAGAAATTATCTACAAACTGCTAACCGATCCAATAGCTACATGGAGTACAAAAAATGAAGAAAAGAAAAGAAAAGAAAATCAATGGTGATTACAAAAATCCGCGTGCACACAACAAGCATCATCGATAATCAACCTTAATCCTAAGAGATGGCGAGAACCACCACTCCGTCTACCTAAGGTATCAAATTAATCTACAACCCACCAAATTAATACATAATCCTAACTGGGTAATGTAACGCCCCGAATCTGGTACTCGGAACACTACACGATTCTCATGATCCCGAAGGACTACAAGCTAACCCATGATTGATATTTGTGCCTGTATACTACATAATATATTGAATAATGCGGAAACATGAACTGAAAGTCCATAAGGTTCACATAACAGAAGTAAAACATTAGATCTAAATGGGGTATGAAATACCCAAAACAACTAAAATAACTGTCTTAACATAATAGTGTGGAAAGCCTCTAACTGATGGAACTGTTTGAGTAAGGAGTTGATGGGACATGTCCCCAACTAACTCCAACTAATAAACTAATTACTGAGATAATAAAATAATGATCATTTCCTCGAAGGATGAGGACTTACTTCTAACTCTGACAGTTGAGACTGGAATCTATTGATGCTCTGGAGCTCGTGTCTTTGAACCTATGGTATAATACACCATAGCACAAATGCATCAGTACTTTGAATATACTGGTATACATATGAGGTAGGATGAATGCATGGGGTTCATATGCATGAAAAATACTGGCTAACTGACTAATATGAACGTAAGAATACATGCTTGCATACATAGTAACTATATTTGAAATCCTGATAACATGAGTATGCTAACGACTAACATGACTAATGACTGAATTCTGATAACTGATAACTTGAGTGACTGTATCTGATAGTACTAAATCTGATGGAACTTGCTGTGTTCAATACTGTATCTTAGTTGGTTGCATCTGAAAGTACAGAATTATGAAGAACTATTTGTTCCTTTATTGAGACTGATACTGAGACTGTGGGAGGTAGTTATCTAATCGACATACCCCAAATAATGTATTATAGCTTAATTGGGGTCCAATGTATGCCCTGATTGGAAGGTGTCAGTACCGCGCCACTAGTAAGGACAATATGTGAGTGACCCTAATATAATAGGTAACTCTAGTGAGAACAGTGGAAACCCTCATATAGCAGGCTAAGCCACCTCATCTACTCTCATATAGCAGGCTATGATGTCTCAATGTAGGCTGGATACACCATTCTGGAATGCAAGGATTTCTTCTAAGAATCACACCCTCACATAACAGGTGAGATCCCATCCTTGGATTTGCTCGGTGCTAATTTCTACTCCCATCTGAATAGACACTGAACATAATTTACTGAACTGAACATGGACTGAGTTGCTAAATTTTGTTGACTGATGCAGTAATACTGGTATCTGATAACTGATTGAGTTCATGAGATCATGGAGATTTCCTGAGTCATAAGACTATTTGAAGTCTAAGGATCATAGCTTGACTGGGAGTATCGTGAAAATATGACATGACTCTAGCCACACAACTAATGTTTCGGGTACAAGTACCCCTAGGACTTGATAGAGGAAAACTGACAAAGCACAACTTTATCAAGTACATGACCCATATCAACAATACAGAATTTAATAAGTTGTGGATTTCACGAATTACAGGGTTATCATATAATCTAACAAGGACAATAATGCTGATAATCATATCATAATCTCATATTATAATATCATGGACATTTCAACAACATACATTTCAAAATGATAGTATGGAAACTATTTAAACATAGAAAGATGACAACCATGTCACATTTAGCTTATGTCTTAAGCTATAATGCATGATTTCTACCTTTTCAAGCATTTTATCAACCACCTTGCATGCACAACTTAGGGCATAACTGAAATCATCAAATTACACATCATAAGCAACTAAATTCATGAATTTTATCTTACATGGTAACATAATATCATGGTAAACACACAAAGATTTAAACTTTGAAATCAATCAACGCCAACAATATGATTACAAATAACCCACAACATAAATACCATGATTTATAGATAAAACAAGGTTCTTGAGCTTCATGGATGGAAGGAATCCATGAATGAATACAACGCATACCTTAGTTTGTGATTTTGTGAAGATTGACGGTGAATCTTTCTTGAAATCGGATCTTCTATGAAAACCCTAGCTTGTTCTTGAGAGAAACTTGAAATAAAATAGTATATTTTAGGTGAAAAATATCTGAATCATGTGTTAAAAGGATTAAATAGGAGTGGGAAGCTAGCACTTTTAACCCTGGATGCGTCATTTAATTTTAGTAAAAATTTCCCAAATTGGACCCTTGGCACGATGCGGCGCTATCACGTCGTGTCACTAGATTTTGACAATTGGGAAATTAAGAGATGGCACGATGCAGATCCATCGTATTTCCCCTTCTTTTATGACCTGGAACTTTCATGCGACGTGGAGGAACTCACGGTGAGACACTAGAAAAGGACAATTTCCATTTTAGCTTGTGGCGCGGTGCGCCACTGACCAATATGGCGTTGTTTTATGACGGAAACTTGAAATAGTAATAACTTCATACCTGGTTATCAAATTTAGGAGAATTTTATGTCGATAGAAATTTTATTTAATTTCCCACATGACAAAAAGTTAAAATCCTAAAAATACCACATGTAAAAAAGTGGATTCATCTTTCAAAGAAAGCTCCTAACCTTTTTTTTTTAGATGATTTCAAGATTGGAAAAGGTATGGGATATTATAGGTAACCTAAAAAAGGTTCAACAACCATAAAAAGAATAGGGTAGGCACTATAATCTAGGTGAGTCAACACTAGCCACTTTATGATCCACAATTAGACAGAAACACTTATAAAAAGAACGCACCACTCAATATTTACATTTCAGGCTTAATCACATGATATAAACCAAAAATTATGGGATAAATAAGGAGAGATTACAAAAATATTGAATAACATGCTACCAAAGGTGTAATCCAATGATTTCTCAGATTAAGACATAGCCTTACCCTAAGTCTCATAATATCTCAATCCCCAAATACATATAAGATGATGTAAGGTAATGCAATAAATTGAAATAGATGCTCAAACACAATAACACAAATAAGTTTCTAATAGTATAATACAAGACAAGATTAAGCACTAGAACAATATCCACCATACCATGAAGTATAATACAGTGCACATAATGATGATGATACCGATGGTGTGATAAGTTAGAGGTTGTTGCAAAACGTTCGTATACACCTACCAAGAATTTCTCTTGAGGTAGGATCTATGAGGGGTTATGTAACCCATACACAATCTAATAACCAATACAAATTCCAATTCAATATCCATAACTCTTCCTTGACCATGATCTTTGGTAGAGGGTTATTAAAGATGTCATATTTCTGTAAGAAAACCTAGTATTTCCATAGTGGTACCATTGACTCATGAATGCATATACAATACAAGGATGTAATGCTTACAACCAAACCAGAATGCGAATTTCAAAAATCCAACCAATATATAATAACATGAGATAAAAGTCCACTCAATAAGCCAATCATTCACGATCCAATGTAGTTTGTGTACTAGTAAAGTAAGATGTGCAATATTATGTAGTTGATATCACATAAATCCAAACTTATTCAATTTTCTACCAAGAAAAAAACAACCAAATATATAAATACCATCCAACAATATCATATAAGACCCCACACGATTACACATAAGAAATAATGTCTCAAACTACCAATAAAAACATCATAGGCCCGCACATGGGCACATAATAGGAATAAATCCATTTTTATTATTAATACCCTAAACCATAATATTTCACATGGAAACACAAAATAAATATTGATAAAATTCAAATTTCCTCTGGATCATAGGACAAAATGCTTATGGTTCAAGAGGCGCTTGATGACTCCGTATTGCTATCAAAGGGTGTCAAATGGAATTTTAAGATGACCAAGGAGGGTCAAGGGATGTTAAGGAATCCCAGAGAAGGCAAGACGAGGCTAGAAATCCCCTGGAAGAGGATATGCCCCCTATCCGCTTTGGAGGTGTGCCCAACCTGCTCTAGATTTGCTAGAGTAGGTCAAAATAATCCACTATTCCCTTGGGATGCACCTTTTCGATTGGGATGTATTGAGGTAAATAATGAGAGAGAGGTACATAATGGAAAGGTTCAATCAAGAGAAATTAACAACACTCTACAATTTGAGACAAGGGGTTAGAGGTGTGGATGACTATTATGAGGATTTCCAAAACTTGATTTTTTGTCTTGAGATTGTCGAACCCATAAATCATTATATGTTTCACTTCAAAGGTAGGATAGATTATGATGTTTATTCTGTACTATTTTTCCAAAAGTTTTATCAAATAGAAGAACTTTTTGAATTGACCTTTTTAGAAGGTGATGCTTACTTTGTTGGTTATAAGTTGAGATAAGAAGATGGTGATAAAGAACTCTCTCAAGAGAATGAATAACTTGGGAGTGAAGGGGAACTAGCAGAAGTTGAAGGTGACACTAAAGTATCTTATGGTTGTTTAGGAAAGTTCCCTATGAAGATATTTGGACTCAAGAAGGAGTGGTTGTGAATTTTAACCTTATGATGAGGCGTGAGATGATTTGTGGAGATTAGGATCTTTGGGATCTTAAAGGAGAGCTTAGTGAAAAACCCAAGCCTTTGTTGTATACAATCTTTGGCACTAATTTTTTTCCAACTTCCAAGTTGATGCATGAGAGAGAAAGTCCACATGGTGCAAGTATAAAAGGCAAGTGAACAAGCTCAAGGATTTGCTCCCAAGGTATGTACCTACCCCATCTTATTCATGGCATTCCTTGGATTCATGATGAAATTTACCCTAAGGTAGATGGTCTTTTTGAGATATTTGACTTAAAATCCTACCTAGATGGTGTTGATATCTCTTAAATCCCATTTTGGAATGATTTGAATATGCATGAAATGTGTGGTGTTCCCAACATAAACGGCTAATTTATTTATTGTTCTAAGAAGAGTCTATGGTCCTTAGTATATAAACACAACTCTTGACCTTTGTTTCTTATCATACTTATATGCACTGAAGGCTTGTTCATGTGAAGGGAATTTAAGGTGATTAAGATGTTTGTTCTTAATTTTATGTGATATTTTTCTTGGTAGCACCTAAGGTAATCATAACTCTATTTATTCTATTTTATTTGTTTGTGAGCATAGCTATGTTGGTGCTTGTTGCGTCCAAGTCCGCACACAAGTGTACATGGTCTCACAAAGTAATATAGTAGCCTTAAATAAAGCCGAATATCAATCCCTCAAAGACTTGTGTTAAGATACTATCAAATTCAAGTTCATAATTAAGATTAAATTAGTGTAATCGTAACCAAAACAGTTTTGCAAGTTTATAAACTAATAGTAAACTATGATAATGCAGAAAAGTAAAGACTTTGGAAAACCAATGGATAAAATCCTGAGGTTAAATCACTACGAACAATCATACGATGCTATTGAACTTCATTCACTAGATTACATTTCGTGGTTGCTGATTTGCGTGGCTGATAATATGATCATGGTCTCTTGAGCCTCTAATCACCTATCTAACTTAGCCCCACAACTACATTCCTGAGCGGGGACTTGAGAACTCAGCTAAACACATTTATATTTCATCCTTTAGTGAACCAAATAAGGATTCTAGGTATATCTCTATCCTAGATGCTAATTCAAATCCCTTATTTTATAAAAGAATAAAAACTTTACTCTATTTATCCCCATGTTCTATCTTCTTATTCCCTAGCTCGAGATCAAAAAGTTGACAATTGATATATTACATGGGTCGCGAATCCTTAGGATAGTTAAAACAAGGATAAATAAACAACCAAATATTAAAAGCAACCCAAAAAAACTCAATTGAAAGCAATAGTAAACATGTTCTTAGTCTTAACCCCGGAAAGGGGTATTTAGAAACTAATAGACATAACAGTAATCAAAGTAATATAATACATTATAAAATACATTAAAAAGATAAATTAAAGAGATACACCATAAAATTAGTGTTTAAAATCCCATATCCAAAGATCCAAGAAGTTCAAGCTAAGTAACAATGTGTACAAGAGTTGTATTTATAGTAGCAAAATTTGGCCAGTGTGTGAATAAGTTCCATGACACGTTGCTTATTACCTGTGAATAAGGTGTGTAGTTCCTTGATTTATCACCTTGACTAAGGGCTACTGAAAGTTGCTTGATACCCTGGAATAATGGGTTTCTCTCCCCTTTATCGCGGGGGCACACTGGAAATTGCATTTTGACGTCCAAACTTTGTCTTATGCATTTGTCTTCCATCCCAAGACTTTTGGTGTTATTTCAACTTGATTTCTAGATTGTGTATCCTCCATATATCATAACAAAAAACTTAAAAATCATCCTATAGAATCAAGAACCACTGATTAGAGCTCAACACAATACAACATCAGGAATGGTGAACTAGAAACTCAAGCTAAGAACTAGTGTGGTCCTTTAAATCTTTAGGATAGTATTTTTACTCTTGGATTGATCAAATTGAACTTTGAACACTATAATCAAGATTTTACACACATAAACACACAATAATAATCTTAATAACTAATTACACACGTTATAATCCATCAAGATAGACTAGAATAACACCTAGATCAAACCAGTAACACTAGTTTTCTCATTTGAAGTCTAAGTGACCCAATTAAGTACAAACTTGTTTGAAAGACACCATAAATATTTTAATAATGTATTTAAAAACTTATATTCTCAACTATATCATCATTAAGACATTAATAACAAGAGAAAACCTCAAAACAAGGCTAAATAAGCTAGGATAACACACTTAGAAGCATAAAGCCACCTCGGATCAATGCTATGAATATCTTGTGTATAAACATAGTTTCTGGTAAAAGGAAGGGTAATCTACACCCTTATCTACACCCTTATGACTCCTTGACTCTACTTCATAGTTGTTACAACATATGATTATTTATTTGGTAATATTGTTAATGGAACTAACTCAGGATAATTTGTTAATTATTATCATTGCCAACTCCTTTTCACCTTAAATATTGACTTTTCTTCTATTGAATTGAATGGTTTTTGTTATATGTGAAATGGATATCTCCTTGGCATATTTATTTTTATTGTAAACTTTGTGATAGCACTATTACTTCAAGAATGTCTTGGTTGTGTATTATTCTCTTATGCTCTAACGTTGTAAATTTAAGGAAGAATCTTTTTATAGAAGGAGAGGATGATACAAACTAAATTGCTTCTGGATCTTGGGAGAGGATGCTTATGGTTCAAGGGTCGGTTGATGACTCTGTGGTTCTATCAAAGGGTGAAAAATGGACGGTAAATATGATCAAGGGGGGGTCAAGGGATGTTATAAAAGCCAAGGTATGGCAAGATGGGGCTAGAAAGCCCCAGAACATGGACATGCGCCCCATCTGCCTTGAAGGTGGGACCAACTTTCTTTAGATCTGCTAGAGTAGGTAAAAAAAGTCTACTATACCCTAGGTATGCAGCCCATGTGTGCCTCATATGCTCTAGAAATGCTCAAGTGGATGCTTAATAGGCTACTATGTTTTCTCTTTCCAGATGGGTCACTTTTGGGCCCATAAGATATAATAATTTAAGCTAGACTATAAATAGGACCATATTTTATTTTAGTAGATATATTTTGATGAATTATGAATGTATACTCTTTTGAGAGTATGTAAAACATGGTTTAATTTGTGTTTATATATTGTTTTCAAATGTAGGTTGCTTGGAAATCCGGTTCCCTTGAGGTCTAAGTAAGATATAGGTGATTTGATTGATATTAAATAGAGGGTTAGGCACTTAATATACTCTTAGTTTACTATCTATTCATTCATTGTATCTATCTATTTCTTCCTTTCTAAGTATTCCTTTATCTTTCATTTCCATATCGTAGTCTAGTTTTGATTCTATACTTTGTTCTTATATCTTATAGAAATCCCAGTAATAAAATAATTCAAAACTACCCAGACCTAGCTCGTTTGTACATAAATCCTAAAAAACCAATACTAGCTCATTTACACTCTAGGTATTATCTAAGGCTTGATCATTTTGTCAGTTAAATAATAACATAATAGTCCCCAAAAGTTTGGTAAACTCTAATCATTACAATAAAAGCTTCTATACAAGTTCTAAAGCCCCAAAGTAAGCATCTAATAATAATAATCCAAACCTAATTTATTAACTACAATCTATTCTAAAGATATTTATAAGCAATAATACTATCTTACTAAGGCAATAAACTAACTACAATTCATTTTTAAGACTCCACACACGAAGATGCTCTCCATGCAATCAAAGTAAGACCCCTAATCCAAATGAATCATAACATACCGACATCAAGATAATAACACATTAACACTTTAGAAAAAGATCAAGGTACATCTCAACTTGCCTTAATCGAAGATCCATAAATCTTATTACTAAACAAATCCCCAAATAAATTCTCAAATCCTTCAAAACATCTACAACCATGAACAAACCATTAAATATGATATATACACATAAAAAGGAAGCTAACAATGCCCATATTAGCTATATTCAAGATGGGTCTAAAAACGGACCCTGAAAATGGGTTAAAAATGAAAGAGGTAAAATCATAATCTTATTTTATAAATTTGTTCCCCATACTCATAAAAGTCTACAGCTGAAAAACCAAGAAAAAATGAGTTAAAAATGAGATTTATATCCAAGAAAAATCATTTTTAAGCTTTACCTGCAAAAATCCCGGAAACACATTGTGAAATCAAGAATTTAAAGTTGTTTTGAAGATGAAATCGAGAGGAAAATGATAATTTTAAGATTACAAAGTTACCCCCGAAAGAAATATTGAAAACTCCTTTGGAATTATCCAAATTCAGGATCTCAAACACCCAAAATTGTGAAAATGGGGTTTTGATTCTAAACTTGGGTAGAAATCACAAAAAAAAAATAGAAGTTCTTGATTAATGGGAGAAATAGAGTTAAAATTTAATAGATAATGATTATACGAGGAAAATACATTGAGAATTCATGTCGCAAAAAATTACATCTTCTAGAAAGTATAACGTGGTCACTGTGAAATAAAGAAGCCAACAAAGGTTGGGGTCAAACCACAGGGAATAGGACAAATCTCTATCACGAACTTGCTGAAGTAGCTGAAAGGTGTAGAACTGTAAATTGAGGGATTTTGTGAGAACAGTAATAGTAGTAACAAATCTTGATCACTTTAATTCAAAATAAATATGAGACAAATATTAGGACTAAGTTCCCCATGAGTTCCTAACTCCCAGTCTTATCGAGCTCGTTAAACTATACCGATGCCTTGCATGCGAAATGTAAAAAACTAGATATCACCATTCATTTTTGAACACCTTTGGGGAATTTCACACCTCCTTTTGAGTCTCAAAGTGTCGCTTTACTATCCCTTCTCCTAGATCAAAAATTCAGTATCTTTTTTTAAGTCTTAAGTTAATTAGATGAAGGTTGATAGCTTTAAATTACTATTGTGATCTTCTTATCCTAATTTATACCTCTTTTATAAAGTTGGTATCGAATTCAGGTAGGCTATTAACTTTTTTAGTCACTAAGAAAACAATCAAACCAAAGAAAATCACAAGACCATCAATCAAGAAAGACTTTGCACTTCCTCTACTTCATTATTCCATCAAGGTTTCCAGAACCCAAGTTATGAGGTTTAGCCACTCATATTTGAAAGAACGCCTATAGAACTTATAAAGAAAGATATGAATAATCTTGCAATATATTATGAATGAAAACTAGAAAGACCTAAGTACTTGCATAATTTTTGACTTTAAGCATCGAAAGTTCAATGAAACCATGAATCAACACCCTAAACTTAGAACTTTTTCATTTCCTCCAACAACTAATACATAACAAACACACTACAATGCTTAACTAAGAGACAGACAACTCAATTTCATCTCAAAGACTTTTATCCCACCCTATTTCAAACTTTTCAAACTACTGTGTGGATCTATATAGCACAAAAACAAGACACAAATAAATCAAACAATGGCATTACATTAACAACAAACAATCAAGCAAATATGAAAGTCACACTACCTGAAAAAATAAGAAGTTAACAACATAACCTATGTACCCTCATGGAAAAGAAATCCCAACTCTCAAAATATCATCATGTATTTCAATACAATGTATTAGGTTAGGACACTCACTCTTAAAGAGGAAGTTCCAATCAATGCGCATAGAATACCATAGGCTTGCCTTTGTTTACTATTCCTAAGATATTTTGGAATAGTTGGACAAGGATAACTATATAACTTTACTCAGCTTGTAATATATGCTTTGGGGCTGGTATGGTACATATGGGATCAAGTGATTTACCCTTCTTGATACTACACATATATTTTGTCTCCATTGCTCAACCATTCCTCTTGTATCCCTCAATTTTCACCTTTTTTGATTTCTAGATTTAATGTGTTTTTTTTCTCATTTTTTTTTTCCTACCATACCCAACCTTAATTGCTTTTCTTTTACATTATATAACCTTATGTACACCCAATTTTAACTATGCACCCCTATGATAGCCATCCTCAACTTCGATAATTTGCTTGAGTTGAGGTGCACATTGTCTAAGGAGGGAGCAGGGCCAAAATAGGTTTATTGCAATAAATTGGGAATGTGAAAAGGTGAAAACTAGTAAGTAGGTAAATGTAGGCTCAATTCAAGGATCAAGGGATACTTATTCATCTTTGGACAGTTATTTAGGATATGAGTGGACTGATAACGCTCAACTTACTCCTCAGATTAAGGTAAGGCGGTCGTTGTAAATATATTTACACAACTTCAAAGTCAGGGTCAAATCCACAGGGAACAATGTGAGTGGCAATTAAACTAGTTCTAAATGATAGCTACAAGTTAAATTCAAAAAAATAATAAGAAAAGACAAAACGGGGGTTTTTATCAATCAAACAAATACTAACTTTTCAACTTATTTTAGAACTCAAAACTTAGACTTCAATATTTCGAATCAATGATATAGAAAAACTAGGGTTGTGATCACTATGACTATTAATCTCCATTGCATAATAATTGTTCAAGATTCTCGTGGAAGATAGGAACACCAGAATATCCCCAACGACGATACTATCTGACTTATCTTTTGACCTATAACTCAATTTATTATCTAATTCTCTCGGACTTAAATAACATATCTATTCCCATAAGGATGTTATCTCAGGTAGATTAATCCAGTTATGACATCAATCATTAAACAGAAGGTTGGTAGCTTTCGAGTCCCTGTTGATAATTCACGTCCTCTAGTTTATTTCTCCATTAAAAGCAAATAAAACCTAAGGCATAACCTAATGTTTGCAACCAATAGATTTAAGTTAAAATAAGAAAATTTCACGACGTTCCGACAATCACTCAAACCCTAATCCAACTACTAAATCAATGAAATAATAATCATAGATCCCATAACCCTAGTTGTGGGTTTTAGTTGCTCATAAGATAGAAAGAAAAGACAAAGATTGAATTCATAAATTAAAGTAATTAAACATACAAAAGATGAAATCCAAAGTTGATTCTCCTCCAAATACAATAAGAAATTCCCACAACTAATTCAAAGGATTGAAAATTGAATTCTAAGTCAGAAGAGACAAAAGCTAGAGAAAGAAAAGTGATTCCTGACTTCTCCTGGCCTCACATTAAAATTATTCAGATAGATGATTTTTTTTTCGTCAATCAAAAACCCTAAAAGATGCTATTTATACTAATGCCTAATTAAGGAAATAAAATAACAAAATTAATAAAATTGTTCGTAATAGGTGACACCCAGGCTGACGCCGCATCAAGAAGTTGATGCCCTATCACGGATGGCGTCAGAGAGGCTTCAGTTGCCTTCAGGTTTTGCCTTAGGCTGACGATGTGAATGAAGCCACATCAGGGATCTGACGGTGTATCACCAATGTCGTCAAATATATTCTTCCCATTCTAAATTTCTGGTTTAGGCTAACACCATTCTTGGCGCCTTATCACGCACTTGATGCCACATCACCGGCATCGTCACAACTGCTCCTCAAATTGCAACTCCCTAGTTAAGGTTGACGCCAATGCTGATAGGATATCATGAGGCTGAGGACTTACCATAGAGGTCATCATCCATCTTTTCTTCTATTTTGCTCAGATTTCAACTCTTTTGCTCTATTATTGTTTATTCTTATTTCTTTAGCCTTTTTCTGCAATATCATGAGCAAAAACATCGAAACAACAAGAGTTGCTTTAGCATTCACAATTATTTTGAGCTAAAAAACATTAAATGTGTTAGATTTTGCTCACACATCAACACCCTCAACTTAAAACAATTGCTTGTTCTCAAGCAACTGCATAACACCAAACTGTGATGCTTAACCAAGAGACACATAAGATACCTATCATAGTTGATTAACAAGTTTAATTTAAAACTCATGCCACTCTCCTACGTTTCATTACTTATAAATACAATTGTGCATATCCATG
Organism: Capsicum baccatum var. pendulum; assembly: GCA_030864225.1. Lineage (NCBI taxonomy): Eukaryota > Viridiplantae > Streptophyta > Magnoliopsida > Solanales > Solanaceae > Capsicum > Capsicum baccatum. Next base: position 155,358,085 of record CM061561.1, on the reverse strand, counting down.
AAGATTAACAATGTGAACCAAAGGAATCAAGATATGGCATCAATTAAGCATCAACAACCATGCATATATCAATATTACACTTATCCAAACAAGTTGGAAACTAGCAACATAACCAGTGTGCCCTCACCACAAACAAGTCCCTCCTCAATCATATATGAACTCAAGCATGTTAATGCAGGGACAGTCAAGAGACACTCACTCTCAGAATGAAATTCCAGTCAATGTATGCAAAACACCATAAGCTTGCCCTTATTTTCATTACCAAGGTGTCCAGATAGGTAAGTTAGGATCACTATAGGTCTTTTCTTCGGCTTGTAATGTAGGCTAAGGGCTGGTATAATATTCAATGACATTTAGAGTGTCTAATCCTCCTTGGCACTACCATAACTTTTGGGGCCTCACTAATTAACCTTTTTCTCAATTCTTCTCTTCTCTTGATCACACATATTTTATTATTCATTTTTTTCTCAATTCTTATTCATTTTATCAATTCTTATTCATTTTTTTCACTACTATTCTTTTCTTATTCTTTTTCCACAGCATCCTACTTTTTATTCTTTTTTTATTCTATCATTTCTCATTATTCTTTTTTTATTCTACCATTCCTCATACTCATCTTACATCACGCACCTCTATGATAGCCACCCTTAACTGAGTTAAGGTGAACAGTGTCTAAGGAGGAAAGGTCCAAAAAAGGTTCATTATGATATAAATAGGAAGGTGATAGGAATCATAGAAAGAAATTGTCAATTCAGGCTCAAAATAGGGATCAAGAGATATCATGCATAATAGGGAAGGTCATTTAGGCTAAAAGTTGTCTAACATCAACAACGTCCTATGATCCTTTCCTAACCCCTATCTTTCAACAAAAGTAAAGCTAACAGGGTAAGTTCTGGATTTAACACACAAAGAGAACTTAGTAGTATCTCACACACACATGGCACAAAGGTGCATCTAAAGCTACTATCGATCCAGTTTATTTGATTGTTTAGAAGTGGATATCATGTCACTAGTACTAAGGTCATAAAAAGATGCACAATGGTCACACATAAATATATATCACACAGTTATATAATAGACCAACAGAGAGGTGTTTATCAGTCTCAAAAATAAAAAAAAATATGTCAACTGTCCTAGATACTTATTTTTCTCCCAATTAACCACAACATATCACAAAACAAAACACAATACGCCTAAATATGCCGGCTCTACTAGGAACAAGACTCCAGGGAAAAGAGGCACGGCAACAAAAATCCCAGGAGGACATCAACACCCACAAGTAGCCCCACCCTCAACTTAATATCATGAATTATTCCCAACACGTCAAATAAAAAAAGAGAGTTAGAAACATACCTGTGGCACCATGGGTGCGAAGATTTGATGTCAATCATATAATACGAATATAAACAACAAAATACCTTGGGTTGCCTCCCAAAAGCGCCTAGTTTAACGTCGTGGCACGACCCAACTCAGTTTTTTCCTCCACCTTAAGGATATTAATTTCACCCCAACTTAGAGTCCATCTTCTTGCCTTGATCATAGAGAGGTAGTACAAAGATTAAGAAGCCGAGTAATGAATGATGCATGGTAAACAACTTGACCTTAAAGTGAGGTGTGTTTTTATGTTGTTTATCAAGTGTAAAATAAAGTATATAGGATTCTTGTTCTTCATCTTCACAGTCTTCCACTAGTTTAGATGATTCCACAGACAAGATATCATCTAAACATAATATGAAAAAATGCTTCGAGTGTGGCCCAACAAATCCTACGTCAAAATTTACACTATCCTCTACACACTCTCTTTTATTCATCTTCTCAATATTTTCACTTTGAATTGGGCTAGATTTTTCATAAGAGATTGGCTTGTTTTCTTCTTTTGCCGCTAGCTCCATTTCCTCAATCTTGTCATCATCCCTCATGGTTGGTTCGATTGGTTGGGAAATCTCCAAGGTCTGCTAAACATCAAGCACATCATCGATATAGGGTTCTTGCTCCTCATCTTCACACTCATCCATTATGTTATATAATATCATCTAACCACGATGTAGAAAAGTGTTTTGGATGATTGACCTCGATATCCATATCTTCTATCCTTTCTCTTCCCTCGTTAAATGCCTTAATATCTTGACGTATGTCACATATGGTATCATTCGTTGTATCTGTACAATCCAACATTAGTTGAAGCATAACTTCAATGTCACTCTTTCTAGTGCTTCGTTCTTCCTTTTCTTGACTATAAGACCTATCATACTAATAAGAAGAACTAGAACCTGGGTTAGCACAATAGGGGTAAGGGGCATTTAGGCAATCACTCCAATATCCATCTTGACCACCACATAAAGAACAATTATACTCCTAGTAGGTTGGAGATGGTGCACACATTTTTCTCCGAGGAGCATATTTACAATCTTGCCAAAAGTGAGGTCTATCACAATATAGACAAGGATCTTCAAGATATGATTTGAAACCACCAAACTCATGTTCATTCCAAGATGCTATAGTAATAAGTAAATTAGAATAAAAATCTACCTAACACAAGAAATAAAAGAAAACCGAAAACAAATATTTTTAAGTTTGAATTCAAGTAAGTAGACTAAGATTCCAAACCAAATTGTTCTCCGGCAACAGTGCCATTTTTGATAACGCTCAACATACTCCTCAGATTAGGGTAAGACGGTCGTTGTCAATATATTTACCCAACTTCGGAGTCGGGGTCGAATCCACAGGAAACAATGTGAGTGGCGATTAAACTAGTTCGAAATGATAGCTACAAGTTAAATTCAAACAAATAATAAGAAAAGACAAATGGGAGTTTTTATCAATCAAACAAATACTAACGTTTCAACTTATTTTAGAACTTAAAACTTAGAGTTCAATATTTCGAATCAATGATATAAAGAAACTAGGGTTGTGATCACTATGACTATTAATCTCCATTAAATAATAATTGTTCAAGATTCTCATGGATATAGGAACAACAAAATATCCCTGATGATGATACTATCTGACTTATCTTTCGACCTCACCAGACAATTTATTATCTAATTCTCTCGAACTTAGATAACATATCTATTCCCATAAAGATGTTATCTCAGGTTGATTAATCTAGTTACAGCATCAATCATTAAAAATAAGGTTGGTAGCTTCCGAGTCCCTATTGATAATTCACGTCCTCTAGTCTATTTCTCCGTTAGAAAAAAATAAAACCTAAGGCATAACCTAATGTTTGCACCCAATAGATTCAAGTTAAAACAACAGAATTTCAAGACGTTCCAACAATCACTCAAACCATAATCCAACTATTAAATCAATGAAATAATAATCTTAGATCCCACAAACCTAGTTGTGGGTTTTAGTTTCTCATAAGATAGAAAGAGAAGACAAAGATTGAATTCATAAATTAAATTAATTAAACTTACACAAGATGAAATCCAAAGTTGATTCTCCTACAAATATAATAAGAAATTCCCATAACTAAATCAAAGGATTGAAAATTTAATTCTAAGTTAAGAGAGTCGAAAACTAGAGAAAGAAAAGTGATTCCTGGACTCTCCAGGCCTCCTAGTAAAATTGTTCAGATAGATAAAAAATTTTTCATCAATCAAAAACCCTAAAGGATGCTATTTATACTAAATAATAATTAAGGAAATAAAATAATAAAATTAATAAAATTGTGTGGAATAGGTGACGCCCTGGTTGACGCTGCGTCAAGAAGTTGATGCCCTATCACGGATGGCGTCATAGAGGCTTCAGTTGTCTTTAGGTTCTATCTTAGGCTGACGATGTGTCTAATGCCGCGTCAGGGATCCGATGGCATATCATAAATGTCGTTAGATATCTTCTTCCCATGCTAACTTTCTGCTTTAGGCTGACGTTATTCTTGATGCCTTATCACGACTTTTACGCCACTTCACCACATCGTCAGAACTACTCCTCAAACTATAACTCCCTGGTTAAGGCTTACGCCAATGCTGATAGGCTATCACAAGGCTAACGACTTATCATGGAGGTCGTCAGCCATGTTTTCTTTTATTTTGCTCAGATTAGCAAACACATCAAAACAACAAGAGTTGCTTCAGAATTCATAACTATTTTGAGCTAAAAAGCATTAAATGTGTTAGCTTTCACTCACACATCATGGACTAAGTAAAAAATGGCCTATGATCATATCCTAACCAACTATCCTACAACCTAGGCAAGACCAATTAGGCAAGTTATCAATTAAATGCACAAAGGAAACTAGGTAAGTACCTCACACACACATGATATAGGGTTATATCATCAACTGCTACCTATTCAATTCATGCAACAGCTAAGCTATGATTATTTTGTACTTAATCCTAATGCCATGCCAAGATTCACAACAGTCACACATATATTTACATCACACAGCTCACAAAATTATTTTTGGAGGGGAATCATTTAATTTCAAATACTAATGAACAAAAAATGTGTCAACTACCCTTAGGTTCCTTATTTTTCTCAAAATCAAAGACAAATAACACAAAAACACAACATATAAAATACAATACAACCTAAATATGCTCATCGTGCTATGATGATGCAGCCGATGAGAAAAGAAACATGGTAAGAAAAACCCTCGACTGTGATATATCACTACCCCAATTTAAAACTATACGTTGTCCCCAATTCATAACTATAATGTAAAAATAAGGGATAAAGACATATCTTGGATGCTCAGAGCATTAAAATTTGATTCACCCCTATATAGTGCATGATGTGGATGAATTGTAGGAAGAGATGGTGGTTCATGACTAGAGGAGGCAATATCTACCATCTCAGTGTGCCTTTACCCATCAATCAAATCCAATACAATCAAATAATGTGATACCTTTTTAGAGCCTCGAGTCTTGTAGCTCCTCTTCATGACCTCTCTTGGCCCCAAACACCGGGATTATATCATCATATGTGAATAGATAAAATACCACAGTAGGAGCTTCAGGTAGAGGCTATATAAAAGTTGGAATTATCGAATGGATAGCTAAAATATAGCTATGAGATGTAGATCATATCTCTGAATGTAAAATAGTTATCTTCTTGCATAAGACTAAAAAGTTTGGTCATTAGACGTCACACAGCTATGCACTCATCTAAGTCTCAAATTTATCTATACATGCATATAACTCTATAGTATACTCCTCCACTTATGCCATCATCCTTCTCTTAACTCTAGCCTCAGAAGCCTTTAAAGCAGTCCATACCCATGGACGGATCTGCCCAAATAACGTGGCTAACTAAGTCTTTGTCTAGATGAGGCACTTATCCACCTTATTCTACCTATTTACCATATGCTAAAGGAACTCACATGGTACTCTAATAATCCCAGATAATATAAAGCGATAAGGAAAAGTAGTAGCCTCTACTGGTTCTAGAGTAGACATCGGGGCTAGTGTAGATATGTCTGTGGCCCCTCCCCTACAGTGGTCATGGGATCAACTCTAAGATTTTCCATATCAACATCAACAATGACAGTCGACCTCACAATAGGGTAGACTAGAATAGAGGGACCCTATGAATAGGTCATACCAAAAGTCAAAGGTGGTTATGATTTATGTGCAAGGACCGAGTTCACTGCATCATTGATCAAACTAATATCTTCCATCTGGGTCACATCAATCCATTGATCTACCACAGGAATAGGAAAAACTTCAACTGTATCACAAAGCTGTTGGATCCAACATAGGAAGGGAAAAGTTGTGGTCTTATTGAATACCTTTACGTAGATCTTAGTACGAATCCATATGGAAAAGTTAATATCATATCCATCAATTAGGCTAGAAATCAAAGAAGATTTATCCCTTATAAGGATATTATCCATAAAAGTTGGACTCAATCTATGTAATTTAGTAATGTATTCTTTATTTCTCCCTTTACCTCTATCCATGGGGTATTGGTACCTAACTCAGCTATCTGTATGGTTATCCTTCTAGCTAAATCAAGTCTTATTTCTCTATGATTTGTGTCCCTCATAGTGCGCCTACTCAATCCAATCATCATGCGATAATCAAATTCACTATTGGGGCCAACCTCACATAATTTGTCCTAAATAACACTCAATGGATAACCACCTTAGAAACTTGTACCCCCTGACCCAAGAGTGGGTCAACGGGGTCTACTCAACCTCTCTACTATCGACTAGGGTAACCCTATATATACTGCATACATAGGATATATAAAAATCCCTAATAAAAGCCGAGTTATATGGACCTTAAGGCTTGGTCATCCACCTAGTCAGTATCCTTCAAAAGAAGCCTGTAGGTCTGGAGCTCCTACTAACCTTGTAAACTCTATCTGAATCTCTTCCATGATATTAAATCGTGGGTGTCCCTACTCTATAGTAAAGTTATCTCTCTCATAAAGCTAGTCATAAACCAAGAATTCCCCTAGTACTAACATGGTGCTTAGAAATATAAGTAATCCCAAGCTAACCCATAGTACTGGCATAATTCTTGAGAAACTAATTAAAACATATATAAAGCTAATTTGACTAAGCAGAAGCATAATCATAAGATAAGTTATTTCAATACGACACTGTTAAATTTTTACAACTGTAGTTTGAAATAAGGTGAACTAAAACTACCTACAACAACTCTAATTTACTATCTATGAGGCCTCTAATAATGCCAACTATAGGTAGTCGGTACATGTCCCCAATTATCCCTAGTAAATACATACGAATAAGAAAATAAAATGCTAAAACTCCAATTGACTTAAGTCGTTAAAATAAGATAACTCATCACCTGCTGATGGAATGCTATTATCTACTTGACTATTATCCTGAGAGTAAGCATCCTAATGTACATCACATGAAAAATATAGGAAAAAAAGGTATGTAAGTACTTTGGAATGTAATGAGTATGTGAGATATGCACTAGTCATGAAATAAATTAAACATGTTTTAAAACTGAGGACATAAGCCATTTAATGAAATATGTGTTTAAAATATATCTGTACGTAAAAGATATAAGGCATAGTGAAATCTCTAAATCATGAACTAAAAAATTTTTGTAATTGAAAAGTGGTAGAAAAGTTACTATCATATTAATCTCAAGTTAATGATGAATATGGTATAAAATTGTACTGAATGCTAATTGAAATTAAAGAGATGAACTTGAGTGCAAATTGAATTTATGAAGCTATTGTAGTATAATGACCCTATATAAAATATATATGTACTAATGTGTAGTGATAGCCTCAACATTTATGTATTAAAGAAAGTAAAACTAAACTAAGGGTCATGTCCGAATACTGGGTCTAAAACTACTGGATGTGAACTAATGCAATTACCAAGTAAATAAATATGTAACTGACCTACACTGTACTGAATAAAATAATTACAAGGTCATGAAATTACTAAGTTTAAGTACGGGAGATACTACTAACTGATATATAATCAAGTGAGCCAAACATGGAGTTCGATGTATAATCCCATCAAAAAAGGCCCAATATACCTTGCTAGGATAAAAAAGCTGATCTGGCATGGTACACTTAACTAATGTAAAAATGGACTAAGGTGACAATCCTTATCTGACGGGTGACCCTTCAGAACTTATGGTGGAACCGTAGTTCTTGAAATTATGGACTTCTACTAAAGGTCTCAACCAAACTGAAGAGTGAGCCTCCATCCCTATATTCGCTCAGTGATAAGTATTACTACCATTGAAATATAAGTTGACAAATTGAACAACTCAATAATACTAAAGTTCTGATGTTGAAAGATAAGTTCTTTATGTGAAAGCATCTAACACATAAAAACTAAAGGACTGAGTATTTTACTAACAAAACATGATATCTTAGGTCATTGGGTCTTCATAACCCGCCATTTTTGAAGAATGCAACTATCATGATAAACATTATAATCTAAAGAGAAATGTGAATTTCATAGCACAAGTCCAAAATCTTGAATTTACCAACCTATTGATGGTTCATAATACTAAGTATTTGAAAATACTAAATTTTATCAAAAAACATTGTATATCAACTAATATAGACTGAAATTCACAAAATCATGATAAGTAATACTTGATAGTCTTGAAAAACTGATATATCTTTCATAGCTTGATCATGTGCTTTAGATATGGAGTAATATCATGTAAATCATACATGGACATGAGTTTATTTTGAATGCTATAACATATTCATAAGAAGTCCTAAATAATCATGAAAACATACCGATGAAGGCAAAATATTTTAAGGAGAACTAAATCTAGGCTTCGAATTCTATTTGGGTAAAAACACTAGTTTATGAGAATCATAGAAATTATAACTGAAATTCATAATTTAAAACTCATTTTTTGGGTATATTGGTGAAATAAATCCCTTATTTAATATCCATATACTTGAGGTTTAAAACCTTGAGGAAATATATGAATTTGGAGCCAAAAGTTGAAAAGCCCTATTTCTAGGTTGGAGAGGAAAATCATCTCTTTCTCTCTCTAAAATTTCTAAGTGTTGAATGAATTTTGAGGAATAAGGGACTTATTGATGTTTTAGTATAATGATTCATCCCTTGTGGTGCTTAAATAATGTAGTTTTGGTGTTAAAACGATGAGAAAAGACCAAACAATCCATCCAATATTATTTAGAAAACTCCTGGAAGTAGTCCCAATGACTTAGGCTACGACTTATGGGGTTTGGCCATGTGTTGTGTCCAAAAGACCTAAATTTTTGTCCTTATTTCCGTGAAGATGAGTCCTCTTGATGACTTGTTGGGTCTGGATATGATTCGTATCCTGGAGTCATAGTCACTGGAAGCTTGGACAGTGCTTCAGTAAATTTGCCATAACATCTTACTTCGATATAGATTAAGGTGAAACTGGTGGCGTTGGAAAGCTAATTCAATTATATAACATTTTGTTTCTCTTGAGATTAAAAAATATTAGTGATTCTAAAGTTATTCTTTTTTGAAGTTGACTATATAAATATTCTTCACAAGAATTCAATCAGTAAGGGATATTTTGACTTTTCTATAAGCTAGAAGTTATTTGAGGCCTTAATATATGTATAAACCAATTATAGAACTATTAAAACATGATTTTTGATTATTCTATGTACTTGAAGCATTGTTCTAATGTTGGCTTGGATTTTTAGGGTGTTACAATGTTGTTGCATCCCCTCCATACACCATCTCAGAGGAATTTTAGCCATAGGTATGATCGAGACATGCATGGAGTCAGACTCTAGTGAAGCAGGTGAAAAAATAGCAGTCTTAGTGCCTTGAGCAATGTCCTTGGTACCTTGAGCTTATGATTATGATATATTGATGTAACCCTAAACTATATCTTACTGAAGATACATTGAGGTTTATTTCAAATATACTAACCCAACTAGGTTGGGGTCGATCCCACAGGGAATAGGTTGGATATATCTCTTGAACTTGTTGAAGTAGTGGAAAGTGTAGAAAAATGAATGGGGAGATTCACATAAAAAAAGTAACAAAACCTTAATGCTTCAAGTTGTGATAAATATGAAATGAAGACTAGGTTTGTGTTCCCCCTGGATTCTACCTCTGTAGGTTTATCATGATCAATCTACCTATCTCACTGCTATGTATTTAGAATTTGACAGGTTATGTACCACAAATAGTTTCTCGACACCCTTTGGTAAATATCACTCATCTCCTCTCTATCTTAGAGTGTTGGCTGACTAACCCTTGTCATGGATCCGTAATTAACTCTCTCTTTTTTCTTGAGTTAGAATCAAATACAAGTGGGTTCCTAACATTTGCAATCATTAAGAAAGCAATGAAAGCAAGAAATATCACAAAATTTACAACAATAATGACCTAGAAGGGATCTCATATTTCCCCTAGTTAGTTAATCTGCTAGGGTTCACACAACCTTAGGTAAGGGAATTCCTCGCTCATAGTTGTGAAGCAATCCATAGAATTCAATAAAGAATTCATATAGTCAATATCACAATAGTAGATGAAGAATAAGCCAAAGTCTCAAATCAATTAATCAACCAAAAACTAAGAACACAAGAATCCCAAGATCAAAAGTCAATCTTGGAATAAAAAATATATTTCTGAATAATATGAGTATGTAAAAATTTGTTAATTGACTAAATAAAGTCAAAAGGGTATTTATAGGTTACATAAAAATACTAAAATCTAAACTGAATTGAACCAAGAACTTTTGGGTCGATGCCACCTATGGTACCACTTATGGGTCGTAGTTGGCTGGTCGTAGGTAGCAGAGCAAAATTTTAGCTTTTGATTTTCTAGACTTTGACCCTCTAACACCTATGGTATGTCACCTATGCCTAGTAGATGGTACCTATTCCAATTTGTTACCAACGTAGGTGACCCACTTTTGAACTTTCTTCTTTTTTTTTCTTTCGTTTTGCTCCCAAAACCTAGTTTCAAGGAAAATAGACACAAAAACACATCCTAACCCCAAAAATATACCTAAGTACTTGCATATTCTCTAGTTGTAAGCATTGAAAGTTCCACGAAACCATGACACATCAACACTCTCAAATTTGAACATTTGCATGTCCTCAGGTAATAAAAACATAATAAAACAACATAATGATGCTTAACCAAGAGAAACCTAAGATACCTATGGTAGTCAATCTTTCATTTAGCTCAAAACACATTACCCCTTTCTATTTTAACTTTTGAAAATAATTATGGGAATCAATGCAGTCCATCAATGTGACACTAGGAAATCAAGATATGTCATTACATTAGCAACACATCATCAAACATATATATAAACCACACTTCCAAAAAAGATAAGAAACTAACAACACAACCCATGCACCCTCACCATAAAGAAGTCCTTTTCATTTCGTATAATAATGAATATTAATACAGGAAAATCACAAGATGATTACACTAACAAAGAAGTTCTACAATGTGCACAGAATACCATATCCACTTATTATATTTACTTTAGTTTCATACAGTCGGGTTAGGATCAATATAGGAATTTATTTGGATTGAACATAGGTTTGGGGCTGTATGGTACATTGGAAATTTAGAGATTAATCCTCCTTGGAACTACAATTACATTAGGTGACTACTTATCAATGAACTTTTCTTTTATTTCTCCCTTTTTATTCTTTTATTTCTCATTCAGGTTGGTTGCAGTTTCTTATATTCTTTATTTTTTATTTTTATTTTCTTTTTAATTTTACATTTTTTCTTTGTCTACCACACCTAACCTACTTTCTTTTTCACTTATTTATGTCATTATTCATACCCACTCCTAATTACACACTCCTATGATATCCACCCTCAACTTAGGGGATTTGCCTTAGTTGATGTACGTAATGTCCAAGGAGGACCAGGGGCAAAACAATTTCATTATAACTTAAATGGGAAGATGAAATTTGAAATAAGAAAAATAGTCTATATAGGCTAAAAATAGGGATCAATGATACTTATTCACATTTGGAAGGGCTAGTTCAAGAATTTCCTATGATCCTTTACTAACCGACTACCATACAACCTAGGCAAGACCAACCGGGCAAGTTTTCAACTCCAGACAAAAAAGGGACAAAGTAAGAATTCTCACATACACATGGCTCGGGGTTGTATCATAACCTACTACCTATCTGGTTTATGCAAATGCTAGCTGTGATTATTATGTCCCTATTCCTAATGCCATAACCAGATTCGCAATGGTTAAATCTATATACACATTACTCAGTTTAAAAATAATTTTTTCGGAGGGGTATCATTTTTCTAACACATTTATGCATAATGAAAATACAATACATCAACTGCCTTAGGTATTTATTTTCCTCCTAGTTAAACAACAACACATATTACATCATAAAAAAAATACAATATGACCTAAACATGCCATCTCTACAAAGAACAAAAGTCAAGGGAAATAGACATGGCAATAAAACCCCAAATGGACATCTAAACCCAAAAATAGGCCTACTCTCAACTTGTAAACATTTATTATCCCTAATACATTAGACCTTTATATGACAAGAGAGTTAGGAACATACCTACTTCACCATGGGTGTGTAGAACCAACATCAATTGCACTAACATGAACATAAATACAAAAATAACACAATAACTTGGGTTTCCTCCCAAACAGTGCTTGATTTAATACTGTGGAACGACATGGGTACCTTGATTACTCAAACTTCATCAAGGTAGCCATAGAAGTGGCCTCTAGGGACATTAATACTATTATTATCAAGACCATCCTCATGTTAGATGATAATTTCATTGTCTTACGAACACTGAATCTTACCTTCTTATTATTCAGTTTGAATTTAAGCCCCCCTTTCTCCATATCCACCAAAGCTCTACCCATGGATAAAAGCAGTCTTCCTAAAATTATGGGTATCTCAAAGTCAACTTGACAATCCAAGACAACAATGTAGGCCATAAAGATGAAGTTGATGACCTTAACCGTGATATAATATGATATACCCACAAGTTTTTTTACTATATGATCTGCCATAAATAATCACATCATCCATAGTTTGAGAGGTCTTAAGCCCAACTATTTGAATATGGATAGCGACATCAATTTGATATTGTCACCTAAGTCACACAGAGCTTTATCAAATCTCGATGACCTAATGGTACAAGGAATCGTGAAAGCTTCGGGATCACCATTATTTTTTTGATAGAGATATAGATGTAATCAAATGTCATTATAAATGACCTCTCTCTTCTTTGTCAGCAAATTTTTCATAAATTTTGAGTACCCAGACATTATAAATGACCACCAACAGTCTCTCAACACCCTATGGTAAATTTCACTCATCTTCTCTCGGTCCCATAGTGTCGCATTACTAACCCTTGTCTCATATGCCCGATTAACTCTCTCCTTTCTATTGAGTTAGTATTGAATAAAGGAGAGTTCCTAATCCTTTAAAATATTAATAAAGAAATCAAAGAAAAGAAAATCATAACACACACAACAACAATGATATAGAAGAAAGCTTACACTTCCCCTACTTTATTAATCCACGGGGGTTCCCACAATATTAGCTAAGGGAATTAGCCACTCATGGTTGCAAAGAAATCCATATAATTCAATAAATAAAGCATAGAGTCAATCTCACAATAGCAGATGAAGAAAAACCCAAAGTCTCAAATCAATTAAACAACTACAAACCAAGAAAACAAGAATCCTAAGATCAAAAGTCAATCTTGGAATAAAAAATATATTTGTGAATAGTATGAGTGCATAAAAATTGTTAAACTAACTAAATATCATCAAAACAATATTTATAGATTACATAGAATCCCTTAAAATCTAAGCCAAATTGAACAAGGAAATTTTTGGTCCGTGGCCACCTATTGTGCTTCCTATGGGTCGCAGATGGCGCCTACGACCAGTAAGTGGAAGGCTGTAGGCAGCAGAGTAAAATTTTAGCTTCTGATTCTCTAAACATTGACCCTATGACATCTATGGTCTTTCACCTACGCCCAGGTGGTGATCTATTTTTCAGCTTTTCTTTTGTTTATCTCCCAGAACCTAGTTTCCTACAAAATAGACAGAAAAACACACCATATCCCTAAAAATATACCTAGTACTAGAATATTCTCCAATTGTAAGAATGAAAAGTTCCGTGAAACCATGGAACACCATATATCTTATGGAACCTCAGTTGTATTAGCACCCTCATCAGACTGGGGTGGACCTGATCTTGATGTAGACTCACTCTCAGAATCGAATGCAGCCTCTGACCCCTTCTCAGATTGGGAGTTGGTTGGATCCTTCTCCTCTCTATATTTTATACCCAACCCTAACTTAACTTCCTTCTCTATACCAGCAGCTAAATCCTCTTTTTACGTATCAGTTCGAGAAGAGTGTGGTAGTGACTAGCTCGAATTCTTCATCCGATACCTAATATAGAAAAAGTTCACTTTTGTAGTCTATGCTCTTGATTGTGGTTCTTATGGGGCCTGTGATGTACGGGTTGATTTCCTAACTTACCAAATATTGATGCAACTATAGCCTGTCTATGAGATCTAGCCTGAGCCTTTCACAGGGCCAATAGTGTAGCAATCTAGGCTTACAGGATAATCCCCAATGGAACTATTTCATTTAGCAAAATCATCTCATTACCTGGAATGAACTCCCTTCTATTGTGTATTTTTTGGTGCCATCGTACCAGAAAGAGTAGTTGTTAGTGCTTGAAATACAAGAATGAAATAAAAGATTTGAAAATATTTGACGACCCAAGGAAGGGGCTACCTATGACTCCTATCTATGGGCTAGTAGTACTAATGAGGGTTGTAGGTACCCTCGTAAGTACCATAAAAAGAACTAAAGCTTCAGGGCTTCAGGTCAAATACTTATGAAGCCACTTACGACCTAATAGATACTACTTACGAGGCCTGTAAATGGCTTCATAAGTGCACCTTTGACATTGATTCAACTTTTTCTCAAAAATTTCATCCCTACACAGTCATAATTTAAATTTTAGCTCAAGTTCGAACACTATAACACGCAACAAGTTAATTTGCACAGATTTTTTAGCATATATTTGGTTTTTCATCTTATTATTGTACTTCTACTTACTTTTCTTATATGATAACGGGTTTCCCAAAGAAGAATAATTCAATAAATTCCTTTTTTACATAATTTTAGGTTCCACAATTTTCAAGAATCATGAGACTTAAACAAATTCAGGGTTATATCAAGTATTAACTAAATATAATTGACTAACAACATGTATTTACTTAGTTGTAGTCAAGAATTTTTACCTGGATTCGAGAAATTTGGAATTAGAAGATGAACAAGTGAACATAGACCTACTTTGATGAACTTTTACGTGCAAGTGTGGAGGTTATGCGAACAATTTGCCTTTAACAGTTTAAGAGGGAAGGTGAAGAGTTTTAAATTGAGTAGGAGGTTTAAATTTTTGAAGTAATAGGGTAATGGATAGGTTCTGGGGTTTTTAAGTGTGATGGTAGGTCCGTTCGTGTTTGATCTAAATGGGTTTGACCCAAATCTTAATTTTGGCCAAAGTTTTTTTGAGCCATTTACGGCCCATAAGTGCCATTTATAGCCCCTGAAAGTAACTCTTGAAGTCTCATATTTTTCTAATTTCTATGACCCCCATTAACGAGGTCATATGTTGTACTTACCACCTCCGTAAGTGGGTTCATAAGTATAACTTCAGAAACTTAAAAAATTTCTACAATTTTTCTAACACCTAAGATATGTCTTACTTGTCGTAGGATAGAGTTACGACCCTCGTAACTATGGTTGTAGGTTTACTTACCTGGGCTTGTCTAAATTTTTCAATTTCACACAAGTTTATAGGTGTTTCTCCACATTTGACCTATAAAATAGAAGACAAAATGAAAACTAAAACCTTGGATTTCCTCCCAAGCAGAGCTTTACAAAGTGAGCACTAAAACGTTGGGTTGCCTCCCAAGCAGCACGCGATTTAATGTCGCAACACGATGTCAACATGTTGGATACACAAACTTCACCAACAAGCCTATTGGTTGCCTCCTATGAAACACCTAATTTAGCATTGTGGCATGACTCAGTTGCCTTGGATACTCAGACTTCACCAAGCCTTACATCATCACAAGCCTTTAACTACTCGATAATTCCTATATAATGCCTAACATAATGCTTATTCAACTTGAATGAAGATTCTTCATCTTATTTGAGCTCACCATGAGGAAATACTCTAACCACAGTTAATAGTCCATATCACTTAGACTTCAACTTGCGAGTAAACAAGAGAAACCTCAAATTATTCAACATGACTATATCACCCGACTGGAATACCCTTTTCTCAATCTTTTTGTCATGGACCAACTTCTTCTTTTCCGTGTACAAGGAAAAACACTCATAAGTACAAAAATTCATCCAGCTCATTCATCTTACTTATTCTTAGTTTTGCAACAGCATTCCACTCAAAATTTAGCTTCTTCAACGCTCATAGTGCCTTGTGCTCAAGTTCAACGGACAAGTGGCATGCCTTTCCGCATTCAAGATAATACGAAGAGGCTCCTATAGGTGTTTTAAAAGCTATCTGATAATCCCAAAGTGCATCATCTAACTTCCTTGACTAATCAATCCGATTGGCATTCACAATCTTCATTAAAATTGACTTAATCTCATAATTGGAGACCTCAACCTGCCCATTTGCTTGTGGATGGTAAGTTATGACACCTTATGTTTCATATCATACTTCTCAAGTAAGACCTTAAATATATAATTTCAATGAGAATATGTTATTCTTAAAAAATGTTGGGATATTGTGATCCTTATTATTGGGAAGTGCAAACTCTTCCACCGATTCAGAAATATTGTTAACTACCATCAATATATATTCCATACCATAAGAACTCACAAACAGAATGATGAAAATTAATCCATCATACATCAGATAACTCAAGCTCCAAAATACGCGTAATGCGGAGCTTATACTTTTGTGAAATATTTCCTTGATACTGGTGTTGGTCACAAGCGCGAGCATAGTCATGTGCATCATTATAAATAGTCGGTTGATACTAACTATACTACAAGATCTTGTAGGCCCTACGAGTACCACCATGGTAAACCCTAACTGGGGATGAGTGATAACCCTCAAGAATGTGCATCATCTCAACCTTGGGAATATACTTTCAAATCTCACCATCTGCATTTACCAAAAATAAGAATGACTCATCCTAGAAATGTTTTTGTACCTCATGTGTAACAGCAAGTATTTCAAGATAAGGTCACTTGTTAACTAATTTGAAAAGTCAGCAAACCAGTGAATTAAGTCTTGCGATGATGCGAAGACCAAGACCCGCAAATTTAGAAAAATATCATTAGTCTCAAGATTATCCCCCCCCCATTTGAGAATCACCTCTTCTTCTAGGTAGGATAGATGGTCTAGAACCTAATTTTCTTTCCCCTTTCGATCCTTCTTCTTAAAATCAAATTCCTACAATAATAATACCTATCGAATCAACCTAGACTTTGCATCTTTCTTCGCCAAAGGTACCTCAAAGTTGCATGATTAGTATGCATAATGAATTTGATCTGAATCAAATAGGATCAAAACTTCTCAAAATCAAACACCACCATAAGTAACTCCTACTATAATTTTTCTGTGCGGGGTTGAGTGCTTTACTAGAATAATAGATGGGATAAAATATTTTATCGTGTCTTTGGCCTAATAGATCTGCTAGGGCCATTCCACTGGCATCGCACATCACCTAAAATGGAAGAGAATAGTTTGGAGACACAATGATAGAGGCAGAAATCAACCTTTTTTTCAAGTACCCAAAGGCCTTAAGAAAAGCATCATCAAACACAAACTTCACCTCTTTCTCTAATAATTTTCACAACGGACGTAAAATTTTAGGAATGTACTTAATGAACTGCTTACAGAACCCTACATGACCCAAGAAACTCTAAATACCTTTGACAAAAATAGGGTGAGTTAATTTTTCAGTCACCTTAATTTTAACCCTATCAACCTCTATACCCTTATTCAAAATCTTATGCCCTAAAACTGTTCCTTCTTTCTCTATGCAGCAACACTTCTCCTAATTTAACACCAAGTTGCACTCCTTACATCTATAAAGTGCATTGGCCAAATGGGACAAAAAATCAGTAAAGAATCACCCACAACCGAGAAATCATTCAAGAAGACCTCTATAGTGTCCTCTACCATATTAGTAAAGATGGACATTATACAACACTAATAAGTGGTGGGAATATTTCAAAGTCTAAAAGGCATCATCTTAAATGCGAATGTACTAAATATACAAGTGATAGTGGTCTTTTATTAGTCTTCAGGGCAATAGAAATATAATTATACAACGAATAATCGTGAAGAAAATAGTACCATCCTCTACCAACAAGATAGTCAAACATCTGGTCTATAAAAAGCATAGGAAAGTGATCCTTCTTCCCCCAAGTGTTCAAATTCTAATAATCCATACAAACTCTCCATCCCTTAAGTGGTCTCATAGGAAAAAAGTCAATCTTCTCATTTAGGACCATAGTGATCCCACCCTTTTTGTCACATACTATATCAGGCTCATCGACATGTTGTGTACAATAAGGTAATCCATACCTGCATCTAACAATTTAATGATCTCTTTCTTTACCACCTCTTGCTTAGGTGGATTCCGATGACGCTGATGCTCAATGCTAAGTGCTCACTATAGTTATATCTAAATTTTATGAGTATAAATTTTGGGTGAAATCCTGATAATAACTTCAATGGTCTAACTAATGGCTCATTTAAACTGCTACAATATAAAGATTAAGGCATCAACTCGTGTATCCAATAAATCTATAGCAATAATACTTGACAAAGTATTGTTGGCACTAAAATTGCATAGCTCAAGTGAGAAGGAAGGGCCTTTAATTCCAAGATTGGTGGCTCCTCAATGGATGGCCTAGTAGGTGGAGTCACTCTATTATTCAAGTCCAAATCCAACTTTTTTGGTGTATAAGTATAAGAAACCCTACCAATAAGAGCTCTCACAATCCTATCATACTCATCAATGTCATCACTGTCAAAGTTCATGATCACTGTCACTAATGCCTCTACACCACGACTCTCCTCAATTGGTGTAACAAAAGCATTTTCATCAACAGTCTCAATCATAGACACCACCATCATATCTTTTAGTTGCTGTATTGACTGACCTATATTAAAAGTAACTTGTCAGTCATTGAGACTAAATTTTATATGTCTTATTCATATATCAACTAATGCCTTACCCGTGGCTAGGAAGAGACTTCCTACCAAATAGGAACATCAAAATCCACCATATAGTCAAGAATCACAAAATCAACTAGTAATATGAAGGAAGTTACCTTTACTAAAACATCACACGAAATACTAACCAATTTTTTCACAGTTCGATTGGCCATTAATAATCTCATGGATGTTAGCTTAGGTGACCTCAACCCTATCTTCTTGTACACAAGTAGTGGCATCAGATTAATACTAGCTCCCAAATTACATAATTCTCAAGCAAAATATAGAGACATAATATTACAAGGAATCGTGAAAGCTCCAGATCCTCTTCCTTCACAACTAAAGATTGAGAAATAATAGCAATACAATGATGCATATTATCAGTGGGCTCAAAGCTCACCGTCCTTTTCTTTATTACTATGTTATTCATGGATTTTTCACAATCGTTCTTATGCTCTGATACTTATACAAGAGGGATATTCACAATTAACTCATTTAACATCGATATAAATTTATGACATTTCCCTTATTCATGCTTCTTTTTCAACTTTTGAGAGAAAGGTGGGGAAGGTTATAAAATGGTCTTAAAAAATGGTTCAAACTCCTTAGCCTTTCCTTTGTCAATATCAACTTATTTCTCAGAACCCATCAATTTTTATGATGTCTCACCACCACTCATCAACTTTGCATTTTGGACTTTGGGTGCATCATCAAGATCTGTACTGTCATTCCTTACCTTATCAACATCGGCATCGAAGGATCAATAGTATCCTAACCTTTCTAAGTGGTGATGGATTAGCAGTGAGTGCCATTCTTTGGATTCTAAACAATATTATTAAGAAGAGTGCTTGGTTGATGCTAATTCAACGTAGCTGGCATCTGATCAAATAGATGCTCTAGTTGCTTAATCATAGTAGCATGTGATTCGACCTTTTGCTCAGTCCTAAAATATCTTCCTTAATATTCTTAAGGAAACTCTTGTTATTTTCTGAACCCTTAGCAGCTTCACAAGCAATGCTTCCATTCTCTGATTAGAATTACAGTTTGTAAGTGGAACATACATACCACTCTTTTCCTTATTATCATCCTTTATCCTTTAGACACTCTCTCTCTTTAATTTTATCCTTGTATTTATACTTAAAATATTTATGACCTTAATACCCTTTTCTCGAGTTCCAAGAGTATTGACCATACCCCTTTGCCTCGGAAATGTGCCATCTTGATCCAGGTACTTAGCCTCTACATTAGAGCCAAACTCATCATGTCAAGCTGATTTATCTTGTGCATCAACTGTATTCAGTTTCTCAACATGCATAGTTGCAAAATTCTTGGTAAGTAACCCAATATCCATCCTCAGCTATGCCATTCTTGAGCCACTATATCATTTAAAATTTTCTACTCACTAGAAGCTCCAATAGAATCAGTTCCAGATCCTTTTTTTGCCTTCTAAGTATGCCACTCTCGATTGGTATTAGAGACCCAGTCTAAAATTTCTGCTGCTAGCTCCCAATGAAGGCTCGTGAAAGATCCACTAGTAATAGTATTAACAACAACTTTGGTGTTAACATTCAGGACTCTATAGAATATCTCGAGAAAGTTTCTCTAAAATTCTATGATTGGGCATAGTTATAAACTTCTTCTGAACATTAACCATATCTTATACAATGCCTTGGAATGCAATTGTTTGAAGTTGTAAATCTTATTCTTTAACTGCAACATTCTAGAGAGCAGGAAGAATTGGTCCAAGAACAATTTTCGTAACTCATTCCATTAGTGATGGACCCACAAGTTAGTTCCCCTAAACATTATATCACTTTTAGTGAAATAGAAAATTTGAACAACCTGAGTCTTAAATCTTTCTAACTCACCCCAGATAAATACACCCTTTGGATTAACCAACTGAATCATGATGCTCATAATATCAAACTTCACCCCTTGGGTAGACTCGGGAGGAATGATAGCTCCTATCTCAACAAGCTAAACATACCCTAAATATTATTTCAAATCGTCGAAAGCATGTAAGTACTAATAAAATGGGTGTTATTGAGATTCATATCTGTCGAGTGAAGCTTGATGCTCTTCATCTTGCCTTTCTTTTCTCTCTTGAGTTGCACAACGAGTAACTTTCTTTCTTGCATTCTATTAAGCTAGTAACTACACAGTAGTTTGTGAGGCTATTTCTTGAACACCATGCAGAGGTGGTGGAATCAAATCAGGGTCATATTGGACCTTATGCTCATGCTATGCCATCTTTTAATTCTATTGTAAGGTCCTCTCCAGCTCAGTATCAAGTGGAATCAAGGGATTTCCTTTAGTCTGAGTACTAAACTTACACTTGTGAATGCTCTATGAACAATAGAAAACAAAAACTAATAACCTCAACAACTCTAATGAATCAATCCGTAATCGTATTTCTTGAAATGGCTGCCAAAATTTGGTGTCCCCCAAAATTACATCTCCTTGAAAGTAAAACACGGTTGATGACAAATAGAGAACCCAATAAATGTTGGGGTTGAACCCACTGGGAATAGGCTGAATTGTTGTCACAAACTTGTTAAAGAAGCCAAAAAATGCAGAAAAGTAATGGGGGTAGGGTATTTTATGAGAATAGAAATAGTTGTAAAAAATCTTGATCACTTCAGGTTGAAATCAATACGAGATGAATACTAGGACAGTGTTCCCCCTGACTTTCGAACTCCAAAGACTTATCGTTCTCATCAAAATATCTTAATGCCTTGCATGCAGAATCGAACAAGTTATGTATCACCAATCTTCCTTTAAATACCTTTGGTGAATTTTACTCATCTCCTTTTGAGTCTGAGAGTGTAGCTTTACTAACTCTTGTCCTGGATCCCAAATTAACTATCTCCTTTTGGGTCTCAAGTTAATTAAATGAAGGTTGATAGCTTTAAATTACTGTTGTGATCTTCTTTTTCTAATCTCAACCGTTGTTTTAGAGTTAGTATTTAATACAACTAGGATCTTAACTTCTATATTAATTAATAAAACAATCAAATCAAAGAAAATAACAATAAATTCAAGAACATAAATCAAGAAAAACTGTGCACTTTCCCCACTTCATTATTCTATCAGGGTTCCCATAACCCTAGTTAAGAGGTTTAGCCGCTCATATTTGTAGGAACACCCATAAATTTCATGAAAGAAAGCAAATGAATAACCTTATGGTATATTAAGAATGAAAACCAAAATATCAAATTAATATACAACAGTACAAATCAAGAACAAGATTTCCAAGTTCAAAATTGAATCTTAGAACTCAATATAATATTGTAAGTATAAAGAGTGTGTAAACTAATAATAAAACATCAACAGGATATTTATATGATACATAAGCACCCTAACAAATTCTAACAAAAAAATGAAAAACTAAGTCGGTACATACCTATGGACCCACTTACAAGCCATAGGTACTACCTATGGACCGTAGGTAGGTTCGTAGGTCTTAAAGGGAAATTCTATCTTCAGATCACCAGCCTATGAGGTTTGTAGGCGACACTTATGCCTTGTAGGTAGCCTTCTTAACACTCAGATAAAACTTTAGACTTTAAAAAGTAGGCCTTGGAACTTAAGGAGCCACTTATGATGTACTTACGACCTGTAAGTGGCCTTCTCAGCTACACTTAATCACTTTTTCTCCTCTTTAGCTCCGAAAATTATTTTCTGCAAAACAAACACAAACACACATCACATAAGAATAAAAGACCTATGTACTTGCATAAATTTTGGTTTTAATGATAGAAAGTGCCATGAAACTATGAAACTTTATGAATCATCAAAATCGGTGCTTTCTAACACCCAGAATGTCAAAAATATAAAAAAGAATTTAATTTTTATCTTAACCATCAGCGATGGTCACGAATGCAACAAAAATTTTGCTTTCGCAACCTTTTCAAACAATCAATGTATCTCAAATAGAGCCAAAAGTTTGCTTTCGCGATCACACCAACACCAATAAACTTAAAAACTTATTTTTAACCCAGTGAACATAATCCAATAGTATAAATTAATTATGAAACACGTTAAGAAACCAATGAAAATATCAAATTTATAAAATAGATCATTACCACAAAATATACCCCGAGGACCCTATTTACAATATTCCAAACCAAGGATCAAAATGGGATATAAAAGTCACGAAATCAAACTAACCCACTGGTAACCCAAATTCAACATTTAGGATCTGATGGCTCAGTCCATTTTGCCATTTGGCATTCGGATCTCAATATGTTGACCAAAGTCAATATTAACCACTAAAGCCTCACAATGACCTCAAACTCACCTAACACTTTCTTTAAGGCCTTGGGAACTTTGTCAACCATTACTACACCTCATAAATCAAATATCTCAACAACGATGTGTAGTAAATTGATCAAAATATATAAAAAGAAAAATCATCCAAATTCAAGACATTTCTACATCCTCTACTAGGATTCATGTTCATCCTCGAGCGTACAAGCAAGAAAGCCAATAATAAGTAAAGGGTGGAAAAATGCTCTCGATTACCATAAAAAAAGCATTCCAACACAAAGTAACAACCATAGAACTACCAGTCACACCATGGAATAAAAAATATACCATATAAAGACTCACCAGGTTATCACACCATCATCAACAAGTTAAATCATTAATAAAGCCAAATTTCTAATTTTGAAGTTCCTCTATATTAATGAATGAGTCCAACACAACGGATGTTCTAGATATGCATTGCTAATATTCAACCTGACCGAGGCACCACTAGACACTAGCTACAACCATAAGACAAAAAATCATCATTGGACTGATAAAAGCCAAGGTGTTCATAAAACATGAAACTACCCACCAAAAAACTAGTTCAACCTACCTAAGGTTGACGTTATATCTAGTGACTCAATAACTATTTTGAACCGAATTAGGACCCTGGCTGTTACAGAAATCCCAAACCATTGAAGACCTGAGATGACCCCTTAGCATTATATCATAAGCATAGTCATATTTGAAGCTGCATAAACAAGACCATAAAAAAATTTCAACATTTAAATAAAGAAACCTCCATATCTTAAACACCAAATTCAATCAATTACCCAATACCTGTCTACAAAGTCTCTAACTGTAAGAATAATTTCTAAGTTAGGACATGGCACTAGACTACACCTAAAAATATATGAAATACGGGAACAAACATATAAATGAAAAGTAACACTACTTTTTGGATGATGGAGGGCTTACCACTTCTCAATAGCTGTCTAAAAGAGAGTATAAACACCCTAGCACAGCATAAAATTATGAGAAAGTGCCTCTGAACCTACTTCATGAAATGATGTAGTATCCGGGGATGACCAGTATGGCAAGTACTGGCATGCAACCTAAAGGGAAATAAATATTTTATAAGGCAAGCCATATCCTATTTAAGCAAACATAGTAATAATAAAGTCGAGGATTGGGGACATGGGACATAAGGAGAGAACCATTTAAAACTTACTCCTAAACTATATAGGTTTTCACCATCACCCACTAACCCACAAGCTATATTGGTCTGGTACTCCCCAACCGATAGGGCCTTAGTCCATGTTTATTTCAGGTACTGAGATTAGGCTAAAATAACCAACAAATTAGATACACCATATTATCTACATGTTAGGGACATAATTCGTAGTCCAATTAAGGTATGACATCTCTTTGTCGGCAAAACATAGGTTTTGGCATTGGCCATAAGGACGTACACCTTCACAATTAAGCTATATGATTTTCTTTAATGCCTAACTAAAATACTTTTACACCCATTGTGTATAGAGTCTTTTATTAAGGCATTTCCATATTCGTATCGTCATACCAAGACTTGCAAACCATTCATAACATGCCAAACCATTTTCATATATTGTTTTATACTCCCAAATTCATCTTTAAAGTTCATAAAAATAAAACCCGAGTGTTTTCATAGAGTCATTAGCCTTTCACTAATTTGTCTCATACCTTATTCAAAAGATGGTGTAAGAAAACATAATTTTCATGAAAAAATATCAAGTTTTTGAAATGGATTGAATGTCATATCTTTATCTTGCAAAATCCTCAAAGGTTGTGAATCCATGTTAATAATATCACCATATTGATAGAATATATTACATCTCAATACCCATTAATAATGTTTAGAAAACTCATAAAACAAGAAGAGAAATAAATGCAAAGTTTTTCACAATAATCTCCTCAACCCTAGATTCAAATAACCAATTTAAATCTACGCAAACATAGTTATAATCCATACTTTATGAAAATAATAGAAGTACTGAGTGTTCAACATTTCTTTTTAATGAATAGAGATTTAATCTAAGCCTTGAATATGAAAGCGTAGGTTTTCTTACCTCTAAGAATATGTTGGGGGAGAATGAGGAATTGTTGATGTTTTCTTTTTTAGAATGATCGTTATTTAGTGTTCAAAAAAGGTTTTAACCATATAATGGTTAGACGTCATAAGAAAAATTACAAAATCATCCCTAAAATTACCTAGAAAATTTCCCAAAAACAAATCCCCATGACCTCACTTACGAACCCAAGTTGTACCTACAACAAGTAAGTAGGGTCAAAGGTATCAAACCTTTTTTCAGCTCTTGAAACCTTCTTACGACCCCCACTTTATGGCCCATAAGTAGTACCTATGGACCGTAAGTAGGGTCGTAAGTATCAGATCTTTTTCCAGCCCATAGGACCTACTTACGGAACCACTTATGACCCTTGTACGTAGTACTTATGGCCAGTAAGTTGGGGCTCATAAGTAGGTAGACAGCTTGATAAGGCTTTAGTAAAATGACAATAACATTTTACTCTGACATCAGATTAAGGCAAAACTAGATGTGTTGGAAACATAATTCAATTATATATAATTTGGTGGTCCATGAAATAAAATTTTTTTTATAATATAGGATTTATGTTCATTTGAAGTTGACTATATCAAGACACTTTATGAGAAATCAACAGGTAAAGCAGATTTTGATTTGGCCAAGGGTTTGGAGTTACTTGAGGACTTAATACTTTTATAAATCACTTCCAGTAATATGACATGAAGTTTGTTTCAACATTTACTTGCATTTACGTAATGTTGGGTAAATAAAGTTTCTAAATTTTTCGAGGTGCTACATTATCCCCCCTTTGGATCATTATCTTCGAATGAGAACTTAGGATAATATTAGCACGACGTAGTAAAGAGCATAGAAGAAACTAATGCATGAAATCAAATAAATTTTGAGAAAATATAGGATTAATACCTCAAGAAGCCTCTTTCAGAGATGAAAATAAGAAAGAATATCTAGTTGTCATGTTCTCCTCCGATTCCTAAGTAGCTCCCTCCAGTATTTGGTTCCTCCATAACACATTTACCAAATCTATCTCCTTAGTCCTCAGCCTCTGAACTTGTCTCTCAAAAATTTCAAAAGGAACTTCTTCGTAAAACATAGAATCCTTTACTCCAATATCTTCTACAAGCACTACCAAGGAAGGGTCACCAACACATTTCATGAGCATGGACACATAAAACATAGGATGAACTAATGCTAAGCTCACTGGTAAGTCTAATTCGTAAGCAGCATTCGTAACTCTTCTTATAATCTAATATAGAGCAATATAGTAAGGAAAGAGCTTTCCCTTTTCCCTAAATGCCATAATTCCCTTCATAGGAGAGACTTTTTCGAATACCCAATCATTAACATCAAATTCTAGGTCTCTCCGTCTCAAATCTACATTAGACTTTTGGCAAATTTGCGTGGTCTTAAGTATTTCTAATAACATTGAATTTCTCCATCGCTTGATGCGTAAGATCAGGCCCAAACAACCTTGTCTCACGCACTTCATACATCCAATTGGAGACCTATACCTTCTACTATAAAGGGCCTTAAAATAGAACATTTGAATGCTGGAATGATAACTATTACTGTAGGCAAACTCAATAAGTAGCAAGTGATCCACCCAACTACTTTTAAAGTAAATCACACAGGCCCTTATCATATACTCTAAAGTTTTAATAGTATGCTTTGCTTGCCCATCTATTTGAGGGTGGAAAGCTGTGCTAAGGTTTACCTGAGTCCCCAACCCTTTCTGAAAAGATCGCTAAAACTAAGAAGAAAATTGTGTACCTTGATCGAATATGATAGACACCAGGAACCTATGCAACCGAAATATTTCCTAAATATATATTTTGCATAATCCTTACCTAAATAATTAGTCCTCATAAGCAGAAAATTGGTAGACTTGGTCATTCTATCCACAATGACCTAAGTGGAGTAATACTAGTTTCTGGACTACAGAAGATTGGTAAAAAGATCCATATTAATCATCTCCCACTTCCACGTATGTAAGTCTATCTATTGGGATGTTCCACCCGATCTCAAATGTGCAACCTTAACCTACTGACAATTAAAATATTTGACAAGAAAATTAGGTACATCTCTTTTCATGTTATATCACTAATACATCTCCTTCAAATCATGATACATTTTTGTTGAACTAGGATGGACCGTTTACTTGGACATATGAGATTTGGTCAAAATCCTATCTCGTAGCCCATCTATATTGGAAATACGCAATATACCTTGATACCATAGGACACTATGTTCCCCAATATCATAAGCCATAGCATTCTGCTGACCTACATCATTCTTGATTTGCATAAGTATGGGATCGAGAACCTGTTTCTCCTTAATTTCTGCCTATGAGATAACTTAGCCACTTTATGGACAATCACACCTCTATTCTCAGAGTCCAAAAGTAGGATTCTCAAATTTTCTAATTGATAAATATCCTTTTCCAAACCTCTTTTTACATCCTCAACGCAAGATGGACTCCCCATGGACAACTTTCTAAGAGAATCAAAAACAACATTACCTTTACCTGGGTGGTAGTGAAGACTCATGTTGTAATCTTTTAGCAATTCAAGCCACCTCCTTTTCCCGTAGTTCAACGCTTTCTGGTAGAATACATATTGCAAGCTTTTGTGATCAAGTAGATGTCCACATACACTCCATACATATAGTGATGCCAAATGACAATGCAAATACCACAACTGCTAACTTAAGATCATGAGTCCAATAATTTCTCATGAACCTTAAGTTTCCTGGAATCATAAGCCATAACATTTCCATGCTACATCATAACACAACCAAGTACCACTTGGGACACATCATCATACTTAACAAATCCCTCAGTACCTTCATATAGTGTCAAGACATGGGTAGTCAAAAGATACTTTAATTTCATGAAACTACCCTCACAAGCATCAAACCATAGAAATTTACCTTTATTTGAGTTAATCTCATAAGTGGAGTAGCTATAGATGAGAAACTTTTCACAAATCTTCTATAATAGTCTGCCAGACCCTAGAAGCTCCTAATGTAAGTTAGAGTCCTAGGTCTAGGCCATTGCTTGACTACCTCAATCTTTAAGGGATCCACTTTTTCCTATCATTGAAAACAACATGCCAAAGAAAAGTCACAACACTCAAAATTCACACTTAGAAAATTTTGCATACAACTTTTGATCCTTGAGGGTCTATGACACAATTCGAAAGTGATTAACATGATCCACCTTACTTTTGGAGTACACCAAAATATCATCAATGACTATGACGAATAAATCTAGAAAATGCCTAAACACCCTATTCATCAGGTTCATAAAAGTAGAAGAATCATTAGTCAATCCAAATGACATAACCAAGAATTTATAATGGCCATACCGGGTCTTAAAAGGCAGTGTTTGGAATATGAGCTTCCCTAATCTTTAGCTAATGGTAACCCAAATAGGGGCCTATTTTAGAGAAATAATTAGCACCCTAAAGCTGGTCAAAGAGATCATCAATTTTAGGAAAAAGGTACCTATTATTCATGGTGACTTTATTTAGTTGGCGGTAATCTGTACACATATAAAGGGACCTATATGTCTTCCACACAACAAGTATAGGAGCAACCGAGGAAGAGATGTTAGGACAGATAAAACCCTTATCAAGGAGGTATTTTACTTGTTCCATTAATGCTTTTATCTCTGTATGAGCCATTATATTAGGAGGAATGGATAAAGGATGAGTATCGGGTAAAAGATTTATCACAAAGTCTATCTCTCTATCACGAGGAATTTTGGGAAGTTATTGAGTACGCCTTCAAAAAACTCAATAACCATAGTAACAGAATGCAAGGATGGACATTCAAAATTAGAATCCTTAACTTAGACAAAATAGTAAAGACACCCTTTAGATATTAACTTTCAATCTCTAAGATATAGTGTTTAGGAACTTTCCCTTAGGTGTTTAGGAACTCCCCTCCTACTCTATCACTAATTCATTAGGATAATAAAAGATGATCTTTCTAGTTATATAGTCCAGGGTAGTATATAATGAGTGAAGCTTATTCATTCCCAATATCACATCAAAAGCCACCATATCAAGGTCTATCATATCTAGCATAGTGCACAGATAAAACATAGAAGTAACACAACCCCTATAGAATCTCGATGAAATAATGCACTCACCAACTAGGGTAGAGATTGAGAAAGGGATAGGAATATATTTGGGACTGAAAATAAAGTGTACGGACATATAAGGAGTCACATATGATAGGGTGGAATGAGGATACAATAATACATAATATCTTAACGAGTAGACAGAATATATAGAAGATTACGACCATTCCCCATCCCTAAAGTAGTAGGATTTGAAGCAATACTATTTGGGGCTTTGTTAGCCTCGTGAGCATCATTAGTAGTGAGACAGTACCGCTGCATATGACCTCGATGACCATAGATAAAGAACAAATTACTTCCCAAGTTACATAAGCCACGATAAAACTTCCCACAAGTGAAGCAAAGAGGGTATGATGGTGCCGATTGATATACACTGGTGTAATATTGGGCACCCTATTAGCCTAAAATTGCTAATCACCCAGAGGTTTGGGGACTAGAACACTAGATGAAGGATGATAATTACCCAAGATTTATTTTTGAACCACTACCTGCCCTCTTTTAAACTACATTATTTACTTACATCTTGATCTGAATATTTAGCCTTTTTACTTTGCCTCTCTACTTCCTTTGCTTGCTTTTTTTTGTTATCTTCTATTTTTTATGTACAAACCACCAACCTGGATATGTCCATATCATTGTTCAATATGACACCTTTACACTCTAGTACCAAGTCACTAAAAAGGCCTAATGAAAATTTTCT
This sequence comes from Capsicum baccatum var. pendulum, assembly GCA_030864225.1. Taxonomy (NCBI): domain Eukaryota; kingdom Viridiplantae; phylum Streptophyta; class Magnoliopsida; order Solanales; family Solanaceae; genus Capsicum; species Capsicum baccatum. The sequence continues at coordinate 155,328,210 of CM061561.1, read as the reverse complement.
CATTTTGAACCTCATGTTAGACACCAACTCATGAGCATAAAGAGACAACTTAGTAAACTTCATATCATATTCCTGAACACTCATCTTGCACTACCAAGTTGACAAACTCCTAAGCCTTTGGAATTTCTCAATTCACAAGGAAAGAAGTGTTAAATGAAGGCACCAGAAAAATCCTCCCAAACTACAGGTTCAACATCTTTACCCCTAATAGCCTTCCATTCATCATACCACCGATAAACCACCTCTTTTAACTGATAAGCCACAAATTCTACCCCCTCAATACCAGTAGCATGTATCTGATGTGTGAGCCTATAATAACACATTTGACGCTTTTAACTCTAAGTAATTGTAAGGTCTTAAGCAACTTTAGTTTTTTTTCATTAGTTTATTTTGATTTTTTTAGTAAATGTTGAGATGTAGGAGAACAAAAAATAATGGAAGCAAAATAAAGGATAAGTGTGGCTGACGATATTTATGATAAGTCGTCATCCTGGTGATAAGCTGTCAAGGTCGTCGTCATCCTTAAACGGAAGATGGAAGTTGAAGATAGTTTTGTAAAGACATCCATGGCACATCGTCAGGCTGGTAATAAGGCATCATCATCATCGTCAGCCTTACGCAGCAAAAGTCAATAGTGCAGAGGAGCTAACAAAATCTGTGATAAACCATCATACTCACAATAATCCATCATAGGCGTCGTCATCTATTTTGAGGAAAAGCTATAACTTTGATTCTATTTCCTTAAGTAGGTTAAACTATTTAAAGCCTTGTTTTAGGGTTTTCTTGTCGATGCTAAACTCAGTACCTCGCTTCCTTACTAGCACACCTACTAGACCCATACTCATTACGAATATTTTTTGGACTAATCTTTATTCGAAAAACAAATGATATTTAACTCTCACTAGTTAAAATATTTTGGGAGTTTTGTACTGTGGTTCAATTCAAGTTATACTTCTTGATTTTCATCATCATTGTAAGTTAATCTTCTCACTTATGATTTCAAGTCATGTACTTATTCCTTTATTCATGAGTATCTAAACTCCATTAACCCAAATTATGGGATCTAGGGTCAGGTCATGACGTGTGCTAAATACTCAAGATTTAATAGGTGTTAGGATTTCTTGATAATTTTGAGATTTTAATTAATGTTTGTTGGTTCAAAACAGTAGGCATACTACTTTGATTTGCTTGAGAAAGAAATCATATACAGTAGGAAGTGAATTATCAATAGGGACTCAGAAATACTTTGTTTAATAATCAGCGCTGTAACAAACTTGATTAACCTAAGGTAAAATATGGGCAATGAATAGCAATTCCCTAAGTCCAAGAGGATTACGAAATTAGACGCTTAAATAGGTTGAGAGACATTTGAGCATATCATCTAAAAAAGATCGCTTGTTATCCTAACCACCATGAGAATCTTGAGTCACCTTTAGCATCTGTCATATACTGTAAACCGTAGTGAACATAATTCTAGTTATTTTATAAAATCTTGGTTAGAAACACCAAAATCAAAGTGACAAATAATTATTTGTTAAATTTAAACCCTAATTTCAGGAAACATTAAACTATCAGTGAATTAAATTGCAAATGACTTAGGTTCACAACATATTCCCTGTGGAATTCAACCTCAACCTAGTTGGGTTTTATATTGACAACGATTGTTTATACCTAGTCAAGAGTATAGTTTGAGCGTTATCAAAAATGGTATCGTTGTCGGGGAATATAATTGTAGACTGAAAGTTGTGTACGTTAATTGACTGTTAGTTAGGTTTCCTAGATTTATGTTTATTTGTTGTTTCTTGTTTATTGCAGGTTCCTTGTTGTTTATTCCAAAAATAAGAAGTTTTGAAGAATCGTTATTACCAATTAATTCAGAAGATGAGCTGATCAAGAGAATGGTAAACCAGCTAGAGGCTGACAAACTGGCAGCCTTAGCTAGGGCTCAGGTGAACGTACAGAAATAGGGTCAACACGTACGTCACACAAACCCTGATGATGAAGAATTGGGTAATGAGGAATTGCTAAATCCTGAAAACCAAAGGCAAGCTAAGCAAATTGTTGCACTAGTGCAGCGAAATTTAAACAGAAACCATCCAGTTAGAGGAAGGTATGGTCAACAGCCTATACATTACGAGGTTGATGACGATGATAAAGGAATGGATGGAGCATGTGCAATGGGTGCTATCATTCCACCACCGTTGGCACCTGGTGCAAAATTCAGTATAACAAGTACCATGATCTAACTCCTGCATCTAAAGGGGTTGTTTGTAGGCCTAGTGATGATCCGAAAATGCACTTGGTATACTTTATCACCATTTGCAAATATTTTGATAATTTAGGAGTTAGCCAAAATGCTATTCGGTTAAGATTGTTTCTATTGTCTCTATCTGGGGAGGCAACAATGTGGTTAAATAAGCTGGAGCTCGATTCTATAGCCAACTGGAGATAGTTGAAAGAGGCATTCATAGAATGGTTCTTTCCACCCTCCAGGAGGGTATAGTTGAGGAATGAAATCAGTAACTTCAGGTAGCTCCCGACTGAAGCATTGCATGAAACTTGGGATAGATTCAAGAAAACAAAGGCATAATGTCTGAACCACAACATGACATACTTGTACTTGATGGAGGCTTTGCATAGAGCTTGTAACTCTGTGAAAAAGAGAATTATAGATTATGCTGCAGGTGGTTCGTTCATTGACCTTTATTTTTATGATGCTTTAGGCATGCTAAATAGAATGACCAAACAGAGTCGGGCTTAGCATACCAGGGATTCGGTGGTAGCTAGCCGGACTGTTTTTCGTGGTATGACTATGGAGAAGCACAGAAGGGATGAGGAGCGAGACCAAGACATGGCCAACTTAAAGAGTCAGATAGACTAGCTGACCAAGCACTTGCTGTTAGGAAAGACTGAAAAGGTTAAGGTTGTGGAATCTCAATGCACTATTGCTATTGATGTAGATAAGGAGGTAAATTATGTTAATAATCAGGGGGGTTTCCGAGGAAATTACCAAGGGAATCAAGGTCAAAACTTTTATGACAAGCGTGATTATAAAGATAGGGAGCAAGGAAACTAGAGAAGCAATAATGATAGGAGTGGTTTGTATATTCATCCTGGAAGTCGCGATGTTGCACCAACTAGATCTGGCAAGATGTCCATGGAGGACTTGATGGAAAAGTTGTTGAAGGGATTTGAGGGTACGAACTCGGGGGTAACCACTATGAAGAGTAAATTCTTTACCCAGAGTTAGTTGGTCAGTTCACACTCTACTTCTACCAAGCAGTTGGATCAGTAGATGAGTCAACTTTCTGCAACACTGATCTAAAGAAAAAGTCGTACTTTCCTAGTGATATGATTCAAAATTCGTGGAATAATGGCTCATTTGTGGTGATTTACACTAGGAGTAGTAAGATCTTACTTGGCCCTTCTATGGGCAAATCTGTAGACGGTGAGGTGGTTGTTGATGAATCTGGAGAAAGAAAACTTGTGGATTCTGAGAAACTAGATAGTTTTGTTGATGCTTTGGAAAAGAAAAAAAGAAAGAAGAGGAAGTGGTGTTGAAATCTATCCCTAGACCACTGCCTCCCTTTCCTCAATGATTGAAGAAGAAGGCTGATGATGCCAAATTCAACAAATTCATGGCCATGCTCAAACAATTGACAATTAATGTTCCTTTAGTTGAGGCACCTGAGCAAAATCCAGGATATGTGAAGTTCATGAAAGACCTTGTAACCAAGAAATGGAAGCTTAGCCATGAGTTGAAGGACAATCTTCTCCATTGTGGCACTATCTTACAAGGTCTTTATTGCAGAAAAAGGCAGATCTTGGAGCGTTTACCATCCCGTGTACTATTGGCCCCCTGTAGCTCACAAAAGAACTATGCAATCTGGGAGCCAATATAAATTTAATGCCACTGGCTGTGTATAAGAAATTGGGTTTGCGGGATCCTACCCCAACAAATATACGATTGGTAATGGTAGATAGATCTGTGATGTGGCCTGTGGGCATACTGCACAATGTTTTTGTAAAGGTAGCCAATTTTTTTCTGCCTGCTGATTTTGTAGTCTTAGATTGTGAAGTGGATTTTAAAGTGCCCATCATCGTGGGTAAGCCACTACTCGCAACTGGGAGAGTGCTAGTAGACATGAAGTTGAATGTGCTAAAGATCAGGTTCAATGAAAAAGAAGGACGCTTCAAAATACACTCATCTATTACTCAGCAACATGAGATGAGTTTTTTCTCAATCGTTGACGTCTTCTATGATGATGGTAAAGGGGCATCAAGAGGTTGTCTTGGCAAATTCTGAGTAGTCAAGACAACCAAGCCGTGCCATGAGAGTAAATCAGATGCTATTGGGAGGTAACCTAAATTTTTTATGCTTAAGCAAGTGTTTTTACTTTTATAATTAGGATTTAGTACAGAAAAGGTCAAAAATGAGGAAGTCTGCTAAAAGGCCATGACGACATCTCTGATAAGCCATCACAACTATGATAAGATATCAGAAATATCGTCAGATAGGCGAAACTTAAAGGAAACCTCTGCTTAGGGGTTATGACGTTTGTGATAGGCTATCACACTAATGATAATCCGTCACAAGTCGTCATGAGCCCAAAGCCTTAAAAGCTAAATTCTGGTCCAGTTTAAATCAAATCCGACCTGGCCCAGCATAGGAACCTTTTCAAATTTCCGCTAGTTTTAATTCTTTTACTTTAGTTTATTTATTTCCTTAGTTATTTTATTTCCTACTCTTTGCAAAACACTTCTAGAAAACAACTTCCCTTGTGCTTGGGTTTGCAATTCACAATCAAGAGATTCTTCCTACTTCCTACTTCCTCTTGTGTGTCTAATCAAATTAAGGGCCCCCATCAGGAATACTCTAACTTTAAATCTTCTTTTCTTGAGGTAAGTGATTGATAGATGAAAGACCAAGTCCCCAAGATGCTTGAACCAATTTCAACTTTAAAAGGAGCTAAAATAGCACCAAGGGTCTGCTGTACGGGCCCAGGGTTTAAAAAGATAGCTCAAACTCGAAAATTAAGTAGATTTTCAGAAATAATGGGGACCAAAAATTGAGTTAAAATTAGAAGTGGGTTATGATAAGAGATGACAACATTCATGGTAGGCTATCACAATTATGAAGAGTTATCTAGAATGTTGTCAAAGGCTGACAAGAATGAAGTAGTTTCTGTTTAGAGCTGACGACATTCGTGATAGGCTATCACAATTGTGATGGCTTATCAGGGATGTTGTCAAAAGTTGTTAAAATTTTGAAGGTGATATCTTATGTTGATGACCATTGTGATAAGACATCACAGTTGTGACGACTTATCAAGAATTGTCGTCACACTTGGAACCTGAAGCATGAATAAGCCGAAATGATTAATGTGTTTGTGTTTGTGCTCTTGTGGACTAACCAATGGTTTATCAACTGCTATAGGAACCTTAAAATGTCACCCAAAATAAAGAGGCCCAAAGCACCAAAGAAAGCGACCAAAAAAAGTGTATGTTGAAAGCTCATGGACGAGGGATCTGATTATGAAGAGAAGGAACCCCTGCTCAGAAAGCAAAAAAAGAAGGAAAGTTTGAAGAAACCTTTGCCACCTCCACCATTAAAGTAGAGAATAGTGATGATAATGAGACTACAACACCACTAGAAAGTACAACTTCTGAACATACTACCTCTGAGCAAGAGGGTTCTGAACAACATGAGTTTGACCATGCTGAATTTGAAGAAGAGGAACAAGAAGGGTCTGAGGAGTCTGAGTCTGAGGGAATAGTATCTGGATCCTCATCCACTGAATAGCAAGATGATGAAGAGTCTCCAGCTCAGGAAATACTTATCAAATGTAAGAACCCCGAAATTAGAGATAGTGCTAGGTGGTAAATTCCCAGGGCAGAGAGCATCTTCATCGCTGGGCTCTGCAGAACTGAAAGAAGAACTGCTAAGAGGCCAATTCAGGAATACAAGATGATTATCACTAGAGGGTTGAGCAGGTACCCTAAAGTGGAACAGAATTTCCAAAAGTATAGCTTGGTATGGACCACAAAAGGAGGAGGTTAATTTTCACTGCACTGGTTCGGGAGTTCTACGCGAACTACCAGGCTCAGTTAGAAAACATGTGCAGGCCAGGTGAAAGAGTAGCTGAACAGCCTGTAGCACCCCAAAAATTAAGTCCCGAGATGCTACATAGTGCTTGGGGTCACTCCTTTCATAGGTATAACTCAAAAGCAGCTGATTTAAAACATAATTCTGAGAGAATGAAGCTGAAAATGTCTCAATACAGAATCTGTTCAATACAATATTAGAATTACAAAGTGAAAATTCTACTGACACATATTCATATACAAGAAGGAGACTGAATACATTAACCATTACTATTGTCTATGAAGCCTCTACTAGTATTTCCTGTACATAAATGGGTCATGACTCCCAACCATTCCACTCAATATGTCCGACAGAAGAAGGTACAGTGTCTCTGAACTGAAATAACCAACACAAGACCTTGAACTATAAGGACTCCTTTACCTGCTGACCAGATGCTGCAACTGAATCGAATAGTAGATGGGGGTCAGCACAAAGAGAATATACTGAGTATGTGGGGGTGCATGCAACACTTTAAATAGCATCATCAATTTCATGAAAACATGCATACAGATAATGATGACTCACTTGTCTTGAGTTATATCAAATCAAACTCTTCATACTTTCATAATAAATAGTTCAAATGGTAAAATCTCATAATCCATGTAAATCATCAAAAATCATAAATTATCATATTGTCAAAATTCATCATAGGTAATCATAATTCATCATAACATCTCGACTCTTTGACTCAAATCTCGAAGTGAATCGGTATTTCAAGAAACATGACTTTTATGGACAGGGGAGTTTCCTATAATCGACAACCCCACGTGAGCTACGTGGAATACCAACATTTGAAACCCCCATTGGCAGGAGAGTCATACTCTTTGCTAGGAAGTACGACCTTAAAACTGCAATAATCATAATCGGGATCTTTAGCCAATAATATCATCATCAAATAACCCAAAGGTGGCACATAGGTTTGGGGAAATACCAAATTTCCCTCTCGGTGCTAAGTACTACTCCCCGACAAGCTCAGAATGCATTACAAAATCCACCATCATCATCACAAGGCTATATCATAGAGACCAAAACAAATATCTCAATTTATAACTCATCAACAATTTGTGGATTCCTAACCCCAACTTCGACTTAAAATATTTTAATCTTTTTCAACATCAACAAGGTATCAATGCATTGAACCATAACCGACTCGATAGTTGGACAAGGATATGAAGACTCAATACGTATTATTTTTAACAATTCAACTCATCAAAATCATCCAAAAAAAATACCAAAATTCATCTCAACATCTATATAAAAATCAATCCTTCTCATAGTAAAAATCATCTCGACTCTTCGAGTTCAAGGTCAATGTACTCAAATGATTATTCTTTCAATTCGAGAATTAAATCATGACAACATCTTTTGAAAAGTACTTAATACCTTCAATTCATAACAAGAATACATATCTCGTAGTACAACTCAAATCACAACTTTTATCTCGAAAGCCTTTAGAAATATCAATTCATTGTAGTAGTACGTAATTCATAGTATAAATTCTCAATTTAGGAAGTAGAGTGATGAAGTAATCATGTATATCCATATTGAAAAAAATTCAATGTCTTATAAATCCCTCATAAAGTAATTTGAATGTATACCCATTTTCGAATATCATGATATTTCAATAATAGAACTCAAGCTTTTTAAATGTCAAAATGTAACAATATATCAAGTCATGACAACATCAATATTTTTGAGAAAATATCAAGACTCATGGTAACATCTCAAACGTTATATCTCAATATGCTCATTGATTCAACTTTGTCATATAGAAGCTTTAAGCTTATCATAAATCTCAAAATCATTCCAAAATACCATTTCAACATATATCTCGAAATCATTCAAAATAAAAATATAAAATTTACTATTATAGATATCAAGACATCTTATGTCTCAAATATATATTCAATAATTCAAATCGTCATTGGGAAGCATAAAGCTTGACACATATCTCAAAATATTATTCTAAAATACTATCTCGACATACGTCCCAAAATCATTCAAAATACCACCTCGTGGTAAAAGTGTGTAATTCACAATGATAATTATTAAATCATATCATGAAAATTTTGAGATAATCATATATATCAAAGTTTATTCATTCAACCATCATAATCTCATAATCAAATTATTTAGACATAATCTCACTTGCAAAATCATGTAAAACCATAATAAAATTAAAGCTTTGGGCACAAGAACGGAAGATTGCTTTTGTTCAAAACCCCACATACCTTGAAATTGACTTCTTGATTGTGGAATCCTGTTTGGACAAATAATGGGTGCTCCTTGAAGGTTTTGAAATGAGGAGTTCATTTATCGGATTAATTTTAGATTTCTATGATGAAATTGAAAGATATTTGGAGCTCAAAATGGACCTAGGGTTTAGTTCTCTCAATGTTTTTTATGGAAGAACATGAATTTTATGGCTCAATATAGGTATAAATGGACAATTTTCATCCATGAAGTGAAGGCATAATGTCCAAAATGCCCTTAAAAATCAAATAATTCTCAAATCAGTCCTTCGGTGGACTGTTTTGATAGTGTGAAGTAGATCAACCATAACGTTTTACTCCGATATCTAAATTGGATGAAACCAATTTCCTTAGAAAGAGGACTCTCATATATTTTTGTTTATATATAGTATCTCACCCAGATTATTATGTACGAGGTGTAATGATCGTTTAAAGTTGACCCAAAAATTCACTTTTGATAGGATGAAGTAGATCGACAATAACTTTTTGATCCAATAGACAAATTAGATAAAACCAATTTCATCAGAAAGAGCACTCTCAGAGCTTTCTGTTGATATATAGTAGATCACTCAGATCATTATGTACAAGGATTTATGATTGTTTAAAGTTGGAGAAAAAATATGCCAGGCCTCAGTATTTTTTTTCCTGCATATTTTACTGTTCACAGTTCAATTGTAATGGTCATAGTTCGATCGGAATGGTCGTAACTCATCGCTCGAGTGTCCATTTTTGATGATCTACATATCATTGGAAATCTTATTTGATAATCTATGTAATTGTAGGTCAATGTCTTAGAAATACTACACAGAAAATTTATGGATCGCTCTAAAGAGTAGAACTTGATATGTTTCTCATTAAATCTTTACGAAGAAAATTTTTTGGGGTATTACACGGCCTTTGTTGGATAGAGTACATGTGAGGGGCATAAAGGTTGATATCTCAATCAGAACCATCAACAGGTTCTTGCATGGTCCTAATTTCCTTCCTCAGGCCACCGCACCATTAGTCTATGCTTGGATTAGGAATCGGGAGAAACAACATCCATGGTTGGCCAACATCATAGCTAAATGAGAACCAGAATGGGTAACAAACCCAAATGAAAGAATATGTAACTCCTCTTTGACTCAAGAGGCAAAGTGTTGGTGGGGTATAGTGTGTATTTGGCTGATGACCACTGATGGAGACAATATTCTGGCTGATGATCGAGCTATTCTAGTGGCGAGCATGGTGCAGAACGTTCTCCTAAATTTTAGGGAAATCATTGCTGATGAGATAAAGATTAGAACATCGAGAATCGACACTGCTTACCCTTTCCCTTGTCTTATCACAAAGTTATGCGGAGCTGTGAATATGCAAAGATTGTAGGGGTTGATGATAATATTCCTACCCCAAAGACTCACAACCCTATATAATTTGATGAAAATCAGCCAGGATTGAGACTAAATAGAGGTGCAGAGTTATCAACACACCCTTCAGTTACAGATTCCGGTGCAACACCTCATGTGCAAGTGCAAGATTCTAAGGTTATGCAGCCAACTTCTTCAGAATAAGCAGGATTAGTGCCTAAGACTGAATCCAACCCTTCAATTCCTACAGCAGCAGCAGGTTTTGCATTTCATTCGATCGATATCCAAAAAGTGGCTAAACAAGCCAAGTGGTGTGAGGCACAACTACATATTTTTCCCAAAAAGTTTGCTGCTGCAGTGGAAAAACGAATCAAGGTTGACCTTGAAACTTTTGTGACTTTTTCTGTGCGGGTAACAGATTTGGAGAACCAATTCAATGTGCGGGCAAAAGAAATATCAGGGGCTGATCTTTCTAGATTTAAAGCAGCATTGGATAAGGTAAAGAAAGATGTCGGGGTATTGTAGCAACACCAATTTATGATGCCACAGGTCATGACATGCATGAATCTAAGGAAGAAATTCCAATGATGGACCTCACTAGAGACTCACAAAAGAAAAAAAAGAAAAAATTGAAAAGAAAGGTAAGGGAAAGAGAGAGAGGCCCGATAGTGATAAAGAGCAAAAAGCAGAGAAGAGGGAAAGAAAGAAGAAGGAGAAGGAGAATCTAAAAAGGGCAGAAATAAAGTCCTTAGTTGATAACAAAAAAATGGAGGCAACCATCTGAGCTAAGGCTGCAGGTATCTCATCTAGCAGGGCTCTATCTACTGCAAAGCCAGATGCTCTCGATGGAGAGAAGACAACAGATGATGTATTAGTAGGGTCGGAGACCTAGGTTCCATGTGCTTGATTGTCTTCAAGTTTACCCTAACCCTTAGAGTAGTTTATTTTTTATTTTAAGTTGAGGGTATAGGGTAGGTTGTTACTGTAGCATATTTTGTAGATAATTAGGAGTAATACAAGTACTTAATGTAGTTAACTTGTTTTGTTATTTTTGAGTACCTCTCCAGTGGTATGATATATTGTCTATTGTGCGAATTGCATCCATTTGTGACCACTGCGCATCTTTTTGTGGCATTAATCTGGCAATTGAATAACCTTTGTTAAACAAGTACATGAACCAGTTAAGTAGTGATATTCAATATACTTGTGTACCATGTGTGTGTAAGGTCTTACTCAGTTCCCGTTGTGTGTTGAATCTAGAACTTGCCCGGTTAGTCTTGCCATGGTCATAGGATAGGATTTAGGAAAGGGTCATAGGTCATTTTTTATGATTAGTCCACTTTTAGCCTAAATAACCTTCCCAATGTGAATAATATCCCTTGATCCCTGTTAGAGCCTAATTAGCCTATTTCTTTCTACGACACCTCTCACCTTTCTGTTTACATCACAATGACCCTATTTTGGCCCTGGTCCTCCTTGGACACTGTGTAACTTGACTTAGGCAAAAAGCCTAAGTTGAGGGTGGCTATAATAGGGGTGCATGATACAAAATAAGTATGAATAGAGAAAGAATAAAAGAATAGAATAAAAAGTTAGGTGCGGTAAAAAAGGAATAAGAAATGCAAAAGATGTTAAAAAGATAATGTGATAATTGAAAAGACCGAATCCATCTTGAGAATGTGTGATCAATAGATGAGAGGAAGAAAAAAAGGTTGAGAAATGAAACCTTGAGATTTTAGTGCAGTGTTAAGGAGGCATAGTCACTCTAAAATATCCATGAATATCATACCATACCCTAGCGTATGTTACAAGCTTAAGTAAAGCCCTATAGTGATCCTAACTGACCTAAAACATGCGTAATGACTATAAGGGCAAGCCTAATAGATTTGACATGTAGTGTATGGAACTTCATTCTGAGAGTGAGTCTTGTTCTATCCCTCTGCTTAGGTATTTGAATTCTGTTATGAGTGAAAAAGGGATTTCTTTGTTGTGAGGGCACACTGTGCATGTTGCTAGTCACTTACTTGTTCAGATAAGTGTGATCTTGTTATGGGAAGGTTGTTATTTCTGTATTTTTGCCGTATCTTGATTCATATGAGTTGCATGGTTGTTTTCCAAAACATCAATAGTGAGCTTTAAAATTGACTGACCTTGGAGATGTTGAATGTATTCTGAACTAGTATGTGTAGTTAGCTGCAAAATTGTACTTTGTATTCTCTTAGTTAGGTTATGTTTGCTTGAGGACAAGCAATTGTTTATGTTGAGGGTGCTGATGTGTGAGCCTACGCGAACACATTTGAGGCTTTTAACTCTAAATAATTGTAAGGTCTTGCGTAACTTTAGTTGTTTTTGATTAGTTTACTTTGATTTTTGTAATACATGTTGAGATGTAGGAGAACCAAAAATAATGGAAGCAAAAAGGCTGAAAAGTGAAGAAAAATAAAGGATAAGTATGGTTGACGACATTCAAGATAAATTGTCATCCTGGTGATAAGATATAAAGGGCGTCGTCAGCCTTAAACAGGAAATGGAAGTTGAAGACAGTTTTGTGACGACATCCATGACACGTCGTAAGGCTAGTGATAAGGCGTCATCATTATCATCAGCCTTAGGCAGCAAAACCCAAAACTGCAGAGGAGATGATGACATCCATGACAAGTCGTCATACTTTAGATAAGACGTCACGGACGTCGTCATCTATTCCGAACAAAAGCTGTAACTTTGATTTTATTTCCTTAATTAGGTTAAACTATTTAAAGCCTTGTTTTAGGGTTTTCAAGGAAAGTTTTTGGACTCATCTTTATTCGAAAAATATACGATGTTTCTCTCTCGCTAGTTAAAATATTTTGCGAGTTTTGTACCGTGGTTCAATTCAAGTTATACTTCTTGATTTTCATCATCGTTGTAAGTTAATCTTCTCACTTATGAATTCAATTATTGTACTTGTTCCTTGCATCATGAGTAGATAAACTCCATTAACCTGAATTATGGGATATAGGGTTAGGTCATGATGATGTGCTAAACACTCAAGATTTAATAGGTGTTAGGATTTCTTAATAATTCTGAGATTTTAATTAATGTCTGTTGGTTGCAAACAGTAGGCATACCTACTTTGATTTGCTTGAGGAAAAAATCATATAAAGTAGGAAATGAATTATCAATAGGGAATCAGAAATGCTTTATTTAATAATCAACATTGTAACAAGGTTGATTAGCCTGAGGTAAAATTTGGGTAGTAAATAGCGATTCCCTAAGTTTAAAAGGATTCGGAAATTAGATGCTTAAATAGGTCGAGAGATATTTGAGCATATCATTGATGAAGATAGCTTGTTGTCCTAACCACCATGAGAATTTTGAGTCACCTTTAGCATCTTTCATGTACCGTAAGCTCTAGTGAACGTAATTCTGGTTATTTCATAAAATCTTGGTTACAAACATCAAAATAAAAGTGAAAAACAATTATTTGTGAAATTTAAACCCCCATTTCAGGAGACATTAAACTATCAGTGAATTAAATCGTAAATGACTTCGGTTCACACCATATTCCTTGTGGGATTCAACCCCAGCCTAGATGGGTTTTATAATGACAACGATTGCTTACACCCATTCAAGAGTGCAGTTTGAGCGTTATCAGCATTACCCTAAAGATCTTCTCTATTTTATCAATAAACTCTTGAGGGTCCTCCTCATCTTTGGACCCAGAGAAGATAAGGGGTTCAATTGCACAAACTAGCCAACCCTAGTAATATCATAAGAACCATTACTGTGACCAACATTCTTTGATCGACAGGACTACAATGATACAATCTAAGCCAGCATTTGAATATTTTGTGAACTCAACATATGAAACCTCTTCTTGCGAAGGTTGGGTATAGGTGGTACCATTCTTAGGAGCTTAGGGAGGACTGAGTAAGGACGTGGGAACCATAAGAGAAGACGTGAAATTAGAAAGACTGGATCCACAGTGGGTTTGCATCCCATGGGTAGTGCAGACATCCTAGGTATTTTACCCTATAGGGATGAAGGCTCAAGCCAAGTTCCTTTGGTCATTAGATCTTTAAAGAGGCATGATTTGAAATGTGAGAAAGTCCGGAGTTAGAATAATTTATTATGACTAGATACTCTAGCATGAACAAGAACATTAAGAAAGGAAAATATTCATAAATGTCTCATATCCTCCCTCCTATAAGTGTGGTGTGCTACATACCTATAAAAAGTATTCTACTTGAAATTGATTTATAAACACCTTGAGACCATGAACCGTGCTCAGATAATGGGGAAACTAGCTGTGACGGGCATCCCAAACCAATAAAGGCCTGAGATGAGTCCTTAGCATTATATCATAAGCATAGTCATATTTAAAGTTGTGGAAATAATATCATAAGAAAATGGTCAATGTTTAAATAAAGAAACACCCATGCCATAAAAAACAAATTTGAACAATTACCCAACACCTGTCTACAAAGCCTTTAGATATAAGAAGAACTACTAAGTTGGAACACGGCCTCGGACTGTACCATAAAAGTACAAAGTACTCGTACATAAATATAAATGAAAAGTAACATTGCCTTATGGATACTGGAGAGCTCACCACATCTTAATAGCTATCCTAGAGAGAATACGATCACCCTAGTGCTGAACAAATTCATGAGAAACTACCTCCAAACCTACATTATGAAATGATGCAGCGTCTAGGGATAGTCAGCACGGTGAGTACTAGCATGCAGCCCAAGGAAAGGGAAATAAATATTTTATAAGGAAATTAATAAGTCTTTTAAGCATCTATAATAATAACAAAGTATGAAATTGGGGACATGGGACATGAAGACACAACTATTTAAATCTTACTCCTAAACTATGTAGCTTTTCACCACCAATCTAGTAACCCATAGGCAATATAGGTTTGGCACTCCCCAACCGACCGGGCCTTAGTCCATGTTTGTCACACTTACTGAGACTAGGGTAAAATCACCAATAGACTAGAGATACCATATTATCCTCATGTTAAGGACATCATTCGTTGTCCAATTAAGGTACAATATCCCTATGTCGGTAAAACATAGGTTTTGGGAATTGGTCACAAGGACGGAAGCCTTCCCAATGAAGCTACATAATTCCCTTTAAGGACAAATTAAAATATTCTTACATACATTATTATTCATGTAGTCTTTTATTAAGACATTTCCATATTTGTATCATCATACCAAGACTTGCAAGCCATCCATAACATGCCAAACCATTTTAATATAATGTTTTAGACTCCCAAATTCATTTTTAAACGTCAAAAACATTACCCAGGTGTTTTCATAAAGTCATTAGCCCTTTATTCTTTCACCTCATACGTTATCCAAAAGACAGTGTAAGAAAAATAATTTTCTTGAAGAAACATTGAGGTTTTAAAATTGGTTGAGGGTGAAATTTTCATCTTAGAAAACCCTGAAAGGTTGTGAATCCACGTTAATAATTTCACCATTTTTTATAGAAAATGTTACATCTCTAAACCCATTAATAATGCTAAGAAAACATATAAAACAAGAAGAGAAATCAATATAAAGTTTTTCAAAACAATTTTCTCAACCCTAGATTCAAATCACCATTTCAATCATACACAAACATAGTTAAAATCCATACTTTATGATAGTAATAGAAATAGGGAGTGTTCAACATGCCTTTTTAATGAATAGAGCTTGAATCTGAGACTTGAATTCTGAACCCTAGGTGTTCTTGCCTATGAGAATTTTTTGGGGGAGAAGGCAGAGTTGTTGATGTTTTTTTTAGAATGATCGTAATCCAGTGTTACAAAACAATTTTAAGCATATAAGGGTCGAACCATATAAGGAAAATAACCAAAATACCCCTAAGATTACCTATAAGAATTTCCTAGGACCTCACTTATGCCCCCATACGCAATAGCTATGGCCCGTAAGTAAGGTCGTAGGTATCAGACCCTTTATTTTCCACCTTTCAGAACATACTTATGACCCCAAATTACGGCCCATAAGTAGTACTTATGGTCAGTAAGCAGGGTCATAAGTTTCAGAAACTTTTCAGCTCTTAGGACCTACTTATGGATCCACTTACAGCCCTCGTAAGTAGTACTTACGGCTAGTATGTTTGGGGTCGTAAGTAGGAAGATTGTTTGATAGGTCTTCAATGAAATATCCATAACATTTTACTGTAACATTGAATTAAGAAAAAATTGGATGCGTTTGAAAGATAATTCAATTATCTATCATTTGGTGGGTCTTGATCTCAAAAACACTATATAATATCAGAGTTATTCTCATTTCAAATTGCCTATAGCAAGACACTTCCTGTGAAATCAATAGTATAGGGATGTTTTGACTTTGCCAAGAGTTTGGAGTTACTTAAGGCCATAATACATGTATAAATCACTTCCAATAATACAAAGATATGAATTTTGTTTCCACATGTACTTGAATTTACACAACATTGGGTGTTGAAGGTTCTAAAGTTTTTGGGGTGTTACAACAGTGCTATAGCTATAGGCTAAAATTGCAAAGGTGAAATGCGATCTCAAAACTATATATAAAAAAAAAAACTCAAAAGACCACACATAGCACTCATGGGCCACTAATACACCATTACACTATTATGCTCAACCCTTAAGGTAGATCAGAAACACTAATAAAACTCCCTACACCAAGGATGTTAAATCTCTAAAATACATCAAACAAGCAACCCATCATGGTGGCATGTGCAACCCTTAATATTTGAAAACCCTTAAAGAACTCAAAGTCCTCAAAAAAATCTAATGTCTACATCATGGACACGAAATCTATAAAAAGATAAAAAATGCTCAAGAAATGCATCATGACATACTATGTAATCAACAATGCTCAAGTGACATCAATCACCCATAGTACTTACAATTCAGACGTCTTATATACTATGGGCACAAAATCTATAAAAATATACAAAATACTCAAGCAATTAATCACGATATCCCATGCAATCAACAATACTTAAGTGACATCAATCACCCAAAGTCCTCCAAAAACTTATATCTATATACCATTTTCATGAAGTCTATTAAAATATATAGAATGCTCAAGGAACTCATCATGATATCCCATGTAATGAACAATGCTCAAGTGACATTAATCACCCAAAGTCCTCAAATATTTGATGTGTATATACTATGGACAAAAAATCTGCAAGAAGATACAGAATAGTCAAGAAACTCATCACAATATCCTATACAATCACCAATGCTCAAATGACGTCAGTCATCTAAAGTCCTTAATAATCTGGTAGAGCAAAAGGCTCTACATCTACAGACACATAAGCAACCTGTCATACTAAAGCTAATCAATCCGTGGAGAAAGTTCAACAACCACTATAAATTTATGATAAATGGCAAAATCTCAATCATAATTCAAGAGGAATTATCGCTAGTCTCCGCACATTTGTTGATGAACCGTAAAATAGAACTATAAATTTCCATCTCATTCCCATAACTAAGATCTCAATGTAACCAATTTCCTTAAGTCAGAGGATCCTTATACTTTCCTTAACTCTCTTTCTATTCAATATTCCTTTCATGTAAAAGTCGTAGACTAATATGATACAACTTGAACTCACTCAATTACCACAAAGAATTGGTTAACACAACATCTATGAAGAACAATATATGCTTAAAGCAAAGCTTATGACCAAAATATTTCACTAATCCACTTAGCTACACGAGAAAAGAATGCTACACACTAGGTACCTATTTCCATTCTAAAATCTTCCCATCTTAAAATAAAAAATCCTCATGACCTGACATACTTCAACTCTGACTGAAGAGTGTCTCAATATTAAATAGCTTATCCAATCAAGCAAAAGGTAAATACTAAGAAAGTAGCAAATCACAAGGCCCAAATGCATGAAATATTTCATTAACCAAAAAATATTCTTTACTCACCATAATTTTAAATCAAGCACGCCATAAGTATAGTCCATCGCTACGTCTACAACTAATGAGTGCCACTAGGCATGCTACAATTTGAGATGCCAAAACCACAAGACTGATCCATTCTATATTTAACAAGTATACCAAAATCTTAGAATTGATCCACCATTACATCATAAGATAACCATTAATAACACTATACTCAAAACACAAAAATTCACACTACTCAAAGAAATTCCACCAAACTCAGTGAATATACTCTAAAAAAGTTTCTAAGATAAGATGACGAACCACATCCGCTATTACAAAAACATTTACAATTACCAATATCACCAACTCGAACAATAATCCATGAATTATACACAGACTCAAAGATAAAAAAAATAAACACATAAGAGAACATAGAACCACATTCAAACACTACTAAGGCATAATAAACGTGTACCAAGAACCATACCTATGTCTACTATACCAGAAACTCTCTTGCCTTGAGTCGATCCTATGGAATAGTAAACTAGGATGTAAAATCTTTTGGATCAACTGCTTAAGGATCTCTCTATCTAAGTTATCGTCAATCCATTCTATAGTTCTCAAAATCACCACATAATAAGTATCCCAATAAAGTAGGAACCCGTAGAGATAGGATCAAAGAACTCCAATATCCACTCTCATCTAATACTCCCCAAGCATAATCATAAAGACCCTAGACTTCACAAGGCATATCACTATAATCACCAAATCCATGGGCCCTATTACCAGCAAACCTCTCATATATCCATACAAAATGCTCTAAAAACACTCAAGCAAACTGATCCCATGAAAAAGAAAGTGATCCAGTTGGCTTACTCTCTACATAAGTCCTCCACCACCGTCGAGTTAGACAAAAGAATTAAAAGGTAGTGAAGTATAACCCATTAGAATCCACCTTGTCCAACCTGTGCAACTCTCGCAACAACCAAGGAAAAATATATAAGCATCAATCCTAGGATCTCCATTGTATCGAGGAGGAGTTTTCTTCATGAACTCTGTATATTTACTCTGTCCTTCTATGGACATAAAGGGTAAAGTCATTAGATGTAGAGTAATCCCTCATAATATCTCATAAGTACTTGGAGAAGTAGTAGGAGTTACAGATGTATTTGGAGTCTAAAGCCCTGTTGTAGCATGCTAAACCAAAATAGAAGCCACTCTCTGAATAAGAACCAACATTCAAACCTAATAATTAAACCAAACCATCCTTAAGCATAAATATGGTCACATGTGGTGAATGAATTTTCCTTGGTCGCCTAACTCACTAGAACTACCGCTACTAACTATTGAAAAACCTAAAGAGGCAACTCTAACTTGATCTCTAACTTGTCTAGACATCTCAATCTGACTACAAATCAAGCCCTACTTCTACTACACATTAAAGGTACAACTTCTAAATCTCTAACTATGGACGAGCGCGTGCTCACCATCTATGAGAGAGTGGATAAGAAACCTTTGAGTTATAAGAAACTATGAATGGATGAAATATGATGTAGAAGTGAAAATACCCTAAAGTTTTGTAGCCTCTCAAAGATAGATAATGGACATCTCTACATCGATCCAAAAGATTCTACTAGAATCAGCTTGTACTAATAAGACCAATAAACCTAGCTATGATACCAATTCATCATGACCCAAAAATAGGAACGTGATGGCACCAGTGAACCTTCCAGTATGGGTAAACCAAAGAATATAATTTAAAAATAAAGAAGAAAAAAACCAAATAAATCAACCCAAATTATAAATAAAGAAGAAATAATATTCATGATATATTCCCAGGTATGATTGTTACTAACACAAGACTCTAACATAGATTGGTAACTATTATACTAAGGTATCTTGTATGCAAACGTAAGCACAAGATAGTAAGAGAGAAATCCATGTAAGTTTAAAGTCCATCCGATACTACCTCAATCTCTACAAAGCCAATGCCTTAAGAAATAATCTACAAACTACTACTATCTAATACCTAAATAGAGTGTATAAAATAAGAAAAAGTAAAGAAAAGCAAGGGTGAGTATGAAAATCCACTTGTACTCAAAAATCATCAACAATAACCTTCCTTAATCCAAAGCGATGGTGACAACCACTACTCTAGCTACCCAAGGTATCAAATTAATCTATAACCTTCCAAATCATAATACTGAATCCAACTAGGGTAATCCAAAAGAATGGTCAACAACCATATTAAGAATAGGATAGAGATATCGCCCAAAGACCAAATTGAAGATAAAATAGCCGATGTAAAATATAGTAACCCTACTAGGTTGGGGTCAAACCCATAGGAAATATATGTAACTATCTCTCAAGCTTGCTAAAATAAACAAAAAGTACTAAAAAGTAAATATGGGGTTTGTTGTTGTAATCTATGAAAACTAAGAAGATGTGAAATGCTTTCGTTGTAATCAATATGAAATGAACACTAGGACTATGTTCCCCTGGCTTCTTAACTCTATAGGTTTATCGTGCTCTACTGAACTAACCTAATATCTTGCATGAAGAATCTGATAAGTTATGTATCACTAACCATCTTTTGAATGCCTTAGTAAATTTCACTTGTTACCTTAGTCTCAAAGTTTAGCCTTACTAATCCTTATCCTAAATCCCAGACTAACAATTACCTTTTGAGTCACTAGTTGATTAGATTAAGATATTATCTTAAGTAGATGAAGATGATTAGCTTAGATTGATAATGAAATCCAAATTACTAATATGATATTTTTTTCCTACTCTCTACCTTTCTTTTGAAGTAAGTAGTTAATTTAGGTGGGTTCTTAATATTTACAACCGCTAAGGAATCTATTAAACTAAATATGATCACAATATATGCAGGAATATTGATTTGAGAAAATGTTGCACTTCTCATATATTATTAATCTGCCAAGGTTCCCACAACCCCACCTAAGGGATATAGCCGCTCATTATTGTGAAACAATCAATGGAATTCATAACTCAAAGCATTAAATCAATCTCACAATAGCTTACGCCAAAAACCAAAAGTCTCAAATAAAATATCAAACCAAAATCTAAGAACACAATAATCCCAAGATCAAAATTAAATGTTGGAATCAAATATATGTTTGTAATTAATAAGAGTGCGTAAATAAATAAAACATGTCAAAAATGTATTTTTAGAATACATGGAAACCCTATGAAACCAATCCAAACTCATAGAGAAAAATTAAATTCGGTGGCCACCTATAGAGCCACTTACGGGCCGTAGTTAGCACCTATAGGCCGTTGGTGGCCCCATGTAGGTGTTAGACTCCAAAAACTTCTGCAGAACTCTAAAAATTCAAACATCTAAAGATTGCACTAGAACCTACAAACAATAGGTGGCACCTACAGTCGTAGGTACCTATCTTAGGTAGCAGGGCTTTGATTTCTATTTTCTAAATTTCTCTATCTCACTTCTCTGGCACTTATTTTAGCACCTATGCTACATTTGTTGTGCTTATGGGTCGTAGGTTCCCATATAGATGGTTCAAAACTTTAATTTTCACGCTTTTTATTTAGTTTAGCTCCTAGAACTTGTTTCCTGCAAAACACAAAAAACATATCATATCTAAAAAAATAGCCTAAGTAACTGCATATTTTTATCTTTTTAAGTGTTGAAAATGCTATTAAACCATAGCACATTAGGTAGGCACTATAACCTAGGTGAGTCAACACAAGCCACTTCATGATCCATAATTAGAGTGAAACACTCATATAGAAGACTCACTACTCAGCATATATATTTCAGGCTTAATCACATGATATCAACCAATAATTATTAAACAAAATAAGGAGAGATTATATAAAGATTCAATAACATGCTACCAAAAGTGCGAACTAATAATCTCTTAGATTAATCCATAGCCTTACCCCAAGTCCATAACATCTCAATCCCCAAAATCCATATAAGATGATGTAAGGTAACGCAATAAAGTGATATGGATGCTTAAATGGAATATCATAAACAAGTTTCTAACAAGATAATAAAGTAGAAGAGCAAACTCTAACAGAATATCAACCACACAAAGAAGTGATACAATACAATGCAAATAATAATGGTGATGATAATGGTGGTGGTGTGATAAGTCTGAGGTTGTCGTAGAACCTATGTATACACCTATCGAGAATTTCTCCCAAGGTAGGACCCATGCAGAGTCTGCAACCCATACATAATCCAATAACCAATATCAATATCAATCAAATATCAGTAAATCTTTTCCGACCATGGTTTTCAGTAGAAGGTTTTCAAAAATGTCATGTTTTTATTAGAAAAGCTCGTATTTCCACGGTGGTATCAATGTCTTATAAATGTATACATGATATGAAGATGTAGTGTTGACAACCAAATCAGAATGAGGATTACAAAAATCCAACCAATGCACAAGCATGTGAACCAAAAATCTACTCAATAAGCCAACCATTCATGATTCAATATAGTCCATGTACCAATAGAGTAAGATATGCAATATTATATCACTAATACAACATAAATCCCAACTTAGGCAATTTTTCACCAAGAAAAAACAACCAAATATATAAATACCAGGAAAACAACATCATATAAGACCCCACACAGTCACACATAAAGAGTAATGTCTCAAACCACTCATAACAACATCATAGGCCCCCACACGGGGATATAACAGGAATAACACCATTTTTATGATTAATACCCATACTCAATAATATTTCACAGTAGTTCCACATGGGAAAAATAAATAAATATAAATTCCAATAATAAAATACCACAAAACTACCCAAACCTATCTCATTTGTACGTAAAGTCTGAACAACCAATACAATCTCATATCTCTAGGCATTATCTAAGGCTCGATCATTCTATCATTTCAGTAATAGCATAATAATCCCATAAAATTTGCTAAATGCCAATCATTATAATAAAGGCTTCCATACAAGTTCTAAAGCCCCAAAGTACGCATCTAATAATAATAATCCAAATTTAAGTTATTAATTACAATCTATTCTAAGTATATCTATAAGCAATAATACTAACTAACTAAGGCAATAAACTAACTATAATTCATTCTTAAGACTCGAATACCCGCAAAGATGCTTTCCATGTCATCTAAGTGGGACCCTCAACCTAAACGAATCACAACATACCAAATATCAAGCAAATAACACATAAATACTTTGAAAAATGATCAAGTTACATCTCAATTTGACCTAACCGAAGATCCACAAATCCAAATGCTGAACAAATCCCCAATTGTCAGATTAGATCCTACGAAACATCTTCAACCATGACCAAACTATCAAATATGATATATACATATCAAAAGAAAACCAGTGATACCTATAATGACTATATTGAAGATGGGTCTATAAACAAATAGAAAAAATGGGTTCAAAACCAAAAGAGTAAACCATAATTTTATTTTATAAATCTGTTTCCCATATTCATAGGAGTCTATAGCTGAAAACCTAAACAAAATGAGTTAAAATGAGGTTCAAATCAAAGAAAAACCATTTTCAAGCTTTATCAATAAAAACTAGAAACCCATTTCCAAATTAAGTATTTGAAATTATTTTGAAGATGAAATTAAAAGGAAATGATAATTATAAGATTAAAAACTTACCCATAAAAAATATCTCAAAAACCCCTTTGTAATCGGCCAAATTCAAGTTCCCAAGCCCCAAAGATGGTGAAAATAAGATTTTGATTCTCAAATTGGATAGAAATCATGAAAAATAAAATTAATGTTCTGGGTAAATGGGAAAAGCAGAGTTATAATCGGATAGACAATGATTATATGATAAAAATGCATCGAGAATCATCAAAATCGAACAAAATATCAAACATATGAAAATAGTGCAATTTTAGTCTTAACCATCAACGATGGTCAATTTCGCAATATAGAGTTTGCTTTTTCAACCTAGTCATATCATCAACATATCATGAATGCGGCCATAAGCTTGCTTTCGCAGTCATACTAGCATTAGTAAACTCAAAAATTTACTTTTGACCCTTAGAACTCATTTAGAACCCTATGAACATGATTCAATAGTGAAAATTGATTGTAACAAATATTCTGGATACAATGGAATCATAAAATTTATTTAAAAAAGGTCATTATCACAAAATGTGACCAAGGACTCTATTTACACTATTCTAAACCAAGGGTCAAAATGGGATATAAAA
Organism: Capsicum baccatum var. pendulum; assembly: GCA_030864225.1. Classification (NCBI taxonomy): domain Eukaryota; kingdom Viridiplantae; phylum Streptophyta; class Magnoliopsida; order Solanales; family Solanaceae; genus Capsicum; species Capsicum baccatum. The sequence goes on along the minus strand of CM061561.1, from coordinate 155,304,359 downwards.
GTCATAAAATTGAAGCGACCATGATACAAACCCCAATTCGACATTTAGGATCTCCTGGCATAGTCCATTTTGCCATCCGGCACTCAGATCTCTATATATTGACTAAAGTCAATTATTAGCTCTTAAAGCCTCACAATAACCTCAAGCTCACTCAAAACATTTCCAAAGGCCTTGGGAACTGAGCCAACCATTCCTACAACTCATAAAACCAATAGCATAATCATGTGGAGGGATAAAATGGTCAAAACACATAATAGGGAAAATCATCAAAATTTAGGTCATTATAATTTAATCACACGTCAATCTAAGTAGAACTTGTCCTTTGTAACTCAGTTCAACACTTCTCAGTAAACCTAACCTACTTTAACATGACATAAAATTTGGCCATGTCGTATGGGAACCTCATTCTCACATGAACCGGAGATCACCCCAATAACACAACCAAATCATCGTATCAATTACAAGAGTCAGATGGATTTTTGCCATAAAGTAGGATAGCAGAACACATACTACTAGTCGTAACTTAAACATGTCTAAAAATTTCATTTGATTCATCAAACTAGACAAGATACCCAAATGCACAGTCATCCATAAAACCTTTACCAATCTGATATCTAAGATATGTCGGGATATGCCTCTAACAATAGCCAAAATTCTAAGTCTAAATAAGTCTAACGACATAGACAAAGACTTAAAATGTAAAACTTATGAATGTATGAAATCTCATCACTTCAATGTCAACACTCAATCCACTTGATCATCTAATCACTACATAGGAAAAAAAAGAGAATCTCCGACCCCTATGTCATATGGGGACATAGGGTTTTTGGAGATGGTTAGTGGTTTGAACACTACCATGTAACTCAAGGATAAAGATAAAATAGCATCATTATTTAATGAACAAGTCAATATGTTATGTTCTATTTAAATCAACACATTAGCCATGCATATAAGTATAACACATGCCAAACAAGGGAAAACAAGTATTGACATTACTCATGAAGTTTCCAATCAAGACATAAAGTGGGGGACTCCGATCTCCCAGACTAGATTCAAATAGTTTTTATTAGGTCCAATACTTAATTACACTTCCTTGTATAAGACAAAGGTCTTTGACCATATACTCATTCATTTAGGCAAAAGGACTCCAACCACCACTTCTAGGCAAAGGACTCTAACCTCTAATTTATTAGGCAAGGCACTATAAAATACAGTATTTTCATTGGGCATGGGACTCCAACAACATACATTCATTAGGCATGGGACTCCAACCACATGCATAAAGTACGCATTAGACTCAAACTTCATGCATTCATTAGCATGGGACTCTAACTACATTCTTTCTTTAGGCATGGGATGTTAACCACAAAATTTCATTAGGCATGGGACTCCAACCACATGCTTTCATTAGGCATAGGACTCCAACCACATGCATTCATTAGGCATGGGACTCTAACCATATTCTTTAACTAGGCATGGGACTCTAACCACATGCTTTAATTAGGCATGGGACTCCAACCACATGCTTTAATTAGACATGGGAATCCAACCACATGCTTTGATTAGGCATGGGACTCGAACCACATGCTTTTATCAAGCATGGGACTCCAACCACAAGACCCTCTCATTACCTTTTCTAATGGACCTTTGATTCCTAACTCTTTTGTTCATTCATTTTAAATCATGCAATTCATCTCAACACTCAAGGACTCTATCCCATTTGACAAATTCAACACGACTTATGAATACATGGTCTTCATGGAACAAATCATACATCACACTTTAGTAGGCATATGTGCCTTAATTTAAATCATCATAAAATCAAATTTATGGTCACCAAGACCCTTACCAATCATTCATACTTCCCACGCTATCTTATAACATATTCTATACAATACATTAGTTCAACACACAATTCAAGTTACATTTCATGTTTAGGGACCTAAAACCCATATGAATCATCAACTCAATAAGGTCATCAATTACACCTTACAAGGCTCACAATGCATTAACATTACCATTAATCATCTATCCATACTTCATGGGCCATTTCCCTAGTTTAAAGCATCATCAATATGTAACTAGTCATTTCAATTAGACATTTTCACAAATACCTTATGTACATGCCTTTACCAATGACATATTAAAAGTAACAATTAGCATTATAAGGGTTTCTCAAGACATGTTTGTTAAGATACAACCAACAAGCATCCACATATGCAAAACATCAAAAATATTATGTATATATACAATTCTAAGCAAGAACACCCACAACTTATCACTAAAAATCAAACCCTTAATATTTTTATTAAAAAATATCCATGTACATTTATTAATTCAAGTGTAAAATAAATGGTTTTAGAGTTATTTAGAAAGGGGAAGAGGTACATGCTTTAAACAAACTGATACAATTAAGAACTTAACACCTCTGTTGCCTTTAGATGAACACTCTTCAAACCCTAGCCTCCAATCTTGTTTTAAGACCCTTTGAGAGTGTTTGGAATGTTTAATCTGCCACATGTGTTATGAGAGGCTAACATGATTTATATAGGGAGGGACTTAGGGTTTTAGGAAATGGAAATAACCAAAAATCCCATAGTTAGAATCTGAAAAGTAACCTTTTCCAGGGGTACGACTGCCCCGATGCAACTCCCTTAGTAATCGTACCCTAGGATAAGAGTGGTACTTTGACTCTTACCATAGGCTACTCCTAGTTCACCTACACTGCTAGGGGTATGAGTGAAAACCTTGAGTTATAACCAAAGGGTACGACTTATACCAAAACTATATGCACCACTCATATCAAAGACAATCCACTCCAAAAGTAAGACTACTCTTTATACAACTAAGAAGTGTATGACTCATCTACATGGGTACGATCAAGAGGTGACCATGTCGTATAAAAAATAATATGCTACCCTAATCAAGATAATCAAGGCACTAGAGGGGGAGGGAAAGGTAGGTATTACTCATATCCATAGATATAACTCAAGCTTCAAGTCGTACCCAACTCAGAGACACCAAAATATGTTGTTCTTCTCAAGGTTGAAGATCAAGGTGTTTTAATTCTCCCCTATTTGATTTAGTCATCCATGAATGAAGGGTAACACATGTATAGAAAAAAGTTATCACATGGTCACATATCAAAACAATCTTTAAATAAGTTAGAACAAACACTCGACAAGGATACAACACACATCACGCTCATCATTAATTAATTATTTATTTCATTATTCTTGCCAAGATCTTGGGTGTATCATTCTCCTGTACTTAGGATCATTCGTCCTCGAATGAAGGGGTTAAGGCAAGAATATAAACTAGTTAACACATCACACACATCAAACCAACCTTTCAATAACTTAGAAAAAATCATACAACAAGGATATAACATAACCCGCCTCATGATAAACTCTTACCAACTACTTTATTTTATTAACTTTAGGACTAAACCCTATTTCTTATCAAAACACTCACTTGATTCAGAACTTAGGGACTTTAGCTCATTATCTAAATAAGACGTAACTCAAGGTAGGAAGATTTGCACATACCTCAATCACGAGTATCCAGAATGGGAAACAAATTTGGTTACTCAGACTTCATGTCCTTATCGACCTTTGAAGTAGCTTCCTCAGACTTTTGGTTTCTCCATGGAACCCTAACCAAAGCCACCTATTTTCTTCTTATTTGGCAAAATTGCCAGTCTAAGATACTCATTAAGTCCTCTTCAAAGAACAAAGAATCCGAGATACCAATACCAACCACCCCCCACATAACACATAGACTACCGGGGAGGTTGACATATATTAAGGCCTCAAATAACTCTCAACTATTAGACGAATCAAAACAATCCCTACCAATTGAGTTTTTGATAAAAATGTTGCCTTTGTCAAGTTCAAACAAGTATATATTTTTCTATACTCAAATGTTTCAGCTTAAGACCCACAAAACTATAGGAAATTGAATTATCTTTCCACTGATACCAATTTTGCCTTAATTCGAAAACCGAGTATGAATTTATGGCGATTTATGTTCCAGATAATGGGCCACTGTGATGGTACCGCATCGCGGTGACAGGAACAATGACACTCGTTAGTTTCTAGTGAAGAACCATGATATCCATTGGGTCATGACAAAGTACCAGTTCATACTCGTCCTATTCCAATGATGTAACGCGATAGCATTGCGTCACGCCAAAGTGGAATTTCATACTCATTCTTAGACTACACCTATAGTGAAATTCCAGTGGCTCGCCGCAATGGCAGTGCCTCACGGTGATGGCTAACATCAAGATTTTTTAGTGACAAAAATTTAATTTATTCCAAGGGCAGTTTAGAATTTTTTTCCATGACCCCAATCCGTCTAAATATGGGATTAAATCCCTAATTGCTTTATTAGTCATTACTTTATTCAATTTCTCTCAATTAAAGAGCATTCTGTCTTAAATAGAAAACACTAGAGTTCAATATTAAAGGTCAATTCTCAAGAAAATTACCAAGAAACTTCAAGAATTCAACCATTCAGGTATGTTAAGTGTTCATCCATGGGTTCCTTCAACCCATGGAGTCCAAGTATCCTTCTTAAATTTAAAGTTGTGATCTTTACAATTTATTATGATTTTAAATTGTGAATTTAACTATGAACTCCGATGAATTGCAATTTTATACTATGTTTACATGAAATTGTTGTTGTTTATCAGGCCCAGATGTTCTAATGTTGTTATTCATTAATTTAAATCATGATTAAGTGTTATTGTTGTAATAATCATTCTATTACTCAAACTTACATACTATTCCAATGATTAACTTAAATTTTGAATATCAACTATTTGATAAAATGCCTATAAGAATGAATATTTGATAAAAGCATCATGTTATGTCATCCGAGCTTAAGTACTATTTTACTATTATTGCTATTGAGTCTTGGGGATTATGAATACCCAAAAACTTAATTGTTTACTTAGTCTCAGTATCTTTAAAATAGTTCAGATAATTCATGAGCATTACTACTCAGTTATCCTTCATGATCAGTTACTTGTCTAGTTAAGCCTAGTTCAGTCCTGTATTCAGTGTCCGTTCAGTTGAAAGTAGGATTCAATACCGAGCAAATATAATGATTGGGTCATTCTTGTTAGAATAGGGCTTGACCCTTAGTTGCAATTCATGAGTTACAAAATTGTGTATCCATTATAGGTTTGAGATGTAATCCTTCTAGATAGGGTTGACACATATCTCATAAGTCTTTCTATTAGTTTAGGGTTGACAAGATGTATTTCTGCTATTTTAGGGTTGACACAACCATTTTTAGTATTCGTGGCATGGTACTAGTACCCTTCAAACTGGGGTCACAGTTGGACCCCCATCAGCTTAGACTGGGCGGTTAGATGATACCTCCCACTATTTAACTTTTAGTACTCAATTCCCAATTCAGTTCAGTCTTGCCTGACCATAGAACACAACCTATCAATTATTCAGTTATCAATATTCAGTATTTTAAATTTCAGATTATATTCAAAATATATTTTATACTTGGTCATGCAATCTCAATACTTATAGATTTCATGAATTCTATTTAGTACTTTATGATATTCATTTAGTTAGTTATTACTCCTATAAATGGAACCATGCATATTAGCCTACCTCTTTTAGCATACCAGTACATTCAAAGTACGGATCGCATAATCGCTTCTTGCGCTATGATGTGTAATACCATAGGTTCAGATGCTCAGTTCTCAAATCGCACGTAGACCTTCTAGATTTTCATACATAGCAGTGATGAGTCCTCATATTTCAAAGACAGGATATATTTATTTTTAGTTTTTTAGTTCAGTAGTTAGTCAGAGTTAGTTGGGGGTTTGTCCCATCAGCTCCACAGTCAGTCAGTTGAGGCTTTTTAGACTAGTACAGACAGTTAGTCAGTCTCCAATTTTTTAGTTTTCATTGTTAAATGTTTTATTAAGTATTATTAGTTTTTTTTACAAAATTTATTAGATTTATGACTTAAAACCTTATGGAATTCCTCAGTTAAATTCTGCATAGGATATTTTGGTATCAGTTTTATTTTGTGCTTACAGCAGGTACTAGCTCATGGGTTAGCTTATCATCTCTCGATACTATAAGCACCGTTTGATGCTTAGGGTGTACTCTCGAGGTGTTAAAAACTTGGTATCATAGCCTAAGGTTTTAAAGTTTCCTAGGAAGTCTGACAATCACACCATGTAGAGTCTTGTACATGGGTGTGAAGCGCGCCACACCTATGCGCTAAAGGCTATGAGGAATTTTAGGAAAAGTTTCCCTTCTTTCTTTATTAATATCATGCGAATAAGAATGAGCTCAAGTTAAGCTCTCTATCTAATCCAAATTTCCTTTTGTTTATAGAATATGCCTCCCAGAAAGACTAACAAAAGAAAAACTAGAAACCAGCCAACCCCTCAGCCACTTTTGGAAGATCCCATGAAAGCGTATATTTTTTATGCATAGTTCAGAGCTGAATTCATTACTCTATCTCATTCTTTGGAAGCTCAAAATACTCAGCCAACCGTTTTTTCGGCCAACCTAGTGGCCAATACTACCACAGCTAGGATTTGTGACTTTACACGAATGAATCCTCCTCTATTTTTGAGATCCAAACCCAAAGTGGATCCGCAGGAATTCTTAGACATGGTCTATAAGGTCATAGATATTATGGAGGTAACTGTTAGTAAGAGTGCCAAATTGGCTGCTTACCAGTTGTAAGAAATAATACATACATGGTTTAAGCAGTGGAAGGTAGATAGAGGCGCAGGCATAGGGCTTGTAGAGTAGGAGGAGTTTTCTACAACTTTGTTAGAGAGATTCTTTGCGTTAGAGTTGAGGGAATCTAAGATGTTAGAATTTATTAATTTGAAGTAGGGCAACTATACGAACCCACAAATTCTAAGCTTAACTCATTTCGTTAAAGCTTGAAAAGAGGTCCCAAACTTAGAAATTTTAGCTAAGTGTTTACACTTAAAATTATTTTATCCTTCATAGGGTGGAGACTCTATTTCAGGACCCTCATGGCCTTAAAGTAATTATTTTTAGGTCAAATAATAATCAGGAATGTTAGTGGGTGTTCTCGGATAAGTTTTAGATTTTTTGGACTTCGTTTGGAACACATTTGAGAGCTCAAACCATTGGATCGATGGAATCTTGATGCGCCGCATCGCCCATCGCATCAATGAAGATTTTCCTCTAGCTCCCCATGTAAATTCCAATGAACCCATGTGGACTCGATGTGGGACATTGTCCATCGCGTCGATGCCAATGATATAACATATTAGTCTGTGTGTCACTAGGCATGTTTTCAGTCTTTAAAAACCACATTTAGAGGGGTATTTGGTTCGTTTTCCCACCCCTATTCACCCCCAAAAGCACGAAATTAAGTCATTCCTTGGGTAAAATTCACTCTTTTCTCTCAAATTTCTCTCAAGAGAAAAACCCTAGAACATCAATTTCAAAATCAATTCTCAAGAACACTCCATCAATCTTCAATAATTCAAGCATTAAGGTATGTTAAGTGTTCATCCAAGGGTTTTCTTCCACCCTTGGAATTCAAGAAACCTTTTGAACTATAATTAAATAGTTTTTATCAATTTTATGATTTAATTTGATTGTGTTCATAACTATGATGTCAGTTCTGTCTAGAATCCATGATTAATTACAAGTTTATGAGAAATAAATGGCATGTGTAGGTTTTTGTATGTTTTCATGTCAAAAAACCCTTTGAAATTGTAAGTTGGGATTGTGATTATGATGGTTTCATGTTTTGTTAATGTCATGTGCATAAATTATAATCTTTATGTGTTTTCGTGAATTGTTCATATGAGTTAAGAAATAAAATTCTATCATGTTAGCATGTATACAAGCTCATGTATATCAACTGTTTGATAAAATTTCTAAATGAATGCATTTCTGTGAGCAAGTAATATTATTCTACTAAATTCATGTAGTCTTTTACTTTTCATGCTATCGAGTCCTAGGGGTATTTACTACCTAAAAAACCTAGATGTTTACTAGAGCTATAGAAGTTACAAAATAGTTTCAGTAGTACTTAATAATCTATCTCAGTTCAGTATTCAGTTCAGAACTTAGTAATATTTAGTTCTAAACTCAATAGACTCAGTTAGTTCATATAATTTAGTCACTAATCAGTTAATTACTCAGTGAACTCAGTCCAGTTTAGTCAGTCAACACGATTTGTAATAGTTCAGTCAGGTCTAGAAAAGTTTAGAAAATTCAGTGTCTTTTAGTTGAGAGTAGGATTCATGTAATACCCCATACTTCTATCTAGCTTAAATTCATCCCAAAGATGTCAAAGACATTCTTTAAATATGAATACACATTTATATATGTGGAATATTCAATATTTTCACTTTTTGTGGTGTGGAAAATTGAATATGCTTTCCATCGATACCAAATTTGCATAAATTTGATAACCGGATAAAAAGTTATGGCAATTTAAAGTTTCAGCCGTAAAACACCATGATTTCAACCAGTGGCGCATCGCACCATAAGACAAAATTAAATTTGTTAGTTGCCAGGAAGACTCCATGATTACACCACATCACGGAGGGCTCCTAAATCCCAATTGTTCTTTTTCTAATGAGCCTCTGCAATGTCTCTGCATCGCGCCAAACTTCCAAGTCAGAAACAAAGTGGTAATGCAATAGCTCCACATCGTGCTATCTCCCAATTTCAAAGTTTTAAAATTCCAGAGATACTATGTGATAGCGCTGTGTCGCTTCAGCTTGCCAAATCGAGAAATTTTGATGAAAAATAAATATTTAATCTAGGGATAAATTGGTCTTTTTCCATGGTTTTAACACGTCCCGGTGCAGGATTTAATTCATAAAAATGTTTCTAATCATTATTTACTCACTTTTACCCCAAATCAAGAAGATTCTCTCTAAATAAACAAAACCCTAGTTTTCAAGAAATCAAAGACAATTCAAAAAATCTATCCAAGAACTTCAAGAAATTACAATCAAGGTATGTCAAGTGTTGATTCATGGGTCCTCTCACCGATGAAGCTCAAGAATCACTTTTTTAAAGTTTAAGTATATGGATTTTTTGAATCCTATGTTGGGTTTGCTTTTTTAGAAAATGATAATGACCAACTGAACTCTAATCCATGTTTGGTGATAAATTTTATATAGAATTAGTTATTATATGAGTAGATTCATGTGAACCCATGATTAAACCCTTGAATTTTTAAATTAGAATTAAATCATGATGTTTACTTGTTGTGCAACGTTGTCTACATATACTATGTTCATTATGTGCTTGATGAATAGCCTATGTGAACTAATTAGAGAATAAACCATGCGATGATTAGTTTATGTGAAAGTGCTTGATAAATTGTCCATAAGAATGGATTAATGCCACGATATAGTATGCAATTATGTATTCCCTATTCATGTACAAGTGATACACCCCAAGTGCTTGTTGAAATGTCTTAATGAATGAATCTTGAGTATATAGCCATTGTTAGGCTTTTAGGCTTATGTCATGATTTACATATTATGCTATCGAGTCCTGGGGGTATCTAATACCGGACATTTTATCTATGAGCCTAGATCCAGCGTCATGTTTTCATGATATCCTTAGTCACACCATGTTTAGTATAATTTAGTCAGTCATATGACTCAGGAAAACTCAGTAAACTCAGTAATCTCAGAAAGTTCAGTACTTCAATAATCTCAGTAGTATTCCATCAGTCAATGGAAGTCAATACACTCAGTCTAGTTTAGTTTCGTTAATAATGTTCAGTGTCTATTCTGATAGGACTAGGATTTAGAACCTAGTGAACCCAAGGATGAGGACACATACTGAAAGTTGAGGGTGTGATCCTTAGAATCAATCCTTCCATTCCAGAACTATGTAGCCAGCATAGGTTGAGACATCAACACTGACAGGTGAGGGTTGATGAGGTGGATAAACACTGTCAGATGAGGTTTCTTCCATTCTCTTTTAGAGACACTGTCAGATAAGGGTCACCCACAGCTTATCTTTACCAGTGAAACGGTATCGACACCTTTCTAATTGGGGTTACAGATTAGACCCCAACCTAGATATATTTCTTTATTTGGGGCATGGATTAGATAACTACTTCCCATAGTTACAATTTTAGACTCAGTCTCAGTAATAAAACTCAGATAGTTCTTCAAAATTTTAGGATTGTCAGATACAATCAACTAGAATAGTACAAAACTCAGTTAGTTTCATCCTAACCTAGACTATCAGATACAGTCACTCAATATTAGTTATATCAGTTATCAATCACTCAATTTATTAGTAATAAGGCTCATTAGTCAGTACCATCATGAATTCTGTTAGAGTTACTTATTCATGCATGTATTCTCATGTTTATATTATTTAGTCAGTTAGTATTGTTCATGTATTTGAACCTTTTGTATTCATCCTTTCTTACTTGAATACTAGTATATTCAAACTTACTGACGCATTTGTGCTATGGTCAGACTTGTGGTAAGAACCCAAGAGTACTTGCAGAGCTGCCAGTGATGTCTATTTTGAATGTGGCAAGCAAGGACACAGAGTCAGAGATTGTCCTCAATCAGGTTACCAGTGTCAGAAGAACCGTTCCTCAGCCTAGTTTGGTTACCCAAATCAGCAGGGTGCCATTTCCAGTGCTACTAGTGGGCAACGCCCAAATATAATTTATGCTCTTCAGTCCCAGTAGGATCAGGAAAATTCTCCTGATATAGTTACTGGTACATTACAGATCTTTCACTTGCATGTTTATGCTTTGCTTGATCTTAGAGCTTTTTTGTGTTTTGTTATTCTTTATATAGTAGTTGATTTCAAAGTCTGTCCCAAAAGTCTCGCAAAGCCCTTCTTAATATCTACCCCAATGGGTAAAACCATCATAGCCCGGTGGGTATACAAGAACTGCCCAGCTATGATATTTTAGAAAGTCACCCCAGTAGACTTAGTCGAATTAGAGATGACTAATTTTGATATTATTCTCAACATGGATTGGCTTCATTCCTGCTATGCCATAGTCGACTGCAAGAATAGAATAGTCTAGTTCTAGTTTCTTATTGAACCTATCCTAAAGTGAAGGGGTAGTACTTTAGCTTTCAGAGGTCAGCTTGTTTCCTACCTTCGGGCACGGAAAATAATATATAAGGAATGTGTCTATCATCTTGTTCATGTTAAGGATTCTACTTCTGAGACTCCCAGTATTGAATCAGTTCCAGTTGTGAGTGAACATTCAGATATCTTTCCCGAAGATCTTGCAGGAATTCCTCCCGAAAAGGGAATAGACTTCAGAATTGATCTTCTTCGAGATACTCAGCCTATATCTATTCTACCATACAGAATGGTACCAGTAAACCTCAAAGAACTGAAAGAGCAGTTAAAGGATCTCTTAGATAAGGAATTCATTAGACCTAGTATGTCCTCGTGGGGCACACCATTTTTATTTGTGCATAAGAAAGACGGTTCTCCTAGAATGTGCTTTGATTACCGTCAGCTCAATAACGTCATGATCAAGAACAAGTATCCACAGCCTAGAATCGGCGGCTTGTTTGACCAACTTTAGCGTGCCATCTATTTCTCTAAGATAGACCTCATATTAGGCTATCTTCAGCTCTAATTTAGGGAATGTGACATTTCAAAAATAGCTTTCTAAGCTTGGTATGGTCACTTTGAATTCCTAGTAATATCTTTTTGTCTTACCAATGCCCCTGCATCTTTCATGGACATGATGAACTGTGTGTTCAAGAAGTACATAGACATGTTTTTCATAGTCTTCATAGATGATATTTTTGTCTATTCCCGCAGTGAACGTGATCACGCAGACCATCTCAGAATCATACTTTACACTCTCAGAGATCATAAGCTATTCGCCAAATTTAGTAGGTGCAAATTTTTGCTAAGGTCAGTGGAATTCCTTGGTCATATTATTTCCATTGATTGCATTAGAGTAGATCCTCAAAAGACCAAAGAAGTAAGAAACTGGCCCAAATCTGTCTCTCCATCAGATATTAGGAGTTTCTTGGGTTCGGATGTCTATTACAGATGGTTTGTTGAGGGATTTTCTATTATTGCACCCTTTATGTCTATATTGACTAAGAAGAACATCAAGTTTTAGTGGTCAGATTCTTGAGAGAAGAGTTTTCAAGATTTGAAGAATCGACCCACCTCAGCCCAGTTTTGACTCTCTTAAATGGTCCAGATAGGTTCGTGGTGTACTGTGATGCATTCAAAGTAGGTTTGGGTTTCATCCTCATACAGCATGGTAAGTTCATTGCCTACACCTCCACACAACTTAAACCTCATGAGAAGAATTATCCAACTCATTATCTTAAATTTGCAGCCGTAGTATTTGCCTAAAAGATTTGGAGGTATTACTTGTACGGAGTTCATGTAGATGAGTTCAAAGATCATAAGAGCCTTCAGTATGTCTTTCCTCAGAAAGATTTCAATCTTCATTAGATAAGGTGGTTAGAGTTCTTAAAAGATTATGACATGAGTATTCTTTATCATCCGGTCAAGGCCAACATAGTGGTTGATGCTCTCAGTAGACTGTCTATGGGTAGTGTTGCTCATGTTTAGGACACTAAGAAGAAATTAGCTTAGGAAGTCCACCATCTTCCAAGACTAGTTGTTTCTTAGTCGATATAGAGAAAGGTGATATATGGGTTCAGAATAATTCAAAATCATCTCTAGTTTTTGAGGTGAAAGAAAAGCAAGATAGAGATCCCAGTCTCGTCAAGTTGAAATAGTCAGTCAAGGATCAAAAGGTTGAGGTTTTCTCCTAAGGGGGAGATGGTGTATTGTGTTATCAGGTTCATCTATGTTTTCTAGTTGTAGATTACTTGAGGCAACAAATTCTTACAGAAGTGCATGGTGCGCGCTTCTCTAGTTAGCCAGGGGCAATAAAGATGTACCGCTACTTATGGGAGATTAATTGGAGGAGTGGGATAAAGAGAGATGTGGTAGAGTTTGTGGCTAAGTGTTATACATGTTAGAAGGCTGAGATAGAGCATCAAAATCTAAGTGGGTCTATGCAAGAGTTAAATATTCCTACTTGGAAGTGGGAAGAAGTGAACATGGACTTCGTGACGGGTTTGCCTCATACTCATCATTAGCATGATTCAGTTTGGGTAATTATAGACAGGATGACCAAATAAGCTCATTTCATTCCAGTCCATTCCTCTTATTTAGCTGAGGATTATGCCAAACTCTACTTTAAATAGTTGGTCAGATTGCATGGTGCTCTGTTATCTATTATCTCAAATGAAGGTACCTAGTTCACCTAGCATTTATGAAAAGCGTTCTAAAAGGGTCTTCGTACCCAAGTTTATCTCAGTACAACCTTCCATCCTCAAATAGATGGTCAACCAGAAAGGACCATTCAGACTTTAAAAGATATGCTACGAGCGTGTGCAATTCATTTCAAGGGTAGTAGGGATGATCACTTTCCTTTGACTGAGTTTGCATACAATAATAGATATCATTCTAATTTTAAGATGGCTCCATTCGAAGATCTATATGGTAGGAGGTATAGATCTCTAGTCGTTTAGTTTGAAGTTTGTGATGCCTCAGTTATAGGGCCTAACTTAGTATTCGATGCCTTAGAAAAGTCCAGTTGATTAGAGAAAGAGTTTGGGCTGCTCAGAGCCGACAGAAGTCTTATGCAGATGTGCACACGAAAGATCTCGAATTTAAGATTGGTGACTATGTTTAGCTAAAGATATCTACCATGAATGGAGTGAATAAATTCGGCAAGAAGGGAAAGCTTAGTCCCTGAAATTTCAGTCCCTCCAAAATTCTCAGTCGCTTTGGCAAAGTAGCTTATGAGCTCGAATTGCCTTCAGATTTAGCCTCAGTTCATCCAGTCTTCCATGTATCTTTTCTCAAGAAGTGTATAGGTGACCCCGTAGTTGTAGTCTCTATTCAGAGCATAGATATTCAGAACAACCTCTCTTTTAAAGAGATTTCGGTCAAAATTCTCGACTATCAGACTGCAGACTGAGGAACAAAGTAGTCCCTCTAGTCAAAGTCATTTGGCGAAATCAGTACATTGAGGGAGCTACTTGGAAAGTAGAAGAATACATACGTACCAAGTATCCTCACCTATTCTCTGCTAATTCAGACTCCGCCTAAGGAAACAACTTTCCTTAAGCCTCTCTATTTCATGTTAAGATTTCAGTTACAACTTGGTGTCCATTTCATGTTCAGAATTTAATTATAATCTTTGTATCAATTACCATTGCATAGTCATTCATGCATTCATGTATCAGTTTAGTTATGTATTCATGCATCAGATATGCATGTTCAGTTTGATGAGAAACTCATCTTATTACTAATTTAGTCATGTAGTCATAAATCCGTTATTCATGCATTAGATATGCATATTTAGCATAATACATTCAGCTTATCAGTTATATCGGCCATGAAATCGTGTTTCAATTGTTCATGTTTAGCATGTGCTTCATTTTATCATTTCTCCCATCTCAGTCAGTTTCATTCGAGAACGAATGTTCCCCAAGGAGGAGATACTATAATACCCTATAATTCTACCTAGCTTAAAGTCATCCAGAAAATGTCAAAGACATGCTTTAAAGATTAATAAACTTTTATATATGTGGAATTTTCAAGATTCACTTTTATTGTGTGGGAAAGTGAATAAGCTTTCCATTAAAAACAAATTTACCTAAATCCGCTAACTGGGTAAGAAGTTATGGCAATTTAAAGTTTTAGTCATAAAAGACTGTCATTTCATCCAGTGGCACATCGCGCCATAAGCCAAAATGACATTTTTTAGTTTCCCATTACACTTCGCGATTACACCATATCATGTTGGGCTCCGAAATCCCAAATGTCCTTTTTCCAGTGAAGCTTCACGGTGTCTCCGCGTCATGCCAAACTTCCAGGTCGTAAACAAAGTGGCAGTAAAATATCTCTACATCGCACCATCTCCCAATTTTCCAGTTGTCAAATTCTAGAGAAACAACTTGATAGCACCATGTTGTGCCAGCCTGCCAAATCGAGAAATTTTAATGAAAAATAATTATTTTGTCCAGGGAAAGATTGGTCTTTTTTCAAGGTTTGACACGTCCAGGTATGGGATTTAACCCCAAAAAATATTTCAAATCATTATTTACTCACTTTTTCCCTAAATCAAGAACATTTTCTCCTAAGAAACAAAATCCTGGCTTTGAAGAAATCAAAGCCAATTTCGAGAATCACTCCAAGAACTCAAAGAATTTGAGCAAGTACTATTATTCTACTAAATTCATGCAGACTTTTAATTTTGTTGCTATCTAGTCCTGGGGGTATTTAAAACCAAAAAAAACTAGAAGTTTACTAGAGTTATAGCAGTTGTAGAATAGTTTCAGTAGTACTTAGTAATCAGTCTCAGTTCAGTATTCAGTTCAGAACTCAGTAGTATTAAGTTCAAAACTCAGTAGACTCAGTGATTTCATAGAATTCAGTCAGTAATCAGTTAATTACTCAGTGAACTCAGTCAAGTTCAATCAGATTATACGATTAGTAACAGTTCAGTCAGGCCTAGAACAGTTTAGAAATCAATTCATTATTTTTCAGTTGGGAGTAGGATTCATGTAATACCCCATACTTCTACCTAGCTTAAATTCATGCAAAGATGCAAAAGACATGCTTTAAATATGAATAAACTTTTATACATGTGGAATTTTCAAGATTTTCACTCTTTATTGTGTGGGAAATTGAATATGCTTTCCATCGATACCAAATTCGCCTAAATCCAATAACCGAGAAAGAAGTTATGGTGATTTAAAGTTTCAATCATAAAATCCATCATTTTAGAAAGCAGCACGTCGCGCCATCAGAGAAAATGACATTTGTCAGTTACCAGTAAGACTCCACCATTACACCGTATCACGGAGGGTTCTTAAATCCCAAATGTCCTTTTTCCAATAAACCTCTGCGATGTTGCCGTGTCATACAAAACTTCTAGGTCACAAAAAACGTGGTAACGTGATATATCATTATTGAGCCATCTCCCAATTTCCCAGTTATCAAATTCTAGAGACATGACACAATAGCGCCACGCCGTACCAGCCTGCCAAATTGAGAAATTTTGATGAAAAATAAATATTTGGTCCAAGGTTAAATTGGTGTTTTTCCAATGTTTTAACACATCCGAGTGTGGGATTTAATCCCTAAAAATGTTTCAAATCCTTATTTACTCACTTTTTCCCCTATATCAAGAACATTGTCTCCTAAGAACAAAACCTTAGCTTTCAAGAAATCAAAGCCAATTTCGAGAAACTCTCCAAGAACATCAAGAAAATTACAATCAAGGTATGTAAAGTTTTGATTCATGGGTCACTTTCACCCATTAAGCTCAAGAATATCTTTTTCAAAGTTCAAGTATATGGATTCTTATAAATCCCATGTTGGGTTTGCTTTTGTTAATGTTGATAATGACCAATTGAATTCTAATCTATGTTTGGTGATAATTTTTTTGTGGAATTACTTATTATATGAGTAGATTCATGTGAACCCATAGTAAAACCCTTGAATTGTGAAATTAGAATTGAATCATGATGCTTACTTATTGTGCAACGTTGTCGACATATACTATGTTCATTATGTGCTTGATGAATTGCCTATGTGAACTAATAAGAGAAGAAACCATGACATGACTAATTTATGTGCAAGTGCTTGATAAATTGTCCATGATAATGGATTAATGCCATAATATAGTCTGGAATTATGTATTCCTTATTCATGTACAAGTGATACAACCCAAGTGTTCATTAAAATGTCTTAATGAATGAATCGTGAGTATATAAATTTTGTTGGGCTTTTAGGATTGTGTCATGATTTACATATTATGCTATCGAGTCATGGGAGTATCTAATACCCAAAAATTTAGTTGTGTGCCTAGAGTCAGTGTCATGTTTTCACTATATCCTCAATGAAGCCATGTTGAGTAGAATTCAGTCAGTCATGTGACTCAGGAAAACTGAGTTAACTCAATAATCCAAGTAATCTTAGAAATCTCAGTACTTTAGTAATCTCAGTAGTATTCCATCAGTCAACAAAACTTAATGAACTCAGTCCAACTCTGTCTAGTTAATCATGTTCAGTGTCTATTCAGAGGGAGTAGGATTTAGCACCGAGTGAACCCAAGGATGAGGACACACACTGATAGTTGAGGGTGTCATGCTTAGAAGAAATCCTTGCATTCCATAACGATGTAGCCAGCATAGGTTGAGACATCAAAACTGATAGATGAGGATATATGAGGTGGATAAACACTGTCAGATGAGGTTCCCACCATTCTCTTTTTGGGATACTGTCAGATGAGGGTCACCCACAATTTATCTTTACCAGTGGTGCCGTATTGACACCCTTCCAATTGGTATTATAGATTGGACACCAACCTAGATAGAGTGCTTTATTTGGGGTATGTTGGTTAGATGACTACTTCTCACAGTTACAATTTCAGACTCAGTCTCAGTAATAGAATTCAGATAGTTCTTCAAAATTTCAGGACTGTCAGATACAGTCAACTCAGAATAGTACAAAACTCAGTTAGTTCCATCAAAAGTTAGACTTTCAAATACAGTCACTCAGTATCAGTTATATCAGTTATCAGTGACTCATGTTATTAATAATCAGACTAAGTAGTCAGTACCATCATGAATTCAATCACAGTCACTTATTTATACATGTATTCTCATATTTATGTTATTCAGTCAGTTAGCATTGTTCATGCATTTGAATCCTTTGCATTCAACCTACCTCACTTGCATACTAGTATATTTAAATGTACTGACATATTTGCTCTATTGTTTTTTATACCATAGGTTCAAAAGAAAAAGATCCAGAGCATTAGTAGTATTCCTATTTAAGCAGTCAGAGTTAGCAGTGAGTCTTCATCCTTTGAGGACATGATCATTTCTTTATTTCTTCATTACTTAGTGTATTTTAATAGTTGGAGTTATTTGGGGACATGTCCCATCAACTCCTTATTCAGACAATTTAGAGATATTAGACTATAGTGTTTTCAGACTATCCTGATTAGATAGTTATTTCAGTTGTTTTGGTTGCTTCATACCCCACCCAGATGTTATATTTTATCTGATATTATGTCTCAGTTTTGAAACTTATGGCCTTTCAATCTTTATTTTTGTATTTATACAATATGTTATGAAATGTTCAGGTATATAAATCTGTCATGGGTTAGCTTGCGGTCCTTCAAGGTCATGACCACTGTGTAGCATTTTGGGTACCTGATTTAGAGTGTTATAATTCAGAACCATGTGATCTAGAGGATGAGGGCTCACCCATTAGATAGGACTGAGATTCCTAGAAAAAATCCTTAAGATCCAAAACTATGTAGCCAGTATAGGTTATGAGATGTCACTTATTAGAAAGGAATGACATACTCAAGGATCAACCGCTTCTTTGGATTGATCTCAGGGGTCACCTGCTAGACTAGTATTGACACCACAACCAGTTGTCTTTCCCCGTGGCATGGTACTGACACCCTTCCAATTAGGGTTACAGTTTGGATCCATATTTAGTTATCTTATTTGGGGCATGTTGGTTAGATGATTACCTCTCACAATTTCAGTTTACTCTCAGTATAGAACTCAGTTCAGTTCTAGAAATTTATGAATGTCACATACAGTCACCCAACTCTGCATATAACTCAGATCAGTTTTACAGAATTAGGACTATAAGATAGAGTCACCCATTTATTAGTAATACGATATCAGTAAACTCAAATAGCAGTAAATAAGTATTCAAAACTCACTATCCAGTGTTATCATGACCTCAATTACAATTTATGCATTCATGCATGTACTTGCATTTAATTATGTTCATGTTACTCAGTCAGTTATTGTTCATGCATATGAACCCTGCATATCAGCCTACCTCACTTAGAAAGTAGTGATGCATACTTTTCTGTACACTGTGATGTCTTATATCATAAGTTCAGACGCATGGGCTCTTGACCATACTTAGTAGCCCAGCCTATCAGCAGAAAACTTATTAGTGAGTCCTCATAGTTCGAGGACAGATTTATTACTTTAGTTTATCAGTAGTTCAGTAGTCAGAGTTAGTTGAGGGCTTGTCCCATCCGCTTCAATTTTAGATAGTTAGAGGCTTTCAGACTAGAGTATTTTAGACAGATTTTTCAGTATTCAGTTTTTAGTATCAGTATTTATTTTTAGTTTTGAACCTTATTGTAAATTTTTGCCAAATTTCTACATTATCATAGTATTATTACTTAGTTATTGCAGCAGGTACTATTCATGGGTTAGCTTCTGGTCCTTCAGGATTATGAGCATTGTGTAGTATCCGAGGTACAGACTCTGGCTGTTATAGCAATAGTTATAGAAACATGAGTGTGAAAGACTATTCCATTAAGTTTATTCGGTTAGCTAGGTATGTTCCTCATGTGGTGGCTGATAATAGATCCAAGACAAGCAAGTTTATGTCTAAGGTATCTTATAGTATGGTCAAGGAGTGTAAAACTGTGATGTCAATTAAGGAGATGGACATATATAAGCTTATGGTCCATGCTGAACTTATTGAGGAGCAAAAGCTTAAGAAAACAAAGAGAGAGAATAAGAGAGCCAGAGTGGGTAGCCTTAGTTTTGCTCTGCCAAGGTCAGAGGGTGGTAACCATTTTTACTTTAGTCAAAAGTTTTCAGCCCCAGCTCCATATTCAGCTAGTACACCAGTACCAAAGTTTATGAATGATCACGGTGATGGGATGCCAAGCTTTAAAACCTAGGATAATGTGAGTAGTGGTCGTACCCATTCACTTTGAGAAGGATGTAGTAGAAATCACCTAGGTATGTGTAGATCCAATAGTGATACGTGTTTGGGATATGGTGAGTTAGGTCACAAAGTCCAAAAATGCCCTAAGATTAGTCCACGAAGTTAGCACAGTAATCTTTCAGTTCTATCTGGTCGCCTGACTAAGCAGGGCGCCACTTCCAGTGTACTCCAGAGTCCGTTTCTGAATAGACTTTATGAATTTTAGCCTCGACAAGATCAGGAAAGTTCTCCTGATGTGGTTACTGGTACATTTCAAGTCTTTTCTTTTACATGTATATGTTTTAGTAGACACTAGAGTTTCTCTTTCTTTTGTAACCCCTTATATAGCCATTAACTTTTGAGTCAGTCTTGATATATTAATAGAAACCTTCTTAGTGTCTACCGCAGCGGATAAATATATCATATACAAATGGGTATAGATAAATTTCTTGGCCACAGTATCCTAGTAAATCCCTTCAGTTGATTTCATAAATAGAGTAGTTCAGTTTTAGCTTTTCGATGAACTAGGCAGGGAATGAAGGAGTAGTACCTCAGTGCTTAGGGGTCATATGCATGTTGGTACCCTCTTGAAATCCTATGACAACCCTGATCTAGAGTTAGCAGCATAAGCCTAGGAGTTTAGCAGCAGTGAAGTGGGGTTAGTTGTATGAGTAGTGAACTAAAAGGCTTAGAATAGTGTATGTAAGAATTTATGGTACGAACTCAAAATTAAACATGATAATATGGGGGTCATTCAGGGATATGATATTTGTAGTCTATGATGAAAGATGTTGGGTTTTTACTGATTTGGGGATATCCAAGATGTGTGTTAGAATCTAAGTTTGAATCTTTGAAGGTTGATCTAATAGAAAGAAAAGTTGAAAATTTTAAGTAAGTCAATTTTATTTTTTTACATGATGATTTTTGGGGCTATAGAAAGCTAAGGGTTGTATCTCATAAGAAAGTAGTAGCAACATGTTTTAAATTATTGAGTATAGTCATTAAAAGTGAGTTTACCAATTATGTGTATTTTCATACCCTAAAATTCTAGAGTGAAGTGGTTGCAATCCGGTTTAGAGATATTCATTAAGTATTTCCAAGACTTATAATGATGGCTTTAAGCTAAGGGGGAGATGATAGAACAAGTAACCAAGTTAGTCCCTCTATATCTAGTAGTGGTTCCAGTGTATTGTAGAATATCATTAGGGGAGTCTGATGCCCGCTTCATGATCATAGTTCACGTTCTTTCATATCATAAAGAATTATGTGTGCTTCCAGTTCTTAATATAATGGGTCCCAGTTTGCTCAGCTGTACAAATCATGTACCGTGAAACTTCTGAACTCTAACTCAGGTCTTATAGCTAATAACTCATGCATTCATAATTTATAGTATGTTCAATTCCAATACTCATGCTATACATATAATGATCAGCAAAATTTGGATTTATGTCTGGCATATCCCTGGATTAGTCCTCTTTGAAGAATACAGTTTAGTTTATGCATCATGTTTCAAAATCTAAATAATCAGTTATGATTCAATTCATATATGTCTCGTGCACCATCTCAGTCTTCCCTAAGTATTTCAACCAAGTTAGTATCTTTCGTGGGACATAATATCCCAAAAGGGATATGTACGGTGATCCCCCGAGCTTTCATGTCCTAAGCCTTCCATCTTTTTTTTATGTAACAAAAATCCAAATTGAAGTGATGGATACTTATAAGTTGACCCTCCCATTTATTTTTCATCATTATAATCATTCTAATGCCATTTTATATATTTAACAAATAAGTCCAGTTCATGATAATTAATTCATGTATCATGTTTAGAATCAGCTACACAATCATGTTCCAAGTCATGCATGTTCCGTACATGATCACTGTATAGTACTCTTACTTCAACCAGTCCCATTTGAGGATAAATATTTCCATGGGAGAGATATTGTAATACCCCAAAAATCTAGAACAATATTAGAACTATTCTTCAAGATCATGAGAAACAAATTAGTGTTTTTCAAGTTTTATGAGTGAGTTTGGTGTATATTAAGGCCTCAAATAACTCCCATCTATTAGACGAATCAATAGAATCCTTACTAATTAAGTTTTTTATAAGAATTTTTCCTTAGTCAACTTCAAACGAGCATATATTTTGCTCTACTTAAAATTTTCCAGATTAAGACCCACCAAACTGTAGGAAATTTAATAAGCTTTCCAACGATATCAATTTTATGTTAATCCGATCATCGGGTTGGAATTTATTAAAATATTTGTTATAGATAGTGGGACATCGCGATGGTACCATATCGCAGTGACAGGCAAAACGACACTCGTTAGTTTCCAGTGAAGCATAACGATAAGCATTACGTCATGATAAAGTGCTAGTTCTCATTGATCATTTTCTAGTGACGCAACACGATTGCACTGCATCGTTCCAAAGTGTAATTTCGTACACATCCTTAGACTACACCTACAGTGAAATTCTAGTGGCTCACCATGATGGCACCGTGTCGTGCTGATGACCAAAATGGGAATTTTTCTGTGAAGAAAATTTAATTTATTTTAGGGGTTGTTTAGTTTTTTTATGACCCCAATCAGTCCAAACACAAGATTAAAGCCCAAATAGACTTATTAGTCATTACTTTATTCAATATCTCTCAATTAAAGAGCATTCTTTCTCAAATAGAAAACCCTAGCCTTCAAGATTCAAGTTCAATTCTCAGGAAATTTTAAGAATTCAACTATTCAAGTATATTAAGTGCTCATCGATGGGTTCCTTACACCAATGGAGTCCAAGTATCTTCTTTAAAATTTAAAGTTATGATCTTTACAAGTTATTATGATTTTAAATTGTCATTTTAACCATGAACTCCCATGAATAGCAATTCTATGCTATGTTAACATGAAATCGTTGCTACATAGAAGACCCCACATGTTATAATGTTGTTATTCACTTAATTAAATCTTGATTATGCGTTATTGATGTTGAAATTATGCTATTAATCCAAGTTACATACTATTCCCATGATTAGCTTAAACTTTGAATATCAACTATTTGATAAAAATGCCTACAAGAATGAATGTTTGATAGAATATTTATGTTAAGTCCTCCTAGCTTAAGTACTACTTTTACTATTGGGTCCTGGGGGTTATAAATACCCAAAAAACTTAGTTATTTACTTAGTATCTGTATCTTCTGAATAGTTTAGATAATTCATGAGCATTACCACTCAGTTATCCTTCATGATCAGTTACTTGTCCAATTAAGCCTAGTTTAGTCCCACAATCAGTGTCAATTTAATTTGGAGTAGGATTCAGCACCGAGAAAACCCAGAGGTGGGGGCATTCTTGTTAGTATAGGGTTTGACCCATAGTGTAAATCCCTGAGTTACAGAACTACATAGCTAGAGTAGTTTTGAGATGTCTTCCTATTTGATAGCGTTGACATATATCTCATGAGTCTTCCTGTTATTTTAGGGTTAACTAGATGTCTTACTGCTAGTTTAGAGTTGAAAAATTCATTGTTAGGACTCGTGGCACGGTACTATCACCCTTCCAACTGCATCACAGGTTGGACCCCTATCAGCTCATACTGGGGAATTTCGGTTAGATTATGCCTCCCACTATTTCAATTTCAGTACTCAGTTCATAATTCAGCTCAGTTTTGCTTGACCATCGCACATAGTCTATTAGTTGTTCAATTATCAGTATTTAGTATTTCATATTTCAAATTATATTCAGAACTTGTTGATCATTAGTCATTCATTCTCAGCACTTACAGATTTCATGCATTCTATTCAGTACTTTATGCTATTTATTCAGTTAGTTATTACTCCTATTCATGAAACTATGCATATTAGCCTAACTCATTTTGCATAACAGTATATTCAAAGTACTAATCGCATACTCATTTCTTGTGCTATGATGTATCATATCATAAGTTCAGACGCTCAGTTCCCGAATCACTCATAGACCTTCTAGATTTTTAGATGTAGCAGTAATGAGTCCTCATATTTCGAGGATAGGCTATATTTATTTTCATGCTTTTAATTTAGTAGTCAGTCGGAGTTAATTGGGTGTTTGGCCTATCATCTCCACAGTCAGTCAATAGAGGCTTTTAAGAATGGTACAAATAGTTAATCAGTTAGTAGTTTTTTAGTTGTCATTGTCAGACGTTTTATTCAGTATATCAGTTTTTCAGTACAGACTTTATTAGATTTATGAATTAAAACCTTATGGTATTCCTCAATCAAATACCGTATATGACCTTTCGGTATCATTTTTATTTTTTGCTCACAACAGGTACTAGCTAATGGTTAGATTGTGGTCCCTCGGAATGTAAGCACTATCTGATGCCCAGGGTGTACTCTCAGAGAGTTACACCCAGCCTCTCTTTGAAGTCCTCCCCTTAAAAGAGAATTCTAGATTAATCATCAACCTCCCTCCTATTTTACCTACAAGGGCCACTTGGTTCTCCTATACTTAAAACATTATCCTTTGAAATGCTACCTATAGTTTGGTATAGACATACAAGCTCTATGCTCTAACCCATTCAATGACTAGACCTCCAATAGACTAGTCCATCCTAACTCCCAGCCTATATGGTCCAACATTCCCATAATTATATCTACCAAGTCTTCAATCTCATCCAACCTACTAATTTACCTCTATGATTCCCACATTACGACCATTGATCTAGCATACCCCTCATCGATCAGCATCAACATCTAAGATTCACAGTTAGAGTCTATCAACCACCATGTACTAACAACAATGTATCCCATATAAGGTATGCATATACACGGTCCACCCTATAAGGAGGACACTGCAAACTCTTTATCCACCAACCAACAACCTATTCATATTCGGGGAAACCGCCCTTCTTATGAATGAATGCATGAAAACTTCTACCAAAACTTGAGATAGTACAGAAATTGGACAAACGTCAAAAATAACACCAATTCACAATGAATTACCCTCTTTTCTGGGGTACTAGAAAAGTTATCAAGGAGAACCTTAAGACACTCATACTTCATGGGGATAGATTTTAAAGAATAGCCCTTCGAGTTAGAATCATTAACTCAGACCAAATGGTACAAACACTTTCTAGAGGACAACTTTTTTTTCTCAATAATAAGAGACAAGCCTCCTCTTCCCATACAATGACCTACTCATTAAGGAAGCTTAAGTATGGCCATATGGGTCCAACAATCTTAGGAACCATAGCACGAGTGTGACCAACCTGTTCTCGAGGTATCATCAAACCAACCAGGTCCAACTCCATCAAGTTTACCTTAGTTCTCTACCACTAACAGATACTACACAACCCTTGGAGACTATTTTAATAACCATGGATTGTGCTACCGAGGTAGAAAGAAAGAAGAGTCTAAAATGACTTTTTTGGAAAATCAAAGATACATGGTCACACATAGGGTCTCATAAGAAGAAGTAGACCCTGGGTCTAACAAACAATGAACATTATGTGGTAAAAGTTTTTAACATAC
This sequence comes from Capsicum baccatum var. pendulum, assembly GCA_030864225.1. Classification (NCBI taxonomy): domain Eukaryota; kingdom Viridiplantae; phylum Streptophyta; class Magnoliopsida; order Solanales; family Solanaceae; genus Capsicum; species Capsicum baccatum. The sequence goes on along the minus strand of CM061561.1, from coordinate 155,279,050 downwards.
CCGTGGCATCACCGGGAGATACCTCAAACTCCTAAAGAGTAGTAGAAGCATTCATACGATCCTAACTAATGTCATATCCAAGAGTAACACCCCTTTTCCAACACCACTTATGACCATATGGTCTTCATGGAACTAATCATCCATCACACACTTTAATAGGAACATGCCTTAATTCATCTTAATATTCTATTCAAATTTATGGTCACCAAGATCCTTACCAAACATTCACACTGTGCAAGTAATCTTACAGCAAATTCTATACCATATATTAGTTTAACACACAATTCAAGTTAAATTTTATGTTTAGGGACCTAAACCCCTTATTAATTATCAACTCAAAAAGTTCATCAATTATACCTTACAAGTTTCACAATACATTCACATTACCATGCATCATCCATCCATACTTATTGGGCCATTGCCTTAGTATAAAGCATCATCCACATGTAACTAGTCATTTCACTTAGACATTTTCACAAATGCCTTATGTAAATGCCTTTACGAAGGCAATATTCAAAGAAACAATCATCAATATTAGGGTTTCTAAAGACTTGATTATGAAGATATAAACAACAAGATTCTATATTTGCAAAACATCAAATATATCATGTATAAACACAAGTCTAAGCAAGAACTACACGACTCATCACTTGGCATCAAACCCTTAATATTTTCATTTCAAAATTTCCATGTACACATACTAATAGAAGTGTAAAACACATGGTTTTTGAGTTATTTAGAAAGTAGAAGAGGTACATTCCTTAAAAAAGTTGATGTAATGAAGAACTTGACACCTCTCTTTCCTATAGATGAGCCCTCATCAAACCCTAGCCTCCAATCTTATTTCAAGACCCTTTGAGAGTGTTTGGAATGTTTGAGCAACCACAAAAGTGTTATGAGAGACTAACATGACTAATATAGTGAGGGGACTTTGTAAAAACCCAATTTTCTAGAACTAGAACATCACACGATGCTCATGATCCCGAAAGACCACAAGCTAACCCTCTACTGATATTTGTACCTGTGCACTGCATAGTATCTGATATAAATGCATAAAATTGACAGAAACTGGCAATAACATTCTAAACATCTAAAATAGCTGAGACTGAAAACTGAATACTGATATATTTGTTCGAAAAGCCTATAAACTGTCTGAACTATGGATTTGATGGGACATATCCCCAACTAACTTCGTCTACTAAAAATAAACTAAATCTGATGTGATAATAAAATAAGGATCATCCTCGACTGAAGATGACTCACTATTATGTGTACTGCTGCTGATTGGGACTTAGCTGCTAAGGGTACTCTGGAACTAGTTCCTTTGAACCTATGCTGTCAAATAAAACACCATAGTGCAAATGCGTTAGTATGGGAATGTAATGGGTATGAAGCTAAGGTAAGGCTAAATGCAAGGTCTTATGTATGAACAATTACTTAACTTAATAATCATGAGATTACTGAATGAGAACATATGCATGAATGCATAAATCATAACTAAAATAATCATGACTCGAAATACTAAAACTCGAATACCGCTTTACTGTCATCTAAATTCACCACTAATACTGAGATACTCAACAACTGAACCTCCTGATATTTATAATTGAGTACTGGAGTTGAGATCAGTCATCTCTAGCGAGTGATCTCGGAAACTGATGTTACTGGAGTTGATTAACGGAATCTACTCACATCAATGATTACACTCTAAACTTTCTACTCTCAACTGACTGAATCATAGATCAAACAGCTCTAATGGATGATCCCTAAATCCACTATCAATGATAAGAAGAGATTATATCTGAGATCAAACCTTTCTAGCAGAGGATCTCTGAATCTGATAATGAGAATACTCAACTGAATCTGAGACTGAGATCAAGACTATCTAACGGTTGATCTCTAGATATGATAATAAGATTACTCAATTGAATCTGAGACTAAGATCAAGCCTATTTAACGGGTGATCTCTAGATCTGATAATAATATTACTCAATTGAATTTGAGACTAAGATCAAGCCAATCTAATGGGTGATCTATGGATCTGATAATACTAATACTGAATATCTTTAAGTGAGACCATGCCTATATAGTGGGTAGTCCATGAATGAATGGACCTATATAAGTTCCTTACTGAGATAGGTGACTGTATCTGACAGTCCTGATTTCTAAGTTCTACTCTAAATACTAATACTGAAACTGTAACTGTGGGATTTCTCACTTAACTGACATGCCCCAAATTTGAAATGATGGGGTCCAACCTATAACCCCATCTGGAAGGGTGTCAATACCATTCGATGGGTAAGACCTCTACTCTGGTCAAGCCTTTCTAACTGGTGAGCCTTACAGAAAGTCAAGACTAAGGCAGTATAATAGTTAAGCCTTATTCTAAGGGGTGAATTCTGCTTTTGCACTGGCTACAAAGTTCTAGAGTTCAGGGATTGCTCCTAACAACTCTTCCTCTCTAACGGGGAGCCACTATCCTTGTACTAATTCGGTGCTAGCTCCTACTCCCAACTGAATGTCACTAAATTGATTCTTAACTTAACTTAAACTGATCTGAATCTATTACTAATTATATTTCTCAAATGACTGATAACGCTCAAACTACAGCTCTCGTAAGAGTGTAAGCGGTCGCTGTCAAATATAGAACCTAACTGGTTTGGGTGTCGAATCCCACAGGGAATACTTGTTCACTAAGTATGCTACTATTAGTAGACTTTTGGTGAAAGTTCTGCGGAAAAAAGGGGGGATTTTATGTGTGAAGTAAAAGTATCAAAGTAACAAAGAAAATAAAAATGTTTAGTAGGTTTTAATCAATGAGAATTTTAAGTTAGGGTTATGTCCACCTTATGAGTTCAACGTATCTATTGGCTATGAGTTATGCGGAATTTAAACATGCATGTGCTTATAGAGATTCGTATTCTATGGTAAATCCTAGCGTATTTCAACCATTACAGACTATCTCACTTTAACTCTTTCGAGCTTAAAGCGTATCTAATGGTACGAATTCTCCAAGAGGTTAATCCAGTTATGGCACTAACTTTTAAACAGGGGTTGGTAGCCCTATTTCCTTGTCATTCTCACTTTTCCAGACATGTAACTTTTCTTTCGAACAAGTTAATGCTATACTGGCGTATTCTATATGTTTGCAACCACAAGAATTCAATTAAGATAAAGAGAGTAATGATATAAGCAGCATACGTATCAAGAATTCACAAACTCATAGCAAATAGATAGTATATCATAAGGATTCCATAACCCTAACAGAGAAGTTTAGCTACTCATGAGTGCAACGAAAAACACAATAGACATTATCATCATACCAAAATAATAACAATCTCACGTGAAGTATATTTTGGTGTCACTTGTGGCATGATTTCCTTGCTAGTAGCGTTTCTCTTGTCGTGAAAATTAAAAGTCGAATAGATGAAGAATAATGTTTGAAAACGAATTTTTGAAGAAGGGAAAGAATAGAAAGGGGGATAAGAAGAGGATGCTGAAAAGTTTCAGAAAAATAGGGTTTATATAACATCCATATCCTAGTCCTATTGATATAGGGTTTTTATCCTTGTCCTAGTCCTACTGGGTTACTGCATACTTGTCCTAATCCTACTAAGTTACTGCTGATCCCCAAGTCTTTAGAAATGTTGTTTTTGCCCGGGACAAGTTCTCTATGCATCACTTTCAGCCCACAAGCTTCCAGAAGTTGCGTTCCTTCTTACGTGAAGTTTCCTTTGGCGTCCAATTTCCATAAAATGCTGAAATCTTCATCATTTATACCTGAAAACTTGCTAATCACGTTAGTTAGCTCACTTACAGGAAAAAGGACTAAAAGTGCAGGAATTATATATTTTGTCCTCAAAACTTAGCTAAAATATGGGTAAATTATAGTACTTTAGACATGTAAATACGCCTAACATCAACACCCCACACTTAAATCTTTGTTCGTCCTCGAACAAAATATCATGTCCATATAAACATCTACTTAGGGTTTCTTAGTAACAACACAAAATATTTATCAAGACAGGCATGACGATTATTAACAAAGAGTAGTTTTCTGATCACTACTAGAAATAATTCAACCTCCAACCTAGACTCGTGATGATGGTTAATTCGTATCCAAAAGTTAAGGCACAAAGAATCATACATAACTACCCAAAACTCATCAACCATGTGTGTCTCACAATATATCACCCATAATCACTCACAAGTATTTCATTTTTCAAAACATGGGTATAAGATTTTCCTTGCTCTCACTCTCACAAAGAATTCATATGTTGCAACTGATGACCATAGGCTTGCCCTTAGTTTCATGCTCCACTAATATCAGAATGCTATGCTTAGGATCAAATAGGTCTTTACAGGTTGTAATGTAGGCTAAGAGATGGGTAGGACTATTTTGGCCAGAAATAGTGACTATGTTCCAAAGCGCTTTAATACATCACATTATGGCATTAACACTTTCTTTTAAACAACTTCTCTACTTTCCTTTTATCTACCATCCCTTTTCACCTATTTTTCCATTCAAACATAACTATCTTTTTATTTAATCATAAGCACAATTTATCTTTTTGTTTTTCTATTTCTTTTTCTTTTCTTTTTTTATAACATACCTCTATGATAGCCACTCTTTTTCATAACAAATTCAAGTACCAATACACTCTAAGGCATCACTCTTACCCAATTTCCTCTTATTTTGTCACATGACTTTACCATTGAAAGCACTTAGGAATTTGGATCAAATTATGGTCTTGAAAAAAAATGGATTAGGCTTACATATGAGGCTGTCCAAGAAAATAGCTAAAGGCTCAAAGGGGGTTAACTAGGATAATGTCCATGGGTAGGTAAAAAGAAGGTAAACAATCACAGGCTGCCAAAGAAATGCCTAAATCATCTCCTAAACCCACACTCTTTATTTTGCTTCACACACACACCAGGCAAGTTCTAGCATCAGCGACAAACACAGAATATACTATCACCTCACACACACAAGGCACATGGTCAGCTTTATTGGGAGTAGTATAGACTTTTGACCCAACAGATGAAGGAATTAAACCACACACTTATCACATAATGAGTCACACTTAGAGCCTAAACATCTTAATAGTAATGATTTTAGCACAACTCTTGTCATAATACCATGCCGCCTATCAGAACAATTTCATGCACTTTATGCAAAATCTAAAAAAAAAACTTAAAAAGAAAAAAATTTTTGAAAAAATTTAAAAATTTCGAAAAAAATTTAACTACTACTAAAAATCAAACAAATGAACTTAAATAAATGTAGGTAGGCAAAGAAACACAGTATACCAATACCAGCACCCCACACTTACACGGGACACACTGCCCTCAGTGGAAAATAAATACGGAGAACCTGATTAGTCGGACCCATCCTCTATGTCTGGGGTCATGCCCCCTGCATCGAAATCATCATCAGAGTCATCATCCTTAGAGTTTCCTCAAATTGTACCCCACTTGATGCCAAAAGTGCGTCGAGGTATTTGTGGCGAGGAGGATTCAGCTTGCTCTTTTCTTCCTCTTTTCTTACCTTTCTGTGAGGTGGGCGCTTTTTGTTTTCCTTGTCGTCCTTTTGAGGCCATTCTACCTGAGATCCTAATAGAGTCATGTTAGCTTTATCTCAGAAGATTCAATTGACAAACAGACAATAGTGGCGCCACCCCACACTTAATATGTTTACATAAACTAATTAAGTGAATGATGTCGATTACTCAGACTTCATCGACATACATTTAGGGGATATGTTCGAACAATATGTTTAGTACAGTCATACTTTCATGTCATCTTACTATCCTTTCCAACACTATTTCATGTAATCTTGACTATACTTTCATGTGTGGATTAATGCACCTTTTGAACAAGACTACTCCATAGAGATCGTATCAAGTTATGGCATAGAAAAAATCACAACATCTCATGCTTGTATTCAATAATGATCTTTATCTCGATGAGCGAGTCATTCAAACATTCAAGCATTCAACTTTGAAGAGTATGCAATTAACTTCACTATTTTGATTTCACAAAAGTGTGACAGTGTATCAAAATTAACTACAAGACTGAAACAAGTCAAGAACACCCTTACGTATTCATTAACTTACTTAGTTGTATCACACCAAATCAACATATTCGAATCACCAAGACTACTTCAAGATTTAACGAATCATTATAGGCGTAGTATTGTAATTACTACGGAATATAAAAGAAGAACTTGCTTGGTGTTGAACTCGAAAGATGATCTTGCAAGGTTAGATGATCAAAAATAAAAGTTTTGAGAGATTTGGGAGGAAAAGGCTTCGCCTAATGCTTTGCCTTGTTGAGCATAGGCGGCGCCTATGCTATGTCATTGTAGATTCAGAGACCAAAGGCATTGGCATAGGCGGCGCCTATGCTATGGCATTGTTGGACCAAAGGCTTTGGAATAGGTGCCGCCTATGCTATCGCATTGTTGGACCAAAGGCTTTGGCATAGGCGGCGCCTGTGCTATGGCATTCTAGATTCAGAGACCAAAGGCCATAGCATAGGCCTTGCCTTGTCCATTCCCTAGATTTACATAGGCCTTGCCTTGTCTATTTCCTAGATTTGTACAGGCAATGCCTAACCTATAGCCTCTTCTTCTTCATTCCTAACTTACCACCTTCAACATGAACCGCTTCCAAATCAAAATTTGAAACCAATCTCCTCTTTTACACCTCTTGTACCTACACTTACTCAAAAATAACAAAAACGATTAGAACGATGGGTTGCCTCCCATCAAGCACCTTAGTTTTGGTCCTAGCTCGACAAAATCCTAGGAAAACAAAAACAACAAAAACAATTAAAAATGATGGGTTGCCTCCCATCAAGCGCTTGATTTATTGTCGCGGCACGACATAGCTATCTCGATTACTTAGACTTCATCGAGATAGATGGTGGATCATTTTCTAAATGGATTCAGACGACAATGAGGCTTTCTTGTAGGCATGCAATCATATTCGAGATGACCCTTGTGCATACATATCCCAGGAGGGATACCAATTATATCATCAATAGTCCAACCCATAGCTCTCTTGTACCTTTTTAGAGCAGAGATGAGAGCTTCTACATGCTGTTCACCTAAATCAGCCACAACACTCATCGGAAGTGTATTTTCACTTCCCAAGAACGCATACCTTGGGTGACTGGGGAGCTCTTTCGATTCTAGCACTGGTGGCTCTTCAACGAAATTCTTCACTGTTAGTGATGGTCGATTCTTAAGATCAAGGTCCAGATTCTTAGAAGCATGAGAATAGGACCCTATTCCTGTTAAAGCACAAATAGTTTCTTCATGATCCTCAACATCTTCACTCTCGAAATTCAAAAGTACAGCAGAAAATGGCTCATCAGTAAGCTGCGTCTCTACAGATAATTCTTTTTCATCCTCACAATAAGCATCATCTACAGAGAACACATTCATATCGCTGGGCTACTTTATTGCTTTGCATACATCAAAACGGACCACTTCGTCATTCAACCAAAATAAAAGCTCATTAGCTCTTAAGTCAATAAGCACACTTCAGGTTGCGAGGAAAGGGCATCCCAAGACTATGGGAACTTCAGAATCCACCTCGCAATCTAAAATAACAAAGTCTGCAAGAAAGATGAAGGTGGAAACCTTCACCAACACATCATTCAAGATACCCACAGGTCGTTTTACCGACCTATCTGCCATCACGAGACACATATTGGTTGGTGTAGGATCGCCCAACCCTAACTTCCTGTAGATGGATAGCGGCATCAAATTGATGCTAGATCCCAAATCGCACAATGCCTTAGCAAAATTCATAGATCCAATCGTGCAATGAATAGTGAAAGCACCAGGATTTGCCTTCTTCTGTACTAGCGATCTCGTTGCAATTGCACTGCAATGATGAACATTGTCTGCCAACTCATAACTTGATGCCCGCTTTTTTGTCAAAAGGTTCTTCATGAATTTTGCGTACCCAGGCATCTGTTATAACGCCTCCACCAAAGGAACATTAATAGTCAGCTGCTTTAACATAGTCATAAATTTACTAAACCTGGTATCATCAGCTTTCTTCTTCAGTCTCTGAGGAAAAGATGGTGGTAGAAGGGGAATATTGTTCTCCACCACTTCCTTTTTATCTTTCTTCCGATTATCAACCTTTTCAGGAGTGTCATCCACCTTCTTCTTTAGTCTCTGAGGAAAAGGTGGTGATGGAAGGGAAATAGTTTTCTCATGAACGCTCTTATTTAGATTTTCAGCTTCTACAAAATCATCACAATCTGCATCAATAACATTATCCGCTATATCATCAACTACCTGCTTGCCTTTGGACGGATTGTCTAACACTTTACCACTTTGGGTAGTAATAGCCATACACGATCCATCATTCCTTGGATTTTGCACTGTGTTGCTAGGTAGCATTCCAGCCTTTCTTTGGTTGAATATCGCTGATAGTTCACTCAATTGTTGTTCCAGCTATTTTATTGCAGTGGAATGCGAGTCAACCAATTACTTCATTGAGGATAAATCATTTACTACCTCAGTTACTCCCGTGTTGGTTGCTTCCACTCCTTTCAACAGCTTGACCATCATATCGTCCATGGACATATTTCTAGAACCAGATGCAGCAGTGTCACGTCTTCCAGGAGGAATATACAAACCACTCCTGTCAGTCTTGTTCTTCCAACTACCTTGATCACGGTCCTTGTTTCCATATTTGTCATAATAGTTTCGACCTTGATTTCCTTGGGCATTGCCTTGGAAACCCCCCTGATTATTCAAGTAGTTTGCTTCATCCTCAGAATTGGATTCATCTCTTGCTTTTAACGCAACTGCTTTGACTTTTTCGGTCTTCCCTAATAATAAATGCTTAGTAAGAAGATCCATCTGCGTTTTCATGTACGCCATATCTTGATCACGTTCCTCTTCTCTTCACCTTTGTTCTACAGTCATGCCAATAGATATAGTAAAGCTTGCTACCTCAGAATCCCTGGTATGCCAAGCTCTACTCTGCTTTGTCATACGATCTAGCATATCACTTGCCTGAATAAAAGTAAGGTCCATGAATGACCTTCCTGCAGCATTATCCACCACTGGCTTAGTCACCGAATTCAAAGACCTGTATAAGATTTCCATCAAGTGGATATTGGTCATCTGATGGTTTGGGAACCTCATAAGCTTCTTCTTGAACCTCTGCCATGTTTCGTGGAGAGCTTCAGTTGGAAGCTGTCAAAAATTGCTGATTTCATCTCTCAACTGTGCTCTCTTGGATGGCGGAAAGAATCTTTCAAGGAAAGCATCTTTCAATTGCCTCTAATTAGTAATAGAATCAGGAGTCAGCCCATTCAACGATAGAGTTGCCTCCCCAGATAGAGACAATGAAAACAAGCGCAGCCGGATTGCATTCTGTCCAACGCCTGCATTGCCAAATGACTTGCATGTAGAGATAAAGTTGATCAGATGCATATTCGGATCATCACCTGCAAGTCCACCAAATAATCCCTTGAGCTGTAATAACTAAATCATGGTGCTAGTGATATTGAACTTGGCTCCGGGTGCCAAGGGCGGAGGAATAATAGCTCCTATAGCACATGCTCCATCCAGGTCATCATCATCATCATCGAAAGGCATCTGCATAGCGTGGCGTTCAGGCCTAAATCTGGCTTGACGATCTCTTCTATTTGCAGGTGTCACCACCTCAGCATCACGCCTAGGGTTTAGTATCTCGTCATCACCTAGGTTCTCATCGTCAGGATTTGTTGCCCGCCCAGGGTTATCAATATTCTGTTGATGTACTTGGGCAGCGGACAACGCATCTAGTCTATCCAGCTCCTGTTGACCAGCCTTTCTCACAATTTTACGTTGTGCATCCATCCATCCAATAAGTTGCGGTTCCGGGTTTATGGGTAATAATGGTTGTCCCAAACTTCGACTATTTGGCATGCACTGAAAAAAACCTGCAGAAAACAAAAACAACAACTAAAAGTAAAGTACGAGAATATTTGACCAAAGGGTCTATTAATTATCACAAACTTAGTTGACAACCGTATTCCCCGGCAACGGCGCCAAAATTTGATAACGCTCAAACTACAGCTCTCATAAGAGTGTAAGCGGTCGCTGTCAAATATAGAACCCAACTGGTTTGGGTGTCGAATCCCACAGGGAATACTTGGTCACTAAGTTTGCAACGATAAGTAGACTTTTGGTGAAAGTTCTGCGGAAAAAAGGGGGGATTTTATGCGTGAAGTAAAAGTATCAAAGTAACAAAGAAAATCAAAATGTTTAGTAGGTTTTAATCAATGAGAATTTTAAGTTAGGGTTATGTCCACCTTATGAGTTCTACGTATCTATTGTCTATGAGTTATGCAAAATTTCGACATACATGCGCTTATAGAGATTCGTATTCTATGGTAAATCCTAGCGTCTTTCGACCATCACAGATTATCTCACTTTAACTCTTTCGAGCTGAAAGCGTATCTAATGGTACCAATTCTCCAAAAGGTTAATCCAGTTACGTCACTAACTTTTAAACAGGGACTGGTAGCCCTATTTTCTTGTCATTCTCTCTTTTCCATACATGTAACTTTTCTTTCGAACAAGTTAATGCTATACTGGCGTATTCTATATGTTTGCTACCACAAGAATTCAATTAAGATGAAGAGACTAATGATATAAGCAGCATACGTATCAAGAATTCATAAACTCATAGCAATAGATAGTATATCATAAGGCTTCCATAACCCTAACAGAGAAGTTTAGCTACTCATGAGTGCAACGAAAAATACAATAGACATTATCATCATACCAAAATAATAACAATCTCACGTGAAGTATGTTTTGGTGTCACTTGTGGTGTGATTTCCTTGCTAGTAGTGTTTCTCTTGTCGTGAAAATTAAAAGTCGAATAGATGAAGAATAATGTTTGAAAATGAATTTTTGAAGAAGGGAAAGAATAGAAAGGGGGATAAGAAGTGGATGCTGAAAAGTTTTAGAAAAATAGGGTTTATATAACATCCATATCCTAGTCCTATTGAAATAGGGTTTTTATCCTTGTCCTAGTCCTACCGGGTTACTGCATACTACTCCTAATCCTACTAGGTTACTGCTGATCCCCAAGTCTTTAGAAATGCTGTTTTTTCCCGGGACAAGTTCTCTATGCATCACTTTCAGTCCACAAGATTCCAGAAGCTGCCTTCCTTCTTACGTGAAGTTTCCTTTGGCATCCAATTTCCGTAAAATGCTGAAATCTTTGTCATTTATACCTGAAAACTTGCTAATCACGTTTGTTAGCTCACTTATAGTAAATAGGACTAAAAGTGCAAGAATTATATATTTTGTCCTCAAAACTTAGCTAAAATATGGGTAAATTATAGTACTTTAGGCGTGTAAATACGCCTAACATCAATGACCTGACTGAGTTACACTGAATTTACTTAGTTCCTTATTTAATGAAATACTACTGAATCTCGTTCTCTGAATGAATGATACGGATGTCTGAAAAGATTACTCGAATACTATTGAGTTCTAAACTGAACACTCGAATACTATAAGATCTGAGCAGATTACTGAACTAAGGCTAGAATACTAGTGATATTGAGATTACTGAGATTACTTAAGTTTTGTATCTATCTAAGTGTACAGAGTTCTATAACTCACAATGTTTTGAGAATCGTGGCTTGACTGGGATTATCGTGAAAACTTATAATGGCTCTAGACTGCAGCTAAATTGTCAGATATAAATACCCTTAGAACTCGATAACCTAGAAGTAAAACATAACCATTCTTGAATAATCAAGACCATGGACATTCATTCACCATCACAATCACTAAAGCATCTCTTCAAGCATTTTGGAATCATAAACATGTGATAATATATGGAGACAGGCTATTAACTCATACTCCACTCAATAAGGTCTTGCATCAAACACTTAGCATGCATTAAAGAACACATAATTGTGGGATTTCATGCTATCATGCCATAATTCATTGACTAAGGCTTTTCAACAAACACTTGGCATGCATGGGTTTGCGCACAATTAGGGAATTCTAGTCATCATGCTATAATGGCTCTAATTTCTTCACATAAGAATTTCATCGAACATATGGGGAGAATGCTTTGCTTATTCAACAATTTATACACTTAATTGACATGAATACATCACTTAACAAGCAACTTTAAGAGGGTTTATCATGAACATCACCTGAATATCACAAACTAGGGTCAAAGCTTGAAAACCTTATAAACAAACATAGATTGAAACTTAATAATAGCATGAACGTAAATTTCAATTCACATGAATCATGAATATTCATAAACATTCCTTAGGAAACTCTTTCTGAAAGGCTCTTGGAGGGATTCTTGATTTCTTAATTTCTCTTGATTTTTCTTGAAGAAGAAATAAGGGTTTTGATTTTGAAGAAACCCTAGATTTTGATGTTGAAGAGAAGAAATGAAGTTGTGATCCTTGATCAGGTATAAATAGGAGCTGGAAAGGATGAAAAAGGAACCAAAAAGTCCTTTTTAAAATGAGTTAAAAATGCTGAACGGGGGCTGCGATGGTCGGTCGCTTAGTCTGACGGTCTGTCAGATCATCTATCACACATCGGTTAAAAAAAGAACACGCTACCTCTATGTGAAGGTCTCAGCAATGTTCCATAGAAAACCCAATGGTCCATTGGATCGTTTGTCATACGTTGGCCAGGATATGGCCACACTGCTTCTGCGGCGATGGTCCTAGCGATGATCCGTCGCTAGCTTGATGGTCTGTCATCTCAAACGTCATACTAGGGACAAAAAGAGGACTTACTGCCTTGGTTGTGATGGTCTAGGCGATCTTCCATCACAATATCGACGACCCATTAACCCAATCGTCACACCTAGGTGGTTCCAATAGCTCTTAGTACAACAGTCATAACTTTCTCGTTCGATGTTGGATTTTGACAAAATTGGTATCGATGGAAAGCTTAATTAATGATATACATGAAAAAAATTCAATATTAGGGAAATTCCATATGGTTCAAAATACTTATTACTTGAGAAGATACTTCTCAATCTTTTAGGGCTGGATTTACACTTCACTTACCATGCTCTAAGGCTCAGACTACAAGAGAATTTTGTGGCGTCTTACAATATCTACCCCTTAGAAACATTAATCCTCGAATGTCGCTTGATAGAATAAGAACACTGATTAACCGAACTTACTCAAGGAACAAGAGTATTTGAAACATGATCATGCAACTGGAACTACTGATATATTAAGCTCTCATACTGGACACGCATATCTGATGCATTGAATACTTGAATGAAGCTACTTATAAGCTGAATTCTCATAATAGACATGCACATATGATGCATGGATGTATGATTGAGTTGTTCTCATGAATGCATGACTGAATATACTGAAAACATGAATTTTTTCTACTTAACATGCATATCTAATGCATGAATGTCTAACTGAACTGACTCTCGAAACCATGACTGGATAGGCAATGACAAGTGATGTTAAATTCATACGGAGAGTCTGAACATACAACTGAATAAGTCTAAGGACATGAAGGCATCATAATATTATGGGGTATCGCCTGCTTAGGACTCTATGTCCCTTTAAAACACTATGCTGAAATACTGGCCCAGTGCACGGGGCACCTACGAACTGGGTCATGATTGGCCGTCTATGATCTGAAACTAATGCATGAATTATGCTGAAATATAAGCTCAAAATAGGGGGAAAGAGTTTAACCATGCATATCATAAAGATGAAGGACTCATAACATACCCGAATCTATATCAGGGAACCTTTCCTGATCATGGTGAGCCTAAAGTACATAGAGTCGATTCTAACGCTGACCACTACTGGCACCGGAAGGGGCACCCTGCTGAAGAAACTCTATACCCATCTGAGCTAAAAATCTACACTGTCGAATTATGTGTCCTGTCTCACCACACCCAAATAACACATCACTACAATCTCTACACATATCTAGGTGACTCTTGCCACACTCTCTACAAAGCGGATAGGTACGAACACCACTAGAACTACTCTAGGATTTGGAGCTTGGAGCTCCATCATGACTAATATTCCTAAACTTTGGTATGGGTACCCTAGTTGAGGATGAAGCTGGGACTGGAAATCTCTGGCTATGATGAGAACAACTACCACCCTAGGAACCTGCCTGAGAAAAACTATGACTATCTGCTCTGGCTCTCTTACTAACTCTCTCTCTTTTTCTTGTCTTATCTGCCTCAAACTATTATGCATGCATTATCGGTATAGAATGGTCCATATCTCTGTTGAGCATAGCAACCCTACACTCTTTCAACACTAACCCGGATACACCAGTCACAAACTTACTCATACTCGCTATAGGGTAAGCTATCATGTCAAGAGCATACTTAGCTAACTGGTTGAAATTAAGACAATACTCCTTCACTGTCATGGAGCCTTACATAGGTTCATGAACTCCTCTACCTTTGCCTCTCTTATCACTAGCAGGAAAAACTTATCTAGAAAGGCATCCTGAAACTCTTTCCAAGTCACGGGAGCTACATCCTCCCCTTTACCCTTCTTCCATATCACTACCCAATCATGAGCAATATCCTTCAACCTACAAGAAATTTACTCTATACTCTCCTCTTCAGAAACATACATAATCTAGGTGATCTTCGTCACCTCCTCAAGATAAAGTTGTGGATCCTCACCTGCTATTGACCTAAAGAATTCTGGTGGGCTCATTCTCATGAAATCTCTAATTCTAGCTGCGGATGAACCCCCATCTTGCTAAGGTGAGGTCACAGCCAGACGGTTCCCCTGAACTTTAGTCGTCATAGCTTATGCTAACGCATGAAAAGTTGCCTAAAACTCAGTGTGTAACACACTCTCATTCTCAAGATCTATTAGATGAGGTGGCTGGTCAGCAACCCTAAGGGCAATATCCCTGTGAGGAGGCATACTCTGTAAATAAAATAAAGAGATGGATTAGACTGAGGATCAAGTCGATCTCATTCTCACTCGCACGACATGAATACTAAAAGAAAGAAAATTGCTCCAAAAAACATCTTATACCCTCTTGTACATTAATTTGGCATGCAACACACCCATGCACAAGCCTCTACTAAATGCGGTTTTTTAGACTCCCTAGGACGCTATTGAACCTTAAGATTTGATACCAAGTTTGTAATGACCTAATTTTATAAAACTAGAATGTAATACAGTGCTCATGATCCCGAAGGACCACAAGCTAACCCTCTACTAATATTTGTACCTATGCACTGCATAATATCTGAAATAAATGCAAAAGACTGGCAGAAACTGCCAATAAGGTTCAAAACATCTAAAATACTCAAAACTAAAAATTGAATACTAATATATCTATCTAAAAAGCCTTTAAATTGTTTGAATTGTTGATTTGATGGGAGATATCCCCAACTAACTCTGTCTACTGAAAATAAACTAAATCTGATGCGATAATAAAATAAGGATCATCCTAGACTGAAGAGGACTCACTATTATATCTACTGTTACTAACTGGGACTGATCTGCTAAGGGCATTCTAGATCTCGTTCCACTGAACCTATAGTGTCAAATAAAACAACATAGCACAAATACATCAATATGGGAATGTACCAAGTAAGAAGATGAGGTAAGGCTAAATGCATGGGTTTATGCATGAACAAATACATAACTAAATAATCATGAGAGTATTAAACGAGAACACATGCATGAATTCACAAATCATAAATAAAATGATCGTGACTCAAACTACTGAAACTCGAATACCACTTTACTGTCATCTGAACTCACTACTAATACTAAGATACTGAACAACTAAATTTCCTAATATTGATAACCGATTACTAAAGTTGAGATCAGTCCTCTCTAGAGAGTAATCTCGAAAACTAATGTTCCGGGAGTTTATTAACAGAATCTACTAACATCAATAACTGTACTTTAAACTTGCTACTCTCAACTGACTGAATAGGAGATCAAACATCTCTAAAGAATGACCCCTGAATCTACTATCAATGATATAAGGAGATTATATCTGATATAAAACCTATCTAGCAGAGGATCTCTGAATCTAATAATAAAAATACTCAACCAAATCTGAGACTGAGATCAAGCCTATATAATGGGTGATCCCTGGATCTAATAATTAGATTACTCAACTGAATCTGAGACTAAGATCAAACGTGTCTAGCGGGTAATCTCTGGATATGATAATGAGATTACTCAATTGAATCTGAGACGGAGATCAATCCTATCTAATGGGTGATATCTGGATCTGATAATACTGATACTAAATAACTTTATGTGAGACAATACATATCTAGTGGGTGTTCCATAAATAGATAGAACTATCTGAGTTCCTTAATGAGATAAGTGTTTGCATCTGACAGTCCTAATTTCTGCGTTCTACTCTGGAGAGTGATACTGAAATTGTAACTGTAGGAGTTCTCACTTAACCGACATGCCCTAAATCTAAACTGGTGGGATCCAACCTGTAACCCTAGCTAGAAAGGTGTCAATACCATGCTATGGGTAAAGACCTCAACTATGTTCAAGAATTTCTAATGGGTGACCCTCACAGGAAGTCAAGTCTTATTCTAATAGGTGACTCCTGCTCCTGCGCTGGCTACGCAGTTATGGAGTTTACGAATTGCTCTTAACAACTCTGCCTCTCTAACGGGGAGCCGCCATCCCTGTACTCACTTGGTGCTAGCTCCTACTCCCAACCGAAAGACTCTAAACTAATTCTTAACTTAATGTAAACTATGTTAAATCCATTACTAATCATATTTATCGAATGACCTGATTGAGTTACACTAAATTCACTAGTTTCCATAGTAGACAGAATACTAATGAATCTCATTATCTAACTGAATGATACTGAGCTATAAAAAGATTACTCAAATACTACGGATGTATAAATTAAACACTCAAATACTACTAGATTTGAGCTGAATAGTGAACTGAGGCTAGAATACTAGAAATACTGAGATTACTAAGATTACTTAAGTTCTGTATCTATTTGAGAGTACAGAGTTCTATAACTCACTGAGTTCTGAGAATCGTGTCTTGACTGAGATTATCATGAAAACTGACACTGGCTCTAGATTGGAGCGAAATTATCGGGTATAAATGCCCCATGGATTCGATAACATAGAAGTAAAACATAACCATTCTTGAATAATCAAGACCATGGACATTCATTCATTATCACAATCACAAAATCATCTTTTCAAGCATTTAGTAAACATAAACATGTGATAATATAAGGAGAAATGCTATTGACTCATACTCCATTCAACAAGATCTTGCATCAAACACTTAGCATGCATTAAAGAACACATAATTTGGGGATTTCATGTTATCGTGCAACAATTAATTCACTAAGGCTTTTCAACAAACACTTGGCATGCATGGGCTCGCACACAATTGGGAATTTCTATGCATCATTCTATAATGGCTCAAATTTCTTCACGTAAGGATTTCATCGAACATACAGGGAGCATGCTTTTCTTATTCAACAATTTCTACACTTAATTGACATGAACACATCACTTAACAAGCAACTTTAAAAGGGTTTATAATGAATATTACATACTAGGGTCAAAGCTTGAAAACCTTGTAAACAAACATGAATTAAAACTCAATAATAACATAAACTTCCAATTCCATTCACATGAATCATGAAAAATTATAAACATAAGAATCTTTGAATTTTAAAAAGGATTCTTGAGCTTCTTGGGTGAAAGGGACCCAAGAATCAATATTTGCGTACCTTAGGAAACTCTTTCTTGAAGGCTCTTAGAGGGATTCTTGATTTCTTGATTTCTCTTTATTTTTCTTGAAGAAGAAAAAAGTGTTTTGATTTTGTAGAAACCCTAGATTTTGATGCTGAAGCGGAGAAATTAAGTTGTTAGCCTTGATCGGGTATAAATAGGGACTGAAAAGAGTGAAAAAAGGACCAAAAAGTCCATTTTAAAATTAGTTAAAAATTATGAACGAGGGATGCGATGGTCAAAGCGATGATCCGTCGCTTAGTCTGAGGGTCCGTTGGATCATCCGTCGCACATTGGTAAAAAATAAATACTTTCTTGATGCAACAGTCTCAGCGATGGTCTGTCACAAACCCGATGTTCTGTCGGATCATCGGTCGTACGTTAGCTAGGATGAGGCCACACTATCTCAGCGGCGATGGTCCTGGCGATAGTCTGTCGCTAGCTTGATGATCCGTCATCTCGGCTGTCACACTAGGGCCAATAAAAGTAGTTGTTTCCTTGGTTGCAATGGTCTGGGAAATGGTGCATCACAAGATCAATGGTCTGTCAATACGGTCGTCGCACCTGGGCGGTTCTGATAGCTCTTGGTAAAACGATCATAACTTTCTCATCCAATGTTGTATTTTAACGAAATTGGTATAGATGGAAAGCTTATTCAGTTATCTTCATTTCAATAAGTTGATATTAGGGAAATTATACACGATTCAAAATACTTCTCACTTGGAAAGACACTTGTCAATCTTTTAGGGCCGGATTTACACTTCACTTGACATGCTCTAAGGCTCAAATTATGAGAGAATTTTGTAGGGTATTAGAGACCTAGGATATTAGGCAAGGGAAATAACCTCAAATCCCTTAGTTAGAAGCTGAAAACTGATATCTTCCTGGGGTACGACTCCCTTAGCAATCATACCCTAGGGTACGAGTGGTACCTTAACTCATACCCTAGGATACTCCTATGTCACCTATACTACTAGAGGTATGAGTGGACACCCTTGAGATGTGACCAAAAGGTACGACTCATACCCCATCTATGTGCACCACTCTTATCAAAGACATTACACTCCCAAACTAAGACCACTCTCTATATGAGCAAGAAAGGCATGACTAATATACATGGTTACTATTAAGGGGTAACCATTTCGTATAGAAAAAGTATGCTACCATAATCATGTTCTCAAAATATGAGAGGGTGATGGAAAGGTAGGTACGACTCAAAACTCCAAGTCTTATCCAACTTAGAGACACAAAAACTTGTCCTTCTAATATTTCAAGTCCTGGGTGTTTCAATTCTCCTCTAATTGAATCATTCATCTACAAATGAATGATAAGGAAAGTATAGACACAAGCTATTACATGTTCACATATCAAAATAATCTTTAATTAAGTTATAATAACCATTTGACAAGGATACAACACACATCATGCTCATCGTTAATAAATCATTTATTTTATTGGTCTTTCCAAGATCTTCGGTGTTTTATACTTGGGCATCAAGCAACTGCTATAGATGCACAAATGCAAGCTTTGTCTCTATAAAGATTTTTTTTAGCGTGAAACTTAGTGGAAAACCATTAGTTTAGCAAAGAAATCCCTCTTTTCCATTTTTCTTCGGCCATGAAGTAACCCTGTAGGTTTTTCAAATTAACCACATCTTTTTTTCAATTAAGATACAGAAAAGAGGATATAAAAATTCAAGTCTGGGGTTTCTTGTCCTATCATGTTTCTATAACAGCATGTACATCGATGTAGCAACATTGCTATAGAGGTAAAATTACCTCTATTCGGTATGATGTTAGCTCGACCCAAATAATTTAGTTTCAAAAATTTTAACATGCCTTACCCCACATAAGTCTGTGAATGTATTTTTGTAATTTTCAAGACCCATACTCTTATATAGATGTTTTCTAGCAATGATGGATTAGGTTGTTACATAACAATAAAAGAAAATAATGGAAATTTCATTTAATAAAGAGAGTGAATCACTTTAAATTAGTTTGGGTAGATATAGATATACTCTAAGTTATCAAAACTGCTTAAAAATTCTATAAGTTCTCCATTTTCTACCAACTCGACATACAATCTTCAATGTTTTTCTCATCTCCATTAATATTCATTTTTATAGTATAATTGCATTTGTGAAATTGTTGTTTCTAGGAAAAGAACTATGTCGACTGTGTCTATGTTGTTAAGGCATTCAAATACGACGTTTATAAAATAACATAGTTGTGATAAAAGATAGAACATTATAAGGATTTAATTGCTTTAATTGCAATTTAACTGAAAATTGATGAATCTTGAAAAAAATCATGTTAAATACATTGTTCAAGAAAATTCAACACCAATGGATATTCATAATGATATGAGTGTGAATCTTTTTATAAAGATGTTGAAACATCCACCTATTTTTGGAATGTACCAACTTTGCATCACTATAGTTGAAAGAGAAATATGTAAAAGTACATTTAAAGTGGACACAGATGCAATGAAGTATGTTAAGAATTGTTATGACCCGAGACTACCCCCTAGTAGTAACACGGTGCTTAAAACCAAAAGTGATCCCTATCTAACCCATGAAAATGCATGATACTTGAGCAACTAATTTAGAATATATAAAATAGCTAAATTTGTTGTGAGGAAACATGCATGCTAAGTGCTAGTAGACTCACCAAGAGAATGAGATAGACTAAAAGTTGAAGTATCTTAGAACATGAGTAACAAATATAATCTAATAAGCTGGTGAATCACTACACTTAGTTTCTAAAAATCTTTACTTTTGTAGAATAAGTAGAATTAAAGATGGGATGTACTAAAACATGGATACTATACGTAAATATCTTGTGAAGTTGAACATGATGTAAAATTAAACTAAGGATCATGTATGAATACTGGGTCTAAAACTACTTGATGGAAACTGACATAACTCGTGGATCTGAATATACATATATATTGAGCATTAATGCATGACCATACAAAACAAAACATAACATGTATTATGCTAATCTAATTAACTAAATAACTGATGCTTGTGTTAATAAATGATTGAAATCTAATTAAAGGGATAAGTAATGTCTATATAGTGAGTAGCATATATCTGAATACCGATTAATTGATTTTCGAACACTGAATAGTTGATGACTGAATACTATAACTGACATCTGAATATGGATTAACTGAAATCTAAATACTAATTAACTGATATATGTATACTAGTTAACTAATATCTAAATGTTGATTATATAGTACTAAACTATACTTATTCTGAATAACTGGACCGAAACTGTAGGAGTTATCATGAAACCGACATGCCCTAATCTGAGCTAATCGGGGTCTAAAGGTCACATAGTTTTGGAACTCAAGTACTGATACTAAAGGTACACACCCTCTACTGGCAGGTTATCCCCTATCCCTGGGTTCGCTCAATGCTTAATCCGGCTCTCAACTGAACTAACCCTAGTACTGAACTACTAAACTCAATTGAATGTTGTTTCTGATAGTTCTCATCATGATCATAATTATCTGAGTGTAATGACAATATTCATGGCTTAACTGACTCAATACTTGAAAATCTAAAATCAGGTATAACACATAGGTATGGGGTATTCATAACCTGCCAGCACTGGATGATTCATAAAATATGATATTAACACTTAAAATTGTGGTATGGAATTCATGGTATGAAGATCTAAAATTTAAACATCTCACCCAGTAAGTGAAGAACATGAACTTGAACATGGGGACGTGTTAAACATGAGTAAAAAACATGATTACATGGCTAAGTTCATAATTCACTATTATAACATGAAATTCCGATGAATAGGACATGGGAAATCAAAACGTGAGGCATGGGATAACCTAACTTTTCATGGAATCATAGGTGGACATGATTTGAGTTCAAACTACAAAGGACGTTATAATTTGTGCCTTTTTGAGGTGTTATAATTTGTGCCTTGGACGTTTGGGGTTGAGAAAAAAGTACAAAAGTACCCCTTGACCCTTAAAAAGCTGAAATAGTGAAGGGGTAGATCCCATGGTGTGACCTATAGTCTGCGGGGGTAGCCCCCATGATACAGCAATCGGTCCGGTAGAATAACCCCAGCGGTGTTGGCCTATTGCCTGCCCTTACTTTCTCTCACAAAAAAGGCCTTAAATTTTTTCTCGAGTATTTTATTAAGGAAAAATTGTTATAGTTGGAAATCTAACTCAATTATCTATCATTTAGTAGGTCTTGAGTTGCAAAATTCCAGATATATCAAAAGTTACACACGTTCAAAGTAGACCCTTGTAGAATTAAATACCAAGATTTAGCCAAATCAAAGGCTCTTAGCTTAACTTTGCTCTAAGTGATTCCCAAGAACATTTTTTACCTCATAAGAACTTCATACACTAGGATAAAGATCATAACACGTGTATTAACATAAAAATCATAAAATTGGAGTTTATACACGTAGGAACGATGGTTCAAAGTCTAGCCGAAAAATACAGGGTGTTACATTATCTCCCTCTTGGAATCATTCGTCTTCGAATGATGGATAGGAACTTGTTGAGGTCATATAAGTATGGTATGATGTACACCTAACATGTCTAGAAATGAAGGATGTAGCTGATCTGAAGCATTATAACTGTATCATGAAACTGATTTTTGAGTTGACTTGGCTTTATTTACTATAAAGAGCTGATTCATGGTAAAAGCTTGCTCAAAATGTTCATGATATGATCTTACATATAGAACTTTGAAGTTATAAATGATGTAATGGAAGCACAAATCGTGAGATAATGAGACTAAGGTAGTACAAGGGATATTACACTTTTTGAGCTGGAATACATGGATAATTGAGATAATTCACTGAATACTTATGAACTAAATCATGACAAAATAGTTGAATCTGAAACATGATACTTGGACTGAACTGAATTCACAAATTGCATGGACGTGAATGAATTACTTCATGGACTATCCATATTCATGAAAATCCAGATAGTAAAACTAGATGGAACGATAAAAAACCATAGGTACTTGTCTATCTGATTGCTACACTAAGTTACTGGCTATATGTACTGGATTATACTGAAAGCTTATACTCAAATGGAATAATTACTTCAACACTTTTGACAAGACGAGCTAATAACATTAGGGAGAAAAGAATCTTGGACATATGAGCAAAGAATCTTAACATGGCTATAACTTTATAACATAGAATGTAGGGCTATGAAACATAAGCTAGAATAGAACCACTATGACTTAAGTAAGGCTACTCCTAACGCTTAAGCTTAGCTCCAAGTCTAAGTTGAACTACATACCATCACCAAGTTCAAGCCTAACTCAAAGTCACACAGTACTGCACATAACACCATAACACTAGTCTGAACCATGAATCCAATAGCCTATGCATTTTCACAACTTTTCATCTCAAGAATAATTCTTCTTAACCCTTCAATAACTAAATTCAACCTCTTACTAGGAATTCACTAGCGCATAATACACCCATCCCCTTTTATACCAACATGACATTCAATCTTATTATTATAAATAATATGAACTTCTAGGAAAACACCCATAAAAGCATTTTTCTCATATTCTCTAAACCTCTATCAAAAACAACTTTCTTGCACTATTCTTTAGAAAACCACATAGAATTCTCAACTAACCATGACATATATCAAAAGCTCTGCCTCAATCATCCTTCACACTTATAACCTAAGATCAACAAACATGCAATAATATTTCCCCAAAATGAGACATTTACTCTCTCCCATATAAATAATTACTCATAACAACTATTATTTCATAAGGAGAGGTAATTGGAAGGTCAGAATATTAGGACCTGAAATATGAAATAACACTATGCATAACTTGGACACTTAACTGACGCTTGAGAAATAGAGTACCAAAAGCATGAATTCATCAAAGAGATCAAAATTGAGGGCATACATGTCATAATCTAAATTTCACTAGTCATTAAGAGTGTAGCATGAGTTCATGGAACTGAATATACTACATAGCATGAGTACATAAGTCATGAGCTACATGAACTGAGTTTAAAGTTCATAAATTGATGGAATACGATTCATACTGCTCAGTGAAATGCAACTCCTTATACTAGGAACTGGAAGTGTACATGATTCTATGGAAAGTGCATGAATATGAGCTATGATCGTAGGGCTGACTTTTAAGGCATGGGAAGATCTTGTGATGACTGAAGTACAAAAAGTTGTACTGAGATAAAAATGGGTCGGGCATCTTCCTCCCCTACTGATATTTTATAGTACACTAGCATCACTACTAAAATCTGAGAGCCTGACATGGTTACTTGTTCTATCATCTCCCTCTTAACTTAAAGCTATCATTCTAAGTCTGTGGACCCCTTTAATAAACTCTAAACTAAATTGCAACTGCTTTACTCTTGAGTTCGACATATAACAATAAACATATATAAGAATCTATAAGATTTCGTAAGATCTTAACTTAATCAAGCTTACTATTGTATGTAAAAGGGGTCCAGGAGTTAGAAATTTCACGAAGTGTTAGGAATTACTAATATCTAAAGCCCCTAAACTTTGATGATTTTATTTTTGATCTTCCAATCATCGAAAATTTAATTTTTAAGTTGATTCATGATCAGGGATGTCAAAGGTACATCTTGAGTGAGTTCTAAAATTTTTGGATGAGTTTAAAGGTATGTTTGGAAGTCTAAAATAGTAGCTACAATGGGATAAGCTCGCAATACGCCCTCCAATGCACTACTAGGGGAGCCCACGGTAGAGCACATAGTGCGGGTCTTACACCGCCGGTCTACAACCCACGGTGCCCAACTCATTGCCCTCCCCTATTTTTCCAACTTTTGAATCCATATATTTCAAGGGTAATAAGGTCTCCTAAAACCAATTGGTCCATAACACGTGATTAAGGGTCTGAAAAG
Organism: Capsicum baccatum var. pendulum; assembly: GCA_030864225.1. Lineage (NCBI taxonomy): Eukaryota > Viridiplantae > Streptophyta > Magnoliopsida > Solanales > Solanaceae > Capsicum > Capsicum baccatum. The sequence goes on along the minus strand of CM061561.1, from coordinate 155,254,347 downwards.
GCATAATTGGTCACTCTATTCTCAAATTCTCTCAAAAGAGAGTATTTTCTCTTAAGAACAAACCCTAGCCTATTCAAAAGAAACAAGAGATTCAAGCTTAGTTTTCATGAAAATAAAAAGAACCTTCACAAATTCATCAATTATGGTGTGTGTGATGTTCATTCATGGGTCCTTTTCACCCATTGAGTCCAAAAATCTATTTTCAAGTTTAAAGTTATGATTTTTACATGTTATTATGAGTTGTCTTCAAGAAGTTATTTAAACTTTGATTTCAATTATGTTTAACATGTGTTTTCATTAGAATTTTCCGTTGGCACGTTTTAATGGTGATTTTTGCATGTTACATCCCCAACCAATGATTTTAGTATTGCGATTATGTTATCATCACATGATTTAACTATTCCTATGCTTTAACTTATAACCATCATGTGTTTGATGAAATGCCTAAGTGTTGAATGTTGAACAAGGATTTCCCTCTATAGTTTTAAAGTTTTTATGTGGTCCTATTGTTATTGCTATCTAGTCTTGGGGTTATGAATACTCAAAATTTAGCTTTTTAATTAGTCTCAGTATTTTTAAAATGGTTTCAAACACATATGAGCATTGTTAGTTCAGTTAGTTATCATGTCAGTCAAACTTAGATTAGTTCAGTAATTAGTGTCAGTTCAGTTGTGAGTAGGAATCAGCACTAAGCAAGTTTAGTAGGATTCAACACCAAGCAAGTTTAGGGCTCATCCACCAGTTAGGACTAGGTTCTTAGTAGCAATCCCTAAGTTCCATAACAACATAGCCAATGTAGGATTAAGAGATGCCACCCACAAGTTTAGGACTGACATCTCTCAGAGATCACCCATTAGCTTAGGACTCATCTCAGGGGTCACCCACCAGTTTAGGACTGATTCCACAACTATTGTTAGTACTCGTGGCATGGTACTAGCAGCCTTCAAACTTGGGTCATAGGTTGGACCCCTATTAGCTCAAATTTAGGGTATATCGGTTAGATAACACCTCCCATATTTTTAGTCTCAGTTCAGTATTCAGTATAGAATTCAGTTTCAGGTTTGTGTAACTATAGCATATAGTTATAAGTTATTCAGCTATTAGTATTTTTGTATTTTAGTCTACATACTAATTTAGAATCAGGTTATTTTCTTGGTCATACATTCTCAGATTGTTTTAGCTTTGATGTATTTAAACCCAGTTATCTCATGCTATTCATTTAGTCACTATCTCATGCACATAAGCCCATGTATTTTAGCCTAACTTTATCTCACAGACCAGTACATTTAAACTACTGATCGCATATGTTTTTTTTTGCTTTATGATTAATCAACCAATATGATGGCGCATGCTTTTGAAAATTTTATTAATTTATTTTATGTTTGATATTTAGGTTCAGTGCATATTATAGCATCACTATGTGAGTGATAAATTAGTGTTTATTGATTGTATAAATAAAATCATAATGGAGATGAATGAGTAAAGATATATGTTCCATGAAGATGTTATATTTTGATAGTTTTTCAATTAGAATTATGGAAGGCAAAAATGTTATATTATTTTCATAATACATAGTATTTTCTTTATACATTTAATTCATCTCAGTTTTCTAAATATGCTTTAGTTGATTATTGCTTAATATTCATGAGAAGACATCATCAAACTATGTTTACACTGTTTAAGACGATGACAGAGATATCATTTGTCTAGATAACAAAACATGCATATGTGGAAGACTTCAGATTGATGAGGCATTATGTACGCATTCAGTTGTCGTGTTGAAAGGCATGAAATAGATGATATGAAGCCATATTGTACTGATTACTATAAGACGAATACACTGGCCAAAGCATATGAAGTTGTAATTTCTTCATTGACTGATAGAAAAAATTGGCATGTACCGCAGGATGTTATGGAAGAATTAATTGAACCACCAAAATACAAGAGACCGCTGGGAAGTTTAAAAAATTGAGACACAAGATAATGGGTAAACATTTCCATTAAAATCAAACTAATGCGAGAAATGTAGGTGTGAAGGTCAAACAGACGTACCTGTAACTACTTCCCAAGGTAGATGTGATTTGTTTTATATCGTCTGTTAATTGTTTTTGTTATGACTCAATTAACCGAATTCTAAGGAAACCAACTCTAATCACCTAGATAGGAGAATACTTACCACCTTTTTAGAAAACATGCAAAAGTCATAAAACAGTAACATTGATCTCTTCATGTATTATAAAGATTATTACAATTATATAAATTAAAATGCATAGAAAATTCATCACCCCAAAGATCTAGTTTAGATAGGTATAAGGCTACTACAAGACAAGAAAGATAAACAAGACTCGGATTCCACCATAGGAAAAAAAATATGTAAGCTATTGAAGATCTCTATCCACAACAAATAATAAAATCTACACTAATCCTCCACTAGGCTATACTCCTCAAGATAGGGTATAGCAAGAGTAGATTTGTTATCAATTTTTGATTAATCGGTTTTTTCCGTCAACAGTTTGATTTTGATTTAACCGATAATAAAATGCTCAAATAATATTTTTTCTTTCTTTTATTTTCATCCACTACCTTCATGCATAAAAGTCTACACAAATTACAAGAAAATGTAAATTCATGTACGTTATTACTAAAAATAAAATTATTTTTCTTCTAGTTAAGTAGCAAAGTTTAATGTAGTAGAAACCATAACAATCTCTCAAAAAGAAAAATAAAACTAGTTCATAATTTACACTTACACTGATGGGTAGAACCACACAAAGATATGACTTTAGAAATAAAATAATATCACTAAGACAACAACTATAAATGCAAAAAATAATAGGGTACAGATTTAAAATATATAGCCACTATTTATAATCAAGGATAATGTATAATTTTAGTATAATCTTGTTGGGATATTGATTAAACTAATAACTTAATATCATGAACCTAAAGTTGAGGTCATGATATCACCTATGTCGGCCCAGCCTTAGAAGGTAAAGCCTAATCCCACAAAAATAAGGAAAATTCTATAAACGAGAAGTAAACCCACAAATTTGAGACTTCTAGAATAAAGTCAAGCCATAGCATGTAATAAATAAGAATTCAAACAAAATATATAAAATCCCCATGATGTATCACATGCGTAAAGAGAATATAATACAACTCAGTATACTGGGAATACATAAGTCTATCTCACAAAATATAAATAAATATAACAAAGATAAAATGGGGACCACAATCCTCCTCAAACTCTTAAACTCTCTAGTACCTCAAAATGTCCTCACTACTGGAATCAACAAATCTTCCATGAATTGTAGACAAAGTAGGTTATGTATTGAAAGGGAAAAATAGGGTGAGCATAGTCCACTTGTACTAAGTAGGTATCATAGGCCGACTAAGCAAAGTAGAAAATAATATGAGGAAAGATACTAAGAGCATTTAACCTACAAATAGAAAACTTTTCAAATGGTAGCTCTCACAATCTCCACTAACAATTCTACAATATAGAGTCCAAAGGGAAACCATAAACACAAAAAACATAAACAAGGGAAAATAAGGTAGACATTAACAAGTACAAGAACGAAACACAAATAATTCAAGTGCAATGCAATGCAATGCCACGACATAGTATGACGGAACTTATGTATACACCTACCAAGCATCAATGCTTTAGATAGGACCCATGGAGGGTTCCAAACCAATATACTTTCATAATCTCAACTAACATTATTGGCAAATAACCTCAACCTAGATTTCCCAATATCTCACAACCCACCTTGCTGACAATGACCTCAGTCAAGGTTTTATAAAACAAAATTCTATTTTTCTTTCAAAATCATTGCATCTTAGTGGCATCGATTCATCATGAACAAGAACAGATGATATGCGTATATAATTCTCATAGCTAATAAGTATAAAGATAGACATCAATTTAATAAAGGTATGAATAAGCTTAATATCTTTTATATATGACAATGATTCATGAATATAAGCTATAATAGTAAACCACTAGTATGAATAGTCATGTAAGACATTAAGAATATCATTTGGGTATCAATTATGTGATAATGACAATTAAATTCTCAAATAAGAATTATAATATCTACTCAATACCTCACCCAGGTGACACAACAATAAAAAATGGCAAATAATGCATAGGTAAGGCCTGAATCATGAAATAAAGTCGTGACATGGGCATCACAACATTTAGCAGCTCTTAAGTCAATAATAATGAAAACATAATCCCCCACATGGGCAATACAAATTATAATGATATCAAAATACAATATACATGTCTAATTTTCTAACCTATAGCATTCTTTATCACTTCATTAACTATCTAGCCCAATCTGAAGGAAGTTATGCTATAACCTACCTTAAAGTGCCAAAATCCAAGTCTAGAATCTTTCGACATAGAGCCTTATCCATCTCAAATGATTTTTTTCATAAGCTAAGACTATTAAAAACATCCTCCATGCATCAAAAATAAGTTAATGATACACATACCAATTATTTTTAAGACGGGCTCAAAATGAGTTCAAAGAATGACTTCGAAAAGAAAAGAGGTAAAACTGAAATTTTATTTTAGAAACATGTTTTTCAAGATTATAGGAGTCTATAGTTTATAACCCATGTGAAAATGAGTTTGAAATGAGGATCAAATCAAGAAAAATCATTTTAAAGCTTTACCAGCAAAACCTTTAAAAATCTAATTTGAAATCAAGCTTTTGGAGCTATTTTGAAGATAAAGTCAATGGATGGCAATGAAAATAAGAGTTTTTAGAATACACAATCATGAGTGATAAGGAAAATTCTTAAGATTTCCTAAATCCTTAAGGTCTATAAATGGAAGAAAAATACAAAAATAAACTATTTATATTGATCTGTGAATAATACGTCATGATCATAAGGGTTAATGCTTGCTTGGCCAAACAATTGCCCATTGTATTAGAAAATTGTCACGCCCCAAAATCCCATCGGGCCGGATTGGCACCCAAAGCCGAGAATGCCCGGGAGAACCCGTTCAAATACCTGTACTTTCACTTACATATCACCAAAAATTTGGACAGCACTTCGCTACATATAGAAGAATCTAACTACCTATATCAGCACAACACACACAAATATATAGATATATATATATAACACTTGGCCGTCGGGTCCACCACGTATACAGATATAACATCACTATATAAACTTCCATGACTTTACCCTTCCTTATGTCTACAAAGCCTCTAGGATATATATACATGACATCACTAGGGTCGGGACAAAACCTCGCCCACACATGACTCCTTTACAATAACAAAACATAAAGAACCGACTCGGAAAGCTCCGAAGAAAACTGGACCTCACCAACAATAGTTGTATGACCTGGCTCCTATCTATGATGTGAGTGAGCTGAAGCACCTGTGCCTGCAGCATGAAATGCAGGTCCCCCGTGAGGGACGTTATTACGAAATATGTACTGAGTATGTAAAGCTGTAAATAATCATATGTGATATAGGGGATCAAGAAAATCAGACGCAAGTGAATAAATCATAATAGAAGTGAACCACACTTCATAAACACTTTTAGGATCATGTACATTATCATTAATCTGAATTGCATTCTTGAATTCAAACACATTTGTGGAACGGTATACATTCGTTCATTTCATTCTTTACAATTATCATTCGCCATTATCTCCTCCTCCTGAACCTTCAACCACCTAACAATAATCAATACTGTATCATACTGTGACCATTAGGCTGCCCCTAGTACATATTAACTGGGATCGACCCATGCTAGGCTTATGCCCCTGAGATACCACCAATAAACACATAAATAGGGATCTACCCATGCTAGGCTTATGCCCCTGGGATACCACCCACACGTATATCAAGTAGCACACATAAGAGATCTTTCCAATAACTTAGTTCAAAAGCTTTTGAGATTATTACATTAGTGTTCATGCCAATATAGTACCATTGGAACAACCATACATCAATAGGAATCAAGTAATAGACCTTCTATACAATAACGATGTAATAAGGACTCATTGGTACATCAACAATGTGTTTCAGAATCATCAATATCACAACAATGAAATAGGAGCATTTTGGTATATCAATGAAACATTTTGACACATTATAGAATGGAAACAACTTCATTGGTAATGTAGAACAATACATGTTTTTGAACTTTCCAGCAACCAAAGGAGTAACATATGATAATGTAGAACTGGGATCAATTAGAGCATATACATCAAATGAAAATATGGACAACGTACCCGTAACCACATCTGGGGAAGCCTCTAGATTCTATCGATCCGCTAAAGCATAAGTGCGATTCTGAGTCCCGCTGGAACTGGCGACTCTTTTGCCATTTCTAGCGTGACTCACAGGTCGTGCTCCCCTACCAGAAATAAGATACCAGTGATGATGATGCAACAGCTGATCCCGAAGGTCGTGCTACACCACCTGCGCCCTTCGTGAGCATTTTCTCATTATATGCCCCGTCATACCGCACCAAAAACAAACATTTGTTCCCATTCGACATACGCCCATATGATGTTTTCCGCATTGATTACATAGCTCTCGAGAAGGTCTTGATTGGCTCATGTTCCCTTGCCCATGATAACCCACTGATCGCAAACTAGGACCCTCACTTCTTTGCCCAAATTGACTACCTCTGAACCCCTGATGCTGTGGTGGAGCACTAGCTGCAGAATAAGAAAATAATGGCCTAGGTGGTCTGGCAAAAAATTGAGGTCTAAAACCTCCATGTGGTGCCATAAACTGCCCTGTAGATTTGGCCCTCTTAGAAGATCCACTTTCAAATTCCTGTGTTCTTTTTCTTTGGCTATGATCTTCCATTTTCTGTGCAAATGCTTGGATCCTAGCTATATCCATGTCTTTATTCAATGCAGCAATAGTACAATCTCTAACCAAATACGGATCCAATCCATCCACATACCGATGAACTCTGTCATCCATAGTAGCTACAACATTAGGAGCATATCTGGACAAAGAATTAAATCGAAGACTATACTCCCTCACACTTGTATGACCCTGTCTAAGATTTAAGAACTGATCCGCACGGGCCTGACGAGTCTCACATGGAATATAATGATCAATAAATGCCTCTTTGAACTCTTTCCAAGTAGCTGGGGGTGCATCAATGCCCCTTGACCGTTTCCAGTCTTCATACCAATATATAGCCTCACCTTTGAATCTATACGCGGCTAACTCCACTGTCTCTCTGCCCGATACATGCATCACCTCTAGGGCCCTTTGGATCTAATCAATAAAGTCCTGCGGATCTTCATGAAGATCGGATCCGGTAAAAGTAGGCGGATCTATCTTAAGAAAATCTTGCGTTCGAAGACTAGCCGCCCTATCCGTACCGCTAGAACCTGCGGCAGGAATATCTTGCCCTAGGACTTTCCCAGCAACTATACAAGTCAAAAGTTGCACTGCATTTCTAAGATCTTGATCAACAACATTAATAGGTGGATCTGGGGATATAGTTCTCCTCCCCCTTATTTCTTGCGGACTGGGGGAAGTTTCTGATGCATCCTCAGCTGGAGCCTCACTTTGATTAGCTAGTATAGTGGGTGACTTACTAGTCCTCTCTCCGGCAGCCACATCTACTTGCTACCAGTATTCTTGCTTCTGGTAACCGGCATCATTAATATAATAAGAGAAACAAACTGATTCAGTGGTCAACTTTGACTTCTTATACAATATAAGCTCTATCGCATGATCTAAGACATGAAGAAAAGAAAAAATTCCTAAATGTTCATAGCCTCCTGTTTATAGATGTGGTGCACAACACACCGATAAACAAGACTCTACGTAGACATGGCTTTGTAGACTCACTAGGACGAACCGCTCTAATACCACTTTTGTCATGCACCAAAATCCCATCGGGCCGGACTGGCACCCGAAGCTGGGAAGGCCCGGGAGAACCCATTCAAATACCTGTACTTTCACTTACATGTCACCAAAAATTTGGACAGCACTTCGCTGCATATAGAAGAATCTAACTACCTGTATCAGCACAACACGCACAAATATATAGATATATATATAACACTTGGCCGTCGGGGCCACCACGTATACAGATATAACATCACTATATAAACTTCTATGGCTTTACCCTTCCTTATGTCTACAAAGCCTCTAGGGTATATATACATGACATCACTAGGGTCGGGACAAACCCCCGCCCACACATGACTCTTGTACAATAGCAAAACATAAGGAACCGACTCGGAAAGTTCCGAAGCAAACTGGAGCTCACCAACAATAGTTGTATGACCTGGCTCCTATCTATGATGTGAGTGAGCTGAAGCACCTGTTCCTGCAGCATGAAATGCAGCTCCCCTGTAAGGGACGTCAGTACGAAATATGTACTGAGTATGTAAAGCTGTAAATAATCATATGTGATATAGGGGATCAAGAAAATTAGACGCAAGTGAATAAATCATAATAGAAGTGAACCACACTTCATAAACACTTTTAGGATCATGTACATTATCATTAATCTGAATTGGGTTCTTGAATTCAAACACATTTGTGGAACGGTATACATTCGTTCATTTCATTCTTTACAATTATCATTCGCCATTACCTCCTCCTCCCGAACCTACAACCACCTAATAATAATCAATATTGTATCGTACTGTGACCATTAGGCTGCCCCCAGTACATATCAACTGTTATCGACCCATGCTAGGCTTATGCCCCTGGGATACCACCCATAAACACATAAATAGGGATCGACCCATGCTAGGCTTATGCCCCTAGGATACCACCCACACGTATATCAAGTAACACACATAAGAGATCTTTCCAATAACTTAGTTCAAAAGCTTTTGAGATTATTACATTAGTGTTCATGCCAATATAGTACCTTTGGAACAACCATACATCAATAGGAATCAAGTAATAGACCTTCTATACAATAACGATGTAATAAGGACTCATTGGTACATCAACAATGTGTTTCAGAATATTCAATATCACAACAATAAAATAGGAGCCTTTTGGTATATCAATGAAACATTTTGACACTTTATAGAATGGAAACAACTTCGTTGGTAATGTAGAAGAATACATGTTTTTGGACAACCTCGGAATCTTGCTTGATGGAACATTGGTGTTTTTATGCCAAAGAATATCGTTAGAGTATGCTTTATATACCTTGTTGTAGATTCGGATACCAATTCAACACAACTTCCCACCTTTACGAATCACTTATCTACAATGAATTATTTGGCATCTAGTATTAGCAACCCAACACCACAATTCTCTTCCATAATTCCATACAACCAATATTTGCAAAACATTCCGAAAACCAACTTGAACAATAGGTTTATGTGTATATATATATATATAATCATCATTTCAATACCACATCATCAATACCATATCATCACACCAAATCCTTTCACAATTCAACATAATCCAACCATGCACAAGAATGATCCAACATCATTTCCAATCATCTTTCAACAACAATAAAATAACATACTTCTTATGCTCACATGCATATATATATATATATATACATATCCATATAAATAACACCAACATAATTTACATCCTTACCATAAAATGGCCCATTTGTTTTTGAAGTCCTGTTGGCCCAAGTAAGGGGTGCTTCTCGAAGCCCTTGAGACGGTGAACACAACTACGAAATCAATTTGGATTTTCTACGGTTGAATCACAAGATAATTGGAGTTGAACTTAGGCTAGGGTTTCCTTATTCTTCAATAATTTGGATAAAAATGATAGATATGAGGCTAAGTATGTGTATATAAAGGCCAATATTCGTCCATGAGGTGATGGAAAATGACCATATTGCCCTTAAAAATTTAAGAAAGTCCGAATCTGTCCATGGTGGACTGTTTTGATAGGCTAAAGTAAGTCGGCCATAACTCTTTGCTCCGATATCGGATTTGGGTGAAATTGGTATTGTTGGAAAGATAATTCAATGTTATTCCATTTCATATAAAGTAGGACACCCAGTTCGTCCTGTACAAGGAGTTATGATCGTTTTAAGTTGACCCTAAAAAACTATTTTGAGAGGCAGAAATAAAACGAGTATAACTCCTTACTTAGATGTTGGATTTGGATGAAACCAATTGCGTTGGAAAGAAGACTTAAAGATATTTCTTTTGATAGGCGTTATCTCTCTCAATTATATATATTGAGAGAGTTATGATCGTTCAGAGTCGACCCATAAAAACTGGCAAGCCTCAGTAGTTTGAATTTGCTGCACATTTACTGTTCACAATTATCCCGGCTGCCGTTTTATAGTTTCGAACGTGCTCGATTATATCCGAAACTTATCCGTTTTTTGAAATCTTTATATCGTTGGAAATATTATTCAATAAAATTCGTATGGAACCATCGACAGGAAAATTCCGGTATAAATAAAGTCGATTCACATATACATATAATCAAACTATACACTTGAAACCATCTCAAAATAATCAATACTCATACTCAAACTCATATATACCTAACTTACGATCAATACATATACTCCAACACATATAACCATGGCTAATGCACATAATTAAGTATGGGGTGTTACATCCTTTCCCCCTTAAGGACATTCGTCCTCGAATGTAAATGTAGTTATTTAGCCGAAACAAGTTCGAATTCATAATTGATATTCACGTCATCATATAGATATTATGCATATGTAAAAACTCACTTGTTAGTGTCCCAGTTACACTCCTTGCACTTCTTTTTCACCTTTGAAAAAATTAGGGTATTTCGATTTCATTGCTTCCTCCGCTTCCCATGTAATCTCTTCCCTTTGTTGATTTCTCCAAAGTACTTTCACCGATGCTACTTCTTTATTTCTCATCTTCTTAACTTGACGATCTAATATAGCAATAGGCATCTCCTTATAGGTAAGATCTTCTGTTACTTGCACATCTTCGGTAGAAGTAATAAGGGACGGATCTCCGATGCACTTTCGAAGCATCGATACATGAAATACTGGATGCACTGATGAGAGTTCCTGGGGTAGCTCTAATTCATAAGCAACTTGCCCACATCTTCGAATAATCTTATATGGGCCTATATATCGTGGACTCAACTTTCCTTTCTTGCTAATTCTCATCACCCCTCTCGTTGGCCATACCTTCAAAAATACCCAATCGCCTAACGAAAACTCTAGCTCTCTTCTTCTACTATCTGCATATGACTTGTGTCGACTTTGAGCTATTTTCAACCGTTGCTGAATCACCTTGACTTTTTCTATGGCTTGATACACAAGATCCGGTCCAAATATAAGAGTTTCACCCGCTTCGAACCATCCTATTGGTGATCTACACTTCCTCCCACATAAAGCTTCATATGGTGCCATTTTGATACTTGAATGATAGCTATTATTATAGGAAAACTCAATAAGAGGTAAATGATCATCCCAGCTGCCTTTAAAATCCATAACACATGCTCGTAGCATATCGTCAAGTGTTTGAATGGTGCGCTCTGCTTGTCCATCCGTCTGAGGGTGAAAAGCTGTACTCAGATTCACTTGTGTTCCCAAACTCCATTGGAAAGACTTCCAAAAGTTTGCAGTAAATTGAGTTCCCCGATCCGATATAATAGAATTTGGCACTCCATGTAATCGGACTATTTCTTTAACATACAACTTCGAATATTCTTCAACTGTGTAAGTGGTCTTAACGGGTAAGAAATGTGCGGATTTAGTAAGTCTATCCACAATCACCCATAAAGAATCAAATTTCCGAGCTGTATGAGGCAAACCTGTAAAAAAATCCATGTTGATCATGTCCCACTTCCAAATTGGAAGATCTATGCATTGCATGTAGCCTCCGGGCTTTTGATGTTCCACTTTAACTCGTTGGCAATTTGGACATTCAGCTACAAATTCTGCGATGTTCCTTTTCATTTCATTCCACCAATACATATCTTTCAAATCTTGATACATTTTGGTTGATCCTAGACGAATGGAATACCTTGAAAAATGTGCCTCTGTCATAATCTTCTTTCTTAGCCCGTCTACATCCGGCACACACAATCGGTTTTGGCACTGAAGTACTCTTTCTCGCATAAGCTCAAATGCCTTGGTCGCACCACTCTGAACGTTCTCCTTAAGCTGTAATAAAATAGGATCTGCATCTTGCTTCTCTTTCACCTCAGCTATTAATCAGGATTCCGCGGCATTATGCACAATAAGCTCCTCATCCGGAGTTTTGAGAAGACGACCTCCTAGACTATCTAATTGATGAAGATCTTTAATCATCCCTTGCCTTTCTATAGGTGCCATCATAGCCTTACGACTCAACGCATCAGCTACTATATTCGCTTTCCCTGGGTGATACAAAATATCAACATCATAATCTTTTAATAGTTCCATCCACCTTTGCTGCCTCAAATTTAGATCCTTCTGACTGAAAATATATTGTAAGCTCTTGTAATCAGTATATATATCAACATGAACCCCATATAAATAGTGGCGCCATATTTTTAAAGCAAAGTTAACCGCTGCCAGCTCAATATCATGTGTGGGGTAATTTTTCTCATGTGGCCTCAATTGTCTTTAGGCATATGCTATCCCCTTACCATGCTGCATTAATACACATCCTAAACCAATTCCCGAAGCATCACAATACACTGTATACCCTTCTGTACCTTTTGGAAGTACCAACACAGGTGTAGAAGTCAACTTGTTCTTCAATTCTTGGAAACTCTCCTCACACGCATCATTCCATTGGAACTTGGATGCTTTATGCATTAGCTTGGTTAAGGGTGCTGAAATGGAAGAAAAGTCTTTAACAAACCTTCTATAATAACCGGACAACCTGAGAAAATTACAAATCTCCGTAGGCGTTGTGGGTCTTGGCCAGTTCTTCACAACTTCTATCTTTTGAGCATCAACCTTTATCCCTTCACTAGATACAATATGACCCAAAAATGCCACCGACTTTAACCAAAACTCACATTTAGAGAACTTTGCATAAAACTTACAATCACGAAGAGTCTGCAATGTCTGTCGTAAGTGATTGGCATGGTCCTCTTCTGATCTAGAATAAACTAGAATATCATCTATAAAAACTATCACAAATACATCCAAGAATGGATTAAACACCCTATTCATCAAATCCATAAAAGCTGCAGGTGCATTTGTTAGCCCAAATGACATAACTAGAAACTCATAATGACCATACCTTGTTCGGAAAGCTGTTTTGGGTATATCTTTTTCTTTGACCATCATATGGTGGTAACCTGACCTCAAATCAATCTTAGAAAAGCACTTGGCGCCCTGTAACTAATCAAATAAATCATCAATTCTTGGGAGAGGATATTTATTCTTAATAGTCACCTTATTCAATTGCTGATAATCAATACACATCCTCAGTGAGCCATCCTTTTTGCGCACAAATAACACTGGTGCTCCCTAGGGGGACATACTAGGCCTTACGAATCCCTTCTCTAGCAAATCTTTCAATTGCTTTTTCAATTCTCGCAATTCTGCTGGGGCCATTCTATATGGAGGAATGGAGATTGGTTGGGTGCCTGGTATTACATCAATACCAAACTCTACTTCTCATTCAGGAGGTAATCCTGGAAGATCCTCAGGGAATACATCAGGATATTCATTTACCACTGGTAGAGTGTGAAGATCTAGTGATTCCGATTCCGTATCCTTTACTCTAACTAAATGACATATGTAGCCCTTGGAAATCATTTTTCCCGCTTTGAAATAAGAAATAAATCTACCTCTTGGTGCACCAATCTTACCTTGCCATTAAATAACTGCTTCATTAGGAAAATGTAAATACATCTTTTTTGTACAACAGTCAATTTTGGCATAACAAGACGCCAACTAATCCATACCCATTATAACATCAAAATCTACCATTTCTAGTTCCACAAGATTGGCCATCGTGTCTCGATCACACACAGTTACTACACAATCTTTATAAACTCTTCTAGCAATAATAGATTCACCAACCGGGGTAGACACTTCCAACGGCTTATCTAACAATTCGAGGTTTTTTTTGAACTTTCCACCAACCAAAAGAGTAACATATGATAATTTAGAACCGGGATCAATTAGAGCATATACATCAAATGAAAATATGGACAACGTACCCGTAACCACATCTGGGGAAGCCTTTAGATTCTATCGATCCGCTAAAGCATAAGTGCGATTCTGAGTTACGCTAGAACTGGCGATACTTTTTCCATTTCTAGCGTGACTCGCAGGTCGTGCTCCCCTACCAGAAATGACATACCGGTGACGATGATGCAACAGCTGATCCCGAAGGTCGTGCTACACCACCTGCGCCCCTTCGTGGGCATTCTCTCATCATATGCCCCATCATACCGCACCAAAAACAAACATTTGTTCCCATTCGACATACGCCCATATGATGCTTTTCGTATCAATTACATAACTCTTGATAAGGTCTCGATTAGCTCATGTTCCCTTGCCCATGATAACCCACTGATCACGAACAAGGACCCTCACTTCTTTGCCCGAATTGACTGCCTCTGAACTCCTGATGCTGTGGTGGAGCACTAGCTGCAGAATAAGAAAATAATGGCCTAGGTGGTATATCAAAAAATTGAGGTCTAAAACCTCCATGTGGCGCCATAAACTACACTGTAGATTTGACCCTCTTAGAAGATCCGCTTTCAAATTCCTGTGTTCTTTTTCTTTGCCTCTGATCTTTCATTTTCTGTGCAAATGCTTGGATCCTAGCTATATCCATGTCTTTATTCAGTGCAGCAATAGTACAATCTCTAACCAAATACAGATCTAATCCATCCACATACCGATGAACTCTGTCATCCATAGTAGCTACAACATTAGGATCATATCTGGACAAAGAATTAAATTGAAGACTATACTCCCTCAATCTTGTATGACCCTGTCTAAGATTTAAGAACTGATCCGCACGGGCCTGACGAGTCTCATATAGAAGATAATGATCAATAAATGCCTCATTGAACTCTTTCCAAGTAGTTGGGGGTGTATCAATGCCCCTTGACCGTTTCCAGTTTTCATACCAATATATAGCCTCACCTTTGAATCTATGCGCGGCTAACTCCACTGTCTCTCTGCCCGATACATGCATCACCTCTAGGGCCCTTTGGATCTGATCAATAAAGTCCTGCGGATCTTTATTAAGATTGGATCCGGTAAAAGTAGGCGGATCTATCTTAAGAAAATCTTGCGTCCAAAGACTAGCCGCCCTATCCGTACCGCTAGAACCCGCGGCAGGAATAGCTTGCCCTTGGACTTGCCCAACAAACATAAGAGTCAAAAGTTGCACTGCATTTCTAAGATCTTGATCAACAGCATTAATAGGTGGCTCTGGGGATATAGTTCTCCTCCCCCTTATTTCTTGCAGACTGGGGGAAGTTTCTGATGCATGCTCAGCTGGAGCCTCACTTTTATTAGCTAGTATAGTGGGTGACTTACTAGTCCCCTCTCCGGCAGCCACATCTACTTGCTTACCGGTATTCTTGCTTCTGGTAACCGACATCATTACTATAATAAGAGAAACAAACTGATTCAGTGGTCAACTGTGACTTCATATACAATATAAGCTCTATCGCACGATCTAAGACATGAAGAAAAAAAACAATTCCTAAATGTCCATAGCCTCCTGTTTATAGATGTGGTTCACAACACACCGATAAACAAGACTCTACATAGACATGGCTTTGTAGACTCACTAGGACGAACCGCTCTGATACCACTTTTGTCACGCCACAAAATCACATCGGGCTGGACTGGCACCAGAAGCTGAGAAGGCTCGGGAGAACCCATTCAAATACCTGTACTTTCACTTACATGGTCCCAAAAATTTGGACAGTACTTCGCTGCATATAAAAGAATCTAACTACCTGTATCAGCACAACACGCACAAATATATAGATATATATATAACACTTGGCCATCGGGGCCACCACGTATACAGATATAACATCACTACATAAACTTACATGACTTTACCCTTCCTTATGTCTACAAAGCCTCTAGGATATATATACATGACATCACTAGGGTCGGGACAAACCCCCGCCCACACATGACTCCTGTACAATAACAAAACATTAGGAACCGACTCGGAAAGCTCCGAAGGAAACATGAGCTCACCAACAATAGTTGTATGACCTGGCTCCTATCTATGCTGTTAGTGAGCTGAAGCACCTGTGCCTGCAGCATGAAATGTGGTCCCCCGTGAGGGACGTCAGTACGAAATATGTACTGAGTATTTAAAGCTGTAAATAATCATATGTTATATAGGGGATCAAGAAAATCAGACGCAAGTGAATAAATCATAATAGAAGTGAACCACACTTCATAAACACTTTTAGGATCATGTACATTATCATTAATCTGAATTGGGTTCTTGAATTCAAACATATTTGTGGAACGGTATACATTCGTTCATTTCATTCTTTACAATTATCATTCGCCATTACCTCCTCCTCGCGAACCTCCAACCACCTAACAATAATCAATACTGTATCGTACTGTGACCATTAGGCTACCCCCAGTACATATCAACTGGGATCGACCCATGCTAGGCTTATGCCCCTGGGATACCACCCATAAACACATAAATAGGGATCGACCCATGCTAGGCTTATGCCCCTGGGATACCACACACGCATATATCAAGTAACACACATAAGAGATCTTTCCAATAACTTAGTTCAAAAGCTTTTGAGATTATTACATTAGTGTTCATGCCAATATAGTACCTTTGGAACAACCATACATCAATAGGAATCAAGTAATAGACCTTCTATACAATAACGATGAAATAAGGACTCATCGGTACATCAACAATGTGTTTCAGAATCATCAATATCACAACAATGAAATAGGAGCCTTTTGGTATATCAATGAAACATTTTGACACTTTATAGAATGGAAACAACTTCGTTGGTAATGTAGAAGAATACATGTTTTTGGACAACCTCGGAATCTTACTTGATGGAACATTGGTGTTTTCATGCCAAAGAACATCGTTAGAGTATGCTTTACATACCTCGTTGTAGATTCGGATACCAATTCAACACAACTTCCCGCCTTTACAAATCACTTATCTACAATGAAATGTTTGGCATCTAGTATTAGCAACCCAACACCACAATTCTTTTCCATAATTCCATACAACCAATATTTGCAAAACATTCCAAAAACCAACTTGAACAATAGGTTTATGTGTATATATATATATATAATCATCATTTCAATACCACATCATCAATACCACATCATCACACCAAATCCTTTCACAATTCAACATAATCCAACCATGCACAAGAATGATCCAACATCATTTCCAATCATCTTTCAACAACAATAAAATAACATACTTCTTATGCTCACATGCATATATATATATATATATATATACATATCCATATAAATAACACCAACATAATTTACATCCTTACCATAAAATGGCCCTTTTGATTTTGAAGTCTTGTTGGCCCAAATAAGGGGTGCTTCTCGAAGCCCGTGAGATGGTGAACACAACTACGGCATCAATTTGGATTTTCTACAGTTGAATCACAAGATAATTGGAGTTGAGCTTAGGCTAGGGTTTCCTTATTCTTCAATAATTTGGATAAAAATGATGGATATGAGGCTAAGTGTATGTATATAAAGACCAATTTTCGTCCATGAGGTGATGGAAAATGGCCATATTGCCCTTAAAATTTTAATTAAGTCTGAATCTGTCTATGGTGGACTGTTTTGACAGGCTAAAGTAAATCGGCCATAACTCTTTTCTCCGATATCGGATTTGGGTGAAATTGGTATTTTTGGAAATATAATTCAAAGGGATTTCATTTCATATAAAGTAAGACACCCAGTTCGTCCTGTACAAGGAGCTATGATCGTTTGAAGTTGACCCTAAAAAACTTTTTTGAGAGGCTGAAGTAAAACGAGTATAACTCCTTACGCAAATGTTGGATTCGGATGAAACCAATTGCATTGGAAAGAATACTCAAAGAGATTTCTTTTGATAGGTGGTAGATCTCCCAGTTCATTATATTGAGGGAGTTATGATCGTTCAAAGTCGACCGAAAAAAACTGGCAGGCCTCAGTAATTTGAATTTCCTGCACATTTACTGTTCACAATTATCTCGGCCGCCGTTTTATAGTTTCGAACGTGCTCGATTATATCCAAAACTTATCCGTTTTCGGAAATCTTTATATCGTTGGAAAGCTTACTCAATAAACTTCGTATGGAACCATCGACGGGAAAATTCCGGTATAAATAAAGTCGATTCTCATACACATATAATGAAACTATACACTTGAAACCATCTCAAAATAATCAATACTCATACTCAAACTCATATATACCTAACTTAGGATCAATACATATACTCCGACACATCTAACCATGGCTAATGCACATAATTAAGTATGGGGTGTTACAAAAATAGAACTTCATGTTCATGAAGACCGAAATCCCAAACCTTTGTATTAATGATGGTCTGGTCGTACTCATGATGAAGGAGATAACTGACCCAAACTTAAAGACTCTTTGCAATTGCCGCCACTGCCCTCGTAATTGCAATGAAACAGATACCTGACATAGACTCTTTACAATTGTGGATACCACCTTAATAATCATAATAAAGGAACAATTCCTTCTATAAATTCATGACCAATGGCTTGTGTTCAGAAATAAGGATGATGCATCAGCAAATCTACTATGCACCAGTTATTTTTTCACTAGTTAAAAGGATTTAAATAGATTCTCACGATTTATTTAGGACCCAAATAAATTAAACCATATTTATTACAAGGTTATTTTTTAACATTTTAGTCTCAATTTCAATATCGAATCTTTGAAAAGAATTCTCTTACAACAAATTAGCCTCCTGGATAAAAACTTAATTCAACTAATTTTTAAATTGAGGGTCGATATATAAAATGAAACACATAACAATTACAAATATTCAGCCAAATCCAACACCCAAACTCAGAAATAGTTAGCTCAACCTCACAATAGTTATCTCATTTATTGCACTTAAATAATGTCAAACAATTCAAGTATATCAATAATTTGGACCACACATGGATCTATATAACAATAGTAGTATAATTTAATTCACTAAAGAAACCAAAAATATAATTAGATAATATAATTCGACTCACTCATGGAACCTAAACCATATAAATAATATAAATGGGTTCACTAATAGAACCAAAACTAGATCAACAATATAAACTAGTTCACTTATGGAATCGCCAAACTATCTAATAGCATTTACACACATACTAAGGGTCTTATAAATATCCACTAGCCATGACATACAGGGGATGAGCTCAGTCCATTTAATAATAACCAGACATCCATTCCCTGGCACCCTTGCCACAAATTAGTGTTATAGCATCCTTATTCTAACGTTACCACCCTTAGACTCTATAACATCCACCAATTTCATGATGATGACCTTTATCGATTCATGTCAAAATATCAATCCATATCATAAAATAAAATCATAATATGAAATAATTAAAACACACTTGCATTTTAAAATACAACTTTTTACATAATTACATGTTAGGTGATCAATCAACATGTAAATATATCCAATAAATGTTACCATTCAATAACATGCATTGTGAAAAGTAGATAGTAGATAGTTAACATGCATGTATAAACCAAATTGAGTATTTAATAATAGTTCAACCATCACCTACCCCTTTTCATCAATAATAATATGTGAGGTCAAATAACATATAGAGATGAGTAATAGATATTGCTTTAGAATAACCATTGGACTATCAATATTTAGGATACACATACCCCCTCTAATCTACACTCTGTTAGTTGCAATTTTTCATTTGACTCTAAGTCCTCTCCATGTATTAAAACCAATAATCAAGGATCTAGGTATTCACATCCGCCATACTAACATCTATCAATTTAACAACATACACTACCATAACTAACCAATTTTACTCACTAACCAATTAATTATTCACATTAAATAATGGAACAACTTCAATAACATTACAACATATTATTCAAGAATATCCATCACATCTACATAACCCTAATCTACCAGTTTTACCGATCCCAACACCTTGCCTGTAGGCCTATGTATAGAATTTTCCACCAATATATGTTTTGCGTACATTTTGTAACATAGATAATTGCTACCTAGTTAAACATATCCTACCTGGGAGCCAAGAAACTGTTAAGGAGGCAGGAACTTGAATTCCTTACTTTGTTCAAGTGATTTTCATTATGAAAACACTAAGAAAATATTTGGTTTCACCTCATATAAGCATATTTCCTCTTCTCTATTTCTATAATGACTTGAGGAAACCCGAAAGGGTTTTTAGAATGAATCATAATTATCAGAGTCATGTTATAGCAACTGACATGGCTCTACCACGGTGCCTCTACAGTGAAATGATTCTTACTATAGTGGGATGACGTCAGTCTAACAAAAATTTTCTACTAAGAATTAAATACTAAATCTATTATGAGTATTTTCTAATATAATTAAGACCTATGCCCTTTGAATTCACGGTTTTTAGTAATGACGGGATAGATCATTATAATTTTAAGGATTTTCGTGTTGTAAGAACCTTCATGTTTTAATTATTGCAAATTTATCTCATTTACCAATAATAGGTTAATAAATGAAATATTAAATTATTTTTTCACCTTTATATGTTTAATAGTATGTGTCTTATTTTTAATTGATAAAAAAATTGATATTAATACGATTGTATTAGCGATATGTATCAAATTACACAACCAACTATTTATTATGGGAGTGAATTGGTCGTGCACCAAGGTCATATGGTATCCCTAGCCCAAGGTTAAGTTGAAGGTTTTCTTTCTAATTAGGTTTTGAGCCAAGTTTAAACCTGGGTTAACTTCAAACAATCTTATATCATAGATATTATAAGTTAAGGATCCAAATACACACCAAATGAAATATATTTGAGTCATCTTTACAACACATATAATCGTTCATTAATCCTCCTTCAGAGTCAGAAGTTATTACCATTTTACTAAACACTGTCGGGACTAAGAACTTAACCACTGCAATAGAATTGTTGTTGTGGTAACAGACAGTATTGGAAGTTGGTTTTGATGGGTTTCATCTCCAATAATCAAATATTTCATTCCTAAGTCCTAGAGGGGAAATTGTTTTATGGTTGGGGTGGAAATCCTTTATTAAGGTAAGATTTTTACTCCATTATAAAACTGATTAATCCATTCATCTTCTAGAATCATTAGAATAAGATATCATGGTAACATTCTTATGATTTAGAACCCTAGGTTCATGAAATTATGAGAAAACCTATGGATATGATTATCTTCACCTAAAATTTATTTTAGATTGTTAATTAATGATCCTTAGCATGGTCTGAATTTCCAAAGTATTTATTTAAAGATAATTTGATTAATTATTCTTATAACTACTTATTTCTTAGATGATTGAGCATTCTAAGTCCTGCAGGAAAGAAAGGAGCATCCTTGATGTGGCTTACATGTTCCATAATATTTAATTCAGGTAGGTTGTGGTTGTATATATACTAGCCTTAAGCCAAAAGAACTTAATTTTTATAGTAATGTTAGGAGATTTTGTTTCTTAGGTCTTCAAGTATGGTGTTTGGATGGATTAAATTGTTAAAAATCTAGTTAGGATTAAATATTTTCATGGATTATTGTTATACTTAGCTAATGTGATACTTATAGCATGATGATTTGTGGAATATGGTGAGAATGATAGTTAGTTGAAATTTACATCATAATAAGATAATTGTGTGTTTGTCTATTATGTGAATCCCTTGATAGGTATTTGTGTTTGTATGACTTGACGGGTAAATTATAGAGTTATTATGTGAATGTGAATAATAATAGAAGAATTAAGTGACCTTATAATCTACAAAATAGTCTCTAACATCTTAAAGGGGGTGGAATTGTATTGTGTACATTTGAGGTAAGAGGATGTGCCGACATAACTTATGAACCTAAGGTTATGTTTTGAAAGTGCCAGAAAGTAATAAGTGTAAAAGTGGATAACACTAGTTAGAATTGTAAGTTGAATAGAGCCAAATAATTAAATAATTTGCTAAAAGGGATAGAATCTTGATACTTATTAATAGAATATGCACTCTTGATGGATACGTGATGAATTGGTCTATAGATATGTTTTAATTGATGATTATATTTAATAATACCT
Organism: Capsicum baccatum var. pendulum; assembly: GCA_030864225.1. NCBI lineage: Eukaryota > Viridiplantae > Streptophyta > Magnoliopsida > Solanales > Solanaceae > Capsicum > Capsicum baccatum. Next base: position 155,232,121 of record CM061561.1, on the reverse strand, counting down.
ATTGAGAAAGTGACTAATGGGCCTTTGAGCATACTTGTGATTATTTACTGTTATTACTTAGTTGTCCTTAATGGTAAGTTTTGTTTTAATCTCAGTTGTTTGCATCTGATTTTAATTGGATGCTTGCAATTTTCCTTCTCACATTACTTATAACTATTGATTGAATTTGCATATTCATACTCGTTGCTGATAATATTTTGGCTATGATAGATTGGGTACTGCATAGGTACATATATGATATATTAGTTATAATTAATAAGGTACTTGATATTGCTCAAAGCTACACCACAATAGAAGTTAAAGTGGTTGATATAAAATATAGTAACCTAACTAAGGTTGGAGTCTAATCCACAGGGAATACACGAACTATCTCTTAAACTTGCTGAAATCACCTTCCAATACTGAAAAGTAATTGGGGATCGTTGTTTTAATGAATGATAAGTAACAATATGCAGAATGCATTTTGTTGTAAATAGTCAGAAATAAAACTAGGCTTGTGTTCCCCCTGGCTTCTAACTCAGTAATCTTATCATGCTCAATCCAACTATCAACCTGCAGTGCATATAAATCTTAAAATTTAGGTATCAATAACAACCACTCAACAGTCTTTGGTGAATTTTACTTATCTCCTCTCGGTCTCAGAGTGTCGCCTTACTAACCCTTTTCCTGAGCCCCAATTTCAACTATCTCCTCTTGGTCTCAAGTTAATTAGATAAAGATAATTAATCTTAAGTAGATATAGATGATAAGCTTATTTTGACAATTAACTCCAAATCACTGGTGTGATTTTCTTTTCCCAATCTCTACCAGCCTCTCAGGCACATAGTGAATACATGTAGGATCCTAATGTTTGCAACCATTAATAAGTTAATAAGAGGAAAAAAACCACAATATAAATAGCATTAATAGTCTAGAAGGATTGTACACTTCCCCTACTTCATTAATCTGCAAGGGTTCCCACAACCCTAGATAAGGGGATTAGCATCTCATTGTTATGATACAATCAATAGAATTCATGACTAAAAGCATTAAATCAACCTCACAATGATTAACGAATAAAATCAAAGTCTCGATTTGAATAATCAACCAAAAATAAGAATCCAAGAATTCCAAGATAAAAGTTCAAATCTCTAAATAAAGTAAATGTTTGTAAGTTGTAAGAGTTCATAAACTAACTAAAAGGGTCAAAAGGGTGTATATAGAGTACAAGTCAACCCTAGGAAAAAACACATGAACAAAGAAGGAAAACTAAGGTCTGTGCCCATTTACTGGGCCACCTATGGGCCATAGGTGACACCTACGGATCGTAGATGGTCCCACGTAGGTGCCTTGGCCTCAAAATCTTGTGAATACTATCTGGTCTTATCTCTTATGCAACATATTCTATCAGTTATGGGCCATTGGTGCCCTCCGTAGGTAGCAGGGTCCAACTTTCAACTTCTGATTCTCTATTTCTCAATTTTTCTACCACATACTCTGTCACCTATGCCCCGTATGTAGTACATACGGGTCGTAGGTTCCAACTTTAGTGGTCTAAAACATAAATTCTCACTCATTTTCTTCAGAATGGTACCAAAACCTGAGTTCCTACAAAACACAACACAAAATACAACATATCTAACAAAAAGACCTAAATAACTTACATAATTTCATTGTTTTAAGCATCGAAAGTGATATGTAACCATAGCACATCAACACCCTCAACTTAGAATATTTGCATGTCCTTAGTCAACACAGTAAAACTAAATAAACAGTAACGGTTAACTAAGAGAAATCTAAGGTATCTACGAAAGTGAATCATCAAATTTATGCTCAAAACATTACCTCTCCCCCTTCTATTTTTGACTTAAGGACGAGTTGAAAACTACTTCGACCGATTAAGCTTAAGTGCATATTATAATTTGTGTCAACTTTTATCAAGCATGACTCTTTCTATATGTCTAATTAGAAAGCCTACTATGTGTAAAATAATAGGTTTCCGAGTTATCTTTCCAACAATACCAATTTTGTTAAAATCCGACACCCGACCAAGAAGCTATGGCCTTTCAAAGTAATATGCATCGCCTAACCAATTGCAAATGGCCACTGGAAAGAATAGGTGATAGCATAGGCGGCGCCTATGTAAACATAGACGATACCCTAGGCAGTGCCTATGTAAACATTGGTGATGGCATAGGCGGCGCCTATGTAAAGGTTTCAAGTGACTTAAACAATCTGTTTTTGGGGCAAAACAGTCATTTTCCACCTTTACTTAGCCCTAAAAAGAGAATTCAGTTCCAAAAACCCCAAAATACATCTTCATTCATCAAAAGTGCTCAAGGATTCTCCTTAGGGTTTCACAATAAAAAACTCAAGCAACTCAAGACTCAATCGGGGGTTTTAGAAACTAATTGCATATTTGGAATCCCCAGAACATGGGCTTCAAGAAGCACCTATAATCTTTGCATATACAGGTACGTCGAGTTATCTCAAAAATCTCATGGGTTTTAAAAATTCATGTTTTCAAAATGGGGGTTTTGAAATTATGAATATTATTATGTTTTAAATGTTTTATGTTATTGATTTGGTATTTAGGCCTAATTCCAATGTGATTTGATATATTATATATGGATATCCATGTGTTTCATAATGATAATAAATTGAGAGCATGATTTACCCGGAACCCCTCTCTTGATATGATATTGTTTTAAGTTTTCACATGATATGAATCGTTTGAAATCATCTTGAAATGCATGTCAAGAAATGTCTTTAAAATATCATGATTTGGATATGGTTTTTGACTTTCAAAGATAGGGTTGTTTTGTTCATGCTGAAATATGTTGCATATAATGATTGAATGAAGAGAATGATAAGATACTAGTGACTTGAAAGTCAGGTATGATGATACCCTATAGATTATAACATGTGATTGATTTGAACAAAGTTTGAATGCATTTATTTTCATAAAAAAGGTAGATGCCCGGAGAAGGCATTCGAGTGAAAGGGCTTATCGCTGGAAACCATAGTTGCCGATGTGGGTCATATGATATTGTATCCTACATAGGAGGATAATTAAACTATTGGGACATATCACATGGGGGGTTCCCTGCGGTGTACTCACATGGGGGGTATACCGACTCCAAATCCTGCGACTACTTGGATTGGAGGCTTGGCCGCCGAGCACCAGAGGCGGATTCCACATAGCCGTGGAATTACAATTGTAGGGTATTCCACCTAGCTCAATCGTATTACACTGGTATTGAAAAAAATTACATTATTCCCATGTGTTTTCAAATAATGTGATATGAAACTGCTTTATAATGGCTCTAACTTATATTATATATAAATATTATACTTCTATTTTGAATTCTCTGTATACCAGTACTTTTGTACTGACCCCCTCTTCTCCCAGGTTCGGAGGCACAGTCTAGGAGTCCAGACAACCAGTAGATTCCTTTCGACAGATCGCAAAATCAAGTGGTGAGCCTTCTCTATTTCGGAAGGCCTAATATCTGCAGTTTAATCTACCATTTATTAGTTTTGGGTCTACAGGGGACGTTGTCCCAATTTTTAGATAGACATTTATTTTAGTCATGAAGTAGAGATTTCGTGAACGTTATAGAGATGTTGTGTTGAGATTGTGGGACATTACTCCCCATTATTTCTTTCGCATGATTCTTGACCATGTTTTCATTATATTGTGTATCTTCCGCATTTCTTTTATCATAAGAATTATGCGCATGATTACCAGATAGATAGGGGTGTTTCGGGCTTCATAGTTTTAGAATACTCATCATGACCAGGGCCCTAGTTTGGGTCGTGACAAACTTGGTATCAAAGCACGATTCATGGTCCTAGGGAGTATACAAAGTCGCATCAGGTAGAGTCCTAATTATAGGTGTATAGCACGCCACACTTATAAGTAGGAGGCTGGTAGGAGTTTAGGAAATGTTCCCTTTCTTTGTAATTTAGTTCGTGCTTCAGAGTCTGAACTATCCCCTAAACAATGATCTCTTGTATTTCAGAAACACAGTTATGCCTCCATATTGTATCATCGATCAGAATGCTCAGGCAGATGAGGTCCATCCCACCCATGGTATGCGGACCTGTAATAGAGCTCACACTCTAAAACTTGTCCCTACTTTGGGAGTCCCTCCAATCCCGACCAATCCACCTTGGGCTCCACAGACTAATGTCAACCGTGCTCTAACTACTCAGGGAGATATTTCAAATGAAGAATTCAGACAGTTGATTCATATGATGACACAGTTGGTAGCTAACCAGGCTCAACAATAGGAAGATGTTGGGTATGCATCTGATACGTCTGAGGCTACTAGGGTCAGACATTTCATAAAGTTAAACCCACCTATGTTCATTGGCACTAAGGTGGAAGAAGATCAACAGGATTTCATGGATGAGTTGGAAAAGATCCTTAAGGTAATACATGTGGATGAGGTTGAAGGGGTGGAACTAGAAACTTATCAACTCAAGGATGTTGCAAATCAGGGGTATGCCATCTGGGAGAATGCAAAAGGTGAGAGTGTTGAGCCCACAGTTTGGGGCAAATTTGAGGAAGCTTTCCTTGATCGATTCTTTCCTTTGGACTTGAGGGAGGTCAAGGAAGAAGAGTTTATGAATCTTAAGCAGGGCAGTATGAGTGTCCAGGAGTACACTTTGAAGTTTAATAAACTAGTCCGCTATGCACTAAATTTGACTAGTAATATAAGAGCCCGAATAAGGAAATTTCCATCCGGCCTTACTGATAACCTGGTACTTGAATGCCAGGGGGCTATGTTGAACAAAGTGTTAGACTTTGCTCGGCTGACCATTCATATGCAGTAGATAAAAGAGAAGAAAAAGAAAATTTCAGAAGTAAGAGAGAAAGAAAGTCAAGCAAAGAGAGCCAGAACCGTGGATCAGAATAAGAGAGAAAGAAAGTCAAGCAAAGAGAGCCAGAACCGTGGATCAGAATCACAGCGAGACATAGAGCTGCAACTGGGAAAATAGATGGCAAAACATGAAGTCATGGAGTAATCAACAGTTTGCTGCCAGGGCCTCAGAACCTGGACCACCAGCAAACAGACGATCTCAGAGTTTCCAGACTCATCATGGATTGAGAGCCCCAGATACTCAGTCGCAGGAGAGTGTGGCCCAACATTGTCATACTTATCCACAGTGTGAAATTTATGGGAGGAATCATCCAGGGAAGTGTTTTTTTGAGGGGAAAAATTGTTATACTTGTGGCAAGTTGGGACATATTCAAAGAGATTTCCCTTCTGCTGGAGGAAATACAGGGGGGACTAGGACCCAAGCTGCCCTCACAACTCTTCCTCCTAAGGTTGCCTCTTTAGTAACCAGGAGCGGTCGCAAGCGGTTATATTCTTTGACAAACTGCAAGGAGGCGGAAGCTTCACCAGATGTTATCACTGGTACATTACAAATTTTTTCTCATGATGTTTATGTATTGCTTGATCCCAGGTCTACTTTATCTTATGTGACCCCCTATGTGGCTGTTGGTTTTCGGTTTAAGCTCGATGTTATTGATGAACCCTTCACTATTTCCACTTGTGTAGGTTATTCTATTGTTGCTAGAAGGATTTATATAAATTGTGTTGTGTCTATTCTTAGTTGGAATATTATGGCCGACCTTATAGAACTTGATATGGTAGATTTTGATACCACCCTTGGGATGGACTGGCTCCATTCGTGTTATGCCATACTTGATTGCAAAACCTGAAAGGTCACTTTTTATTTTCCGAATGAGACACCGATTTTATAGGCAGGGAGTTCTATGAAACCTAGATGTCACTTTATATCCTATCTTAGATCCCGAAAGCTTATCTCCAAAGATTGTATGTACTATCTAATCCAAGTAAAAGATTCAAGAGTTGAAAATTTTTTTTTTTCAGTCAGTCCCTGTAGTGAATGAGTTTCTAGAAGTCTTTACCAAAGATCTCCCAGGGATACCACCTGATAGGGAAATAGATTTTGGCATTGATGTGTTGCCAGACACTCTTCCTATTTCTATTCTGCCATCTAGAATGGCTCCCGTGAAACTGAAACAGTTAAAAGAGCAGATAGCAGACCTTCTAGATAAGGGTTTTATTTGCCCCAGTGTGTCCCCTTGGGGTGCACCTGTACTTTTCATGCAAAAGAAAGACGGTTCCCTTCGTTTGTGCATAGACTACCATCAGCTGAATAAGGTCATGATTAAAAACAAGTATCCTCTTCCTAGGATTTATGATCTTTTTAACCAGCTTCAAGGGGCTAAGTGTTTTTCAAAAATTGATCTTCGTTCGGGTTATCATCAATTGAAAGCTAGGAGTCAGACATTCCTAAGACAGCCTTTCGAACCCGATATGGTCACTATGAGTTCTTAGTCATGTCCTTCGGGTTGAATAACGCCCCTACAACCTTTATGGATCTTATGAATAGAGTATTTTGTCCGTTTCTAGACTTGTTCGTCATAGTGTTCATTGATGATATTCTGATCTACTCCAAAAGTGAGGAGGACCATGCCAATTATCTCTGAATTATTCTTCAGACCCTTAAGGATCATAAGTTGTATGCAAAATTTTCTAAGTGTAAATTCTGATTAGATGTTAGTTCCTTCTTAGGGCATATTGTGTCGAGTGACAGGATAAGAGTGGATCCCCAGAAAGGTAAAGCTGTGAGAAAATGGCCCAGACCCACGACTCCAACCGACATTCAGAGCTTCTTGGGTTTGGCAGGGTATTACAGAAGGTTCGTAGAGATCTTTTCTTCCATAGATGCTCCGCTTACTAAACTGACTCAGAAAAAGATGAAGTTTGTTTGGTCTGACCTGTGTGAAAACAGTTTTGAGAAATTAAAGGACAAGATGTCTACTGTTCCTATTTTGAGCCTTCTCGAGGGTGTAGATGGTTTTGTGGTTTATTGTGATTCATCCAATATGGGACTTGGTTGTGTATTGATGCTGCGTGGTAAGGTGATAGCTTATGCATCTAGGCAGTTAATGGTGCATGAGCGCAATTACCCCAGTCATGACTTGGAGTTAGGAGCTGTGGTGTTTGCACTTAGAATCTGGAGGCACTATCTCTATGGAGTGCATGTTGATATTTATACTGACCATAAGAGTTTGCAGTATGTTTTCTCATAGAAAGAAATGAACCTCAACAAGAGGCGTTGGATGGAGATTTGTAAAGACTATGATATGAGTCTGCATTACCATCAGGGCAAGACAAATGTTGTAGCCGATGCCCTCAATAGGTTGTCTATGGGCAGCCTTTCTTATGTTGAAAAAGGGAAGGAAGAGATGGTGAAGGATATTCACCACCTCGCGAATTTGGGAGTACGACTCTTAGATTCCGAATATGGAGGGGTGATTGTTCATGACTTAGCTAAGTCATCCCTTTGTGTTGAAGTTAAAGAGAAGCAAGTTAAAGATCCCATCTTGATGGAAATCAAGAAAGATGTGGGTCAACTGAAGGTAATGTCATTTAAAATTAGTGGTGATGGAATTCTGAGATATTAGCGTAGGTTGTGCGTTACGAATGTTGATGGACTACAGAAAAGGATCCATGATGAAGCTCATACCTCGAGGTATGTCATTCACCCAATCTTTACTAAGATGTACCATGATCTAAAAACCTTGTATTGGTGGAATAACCTGAAATATGATGTAGATGATTTTGTGTCCAAGTGTTTGAACTGTCAAAAAGTGAAGGTAGAACATATGAGGCTAGGTGGTACTTCCCAAGAGATAGCCCTGCCTTTATGAAAGTGCGAGATGATAAACATGGACTTCATTGCAGGTCTTCCAAGATCCTGAAATCAGTATGATTCTATATGGGTGATTGCATATCGGTTGACAAAGTCAGCCCACTTTTGGCCTATGAGGACTAATTATTCGGGAGAGGGTTATGCTAAGATTTACATTGAGGAGATAGTTTGGCTACATGGTGCACTAGTGTCCATTATATCCGATAGAGGTGTGCTGTTTTCATCTCAGTTCTATAGATCCTTTTAGAAGGGTTTAGGTACACAAGTGAATTTGAGCATAGATTTCCACCCTCAGATGGATGGGCAAGTTGAGCGTACCATTCAGACCCTTGAGGATATGTTGAGGGCATGGATCATTGATTTCAAAGGTAGTTGGGTAGATTACCTGCCATTGGTTGAATTTTCTTATAATAATAGTTACCATGCCAGTATCAAGATTGCTCCCTTTATGGCTTTGTATGGGAGGAGATATAGGTCTCCAATAGGATGGTATAAAGTGGGTGAGACCCAGTTATATAGTCATGATCTTGTTCATCAGGCGATGGAGAAAGTGAATATCATTAGAGAATGACTCAAGACTGCTCAAAGTCGTCAGAAGTCCTATGTCGATGTTCGGAGAAGAGAACTAGAGTTTGAAGTTGGTGATTGGGTGTTTCTCAAGGTTTCTCCTATGAAAGGAGTTATGCAGTTTGGAAAAAGGGGTAAATTGAGCCCTCACTATATAGGGCCATATCAAATTCTGAGAAAGATTGATGCAGTTGCTTATGAGATAGAATTGCCTGCAACTTTGGGTTCCGTTCATCCAGTATTCCATGTATCCATGTTGAAGAAATGCATTGGATATCATTTTTTCTTATTGCTAGTAGAGGGTATCAAAGTGATAGATTCCTTGTCTTACGAAGAAGAGCCCATTGAAATTTTAGATCGCCAAGTTTGAAAGATGACGAGCAAAGAGATAGCCTCAGTAAAGGCACTGTGGAGGAATCAAAAAGTTGAAGAAGTAACTTGGGAGCCATAAGATGATATGAGAATTAGATATCCCAATTTATTTGCTTTGATGGAGGAGGAGACAGAAGGTACTATTCCTATTTTATCTTTCGTAGTCCTTTATTATTCTTGAAATTGTGTCTGTCTATGTGCCGCATCATTATTCAGGGATGAATGATCCTAAGGGGAGATAATGTAACGCCCTGTATTTTGGGCTACAATATAGACCATGATTTCGATGTGTTGATAAATCCCGAAGCCATAAATCCAATGCCAATATGGCATGTTAATTATTTGTGTAGCATATGAATCCATTCAAGCTTGAATTTAGACCATAAGTGCCATTTGACTCAAGGACGAGTTGAAAACTACTTCTACCGATTAAACTTAAGTGGACATTATAATTTGTGTCAATTTCTATCAACCATGACACTTTGCATATATCGAATTACAAAGCCTACTATATGTAAAATGATAGGTTTTTGAGTTAGCTTTCCAACGATACCAATTTTGCAAAAATCCGGCACCTGATCAAGAAGCTATGGCATTTCAAAATAATATGAGTCGCCTAACCAATCGCACATGGCCACTGGAAATCATAGGCGATAGCCTACGCGGCGCCTATGTAAACATAGGAGATAGCCTAGGCGGAGCCTAATAAACATAGGCGATGGCATAGGCGGCGCCTATGTAAAGGTTTCAAGTGACTTAAACACTCCATTTTGGGGCATAATGGTCTTTTTCCCCCCTTACTTATCCCTAAGCACGAAATTCAGTTCCAAAGACTCCAAAATACACCTTCATTCATCAAAAGTGCTCAAGGATTCTCCTCAGGGTTTCAAAATAAAAATCCAAGCAACTCAAGATTCAACCAGGGGTTTTAGAAACTAATTGCATATTTGGAATCCCATGAATGTAGACTTCAAGAAACACCTATAATCTTCACATATAAAGGTATGTGGGGTTATCTCAAAAATCTCATGGGCTTTAAAAATTCATGTTTTCAAAATGGGGGTTTTGAAATTATGAATATGGTTATGTTTTAAACATTTTAAGATATTGATTTGGTCTTTAGGCCAAATTCCAATGTGATTTGATATATTATATATGGATATGCAAATGTTTCATAATGATGATAAATTGGGAGCATGATTTACATGGAACCCCTCTATTGATATGATATTGTTTGAAGTTTTCACATGATATGAATCGTTTGAAATCATCTTGAAATGCATGTCATGAAATGTCTGTAAAATTTCATGATTTGGATATGGTTTTTGACTTTCAAAGAGAGGATTGTTTTGTTCATGTAGAAATATATTGCATATGATGATTGAATAAAGAGAATGATATGATACTGATGACTTGCAAGTCAGGTATGACGATACCCTACAGAGTGTGACATGTGATTGATTTGAACAAAGTTTGAATACATTGATTTTCATGAGAAAGATGGATGCCCGAAGAAGGAATTTGAGTGAAAGGGCTCATCATTGGAAATCGTAGTTACCGATGCGGGTCATACGATGTTGTATCCTACATGAGAGGATAATAAAATAATTGGAACATATGACATGGGGGGCCCATGCGGTGTACTCACATGGGGGATATACCAGCTCCAAATCATGGTGGCTACTTGGATGGGAGGCTTGATTGCCGAGCACCAGAGGTAGATTCCACATAGCCTTGGAATTACAATTGTAGGGTATTCCACCTAGCTCAATTGCATTACATTGGTATTGAAAACTATTACATTATGCCCTTGTATTTTCAAATAATTTGATGTGAAAATACTTTATAATGTCTCTCACCTATATTGTGTAAAAATATTATATTTCTGTTTTGATTTCTCTACATACCAGTACTTTTGTATTAACCCCCTCTCCTCCCAGGTTCGGACGCACAGTCTAGGGGTCTAAAAAACTAGTAGATTCTTTCTGACAGGTCGTAGAATCAAGTAGTGAGCCTTCAATATTTTGAAAAGCCTGATGTCTACAGTTTAATTTATCATTTATTAGTTTTGGGTCTACTGGAGGCCTTGTCCCAGTTTTCAGATAGACATTTATTTTAGTCAGGTAGTAGACATTTCACGGACGTTGTAGAGATTTTGTGTTGAGATTGTGGGACATTATTCCCCATTATTACTTTCGTATGATTCTTGACCATGTTTCCATTATATTGTGTATCTTCCAGATTTCTTTTATCATATGAATTGTGTGCATGATTACCAGACAGATAGGGGTGTTTCGGGCCTCATGTTTTCGGAATACTCATCACGGCCAGTGCCCTGGTTCGATTCGTGACACCACTGCACTCGGACTTAATGATAATGCACTACCAGCCACCAAAACATTGCAGTGAAATTCAGTGTCCCCTTCTAAATCACTCTTTTCCCCTTAACCCATAGGGCATCAAGACCATGGGGTAAAATGTAATAGGCAATCCATCTCTCCAAACCTACCATATCACTCTTATGCTCAACATCTCACATAGAAAGTCTATCACACGCTGATCTCAATTGGTGATCACATTCTATTGTTGACACAAAAGTTAAATACTTGTATCCAAATTAAACTCGGCAGATGGACGCTGCTAAAATATCAATCATGAAACTCTCACCAGTGTCTACTCTAACTGGGGATGATCTACATGCCTACAACCTCTAGGTTTGGTCAAAGATACTATGGCATAATAGGAGGCATAGAACTCCCGAACCAACGCCTGGCTATACAAACCTTGGGGTCTAGTCATCCAACCTAACAAATAAAAATAAAATGTATCCCATAGGTTTAGTGCTCCATCTAACCCAGCTAAGTCAATCTTTCTCTCCTCCCAGATATCCCTCCTAGGCCAGCCTACCCTAGTCACAAATATATCTCACTCATAAATAATATACAGAACCTCAACACACTACCTTAGGTCTAACTCATCAATAGGTTAAGTTGAGTTATGAGTAGGGTCAGAAACCTAGTCTATCTGGGTTGGTGGCTCTCGATGGGATGTTTGTGTTATACTCTCTTTAAACTGGATTACTATAGATGATGGATTAGTGACTGGTGCTATGGACTCATCTTAGGACCCCTCCTCAAACTAAGGGTCCTGTGTAGCTACATCTAAAAGTGGCTTAGACCCACCTCCTCTTTCTTATCATCCTCTTCCTTATCATCTTGGAAGAGTGTAGTAGTGAAAGCCAGGTCGACTTCATCCTCGACCTAGGTAATGGTACGCTAGACTTTTTCTGAGCCCTAGGATAAGTAAAAGTAGAACGCCTGCCCCACTATGACACTGCTAGGATCTGGATGCCCAAAGGTGCTCTAATAATTATCTTATCTGCAACCTCCTTCTGAGCCCAAGTCCGTGGTCTTGCTTCTTTGGTTTGGAAAATCGGGTACTTCTCCACTGAGCCGCTGCACTTAGAGAATTCATGATGTTTTCTTAATGGTACATCATTTATTTTAGAAGCCTTTGGTGCCATATGTGTTTGAAAAACCATGTGTTAGTCCTCGCAAGATAGTATAGGATTGCAAAACATGAAGAGAACTCAAAATTAAGAGACTTTAATTTTTTCCTAATTTTTACACCCATATATCCTATACTCAATCCCAACAAGTCTAATTTTTGCACATTGAGTTATCATTAACTTTTAAACACAAATATGGCATAGAAAACCTTTGGGATTCCCTGGCCTTTTCATTTTCTACTTCTATTTGGGGCATGATGATAGAGTATTTATTAAAGAACACTACACTATTTTAAGATTTTAGGCTAATTCTAGGCTCCTACGCACAAGTTTGTTGATTTTCTATGTATTTTGCAGGAAAATGATCGTACCAACTCACTTATTTAATGTTTTATACATTGTATTATTATTAGGAGCCAAGAATTACTACCTTTTGTTTCAAGAACTGAAAGTGAAGATTGAAAAGATGAAGAAACCCTAGCTTTAATGCACAATAAAGATAATTTTGGATTGATCCAAAGTATGTTATTGTCTTTTATGAATCATGGTGAAACTGTGGAAGTTTGAATTTGAGAGGGAATGAGAAATTTTAAGGTTTGATGGGGTCTAGAAGTGAGTTAAGGTGTTTAAATAGCCTTAGGGGGTTGGGTTTGAGTCAGGTTGGGCTCAGAATTTTAAAAATTGGACCCCAAAAATTGTCACTTATGGCACCTCCTATGGGGCATAGGTGATACCTACGACCCATAGATGCCCAACCGTCCCAATTTTTCTGACCTTTTTCCTGCTCTATAGACTTCTTGTTCTGACATATTTTGCCCTACTTATGAGGTCATAAGGTGTATTAATGATATCATAAGTATGTTCTCAAGTTATAGTCCATAGATCCCCCAAAATTATCAAAATTTCTTTCTGACATTGAATGCACAAATTACCTGGCCTTAGTTGGACTATGACCTTCGTAAGTTGGTCACAAAGTCCCTTACCTATAATATTCTGAATTAAGTAATGTATTACCATGTTCCAGGTTGTTCTTCATGCTATTTCACCTACAAAAAAAGAAAAAACAACATGAGTACTAAAATAGTTGATTTCCTCCCACCTAATATTTTATTTAACATCGCAGCACAGTGTGGCTAAGTTGGTTACTCTAACTTCACCAACAAGACCAATGGTTACCTCCATGAAATGATTGTTTTATTGTTGTGGTACGATTCTACCTTGATTACTCTAAATTCATCAAGGTACCCAAAGGAGGATCCTTATGGTTCATCAACACATTGAATAACCAACACCATATTTATTTCAGTTAAAAATGACTTCCTCATTATTCATCCTACACTTGAGTTTTCCCCTTTCCTTATCAATCATCACCCTATCCGTGGCCATGAATGGTGTTTCTAAGATTATGGGAATCTCAAAGTCAATCTCACAATCCAGGATAACAAAGTTAACAAAAAAAATAAAATTATCTACTCTCACCAAAACATAGAATGATATACCCACAAGTTTCTTTACTTTATGGTCTGCTATCAGCAAACGCATAAAAATAGGTTCTAGAGGTCTCAAACCCAACTATTTAAACACAACCCGCAACATCAAATTAATTTTTGGTCCAAAGTCACACAATGCTCTAGCAAACTTAGATGTCACAATGGTGCATGGAATCGTAAATTCTCCAATATCATTCCTTTCTTATGCAAGAGACTTTGAAGTAACCGAAATACAGTGGTACCATCCTGAAGTACCCCGTACTTTTACCTAGCTTGAAATCATCCCAAGAATGTTAGAAACTTTCTTTGAAATCTGAATCTATTTTTATACATGTGGAATTTTTAAGATTTTCACTTTTTGTCATGTGGAAAATTGAATGATCTTTCCAATGAAACCAATTTTGTCCAAATCCAATATCAGAGTAAAATGTTATGGATGTTTTACTCAAAGCTGTCAGAATCGCCTAGGTGCGAAGTCCAGGTTAATGGACCGTCGATCTAGCGATAAACCATTGCCTAGACCGTCGCAGCCAAGGTAGTGAGTCAACCTTCGGGATAAGGTGCGATGAACAGGTTGATGGACCATCGAACTTGCGATGGACCATTGCCCAAGCCAATGCTATAAGGAAGTGAGTCATTTTTTGGTCCATGTATGATGGTTGAAACGACGGACCATTGAGCTAGCGATGGACGGTTGCACGAGCCTTCGCAGGTCAAATTCAGAGAATTTTAAGTCATTTTTAAAGGGTATTTTTATCTTTTTCCACCTATTTTAACCCCTAATTATATCATACCTGGGCTCATAAGTTCATTATTAATTCACAACATCAAATTAGGGTTTTCTCTCAAAGATAATCCCCAAGAACAAGATCCAAATCCTTCTTCAAGAAACCAAGAAATTCAAGTTCAAGTCTAAGAACCTCAAGAAACTCACAATCAATGTATGTCATGTGTTGATTCATGGGTCTCTTTCACCCATGAAGCTCAATAATCTCTTTTCAAAATACAAGATTTGTCTATTTATGAATGTTCATGATTTAAATAGAATTGAAATTCATGTTCATGATGTTGTACGGTTTTGATTCATGTTTTAAATTACATATTCCAATGATTGACCCTAGAATGTGGTGATTTGCATAATAATCATGATAAACCCTTAAATTTACATGTTGAATTACGTATTGATGATTATTAGATGTGTTGATTATTGTATAACCAAAGCATGCTCCCCATGTCTTTGATTAAATGCCTATGTGAATGAAAAGTGCCATGATTGTATGATATTATGAAATCTCCATTTATGTACAAGTTTATGCATGTCCAGTGTTTGATGAAATGTCTTAGTCAATGAATTATAGGCTTAGAAGCACGAGCTCCAGAGTATCAGTAGCATTCCAGTCTCAGTAGTCAAATTTAGCAGTGAGTCCTCATCCTTCTAGGACATGACCATTACTTTATTATATCATTAATTAATTTATTTCAATAGTTGGAGTTAGTTGGAGACATGTCTCATCAACTCCTTATTTAGACAGTTCAATCAGTTAGAGGCTTTTCAGACTATCATGTTCAGACAGTTTATTTCATGTTTTGTTTTGGTATTATGATACCATACCATCAGATGTTATGTTTTATCAAATATTTGAACCTTATGGCCTTACAACCTTTATTTCTGCATTTATACAGTATATTATACAGTGTTCAGGTATAAATATCAATCATGGGTTAGCTTGTGGTCCTTCAGGATTATGAGCACCGTGTAGCATTCTGGGTACCAGATTTGGGGTTTTACAGATCCACAAACCTCCTTAAAACTAACAACTCTCTTCTTCTTCACCTACTCTCTTATTAATCTAGCATATCCAGGCATCCACTCAAGATGCTCAAGAAGATAAATATTGAAGATCAACTCTTTCAGCATGGAAATGAACTTCTTGAACTTTCCTTCCCCTTTCTTTTGCTTCAACCTTTGTGAAAAAGGTGGGAGAGGTTGTGGAATTTTCTTCACTATAGGCTTATCGAACTTACCCTTACAGTTCTCCTTCTCAAGATCATCATCAACACCCGTCATTATCAGTATACAGACTCAGAAATCATAAAATCATGTGGTCATTTAGAGTTACATATTTATGTATGTATTCTCACGTTTATATTAGACAGTTAATTAGCATTATTCATGCATGTGAACCATTGAATATAGCCTACCTCACATGTATACTTGGTATATATGTACTGACACAATCGCGCTATGGTGCTTTCTTTTTATGTTAGACCATAGGTTTAGATATACGAGTTCCAAATTAGCAGTAGATTCCAGATTCAACAGTCATAGTAGAAGTGAGTCTTCATCCTTCGAGGACATAATGATTTTCTACTATCTCATTGATTAGGTTATTAGTTGGAGTTAGTTGGGGATATGCCCCATAAACTCCTGACTTAGATTCTTCAGATAGTAGAGGCTTTCAGACTAGATTTAGACTAGATTTAGACTAGATAAAGACTAGATGCAGACTAGATACAAACTATCACATTTTTGACTTCAGTTTTGTTGGGTATTCTATTACCCTACAAAGAGATTACGTTATTCAGTTATTTTCATGATCGAACCTTATGCCCTTTCAGTGCATGTTTCCATATTATTTTGTTATTTTATGCAGTATATAGGTACATATATCAGTTATGGGTTAGCTTGTGGTCCTTCGGGGTCATGATCACTGTGTAGTATTCCAGTTAAGCAAATTGGGTCATTACATACTTGGCATCAGAGACTAAGGTTCAATAGAGTCCTTGTAATTCTTAAAGCCATAGCTAATAGAGTCTTGTGCATGGGTATGTTGCATGCCACATTTATGTGTAAGAGGCTATGAGATATTTTAAGAAAAGTTTCACCTATTTTAGTATTCATGACGTGCTAGTGAGCATAATCATAAGTCAGTCTCTCAGTCTAATCTGTTTCTATCTTTCTTCTATAGACCATACCTCCTAAGAGAAGAAATCAATCAACCCCTCAGCCCAAAGAACCTTTGGGCGATCAGGTTTCTTATGCGGAGTTCAGAACCGTATTTACCACTCTTGCTTAATCAGTCACTACTCATAATGAACAACCAACAGTCATTACGGCAACCCAGTGGCCAACTAAGCCGTAGCTAGAATTTGCGACTTCACTCGAATGAATCCTCCCACTTTTCTCGAGTCTAAGGTAGATAAAGACCCTCAAGAATTCTTAGATCAAGTTCAGAAAGTGACAGGCGTCATAGGGGTAACTACCTTTTAGAGTGCTGTGCTATCTGTATACCAGTTGCAGGATGTGGCTTATGCTTGGTTCAAATAGTGGAAGTCGAAAAGGTCAGATGATACAGGTCTTATAGAGTGGGAGGATTTTGTCACTGCTTTATTTAACAGATTCATTCCCTAAGAGCTTAGGGAAGCCAAGGTCCTACAGTTCATCAACCTCAGGTAGGGCATTATGACAGTGAAAGAGTATTCTTTTAAGTTTACTCAATTAGACAGGTATTCCCCTAATGTGGTTGCAGACAGTAGATCCAAGATGAGTAAGTTCACTTTAGGGGTGAACGACAGTGTGGTTAATGTGTGAAGATCCGCCATACTGAAATGTGACATGTCCTTAGCTAGACTCATGAGTAAAGCTCAATAGATAGAATAGAAAAAAATTAAGCAGGGGGAAAATAAGAATAAAAGAGCGAAGATAGGTATTTTCAACTTTGCTCAGCCTAAGTTAGAAGGAGAAAACCATTACCAGTTTCATCCTAAGTCATCAGTTCCATTTTCCTCTACATGTAGTGCTCCAGTTCCTTAGCTTAGAGAGAGTTACAAAGATAGAGTGCCAGGCTCTAAGACCCAGGGCAGTGTTAGCAGTGCCCACACCTACCTTCTTTGGCAGACTTGCAGTAAGAACTATCAGGGTGTGTGTAGAGCAAGTAGTGGCATTTATTTTGGTGATGGCAAGTCAGGCCATAGAGTTAGAGACTATCCACAGCCAGGTCCTCAAGGCTAATAGAATCGCCCCTCAGCTCAGCCCGATAGCCCAAATTAGCAGGGTGCCACTTTCAGTGCTACTAGAGAGCAATTGTCTCTATGCTCCTCAGACTCTATAGGATTAGAAAAGTTCTCCTGATATAGTTACTATTATATTATAGATCTTTCATGTGCATGCTTACTCTTTGCTAGATCCAGGAGCTTTATTGTCATTCGTTACTTCTTATATAGAAGATGATTTTGCAATCAATCCCAAAATTCAAGCAGAGCCCTTTTCAGTGTCTACCCTAGTGGGTAAAACCATCATAGCTCAGCGGGTATACAGGAACTGCCCGATTATGATATTTCAGAAAGTCACTTCAATAGACTTAGTCAAAATAGAGATGACTAATTTTTATGTCATTCTTAGCATAGATTGGCTTCATTCCTGCATTGCCATAGTCAACTACAGAAAAAGAATAGTTTAGTTTCAGTTCTAAATAAACCCATCCTAGAGTGGAGAGGTAGCATATTCGCTTTCCGGGGTCAACATGTTTCCTACCATCGGGCAAGGAAAATTAATATCTAAGGGATGCGTTTGTCATCTAGTTTATGTTATAGATTCTAGTTCCGAGGATCCCAGTCGCAAATTAGTACCAATAGTGAATGAATATTCACATGTCTTTCTCGAAAATCTTCCAGGAATTCCTCCCAAAAGGGAAATAGACTTCGGTATTGATCTTCTTTTAAACACTCAGCCTATCTCTATTTCTCCATACAAAATGGCACAAGAAAAACTCAAGGAACTGACAGAACAGTTGAAGGATCTCTTAGATAAGGGATTCATCAGACCCAATATTTCCTTATAGGGCGCACCAGTTTTATTCATGCGCAAGAAAGATAGTTCTCTCAGAATGTGTATAGATTACCGTCAACTCAATAAGGTTACGGTCAAGAACAAGTATCCTCTTCACAGAATTGATGACTTGTTTAAAAAAATTTAGGGTGATAGTAATTTCTCTAAGATAGACCTCAGATTTGGCTATCATCAGCTCAGAGTTAAAGAATTTGACATCCCAAAGATAGCTTTCCGTACGCGGTATGGTCACTTGGAATTTCTAGTCATGTCATTTGGTCTTACCAATGCCCAGTAACTTTCAAGGACTTGATGAACCGTGTGTTCAAGCAGTACTTAGTCATTTTTGTCATAGTCTTCATAGATGATATTCTAGTCTATTTCTTCGCTGAGCAAGATCATGCAGACTATCTCAGAATAGCACTTCAGACTCTCAAAAATCATCAATTATTCACCAAATTCATATTGACTCAGAAGAAAATCAAGTTTCAGTGGTCAGATCCATGCATAGAGTTTTTAGGAATTAAAGACTCGAATCACCTCAACTCCAGTTCTAGCGTTACTAGATGGTTCAAATACTTTTGTAGTATATTGTGATACATCTAGAGTAGGTTTAAGTTGTGTCCTCATGCAGTATGGTAAGGTCATAGACTATACCTCCAAACAGCTTAAACCCCAAGAGAGAAATTATCCTACTCATGATCTTGAGTTAGCAGCCGTAGTCATTTCCTTAAAGATTTGGAGACATTATTTATACGGTGTTCATGTAGACGTCTTCACAGACCATAAGATCCATCAATATGTCTTTTCTTAAAAATATCTCAATCTTCATCAGAGAAGGTAGTTAGACCTCTTAAAAGATTATGACATAAGTGTCCTCTATCAATTGGGCAGGGCCAACGTAGTGGCGAACGCTCTCAGTAGACTATCCATGGGTAGTATTTCTCATGTTAATGATAGTAAGAAGAAGTTAGTCTAGGAAGTCCATAGCTTGCCAGACTAGGCGTTCGATTAGTTGAATCTTCAGAGGGCGGTGTATGTATTCAGCGTACTGTAGAATCATCTCTAATTTTGAGGTAAAAGAAGAGCAAGATAGGGATTCCATCCTTGTTAATTTAAATGAGTTAGTTCAGGATCAGAAAATAGAGGTTTTCTCCCAAGGGGGAGATGGTGTTCTTTATTGTCCGGGTCATTTTTATGTTCCAAACGTAGATGACATAAGGAAGAAAATTCATGCAGAAGAATATGGTGTGCATTACTCTATTCATCCAGGGGCGACTAAGATGTACCACGATTTGTAGGAAATCTATTGGTGGAGTGGGATGAAAAGAGATGTTGTAAAGTTTGTGGCTAAGTGCTCTATATGTCAGAAAGTTAAGATAGAGCATCAGAAGCCTAGTTATCCTATGTAGGAGTTCAGTATTGCTACTTGGAAGTGGGAAGTTGTGAACATGGACTTCGTGATGGGTTTGCCTCAAACTCATCATCAGCATGATTCAGTTTGGCTCATTATAGATAGGATGACCAAATCAGCTATTTTCCTTCCAGTTCATACCTCTTGTTCGGCAGAGGATTATGCCAAGCTCTACATCAAGGGGCTGGTCTGATTGCATGGTGTTCCATTATCAATTATCTCAGATAGAGGTACAAAGTTCACCTCTCATTTTTGGAAATCATTCCCAAAGGGTCTTGGTACCCACGTTCATCTTAGTACAACCTTTAATCCTCAGACAGATGGTCAAGCAGAAAGGACCATTAAGACTTCGGAAGATTTGCTAAGGGCGTGTGTAATTGCTTTCAAGGGTAGTTAGGATGACCACTTGCCTTTGATTGAATTTTCATACAACATTAGCTATCATTTCAGTATTCAAATGGCTCCATTCGAAGCTCTCTATGGTAGGAGATATAGATCTCTAATCGGTTTGTTCGAATGTAGTGAGCCTCAATCATAGGTCCTGACTTAGTATTCGAAGCCTTAGAGAATGTTTAGTTAATTAGAGAAAGACTCCAGGCAGCTCGGAGCCGATAGAAGTCTTATGCAGATATTCGTAGAAAGGATCCTGAGTTTGAGATTGGTGATCATGTCTACCTCAAGATCTGTCCCATGAAGGGAGAGAAGAGATTTGTAAAGAAGGGAAAGCTCAGTCGATGATATGTCGGTCCCTTCAAGATTCTCAGTCGATTCTGCAAGGTATCTTATGAGCTCGAATGGCCTTTAGATGTAGCCTCAGTTCATCTAGTTTTCCATTTCTT
The DNA here is from genome assembly GCA_030864225.1 of Capsicum baccatum var. pendulum. Lineage (NCBI taxonomy): Eukaryota > Viridiplantae > Streptophyta > Magnoliopsida > Solanales > Solanaceae > Capsicum > Capsicum baccatum. The sequence goes on along the minus strand of CM061561.1, from coordinate 155,211,363 downwards.
TTTGCTCAAGAAGTGTGTAGGTGATCCATCAGTGGTTGTCCCTATTCAGAGCATTGATGTTCAAAATAACCTCTCTTATGAAAAGATTCCATTCGAAATACTAGACTATCATACTTGCAGATTGAGAAACAAAGAAGTCTCTCTAGTTAAAGTTCTTTGGCAAAATCAGTTTGTCGAGAGAGATACTTAGGAAGAAGAAGCAGATATGGGTAACAAGTACCCTTACCTCTTTCCTTCCAAATCAGATCAAGCTTAAGGTAACTATTCTCCTTAAGCTTACTCAGTTTCATGATTAGTATATATCACTAACTTAGTATTCAATCTCATTTTCATGTTCCCATGATAAACATGGTATCAAGTACCACAACATATTCAGTCATGTATTCATGTATCAGATCAGTTATATAGTTAAGCATCAGATATGCATTCTCATTGTGAGAAAACTTAGTTCTTCAGAACTTTCACTTATTCATTTATAAATCAGTTACGCATGCATTAGATATGCATGTTCAGTCTGTTATGTTCAGGTTTTTAGTGACGTCCTTCAGGAGATCATGTTCTAGTTATTCATGTTCAGATTATTGTTTCCACTCTCATTCAGTCTCATTCGAGGACAAATGTTCTCAAGGGGGAGATATTGTAATACCCGTGCTTTTTCTGTGCTTGAAAAATCATCTCAAGGATGTTAGAACTTTCTTTGAAATAATAATTCATTCTTATACATGTGGTATTTCTGTAATTTTCACTTTCTATCACGTGGGAAATTGAATAAGATTTCCATCGATATATAATTTGCCAAATTTGACATCCAGGCGAAGAGTTAGAGCCTTTTTAGTGAGACAATATTTGACCTGAACCTTCAGCGCGTCGCGGAGATAGCTGAAATGGAAATTGTCAAATTCCAGTGTTGCTTCATGATACTGGCACGTCTAACCAAACTTCCAGGTCGTAGACAAGGTGGCAATGCGATAGCTCTACATCGATCCACCATCCAGTTTCCCAATTGTCAATTTCCAGTAACATGGCATGATAACACTGCATCGCTTCAAGGTACCAATTTAGGAAATTTTACTAAAAAATAAATTACGTGTTCAGGGTTAAAAGATCGATTCCCTCCCCCTATATAAGCTTCCAAACACAGGATTTAGCCCTTATTCATCCAAAATATTGATGTTTTTCTCAAATACTCTCAAGAACTCAAGTTAGGGTTTTCATAGAAGGTCCTATTTCAAGAAGGTTTCACCATTAATCTTCACGAAATCACAAACCAAGCTATGCCAAGTGTTCATTCATGGACTCCTGTTGTCCATGAAGTCCAAGAATCCTTATTAACTACAAGTTATAGATTTTCTTCATGGTTTCATGCTTTGTACATTCTCTTTCATGTATATAAATGAGGAATAGATTTCTATTCCTTGATTTGATGATAAATTCCATGTGGGTTGATTAGTATAGATAAAGATTTACAAATTCTCATGACAAAAACCTTGTATGATTGAATTGAAATTGAAGAATAATGTTTAATGGTTGTATAATGTGCTTTACATGTACTATGCTTACAATGTGTTTGATTAAATGCCTAGATGAAGAAAAATTGACTAACTAGCATAATCTCATGAAATCCCCACGTATGTACAAGTTTATGCCTATTACATGTTTAACGAAAGGCTCCTATGAATGTAGTATGTATTATAATGTTAGTCAAGTCTTCAAGTAAATCATGCTATGTTAGTTTCCCTCTATCGAGTCTTGGGGGTACTTGTACCCAAAATATTAGCTGTGTGCCTAGATCCATGTCATGTTTTCATGATACTCTCAGTCAATCTATGAACTCTTAGACTTCAGATAGTCTTATAACTCAGGAAAAATCTCCATGATCTCCTGACTCATTTAGTTGTCAGATATTAATAGTATTCCGTCATCCACGGAAATTCAATAACTAAGTCCATGCTCAATTTAGTTCAGTAAATCATATTCAGTGTCCATTCAGATGGGAGTAGGAATTAGCACCGAGTAAACCCAAGCATGGGTACTCACCTGTTATACGAGGGTGTGATTCCAAGAAGCAATCCTTGCATTCTATAACTGTGTAGCCAACATAGGATGAGACATCATATCTTGCTATATGAGGGTAGATAAGGTGTCTTAACCTATTATGTGAGTATTCACACCGTTCTCTCCAGAGTTACCTGTTATATAAGGGATAATCATATGTTGCCCTTACCAGTGGCGCGGTATTGACACCCTTCTAATCAGGGCATAGATTGAACCCCAGCTTAGCTATTATAGTACCATTGGGACACGTCAGTTAGATACTACTTCCCACAGTTTCATAATATAGAATCAGGACTGTTAGATACAACCAATCAGTCTCCGTAATAGAAACCATATAGTTCTTTAAATTTTAGGACAATCAGATACAATCAACTCAGATATAGTACGAAACTAAGATAGTTCTATCAGATTTAGGACTGTCAGCTACAGGTACCTATGTTATTAGTTATACTTAGATACAGTCATCCATGTTATCAGTATTATTCAAATATAGTCCTTCATGGTATCATTCATATCAGTTACTAGCATGTCACGTTATCAGTATATAGACTCAAAAATCATGAAATCATGTTGTCAGTTATAGTTACATATTTATGTATGTATTCTCACATTCATGTTTGACAGTCAGTTAGCATTATTAATGCATATGAACCATTGCATATAGCCTACCTAACATGTATACTTGGTACATATGTACTGACGGATTTGCGCTATGGGGCTTTCTTTTTATGTTACACCATAGATTTAGAGACACGAGTTCCAATTCAGCAGTAGATTCCAGATTCAATAGTCCGAGTAGAAGTGAGTCGTTATCCTTCGAGGACATGATAATTCTCTACTATATCATTGATTAGTTTATTAGTTGGAGTTAGTTGGGGATATGTCCCATTAACTCCTTATTAAGATTCTTCAGATAGTAGAGGCTTCAGACTAGATTCAAACTAGATTCAGACTAGATACAGAGTAGATGCAGACTAGATAAAAAGTATCATGTTTTTGACTTTATTTTTGTTTTGGGTATTCTATTATCCTACACAGATGTTACGTTATTCAGTTATGTTCATGATCGAACCTTATTCCCTTTCAGTGCATGTTTATACATTAATATGTTATCTTATGCAGTATATAGGTACATATATTAGTTATGGGTTAGCTTGTGGTACTTTGGGGTCATGAGCACTGTGTAGCATTCCGGTAAAGAAAATTAGGTCATTACATACTTGGTATCAGAGACTAAGGTTCAATAGAGTCCTTGGAATTCTAAAAGCCGCATCTAATAGAGTTTTGTGCATGGGTGTGTTGCGCGCCACATTTATGTGCAAAAGGCTATGAGATGTTTTAAGAATAGTTTCCCCTATTTCAGTATTCATGTCGTGCCAGTGAGCATAATCACAAGTCAGTCTCTCAGTCTAATCCGTTTCTCCCTTTCATCTACAGAACATACCTCCTAAGAGAAGAAATCAGTCAGCCCCTCAGCATGAAAAACCTTTGGGAGATCATATTTCTCATGCAAAGTTCAGAACCGCATTTACCACTACTGCTCAATCAGTAGCTGCTCATAATGAATGGCCAACAGTCATTATGGAAACCCAGTGGCCAACTCAGCCATAGCTAGAATTTTGGACTTCACTCAAATGAATCCTCCAACCTTTCTCGGGTCTAAGGTAGATAAAGACCCTCAAGAATTCTTTGATCAAGTTTAGAAAGTGACAGATGCCATAGGGGTGACTACCTTTGAGAGTGTTGAGCTAGCTACATACCATTTACAGGATGTGGCTCATGCTTGGTTCAAACAATTGAAGTCCAATAGATCAGATGATGGACGTCTTATAGAGTGGGAGGATTTTGTCACTACTTTCTTAGATAGATTCTTTCCCCAAGAGCTTAGGAAAGCCAAGGTGCTAGAGTTTTTTAACCTCAGGCAGGGGATTATGAAAGTGAAAAAGTATTCTTTTAAGTTTACTCAATTAGCCAGGTATGCCTCTCCTATGGTTGCAGATAGTAGATCTACGATGAGTAAGTTCACTTAAGGGGTTAACGACAGTACGGTTAATGAGTGCATATCCGCCATGCTGATGACCTTATCGAGACACATGACTCAAGCTCAATAGATAGAATAGAAGAAAATTAAGCAGAGGGAAAAGCAGAATAAAAGAGCGAAGATAGGTAGTTTCAACTTTGCTCAGCCTAAGTCAGAAGGAGGAAATCGTTCCCAGTTTCATCCTTAGTCGTAAGTTCCATCTCCCTCTACAACCAGTGCTCCAGTTCCTTAGTTCAGATAGGGTTACAAAGATAGTGTGCCAGGCTCCAAGACCCAGGGTAGTGTTAGAAGTGCCTACACCTATCCTCTTTGGCAGACTTGCAGTAAGCACCATCAGGGTATGTGTAGAGCAGGTAGTGGCATTGATTTTAGTGATGTAAATCCAGGCTATAGAGCTAGAGATGTCCGTAGCCAAGTCCTCAGGGTCAACAGAATCGCTCCTCAGCTTAGAACGGTCGCCCAAATCAGTAGGGTACCACTTTTAGTACTACTAGCAAGCAGCGCCGAAATCATCTCTATGCTTTTCGGGATATACAGGATTAGGAAAGTTCTCCTGATATAGTGACTATTACATAACTGATCTTTCATGTACATGTTTAAGCTTTGCTAGATCCAGGAGCTTCCTTGTCTTTTCTACTCCTTGTATAGCAGTTGATTTTTAAATCAATTCCAAAATTCTAGCAGAGCCCTTTTCAGTGTCTACCCTAGTGGGTAAAACCATGATAGCTCAGCGGGTATACAGGAACTGCCCAGTTATGATATTTTAGAAAGTTAATTCAATAGACTTAGTCGATATAGAGATGATTGATTTTTATGCCATTCTTTGCATAGATTGGCTTTATTCCTGCTATGCCATAGTCAACTGCAGAAAAAGAATAGTTTAGTTTCAGTTCCAAATAAACCCATCCTAGAGTGGAAGGGTAGCGTATTCGCTTTCAGGGGTCAACTTGTTTTCTACCTTCGGGCAAGGAAAATTAATATCTAAGGGATGTGTTTGTCATCTAGTTCATGTTAGAGATTCTAGTTCTGAGGCTCCCAGTATTAAATTAGTACCAATAGTGAATGAATATTCAGATTTCTTTCTTGAAAATCTTCCAGGAATTCCTTCCAAAAGGGAAATAGACTTCGGTATTGATCTTCTTTTAAACACTCAGCCTGTCTCTATTCCTCCATACAAAATGGCACCAGAAAAACTCAAGGAACTGAAAGAACAGTTGAAGGATCTCTTAGATAAGGCTTTCATCAGACCCAACATTTCCCCGTGGGGTGCACCAGTCTTATTCCTACGCAAGAAAGACAGTTCTTTCAGAATGTGTATAGATTACCATCAACTCAATAAGGTTATGGTCAAGAACAAGTATCCTCTTCCCAGAATCGATGAATTTTTTGACCATCTTTAGGGTGCTATTTATTTCTCTAAGATAGACCTCAGATCTGGATATCATCAGTAGAGTTAGATAATATGACGTCCCAAAAATAGCTTTCCGTATGCGGTACAGTCACTTTGAATTTTTATTCATGTCATTTGGTCTTACCAATGCCCAGTAGCTTTCATTGACTTAGTGAACCGTGTGTTCAAGCAGTAGTTGGACATGTTCATCATAGTCTTCATTGATGATATTCTGGTTTATTTCCGCATTGAGCAAGATCATGCAGACCTTCTCAGAATAACACTTCAGACTCTCTGAAATCATCAGTTATTCACCAAATTCAGTAAGTGTAAATTTTGTCTAAGATCAGTAGAATTCCTTGGCCATATTATTTCCAGTGATGTCATTAGAGTAGATCCTCAAAAAATCGAAGCAGCAAGAAACTGGCCTCGCCCTGTTTCTCCATCTAATATTAGGAGTTTTTTTGGTTTGGCTGGCTTTTACAGATGGTTTGTTAAGGGATTTTATTCTATTGCATCCCCTATGTGTAGATTGACTCAGAGGAAAGTGAAGTTTCAGTGGTCAGATCCATGCATAGAGATTTCAGAATTAAAGACTCAAATCACCTTAGCTCCAGTTCTAGCGTTACCAGACGGTTCAGATGGTTTCATAGTATATTGTGATACCTCTAGAGTAGGTTTAAGTTCTGTCCTCACGCATCATGGTAAGGTAATAGATTACACCTCAAGACAGCTTAAACCCCATGAGAGGAACTATCCAACACATGATCTTGAGTTAGTAGCCGTAGTCTTGTCTTTAAAGATTTGGAGGAATTATTTATACGGTGCTTTCTTTTTATGTTACACCATAGGTTCAGAGATATGAGTTACAGATCAACATTAGATTCCAGATTCAGCAGTCAAAGCAGAAGTGACTCCTCATCCCTCGAGGACAAAATGATTTTCTAGTATCTCATTGATTAGCTTATTAGTTAGAGTTAGTTAGAGACATGTTCCATCAACTCTTTATTTAGATTCTTCAGACAGTAGAGGCTTTCACACTAGATTCAAACTAGATTCAAACTAGATGCAGACTGGATGCAGACTAGATACAAACTATCATGTTTTAGACTTAAGTTTTATTTTGGGAATTCTATTACCCCACACAAATGTTACGTTGTTCAGTTATGTTCATGATCGAACCTTATGGCCTTCAAGTGCATGTTTCCACATTTTATATTATTTTATGCTTTATATAAGTACATATATCAGTCATGGATTAGCATGTCGTCCTTCAGGGTCATGAGCACCGTGTAGCACTCCGATTCAGCAAATCGGGTCATTACACATAACCTATGTTGTCTACGTAGTTGTGGAACTTAGGGACTTTTACTAAAGGTCTCAGTCCTCTACTGGTGGGTGATTTTTCATCCCTAGGTTCGCTCAGTGCTAAATCTTACTCCTAATTGAACTGATACTAGTATACTGGACATCACAACTAATAATGCTCACCATGATCGTAAAAATCTGAGTATGATTGAAAATCATGATTTGACTGTCTTACTACTCGAAATTCTAAAACATGTGTAAACATATAGGTACCAGGTGTTCATAAACCTCTAACACTGAATAATAATTTAAATATAAAATCATCTTTTAAAACACTATAAGGGAATTCATGATTTGAAAACCCCAAAACATAGTATATTTTACTAAACTGATGGAATTCATGATTATGAGTATGCGAATATGATAAACTTATGAGAACAACATAATCACATAGTTTATTTTGTAACTAGAGCATTAACATGGTATTCACTGAACATAATATGGGTGATTGAAATTCAAAGAATGTAATAACATAATTCACATGGAGAAACATCTTGGCATGGCTTGAATTCAAAACTACTAAGAAATCATGCACTGAATTCATACTTAACATTTAAATATCATGAAAAGAGGATAAAGAATTCATACTTGAACCAAAAGGGTTTTGTCACTCAATGGGTGGAAGGAACCCATTGATGAATACCCCACATACCTTAATTGCTTGTATCCTAAAGAAAAAGCTTTAAATTGGAACCTTGAATGATGAAACCTTGGGAAGAGGCTTAATTTTACGTTCTTTTGAAAAAGGGGTGGTTTTACGTATGATAACAAATGTGAAATAAGGCAGTTGATGACCCTATTGAGGTATTAATTCATCACTTCGATGGTTGAGGAGAGAGTTATAGGACCCAAATACCCTCATTAAGTTAATAGAAAGACTGCAGGAAATATAGCCTCCGTGTCACAGAGGTTATTGCAGAGACTAACCTCTGTGACATGTTCCATATTACGAAGGCTAACCTCTATGACACACTGCGTATAGCAGAGATTATCCTTCATGACATGCCCAAATAACAGAGGCTTACTACCTACGAGGTCCAAAATAACACCGAACCTCTTTCAAAAATTCTAAACTCTCTCGGATGACCCTTATTAACATCCCTAAACATGTTTTTAACTCAAAATTCAATGTTTTAAACTTGGGAGAGCCAAAAAATTAAAATGATTTTATTCTTAGGGTATTAAATTTGATAAGTCCTTTTACTTAGTGTAAAACAATGACTTGGACCCCTTTAAACATGTAACTTAGGGATGGAAACGTATCTAGAATTTTATAGGGTATTATAGATAGGCTATCTTTCACATCCGTACACTTTAAGGGAAGGAATAAAGATGGGTCGCCAATACATTTCTTTAGCAGGGAGATGTGAAATTCTGGATGTACTGATTCTAAATCTGTGGGCAACTCTAACTCATAATATACCTTACCAAATGGACTCAAAATCGTTTATGGGCAAAATTAATGGGGGATAAGCTTCTTTTTCTTACCAAACCTCTTTACCTCTTTCATGAGAAAAATATTTTGATGCATGGACTTACGAACATTAAATTCAAGCTCTCTCCTCCTTACATCAGCATATGATTTCTGAAGACTTTGGGATGTCTTTAGCCTTTCTTGAATCAACTAAACTTTCTCTATTGCCTCATAAAATAAATATGGCCCTATCAAAGTAGACTCATCAACCTCAGACCAACTAATAGGAGATCTACACCTCCTATAATAGAGAGCCTCAGACTGATCCATCTGAATATTAGAGTGATAGCTATTATTGTAAGCAAACTCAATCAAAGGTAAATGGCTATCTCAACAACCCTTGAAATCAATAACACAAGCTCTCAACATATCATTTAAGGTTTGAATGGTCATCTCTTCCTAACCATCTGTCTAGGGATGAAAAGACGTACTGAGAAGAACTTGGGTTACAATACTTTTCTAAAAAGCCTTCCAAAATAGAAGGTAAAATCAGTACCTTTATCATAAATAATGGTCAGCAAAACTCCATAAAGCTTTACCAACTCCCTGAGATTGACTCTAGCATTATCCACGATTGAAAATGAAGTATAGAATGGAAAGAAATAGGCTGACTTGGTTATTTTATCCACAATGACCCCAATCAAATTATGTTGACGATGCATACAGGGTAAATGTAATGGCCTGGATCTATACTTTGGACACTACATGATGCTCATAATCCAAAGGGACCACAAGTTAACCCATGAATGATATCTGTTGTATTAACTGAATAATAATACTGTAATAATGCAGAAATTAGGCAAAAACTTTCCATAAGGTTCAAACTAAAAGTAAATACTAAATACTGAAAATTGAATACTAATCCATCTATCTGAAATACTCTTGTATGAAAAGCCTCCACTGTATGAACAAGCAGTTGATGGGACAAGCCCCCAACTAACCCCGAATACTAAAAACTGATAAACTGAGTTGCTGAAATACTAAAGTAATAAGTCTATCCTTAAACAATAAGGACTCACCACTAAGTATGCTATTGATATATTAGGCTGCTAAGTATGGTCGGGAGCCGGTCCATCTGATCCTATGATATAAGACATCATAGCACAAAAGAAAGGTATATGTTAGCACTTTGAATGTACTGGTATGCTATGTGAGGTAGGATGAGATGCATTAGTTCATATGCATGAACAATACTAACTGAATGACATGAATGTAACTGAGTGAGAGTACATGCATGAATATGTAAATTGTAACTAACATCATGATAACACTGGATACTGAGTTCTAAATTTCTGATTTACTAATATTTGAGTTTACTGATACTATGTATCTGATAACTTAGTGACTATATCTGATAGTCCTAATTCTAAAGAGCTGGTCTGAGTTCTATACTAAGCTGAGTGACTGTATTTGATAGTTCTGAATTTGTAGAACTGAACTGAGTTCTATACTGTGACTAAACCTGAAACTCAGATTGTGGGAGGTAATCATCTAACTGATATGCACCTTTCTAAATTGATTGGGGTCCAACTGGTAACCTCAGCTGAAAGCGTGTCAGCATAATACCATGGGTAAAAGACAATCTGAGTCACCCTCATCTGGAAGGTGATCTAAAAGAGAATGGTGGTACCCTCAACTAGCAAGTAGGATACCTCATCAACCCTCAACTGGTATGTTGATGTCTCAACCTACACTGGCTATGTAGTTCTGGAAGACAAAGACTACTTCTAAGGATCACACCCTCTACTGGCAGGTGAGTCCCTATCCTTGGGTTTAATCGGTGCTTAATTCTACTCCCAACTGAATAGACACTGGACTGAATTCTAAATTGTACTAGGCTAGACTAAACTGTTACTGATTGTACTCTCTAATTAAATTTAGCTAAGTTCACTGAGTTTCGCTGACTGAATTTTATTAATTGAGGTTTGAACTGAATACTGAACTAGACTGGACTGATATTGAGTCTACTAATGTTTTCTTAAGCTTTGTAACTGACTGAAAGTACTAATGATCAAGACATGACTGAGATTATTCCATAACTTACATTAGCTCTAGGTAAATAGCTAAATTGTCGGGTATTAAATACCCCTAGGACTCAATAGTATGAAAAGTAAAACTTCACATGACCTTGCATAGAATAGAAATGCACACTTGCTTATAAACCCATGAGCATCACAATTTCCAGGATTTAACATGAATTCACAAGATACTACATACATAATAATTGTTTTTACATAAATCTTGCACTTAATCATGGAATAGAAACCCAATCTATATTATCATAATGAATACAATTGAATCCAAATTATGAAAATCATGGAATCAATTTACTTAATGTTTAAAAGAGTTTCTTGGACTCTAACGGTGGAAGGGACCTTTGGATAAACACTTGACATACCTTAATAATTAAATTCCGAAAGATTGATGGTAAGCTCTTGAGCCTTTAATTGAATTTGAAATCTCCCAGGGTTTGTTCTTGAGAGAAACTTGTGAAGAATGAATAGTTTTTTCTCTTAAAATGGTTTTATGTCATTTTTTGTGGTTTATTGATATTGGAAAAAGACCCAATTATCCCTGAGGATGTGGATTTTTAAAGACTGAAATTGATCTAGCGATGTATAGACCAATGCATCACATCACTGGCATCAATGCGATGGCCAACGCGCTGCATCGAGTCCACGGTTCACTAGAATTTGCACTGGGAGTTGGAGGAAAATATTCATCAATTCAATGGGCGATTCAACACATCGATATCGCATTGATCCACTAGTTAGAGATTTGAAATATAATCCAAATGATGTTCAAAAAATCTAAAACTTATCCGGGAACACCCACTAATATTCTTGATATGATTCAACCTAGAAAAATCATTACTTTAATGTCATGAGGGTCATGAAATAGAGTCTCCAATCTATGAAGGCTAAAATAACACTAACTTTGAATACTTAGCTAAAATTTTCTAAGTCTGGGACCCCTTAACAAGTTTCAAAGGACTAAGTTAAGATTAGAATTTTGCGGGGTCTGACAATATCTCCCGCTTGGGAACATTCATCCTCGAATGAGGCCGACTAATCTGAGAATCACTGATATACTAAGTTACAAACTAAACATGCATATCTGATGCATGTAACACCTGTCTTAAACTTTTGATAAGATGAGTTTTCAAACTGAACATGCATATCTGATGCATAAGTACATGACTGAACTGATTCGTGAATGCATAACTGAATATGCAATGGCAATGGATACAAATTTTATAATTATATCTGAGCATTGACTAAGCTAATCTAAGGAAGACTGTTATCTTAAGCTGAGAGTACTGATGAACCTGAGATCAGTTACTAAACATGAATGAACGGGAACATGAGAACATAATTGAAACTGAAATATGATACATGAACCAAATATCATAGACTGAACTGAGCACTTGAATACATGGCTTATGACTGATATTGAAATTGAGGGTCCACCTATGAGTAACCACTACTCTAAACTGGATTCATTACGTGAAGAGAAGATGGAAAGTTTAGGCCATGAAAGCTCGGAGGGATTATATTGCATCTCCCCCTAGGGTCATTATGTTCCCTGAAGAATCCTGACTTGGCTGAGATAATGAGGAAAAACTGAGATGATGCACAGGGCACCTATGAACTGAATCATGACTGCATATAGGGGATCTGAAACTAAGGCATGATACCCAAATTGAGATGAACTCAAAACCATATGGTTGCTTGATCATGGAATAGTTACATTCATGAGACTTCGAATAGTGTGACTAGATGGAAGGATGGGAAACCCAACCATATGAATATTATCCGGCTAACTGCTAAACTGAATTGCTGGTTTTGCGGACTAACTTATGCTAAAAACTTATATTTGACTGGAACCTTTCTTTGACACTCTTTCTAAAGAGTTCTAGTGGATTTAGAGAGCAAGGAGTATTGGCATAGATGAATAAAATAGCTGAATAAGAAAATTACATCCTGGCTAAAATTCTGTAATATGAGTTGGGGCCTACGAAACTGCATCTAAGATGAAGTGCGTAAGCCTTATGCACTGCAACTATAATTTTTCAAGCTTAGACATATCCCTTGAATAATCTCTCAACTATACTCTCCACCTTCATACAACACATCACCTGAGACTATTGCAAATATTCACATGGGTGTTGAGCATGAGTGCATAAACATACGAACTTATCTAATTATCTAAATGGATGATAGTTGAATATTTGGTCATGTAATATTAGACTGCACCTAGTTTGACCAACTAGATTAGAACTGTAGAGTATTATACATATGAGGTAGGAACTGACTATGTAGCAGGAGATACCCGAGTTTGAATTCATGAAAACTGTATTATTTGAGAATGCAATACCAAACGTATAACATAATTATGAAATATTTTGTAAACTGAGATACTAAAATACTAATAACTGAATAACTGATAACTATATGTTATGGTCAAGCAACCCTGAAACTACACTGAGTTTCTGATCTAATTACTGGTTTGAGACTGTGATAGAGACTATAACTATGATGATAACTATGATTGTAACTGAGAATGTAATTAGGACTGCAACTGAGCTCATACTTGAGCTGAATACTGAGTTCTGATAACTACGTGATAGAGACTAACATGAATTGAGGATATTAATAGACACTCATACTCGGTATTTCTCAACTTATCATCTCCTGAAAAATTCTAATTTCTCCCTTTTCAACAACTAAATACAAATTTTTGCTAGCCATTTACATAGCACACTACCCTGCCATTCAGGCCCATTCTCAGAACTATAGCCTTGTGTAAAACAAGCATGCAAAAATCTTTCCTTTTTATGAAATGTTTACCCTCTCCCATCTAAGCAATCACTCATCACTACATCATTTTATAAGGAGAGTTCACTAAAGGGTTAAAACATGAGGACCTAAAGCGTGAATGAATAATATGCCAAACTCGACACTTAACTGAGGCCTGAGGAACTGAATAGCAACACTATGGATTTATCAAGAGACCTAAACTGAGGATATAAATAACATAATATGAACTTATCCAACTGTTAGGAGTGTAGAATGAGTCTTGCGAACTAGGCATAGTGTAAAGCATGACATGAGTACATGAGTCATGAGTTGCATGACCTGAGTCTAGAGTTTCTATATTCATGAAACATGATTCGTAATACTGAATGAACTGAAACACCTATACTCTGAACTGTAAATGTACATGATTTTTACTAACATGCATAAATATGAGCTATTATCAAAGTGCGGACATGTAAGACATGAATAGATAAGATACCATCATAATTGATGGTTTTGGAGAGTCTGAAGTATGACTTTGAGATGATCAGCGAGTTCATCCTCATTATGGGAATAGACAAGAGTGTTATCTCTGTAGACTATAATGAACATGTCCAAGTACTGCTTAAACATGCGGTTTATCAAGCCCATAAATGCTACTGGGGCATTGGTAAGAACAAATGATATGACTAAGAATTCGAAGTAACCATATCGAGTTCTGAAAGATATTTTTGGAATGTCACATCTCTAACTCTGAGCTGATGGATAGCCTGATCTAATGTCTATCTTAGAAAAATAACTGGAACCCTAAAGTAGATTAAACAAGTCATCCATTCTGGAAAGTGGATACTTGTCCTAGCCCGTGACTTTATTTAGCTGATGGTAGTCTATACACATTCTGAGAGAACTATCTTTCTTATGCATGAATAGAACTGGTGCACCCCATAGGGACACACTAGGTCTGATGATCCTCTTATCTAGGAGATCTTTCAACTGTTCTTTTATTTCTTTGAGTTTTGCTAGAGCCATTCTATATGGAAAAATTGGTATGGGCTAAGTATCTGGAAGAAGGTTTATTCCGAAGTCGATTTCCCTTTCAAGAGGAACTTTGGGAAGATATTTGGGAAACACGATCAGAAATTCACATGCTACTAATATTGACTCAAGAGTAGGGTTTTTTTAATCTAAAGTCTTGGAATCGAACGAGATGGTGGGCACATCCCTTAGATATCATTTTCCTTTCCCTAAAATAGGAAACAAGCTGACCCCTATGTGCTGAAGTACTACACCTCCACTCTAGGATGGGCTTATTTCGGAACTAAAACTGGAAAATTTGGTTTCTGCAGTCGACTGAGGAATAGATAGAATGAAGCCAATCCATGCCTAGAATGGCATCAAAATTGGTCATCTCAAATTTGACTAAGTCTGCTAAAGTGACTTTCTGAGATACCATAATCGGATAGTTTCTGTATACCCGATGGGCTATGATATATTTACCCATTAGGGTAGAGACTGAGAAAGGCTCTACTAGAATTTTTGTGACTAACTCCGAAGTTAACAACTATATAAGGAGTTACAAAATACAAAGAAGATCTAGGATCTAGCAACGCATAAGTATGCAAATGATAAACTTGTAACGTACTAGTGACCACATTAGGAGAACTTTCCTAATCATATCGGTACTGATGTGCATAGAGTCTGTTTGGACACTACCCACTGGTGGCACTAGAAGGGGCACCGTACTGATTCGGGCGATCGGACTGAGCTGAGGGACGATTATGCTAACTCTGTGAACACACCTAAGGACACTATCTGACTTTGTGTCCTGGGTTATCACATCAACAACATACATCACTTCCAGTTCTACAGAAACCCTGATAGTTTCTACCATACTTCTCACATAGAGGATTTATTCGACCACTCTTTGGCCTTAGCATTCTATCCCTCTTATTCTTTCTCCCTATTTTTCTATATCTCTTTTCCTCACTCTGCAGAGCTTGAGTCATAGGCCTAGATGGGATTATAGCACACTGATTGTTCTAGGCTACTACCGGATAAGCTAAGGCAATAAAAGCTTCTCTAAATACAGAGTAGGAGACAAGCTCATTCAGGGGATCTGCCTGAACGGGCGGTGGGGCTGGCTAAATTTCATTGCTTCTCTTATTAGCTTCTCTGGAAGGCATTTTATGGATACATAAGGAAGAGGTGAATTATTCTAAGAGTTTAAATTGAGATCGTGCTCACTCGCACAACATGAATACTGAAAGAAGTGAAACTTTTCCTAAAACATCTAATATCCTGCTATCCATAATTGTGGCACACTATACGGCCATGCACAAGACTCTATTAAATGTGGCTTTCAGACTTCCTAGGACTCTATTAAACCTTAGGCTCTGATACCAAGTTCGTAATGCCCCGAGTCTGTACCCTGGATGCTATATGGTGCTTATAATCTTAAGGGACCTTAAGCTAACCCATGACTGGTACCTGCTGCAATAACTGAATAATAATACTATGATTAGGCGAAAATTATATGTAAACTTTCCATAAGGTTCAAAATGAGAGTAAATACTGAATACTAAAAACTCAATACTGATATATCTGTGTGAAATACTCTAGTCTGAAAAGCCTCTACTGTCTGAACAAGGAGTTGATGGGAAAAGTCCCTAAATAACCCCGACTACTAAAAACTGATAAACTGAGATACTGAAATAATAATTCATCCTTAAACTATGAGGACTCACCACTAAGTCTGCTGCTGATAGATCGGGCTACTAAGTATGATCAGGAGCTCGTGCATCTGAACCTGTGATATAAGATATGATAGTATAAAAGAAAGGTATGTGTTAGTACTTTGAATGTACTGGTATGCTATGTGTGGTAGGCTGAGATGCATGGGTTCATATGCATGAACAATGCTGACTAAATGATATAAATGTAAATAAGTGAGAATACATGCATGAATACATAAATTTTAACTAAGATCATGATAACACTAGAAACTGAGTTCTGAATTACTGATTTACAGATATCTGAGTTTATTGATACTGTGTATCTGATAACTGAGTGACTATATCTAACAATCCAAATTCTGAAGAGCTGGTATGAGTTCTATACTAAGCTGCGTGACTATATCTGATAGTCCTAAATCTATACAATTGAACAGAGTTCTATACGGAGATTGAATCTGAAATTGAGACTGTGGGAGGTAATTATCTAACCGATATGTTCCTTTTTGAATAGATTGGGGTCTAACCTGTAACCCCAGCCGGATGGGTGTCAGTACCATGCCTCGGGTAAAGACAAGATGCGTCATCCTTATCTGGCAGGTGATCTGAAAGAGAATGGTAGTACCCTCAACTGGCAAGGATGACACCTTATCAGCCATTAACTGGCAAGTTGATGTCTCAACCTATGCTGGCTACTTAGTTATAGAACACAAGGACTGCTTTTAAGGATCACACCCTCTACTAGCAGGTCAGTCCCCATCCTTGGATTCACTCGATGCTGAATCCTACTCCCAATTGAATAGACACTAGACTAAATTCTAAACTATACTACGCTGGACTGAACAGTTACTGCTCAAACTATCTAACCAAATTGATCTAAGTTCACTGAGTTTCTTTGACTGGTGGAATACTAATGAATTCTGTTAACTAACTAAATTTACTAAGGTCTAACCTGAATAATGAAATGGACTATACTTATATTGAGTCTACTGAGTTTTTCCTGAGTTCTGTAACTGACTAAGAGTACTACTGATCGTGACATGATTGGGATTATTCCATAACTGAAACTGGCTCTAGGTAAACAACTAAATTGTCGGGTTATAAATACCCCCAGGACTTGATAGCATGAAAAGTAAAGCATCACATGACCTTGCATAGCATAGAAATGAACACTTGTTCATAATGCATCTATAGATGTATTTTATCAAACACTTGAATGGCATGAACTAGTATACATGCTAACATGATATAATCTCACTATTTAATTCACATGAACAACTCGTCAAACACTTGGATGTCATTGTATATGCATATAGTACTAATCAACACACGAGCATAACAATTTTAAGGCTTTAACATGAATTAGCATGATACTACATACATAATAATTGTTTTTACATAAATCTTGCACTTAATCATGGAATAGAAACCCAATCAACATTATTATCATGAATACACTTGAATCCAAATTATGGAAATCATGAAATCAATTTACTTGAAGTTTAAAAGAGTTTTTTGGACTCCAAGGGTGGAAGGGACCCTTGAATGAATACTTGACATACCTTAAGTATTAAATTCTAAAAGATTGCCAGTAACTTCTTGAGCCTTGAATTGTATTTGAAATCTCCTAGGGTTTGTTCTTTCGAGCAACTTATGAAGAATGAATAGTTTTTACTTTTAGAAGGGTTTAATTTCATGTTTTAGGGCTGATAGTCATGGGAAAAAGTCCCAATTACCCCTGAGGATGCAAATTTATAATGACTGAAACTGATCTAGCAACGCACAAACTGATGGGCCATATTATTGGGATCGAGGTGATGGCCAATACACCGCATCGAGTCTGCATCAATTTACTGGAATTTGCACTGGGAGATAGAGAAAAATATTCATCGAAGAGATGTGCAATACAGCGCATCAAGATCGCATCAATCCCCTAGTTTGAGCTTTCAAATGTGATCCAAATGAAGTTTGAAAAATCCAAAACTTGTCTTGGAACACCCACAAAATTCTTTTATCATGATTCAACTTAAAAAATATTACCTTAAGGTCATGGGGGTCGTAAAATACATTCTCTAACCTACGAACGGTAAAATAACACTAAGTTTGAATACTTAGCTACAATTTTCTAAGTTTGGGAGATAATTTAACAAACTTTAAAGGACTGAGCTAAGCTTAGAATTTTGTGGGATCTTATAGTAACCCTATAAGAAAATCCATGTTCACCACCTTCTACTTCTAAGTAGGGATGCTAAATCCTGAATCATACAATTAGGTCTTTGGTGCTCAACCATAACCTGCTGACCATTCAAACACTTACTCAAAAATTCTGTAATATTCTTTTTCATACCATTCCACCAATAGACTTCTCAAAAGTCATGTTACATCTTATTGTCTCCTGAGTTAATCGAATATCACACCATGTGCTTCTGCTAATATTTGCTATCTCAATCCATCCACACTCGAAACACATAACCTACCCTAACAATACAACATACTATCTCTCCCTTGGAATAAAATCTCAACCTTTTGATCCTGAACTACCTCCTTCAACTTGACCAAAATAGGATCCCTATCTTGCTTTTCCTTTACCTCAGAAACTAACGAAGAGTCTGAACTATTCTAAACCTATAGACTACCTTTGGCCAAATCAACCAACCTAACACCCAATCTGGCAGTCTGATGAACCTAATGGACTAGCTCCTTCTTACCCTCCTCAATATGAGCAACACTTCCATAGACAATATACTAAAGGCATCGAATACTCGGGAGATACAACACACTCATATCATAGTACTTCAACAACACAAGCCACCTTCTCTGGGAAAGATTTAACTTTTATTGTGTGAACACATACTGCAAACTTTTATGGTCCATGAATAAATCAAAATGAATTCTATAAAGGTAATGCATCAAATTTTTTAAGGCAAAAACAACTGCTGCCAACTCAAGACAATGGTTTGGTAATTCTTCTTATGGGGTTTGAGTTGTCTAGAGGCATAGGCTATGACCTTACATCGCTGCATTAACACACAACCAAAACCTACTCTAGAAGAATGATAATGAACTACAAAACCATCAAAACCATCTAGTAGAGTCAAGACTGTAGCGGAAGTGAGTCGATTCTTCAACTCTTGAAAACTCTTCTTGCAATAATCTGACCACTAAATTTTGACTCTCGTTTGGGTTAGTTGAGACATGGGATAACCAATAGAAGAAAATCTTTCAACAAACCATCCGTAGTAATGACTAAACCCAAGAAAATCCTTATAGATGATGGAGAGATAGGCTTAGCCCATTTTCTTACTACTTTAGTCTTTTGAGGATCAACTTAAATGCCATCACCAAAAATGATGTGACCAAGTAAAGCTACTGATCTCAACCAAAATTAACATTTAGTGAACTTTGAAAATAAAATGTGATCCTTAAGGGTCTACAATACAATTATCAGGTGGTCTGCATAATCATTTTCACTATGAGAATGACAAGGATCTCATCTATGAAGAATATGATGAGTATGTCCAAATGTTTCTTAAAAACCCTGTTAATCAAATCCATAAAATATTCAAGAGCATTCGTTAGTTTAAAAGACATATCTAGAAATTCAAAGTGACCATACCAAGTTCTGAAGGTTGTCTTCGGGATGTCATATTTGGACTCTAAGCTTATGATGGCTGGATTTGAGTTCTATCTTAGAGAAATAGTTTGCACCCGAAAGTTGGTTGAACAAGTCATTAATCTTGGATAGAGGATACTTATTATTGATTGTGACTTTGTTCTACTGATGGTAGTCGTTGCACATTCTGATGGAACCATCTTTCCTGTGCACGAAAAGAACTAGAGCACCCCACAGAGAAATACTAGGCTTGATGAAACCTTTATCTTAGAGATCTTTCAACTATTTCTTCAATTTCTTATGCTCATATGGAGCCATTCTATATGATAAGTTTGAGATAGGCTGGGTATATTGGATAACATCTATTCCAAAGTCAATTTCCCTCTTAGGAGGAACTTTGGGAAGATCTTCAAGGAACACTTCTAGAAACCTATTCACTACTGGAATAGACTTAATACTTGAAGTTTTAGAATTTGAGTTCTTGACTCAGACGAGATGGTAAATTCAAACCTTGGATATCATATTTATTACCTTAATATAGGATACAAACCAATATATAGGAACTGAGGTACTACTCCTCAATTTTATAATGCGTTTATTAGGGAACTAAAACTGGACAATTCTATTTCTACAACAAACTAAGGCATAGAAAGAGTGAAGCCAATCCATGATGAGAATGAAATCCAAATAAGTCATCTATAATTCAACAAATTCTATTGAGGTAACTTTCTGAGATACTGGGACTAGGAAAGTTTTGTATACCCGTTTGACTGTAATAGAACTACTAATTAGAGTAGACACAAAAAAGGGTTCTGCTATGATTTCAGGACTGACGCCAAAGTATAGTATATAGGGAGTTACAAAATAATGTATACAGATGAATATGGAAAACTTTTAACATACCCGTAACCACATCAGGAGAACTCTCCTAATCATGTCAAGTTTGTATAGCATAAAATTGGTTTTGACGTTGCCCACTGGTAGAACCATAGGTGAAACCCTACTAAATTAGACAACCTATTAGAGCTAGAGGTTTTGTCTGGCCATATGAACGGTCATTCCTGCCCTTCTACATGCCCACTAGGCAGTTCCTTACCCTATGGCCTATCTTAACACACCCAAAACATGCATCACCATATGCCCTACACTCACCCTGGTGGTTCTTACCATATCTCCTATGAACCAGATTGGTGCAACCACTATTCATTCTACCCTGAGAGTTAGAGCATGGAGCTCTATATTGATTTTCCTAGCTGAACTTAGGAATTGGTACACTAGCTTAATATGGGGCTAATGGATCTTGTTTTGATAATGACCAAATTACTATAAGGGACTAGGTCCCTAATGTTCAAGGCAATAATAAAATTGACATACGTCTGTATAGTTTTGTCCTTTTGTGTAACAAACTGTACAATTGGTGTTTTTACTTTTTAATATACTTCATCTAATATTATTTCAACCCTAATAATCACGCAAATATAGAAGGAAAGGTATGGTTCTTTATCAAGTGTTTCTCACAAATAAGAAAGAGAGAAGAGAGGAAAAAGGCAAAAACTCAGTTTATAACATTGCTCAAATATTGCTTATTTTCTTATTTCTTTTGTAAGCTAAATGAGTAAGTGTTCTTGAGAGAATCCTGATTTGTAACCAAATTACTCATTTTATACGAGTAATGAATTTTTTTTCTTTATTGAGAGTTCTTAGGTAAAGTTGCCTAAGTTCAAAACTGATTAGAATTAATAAGTGTTCAGGGTTCTTGGTAGAGTTGTCAAGATAGGCTAGTAGTAGAGTTACTACAAGTAGGAGAAGCCTAGAGTTAGGTTAAAATCGAGTCTATAATCAAGATGTTAATTATAGTGGTTTTTTAAAGTATTTGTGGGAGCAAGACATGATTTTTCCTCCCTTGATCTAGGGGGTATCCACATTATATATTTGTGTTGTTAATATTCTACAAAGTATTTAGTATTCCTACATTTCATATTTGCTTTATTTTTTTATTACCTATGACTGACTTTGAGGCACCATGTACTTCATAGTGTGGTGCAACCTGCAAAGGTTCTAACAATTAGTATAAGATCTGGTTCACTCTAAAAGGTTTATACCTAGATTGTTTTGGTCATTATGGATGCCTCACTGAATATAGAAATAGGAGAAAATGTTCCCTTATACAAAGAGGTGAGAACAATCCAGGGAGTAATTCTAAAACCCTGGGAATGTAAAGCAAATGTTATAAGTGAACTAGGGATGGAGAGAAAGGAAGCAAAAAAAAAAGATTCCTAACTTTGAAGGCTTTAGAGTCTGGCACAAGTGCAGAAGAAACTTATGTTGAATTCTTGGCAATAAGGATTGTTAGAGCAGTGAGGAAAAGTGATAGCTCTAAAAAATTCATTTAGAACTACCTAATAGAAAAGAAGGATAAAAATCCTGAAAAACCAAGAAAAAGGGATACAACTATCTGTATAGTAAAAAAAGGGGTTGACTACATGGAAAAACTCCTCAGATAAATTTGAGAAAGATAAAGAGTATGAATATGGTTTGATGCTGAAATAGGATGACAAGAAAATCATCTCAAGTTCCTAGTTTTCTCTTATGAGAACTACTGAAGATAAAGAAGAAAATTGGGTAGAAAAAAAGGGACTTAACCCAAAAATAGTTCATGGATAATGGTTTTTCAAGACACATGACTGGAATGGTTGATTTTTTCTCTCCCTCAAGACACTTCAAGGGGTAGGTGTGTCTATTTGAAATGGTAAAAAAAGGTATATCCAAGGGTTTGGAAGGATTGGAAAATCACTTTATTATATAATAGAAGGCATGTATTATGTGAATGGCCTTAAGTACAATCTTCTATGTGTATCTCAAATTTGTGACACAGGAAATAAGGTGAAACTCTCATCTAATGGATGTACTTTATCAAGCATGAAATTTGGAAGAATTATTCTCTAATCCAAAGGGATCAAGAATATGTATATAGCTGATCTGGAGTTAGTGGAAAATAGGAAAGTATCTTGTTTTAGTGCTAAAAGTAAAGATGCTAATTTATGGCACAGAATATTGGGACATGTATGTTCCTCTTTGTTAAATGAATTAATTTCAAGGGACCTGGTCCGTGGATTACCAAAGCTGAAAATTCTAGACAATAAAGTTTCTGAAGCTTGTGTTAAAGGTAAACAGGCCAGATCCTCCTTCAAGTTAAAGAGGTGGGTACATACTTCCAGACCTCTTGAAATACTATACATGGATTTATATGTACATATTAAAGTCCAAATTATAGGAGGGAAGAAATATATGCTTGCTATTGTAGATGATTACTCCAGGTTCACCTGGACAATGTTATAAGAACCAAGGATTAAATATATGAGGTTCTTCTGGATTTTTCCAAGAGAATAAGAGTGAAGCTAAATTGTAAAATTGCTGAATTCAAGTCTGATTATGGAACTAAATTTAAGAGTTCTTAAGTTGATGAATTTTGTGCTGAGCATGGAATAAGTCACAACTTTTCTGCTCCTATAACTCCACAACAAAATGGATTTGTTAAAAAAAAAAACAAAACACCCATTGATAATGCTATTACTATACTAATTGATAGTGGTCTTACAAAGAGTTTCTGGGCTAAAGTAGTAAATACAGCTTATTATGTGACTAATAGGTGCTTGATTAGATCACTTTTTAAAAAAATCCATATAAGCTGGTAATCAATAGAAATTCTCAGCTAGACTACTTCAGACCATCTGGATGCAAATGCTTTGTGCTAAACAATGGCAAAAAAGAATGGGAAAATTTTACTCTATAACTGATGAAACAATATTTGTAGGCTATTCATCAAGTTAAGATTATTGGGTGTTCAATAAAACAACTCTGTGTGTTGAATAAAGTATTCATGTGATCTTTAATGAGTCAGGAAATCAAATGAACTCTAGAGATGGTAAAGATTCAGAAGTTGATGAACTTATTCTTCTTCAAAAGAATGATATTGTTAAAGATGATAATCAAGGGATAAATGATGTAGATAACAGTGATGACAGTGATGATGATCTAGGATGTCACTCATAAATTCCAGCTCCAGTAGAAGAACAACTAGAGGAAACTAGTCAGAATGTATAGGGACCTGGTCCCAATGGTATCAATTTGAAAAGGAAAAATTGTAGGCACAAATCGTCTCATTCCCTTAAGAACCTTCACATACCTTTGGATATAGAAATCCAAACAAGTGCTCAAGCTAGAAATTTTATGTCATTTTCATCCCTTTTGTCTTAAATTGAGCCTACAAATGTGAATGCAATGCAAGAAATCCAACAATTTGAAAGGAGTAAAGTCTGGCATCTGTTCCCCAAGCCTATTGATAGAACTATTAATTGGACCAAATTGGTGTAAAAAACGCAATATGAGAATAGAACTATTAATAGAAAAAGGGCAAGGCTGGTTGTTCAAGTTTATAACTAGGAAAAAGGGATTGACTATGACGAGACTTTTTCCCTATTACAAGAATAGAGGTAATAAATATTCTTGTTTCATTTACTGCACATATAAAATTTAAACTATTTTAAATGGATGTCAAAAGTGCCTTCCTAAATGGAATCTTGAAGTAAAAAGTCTATGTCAAACAACCTCCATGTTTTGAAGATATATATTTTTCCTTATCATGTACTTAAATTCGATAAAGCTCTTTATGATTTGAAGAAAGAACCAAGGGCTTGGTATGAGACACTCTCAAAGTTTCTCTTGGAAAATATCTTCAAAAAAGGGAAAATAGATAATACTCTATTCTTCAAGACCAGAGGTAGTAACCTATTAATTGTACAGATATATATTGATGGCATAAGCTATGGAGATACTTCTGAATCCCCATGTGAAAATTTTTCTAAGATAATAGGGAGTAAATTTATGATGAGTATGATGGGTGAATTGAGCTTCTTCCTAGGACTACAAATTAAATAAACTTCTCAAGGGATAATGACTTGTCAAGAGTAGTACATTAAGGAGTTACTGAATAAATATGACATAAGAGATGCTAAAGAAATTGATACTCTAATTGGAACCAACTCAAAAATGGATAATGATAAACTAGGTCCTTCAGTAAATGAGATAACATATAGAGGGATTATGGGATCCTTACTATACCTCGCTGCAAGCCGAGCAGATATTGTATTTAGTGTAGGAATGTGTGCCAGATTTCAAGCCTACCCATAAGATTTTCATTTGAAAGCTGCAAAAAGAATTCTTAGATATATGAAGGGGACAAGAGACATGGTCCTTTACTATCCATCAGGAGATAGTTTTTACTTGGTAGGGTATGATGATGCCGGCGATGCTGAATATTTGGTAGATAGAAAAAACACTTTAAGAATGGCATATTTACTTGTCTCGTCCTTAATTTCCTGGGGATCCAAGAAGCAAAACTCAGTATCCCTATCTACTGCTGAAGCTAAATATATAGTTGTAGATTTTTGTTATACTCAATTTCTATGGATCAAGAAGTAATTGAAATATTTTGGTATTGTCATAGATACTATCCCCCTGATATGTGATAACACAAGTGCTCTAAATATGGCCAGTATAAAAGGACTAAGCATATTGATGTAAGAAATTACTTCCTAAGAGATAATGTTAAGAAAAGGGCTATCTGTATGATGTGTTTCAAGAATGAGGATTGGATAGAAGATATCTATACGGAGGAACTTCATGAGGAACAATTTGTGAAAAATAGGTTAAAGCTAGGTCTGGTCAAAATAACCTGACCTACCATATGAAATAGTGTTTCTCTACAAAAATTGGCTAGGATCAGGAGACAGTATACGTGGTAAAGTATGTATTTTTTAGTATAACTTAGTCTCATACATTTGTAGGTATACACCCACGGGAATAACATTGGAAGAAAACAGGCAAAGTATGCACAAACTTAAGAATTCCCTCAAAGAAAGAGAGGGGCCCAATCCTATCCCTTAGGTTAGTATTATGAATGTTAATGTCTTTCTTCTTGTTCTGTTTGAAAGGCCATATTCTCTCTCTCCTTATTAGGAAATTTTTCTTATGCAAAATTGAAATCAAACTCTTCTCTGCATTAATTCCATGGACCCACCCCAACTCAGCTATCCTAACTATTTAAAGCCAAACCCTTTCTTTACTTACCTTCCTGATAAGGATTGTCTCTGAAAATGTATTATCTCTCTGATAGTGTAATGATGATTTTTGGGTTGCTGAAAATTTCATTCTACTCCCACATAACCTATAAGAAAGTTTGGATGATCCTAAGAACCAAAATGACGGCCTGAAAACAAAAGTCTCTAATGTGAAATTCGGAAAACCCACTAAAAAGCATCAGATTACTAAAGGACCTGGTCCCAAGAAGAAGATAATACCTGATGACACACCTAGTATAGACTACAAAAAATAGGGAAAAAACAAAGATAATTTCTAAAAATATAGGTATTGGGAGATTGTATGTTCAAATTCAGTAATGTTTAAAAAAGAGGGGGGACGGACTAAGGGTCTTTGCAAAACTTAGGAGTGAGAAATGACGAACTAAAGAAAATGGTTACAATTATTAATAATGAGTCCTCTAATATTGAATACAAATTTGAAGATTCTAACCAAAGAATTATTACACTGATGCCCTTACTTTGCAATATCTTCTCCCCAAAATACTCCATTCTTATTAATTCCTACAACTTCTATGGCTCTTTTTGTAGAACATGAAATATAAATATTGCATTGCGATGATAGGTAAACTACTAAATATGAATGAGTTCTTGTTTATATGCTTTAATCTGTATCTTTTTTAATTTAAAGTTTGGTCTTCATGTTAGTTTTGCCTAAGTTTCCATGAGTTAACTAACCTATGATTATTTTATTTTTGGTTTACTGTTTACACTTTTCAATGATGCCAAAAGAAGTAATACTGATTTTATGTTGTAGGGACCAGGTACCTTGTTGACAGGGGGAAGTATGTCATAGATGGTATGAAGGCATAATGACAGAGTAATATGAATGAAACAGTGATAAGAGAAAGTATGCAAATGCTCTAATGACCAATGGTGCATGATAATAGTTGAAAGAGATTGAAGCTGTATAAAAACTAATTCCAATAAACTAGGTCCTTAAGTTGTATGATGATGGAATCATGTGTTGTATGATAGCGTGAACATTTATCTTCAGAAGTGGTAATCACACTGATTAAATGTGATGAATGTGTATTGATGGTCATAACTCTGTGGTTGGTTTGTCATTATCCAAAAGAGGGAAAATTGACATATATTGTTTTGATGATGATCAGACAACTATAAGGGACCAGGTCCCTGAATGTTCATGGCAACAGTAGCTATGTGCAAAGGTATGTGTTGTATGAAGTGTTGTCATATTCTTTTAATTCTTCTATATTGTTTTTTATTTTAATTGTACTTTTTTTTTACTCAATTGATTTTCTATTAATATATTATTTTTTTTTATTTTTTTTATTTTTTTTGTCTTTGTTCTTTTTTCTTTTTATCTTTTGTTCCTCTTTTAATATATTTTTATTTTTATTTTTAGTTTTTTTTTATTTATTTTTATTATTTTATTAGTGATTCTTAGTGGTTCATTAGAGTAACGTAGTTTATTTGCTTAAGTATTGCTGAAGTAAGCTAAAAGAATGAGTGTTCTTTTGCGAATCCTAATTTATAGATGAATTACTCATTTTATAAGAGTAATAAAAATTTTCTTGTTGATTTAGAGTGGTTAGGTAGAGTTCCCTAAGTCCAAAACTAATTAGAGTTAATAAGTTTTAAGGGTTCTTGGTAGAGTTTTCAATATAGGCTAGTAGTAGAGCTACTGCAAGTAGGAGGAGTCTATTGTTAGGCTAAAATCGATTTTGTAATCAAGAGGTTGATTATAGTAGATTTCTAAAGTGTATGTGAGGGAAAGCCGTGTTTTTTCCTCCCTTGAGCAAGGGGGTTTCCACGTTAAATCTTTGTGTTAATTTTCTACCAAGACTTTAGTTTTCTTGCACTTAATAGTTGTTTTTTTGTTTTATTGCCGGTGGTAGACCTTAAGGGACCTGGTCCCTCACAGTTTGATGGAACTTCCAAAGGTTCTAACAAAAATTAAAGCTATCAATTCTGGCGCAATTATTTTCTCTTTCCTTTTCTTTGAGATTCTCCTCCTTAATCTACTGAGCATAAACCATCAACCTATAAAAGTCCATCTTCTTAATCTACATAGTTGTTCTACACTCCTTCACTATATCATATGACACACCAAACATAAACTTACTTATTCTAGCCCTAGAATCAGGCACCATAGTTGGAGCATACCTTGCCAAATGGGTAAACTTGAGTGAGTACTCCTTCACACTCAGTTAACCCTGCTTTGGATTTATAAACTTCTACACTTTGGCCTCCTTAACTTGAGTGGGAAGAATCTATCTCAGAAATTTATAGAAAACTCATCCCACTCTATAGGCCATGCCTCAATACCTCTATCATCCTTCCACTGCTTGAACCAAGTATGAGCCACTAATCCTTCCACTGCTTGAACCAAGTATGAGCCACTCTTTGCAATTAGTAAATAACTGAGTCAACACTCTTACTAGAAGTAACGACCATGATATTTGTTACTTTTTGCACACCATCAAGAATCTCTTATGGATCTTTCTTAGACTTGGATCCACAGAACGATGGAGGATTTACCTAAGTAAAGTCTCAAATCCTAGCTGCTGCCATGCTCGATACTAGATTGGATGGTGAAACAAACTTTTGGTTATTTTGAGTAGCCATTGTCTTGGCCAAACCTATGAAAGTAGTCCTGAATTCAGCATAGGAAACATATTCGTTTAGAGGGTCTTCCTGAACAGGTGTTCATATGGTCTAATCCCTATTCCTTCTTTCGTTATTTCTTTTGGGAGGCATTCTTCATAAAAAGTTGAAAGAAGAGTTATAGAAGTTAATTCAATAAATCTCACATTCTTTCCCATGACATGAATAGCGAAAGGAGGAAAACTTTCCTATAACATCTCATAGCCTCTTTCCTATAAGTGTGGCACACTTCATACATATGCCAAAGACTCTACTCAATTCAAATTTTAGAAACCCTATGACACTTTAAAAACCTTAGTCTCTGATACCAAGTTTGTCACGAGCTAAGACTACCCCCAGTTATGACACGGTACTTAAGGCCACAAGCGACCCCAAGATAAACCCATGATTTGACACATGCTGTAAGACTAAAAGAAAATTATAAGATACTGTGTGAAAGTCAATCATGAAAATATCTAAATGCTAAAACAACAACAAAGGTGTTGAATAGTCATTACTAAAAAATATACTAACTGTCTGATCATCTAAAAGCCACTAAACATGATGAGTTGTTAGGAAAGATCCCAACAAACTCAAACTACTAAAATAACATAAAATAAGGTACTAGAAAGCATTATAAATAATATGAATAGTCCTCAACTAATGAGGACTCACCAAAGCTTCAGCTATGTGATACAGGGATAGACTATGTGCGATCTAGTAACTGAGCATCCAAACCTATGTTGTTAAATAAATATAGAGCAAAAGAGAGTATGCATTCTGTAATTTGCATTTAATAGTATATGAGATAAGACTAATGAAATGCATATAAGTACCAAGTATAAATGCATGAACTTGTTAAATAAATACAAGACAAAGCATAAACATGTACTGAAATAATCTATAAAACTGAATACCTGAATAACTTAATACTTGGTCATAAAAACCTAAAATGTTATAACCTGAATATTGAAATTGAATTGTGGGAGCTAACTACAACCAACATGCCCAAATCTGAGCTAAGCAGGGTCCATCCTGTAACCCAAGTTGGAAGAGTGTCAATACCCTACCACGAGTACTGACACTCACGGTCTGGATCCACAAAGATGATGTCCCAAAGGACGAGGGTGTCATGCCTCTACTAATGGGGGACTCCTCAGAATCTATGGTGACATTTTCAGTCTTGAACTTATAGCTACTAATGACTCATTCCTAACTAACGGGAGAGCCACCATCCCTATATTCACCCAGTGCTAAGTGTCACTCCCAACTAATTAACACTATTATTATAATTTATTTAACATGATTTGGTACTGATAATTTCTCATCATGATATGTAAGAACCTCTAAGATAATAGCTCATTTTAGCTTACTATTGCATGTTAAAGGGGTCTATGATTTAGAAAATTTAGCTAAGTGTTAAGGCTTAGTTTTATCCAAAGCCTATTAAACATCGATAATCTTATTTTTGAGCTTACCAACCTTAAAAAATTAGTTTGTAAGTTGATTCATTATTGGGGTTGTTGATATTTTATCTTGGGTGAGTTTTATATTTTTTGTATAATGTTTGAGACCTGCTTGGATGATCAAAATAGT
Source organism: Capsicum baccatum var. pendulum (assembly GCA_030864225.1). Classification (NCBI taxonomy): domain Eukaryota; kingdom Viridiplantae; phylum Streptophyta; class Magnoliopsida; order Solanales; family Solanaceae; genus Capsicum; species Capsicum baccatum. Next base: position 155,181,530 of record CM061561.1, on the reverse strand, counting down.
AAGGCTCCACGATATGGTTGCGGCACATCAGATATTGTATTGGTGGGGAGAAATGCAATGCATCACTAATTGCGTTAATAGAGCAACGTGATGTGTCGTATTTCATATCGGTTAGTCTGGCTTAGTTTAATTAGTTTGGTTCCTCAGGGAAAATTGAGTCATTTCCCTCACCCTATTCCATCCATAACACGAGATTTAGGGTCCCAAATGCATTATTTGTCATCTTTTACACATAATTCTCTCAAAAGAAAGAAATTCTCTTTCAAGAACAAACCCTAGACTTTTCAAAATTCAAGCTCAAGATTCAGGAAATCACCAATAACTTTTACTAATTCATCAATCAAGGTATGTGTAATGTTTATCCATGGGCCCTTTTCACCCATGGAGTCCAAGAATCCATTTTCAAGTTTAAAGCCATGATTTTTACATGTTATTATGAGTTTTGTTCATGAAGCTATTATGAATTTGGATTACAAATTATGTTTACCATATGTTTTCATTGGAAATTATCCTTGACAGGTTTGAATGATGATGTTCACATGTTAAATACCAAATTCATGATTTTAGTATTTCAATTATGTTAGTATCACATGTTTTAACAATTCTCATGCTTAAGCTTATGAATTTTAAGTGTTTGATGAAATGCCTAAATGATTGGGTTTTGAACAATGACAACTTATTATGTTTTTAAAGCTTCAGTATGTTGCTATTGTTATTGTTATTTTTATTGAGTCCTGGGATTTGTGAATATCCAAAATTTAGATGATTACCTAGTTTTCATTATATAAAAAATGATTTCAGTTATACCATGAGAAGTATCATTTTGTCAGCTACTAGTGTAAGTTGTGAGTTCAATTAAGCTTACTTCAGCCCAGTAATCAGTGTCTTTTGGTTGGGAGTAAACCTTATCACCGAGTGAATGTAGGGATGACATCTCCCCCATCTGTAGGCATGAGGCACTTTTCTACCACATCAGTAGACATGAAACATTAGTAGCAGTTCCAAGGTTCCAGAACTATGATGCCACCGTAGTCTTTCAGGGATCCCTTGTAAGTTAGGAATGATGCCCTTATATTTTTGGATATGAAATTAGTGGATCCACGCAACCAACGTTAGTACCCGTGGCACTGTACTGACACCTATCTAATGGGGGTTACAGGTTTGACCCTGATAGTACAGTAGGGAATGTCGTTTTAGCTAGCTCCTACAGTCACAGTTCAGTATTCAGTACAAAGTTCAATTTCAGGTTTGCTTGACAAAAGCATAAATTTATTAGTTATTCAGTACCAGTATTTTAGTTTACAATCTATTTCAAAATCATGTTTTATAATTGGTCATGCATTATCGGTTTTTACATCTTTTATGCTTTCATACTTAGTTATCACTGCTATTCAGTTAGGTATTATCTCATGTATATAACATATGCATTTTATCCAAACCTCATCTTATAAACCAGTATATTCAAAGTTATAATCATATAATTGTTTCTTTAATTATGATGTCTTATATTATAGGTTTGAACACTCAGGTTCCTGACCATACTTAGACAATACAATGCATCAACAATAATAGCAGTGGTGAGTCCTCATATATCGAGGATCGTTTATGTTTATTTCAATTTTTCAACTCAGTAGTCAGTCGAAGTTAGTTGAGGTCTTTTCCTATCAACTCCTTAGTAAGTTAACGGCTTTTCAGACTATTTCAAACAATTAGTCAATTTATAAGTTTTTATTATTAGTCTTCTTAGTATTATTTTTAGATACTTACAGAACTATGATTTTTAATTGTATGTTTCAGTATTTAAAATATTATGGAATTTTTAGTTAAATTCTGCACATGCTATTTTGTTATATGTTTTAGTCAGTGATCACAGCAGGTACCGGCTCATGGGTTAGCTTATGGTCTCTCGGGATCGTAAGCACCGTTGTCGCGACTAGGTGCTAGCCTCGGGTGATGACAAAACTTTATATTAGAGACAATGGATTTAAAGTGTCCTAGGGACTCTGAAAGCCACATTGAGTAGAGTCTTATACATAGCTGTGAAATGCGCCATACTTATGGACACGGGGCTATAAGACATTTTAGGAAAAGTTTCCCTTCTTTCAGTATTCATATCATGAAAATGAGCATGAGCTCTATTTAAAATCTCATTATAATTTGATCTTTCTTCCATTTAGATAACATGCCTCCTAGAAAAACTAAGGAAAGAAGAAAGAAGAATCAGCCCGTACCTCCACCCATTAAAGAAGATTCTGTGAATGAGCATGTCTCTCATGTTGAGTTCATAACTGCATTCACTACATTATCCCATTCAGTGGCATCTCATAACAATTGGCCAGCTGCTATTCCAACCAACCTAATGGCTAATATTGTTGTAACTAGGATTCAGGACTTTACCTGACTGAATCCCCTTCAGTTTTTGGGATCCAAGTCTAATGAGGATCCACAGGAGTTCCTTGACATAGTTCAAAAGGTAATAGATATTATAGGTGTGACCTCTAGTAAGAGTACAGAGTTGGATGCTTACCATTTTGAGGATATAGCTCATACCTGGTTTAAGCAGTGGAAGGGGGATAAAGGTGCTAGTGCAGGGTTTGTAGAATGGGAAATGTTCGCTACAGGCTTTTTGGATAGATTTTTCCCTTTGGAGTTTAGGGAATCTAAGATGCTGGATTTTATTCATTTGAAACAGGGTAGTATAAGTTTAAAGATGTATTCTCTTAAGTTTAATTAGTTGCTAAGGAATACTCCCCATGTGGTGTTAGATAATATGTCTAGGATGAGTAAATTTGTCTCTGGTGTAGATAATAGTATGGTCTAGGAGTGTAGGACCGCGTTATTAATTAAAGAGATTGACTTGTCTAGGTTGATGGTTTATTCTCAGTAGATTAAGGAGCAGAAGGCCAAAGAGAGAGAGAGAGAGAACAAGAGGGTTAGGACAGGTAGTTTTAACTTTGCTCAGCCAAGGTCAAAAGGTGGTAACCGTCCTAAATTCTGTCTTTAATCTTTTGCCTCAGTACCGTCCTCAACTAGTGCTCTAATTCCAAAGTTAAAAAATAGTAGCCAGGATAGGTCACCAGGCTTTAAGACGTAGGGTAGTGCGAATATTAGTTGGACTAATCCACTTTACCAAAAGTGTGGTATAAATCATCAAGCTATGTGTAGGGATGACAATGATGTGTGTTTTGGATGTGGAAATCCAAGCCACAAGATGAGGAAGTATCCGACAGGTATGTGGAGAGGTAGGAACAATCGCCAGCAGGGTCAAGCTAATTCTTTAATAGCACAAGTAGGTCGCCCAACTCAATAGGGTGCTACTTCCAGTGCCACTAGAGATTAGCGCTAGAATAGATTCTATGCCCTCAAAACCCATCATGATTACGAAAGATCTTCTAATGTGGTTACGGGTACATTACAAGTCTTATATTTACATATTTATGCTTTGTTAGATCCCAAGGCTTCACTCTTTTTTTAACCCTTTATATAGCTATCAATTTTAAAGTTAGTCTTGAAAACTTAGTAGAACCCTTCTTAGTGTCTATCCCAGTAGGTGTCTCTATTATCACTAGGTAGGTATACAAAAACTATTCGGTTATAATATCTAAAAAAGTCACTTTAGTTTATCTTGTAGTGTTTGAGATAACTAATTTTGATGTCATTCTCAGCATATATTGGATCCACTCATGCTATGCTTCAGTTGACTGTAGAATAGCGTCATTTAGTTTCAGTTTCCAGATGAACCAGTGATTGAATGGAAGGGTAGTACTAACGTTCTTATGGGTCAGCTTATTTCATACCTTAGTGCGAGAAAAATAATATCCAAGGGGTGTGTTTACCATCTTGTTTGAGTCAAAGACTCTAATTCTGAGATCCCAATCTTTAGTCAGTTTTAGTAGTGAGGGAATTTCTAGATGTGTTCCCTGAAGACCTTCCCAGAGTTGCTCCCGAAAGGGAAATCAATTTTGGTATAGATGTTTTTCCAGATACCCAACATATCTTTATTCCACCCTATCGAATGGATCCTACTGAGATTAGGGAAGTGAAATAACAATTGAAAGACCTCATAGATATGGGATTCATTAGGACCAATGTTTCCTCATAGGGCGCTCCAGTCCTTTTCATGTGAAAGAAAGAAGGTTTTCTTAAGATGTGCATCAATTATGGTTATTTGAACAAAGTCACCATCAATAATAAGTATCCACTCCCCTTGATTGGTGACTTATTTTACCAACTTTATGGTTCCAGTTACTTCTCTAAGATAGACCTCAAATCCAGCTATCGTCAGCCTAGAGTCAGAAAAAGTGACATTCCTAAAATATCTTTCAGAACGAGGTCTGGTCACTTTGAAATACTATTCATGTCCTTTGGACTAACGAATACCCAAACAAATTTCATGGACTTGATGAACCGAGTGTTCAAACAACACTTGGATATGTTGGTCATAGTTTCCATTAATGATATTCTTGTCTATTATCATAGTGAAAATGATTATGTCGACCACCTAATAATTGTAATGCAGACACTTTGAGCCCATTTGTTGTTCACTGAATTCAGTAAGTGCAAGTTTTGGCTAAGATCAGTAGCTTTCCTTGACTATATTTTTCCTTGTGATGGCATTACAGTTGATCCTCAAAAGACCAAAGTAGTGAGAAACTTGCCCAAATCTATCTCTCTATTATATATCAGGGTTTCTTGGGTTTGTCCGGCTATTACCAATGGTTTGTTGAAGGATTTTTGTCTATTGTATCCCCTGTATCTAAATTGACCCAAAAGAAAGTCAATTTTAGTGGTCAGATTCTCGTGAGAATAGTTTTCAAGAGTTAAAGACTCGACTTACCTCAGCCCTATTTTTGATGTTACCAGATGGTTTAGATGGGTTTATTGTTTATTATAAAGCTTCCAGAGTTGATCTTAGTTGTCTGTTTATGTAGAGAGGTAAGGTCATAGCCTATGCCTCTAGATATCTTAAACCTTATGAAAAGAATTATCCTAACCATGATCTTGAGTTAGCAGGTGTTGTGTTTGCCTTATAGATTTGGAGGCACTATTTGTATGGGGTGCATGTTGATGTGTTCACGGATCACAGAACCTTATGGTATGTGTTTTCGCAGAAATATTTGAATCCTTGTTGGATAAGGTAGTTAGAGTTGTGGAAAGATTATAAAATGAGCGTGTTGTATCATTCAAGAAAGGCTAATGTAGTGTAAGTCGCCCTTAGTAGGTTGTCTATGGGTAGTGTTTCTCATGTTTAAAATAATACAAAGAAGTTAGTCAGGGAGGTTGATCAGCTTACTAGACTAGGTGTTCGTTTGGTTGATTCAATAGAGGGTAGTGTATGAGTTTAGAATAGTTCAGAATCTTCTTTGGTTGCTGAAGTAAACAAAAAGCAAGATAGGGATCCCAGACTAATTAAGTTGAAGGAATCAGTCAGAGATCAGAAGGTAGAGGTTTTCTCACAAGGGGGAGATGGTGTGTTGTGATTCATGGTAGGCTGTGTGTGTTGTGCGTTAATGGGTTGAGGCATAGGATCATTGCGGAAGTTCAAGCTGTGAGTTACTCAATTCACCTAGGGGCCACTAAGATATACCATGATTTATGAAAGATCTATTGGAGGAGTGGTATGAAGAGGGATATTATAGAGTTTGTAGCCAAGTTCTCGAAATGTCAGTAGGTTAAGGTTGAGAACAAAAGGTCTAATGGCACTATTCAAGAGGTCAGCATCCCCACTTAGAAGTCGTAAGGGTGAACATAGATTTTATAATATGGTTGCCCCGTTCTCTTCGTTAGCATGACTCCATTTGGGTTGTTATGGACAGAATGACTAAATCAACTCATTTTTTATCCGTTCATACTTCTTATAAAACCAAGGACTATGCCAATCTCTTTATTAGAGAGTTTATTAGGTTGTATGGAGTCCTATTGTCTATCATTTCAGATAGCGGTACTCAGTTTACCTCTCACTTTTGGAAGCTTTCAGAAGGTTTTTGGTACCCAAGTTCATCTCAGTACAACCTCTCACCTTCGGATAGATGTTCAGGTAGAGATGACCATTCAAACCTTAGAGGACATATTGAGAGCGTGTGTTATCAAATTTATGGGTAGTTGGGATGATCACTAGTCTTTGATCGAGTTTTTCTACAATAATAATTATCATTCCAGTATTTAGATGGCTCCGTTTGAGGCTCTCTATGGGAGGAGATATATATATCCCATTGGTTGGTTTGAGGTGGGTGAGGCTACATTGATAGGGTCTGATTCAGTGTTTGATGCATTACAGAAAGTTCAGTTGATCAGGGAAAGGCTTAAGATAACCCAAAGCCGTCAGAAATCCTATGCAGATGTGAGGAGAAAAGATCTTGTGTTTGAGGTTGGTGACTTATTCTATTTTAAAATCTCTCCCATGAAGGGAGTTAATAGATTTAGCAAGAAGGGGAAACTCATTCCCCGATATATTGACCCTTACAGGATCTTGAGTCGTTATGAAAAGGTAGTGTACGAGCTTGAGTTGCCTACAAATTTTGCATACGTTCACCCAATATTCCATGTTTCTTTATTAATAAAGTGTATTAGTGATCAAATTGTAGTTGTTCCTTTAGAAACTACAAATGTTCAGGATAGCTTTCCATACGAAAAAATCCAAGTTGAGAACCTTGATCACCAGATTCCTAGACTAAGGAACAAAGAAGTTTCTTTAGTCAAAGTTCATTAGAGGAACCATTCTGTTGAGGGAGCCACTTGGGAAGAAAAAGCAGACATGCGAACGAAGTACCCTCATCTTTTCTCTACAAAGTCAGACTCAACTTAAAATAATAGTTCTCCATAGATTTTTATCTCTTAAGTTCTCAGTTCCAGCCATGTAATCATCTTCATGTCATTGCATACATTCACGAATCAGTTAAGTTATGTATCATGTTTCAAATTCAGTCATGTAACCATATTTTTTCAGTTATGCACATTTAGCATGTACTCTTAATACCTCAGTATTCTTATCTTAATTAGTCTTATTCGAGGACGAATGTTTCCAAGGGGAGAAATTATAATACACCGTAAGATCCTAGCTTATTTCAGCTTACTATTTCATGTTTAAGGGGTCTAAGACTTAGAAAATTTTGCTAAGTGTTAAGTCTTAGTCTACTCCAAAGACTCTTAAACTTTGATGATTTTACTTTCAAACTTCCCAACCTTAGAACGTTAGTTTTAACTTGATTCATGATCGGGGTTGTCGATAGTTCATCACGGGTGAGTTTTGGATTTTTTGGAGGATGTTTTAGACCTCTTTGGATGATCAAAATAGTGAGGCTCCATGATATGGCTGCAGTGTGCCAGATATAACGTCAGTTGGGAGCAGCACGATGTATCTTATATCACATTGATTCATAACACGGCACATCGCATTTCACGTTGGTCAGTCCGATTAAATTTAATGAGTTCCTCGGGGGGTAACACAGGATTTAGGGTCTCAAAAACATTATTTATCATCTTTTACACAAAATTCTCTCAAAAGATAGCAATTCTCTCTTACGAACAAACCCTAGCCTCTTCAAAATTACAGCTCAAGTTTCAATAAATCACCAAGAACTTTCACTGATTCATCAATTAAGGTATGTGTGATGTACATCCATAGGACCTTTTCACCCATGGAGTCCAAGAATCCATTTTCAAGTTTAAACCCATGATTTTTACATGTTATTATGAGTTTTCTTTATAAAGCTATTATGAATTTTGATTACAAATAACGTTTACCATATGTTTTCATTGGAAATTGTCCTTGACATATTTGAATGATTATATTTGCATGTTAAATCCAAAATCCATGATTTTAGTATTTCAATTATGTTTGTATCACATGTTTTAACTATTCTCGTGCTTAAGCCTATGAATTTCAAGTGTTTGATGAAATCCCTTAATAATTGAGTTTTGAACAATTACTTATTATGTTTTCGAAGATTCAGTATATTCCTATTGTAATTGTTATTGAGTCCTGGGGGTTATCAATACCCAAAAGTTAGTTGATTACCCAGTTTTCATTATCTACAGAATAATTTTAGTTATACCATGACCAATATTGTTCAGTTAGCTACAAGGGTTAGTTGTGAATTCAATTAAGCTTAGTTCAGTCCAGTAATAAGTGTCTTTCTGTGGGGAGTAAAACATAGCACTGAGTTATCATAGGGATGGCATCTCCCACGTCAGTAGGCATGAGGTACTTGTCTCCCCTATTCTTAGGCATGAGACGTTAGTAGCAGTCCCTCGGTTCTAGACCTATGGTGCCACTGTAGACTTTGAGAGGACCCCTATCCATTAGATATGACCCACTCGTCCTTTGGGATATCAAATTATTGTATCACACACCCAATGTTAGTACCCATGGCACGGTACTAACATACTTCCAACTGGGGCTACAGGTTAGACCCTGATAGTACATTGGGGATATCGGTTATAGCTAGCTCCCACAAACTTAGTTTAGTATTTAGTACAAAGTTCAGTTTCAGGTTTTCTTTACCATAGCATACAACTATTAGTATTTCAGTTTACAAATTATATTAGAATCATGTTTTATGCTTGGTCATGCATTCTAAGATTTTACAGCTTTTATGTATTCATACTTAGTTATCTCATATTATTCAGTCATTTATTATCTCATGCATATAACCCGTGCATTTTAGCCTAACCTTATCTTATATACCAGTACATTTAAAGTGATGATCTCGTACTCATTTCTTATGCTATGATGCCATATATCATAGGTTCCGACGGTCAGGTTCCTGACTGTATCGAGACATTCCAGTGCATCAGCAACAATAGCCATGTTAAGTCCTCATATATTGAGGACTATTTATGTTTATTTTAGTCTTTCAGCTCGGTAGTCAGTCGTAGTTTGTTGGGGGCTTGTTCCACCAACTGCTTAGTCAGTTAGAGACTTTTTGGCCAATTAGTTAGTTTATCAGCTTTTATTATTAGTCTTCTTAGTATTGTTTTCAGATGCATTCAGAACTATGATTTTTAATCAAATGTTTTAGTATTTAAAACTTTATGGCATTTTCAATTAAATTTTGGACATATTATTTTGTTATCTGTTTTATTATGTGCTCACAGTAGGTACCAACTCATAGGTTAGATTGTGGTCTCCAGGAACCATAAGCACCATTGTCATGACTAGAGGGCAGCCTTGAGTCGTGACATGATATTATTCTAAAATTTAATGATACAAGCCTAATTTGAATGACTTGTAACCTGATAACAATGATGAACATAATTTTCCTCGATTTCAGGTGTTCAAAACCCGCCAGCAGAAGTTACTAATCGTAATGATGGTGAGTAAATCATGATATGAACAATTCATAAATTGATAATTAACATGGTTTCAACTGAAGATGATATGGGTGACTGATTTTATAAAGCATGTAAGAACATAATTCCTATGGGGAAACACATTGTCATGGTTTATAATCAAACTATTAAGAGAAAATTGAGTAAATTCATACTTGACATTGAAATTTCATAAAGAGAGAGAGAAAAGGGTTTATACTTGTAAAATAAGAGATTCTTGGGACTCAATGGGTAGAAGAAACACATTGATGAATATCCCACATACTTGAGTTGCTTGAATTCTTGAAGGAAACTTTGAATTGAGACGTTAAAAGGGTGAATTTCTTGAAGAAATCCCTTGCTTTTTTCTCTTGAATGTGAGAGAGGATTGAACATTGTTAACAAACTGAAAAGGTACAAATAATGCCTCTTTTGATGTTGTAAGTTATGGATTGGGTGTTTAAGGAGGAGAAAGGACCAAAAAGCCCTTCACCCTTTAATGAAGGCTATAAAATTTTACACTGCAGTGTGGAATAGTTCCTTTCCTAGAGGCTAACCTCCATGATACATTGTATATAACAGAGTCTAACCTCCAGACATGCTGCAAATCGTGGAGGGCCACCTTCGTGTCATATAAATAATGCAGAGGCATACGGCCTTTATGGTCCAAAATTACCCTAAACCTCTTCAAAAAATTCCAAAACTATCTTGGATGACCCTTTTAATATTCCTAAACATAGTTCAATTCATAAATCTACGTTCCAAACACAGAAAGGCAAAAAATAAGATGCTAGAAATCTTGGGGGTGTTAAAATGTCAACGTCACTTTTAATTAGTGTGAAATAATTTCTCTTAGACCTTTAAACATGCGATGAATTGCTAGAATTTTCCTAGGATCTTGATGGGTATGACACATTGTTGAGCTAGAAATGGTAGATTTTGATGTTATAATGGGCATGGATTTGTTAGCTTCTTTTTATGCGATGGTAGATTTCAAACTAATAGTTTTTATTTTCCAAAAGAGGTAGTTCTTGAATGGAAGGGTAATAATGGTTCACCAAGAGGTAAATTTATTTCTTATCTTAAGGCAAAAGGATGATTTCCAAAAGTTACATATGTCATCTAGTTGGAGTGAAAGATATAGATGCGAAGTTACAAACTCTTCAAGCTATTCCAGTGGTAAATGAATTTCCTAATGCATTTTTCTAAGATCCTTCAAGTTCTCCTCAAGAATAAGAAGTAAAGTTTGGTATTAATGTGATTCTAGGTGCTCAATGAACTCTATTCCTCCAAATAAAATGTCCCCATAAGAATTATGGGAGTTGAAACAGAAATTAAAAAACATTCTAGAAAAATGATTCATTAGTCCTAGCATGTCCCTTTAGGCACACCAGTATTATTTGTTCACAAGGAAGATGGCTCATTGAGAATTTGTATTAACTACTAATAGCTAAATAAGGTGACTATTAAGAACAAATATCCCCTTCCAAGAATTGATGACTTACTTGATCAGAAGGTGCTAAGTGTTTCTCAAAGATTAACTTGAGGTCGGGTTACTACCAAGTGAGGATCAAAGAGAAAAATATTTCCAAGAGATCTTTTTAAACACGGTACGATCATTGCAAGTTTTTATGCCCTTTGGGATGGCTAACACACCTATAGATTATATGGATTTGATGAATAAGGTGTTTAAGACTCTCTTGGATGTGTTCATAATCATGTTTATATAATATATTTTGGTTTACTCAAGGTTAAAAGAGGACTATAGTACGCAATTATGAAAGGTGTTACAGATTCTTCATGATTATAAATTATATGCAAAGTTCTCTTACTATGATTTTTGGTTGAGATCTATGGCATTACTGATATTGTATCTTATAAAAGAATAAAGCTTGATACTCAAAAGATAAAAGCCGTGAAAAGTTGGAAAAGACCTACAATGCCTGTGAAGGTTCATAATTTCCTTGAGTTGGAATGTTATCATAGAAGGTTTGTTGAAGGATTTTATTAAATTTCTACACCGTTAACAAAGATAACATACGAAGCATCCAAGTTTCATTGAAATAATGCATGCATATTGAATTCTACACCTGTATTGGTACTTCTAGAAGGAACAAAAGGGTATGCAGTGTATTTTGATGCTTTAGAAATTGTCTTAGGGTGTGTATTATTGCAACATGATAAAGTAATAGCTTATGACTTAAGATAATTGCGGCCAAATGAGAAAATTATCCAACATAAGATTTTGATCTAGCAGTTGTTGTATTTTCTTTAAAGATGTGGTGCCACTACTTGTATGGGATTCATGTTGACCTATAACTAACCATAAGAGTATGCAATATATCTTTAACCAAAAGGACCTAAATCTGAGGCAATGAAGGTGGCTTGAGCTGTTAAACGAGTATGATGTTGATATCTTGTATCATCCAAGGAAAGCAAATATGGTAGCTGATGCTTTAAGTCATATGACAATGGCAAACATTTATGGGCAGTCAATAGAATGGAAAGTAATAGCTAAATATTTACACCAATGAGATAATTTGAGGGTTTACCTTGTTGAAACTCTAGATGAGTGGGTTATGATACATAATGCGGCAGAATCTTTATTAGCGGTTAAAGTTAAAGAGAAGCAATATGCAGATCCTATCTATTACATCTTAAGAAATATGTACAACAAGGTACGAGAAAGGGATTTGAGCATACACAAGAGGGAATACTTCAGTGCCAAAACATGTTGTGTGTACCTAATGTAGATGGCCTAAGAAAGGGAATTATAATACAGACATATCATTTATGGTATTCCATCCATCCGAGTAAACTAAAATGTGTTATTATTTGAAAGTAGTGTATTGGTGGGGTGACATGAAAAAGAACATTGTAGAATTTGTAACCCAATGTCCAAATTATCAAAAAGTTAAAATAGAGCACCAAAAGCCCATGGGTTATATGAAATGTATAGATCATCCAATTTAGAAGTGAGATATGATCAGCATGGATTTCGTCACCGGTTTATCTCGCATATCTCTAAATTTTGGTTTCATATGGGTAATCGTTTATAAACTTACCAAATCATCAACTTCCTACTAGTTAAGACTATTTAAAAAGATAGTTTGGCTAAATGGAGTACCAATATCTATTATATCCGATTGGGGAGCTCAATTTACTACAAAATTTTGGAATTCTTTTCAAAGAAATTTGGGAACACAAGTGAATTTAAGTATAATTTTCACCCTCAAATGGATAAACAAGAAGAATGTACCATTTAAATACTTGAAGATATGCTATGACCTTGTGTGTTGGACTTTAAAGATAGTTGGGATGATTATTTGCCTCTGATAGAGTTTTACTACAACAATAGTTATCATTCGAGTATCAAAATGGCACTATATGAAGCTTTATATGGAAGAAAGTTTAGATCACTTATTAAAAGGTTTGAAGTGGGTGAAATTGCCTTGTTTGGGATAGATCTTGTTCATCAAGCTATGGAAAAGGTTAAAGTGATCCATCAACCTCTAGAAATAGCTCAAAGTGGACAAAATTCATATGTGGATATTAGAAAAAGAGGGCTACAGTTTTTTACAGGTGATTAGGTACTCTTGAAGATCTCACCGATGAAAGAGGTATGAGATTTGGTAAGAAAAAACAACTAAATCCATGTTATATAGGTCCATATAAGATTATTCAAATGTTTGGACAAGTCGCATATGTTTTAGTGCTGCCCAAGAGCTCTTAATAGTTCATCTAGTATTTCACATTTCAATAAATCAAAAGTGCATAGGAGATCCATCTCATATTATTGCCACGGATGATGTACAAGTTATAAAAGTTCTCACCTATGAAGAATTGCCTAGTGCTATTCTAGATCTATAAGTTAATAATTTAAGAAATGAGGAAATTGCTTTTGTAAAAGTAGGAGGAACCATGGAATAGAAGAGATCACATAGGAAGCTGAGGAAGCGATGAAATATATGTACCCCTATTTATTCAAATCCGAAGAGAGAGCTTAAGACGATTAATTAGAGCAATAAAAAGTAAGTATAAATATATACGCACTATATGGTAATAGGAAGATCAAACTTAGGCTTGAACTTATTTAGGGCGGATAATTATGAAATAGTTGAAGAATTAGGTTCCAAAGGGGGAGAATGTAACACCATATATTTTGTTTCTGGTTGTTCTACTTATATGGAATTTGATATAAACTTGTGGTATAGGTAATGAAATTTCCCTATTGATGGTGTAAATAGGTTTGAAGATATAGCCCATACCTATTAATGTGACACGACAAAGTTAACATTGACACATTTAAATAGACTCGGGATTGTGAGTAGCTTTTTGAATCCAAAGTTTAAAGTGATCAAGTGTATATAGGTTCTAAGTTTAACTAAAGAGATTAAAAACTAAAAATGGAATAAAATTTTGAGATATTTGCTTGACTTAATTAAGCTAGAAGGTGAGTTACCTACTTGAGCTATATGAACTAAGTTAATGGACACAAGGTTATAAATCAAATTTATGCCAATATTAATGTACTAATCTAATCCCAAAAGGCATGAGGTTAATTTAGGTTAATATTGGATTTGTACAACAAGGTATGTAAGGATACTCTTCCGTACTCTTTGGCATGGAATCAACCACTTGTGTCACAGAGTAAGCTTCCAAAGTTCTCCTACATCGAATGATAGATAATGACAGTTTATAATCTCCTATGTATCCAACGACCTAGTTACCCTTCTCTAATATGTTAAAATACGTCAGTACATACTTAATATGAAGTTTGCATATCTACTTTCACTAGAAAGTTTCAAGAGTTATCCTTTTAGTAAAATAATATCCATGTGTTATTTCAGCTCCTAATCATTTCATAAATATAATAACTACTCCCTAACTCATTGCTATTGCATTAAGTGTTTATTTATTTGTCTCTTACTAGTATATTATTGTTCCAATGCCAAAAAATGTCATGACCACCAAATTAACAATTTCAAAGGTTAAATAAAATAAGTAATGAAAATCTGGTTATGTACGGGTGGAATCTCATGGGCATAAGCTTATCTTGGGATGATCTCGATCCCTTTATATGTAGGTGGAAAATTAGGGGAGAAAGCCTTGCATGGACTGTTCCCAATTTGTTTATTTATAGGCAGCAGATCAGGGGCGTAAACATAGTATAGGTTGATCTTGATTATGTATTTACCAATGATCAGCTAGTCATTTTTATCACATGGTTTATAAATATTATAAAGTAAGAAATTTAAAATGATGAAAATAATGTAATGTACATGATCCCACAAGTATATGCAATGGTGATCTATTAGAACTTTTGATACACTTGTAACTGATTTCCTTTAAGCTCTTGTATTGTGTATAATTACTTTCAGCCTCCCATATTCAGTATATATTTTTATACTGATGTCCCTCACAGAAGACATTTATTTTATGTTGCAGCCACAAGTACATCAACTAATACACCTCTCAAATAAGAGAACAGGATATCGACCGGCTATTGGTAACCTCTAGGTTAAATCGGGGCTTTTCGAGTTTGTTATATATGATTTGGTATTGTAAAATAGTTAAGAGTAAGGTGGGAGTTTGTCCCAACCTTAAGTAAGTATATGTAACTTTTTGAGGATTTTTAGACCAATGTAAAGTTAATGTAACGACTCGAGACTACCCCCTAGTAGTCACACGGTGCTTACAGTCCCGAGGGACCACAAGCTAACCCATGAGCTGGTACCTACTGTTAGCATCGAATAACATAATCTTAAATGTGGAAGAATACGGACATGCCATAAGGTTTTAATAACTGAATTTAAAACTGAAATATGAGTCTATAGAAACAACTAGCTAAATGTGATAAAATAAAGATAAAATGTATCACTAACTGTAATATCTGAATACTAAATAACTAACTCTAATATATAAAAAGCCTCTATAACTGACTGAATGAATATGAGTTGATAGGACAGGCCCCAACTAACTCCAACTAACTACTAACTGAGACACAAAATAAAGAAAGCTTATCCACGAAATTTGAGGATGCACCACTGCTACTGCTGAGACTCTAATGAGTCTACTCACGAGTCAGGAACTTAGTGTTAGAACCTATGATATATTAAATCATAACGCAAAAGAAAAGGTATGCGATCAGTACGTTGAATGTAATGGTATACTAAATAAGGTAGGCTGATATGCATGGTTTCATGAATAGAACTAATAATTAATTGGATATGTATTTAAAGCATGGAGTACTGAGTAGATAAAATAGAATTTGTAGATATTGATAATGCATGGAAATTTGTAAATGATGAGGATGAATGATCAAGTATATAACATAACTGAGTAAAATCTGTAAACTGAAATATTGAGATAATTCAAATTTGTATCCTTTAGTCAAGCAACACTAAGACTGAATAACTGAACTAGGACTATAACTAAGACTATATTTGAGACTGTGGGATGTATCATCTAACCGACATTACCTAAACTGAGCTAATCGAGGTCCAACCTGTAACTCCAATTGGAAGGGTGTTAATACCATGCCACGGGTGCTAACAATGGCTTTATGGATCCACTGAACTGATATAATATCCAAAGGACTAAGAGTGTTAAGCCTCAATAGACGGGTGACCCCTGCAAGATAGTCAAGCTTAATCTGATGGGTGACTACTCATGTCCTACGTTGGCTACGTAGTTCTTGAGTATAGGGACTACTACTAACGAATCTGCCTATATGAAGGGGAGCCACCACCCTAACACTCGCTCGGTACTAAATCCTACTCCCAACTGAAAGACACTGTGGTACTAAACTGTTCTGAGTTGAATAATAGATATCTGACTATTCTGATAATGCTCATTATATAATCTGAAGGCTATTCTGTAATATACTAAGGCTAGACTAAATAAAAAATTTGGGTTTCAGGTATTCAATACCCCCAGGACTCAAAACAATAATACCAAAAAGATACTAAAGCTTGAAGTCAAAAACATGAAGGCTCTTATTAAATAAATAAATCTTGTAAGCATTTTATCAAACACTTATAGTTCATGGTTTTAAAACAATCATAGGAATGTCATGGAACTCATAGGAATAGCATGAATTCATCATAATAGAATTAAATCATGGTTTAATTCAATAAATAATAATATTAAAATATGGATGATTAAATAATAACAATAATTTAATGGTAACATGGTATAAAATCAGAGTTTGTGGAGATTCATGGATGAAATCATAATTTAAAATATGATATTTTAAAAAGATCAAAATTTTATAATTTAAAAAACTTGCTTGGACTCCCTGAATGAAAGAGATCCATGGATGATCATCTAACATACCTGGGTTAGTAAATTTAAAGAGAGGAATGGAGAGTTCTTATGAAATTGCCTTGAATTTGAGAGCTAGGTTTTCTTGTTCTTGAAAGAGGAATTTTTCATTGTGAGAGGAATTAAAATAATGATGACTATTTAGGGAGTTTAAGGGTTAAATTTTGTGTTTCGGGTTAATTTGGGCCGTGGAAAAATACCCAAATACCCTTAAACGAATTGATAAACAGAAGCTGAAACTGACCATCCCAATTTTTGGCCTTCGCGCGACACACCACTATCATGCCAAGCCACTAGAAAAGGGACAATTGGGACCTAGACAGATGGCGCAATGCTCCACCATCGTGGTACGCCTGTGGATTCAATTTTGGCCACCTCCGTGATGCGCCATTATTGCAGAGGCCCATTGGAAATTGACAAATGGGAAATTCGCCTGCTCTGTGACACGCCATGATCAAAGATTAACACTGGAAATCAAAAATTGTCATTTGGACTGTCTACGTGACATGTTGAGGGTTAAAATGATGGTTTTTAACGACTAAAACTTAAAATCGCCATAAATTATTACCTGGTTATCAAATTTGGGCAAATTTTATCTAGTTGGAAAGCTAATTTAATTTCCTAAGCAATGGCGAGATCTAAACTGAAAAATAATTAGTTTTTTAAATATTTCATATACGAATACTCATATATTAGGACTTAGATTATGCTAGGGAATTACGAGGTGTTGCAATATCTCCCCCTTAGGATCATTCGTCCGCGTATGAAACTAGTTAAGCTGAGGGAATTGATGGACTGAGCTTACACACTGAACATGCATGTTTGATGCATAGAATGCATGATTGAACTGATTCCTGATTGCACGACTGACTAGAACATGATGTAAAGCTGAAACTGAGCATGACAGAGAAAAGAAAATCTTAAGAAGATTAGTACCTTATATAGAATCTGGAGTCATAGAGAAAAGATGAGGGTACTTGGTCAATATATCTGCTTTTTCTTCCGAAGTGCCTCCCTCAACGGACCGATTCTGCTAAAAAACTTTGACTAGTGGTACTTCTTTGTTCCTTAGACTAAAAACTTGATGATCAAGAATTTTGACTGGAACTTCCTGAAATGAAAGACTGTTCTTAATATCTACACTTCCTAAGGAAGCAATTCTAACTGGATCACCAATACATTTAACAATGATACATGGATCAATGGGTGTACTGAGGCCTACCTTTTCAAAAGGACTGAGAATTTTAAAGGGACCAATATATCAGCGACTGAGTTTCCCTCTCTTGCCGAATCTCTTCACTCCTTTCATGGGAGAGATTTTCAAGTACATGAGTAACCGGCCTCAAACTCAAGATCCTTTCTCCTTACATCAACATAAGATTTTTGTCAGCTCTATGCAGCCCTAAGCCTTTCTCTGATCAACTAAACCTTTTCTAATACACAAAACACCAAGTCAGGCCCTACTACTGCAGCCTCACCTACTTTAAACCAACAAATTAGAGATCTACATCTCCTACCATAAAGAGCCTCAAATGGAGTCATACAACTACTAGAATGATAGTTGTTATTGTATGAAAATTCAATCAAAGGTAAATGGTCATCCCAACTACCCTTAAAATCAATAGTGCATGCTCTCAGCATATACTCAAGATTCTGAATAGTCCTTTCTACTTGATTGTCTATCTGAGGGTGGAACGCTTTACTGAGGTGAACTTGGGTACCATGACCCTTTTATAATGCTTTCCAGAAGTGAGGGGTAAACTAAGTACCTCTATTTCAGAGATGATAGATAAGGGAACACCATGAAATCGAACTAGCTCTCTGAGATAGAGATTGGCATTGTCCTCATCTAAGTAAGAGGTATGGACTGGCAAGAAATAAGCATATTTGGTCATTATTTTGACAATAACCCAAATAGAGTCATGTTGATGATGAGTATGGGGAAAACCTATCACAAAGTCCATGTTTAGTTTCTCTCATTTCCATATGGGAATACTGAACTCCTACATGGACCCACTAGGTTTCTTGTGCTCAACCTTAACTTGCTGACATGTAGAGCACTTAGCTACGAACTCTGTAATATTTCTCTTCATCCTAATCCACCAATAGATGTCCCACAAATTGCGGTATATCTTACTGGTTCCTGTATGAACAGAGTAATGCGCCCCATGCATTTCTGTAAGAATTCATTGCCTCAACTCATCTACACTAGGCACGCACAATCTACCCTGACAACGAAAAAACTATCTCCCTCTTGGGAGAAAACCTCTATTTTCTGATCTATGATTGATTCTTTTAACTTAACTAGACTGCGATCTCTATCCTACTTTTTCTTCTACTCAGAAACTAGAGATGACTCTAAGCTATTCTGCACCTATACACTACCTTCTACTAAATCGAGTAAATGGATACGTAGTCAAGATAGCTGATGAACTTCCTAAGCTAACTTCTTTTTACCATCCTCAACATGAGCTACACTGCCCATTGACATTCTACTGAGAGCATCAGCCACTACATTGGCCTTGCCTGGATGATAAAGAACGCTCATGTCATAATTCTTCAATAACTCTAATCATCGACTCTGACACAGATTCAAATCTTTCTGTGAGAACACATACTGAAGGCTTTTATGATCGGTGAACGCATCCACATGTACCCCGTACAAGTAATTCCTCTAAATCTTAAAGTCAAACACTACAACTTCTAGCTCAAGATCATAAGTGGGTTAATTCTGTTCATGAGGCTTAATGTATCTGGTGGTGTAGGCTATGACCTTACCTTTCTGCATAAGGACACAACCTAAACCTACTTTAGATACATCACAGTACACGATAAAACCATCTGAACCATCTGGTAGAGTCAAGAGTAGGGCTGAGGTGAGTCGAGTCTTTAACTCCTGAAAACTCTTCTCACAAGAATTTGACCACTGAAACTAAACTTTCTTCTACATAATTCTAGATATGGGGGATGCGATAGAAGAAAACCATTCAATAAACCAACGGTAATAGCCAGCTAAACCCAATAAACTCTTGATATCTGATAGAGAGATAGGTCTAGGCCAGTTTCTCACCACTTTGGTCTTTTGAGGATCGACTCTAATGCCATCACAAGAAATAATATGACCAAGTAATGCTACTGATCTTATCCAGAATTCACACTTACTAAATTTAAATAATAGCTAATAGGCTTTAAAAGTTTGAAGCACTATGTTGAGATGGTCTGTATGATCGCTTTTGCTATAAGAATAGACAAGAATATCATCAAAGAAGACTATGACAATCATGTCCAAGTACTAGTTAAACATTTGGTTCATCAAGTCCATTATGGCTGCTGGGGCAGTCATGAGACCAAAGGACATGACTAGAAATTCAAAGTGACCATTCCGAGTTTGAAAAGATATTTTTGGAATGTCACGTTCTCTGACTCTAAGCTGATGATAGCCTGATCTGAGGTCTATCTTGGAAAAGTAACTGGAACCCTAAAGTTGGTCGAACAATTCATTGATTCTAGGAAGTGGTTATTTATTCTTGATTATGACCTTTTTCAACTGACGGTAGTCTATGCACATTCTGAGAAAACCATCTTTCTTACGCACAAATAGAAAAGGTGAACCTCATGGGGAGATGCTGGGTCAGATGAATCCCTTATCTAAGTGATCCATCAACTATTCTTTTAGTTCTTTGAGTTCAGCTGGAGCCATTCTCTATGATGGAATAGATATATGCTGAGTATCTTAGAGAAGGTCTATTCTGAAGTTAATTTCCCTTTCAGGAATAACTTTGGGAAGATCTTCAGGAAATACATCTGAAAATTCTTTTACTACTGGAACTGACTCAAGAGTAGGAGTTTCTGAGTTTGAGTCTTTGACTCATACAAGATGGTAAATACACCCCTTAGATATCACCTTTCTGGCTCTAAGACATGAAATCAACTGTACCCTAAGAGCTGTAGTACTACCCCTCCATTCAAATATTGGTTTAATTGGAAACTGAAAATAAACTATTCTATTTCTACAATCAACTGAGCCATAGCATGAGTGGAGCCAATCCATGCTGATAATGATGTCAAAATCCATCATCTCTAACTCTGCTAGATCAACTAAAGTAACTTTTTGACCTATTATGACATGAAAGTTCCTGTATACCTAACTGGCTATAATGGAAATACCTACTGGGGTAGACACTGAAAAGGGCTCTGCTAGAGTTTCGGGACTGACTTTGAAATTGACAGCTATATATGGAGTTACAAAAGAAAGAGAAACTCCAGGGTCTAGTAAAGCATAAATATGTAAGTGAAAGACCTGAAACGTACCAATAACTATGTTAGGTGAATTTTCCTAATCTTGGTGGGACTGAAGATCATATAATTTTTTTGGACGCAGAGCATTGGTAGCACTGGAAGCAGCACCCTATTAAGTTAGGTGACCGGATAGAACTGACAACTAATGGGACTGGCTCTGTTTGCGCACATCCCTACCCTTCTGAGAAACTACCCAACACTCCCCAATCCAATGGTCTGTCTTTCCACACTTAAAACACACATAACTACATACTCTACACTCACCCTGATGGTGTTTGCCATATTTCTGACATAGAGGATTTGTACAAGCACTGCTAATACTAACCTAGGACTTAGAGCCTGGTGCCTTATCCGTATTGTCATTTCTAAATTTAGGTACTGGGGCACTGGCTGTAGAAGGTACTAAGGCTCAAAACCTCTGATGAAACTTAGGACGTTACCACCTTCTGACTTTGGCTGATTGAAATTAAAACTACCCATCCTAGCTCTCTTGTTTCCTATCTCCCTCTCCTTAATCTTCTGCTCATCTATCTGTTGACCAAGAACTATCAACCTAGACAACTGCATCTCACTAATCAGCATTGATGTCCTACACTTCTTGACAACACTATTATGTATGCCAGACACAAACTTACTCATCTTGGACCTACTGTCAGCCACCTCATGAGGAGCATATCTTGCTAAATGAGTGAACTTAAGAGAATACTCCTTTGCACTTTTGCTGCCTTGTCTTAAATTAATGAACTCCAACATTTTGGCCTCTCTCAAATCCAATAGAAAGAATCTATCCAAGAAAGCCATGAAAAACTCTTCCCATGCTATAGGCCCTGCATCAATACCTCTATCAACTTTCCACTAGTTAAACCAAGTATGGGCTACATCCTATAATTGATATGTAGCCAACTTAATACTTTGACTAAACATCACCCCCATAGCATCCGTGACCTTATGAACTATATCTAAGAATTCATATGGATCCTTTTTTAGACTTGGATCTCATAAAACAAGGAGGATTCATCAAGGTCAAATCCTGAATTCTAGTTGCAGCAGTATTGACCATTGGGTTGGCCAGAACAGTTGTTGGCCATTCATTCTGTGCTGCTATGAGTTCGCTAGAGCAGTGAACGCATCCTTGAATTTTTCATGAGAGACATGCTCATCTAGAGGATCCTCCTGGATGGGGTGAAGGGATGGATGAGTTCCTGTTCTTTTTCCATTCTTCTTGGGAAACATGTTCTGTAAACTAAAGGAAGAAACACATTAGACTGAGATTTTGATTTGAGGTCTTGCTTAATCGCATGACATGAATTCTTGAAAGAAGGAAAACTTTTCGTAAATGCCTTGTAGCCTCTCATCCATAAGTGTGATGCGCTACACACCCATGCATAAAACTCTACTCAATGCAGCTTTCAAACTTCCTAGGCTACTTGAAAACCTTACGCTCTGATACTAAGTTTGTAACAACCCGAGACTACCCTCTAGTCATCACACGGTGCTTATTGTCCCGAGGGACCACAAACTAACCTATGAGCTGGTACCTTCTATTAGAAATAAATAACATGATTATAAATATGGTAGAATACTGACATGCCATAAGGTTTTAATAAATAAATTTAAAACTAAAATATGAGTCTATAGAAACAACTGACTGAATCTAATAAAATAAAGATAAATTGGATCACTAACTATAATATCTGAATACTGAATAACTGACTCTAATGTCTGAAAATCCTCTATAAATGACTGAATGAATATGACTTGCTGGGACAGGCCCCAACTAACTCTAACTAACTACTAACTGAGACACAAAATAAAGAAAGTACGTCGTCAAAATATGAGGACTCACCACTACTACTACTAAGAATCTAATAAGTTTACTTATGAGCCAGGAACTGAGCGTTAGAACCTATGATATAATACATCATAGCATAAAAGAAAAGACATGTGATCAGTACTTTGAATATACTAGTATGCTAAATAAGGTAGGCTGATATGCATGGTTTCCTGAACAAAACTAATGATTAACTGGATATGCATGTAAAGCATGGAGTACTGAGTAAAGAACATAGAATCTGTAGATAATGATAATGCATAGAAATCTATAAATACTGAGAATGTATGACCAAGCATATAACTTAATTGAGTAAATTCTATAAAATGAAATACTGAGATAACTAAAATCTATATGTTTTGGTCAAGCAACACTAACACTGAATAGCTGAACTAGGACTATAACTGAGACCATATGTAAGACTATAGGAGGTATCATCTAACTGACATTCCCCAATTTGAGCTAATCAGGGTCCAACCTATACACCTAGCCGAAAGGGTGTCAATACCATTCCACGGGTTCTCACAATGGTTGTGTGGATCCACTGAACTAATATAATGTCCAAAGGACTAAGGGTGTCAAGTATGAACTGATGAGTGACCGCTGTGAGATAGTCAAGCCTAATCTGACGGGTGACTACTTATATCCTATACTGGATACATAGTTCTGGAGTATAGAGACTACTACTAATGACTCTGCCTATTTGATGGGGGAGCCGCCATCCCTCTACTTACTCGTTGCTAAATACTACTCCCAATTGAAAAACACTGAGGTACTAGACTATTTTGATTTGAATAACTAATATTTGACTATTCTGATAATGCTCATAATATAATACGAAGACTATTCTATAATATACTAAGGCTAGACTAAACAAACAACTATGGTTTTTGGGTATTCAATACCCCCAGGACTCAAAAAAACAATACTGAAAAGACACTAAAGCTTGAAGGCCAAAACATAAAGGCTCTTATTAAATAAATTACTCTTATATGTATTTTATCAAACACTTGTAGTTCATGGTTTTAAAACAATCATAGGAATGTCATCGAACTTGTAGGAATAGCATGAATTCATCATAATAACATTAAATCATGCTTTAATTCAATAAATAATAATATTAAAAAATAGAAGATTGAATAATAACAATAATTTCATGGTAACATATTATAGAATTATAGTTCATGGATATTCATGGATGAAACCATAATTTAAAACATGATAATTTAAAAAGATCACAATTTTATAATGTAAAAGGGATGCTTGGACTCCATGGATGAAAAAGGTCAATGGATGAACATCTAACAGACCTGGGTTAGTAAATTTGAAGTGATGAATTGAGAGTTCTTGAGAAATTGACTTGAATTTGAGAGCTAAGGTTTCTTGTTCTTGAAAGAGGGATTTTTGATTGTGAGAGGAATTTAAATAATGATGGCTACTTAGGGTGTTTAGGGGTTAAATTTCATGTTTTAGGTTAATTAGGGCCATGGAGAAAGACCTAAATAGCCTTAAATAAATTTTAAAATTGAAAAGGGACAACTGGAAAAGGGACAATTAGGACCTGGACAGATGGCGTGATGCGGCACTGTCGCGGTAAGCCTCTAGATGCCATTTTGGCTACCTCCACGGTGTGCCATGATCGCGGAGGCCCATTGGAAATTAACAAATGGGAAATTGGCCTGCTCTGTAATGCGCCATGATGATGAAGTCATGTCGAAAATTGACAATTGCCATTTGGACTGTCTACGCAATGTGCTGAGGGTTAAAATGACGATGTTTAACGACTAAAACTTAAAATCTCCATAACTTCTTACCCGGTTATGTGATTTGGGCAAATTTTATATTGTTGGAAAGATAATTGAATTTCCTATGTAATGGTAGGATGTAAACTTAAAAATAATGATATTTTTAAGAAATGTCATATACAAATACTCATGTATTAGGACTTAGATTATGCTAGGGAAATATAGGGTGTTACTGTTAAGCATGGTAGTATCTTGTCATTTAGATGTTGTGTAAATGGCCAAGTCTAGTATATATAGTTTTTCTCTTGCCCACATTGTTTATTCTCATTGATGCATTGTAACCACATTTTGCAGAACCATTGGTTATCATATTGACATGCACAAGAAGTACAAGTTTATAGGTTGGTGCTCCTGAGCCTTTATTGACACGGGTGCTTGTCAGATCCAATGGGATTTGAGGCATAACAAAATCTTTGATCAACTGTAGAAGAAAATAGACCATATCAATGTTTGTTGTTATTGAATGGAATATCCAAACTATTACAAAGGCTATATATAATAATGTCCCTCCCAGGAAGAATCGTTGAATCACGTACTATAAAATTTCTTGAGTTAGATTTTTCTGAGGGATGTAACTCTCAATATCGTAATCTAGGGGATCCATATCAGATTACATAATATTTCTCTCATGGTGGTAGAAAATGAGATGTTCAAGGTAATGATGTTGATGAACAACCTTCTGAAGTTTTAGAGGTTTCACTTAAAAGATCACAATGAGATAGAAAGTCTATTATTTCTAGTGATTATCAAGTGTATTTTGGTGAATATGATTATGATATTGGCCAAGTTATGAATCGTTCGACTTATAAACAATCTGTTTATAGTAATAAATTTGAAAAATGGCTATAAGCCATAAATGATAAAATGAAATTCATGCATGATAATGGAGTTTGGGACATTTTTGAGTTGCCTCAAGATAACAAGTCAACCAGTTGTAAATGGATTTATAAAACCAAAAAAAAATTTCATGGAAATATTAACAATTTTAAACCTTGATTGGTGACAAAGTGATTTACTCAAAAAATGAGTTGATTATAATGATACCTTTTCATCTATTTCTATTAAAGATTCTTCCATAATTGTCATGCCACTAGTGGATCTTTGTGACCTCTAGATCCACCAGATAGATGCCAAGATAGCTATTCTAAATGAAATACTGTCTACAAAAATTTACATGAAACAATAAGAAGGTTTCATAGAATTAGGAAAGGTCTATCTCCTGCCCAAATTTAAGAAGTCCATTTATTATCTGAAGTAAGCTTTACACTAATGGTATCTCATGTTTGACATTGTTGTGAAAACATTGGGCTTCATGGAAAATAAATTTGATGAATGCATATATTTAAAGATCAGTGAGGGCAGATTCATTTTTCTTATAAGTAGATGACATTCTGCATGTCCGTAGTGATCGTGGATTGCATTATGAAACCAACTATTTTTTTGCAAATATCTTTGAGATGAAAAATCTTAGGGAAGCTTATTTTGTACTTCGCATAGATATCTATCGAGGTATATCTCATAATATTCTGGGGTGATCTCAAAAGTCTTATGTTGATCAAATTCATTCCAGATCAAATATGTTGTCGACTGAGTGGTAAATTTACCACTCATTAATGCTCAAATTTGTGTGCACTATTATGGTTAAATTGTCCTAATGAGACAAATTTGTCTTTTGAATGGACAAATTTCCATGTTTTACTGGTATACAAGTAATGGGAAGAAAATAAGTATTGGAAGATGAAAAGTGAAATAAAAGGGCAAAGTTAGTACAAAAACTAGAAAATCAGGTGGCCTTTAGGTACCGCGTTCGCGATGCTTAGAGATGTGATCACAGTCAAGAAATTATAGCAGTAGATGACCGTCAATTATCGTGGAAAATAGTCCAGGGGTAGATTCATAATTTTAAGCAGCAGAACGCAAATCCTCTAAAGGGCAAAATCCTTTCACTTTTGAGGCAACTTCTCAGTACATTTCAATTTTTGTGTGGAAAAAAATCCTACTACTTTGGAAAAGACAATCGTAGATAATTTTCCAATAGATTTTGGTTGTGAATTGTGATTGAAGTTTGTGAATTATTCTTATTTGTTATCAATGGAAGCATTGGATGCTCACTTGGGTATATTTCCTCCCTCTAATCTCATGAGAAGCTAATTATCTATCTTAGGGTTATGTTGGCATAAGGTGAAAATATATGTTGGTCTTGATTTTTACTGTAAATTCTTGGTTAATAATGTTGGGTTTCACTAATACTTGATTGTTAGATTGAATTTTGTGGGTAAAAGCCCCAATTTCTCAAAATCCCACATCATCTTTGAAAGAGGGATGCAAGTATTCTTTTAGGTCCCATATCATTCTTGTAAGAGGGGTATTGGTGACAAGTATTTGTGAGCAATATCTAGATGTTATCTTATTCCTTTACATTGTCTTAGAAATAAGGATGGATGGTGAATTTGGTATGTATTGGGTATCATCCTAGAAATAGTTATGCCCAATTGAGGTTTTGGGTTGATTTGTTTGCCACACCCATGAGGTATTTGAAAGAATCCATGGGTGATGTTCTTGGTATTGGTTGAAAGACTAACACAAAAACCCCTAACCTAGCCTACTCATATATTCATTAAGTAGAATTTTACTGTGACGCTCACTTACCAATACACTATTTTCCCTTAGGAAAGCATAACCCCAAGACCATTCTCCTACTTTAATTTTTTCAAAAATTGTTGCTCTACATTGATAGTTCAAGTGAATTTTGTTTAAACAACCTTTCAAACTATAACCCCAATTTTAATTTATGTCTTACTTTATGTTTACATTGCGGGTATATACTTAGTATCTTTCAACATACATAGGATTTGAATACTAGTTACACTCCTCGTGGATTCAACCCCAAATCATGTTGGGCTATTATACAATGATCTTACGACACCAAAACAAAAATATAGGTGAGATGATCAAAATGGCATTATTTTTTTGGAGTAAAATTTAGTTTTTGCTTTTGTGGCATTGATAGTAACATTAGGTTTACCCATAGTGTTTATTATTTACGTTGTTTGTTGTTTTTTGTTTTTTTTGGTAGATTTCAATTGTGTCCATAACACAATGAGTGATTATACAAGCAATACCAGGACCTTCATGGTCCTCTTGATGATGAGGAGCACATCCATGATGCGGGACATGCTAGGTCTTTCCACATCCTACCGAATAAAGGGAATGTACTATTCCATGTCACAAGTATGATGTTACACATACTTCAAATGAAAGGTCTCTTTGGAGGACCCAAACTTGCACTTATAGAACTTTATGGATGTGTGTGCCCCGTTTGACATTGCTTATATCTCACAAGAGTCCATACAGTTATGCCTTTTCCCATTTTCTCTAATGGGTGAGGTAGTGTTTTGGTTGAGATATTTTTCTGCCAGGTCCATCACATCATGGACAAGATTACCGATGCTTTCTTAGATCATTATTTAGCACCATCAAAGATGTTGTAATTATGAGACAAAATCATTAATTTTTGTCAACTCAATGGAGATCCTTTATATGAAGTTTGGGAGAAATTTAATAAAAATCTTGTGTCATTTCCTAATCATGATATATCTGACAAAATGCTCCTATAAATATTCTATAAGGCGTTATACCAACTCAATAAGACAATGGTGGACAATACAATCGGTGGATCACTTGTAAAGTTGTCATATGGTGTGGCTTCAACTTTGCTTGAGAAAATCACAAAGAAAATTAAGGGGTGGGACACTTGGGATACAGAGGTAGCCACGGTTTCTCCCATCTCCTTCATTGTAAAACTAGGAGCAAAGGAAAAAATAAGAAGAGGGGAGGGGGGAAGAAAACATTCCTAAAATAATAAAACTGGACCTACTTACAAAGAATATGATGTGTGCATCCACAAAAATGGTAAATATCATGTAATCCAAAGGATATGATGAAGATGAGGCAAAATCCCTTGATAAAGAAATTAGATACTTGGAAAACTACTCAGGGGGGTTTCGGCCTGCCTATCAAAGGCAAGGTGGGAACCAAGGTTGGAATATTTGTGATCGAGAAAGGGAATGGCATGATAAAGATAAAGATTGTTATTGGAGGGATAAGGAAAGGGAGTCTGATCGATATGTGCCCCCTATGATCGAGTGAAGAGAAAAGAGTCAAATTTCATAGATCCCAAAAAGTTCAAAATCGAGGATATACTTTCTAGAATCTTGTGGAGAGTAGAAGGGATGGACAAGATGGTCGGAGAATTAAAAGAATACTTTTCTTAAATTAACCAAATGATTATATCACACTCCGCTTTAATCAAGAAATTGGAGACCCAAATTGGAAAAACTCAACCAAACCTAATGCTAGGCCCAAAGGTGGCCTCCCTAGTAATACGTTGGCAAATCCTAAAAACGATTCTCATGTATTAAAAATTATCACATGAATAGGTAAGGAACATGGTTCACAAGAGGTTCAGGTCAAATTAAAGTCTCTTCATGATCTAATAAACAGAAATAACAAGCATGTAGGTGAGTCTAATGATGAGGCTCCAAAGTCTCAAGAAGGGAATGATAAAGAACCAATGATAATTAAAGAGATAGATGAGGAGGAGGAATCTCCTAAAGTAGTTAAGGGTGACAAACCGTAAGGTGACCCATTGTCTCCAATGAAAATCCCGCTTCTTTCCCTCAAAGACACAAGAAAAAAGAGCAGAATGTCAAATTCAAGAAGTTCCTCATCAAGCTTAGAAATTTTTCAATTATTGTTTTATTGCTAAAAGCCATTCAAGAAATTTTGGGATATACTAAGATAATGAAGATATTGATGTCCAAAAATTGCCTTGTGGATGGTCAAACCATTAAAGTTACCCACGGTTGTTTTTCTATCATGACTAGTGCTACGGAAAAAAAGAAAGAAGATCTAGGAGCCTTCTCAATCCCTTTCACCATTGGGACACACAAATTTAAGAAAACCTTGTGTGACCATAGTGCAAGAATCAATCTCATGCAATATGCAATCTATCAAAGATTGGTTTTGGGCACTCCTATACCTACAATAATGAGGCTCATGATGGTAGATCAATTTATTAAAAAATTGGTTGGAATCTTTTATGATGTCTTGGTAAAGGTCAATTAGTTTATTTTATCAGCGGGACTTTACTGTCCTTGATTGTGAAATCGACCAAGAAATACCTATTATTCTTAAGATACCCTTTATAGCAATAAAAAGAGCAATTATTAATATGGAGCAAGGGGAAATGAAGTTTCGGGTTCAAAACGATGACGTTTCATTTTGGGTGTGTAAAACTGAGAAATAGCCAATGAAACTATAAGTGGTATCGGTCATTGATGTAGCGGACATACAGATTGAGGATGGATCCCTCAAGGATCTAACTTGAAAAGTGAAGAATATCATTTCACAGCGTTATATTAGGATTTGGATAAATGGAAACCCATCAAGCCATTAAAGTAGACCATATCCTTTGATTTTTACTTTTTAAAGAAGCTTATGTTTATCAGAATTGATCCATGTGAATTAGGTACCCAAAGGGATTACATTTGAATGATTTTGATTGAGGGAAAGTGTGATGAATTTCAGCAGTGGCTGATTTATTGGAAGTAGTGGAGCTAAAACAACTCTTAGGTGTTGCGATTGCAATGACATGGGTCTTGCAATTGTAAAAACACAGGGTTTGTGATCGCAATCCCTTGTTTGCGATTGTGTTCATGGTTGTTTTAAACATGAACAGTCACCAAAACCTCAACCATATTTCCTTTCCAATTATTTTAAATTACTCCAAATTATGCCCTTGTTGATAGCATCCAATTGTGCATTGCATCATCCCCTGCATTTCTTCATCTGGTATGTGTTTAAACTCTTTCCTTCATGCGTATGTCTAGGCCTTAGAACTTATGTCTTAGGAATGGCCTAAAATTATGATATGCATGGTAAATCCTTATTCAATTATGTTTGTCCAGTATAGTTAGATGTTCTTATAAGTGTGCACACAATTGGGGTAGTCTTGATTACCCAAAATTATTTCAAATTGTATTATGTTTCTTGTACATACCAAGTGTTGATGAAATTCCCAAATAAACTTTTTTATTCATTTTCACCGATTAAAGGGCAGATTTGAATGCTTACATGTTGTGTTCCATGTTCATGTTAATGTCTACTAGTATTAAACATAGATTAGTATAAAATTGGCCTTGTTTTGATGTTCGACAGATTTTTGAACATGCCTCAAGTACCACAATTACAGTACTCATAGTCAAGATTGTGACATCTCGATCGCGACTCTGGCTTTATGATTGCGATAACTGAGGGCATGTTCTGAGTGAACTCTCAAATATCGCAATTGAAATCCATACAAGCCGTGATCACAGTAATCGAGACCAGTCTGGTAGACTGGTCTAATTCTCATACCTCTTATTTTAAAGCCTGTCCATGCCCCATAAGTTCTTCCTTTAGCTCAATTAAGTTTAATAAAATGTTTTTATTCATAGTATCCTTGATGACTAATGCCCTCTATATGTGAATCCCAGATACTAAATGGTAGGTTATGATATAAATCATTTCATGGGCCCAAAATGTGAGACTGAATATTATAAGGACCGTATGATAAAGAAGTTACTGCTCGAGTGAGGAATCTCACTAGAGAATGTGCCCAAGAAAATCCTGGATTTCTATGGAAGGCTAGAGGGTACACAATGTATATGATTTACCCCAAAACCATTCCGTAAAAATGAGCATTGAGTAAGGGAATTCTACACAAATCTCAGCATAGTAGATCTTTCTAACCTAGTGATAAGAATCAGGGGAAAAAGTTTGATTTGGGGCTGAGAGGATTAATTGAGATTATGGGTTGAACAATGTCGACATGACGGAATATAAGGCCAAGAATTATGCTCCTGGGAGCTAGTTGGTGGAGCATCTATGCCTAGGGAGGGAGGTCTAATGGGCTACTATTAAGACTGGGATACCGATGAGTGACTTCATTGATGGAGCTAGGATTTGGTTGATTATTATTTGTAGTCGGGTCTCTCCCACCTCTAACCTGACAAATATCCTAACTATGCATGCTCATATGGTGCCTTCCTCTTGGACAATATTTCTTTAAATGTTAGCCGCTTTGTGCTTGTAGAGATTAGGCATTACAAAAAAGGGGTTCCATTCTTTTATTACTATCATTGATCACGGAGTTGTGTAGGAGAGCCGGGGTTGATGAGTACCCAGAGGATAGTTGTATCTCTCCCAAGACTCGTATTTATTCACTGAATGAGCAATATGAGGAAGCTTTACTTGGGGAGGCCAGTAGAGGATAATATAGATTTATGCAGACATCTACATCAGCGCCATTTAATGAGATCTCAATTGAGATAAGAACTATCCGAGATCTTGTGTCCAAGTTACCTTAGAGGTCGGGTAAGCTTTCCCCCACCTGTCACTCCCATGTTTCTCAGTACGACTATGAGAAGTAACTTAAGGATCAGAAGAAGCAGGGGGCTACCATTTCTAAGCTTGAGAGAGCCTACTCCTTATTGGCATAATTACCATTCTACTCCTTATTGGCAAAATTACCATTCACTACAAGAGTCACATGAGAAGATGCAAAGTAGGGATAAGAAGAGGGAAAAAATCTTCACGAAGATATGAAACGGGGTAAAGGGAATTTAGAAGGTCCTGAAATCCAAAGAGAGACTTCCTTCTCCTTGAGCTAAGAGTAATGGTGAGGTCCTTGCTTCATGGTCTAACTCAATGACTCTAGGGATGATGAACAGATCGAGGACGACAATATTTCTTGATGCGGTTACAATGAGCGTGCTCTTTTTTTTAATGCTTTCTTGATTATGAAGTGAGGTCACTGTAAGCTTTTAGTTGAGGGTGACAGTCTCTATAGTAGTCGTAGTTATTTTATTTGATTGGTATGTACTATTGGGATATTTTTTGGATACTTTTATTTTGTTTTGGGATAATTTGGATGATCATATTTTAATTTTGGGTTGTAATATTTGAGCACCTTTAAGGTTCCCACATTTCATGGATTAGTTGTCTGTTTTCATTCTTAGATTTTTGTTTTATTGTTATCTTGTTTATAATGATTTCTGATGAGCCTTTCTCTATGATAGATTGAGTGACAACATTATTCAGGGAAAATCATCGTGTTTGGGTTTTGAGCCAAAGATGCAGGGAAAATCTAAGTACCCTTAGCATTGGAGTTTTGGGATCGCCCTTGTACCTATGGTGAAGTCTGATTATCCATATGGTTTTCTCTTATAACACCCAAAATATAAGATGACGACTTGGTTTGTTGCCATCAATAACAAACTTTATGTGGTATAAATGCGAAGCAAGCACCCCCCTAGTCCAAAATTGTTTGAAAACCAAGGGCATGGATGTGAACAATTTAGTAGCAATGCTTTACCTCTTTTTGTGACTCCAAAGTCTTTAGTGGTAGTATATGGTAAATACCTCATTTTGTCTCTAGGAGGAAATGCATTTGAGCTTTCTTGAAAAGTTTGCATGTCATGTGCGAGGAGCGTAGTTGCTTAACTTTCATGCTTACATGTATCATCTAGAACTCGCCTCGTTAGTCTCTCAAGGCTAATTGTGATTATGCTTTGTTGGTGAAATGATCTTAGGTCTTCTTCATGAACATAGAAACCCACTTTAGTCTAAAGAACCTACCCATACCTAGAATAGTATCCCTTTCTACCCGTTTTAAGCCATTAAATCTTTCTTTGGAAACCACATTACAAGCCTTGAACCATTTGAATTCTACCCCTATTTTGAACACTGACCTCCTTGAACTTAAAAATTCAACTTGACTCCTAAAGTCTAAGTTGGGGGTGGTAAATCTTGGAAGAGGTGACCTTAGGTTATGGTATTGTAAATGGATGCCTAAAAGATAAGCAAAGAAAGTAAAAGAAAAAGTGACAAAGAAAGAAATCATCAAAAAAAGGAAACGCAAAGATTTAAAAAAAAAGAATAGTGAGAAGTAAATTCTTTCAAAAAGATGGGTAAATCAATGTAGTAAAAGTATGCATGTGTTAAGTTGGAAACAAATAAAGTGACCCATGGTCCAAAGTTTGATTAAAAAATGTCATGTAGATGTTCAAAAGTATGTTTTCAATTTATTCCTAAATGATGTCATACTCTTTCCAAGATCTTACATTATATTCTTGAAAAAGTCCTTTGAGATCTCCAATCAAGTGTATTTAATGTAGCAGCGATTGAAAATAAGGGCAAGAGTATGGTATCATACTCGTTCACAT
This sequence comes from Capsicum baccatum var. pendulum, assembly GCA_030864225.1. Taxonomy (NCBI): domain Eukaryota; kingdom Viridiplantae; phylum Streptophyta; class Magnoliopsida; order Solanales; family Solanaceae; genus Capsicum; species Capsicum baccatum. The sequence continues at coordinate 155,147,694 of CM061561.1, read as the reverse complement.
AGAGAGATTCTTTATGAGAGTGAGTGTTTTCACTTAAATCCCTTACTGCATGATAGATAATTTAGTGTGTGGGATTTTCTTTTTGTGAGGAGGCATGTAGACAAATTGAGGTGGGTGAAATTTCCATCTTTAAAAAATGAGTCAAAACAGTGTAGTTGAGTTGCTATCGATGGAGGGTCACTTCTAGAGAGTTAGTAATTAATGCATTGCTGTTATTTAAGGTCTTTTGCATCTTTGAGATTGTACTTTATATTGAGGGGAGTTGTGAGAATAGCTTTACCCATGCTTGAGAGCTACTTGTTGATGCTAATCAAGTTTGCAGTCATTGTGATCATTTGGTCATATAAAAAGGCTTATAATTGCATAGTCTCATTGAGTAAAAAGTATTGTTGCTTGAGGACAAGGAAAGGTTTAAGTTGGGGGTGTTGACGACTGGCAAATTTACCACTCATTGATGCCTAAATTCGTGTATACTACTATGGCTAAATGATGTTAATGAGGCAAATTTTTTATTTGAATGCAGTAATTCTCATGTTTTCCTGATATACAGGTAATAGGAAGAAAGGAAGAATGCTAAAAAGTTAACTAAAAGGGAAAACTTTGTGCAAAAACTAGAAAATCAAGTGGCCGTTAGATACCACAATTGCGATGCTTAGAGTCGCAATTGCGGTCAAGCAATCAGAGGAACAGATGACCCTCCCTATCGCAAACGCAACCCAATAGTCGTGATTACGGTCACATGATCACAATTCAAAAAGTGCAATCACAATGGAGTGAAAAACAATCCAAGGGAAAATTCATAATTTCAAGCAGTTGAACCTAAATTCTCTAAAGGGCAAAATCCTTTAAATTTTGAGGCATCTCTGATACGCCCAAATTATACCTCTCTTATGAAAGAGTAAGTGGTCGTTGTCAAATATATAATCCAACTAGGTTGGGGTCGAATCCCATAGGGAATATGGTGCAAATTAAGTTGTATGCAGATTAGTTGACTTTTAATCGTTATTTTCCATAAAATAAATAAGGGGTATTTGATTCAGTTCACAAATTAATGGTTTCAGTTTAATAAGATGAAATACGTGTAATAGTATTAAAATTCAGAGAAATAGAAAGCTAGGGTTATGTCCACCTTGTAGTTTTCAATACTTTCTAACTATGGGCTTTACAAATTCATACATGTATTGTGCTTACAGAGAAATGTATTGTATTTAATAACATAATCCTAGTGTTTCTCAACTATCAAGGACTAATTCACTTTAGTTCTCACGAATCAAAAGTGTTTACCAAAAACAATACAAAATCTCCAAGTAGTTAATCCTGTTAAGGCATTAACATATGAAATAGGGATTGAAAATCCTATTTTCCTTTCACTACTCGCTTTTCCGAATCTCAACCTTTCTTTCGAACAAGTTGTAGTTTAAGGCATATCCTCTATGTTTGCAACCATGAGAATTCAAGATAAGGGAAGAGAGTATGATGTAAACAAATTAATGCATAATGAATTCAAAACCCAAAGTGATAGATTGTATGCTACAAGGCTTCCATAACCCTAACTAATAAACTTAGCTACTCATGGGTAAAACGGAAATCACAATAGAAATACTCATCATACCAAAAATTAGAACGATCTTCATGGAGAAGATGAATAGCATTTTTCCCTTGGTGTAAGCCACGTCTCTCCAATCCCAAATAATACAGAATAATTCACTAATGAATAAAAATTCATCATTACGCCTTTTAATAATCTTTGCTCTCATAATTGCCTTCTAAGTTCCTGAACTAATTATAAATGACAAACTAGTCCTAGACATAGTTTCTAGGCGCCACATTTGGTCCAGACTGCTACTCTTTCTTGTGTCATATTCCATCCATATTCCATAGTCCCATTATGTCTTCATCTACCTCATTAGTACCTGAAATCATGCTAATCACATCGGTTAGCTCAATTACATAGAAGTAGAGTAAAAACATAAGAAACTGGGCAGTTTGTTCTCTATACTTAGCTAAAATATGGATAAGTTATGGTGCTTAGGTGTGTAAATACACCCAAGATCAATCTCCTAACTAGATTTTAATTTTTGTATGGATAAAAACCCTAATACTTTATGTAAGATAATTGTAGCTTTTTTCAAGAGATTTGGGTTGTGAATTGAAATTGAAGTTTGTGAATTATTCTTGTTTTTTTATCAATGGATGCATTGTATGCTCACTTGGGTATATTTCCTTCCTCTAATCTCATGTGTAGCTAAATCTCTATCTTGGAGTTATGAGGAATAGGGTGCAAATGTTCACGTGTCTTGATTGTTAGTGTAAATTCTTTGTTAATGATGTTGGGTTTAATTAATACTTGATTTTTAAATTGGAATTTGTGGGTGAAAGCCCCAATTTCATAAAATCCCACATCATCCTTGAAAGAGGGATGCATGTATTTTTTTAATATCCTATATCATCCTAGAAAGAGGGATATAGGTGACAAGTATTTGTGAACAATACCTAGATGTTAGATTATTCTTTTACATTCTCTTAGAAATAAGGATGGATAGTGAATTTGCTATGTCTTGGGTATCTTCCTAGAAATAGGGATGCCCAACTAAGGTTTTGGGTGGATTTATTTGCCACACTCATGAGGTATTTGAAAGAATCTACTGGTGATATTTTTGTGTTGGTTGAAAGACTAACACTAAAAACTCTAACATAGCCTACCCATATACTCATTGACCAGAATTTGATTGTGACCCTCATGATCTATACATTATTTTCCCCTAGAAAGCATAACCCTAGACTATTCTCCTATTCGAATTTTATCTACAAAATTGTTGTCTAAATTGAAAGTTCAAGTGAATTTTGTTTAAACAACCTTTCAAATGATAACCCCTTCCCCCAATTTTATTTTATGTCTTATTTTATATTTATATTGCGGGTAAATACTTAGTATCTTTCAACATACATAGGATTCGAATACTAGTTACACTACTCATGGATTTTACCCCAACTCAAGTTGGGTTTTTATATTGAAAATGATCATACTACACCAAAACAATGATATAGGTGAGCGTGATCAATGTCTTGCAAGATTAGATACATTTCAGTAGCCAAAAGTAATAAATTGAGCAAGATGCAATGCCCCAAGAATGATTTTGAGAGCAAAATTATAGCAGACATTACTTATGCTAGTATAGTGGATAGTTTGATATATGCATAAGTCTATAAATGACCTAACATAGCCTTCAATATCCTTGGCAGATACTTATTAGATCTTCATCATGACTATTAGGTTGTAGCTAAGATGATTATAATATATCTTCAAAAGACTAAACACCACAAGCTGATATATTAAAAGGTTGACTGTTTTGAATTTTTTGGTTTTTTTGATGCAAATTTTGGTGGATGCACTAATGATTATAAATTCCACCCTTATTGGTGGTATCATAGTTTGGAAAATATTGAAGTAGACATTTGTCATATCTTCCACTATGTATGTTGAACTCATAGCTTGTTAAGGCCCATCTACTCAAGTTATATGGTTTGTGTAACTCCCCAAATCGGGTACTCAAAATGCTATATGGTGCCTATGTCCCCGAAGAACCACAAGCTAACCCATGACTGATATCTATAATTGAGAACTGAATAATATACGAAAATTATGTGGAATACATAAAAGCTGTTAGGCGATAAGGTTAAAAACTAAACAAATACTGAACATAAAACAATGTCTGAAATGGGGCATAAAAATATCCAAAAGTAAAATCAAATTGTATGAAACATACTGTAGTCTGAAAGCACCTAAACTGTCTAGAAACTGTAGAGTTGATGGTATATGTCCCCAACTAACTCCGAACTACTAAAATAATATAGTAATAAAATAATCATGCTATCATCGTATGATGAGGACTCACTGCTAGTCTGGCAGCTGAATGTCTTATCCACTAAGGATGCTCGGGAGCTCGGGCTTCTAAACCTATGGAATAAAATACCATAGCACAAATATGTCAGTATTTGAATGTACTGGTATGCAAGTGAGGTAGGCTGAATATAAGGAGTTCATATGCATGAACAATACTACTGACTGACTAACATAAACGTAAAAATACATGCATGAATACATAACTGTAATAGAGATTGTGATAATGCTGACCCATGAATTTTGTTAACGTGGATTTACTAATATCTGAGTACTGATACTGGGATACTAAATGAATAAGTCTATTGAGTACTAAGGAACTAATATCATATTGCTGATAAAGGAATGACTATTTCTGACAATTCTAATTATGAAGAACTGGTGTAATTGACTATATCTGACTGTCCTGAAACTAAATACTGATAACATGAGTGGTTGTATATGATAATCCTGTTACTGATGGAACTAGCTGAGTTCCACACTGTACTGAGTTGACTGTATCTGATAGTCCTGGATTTCTGTAGAACTGAACTAAGTTCTATTACTAAGACTAGATCTGTAACTAAGACTGTAGGAGGTAATCATCTAACTAACATTCCCCATAACTGAACTGGTGGGGTCTAACCTGTAACCCCAGCTACAAGAGTATCAATATCATGCCACGGGTAAAAATAAGCTGTGAGGTAACCCTCTCTGATAGAAAGCTTTTCCGTCAACCCTCCTATTCAAATAACCCCAAATGAGATGTATTAGTAGCCCTACACATAGGGGTACATCTCAACCTACGCTAGCTATGTAGTTCTGGAGCACAAGGATTGCTTCTAAGGATCACACCCTCCACAGATAACAGGTGAGTCCCCATCCTTGGTTTCACTCAGTGCTGAATCCTACTCCCAACTGAATAGACGCTAAATTGATTAACTAAACTGAAATGATATTAATGGTATTGTTTAGAGGAGTTAAAATGAGTTCACTGAGTTCCATTGATTGATGAAATGCTACTGAAACATGATGACTGACTGAGATCACTGAGATTTTTGAGATTACTGAGTAAGACTGGACTGATACTGAATTTACTGAGTTTTCCAGGGTAATGAGACTGACTAAATTCTACTGATCATTGCTTGACTAAGATTATCATGAAAACATGGCATAGATCTAGGCACACAACTAAATTATCAGGTACAAGTACCCCAAGACTTGATAGAATGAAACTGACAAAGCTTGACACTTTTGATCACATGAACAATATGAATAATTCATAATTTCATAGTTGGGATTTAATGAAGAACATGATCATCATAATGTTGTACATGGATATTAATGCGTATGAACATGGCATAATTTGATACTACTAATCTTATGAACATCTCATTAAGCAATCACAGTGCATAGGTTTTACATGGGAATCATCTTAATCAAGTAGGTATAGAATAACTTAAGAGGAATGACATGATCTTGACACATGGAAACAAGTACTTGATCATCATTCATTCGTTGGGGCATATTATCAAACACCTTGCATGCACACTTAGGGCATAGGTATAATCATCAATTTAATTCAACATGGTTCCATAATGTAATTCAATTGCATGAATTTCAATCCGATACTTACATAGTTTCATGAAAACATGATAAGAATAGAATCTTGGTGATCATACGACAGTAAAAACATGAACATAATCAATTCAAAAAAAGAACATCAGGACATATAGTTTAAAATAGGGTTCTTGAGCTTCATGGACGAAAGGAGTCCATGAATCAACACTTTGCATATCTTAGTTATTGATTCTACGAAGATTGGTGGAGAGAGTCTTGAATTTGGGTCTTGGATTTAAATTCCCAATTGAAAACCCTAGTATGTTCTTGAGAGAAACTTTAGAGAAACCCTATATTTTGGATAAAATATTGCTGAATCATGTGTTATTGGGTTTATATAGGGTTGAGAAATTGACAATTTAAACACTTTGACGTGTATTTTAATTTTGAGAAAATTTCCTTATTTGGCAGGCTGGTGCTATGCAGCGCTATCGCACCATGTCACTAGAAATTGCCAACTAGGAACTGGGCTGATGGCGTGACGCGGTGAAATACGTTGCAACATTGGGTGGGACCTGGAAGTTCACCGTGACATAGTGGTATCACGCTGAGACATTGAAAAAAGGACGATTTCCATTTTGACCTACTCCGCGATGCGCTGATAGCTCAGGTAGGACACTGTCTTACTAAAATGGCTTTAACTCTTCACCCGGGTGTCAGATTTGGGCGAATTTGGTATCGATGGAAATCTTAATGAATTTTTCACTTGAAAAAAGTGAAAATATTAAAAATACTACATGTATAAAAGTGGATTCATCTTTGAAACAAATCATTGATATTCTTGGGATGATTTTAATCTAGGTAAAAGTATGGGGTATTATAATGTTTCTCCCTTGGAAACATTCATCCTCAAATGAGACTGACTGAGATGGGAGAAAAGATAAGATAAAGTTCATTATAAATATGAACAACTAGAACATGACTATATGACTGACATTACTGAGATTCATACTGAGCATACATATTTGATTCATGATTTTATGACTGAGCTGATTCATGACTACATGACTGGGATTATAAATAAGCTGATGCGCATATCTAATGCATGAATACATGACTGAACCGACTCATTAACATGCAAATTAATATTTAAGGGTAACGATACCAAGTTTGAAATAAAAACTGAGCATGGAACTGAATACAACATTTGTAACTGAAACCTGAATATGAAACTGGATAAGCTTAAGAAAAGCTATTACCTTGGGCTGAGTCTAAGCTTAATTACTAAATATGCATGAGCGGAAACATGAGAATGTAACTAGGTCTAGAACGTGATACATGAGTTGAATATCGTGATCTGAACTGATTACCTTGAATACATAACATACGACTGAGATTGGAGCTAGAGGGTCAACCTATGGGTACCCACTACTCCAAACTGGATTCATTACATGAAGAAAGAATAGGATATTTTTTTCATGAACGATTGGGGTTTTATAGTATATCTCCCCTTTGGGACACTATCTCTTTAAAAGAATACTGACTTGACTATTGTACTGAGGAAAACTTAGATGATGCATAGCGCACCTACTAATTGAATCATGATTGAACATCTGGGAACTGAAACTAAGTCATAATACATGAACTGAGCTGATCTAGCAGCTACTGGGACTTTCTATCTTGGAATAGTTATATTCTTGAGATTTTTGATAGTAGGACTAGGTGGAAAGATAAGAAACCACACTATATGAACTTGATGCCTGATTTTTAAACTGGATTACTATCTGATCGATTTAACTCATACTTAAAACTTATACTTAACAGAAGCACTTCTTCTTTACTTGAGACTACTGAAAATATTTGCATGAGCACTAAGCATGAATGCATAAACATAATAACTTATCTGATTGACTGAATGACTGATAGTTGAATACTGGGTTTGCAAGATGAAACTGTACTTAGTCTTGAATAACTGGACTAAAACTACAGAGTATTATGCGTAGGAGATAAGGACTAACTGAGTAACATAAGGTGAATGGGCATGGATTTATGAAAACTGTGTTACTTGAAATTTCAAGACCAAGCATATAACATAATTCAGGAACATTCTGTAACTAAGGTACTAAAATACTAATGACTGAGTAACCGATAGCTATATGCTATAGTCAGGTAATCCTGAAAGCAAACTGAGTTTCTAATCTAGCTGAACTAGGACTGGGACTGATATTATAGCTAAGACGGTGATTGAGGCTAAATGTTAATTTCTGATAACTGAAATTTAGACTAGTGCTGAAGTATTTGATTGTGGGACTAAATGTTGATTACTGAAATTGAACACTAAAACTATAACTGAGTTATGATAATTGGTTGCAAACAATTGACATACGCCAGGGATATATAGAATTTGACACTAAACTGAAGCCTGAGGAATAGAATACCAAAATCATGGATTTATTAAGGGATCTAAGCTAAGGGTATACTTGAAACTACTGAGATTGGATGCTCACTAAAAGTGGAACATGAGTAATTAGGCTAAGCATACTGTAAAGATTGACATGAGTACATAAGTCATGAGCTGCATGACCTGAGTCTTGAATTTTTGTGTTTCATGGGACATGATTTGTGACACTAAGTGAACCAGAATTCCTATACTAGGAACTTGGAACACAAACTATTCTATGAGAAGGATTTGGTTATAAGTTGTATTTGTAGAACTGAGATGGGTAGCATGTTAAATATCATGATGACTATAGTACAAAACTTTACACAAAGACAGGAATGGGTTGGGAATTTTCTTCCCATACTGATTATCTACACATACTAGAACTATAACTAGAATCTAAAGGCTTGGCTTTCTGACCCTAAAGTTTAAGTTCTATACAAGGTGTCAAAAGAAAGAAACTCATGAATCTAAAGAAGAGTGAACATATAAATGAGAGATCTGTAACATACCAGTGGCTATATCAGGAGAACTTTCCTGATTCAGTTGGGACTAAAGTGTATAAATTTTGTTTGGGCATTTCCCACTAATAGCAATAGAATTGGTACCCTGCCATTTTGGGCGACCGGACTGAGCTAAAGAATGGCCATGCTGACTTTGAGGACCGAGTTTAGGATAATCGCGGACCTTGTAACCTGACTCGCCACATCCCAAACACACATTACTGTCAGCTCTACAGACATCCTTATGATACTCACCATACTCTTCACAAAGCGGATGAGTAAAAACCCTGCTCTCACTACCCTGGGTCTTGGAGCCTGATGCCCCATCCCTACGGTCGTTTCTAAACTTTGGTACTGGTGCACTAGCTGAAGAACAAAACTGGGGCTGAAAATTTTTGACATAACTGAAAACAATTACCACTCTGCCACACTAACTAAGCAAAACTATAACTACCTGTTCTGTCTTTCTTATTTTCTCTCCTTCTTCTTAAGTTTCTGCTCCTCAATTTCCTAAGCATGGACCATATGCCTAGATATGTCCATCTCCCTAATCAACATTGCAGTTTTTCACTCCTTAACCACTCTACCTAATATCCTAAACACAAACTTATTCATTTTGGATTGACTGTTTACTACTACGTGGGGAGCGTACGTAGATAACTGAGTAAACTTGAGGGAATTCTCTTTTATGCTCATGCTACCTTGTCTGAGATTTATAAACTCTAACACTTTGTATTATTTCTTCTCTAGGGGAAAGAATTTATCTAAGAAAGTTGTAGCAAACTCTTCCCATTCTATGGGCTCTATATCTGTACCCGTGTCTACCTTCCACTGTTTAAACCACGTATGGGCTACATCTTGTAGTTGATAAATGGATAACTCTGCACTCTTACTAGAAGTCACTACTATGATATATGTGACTTTCTAAACTTGATTGAGGAACTCCTGTGGATCCTCTTTTGACTTAGAACTTGAGAATAAGGGAGGATTCATTCGGGTGAAGTCCCGAATCCTGGCTGCAGCTGAATTGGCCAATGGCTTGGTCGGAATAGCATTTGGCCATTAATTTTAAGCTGAGACTGAATTGGATAGAGTAGTGATTGCAGTCCTGAATTTTACATGAGAAACAAACTTATCTAGAGGATCTACCTGAACGGGCAGAGGTGTTGACTGATTTACCGTTCTCTTTTTGTTAGTCCCTTCGTAAGGCATTTCTGTAAACTAAAGGGAGAATGGATTAGACTAAGAGAAAATTTTAAGCTTATGCTCACTGGAACAACATGAATACTGAGAGAAGGGAACTATTCCTAAAATATCTCATAGCCGCCCAAACATAAGTGTGGCGCACAATACACCCATGTATAAGACTCTACTAGATGCAGCTTTTCAGACTTCCTAGCATAATGTTGAACCTAAGGCTCTAATACCAAGTTTGTAATTCCTTGAATCTGGTACCCGAAATGCTACACGGTTCCTATGACCCCGAAGGACCCTAAGCTAACTCATGACTGATATCTGTAACTGAGCATTGAATAATATACTAAAATTATATGGAAAACGTAAAAGTTGTAAGGCCATAAGGTTCAAAACTAAACTAATACTGAATATAAAACAATGTCTAAAATGGGGAATAATAATACCCAAAACTAAAATAAAACTATATGAAATATGTTGTAGTCTGAAAGCCTCTAAAATATTTGGAAATTGTGGAGTTGATGGGACATGTCTCCAACTAATTCTGAACTATTGAAATAATAAAGTAATAAAATAATCATGCTTTCCCCGTATGATGAGGACTCAACAATGAATGAATAAGGATTAAGTACTTAGTTTCCATGTGTTAAGATCATGTCATGCCTCTTAAGTTATGCTATACCTACTTGATTAAGATGATTCCCATGCAAAACCTATGCATTGTAATTGCTGGATGAGATGTTCATATTATTAGAAGTATGAAATTATGCCATGTTTATATGCCTTACTATCTATGTACAACATTATGATGATCATGTGCTTCATGAAATCCCCAACTATGAAATTAGGAATTACTGATATTGGTCATGTGATCAAAAGTGTCAAGCCTTGTCAGTTTCATTCTATCGAGTCCTAGGGGTACTTTTACCTGATAATTTAGCTGTGTGCCTAGAGCCATGTCATGTTTTCATGATAATCTCAGTCAATCCAAGATCAGTAGAATTTAGTCAGTCTCATGACTAAAGAAAACTTAGTAAATTTAGTATCAGTCCAGTCTTACTCAATAGTCTTAAAAATTTCAGTGATCTCAGTCAGTTATCATGTCTTAATAGCATTCTATCAGTCAGAGGAACTCAGTGAACTTAGTTTAGCTCCACTAAACAATTCTATTAGTATCACTTCAGTTCAGTTAATCAGTTTAGTGTTGATTTAGTTGGGAGTAGGATTCAGCATCGAGTAAACCCAAGGATGGGGACTCACCTGTTATTCAGTGAAGGGTGTGATTATTAGAAGCAATCCTTGAATTCCAAAATAACCTAGCCAGTGTAGGTTGAGATGTACCCCTATGCGTAGGGCTACTAATACATTTTGTTTGGGGTTATTCCTATAGGAGGCTTAACGGAAGGGCTTTCTATCAAAGAGGGTTACCTCATAACTTGTCTTTACCCATGGCATGGTAATGACACCCTTCCAGCTAGGGTTACAGGTTGGAACCCACCAGTTCTGTTCCGAGGCATGTTGGTTAGATGATTACCTCCGACAATCTTAGTTACAGATCTAGTCTTATTAATAGAACTCAATTTAGTTCTACAAAAATCTAGGACTGTCAGATACAGTTAACTTAGTAGAGTATGGAACTCAGCTAGTTCCATCAATATCAGGACTATTAGATAAAGTCACTCATGTTATTATTATTCTATTTTAGGATGGTCAGATGTAGTCAATCAGACCTGTTCTTCATAATTTTAACTGTCAAAAAGAGTCATTCCTTTATCAGTAATATGATATCAGTTCCTCAGTACTCAATAGACTTAGTCATTTAGTATCCCAATATCAATTCTCAAATATCAGTAAATCCACATTATCAGAATTAATGGGTCAGCATTATCATAATCTCAGCATACCTCACTTGCATACTAGTATATTTAAAGTATTGACGCATTTGCACTATAGTATTTTATACCATAGGTTTAGAAGCATGAGCTCCCGAGCATCCTTAGTAGATCAGACTTTTAGAAGCCAAACTTGCAGTGAGACCTCACCTTTCGAGGATAGCATAGTTATTTTATTACTTTATTATTTCAGTAGTTCAGTGTTAGTTTGGGACATGTCCAATCAACTCCACAGTTTCCAGACAATTTAGAATCTTTAAGTCTACAACATATTTCATACAGTTTTATTTTTGTTTTGGGTATTGTTATTCCCCATTTTAGACATTGCTTTATTTTTTATATTAGTTCAGTTTTGAACATTATGGCCTTATATCTTTTACGTATTTCGCATAATTTTAGTATATTATTCTGTGCTCAGTTATAGATATTAGTCATGGGTTAGCTTATGATCCTTTGGGGTTACAGGCACCATGTAGCATTCCGTGTACCAGATTCAGGGCGTTACAGTTTCCAATTTTATTAGAGAACTCAGAGTTATTGGCTTGATTTATACGTCCATTGTGATGTATCGTGACAACATTGCAATTATTTTTTTTCTAGGAATAATAAGCTGAGCAGTAACACCAAACACATCCAAATTAAGTTCTTGACAATCAAGGATTTGGCAAGAGAAAGAGACCTAGTTTCTAGAATATTGGAATAGACAAAATGCTAGTTGATCTAGTAATTAAGGGCCTTAGGCCCATTGACTTTAAACGACACATTACTAATATGGGTGCCTTAAAGTTTTATGATACTTTGAATTAGTGGGAGTTTGTAATACTTTTTTATTGTGAACTTTAATTATATGAAATAAAATGTGCATTATTTTCATATTTTGTGTTCTGATTATCATCATTATTGATCACATTATTGGTTAGTCACTTCATGATATCTTGAGGTGAAAATAGGTTTTCTCAAGAGATAATTCAGATGTACAATTATTTGCCACATCAGTTCCTTACCTTGGATGACCAATTATACAATATCTTGAGATGAAATTTAAACTAATTGAAGAAGACATCCTTTATTGGTGTAATGGAATTCGGTAATATGGTATCTTGAGGTGAAAATAGTTCTCCCCATAGAGGTGTATCATTATATGGATTTTATGACATATGGAGGACTTATAATGTAATAGTGCTTGAGTGCTATTCTAAAACATATATATCACGTGTGGCACTATTCCTTACTACACTGCTCAATCCGGATCTTACTTACTCGATTGAAAATACAGTGATTATGGAAGGTCTCGTATTCCAAAGAATGCATAGACCGCCATAGTCCTATATTTAAGATTAAGTAAAAAAATTGTCGACTAAAGTTTATGGACTATTAATTTGAATTATTTCCATAAACATTTTCTTTCATCAATCCAAAAAATCACTTTTCAAAAAGTTAAACTTTATTAGTTTCAAACAAACTATTGTAGCCCATGTTGAAGAATAATGAACAAAATGAGCTTACATTATTTAAAATATTTTATTGATTATTTAAATATTCCAAATTGTATGGTAATCCATAAAATAGACCCGATTACATGTATGATAATTGGATATTGGGTCCTGCACTTCAAGTTCTTGGTGGGTCTTGTGAAGCGGTAAGTATATGCATAACTTTATGGGCCCATAATCTGTATTCCCATTTAGGTTTTAATAAGTAAAACTTACATAAATCCCAAGAAGCTTCTCCTAATTACTTTCTATCCCTACTTTTTGTGAAGTTTTAAAATAATTTCTTATTTTGCAATTTTCGGATACATAATTAGCGAAACATAATTTTAAAGTTGAGATACATAATTTTGAACTTAAGAATGTGATGATTAATTAATCCTTTTTTGCTCGACTAAAGTTTATGGACTATTTAGTTTAATTGTGTCTATAGATATTTTCTTTCATCAATCCAAAAAATCACTTTTCAAAAAGTCAAACTTTATTATTTTCAAAAAAATTATTATAGCCCATGTTGAAGAATAATGAACAAAATGAGCTTACATAATTTAATATATTTTTTTGATAATTTAAATGTTTCAAATTGTATTGTAGTTCATAAAATGGACCCGATTACAAGTATTATAATTGAATATTGGGTCGTGTACTTCAAGTGTTTGCTGGGTCTTGTGAAGCGGTAAGTGTAGGCATAACTTTATTGGCCCATAATAGGTATGCCCCTTAAGGTTTTAATAAGTAAAACTTACATAAATCCCAACGAGTTTCTCCTAATTACTTTCTATCCCTACTCTTTTCAAAATTTTAAAATATTTTCTTATTTTGTAATTTTCGAATACATAATTAGCAAAACATAATTTTGAAATTGAGATACATAATTTTGAACTTAAGAATGTGATGATTAATTACTCCTTTTTTTCTCGAATGCATAATTAGAATTCAGATACATAATTTTAAAGTTGAGATATATAATTTTGAACATATGAATATAATAGTTAATTACTTCCTTTTTACTCAAACACATAATTACCATTCAGATACAGTTGTAGTTGAAATACATCTATTTCTAAAACTATATGATCGATATACATAGTATATTAACTAGACCAAAGGGATATACTTAATTAAAATTATGTATCTAAAAATTTGTGAGTTTGTGGATGTATTCGACCATTTTAAAACAGGAAAGGAATTTAGGTATTTAATAAAAAGGCAAGGATTTTATGTAGTTTTGTAAAAATAACTTGTAGTTTTATATAATTTTTTCTTTTAATAATTACAGATAGGTCTCTTCTCTAACACGTATATATTGCATCGCTTTGAATCTTTTGCAGAATCATTCAGAGACATATAAAAGTGTAAGGTTACTGTTCCATGGATGCTACTGTAACGATAAGGATAATAGAGAGAAAGACCTAGTCCATTCTATAATCAATTATGGTACAAATAGGTACGCCATTCGATCCTACGAATCTTCATATATTTTATGTTCCATTATCATGTTCAATCCTGGATTTGTCATGTTAAATATCTACATGTGACATTAGAGCCTAAAAAGCATGATTCGGGATAAAAATATCATAATTAGTGGAGATTAGGGTTTTCATAAACCCAAATTTGGTTGGTAGAAATTCATGTCAAATAATTTGAAAATTCAAACTGGGAATTTAAGGAATTTGTTCCTCTTGTTAAGACCTGCAATTTGATAGGAAACTCCTCTTCAAACTCCAAATATTGAGGGATTAGTTGTGTTTCAAAAATTTAGGGTATTATGAAAAAAACATTGAAAATCTCCCTTTAATCTTGTCATATAGATGAAATCTATGGAAATCATGTTTTGAATTGTTTTATGGTGTTGTTTTTTCCGTCTAAAATATGAATTCAATTGCAAGAAACTATTCAAAGAATGACTCAATTTTCAGATTTTTTCATGAAATAACTTTCTAGGTTATTTCTATATTTTTGGCCAAAATATTATTTATTAAAAGAATGATCTTTTGAATGGATTTTTGAGATTTCAAATGAAATTGGTTAGGGAAGTTTGTTGATTGTGAACTTGTAGTTAGTTAAAAAAAAAATTTTGGCCAAAATTTTAACTAGATGAAAAGTTTGGTTCTTTCGGGTAATGAAATTCAATGATTTGAAAGATTAATCTTAAATTTTTTTTATTGTATATATGTTAAATCCATTAATTAATGGATATAAGATGCATGAATCTTCAAAAGACATTGTTACAATTTTTAAAAATTAAATTTGCTTAAATTGAATCATTTTTTGTAGCAATTAAGTGTTACAAGTATGTCTACATACATTTTTATCCAATGATCCATGTATTAATTTGAAATAAAATTAAATAAAAAAGAGGACCTCAAAAATGGGTCATATAGGTCAAATTTTTCTGCAACTTTGATCCAATAAATTGGAGAAGAAGACAACAGTTGTAAAGGGCAAAGACTACTTTAGACCATAGGAGAGTAAGGACCATGCACCTATCTCCTCTTGTTCATTCTTATAAAATATTATCTTCAAGATTTCTTACATTTTTTTGGATTTTCTAGTATTTTTTGACATTTTTTTTGTAAGACCGCGTAAAATTTTAACTATTTTATTTTTGACCCTCCCCCATGCGTAATGTCAATTTTTGACTTGAGTATTATTCAGGGATGTTAAAGAGATATTTTGAAAAAGTTTTGGAATTTTTGGAAAGGGTTCGGGGCTACTTTAGAACTCTCAGATAGTGTGCCTCCGCGATAGTGGCATACCATACCACTGAAACTCTGCGATAGCAGCTTGGCACGGAGGATAGCCTCCACAATATTGGCATGCCACGTTGCTATCTTAAAAATATCCAGTTTCTTTTCACTTGGGGTGAGGGATTTTTTGTATTTTTACCCCTTGTACGACTTTTAAGCATAAAATTGACCATTTTCCTTTAGTTTTTAAGGATAAAATTTCATTCACTGTCTTAAACTCAAAACTCAAGAAAGCTCAAAGGTTTTTCAAGAAACTCCAAACATCAAACTGTCTTCAATTCCTTATGTATTTCAGGCATGTTACTCACTCCTAACTGGTAATTTTACATTATGACTTTAATTGATTGAAAATTCATGTGATTTAAATTATGGGTTTGAAATTGAGTTGAGGGCCTTGATTATTATTGATTGAATAACTTGTTCCATATTTTAAATTGATTATTCATGCTTTAAATGGATGTTTTGAGGACTAAATTGATGCATTGTTTAAATAGATGGAAAGGGGGACATGGGTTTCCTTGAATTGATGGAATTTTGGCTTAATAATGGCATTAACCTCAACCAGCTTTGTGAACTTGATTTTGATTATGTATAATTGTATGGTTTCACTTTTTTTTGAACCCACTACCTTTATTTAAGGAGAACTGTATATAAAAACGTATTTGGATGGCCTTGGTGGCCTTAACTTAAAATTTTAAATTAAACTTGGGAGTCAATTTGGCTCTGTAGATTTGTTTGACATAATTAATTTAGCTTGCAAGCATATTCGTATGACGATACCAAGTGGAAAATTGCTTAATGAATGAATACTAGGTTAATGGTTGATTATATATAAGTTTTTTAATATCGATTTAAATGGAATTATGTATCTCACCGTGAAGGTGTAGGTCCCAGGGGGATCAACGCTGGAAACCACGTCTATCGGTATTGGGCATCCATATGACCGTGTTCTTGGTGCATATATTTTAAACACACACACACTCTCATACACACACACACACATATATATATATATATTAGGAGGGTTGTGGCCTTGGTATCTCTGGCCTTTCCTCAGTTTGTGCAGCTAACATGCAATGGTGCCCTTTTAGCAGTAGAAGTTAGTCCCATATAGCCCATAGGTGCCTTTAGGATGGATCAAGCTATATAGTTCATGTTAAATCTTTAAGATCTCATGTTCATGACCTTGTCCTCATCACGACATCCTATATGTATGTATATGAATGTGGCGCATATGGTTTATGACTAAATTTTGGTAATTGCTTTAGTTTATCCTTATTTCTTGAGTTAGATACCAGTGCTCACCCCACAGACTATTCATGGATGTTGCATTGTTGTATGTTGTAGGGTTCGAGGGTTTTTTTATTGCTTCTATGTAACATTAGCTTGTTGAGTACTTCTATTGAATAGTTGTGTAGTGTTGAGCCATCATCCTTTGGAAGGCCCTATTATTTCATTGTTCTTTCATTACTGATTTAGTACTTTGGATTCACTTTAGTAATAGTCGAGGGAATGTCCCAACTTAGATGATGTTCTGATTTTAGAAGCTTTGGTGGACAAGTATGGGTTGGATTATAGGTTTTGACTCTTACAACTTTTATTTGACTTATTTATCTTTTATTATTATCTAGATTGACTTCTAATTTATTATTATTAGTATACTCTTGAGGTTAGGCTAAGGTGGTAGTCTCTGTTCGCTAGTGGGCTTGAGATAATCGTCATGAGGTTCGGTCTTAAAAGGCTTGGTATCGAAGAAGAGTTTAAGGTCGTAGGATTTCCATAAAGTCGTGTTGAGTAGTGAAATTTTTATGGGTGTGTAGCACGCCACACTTATAAGGGGAAGCTACAAGACATTTAGGGATGTTTTCCTTTCTTGTGTTCTATTTTGGGCTATAGAGTCTAGTGCTATGAAACATCTTTAACTCCTGGCTTACTTGCATTTCGTATCATGTGTCCTTGAAAATCTAAAAGTTATAGAAACTCTGCTAGAACCTCTATCCCACCCGAGGAAAATATTGAGGGAATTTGCTCTATTTATGGTATGAAGACCCGATCTAGGGTCCTCCAAAAAACACCACTATACGTAGGGTTCCACCAGTCTTTAATAGTCCTCCTCGATCTTCCTAGATTGGTGACACTTTTGCTTAGTCTCCACAGAGGGATATCTTTAATGTTCAGCTTCATCAGTCGATTCATTTGATTGCACAGTTAGTAGCATCATAATTCCGTAGCTGTAATCATGTTGGTCCTGCGGTTAGTTCATCTGAGGTTACAAGGTTTAGCCAGTTTTTAAGGTTGAATCCCCCAACCTTTATAGTCTTTAAGGTTGAGGATGATCCTCAGGGTTTTTATATGAGATAGAGAAGATATTTTGGGTTATGTATTTTATTGATTTAGAGGGTATGGAATTTACTTCCTATTAGTTAAAAGATGTAATTTACCAATGGTATTAGGAGGGGAAATGATGAGGGATGATGGTGCTATACAGCCAGAGTAGGAGGATGAATTTTTAGGTGCTTTTCTTGATCAGTTCTTTTTTCATGAGTTGAGGGAAGCTAAGGATAAGGAGTTTCCAAATATGAAGCAAGGAAATAATAGTGTAAAGGAGTATGCCATGAAATTTCAGTGGTTGGCCCATTATGCTCCAGAGTTGGTGTTTAATATAAGGTCAGAAATAAGGAAGTTTGCTTCTGGTTTGTCCCATGATTTGGTGTTAGAGTACAAGGATGCTATGTTAAATAATGATATGGACATATGCAGGTTGGTGGTTTATATGCATCAGGTGGAGAATGAAAAGAAAAAGTAGGTAGAGATAGGAAAGAGGTAGAATAAGAAGTTTAGATATTCTGTGTAGGGTGAACATTATTAAAAAGTTTGGAGAGATGATAGGTAGTGGACTAAGAAGAAGAAATGGTGAATTTTGTATTCATCTGCCAGTGCTCCTTACCCTAAGCCTTTCTAGTGATCGTCATTTATAATCTAGCAGTGTTGCTAAGGCACAGGGTGCCCATCCTCAAGTCAGTGGAGCTTAGTCATCCCCACCTTATCTTCTTTGTTGATTTTGTGGCAGCTTCACTGTGGTTATTATAAGGAGGGGAGAAATTGGTACGATAATTGTGGTCATCTTGGTCATATGCAGCAAAATTGTCCGTTAGTCAGGGTTGCCACTAGGGCTAATAAGGTCCCCGTTTCCATTTCTTCAGCTCATGTGCCAATGGGTGCTACTTTTGGTACCATCAATGACTTGAATCGCTATGCTCTTGCTACTCGTTAAGAATTTAATGTATCCCTCGATGTTGCCATTGGTATGTTACAACTGTTCTCTTCTGATGTTTATTGTTTTCTTGGTCTAGGTTTAACCCTATCTTATGTGACCCCTTATGTGGATGTACACTTTGGTTTTGGTATCAAAAATACTTTTGACCCCTTTTCTGCGTCTACTCCAGTGGGTGATTCTATTATTGCTAGAAAAATCTATATGGGTTCTGTGGTGTCTATCTTTCATAGAGAGACATTTGATTTGATAGAACTGGAGATGGTGGATTTCGATGTTATCTTAGGGATGAATCATCTTCGTTGGTGCTATGTTTCCCTTGATTTTGGGAACCGAAAGGTTAGTTTTACCTTCCTAATGAACTGGTATTAGAATGGGAAGGGAGTTCCTTAGTACCAAGAGGGAGGTTTACTCATATCTTAGAACTCAGAAATTGATTTCTAAAGGGTATCTATATCATCTAATTTGGGTT
This sequence comes from Capsicum baccatum var. pendulum, assembly GCA_030864225.1. Taxonomy (NCBI): domain Eukaryota; kingdom Viridiplantae; phylum Streptophyta; class Magnoliopsida; order Solanales; family Solanaceae; genus Capsicum; species Capsicum baccatum. The sequence goes on along the minus strand of CM061561.1, from coordinate 155,128,239 downwards.
AAAGATTCTAAATCCGAGAGTCCCTTCTTGCAATCTGTCTATGTGGTTAATGAATTTCCTAAAATTTTTCCTAGAATTCCTCCCAAGAGGGAGATATTTTGGGATTGATCTTCTATCCAATACCTGTCCCATTTTCATTCTTCCTTATAGGATGGCTCCAACTAAACTAAAGAACTTAAGGTGCAATTGAAAGATCTTCTTGATAAGTTTTTTATTCTTCCTAGTGTTTTTTTCTAGTGTGCTCTTGTTTTTTTTGTGTGTGAAATAATGATAGGTCTCTTCGGATATGTATAAACTATTGTTTGGTAAACAAGGTTATAGTAAAGAATAAGTAACCTCTTCTTAGGATTGATGACTTTTTTTATCAGCTTTAGGGTGCTAGATGTTTCTCTTAGATTGATTAGTGTTCGTGCTTTCATTGATTGAAAAGCGGGAGGTTGATATTCCCAAGACTTCTTTCTAAACCCAGTATGGCAATTATGAGTTTTTGGTTATGTCATTTGGGTTGACTAATGCTTTGGTTGCTTTCATGGATCTTTTGAATCGCGCGTTCAGGCAGTTTCTGGACTTATTTATTATAGTCTTCATTGATGATATCTTGGTGTACTAAGATTTAGGAGGATCATGCCTATCACATCTGAATTGTGTTGCAGACTCTTAAGGACCAAAAATTATATGCAAAATTTTCTAAGTTTGGGTTCTGGATAAATGTCGTGACCTTTCTCGGGAATATTATTTCTAGTTAGGGGATCGAGATAGATCCACAAAAAGTTAAGGCACCTAAGAAATGGCCTATACCCATGACTCCAACCAATATTCAGAGCTTCCTAGACTTGATGAGGTATTATAAGAGTGTAACACCCCGAGACTACCCCTGGACGTCACACAGTGCTTAGGACCACAAGTAATCCTAAGCTAACCCTTGTATTGGCATAACCCATGAGCAACTAAATAAGATACATAAATTTTGAAGAAATGAGTGAAAAAAAAGTCTTTAGCGGAACATCTTCAAAACAAAAATTTTAAAATGATCACAACTCTGGTTATACGAAACAAAACTAAAATCAAATACATCAAATCTACTAACTATCTATAAAGCCTCTACTAAAATTGACTATAGGTAGCCAGGACAAGACTTGAAACTATCTCTAATCAATACAACTGAATAAAATAATAATACTAAAACTATAGTTGACTCGAGTCCTCAAATCAGATGAACTCATCACCTGCTGGCTGGAAGTTGCAAACTGTCTAACTATTATGTGCTACAACTGGTACCTACATTATGATACAATGTTGCACGTAGATATATATATAGATCAGTACTTTTGAAATTTACTGAGTATGCGGGGGTGAATGCATAGTTAAAACAATAATTTAACATGACCATAAACTTACAAATAATGCATGCTAAGTGTAAATAACTCACCTTGGGCTTGAATAAAACCAAAACTGCGAAATAATAAACATAAGTAATAAAGAATAATCATAAAATTTGTGAGCCATAACACTTAGTTCTAAAAGAATTACTTTTATTTTTTCTTATGGAGGTTGTTCTAATCGACATACACCATGTGAGTTGTTATGAAGTCCAAAGTCGTACCCACGGCGGGGATAGATCGCATTGGGGAAAGTGTAAGACTCCATAAGAGATCTAGTTCAATTCAGTCCCATATAGCTTGTAATAAGTGGTCCCAGACTTAGAAATTTTCAGCTAAGTGTTAAGAGTTAGAAGCATTGTAAGCCTTCGTAATTGGATGATCTTATTTTCGATCTTTACGATCTTAGAATGTTGATTTTTAAGTTGATTCATGATCAGGGATCTTAGAATTATGACCAAAACAAAAAATTTAACTTCCAAAAGGACACAATACATTCATTCTTCTTAAAATCCTCTTAAGAAATAAACCCTAGTTGATCAAGCATAAGACCAAGTTATAAGAAATCCCCAACAATCTTCATGAATTTTATCACTTAGGTATGTTAGGTGTTCATCCTTGGTATTCCTTCAACCCTTGGAGTTCAAGTACCCTTTTCAAAATTTTAATTATGATTCCCATGTTATGAATTGAATTATGCTCATATTTGTGTTGTTGTATGGGTTTGAAGTTAAGATCTTTTATGAATTCCGTAAAATTAAGTTAGCATCTGCATTGAATTATGAGTCTCTCATGTCAAAACCCTTGAGTTCGCAAGTTGCATGTTATAGTAATGATACCCTATGTGGTTAGTTCTCACATACATAAATCATGCTCCCCAAGTGTTTAATAAAATGTCCATATGAGTAAATTATGCATGGTAAACTATTTTTGTGTTGCTATAGTTACGATATGAGTTTATCAAATTATGTTCTCGAGTCCTAGGGGATTTATTACCTGAAATCTACCTATTTACTTAGTTGTAGTAGTTATAGAATAGTCCTAGTAAAAGTTAAGAACCATAGTACTCAGTTAGTTAACAATACTCAGTGAACTCAGTCCAGTTAAGTCAGTCAACACGATTAGGGTCAGTTCAGTCAAGCTTTGTACAATATAGTGATCAGTGTCTTTTTATTGGGAGTCAGATTTATCCCTGAGCAAACCTAAGGATGGGGGCATTCCTTCCAGTTAGGGTTTGAACCTTAGTAGCAGTCCCTAAGTTATAGAACTACATAGATAGCATAGGGTAAGTAGTTTTCCTACTAGACTAGGATTGATGCAATCATATATATTTCATGAGTCTTCTTGCCAGATTAGGGTTGACACAATATTGTTTGTATCCCGTGGCAAGTTGCTAACACCCTTCCAACTAGGATTACAGGTTGGACCCCAAATCAGTTTACATCAAGGTATGTCGGTAAGATGAACACTCCTATAGTTATATTTTTAGTCTCAATATTCAGTAAAAAAATTAGTAAGTTCTACAGAACCATGCTATCAATTATCAGTTACTCAACCATCGGAATCAGTACTCAATTTGAGTATAATCATAGATACACGATGTATACCTATATGCATAGTATTATTTATGTAGTATGTTCAGTATTTACAGTTTTGCATGTACTCTCATCTAGTTACTTGATAATTTCCATTAAGTCAGTTATTATATCATGCATATAAACCCATGTATACCAGCCATACGTCACTTAGCATACCAGTACATTCCACGTACTGATCATATGCTTTGTTTTGCACTATGATGTAAGACCCTGAAAATAAGTCCTGGGATGCCACACGATGCTCCAACCTACAAGTAGTCCCGAGCTAACCTTGAAAGGCTGTTACTCGTTCTGATGACTTAAATAAGGTAAAATAAGCCCGTTGTACGAGAAAATACTGAAATACTATCTGAACTAAACTGAGTTTATCTGCAGATAATATCTAAAAATACTTAACAAAGAAAATCTGAAGAACTAACACTGAAAAGCTAAAATGTAAATAATAGTCAGACAAGCCTCTAATACAGTAACTAAAGAGCCACTAGGACAGACTCCCAACTGACTCAAACAGTCTGATATAAGTGAATAAACTAATCTGGAAAGTTGGAAATTTGAACAACTGGGTTCCCAAACTATGAGGACTCACCAACTGATGAAAAATAGATAGAGATGTTCATGGTTTATCACGCTGCTCGATCTCAGCACCTGAATCTACATTATGAGACAATTTAGCACATAGACATATATGTGGATCAATACTTTTTGAATGTACTAAGCATGTGGGGGAGAATGCATAAATAGAAATAATATCTCAATGTTATCAAAATTCATAAAATACACATGCTAAATGTAGATGACTCACATAAGATGGAATATCTGAAAAACCGAAAGTAATCATAACCATGAATAGCAAAACATGTTGCATAAATCTAGTGAGTCATAACATTTACTTCTGAAAACTGTAGTTTTACTATTTCTGCTAGTGATATAAGTAATACTAAAGTCAAGTTCATTTTCAAATCATTTAAGCTAAGTGTAAAGGGGCTCACCTTTGTATCTGTAAACTAAAGACTAAAATCTCATAGCTAATGAATTAACCAAAATAATATCTGATTAAAATCGTGAGCCTCTACACTTAGATAAAATCTTTTCTATTATTCTTTTCTATTACTATTACTCTGATTTGTAGGGAATTCTTGTAAAAACTGTTCTTAAAGCTTTTCTATTAGGGAGGTTCTTTTAACCGACATACACTATGTGAGCTATCATAGTGTCCAACGTCTAGTTCCCTTATGGGAGAACCTCACGTTGGGTAGAGGTAACATACTCTTGCCAAGGAGTATAACCTAATCTAAGTGATCACAATCTGTATTTGTATCCATATACAAATGGAATATAATCTGAATCTGTACCTACGTTTCTTTGTAGTTATAGGGATGTTGGATGCGCTAAACCCACAGTTCACAATCGGTGCTAAATACTACTCTCTTTAATTTGTGTACTCATTCTGTAGGAAATCCACTTTAAAACTAGCATAAGGGTTTACAATGAAAACTGTAAATTGGATTTCATATCTCAACTGAGGATCAAGAGATCAAATCTTTTCTAAAAATTTGAATGTAAACTTATCATAGGATGCTTAAAGGCATCATCTTCTTGAAAGATCAATACTCATACTTAGGTCCTAAAACCCATGATCGAATTCATGTCAAATTATCATAAAGTCATGCTCAATAATCAAAATCTTGAAATTCTGGCATAATTCTAGTCAAGATAGTGAAATTTAATTTTCCATGTATATAAAATCATCTCACATGCATAAACATGCAAACATTTAGAGGCAATTCAATATTTAACAACTTGAAACATCAATATATTAAAATAATGCTAATTGGGTATGACCCTTGACCGTAAATCATATAAATGCATCTTAGAAAACTAGTTCTTGGGCATAAGGATGAAACAGGATCCTTGTTCATAACCTACATACCTTGCTTGATGAATAGAATGTAAAATATTGAACCATTGACTCTCTAATGGTGTTCTTGAAGCTTCTTCTTGAAGTTCTTGAACCCGGAACATTGTATTATAATCTTTCTTGGAGTAGGAGTTATGGGATTGTTCTTGATTCTTAGAGCTAGGGTTTTGTTCTTGGAGAACAAAAAGATGAATAATGAAGCATCTTTGCTATTTATAGCTAAAATTATGTGTTTTATATGGATTTGGGTGAGGGTAAATAACTCAAATGCCTCCCATAACCCATCATTTTACACACAAAAACTAGGCACCGGCGTGATCAGCAATGCGTTGTGTCGTTCACTGTAATACAACTAGTGACACATCGAGTCATCTTTATCAATGCGGCCACCAACGTGGCGCGACAATATTGCATTGAGGTTTTATTTTGGCCAACCAAACATGCCCTAATCCTTCTCTAAGAATTCTGAAACTCACCCCATAGGTACTATGGACTACCCTGATCATGAAATAACATAGAAATTTACATTCCATGGTCGGAAAAATCAAGAATAAATTCATCAAAGTTTAGAGGCCAAAAGTAAGACTAAGTCTTCAGTACTTCATTGAAATTTCAGGTCTTAAGTCTCTAATATACCTCTTTTGAGCTAAATTGAACTAGAACAAATATGGGGTAATACAATATCTCCCTCTTGAGAAGTCCTCAAATGAGACTAGTTAAACTGAAGATACTAGAGAATTAAGATTATATACTGGCATGCACAACTGAAAGCAAAACTGTATGACTGAATCTAAAATATGGTGAGTGACAGAACTAATCTGTGTGTGCATGAATTGACATATAGATAACCATATGGCTGAAACTAAGAATAGAAATAAATTGAGCTAAGGAAGACTGTTATCTTTGACTGAATCTGTGTTTGTGGAGAAGTGGCGAGGGAGGTGAGGGTACTTGGTTCACATGTCTACTTATGCTTCCAAAGTGGTTCCGTCAATAGAATGATTTCACCACAAAACTTTGACCAAGGGAACCTCTTTGTTCCTTAATCTACAGATTTAGTGATCAAGAATCTCGACTGGAAACTCTTCGTATGAGAGGCTATTCTGAATATCTGTGCTTTCTAGAAGGGACTATAACAGCTCAATCATCTATGTGCTTCTTTAATAAGGATACATGGAATACTGGGTGAACTTATGAAAAGTTTGCAGGTAGCTCAAGTTCATACGATACCTTTCCCACTTGACTCAAAATTCTGAAGGGACCTACATACTGGGGACTAAGTTTCCCCTCTTTGCCAAATCTCTTCACCCCCTTCGTGGGTGAAACCTTTAAATAAACCAGATCATCAAACTCAAACTAAAGATCTCTCCTTCTCTTATTTGCACAAGATTTATGACGACTATGAGCTTCTTTCAATCTCTCTTGCATCAACTGAACTTTCTCCATGGTTTCAAACACCATGCCTGGCCCAATCAATGTGGTCTCACCCACTTTAAACCAACCAACTAGTGACCTATATCTTCACCCATATAGAGCTTCAAATGGGGCCATCTGAATGCTAAAATGGTAACTATTTTTATAGGAAAACTCAATCAATGGCAAGTGGTCATCCCAACTTCCTTTGAAATCAAGAACACATTCTGTCAACATATCCTCTAAAGTCTGAATAGTCCTCTCTGCCTGACCATGTGTCTGAGGGTGAAAAGCTAAACTAAGATGAACTTGGGTACCAAGAGATGAACTCAGGTACTAAGACCCTTCTGAAAGGCTTTCCAAATTCAGCTATTATTTTTTCATACCACTCCACCAATAGACTTCCCGCAAGTCATAGTACATCTTTATGTTCCCTGGATAAATGGGGTAACGCGCACCATGTGCTTCTGCCATAATTCACTGGCTTAAATCATCTACACATGGCACACAATCTACTCTCGTATCTCAACAAACTATCTCGCCCTTGGAATAAAATCTCTTTTTTTATATCTTTAACTAACCTCTTCAGTTTGACCAAACTAGAATCTTGGTACTGCTTCTCTTTCACTTCAAAAACTAGAGAAGATTTTGAACTACTCTGAACCCAAACATTCCCCTCAACTGAGTCAACCAATCTCATACCCAATCTAGCTAACCAATGAAATTCTCGAACTAGTTTTTTCTTATAATTATCCACATGAGTAACACTGCCCATAGATAGTCTACTAAAAGTGTCTGGAACAATATTTTCCATACCCGAATGATATAGCATACTCATGTCATAATATTTCAAAAATTCTAACCACCTTCTCTAATGAAGATTTAACTCCTTCTGGGTAAACACATACTACAAACTTGTGTGGTCCATATACACATCAACATGCACCCCATAAAGATAGTGTCTTCAAATTTTCAAAGCAAACACAACAATAACTATCTCAAGGTCATGGGTAGGGTAATTCTTTTTGTGAGGATTAAGTTGTCTAGAGGCATAGGCTATAACCTTGACTCTCTGCGTCAAAACATAACCCAGATCAACTCTAGAAACATCATAATACACAATGAACCTATTGGTACCATCAGGTAGTGCTAAAACTGGAGCTGAAGTGAGTCGAGTCTTCAACTCGTGAAGACTCTTCTCACAAGAGTCTGACCACTGAAACTTAACTTTTTTCTGAGTTAATCTAGACATAGAGGACACAATTAAGGAGAAACCCTTAATGAAATGCCTATAATAGCTAGCTAAACTCAAGATACTTCTAATGTATGATAGAGAAATAGGTCTAGATTAGTTTCTTACTGCTTCTATCTTTTAGGGATCGACTCTTAAGCCCTCAATAGAAATAATGTTATTGAGGAAAATTACTGGCCTTAGCTAAAATTCACATTTGTTGAATTTGGCGAAGAATTGGTGATCTCTAAGAGTTTGCAACACAATTCTAAGATGGTCTACATGGTGATCCTCACTACGGGAATAAACAAGGATATCATCAATAAAGACTATGACAAATATGTCCAGATACTATTTTAACATTTTGTTCATCAAGTCCATGAAGGATTCTAGGGCATTTGTTAGTTTGAAAGATATGACTAGGAATTCAAACTGACCAAAACGGGTTCTAAAAGCTATCTTTGGGATATCATATTCCTTTAATATAAGACGATGATAGTCGGATCTAAGGTCTATCTTGGAGAAGTAACTTGTACCTTGGAGTTGGTCAAATAAGTCATTAATCTTAGGCAGAGGATACTTGTTTTTTATTGAGACTTTATTCAGCTGACGATAATCAATGCACATTTGCAAAGAACCATATTTCTTTCGGAAGAATAGGATGGTAATTCTCCATGGAGAGACACTGGGATTTATGAAACCTTTATCTAAGAGGTCTTTAAGTTGATCTTTTAATTCTTTAAGATCAGCTGGAACCATATGATATAAAGGAAAAAGGATAGGCTGAGTATTGGGAAGAAGGGAAATATCGATTTCTATTTCCCGATCGAGAAGTACCCTTGAAAAATCTTCAGGAAAACCTTGAAGAAAGTCATTGACTACACGAACTGACTGAACAGTTAGAGCCTCAGACTTAGTGTCTTTGACTTAAACTAAATGATAGATGCACCCTCTTAAGATCAAATTTTTATCTTCAAGATAGGATATGAAATGACTCTTGGGAGACACTGAATTACATTCCCACTCAAAGACTGGATCATCTAGAAACTGAAATTTCACAACTCGAGTATGACAATCTTCAGATGCATAACAAAAATAGAGCAAATCCATACCAAGAATAAGGTCAAAGTCGACCATATCAAACTCTATCAAGTCTGCTAACATGATATTATGAAGGATAGTAATAGGAAACTTTCTACAAATCTGTTTGGCAACATTTGACTCACTCACTAGGGTAGAAACCAAGAAGGGCTCGGAAAGCTTTTCAGGAACTACTTCAAAGTTTACCGCAACTAGTGGGGTCACATAAGAGAAACTCAACCCGAGGTCTAAAAACTCATAAACATCAAAATGAAAGACACGAAGAATACCGATAACATCACCTGGTGAACTCTCTTTGTCCTTCCGGGATGGTAAGCATAAAATTAATTCTAGTGCTGACCACTACTGGTACTGGATGATGCGCTCTAAAGAGGTACTGGGCAGCCTAGAAGAGATGGTGCACTAGTATCCTAAGTTAAGGAATGCGCATCCCTGTTTCCATGCTTAGCATACAGACACTCTTTGATTCCATGACCTAACTTACCACAACCATAATAGCCTTTTTGTACCAACAAGCACTTACCAAGATAATTCTTACCACACTTAGCATATGGAGGATAACTAGGTTTTCCACTCACACCATTCTGAGATATGGACATATAAGTCTTACCCCACTGCTCCTGCCTAGCCTTGAGGGTGGGAGAATTGTTTGAAGACGGTGCTCGCATAGATGAGCAAGCCTAAAACTGCGAATGATTTCCCCCTCCAAACTTAGTCTGGCCATAATCAAACTGCCTAGTTCTAGACTTCTTATTTCCCCTTTCTCCCCTCTTTCACTTTTCCTCCTCAATTTGATGTGCATGAATCATAAGTCTAGAAAGATACATATCCTCAATAATAATGGAAGCCCTACACTCCTTGACTTCCAAACCACATATGCTAGTAATAAACATACTCATACTAGCCCTAGGGTTAGCCATCGTATTAGGGGCATACTTAGATAATTGATTAAACATAAGGTAGTACCCATTCACTGTCATTGAGCCCTTCCTCAGGTTCACAAAATTCACAAAATACTCTACCTTAGCTTCTCTCAGTTCACGCAGAAAGAACCTGTCTAAAAATTCATCCTAAAATACCTACTAATTCATAGAAGCTGCATTTTCACCTCTACCATTTTCCACATAACCACCCAATCATATTCTAAATCTTTTAGCCTATAGGATGTAAACACTAAACTCTTCTAGTCAGTAACATGCATAATCTGAGTGATCTTCCTCACCTCATCTATGTAAAGTTGTGGTCCTCACATACCTTTGACCCAAAAAAATTAGGCGGATTCATTCTCATAAAGTCACAAATTTTGTCTTCTACTAAATCCCTATTCTGCTGAAGTAGCATAGCCACCTAATGGTTGCTCTAAACATTTGTAGTCACATCTTGGGCCAACGCCTAAAAGGCAGCCCAAAATTCAACATAGGATACATTCTCATTCAGAGGGTCTGCCAGCTAGGGTGGCTTGTTATTATTTCTACGTGCATTAGCTCAACGAGGAGGCATAGTCAACTGTCATATAACAGCATAAGTTAAAAGTAGATAGAGACACTGTAAGTACGATAGATCATTAAAGAAAGAGATGGTTTTATAAAATGTCCCATAGCTTATTGGTCATAAATGTGGTGCACCTCACACCAATGATCAAGACTCTACATAATACGGCTTGTCCGACTCCCTAGGACTCTTATAACCTGGCTTTGATACTAAGTTTGTAATGCCCCGAAAATGAGTCCTGGGATGCCATACGGTGCTCTGAACTAGAAGTAGACCTAAGCTAACCTTGAATGCCTATTACTCATTCTGATGACTCAAATAAGTTAATATAAGCATGTAGTATTATAAAATACTGAAATAATTTCGAAACTGAACTGAGTTTATCTGTAGATAATATCTAAAAATACTTAGATAGGAAAATCTAAAGAACTAACACTAAAATTCTAAAATGTATCTAATAGTCGGACAAGCATCTAATACTACTGCTAGAGAGTCACTGGAACAGACCCTAGCTTACTCAAACTTTCTGACATAACTGAATAAACTAATCTGGAAAGCTGTAAATTTGAATAACTAGGTCCCTAAACTACGAGTACTCACCAACAGTCGGAATGTAGCTAGAGATGCCCATGGTCAATCATACTACTCGAATTGAGCACTTGAATTTACATTATGAGACAATGTAGCACATAAACATATTTATGGATCAATACTTTTGGAATGTACTGAGCATGTGGGGGTGAATGCATAAGTAGAAATAATATGTGAATGTTATCAAAATTCAAAAAATATGTAAGCTAAATGTAGATGCCTCACATAATCTAGAATAACTAAAAAACTAAAAGAAATCACAACCATGAATAGCAAAACATACTGCATAAATCTAGTGAGTCATAACATTTAGTTCTGAAAACTGTACTTTTACTCTTTCTGCTAGTGAAATAAGTAGGATTGAAGTCAAGTCCATTTTAATATCTTTTAAGCTAAGTATAAAGGGGCTCACCTTTGTATCTATAAACTAGAGTCTAAAATCTCATAGCTAATGACTTATGCAAAACAATATCTAATTAAAATCATGAGCCTTTACACTTAGTTTCTAAAGACTTTTTTGTTGTTCTTTTCCATTGCAATTACTCTGTTCTGTAGGGAATTCTTTTAAAATATATTCTATAAAGCTTTGCTATTAGGGAGGTTCTTTTAACTGATATACACTATGTGAGCTAGCGTAGTGTCTAACGTCTAGTTCCCTTATGAGAAAACCTCATATTGGGGAGAGGTGTCATACTCTTCCCAAAGAGTATAACCTAATCTAAGTGATCACAATATGTATTTGTATCCATATAAAAATTGAATATAATCTGAACCTATACCTACATTGTCTCGTAGTTCGAGGGAAGTAGGATGTGCTAAACCCATACTTCCCGCTCAGTGATAACTACTACTCTCTTTAATATGTATGCTCATTCTGTAGGAAATACACTTTAAAAATAACATAAGGGTTTACAATGGGAACCAATTATGCATCTATGTACTTTAAACTGTAATCAAAACTCTGATCATAACTGTACTCAAAACTGTAATGTGGATGCCATATCTTAACTGAGGATCAAAGAATTAAATCTTTTATGAAAAATCTGAATGTAAACTAATCATGGGATGCTTAAAGGTATCATCTTCTCGAAATATCAATACTCTTACTTAGGGCTTAAAACCCATGATCAAACTCATTTCAAATTATCATAAAGGTATGCTCAGTAATTAAAATCTTAAAATTCTTGCATAATTCTGGTCAAGATAGTGAAATTTAATTTCCCATGTATATAAAATCATCTCGCGTGCATAAACATTCAAAAGTAGAGAGGCAATTAAACATTTTACCACATGAAAAATCAACATCTTTAAATAATGATAATTGGGTATGAACCCTAAACTGTAAATCATATAAATTCATATAAATTCAACTTTGAAAACTAGTTTTTGGGCATAAGGATGAAAAAGGATACTTGTTCATAACCTCACATACCTTTCTTGATGAATTGAATGTAAGAGATTAAACCATTGACTCTCTAATAGTGTTCTTAAAGCTTCTTCTTAAAGTTTTTGAACCCGGAAATTTGGATTGTAAGATTTCTTAGATTAGGAGTTATAGCATTGTTCTTGATTCTTGGAGAGAGGGTTTTGTTCTTGGAGAAGAAAAAGATGAATAATGAAGCATATTTTATATTTAGGGATAAAATTATGTGATTTGGGTGGATTGGGTAAGGGTAAATTACTCAAATGCCACTTATAACCCATCAATTAACACACAAAACTAGGAATCAATACAATCAGTGATGCATCATGTCGCTCACTCTAATGAGATTAGAGATGCATCACATAATCTTCATCGATGCGGTACGGCGATACCATATTGAGGTTCTATTTGGCCAATCAAACATGCCCCAATCCTTCTCCAAAAATTCTAAAACTCACCCTAGAGGGACTATGGACTACCATGATCATGAAACAACTTAGAAATTGACATTCCAAGGTTAGAAAAGTTGAGAATAAAGTCATCAATGTTTAGAGGCCAAAAGTGAGATTAAGTCTTCAACTTTTAGTTAAAATTTCAGGTCCTAAGTCTCTAATGTGCCTCTATTAAGCTGAATTGAACTAGAAAGAATATGGGGTATTACATATGATATCTCATATCATAGGATAGAATGCTCAAGTTCCTAACCATACTTAGTAGACTAGGCTATCAACAACAAATATAGTGGTGACTCCTCATATTTTAAGGACATATTTTATCTATTTCAATATTCCAACAATTTAGTAGTTATTTTAGTTAGAGTTAGTTGGGGGTTTGTCCCAACAACTCCATATTTAGATAGTTAGAGGCTTTTCGACTAGCATAGTCAATCATTCAATTTTAAGATATTATTATCAATTATACTCAGTTATTATTTCAGTATTTTTAGAACCTTATGGCATTTTTAGATTTCTTCTGCATAAGCTTACAGAAAGTACCAGTTATGGGTTAGTTTGTGGTCCTTCGGGATTGTAAGCATCGTGTGATGCCCAAGGTGTATTCTCGGGGCATTACAAACTTTATATCAGAGTCTAAGGTTCAAAAGAGTCCTAGGGAGTCTAAAATCCATGTCAAGTAGAGTCTTGTGCATGGGTGTGTAGCATGTCGCACTTATGGATAAGAGTCAATGAGGAATTCTTGGAAAAAGTTCCCTTCTTTTAGTGTTCACATCATTTGAGCGAGCCTGAGCTCAAGTTAAACTCTATTTCTAACCCAACTTTTCCTTCTTGTTATAGAACATGACTCCTAAAAAGACCAATGAAAGAAGAACTAGGAACTAGCGAGCACCTTCACCCATTTAGGAAGATCCCCTGAATAAGCATGTTTATCATGTAAAATTTATAGCATCTTTCACCGCTCTTGCTTATTCTGTGGCAACTCAAAAAGTTTGACCAACTACTATTTTGGCTAACCTAGTGGCCAATACTACTGCATCTAGAATCGAGGCTTCACCCAAATGAACCCTTCTTTTTTTAGGGTCTAAGTCTGAAGAGAACCCACAAGAATTCCTTGATATGGTATAGAAGGTAATGTACAATATAGGGGTAACCACTAGTGAGAGTGCTGAGTTAGTTGTCTATCATTTGTAGGATATGGCACATGCATAGTTTAAGTAGTGAAAGGTATATAGAGGCGCAGATGCATGACCTATAGAATGGGAAGAGTTTTCTACTGCCCTTCTATATAGGTTCTTCTTGTTGGAGTTGAGGGAGGTTAAGGTGTTAGAATTTACTAATCTAAAGCAGGGAAATATGAGTGTGAAATAGTATTCCCTCTAGTTTACTCAGTTGGCCAGGTATGCTCCTTATCTAGTAGTTAATAATAGGTCTAAGATGAGAAAGTTTATGTCTGGTGTGTCTGATAGTATGGTCAAAGAGTGTAGGACCACAATGCTGATTAAGGAGATAGACATAGTTAGGTTGATGGTCTATTCTTAACAAATTGAGAAAGAAAAGACTAAGGAGAAAGAGGGGGAGAATAAGAAGGCTAGAATAGGTAGCTTCAACTTTACTCAACCTAAGTTAGAGGTTGGTAATCGTCCTCAGTTCCACCCAAAATATTCAGTCCCAACTTTATCCTCAACCAGTTCTCCGGTGCCTAAATTTAAAAATTTGAATAGGGATAGGGCACCAGGCTCTAAATCTCAGGGTAGTGTTAGCAGTGCTCAGATAAATCCTCTTTATCAAAAGTGTGGCAAAAATCATCAGGGTATCTGCAGGGCTAGCAGTGATGTATGTTTCAGGTATGGTAAGCTAGATTATAGAATTAGAGAGAGTCCTTATATGGGTTTATAGATTTAGCATAATCGTCCCCCAGCTCAGTTCGGTCGCTTGTCTCAGTAGGGTGCCACTCCAGTGCCACCAGTAGGCAATGCCCAAATAGGCTCTATGTACTCCAGTACCGACAGGATCAAGAAAGTTCTCCTAATATGGTTACTAGTACGTTACAAGTTTACCATTTATATGTTTATGCTTTTCTAGATCTAAGAGCTTTTTTGTCCTTTCTAACTCCTTATAAAGCTATCAACTTCAAAGTTACTCCTGAAATCTTAGAAAAACCCTTCTCATTCTCTACCCTAATGGTTAAATCTATCATAGCCCGGTGGGTGTATAGGAACTATCCGATTGTGGTTTCTCAAAAAGTTACATCAGCAGACTTAGTAGAGTTAGAGATAATAGATTTTGACATCATTATTGGCATGGATTGGATCCATTCATGATATACCTTAGTTGATTGTAGAAATAGAGTTGTCTATTTTCAATTCCTAAATGAACCTATCCTTAAATGAAGGGGTAGTACCACAACGCTTAAGGGTCAACTTATTTCATACTTTAGAGCAAGAAAACTAATAGCCAAGGGGTGTGTCTATCATCTTGTATGAGTCAAAGACTCGATTTATCAGGATCCCAGTCTTGAGTCTGTTTCAGTAGCAAGTGAATTTACAAATGTGTTTCTGAAGATATTCCCAAAGTTCCTCCCAAAAGTGAAATTGACTTCGGAATAGACCTTCATCCCGACACCCAGTCCATCTCTATTCCACCATACAGAATGGTTGTAGTTGAACTTAAAGATTTAAAAGAATAGTTCAAATACCTCTTAGACAAAGGATTTATCAGGTCCAGTGTATCTCCTTAGGGTGTACTAGTTCTATTCATGCGAAAGAAAGACTGTTCTCTTAGAATATGTATAGACTACCGTCAGTTGAACAAAGTCACCATCAAGAATAATTACCGACTTTCTAGAATCAATAGCTTCTTCGACTAACTTTAGGGTGCCAGTTATTTTTATAAGATAGACTTGGTATCTGACTATCATCAGTTCAGAGTCAGAGACTGACATTCTGAATATAAATCTCATAACTCGTTATGGTCACTTTGAGTTTCTAGTCATGTCATTTGATCTTACCAATTCCCCAACATCTTTCATGAACTTGATGAACTGCACATTCAAGCAGTACTTAGACATGTTTGTCAGTCTTCATCAATCATATTATTGTCTACTCCCACAGTGAAAATGACCATGCAGACCATCTCAAAATAGTATTACAGACTCTTAGATCCCATTAGTTGTTTGTTAAATTTAGTAAGTGCGAGTTTTAGCTTTGGTCAGTAGCATTCCTTGGTCATATAGTTTTCGGTGATGGAATTAGAGTTGATCCTCAAAAGACTGAAGTAGTGAGAAATTGGACTATACCTATCCCTCTGTCAGATATCAGGAGTTTCTTGAATGTTACTAGCTATTACTGGTAGTTTGTTGAAGGCTTTTTGTCTATTGCATACCCTATGCATAGATTGATTCATAAGAATGTCAAGTTCCAGTGATCAAATTTTTGTGAGAAGATTTTTCAGGAGTTGAAGACTCGACTAACTACAACCCTAGTTTTGACTATACTCGATAGTTCAGACGGATATGTTTCTTATTGTGATGCTTCCAGAGTTGGCTTGGGATGTGTTTTGATGTAGAAGGGTAAGGTTGTGGCCTATTACTCAAGAAAACTTAATCCCCATGAAAAACATTATCCCATCCATGATCTAGAGGTAGCATCTATTGTGTTTGCCTTAAAGATTTAAGGCACTATTTGTATGGGGTGCATATTGATGTGTTCACAAACCAAAAACACCTATAGTATGTGTTTTCGCAGAAAGACATGAACTTGCATCAGATAAGGTGGTTAGAGTTGTTAAAAGACTATAACATGAGCTTTCTGTATCATCTGGGTATAGCCAATGTAGTGACAGATGCCCTCAGTAGGATGTCCATGGGTAGTGTTGCTCACATTGAGGATGGTAAGAAAAATTTAGTTTAGGAAGTTCATCAACTTGCCAAACTAGGTATTCGTTTGGTTGATTCGTCTGAAGGAAGTGTTTAGATGCAGAATAGTTCAGAGTTTTCTTTAGTTTTCGAGGTAAACAAAATGTATAAAAGGAATCCTAATTTAGTATAGTTGAAAGAGTCGGTCAAAGACCAGAAAGTAGAGGCTTTTTCCCTAGAGGGAGAAGATATGTTGAGTTGCTAGGGTAGGCTATGTGTTCCATGTGAAGATGGAGTGAGATAGTGAATTCTTGCTGAAGCGTATGGTAGACATTACTCTATTCATCCACGGGCCACTAAGATGTACTACAATCTGCGAGAAATCTATTGGTGGAGTGGGATGAAGAAGGATATTATAAAGTGTGTAGCTAAGTGCTCAACATGTCAGCATGTTAAGATAGAACATCAGAAGCCTAGTGGGCCTATGCAAGAGTTCAGTATTCTCTGTTGGAAGTGGGAGAAAGTGAACATGAATTTTTGGATAGGTTTACCTCGTACTCACCATCAGCATGATTCAATTTTGTTCATCATTGACTAGATAACCAAATGAACCCATTTCTTGCCAGGTCATACTTCTTATTTAGACGAGGACTATTCCAGGCTCTATATCAAAGAGTTGGTTAGGTTATATGGTATCCCACTATCCATCATTTCAAATAGATATACGCAGTTCACCTCTCAGTTTTGGAAAGCCTTCTTAAAGGGTCTTGGTAACCAAGTTCACCTCAGTATACCCTTTCACCGTCAGACAGATGGTCATGCAGAAAGGATCATTCAAACTTTAGATGATATGTTGAGAGCATGTGTTCTTGACTTTAAGGGAAGTTGGGATGACCACTTACCTTTAATTGAGTTCGTATATAATAACAACTATCATTCCAGTATTCAAATATCTCTATTTGATGCTATTTATGGGAGGATATGTAGATCTCTCGTTGGTTAGTTTGAAGTAGGTGAGGCTGCAGTAGTAGAGTGTATTACCCCGTACTTTTCCTAGAAAGTTTTATCTCAAGAATTTCTAGTATTAGATTCTCAAGTTAATGATGATTATTCCATGAGGAATTTTCACTTTTTGTCATGTGGGAAATTCAATAAGCTTTCCATCAATATAAGATTCGCCCAAATCGGATAACCGGGTCAAAAATTATGACTATTACAAGTTCTCGCCGTAAAAGAACGCCATATTAGTCAGTGTCGCACCACTCCATAAGAGGAAATGGAATTTGGATAATTTCAGTAGGGGTACGCAATTATGGCACATTGCGCCAGGGCCCAAATTAAGAATTGTTTAGTGCAATTTTCTCCGTGTCTTGCTAAAGTTCCAGGTCGTAAAAGAAAGGGAAACACAATGGATCCTCGTCACAACATCCCTCAGTTTCTGAATTGTCAAATTCCAGTGAAACATCACGATAGTTCTGCGTCACGGCAGGGGTTCAATTCGGGAATTTTTTTCTAAAATTAAAAGACAAGTCAAGGGTTAAAAGGGTCAATTTCCCACCCTTATTTAAGCCCTTTAACATGTGATTCAGCCACTTTTCATCCAAAATACACTCTCTTCTCTCAAGTTTTTCTCAAGAACAAGCTAGGTTTTTCATAGAAGATCCAATTTCAAGAATGTTTCATCATCAATCTTCACAAAATCACGAACTAAGGTATGCATAGTGTTCATTGATGGACTCTTTTCATCTATGAAGCCCAAGAATCTCTTTTCTAAGTTTAAGTTTATGGATTTATTTATGAATTTCATGTTGGGTTAGTTTTTTTTATGTTGAGAATGATCAATTTAATTTAATTCCATGTTGGGTGATCAATTTTATATGGAATTGACTTATATAGATGTATGTTCATGTGAACCTATTAATAAACCCCAGGATGATGAAATCAGAGATGAATCATGATGATTAATTGTTGTATAATGTTGTCTACATGTGCTATGCCTACCATGTGTTTATTAAATGCCTAGATGAAGGAATAATGTTCAACTAGTATGATATCATGAAATCCCCATGTATGTACAAGTTATGCCTATCACATGTTTTGATGGTATGCTTCTATAAATATGGATTATGATGTTAGTTCTTTGTTCAAGTAAGTTATGCATGGTCAGTTTCCTTCCATCGAGTCTTGGGATTACTTGTACCCAAATATTAGCTTTGTGCTTAGAGCCATGTCAGGTTTTTTTGATACACTCAGTTAAGCCATGATCCTTAGACTGCAGACAATCTTATAACTCAGGAAATCTCCATGATCTCATGAACTCAGTTAGTTGTCAGATATCAATAGTATTCCATCAGTCAATGGAATTTAGTAACTCAGTCCATATTTAGTTTAGTAAATCATGTTTAGTGTCCATTCAGATGGGAGTATAAATTAGCTTTGATTGGACCTAAGGATGGGGACACACACTATCAGATGAGGGTGTGATCCTTAGCAGTCATCGTTACATTCTAGAACTATGTAGCCAGCATAGGTTGATACATTAACACTGTCGATGAGGGTTGATGAGGTGGATAAGCACTATCAGATAAGGGCACCACCATTCTCGTATAGGGGACACTATCAGATGAGGGTCGCCTACAGCTTGTCCTTACCGGTGGCACAACATTGATACCCTTCCAATTAGGGTTATAGATTGGACCCCAGCTCAGCCATAATGGCGTATTAGGGGCATGTCTGTTAGATAACTACTTCCCACAGCTTTATGTTACAGAATCAGGACTATCAGATACAGTTAATTTAGATATGGTACGGAACTTAGATAGTTCTATCAGATGCATGACTGTCAAATACGGTCACTCATGTTGTAAGTTATATTCAGATTTAGTAATCATGTTATCACACTATTAATATAAGTTGTTATGTCTCATGTATGTACTCTCACCCTTATGATAGTTAGTCAGTTATTATCACTATTCATGCATATGAACCCTATGCATTCAGCCTACCTCACATGCATACCAGTACATTCAAAGTACTGACGCATTTTCGCTATGGTATATTATACCATAGGTTCAGAGACACTAGTTCCAGATCAGTAGTAGATTCTAGTTTCAGCAGTCAGAGTTAGAAGTAAGTCCTCACCATTCGAGGACATAATTATTCCCTATTATCTTATTAATTAGTTTATTAGTTGGAGTTATTGGGGACATGTCCCATCAGCTCCTTACTAAGACAATTTAGTCAATTAGAGGCTTTCTAGACTATTATGTTTCAGAATTTAGTATTTTCAGTTTTGTTTTGGGTCTTATATTACCCCACACAGATGTTATATCAATCAATTTATGTTCAGTATTGAACCTTATGTCCTTTCAGTGCATGTTTCTGCATTATTATGACATACTATGCAGTATACAGGTACATATATTAGCCATGGGTTGGCTTATGATCCTTTGGGGTCGTGAGCATTATGTAGCATCCGGTTCAGCAAATCGGAATGTTTTAAACTTGGTATCAAAGCGTAAGGTTCAATAGAGTCCTAGGAAGTCGGATAGCCACATCTAGTAGAGTCTTATAAATGGGTGTGTTGCGCGCCACATTTATGTATAGGAGGCTATAAGATGTTTTTGGAACAGTTTCCCCTCTTTCAGTATTTATGTTATACCAGTGAGCATAATCATAAGTCAATTTATGAGTCTAATCCGGTTCTTCTCTTTATTTCAGAATATGCCTCCTAAGAGAAGAAATCGGTCATCCCCTCAGCCTAAAGAACCTTTGGGCGATTATGTTTCTCATGCAAAGTTCAGGACCACATTTACCACTCTTGCTCAGTCAGTAGCTGCCCATAATGTGCGACCAGCTGTCGTTCCGGCCAACCCAGTGGCCACTCAGCTACAACTAGGATTGGTACTTCACCCGAATGAATCCTCCATCCTTCCACAGTTCTAGAGTAGTGAAGACGCTCAAGTCTTTATTGATCAAGTTCAGAAAGTGACACACATCATGAGGGTGACTACTATTGAGAGTGCCGAGTTACACGTATACCAATTGTAAGATTTGGCTAATATGCCTAAATTACAACTCTCCTAAGAATGTGTAAGCAGTCGCTGTAAAATATAGAACCCAACTAGGTTGGGTGTCGAATCTCACAGGGAGTACTGTTCTCACTAAGTATTTTAATCATTACTAGACTATTGATCAGAGGTTCCTGAATATAGGGGGTTTTGATGTGTAACTTATAAAGTAATTAATTATAACAAGAGCATTCCAACGACTGATTCTCTTTGCAATTAGTAATTTAATGAGATTAAACAAACCAGGGCTATGGTTACCAAAATGCTAGCACAGAAAGGGTTGTGAATCACTTAAGTGTTACAATTAACAAGTTCAATTGCAAGAAGGGTTGAATCCTATTCTTTATCCATTAGTTTCTCAACCTAAGTTGATAGAATATCCTCTAATTCTCTAAATTTCAAAGGATACATTGTTTTTTTAACCATTTTCTCATATAAGCTAATCCTGTTAAGGCATTTGCCATTAATCCAAACGTTAAAGCCCTTAGAATTCATGTAAACACTTCCTGTTTCCCAACAAACACTTTCCTTTCAGACAAGTGATGTTCTTGGGATCACTTCTCAAGTTTGCAACCAAGAAAAGTCATTAACTTAAATAAAAGTTTATACAATATCAGTTATTCATGGAACTCAATTTGGTTCACAAACCATAGATACTTTTCACATTGAGGATCCCATAACCCTAGATATAGGAACTTAGCCACAAAATTCCATAAACAAAGATGAAATAATTCTTGTATTATTCATAAATATATTTAGAATGCACTTATAAAAATCTCAAGAATCAGTTCTTGAATCTTCAATAAAGGATTGAATGATTAACTTTCCCGAAGATATTCTTCAATCCCCAAAGTACTAGGTTATAGAAAAATTTATATAGATGTAAACCTTGTAAAAGATGAAAAATCTCTCCTACTAACCCTAAAATTTAGTATTATATGTTCCCAGGTAAAAAGGAATTTAAAATTTAAACTCAGAAAAACATCGTCCAAGTCGACGGCCAAAGTGGTGGTCCGTCGAAAGTCTGAAGGGCCACCATTTGGTCCATCACTGAGTCCTTCAGATGAGTGGTTTCTGGATAAGGCTTGACGGTCCAACTGGTGGTCCATCGTATGATGGATGGTCCACCATTTGGTCTGTCAAAGAGTCCGTCTGAAGAGTGGTTTCTGGATATGGCCAGATGGTCCAACTGGTGGTCCATCGCAATACTGATGGTCCACCATTTGGCCTTCACTGAGTCCTTCGGGAGGCCATGTTCTGATTAAGCCTGACGATCCACCTGGTGGTCCATCTCAAGACGGACGGTCCATCATTTTGACTGTCAAATTCCTTTTTTTGCTACTTTTTCCAAGTTTCTTCTGTGGTTCACTCCTTTTCCTGAGACACTAAAAAGACTCATTAAATACCACTTTGGTTGCTTAAAAACATACAATTTTCCCAAGAATATAATGCTAAATGTTTCGTTAAAATCTGGAACATCAACACTCTCAACTTAAGATAATTGCTTGTCCTCAAGCAATTCAGCACCTAATTCCAAACATGAACAATGCAATGACCTTCAACCAACCACTGAAACATTTTGGTATAACTATTCACTCATCATTTCACTCATATGAATTTAACACATCAGGGTCTACACCCGGCATTGATCACAATTCAGCACACAAACATGGATGTTACATCCCACAGAAAATAGCAAAACTCAGTGAAACTCCAGTTGCTCTCAGAATAATGAATCCACCACTCATCACATGATGTGGAAACAATCTAAACTCTCACACTCATCAAAGAAGTTACAAGCATAGTCCAAAATACCCATAGGCTTGTCCTTCCATACGACATCTTCTCAAGGTTGACTCGCTAGGATCGAACAGGTGTTTTCAAGGCTTGTAATGAGGTGTTAGGTTAGGTAAGGATATGATTTTGGATAAAGTGACTCATTCAGACTTACTCTCATTGCCTTGTGATTTCTGTAGCCTAGATCCACTCTTTACTACTTCCAATAACAGTCTCTTTTATAGACGCACCATTTTATTTTTTATTTTTTATTTTTATTTTTTTGGAGGGAAGAAGACAAACATCAGCCACCCTCAACGTATAATGATGCATTCAGTTAAGGTGCACAATATATTTGACTTTATCAGGGACAAAAGCTCTTAGATTAAAATTTACACTCACTTTCTATTTGGCATTAGTACCTTGACAAAACTCTCCCTCGACTTAGGTGTTTTGCGTAAGTTAAAGTGCACAATACCCAAATATTGGGCCAAGGTCAGAGTAGGATGCTAACGCCCTACGGAGAGTAAATAAAAAATATTGGAATTGAAAAAAAAAAGTCCTAAAGGCAGAAGACAGGTTCAAATGAGATAAAAATCTTTTTGGTGCGGTTATTTATTTAGGTTAAATGGGCTAAAAGTACAAAGTAGCCTGTTATCATATCCTATTGAGTCCACTAGAAGACCATATCAATGAATTAGGTAATTTCTAGGCATTAGACTATGCAAGAATTGAAAGTAAATCCTCACATCCACAAACAACTGAGCTAAACTTCCTCTACAACTCTTAGAATGTTCATCACATGATTCATGCAGTTCTTACAGAATAATGCCAAATGCAAATTCACTGAAGGTTATATACACATGTTTGTATGAATAATGTAAATAATTACATACATATGCTCAGAGTCTTATGCCAACATCATTCATTATCCATATTAACAATAAATTACTGAAACTGAAACATTTTATAGATAATCATTAAACACAGATATTTACATCACAAGATGCAGAATTTGAAATGCAATAATAAAAACACCCTAGACATGCCGCTTTTACTAGATAGCATATGATTCGATTCATAATATCAGTAAAAATATTCAACCATGATGTAAATATACCCACCCCCACACAAAAAGATATTCATTATCCTTAAAGCAATAAAATACCTTACATGGTTGATTGGGCTACTTACTTCGCCTCCTATTCCTCTGAGGCATCTGTTAGGTAGGGTGAGGTACCTACGTCCTTCCCAGGTGCAATGTTGTCCCCTACGGTGGTAGGAGCACTCACAACTTAACCTCTACAATTTGAGGGATTGTCTCCTGAACTGAACCTGTACTTTGCCCCATGCTGGGGCAACACTAGTAGAGACTCTTTTCGCTTTATTTTATACTTCTGTTTTCTTCCTTTTCAGCTTCTTTTTTTGACTTCTTTGTAGCTTATTTTAGGTTATGTTGGTCTAATTCCTCAGGTGACATTTCTTCTCTCCTCCTCCTTTAGTTTTCTTTCTTTGTTGCTTTTTCATCTATTTGGTACTTACCTTTGTCCTTCATGGGTCTACCCATGTGATCCAGAATGCCCTCATTATTATCACTTACCACTAAAGACAGGTCAAATGCAGGTGGCTATGATTGTTTCCCCTTTAATTATGCTATGTCAGCCTTTGCCTTCTCGAACTCTGCCATAAGCTTAGCAAGATCAGGGAGAGATAGTGAATATAGACTTTTGTTTATGTGGGCTTCCATGTTATCCATCCTAACTTGAATAGTTTGAAAGCGCCTGATTGCTTTAGTTACAATTTCATACATAAAAGGTTTGAAATCTCCAGCCCACTTTTCTAACTGTTTCTGAAATCGCTTTTGATTCTTCACCACCTTAACAAAGTTTTCTGGGTTAAACATGTATTTCGCAAACTTTGTTCCACCAGCAAACTGTGAGGAACCTAACCCTACAGATGTACCTTGGGGTATATAATCAGGTGGTACATATGTGGTGCAGGGTAAAGGAATACCTTCAGGAATTTCTGTAACCTCGAGAGCTGATGTAGATTGAGACTGATATGCTGGAGATGGTGCTTGTACTTTGTTGTCAACCCCACGAATCAGTGGCACACCAGCTCATTTGCATAACTCAATGATCAAACAAGGCAGGGGTAAAGAAGTGGTCACTTTATGTGCCAGCACGAATATCTCATATGCAATTAGTTTGCCAAAATCAATTGGTAACCCTGAAACCAAACTGGATACTACTACTTCTCTATAATAACCCAGGTTACCATCTCCTTTTGTTGGCATTAACCTCAACCGAACAATAGCACACCAGAACTTAGCTTTAAAGCTAAGAGTGAACTTTCCAGTGCGCTCTTTTGAATTAGTCAACCATGAAGGATTTCCATCATCAGTCAGTAAAGAAGCTACCCAACGTCTCTAACTGGGAGCATTTTTCATTCTATACTCAAAATCTGGGATAGCAAGTGAAGCCTCATATCCTGGCCCGAATAGCAACCTGTTAATTGTTTGGGCTGAGATATCAACGGTGAACTCTCAGATCGAGACAATCTCCCTATTTGGTCTATTTGAGATTGGAGTCCCCTTTGAGCATGCGACTTTCACCAAAAATAGATAATTTACGAGAATTCCTTTACCCAGTTTGGTTGGTACTCTCCTGGTGGTCCACTCACCCATGCTAGTCCATATTCATTGAATTGGTGATCTTACTCGAGATATTTATGAAGTTTTGTTTTCATAATTTGATGTTGTTCTATGAATGATCTTCTGATCCCTTGAGTTCTGGGGGTCAACCCGTTATAGAACTCTTTTTGTGCTCCCTCTATCTACCACCCGATAGCCTCTCAAATCTGTGGATCCTTCCGCCTGATAACATTATCACCATCTGGTTCAACTACAGCATGAGGAACTTCCATTTGATCCTCCACATTTACAGTTTCAGTATCACCCTCTACGGGAAATGGTTGAGTTGCAGCAACAGTTACCTCATCGGGGCTTGAACTTGTACTTCTTGAAGTACTCTCACTCTCCTCCTTAGACTGAAAGAGTATGAGAGCTTCTCTTACATTTTTTCTGGTGTTGTAAGCTGGTGTGGACTCATTCCTACCTCATTGAGATATTTGTCCTCTGGTTTGTGGAAGTTTAGGGGCCATAACACCTAAAAAAAGATGTAATAAATTATTTCAAAATTGAAAAACAGTCATATCATATAATTTTGCCTTGTAACGATCAAGTAGGTGGTCCGTCAGAAAGTTGACGGTCCACCAATTCAACCATTGCTTCTTATCTAAAATATTCCATCTCAAAGTGCTTTGTGACGATGAAGTTGGTGGTCCGTCATAAAGTTGGCGATCCACCAATTCAACCGTCTTTGGTTATCCAGAATGTCCCACTTCAGAGTGATTTGTGACGGTCAAGTTGGTTGTCCATCATAAAGTTGATGGTCCACCAATTCAACCGTCGTACCTTCGTCTTCAGCCAAAATATTGGGAATGACCTTTTTGTCGAGTAATTGCATATCAGATTAATTTCCAGCTATCAACACAACACTAAATTCATATTTTAAGCACATTCTTCAAATTTTTCAACTTATGCTACTTAGATTTCACACAAATTTGCACATTGAAGTCCAACTCAAGTCAGTCAAACTCAACATAATAGGAACAAACTAAGAAAACAAATCATGATCTTACACTTAATATGGACAACCAGAAGAAAAGGGTATGGACATACCTAGATTTTCCAGGTACGCTACGTGTTTGAAACTTCAGAGACAAAGCTAACTTATAGATTCTAGCTCTTGTGTTACTCTTTATTTGTGATGAAGAGAAGGAAGGAGTGTGCTAGTTTAAATAAGGTAAAAATAAATGAGATAGGGAGTCCCAGATGGGATAACTCCCTTCAGGTTCTTAGAATCTTAAGGAAGTGGAACAAGTAAAGGACGTGGAACATTTACAATGAATGTACCCGCTCAATTTTATCCTTAAAATCTCACTTTGGGTCAAATATAGAGTACTTATAAAGAGTACCGATTTAACACGACCTGATTTAGAATTAGGGCAAAAGTGACGGTGATATTGACGGTAGTCGTATGTATGGTGGACCACCACTTTGAATGTCATACATCACCATAGTTTGGGTGTTTCTATTTCCATGTGATTGTCAGTGGGATGGTCCACCACGAATGTTACAATCCACCAATCTGACCGTCACTTCTTACCAGAATGTACATCACTGAATTTACTTTTGACGGCTTTTATAATAGCCCACAAGGTTTGTGATAGTCTGCCACTTAGGCCGTCGTGGCTTATCCAGTGAATAAAATTTCTTACCATTTCTTAACTGGTGAAAGTGGTGGTCCATCAGGGGACTAGTGGTCCGCCAAGTCATCCGTCACTTTGTTCTAATAGCTCACTTGTATCCCTCTTTTCCCTTTTTATTCCATTTCTGGTCCTGTATACATCAAAAACACATCAAAATTGCACAAAAACATGAAATGGACTCTAACTATGGTTACAACAACATGTTGTGGGTTGCCTCACACTAACGCCTGGTTTATCATTGCGGCACGACTTAGTCATCTCGGTTGCTCAGACTTCATCAAGATAAAAGATATCAATACTTCTTATCAAGTCTTTTGGACCGATATAAAGTTTGATTTGTTGCCCGTTCACTTTGAAGACGTTGTCATCTTTATTTTCAAGATTGACTACCCCAGATGAGTAGACTTGACTAACTTCAAATGGTCGTGACCACTTAGACTTGAGTTTACCTGGAAACAATTTGAGCCTGGAATTGAACAGAAGTACCAGATCCCCTTTTCGGAAGTCTCTACTTTTAAGTCTTCGGTCGTGATACTTTTTCATCTTTTTTTTGTAAAGGTCTGCTATTTAGTAAGCCCCGAGACAAAATTCATCCATCTCATTTAGTTACCCTAATCTTAGCTCTGCTGCCTCCTCCCAATTAAGATTTAACCTTTTTAGGGCCCACAAAGCCTTGTGTTCCAGCTCAATCGGTAAATTGCATGCTTTTCCATAGACTAGCTGATACAGTGACATGCCAATTGGCGTCTTAAAAGCAGACTGATATGCCCACAGAGCGTCATCTAGCTTTCGAGCCCCATCTTGCCTATTAGCTTTCACTATTTTTGCTAGGTTGGTTTTAATCTCTCAATTTGACACCTACACTTTCCCACTAGTTTGTGGGTGATATGGAGTTTCTACTCTATGCTATTTTACCCTGTATTTCACTAAAGCTCCCAGAATAGTTTGTTGCAAAAATGGGATTCTCCATCGCTTATAATAGTTCATAGCACTCCGAAGCAAGAGAAGATGTTCTTCTTAAGAAATGAAACAACTCTCTTCCCTTCATTATCAGAAAAGGCAAAAACTTCGACCCATTTGGATACATAATCCATAGCAACTAAAATGTACTTCATTCCATACGAGCTTACAAAAGGGCCCATGAAATTGATTCCCCAGACGTCAAACAATTCCAATTCAAGCATCTTGGTTAATGGCATTTCATGCCTCTTGGAGATAGACCCCTGCCTCTGACATGGGTCATATTTCATCACAAACTCTTGAGCGTCCTTTAATAATGATCGCCAATAGTAGCCACTCTTCAACATCTTTCTCACAGTTCGATCACCTGCATGGTGGCCCCCGACTGGGGAAACATGACATTCTTTCAATATGCTTAACACATTAACCTATGGAACACATCTCCTTATTATATTATCATCACATTGCCAAAAAAGGCAAATCCCAGAAGTAGTGTGTCACACCATGAAGAAATTTCTTTCTTTGATAAAAATAAAGATTTTTTGGAATTACCTCGCTCACCACATAATTCGCAAAATCAGCGTACCAAGGTAGTTTCTCCAGAGCAGCAGTTAAGATTTTCTCATCTGGAAATGCATCATTGATCTATATCTCATCTCTAACTGCTCGCTCACCTTCCATCCTAGATAGCTGATTCTCCACTTGGTTTTCGCAACCCTTTTTCTCTTTGACTTCCAAGTCAATTTCTTAGAGTATAACAACCATCAAATCAACCTTGGTTTTGCATCTTTTTTATCCATTAAATACATCAAGGATGCATGGTCAGTGTGGACTACCACCTTGGTTCCAAGAAGATAATCTCTAAATTTCTCAACAACATACACTACAGCAAGGAGTTCATGTTCGGTGACAGTGTAGTTCTTTTGAGCTCTATTCAGAGCCTTGCTGGCATAATAGATTGGATGAAAAAATTTGTCCCTCTTTTTCCCCAAAGCATCTCCAAGGGCAACACTGCTTGTGTCACACATGATCTCAAATGGCTTCGACCAATTCGGTGCTACAATGATGGGGGCTTCAACTAGTTTCCCTTTAAGGCATTCAAATGATTTCAATCAATCTTCATCAAAGGAAAACTTCACTTCCTTCTCCAAAAGTTTGAAGAGTAGGTTTGCAATCTTGGAGAAGTCTTTAATAAACCTCGGATAAATACCAACATGGCCAATAAAACTATGAACCCTCTTCTTAGAAATAGGAGGTGGTAATCTCTCAATAACTTCAACCTTTGCTTGATCAACTTCAATTCCTTTTGCTGAAATTTAATGCCAGAGAACAATGCCCTCCTTAATCATAAAGTGGTACTTCTCCCAATTAAGTACAGGATTGAATTCAATACATCGTTGCAATGCCATACTCAGGTTTTCCAAACACAACTCAAATGAATCTCTTACAACCAAAAAATTATCCATAAACACCTCCAAGGTAGCTTCAACCATATCTGAGAAAATAGAAATCATGCACTGTTGGAAGGTGGCAGGTGCATTACATAACCCAATAGTATCCGCTTGAATGCAAAAGTCCCATACGGGCATGTAAAAGCGGTATTATGCTGATCTTCAGGCGCAATACAAATCTTATTATATCTAGAATAACCATCCAAAAAGCAATACCAGCCCTTTCCTGCCAATCGATCAAGCATTTGATCCATGAAGGGCATTGGAAAGTGATTCTTTAATGTCCACAAGTTGAGCTTTCGGTAATCCATACACACCCTCCATCCAGTAACAGGCCTGAGTGGGTTCAATTCATTCTTCTCATTGG
Source organism: Capsicum baccatum var. pendulum (assembly GCA_030864225.1). Lineage (NCBI taxonomy): Eukaryota > Viridiplantae > Streptophyta > Magnoliopsida > Solanales > Solanaceae > Capsicum > Capsicum baccatum. Next base: position 155,098,830 of record CM061561.1, on the reverse strand, counting down.
CTACCATTGTCATGCCCCCTTTCTTAGGCACACATTGCACAAGACTTACCCATTTACTATCTAATATAGGATATACCACCTCTGCATCTAACCACTTGATGATTTCTTTCTTTACCACCTATTGCGTAGGTGGGTTTAGGATACGCGGATGCTCAATAGTACGCATACAATCCTCCTATAGCTGAATTTTCTAGATACATATGCCAGGAGGAATACCAATGAAATCCACAATAGTCTAACCAATAGCTCTTTTATATCTCTTAAGAACAGAGATGAGATCTTTCACCTGTTGCTCACCCAGATCAGCAGCAATAATGACGGGTAGTGATTACCCCTTCCCAGGAACACATACTTTAAATGACCGGGTAACTCTTTTAATTCCAACACCGGTGGCTCTTCGACAGATGGCTTTACCGGTGGTGTTGGTCGATTCTTAAGATCAAGATCGAGCTTCTTAGGAGCATAAGAATATGATCCCATTCCTGTCAAAGAACAAACGGTCTCTTCCTAATCTGCAATATCTTCACGATCAAATTTCATAAGTACTGCGGCTAATGGCTCAACAGTAAGTTGCTCCTCTATTGGTACTTCCTGCTCATCCTTATAATATACATCAATAATTGAGAACACGCTTATCTCTTTAGGTTGTTTCATTAATTTGCATACATCAAAATGCACCACTTCATCATTCATCCTGAATAAAATCTCATTAGCTCGCAAATTAATCAGCACATTTCTGGTTGCGAGGAAAGGACGACCCAAGATTATGGGCACCTCAAAGTCCACCTCGCAATTCAGAATTACAAAATCCACAGTAAATGTGAAGTTACCCACCCTCACTAGCACATTATAAAAAATACCAACAGGTCATTTTACTGACCTAGCCGACATCACAAGTCGCATGTTGGTGGGTGTGGGGTTTCCAAAACCCCATTTTTCATAAACAGCTAGCAGCATCAGGTTAATGCTAGCTCTCAGATAATATAAGGCCTTAGAATTTTCCAAAGACCCTACCATACAAGGAGTAGTGAACACTCCTGGGTCTGCTTTCTTCTACACCAAGGACCTTGTACCAATAGCGCTACATTGATGGAGATTATCCCCCAGTTTGTAGCTCGCCACTCTTTTCTTTGTCATCAGGTCCTTCATAAATTTTTCATACCTTGGCATTTTCTCAAGTGCCTCAACCAAAGGCACATTTACTATAAACTGCTTCGAAATGACCATGAATTTACTAAACTTCATATCCTCGGCCTTTTTATTCAATCTTTGAGGAAAGGGAGGTGGTGGTTTTGGGAGAGTGTTCACCACTAATTTCTTTTCCTTGTCTTACTCTCTTTACAACTCATCAGCCTGCTGACTGTTGGATGCAACATCACGAATAATCTCATCCTGTTTCTTAGACTCTATCGACTGATCAATATCTGTTTTATCAATATTCTCTACCATAATATCAACTATAGGTTTACCCACAGATGGGCTTGCCAGTACTTTACTGCTCCTAGTGGTAATTGCCATGCACAAACCATCCTTCCTTAGATTTTTAACTGTGTCATTTGGTAGAGTGCCAACCTTTCTCTGATTAAACATAGCAGAAAGTTGGTTCATTTGCTGCTCCAACTATTTTATTGAAGTATAGTGCAAGTCAACCAATTGATTCATAGCCTCACGAGTTCCAGGAGGCACATACAACCTACTCCTGTCATTCTTATTTTTCTACTTTCCTTGGTCTCGGTCCTTGTATCAAGATTTATCATAGTAGTTCCAACCTTGATTTCCTTGGCCACTACTTCAAACCCCCCCCCCCCCCGATTGTTCAAATAATTATCTTCTTCCTAAGAATTGGAGTCAGATCTTCCCTATGAGGCAACAACTTTAACCTTCTCTATTTTTTCTGATAATAAATGCTTAGTAAAAAGGTCCATCTGTGTTCATGTGAGCCATGTCTTGGTCATGTTCCTCTTTCCTTTGCCTCTATTCTGCAGTCATGCTAATAGATACAGTAGAGCTTACTACCTCAGAATCCCTGGTATGCCAAGCACTACTCTGCTTTTTCATACGATCTAGCATCTCAGATACCTCCAAAAAAGTGAGTTCCATGAATGACCCACCCATAGCATTATCCACCACTGGCTTTGTCACTGAATTCAAGGCCCTATATAATATCTCCTTCAGGTGGATGTTAGTCATCTGATGATTCAAAAACTATGTGAGCTTCTTTTTGAACCTCCCCTAAGTCTCATGGAGAGCTTCAGTTGGAAGCTACCTAAAATTAAATATTTCATCTATTAACTGTGCCCACTCGGATGACGGAAAGAACCTTTCTAAGAAAGAATATTTCAATTGCCTCTAATTTGTAATAGAATTGGGGGTTAGCCCATTCAACCATAAAGTTGCTTCTCCAAATAGATACAACGGGAATAATCGCAGCTGAATATCATTTTTTCCTACTCTTGGATTGTTGAATGATTTGCATATCGAGATAAAGTTAATCAAATGCATATTTGAATCATCACCCATAAGTCTACAAAATAGTCCCTTAAAATACAATAACTGAATCATGATACTCTTGATTTTAAACTTAGCTCTGGGTACTAAGGGTTGAGGAATAATAACCCCTATAGCACCAGCCCCATCTAGGTCATCATCATCATTGTCTAGAGCAAATAGGACAGCTTGGCATTTGGTTGTCATTCTAGCCTGGCAATTTCTATTGATATTCTTGTTCGTTGGTGTAGCTGCATTATCTGCACACCTTAGGTTTAATAACTCATCATCACCCTGGTCCTCATCATCCGGGTTTACTTCCCAACTATCATTATCTACATTCTTCTGGTTGTTTGTGCGGCTGCCAATGCTGCTAATCTAGCCAACTCCTACTGAGCAGCTATTCTTTTTGGGTCCTGTTGACCGTCCATTCTTCCAATGAGCTGCAGTTCTGGATGAACAGGTAATAATGGTTGACCTAATCTCTGCATACTTGGCATACAAGATACTCAACCTGCACAAAACAAAAAAACAAATAAAAATTAAAATTTGGGAATCTTTGAACAAAGGGTCGATTAACAATCACAAATTTAGTTAAAAACCATATTCCCCGGCAACGGCGCCATTTGATACACCTAAATTACAACTCTCGTAAGAAAGTTTAAGTAATCGCTGTCAAATTAAGAACCCGACTAGGTTGGGTGTCGAATCCCATAAGGAATACTGTGCTCACTAAGTATTGTAATCATTACTGGACTGTTGATCAGAGGTTCCTGAATATGGGGGGGGAGGGGGGTTGATTTGTAACTTATAAAGTAATTAATTGTAACAAGAGTATTCCAATGAATGGTTCTCTTTGCAATTAGTAATTTAATAAGATTAAACAAACCAGGACGATGGTTAAAAAAATGCTAGCACAACTAGGGTTGTGAATCACTTAAGAGTTCCAATTAACAAATTGAATTGCAAGAAGGGTTGAATCCTATTCATTATCCCTTAGTTTCTCAACCTAAGTGGATAGATTATCCTCTAATTCTCTTAAACTCAAAGGATACATTGTTCTTTCAACCATTTTCTCATGTAAGCTAATCTTGTTAAGGCATTTGCCATTAATCGAAAGTTTAAAGCCCATAGAATTCATGTAAACACTTCTTTTTTCCCAACAAACATTTTTCTTTAAGACAAGTGATGTTCTTGGGCTCACTTCTCAAGTTTGTAATCAAGAAAAGTTATTAACTTTAAGAAAGTTTTTACAATATCATTTATTCATAGAACTCAATTTGATTCACAACCCATAGATACTTTTCACATTGAGGATCCCATAACACTAGATATGGGAACTTAGCTACAAAATTCCATAAACAAACAAGAAATAATTCTTGTATTATTCATAAATAGATTTAGAATTCACTTACAAAAATCTCAAGAATCAGTTCTTGAATCTTTAATAAAGGATTGAATGATTAACTTCCCCAAAGACATACTTCAATCCCCAAAGTACTAGGTCACAGAAAAATTTTTATAGATGTAAAACCTGTAAAAGAAAAAAAGCTCTCCTGCTAACCCTAAAATTTAGTATTTATATATTCCTGGGTAAAAAGGAACTTAAAATTAAAAACTAGAAAAACTGCGTCCAAGTCGACGGCTAAAGTGGTGGTCCGTCGAAAGTATGACGGTCCACTATTTGGTCTATCACTGAGTCCTTCAGAAAAGTGGTTTCTAGACAAGGCCTGTCGGTCCAACTAGTGGTCCGTTGCAAGACTGACGATCCACCATTTGTTCCATCACTGAGTCCTTCAGTAGAGTGGTTTCTGGATAAGGCCTGACGGTCCATATGGTGTGGTCTATCGTAATACTGATAGTCCACCATTTAGTCCATCACTGAGTCCTTCGGGAGGACATGTTCTAATTATGCCTGACGATCCACCTGGTGGTCCATTGTAAGACTGACGGTCTACCATTTTGACTGTCATATTCCCTTTTTTGCTACTTTTTCCAAGTTACTTCTGTGGTTCACTCCTTTCCCTGAAACAGTAAAAGACTCATTAAATACCACTTTGGTTGCTTGAAAACATACAACTTTCACAAGAAGATGATGCTAAATGTTCTATCAAAAGCCAGAACATCAGTTGCTCATACTTGGTTCAAATAGTGAAAGTTAAAAAGGTCAGATGATGCAGTTTCTATTGAGTGAGAGGAGTTTATCACTAGATTCTTAAATAGATTCTTTCCCTAAGAGCTTAAAGAAGGTAAGGTTCTAGAATTCATCAACCTCAAGCAGGGAAATGTGATGGTGTAAAAGTATTCTCTAAATTTTACTCAATTAGCCAGATATACCCCTCATGTGGTTGTAGACGACAGAGCTAACATGAGTAAGTTTGTTTCAGGGGTAAATGATAGTGTGGTTAATGAGTGAAGATTTGCCATGCTAAATAGTGGCATGACTTTAGTCAGACTTATGACCCATGCTAAGTAGATAGAGGAGCAGAATATTAAGTAGAGGAAAAAGCAGAAAAAGAAAGCTAGGACTGGTAGCTTCAATTTTAGTCAGCCTAAACCAGAAGGAGGAAACCGTTCTTAGTTTCATCCTAAGTCATCAGTTCCAACTCCTTCTTCAGCAAGTGCTCTAGCTCCTAAGTTTAGAGATAGAGTGCCAAGATCTAAGTCTCAGGGCAGTGTCAGCAATGCCCGAACTAATCCCCTTTGTCAAACTTGTGGTAAGAACAACAAGAGTACTAGGAGAGCTGACAGCGATGTTTGTTTTGGATGTGGCAAGCCAAGAAATAGAGTCCGTGACTGCCCTCAGTCAGTTTATTAGAGGCATCTCTGCTTCTCAGCTCAGTTCGGTCTCCCAAATCCGTAGGATGCCACCATCAGTTCTACTAGCGGGCAACACTCAAATAGACTATATGCTCTTCTGACCCGACAAGATTAGGAAAATTCTCCTGATATAGTTATTGATACGTTGTAGATCTTTCATCTGCATATTTATGCTTTACTCGAGCCAGGAGCTTCTTTGTCTTTTGTTACTCCCTATATAGCAGTTGATTTTGGAATCAATCCCGAATTTCTAGCAGAGCCCTTCTCAGTCTCTACCCTAATGGGAAAAACCATCAAAGCCCAACGAGTTTACAGGAACTACTCGGTTATGATGTTTCAGAAAGTCACTTCAGCAGACTTAGTAGAATTAGAGATGACTAATTTTGATTTCATTCTCGGTATGGATTAACTTCATTCCTGCTATGCCACAGTTGACTGTAGAAAAAGAATAGTCGAATCTGAATTTCCTAATGAACCAGTCCTTAAGTGGAAGGGTAGTGTATCCGCTTTCAAGGATTAGCTTATTTCCTACCTTCCTGCAAGGAAAATTATATCTAAAGGATATGTCTATCATTTTTTTTGAGTTAAGGACACTAGTTCTGAGACTCCCAGCCTTGAATCAGTCTCGGTAGTAAATGAATATTTAGATATCTTGCCCAAAGATCTTCCAGGAATTCCTCCCAAAAGGGAAATAGACTTTGGCATTGACCTTCTTCTAGATACTCAACCGATCTCTATTCTTCCATACAAAATGGCACCAGCAGAACCCAGAAAATTTAAAGAACAGTGGAAGGATCTCTTAGACAAGGTATTTATCAGACCCATCATTTCCCCATGGGGCGCATCAGTCTTATTCATGCGCAAGAAAGACGGTTCTCTTAGAATGTGCATTGATTACCGTCAACTCAATAAGGTCACAATCAAGAACAAGTATCCTCTTCCCAGAATCGATGAATTATTTGACCAACTTTAGGGTGTCAGCTATTTCTCTAAGATAGACCTCAGATCTAGCTATCATCAGCTCAAACTTAGAGAAAGTGACATTCCAAAAATATCTTTCCATACTCGGTATAGTGACTTTGAATTCTTAGTCATGTCATTTGGTCTTACCAATTCCCCAGCAGCTTTCATGGACTTGAGTAAAAACGTGTTCAAGCAGTACTTGGATATCTTCTTCATAGTCTTCATAGATGATATTCTGGTCTATTCCCACACTAAGTGCGATCATGCAAACCATCACATAATAGTACTTTAGACTCTCAGAGATAATCAACTATTCACCAAATTTAGTAATTGCAAATTTTGGCTAAGGTTAGCAGCATTCATTGGTTACATCATTTCTGGTGATAGCATTAGAGTTGATCCTCAAAAGATTGAAGCAGTAAGAAATTGGTGAAGACCTATCTGTCCATCAGATATCGGGAGTTTCTTCAGTTTGGCTGGATATTATAGATGGTTTGTTTAAGAATTTTCATCTATTTCATACCTTATGTCCAGATTAACTCAAAAGAAAGTCAAGTTTCAGTAGTCAGACCCTTGCGAGAAGAGTTTTCAGGAGTTGAGGGATCGACTTACCTCAGCCCCAGTCTTAGCTCTTCCAGATGGTTCAGATGGGTTCGTGGTGTATTTTGATGGATCCATAGTAGGTTTGGGTTGTGTCCTTATGCATCATGGTAAGGTTATTGCCTACGCCTCCAGATAGCTTAAACCCTATGAGAGGAATTATCCTACTCATGATCTTGAGTTAGCAGGCGTAGTCTTTGCCTTGATCATTTGGAGGAATTATCTCTATGGAGTTCATGTAGATATCTTCATAGATCATAAGAGTCTTCAGTATGTCTTTTCTCAAAAAAATCTCAATCTTCGTCAGAGAAGGTGGTTAGGACTCTTGAAAGACTATGACATGAGTGCCCTACATCATCCGGGTAAGGACAACATAGTGGCTGATGGTCTCAGTAGACTATCCATGGGTAGTGTTTCTCATGTGGAGGATATTAAGAAGGAGTTGGCTCAATAAGTCCATCAGCTTACCAGACTAAGCATTCACTTAGTCGATTCTTTAGTGGGTGGTGTATGTATTCAGAGTAATTCAGAATTATCTCTAGTTTTCGAGGTGAAATAAAAGCAAGATAGAGATCCCAGCCTTGTCATGTTGAAAGAGCCAGTTCAGCATCAAAAAGTAGAGGTTTTTCTCCAAGGAGGAGATGGTGTTTTACGTCGTCAGGGTCGTCTCTATCTTCTAGGTGTAGACAACTTAAGGAAGAGAATTCTTGTAAAAACGCATGGTGCGAGCTACTCTATTCATCCAGGGGCCACAAAGATGTACCACGACTTGCAGGAAATCTATTGGTGCAGTGGGATGAAGAGAGAAATTACAAAGTTTGTGGCTAAGTGCTCTACATGTCACCAAGTTAAGATAGTGCATCAGAAGCCTAGTAGGCCCATATAGGAGTTCAGTATTCCTACTTAGAAGTGGGAAGTTGTGAACATGCACTTCGTGATGGGTTTGCCTTAAAATCTTCATCAGCATGATTTAGTCTAGGTTATTCTAGACAAAATGACCAAATCAACTCATTTTCTTCCAGTTCATACCTCTTATTCATTTGAGGATTACGCCAAACTCTATATCAAGGAGTTGGTCTGATTGCATAGTGTTCCATTGTACATTAACTCAGACAGAGGTACCTAGTTCACCTCTCATTTCTGGAAAGCATTCCAAAAGGGTCTCGGTACCCAAGTTTATCTCAGTACAACCTTCCATCCTCAGACAGATGGTCAAGCAGAAAAAACCATTCAAACTTTAAAAGATATTCTAAGGGCGCGTACAATTAATTTCAAGGGAATTTGGGATGACCACTTGTCTTTGATTGAGTTTGTATACAACAACAGCTATCATTCTAGTATTCAGATGGCTCTATTCAAAGCTCTCTATGGAATGAGATGTAGATCTACAATTGGTTGGTTTGAAGTTAGTGAGGCCTCAGTCATAGGTCTTGACTTAATATTCAACGCCGTAGAAAAAGTCTAATTAATCAAAGAAAGACTCCGGGTTGTTTAGTGCCGACAGAAGTCTTATGCAACTGTTCATGGAAAAGATCTTGAGTTTGAGGTTGGTGATCATGTCTATCTAAAGATCTCTCCCATGAAGGGAGTGAAGACATTCGGCAAGAAGGGAAAGCTCATTCCCCGATATGTCGGCCCCTTTAAGATTCTAAGTCATTTCGGCAAGGTAACTTATGATCTCGAATTGCCTTCAGATCTAGCCTTAGTTCGTCCAGTCTTCTATGTCTCTTTGGTCAATAAGTGTATAGGTTACCCACTAGTCATAGTCCCTATTTAGATCATTGATGTTCAGAACAGTCTTTCTTAGAAGAGATTCCATATGAAATCTTAGAGTATCATACTCGTAGATTGAGGAACAAAGAAGTATCTCTAGTTAAAGTTCTTTGGCTAAATCAGTCCATCGAGGGAGCTACTTGGGAAGAACAAGTTAACAAAACTCAGTGAAATTAGTCCAGTTTAGTCAGTCAATACAATCAGGGCCAGTTCAGTCAAGCTTAGTACAGTCTAGTGATCAGTGTCTTTCAATTGGGAGAAGGATTTAACACCGAGTGAACCTAAGGATGGGAGAATTCCTTCCAGTTAGTGTTTGACCCTTAGTAGCAGTCTCTAAGTTATAGAACTATGTAACCAACATAAGGAAAGTCATCTACCTGCCAGACTAGTGTTGATACAATCATATATATATTTCATGAGTCTTCCTATGGCAAGGTGCTAACACCCTTCCGATTTGGGTTACAGGTTAGACCCCAAATCAGTTTACATTAGGGTATGCTGGTTTGATGAACACTCCTACAATTACAGTTTTAGTCTCAATATTCAATAAAGAACTCAGTCAGTTCTTCAAAACTATGGCTATCAGTTATCAGGTATCAGTTACTCAGCCATCAAAATTTAGTACTCAGTTTTTGTATAATATCAGATACACGATATATACCTATATGCACAGTATTGTATGTGCAGTATGTTCAGTAGCTACATTTTTGCATGTACTCTCATCCAGTTGCTTCATGAGATTCATTCAGTCAGTTATCATCTTATGAATATGAACCCATATATATCAGCCTTACCTATAAACTCATGCATATCAGCCTTACCTCACTTGGCATACGAATACATTCCATGTACTGATCGTATACTGTCTTTTGTTCTATGATGTCTCGTATCATAGGTCGGATGCTCACGTTCCTCACTGTACTTAGCATCTCAGGCTATTAGCTATGAATATAGTGGTGAGTCCTTATATTACGAGGACAGAGTTTATCTATTTTAGTATTCCTATCATTCAGTAGTTATTTCAGTCAGAGTTAGTTGTGGTTTTGTCCCATCAACTCCATATTCAGACATTTAAAGGATTTCATATAAATTCAACTTTGAAAACTAGTTTTTGGGCACAAAGATGAAAGAGGATCCTTGTTCATTACCCCACACACCTTGTTTGATGAATTGAATATAAAAGCTTGAACCTTTGACTCTCTAATTTTGTTCTTGAAGCTTCTTCTTAAAGTTTTTGAACCCAGAACTTTGGATTATAAGCTTTCTTAGAATAGGAGTTATGGGATTGTTCTTTATTCTTAGAGCTAGGGTTTTGTTCTTGAAAAACAAAAAGATAAATAATGAAGTATCTTTGATAGTTTGGGATAAAATTATGTGTTTTGGGAAGATTTGGGTGAGGGTAAATGACTCAAATGGCCCCCATAAACCTTCATTTAACACACAAAAACTAGGAACAGACGCAATCAGTTATGCACCGCATCTCTAAATGTAATGTGAGTAGCGATGAATTGTGTCATCTCCATCAATGCAGCGCGGTGATATCACATCGAGGTTCTATTTTAGCCAACCAAACAATCCCCAATCCTTCTCTAAAAATTTAAAAACTCACCCCAGAGGTACTATGGACTACCCTTATCATGAAATAACATAGAAATTGATATTCCAAGGTCAAAAAAGTCGAGAATAAAGTCATCAAAGTTTAGAGGCCAAAAATGAGACTAAGTCTTCAACACCTAGTTAAAATTTTATGTCCTAAGTCTCTAATGTGCCTATTTTTAGATGAATTAAACTAGACAGAATACGGGGTATTACATATGATGTCTCATATCATAGGTTTGGATGCTCTGGTTTCAGACTTCACATAGCAGCTCAGACTATCAGTAGCAGATATAGTGGTGAGTCCTCATATTTTGAGGACAGAGTTTATCTATTTTAGTATTCCAGCAATTCAGTAGTTATTTTAGTTGGAGTTAGTTAGGGGGTTTGTCCCATCATCTCCATATTCAGACAGTTCAAGGCTTTCAGACTAGCATAGTCAGTTATTTAGTTTTTTGATGTTATTATCAGTTATACTCAGTTATTATTTCAGTATTTTGAGAACCTTATGGAATTTTTAGATTTCTTCCGCATATGTATTCCAGTATTATATTTAGTGCTCACAGTAGGTACCAGTTATGGGTTTGCTTATGGTCCTTCGAGATTGTAAGTATCATGTGACACACAGGGTATAGTCTTGGGGAGTTACAAAAAGCTATCCTACTCTTTCCATCAAAATAGGACCTTAACGTAAGTGATCACTAGACTTAACCCATTTAGTACTTTAACCTACGGTGGCTCATAGTTCTAGGGCATGCGACCTTTGAATCATACCTAACTCGATACTAAATACTACTCCCTTAGTACTTATATACTCATACTTTAGGAAATCCACCATAAAATAGCATAAGGGTTTAATATGAAAACCAGTTATTCTTCTCTTTGCTTTAAACTATAATCAAAATGAACAAATGTAGATTCCATATCTTAGCTTAGGATCAAATGATCAATTCTTGCTTTAAATGTTGATATAAACTTGTCATAGAATGCTTAAAAGAATAATCTTCTTGAAATCTCAACACTTAAACTTAGGGCTTAAAATTCATGCTTTAAACTCATGGTAATTCATAACAAAATAGGATGCACAATATAATTCTTGGAATACTTCAATAATAACAAGTCAAAATAGTGCAATCTCATTCATAATATAAATCTTGTAAGTTGAAAACATAAACATAAGCATTTATTGATATACTTAAAACTATAAATCTCATGATAATTACATGTTTCAAGAATATATAAATTTGGGTATAAATCCTACATGAAAAAAAAATAGATTCTTAAAATCATGCAATTTGGGCCAAAGGGTGAAAGGATACCTTTTTTCATAACCCCACATACCTTAATGTACTAGATTTGATGAAGAAAACTTGACCTTGAAAGCCTTGGAGATGATCTTGAAATATTTTCAAGGAATTCTTGGACCAGAAAACTTAAATTCTTATTTATCTTAAAGAGAATTTATCTTGAAGTTGAAGTTCTTTGGAGGAGGTTAGGGTTTTCTCTTGGAGAGGAAGGTTTTCTTGGAGAGAAATTTATGAATAAAGGGGCTAATAATGCTCCTTGGGAGATTTAATTATATGTTATGGATGAATATGGGTGGGGAAAAATGACCCATTTTCCCTTTAAAATGTGGAACCAAAAGCTGTAAAATAGGGGCAGGCGATGAAGAGTGCACAGCAGGATAATCGCGCTCCCTCACTGCCTCTCTCACGAAAATGACTATAACTTTTTGCTCAGGTATCGGATTAAGGTGTAATTGGTATCGTTGAAAAGCTGACTCAATTATCCAAATCTTGGTGGGCTTAAGATGCAAAATTTTATGTATATCAAAAGTTATATACATTCAAATTAGACCCTTGTCAAATCTAATACCAAACTTTGGTCTAATCAAAGGCTCTTAGTTCAACTTTGTTCTAAGTGATTCTTATGAACATTTTCACCTCAAAATCACTTAATACACTTGTATAAATATCATGAAATGTTTATTCAGAATAAATTCACAGGATTAGAGTTTACACTCATAAGAATGACGTGTCAAAGTCAAGCCCAAAAATGCGGGGTGTTACAGCTCCTTACACCCTTGAAGATGAATTAACTCAAAAACTTATGTCTCAGGGATGGGAAGGACAATTTAAAATTCCTTTACTAGGCAAAAAATATGACTAAGTCTCCAACACTTAGTGAAATTTTCAGGTTCTAAGCCTCTTATACATGCACTAGGAGTTGAACTGAACTAAGGATAATACGGGGTATTACAATAACCATTATGGAGACTTCTCTTCTATTACTTTTATATTGACAAAGTTGACTCAGAAAAGGATAACTTTCTATAGTTTTGAGAAGTTGAAGGATAAGTTGACTGTTGCGCCAATTTCAACCCTGCCCGAGGGTATTGATGGTTTTGTTGTATTTTGTGATGCATCACCTGTGGGAATGGGTTGTGTTTTGATGTAGCATAGTAAATTTGTGGCCTATTCTTCTAGAAAACTTAGGTTATGAGAGAAATTACCCGACTCACAATCTAAAGTTGGCATCTGTTGTTTTTGTATTGATTATTTGGCGTCATTACTTTATGGGGTGCATGTGGATTTTTATCTAGATCATAAGAGGTAACAATATCTATTTACACAAAAGGAATTGAACATCGAGCCGAGGCGGTAGCTTGAGCTACTTATGCATTATGATGAGTTTACATTACCATCTAGGTAAAGCTAATGTTGTTGTTGATGATCTTAGCGAGTTGTATATGGTGAGCTTGTCTCATATTGATGAGGAGAAAAGAGGATTGGTGAAGGAATTCATAGGATTTCTAAATTTGGAGTTCATCTTTTGGACTTTGAGAAAAGAGGAGTTTTTGTTCAGGAAGTGATTAAGTCATCTCTTGGTGTTGAGGTGAAGGAGAAACAGGCTTTGGACCCCATACTTGTACAGATTAAGGATAATGTAGGTCAACAAAAAGGTTATGTCTTTTGAGATTGGGGGAGATGGAATCTTGAGGTATCAAGGAATGTTGTTTGCTCTAGATATTGATGGACTGTGGGAAATAATTTTGTTTAAGGTTCATGAGTCTGATATACAGCTCATCCGATTTTGACTAAGATGTGTCATGACTTGAAGGAAATCTACTGGTGGAATAATATAAAAAGTGAAGTGGCAAATTTAATTAGGTGTTTGGTTTGTCAATAAGTCAAGGTTGAGCATTTGAGTCCTGGTGGAATGTCTCAAGAGATAAGGATGCCTAAATGGAAGTGGGAGATGATTTATATGGGATCTATTACTAGTCTTCCGTGGTCTCAAAATCTGTATTACTCTATTTGGTTCATTGTGGATACGATGACTAAGTCTTCTCACTTCTTACCTATGAGGACAACTACGCGGGAGAGGATTGTGCTAAATTGTTCATTTAAGATATAGTAAAGCTGTATGGGGTGCCAATCTCCATCATTTTAGACTGAGGTACACAGTTCTCTTCTCACTTTTGATGTTCATTTCAGAAAGGTTTGGGTACTCATATGTCATGACCCAAACTAGGGCCTAACCGTGACGAGTACCTCAATTCCTCCAAGGACCAGAGACCACCCTCTTTGCCTAGTCAACAAAGAACATAACACCTAGTAATTGTTGAATTCCAAACATATAACAAGATTGGAAATAAATAAACTTAAAGACATCTAAGAATATCAACATCAATACCCAATCCACACCAATATCCACAAAACCTCTACTAGTCCGATAATAACCAGCATCAGGATATACCCCCGACTCAGACAATGACAATGATAATGTTAATGTGAAGACATCAATTATAAGTCATAGAAGGAAAGCAATGAAATGATCAAGTCTCATGGCGAATGAAATCTTACCACTTCACCACAAATGACTGAAGAACCGAGTCGATCCATCTTTGGACCCTACATCTCATGGGAATATAATATTTGAATATAGTTAGTGGGTTGAGAACTAGCATGTAACTCAGGTATAACAGATAAAATAATTTCATCTAAAATCCAATTCAAAATCATGCCCACATCATCATATACATCTATAAGTATTATGCCAGGATAGGCAACAAGGCTTCACATGAAGTAAAACTTTATCCTGGACTATGTAGCTCAACCGTCAAAAATAGGTACCGACGGGCTATATGGGTTCATATCCCCTGCTGAAAGGGCCCCAGTTCATGTTAGCCGCATGAATCGAAGGTATCAAGGAAGACGAAGGAATGCCTCGATCCCATATCAATCCAAGATACAATTATATCAATGGTGTGAACTATGTACACAGTCATTAAGACCAAACCTCACATCAGAAAACATGAGTTTTCAATATATCATCCAAGAACCACACCTTTATTGCTTAGCTACATAACCCCCATTATGCCTAAATTAAAATAAGTTTCACATAACCCATTTATTTAACAAAGGATTTAACCATTAAGGCACAGCATGAGTATCGTCTACCTTTACACTTGCAAGCCTAAATCTATCCCATAACAGTCACATTAACTTAGGGGAATGCCTTAACTTCCTTTGTTCATGCTTCAATCTGAAACAGGGCCAACAAGACCTTTAAAATCCATATTCATTGTTGAATAATTTGTGCAATGTGATAGAATAAGGGAGTAAATCAAACCAAGTGACAATTTCACCATTTAAATCCATTACAAAAGTGGGTTGAGAAAACACAATTATTCAAAACCAATTTCAAGTTTAAAACATCAATTTGCGAGAATATCTCGACCCCATTCCGATTCCCTCACCTAGGCACCCCATTAGTTCATAACATTCTATTAAAAGCATGAATTACTCACAAAAATTAGAGAAAAATAAGTCAAGGATCAAACATTCCAAATCCCTCAACCATAACAAAACTGACATCCAAATCCATACAATTTAAACCATTTAAAACACATGTTTTTTGTAAAATATGAATGGGGGAAGAGTAACATGCATAAAAGTATCACAACTATGGAGAGGAATCACCCATGAGAGCCCTAATTGATCAACTTCTTGGAAACCCTAAGTATCTTCACCTTGGATAATTGAGAGAGTTTAAGAAGATATTTTGATTAGTTTTGGAGTGTTAATGATGCCCAAAAGCAGTTTTAAGTCACGGGTCACGGTTGGGGAAATAGGAAAATATCCAAAGTGCGCTTAATTTAAAGATAAAAAATTATTATGAGTGATGACGGTTCACTATACAACTTATAAGGACTCATTACAACTTTTCACCGCAAGTCATAGTCAAGATAGTAGCTGAAGGACCCTTCTCTGATGGCCCTATGATTCACACTATACGACTTGTTAGGTGACCCTATGACTCGTAGGGTCTAAGTCATAGTCGTGACAGAAACACTTAGGGCACACACTATTTTAGCTACGGACTGGACCATATGATTCGTTTAGAGTCTTTAAGACTCGCTAGGAGCCACTCGTAATCAGGATAGTAACTTAGGTTGTCTTTATTGGACACCCTATGATTGGGGTCCTATGAACCACAATGACATGTTACAACTCCTAAAGATAGTCGTATCTTGGGTAGTGATTTCAAAACTCTAAAAATTTTCAAGGACCAAAATTTGGGGTGTTTCATTCTCCCCCCTTTAGGGTCATTCATCCCCGAATAATGAGACAAGGCTCTTATTAGCACTAGTTAACACTGGTCACTTCCATACTTACCTTTATCAAAGAAAGTAAATAAAGATTCTAAGACTAACACATACCTTGAGCACAGTTATGTGGAACGAGGAACAAGAATGAGTATTTGGCCTTCATGTCCTCTTCAGCTTCCCAAGTAGCTTCTTCAAACTTTAGGTTCCTCCATAGAACCTTCAGCAAAGCCACCTCCTTTGTTCAGAACTAGTAGAACTGCCAATCTAAGATCTCAACCGAGACCTTCTCGTATGACAAAGGGTCTAAAACACCAATGCTTTCCAACAAAACCACTGAGGAAGGATCATCCACGCACTTCTCAATAGTGAAACATTTAAATTGGGTGAATGAAACCCAAATAGGGAGGCAAATCTAACTCATAAGCCATATTACCCACATTTATTAAAATTAAATATGGACCCACATAACAGGGACTGAGCTTCTCTTTCTTTCTAAACCACATTATTTCCTTTATGGGTGACACCTTCAACAACACACATTTGCTAACTTCAAATTCCAACTCCCTTCACCTTAAATTCGTGAAGACTTTTGGGAACTTTGTGATATTTTAATCCTATCTCAAATCACCTAGACCTTCTCCATAGCTTGATAAACCAAATCAGGATCAAAAAACCCAGCCTCGCCAACCTCAAACCACCCGATGGGAGAACGACATCTCTTACTATACAAAGCCTCAAGAGGAAAAATCCTTATACTAGAGTGATAACTATTATAATAAGCAAACTCAATGAGAGGTAAATGATCAGCCCAGCTACTACAAAAATCAATCACACAAGCCCGAAGCACATCATTCTACGTTTTAATGTCCCTCTTATAAGGACCCTTTATTTCATTATCCATATTCTAGTTTATTTTTCCAAAAGATCTTCTGCATAGCCATCCTAAGTCATTAGTGACTTATTGTAACCGATGGATTGGTTACCTAGTGGTTTGTTTCATTTTTAGAGCCACTTTCTCAATTTGAAGTCTTCATTGGTCCTAATTGACCACTAATAAAAAAATTCTAGTAAAATGACCTTAAATACGAAATACAACTTTTCCAACGCATTTGGAACATCAAAATCTATGTGGTTACATATCTTATTTTCTCAAATCTGACTCCAAATACATCTCAAGACATTGGCCGAATCTCAAAACCAAGTTCCAAGCTTCAGTCGTGCCTATCATAGGAGAAGATACTGCGAACAAGGTGATGTAGGTATGACTGTAGTTCCACAATCGTGGCTAGGTGGAGGGCGTGACCCCAATAGTTGAGCACTGGGCATGTCTATTTAAGGGTTGTATTTGCAACGCTCCGAAAAATGAGTTCTAGAGCATCACACGGTGCTTGAGGCTACGAGTAGCCCCAAGCTAACCCTTTGAGCCATTTTCATCCAGTTCAACACAAATCAACGGGGTTTCCATAAATAACCCTCGAATATCAACAAAGTAATCATCATCCAAGAATAAAAGAATTTCAGAAAGATAACAAAATATGACTTATTAGTCAACTCCCAACATCTATACTAGTCTGACAAGCCTTTAAGAGAATCAATAAAACCAGCGAGCCATTGAGACATGCCCCAACTGACTCATACTCAGTTATCAAATGTAAATAATTCTGTGAAATCAATATCAGACATCACGTCCTCAGAACATGAGGACTCACCACAACAGAGGATATAGAACAGCGTGCCCAAAGAATCATTGTTGAACCTGGAACTGAGCACCTAAACCTACATTCCGAGAAAATCTAACCCACATCTGAAGATGTGGGTCAGTACCATGGAAAGGAACCGAGTATATGGGGGTGTATGCAGTTGTATAAACATCATCATCATAAATATTTATAAGAAATATGTAGGATGTATGAAAGACTTACATAGCCCAAAGAAAATCATCATAATCATGAGAAGATGAAATAAGTACAATAACACATGTGAGTCATCATATAATTTGTCAATCACTTTCAGTTCATCAAGAATGCCAATTCTCATAATGTAAATATCATTTAAATATTTCGAAAGAATAAATTTCACAATTCCACATTCAAATCACTTCAATATTCACCATAGACACAAGGAAACACACACACACTGGGAGATCCTATAACCGACATAAACCATGTGAGCTACATGGAGTCCAACGTACAACCCACATTGGGGAGACCCATCCTATCCTTTCCATCAGAGTAGCACTATCGGTAACAAATCCCCACAAACTAATGATCACTATATAAATCAGCCTCAGGCTCACTCCGACGGGGGAACGTAGTTCTAGGAAAGTAAGGTCGTTTTATACCTCCCACTCGGTGCTAAAGATTTCTCCCGGACTTAGCTCAGATCATTTCAAAGACAATCCACAACAAAACAATTTCAGTAATATACAAATATACATCGGGAGACATCATGCTTCCCATCTATCAAAATCAACCACGTTGTTGATTTCTTTCATACTCGAGTTCAAAACAACTCCATTAAGACCAAAAGGTCAAATCATTCAAAATATCTCGAATAATCAACATCAACGTGCTTATAACACACACTTTCTAAAAAAAAACACAATTTCCAGTGGGGATTCACAACCCAAATATCAAAATCATGATAAATATCATTCAAGATTCATGCTTTATATCTCCACACATGTAAATTCATCTTTCAAAATCATAAACATCAAGATTTCATAATAATCATGATAAGTTACGGGTTCATTCTTCAAATTTGTAAAGTCAAATAAAAATCATGCCTTTGTAAAGAAAATTACTTTTAGGCCCAAGAACGAAAGAGAGTTCTTATTGAAAAACCCCACATACCTTGAATGATGAATTTTAGATCGATACTCATTTTTGAGATGTTAATTGTGCCTTTGAATGATGGTTCTTGGAGTTCTTGAACTAGGAACTTGGAATCTTGACAAAAATTTACAGAATTAATGGTGAACTTTGGAGGTTTTTGAAGTCCTTGAACTAGGAACTTGGAATCTTGAATAAATTTGCAGAATTAAATGTGAACTTTGGAGGTTCTTTAAGTTAGATGTAGGAGCTTAGGGTTTTCTTTTTGAGGGAATTTGATGAAATATAACATGTAATGCTTCTACTAGGCTTTAATATAGGGTGTGGATGGATTTTGGGTGAGGGGGAATGACGAAAATGCTCCTAAAAATCAAATAATTCTTGAATCTGTCCTTTGGTGGACTGTTTTGATAGTCTGAAGTAGATCAACAATAATGTTTTACTCCTATATCCAAATTGGATAAAACCAATTTCATTAGAAAGAGTACTCGTATATCTTTCCGTTTATATATAGTATCTCACCCAGATCATTATGTACAAGAAGTTATGATCATTTGAAGTTGACCAAAAAATTCGCTTTTGATAGGCTGAAGTAGATCGACCATAACTTTTTGCTCTGATAGACAAATTGGATGAAACCAATTTTATTGCAAAGAGGACTCACAGAGATTTCTGTTGATATATGGTAGATCGCCCAGATCATTATGTACAAGGAGTTGTGATTGTTTAAAGTTGGAACAAAAATATGCCCGGCCTCAATACTTTTTCCTGCACGTTTTACTGTTCACTACTATTCACGGTTCGATCGGAAAGTTCATAACTCGTCGCTCGGGTGTTTGTTTTTGATGATCCACATATCGTTGGAAATATTATTCGATACTCTACGCAATGATGGGTCATAATCTAAGACATTTCTCATGTAAAATTTATTATTTATTCTAGAAGATAGAACCCAACAGGTTTACGCACAAAATTTCAATGAAAAATTTCCCGGGGTATTACATCATCCCACCTTGGAAACAACTGTCCTTGAAAGATGCTAGACATGCCAAGATTAGATAGGGAATAGGGCATACAGCTGAAACCATTCGTTAGACTCATCACCACATCGTTTCTCACTCCGAATGTAACGTAGAATGAATAAATTCAAGAAACTATAGCTGAACACATAATAAATGACAGATGAACTGCTGCAACTTTTATCAAAAGTTCATGATTTATTAAAGAACGGTACCTTCAGCTTGATAGGAGTTTGTGGAAAATAGGTGTGGCTACTTGGATCGCATATCCGCCTCAGCTTCTCAAGTTGTACGCTTAATAGATTGGTTTCGCCACAACAACTTGACCACGGTAACTTCTTTTGTTCCTTAGTCTCCGGACTCTGAAATCAAGAATCTCAAAATGAATCATATCAAAAGAAATATTTTCTTGAATGTCAGCACTCACAGAGAAATCCACTACCACAGCATCGCTAATATGATTTCTAAGCATGGAGACAAGGAATATTGGATGAACATAGGACAACTCGGAAGGCAACTCTGCCTCATAAGCTACCTTACCAACACGGCTAAGAATTATGTAAGGACCAAAATAATGGGGACTAAGCTTCCCCTTCTTTCCGAATCTCTTCACCCCCCCCCCCCCTCATGGGTGAAATTTTGAGATACACTAGGTCACCAACTTCAAACTCAAGGTCTCTCCTTCTAACATCCGCATATGACTTCTGACGACTCTGCGCTGTTTTCAACCTTTACCTAGCCTCATATACTGAATCAGGACCACTCACAGCTGCTTCACCCACCTCGAACCAACCTATCGGTGATCTACAATTCCTCCCACTTAAGGCTTCAAACAAGCCATGCCAATACTCAAGTGGAAACTATTATTGTAACCAAACTCTATCAATAGTAAGTGATCATCCCAAATTTCCTTAAAGTCAAGTGCACAAGCTATCAATATATCCTTTAAGGTCTGGATGGTTCGCTCAGCCTGACCATTGGTCTGTGGATGAAAAGCAGAACTCAAAAGCACTTGGGTACCAAGATCCTTCTGGAAAGCATTCTAAAATTGTAAAGTAAACTAAGTACCTCTATCCGAAAAGATAGAAAAGGGAACTCCATGCAGTCTGACTAGCTCTTGGATATACAATCTAGCATAATCCTCAATAGTATAAGAAGTATGAATAGGAACGAAATAAGTACAGTTAGTCAACCTATCAACCACAACCCAAATAGAATCATGATGGCATTGGGAAGGAGGTAAACCAATCACGAAGTCCATATTTATCTATTCCCATAAAAATGTGGGAATACTAAACTCTTGCATCATACCATCAGGTCTTTGGTGTTCAACCTTAACCTGCTGGCATATTGCACACTTAGCTACAAACATTGCTATATCTTTCTTCATGCCACTCCACCAATAGATTTCACGCAAGTCTCGGTATATCTTGGTTGCACGATGATGAATAGAATATCGCACCCCGTGTGCTTCAGCCATAATCCTCTGTCTCAGATCATCAACATTCGGGACACATAATCTACCCTGCAATCTTAACACACCATCTCCCCCTTGGGAGAAAACCTTTACTTTTTAGTAGTTGACTGACTCCTTCAGTCGGACCAAACTAACATCTAAGTATTGCTTTTCCTTTACTTCCGAAACCAAGGAGGATTTCAAACTACTCTGAACCCCTATACTACCTTCAGCAAAGTCAAACAACCTAACCCCCAATCTAGCCAAACGATGCACATCATGAGCCAACTTTTTCTTACCTTCTACCATATGTGAAACACTACCTATGGACACTCTACTTAGGGCATCCGCCATAACATTGGCCTTGCCCGGATGGTACAACACACTCATATCATAGTCCTTTAACAATTCTAACCATCTTCGTTGCCTAAGATTTAATTCTCTCTAGGTAAACACATACTGCAGACTCTTATGATAAGTGAAAACATCAACATGGACACCATACAAATAGTGTCTCCAGATTTTCAAAGAAAACACAACAGCAGCCAACTCAAGGTCATGGGTGGGGTAATTTTTCTTATGGTGTTTAAACTGTCTAGAAGCATAAGCTATCACCTTACCCTTCTGAATCAATACACAACCCAACCTCACTCTCGAAGCATCACAGTACACCACAAAACCATCAACACCATTAGGAAAAGTCAAAATAGGGGCTGAAGTAAGTCGAGTCATCAATTCCTGAAAACTCTTCTCACAAGATTTGGACCACAAGAACTTCACTTTCTTTTGGGTCAACTGAGTCATAGGAGACATTTTAGAAGAGAAATACTCAACAAAAACAGCGGTAATAGCAAGCTTAACCCAAGAAACTTTGGATATCAGTCAGAGTAAAAGGTCTACGCTAATTTCTAACAGCTTTGGTCTTTTGGCAATCAACTCTAATAGCCTCGGAAGAAATAATATAACCCAGAAAAGCAACTGACCTTAGCCAAAACTCACACTTACTGAACTTGGTAAACAACTTGTGATCTCTAAGGGTTTGCAAGACAGTTTGAAGATGATCAGAATATTCGTCCTCACTACGGGAGTACACCAGTATATCATCGATGAACACTATGACAAAAATATCCAGATATGGTCTGAACACTCAATTCATGAGGTCCATGAAAGCTGCTAGGGCATTAGTTAACCTGAAAGACATAACAAAAAACTCAAAACTGCCATAACGAGTTGAGAAAGTAGTTTTAGGGATGTCACACTCCCTAACTTTGAGTTGATAATAGCTGGAATGAAGGTCTATCTTTGAGAAATAACTTGCACCTTGCAATTGGTCAAACAAACCATCTATTCTTGGAAGGGGGTACTTATTTTTTATGGTGACTTTATTCAGTTGGCGGTAATCAATGCACATACGCAAAGAGCCATCTTTCTTTCTCACAAACAACAAAGAAGCACCCCAAGGAGAAATGCTGGGCCTTATGAAACCCTAATCTAGTAGATCTTTGAGTTGCGCTTTCAACTCCTTAAGTTCTGCAGGGGCCATACGTTAAGGAGGAATAGAACTAGGCTGAGTATGCTCAATCCTGAACTCTATCTCTCTATTAGGAGGTATCCCTAGGAGATCATTCGGAAAGACATCAGAAAACTCATTGACGACGTAAACAGACTAAAGTGTTGGAGTCTTAGACTTAGTGTCTTTGAGTCTAACCAAATGGTAAATACACCCCTTGGAAATAAGTTGTCTATCTTTGAGGTAAGTGATAAAATGACTCTTGGGTGACACAAAATTCCCAGATCACTCAAACATGGACACACCCGAAAACTAAAACTTGACCACTCGGGTCCAACAATCAATAGAGGCATATTTATGAAAGAGGAGAGCACAAATCAATAGCAGAGAGAGACACTTTAAGCATAAAAGACTTCTGAAAAAAAGAATCAGACTTTTTCCTAAAATATCATGTAGCCTGTTGCTCATAGATGTGGCGCGCTACAAACTGATGATTAAGACACTACTTAACGCGGCTTGTCAGATCCCTAGGACACCTTAAAACCTTAGGCTCTGATACCAAGTCTGTAACACCTCAAAAAATGGGTCCCAGAGCATCACACGGTGCTTGAGGCTACGAGTAGCCCCAAGCTAACCCTTTGAGCCTTATTCATTAAGTTCAACACAAATCAATGGGGTTTCCATAAATAACCCTCAAATATCAACAGAGTAATAATCATCCATGAATAAAAGAATTTTAGAAAGATAACAAAATATGACTTATTAGTCAACTCCCAACATATATACTAGTCTTACAAACCTCTAAGAGAATCAATAAAACCAACGAGCCATTGAGACATGCCCAACTGACTTATACTCAGTTATCAAATATAAACAATTCTGTGAAACCAACATCAGATATCACGTCCTCAGAACATGAGGACTCACCACAACAGAGGATGTAGAACAGCGTGCCTAAAAAATCACTGTCGAACCTAGAACTGAGCCCCTAAACCTACATTTTGAGAAAACATAGCCCATATCTAAAGAAAGGAACTAAGTATATGGGGGTGTATGGAATTGTATAAACATCATCTCCATAAATATTTATAAGAAATATTCAGGATGTATGAAATACTCACATAGCCCAAAGAAAATGATCATAATCATGAGAGGATGAAATAAGTACAATAACACATTTGAGTCATCCTATAATTTGTCAGTCACTTTCAGTTCATCAAGAATATCAATTCTCATAATGTAAATATCATTTAAATCTTTTGAAAGAATAACTTTCACAATGCCACATTCAAATCACTTCAATATTCACCATAGACACAAGGAAATACACACACACTGGGAGATCCTATAACCGACATAAACTGTGGGAGCTACATGGAGTCCAACGTAAAACCCATGTTGGGGAGAGCCGTCCTATCCTTGCCATCAGAGTAGGACTATCAATATCAAATCCACACAAACTAGTGATCAGTATATAAATTAGCCTCACGATCACTCCTATGTGGGCACGTAGTTCTAGAAAAGTAAGGTCACTTTATACCTCCTACTCGGTGCTAAGGATTTCTCAAGGACTTATCTCAGATCATTTCAAAGACAATCCATAACAAAATAATTTCAGTAATATATAAATATACATCGCGAGCCATTATGCTTCCCATCTATCAAAATCAACCATGTTGTGGATTTTTTTCACACTCGAGTTCAAAACAACTTCATTAAGACCAAAAGGTCAAATCATTCAAAATATCTCAAATATTCAACATCAATGTGCTTATAACACACACTTCCTCAAAAAAACATAATTTCTAATGGGGATTCACGACCCAAATATCAAAATCATGATAAATATCATTCAAGATTCATGCTTTATATCTCCACACATGTAAATTCATCTTTTAAAATCATAAACATCAAGATTTTATAATAATAATCATAAGATATGGGTTCATACTTCAAATTCGTAAAAGTCAAATAAAAATCATAACTTTATAAAGAAAATTACTTTTGGGCACAAGAACGAAAGAGAGTTCTTATTAAAAAACTCCACAAACCTTGAATGATGAACTTTAGATAGATTCTCGTTTTTGAGATGTTAATCATGCCTTTGAATGTGGTTCTTGGAGTTCTTGAACTAGGAACTTGAAATCTTGAATAAATTTGCAGAATTAATGGTAAACTTTTGAGGTTCTTAATGTCCTTGAACTAGAAACTTAGAATCTTGAATAAATTTGCAGAATTAATGGTGAACTTTGGAGATTCTTGAAGTTGGATGTAGGAACTTAGGATTTTATTTTTGAGGGAATTTGATGAAATATAACATATAATGCTTCTAATAGGATTTAATATAGGGTTTAGATGGATTTTGGGAGAGGGGGAATGACCAAAATTCCCCTTAAAATCAAATAATTCTCGAATCTATCCTTTGGTGGACTGTTTTGATTGTCTGAGGTAGATTAACCATAACGTTTTACTCCAATATTCAAATTGGATGAAACTAATTTTACTAGAAATAGGACTCTCATATATTTCCATTGATATATAGTATCTCACCCAAATCATTATGTACAAGAAATTATGATTATTTGAAGTTGATCCAAGAATTTGCTTTTGATAGGCTAAAGTAGATCGACCATAACTTTTTTCTCCGATAGACAAATTGGATGAAACCAATTTCATTGGAAAGAGGACTCGTAGATTTTTCCATTTATATGTAGTAGATCACCCAGATCACAATTTACAATGAGTTATGATCATTTAAAGTTGGAGAAAAAATATGCCAGGACTCAGTACTTTTTCCTGCACGTTTTACTGTTCACTACTATTCACGGTTCGATCAGTATGTTCATAACTCGTCGCTCGGGTGTCCGTTTTGGATGATCCACATATCGTTGAAAATCTTTTTCGATACTCTATGCAATTGTTGGTCATAATCTAGGATATTCCACAAGGAAAAATTATAATTCATTCTAGAAGATAGAACCTAACACATTTATGCACAAAATTTCAATGAAAAATTTCCCAGGGTCCTACAGTATTGCCTAAAATTTTTGCCATTTTGTTCCTCTCTCTTAATATATAAACACTAATAGATTGTAAAATATTCCAAGTGAGTCTTGTGGGTTGATTATAAGCTTAAACAACTTAGGTAATCGAATCATTCTACAAATCTAAGGTATGATTACTTTTTGTTGATATTAAATTATTGATTTACTCAAGTTTCTTGAGGTCTATAACTCCCTAATTATATGTGAGTAATGGGCTGGTTTCAAAAACTCATTTTCTAAAAGGGGAACCTACTTGGGGGTTTGGTGTTATTTTGAACCCATGGAACAATGGTTCCATAATTGGTATTGTTATTTTTCTTGTAATGCTTAGATTGTATTGATGATATATTGGATAGTGGAATAAAAGGCTTCAATAAGAGGAAAAGAAAACTTGTTGGTTTGTGATTTGGTTGGACTCAAGATAGGTTAGGCTTACATGTAGTTAGATTGAGCTTGATTTTAGTATAATTATTGATATGTTGTGAGATTGGGAGAGGTTAAAATGATAAATGATTGAATGGTGATATTTGGAATTTATTGATTCTTATAGGTTATTGAACTTGCAAAGTGTGATGCTTGAATCTTAGCCTAGAACCATAAATAGTTGTACTAGTAGTTTCGTGAATAGTAGGAGAACACTTTAGTTGCTCTAATAGATGAGAATGACATTTCTCCCTAAACTTAAGGGTATGTTGACCTAGATATTGCATAGTTAGGAAATGGCCTTGGAGTTTTGGCTGACTTAGAAAGAATACTTGAAGAAGATTTCCTATATAGGCTTAGTAAGGAATGATACTCCTTTATGGTGTGATTTAGATAACTTAGCCTAAATCCGGGTAGATTTTAGTCTTATGATAGTAAACTTTGGCATTCTTGGGATTTAGGAGTGGTACTTGACCCACCTTAAGCTTGAAATATGAAATCCTCTTAAGACCTAGATAATTGATGAATGTCTAAATTTTAAGTTATTGAGAATATTATGGTAAAACCAAATTGTTAGTTTATGCATCTAGTTAATGGTTTGATAATGTGTATACTTGATTGATTATACTGTGGTCATGATATAGATAGCCTTGGAAAAATGGTGATTATGTGTATCATTTAGATACTCATGCTTATGCTTCTACTCAATTATGTGGTGATGGTTAATAGTAAAGTATGATGGTATATGTTACCTTACATCCTTATTACTCCATTATTATGGATTGTATATGTTTATTGATTTGAATATATATGTGAATGACATGATGATGCCTGGTGAATCCAAAGGACATATTGATTTTATGATGATGCCCAATGAATTCAGAAGAGGTAATGATATATGATGATGCCCGATGAATTCAAAGAATATGTTGATGTTATGATAATGCCTGGTGAATCCGTATGATATGTTGATATTATGATGATACCCGGTGATAATGCCCAAACTACAGCTCTCGTAAGAGTGTAAGCGGTCGTCGTCAAATATAGAACCCAACTGGGTTGGGTGTCGAATCCCACAGGGAATACTTGGTCACTAAGTAAGCAACGATTAGTAGACTGTTGATCGAAAATTCTACGAAAAGGGGGGATTTAATTGTAGCGTGAATTAAAAGTATCAAAGTAACAAAGAAAATCAGAATGTTTAGTAGGTTTTAATCAATGAGAATTTTAAGTTAGGGTTATGTCCACCTTATGAATTCTACGTATCTATTGGCTATGAGTTATGCGGAATTCCGACATGCATGCGCTTATAGAGATTCGTATTCTATGGTAAATCCTAGCGTCTTTCGACCATCACAGATTATCTCACTTTAACTCTTTCAAGCTTAAAGCGTATCTAATGGTACGAATTCTCCAAGAGGTTAATCCAGTTACGGCACTAACTTTTAAACAGGGGTTGGTAGCCCTGTTTCCTTGTCATTCTCTCTTTTCCAGACATGTAACTTTTCTTTTGAACAAGTTAATGCTATACTGGCGTATTCTATATGTTTGCAACCACAAGAATTCAATTAAGATGAAGAGAGTAATGATATAAGCAGCATACGTATCAAGAATTCACAAACTCATAGCAATAGATAGTATATCATAAGTCTTCCATAACCCTAACGGAGAAGTTTAGCTACTCATGAGTGCAACGTAAAACACAATAGACATTATCATCATACCAAAATAACAATCTCACGTGATGTATGTTTTGGTGTCACTTATGGCGTGACTTCCTTGCTAGTAGCGTTTCCCTTGTCGTGAAAATTAAAATTCGAATAGATGAAGAATAATGTCAACAACAAATTAATGAAGAAGTGAAAGAATAGAAAGGGGGATAAGAAGAGAATGCTGAAAAGTTTCAGCCAAATAGGGTTTATATAACATCCATATCCTAGTCCTATTGAAATATGGTTTTTATCCTTGTCCTAGTCCTACTGGGTTACTGCATACTTGTCCTAATCCTACTAAGTTACTGCTGATTCCCAAGTCTTTAGAAATGTTGTTTTTGCCCGGGACAAGTTCTCCATGCATCACTTTCAGTCCACAAGCTTCCAAAAGCTGCCTTCCTTCTTACGTGAAGTTTCCTTTGGCGTCCAATTTCCGTAAAATGCTGAAATCTTCATCATTTATACCTGAAAACTTGCTAATAACGTTGGTTAGATCACTTACAGGAAAAAGGACTAAAAGTGCAGGAATTATATATTTTGTCCTCAAAACATAGCTAAAATATGGGTAAATTATAGTACTTTAGGCGTGTAAATACGCCTAACATCAACACCCCACACTTAAAGCTTTGTTCTTCCTCGAACAAGATATCATGTCCATGTAAACATCTACTTGGGATTTCACAGTAACAGCAAAAAATGTTCAATCAAGACAGGCACGGCAATCATTAACAAAGAGTAGTTTTCTAATCACTACTAGAAACAATTCAACCTCCAACCTAGACTCGTGATGATGGTTAATTCGTATCCAAAAGTTAAGGCACAAAGAATCATACACAACTACCCAAAACTCATCAACCATGTGTGTCTCACAATATATCACCCATAATTACTCACAAGTATTTCATTATTCGAAACATGGGTACTTGCTCTCACTCTCACAAAGAATTCATATGTTGCAACTGATGACCATAGGCTTTCCCTTAGTGTAATGCTCTAATAATATCAGAATGCGAAGTTTAGGATCATATAGGTCTTTACATGGTTGTAATGTAGGCTAAGGGACAGGTAAGACTATTTTGGCCAGAAATAGTGACTATGTTCCCTAAGCGCTTTAATCCACTACTTTGTGTCATTAACGCTCTTTTTTAAACAATCCTGCTACCTTTCTTTCATGTAAAACCCCTTTTCACCTTATTTTGTTATTTAAACATAAACACAATTATCTTTTTAGTTTTCTATTTCTTTTTCTTTTCTTTTGTTTTTTAATAACACACCACTATGATAGCCATTCTTTTTCACAACTATTTCAAGTACCAATACACTCTGATGCATCACTCTCACCCAATTTTATCTTATTTTGTCACATGTCTTTACAATTTAAAGCGCTTAGGAATTTGGATGAAATTATGGTCTTGAAAAAAATGGATCAAGCTACATATGCGGCTGTGAAAGAAGATGGCTTAGAGGCTCAAAGGGGTTTAACTAGGATAAATGTTCATGGGTAGGTCAAAAGAAGGTAAACAAGTACAGGTTGCCAAAGAAATACCTAAATCATCTCCTAAACTTACACTCTTTATTTCGCTTTACATACACACCAGGCAAGTTCAAGCATCAGCCACAAACACAGAATATACTATTGCCTCACACACACAAGGAACATGGTCGACTTTATTGGGAGTAGTATAGACTCTTGATCCAACAAATGAGGGAATTGAACCACACAATTATTACACAATGAGTCACATTTAGAGCCTAAACATCTCAATAGTAATGATTTTAGCACAAACTCTTGTTATAATACCATGCTGCCCATCAGAACAACTTCATGCAAAGTTTAAAAAAAAAATTAAAATTTAACTACTAACAAACAAAACAAACAAACATAAATAAATTCAAATGCAGATAAAGAAGTATAGCATACAAATACCAGCACCCCACACTTAGACGGGACACACTGCCCTCAGTGGAAAATAAATACGGAAAACCTGATTAGTTGGACTCCTCCTCTATGTCTGGGGTCATACCCCCTGTGTCGGAATCATCATCAGAATCTTCATCTTCAGAGTTTCCTCAAATTATACCACAATTAATCCCAAAAGTGCGCCGTGGTATTTGTAGCGAGGAAGATTCAGCTTGCTCTTTTCTTCCCCTTTTCTGACCTTTCTGCGAGGTGGATGCTTTTTCTTTTCCTTGTCGTCCTTTTGGTGCGATTCTACTTGGTGATGGACTCAGAATATAATCTTGCAAGGTTAGATGAGCAAAAAGAAAAGTTTTGAGAGATTTGGAGAGTAAAAGCGGAGCCTAGTTTGAGCAAATAAGTGTGTTTTGTTCTAATGTTGAAGATCTATTTATAGAACAAGCTATGGATCGAGTTTGACCCATGTAAACTCGGGTTAGGAGACCAAAAAGTAATGATAGGCGGCACCTAATGCTTTTCCTATGCTTGGCATAGGCGGCGCCTATGCTATGGCATTGTAGATTCAGAGAGCAAAGGCTTTGGAATAGACGGCGCCTATGCTATGGCATTGTTGGACCAAAGGCTTTGGCATAGGCGGCGCCTATGATATGGCATTGTTGGACCAAAGGCTTGGGCATAGGCGGCGCCTATGCTATGGAATGCTAGATTCAGAGACCAAAGGCTTTTGCGTAGGCGGCGCCAATGCTATATCATTGTTGGGCATAGTCGGCGCCTATGCTATGGCATTCTAGATTCTGAGTGCTTAGGCCATAGCATAGGCCATGCCTTGTTCGTTGCCTAGATTTACATAGGCCTTGCCTTGTTCGTTGCCTAGATTTTCATAGGCAATGCCTAACCCATAGCCTTTTCTTCTTCATTCCTAACTTACCACCTTCAGCATGAACCGCTTCCAAATCAAAATTTGAAACTAATCTCCTCCTTTACACCTCTTGTACCTACACTTACTCAAAAACAACAAAAACAATTAGAACGATGGGTTGCCTCCCATCAAGCGCCTTAGTTTTGGTCATGGCTAGACAAAATCCTAGGAAAACAAAAACAACAAAAACAATTAAAAACGATGGGTTGCCTCCCATCAAGTGCTTGATTTATTATCGCGGCATGACATAGCTATCTCGATTACTTAGACTTCATCAAGATAGATGGTGGATCATTTTTTGAATGGATTCAGACGATAATGAGGCTTACTTGTAGGCATTCAATCTTCTTCAAGATGACCCTTATGCATACATATCCCAGGAGGGATACCAATTATATCATCAATAGTCCAACCCATAGCTCTCTTGTATCTCTTCAGAGCAGAGATGAGAGCCTCTACGTGCTGTTCACTTAAATCATCCGTCACACTTACAGGAAGTGTATTTCTACTTCCCAAGATAGCATACCTTAGATAATTGGGGAGCTCTTTTGATTCTAGCACTGGGGGCTCTTCAATGGAAGTCTTTGCTGTTGGTGACGGTTGATTCTTAAGATCAAGGTTCGGATGCTTAGGAGTATGAGAATAGGACCCTATTTCTGTTAGAGCACACATAGTTTCTTCATGTTCTTGAGCCTCCTCACGCTCACAATTCAGCAGCTCATCAGATAGTGACTCATCAGTAAGCTACTTTTCTACAGATATTTCTTTGTCATCCTTATAATTAACTTCAGCTACAGAGACCACATCTATATCTTCGGGCTGCTTCATTGCTTTGCATACATCAAAATGGACCACTTCGTCATTCAACTGAAATAAAAGATCATTAGCTCTCATGTCAATAAGCACACTTTTAGTTGCGAGGAAAGGGTGTCCCAAGATTATGAGAACTTTAGAATCCACCTCGCAATCCAAAATAAAAGAGTCTACAGGAAAGATGAAGGTGGAAACCTTCACCAACACATCATTTAAGATACCAACAGGTCATTTTACCGACCTATCTGCCATTACGAGCCGCATATTGGTTGGTGTAGGGTCGCCCAACCCCAACTTTCTGTAGACGGATAGTGGCATCAAATTGATGCTTGCTCCCAAATCGCACAATGCCTTAGCAAAATTCATAGATCCAACCGTGCAAGGAATAGTGAAAGCATCAGGGTCTGCCTTCTTCTGTACTAAGGACCTTGTGGCAATTGCACTGCAATGATGAATATTATCTGCCGGATCATAGCTTACTGCCCGCTTCTTTATTAAAAGGTCCTCCATGAATTTAGCGTACCCAGGCATCTGTTCCATCCCTTCCACTAAAGGAACATTAATAGTCAGCTGCTTCAACATCATCATGAATTTACTGAACCTTGTATCATCCGCCTTCTTCTTTAGTCTCTGCGGAAAAGGTGGTGGTGGACGGGGAATCATTTTCTCCACCACTTCCTTTTTATCTTGCTTCCGATTATTAGCCTTTTCAGGTGTGTCATCAGCCTTTTTCTTCAATCTCTGAGGAAAAGGTGGGGGTGGAAGAGGAATAGTTTTCTCATGAACGCGCTCCTTCTGATTTTCAGCTTCTACAGAATTATCACAATTTGCGTCAATAACAATCTCCTCTATATCATCAACCACATGTTTGCCTTTAGACGGATTGTCTAACACCTTACCGCTCCTGGTAGTAATAGCCCTGCATGATCAATCATTCCTTGGATTTTGCACAGTGTCACTAGGTAAAGTGCCAGCTTTTCTTTGGTTGATTGTTGCTGATAGTTGACTCAATTGTTGCTCCAACTATTTTATTGCAGTAAAATGCGAGTCAACCAACTGCTTCATTGAGGACAAATCATTTATTACCTCAGTTACTCCCGTGCTGGTTGCCTCCACTTCTTTCAACAGCTTAGCCATCATATTTTCCATGGACAATTTCCAGAACCAGATACAACAGCGTCACGTCTTCCAGGAGGAACATAAAAACCACTCCTGTCAGTCTTGTTCTTCCAACTACCTTGATCATGGTCCTTGTTTCCCGATTTATCATAATAGTTCCGACTTTGGTTTCCTTGGGCATTGCCTTGGAAACCCTTCTGATTAATCAACTAGTTAGCTTCTTCCTCAGAATCGGATTCGTCTCTTCCTTTTGACGCAATCGCTTTGACTTTTTTGGTCTTCCCTGCTAATAGATGCTTTGTAAGAAGATCCATCTGTATTTTCATGTGCGTCATATCCTGATCACGTTTCTCTTCTCTTCGCCTCTATTCTGCAATCATGCCAATAGATATAGTAGAGTTTGCTACCTCAGAATCCTTGGTATGCCAATCTCTACTTTGCTTCGTCATACGATCTAGCATACCACTTGCCTCATTAAAAGTAAGGTCCATGAATGAACCACCTGCAGCATTATCATCCACTAGCTTGGTCACCGATTTCAAAGCCCTGTATAATATCTCCATCAAGTGGACATTGGTCATATGATGATTTGGGCACCTCATAAGCTTCTTCTTGAACCTCTCCCATGTTTCGTGGAGAGCTTCAGTTGGAAGCTGTCGAAAATTGCTTATCTCATCTCTTAATTGTGCTCTCTTGGATGGCAAAACGAATGTCTCTAGGAAAGCGTCTTTCAATTGCCTCCAATTTGTAATAGAATCAGGAGTCAGCCCATTCAACCATAGAGTTGCCTCCCCAGATAGAGACAATAGAAATAAGCGCAATCGAATTGCATTCTGTCCAATGCCTGGATTGTCGAATGACTTGCATGTAGCGATAAAGTTGATCAGATGCATATTCGGATCATCACCTGCAAGTCCACCAAATAAGCCCTTTAGCTGGAACAACTGAATCATGGTGCTGGTGATATTGAACTTGGCTCCAGGTGCCAAGAGTGGAGGAATAATAGCTCATGTGGAACCAGCTCCATCCAGGTCATCATCATCATCATCGAAAGGACCCAACACAGCTCGATGGTCAGTTCTCATTCTAGCTTGACGATCTCTCCTCTGTACAGGTGCTGCCACCTCATCTGTACGCCTAGGATTTAGTAACTCATCATCACCCAGGTCCACATTATCCGTATTTGTTACATGACCTGGGTTATCAATATTCTGTTGATGCACTTGAGCGGCTGCCAATGCATCTAATCTAGCCTGCTCCTATTGAGCAGCCCTTCTCTCAATATCACGTTGTGCATCCATCCTTCCAATAAGTTGCAGTTCAGGGTTTATGGGTAATAATGGTTGTCCCGAACTTTGAGTATTTGGCATGCACTGAACAAAAACCTACAGAAAACAAAAACAACAACTAAAAGTAAAGTACCAGAATCTTTGACCAAAGGGTCTAGTAATTATCACAAACTTAGTCGACAATCGTATTCCCCGGCAACGGCGCCAAAATTTGATAACGCTTAAACTACAGCTCTCGTAATAGTGTAAGTGGTCGTCGTCAAATATAGAACCCAACTGGGTTGGGTGTCGAATCCCACAGGGAATACTTGGTCCCTAAGTAAGCAACGATTAGTAGACTGTTGATCGAAAATTCTATGAAAAGGGGGGATTTAATTGTAGCGTGAATTAAAAGTATCAAAGTAACAAAGAAAATCAGAATGTTTTGTAGGTTTTAATCAATGAGAATTTTAAGTTAGGGTTATGTCCACCTTATGAATTCTACGCATCTATTGGCTATGAGTTATGCAGAATTCTGACATGTATGCGCTTATATAGATTCGTATTCTATGGTAAATCTTAGCTTCTTTCGACCATCACAGATTATCTCACTTTAACTCTTTCAAGCTTAAAGTGTATCTAATGGTACGAATTCTCCAAGAGGTTAATCCAGTTACGGCACTAACTTTTAAACAGGGGTTGGTAGCCCTATTTCCTTGTCATTCTCTCTTTTTCAGACATGTATCTTTTCTTTCGAACAAGTTAATGCTATACTGGCGTATTCTATAGGTTTTCAACCACAAGAATTCAATTAAGATGAAGATAGTAATGATATAAGCAGCATACGTATCAAGAATTCACAAACTCATAGCAATATATAGTATATCATAAGGCTTCCATAACCCTAACGGAGAATTTTAGCTACTCATGAGTGCAACGGAAAACACAATAGACATTATCATCATACCAAAATAACAATCTCACGTGAAGTATGTTTTGGTGTCACTTGTGGCGTGATTTCCTTGCTAGTAGCATTTGTCTTGTCGTGAAAATTAAAAGTCGAATAGATAAAGAATAATGTCAACAACAAATTAATAAAGAAGGCAAAGAATAGAAAGGGGGATAAGAAGAGAATGCTGAAAAGTTTCAGCCAAATAGGGTTTATATAACATCCATATCCTAGTCCTATTGACATAGGGTTTTTATCCTTGTCCTATTCCTACTGGGTTACTGCATGCTTGTCCTAATCCTACTAAGTTACTGCTGATCCCCAAGTCTTTAGAAATACTGTTTTTGCCCGGGACAAGTTCTCCATGCATCACTTTCAGTCCACAAGCTTCCAGAAGCTGCCTTCCTTCTTACGTGAAGTTTCCTTTGGCGTCCAATTTTCGTAAAATGCTGAAATCTTCATCATTTATACCTGAAAACTTGCTAATCACGTTGGTTAGCTCACTTACAGAAAAAAGGACTAAAAGTGCAGGAATTATATATTTTGTCCTCAAAACTTAGCTAAAATATGGGTAAATTATAGCACTTTAGGCGTGTAAATACGCCTAACATCACCCGGTGAATTCGGAGGATATGTTGATGTTATAATGATGCCCAGGGAATCTGGAGGATATGTTGATATCATGATGATGCTCGGTAAATTCGGAGGATATGTTGATGTTATGATAAGGCCCGATAAGTCTGGAATAGGTAATGATGGTATGATGTCGTGTAGCGCCAAACCGCTTATATACGTGGGACATAATTTCTTCCTTGGTAAATTATTGTTCATTCCTTATCCCTTTTAACTATATAAGAGGTGTGGTCCTTGTTGACTGTAATTGGTAACTAGAGGTAATTTATGCCTATCATTGGTTTAAGGCTAATTGGTATGTTTAATCTTTTGTAGAACCAAAGGCTCACCTAGTAAATCTACTTTACTTGAATTAGTGGTTATGTTATGGAATTTCACTTAGTAAAGTGGCTTACGTGATAACTAGTTATTTCAAATAAATGATTATGCCTTGTAGGATAGAAGCCTCATAAACTATTTGGTGGACCTTACTTGGTTAAAATATGAAAAATAATCTTTAAGGTTGTAACATGCTCAACAATAATAGACTTGGTATTGTACGATGGATAGCTAAGTTGACATCTACTATGTGATATAGTGGTGGCTTAATTAAGGATTTATATAATTAGAATGCTAACTCGAGAATGGCCTTGTAATGGGTGAATGAATAATAGCATTGGTAACTTTTAGCTTTTCCTATATGTGATGGATACAATACTTGTAATCTAGTGGATTATGGAAATATAGGTTAGCTAGTATAGACTAATCTTGGAGTTTATTAATGAGTTAGAGAATAAGTAACTATATAACTATGTTCTGTCGATATTGGTTTCATTGTGATTAAGTTATGGTGTTGATGATGATTGTGGAACTCAAAAATGAGCCATGGCGGGGTTGTGTTACCCGCGGCTTTGGTTAGTTGTGGTGTAGTATTTACTTGATGTATTGTTGGTTGATCTGCTGGTGTAGTCTCTTGTGTTATGGGACGATGTGATGGGTTCTTTGTATTGTATTCTTTTTGTGTACTCTCTGGTGGTATGGGATGTTGTGATGAGTTCTTGGTTGTGTTCTTTGTGTGTACTTCTCGGCAGTATGGGATGTCATGGTAAGTTCTTGTGCTTTATATTCTAATAAAGGTCGGTGTTGATTATGGTAATTTAATGGTTGTTATTTTATATATGTGGCTTTACGCTTCCGAAATGATTACTCATTTTTAGAAAAAATATGGTATGTATTGATATAACACGTTATGTTATTACCTAGTAGATTACTTATTCTATACAGTGGTATCGAAGAAATATTTGTTCTATTTTGTACATTGCCTGTAAGCTATTGTCTTACCTTATATCTTCTTTATATAGTGATTTAGCTCAGTCGGCCGATGATGCCTACTAAGTACCCATGTTTTGGTACTCATACTACAGTTCTGTACCTTTTTGCTGCAGACCCAAGTTTTAGTTGCCATTGTTGAGTTGAATCGTGTTGCGTTGACCATTTGGAGACAGGGTGAGCTCTTGGAGATTGAGTTGCCCTCTTTCCCCTCTATTTTTATTTGTCTTTTGTTTTTGAGACAAATGTTTGAGATTATTTAAGACACTTAAGACTTTAAGCTGTGAATTTCTATTGTCAAATCTAGAAGCTTTTATACTAATACTATGAGGTCATGGATTGGTATTTTAATACCGGTTGTCTTAGATTGTGGTATATTATTGTTTATATTGTGTTCTTGTATATGGTCCATGTTGGACATTTCTACCAAGGTAACCCATTGCATTAGCTTCGGGTTATGGTGTCGGCTTATCTTCGGATGGAATATGGTAGGTGCCATCATGACTGGAAAATTAGGTCATGAAACCTCTCCGCTTGTCCATCCGCTTAAGGGTGGAAAGTGGTGCTAAGGCTCACCTTAGTTCCCAAAACATTTTGTAAATAATGCCAGATACGAGATGAGAACTGCGTGCTGTGATAAGATATAATAGAATTAGGTGTACCATGCATCTTGATGATTTCCTGAATAAACAGCTTTGCATAATCCTCAGCTGAGTAATTAGTCCTCATAAGTAAGAAGTGAGAAGACTTGGTCAACCTATCCACGATGACCCAAATCAAGTCAAACTAACTGAGAGACTGCGGAAAACTGGAAATGAAATCCATATTAATTACTTCTCACTTCTACCCATACAACTAGATTTCTTGACACATTCCACTATGACTCAAGTGCTCCACTTCCATTTGTTGACACGCCAAACACTTGGCCACAAAATTTTACACATCTTTCTTCATTTTATTCCACCAGTTGTTCTCTTTATAAGTGGTTGTACATTTTTATTTAACCAAGATGAACAGTATACTCAACTCATGACCCTCAGCCATGATCCTCTCTTATAGCCCGTCAACATCTAGAACACATAATCTACCTTGGTACCTCAAGTACCATTACCACCAATCTCGAAAGGTTTTGGATCTTATCTTGATGTGAATCAAAGCTAATGTGGGTCACCAGAAGGTGATTCCTATACCACCTCTTGCAAAATCATGTCTCCATCCTTGGAGTTTAAGGAATAAATCCTAAGATTTTCTAAATGGTGAATATCTTTCACCAAACCTCATTTATCCTCATCAACATAAGATAGTCTCCCCATGGGAGACCTTCTAAGAGCATCAATAATCACGTTAGCTTTAAGAAGATGGTAATAGAGACTTATGTCATAGTCCTTGAGCAACTCAAGCCATCTCCTTTGATTGAGGTTCAACTCCTTCTGGGTGAACACATATTGCAAACTTTTATATTCTAAGAAGATGTCAACATGAATCCCATATAAATAGTGATGTAAAATATTTAGAGCAAAAACAACAGCTAACAACTCCAAATCATGAGCCGGATAATTCTTCTCATAAATTTTAAACTGTCTAAAAGCATACACCACCATCTTATCATGATGCATCAAAACACAACCCAATCACTCATGGGACACATCACAATAAACCACGAAGCCATCACTACCCTTGGGTGGGGTTAAAATAGAAGCAAAATTTAACTTGTCTTTCAACTTCTCAAAACTACCCTCACAAGCATCTAAGCATCCGACCATAAGAACTTTACCTTTTTCTGAGTCAACTTATTCGAAGAGGTATAAATAGAAGAAAAGGTCTCCACAAACCACCTATAATACCCGGCTAAACCCATGAAGCTCAAAATATGGGTTGGAGTTATGGGCCTAGGCCATTTCTTAACCACAAAAACCTTTTGTGGATCAACAATGATCCCTTCACTATAAATAACATGACCCAAAAAAGTAATAGCATTTAACCAGAACTCATACTTAGAAAATTTAGCATACAATTGTTGGCTATTGAGAGTCTGTAATACTATGCACAGGTGATCGGCATGATCCACCTCACTCTTGGAGTACACCAAAATATCATTAATAAATACAATTATAAACAAATGCAAAAAATAATGAAATACCCGATTCATCAAATCCATAAATGCCGTTGAGGATTAGTCAAACCAAAAGACATCACTAAAAACTCAAAATGACCATACCAAGTTCAAAAAGCAGTCTTAGAGATATCTGCCTACCTAATCTTTAACTGATGATAAAAAAAACCGAAGGTCAATTTTAGAGAAGTACTTATCACCCTAAATCTGATCAAATAGGTCATTAATTCTAGGAAGGGGGTACTTATTCTTAACCGTCACCTTATGTAATACCCCGTATTTTCGTGCTAGAATTCTAACCGTCGTTCCTGCACGTCTAAGCTATAATCCAAGTGATTATCGCATGAACAAAAGATTCATGATCATTATCATAGTCTATGGAGTAGTTTAGAGGTGGAAAATGTTTATAGCAATGACCTAGAACAAGGTTGAGCTAAGACCAATTGATTCATCCAAAGTTTGACATTCGATTCTACAAGGGTAAACTTCAAATGTATATATCTCTTAATATACATTGAATTATTCATCCCAAGACTGATAAAATTGTAGATAACTTAATTATCTTTCCAACCATACCAATTTCACAAAAATCCGATACCTGAGCGAAGAGTTATGCCCATTTTTGTGAGAGGCGGTAAGGGTGTGCGATCGGCAATGCCCCGCCCAATCAAATGTGTGCGATTGGGAGTGCAAGGCATACTTAAATGTCTGCCATAAGGAGTGCGACTCGCACCTTCAGGTCTTCCATGGGTTGTGCACCGCATACCTCACTTTTAAGTGGCAAAAACACTCCTATATATATCTATATCACGGGATTAAACTCCCACAACATCAAAATAAGTTTACTTTCTCTAAAAATCACCAAGAACAACCTTTAGGGTTTCAGAATAAAAACCCCAATAGCTAGAGATTCAAACATGAGAAGTCTATAATATTTACATATTCAGAATCCCCGTTACGAAGGCTACGAGGGACAACCAAAAGTTCGTGAATAGCATTACGTTATTCAGAAAGTAATTCAAAGCTCAAGTTTAAGGCATGTGGGGTTTTTCAACAAGAACACCCTTTTGTTCTTGTGCCCAAATTGAGTTTTCTTTTATAAATATACATGATTTTACATGTTTGGATATGAATTTGAAGCATGAATTTATACCCTATATGGTTTTACATGAGATTATGATACTCTCTATGTTTTGAAAGTTGAATTGAATGAGAATGATGACATTTTTGTACATAAAGCTGAATTTTCCAGATTTTAAAGTAAGTTATATATATTTATGATGAAAAGCATGAATCTTGAAAAAATTTAATATGATTTTGATGTATGATACCTTGAGTCTTAATTGGGATTGAACTTTGAGAAATTATGTGCTATAAGCACAATGAGATTTGAATCCAACGCTAATTTTCTTTACCAAGATGTATGATTATAAAGCTAAAATTTTAAGTTTTAAGTGATTATTTTTGTGCTTATATCATAAAGTATGAAACTTTGGAAGGTTTTATGGTGATATTGATGTATGGCTTTTTGGAACCCTATTTGAGACTATTATTTTGAGAAAATCATGTGTTATAAACACCTTGAGTTTAAATAATTTGAGATGATAAAGAAGCTTTGACATTTTGGCCGTAAAAAGGGTTGTTTTTGAAACCGAGATGAGAAAAGAAATCCACTTTTATTGATTTATTATGAAAGGGGTAGCATGATGGCTCCCGTTGTAAATTTTTGAAATATTTATTTGTGGATTTTCTTTTGAAAAGATCTGAGCTAAGTCTGAGAGTAGTCTTTAGCACCGAGCGGGAGGTATAGCAGGATTGGTACTTCCATAGAACTATGTGCCTCCATAGGTTGTGAGCCTGAGGCTGATTTATATAGTGATCACTAGTGTTTGGATTGATGATTTAAGGTCCTACTCCGATGGCAAGGATAGGACAGCTCTCCCCAATGTGGATTAAACATTGGACTCCATGTAGCTCACATGGTTTATGTCGGTTGTAAGAGACTCCCAATGTGTATGTGTGTATTCCCCTATCTAATATGAAAAGTCCTATTCTTCTACCTGAGATGAAAACATATTTGTTTGAAAGACTGAGTTTGAGAAAGTCACTGTTTTCAAAAAATTTAATGAACATATATATTCCAAAGAGAATTGTTATGAGATTTGATTGTTTTGATGATTTGGAATGGAGATGGAATTGAATTGAGATTTATTATGATGACCTACATGTTTCACCCGATATATTTTACTCTCTTATGATTATGATGATTTTAATTTGAGCTAAGTGAGTCATTTATATCAGCATGCATAATTTTATAAACTGTGATGATATTAAGATATTATTTTATAGATGCATTGCACCCCCATATGCTCAGTACATTTCTATGGTACTGAACCACATATTCGTATGTTGGCTACATTTTCTTGGAATGTAGGTACAAGATATAGTGTACATCTTCAATCCAGTCAGTTCACGGTATCCAGTCAGCAGGTGATGAGTCCTTTTGATTCAAGGGCTTGAGTTAGTTATACAGTTCGAGAAGTGTTGTATTTTATGTATTCAGTCGTATGGAGTTGGGTTAGTCGGGAGTCATGACCCGGCTACCTAAAGTCAGTACTAGTAGAGGCTTCATAGACAGTCAGTAGAAGTTGATGTATTCTGTTTCTGTTTTGGTTGTAAAAGCAGAGTTGAAATCTTGTAAATTTAGTTTTGTATCTATCATATTCAGAAATGAGTTATTTTCCACAGATTTGTATAGATTTATACTTTTTGTTCAGTTGCTTATGAGTTATGCCAGTAGAAGGGTTAGCTTGGGGTCACTTGTGATCCTAAACATCATGTGATGTCTCGGGACCCAATTTTGGGGAGTTACACCTTATTCAACTGGTGGTAATCTATAAACATTAGAAGGGACCTATCCTTATTACACACGAAGAGCATAGGATCATTTCACCGGAAAACGCTAGGGAGAATAAAACCCTTATCAAGAAGATATTTCAATAACTTCTTAAGCTCTTTCAACTTAGTTGAAGCCATCCTATAGGGAGGGTTACAGATAGTACGAGTGTCCAAAAGAAGATCAATCACAAAATAAATTTCCCTGTTGGGAAAAATATTGGGAAAATCATTAAGAAATACCTCAAGAAACTCACAAACCACTAGGACCGAGTGGAATGAAGGGTTTTCAAAACCAGAATCCTTAACATGCACTAAATGGAATAGACACCCCTTGGAAATCAACTTTCAAGCTTTAAGATATGAAATGAACCTTTACTTAGGAACTAAGGAACTACCTACCCACTCAATAATTTGGGAATTGGAAACTGGCCTTTCGGGTGCTAAAATCAATAGATGCATAGCATGATTGCAACTAATCCACCCTCAAAATCACATCAAAATCAAACGTGTCAATCTCTATCAGATCTACTAGCATCTCCCTACCATAGATACACACCACACAACCCCTATAGACTCTTCTAGCTATAATAAAGTCACCCACCAGGGTGGGAACAAAAATAAAATTGGGAATACACTCAGGACCAAAACCAAAATGGATAGCCACATAAGGGGTCATATAAGAAATGGTAGACTCGGGATCACGCAGAAACCATACATCACAAGAGAAAATTTTTAGCATACCAGTAACAATATCAGGAGATACCTCCAAATATTGATGGATAGAAAGAGTATAGAGACGATTTTGA
Source organism: Capsicum baccatum var. pendulum (assembly GCA_030864225.1). Lineage (NCBI taxonomy): Eukaryota > Viridiplantae > Streptophyta > Magnoliopsida > Solanales > Solanaceae > Capsicum > Capsicum baccatum. The sequence goes on along the minus strand of CM061561.1, from coordinate 155,056,238 downwards.
CCAGTGTCGATGCCACTAATAACTCTTTTTGGTGCAGGAGCTAGAGATTAAACAACCAAAACCTTATTAGCCTCAGTAGAAATGTCTCCAAAAGGAGAGGTCCTCTGAATATGCCAGATTGGACACATCTAAAGCACTTATTCATCCCCTTATGACAAAAGCCATGGTGCAACTGTCTTCAAAATATACAAGGAGAATGTGATGGAGTTGACTAGGCCCTAAAAGACTGAAATTAGTCACCTTATGCCTTAAAACCACTATTTCTCTAAATAAGGTGATCACCAAATGACTTAGGATGTGGAGCACTAATCGTAGAATATAAACTAGAATTTCCCCACTTCTTCTTAGACAACTGCCATCTTTCCTACTATTCTACTAGCCTTCACTCTGCCCAGAATATTGAGATCTCTTACTCTACCTCTCCCCTATTTGGACTTGTTTCTTCTTCTCATCTTTAACCTGCTGCATATACACCATAAGCCTCGAAATATCCATGTCAGTATTCAGCAAGGTGTCCTTGCACTCTAACACTAAGTCTTGAGACAAACCCAAAGCAAACTTCCTCATGTTAGTCCTCATGCTAGACACTAGATCAGGAGCATAGCAAGACAAATGATTAAATTTTAGGGCACACTCTTTCACAGCCATCCTACCCTATTTTAGATTCATGAACTCCTCAGCTTTTGCCACCTTCAACTCCTGAGGAATGAAGCGATCAAGAAAGGCACCTGACAAGTCATCCCATAAAGTTGACTCGGCATCCTCACCTCTAAACTGATCCCACTCCTTTTACCACTGATATGTCATATCTTTCAGCTAGTAAGCAACAAACTCAACACCCTCAAAGTTAGAAACATACATAGCTTGAAATATCTTCTCTATTTTATCTATGAATTCTTGAGGATATTCCTTAACCTTAGAGCTTATAAAGGTCAGAGAATGTAGCCTCATAAGCTGCCCAACTTGAGTAACCTTAGAAGAACTCATAGTAGCACCAACTGGACTTGACTAACGTGACTAAAATTTCACTAACTGGGTTAATAAATGAATAGAATAATGGAACTAAGCATTAGTAATATCTCCTAGAGGTGACTCAGGGATAAAGAATAAAATAATGCCAAGTAAATTCCAATTCAAAATCATGCCCACATCATCATATACATGTAAAAGTATTATGATGGGATAGGCAATAAGGCTTATTATAAAGTAAAACTTTGTCATGGACTATGAGCTCAACAATCATAAATAGTCACCCATGGGCTATATGGGTTCATCTCCCCTACTGAAAGTTCCCCAGTAAATGTTAGCCACACAAACAAGAGGTATCAAGAAAGACCAAGGAATTCCTTAACTCCACGTTAATCTAAGATATAATTAAATCAATAGTGTGAACTATGCACACAGTCATCAAGACCAAACCACACGTCGGCAAGTTTGAGTTTCCAATACAAGTTATCCAAGGCCTATTCCTACATGGATTAGCTACATAACCTCTTTTAAGCCCAAATTAAAATAATTTTCATATAACCCATTATTTAAACAAAGGTTTAACCATTAAGTCACACCATGGGTATCAGCATACCCTTGCACTTGCAAGCTTAACACTATGCCATAATAATCACATTATTTTGGGGGAATTTCTCCACCTCCTTAGTTTATGATATAATTTAAAATATGGGCAACAAGGCCTTTAAAATCCATATTCATTGTTTAACCATTTGTGCAATGAAATAGTATAAGAGAGTATATAAAACCAAATGATGATTTCATCCTTCAAAGCCATTTACACAAGTGGGTTGATGGAACACAATTGTTCAAAAATAATTCTAAGTTTAAAACATCAATTTGGGGGAATACCTCTACCCTAATTCCAATTCGCAAACCCATTGGATGGTTTAAGGTATGTGAGACTAGATTGTTTGGTCCTGACTTAATTCACCAATCCATGGAGAAGGTGAAGGTAATTAGGAAAATAATTAAGACTACTCAAAGTTTCCAAAAGTCTTACATGGATGTGAGGTGAAGGTAGTTAGAGTTTGAGGTTAGTGAATAGGCATTCTTAAAGGTATATCCTATGAAATGAGTCATGAGATTTTGAAAGACGGGGAAGCTTAGTACCTATTGTATTGATTCATACTATATTATGAGAAGGATTAGTAGTGTTTCTTATGAGTTAGATTTGTCTGGGATTTTTACTTTAATTCATTCTAATTTCCATATATGCATGTCAAAAAGTATATGGCTGATCCTTCTTTGATAGTGCCTTTTGAGAATGTTGGTTTTATGAATTCATTGTATTATAATAAAGTCCCAATTTAGATATTAGATAGGAAAGTTCATAGGTTGAGGACCATGGATGTAGCTTCAGTGAAGGTTCTTTGGAGAAATGAAAAGGTGGAAGAAGCTATATGGGAAGCTAAAGAAGATATAAAAGCCAAGTACCAGTTCTTATTCCTCGGGTTGAATGGAAATGCTTAAGGTATGAATTTTATTTCCCTCATAATTTTTTTAAAATTCATCCTTGGATTCCACTGCATTCTTGCTATTCCCGTACTAAAAGTGTCCCATCTTCTCATTCGAGGACGAATCATCCAAAGAAGGGGATAATATAAGACCCTATAAAATTTCAAATTTTTTATTTTTGATCCTCCCGTATACATAATGTCAATTTATGACTTGAATTACGTTGAGGGGTGTTAAAGGGGTGTTTTGAATTTTTTTTAAAATTTTTGGAAGGGGTTCGGGGCTACTTTTGAACTCTAAGACATTGTGCCTATGCGATAGTGGTGTGCCACACCATTGGAGCTCTGCGATCGCAGTGTGTAATAGAGGCTAGACTCCACAATATTTGTGTGCGATGTTGTTGTGTTAAAAATTCCTAGTTTTTATTTTTTCACTTGGGGCAAGGGGCTTTTAGTCTTTTTACCCCTTGTACAACTTTTAAACATAAAATTGACCATTTTCCTTCAATTTATAAAGATCAAATTCCATTCTTTCTCTCTTAAATTCAAAACCCAAAAAAGCTCAAGGGATTTTTCAAGAAATCACTACTCTAGGCTCCAAACTTCAAATTGTATTCAATTCCTTCTGTATTTCAAGCATGTTGCTCATCACTATCTTGTAATTTTACATTATGGTATTAATTTATTGGAATATTCATGTGATTTAAATTATGGGTTTGAAATTGGGTTGAGGGGTTTTTGTTATTACTAATTGAATTATCTGTCCCATTTTTAAATTGATTGTTCATGCTTTAAATTGATATTTTGGGGACTAAATTGGTGCATTGTTTAAATAGTTGAAATAGGGGACATGGGTTTCCCCAAATTGATGGAATTTTTGTTTGATAATGGCATTAACCGCAACCCACTTTGTGAACTTAATTTTGATTTTGAATACTTTCCTAGTTTAACTTATTTTTTAACATATTGCATTTCATTAAAGGATAAATGGATATAAAAATGGATTTGTATGGCCTTGGTCACCATGGATTGGATTTTTAAATGGAACTTGGGAGTCCCTATGGTTATATGTATTAATTTGGTATAATTGATTTAGCTGGCAAGCATATTGCTTTGACAATACCAAGTGGTAAATGACTTAATGAATGACTCTTGGGTTAATGGTTGGTTATGTTTAAATTATTTTAATCTGGGCTTAAAGGGAATTGTACAACTCACTGTAAAGGTGTAGGTCCTGGTGAGATCAACATTGGAAACCATGAATGCCAATGTTAGGGTCCATATGATCTTGTGCTTAGTGCACACATTATGTATATATTGGAATGGTTGTGGACTTGGTGTCTCTAGTCTTTCCTTAATTTTTCCTTGGTTGGATCCCTTCTATTAAGGAGAGTTGGATCCATATATCCTATAGGTGCCTTTAGGAAGGATCGAACTACATTGTTCAGGTTAAATCTTTAAATTCTCAAGTTCATGATCCTTGTCCTTATCCCTACATTCTATATAATTTTATATGAATGTGGTGCATATGGTTTATGACTAGATTTTGGTAATTACTTTATTTTATTTCTATTTCTTGAGTTATATATCTTTGCTTGCCCTACTGACCACCCCGGATACTGCATCATTTCACGATGTAGGGTCTAAGGGTTTTTCTATTGCTTTTGTTAGTGTTAGATAGTTGTTCACTTGTGTTGATCAGCTGTGATTTGGTAAGCCTCCATCCTTCATAAGGCCTGTCACCTCATTGTTCTTTCATTACTGATTTAGTATTTTGAATTCTTTTTGCTCATAGTCTGGGATACGTCCTAACTTATTTGATGTTCTGGGTTTAGAAGCTTAGTTTATGTTCTGGTTTTAAAGGCTTATGTGGATAGGTATGGGTTGGATTGTTGGTTTTGACTCTTAGAACTTTCATTTTACTTATTTATCTTTTATTACTATCTTGATTGGCTTATGCATTATTATTATTATTATTATTATTATTATTATAATTATAATTATTATTATTATGGTCTTGAGGCTAGGCTAAGGGGGTGGTGTTCGATCTATCGTGGGATTGAGATACCCATCAATACAGTCCCTAGTTTAGGTGGTGACATTTTTTATGTCTAAAAGTATTTATTTTTTATTTTTTGCTAGAGATGTATTGATGTCGTACACTAGGTCAATTAAAGACATGAATGATGAATCCAAAACTTAAGTAATATTTATGGGAGAAGACTCAGAGAACTTTCTCATATTGATGGGGTTGCACTAGGGATAAATCCTTATCCTATTTTTATTTGCCTTGGTGATGGATGCATAATGCGATAAATTCAAGGTAGGTGTCATAGTGTATATTACTTATTGATGAAAAAGTTTTGATTAATGAGACTCGCGTAGGAGTTAATTCTGTGTTGGAGATTGGGAGACAGACATTATAGTGTAAAGGATTTAGGTTGAGCAGGACCAAGACTGAATATTTACAGTGCAATTTTAGTGAGGTAACACATGAGGTTGATGTAAAGGTGAGGCGATTGGAATCAATAGCTTGAAATTCTCTTTTTTCTCTCTTATTTCTCATGATTTCATTGTAAACCCTAATCTTTCACCAATGGGTATTAGTGGCCACTCTGGAGATCGGTCAATCATCCATGGTGTCCATCTAGACTATTGCTTTAGTATTAACCTATAGTGTGACTTTTCTTAATTTGTATCCTCTAAATTCCAGTTCTAAACCTAATGTATTGCCTATTAATAATATTGTATATGTGGAAAAGAATAGTAGTGCAAATGATGGTCAATGTTTAGAAATGAAATATGTTGATCTTGTTAGGCTAGCCATGATCAATTTAGAAAGAAAAGGCAAAGACGTCCAGACTAAGCCAATCCTAATTATGTAGATTGCCTTTATTGATGGTGTGTCTAGAGTATCCTTGATAAAGGAGGAATTTCAAAGAATGAATGTGATAGAAAACCTATAATATATTTTGGTGGGGAAGTTTTTTAATGAATGGCCTAATTTGGATGATTTATGTGTTCAAGTCCCTAAGCAATGCAATATTAAAAGGGAATGCAGAATATGATTGCTTAGAAATCATTATATCTTGAATAGACTATGTTTGATGGAAGATTTTGTAAATATTATATCCAAAACTACTACTACAACAATGTAATGCTAGATATCCTATCAAATGAGACCACTTATTTATGATCTGAATACACCACACAGTCAATGGCATGATAGTCCTAAATTTATTACAAACCTTCTTTTTGTGAAGGAAGCACTATTTTCTATCGCTACAGCAAATGGAAATACAAAACTTCTTTTTGTGAAAGTCTAAGTAGATTTGATGGCAAATTTACTAGAATTTGTGGAGTTAGAAGTGGTTAATGATAGTGGACAAGAGAAAAAGGTGGATAGGATTAATATTCAATATGATTTTTTTCCTAAGTACAATAAGAGGTGCAAACTAAAGGACATAATAAAACAGAAGGCAGAGAATTACATCTTGAATTAAGGAGGCCACCACAAAATGGTGTGAGGATAACAAGGATGAAAATAGTGATAGCAACAATGTAACCAGTGTGACTATGGCTTAAAGGATGGAAAATAGGACAAAATGAAGCCCAACAAATACAAAGTTTAGATGGAACATGACCTATATAAATTCCTAAGTGATACTGCTTACACACCTCAAGGCAAAGGGATTGCAACAATAAATACATTTGAGACATTAGTAGGAGATGTTAAAGATGTTACAGAAAGACCATATCAACAGGGACAAATTATTAAGAATAATGGTGAGGCAACACATGAGGCACAAAGGATATAAAGTATCAATCAGACAAAGCAAAACACAAAGGCAACACATGTGCTGAATGTTGAAAATGATACTAGGGTACAAGGCATACCATTCATCAGTGAAGTTAGCAAGGCACAAAACTCAGACAACAATAACAAGAATCAACAACTCAAGAGTAAGAAGACACAAACCATTAGAATTAATCCAATTAAGAACAATAACAAGAGTAGGAAAATAATGTAATGAGGGAGCTATTTATGTGATTCAAAATAAATTTCAGCATGATTGATCATAGTAAATTCAATAAGACCAACAAATGCTTGGGGCAGACAATATGGAAATTTTCACTATCACAATCCAAACCCATTGGGGTTGACACCCACACTAACCCTCGGATGAGAGAACCATTTAACCCAAGCCACATAAGCCCAACACTTTGTCAAATTTAAGATAGACTAATTAATTTATTAAATAATTGAAAATTTTGAAATTATCAAACAAGAATACCAATTTTGAAACATGCGAATATATAAAATAATCCTAAGAATATGAAAGCATTGTAGCAAAATAATACAAATGTCAACAAATGGGTTCAACCAAAAAACAACCAAAAATACCCATGTCTGAAAAAATAGACAAGAACTAAATGGAGGACTCACAATTGTCTGTAGATGTAGCTCACCCTTGAGTCAGAATGTAGTCTTCTCTAAAATAGTGGTCTTGATGCAGTCACTGAAAAATGCTCCACACTCGAGAAAAAGAAAAGTACAGGTGGTATCATTATAAATTCACTATTAAATGCAGGGTAATTGGCCAACCCAAGATAATAAATGTGAACAAATAACCATAACTATGTAAATACGTACAATTACGAAAACCTAACAATTACCTTTACCTCATATAAATACCATTTAGCCTTTCTGAAATAACATAAAATAATTCAATTAAGTTCAAATAAATATAGAAAACAAATCAAGTCAAGACCATGCCTACTAGAATTAACCAAGTCACCAAAATCGTGACTCAACAATAATAAGTTCCACCCTTCCGCAATTACACATTTAAGTAGACAACAAAAGGAGATATACTAATCACTTATAATTTTAGCTAAGACCACTCAAGGATCTAATTCAGCCATAACAATGACAACAATCATCAATCCCAATTCACTCAAGGAACCATCATATTCACAAATACCTTGTACACACATGGTAAGGGTCTTATGATCTCCACTAGCCCTAAACTACAGAGGACGGGCTCTTGTCCATGTACTAGGAACTTCAAATATCTAGTATCTTTCAATCTTATATTGACCAGTCCCATAAAAATATTCAAATACTAGTATATCCCACAGTAATAAGCATAAATCGTATGAATATTTCCAAATATTGGTATACCACAATTAGCAACAAATGTCACAACAATTATAACAATAATAAGAATAAGCAACCATATTTGTACAATTAAAATGCCTTTAATATAACCTTGTTATATGTGATTAACACTTAGAATATCATTCAATGATTTCATTTCATTGAAAATGCATTGTAATAAGTATATGAAGGAATAGTTAACATGCACACATAAATAAAGCTGGGTTTCTAACTACATTTAACCATCACATACCATCATCTAAGTTTGCACCACTCTAATGAGATTTAGAGTTTTAGCATTGATTTTGTGCAATTTTGACTTGGTTATAGTCTAAAAACAACAATATAAACATAATTCAGATGATGGCCTATCATATTCATGAATTACAACCTAACATGCTTGATTATCGGTATGTTGTGATTCGTTTAGATTGGAGGTCTTATTTATATGACATAACAAACATCTTTGTAGGTACTGAAGTCTTAATAAAGGATTGAAGTTAGTTTATCGCCTTAGTTATTATTATTACTTGTAGATATCCTAAGAATTGATTATAGTTAATAACTCAAGTTTGAATTATTATTATTGGTTGCTTACTTTGGGGCTTTAGAACTTGTATAGAGGTCTTTGTGATAATTGGGGTTTAGCAAACTCTTGGGGATAATTATGTTATTACAAAAATAATTGAATGATCGAGCCTTAGATAATTCTTAGTGTATAAAGATGCTTGTATTGGTTATTGAGTCTTTATGTATGAACAATCTAGGTTTAGGTAGTTTCGCAGTACTTTTGTCATTAGGTTTTGTTTTATTTTTGTTTTCACGCAGAACATATGTGAAATATCTACGGACTTGAGTCATTAATAAGGTTCGTACGTCGTGTAGGGGCTTAATCATCTATTATTACTATTGTGACACTGTGTAGGGGATTATATTATAGTTGTTGGTGACTTGATATGATATTCATTGTGTGTTACTCATGTGGGAGACTTATAAGATATTATTATCTTTTTTGTTGTATTTTGTTCCTTGGTAGTTGAGATAATGACATTTTGATTCCTTAATTGCACGATTGTTCCAACAGTACACTACTTATATTAAATCATGGTTGGTTGACGTATTGAGTGGATTTTAAGATCATATGTATATGTGATGAATGGATTTGATATCTTCATACGGGTTTGATTGTGAGCATTACATCCTCATATCAAACATACGTTCATGAGAAATTGGTACCAGTAAGGAAATATTGATTTGACAAAAATATGACACCTTCAAAAACCCTCTGTCATCCTCCATGAGTTGGAGAGAATATATCGATATTGAGACTTAGATTGAGTATTGAGATTGTATATGGGTACTCGATAGGTGTATATGGAGGTTATGCAATAACCTCAAGAATATAAGACTATCATCATCATTATCTTCACTACATCACATTGCATTACTTACATTACATTATCCTTCTTGGCATAGTTGATACCGTATTAGTGTTTACACTTGTACTGTATTATCATGTTAGAAACTTGTTTGAGGTATTGTCTTTTAAGAATCCATTTAATTTATTGCATTACTTTACATTAATTTATATGCATTTAGGGTTATAATGAGACTTGGGGTTAAGGCTATAACTTAATCTGAGAGATTGTTAGATTGCACCTTGGTTGGCATGTCAGTGAATCTTTATATATTCTCTCCTTATTTTATACCATAATTTTTGGTTGATATCATATGATTAAGCCTAAAATGTACATGTTGTGTAGTGAGTCTTCTGTATAAGTTTTTATCTCTATTTGTGGATCATGAAGTGGCTAGTGTTGATTCATTTTAGTTATTGTGCCTACCTTATTCTGGTTATAGTTATTGATTGTTGTTTTGGGTTATTCTAATAAGATTAAGTATTATGATTTGGTAGGTTATAGGTTAATTTAATATTATGGGTAAACGGAGTGGTGGCTCTCGTTATCGCTTTGGATTTGTTGAGTACACATGGATTTTCATACTCATCCTTACTTTTCTTTCCTTTTTCTAGTTAACTGCACTCAGTGCAGGTATTAGATTGTGTAGCAATAGGAAGATCATTTCATACTACATTGGTGTTGCAGAGATCGAGGTAGTGGAAGATGGACTTGAAGCTTACCCTGGTCTCGTTCTTACTATCTTGTACTTACTTTTGCATACAAGATATCTTAGTATACTTGTTACAAATCTGTATTAGACGTTTGTATTAGTGACAACCAGATCCCGGGATTTATCATGAATATTATTTCTTCTTTGGTTATATTTTTTGTTTATTTCTCTGGTCTTCGACTTCTTTATTCTTAAATTGTATTTTTGGATTAGGATACGGTTACCTATACTGTAGGGTGCACAGGTTCCACCACATGCCTATTTTGGGTCATGACACATCCCTATCCCATTATATGCCCTTGTTGTAGCGGGATTAACCCGCTATAGTGGGATTGAAAATGATTGAGTCCCACTATAGTAGAAATATTCTCGCTATAACAGGTTAGTGGTACTAGTCTTGCTCCTGATATAGTGGGATAGGTGAGGTAGAAATTTGAGATTTTCCTCAATTTTTCCATAATCACAATACATACTCTAATTTTGGCATCTTGAACCAATTCATTTATTTCAAATTTGATATCAAGAGTTTTACCAACCCGAATTTATTTATGAACGTTTCTATGAATTTCTTAACATCTTAGCTATCACTAAATCATCCTAAATTACAAAACCTTTAACTAATCTATTTTGAATTACCCTAGACCATACTACACTTGAATTTCATCGAAGACTAGTTTAGCTAAAAGAATTTCACTTAAGGAAAACCTTAACTTGAATTTTGGTATACTAGACTTAGTTGTAATGATGGAAAAGGGTCATTACAATCAATATCAATTTACCCATCATTCATCTCCAGATAATCAAACCAAAATAATAAGTCAAGTAAGAAGTAAGAAAGTACCTGGATTCTTACACAAGTAAGGGTATTTGTCATCCATCTCTTTCTCAGTTTTCCAAGTAGCGTTCTCAACGGGACAATGCTTCTACTTAAATTTCACAAACCAAATATCCTTTGTTCTTAATTTCCAAACATCCTATTTATGAATTGAAACTGGATCCTCTCATATAAAAGGTTTATTTATCAACCAATATCAAGTCCCATTTGATGATATACTCCTCATTCCCATGGCATTTCTTGAGTATTGACACATCGAATATCGAATGGACCCTTAAAAGATTTTGTGTCAGAGCTAACCTATAAGTTATTGGACATGCATTATCAAGACCTTAAATGAACAATTATAATGAGGGCTAATCTTACATTTCTATCCAAACTACATAACTCCATTTTGACGAGATACCTTTAATAATACCTGCTTACTAGGTTTGAATGAAATATCCCTTGCTTTGCAATCCGTATACTTTTCTTATTTTTGGCTACCAACAACTTTTCTTAAATGAACCTCACCTTCTATTGAGCTTTCTTCACCAAGTTTGTGCCTAATACATCACTGACTTCAAACCATCATATGGATGATCTACACCTTCTGCCATAAAGTAATACAAAAGGAGTCATGACGATGCTAGATAGTAACTATTATTGTATGAAAACTCATACAACAGTAAGAACGTGTCCCAGTAACCACCAAAATCAATAACACATGACCTTAACATATCCTTAACCACTTGAATAGTCCTCTCCGATTGCACGTCCGTCTGAGTATGGAAAGCAGTGTTAAGGTCAATTTTGGTGACTAAATATTTATTTAACATGTCCTAAAACTTAGAGGTGAAGTGTACACCTCAATAAAGAATTATGGAAATTGGCACCCCATTCAACCTTAAAATCTTCTTGACATAAATCTTAGCTAACTACTTCTTATTGTAGTCTACTATTACTAAAATTAAATGAGCGGACTTGGTTAGCCTGTCTAAGATGACCCAAATCAAGTATTACTTCCCCAAGGTTTTAGGAAGACCTACAAAAAATCCATGGCTATCCTTTTTGACTTCCACTAAAGAATGGACATTCTCTAAAGTAAATCAATAGGCTTTGATACTCATATTTTTGGCTACTGATAGTTATGGAACCTAGACACATATTCCCTATATCTCTCCTCATTATAGGCCACCAATAGAGTTGTCTCAAGGCATGGTACATCTTTGTTCAACCTGAATGAATAAAGTATCGAGAACCATGAGCTTTTATAAGCAAACACTAAATATATCACTAATCCAAGGTATGCACATACATTCTCTCACCCTCAACACCCTACGCATCAAGTATGGCATTAAAAGTTTCAACATACACCACTTTATTCTAAATCTTATTAAACTTTACATACTCAAACTACTTAGCCTTAGTTTAATCAAGGAATATTTAATTTACCTATATACTGGACAACACTACACCCCTTTCAAAAATACTAAAATGCATGAATTGTAATGTTAAAGTTTGAATCTCTCTAGACAACGGTCGCCTTGACACCTTTGAGCAACCCCAAATACCCATACTTATAGATTTCTAGCTCAATGCATTTGTCACTACATTGGCATTTCACTAATTGTATTAAATGGTCACATTATAATCCTTCAAAATCTTCATGCACCTTATCTACCTCAAGTTTAAATTATTTTAGGCAAAGCCATGATACTAGTTGTGGTGGTCAGTAAGTACTTGACAGCTTATAGCATAGAGGTAGAGTCCTTAAATATTTAGTGCAAAAATCTCTACTAACTACTCCAAGTCATGGGTCAGATATTTCTTTTAATGAGGCTTCAATTTCCATGAAGCATGGGAAATCACAATCCTATCTTTCATTAATACAACACCTAAACGAGAGCTTAAAGCATTACAAAACACAATAAGAATTTACCATCGATTGGCAAGGCAAGAATGGTAGTTGTAGTTAAAAGAGTCATGAGCTTTTAGAATCTCTCCTTAACTTGTCAGACCATACATATGGCACCTCATTTTGAGTCAGTCTTGTCAAGTAAGTTGCAGTGGAGACAGTTCTTGACAAACCTGTGATAGTAACTAGAAAGACCCACAAAACTCTTAACCTTAGTAACAAAGCTAGGCCAAACCTAACTCTTGACAACCTTAAATTTTTGTGGATCTACCATCACCCTTTTTCTGAAACCACATGCCCTAAAAAGGCTATAGAAGACATTCGAAATTCATATTTTGAAAACTTAGCATAAAGTTGCTTCTCCTTCAAAATTTCCAAAATAATATGAAGATGACTTGCATACCCCTTCATAATCTTGGATTAAACAAAAATATCATTAATAAAAAATAGTAACAAATGAATCCAAGAAAGACTTGAAAATACTACTCATCAAGGTCATGAATAATGTCAGCACATTAATCAACTGAAAGGATCTCACCAAGAACTCATAATGTCCATATCTAGTCTTGAAAGTTTTCTTGGGTATATCCTCGGGACAAATCTTTAACTGGTGATAACTTGTCAAGTAACTCCAAAAATTGAGTCTTGATTTCTCTCTGCTCAACCGAAAGAATTCTATAGGAAGGAATATAAATTGGGTGTTGGCTCCAAATTAATGCAAAAGTCAATGTTCCAATCCGAAGGTGTATCTAGGCAAGTTTGTGAAAATACCTCTTGAAACTATTATACTATGGGAGCTGACTCAATACAAAGGGATCATGTATTAACATCTTGCAGATATGCCAAAAAGGCTAAATATCCCCACCCAACTAACTTCTTAACCCAAATAACAGATATAATTTTCACAGGTCCTAACTTATAAACACCCTTCTGTTCTAACTTATCCATCCCAATCATCTTAAGGTCACAATCATAGTATTACCATTCAAAACCACACGATACGGAGATAGCCAAGTCATACTCAAGATGATATCAAAATCAACCATATCCATTATTATCAAATCTATCCAAGTTTTGAAGCCTATATACACAATAAAACAAGTATGATACTCTTAAAATTTACACATAAACCCTACTTATATTTATAAAAGGCCTAATAGATTACTGATTACTCAAGCCTTTCTAGGTTTTTTTGGAATGTACACATGGAGTATTAGGATAGAATAGGATCAAATCATGTACCACTTCTTCTATATTATGGAGGACCTTTTTCTCATTTCTCTAGATTCAAATTTCTCAAGTTCTAGATTGTGTATACTAATTTAAAAAAGGTACAGAAAGAGAACTAGCTACCAATTGAAATAATGATGTATTTATTAATCTGAAGTTAAATATTAAGAAGACCAAAGTTGCATCATCTTCTTGGAGTAGGAAAAATTTGGAGATATTTTCAAATAGTAAGTCATTAGGAAAGATATTATCAGAATTAAGGAGGGTCTATTTGAAGAATTCCTTACTATTACTAACAGAATCATTCTTCGAAGAGCATAGAAAAAAATAATTATAATATATTAAGTATGAGGAGTTCTGGAAACAAAACGTTGGGATCCATGGTTCTTTAATGGCATATAAATAGTAAGTTTTTTCATATCCTTATAAATGGGAGAAGGAAAAGACTTTCAATCAATAAGATTCTATAAAGCAATGGAAAGTGGGCTAAAAGAAGTGATTAAGTAGTAGCTAGAGCAGTAGACTTCTATTAGAAATAGTTTGACAATTGTGAACTTCCTTTGATAAATTAGATTCCAGGGTTAGTCTCAAATAATGATAATATCTTAATGAATTCCACACTCACACAAGATGAAGTTACAAAAATGGTCTTTGAAATTAGTGGTGATAGTTCTAATAAACCAGATGGTCTCCCTAGTTTCTTCTACCAAATTTGTTGCGAGATTGTAGGAAAAGAATAGGGTTGTTTTTGCCTTTTTGAGGGTCAAAATCTTCCTAAATTTACTAATCATTTTAATTTAGTCTTACTTTCAATGAAATAGGTGGTGTAATATTTCTCTGACATGAGCCCAATTAGTTTGAGTAATTTCCTTAATAAGGTGTTTTCTAGAGTTATCCATGATAGATTACAAGATGTTCTCCCTAAGTTGATTTTGTTGAATGAATTTGTCTTTGTTAAAGGAAGAAGTATTACAAAAATTATCTTGTTAGCTCGAGAAATCATTACTTCTATTAGAAAGAGGAGTAAACCAGCTAATGTAGTAATAAAGTTGGACATGGCTAAAATTTACGATAGGGTGCATCAGAAATTTTGAATGAGGGTTCTAGGAAAAATGGAATTGAATAGCCTTTTTATAGACAATATTTGGAAATTGATTTCTAATAATTTTTTTTTGTTTTGGTTAATAGGAAAGCTCATGGTTTATTCCATTCTATAAGAGGGGTAAAGCAAGGGGATCCTCTATCACCAATCTTATTATTTATTTATGCAGAGGTACTTTCTAGAACTTTAAATGATCTATACTTTCATAAGGAGTACAGGAGTTTTAAGATGCCCAAATCGAGTGACAACAGCAATCATCTAGCCTATGATAATGATACCACTATTTTATACTTTGATGATAAAAAGAGCATTTAGTTGACCTTAAAGACCTTAGAGGATTATTAGATTAAGGAACATATGGGTTTCACCAGAGGTAAATTCCCTTTTACTTAACTGAGTTGACAAAGAAGGTTTAGAATAAACTGTCTGCCTAGAAAGGTAAATTTTTGTCTTTTTAAGGCAAGGAAGTATTGATTAATAATGTTTTCCAAATTATCCCTATAGATATGTTGCCTTTCATTCCCCTCCAAATATTGCTATTCGTAATTTTCATGGAGCTTTTCCAGATTTCTCTTGAATTTTAAAGAAACGGGTAGGAATAAGCATTGGATGGCCTAGGCTCTTTTTGATAAATTATGGTGGACTTTTACAATTAAAAACTTTTTATGGACAGTATTTATGTGGAACAAATACTATAAAAGACATAGGCCTTAAGTTGTTGAATAGAAAGGGGTTCTTAGACCTAAAAATTTATATTGGAATCTAGGGATAACATTGATCAACGGATCTGAAGGGCACCAAAATGTCGGCATCAATCATTTGTTTTAATAATTGGTCTCAAGTTGGTGACATTTACTATGTTCTACCTATCACTTGTGATATTAAGTATGAGTTACATGATTAGCAAATTGATGTTGAATGGAGGATGGAATGAATAACTTTTGTTTCAAATATTCCCACGAGAAGTTGATCAAATAATTAAGGAAATTGGGGTGGAAGATGGTTCAGAAGATTGAGATAATCCTTGGTGGATGCTCAAAAGTTCATGTAAATTTATAGTGAGAAGTTCTTAAGATTTGCTTAGAAATAGAGGAACTTATTTGGATATTTGCGAACAAGTATGTATCAAAGGTATACCTTTCAAAAATAAAATTCTTTTGGATATTTTTGAAACAAAGACTTCTGGTGAGTAATTTTATTAGAAGAACTGGTCTAGATAATGATGTGGTCAATTGTTGTTATGGTGATGGTTTTTTTAGAAACTTGGGAGCATTTCTTTATTATTTGTTCTATGGCTAATATAATTTGTTCTAATTTTGATAATGCAACTGGAGTAGAAAGTCCTTTTTTGTAGGGGAAAGACATTATTTATAAATAATGGAATATAGAGTGCTCTTCTAAGTTTAAGCCCCTCTCTGAGGCAATGCTCATACTGATTCTATGGAATATACAAAAAGGAGAACCATAATTTCTTATGGATGAAAGATGTCCTTATGGAGGGCAATATAAACCTTGGCTATTTGTCTAAAGTATGGTATCATTGGATAGTACATATACCTTTAACTTGGCCAATGATAGTTAAAATTTTTTGAACAATATTGTTTTAGTATTGCTTATAATATTGTGCATTGAAGACTTCCTTATTTAGGTTTCTACAATTGCAACTCAGGTCGTTGCCAATGAAAACACAGGCCTAAGCTCAACAACTTTTTGTATTAGGGATGGTGAAGGCAACTTTATTTATGCAGAATCTTTACTGGAAGTTGGACCAAGCTTAATGGCTTAAGTTATATCCTTAAGGATGGGTTTATAGCGCTGCATTAGACATGATTTAACTCATGTAGTATTGGAAATAGATCCTTTGGTTCTTAAAAGGGTTTTGGATGGAATCTGAGAGATACCTTGGGGTATTGTGATAGAAGCAAATAAGAATAATAAGATGAAAGCAAATGTATTAGTGGTGGTGGAAATACATATCCAGAAGCCAATATGCTTGCCAATTTTATTGCTGACATTGTTTTCTCTTTTGCAGGATTACAGAATATATAAGCTACTCTAGTCTACATAAGGTGCCAACTTAATCAAAAAAAATGTCACTGCTAAACAAAATACAATTCCCTAATATCATAATTTGGAATTTTCAAAATAGAGATTTTGGGTTACAAGATTCATGATTTAGGGCAAGCGAAGCATGAACATAGTGAAAAAAGAAATTATAAAGATACAACTCTTTTTCTTCAAAATAGTCTGCGCAATCACTAAGATACAACTAGTATTAAACTCATATCAGCTCACAAGTAGAAGATCTTGATTAGGATACATACCTACACTCTTTATCATGTGTTTAACTACCTGAATAGATCTTTGAGTAAACAGTTTTGGGATGTTAGCCATTATGCCTAATGATCTATGAGTAATCAAGCTTTTAGGCACGTGTTGTAGTGATTGTAGGTATTATGATGTTGCTCAATATATATGTACTCAATGAGCTGAAGAATTCTTTTGTGATGTTCGATTTCAAGGAATTTGTGAGAAACTTTGAACGTCTTTTGTGAAGTTAACCCCATCTCTATGAGGATGCATATCTACTAATAGATAAGTGAATAAAATGAGTACACATTATCTCTAGCCAATATCTGATTTGATGAAGCCCTTTTTTTGGTTTTCTTTCATTAAGTTTGAATAAGAAAGTGAAGAGATACTCTAGAATTTTCTTTATTTTTTGTCTACATTTTCCAATTTTGCTATTTCTTTATTTTCTTCAAAGATGTTTGTTTTCCTTGATTTTGTTGTATTTAAGTTGGTCCAACTTTCTAGGCTTAACTTGATTTATTTTGTTTTTGAGATAAAGTAGGCCATCTGACCCATTTAATTGAAAAAATGATTTGAAGGTGAGGTTTGATGCTTAGGACATTCACAAGAGGTAGTTTCACGTAACTTTGGTCTATTATTCAAAGTAGTTGAGAGATTTTTGCAAATGTCGCTCACCATATTAATGGAGGATAGATGAAATAGAGACTCTCATTCGGAGTCCTGTGTGATTATATAAGAAGGTGTCTACTAAACTTAAAAGGAAAATTATACATAGTAGTAGTTAGACCAGCGATGTATGTTGTAGAGTGTTGTCTAGTCAAGAAATCTCACATTCAAAAGATAAAAATGGTGGACAGATAATGTTTTGATGATGGATATATGGGCCAATTTTATTAGAAGAGATAGGATTAGAAATGATCATATTCGAGAACATAGGAGTAACTTTAGTTGAACATAAGATGTGGAAAGCAAGGTTCGGATGATTTGGACATATGATAAGGATATGCATGGATGATCAATATATAAGTGTGACCAACTATGTATGGATTCAGGGGAGGTACAGGTAACCATAGAAATATTGGAGACAGGTGATTAGATAGGAAATAGTATAGTTACAACTTACTAAGGACATAAAGTAGATAGGTAAATATAGAGGATGAAAATTAGAGTAGACGGTTAGGAAGGAGTGTGTCTTTTCTAGTAGGTAGGAGTACTGTATCTTACTGTATGTATCACACCCATTTTTTACCAAAAAAAATGATTTTAAAGTTAGAAAATAATTTTTATTATTAAGGTGACTAAAAGGAACAATGTTTTCAAAAAGGATTTTGGAATTAACTGCATAGTCACTAATTGGTATTGTTTGGTGTGCCAAGTCACCTTTTTAAATTTTCTTTTTAAAAAAAGTTGACTCCTAAAATTGATCCACGAATAGAGATTTCAGCTAAGGAATTCTGTAGATCGAAAGGAAGGTGTTAGGCACCCCTCGGTCCCGTTGTTCGACCATGCTCTGTTCAGTGACTTAATATTGGCTAGTATGATACTATAAGATGATAAACTAAAAAATAAAGAACACCTACGCAAACAACAAGAAAAGTTCCAGAAAAATAATTGTCCGGTCCAATAAATATAGTCCCAAAGATTAAAAAAAGTACTAAAATGAAAATCTAAACTAATTTAAACAACTCTAGCCAATGTTCTACCCGACGCCTTAGGCCTTGATCACAAAAATCCTCTACATACATAATACTTTGGGGCATTCCCTAGTGAATAAGTACAATTTATCTCAAGGCATCCCCCAATAAAATGAATATATTTGAGAGAATGCGATAAACTAAAACAAGAAAATAAAATTAACCATTTGACGATTTACAAATCCTAAGATTGCCTACCCAACGTATCATTTGCCAAAAAATTTTGACCTAAACATGATACTATCAAAAAAATAACAATTATACACAAAGTAACAATAAAGGTGAATTGAAACAACCAATTTATCAAATTTTGATCAACTTAGAATTCTCACCCCCAATTTCATTCGTAACCACATGATTAACCAATTTCATTATAGAATTAACCAATCAAGCCATGATAATTATAGAAGCTCAAATTCACTATCAAAATTTATATCATCAATCAACACGAATCATGCATATAATGATATCAACACGCCATATTAAGATAAAATGGAAAGAGATAGAGTTGAAAAATTGATCCTCAATTTTATTTCAATCCCAAATTATTGATCGGAGTGGAGTTACCTCGACCATAAACTTTGTTTTTCCAAACTGGATACCCAAATGTTGAACAATTGATCTGATAACAAAAATGGAACTGGGGTAGATTCTTAAACCCAACTGGAAAACTCAAATAAAATAGACTATGGTGGTGGTTCACTGGTAGTTCGCCGAGGACAAGACTTAGTGCAAGTGTTGTTTTGAAGGTTTTATTTTGGTTGTTAATTGAGAAATTGGGGAGCTTAATGAGTGTGCTGGCTAGTTTTTTTTGTTGGTTTAACGATGGAAGAACGAGTTTGGTTCGCCGGTGGAGATGGTGATTTCTGATGAAATTTTGCTGAAAAATCTCAAACCCCTTTTCGCTATTAAAATTGTTATTCCCCACTGTTTCATCACTGTTTTCACTTTTTTCATCTCTTTTAATCGCCTAATTTCTACTCTCTCTGTTCAACTATTTCTTTCTCTATTCATCCCCTCCAAATTGTCATCTCTCTTCCTTATCTGTTTTTCTCTATCTCTCGATTTCTCTTTCTTCTTCACTTTTTCTATATTTCTTTTTATATATTGATCTATATCTCCCTCTCACATTTTTCTCACTATATATCTTTTTACCTCCCATATATTGTATCTGTGTGAGTATGTAAGGGTGTGTATATTGTTCTCTCATTAATTCTGTTATGGATTTATTATGGTTAGAGGAGGGATGTAAAATATGAATTAGAGGGACACATGGGAAAGGGTAATTAAGAGGATAGGTGTAATGAATTTTAATTGGGTATTTTTTTTACGAATTGGTTAATTTTATCTTTTTGTGGAAAAGTTATCAAATAGGGTGAGAGTGTGTGGTAAGGGTGCATCGAATGGGATAAGACTTGAAAAATAGGGTTTGGGAGGGTAAAAATTATGTGTCTAAATTATATCCCCTTTTGACTGTAAACACAAAATGTTTTTAGACAAACAAGTAGATAACAAGACAAAATTTGACCCAACTATTATTCAAACGAAAGACAAAGGAAGATAAAGTGTGACTAAATCCTGGTTTTGGACATCATACCTATCCTGGGTTATAAGGAAATAAGGTCATGTGTAGTTCAAAGGGTTGAAAAAAATAAGGAATATACCAAGTCGGAGAGTCAATGGAGTTCATGTCGAGATTTGGGTCTACAGCTCTTGTATTACATAAAAAATAAAAATTACAAGTTAAGAAGATAAATAAAATTAGAAAATTCCTATATGTGCAAGTTCTCTTGAGTCTTCAATGCTTTCTCAGGTGGTAAAATGTATAATTTTCTTTGGGTTGAACTTGAAAATAGATTTTTTCTTTATGCAAAATTCGGTATTGGAGATGAACTTGACAATTTATAATGTTGTTCAAGTGAGACTTCTGAACTTGAACTTGAACTTGAAAATCTTCACCCTATTATCCAGGCGGGCTCCTGACTTGTAATTTAGGATCTTTACCCTATTCTCAGGAAAGTCTTGACTTGCTATTTCTTTACCTAGTTCTATAAGAAGGCTCCTGATTTACAATTTATTCACCTTATTCTCTAGGCGAGCTTCTGACTTGCAATTTGTTTACCCTATTCTCAAAGCGAGCTCCTGGATTACTATTTAGTCACCCTATTCTCTATGCAGTCTCTTGAAATGCTATTTATTTACCCTATTATCCAGGTGGGCCCCTGACTTTCTATTTCTTTACCCTGTTCTCTGGGCGGGCTCCTGACTTGCAATTTCTTCACCTTGTTCTCTAGGTGGGCTCTTGACTTCCAATTTCTTCGCCATGTTCTCCAGTCGGACTCCTGAATTGCTATTTCTTCACCATATTATCCAGGTGGGCTCCTCATGACTAGCTATTTCTTCACCCTATTCTCTAGGTGGGCTCTTGACTTACTGTTTCTTTACCCTATTCTTCAACTAGGATCTTGACTTGTTGTTTCTTCACACTATTCTCCAAGCGTGCTCCGGACTTACAATTTATTCACCCTATTCTCTATGCGGTCAGCTGACTTGCTATATCTTTTCCTTATTCTCCAAGAAGGCTCCTAACTTGCTATTTCTTCACCCTATTCTCCTGGTGGGCTCATGAACTCAAAGTCAAAACTACAACAAAAGTTATCTTAAAAAATGATTATGATAAAGAAAGATTAGAGTTTTCAAAATGTAAAGTCCCATTTTCGAGAGGGTCCTAAACTTAAATTAAAGTTTCAAGTAACATGAATAAAAAAAATTCCCCAGTTTGTCATCAAAAAATTTTATGAGTGTCAAACCAAATCATAACTACCTGAAAAAATGCATAATGCAATGTTTAATCAAGACTCTAATCAATAAATGCATCTATGGAAAGTTAAATTGAATGACTAAAACTAGAACTTGCATCTCATAGTAGTTAAAGTGGGACATTTGATTAAAAACTACATCTTTTAAAATTAAAGGTTCAAATTAGGAAGTTCACCTCCTTGCCACAAAACATAAAAGTCCCTAATTAGAAAGTGTCTCTCTTAGGGGTATAGGATGATGAGTTTTACCATAATTGTGACTACCAAACCTGGCCAACAATATTGCCTATTGCATTTACAGAAGTGAGGAATTACACCTCTTGTTATTTGTTGTTTGAAGCCTTTTATTTGTAGGTAACATGTGTTACTTTTTATACAACGAAAACTTGTGAGTATAAAACCATGGTGGCTTATTTGTGGCTTTAGCTTTTGAGGCAATCATTTTTGCACTTCATATTTTATCTTATTTACAAATATTGACATATGTCATTGTCTTGCTACACTACACATCAAAACTCAGATTATGTGGGGTGACTCTAAAATAAAATAGTATCTCTGTTCTTCTATGTCTCTCAGATAAACCATTTGAACCTTAGTATTTCCACAAATCGTTCCCTTGTCTATTGAAAAAACTTTATAAATTCCTTGTTTCAACATCACAATCAAGTTTCTTATGTGCTGGCCTTTTTTCCTGTTTTGTGCAATTGAAAAATTTGATAACAAGTTTTGTAAACCTTTCTCACTTATTTTGGTATGTACTTCAATAAAAAAGTCTGAGAAAGATGATAAGGATTTTTTATTTGGATAATAGAATTAAAATCATAAAAATAGAAATATAGAGAAGAAGAAAAAGATAATGAATATCCCTTTTTGAAAATAGATATAAGAAAAATTTATCTGAAAATGACATTCAGCTCTAATTAATATGACATGCATTTGGATTAAACTATGTGACCTTTCTATCCAAACTTGTAATTCCCAAAGAATTCAAACCAATAGTAGAACCATACTTCAAGATCATGAGAAATAAATTATAGTTCATTGGTAGTTTTATGATCAAGGTTGGTGTGTATTAAGGCCTCAAATATGTATTAAGCCTCCTTGATGATTGTTTACCAAGTTTCAAGGAAGAAAGTTTATCTTTGAATCCTATGCTAAAATAGGAATCTGCAGTATTTATGATTTTAAGAAAAGAAAAGTATAATTGGCTCCATCTGTACATCCTTGTGCTATTTTAAGGTGGATTTCTTAAAAGTTCTGGGCCTATGTATGGGAGTAGTATTTATCACTGAGTTGGGCTTGATTCCAAGGTCTCATGCCCCATAACTGTGAGCCACCGTATGATTATGATTTACCTCAAGTGGCTTAAGATAGTGATCACTAAAGTTAAGGTTCTACTCCGATGGAAAGGGTAGAATAGCTCTCCCTAACGTGAGCAAGACATTGGACTCCATGTCATCTCTCAGGGTTTATGTTGGTTAGAAGAAACTTCCAAGTTCCCAAAGTCTCCAAAGCTTTATAGTCCTATAGTTCCCAATTCCTTGAGTTCCCAAAGTCCTATTCTCCACAAGATAAAAGAATAAGTTTTGAAAGTTATTGTTGTAAGATTTCTTTTGCTTACAAGATTTGAGAATAAGAGGAGAATACAGATTTTAGAACTAAGTATAATGACTTACGAGATTTATGCTACATGTTTCATTATTCATGATTTATGAGATTTAGATTTAAGATTTATTCAAGCTATGTGGGTCATTTATATCAGCATGCATGGTTTTATAAAGAGTAATGATAATGTTTACTTATTGTGTACACCCTCATATAATCAGTACATCCTCAAAGTACTAATCCACATATACGTCTATGTGCTACACTATCTTATAATATAGGTTAAGGTGCTCAGTCTCAACAGCGACTTTGATCTCCGAGTACCTTCATCTACATTTTTGCAGTTGGTGAGTCCTCATGGTTTAAGGATCTCTTTCTCTAATTTTCAGTCTTGATAGCAGTCATTTATTATTTTCAGTTCAGCTCAAGTTAGTTGGGGTTTTTTCCTAATGACTCTCTAGTTCTTTAGTAAGTAGAGGCTTGTCAGTCTATCAGTTCGAGTTTCCAGATTTTTAGTATTTGTTATCCAAATGATGGTTTTTCATTATTTTAGCCAAAATTTGACATGATATAGATTTACTACTTAATTTATTTATTTTAAAGTAAGTTCTAGACTTAGTAGCAGGCTCGAAGGGTTAGCTTGGGGCTACTTTCAGCCTTAAGCACCTTGTGACATTTCGGGATGAGATTTTAGGACGTTACAAACTTGTTATCAAAGCCTAAGGCTTAAAGAGTCCTAGCGAGTCAGACAAGCCATATTATTTAGAGTCTTGGTCGTCGGTGTGAATCATGCCACATCTATGAGCAAGAGGCTACGGGACATTTTAGGAAAAGTCATCTCTTTCTTTCAGAATCCACCATGCCTATAGTTGTCTCTATATGCTATTTACTCGTGCTTTTTTATGACAGAAAATGCCTTCTCGCAGAGCTAATACTTGTAGAAATTACAACCAGCCACCCTAACCTATCGATCCCCTGAATGTGAATGTGTCATGCTAAATTTTGGGCTGCTTTTTAGACGTTAGCCCAAACTGTGATGCTACTATACAAGCCAACAATCATGTTGTTGTTCCACATCAACAAGGGGGTAATGCAACCACAGCCAGACTTCGTGATTTTATGAGGATGAATCCACAAAAATTCTTTGGGTCAAAGGCAGGTAAGAACCCACAGTTGTTTCTTGATAAGGTTAAAAAGATCACCCAAGTTATGCATGTTTCTGAGGAGGAGTGTGTAGAAATGGCACCCTATAGGCTGAAGGATGTTTCTTATGATTAGGTAGTGATGTAGAGGAAGAATAAAGGGGAGAATGCAGCTCTTATGACTTGGCAGGTATTTCAGGATACATTCTTGGACAAGTTCTTCCCACTTGAGATGAGGGAAGCGAAGATAGAGGAGTTCATGAACCTAAGGCAAGGCTTCATAACAGTAAAGGAGTATTGTCTCAAGTTTAACCAGTTATCTAAGTATGCTCTTTACTTGATAGTTTACCCCAGATCTAGTATGAGTAAGTACGTGACTGGTGTGTCTGGATTGGTGGTTAAATAGTGTAGGACTGCTATGCTTAATAGAGATATTGATCTATCTAGACTGATGGTACATGCTCAATTGATTGAGGTAGAAAATATAAAGGAGGGAGAGAGAAAAAAAAGGCTAGATCGGAGTAGTGTGAGTATGGTCAACCTACATCCCATGGAGGTAACCGCCTATAGTTTTAGAATCATTCGGCTATGCCATTGCCTTCATCATCCACTTCTACCACACCCAGAAATAGGTAGGACCAGTGGGGTATGTCTTCCATGTCCAGTTCTCAGAATAGTGTGAGCGGTAGGCCCAGTTATACTCCATGTGCTAAGTGTGGTAGAACCCATCCCAGAGAGTGCTTGGCCGAGAATAAGGGTTGTTTTAGTTGTTTAAATTTGGGCCATAGACTTAGAGATTGTCCACATACTAGGCAGGGGAGCCGAGATATTCCACCCTAGACTCAGGCTACCATTGCATACCTCCTTTAGCTCGTCCAGCCCCTCCTCAGGGCATTTCATACAACACTTCTAGCTGTCAATTTCAGAATTGATTCTATTCTTTGCCATCCCACCAGGAGTAGGAGGATTCACCAGATGTTGTTACTGGTATGCTTCGTGTCTTTCATTTTGATGTTTATGTACTGTTGGACCCTGGGTCAAGTTTCTCTTATGTTACTCTGTTAGTTGCTGTGAATTTTGAGATAAGTTATGAAAAGATCCCTAAGCCAATCCTGGTTTCTACCCTAGTAAGAGAGTCAATTATTGCTAAGCAAGTTTATAAAAAGTGTCCTATTACTGCTGTTCATAAGGTCATATTTGTAGATTTGATATATTTAGATATGGTCAATTTTATCTTATTTTTGGTATGGATTGGCTTCATTCCAATTATACATCTATAAATTATCGCACCTGTGTGGTTAAGTTTTCAGGAGTTTATGACTCGACTTACTTCAGCCCTAATGTTAATATCGCCCGATGGTACGGATTGTTTTGTGCTGTATAGTGATACCTCTAGAAATGGTTTTGGTTGCATGTTCATATAGAGTGGTAAGGTTATAGCCTATGCCTCTAGACAGTTTAAGCCACATGAAAATAATTACCCAACCCATGATCTTGAATTAGCTGTTGTAGTTTTTGCTCTAAAAATCTAGAGACACTATCTGTATGGTGTTCATGTTGACGTGTTTACATACCACAAGAACCTGCAGTATATGTTTACTGAGAGAGAGTTAAATATTTGTCAGAAAAGGTAGTTAGAGTTGCTAAAAAAATATGATATGAGCGTGTTTTATCATCCGAGCAAGGCCAATATAGTGGCAGATGCCCATAGTAGATTGTCTATGGGAAGTGTTGCTCATATGGAGAAAGATAAGAATCAATTAGCTCATAAAGTGCATCATTTGGCTAGATTCAATGTTAGATTGGTTGATTGAGATGAGGGTAATGTTTGGGTTTAGAGTAGTTCCAAATCCTTGTTAGTTTCAGAATTGAAGGAAAAGAAGGACATGGATTCTAGTTTGGTCAAACTGAAGGAGTCAGTTAAAGACCAAAAGGTAGAGGCTTTCTCCTAAGGGGGAGATGGCGTGTTGAGATTTTAGGATAGATTGTGTGTTCCTTGTGTTGATGATTTAAGGAAGAGAATTATGGCTGAAGCATATGGCACACGATATTTTATTCATCCTGGCGCTACCAAGATGTACCGTGACTTGTAGGAAATTTATTGGTGTAGTGGTCTGAAGAAAGATATAGTAGAGTTTGTGGCAAAGTGCATAACTTGACAACAGATTAACATAGAGCACCAAAGACCTGGTGGTGCGATGCAAGAGTTTTATATCCTCACTTGGAAGTGGGAAGAGATGAATTTGGATTTTATGACTGGTTTACCCCTTTTGCACCATCATCATGATTCGATTTGGGTTGTTGTAGACAGGTTGACTAAGTCACCACATTTACTACCAATGCATGCATCTTATATAGCTGAGGGTTATACTAAGTTTTTTATTCGAGAGTTAGTCAGATTGCATGGAGTTCCCCTATCTATCGTATCAGATAGGGGTCCTCAGTTTACTTTCTAATTTTTGAGAGCTTTTCAGAAGGGTCTTGGAACCCAAGTTCACCATAGTTTTCCTTTTCATCTACAGAAAGATGGTTTGGCAGAGAGGACAATCTAGACTCTAGAAGAAATATTAAGGGCATGTTCTCTTGATTTCAAGGATAGTTGGGATAAGCATTTGCCATTTATCGAGTTTGTTTATAATAACATTCCTCATTCTCGCATTCAGATGGCCCCGTTTAAGACTCTTTATGAGAGAAGATGTAAATCACCTATAGGTTGGTTTAAAGTGGCTGAGGCCACCTTTCTTAGGCTTGATGCAGTGTTTAAAGCTATGGAAAAAGTAAAGTTGATTGGAGAAAGATTAAAGATATCTTAGAGTCCCCAGATGTGAGAAAAAGAGATCTTGAGTTTGAAATTGATGACTTAGTATATTTGTAGATATCACCCATGAAAGGGGTGAAGAGATTTGTCTAAAAGGGAAAGCATAGCCCCCGTTATGTTGGCCCCTATAGAATTCTGAGATAAGTTGGGAAAGTAGCTTATGAGGTTGAATTACCTACAGATTCGTCAGCTATTCCTCCTGTCTTTCACGTCTCTATGCTTAAGAAGTGCATCGGTGATTCCATTGTAGTAGATCCGTCAGATAGCTCAGATGTCCTGAGCAGTCATTCTTATGATGAGATTCCAGTTGAGATTCTAGACCATCAGATCCATAGACTGAGGGACAAAGAATTCCCTTGGTCAAGGTTCTTTGGCGGAACCAGTCAGTTGAGGGTGCTACTTGGGAAGCAGAAGTAGATATGCGAGCCAAGTACTCTCATTTATTTGCCGCAAACTCAGATTTAGCTGAAGGTACTACTCTACCTTGATTCAGTTCATTTCTAAGCTTGTATTCAGCTATATAGTACCTTCTTTATAAGTTCATTCATTCCTAGATTTACTCAAAGGATTAGAATGATGTAGAATTAGTTTAGTAATTCATTTCATCTGTGCATCCTAAGTTTTTTCAACTAGCCAACCTCATTCGAGGATGAATGTTCCCAATGGGTATATATTGTAATACCCCGAGAGTTCCAAATGTTAGTAGAAAAATTCTTCAAGCTCATGAGAAATAAATTATAGTTCATTGTTAGTTTTATGATCAAGGTTGGTGTGTATTAAGGCCTCATATATTTCCTAGCCATTAGGCGAAAAAAACATTCCTTACAGATTGAATTATTGAGAAGGATTTTGTTATGGTCAACTGAGTATATCTTTTGTTATACTAGGAATTTTTGAACTTATACCCACCAATAGAGAGATAATTGAATTACCTTTTCAACGATACCAATTTCGCATAAATCCAATATCAGAGTAAAAAGTTATGGCCATTTTACAGTGAGCTTTCAGGACTGCCAAAGAACGATGGGAAGGCCAACGGGCCATCGCGCCTGCGATGGACCGTCTCCCAAACCGTCCCAATAAAGGAAGAAAGCCTGTTTTCTGGCCAAAAAATAATGGGCTGAAGGGACGGTCCATCCCCAGGGAGACGGTACATCGCCCAAGACGTCGGGCACCTCCGTTTAGTGATTTAAAGTTATTTTTAAAAGGATTTTTGGGTCTGTTCCACCCTATTTAACACCTAATTAAATCCAATCAAAGCACATAACTTCATATTCATCCATAGCATCAAAATTAGTGTTCCTTTCAAAATTAATCCTCTAGAACAAGGTTTAAACCCTTCTTTAAGAAAATTCAAGAATCAAAACATCACCATTCAAGAACCTTCAAGAAAAGCCTCCAACAACATTCTCAAGGCTTCAAAAGTCAACTTATTCCATCGAATAAATCCAAATAACGTATGTGGGATTTCAACAAGCATAATTCTTTCATTGTTGTGCCCTAAAACTTACTTTAAGTTATAAATTTCTTAATTTTGATATGATTTCCATGAAATTAAATTGAGGGTTTATACCCAATTTTATTAATTGTATGATTTTGAGACCTTAAGTTATTTGGATATTGATTTACAAATATACTTTCGAATATTTATGCACAAAATCATAGTTTTTTCCAGATTTTGAGTTGATTTAACAATAATTACATTATCAAGCATAAACCTTTTGATGTTTTAATATAAGTTTGAAACATGGGATTTAAGCCCTAATATTTATCCTTGATATTTTATTAAGATCATGATTTTAAGCCACTTTGATGATTATTTACCAAGTTTCAAGGAAGAAAGTTGATCTTTGAATCCTAAGCTAAAATAGGAATCCGCAGTATTTATGATTTAAAGCAAAGAGAAGTATAATTGGCTTCCTCTATACATTCTTGTACTATTTTAAAGTATATTTCCTAAAAGTTCTGAGCCTATGTATGGGAGTAGTATTTAGCACCGAGTTGGGCTTGATTTTAAGGTCTCATGCCCCAGAACTATGAGCCACCGTAGGATTCTGATGTAACCCAAGTAGGTTAAGTTGTGATCACAAAAATTAAGGTTCTACTCCGATGGCAAGGGTAGAACAGCTTCCCCAATGTGGGCAAGACGTTAGACTCCATGTCAGATCACATGATTTTTGTTAGTTAGAAAAAACTCCCAAGTTCTCTCCAATGATTTATTGTCCTAAAGTTCCCAAGTCCTTGAGTTCCCAAAGTCCTATTCTCCTCAATATAAAAGCATAAGTTTTGAATGTTATTATTGTAAGATTTCTTTTGCTTACATTCTTTGAGAATACGAGGAGAATATAGATTTTTGAACTAACTATATGACTCACGAGATTTATGCTACATTTTCATTATTCATGATTTTTGAGATTTAGATTTAAGATTTATTCAAGCTATGTGGGTCATTTATATCAGCACGCATGGTTTTATAAAGAGTAATGATAATGTTTACTTATTTATACACCCCCATATAATCAGTACATCCTTAACGTACTGATCCACATATATGACTATGTGCTACATTATCTCATAATGTAGGCTAAGGTGCTCAGTCTCAACTATGACAGTGATCTCCGAGTACCTTCATCTGCACTTCTGCAGTTGATGAGTCCTCAGGATTCGAGGACCTTTTTCTCTAATTTTTAGCCTTGGTAGCAGTCATTTATTATTTTCAGTTCATCTCGAGTTAGTAGGGGGGTTTTCCCAATGACTCTCTAGTTCTTTAGTTAGTAGAGGCTTGTCGGACTATCAATTGGAGTTTCCAGACTTTTAGTATTTGTTATCCAAATGATGTTTTTTGGTTATTTTAGACCAAATTTGAAATGATGTAGTGTTACTACTTAATTCAGTTATTTTAAAGTAAGATCTAGACATAATAGCAGGCTCGAAGGGTTATCTTGGGGCAACTTGCAACCTTAAGCACCGTGAGACATTTCGGAGCGTTACAAAACTTTTCACCAATTATTGCTGAGTTAATGGACCTAAAATTGAGTTACTTCTTTTAGCCCATTGCATTCGTAGAGCTAATTCGACTAGTGATTCCCATAAAGGTGTTCGCAAACAAAATTTTCTCATTTTTATTTCTCTAAGCTCACCAATGACCTATGGTGTTTGTGAGGGTTTTCACCAATGGTACTCTCTTATTTTTATTTCTCTCCACTCACCATCACCTTTCAGTTTTTGTGAGGATTTTCATAAATGAGACTCTCTTATTTTTATTTCTTTCATCTCACAATTGCCTTACGATGCCCTTGAGGGTTTTCATCAATAAGACTCTCTCATTTTCATTTCCCTCAGCTCGTCATCGCCTTACAATATCCTTGAGGATTTTCACCAATGAGACTCTCTCATTGTCATTTCTTATAGCTTACCATTTGCTTATGGTACCCATGAGAGTTTTCACCAATATGACTCTCTCATCTCATTTCTCTCTTAATTTTTTATGCTAATAAAGACAATTAATACCCAAAACAAAGTATCATAAATTCATTACATGCTTATCCTTAAATTTTTCAATGATTAATCTGAAGGTCTTTCTTTATTTGTAATGTTACTTTTGGATATGGTTAGAAAGGAAAAATAGCATGAGGCTAAAGCGACACTTGAAGTGGATGATATTTACAACTTTTGTAATTGACTCAAACAACAAAATTTAACTCATGCCCTAGTTATTTTTAAATTTTGTTTTCTTTAACTTTTACTTGATTAGACCGAATCCCAGAGTAGTGTTGCCTGCATATCGTATCATTAAAAGAATCAGGCCAAACGTAGTTCAGAAGACTTATTCTTTTTCTTGGATTTGGTTTCTTTTCTACTTTATCCTCCTTGTGACTTTTTTGATTCTATTTTTATTGACACTCTTATATCTTTTTTTTGGTTCACTCTCTTTGTTTTTGAACTTTTCCTAATTCTACTCTTTTGCTCGATATCTATTTTTGAACTTTTGCTGACTCCAAATTGATTACAAAAGAGGGGTACAAAAGAAAATATAGAACAAAAGATCAAACAGGGTAAAAAATATGACACAATGTTTGGATAGCTAAATGAAATACCTTCGTAATATCAATCCGTAAAAAATACAAGTACAAAGCATGTAATATGATAACGGAAGATGAAGATCACTTTTATCATCTTTTTTACAATAATAACTTTAATTGAGAATGTGTGTCACTTCTTCTTCCGCACTTGTCAAACATCCAACTCTACATTTGTTGTACATACCTCACATCTAATGAGTCATACTTTAGTGGAACAAATTTTCTTTTGTTTTTATTGACATGGGAGATCTTCCATCCACTATTTGATCTAATTCAAAATTTTTGAGATGTGTCATTCAATTTACAGCCAAGTTATTCTTATGATTCTTAAAGTAATTGCTTTAATCTATTTAAGTGAGGCTTCAACTCGGTCACCAAATGTTTCAACACTCTACCTATTTTCTCAGATGTTCTTTTTCTAACTTTAACATTCTAATTCCAAGTTTCATGATTAAACTGAATTTTAAAATCTAACTGAAAATTCCGCAAGCATGCCATATCACTAGAACTAACATAAAATGTTATGTAAAAAAAAGAATCAAACAACACATATTGAAAAGTGAAAGAAAAAGAGACACTCCATATAGTTGAAAAGAAAGTTAGAAGGACTTTAAAATAAATGACAAAGAAATAAAAACAAGATAGGTTCTAAACTACAGAGCTGAAATAATTCGGATATAAAAAAAGATAAAAAAAAACAACCACCAAAACCCCTTCCTGGTAAATAAAGGAGTGTCTTCCTAATTGACGAGCTTCACATCTTAGCCACTAGTTTTCACATCAGCATGACTTTTCAACACCATTAAATACATTCCCCTCAACAAATAAGTTCTAGATTCCCTGCTTAAGTTATTACTTCTCATGCATTATGAATTATCGTGTATTGGTGAAGGTTTTTGTGTGACACTCCCAGTATCCATGTGTTTCACTATAATTAATTTTTGTTTAATCATCATTTCTATTTCTTTTTTTAAAGTACGACAATCTTCAATACTGTGACCCTAAATATTAGAATGATATGCACATCGTGTATTAGGATCAAAATTTCTTGAATGAGGTTTAGGAGTATATCAAAAGAGAGAAGTAGCTGTGCTCCTCTGACTCAGTTTCTAAAAAGACTAGTATATGATTCCCTAATTTGTGTGAAATTATCCCTTTACTTCTTCCTCTTGCAAATTTTGGCCTTGGTTGAAAATTGGACTCAGGGGTACCTTGGCAAATATGTAAGGGTGGAGGATAATTTTGAGGGATAGTTACATGCTATTGTGTATAAGAAGATGAATGAGTATGCAATTGTACTTTTTTCTGAGGAAACTGAGAATGGGGAGCGGAATATTTTGAATTTCGAAGAGAAGAACCATATTGCGGGTGGGTACATGGATCTAGTGTATAGGCTTGGGGTTTGAGGCTAACAGTATTAGTGAGTTGGACCTCCCAGCTCTATTGTGGTCCAACATAACAATAGCTATATTTTTCGTCTTTCATTCAGTTCCCCTCAACTGCTTGAAATACTATCCCAAGTGTCTCACATAATCCATTTGTGCATCATGCTACTCAGATTCCGATATCTTAAAGCTAGGAGAAAGGTTAATACTTAAAATCATGACCAAATCCTCATATGAAACCTCTTCACAACCCAAAAGTCCTAGAGAAATTTCCATAACCTTTTCTACATTCATCATTTCTCTATATATTTTCTCTCACTCTTCTGTCATGCCAAGCTTCTTGATAAAAAATCTTGTTGGTCCAGTTATCTTAGATGTAGGCTCAGGAGTATAGAAATAATCATCAAGAGTATGGAACATAGAATCACTAGAAGAGGGAAAAAATAGTTGAACGAATATCCAAGATATGGGCCTCAGTAGTGGGTTGAGCAACAAAAGCACGGACGGTAGTTGGTGGAGTAAATATGGTAGGTTTATACTGAGGAGTTAGGAAATGAGTGGTGGAAGAATTGGTATATGGTTGGCGTGAAGTAAATTATGATATATGTTGTGGTACATCAACAATAGTAAGAAACTGAGTTTGAAACATTAGTGGAAAACTAAATGTTTTTGTAGGTTTAATAGTAGAAAATTGAGGAGAAAGTAACCCACTGGCCCAAGTTCCGTGCATTTTTGTCATTTGTTTCGTTAGTGTCAAAATCACTTACTTTAAACTCTCATTTTCCTAACTCTTTGTCTTATCCGTGGTGTCACTCTCGATATCCTTATTAGAAATAACTTACTCTTCGTTGAACTTGGTGTAATATGAAGGACCAGCCAGAAGGCCACACACCAACCACCTTAAATTAGATGAACAATACAGATAACAAATGAATTATAGTACAACACTTTCTAAAAATCTTTTGACTCTTTTTTTTAAAATTACGGAACTCAGGAAAGGAGCATACATGCCTCACCCCCGAGAGAGGAGAATAAGTTGTGCGTAGTTTGTGAAGTTTTGGTACAAAATGGCCAATAAAACTTTACTTTATTTTTTTCTTTAAATTTTATAAGGAAAAGAAAATAACAAATGTTCAAAAGTAGACTAAAATCTTTTTGAATTTTCAGCTTTAAAACCCCTATGCAAAAGTAAACCTATTATTATCAAAGAAAAATCAGTATTTTTCATACAAAGAAATGCTTGAAACAACAAATCTAAAAAGAAGAGTAAGGACATTTTTTCTTTTCTTTTTATTTTTCAAAAGATATTGACAAAAATCTTTTCGGATTTTCGATTCTGAATTTCAGAGAAAAATAAAACCTACAATTATCAAAGAAAAATCCTTTTTGCATTTTTAGATGGATGAATATGTGAAACAACTACTCTAACATGAAGATTAAAGGAAAATATTTTATTTCTCTTTTTTTTTTGCAAAAGATATTAACAAAAAAAAATTCTGGGATTGTTTTTTGGATTTCATACAAAAAATGAAATCTAAAAGTATTAAAGAATTTTTTTTGTATTTTTATTTTAAAGAAGTATATGAAACACCAATTCTAAATTAAAAATGAAGAAAATCTTTTTGATTTTTTTAAGATCACTGAACCCTAGAAGGGTTGCCTACGCATCTCACTATCGAAAAACGAGAATTAGGTGCGCGTAATTCTTCCAAATTTGATAATTGAACATTGACTAACAAACTGAATCCTAACTTCAGGCAAGACAAAACAAACGATGAAACATGCAAATAAATTATTTTTTTTAATTTGGATTTGAAACTTCATCTAAAGATAAACAAAAAAAAACACGAAAAGAAAATCTTTTTATATTTTAAGAAGAAATTGTTCAAAAATAAAGCACCACCGTAAATAAATACTTAAATATTTTTTATCTAGAAAAATATAAAGACACTAAAGAAAAAATCTTTTTGGCATTTTCATTGTAAAAAATGTACAAAAACTTCAAAAAAACAAATCTTTTTTAAGTTTTCAAGTTGTAATATCTGCTAAAGAAAAAAAAGAAAAAATATTTATGACTTTGATTTTCTTTTAAGAAATGTGTTCTATAGGTAAAAATCTTTTCAAATTTTAATGATGAAAAAAAAAAATCATAAATAATTTCTACAAACACTGAAACTCTTTTCTTTCTTCTTTTGTCTTTTTCTTTTACCTTTCCTTTCCTAAACACACAATTTTCCTCAATTTTAGCACATGCTTCCCTAAATTAGTCTGTAAAATGACCTTTCTTGCGTCAAACATGAAATAAGTAGCACATATAGTGTAATACCCGACAATATTCTAGACACGTTTTCATCTCCTAGACACATATTTAAAGGGTTCCATGTAACATCCCCCATTTACGGATTAGAATTCAAACCGTTGTTATCAAGCATAAAGACCAAAACCCAATGATTCCTCGTCTATATATGGGTAATGATAAGTTATATAATGTTAAAATGTCGCTTGATATCAATCAAACTCATAAAGACCTTCCAACTCAACGAAAAATTGAGGGTTCTTCCATTGATTAAGTTATGAACGAACATTTCAACTTTGGTCAACTTTAAACGACCATTACTCCTTTTACATAATGAGTTACGTGCCCTACCTTATATCAAATGAAATATATTTAATCTTCTTTCCAACACATTTTGTTTCACCTTAATCTGATATCGGAGCAAAATGTTCAATTCATTTTACTTCAACTTGTCTGTCTGTCAACAAGTGACGACCTGAGCTCAAAGGCTATCACATATGTGACGACCTATCAGCCATATCGTCAGCTTAAAACAGTAAGTCATTATTTTCAGCTTCCAAGTGATGAACTGGACTGATAGGGTATCACATATGTTATTACCTATTTGCCATGTCGTCATCCAAGAATAATAAGCCATTAATTTCAGCTCCCAAGTGACGACCTTAGCTGAAAGGCTATTACATATATGATAACCTATCAACCAAGGTCATCACCCTTAAAATTCAGTAATTCCCAAATGATTTTGGATGGGTATTTTAGACTTTTCCTTCTCCTCCCATGACCTGAATAATCAAAATCACGTACTTAACCATCATAAATCAGTTTTAACAACCCCTAATCCTCTTTATTCACAAAAACAAGATTAGGGTTTCCTCTTAAGTCCATCTTCCAAGAACATCAAGAATCCATTACATTCTCTTCAAGATAGTCAAGAATTCTAAGTTTTGAAACCAAGAACATAAAATTCAAGCCATCCTCTTAATAACGAAACCCAGAATTAAGCTTGACAATTCAAGAATCTCAAGAAAGCATTTAAGATCATCTCCTAGGGCTTCAAAATCAAATTCTCTACATCCAATCAAGTTTATTAAGGTATGTAGGGTTTGAACAAGGATAAATATTTCATCCTTGTGCCCAAAGACTTATTTTAATTATAATTTTCTGAATTGTATATGAATTTCCATGAAATTCAAGTTGGGGTTTATACCCATTGTTGTTATGTACAAGCTTATGGTACTCCTAATGATTTAAAAGTTGAATTACATGAGTTTGTTATATTTTTATGCATATTGCTGAAATTTTCGGACTTTATGATAAATTATAAATATTTATATTTTCAAACATGAATTTTGAGATGTTTTCACAAGAGATTAATATATGGGTCATTAAGCCTTATTTAAAGATTGTTATTTCAAGATTTTTGTACTAAGAGTAACTTATGAAGAGATTATCCTTAGATTTTGAGAAAGATTTGACCTTTTGGCCTCAATAGATTCGAAATCCACTTTACATATTAGGATTACATATTTATAGTTGGTTTTCATTATAAACCATTAGATTACTTTTAAAGTGGATTTTCTTGACATTTTGAGCATGAGATTGGGAGTAGTATTTAGCACCGAGTTGGGCATGTTACTACAATTTCATAGCCCAGAACTACGTGCCACCGTAGGTATAGATATTTATTCCCACTTTACGTGGATGACTGAGATTGTGATCACTGAGATAAGATTATTCTATTCCGATGGCAAAGGTAGAACAACCCTAACCTTACTGGGGCTAGTCGTGGGACACCATGGATGCTCACATGGTGTACATGTCGCTTTTAGACTTCTTTTAGCTTATATGACTTGAGAAAAAAAAGGATACAGATTTCAGAACTAAGTGTAATGACTCACGATATTTATTCTACATGCCTTACTATTCATGATTTATGATCTTTAGATTTCAGATTTACTCAAGCTATGTGAGTCATTTACATTTAGCATGCATGATTTTATAAATTTTGATATATTGTTTACTTACTTATTACATACACCCCCATATACTTAGTACATCCTCAAAGTACTGATCCACATATATGTTTATATTCTACATTGTCTCATAATGTAGGATCAGGTGTTATGTCTCAGCAGCGATAGTGATTTTCAAGCATCTTATCTACATCCCTACAGTTGATGAGTCCTTATAGTTTGAGGACTTAGTTTTCAAATTTCCAGTTTTACTAGTAGATTTTTCCAATATTCATTTAAGACATTTTAAGTAAGATGGGGCCTGTCCCAGTGACTCTCTAGTTTCAGTCATTATAGGTTTGTCAGATTACTAGATTCTAGTTTAGATTTCAGTTATCATATTTAGACCTTTCAGTATTTGTTTTATCAGATTGATATGATATCATTTTCAAATATGCTCAAATTATTCAAATAGTTTTCTGTATTTATAATGATATCACATTCATATTTTCCCTATTTTCAGATTCAAACTTAGTAGAAAGAATCCAAGGTTAGCTCAAGACTACTTGCAGTTTAGAGCACCGTGTGGCATCCCAAAAACTAGATTTTGGGGAGTTACAAACTTAGTATCAGAGCCTAAGGTTTAGAGAGTCCTAGGGAGTCATACAAGCCATATTACGTAGAGTCTTCATCATCGGTGTGAAGCGCACCATATCTATGAGCAAGAGGCTATGGATTATTTTAGAAAAATTCTCTTTTTCTTTCATAACCCATCATGCTTACAACTATCTCTATCTTTTATTAACTCGTGCTCTTTTATAACAAAATATGCCTCCTCGTAGAGCTAATGCCTATAGAAATAATAATCAGCCACCTTACGCCGCAGATCCTTTGAATGACAGAGTTTCAAGCAGCTTTTCAGGTGCTAGCCTATGTTGTGACAG
This sequence comes from Capsicum baccatum var. pendulum, assembly GCA_030864225.1. NCBI lineage: Eukaryota > Viridiplantae > Streptophyta > Magnoliopsida > Solanales > Solanaceae > Capsicum > Capsicum baccatum. The sequence goes on along the minus strand of CM061561.1, from coordinate 155,018,371 downwards.
CTAATGCTCAGGGCAACCATCAGGCTGTAGCCCCACCTCAGCAAGAAGAGGACATAGACATAACTAAAATCATAGATTTTATGAGAATAAATCCGCCAGAATTCTTTAGTTTAAAGACAAGTGAGGACCCACAGCTCTTTCTTGATGAGGTAAAAAAATCACCCAAATTATGCATGCTTCTAAAGAAGAGAGTGTAGAATTGGTATCCTATAGGCTGAAGAATGTTTCTTATGATTGGGTAATGATATGGAAGAAGAGTAGAGGGCAGAATGCAGCTCCCATGACTTGGCAAGTATTTCAAGATAAGTTCTTAGATAAGTTCTTTTCACTTGAGATGAGGGAAGCAAAAATAGAAGAGTTCATGAACCTAAGGCAAGGCTCTATGATAGTGAATGAGTATTGCCTTAAGTTCAACTAGTTGTCTAAGTATGCCTAGTTAGGTGACCCTAGATCAAGAATAAGTAAGTTTTTGATAGGTGTGTTTGGGTTAGTAGTTAAGAAGTGTAGAACTTCTATACTCAACAGAGGCATGGACCTTTCCATATTAATGATGCATGCTCAGTAAATTGGGGCAGAGAAAGCAAAGAAAAGAGAGAGTAAATAAGAGGGCTAGAATGGGGCAGTTTGACTATGGTCAGAATAGTTCTGGCGGAGGAAATTATTTGCAATTTTAGAATTGGTCATCTATTCCCATACCTTCTTCAGCTAGTGCTCCCGTACCTAGAAATAGGCAGGAGCAGTGGGGTAAGTCTTCTATGTCCAGATCTAAGAACAGTGCGAGTTGGAATCCTAATCGTCCCCCATGTACTAAGTGTGGTAGGGATCATGGAGGTAAATATTTGTGGGGTCAGAAAGGTTGTTATGGTTATGGACAGGGGGTCACGGTATTAGAGATTGCCCACAGGCTAGAAAGGGAAATGGAGATGTCCGTCCCCAGACTCAGGCCAATAGTGCACCAGCTCTGTTAGGCTGCCCAGCTCCTCCTCAGGGTGCATCATCCAATAACACTGATGGTCAGTGCAAAATTGGTTCAATGCTTTACTATCCCATCAGGAGCAGGAAGATTCACCTGATGTTGTTACTGGTATGCTTCGTGTCTTTTACCTTGATGTTTATGTATTGTTAGACCCTGGGTAAAGTTTCTCTTATGTGAGCTCATTAGTTGCTGTCAACTTTGAGATAAATTTTGAAAAGATCCCTGAGCCTTTTTTAATTTCTACCCTAGTAGGTGAGTTAGATATTGCCTAGCAAATTTATAAAAGGTGTCCTACCACTATCCTTTATAAGGTCATATTCACATACTTAATAGAGTTGGATATAATTGATTTTGATCTTATTCTTGGTATGGATTGGCTTATTCCCATTATGCAACCATAGATTTTCGCACCCGTGTGGTTAAGTTTCAACATCCAAATGAGCTTTTTGTTGAGTGGTCAGGTAATTCAGTATCTCCCAAGAGTTATTTCATATCTTATCTTAAGAACAAAAAATTGATATCCGAAGGTTGTATTTGTCATCTAGTTTGAGTTAAGGACACTAATTCTAAAACTCCAACTGTTTAGTCAGTCAATGTAGTAAATGAGTTTCCTTAAGTCTTTCCAGAAGATCTCCCAGGAGTATATCCCAATAGAGAGATAGAATTTAGGATTGTCCTTCTCCCAGATACTCAACCTTTTTCATCCCTCCATATCACATTGTCTCCTGCAGATATTAAGGAGCTAAAAGAGAAACTTAAAGATCTTTTAGATAAAGATTTCATAAGACCTAGTATTTCTCCATAGGGCGCTTCCATCCTATTCATGCGAAAAAAAAGATGGTTCTTTGCGAATGTGCATTGACTATCGTCAGCTAAATAAGGTTACAGTCAAGAACAAATACCTTCTTCCTAGAAATGATGACTTATTTGATCAATTATAAGGTGCAAGTTATTTCTCAAAGATAGACCTTAGATCCGACTATCATCATCTTAAAGTAAGGGTGTGTGGTATTCCAAAATAGCCTTTAGAACCTGTTATGGTCATTTTGAGTTCCTAGTCATGTCTTTCGAGCTAACCAATGATCCAGCAGCTTTTATGGACCTCATTAATAAAGTGTTCAAGAAATATCTAGACATGTTTGTCATAGTATTCATAGATAATATTTTTGTGTACTCCCATACTGAGGACAACCATGCAGATCATCTAAGAACTGTCTAGCAAACACTTAGAGATCATCAATTGTTCACCAAATTTAGCAAGTCTAAATTTTGGCTAAGATCAATAGCCTTTCTTGGTCATATTATTTCTGCTGACGGCATTAGAGTTGACCCCCACAAGATAGAAGCGGTAAGAAATTGGCCTAGACCTATATCTCCATAAAAAATTAGAAGTTTATTAGGTATATCTGGCTATTACCGCCATTTTATTGAAGGTTTCTCATCTATTTCATCCCCTATGTCTAGACTGACCCAAAAGAAATTTAAGTTCCTATGGTCAGTTTCCTGTAAGAAGAGTGTTTAGGAGTTAAAGACTCGACTCACTTCAACCCCAGTTCTAGCATTACCCAATGGTACCAACGATTTTGTGGTGTATGGTGATGACTCTAGAGTTGGTTTGAGTTTTGTGTTGATGTACAGAGTTAAGGTCATAGCCTATGCCTCTAGACAGTTGAATCCTAGTTAAAAGAATTACCTAACGTATGACCTAGAATTAGCCATTGGGGTTTTTGCTTTGAAAATCAGGACACACTATCTGTATAGTGTTTATGTTAATATGTTCACAGACCAAAAAATCTTACAGTATGTATTTACTTAGAGGAATATGTCTAGAGTTGCTAAAAATTATGATATAACTATGCTATATCATCGGGGCAAGGCCAATATAGTGGCAGATGCCCTTAGCAGGTTGTCTATGGGTAATGTTTCTCATGTGGAAAAATATAAGAAAGAGTTGGCTCGAGAAGTTCATCGTTCGGATAGATTGGTTGTTAGGTTGGTTGATTTAGATGAAGGGAATGTTTGGGTTAAGAATAGTTCCAAATCCTCTTTAGTTTTGGAAGTGAAGGAGAAGTAAGACATGGATCCTAGTTTGGTCAAACTGAAGGAGTCAGTTAAAGACCAAAAGGTAGATGTTTTCTCCTAAGGGGGAGATAGTGTGTTGAGATGTCAGTGTAGACTGTGTGTTCCATATGTTGATGATTTAAGATAGAGAATTATGGTTGAAGCACATAGCGCACAATATTATATTCATCCTGGTGCTACCAAGATGTACCGTGACTTACAGGAAATCTATTGGTAGAGAGGTATCGAGAGGGATATAGAACAGTTTATAGCAAAGTGTGCAACTTATCAACAGGTTAAGGTAGAGCACCAAGGACGTGGTGGGATATTGCAGGAGTTTAGTATTCCTACTTGGAAGTGCGAAGCATTGAATATGGGTTTTGTGACTGGATTAACCCTTTCGTGTCATCGTTATGATTTGATTTGGGTTATGTAGACAGGCTGACTAAGTCAGTGTATTTCTTGCCAGTGCATACGCCCTATACAACTGAGGATTATGCTATGTTATATGTTCGAGAGCTAGTCAGACTGCATGGATTCCCCTTGTCTATCATCTCAGATTGGGGTACTCAGTTTATTTCCCAGTTTTGGAGAGCCTTTAAAAAGGGTCTTGGTACCCGAGTTTGTCTTAGTTCTACTTTTCATCCGCAGACAGATGGTCAAGAAGAGAGGACCATCCAAACTGTTGAAGATATGTTGAGGGCATGTGCTCTTGATTTCAGGAGTAGTTGGGATGAGAATTTGCCATTGATTAAGTTTGCTTATAATAACAGTTATCATTCTCGCATTCAGATGGCTCCGTTTAAGGATTTTTATGGAAGGAGATGTAGATCACCCATAGGTTGGTTTGAAATGGGTGAGGTCTCTTTGATTGATCCCGATGCAGTGCTTGAAGCTATGGATAAAGTTAAGTTTTGATTAGAGAAAGATTGAAAATAGTCTAGAGTTATAAGAAATCATATGCATATGTGAGAAGAAGGGACATCGAGTTTGAGGTTGGGGCTTTAGTATATTTTAAGATTTCACCCATGAAAGGGGTGAAGAGATTTGGCAAAAAAGGGGAAGCTTAGTCCCTGGTTTATTTTCCCTTATAAAATTCTAAGTCTTGTTGGAAAAGTATCTTATGAGAGTTACCAACACACTTGTCATCCGTCCATCCAGTATTCCACGTCTCTATGCTTAAGAAGTGCATCGGTGACTCCACTGTTGTAGTTTCTTTAGAAAAATTAGATTTTAAGAACAACCTTTCTTATGAGTAGATTCCAGTTGAGATTTTAGATCATCAGATCCATAGGATAAGGAACAAAAAATTTCCTTTTGTCAACGTCCTTTGGCGGAATCAGTCCGATGTGAGTGCCAATTGGGAAGCAAAGGCAGATATGCGATCCAAGTACCCCCATCTTTACTCTGCAAGTTCAGATTCAGCTAAGGTAACAATTCTCCCCAGATTAATTCTCTTTAGTTCTCAATTTTTATTAGGTAGTCATGTTATGTTTATACTTTCAGACCTCCTAGTTTTCTCATCTGTCTATCCTCATTCAAGGACGAATGTTTTCAAGGGGGAGATAATGTAACATCCCCCATTTTCATATTAGAATTCAAACCGTTGTTATCAATCATACAGACTAAAACCCAATGATTCCTTGTCAATATATGGGTAATGATCAGTTATATAGTGTTAAAATATCCCTTGATATCAATCGAGGTCATAAAGACCTTCCAACTTAAATATAAGTCGAGGGTGCTTCCATTGATTAAGTTTTAAACAAACATTTAATCTTGGGTCAAATTTAAATGACCATTACTCATTGTACATAAAGAGTTACGTGCCCTATGTTATATCAAATGAAATATATTTGAATATTCTTTCGGACGCATTTTGTTCTACCTTAATCTGATATTGGAGTGAAAATTTATACTCATTTTACTTCAGCATGTCTGTCTGTCAACAAGTGACGACCTGAGCTGATAAGCTATCATATATGTGACGACCTATCAGCCATGTCGTCATCCCAAAATAGTAAGTCATTAATTTCAGCTTCCAAGTGATGACCTGAGCTGATTGGCTATCACATATGTGATAACCTATCAGCCATATCATAAGCCAAAAATAGTAAGCCATTAATTTCAGCTCCAAAGTGACGACCTGAGCTGATAGGCTATCACATATGTGATGACCTATCAGCCAAGGTCGTCACCCTTAAAATTTAGCAATTCCCAAACATTTTTGGATGGATATTTTGGATTTTTCCTTCACCTCCCACGACATAAATAATCAAAATCATGTACTTAACCATCATAAATCAGTTTTAACAACCCCTAATCCTCGTTATTCACAAAAATAATATTAGGGTTTCCTCTTGAGTCCATCTTCCAAGAACATCAAGAATCCATTACATTCTCTTCAATATAGTCAAGAATTCAAAGTTTCCAAACCAAGAACATAAAATTCAAGCCATCCTCTTCAAGAAAGAAACCCAGAATTAAGCATTACAATTCAAGAATCTCAAGAAAGCATTCAAGATCATCTCCTAGGGTTTCAAAATCAAATTCTCTACATCCAACAAAGTTTATTAAGGTATGTGGGATTTGAAAATCTTTCATCCTTGAGCCCAAATACTTATTTTAATTATAATTTTCTGAATTATATATGATTTCCCATAAAATTCAAGTTGGGATTTATACCCATTGTTGTTATTTACAAGCTTATGGTACTCCCAATGATTTAGAAGTTAAATTACATAAGTTTGTTTTACTTTCTTACATATTGCTGAAATTTCCAGATTTTATAATGAATTATAAATGTTTATATTATCAAGCATGAATTTTAAGATATTTTCACATGAGATTAATATATGGGTCATTAAGCCCTTTTTAAAGATTGTTATTTCAAGATTGTTTGTACTAAGAGTACCTTATGATTAGATTATCCTTAGATTTTGTGAAAGATTTGACCTTTTGGCCTCAATAGATTTGAATCCACTTTACAGATTAAGATTACAGATTTACAGTTGGTTTTCATTATAAACCACCAGATTACTTTTAAAGTGGATTTTCTTGACATTTTGAGCATGAGATTGGGAGTAGTAGTTAGCACCGAGTTGGGCATGTTACTATAGTTTCATACCCCCGAACTACGTGCCACCGTAGGTACAGATATGTATTCCCACTTTACGTAGATGACTGAGATTATGATCACTGAGATGAGATTGTTCTATTTCGATGGCAAGGTTAGAACAACCCTAACCTTATAGGGGCTAGCCGTGGGACACCATAGATGCTCACACGGTGTACATGTCGGTTAGAAGAACCTCCCAAATAGATGTCCCCTAAACTTAAAACAGTTTACTAATTTAAAGTCTTGAGATAAAGTGTTTACTATGCAGAACAAGTTTCAGACTTCTATTAGCTTATACGACTTGAGAAAAACACAGGAAACAGATTTCAGAATAAAGTGTAATGGCTCACGAGATTTATTCTACATGCCTCACTATTCATGATTTATGATCATTAGATTTAAGATTTACTCAAGCTATGTGAGTCATTTACATTTAGCATGCATGATTTTACAAATTATGATATATTATTTACCTACTTATTGCATGCACCCCCATATACTCAGTACATCCTCAAAGTACTGATCCACATAAATGTCTATGTGCTACATTGTCTCCTAATGTAGGTTCAGGTGCTCAGTCTCATCAGCGACAGTGATTTTTGAGCATCTCATCTATATCCCTGCAATTGGTGAATCCTCATTGATCGGGGACTTAGTTTTTAGATTTCCAATTTTATTAGTAGATTATTCCAGTATTTATTTCAAATATTTTGAGTTATTTGGAACCTGTTTCAGTGACTCTCTAGTTTCAGTTATTAGAGTTTTGTCGGACTACTAGATTTAGTTTTAGATTTCAATTGTCGTATTCAGACCTTTCAGTGTTTGTTTTATCATATTAATAAGATTAGCATTTTCAAATATTTTCATATTAGTCAGATAGTTTTCTGCATTTATAATGATATCATATTCCTATTTTCCCTATTTTGAGATTCAGAATTAGTAGAAAGCAGCCAGGGTTAGCTCAGGACTACTGGTAGTTCGGAGCACTGTGTGGCATCCCGGGAATAAGATTTTGGGGTGTTACAGTCGAAGACATTAATTTAACACTTCGTACAAAAGTCTTAGGCATTTTAAGACCCTAAGAATGTGAATATTTTAATTTTGGCCTTCCCTAGTCTGAAACATTGATTTTTAAGTTGAAATTTGTTTAGGGATGCTAAAAGGGTAATTCGGGAGAGTTTCAGAATTTTTGAAAGGGGTTCAGGGTATTTTTGGACCACGGAGGCACAATGCCTCCACGATATAGGCATGTCACGAAGGCAGGACCTCTGGGAGACACGGCATGTCACAAAGGTTAGCCTCCGCGATACACATCAGGTACGGAGGATAGCCTCTAGATAACCTCTTTGCTAGGGAGGTTATGTTTTCTGCAGTATATTTATTAACTTATAGAGGGGCATTTTGGTCTTTCCCCTCACCCCAATCAGCCAAATTGGTGACTTAAAGCTCAAAAGGGGCATTATTTGCCTTATTCCCTATCAATTATCATTCGTAGAACCCATTCCCTATTCCAAGAACTTAAAATCAAGCATCTTCTGATGGATTCAAGCATTTAAGATCTAAATTCCAAGCTTTTTCTTCAAGGATTCAAAAAATTAAGGTATGTGGGGTATTCATCAATAGGTTCCTTCTACCCATTGTCCCAAAATTCCTTTTTGTTCAAGTATGAAACTTTTATTCGTTTTTCATGAAAACATCCACGTTAATTTTAAATTCAATCCATGTTTTCTAAGTAGTTTTGAATTCAAGCCATGCCAATGTGTTTCCCATGAAAATTATGTGATTACATTCTTTGAATTTTAATCAACCCTATCATATTTAGTTAACATCATGTAAATACATCAAGTTATGAATTAAATCATACGAGCATGATGTTTCTTGAGTTTACCATATCCCCACACCCAAATTAAAGGATTTCATCAGCTAAATCAAGTGTAATATGTTTTGGGTCTACGAATAATGAATTTTCTTACAAAGTTGTGATGATGTTATTATATTGACGCAGCCCAGACCGCGGCCTTGTTGTAATGGTCATCCCAAGTCTACCTAGGACCGGGGACCACCCCCTTAACCCAACCCAACGACCTTATACAGCCTTAGCTGAGCTGAATTTTGAGCGTATAACAAGATTGTGCAATGCTCTCATGAAGACTTTGGGATAGGGTCATAACCATAACCGACCCGACCAAGTCTATCCATACCAAACAAACCATCTATTCCGTATCAAACCAAAGAGAATATCGAAACATAGTATGAATGTTAAACCCAAAATGTAATACGATGAATGTGACACTCACATGTGGCCATTGAAGACCCCTCATATCGGCAAATATGAGTTTCCGATTTTGTCTCCCCCGAGATCTCCACCTTCCACGTCTTAGCTTACACTTTTCGCCATTAATGCCCAATTAAAAGCAAGTCTAAAAAATCCAAGTTTCTATTTATTAACCAAGGCTATTTGATAAACCAGTGGTATCGTCGTACCACCATACTTGTAAGCATTATCTGTAGCCAAACCATTTAAACTAAATAGACTCGAGATGTCTTTTCTGTTTACATATTAACCTCTAAGGAGACAACCATGTTCTCCACAAGTATTACAATTTAGCCATTAACCTTTGTAAATCATAGAAAAACATTTATTGTTTCATATATAAGCTAAAAATAAGAAAGAGTTCCATTAACATAAGTCAATGCAATGGACATATCTTTATAAGCATTTTATGAAACACCTTGGGGGCGTAGTATTACCAAAACCAAATTCCATTATCATAAAACCATTACCATGAAATTCCATTATCCCAAACCTCCGTTAATGCATATTAAGTATAATTAAAATCATAAGAAATCATAACCAAGCCATTAACATCAAAACCACCAAATCAATGATTGAAAACCAAAACCATGCAAAAGCAAAAACCATGAAATCAATCATATAACCATGCCTTTAATTGAAATTACAAGTAGGGAAGAGAATCATGCCTTAAAACAAGAAAACTGATGGAAAGAATTTACCAACACAATCCCCAAAGTAATCTCTTAGTTAAAAACCTAGCTCTTTGCACCAAAATCTCTTGAGAGAATTTATGATATGTTTTGAAAGAGATTCTAAGTATTTAAGAGTAAGATCATAGGGTAAATAAACTCCTAAGTGTATTAGAAGTCGTGGGTCCTTATTAGGGTAAGTAGGGAAATATCCTGAAAACTCCTAGTTAAATCCCATAAAACCCTGACACAGGGTCATGACTGACCTCTTTACGACTCGTAACCTAGCTTACCTTTGATACCCACCCAATCGTAACCAATCGTGAACCATGGATCAGACATTGTCCAGTCTACGACTCATCTAACTAAGTTGTAACCTTAGCATAAGATCCATACCCATGATCCATAACCCTGGAAGAATGAAACGCTAGGAGGATCAAACACTGACCACCTTATGAGTCACCTATATGACTCGTACCCATGCCTTATGACTCACACTATCAATTCGTATCCATTCTAGTATCCAAGATCATCCCACCAAATAACACTGGTCAAATTACGACAAGTCTCAATAACTCATACCCCAGCATACAGCTCGTACCATGAGCCTTAATAGGTCTAGAGAATGAGATTCTTGGAAATTTTCTAAGGGTCTAAACCTAGGATGCTTTAGTCTCTCCCACTAGGAACATTCGTCCCAGAATGACGGATAAGGTAGGGGAAACCACACACAGAGTCAATTGCATTATCAAATATCCCTTTAACAAAGTTTGAAAACTAAGAGGCAAATATGTCAATCTTTCATTTAACTGACTCAAAAAATACAGATGTGCTCAAGAACACATACCTTCTGTACGAATATCAAGAGAAAAAAACAAGAGTGGATACTTGGACTTCATGTTCTCTTTCACTTCCCATGTGGCCTCTTCCGCCTTATGGTTCTGCCTCAGTGATGATAGGCGAATTTACGCGCCTATATCAATATATTTTGCCCATATTTTAGCCTAGTTTTGAGAACAAACTATATATTTCATGCACTTTTAGTCCTTTTTCCTATAAATGAGCTAACGAACATGATTAGGAAAGTTTCAGGTATAAATGATGTAAAATACAGCATTTTATGGCTTACTTGACGCAAAAGAAAGCTCACAAACGAAGTAGAAAGGAGCTGGACGCCTAAAGGACCAAATCTGCTGCATGGAAAATCTGTCCAGGACTAAAACAGCATTTCTGAATACTTTGGGGACTTACAGACACAAAGCTGGATTTTGACAATGATACATTAACCTAGTACAATTGGGTTATGTATTTCATTAGTTTATTTGGATTAGGAGAATGTTACATTAACCTAGTACAAATGGGTTAAGTATTTCCTTAGTTTAGTAGGATTTGATTATTTATTTCATTAGCATAGTAGGAGTAGGATAGGAGTATTATAAATACCCTATCATGCTAGAGATTTTAATCAAGTCCTCCCTTAGTGGAGGCAACTCCTCTCTAATTTTAAGAAATTCATTCTTAAATTATTAATTTTCTTCCATCTCTCTCATCTTCCACCACAAACATTCAACTCTTAAATTCCACAACAAGAGAATCGTTACTTGCTAAGGAATCACCAAAACCACACGCAAAACACCTACTATTCACGCCAACCACCATGCAAAACGTGATATCCTTCGCATTCATGGGTAACTAAATCTCTTAGTTGGGGTTATGGAAGCCGAATGAGTTACTATCTATTGCTATGAGCTTGTGAGTTCAAGACACGTATATTGCTTATATCATTATTCTCTTCATCTTAAATCTACAATCTTTGCGGTTTCAAACACATGAACACGCCATTCTAACATCTAACCTGTTCGAGAGAAAGGTTACTTGTCTAGAAAAGAAGACGCATAGACTAACGCCAGTCTAACATTTAACTTGTTCGAGAGAAAGGTTATTTGTCTGGAAAAGAGATAATGTCAAGGTAGTAGGACACCCTTTCCTATTAAAAAGCTAGTGCCGTAACTGGACTAACCTCTTGGAGAATTCGTACCGTTAGACACGCTTTAAGCTCGAGAGAGTTAAAGTGAAATAGTCCTTGTTTAGGTCGAGAGACGCTTGGATTTACCATCGACTACAATTCTCTATAAGCAATTGCATGTCAAGACTCTACACACTCATAGCCAATAGAGACGTATACCTCTGAAGGTGGACATAACCCCAACGCTTCAATTCTCATTGTTTACAACCAACGTGACAATCTTTCTCTGTTTACTTTATTATTTTCAGCTTTTATTTCATTACTTTGGTTACTTATTACAATCCCCCCTTCTTACGAGACTTGCACCAAAAGTCTATTAATTTTACTTACTTGTTGACCGAGCTATTCCCTGTGGGATCGACACCCAACCCAGGTTGGGTTCTATATTTGCTAACGACCGCTTTACACTCCCACGTGAGCTGTAGATTGAGCGTTATCAAAAATTGGCGCCGTTGCCGGGGAATACTAGTGTCAATCAAGTTCGTGATAATTACTAGACCCTTTGGTCAAAGATTCTCATACTTTTACTTTTAGTTGTTGTTTTTGTTTTATTTAGGTTTATTCAGTGCATCAATGGAGGCACAACGTGAAATTGAAAGGATGGCTGCTCAAGTGCATCAACAAAATATTGATAACCGTAGGCGAGCAACAAATCCTGACGATGAGGACGATCTGGACGGACCTGGTGCCACTGGAGCTATTATTCTTCCGCCATTGGCACCCGGAGCAAAGTTTAATATCACTAGCACCATGATTCAGCTTTTGCAACTCAAGGGATTATTTGGTGGACTAGCAGGCGATGATCCGAATATGCATCTGATCAACTTTATTTCCATATGCAAGTCATTCGACAATCCGGGCGTTGGACAGAATGCAATTCGATTACGTCTATTTCCATTGTCTCTGTCTGGGGAGGCAACTCTATGGTTGAATGGGCTGACTCCTGATTCTATTACTAATTGGAGGCAATTGAAAGACGCTTTCCTAGAAAGATTCTTTCCGCCATCCAAAAGAGCACAGTTGAGAGATGAGATCATAAATTTTCGACAGCTTCCAACTGAAGCCCTCCACGAAACATGGGAGAGGTTCAAGACAAAGCTCATGCGGTGCCCAAATCACCATATGACCAATGACCACTTGATGGAGATATTATACAGAGCTTTGAATTCGGTGACTAAGCCAGTGGTTGATAATGCGGCTGGAGGATCATTTATGGACCTCACCTTTGTGCAGGCAAGCCATATGCTAGATCGGATGACAAAGCAAAGTAGAGCTTGGCATACCAGGGATTCTGAGGTAACAAGCCCCACTTTATCTTTTGGCATGACTGCAGAGCAGAGGCGAAGACAAGAGGATCGTGACCAAGACATGGCGCACATGAAAACACAATTGGATCTTCTTACCAAGCACTTATTATCAGGGAAGACCGAAAAAGTGAAAGCTGTAGCGCTAAAAGGAAGAGACGAGTCTGATTCTAAAGAGGAGGCCAACTACTTGAACAATCAGAGGGGTTTCCGTGGGAATGCCCAAGGAAACCAAGGTCGGAACCATTATGATAAATCTGGAAACAAAGACCAAGGTAGTTGGAAGAAATATAATGAAAAGAGTGGTTTGTACGTTCCCCCTGGTAGACGTGATACCACCACATCTAATTCTGGGAGTATGGAAGACATGATGGCTAAGTTATTGAAAGGAGTGGAAGCAACGAGCGCAGGAGTTAAGGAGGTGATCGATGATTTGTCCTCCATGAAGAAACTAGTTGATTCTCATTCCACTTCTATCAGGCAAATAGAGCAACAATTGAGCCAACTTTCAGCAGCATTTAATCAAAGAAAGGCTGGCACTTTACCTAGCGATACTGTGCAAAACCCAAGGAATGATGGGTCATGCATGGCCATCACTACCAGAAGTGGTAAGGTGCTGGAAACTTCAAAAAAAGGCAAGCAAGTGGTTGACGAAGTGGTACGGTTTGATATATGCAAAACAATGAAGCAGCCCAGCGATATGAATGAGTCATCTGTAGCTGATGTTCATTATGAGGATACGAAAGCATTATCTATAGAGAAACAACCTACTGTTGAGCCATTGTCTGCTGCGCCACTGAATGTTGAGCATGAGGATAATGAAGATTATGAAGAACTTATGGGTGATCTAACAGAAATAGAGTCTTATACTCCTAAGAAACCGGATTGTGATCTCAAGAATCAACCAACAACAAAGACTCACTTTGACGAGCCACCAATGCTAGAATCGCAAGAGCTCCCCGATTATCTAAAGTATGTGTTCCTGGAAAGTAGAAATATACTTCCTGAGAGAGCAGATGATTTAAGTGAACAGCACGTAGAAGCTCTCATCTCTGCTCTGAGGAGATACAAGAGAGCTATGGGTTGGACTATTGATGATATAATTGGTGACTCTCCGGAGAAACGTATGAGCCATCTCGAAAAAGATCGCATGCCCACAGGTAAGCCTCATTGTCGTCTAAATCCTTTTAGAAAACGATCCACCATTTACCTCGACGAAGTCTAAGTACTCGAGGTAACTACGTCGAGCCACGACAATAAATAAGGCGCTAGATGGGAGGCAACCCATCGTTTTATTGTTTTATCGTTTATCGTTTTGTCTTTCTTTCATTCTAGTACTTGTTTTTGCTTTTGATAAATGAAAATCCAAAAATAAGAGTCGTGCCACGACCAAAACTAAGGCGCTTGGTGGGAGGCAACCCATCGTACTAATCGTTTTCATTTGGTTTTGAGCAAAAATAGGTGCAAGAAGTATGCAACGAGGAGATTGATTTCAATTGGCGATTTGGTCGCATTGTATGGTAAAGTCGGTAAGTTAGGAATGGTGATGCATAAGGCTATGGATTGAGCCTTTCTCACGTCATAATAGGCTTCGAGAAAGGATAGGCCTTGGTAAAAATAGGCCACGAACGATGCACAACCTATTCTATCGCCTAAGGACTCGGAATCTAGTGTGCAATACACTATGCGCCGCCTATTCCTAGGTGTGCTTTTGACTATGCGCCGCCTATGCTATGGCATTTGAGATACTGAGACCAAATGCCATACCATATGCGCCGCATATGCCTAGATATGCCATACCATGTGCGGCGCATATGTCCCATTATGCCATGGACAATGCGCCGCATATACATGTGTTATGCCGAGGGATATGCGCTGCATATGTGGTGATTTTGTCCCCAAATCCGATTGTAAATGGGTCATAACCCGACCCATACTCTTCCTATATAGAGGGGACATAGTTTTACAACACAACCACATTAGAAAACACCCTAAAGGCGCCACATAACCTTCCAAATCTTCTCAAAATTTTCTTCTTTTGCTCTTCTAATTCACAACACCGTCTCCACAAGCTTCAAGCAAGTAAGTACTCTCTTATTCTTCATTTATTTATCGTAAGTACTACGTTGCTATGCTTATTATAAATTGCTAAATCATATAAGATTGTTGGTGATGTTCATGTGTTTGAATTGTTGTTACATAATCATGTGAGTAAACATATACGTAGGGAATTCTTGACTTATTTCCGACTTGAATTTGGTTTCAATAGCATTGTTATGATATTTGCTGAATAGATATGGCTATGAATATTGCTTAAGAGTGTTGTTTGGATGCTTACATGTTAGACTATCCCGGCCATCGGGATAAGATTATAGTGCCTATCGACTTAGGAGGTTGTGCTTGTTGTAAGAATATCGATTCCATGTGGTAACCCCTATGTCGTAGTGTTGCTATATCTACCATGAAAGTAGTCCAATGGCTGCAAATAAGTGATACAATGCTGATTTTCTTGTTGGAACACAATCCTAAAACGTATGTCGACGAAATCTGAGTAAATCGACTACGTTCACCTCGCTGATTTGTTCAACAAAACTAAGTGTGGGGTGGTACCCCTAGTACTTGCTTATAGATTGTATCAAGTGAGATTGTGCTGCAACTAACACTATTTCTAGTCTCAGGTACAATGGCACCTAAAGCGAGACAAGGCAAGGAGAAGGCTACCACCTCCCAAAAGGGCAAAAAGAGAAGTTGCAAGGACCAAGGAGAACCCTCCTCGCAGCAAATACCCCGACTCACGCTTGGAATTAAGTGGGATACTTATGAGGAACTTCTAAGGATGACGACTCTGATGATGATTCCAATGAAAAGGGTATAACCCCAGACATAGAGAATAAGTCCGACCAACCAGGTTCCTCGTATTTATTTTCCACTGAGGACAGTGTCCCGACTAAGTGTGGGGTGGTGGTATTGCATGCTATACTTCTCTATTCGCATCTATGTTTGTTTGCTTTTGTTTCATTTTTGTTTCGTTGTGTTTTTTTTTAGGAGTAAAATCTTTCTAGCTTTGCATGAAATTATTTTGATAGGCAGCATGAGATTATAACAAGAGTATGTGTTACAATTATGACGATTGAGACATTTAGGATCTAGTTGTGACTCATTATGTGATATTGTGTGATTCAATTCCTTCACTTGTTGGGTCAAGAGTCTATATTACTTCCAAATCAAGTCGACCATGTGCCTTGTGTGTGTGAGATAATAGTATATTCTATGTTTGTGGCTGATGCTAGAACTTGCCTGGTATGTATGCAAAGCGAAAATAAGGAGTGTAAGTTAGGATATGATTTAGGCATTTCTTTGGCAACCTATATTTGTTTACCTTCAGTTTTACCTACCCATGGACATCATCCTAGTTAAACCCTTTTGAGCCTTTAGCCTATTTCTTTGACAACCTTGTATGTAAGCCTAATCCATTTCTTTCAAGACCGTAATTTGATCCAAATTCCTAAGTGCTTTAAAGTGAAGAAGTCATGTGACAACATAAGAGGAAATTGGGTGAGTATGATGCTTTAAATTGCAAGGGTGCTTGAATATGTTATGAAAAAGAAAGGGCTATCATAAGAGGTACGTTGTGAAAAGAAAAAGGACAAGAAAGCTGAAAAGTGAGTTGTGCTTAAAATTGAAAAACAAAAGATGATAACAAGGGTGGAAAAATAAAATAAAGAAAGGTTGAAAGAAAAAAGTGTCAATGATACAATGTGATGTATTAAAGTGCTTAGGAACTTAGTCACTATTTCTGGCCAAAATAGCTGATCCTACCCGTCCCTTAGCCTACATTACAACCATCAAAAGACCTACTTGATCCTAAGCTTAGCATTCTGACATTTAGTAGAGTACTACATTAAGGGCAAGCCTATGGTCATTAGTTGCTACATATGAATTTTTTGTGAGAGCGAGAGCAAGGACATTTTGATACCCATGTTTGAAAAATATGTTATATTTATGAGTGATTATGGGTACTATATTGTGAGATACACATGGTTGATGAGTTTTGGATAGTTGTGTATGATTCTATGTACCTTAACGTTTGCATGCGAGTTGATCACCATCACGAGTCTATGCTTGAGGTTAAATTGTTTCTACTTATAATCGGAAAGCTACTCTTCGTTGATAATTGTTGTGCTTGTCTTGAAGAATGTTTTGTGTTGTTGCTGTAAAACCCTAAGTTGATGTTTAGAAGGACATGATATTTTGTTCGAGGACGAACAAAGCTACAAGTGTGGGGTGTTGATGATAGGCGAATTTACGCGCCTATATCAATATATTTTGCCCATATTTTAGCCTAGTTTTGAGAACAAACTATATATTTCATGCACTTTTAGTCCTTTTTCCTATAAATGAGCTAACGAACATGATTAGGAAAGTTTCAGGTATAAATGATGTAAAATACAGCATTTTATGGCTTACTTGACGCAAAAGAAAGCTCACAAACGAAGTAGAAAGGAGCTGGACGCCTAAAGGACCAAATCTGCTGCATGGAAAATCTGTCCAGGACTAAAACAACATTTCTGAATACTTTGGGGACTTACAGACACAAAGCTGGATTTTGACAATGATACATTAACCTAGTACAATTGGGTTATGTATTTCATTAGTTTATTTGGATTAGGAGAATGTTACATTAACCTAGTACAAATGGGTTAAGTATTTCCTTAGTTTAGTAGGATTTGATTATTTATTTCATTAGCATAGTAGGAGTAGGATAGGAGTATTATAAATACCCTATCATGCTAGAGATTTTAATCAAGTCCTCCCTTAGTGGAGGCAACTCCTCTCTAATTTTAAGAAATTCATTCTTAAATTATTAATTTTCTTCCATCTCTCTCATCTTCCACCACAAACATTCAACTCTTAAATTCCACAACAAGAGAATCGTTACTTGCTAAGGAATCACCAAAACCACACGCAAAACACCTACTATTCACGCCAACCACCATGCAAAACGTGATATCCTTCGCATTCATGGGTAACTAAATCTCTTAGTTGGGGTTATGGAAGCCGAATGAGTTACTATCTATTGCTATGAGCTTGTGAGTTCAAGACACGTATATTGCTTATATCATTATTCTCTTCATCTTAAATCTACAATCTTTGCGGTTTCAAACACATGAACACGCCATTCTAACATCTAACCTGTTCGAGAGAAAGGTTACTTGTCTAGAAAAGAAGACGCATAGACTAACGCCAGTCTAACATTTAACTTGTTCGAGAGAAAGGTTATTTGTCTGGAAAAGAGATAATGTCAAGGTAGTAGGACACCCTTTCCTATTAAAAAGCTAGTGCCGTAACTGGACTAACCTCTTGGAGAATTCGTACCGTTAGACACGCTTTAAGCTCGAGAGAGTTAAAGTGAAATAGTCCTTGTTTAGGTCGAGAGACGCTTGGATTTACCATCGACTACAATTCTCTATAAGCAATTGCATGTCAAGACTCTACACACTCATAGCCAATAGAGACGTATACCTCTGAAGGTGGACATAACCCCAACGCTTCAATTCTCATTGTTTACAACCAACGTGACAATCTTTCTCTGTTTACTTTATTATTTTCAGCTTTTATTTCATTACTTTGGTTACTTATTACAATCCCCCCTTCTTACGAGACTTGCACCAAAAGTCTATTAATTTTACTTACTTGTTGACCGAGCTATTCCCTGTGGGATCGACACCCAACCCAGGTTGGGTTCTATATTTGCTAACGACCGCTTTACACTCCCACGTGAGCTGTAGATTGAGCGTTATCACTCAGAACCTTATCCAAATACACCTCCTTGGTTCACAACTGACAAACCTGCCTTTCCAATATCTTAATCAGGATCTCTTCCTCCACATAGAAACATAAAATACCGGATGAGCCAAAGTCAAACTACATGGTAACTCTAACTTATATACAATATTCCCAACTCTCCATAAAATCACATAAGGACCAACATACCGAGGACTGATCTTTCCCTTTTTATGAAACCGCACTACTCCCTTCATAGGAGACACCTTAAGAAAACCTTATCCCCAACTACAAACTCTAAATCTCTACGCCTAACATCCGTATATGACTTTTGATGACTCTGGCAGCCTTGAGCCTATCTCGAATCACCTTTATATTTTTCTATAGCTTGACAAACAAATACAGACCAAACAAATCAGCCTCGCTGAGCTCAAACCAACCAATAGGAGATCTACACCTCCTACCATACAATGCCTTAAAAGGAGCCATACCATACTCTTATGATTGCTATTGTTTTAAGCAAACATGAACAAAGGTAGATGCTACCACGATATTCAATCACACAGGCTTGAAGCATATCTTCTAATGTCTGAATAGTTCATTGCGCCTGCCCATCCGACTACGGATGGAAAGCCGTACTTAGACTCACCTTAGTTCCTAACCCTTTCTGGAAAGATTGCCAGAAGTGGGACATAAACTGCATACCACGACTGGAAATAATCGAAATAAGCACTCCATGCAGATTTAGAATCTCTTAAAGATAAAGCTTAGCATAATCCTCTACCAAAAAGCTAGTCCATACAGGCAATAAATGCACAAACTTTATTATCCTATCCACAATGACCTAAATCAAATCAAATTGGTTCCAAGACTGAGGAAGACCAGTAACGAAATCCATATTAATCTCCTCCCACTTCTATTCAAACAACCTAATATCTTGATACAACCCACCAGGCCTCATGTGCTCAATCTTAACTTATTGACACACAAGCACTTGGACACAAATTCAACCACATCCCGCTTCATGCTACTTCACCAATAGATCACCTTGAGATCATGGTATATCATAGTAGAACCAGGATAAAAAACATAGCGCGACTCCTGTGCCTCAGCCAATATTCTTTACTGCAAACCATCTACATCAGGAACACACAACCACTCTTGGTACTGCCAAGTACCATCGCGGGTAATCTCAAAATCCACCATTTCTTTCTCACCAATGCTACCCTGGATTATTATTAAGGCAGAATTCAACACTTGTTTCTCCTTAATCTTAGCACCAGGAGATGATCTAACCACTTCTTTCACCATCACACCACAATTATTAAAGTCCAAGAGACGGATCACAAAACTTCTCAAAACTCCCCTCACACATATCTGACCATGAAAACTTAATCTTCTTCTGAGTCTACTTAGTCAAAGGAGAAGATATCAATGAGAATCTCTCCACAAACTGCCTATAATACCCAGCTAAACCCAAGAAGATATGAATATCAGATGGAGTCGTAGGTCTAGGATACTTCTTCACCAAAACCACCTTTTGTGGATCCATCTTGATCCCTTCACTAGAAATGATATGACCCAAGAAAGTCTCAATATTCAACCAAAACTCAGACTTAGAGAACTTAGCAAACAACCGTTGTTCCATTAAGGTCTGCAACACCATACGAAGGTGATTAACATAATCCACCTCACTCTTTGAATACACTAGAATATCATCAATAAATACAATGATTAAGAGATCCAAATACTGTTGAAATATCTTCTTCATCAAATCCATAAACGTTGTCAGGGCATTTGTCAATCCAAATGACGTCACCAAAAACTTATAATGACCATACCCAGTGCGAAAAGCCTTCTTACGGATACAGACCTCCCTAATCTTAAACTGATAGTACCTAGACCAAAGATCTATCTTAGAGAAGAACTTTGCACCTTGCTACTAGTCAAATAGATTATCTACCCAAGGGAGAGGATATTTGTTCTTGACTGTTACTTTATTCAACTACCTATCGTCAATACACATACGAAGAGAACGATCCTTCTTGCTTACGAACAACACCGGTGATCCCCATGGGGAAATACTAGGACAAATACACCCTTTGTCTATAATATCCTTAATTTACTCCTTGAGTTTCCTTAACTCGGTCGTAGCTATTCTATATGGAGGAATAGAATTTGGACAAGTGTTTGAAAGAAAATTAATACCAAACTCTATTTCCCTATCTGGAGGAACACATGAAAGATCATCAAAAAATACCTCTAGAAACTCATTAACCACAGGGACCGAAGACAAATGAGGACCTTCTAAATTATAATCCGTAACCAAACCAAGTGATAAAGACAACTTTTGGAGATTAACCTCCAAGCTCTAAGATAAGAAATAAACTTCCCTCTAAGCACTAAAAAATAACCTTCCCATTTAATTTTTGGCTCACTGGGGTACCTAAAGATGACCCTATAGGTTTGAGAATCCAGATCTACATAATAAGAATACATCCAATCCATGGCCAAGATTACATCAAAATCTACCATACCCAACTCATAGATACCACATACCTTCTTTAGACACATTTAGCAATAAGTGGATCTCCTACTGGGGTAGAAATAGAAAATCAATCCAAAATAACTTCCATATCAAAAAACAATGACACAGCTATATAAAGAGTCACGTAGGAAAGTGCAAAACCTAGATCAAAAAAATAATACACATAATGAGAAAAAAACTATAATGTACAAGTAACAATATCAGGCGATGCCTTGGATTATTGAAGATTAAGCTTAGCATAATCCTCCACCAAAAAGCTAGTCCATACAGGCAAGAAATGCACAAACTTCATTATCCAATCCACAATGACCTAAATTGAATCAAATTGGTTCCAAGTCTGGGGAAGATCGGTAACTAAATCCATATTAATCTGCTCTCACTTCTATTTAGGCAACTTAATCTTTTGATACAACCCACCAGGTCTCATCCGCTCAACCTTAACTTATTGACTCACAAATACTTGGACACAAATTTAACAACGTCCCGCTTTATGCTAATCCACCAATAGATCTCCTTGAGTTCATGTCACATCATATTAGAACCAGGATAGAAACATAGCACGACTCGTGTTCCTCAGCTAATATTCTTTGCCGCAAACTATCTTCATCAGGAACACACAAACTGCCTTGGTACCGTAATGTACCATCGCCAGTAATCCCAAAATCCATAACCTTTTCCTCACTAATGCTACCCTTGATTTTTATCAAGGCAGAATTCAACATTTGTTTGTCCTTAATATTCGCACTTGGAGATGATCTAACCACTTCTTCCACCATCACACCACCATTCTTTGAGTCCAAGAGATAGACCCTAAGCTTTACCAAGCAATGAATAACCTTCACCAATTCCCACTCTCCTTCTTTCGCATGAGCTAAACTACTCATGAACAACCAGCAAAGAGCATCAGCAACCACATTAGCTTTACCTAGATGGTAGTGAAACTTATATCATAATTCTTGAGAAGTTCAAGACATTTTCTCTATTTGAGATTAAGCTTTTTCTTTTAGAATGGATACTACAAGCTTTTGTTATCAGAAAAGATATACACGTGGACCCCATATAATTAATGTTACTATATCTTCTAAGCAAACACAATGGCCAACAACTTTAAATAATGAGTAAGATAGTTTCTCTTATGCACCATCAACTACCTTGAAGCATAGCTATGACCTTTCCATGCTGGATCAGCACGCAACCAAGACCAACCCGAGATGCATCATAATAAACTACAAACCTATCATTGCCTCCTGGTAAGGTCAGAACTAGAACCAAAGTCAGCTTACCCTTCAACTTCTCAAAACTCCCCTCACATGCATCTGACCAAGAAAACTTAACCTTCTTCTCTGTCAACATAGTCAAAGGAGAAGATATCAATGAGAATATCTCCACAAACCACCTATAATACCCAGCTAAACCCAAGAAGCTATGAATATCAGATGGAGTCGTAGGTCTAGGCCACTTCTTCGCCAAAACCACCTTTTGTTGATCCACTTTAATCCCTTTACTAGAAATGATATGACCCAAGAAAGTCTCAATATTTAACCAAAACTCTTACTTAGAGAACTTAGCAAACGACCGTTGTTCCCTTAAGGTCTGCAACACCATACGGAGGTGATTAACATGATCCACCTTACTTTTTGAATACACCAGAATATCATCAATAAACAAAATAATTAAGAGGTCGTAATACTGTTGAAACATCTTGTTCATCAGATCCATAAATTTTGTCAAGGCATTTGTCAATCCAAATGACATCACTAAAAACTCATAATGTCAATACCTAGTGCAAAAAGCCTTCTTAGGGATATCCACCTCCCTAATCTTCAATTAATGGTACCCAGACCAAAGATCTATCTTAGAGAAGAACTTTGCACCTTGCTACTTGTCAAATAGATCATCTATCCTAGGAGAGGATATTTGTTCTTGACCGTTCTTATTCAACTGCCTGTAGTCAATACACATACAAAGAGAACTATCGTTGTTGCGTATGAACAACATCGGTGCACCCCATAGGGAAATGCTAGGACGAATACACCCTTTGTCTAGAATATCCTTAATTTTCTCCTTGAGTTTCTTTAACTTAGTCGGAGCCATTCTATGAGGAGGAATAATAATTGGACAAGTGTCCAAAAGAAAATCAATACCAAACTCGATTTCCCTATCTGGAGGAACACATGGAAGATCATCTGAAAACACCTCTAGAAACTCATTAACCATAGGGACCGAAGACAAATGAGGACCTTCTAAATTATAATCCTTAACCCAAACCAAGTGATAAAGACAACCTTTGGAGATTAAACACCAAGCTATAAGATAAGAAATAAACTTCCCCCTAGGCTCTAATGAAAAACCTTCCCATTTTATTTTTGGCTCACTAGGGAACGTAAAGATGACCATATACTTTTGTCAATCCAAATCTACATAATAAGAATACAACGAAACCATGCCCATGATTACATCAAAATCTACCATACCCAACTCAAATAAATCTGCCAAAGTATGCCTACTACTCATAGATACCACACACCCCCTATAGACCCTTTTAGCAATAACTGGATCTCCTACCGAGGTAGAAATAAAAAATTAGTCCAAAATAACTTACAGATAAAAATCAAATTACACAGCTATATAGGGAGTCACATTGGAAATGGTAGAACCAAGATCAAATAGACAATACATGTCACGAGAAAAAAACTATAATGTACTAGTAACAACATCTGCCAATGCCTTAGATTCTTTAAGGGATGCCAAATCATACAACCTATTTGGACCAGCACTAGAAGTAGGAGCAGTAACAGAAGTAGATAACACACCAACGAGTGTAGGAATGGAAGATGAAGCCACCATAATCTTATTCGCCACTATAGAAACCTTGTTAGAAGCACAATCCCTAAGCCGATGGCCTACTTATCCATACTTGAAGCACATATCCCTACTTTCCTCATAGAATCCCTAATGAGGATGATCGTAAAATCGATAAAGAAGATACAAAGAAATAGACTGACCTCTGCTTTCCTAAGACTGGGCTCCCTATGTCCGATAATCGTCACCACTATGATGATGCCTATCGCCCGACTTCTAGGGGTATGAAGCACTGATAGTAGAGAAGTAACCAGAAGTCCCCTATTTTTTTTCTATTTGCCACCATCCCTACCTTCTTGATACTAGGCACCTCCCTGATAAAAGAAACCTACCCCGCTTACCTCACCTGTCCCTATATTCTACCTATCTTTCCTTCTCATCCGTAACTTGCTTCATATGAATAATCAGTCTCGGCATGTCCATATTATTTATAAGCAAAATAGTATCTCTCTAGAATCAGATCTTCGTTCAGCCCAGAAGTGAACTTTTTCATTCTCGACATTATATCAACCACCACATCAAGCGCATACCTCAAAAACTGATGGAACTTCAAAGCATACTCCTTCACAGACATTTCCCTTGCCTGAGGTTCACAAGCTCCTCCATCTTGGATTTTAACAACTCTTGAGGAAAGAACCTATCCATGAAGGCCTCAGAAAAGACCTCCTATAAACCATTCTCTTCTACATCACCCTTATCTCTATCCCACTCCTCATACCACAGATAAGCAACTTCTTTGAGCTAGTAAGCTGTAAAGTTTACTCCTTCTACATTAGTATCCCTCATTAACTAAAAGATCTTCTCCATCTCATCAAGAAAGCCCTGTGGGTCTTCCTTCATCTTCACTCTTGTAGAAGGCGAAGTTCTTATAAACTACCCAAGGCTAGAGGCCTCAACAAATATAATATTAGTCATACCCTACTTGGCTTGAGCAACAACTAATTGGGCAATAGCGTGCATATAATGACGAAACTCTGCATTTGTCACATTACCCTGAGGGACCTGAAGAGCAGTAGGAGAAATAAGAGGAACTCCATTACAATCAGAAACAGGACCATACGATCAAAGATGTACTACAAATGTAGGAGGTACTCATTCAACATGATCTCCAGATGGGATGGAAGAATTTCCTTTTGTTCAAATCTAGAAGTCATGATCTAAAAAATTAAAAAACAAGGATTAGATGAGATTATAGGACTGAGAAGTCAAGCTTGAAGAAAGAATACCAAGAAAGTGAAACATTCCTGATGACTTGTAGCCTTTACCTTATGAGTGTGGTATGCTACACACTCCTAAAAGAGACTCTACTCAACATGACTTTGTGCACCCCCAATAGACCATGAACCTAGGCTATGGTACCAACCTGATACAACTCAGACCAGGGCATTATCGTAATGGGCATCCTAAGTCCACCTAGGACCAGGGACCACCTTTTTAACCCAACCTAACCAACTTTTATAGAATTAAATGAGCTAAATTTTAAGCATATAATAAGATTGTGCAATTCTCTCATGAAAACTTTATTATAGGGTCACAACCATGACCGACCCAACAAAGCCTTTCCATACCAAATCAACCATCTATTCCGTATCAAACCAAAGAGAATATCAAAACATAATATAAAAGTTAAACCCAAAATATAATAAAATGGAACAGTGAAAAATTATGTTTGATGATGCCAGCTTCCCATCTTATTCTAATGCCAAGGATGACACTAATACTGATCCAGCCTATTTCAACCCGCAAAAGTACCATAAAGCCTTTATCAAAAAGAATATAAATTTTTGATTGGGATATGCCCCCAACCATGGTCAAAACCTATATTTGGAAAGAAAATAAAAGGTCTAAGAATGTCAAACATCAAATAATTCCTTCCAAAAGATTGGAAGCTCACCACTTAATTCCAATAAGTTATACCCAAAATAAGCACTATGAAGGAGGAGTTGACTATCCATTCCTACATGGCATGGGTGGACAGTCGCTAGTAGATGGGTTAGTGGGTAAATAGTAGCATGAATCTCGAGATAAGGATAAGGTAGTGCCATTTATCAAAACTAAGAGAAAACCATCCAATGTAAATAACCATACATATATATAGGTGCTATGATAAGGGACTGGGTTTAGCATGCCATTTAAAACCTTAAACTGGGTCTTGTAGCTTAGCCATCCTATCACCCATGGAGCATATGGGTTTAGTTTCCCTTACTGAATGTGTTTTGGTGCATGCAGTTTCATGACCAGGAAATAACTCTGGGATGACTAGCACATCCCTCTAATATAAATGTGACACTCACACATGGAAATCAGAGACCTCATATATAGGAAAATATGAGTTTCTGGTTTGGATCCCCCAGGAATCGCCATATTTCATGGATTAGCTTACATTTTTCACCATTAATGCCCCATTAAAACCAAGTCCATAATCCAATTATCCATTTATTAACAAAGGATATTTGATAAACCAGTGGCATCATCATACCACCATACTTAAAAGAATTATCCATAGACAAACTAATTAGATTAAGGGGACTCTCGGTGCCTCTTCTATTTACCATATTAACCTCTTGGGAAACTACCATATTCTCCACAAGCATTACCAATTAGCCATTTACCTTTGTAAACCATTTAAAAACATTTAAGGTTTCATATATAAGCTTAAAACAAGCAAGAGTTTCATTAACATAAGTCAATGCAATGAACATATTTTTATAAGCATTTTATCAAACACCTTCGGGGCATAGTATAACCAAAACCAAATTCCATTACCATTAAACAATTACAATGCAATTGAATTATAAAAAACCACTGTTAGTATATAGAAAGAATAATTAAAATCATAAGAAATACTAACCAAGCCTTTAACATCAAAACCCTCAAATCAATAATTGAAAACTAAAATGATGTAAAAGGAAAAACCATAAAATCAACTATATAACCATGCCTTTAATTGAAATTACAAGTAAGGAGGAGAATCATGCCTTAAAATAGGAAGATTGATGGAAAAATTTGCCAAGACAAGCCCCAAATTAATCCCTTAGTTGAAATCCTGGCTCTTTGCTCCAAAAGATCTTGGGAGAATTTATGATATGTATTTAAAGATATTCTAAGTATTTAGAGTAAAATAATAGGGTAAATAACCTCCTACGTGTATTAGAAGTTGTGGGTCCTTATTAGGATAAGTAGAGAAATGTCCAGAATACCCCCACTCAATCTCATAAAAATCTTATGCATGGTCACGACTGACCTCCTTATGAGTCGTAACCTAGCTTACTATTTATACTCACCAAATCATAACCAATCCTCAACCATAGATCACACACTGTCCAGTGTATGACTCATCTAACCAACTCATAACCACAACATATAATTTGTACCCATGATCCATATCCCTGGCAGAATACAACACCAAGAGGATCAAAAACTGATTACCTTATGAGTCACCTATATGACTCATACCCATGCCTTATGTTTCACACCCTCAAGTTATATCTATTGTAGTGTCCAAGACCATCAATCCAACTAACACTAGTTAGATTATTATAGGTATTTACCACTCGTACTCTAGCTTACAACTCTTACCATGAGTCGTAATTAATTCAAGAACGAGATTCCTAGAAATTTTCTAAGGGTCCAAACTTGGGTTTCTTTATATATTCAAAATATTTTCAGTGTTGGGGGTTATGAAAAATTGATACCTATATGTTTATATAGGTTGCCGTTATCAAGTAACAAGTCAGTCATAACATGATTCTTTATTATCATATTCTAATTATTATATTTATGATAAGCACTTATCAATTGTGATGTCCAACTAACTTAAATTTGTATCAGTGTTAGTTCAGTTGGGAGTAGGAATTATCACTAAGCAAACCTGGGGATGAAGGCTCACCTATCAATAGAGGACTGAGACCTTTAGTAGAAGTCCTTAAGTTCTATAACTATGTAGCAAGCATAGGTTATGAGATGTCACCCACTAGTAGAGGACTAACACTCTTTTACGGGTCATCTTCTCGTAGAGAATTGACACCCTAGTCCTTTGAGACACCATTTTAGTGGATCCACACAGGCAGTGTCAGTTTCCATGGCAAGGTACTGACACCCTTCCAACTGGGGTTACAGTTTTGACCCTAATTAGCTTAGATAGGAGCATATCGATTACATGATAGCTCTCACAGTTTCAGTCAGTACTTAGGTTATATCAATTCAGGTTTGCAAGACCAAGTATTTAGTTTATCATCTATTTATTTAGTCATTTTTAAAAATTATTTCAAAATATGTTTTACTTGGTCTTGCATTCTCTTTTTAAATATTTATGCATCCATGTTTAGTATCCGTATGTATTTTAGATAGTCCCTATCTTACCTACTAGTACATTCAAAGTACTAACCACATACTCTATTTTGTGCTTTATTGATTTCATAATATAGGTTTGGACACTCAATTTCCCAATCACCCATAGTCAGCTCAAACCTACTTTGAAGTAGTAGTAGTAAGTCCTCATCTATTGAGGACAAGTTATGTTTAGTTTTTTTAGTATTTCTTTCATTTTAATCAGTCAGAGTTAGTTTGGGGTTTGTCTAATCAACTTCGCATGTCTTAGAGACTTTCAAACTAGATGTTTCAGATATTCAAATGTTTAGATATTCAAATTTATTTTCAGTATCTTTTATCAGTAATTTAGACATGTTGGTATTTGTTTCATTATCCTACCTTGATTGTAATTATATCATTTTAGCTTTTATATATGATACTTTATAATTATTTTATTCAGTGCTCATAGCAAGTACTAGATCATGGGTTAGCTAGGGTTCACTTGTGCCCTTAAGAATCATGTTGTGACTAGGGGTATCCTCAGGTCATAAAAAGATGGTATTAGATCCTATGTATTTAAAGTGCCCTAGAGTGTTTGAAAGTCGCATTGAGTAGATTATTGTACATGGGTGTGAAGTGCACTACACTTATGGGAGATATGCTATGAATATTTTAGAAAAGTTTTCCTAATTTCAGTGTTCATGTCGTGCAAAAGAGCATGAGCTCTAATAAATTCCCTTTTCTAACTCATTTTTCATCTATTTATAGAAAATACCTTTTAGAAGAAATTATGAAAGGAGAAACAGGGATCATCCTGCACCACGGCTTATTTAGGAAGATCCCCTAAATTATTATGTTTTCCATATTAAGTTTAGCCCTACTTTCATAACATTGGCCCATTTTGTGGCTACTCAGAATAACCAACAAGCTATTGCCCCAGTCAATCTAGTGATGAATACAACTGCAGTTAGGATTTAAGACTTCACTCGGGTCAATCATCCATTATTTTAGGGATTTAAGTCTGAGAAGGATCTGTAGGAGTTTTTGGATGGTGTGCTGAAACTGACAGACATCAAGGGAATCACTACTATTTAGAGTGTTGATTTATCTTCTTAGTAGTTGCAGGGAGTATCTCATACTTAGTTTAAGTAGTGGAAGGAGGACAAAGGTGTTAAGAAAGGGCCTATAGAGTGACAGGAGTTTCCCATGGCCTTTTTAGATAAGTTCTTCCCACTAGAGCTGAGGGAGGCCAAGGTTCAAGAATTCATCAATGTAAATCAAGGTAACATAAGTGTGAAGGAGTGATCACTTAAGTTCACTCAATTTGCAAGGTATTCTCTGACTATAGTAGCCGATTCTAGGTCCAAGATGAGTAAGCTCATGTTAGAAGTTTTTGAGTGTAGGCCAGCTATGTCGATCAAGGAGATAGATTTTTGTAGGTTGATGGTCCATGCTCAACAAATTTATTAGGAGAACAATAAGGAGAATAAAAAAGATAATAATAAGGCCAGAATAGGTATCTTTAACTTTTCTCAACCTAGGTCAGAAGGTGGAAATATTTCTAAGTTATTCTATAAATCTTCAATTCTGCCTTATCTTCTACTAGTGTGCCAGTGCCTAAGTTCAGGTAGGACAATAGGGATAGGCAACCAATCTCTAAGACCCCGGGTAGTGTGAACAGTGGTTGTACTAATCCTCTTTGTAGAAAGTATGGTAAGAATCATCAGGGAGAGTGCAGGAAAGGCAGTGATATGTGTTTTGGATAAGGAAAGTCAGGCCACAGGATTAAGGATTATCCAATAGTTGCCTAGAGGGGAAAGAATTTTCTTCAAAAGGATTAGTACAACTTTTCATTAGCTCTAGCAAGTTGCTCGACTCAGCAGGGTGCCACCTCCAGTTCCATCAGTGGACATCATCGAAACTTACTTTGTGCTCTCCAAAATTGGCATGATCAGGTAAGTTCCCCTGATATGGTTACGGGTATGTTACAAGACTTTCATCTTTATGTTTATGCATTATTATACCCTGGAGCTTCACTTTCTTTTGTGACTCCTTATATAGCTACAGACTTTGGTGTCAGTCTCAAAATATTAGCAGAGCCTTTCTTAGTGTCTACTCCAGTGGGAATTCTATTGTAGCTAGATGGGTATACAAAAACTACCCAATTACAGTGTCTCAAAAAGTTACTTCAGTTGATCTTGTAGATTTAGAGATAACTAATTTTGATGTTATTCTCAGTGTGGATTGTCTTTTCTCATGCTATGCATCAGTTGATTATAGAAATAGAATTGTCCAGTTCTAATTTCCCAATAAGCTCATTATTAAATAAAGGGGTAGTACTTCAGTGCCTAATAGTTAGTTTATTTCCTATCTTAAGGCAAGGAAAATGATATCTAAGGAATGTATTTGCCATCACGTCCAAGTTAAGGACCCAATTATGAAACCCTGAGTCTTGAGTTAGTTCCAGTAGTGAATGAGTTTTCAAAAGTTTTCCCTGAATATCTTCCTGGAGCTCCTCCCGAAAGGGAAATTAACTTCAGAATAGATCTCATACTAGATACCCAACCTATCTTTATTCCACCTTACAAAATGGCTCCAATTGATCTTAAAATTTTGAAAGAACAATTAAAAGATCTTTTAGATAAGAGTTTCATCAGGCCTAATATTTCTCTAAGGGGTGCTCCAGTTCTTTTCGTGTGCAAGAATGATGGTTCCCCCAGAATATGTATCGACTACCGTCAATTGAACAAATTCAAAATCAAGAATAAATATCCTCTCACCATAATTGATGACTTATTCAAAGAAATTCATGGAGCCAGCTATTTCTCTAAGATAGACCTTAGATATAGCAATTATTAACTTAGAGTCGAAGAATGTAACATCCCAAAGATAGCCTTCAAAACTCGATATGGTCACTATAAATTCCTAATTATGTCTTTTGGACTAATGAATACACCTACAGTTTTTGTGAACTTGATGAACAGGGTGTTCAAGCAGTACTTAGATATGTTTTCCATATTCTTCATAGATGACATCCTTGTTTATTCATGTAGTGAGAGTGATCATGCAGGCCATTGGAGGACTGTATTGCAGACCCTTAATAATCACCATTTATTTGCTAAGTTTAGTAGGTGCATATAATGGTTGAGATCAGTAGCTTTCCTTGGTCATATCATTTTAGGTGATAGCATTCGAGTTGATCCTTAAAAGACCGAACTAGTATAAAAATGGCTAAGACCCATCTCCCCATTAGACATCGGGAGTTTCTTGGATTTAGTTGGTTACTATAGATTATTTACTGTAAGATTTTCTTCTATTGATTCTCTCATATCTCGATTAAACCAAAAGAAATCAAACTTTAGTGGTCAGATTCCTATGAGAAGAGTTTTCAGGTGTTTAAGACTTGATTCACTTCTACTCCAGTCTTGATTTTACTAGTTGACATAGATGGGTTTGTAGTTTATTGAGATACTTCTAGAGTTGATCTTGGTTGTGTGTTAATTCAATGAGGTAAGGTCATAGCTTAGGCCTCCAGAAATCTTACAATTCATAAAAAGAATTACCTAACCCATGACTTGAGCTGGCAGCAGTTGTATTTGCCTTTAAGATTTGGAGGCATTACCTTTATGGGGTTCATGTTGATGTATTCATAGATCATAAGAGTTTACAGTATATGTTCACTCAGAAGGATCTAAATCTTCGTTAGAAATGGTAGCTTAAATAATTGAAAGACTATGATATGAGTATGTTATACCACTCGGGTAAGGCTAATATAGTGGCTAACTCCCTTAGTAGATTATCTATGGGAAGTGTTGTGCATGTTGAGGAGGGTAAAAAGGCATTATTCTATGAGGTTCATCATCTTTCTAGGTTAGTTGTTTGGTTGGTTGATTCGGTTAAAAGTAGTACATGGGTTCAGAATGGTTCAGAATCTTCATTGGTTGCCGAAATAAAATAAAAGCAAGACAGAGATCCTATTTTGGTCAAGTTGAAGGAGGTAAGTAAAGATCAAAAGGTGGAGGTTTTCTCCCAAGGGGGAGATGGTGTGCTTCATGGTCAAGGCAGGTTATGTGTTTCATGTGTTGATGATTTGAGAGGGCAAATATTAGCTGAAGTGCAAATTGTGTGATATTCTATCCACTCAAAAGTCACTAAGATTATCGTGATTTGCAGTAAATCTATTAGTGGAGTAATATTAAGAAAGATATTGTGAAATTTTGGCTAAGTGCTCGAATTATAAGAAGTTTAAGGTTTAGCACCAAAGGTCTAGTAGTGCACTTTAGGAGTTTAGCATCCCTACTTGGAAGTGAGAGGTGGTGAATATGATTATGTGATAGGATTACCTCATATGTATCATTAACATAATTTGATTTGGATCATTGTAGATTGAATGACCAAGTAGGCCCATTTATTGCCAATTCATACTTTGCATTCAACTGAGGATTATGCTAGACTCTATCTCAGGGAGTTGGTAAAGTTGCATGGGTATTCTTTGACCATTATCTCAATTAAAGGTACTCAGTTCACCTAACACTTTTGAAAGGCTTTCATAAAAGTCTTGGTACCGAAGTTCATCTCAGTACAACTTTTTATCCTCAGACAAATGGTTAGGCAGAGCGAACCATTCCTATTTTAGAAGATATATTGAGGGCTTGTGGTCAAGTTTAAGGGTAGTTAGGATGAAAATTTACCTATTATTGAGTTTTCCTACAACAACAGTAAAATACCTTAGGTTCTGGCTCTTGTAAAATTCTTGAGTCATGACCTTTCTGATCATCAAATGATTTACCATACTAGTCGTATAGTATGGGTATGGGTAAGTGACCCAATTTGTACGGTGTCTAGTGAGTGGTGGTTACATTTTTCCTAGAGGTATGACTTGCTGACTATGATTCATTTATTCAAGATACGAGGGGTAAGGTATCCAATAATATATTTCTAGAATCTAGCTAGGGTATGACTTGAAGGGTACTTATCGTATGGTGATAGTACGAGTTAGGCTAAGGAGTCGTATGTTAAACAAATGTGGTGTCCAATTTTATAATTAAGAAATGGGTAGGGTACCACTCTTATGATATGGATACGCGTTAAGGGGTCCAATTGTACCCTCCTGCGTCATTTTTATAGTTTAACTTGGGGGTATTTTTGACAATTCCCTATAATATCTCTTTTTGAACCCCAGACAATAAACATCTTTGGAGGCTTCCTTAACCTATTATTCTCATTCAAAATACTCTGTAAGTACTGTCAAATCTCTCTTAAGCTCTTGGTTCAATAAAGGCTAGGGTTTTTTTCAAGGCACTCAATTAAGGCTATAAAGGGTGGTTTTTCTCCGTCTTTATTGTTGTCTAAGGCTTGTTACTCCTCCCTCATTGTTATTTAAACTAAAATAAAGTTTTAAAATATGATTTTCATGGAATTATTATGGTATTGTTTTGGGTTTTGAAGTATATGTTGGGGATTTTAATTATTCTTGGTTGATAGTGTTTTTCCATGTTTTGCTTATGGTTTTTATGTTATAATTGTGATTTTCACATGTGTTTGCATGGAAATGGTTAATTTATACTTTGTTTTGGCTATGAAAACTGTATGACCATAATATGTTTGTTAAATGCCAAGTAGAATGCTTATATCGCATAGTTTGACTGTTATCAAAATCCTTGCATTGCATAAAAGGGTGATGGAACCTAAATTGGTTTAAATGGTTTTAAATGGATTGGAAAGTCCTTGGTGTCCATAGCTTTGGTTTAAATGAAAACATTAGAGGCAATTCGTTTAATGATTTTGGTATGCATAAATAGATAGACTTGCAAGCTCTAGTTTTGGTATGACAATACCAATGGTTAATCCCAAATAAATAATACTCCTTGGAAAATGGATGATTATAAGTGAATGGATTTAATATGGACTTAAATGGGGATGTGTTAGCAAAGTCATAGAAGGTGGCAGTCCCGAGGTACCATAACTAGAAACTCACATTTAACGATGTGAGGTTGGTCTCGGTGACCTTGTGCATCATGTCACACTTATATCTTGGGGGATGTATTAGTCATCTTGGGTTTTTCTCTGGCTCGTGCTACTAACACGCACTGGGGCCCTTTTATTACGGAGAGTTGAAACCATATAGCCCATGGATGGATTTAGGATGGCCGAGCTACATAATCCTAGGTTAAAGGTTCTAAATGCATGCTAAACCCGATTCTTTTTTCCTATATGGTATATATATATGTGTGTGATTGCATATGGTTATTTACTTTGTTATTGAATAATGACATTATTCTATCCTTATTCCTGAGTACATGCTAGCGTTCACTCGCTAACCCATCTTCGAGCGTTGTATCTCCACACGATGTAGGAATCGGATATACTACTCCTCTTACTTAGTGATTTTTTATTCAGGAACAGCTTTATGTTGGACTAAAGTAGTGAGCTTCCATACTCTGAAAGAATCTATTTTATGCTATGTACTTCTTTTCATACCTTTGTTTCTTTCTTGGACCTTGGTTTTGGATATGGTCGGGGGCATGTCCCGACAAGATATTCTCTGATTTCTATTAGAGGCTTTTTGTGACTACTATAGGCATAGGCAGTGTCATTATTGGTGTCATCCTTAGCACTGGTATTGGCAATGGGGATGACACCAATTGGATGCTTGGTTGGATGTTGGGATAGTTGTGGTTATGAACTTTATTAAATTCCTTTTAATTATAATTGTTCAATCTTGTTATGTGTTTGGAATTCATCCGACCTAGGGTACAAGGTGGTTATAGTTGGCTATTGAGGGTGGTCTCTAGTCTGGGTCAGCTTTAAGATGCCCAAAATGACTAGGCCGTGGTTCGAGTCATGCCAGATTGGTATCAGAGCCCTATGTTCATGGTAATTTGGGTCTTTTAAGTGTGTGTAACATGCCAGACTCATAAGGGAGAGGCTACGAGACATTTAAGAATATTTCTCTTTCTTGTGTTTTATTTTTGAGTTGTAGAGTCTAAGGTCTTGAATCCTCCTCTAATCCCTATTTTTTCATTTTTTAGATCATGCTTCCTCGATGATCTAAAGCTTATGAAAACTCTTTTTTCCTACCTGAGTACAATGTTGATAGGACACATTCTACTTATGCGGTCCAGACCCTGTCTAGGAGTCTAGTTCCTGATTATCCTCTTGGAGTTCCACCAGTTCCCTCTAGTCCTACTGGAGCTCCTTGGTCTAACATTAAGAATGTTAAGTTTTATTATTCTGTCCATATGTTGTCTTAGTTGGTAGCTTCCCAGGCTGAGCGTGGTGCATCTGCTACTGTATCTTTTAAGGCCGCAAGGGTTGGCTAATTTATAAAGTTGAACCCTCTGACCTTTCTTGGTGTTAAGGTGGAGGAGGATCCATAAAGTTGTCTGGATTGAATGGAAAAGATTTTTTAAGTTATGCATGCCATGAGTGTGGGGGGCATGGAGTTTGCTGCCTACCAGCTGAAAGATATGGCATACCAGTGGTATGAGTGGGATCAGTCAAGGGGTAACGATGGTGAGTCAGTCTTATAGGAGAATTTCTTTGGTAATTTCCTAGATCGTTTCTTTCCCTAGGAGATGAGGGAATCAAAGGCGGCAGTGTTTGTCAATCTGATGTAAGGCAAGATGCCAGTCAAGGAGTATGCCTTGAAGTTCCACCAGTTATCTCGATATGCTTTAGAGATGGTTTCTAGCATGAGGTCTAGAATGAAGAAGTTCACTTCTGGTTTGTCCAGAGATTTGATATTGGAGAGTAAGGTTGCCTTGTTGATCAAGGACTTAGATATTTCCAGGTTGGATATGTACTTGCAGCCGGTAGAGAAGGAGAAAAAGAAGCAGGCTGCGATAGGAGAGAGGCAAAGTAAAAAGTTTATATTCTCTGAGAAGGGTGGTGGCCAACAACAGAGTTGTAGGGATGGTGTTAAGTTGCCTAAGAAGAAGTTGGTAAATTCTGGGTAATACTTGATGGCTAGTACTCCCTACCCAAAGTCGTTAAGTGGTAGAAATTTCCAAGGTGGCGACAACTTTAGGGCACAGGGTGCCTAATCTCAGGCTAGTAGGGCCCAATCATCTCCATAATATCCTTTCTACAGGTTCTATGGTAGATTAAATTAGGTTTATTATGAAGAATGAAGAGATAGGTGCTTCAATTGTGGTCAACCAGGGTACATGATTAAGAAATATACATTGGCCAAGGTTTCTTCAGGGGAGAACAAGGTTCCAGTTGCATCATTATCAGCTTCGGCATCGAAGGGTACACCATCCAGTTCTGGCACTTATTGGAACCATCTTTATGTTCTCACTACCCAACAAAAGTTTAAGGAATCACCAAATTCCATGACTAGTATGTTGAAACTCTTTTCCCATGATGTGTACTGGTTACTTGATTTGGTGTCCTCTTTTTCTTTTCTGACCCTATTTATGGCTATGCATTTTGGTATTGGTTTGGGTTTGTTTTGGACTTTTTCCTATTTCTACCCTAGTGGGTGATTCTGTGGTGGATATCAGAGTCTATAGGGGTTGTGTGGTATCTGTGGGTGGTTGGGAGACTATGGTAGATCTATTTGAGTTAGATATAGTTGATTTTAATATCATATTAGGGATCGATAGGTTGCACACGTGCTATGAATCTCTAGATTATGGGACCCATAAGGTCATCTTTAAATTCTCTAATAAGCCAGTTGTTGAGTGGGAGGGTGGTTCCCTAGATCTTAAAGGTAAGTTCATATCTTATCTTATAGCTCGGAGATTAATCTCCAAGGGGTCTCTCTATCATCTAAACTGGATTAAATATTCTAAATCGGGAGGTCCTTCTTTGTATTCTTTCCTAGTGGTGAATAAATTTCCTGAGGATTTCCTTAATGACCTTCCTGATATTTCTACTAATAGGGAGATTATGTATATGATTGATCTTATTTCGTACAGTCATCCAATTTCTATTCCGTTGTATAGAATGGCTCTAGCTGAGTTGAAGGATCTTAAGGAGCCACTCAAGGATCTTTTAGATAAGGGCTTCATCCATCCTAGTATGTCCCCGTGCCATGCATCGGTGTTATTCATGTGTAAGAAGGATGGTTACTTTTGAATATGCATTATTTACAGACAGTTGAACAAGGTAACGATAAAGAATAAGTATCCTCTTTCAAGAATAGATAATTTGTTTTATTAGTTTCAAAGTTCTAAGTTCTTAGCCAAAATTGATCTTCAATCTGGTTATCACCAGTTGAAGATTAGGAATGGAGACATCCCTAAAACTTCCTTCCGTACCTGGTATGGTCACTTTGAGTTTCTGGTTATGTCATTTGAGTTGACCAATGCCCTTGCGGAATTCATGGATTGATGAATAGGGTCTTCATCAGTTTCTAGACTTGTTCATCCTTGTTTTCATAGACGACATTCATGTGTACTCTAAGATCGAAGTGGACCATACAAATCAACTCCTCATTGTATTATAGACCTTGAAGGAGCAATAGTTGTATACCAAATTCTCAACATGTTAGTTCTGGTTGAATGTTGTCACTTTTTTGGGTCATCTCATTTCTAGTAAATAGATCATGGTGGATTTTTAGAAAGTTTCAGTGGTGAAGAAGTGGCCCAAACCCATGACTCCAACTGATATTCAGAGCTTCTGGGGTTTAGTGGGTTACTATAGGAGGTTTGAGGAGAGTTTTTTTACTATAGGTGCCCCATTGACTAAGTTGACTCAGAAAAAGGTGCAGTTCTTATGGTCAAATGCTTGTGAGGGTAGATTTGAAAATCTAAAGGATATATTGACTTTGGCTTAGGTATTGACTTTTCCAAAAGGCACAGATGGGTTTGTGGTCTACTGTGATGCATCCTTTGTGGGGCGTGTTTGCATTTTGATGTAACATAGTAAGTTAATATCTTATGCTTCTAAATAGTTGAAGGTGCATGAGAGGAACTATCCAACTCAAGGCTTGGAACAATTAGTTGTGGTATTTGCATTGAAAATCTAGCATCACTATTTGGATGGGTGTATGTGGATATCCTTTTTTATCATAAGATCGAGCAGCATGTGTTTAGTCAAAATAACTTAACATCAGGAAAAGAAGATGTCTTGATATTCTCAAGGACTATGATATGAGTCTTCACTACCACCCAGGTAAAGATAATGGGATTGTTGATGCACTTAGCAGGTTATCCATAGGGAGTCTAGCTTATGTGGATAGGGAGAAGTAGGAGTTGGTGAAGGATATTGACAGTTTGGCTAACCTCGGAGTTTGCCTGTTGGACTATGTGAATAGTGGTTTGTTTGTGGAGGAAGTGGTGTGGTTATCTCTTAGTTTTGAGATCAAGGACAAGCAGGTGTTAGATCCTATCTTAAGGATGATCAAGGGCAATGAAGGTGGACAAGGTTTTTGTCCTTCGATATCAGTAGCAATGGTGCATTCCAGTTTTAATGGAGGTTAGGTGTTTCTGACATTAACGGATTGCGAGAGAGAATCTTGGTTAAGGAGCATGAGTCGCTCTATGTTGTTTATCTTGGTATGATAAAAATATATCATGACCTTAAGGAGATGTATTGGTGGAACAATATGAAGCAGGATTTGGCTAGTTTGGTTGTCAAGTGCATGGTGTGCCAGCAAGTGAAATGTGAGCACATGAGGCCCAGAGGATTGTATCAAGAAATCAAATTCCCAGAATGGAAATGGGAGGTAATCAACCTGGATTTTGTTATCGCTCTTCCTTGGTCTCGGGATTAATTTTATTAGGTTTGGGTCATCGTGGCTAGGATGACAAAGTCTGATCACTTTTTGCTAGTGAGGACTAACTTCTCAGTTGGATTATACAAGGTTGTACCTCCAAGAGATTGTGAAGATGCATGGCGAACTTGTTTCTATCATCTCCAATCATGGTATGCAATTTTCATCGTGCTTTTGGTGGTTATTTCAGAAAGACTTGGGGAACAAGGTGAGTCTGAGTACTGCTTTTCACCCGAAGTCGGATGGGCAAGTGGAAAAAACTATTCACATGTTAGAAGATATGCTTTGTACTTATGTGATTGACTATGGTGGTGGTTGGGTTGAGCATTTTTTTCTTATAGAGTTTGCCTATAATAGTAGCTACCAGCCTTGTATGGTAGGAGGTGTAGGTCTTCTATTGGGTGGTTTGAGGTCGGTGAGGTGGATATGTTTGTCCCAAATTTGGTTCACCAAGCTATGGAAAAGGTGAAAGTTATTTGGGATATTCTTAAGGTTGTCCAAAGTCACCAAAATCCTATGTATACATAAAGCGAAGGTACTTGGAATTTGAGGTTAGAGATACGGTATTCCTGAAGGTGTCTCCCATGAACGGAGTGATGCGGTTTGGGAAGAAATGGAAACTCAGTCCTAGGTATATTGGTCCATACTTGATTTTGAGAAGGGTTGGAACTATTGCATATGTGTTGAAGTTTCCTTCTAATTTGATATCCATTCACCTGGTATTCCATGTCTCTATGTTGAGTAAATGTAGAGGTGATCCATCCCAGGTTGTGCCTATCAAGGATATTGGTATTTCGGATTCCCTATCATATGAGAAGATCTTGATTAAAATCTTGGATCATCATGTTCGTCGATTACAGATCAACGATGTGGTCATGGTAAAGGTTTTATGGAGGAATCATAAGGTAGAAGAGGCTACATGGGAAGCTGAAAAGACATGAAATCCAAGTATTCATTCCTGCTTTCTGCTCCAGAAATTCGAACAAAAGGTATGCATTCTTCATAACGTCTTTGTTTTTAAACATTGTTAAAGAAAAAATTGACTTCCATGGTATCCTTGTTTTCTAACTTGGTTAAAGGTAAGGGCAGAGAAGTTTGGGGGTCAAATAATGCTAGTAACCACCTTGATTCGTTATTCGAGGATGAATGATCCAAGATGAGGAGAATTAAAACACCCTAGGTTTTGGCCCTTGAAAGTTTCTAAAGTCTTGAGGTTTTTTATTATCATATGACGCACCATACTAGTCATATAGTGTGGGTACGGTTCAAGTGACCCAATTTGTAGAGTGTCCAGTGAGTGTTGGTTGAGTTTTCTTAGGGGTACAACTTGTTGTGTATGAGCCATATGCTCATGATATGAAGGGTATGTTGTCCAATCGTATATTGTTCAGTGTCTATCCTTGATGTTCTACTTTGGGTACGACTTGAAGGGTACTTGTCATATGGTGAAGGTAGGAGTTAAGCTAAGGAGCCGTATGTTAGACAGAATGTGGCATCAAACTTTTATATCAAGATATGAGTAGGGGGTACCACTCGTATGATGTGGATACGAACTGAGGGGTCCAACCGTACCCTCTTGTGTCCTTTTTACAATTTAAGTTGGGCTATTTTGGACATTTCCACCTAATAACTCCTTTTGAGCTCAGGACGTAAAAAACCTTTGGAGGTATCCTTAACCTATTATTCTCATTCAAAACACTCTCTAAACACTCTCAAATATCTTTCAAGCTCTTTGTTCAATAAATGCTAGGGTTTTCTTTAAGGCAATCAATTGAGGCTCTAAAGGGGTGGTTTCTCTCTGTCTTCCTTGTTTTCTAAGGCATGTTACTCCTCCCTCATTGTTAGTTCAACTAAAAGCATGTTTTAATGAATGATTTTCATGGCATTATTGTGGTATTGTTTTGGATTTTTAAGTATATGTTGGGGGTTTTGATTGTTCTTTGTTGGACAGTGTTGTCCTACGTTTTACTTATAGTTTTTACATTATAATTGTGATTTGCACATGTGGTTACATGGGAATGGCTAATTTATACTTGGTTTTGGCATTGGAAACTATATGCCCTCAACATGTTTATTAAAATGCCAATGAGAGTGCTTTTATCACATAGTTTGACTATTATCGAAATCCTTGCATTGCTTAAAAGTGTGATGGAACCTAAATTGTTTTAAATGGTTTTAAATGGATTTGACAAGCCTTGGTGGCCATGGTAATGGTTTAAATGGAAACTTTGGAGTCAATTGGTTTAATAGTTTTAGTATGGCATAAGTGGATAGACTTGCTTACTTTAATTTTGGTATGACGATACCAATGGTTAATGCCAAATAAATAAGACTCTTTCGTACATAGTTGATTATATGTGAACATTTTTAATATGAGCTTAAAGGGGATGCGTTAGAAAAACCATGGAAGATGGTGGTCCCGAAGGGACCAAAACTATAAACTCACATTTGCCGATGTAAGGTTGGTCTTGGTGATCGTCTGCATCATGTTACATTTATATCTTTGGAGATGTACTAGTCATCTTAGGTTTTTCTCTGGATCATGCGGCTAACACGCATCAGGGCCCTTTTGTAACACCCCATGTCTAAAAGCTTTTGTGCATCATACGACTCAGTCTATTGAGTCGTGCATACTTCATATGAGTCGTATGTAGTGAATCATACTAATTTTAGTATGGATGATTTGGGTTCTGTTCAAGGTACGAGTTGACCCTAGAAGTCATCAAGAATAATACAAGTCTTATGATATGAAGTTGTGAGCTCAGAAGTATAGATTGATAGCGCCCAAGCGCACACGCAAGTGTATGTGGTCTACCAAGTAATATAGTGGCCATCAAGAAAGCCGAGTTATCGATCCCACAGTGACTTGATTTAACAACGATTCAATTTCAGTTCACTATTTAGATTAATTTAGTGCAAAAGTAACCAAAAGAGAGTCAGTAATTTTGTAAATTAAAAATAAAGTAAACAATGTGTAAAATAAAATACTTGAGACAATCAATGGAGAAAAGCCCAGGGTTAAAGCACTCCGAACAATTATACTATGTTATTGAATTTAATTCGTTAATTTGATTATCTTGGTGTTAATTCGTAGGGGTAATTGCATGATCATGGTTTACCAACCTCTAATATTTTACCTAATTTAGACCTTACAACTACATCGTTGAGCAGGGATGTAATAATCTAATTAAGTTTATTAAAGCTATCATCCTACGTATAAATCAAGTAAGGCATCTAAGTACATCTCTATCCTAGAAGTTAAGTTTAATTTTTTATTTTATAAATGAATAAAAACCCAAACTTTATTTATTCCCTTGTTCTATCTACCTATTTCCTCTCCCTAGATCAAAAGGTCAACAATATATGTATTTCATGGGTGATCAATCCATAAAATAATTAAAACAAGAATAAACAAACAACCAAATATGATAAGTAAAATTAACTAAATTAATCTAAAACAATAGTACTCATGTTCTTGGATTTAACCTTGGAGAGGGGGGTTTTAGCCACTAATATTCATAATCACGATCCAAATAATTGAATGCATGATACAAAAAATTAAAGACTAAATAAAAATTAAAAACCTAATAAACCATGTAGCAGCCTCTGTCTTTTCTCCGAAACCTTCCACTGAAAATAATAATGTTCTCTATGTTTTTTCTTCTAATAAATTTTCCAAGTATATGTAATGCCTCGAGTCTATACCTCGGTGTAATGCCCCCCATATACCATCCCGAGATGTCACACGATTCTTATGGACCTGAAGGACCACAAGCTAACCCTTTTCTGATATCTGTACCTGTACACTGCATAATATCTGAAAAAATGTGGAAACTTTCCATAAGGTTCAACACATCTATACATACTCAAAACTAAAAATTGAATACTAATACATCCATCTGAAAAGCCTCTAACTGTCTAAACTATGGAGTTGATGGGACATGTCCCCAACTAACTCCGTCAATAGAAAATAAATAAAGTCTGAAACAATAGTAGTAAACTAAGACTCATCCTTGAAAGAAAAGGACTCACTGCTACTGCTGCTGATTGGGACCAAACTGCTGAGGATAAACTGGATCCTGTGCCTCTAAACCTATGGTGTCAAAAAAAATACCATAGCGCAAATGCGTCAGTACAAAAATGTACCAAGTATGTACACGAGGTAGGCAAATCATAGGGTTCATGCATGCCTAATATATAAACTAAATAATCATGAAAATGTTGCATTAGAGCACATACATGAATGCACAGAACATGAACACAATTATCACAACTCTAGATACTTAAACTCAGATACCACTTTACTGCAAACTGAACTCACTAGTGACATTGAAATACTGAATCACTGACTCATCTGATACTGATAACTGAGGATCTAGATGTGCTTACATCAATGACTTAATTCTTAGACTTACTACTTTCTACTAATCGAATTAGAGATCAACCTTTCTAACAGATGATTTTGGAAGCTTTATCAATGATAAAAAATATGATTATATCTGAATCTGACAACAAGAATAATCAATTGAAATCTGATACTTAGACCAAGCCTATCTAACAGCATATCTCTGAGTTCCTCACAATGATAGCGGACTGTATCTGACGATCCTAATTTCTGAAGACTGATTATAAAATAGAGACTGAATCTGAAACTAAAACTGTGGGAAGTAGTCACTTAACCGACATGCCCTGACCTACCATATATGGGTCCAACCTATGCCCCAGTTGGAAGGGTGTCATTATCGCACCACTGGTAAAGACAAATCTATGTGACCCTCTTCTAGCAGGTCCTCAAACGAGAATGGTGGAGTCCTCATCTAGCAGGTCAATCCACCTCATCTACCCTCATTTAGAAGGTATAATGTCTCTCATCAACCCTCAACTAATAGGTATGATGTCTCAACCTATGCTGGCTACGTAGTTCTGGAGCATAAGGATTGCTTCTAAGAA
This sequence comes from Capsicum baccatum var. pendulum, assembly GCA_030864225.1. Classification (NCBI taxonomy): domain Eukaryota; kingdom Viridiplantae; phylum Streptophyta; class Magnoliopsida; order Solanales; family Solanaceae; genus Capsicum; species Capsicum baccatum. Next base: position 154,974,723 of record CM061561.1, on the reverse strand, counting down.
TCACACCCTCTACTAGTAGGTGAGTTCCTATCCTTGAGCTCGCTCGGTGCTAGATTCTACTCTCAACTGAAAGTCTCAGAACTGAATTCTCAACTGAACACTGGCTGAACTGAATCTGACACTGATCATATTACTCTAAAGGACTGACTGAGTTATGCTAAGATTACTTGGTTCCGTATCTGATAGAAAAGATATTGAATCATGGTATTTGACGGACGATACAGAGCTTGAATAGATTACTCGAATCGCTTCTGATATTAGGATAGAATCACTTGAATACTATTAGAACTGAGTTAATTACAGGTCTGAGGCTAGATTACTAGCGATATAGAGATTACAGAGATAACTGAGATTACTGAGCGTTATTAAGCTTCGCACTTGTCTGAGAATACAGAGTTCTACAGTTCACTGAGTTCTGAGAATTATGGCTAGATTGGATTTATCGAGAAACTGACATGGGCTCTAGATAACAGCTTTATTTTTGGGGATAAATACCCCCAGGACTCGATAACATAAGAGTAAGACATAATAATTCTTCATCACAAATCATTCATGTATCATCACGGTCATCTATTCATCACTACAATCTTCATTCATCATTACAAGCATTCATTCGTCATTACAATTATTCATGTATCATCACAATCGTTAAAGCATCACTTCAAGTAGTTGGGCATCATAACATACTTTCCCTCTCAAGATCCTTAGGACATTGCATTAAGCATTTAGGAAACATAGACCTCTATTCATCATCACAACCTCAAAAGGGTCACTCCAAACCTTTAAGGATCATCAACATCGGTTCACTATCATATACTAGCCTAGGGAAGACATGCTATTAGATTATACCCCATTCAACGAGATCATACATTAAGTACTTCATACCTATATCGGTCTTGTCATGTATTTAGATATCACTCGAATTGGGGGAAACTTTATACTAACACGTCACTATTTACTTGGTAACCACTTGACATGTATTAAAAGCTTAGCATATATCAAAGAGCACAAAATTGAGGAATTTACAACATCATATCTCAAGTTGTTCACCAAGGTATTTCAACAACCACTAGACACGACCGATTTTACACCTACTTGGGGATTTCATGCTATCTTGGCACACATTCATACACTAAGACATTTTATCAAACACTAGGCATGCATGGACTAGATCATAACTTGGGGTTCCCTATTCAACATACTATAGTGGCCCTTATGCTTCACCTAAGCTCTTTATCAAACCTATGGGGAACGTTCTTCACTTATTCAACCATTTTTACACCAAAAAGTCATTAACACATCACATGGAAAACCAACTTCTAGAGGGTCTATCACAAACATCACATGAATTCCACATACTAGAGTAAAAGCTCATAAATTTTGTAGGCAAACATAAATCAAAACTCAACAACACATTAAACATCCAATTGAACTCATACAAATAATTTGACACTCATAATAATAAAAATCTTTTAGTTTTAAAAAGTGTTCTTGAGTTTCTTGGATGAAAGGGACTAAAGAATTAACATCTACATACCTTAACCTTTGAAATTGGATGAACTTTAGTGCTTGAAACTTTATCCACCCTTGAAATAAATAAATTCTTAAAGCCCGCACTATGAGGAACTTGATTCTTGAAGAAACCTTGAAGAATTTGTGGATGAATTTTGGAAGATTAGGGTTCTTGAATGAAACCCTCGATATTCTTGAGAAAATTTGAAAAGAAAATGATAGAATTAGGGTTTGAATGAGGGAAATGACCAAAATACCCTTGCTAAAATGCCCTTGAATTGTTGGAAAATATACTTGACGTCATTTGTGACAGGCCGTCAGGTCCGTGATAGGCCGTCACAAATGGTCGTCAAAATAGGGGTCCAAATTCGTAATTTTCTGCCCAGGACTAACGACATCGTCAGAAATATCGTCAGAATGTGACGACATCATCGAAAAGGTCGTTAGAAACGTGATAGCCCGTCAAAAATGTCATCATCGTTTTCCAGCTTGACATGCTGGAGTAAAATGAGCATAACTCTTTGCTCCGATATCGGATTTAGGAAAAATTTGTATTGTTGGATAGATAATTCAAAAATATTTCATTTGATATATATATAGCCAACTAGTTCTTCATATAAAATGAGTTATGGTCGATTTAAGTTGACCCAAATTTTGATGGTCACTAAAACTTGAATGATAGGAAAGTTTTCAACTCATTCATGAGTTAGGGGACCACTATGATATTAATTCATGATCAAATAGATTCCCACATAATTTAAAGTATTTTTAACTTGGGAGGATATTTCTGAAATGTTTTTACTTGGATATTTTCTTTACCAATATGCTCTAAGGCTCAGATTGGAAGAGGATTTTGCGGGGCATTACATTATCTCCCCCTTGAGAACATTCGTCCTCGAATGTCATTTGATAGACTGAAAATACGGATCAACAAAGCTTATTCAATAAATGGAAACATCTCAGATCAGGACTACGCACCTGAAACGACTGACATATAGAGTCTCACACTGGGCATGCATATATGATGCATGGAATACTCGACTGATGATACTTATAGCTGAATTCTCATAATAAACATGCATATCTGATGCATGGACTCATAAATGGGATGATCTCATGAATACACAACTGAACACACACTGACAAGCTGAACTCGTTCTACTAAATGTGCATATCTAATGCAAGAATGTCCGACTAAGCTGACTTTCGAAAGCACGACTTAACAATGCAATAATGATTGATGCTAACTTTGTAAGGAAAGTTTGAACATGCATCGAGATGAATCAAATGGCATACAACATCATAATACTGTAGGGTATCTCCCCCTTGGGACTCTATGTCCCTCTAAATACACTTTGCTAAAATACTGGAGCGGTGCAGAGACACCTACACACTGGATCATAATTGATCGATCAAGATCTGAAACTTATGCATGACTCATGCTAACATATAAGCTCAAAATTAGAGAAAAAAATCTATCAATGCATAAAATAAATATAAAGGGCTCATAACATACCCGGGTCAATTTCAGGGGATCTTTCCCGATTAAGGCGAGCCTGAAGTGCATACAATCTATTATGACCTGAAGGAAGACTATACTGACTTCGGGGACATGGCTTAGGACAGTCTTCAACTTTGTGACCAGTCTCACCACATCCAAAGCACACATCACTACCGGCTCTACATACACCCTTATGATTCTTACCATATTCTTCATACAACGGCTTGGTATGAACACCACTAGTACTACTCTGGGCTTTGGAGCTTGGCTCTTCGTCAAATATGACACCCCCAAACGTAGGTGCGAGTATACTAGCTAAACATGGAGCTGGAACTAAAAATCTCTGACCATACTGAGAACTACTACCACCTTGAGACCCTGACTGTGAGAAACCACGACTACCTATCTTAGTTTTCTTACTCACTTTCCCTCTCTCCTTTATCTTATCTGCCTCAATCTATTGCGCATGAATCATTATCCTAGAAAGATTTATATCTCTAATAAGCATGGCAACTCTACACTCTTTCAAGACATCACTTGATACCCCAGTCAAAAACTTACTCAATCTAACCCTTTTGTTGATATCTATACCTGTACACTGCATAATATCTGAAAATACGAAAGATTTCCATAATGTTCAAAACATCTATACATACTCAAAACTGAAAACTGAATACTAATACATCCTTCTGAAAGCCTCTAACTGTCTAAACTATGGAGTTGATGGGACATGTCCCCAACTAACTCCACAACAAAAAATAAACAAAGTCTGAAACAATAGTAGTAAATTAAGACTCGTCCTCGAAAGAAGAGGACTCACTACTACTGCTGCTGACTGGGACCAAACTGCAAAAGATTAACTGGATCCTGTGCCTCTGAACCTATGGTGTCAAATAAAACACCATAGCACAAATGTCTCAATACAAAAATGTACCGAGTATGTTGACGGTGTAGGCTAATGTAAGGGTTCATGCATACATAATATCTAAACTGAATAATCATGAAAATGTCGCATGAGAACACATACATGAATGCACAGAACATGAACACAATTACAACAACTCTAGATACTGAAACGCAGATACGACTTTACTGCAAAATGGACTCACTACTGACACTGAAATACTAAATCACTAACTCATCTAATACTGATAAATAAGGATTTGAATGTGCTTACATCAGTGACTAAATACTTGGACTTACTGCTTTCGACTGAAAGGATTAGAAATCAACCTTTCTAACAGATAATTTCGGAAGCTTTATCAATGATAAGAAATATGATTATATCAGAATCTGACAACAAGAATACTTAATAGAAATCTGACATAGTAATCAAGCCTGTCTGACAGCATATCTCTGAATAAAATATCAAATAATTGTATGTGAGACCAAGTCTATCTAATGGGATGGCCTATAAATCAATGGAACTATCTAAGTTCCTCACAATGATAGATGACTGTATCTGACAGTCCTGATTTCTGAATAATGATTCTGAAACTGAGACTAAGTTTGAAATTGAAACTGTGAGAAGTAGTCACTTAACCGACATGCCCTAACCTACCACATGTGGGGTCTAACCTATGCCCCAGCTGGAAGGGTGTCATTACCGCGCCACTGGTAAAGACAACTATATATAACCCTCATATAGCAGGTCCTCAAACGAGAATGGTGGAGCCCTCATCTAGTAGGTCAAGCTACCTCATCTACCCTCATCTAGCAGGTATGATTTCTCTCATCCACCCTCAACTAACAGGTGTGATATCTCAACCAACGCTGGCTACGTAGTTCTGGAGCATAAGGGATTGCTTCTAAGAATTACACCCTCTACTTATAGGTGAGTTCCCATCCTTGAGCTCGTTCGGTGCTAGTTTCTACTCCTAAATGAAAGACACAGAACTGAATTCTCAATTGAACACTGGCTGAACTAAATCTGACATTGATCATATTACTCAACAAGTCCAACTGAGTTACGCTGAGATCACTTGGTTCTGTATCTGAAGGAAAAGATATCGAATCATGGTATTTGATTGATGATACAGAGCATGAATAGATTACTCGAATTACTTCTGAGATTAGGATAGAATCACTTGAATACTATTAGAACTGAGTTGATTACAAATCTGAGGCTAGATTACTAGCGCTATAGAGATTACAGAGATAACTGAGGTTACTGAGCTTTATTAAGCTTCACACTTGTTTGAGGATACAGAGTTCTATAGTTCACTGAGTTCTGAGAATCAAGGCTCAATTGGAATTATCGAGAAACTAACACGGCCTCTCGACAACAACTTTATTTCCGGGTATATATACCCCCATAACTCGATAACATAAAAGTAAGACATAATCATTCTTCATCACAAATCATTCATGCATTATCACAGTTATCCATTCATCACTACAATCATTCATTCATCATTACAAGCATTCATTCATCATTACAATCATTCATGTATCATCAAAAGTGTTAAAGCATTACTTCAAGGAGTTGGGCATCATAACATACTTTCCCTCTCAAGATCCTTAGGACATCGCATTAAGCATTTAGGAAACAAAGACTTCTATTCATCATCACAACCTCAAAAGGGTCACTCCAAACCATTAAGGATCATCCACATCTGTTCACCATCATATACTAGCCTAGGTAAGACATGCTATTCGATTATACCCCATTCAACGAGATCTTACATTAAGTACTTCATATCTATTTCAGTCTTGTCATGTATTTGGATATCACTTAATTTGGGGAAAACTTCATACTAACACGTCACTATTTACTTGCTAACCACTTGACATGTATTAAAATCTTGGCATATAACAAAGAGCACAAAATCAGGGAATTTACAACATTATATCTTGAATTGTTCACTAGGGTCTTTCAACAACCACTAGACACGACCGATTTTACACCTACTTAGAGATTTCATGCAATCTTGCCACATATTCACTCACTAAGGCATTTTATCAAACACTAGGCATGCATAAACTAGCTCACAATTTGGGGTTTCCTATTCAACATACTATAGTGGCCGTTATGCTTCACCTAAGCTCTTTATCAAACCTATGGGGAACGTTCTTCACTTATTCAACCATTTTTACACCCAAAAGTCATGAACACATCACATGGAAAACCAACTTTTAGAGGGTCTATCACAAACATCACATGAATTCCACATACTAGAGTAAAAGCTCATAAATTTTGTAGGCAAACATAAATCAAAACTAAACAACACGTTAAACATCCAATTGAACTCATACAAATAATTTGACACTCATAATAATAAAAATCTTTTAGTTTTAAAAAGGGTTCTTAAGTTTCTTGGATGAAATGGACCCAAGAATCAATATCTACATACGTTAACCTTTGAAATGGGATGAACTTTAGTGCTTGAAACTTTATCTACCCTTGAAATAAATAAATTCTTGAAGCCCACACTATGAGGAACTTGATTCTTGAAGAAACTTTGAAGAATTTATGGATGAATTTTGGAAGATTAGGGTTTTTGAATTAAACCCTAGATATTCTTGAGAGAATTGGAAAAGAAAATAATAGAATTAGGGTTTGAATGAGGGCTCCTCATATTTATAGAGGCTCAAAAAAGGTAGGAAATGACAAAAATTCCCTTGAATTCCTATTAAAATATACTTGACGTCGTCCGTGATAGGTCGTCAGGTCTGTGATAGGCCGTCACGAATGGTCATCACAAAAGGGGTCCAAATTCTTGATTTTATGGCCAGGGCTGAGGACGTCGCCAAAAATATCGTTAGAATTTGACAAAGTCGTTAAAAAGATCGTCAGAAACGTGATAGCCCATAAGACACGTCGTCACTATTTTCCAGCTTGACATGCTGGAGTAAAATGATCATAAATCTTTGCTCCGATATCGGATTTAGGCGAAATTGGTATCATTGGAAATATAATTCAAAGATATTTCATTTGATATATATAAAGCCACCTAGTTCTTCATTTACAACGAGTTATGGTCTACTTAAGTTGACCCAAATTTTGACGGTCACTAAAATTTGAACGATAGGAAAGTTTTCAACTCATTCATGAGTTAGGGGACCTCTATGATATTAATTCATGCTCAAATAGATTCCCACATGATTACAAGTATTTCATACTTGGGAGGATATTTCTGAAATATTTTGACTTTGATTTTTGCTTTACCAATTACGCTCTAAGGCTCAGACTGGAAGAAGATTTTGCGGGGCATTACATTAGCTCCCCCTTGAGAACATTCGTCCTCGAATGTCGTTTGATAGACTGAGAATACAGATCAAAAAAACTTACTCAAGAAATGGAAAAATCTCAGATCAAGACTCTGCAACTGGATCGACTGACATATAGAGTCTCACACTAGGCATGCATATATGATGCATGGAATACTCAACTGATGATACTCATAGCCGAATTCTCATAATACATATGTATACCTGATGCATGAACTCATAAATGGGATGATCTCATGAATACATGACTGAACACACACTGATTAGCTATACTATTTCTACTAAATGCGCATATCTAATGCATGAATGTCCGGCTAAGCTGACTTTTGAAAGCAGGACTTGACAATGCAACAATGATTGATGCTAACTTTATATGGAAAATATAAAGATACATCGAGATGAATCTAATCGCATGCAACATCATAATACCATGGGGTATCTCCCCCTTGGGACTCTATGTACCTCTAAACACACTTTGCTAAAATACTGGAGCGGTGAACGGGGCACCTACAGACTGGATCATAATTGACTAATCAAGATCTGAAACTTATGCATGACTCATGCTAACATATAAGCTCAAAATTAGAGCAAAGGATATATCAATGCATAACATAAATATGAAAGGCTCAAAACATACCCGGGTCGATTTCAGGGGATCTTTCCCGAACAAGGCGAGCTTGAAGTGCATATAATCTATTATAAGCTGAAGGAAGACTATGCTGACTTTTGGGACCTGGCTTAGGACAATCTCAAACTTTGTGACCGTTATTGCCACATCCAAAGCACACATCACTACCGGCTCTACATACACCCTTATGATTCTTACCACATTCCTCACACAACGAGTATGTACGAACACCACTAGTACTACTCTGGGCTTTGGATCTTGACTCTTCCTCAAATCTGACACCCTCAAATATAGGTGCAATTACAGTAGCTGAAGATGGAGCTAGAACTTAAAATCTCTGACCATACTGAGAACTACTACAACCTTGAGACCCTGACTGCGAGAAACCACGACTACATGTCTTGGCTTTCTTACTCACTCTCCCTCTCTTCTTTATCTTATCTGCCTCAATCTATTGTATATGAATCATTAGCCTAGAAAGATCCATATCTCTATTAAGTATGGAAGCTCTAAACTCTTTCAATACATCACTTGATACCCCAGTAAAAACTTACTCATACCCGCTCTAGGGTCAGCTATCAAGTCGGGAGCATACTTAGCTGATTGGTTAAACTTAAGATGATTCTCTTTCAGTGTCATGGATCCTTGCCTTAGGTTCATAAACTCTTATACCTTAGCTTCTCTTATTTTTAGTGGGAAAAACCTATCTAGAAAGGCACTCTGAAACTACAGCCAAGTCACGGGAGCTGCATTCTCCCATCTACTTTTCTCCCACATAACTACCCAATTATGAGCAATATCTTTCATCCTATATGATGATAACTCAACACTCTCCTTCTCTGAAACATGAATAATGTGGGTGATCTTCTTCTCCTCCTCAAGAAACAATTATGGATCCTCACCTACTACTGACCCAAAGAATTCAACTGGGTTCATTTTCATGAAGCTTCTAATCCTAGTTCCGGTAGAATTCCCATCTTGTTGAGGTAAGACTGTAGCCTGTCGGTTGCCATGAACATTAGTCACCACCTATGTTAGTGCCTGGAAAGCTTCCCGAAACTCTGTATGTGGCACACTCTCCTTTTCAGGATCTACTGGCTGAAGGGGCTGATCATCAACCCTATGGACTAAGTCTCTGTAAGGAGGCATACTTTGTAAATGAAAGAATGAAGTGGATTAGACTGAGGATCAACTTGATGTCATGCTCACTTGCACGAAATGATCACTGAAAGAAAAGTAACTGCTCCTAAGAACATCCTGTAGCCTCTTGTACAAAAATGTGGCGTGCTACACAACCTTATATAAGACTCTACTAGATGCGGATTTTTAGACTCCCTAGGATACTCTTGAACCTTAGGCTCTGATACCAAGTTTTTAACGCCACAAGATCCCATCCCGAGATGTTACACGGTGCTTATGGATAAGAAGGACCACAAGCTAACCCTTTTTTTATATCTGTACCTATACACTACATAATATCTAAAAATACAAAATCTTGCCATAAGGTTCAACACATCTATACATACTTAAAACTGATAACTGAATACTGATACATCCGTCTGAAAAGCCTCTAACTATCTAAACTATGGAGTTGATGGGATATGTCCCCAACTAACTCCGTCAATAGAAAATAAACAAAGTCTGAAACAATAGTAGTAAACTGAGACTCGTCCTCGAAAGAAGAGGACTCACTTCTACTGCTGCTGACTGGGACCAAACGACTGAAGATAAACTGGATCCTGTGCCTCTGAACCTATGGTTTCAAATAAAACACCATAGCACAAATACGTCAGTACAAAAATGTACCGAGTATGTAAATGGGGTAGGATAATGCAAGGGTTCATACATGCACAATATCTAAACTGAATAATCATGAAAATACCGTATAAGAACACATACATAAATGCACTAAACATGAACACAATTATCGCAACTCTAGATACTGAAACTCAGATAACACCTTATTGTAGACTGAACTCACTACTGACACTGAAATATTGAATCACTGACCCATCTGATACTGATAACTGAGAATCTAGATGTGCTTACATCAATGACTAAATTATTGGACTTACTAATTTCGACTAACAGGATTAGAGATCAACCTTTCTAACAGATAATTTCGGAAGTTTTATCAATGATAATAAATATGATTATATCTGAATCTAACAACAAGAATACTCAATAGAAATCTGACACTGTGATTAACGCCCGTCTGACAGCATATCACTGAATATAATATCAAATAATTATATGTGAGACCAAGTCTATCGGATGGGATGGCCCAAAAATCAATGGAACTATCTAAGTTCCTCACAATGATAGATGACTGAATCTGAAATTGAAACAATGGGAATTAGTCACTTAACCGACATGCCCCAACCTACCACATGTGGGGTCCAACCTGTGCCCCAGTTGGAAGGGTGTTATTATTGTGCCACAAGTAAAGACAACTCTATGTGACCCTCATCTAGCAAGTCCTCAAACGAGAACGATGGAGCCCTCATCTAGCACATCAAGCCACCTCTTCTACCCTCATCTAGCAGGTATGATGTCTCTCATCCACCCTCAACTAACAAGTATGATGTCTCAACCAACACTGGCTACGTAGTTCTAGAGCATAACAATTATTTCTAAGAATCACACCCTCTACTTATAGGTGAGTTCCCATCCTTGAGCTCGCTCGGTGCTAGTTTCTACTCTCAACTAAAAGACTCAGAATTCAATTCTCAATTGAAAACTGGCTGAACTGAATCTGACACTGATCATATTACTCAAAAATTCTAACTGAGTTAAGCTGAAATCACTTGGTTCCGTATCTGAAAGATAAGATATCAAATTAGGGTATTTGACTGACGATACAGAGCTTGAATAGATTACTAGAATCACTTCTGATATTAGGATTGAATCGCTTGAATACTATTGGAACTGACCTGATTATAGGTCTGAGGCTAGATTACAAGTGATATAGAGATTACAGAGATAACTAAGATTACTGAGCTTTATTAAGATTTGTACTTGTCTGAGGATATATAGTTCACTGAGTTCTGAGAATCATGGCTCGATTGGATTTATCGAGAAACTGATATGGGCTCCAGACAATAGCTTTATTTTCAGTTATAAATACCCCCAAGAATCGATAACATAAAAGTAAGACAAAATCATTCTTCACCATAAATCATTTATGCATCATCACATAGATCCATTCATCACTACAATCATTCATTCATCATTACAAGCATCCACTTATCATTACAATCAATCATGTATCATCACAATAGTTAAAGCCTCACTTCAAGTAGTTGGGCATCATAACAGACTTTCCCTCTCAAGATCCTTAGGACATCGCATTAAGTATTTAGGAAACATAGACCTCTATTCATCATCACAACCGCAAAAGGGTCACTCCAAACCTTTAAGGATCATCAACATCGGTTCACCATCATATACTAGCCTAGGGAAGACATGCTATTAGATTATATCCCATTCAATGAGATTTTACATCAAGTACTTCATTCCTATATCGGTCTTGTCATGTATTTGGATATCACTTGATTTGGGGGAAAATTCATACTAATACGTCACTATTTACTTGATAACCATTTGACATGTATTAAAAGCTTAGCATTTATCAAAGAGCACAAAATTGGGAATGTTCAACATCATATTTCGACTTGTTCACTAAGGTCTTTCAACAACCACTAGACACGACCAATTTTACACTTACTTGGGGATTTCATGCTATCTTGGCACACATTCACTCACTAAGGCATTTTATCAAACACTAGGCATGCATGGACTAGCTCACAATTTAAGGGCTTCCTATTCAACATACTATAGTGGCCCTTATGCTTCACCTAAGCTCTTTATCAAACCTATGGAGAATATTCTTCACCTATTCAACCATTTTTACACCCAAAAGTCATGAACACATCACATGGAAAAACAACTTCTAGAGGGTCTATTGCAAACATCATATGAATTCCACATACTAGGGTCAAAGCTCATAAATTTTGTAGGCAAACATAAATCAAAACTCAACAACACATTAAACATCCATTTCAACTCATACAAATCATTTGCAACTCATAAACATAAAAATCTTTTAGTTTTAAAAAGGGTTCTTGAGATTCTTGAAAGAAAGGGACCCAAGAATCAACATCTACATACCTTAACCTTTGAAATTGGATGAACTTTAGTGCTTGAAACTTTATCCACCCTTGAAATAAATAAATTCTTAAAGCCCACGCTATGAGGAACTTGATTCTTGAAGAAACATTGAAGAATTTATGAATAAATTTTGGAAGATTAGGGTTATGGAATGAAACCCTAGATATTCTTGAGAGAATTGGAAAAGAAAATGATAGAATTAGGGTTTGAATGAGGGTTACTCATATTTATAAAGGGTCAAAAAAGTGGAAAATGACCAAAATACCCTTGAAAAATGCCCTTGAATTGCAGGAAAGATATACTTGACGGCATCCGTGACAGGCCGTCAGGTCCGTGATAGGCCGTCATGAATGGTCATCACAAAAGGGGTCCAAATTCTTGATTTTCTGCCCAGGGCTGTTGATGTCATCAGAAATGTCATCAAAATATGACGACATCATCAAAAAGGTCGTCAGAAATGTGATAGCCTATCAGAAATGTCCTCACCATTTTCCAACTTAACATGTTGGAGTAAAATGAGCATAACTCTTTGCTCCAATTTCGGACTTAGGCAAAATTGGTATCGTTGGAAAGATAATTCTAAGATATTTCATTTGATATATATAAATCCACCTATTTCTTCAAATAAAATGATTTATGGTCGATTTACGTTGACCCAAATTTTGACAGTCACTAAAACTTGAACGATAGGAAAGTTTTCAACTCGTTCATGAGTTAGGGGACTTCTATGATATTAATTCATTCTCAAATAGATTCCCAAATGATTCAAAGTATTTCATTCTTGGGAGGATATTTTTGAAACATTTCAACTAGGGTTTTTTCTTTAGCAAATACGCTCTAAGGCTCAGACTGAAAAAGGATTTTGCAGGGCATTACATTATCTCCCCCTTGAGAACATTCGTCCTCGAATGTTGTTTGATTGGCTGAGAATATGGATCAACAAAACTAACCCAAAAAATGGAAACATCTCAGATCAAGACTATGCAACTGGAACTACTGACATATAGAGTCTCACACTGGGCATGCATATATGATGCATGGAATACCTGACTGATGATACTCATAGCTAAATTCTCATAATACACATGCATATCTGATGCATGGACTCATAACTAAGATGATCTCATTAATACACGACTAAACACACACTGACAAGATCAAATCTTTCTACTAAATATGCATATCTAATGCATGAATGTCCGGCTAAGCTAACTTTTGAAAGTAAGACATGACAATGCAATAATGATTGATGCTAATCATACCATTGGGTATCTCCCCCTTGGGATCTATGTCCCTCTAATCATACTTCGCTAAAATACTAGAGCGGTGAATGGGGCACCTACAGACTGGGTCATAATTGATCGATCAAGATCTGAAACTTATGCATGACTCATGCTAACATATAAGCTCAAAATTAGAGCAAAGGATCTATCAATTCATAAAATAAAGATGAAGGGCTCATAACATACCTGGGTAAATTTCAGGGGATCTTTCCCGATCAAGGCGAGCCTGAAGTGCATACAATCTATTATGAGCTGAAGGAAGACTATGCTGACTTTAGGGACCTGGCTTAGGACAATTTCAAACTTTGTGACCGGTATAACCACATCCAAAGCACACATCACTACCGGCTCTACATACACCCTTATTATTCTTACCACATTCTTCACACAACGGGTAGGTACGAACACCACTAGTACTACTCTCAGCTTCGGAGCTTGGCTCTCCCTCAAATATGACACCCCCAAACGTAGGTGATATTACACTAGCTAAAGATAAAGATGGAACTAAAAATAAATGACCATACTGAGAACTACTGCCACCTTGAGACCCTGACTGCAAGAAACTGTGACTGTCTATCTTGGCTTTCTTACTTACTCTCCCTCTCTCCTTCATCTTATCTGCCTCAATCTATTGTGCATGAATCATTAGCCTAGAAAGATCCATATCTCTATTAAGCATGGCAACTCTACACTCTTTCAACAAATCACTTGATACCCTAGTCAAAAACTTACTAATACCCGCTCTAGGGTCAGTTATCAAATCAGGAGCATACTTAGCTAATTGGTTAAACTTAAGACGATACTCTTTCAGTGTCATGGATCTTTGCCTTAGGTTCATAAACTTTTCTACCTTAGCTTCTCTCATTTCTAGCGGGAAAAACCTATCTAGAAAGACACTCTAAAACTCTAGCCAAGTCACGGGAGCTGCATTCTCCCCTCTACTTTACTCCCACATCACTACCCCATCATAAGCAATATCTTTTAACCTATAAGATGCTAACTCAACACTCTCCTTCTCTGACACATGCATAATCTGGGTGATCTTCTTCACCTCCTCAAGAAACAACTGTGGATCCTCACCTATTACTAACCCAAAGAATTTGGACGGGTTCATTTTTATGAAGCTTCTAATCCTGGCTGCGGCAGATTTCCCATCTTTCCCAAGAATTAGTCACAGCACCTGGGCTAGTTCCTGGAAAGCTGCCTGAAACTCTGCATGTGACACACTCTCATTTTCAGGATCTACTGGATGAGGGGGCTGATCATCAACCCTATGGACAAAGACTCTGAGAGGAGGCATACTTTGTAAATGAAATAATATAGTGGATTAGATTGAGGATCAACATAATCTTATGCTCACTCGTACGAAATAATCACTGAAAGAAGAGAAACGGCTCCTAAGAACATCCTGTAGCCTCTTGTACATAAATGTGGCGTGCTACACACCTTTGTATAAGACTCTACGATATGCGAATTTTTAGACTCCCTAGGATACTCTTGAACCTTAGGCTCTGATACCAAGTTTGTAACACCCCGAGATCCCATCCTGAGATGTCACACGGTGCTTATGGACCTAAAGGACCACAAGCTAACCCTTTTTTTGATATCTGTACCTGTACACTGCATAATATCTGAAAATGAAGAAACTTTTCATAAGGTTCAACACATCTATACATACTCAAAACTGAAAACTGAATACTAATACATCTGTCTGAAAAGCCTCTAACTGTGTAAACTATGGAGTTGATGGGACATGTCCCCAACAAACTCCGTCAATAGAAAATAAATAAAGTCTTAATAATAGAAGTAAACTGAAACTCGTCCTCAAAAGAAGAGGACTCACTTCTACTGCTGCTGACTGGGACTAAACTGCTGAGAATAAACTAGATCCTGTGCCTCTGAACCTATGGTGTTAAATAAAATACCATAGCGCAAATGTGTCAGTACAAAAAAGTACTGAGTGTGTAGACGGGGTAGGCTAATGTAAGGGTTTATGAAAGAACACTATCTAAACTGAATAATCATGAAAATACCACATGAGCACACATACATGAATGCACAAAACATGAACACAATTATCGCAACTCTTGATACTAAAACTCAGATACCAATTTACTGCAGACTGAACTCACTACTAACACAGAAATATTGAATCACTAACTCGTCCAATACTGATAACTGAAGATCTGGATGTGCTTACATCATTGATTTAATTCTTGGACTT
Organism: Capsicum baccatum var. pendulum; assembly: GCA_030864225.1. NCBI lineage: Eukaryota > Viridiplantae > Streptophyta > Magnoliopsida > Solanales > Solanaceae > Capsicum > Capsicum baccatum. The sequence goes on along the minus strand of CM061561.1, from coordinate 154,959,175 downwards.
ACTTCTTTCTACTGACAGGATTAGAGATCAACCTTTCTAACCAATAATTTCGGAAGCTTTATCAATGATGAGAAATATGATTATATTTGAATCTGACAACAAGAATGCTCAATAGAAATTTGATACTGTGATCAAGCCTATCTGACAGCATATCTCTAAATATAATATCAAATAACTGTAGGTGAAACCAAGTCTATCTGACGAGATGGCCTATAAATCAATGAAACTATCTAGATTCCTCACAATGATAGATGATTGTATCTGACAGTCCTGATTTTTGAAGATTAATTCTGAAACTGAGAATGAATCTGAAACTAAAACTGTGGAAAGTAGTCACTTAACCCACATGCCCTGACCTACCACATGTGGGGTCCAACCTGTGCCCCAGTTGGAAGCGTGTCATTACCGCACCACTGGTAAAGACAATTCTATGTGACCCTCATCTAGCAAGTCCTCAAACTAGAATGGTGGAGCCCTCATCTAGCATATTAAGCCACCTCATCTACCCTCATCTAGCAGGTATTATGTCTCTCATCCACCCTCAACTAACAGGTGCAATTTCTCAACCTACGCTGGCTACATAGTTCTGGAGTATAAGGATTTCTTCTAAGAATCACATGCTCTACTAGTAGGTGAGTTCCCATCCTTGAGCTCACTCGGTGCTAGTTTCTACTCTCAACTCAAAGACTCAGAACTGAATTCTCAACTAAAAACTGGCTGAACTAAATCTGACACAAATTATATTACTCAAAAGGGCTGACTGAGTTACACTGAGATCACTTGGTTCCGTATCTGATAGAAAATATATCGAATCATGGTATCTGACTGACGATATAGATCTTAAATAGAGTAAATGAATCACTTCTGCGATTAGGATTGAATCATTTAAATACTATTAGAACTGAGCTGATTACAGGTCTAAGGCTAGATTACTAGTGATATAGATATTATAGAGATAACTGAGATTACTGAGCTTTATTAAGCTTTGCACTTGTCTGAGGATACAGAATTCTATAGTTCACTAAGTTCTGAGAATCATGGCTCGATTGGAATTATCGAGAAACTGACATGGGCTCTAAACAATAGCTTTATTTTTGGGTATAAATACCCCTAGGTCTCGATAACATAAAAGTAAGACATAATCATTCTTCATCACAAATCATTCATGCATTATCACGGTCATCCATTCATCACTACAATCATTCATTCATCATTACAAGCATTTATTCATTATTACAATCATTTATATATCATCACAATCGTTAAAGCATCACTTCAAGTAGTTGGGCATCATAACATACTCTCCCTCTCAAGATCCTTAGGACATCGCATTAGGAATTTAGGAAACTTAGACCTCTATTCATCATCACAGCCGCAAAAGGGTCACTCCAAACCTTTAAGGATCATCAACATCGGTTCACCATCATATACTAACCTAGGGAAGACATACTATTAGATTATACCCCATTCAACGAGATCTTACATCAAGTACTTCATACCTATGTTGGTTTTGTCATGTATTTGGAAATCACTTGATTTGGGGGAAACTTCATACTACTATTTACTTGCTAATTACTTGACATGTATTAAAAGCTTAGCATATATCAAAGAGCACAAAATCAAGGAATTTACAATATCATATCTCGACTTCTTCACTAGGGTCTTTCAACAACCACTAGACACGATCGATTTTACACCTACTTGGAGATTTCATGCTATATTGGCACACATTCACTCACTAAGGCATTTTATCAAATACTAGGCATGCATGGACTAGCTCACAATTTGGGGTTTCCTATTCAACATTCTATAGTGGCCTTATGCCTCACCTAAGCTCTTTATCAAACCTATGGGGAACGTTCATCACTTATTCAACCATTTTTACACCCAAAAGTCATGAACACATCAGATGGAAAAACAACTTCAAGAGGGTCTATCACAAACATCACATGAATTCCACATACTAGGGTCAAAGCTCATATATTTTGTAGCCAAACATAAATCAAAACTCAAAAACACATTAAACATACACTTTAACTCATACAAATCATTTACAACTCATAAACATAAAAATCTTTTAGTTTTAAAAAGGGTTCTTGAGCTTCTTGGATGAAAGGGACCCAAGAATCAACATCTACATACCTTAACCTTTGAAATTGGATGAACTTTAGTGCTTGAAACTTTATCCACACTTGAAATAAATAAATTCTTGAAGCCCACACTATGAGGAACTTGATTCTTGAAGAAACCTTGAAGAATTTATGGATGAACTTTGGAAGATTACGGTTCTTGAATATAACCCAAGATATTCTTGAGAGAATTAGAAAAGAAAATGTGGAATTAAGGTTTGAATGAGGGTTCCTCATATTTAAAGAGGCTCAAAAAAGGTGGAAAATGACCAAAATACCCTTGCAAAAATGCCCTTGAACTGCTAGAAAAATATATTTGACGCCATCCGTGATAGGCCGTCAGGTCTGTGACAGGACGTCACGAATGGTCGTCACAAAAGGGATTCAAATTCTTGATTTTCTGCCCCGGGCTAACGATGTCGTCAGAAATATCGTCAGAGTGTGACGACGTCACAAAAAGTCATCAGAAATGTTATAGCCCATCAGAAACGTGATCACTATTTTTCGGCTTGACATGCTGGAGTAAAATGGGCATAACTCTTTGCTCTGATATAGAATTTAGGCACAATTGGTATCGTTGGAAAGCTAATTCAAATATCTTTTATTTTATATATACAAATCCACCCAGTTCTTCATATAACATGAGTTATGATCAATTTTGATTGACCCAAATTTTGACGATCACTAAAACATGAACGATAGCAAAGTTTTCAACTCGTTAGTGAGTTAGGGGACATCTATGATCTTAATTCATGCTCAAATAGATTCTCACATAATTCAAAGTATTTCATACTTGGGAGGATATTACTGAAACATTTTGACTTGGATTTTTGCTTGACCAAATACGCTCTAAGGCTCAGACTGGAAGAGGATTTTGTGGGGCATTACACCTGGACACTACACGATGCTCATAATCCCAAAGGACCACAAGCTAACCCATGACTGGTACCTGCTGCAATAATTGAATAGCAATACTATAAATACGCAAAACACTTGCCATAAGGTTCAATACTGAAATAAAACTGAATACAGTATAACAATATCAAAACTGAAACATCTGTCTAAAAATACTCTAGTCTGAAAAGCCTCTACTGTCTGAATCATGGAGTTGATGGGAAAAGCCCCCAACTAACACCAACTATTGAAAAATATACTAATAAACCAAATATTGAAGGGATTAATCATGTCCTCGAACTATGAGGACTTACCACTAACTCTGACTGCTGAAGATCCGAACTTCTAAGGGTGCTCGGGAGCCCATGTGTCTGAACCTATGATATAAAACATCATAGCGCAATAGAAAAGTATACGTCAATACTTTGATTGTACTGGTATGCTAAGTGGGGTAGGCTGAAATACATGGGTTTATATGCATAAACAATACGGACTGAATGACATGAATATAATTGAATAAGAGTACATGCATGAATACGTATATTGTAACTGAGATCATGATAAGACTGAATACTAAGTGATTTACTGAGTTCTGAATTACTGATTTATTGATATTTGAGGTTACCGATACTGAATACTGAGTTCTAAATTATTGATTTACTAATATCTTAGGTTACTGATACTGTATAACTGATAGCTGAATGACCGTATCTGACAGTCCTAATTCTGTGGAATTGTGCTGAATTATATACTAAACTGAGTGAATGTGTCTGATAGTCCTGAACCTATAGAACTTAACTAAGTTCTATTCTTAGGCTAAAACTGAGACTGTGACTATGGGAGGTAATCATCTAATCGACATGCCCTTTTCTGAATAGATTAGGGTCCAACCTGTAACTCCAGTTAGAATGGTGTCAGTACTATGCCACGGATAAGGATAACTGTGAGTTAACCCTCTCTGACAGGAAGCTCTTTCATCAATCCTCACTGGCAGGAAAACTCGAATGAGATGTGTCAACTCAAGTCTGGCAGGAAGATACTCAACCTTTGCTGGTTATATAGTTCTCTAATACAGGGATTGCTACTAAGGGTCAAACCCTCTGCTGGCAGGAATGACCCCATCCCTGGGTTAACTCGGTGCTAAATCCTACTCCCAGCTAAATAGATACTGAGCTGATTTACTAGTTCATACTAGGCTTGACTGAACTGTACTATTTTACTAAGTTTTGCTGACTGAAAGAATACTACTAAATTCTGTTAGTTGACTGAGTTTACTGAGGTCTGAACTGAATACTAAACTAGGCGGGATTAATACTAAATCTACTGAGTTCTCCTGAGTCCTATAACTGACTAAGAGTACTACTGATCATGACGTGACTGAAATTATTCTGTAACTGATACTGGCTCTAGGTAAACAACTAAATTGTCGGATATGAATACCCCCAGGACCCGATATCATGAAAAGTAAAACATCACATGACCTTGCATAGCATACAAATGCACACTTGTTCATAATGCATCTATAGAGGCATTTTATCAATCACTTACATGGCATGAACCAGTCTATATCCTAGCATGATATAATCTTATTATTACATTCACATGAGCAGTTCACCAAACACATGGATGGCATAGTATATACACATAATACTAAACAACATGTGAGTATTATGATTCAATTCCAACTTCACAATTCCATGGGTTTTAACATGAATTCACATGATAAATCACATATATCAGATAATTCTACATCAATCTTGTAATAAATCATGAAATAGAAAATCTGATTAAATATTACTCATGAATACACTTAAATTTCAAATCATGGAAATCATGAAAGCAATCTACTTGAAATTTAAAAGAGTTTCTTGGACTCCAAGGGTGGAAGAAACCCTTGGATGAACATTTCACATACCTTGGATGCTAAATTCTTGAAGAACAAATGGTGAAATCTTGAGCCTTGGCTTTGAAATTAAATCACCTAGGGTTCTTGTTCTTGACTAATTTGAGAAAAGGTGAGTGTATTTTGCTTAATGAAGGCTGAATCTCATGTTTTAGGGCTGAATAGAGATGGAAAAAAGACCCAAATACCCCAAAGGATGTGGCTATTTAATGACTGAAAACCAGACTGTCGATACGCAGACTGGCACATTGCATCATTGGCATCAACGCAATGGCCAACGCATCGCGTTGAGTCTGTGCCAGTTCACTAGAATTTGCACTGAGCTGAGGGAAAAATTATCTATCGACGTGATGGATGATGTGACGTATCGAGATTGAATCGACTCACTATTTCGGTCACTTGAACATGGTCTAAACAAGGTTAAAAGAATCCAAAACTGGTTCGAGGACACCTACTGACATTCTTGATCATGAATCAATCTGAAGATCGATACTTTAAGGTCATAAGAGTCGTGAAATAGAGTTGACAACTAACGAAGGCCAAAATAATAGTAAGTCTGAATACTTGGCTAGAATTTTCTAAGTCTGGGACCCCTTAGCAAGCTTAAAAGACGGATTTGAGCTTAGAATTTTGCGGAGTCTTACAGTATATATATAATATTCCCAACTTAATTCTTGTAGAATAAGAATAAAAGGGCACACGGTTCCCAAGATTCCCTAACATATAAATATTTATAATATATACAATCCTAATCCCACTCCTGGTGGGATAAAAGAAAAAGATTCCCGATGACCAATCATGTGCAGCATCTCAATGCAATTTTTTTATAGTAAATGCCTAACCCATATGTATGTGTAAATTGACCAAAATTTATACAGTGAATTGCCTCATGCATCTCACGTATTGGAACTAAGGAATTAAGTGAGCGACACACACATGGCTGCTCCGAAATGGAGCATGCATCGTATGTTTATCGCATGAAGCTACTAGAATTCATCTTTTAAAATTTCTCTAAGGCACGGGAGAACTAAAATACAGCATGCGAAGCACGTACATCGCACGCACTTTCTGGAAATTGCATCCAAAATTTTGGTTAAGTCTTTATCGTTCCGTCTTTTGTCCATGCCTTTTGTAGTATATTTCCAATGAATTTTGGGCCTTTTAATCATCAATATATCAGCGTATTCAGATAACAAAGCCTCCCAAAATATAACACACCACATATTAATGATCAAAACAACACAATATTCTCAACGACAAATCAAAACAAGAGTTAAGATGAGGAAAATTCGTAATGATCCTCCACTTATTATTCCGACTCTTGACTTATTTAAATTAAAATTTGCACATTAAAAATAAGTTATTCCACTCATAATTACACATTTAAGATATTTGAAACAAATTAAACACATTAGAATCCAACAAGACCAACTAGACACACATCTAGCTCAAGCTAGTAAAACTAGTTTTCCGGGTTGAACTCTAAATGACTCAATTAAAGCACAAACTTATTTGAAAAATTCATTGGACAATGTAAATACACACTTGGACACTTAAATTCTTATTTATATCAATATGAACACGTTAAGTACATGAATTGCTCTCAAAACAAGGCTAAATAAGCTAGAATAATTATATCGAACTATGTAAAACCACCTCAGATCATCACCCCACACTTAAACTCTTTTTCATCCTCAAATAAATCTTTACTCTAAGCATAAAAATCTGAGGTGATGCTACACTTCTACTAAATGCAAGACACTTAATCTAGTACTACAATGACTACACGGGATGTAAATTTCTACACAAAGAACGTTATTTACACAATTGATAGTTAATAAACACTACTCCAAAACATCCTAGCCTCAAGAATTGACTCGCCTAAGTAGAAAAATCATGCTTATAATTCAATCAAGGACACCATACAAATAACCTACATTCATCAAATACGTGCCCTCACAACAAGAGAGTTACCCATAAACACTCACAATAATGATATTTATAACGTAATGGGTACAAGAATCAAATTATGCTCACTCTCAAAAAGAATTCACAAGTTACACACAATGAACCATAGGCTTTCCGTTATTGTAATGCTCCACTAATAGTCGAATGTAAAGCTTAGGATTAATTAGAAATTTTTTGGGTTATAATGTATGCTAAGGGATGGGTAGGAACTATTTGGAAATAGTGGCTAACCTCTCTAAGAGATTTAATACACTAAATCATACATTTAAAACCAATATTAAACAACCAAATTTCACTTTTTCATCTATCCATACCTTTTGTTTTTGCCCCATCTCTTTTAAGCATTTCCACAAACACTTGGTGGACGCATAGGTCACTACCAAAAGAATCAATTTTCCTCATTCTTTTCTACCATGGAAATATTTATAACATCATTTATATCACATCAATCCACCACACATCAATTATAAACATCAATAACTATTACCTTGGGTCAATAATTTCACCTTTTTCTTCTTTAATTTCTCAAACTCCTTACTAACTAAAAACAATTTTCAATTAAAGCACTTCGAAGATTTTTGGATCAAATATGGTCTATCTAAGAAGGGGATTAGGCTACATATAAGGATACTAAAGAAAATAAGTTAAAGGCTCAATGGAGGTTAACTAGGATTATGCATAAGGGGTAGGACAAATAAAAGGTATAAAACAAGGCTACCAAACAAATGCCTATCTCATCTCCTAACCCCATATTCTTTATTTCGCTTCACACACACACCAGGCAAGTTCTAGACATCACATGCAATAAGGAATATACAAAATACCTCACATGCACATGGCACATGCTCAAATCACATAAGATCATCATATACTCCCAACCAAATAATAGCATAAATTCATAATTAAGCCACCATGAATAAGAGTCATAAACTTGATCCTAAGAGTATCAAAAATACCAATTCACATCAATCAACATGCTTTTATAAGCAAACCCACTTGCATCATGTGATCAAAAAGATCACCAACAAAAATATTTTACTTGTTCCTAACCTAATTTTTTAAAATTGAGTCAAAATTTAAGAATTTCCCCACCCCATACTTACAAATCTACTTTGTCCCCAGAGTAAATTTAAAAGTAAAAAGATAGAAATACTCCCTGAGACATCTAAGCCTAGCTAGTACCATCTTCACACATAAATGGGATCTATGAGACCCCACACTCAATCTTTTCCATGCTCTAAGCTCAAGTTTATAGTACTCAGACTTCCCCTTAACCTGTGAATCAACCAAAAACAAAAACTACATGAAATGAAAACTAAATAAACTAAAAATAAAATAGACCTAAGCTTGGGTTGCCTCCCAAGAAGCGCCTGATTTAGTGTCGCAGCATGACCCAACTCAACTCAACCATATTTCTTCACCCTTTTACTCTATTTTTGGAGCCATTTTTCATTGGTTTCATAACTATTTTAACTTTTAACATGTTGGAAATTAGTGGTTTCATATTAGGCCACTCAATCAAGTAGTCGGAAGAGGTCTTTAGTGGCTTAGGCACCCCATACTTATCCCTTTCCAATATAATATCCATGCATAAATATTTATATAAGGGATTTTTAATGAGGTCCTTGTAAAAATCAAATACTACCTCTTCATCATCTACCCTCATCTAAAGAGTGTCTTCTGTAACATTAATCAAGGCCCCTCCAATTGCTAAGAATGGATGCCCCAATATGATTGGTACCTGTTCGTCTTCCATAAAATCAAGAACGAAAAAATCAGCAGGTATAATGAATTTACCAACCTTTATGAGGACACCCTCAATTATTCCTTCTGAATATGCCATGGAACCATCTGTTGGCTGTAAAACCATGATGGTCGACCTAGGATTTCCCAAGCCTAATTTTTCTTACACAGATAAAGACATCAAATTTAAACATTCCCCTAAATCACTTAGTGTATGGAACTCTTTTCTCCTAATTTGAATAGGGATAGCAAACTTCCCTTAATCTTTCAATTTCTTGGGAATTTTCTGTGTCATTACCATACTACACTCTTTCGTAAGGGTTATTGCTCCCATAACTTACAATTTTACCTTTTTTTCCACCACATCCCTCAAGTACTTTGCACACTTAGGCATACTCTGAAAAACATCTAGCAAAGGTAAGTTAATATAAAGCTCTTTGAATGTATCAATGAACTTTTTGAACAATCCTCCTTAACTTTTATATACTTTTGAGGGAAGGGTAGTGGTAGCATCTTCTTCTTCTCTGGTTCAGCAACTTTTTCATTCAAGTACCCAGACTTTCTTGAATTTTTAGCAACTTTGTCATCTACCTTTTGAGTCACCACCTCAGTATATACCTCCTTTATTGCCTTGAGAGGTTTCCCTTGAAGCTCTTTACCACTCCTCAAGGTAATTGTCATGGCTTATTTTGGAGTTTCTATGTTTACTGGAAACCCACCTTGTGGTATTGTAGTCCGTACCTGTGATAATTTCCCTACTTGCAACTCTAAACTTCTTGTGGACACTTGCTGAATCTGTAATTCTGCCTTTTGACTTTTCAGATCCACACATAATTGTGCTTAACCAACTAAGAGTTATTTGATCATCTCTTCCATGTTGCTCGTTAACTAATTCGATTGGGCCTGTGGCTGTGAGGTATTCCATGACTGATTTAGTGGCTGTGTTTTGCACTTTATATTGTAGGAATTACCATAATTAGGACTTTGGGCATTGCCTAGATACATTATAGATTCTGAATTTAAAGAACACATGGTAGCCGCATGACCACTATTTCTGCATACTTCACACCAACCTTTAGCTTGTTGGATGGCATTAAATGTCGTTGCAGGTGGTATTGCTCCCAACTTCATGCTGCTAAATGATGTGTTGATCAAATTCTACAATGCAGAAACCTAAGCTGATAGGGTTGTGAATTGGTCCTCTTCTAACACACCCGTAATTCTTTTCATGGCACTTCTAGAATTGGAATGCCACTTTGGATTTCTTTTTGTTGTGCAGTTCAACAATGTGTAACAACTTATCATAAGTTAGCTCCAATAGTTTGACCACCTACGGCTAAATCTAGCAAAATTTTCATATTGTTATCAAGAGCTTCTACAAAATTATGAGCAAGTACCTCATTTGACTATTGGTGATGTGGAAAATCTAGAAGAAGAGCCTTACAGAGATTCCAAGAATGATATAGATTTTCATCAGGCTTCTATTTAAAGCTCACTATCTCACTGTGAAGTCTCGCAGTCTTGCCTGATAGAAAGAATCTGATGAGAAACTTTCTGGCTAAGTTATCCGATGATGTGATTGAATTGGTCGGCTCTGTATTCAACCACCTTTTAGCTTTCCCCAAAAGGGAATAGTGAAATAGTGTCAGCCTCACATAATCTGGAGTCACTCCAATCAGAGTGAATGTATCAGTATGCTCGATGAAAGTCTGCAAGTGGACTTGTGGATCCTCGTGTGAAAGCTCTACAAACTATCCACTGTTAATAAGAAGTTGTACCATATTGTGTTTTAACTCGAAATTCTCCCATCTATCGATATTTGAATTTGAGAAGTCAAGTTTGTTTGAAATGGGACAGCCACTTCCCTAACCTTCCTACCAGCTACTTGTTATTCAGCTATAGGAACAGTATTCTCTTGTCCTTCTTGGATGTGAGGAATTCTAGGGAGAAGGATTGCTTATCTCCAATGTTGATTGTAAAGTTGCTCGGGTTCTGGACTTGGTTTCACCAACTCCCAATCCTTTTCCAGCTTATAAACTTAGAAATCTATCTCTTGCAAACACAAAAATAAGACCAAGCATAAAAACGCTAAATAAATTTAAAAATAAAACTAAAATAAACAATTGCCAAATAACAAGTCCCCGACAATGGTGCCAAAAACTTAACAGTTCCCAAGCACACATGTAAGTATACATGGTCTACTAAGTAATACAGTGGCCTTTAAGAAAGCCAAGTTATCAATCTCACAGAAACTTGATTTAACAATGACTCAATTTCAGTTTACTGTTTCGATTAATTTAGTGCATAAATAACCAAAAGAGAGTTTGTAATTTTGTAAATTAAAAATAAAGTAAACAATGCTTAAAATAAAATACTTGAGACAATCAATGGAGAAAATCCAAAGGTTAAAGCACTCTGAACAATCATACTATGTTACTGAATTTAATTCATAAATTCACTTATCTTGGTTGTTGACTCGTAGGGATAATTGCAAGATCATGGTTTCCCAGCCTCTAATCTTTTACCTAATTTGAACCCTATGTAATAATCCAATTAAGTTAATTAAAGCTATCATCCTACGTATGAATCAAGTAAGGCATCTAAGTACATCCCTATCTTAGACGCTAAGTTTAATTCCTTTTTTTATAAAAGAATAAAAATCCAAACTTTGTTTATTCCCATGTTCTATCTCTCTTTTCCCTCTCTCGAGATCAAAAGGTCAACAATATATGTATTTCATGGTTGATCAATCCATAAAATAATTAAAACAAGAATAAACAAACAACCAAATATGATAAGCAAAATTAACTAAATTAATCCAAGACAATAGTACTCATGTTCTTGCCTTTAATCTCGGAGAAGGGTTTTTAGCCACTAATATTCATAATCATGATCCAAATAATTGAATACATGATATGAAAAAATAAAAGTCTAATAAACTGTGTAGCAGCCTCCATCTTTTCTCCAAAACCGTCCACTAAAAATAGTAATGTTCTCCATGTTTTTTCTTCTAATTAATTGCCCAAGTATACATATAATATTCCCAACTTAATTCTTGTAGAATAATAATAAAAGGGAACACGGTTCCTAAGATTCCCTAACAATATAAATATTTATAATATATGTAATCCTAATCCCACTCCTGGTGGGACAAAAAAAAAGGATTACCATGAGACCAATCATGTGCAGCATCCCAATGCAATTTATTTGTAGTAAATTCCCAACGTGTGTGTATGTTTAAGTTGACCAAAATTTCTTCAGTGAATTACCTCATGCGTCGCACATATTGGAACTGAGGAATTAAGTGAGTGACGTACATATGGCTGCTCTAAAATGGAGCGTGTTTCGAATATTTATCGTATGCAGCTACTAGAAATTATATTTTCAAATTTCTCTAAGGTACAGGAGGACTGAAATACAGCATGAGACACACGCATATCGCACTCATCCACTAAAAATTGTGTCCAAAATTTTGGTTAAGTCATTATCCTCCCAAGTTTTGTTCATGCCTTTTGTAGTATATTTCTAAATGAATTTTTGGCCTTTAAATCATTAATATATCAGTGTATTTAGATCACAAAGCCTCCCACAATATCACACACCTCATATTAAAGATCAAAACAATAAAATATTCTCAACGATAAATCAAAACAAAAGCTACGATAAGGCAAATTCATAGTGATCTTCCACTTATTATTCAAACTCTTGACTTAATAAAATTAAAATTTGCACATTAAAAATAAGTTATTCCACTCATAATTGCACATTGAAAATATTTGCAATAAATTAAACACATTAGAATCCAACAAGACCAACTAGACACACACCTAGCTTAAGCTAATAAACCTAGTTTTTTGAGTTTAACTCTAAATGACTCAATTAAAGCACAAACTTGTTTAAAAAATACGTTGGACAATGTAATTACACACTTAGATACTTAAATGCTTATTTATATCAGTATGAACACGTTAAGCACATGAATTATTCTCAAAACAAGGCTAAATAAGCTAGAATAATGATACCGAAGTGTATAAATCCACCTCAGATCATAGGCTCCCTAAGATTCTATCTAAGTTACGAGAAGGGGTGACACATTTTATGGAGATGTTACTAGTCGTAGGCTTAGACTCGTATGTTGACCAGTGTATACTCTTTTGGATTTTACGAAGCTTACGAGTTAAGAGGCCTAGTCGTACCTCACCATTCGAGTCATATGGTTGAGTCATGAAGGCTGACAACCAATTTCTAAAAAGTTCAGTTAAATTGCCTGTTGTTCTTATCCCCTCTATTAACTCACAACCCATGTCCTATATTCCCAAAGGAGCATTATTTTTCATTCCCTTTTCAATCAATTAACAACATTATCTCTCTTTCTATCCTTAATAAAATCAAGATTTAGGTTTCTCTCACAAAGTCACCTTTCAAGTCCTAAAGTTCAAGCTCCCTTCATAAGTTAATACATTTCTGGTTTATGGGGTTTATGAACAAGGTTACTCTTCCATCCTTATTCCCAAAGTTCATGATTTTGAGATTGAATTTACTTATTTTGAATTAGGGTTCATACCCCAATAACCATATTCTTAAAGTATGATACCACCATTTGATTGAAATATTTAAGTGCATCAAGGTTTACATATATCCATGTTTGGACTCATAAGATTCATATAGTGATTTGAATTTCATTATCTTGACTGAGATATTATTGCAGCAATTCAATAGATTATTTAGTATGATATTTTGTTATGAATTTCTATGAACTAAAGCATGAATTCCAAGTTATAAGTACAAGTATTGAGTTTAATAAAAGTTTATACTCTTATGTTCCATTGTTATGTGTTATAAAATGATTTAAAGAAAATCGTAATCTTTTGATCTAAATATAAGACATGAAATCCACAAAGTGTTCATCTTGATTATGACTTATAGTACAAAGAAGCATAACTAGTTTTCATTCTATACACCCTTATGTTATTTTAAGGTGGATTTATTAAAGTATGAATATATAAGTATTTTAGGAGTAGCATTTAGCACTGAGAAAGGAATGTAGATGAGCGTAACCTAAATTTCTAGAAACTATGAGCCACCGTAAGTTAAGCTTTTTCCCAATATGTATCAAGTTTAATGATCACTTAAGATAAGTTCCTATTCCGATGGCAAGGGTAGAACAGCTCTCCCCAACATAGGTAAGACGTTGGACTTCATCATAGCTCATATAGTTTATGTCTGTTAGAAGAACCTCCTATAAGAAAGACTAAAAGTAAAGATTTTATAACCTAGGTGTTATGGCTCACTAAGATTATTCATATGCTTTGATATCCATGCTTTATGATTTTGCATTTGTTATTTATAATCAAGTCCAAGGTGAGTCACTTACACTTACCATGCATCATTTGAAAGTGTACGTACGTATTCAGCCTTGTTTTAACTATGCATTCATCCCCATATACTCAGTACATTCTAGAGGTACTAACCTATATATATGTCTATGTGCAACATTGTCTTATAATGTTGGTTCGAGTGCTCGTCTCTAGCAGCACGATTGACTACGACCATCATCACTTACACCCAGACCTTTGGTGAGTTCTCATAGTCCAAGGACTTATATTATCAGACTTATATTCAATGACACAAGTACTTTTGTTATTTAATTTTTGCTTATGTTCGGCCAGTTGGGGTCTGTCCTAGTAGCTCTCAAGCTAATAGTAGAGGCTTGTCAGAAGGTGTATGTTTTAAGATCAACAAGTTTTTTTAAATTTCCCAATAAAAGACTTTTGTGATGATATGACATTGCTTACTTTCAGTTTCTATATAAATTGGTTAACTTTTCTTGTGAGTTTCAAGTTAAAGAGATATCATGGGTTAGCTTAGGGCTATTCGTAGCCTTGAGTACTGTGTGACGTTGAAGGCGTACTTCAGGGGCATTACAAACTTGATATCAGAGACAAAGGTTAAAAGGATTCCGATGGAGTCATACTAGTATTGTTATGTAGAATCTTGATCATGAATGTAAAGCATGTAACATTTATGAGCAAGAGTCTATGGAATGAGTTAGAAATATTCTTTTATTTTATGATATATCAAGCTTACATTTGTCTCTATCTGCCTTAATTCATGCTTTTACGTGACAGTATATGCCTCCTTGATAAGTCGAAGGACACAAAAATGGTGATCAACCACACCTATACATAGATCCTTTGAATGAGAATTTATCTCATGTTGAATTTTAGAGTGCCTTTTAAGCGTTAACCCAAGCTGTGAATGCTAATGTTCAAGGAAATCAACAGGCAGTGATCTTACTTCAGCTAAATGGTCTATTTAGCTCTAGCCAAAATTTGAGACTTTATAAGGATGAATCCACCTGAGTTCCACGAGTCAAAGATGGATGAGAATCCTCAACTTTTTATTGATAAGGTGAGAAAGATTACTCAGATTATGTATGTAACTGAAAAGGAGATTTTAGAGTTGGCATCTTATAGGCTGAAGGATGTTGCTTATGATTAGATTATTTTGTGGAAGAAAGGTAGGGGTGAGAATGCAGCTCCTATGAGTTGGCAACTATTTCAAAATTCTTTTCCTGACAGGTTCTTTCCACATGAGATGAGAAAGGCTAAAGTGGAGGAGTTTATAATCCTAAGGTAGGACTTTATGATAGAGAAGTAATACTACCTTAAGTTTACTCAGTTGTCTAAGTATACCCCCGAGTTGTTATTTGATGCTAGAGCTCGTATGAGTAAGTTTGTTACTGGCGTACCTAAGTAGTTGTCAGGGAGGGTAGGAATGCCATGTTTATTGGGGATATAGATATTGCTCAGTTGATGAATCATTCTCAAAAGATTGAGGTAGAAAAGTTGAAGGAAAGAGAGAAAATAAACAAGAGGGCTAGTACTGGACAATTTGAGTATAGTCAGCCAATATATGAAGAGGGAAATCGTTCACAGTTTTAGGGTTATTCATCAATGCCTGTTCCATCTTCATCTAGGGCCCCTGCACCCAGGACCAGGTAGGAGCAGTGGGGTAGGACTTTGAATTCTAGATCTTAGAATAGTGCATTTGGGAGGTCCAATTATCCGACATGTGCAAGTATAGAAGGACACATCCCGATAAGTGTTTTATTGGTAAAGGGAATTTCTATGGTTGTGGTAATTTGGGCCACAGGATCAGGAGTGTTCGTATACTAAGCAGGGAACCAAGGATATTCATCCTCATACTCAAGCTACTAATCCATCAGTTCAGCCAAGCCGCCTAGTTGCTCCACAGGGCACATCATCTAGTACCGGTGGCGGTCAACTCCAGAATCGGTTCTATGTTTTACAATCTCATCAGGAACAGGAATGTTTGCCAAATGTTATCATTGGTCTGCTTCGTGTCTTTCACCTTGATATATATGTGTTTCTATACTCAGGATCAAATCTCTCTGATGTAACTCCATTGGTTGTTGTAAGTTTTGGGTAGGTCCTAAAAATCTCTCCTAACCCTTCTCTATTTCTATCTTAGTGGGTGAGTCAGTTCTTACTAGACGAGTCTATAGGGAGTGACCTTTTACCGTCCTCTATAAGATTGTACTAGCAGACCTAATATAGTTAGAGATGGTAGATTTTAATGTTATTTGGGCATGAATTGGCTCCACTTATGCTATGCATATATAGATAGTCGCACCCACGTGGTAAAGTTTTAGTTTCTTGATAAAGCAGTTTTTGAGTAAGAGGGTAGTTTTATGCCTCCCAAATGTCGATTCATCTCTTATCTTAAGGCTCGTAATTTAATATCAAAATGATGTATCTACCATTTAGTTTGGGTCAAAGATAATAGGTCTGAAGTCTCAATAATTCAGTAATTTTGGGTAGTAAATGAGTTTCAAGAGTTTTTCCTCGAAGATCTGCCAGGGATACCTCCAGACAAAGAAGTAGAGTTCGGTATTGATCTTCTTCCTGATACTCAGCCCATCTCTATTCCTCCATATTATATGGCTCTGGTCAAACTTAAAGAGTTAAAAAGGTAGCGTAAATATCTCTTAGATAAAGGTTTTATCAGACCCAGTGTATCTCTATAGGGTTCTTCAGTCCAATTCATGAGCAAGAAAGATGGTACTCTCAAAATGTGTATAGATAATAGACAGCTAAACAATGTTACCATCTAGAAAAAGTATCCCATTCGAAGAATCGATGATTTATTTGATCAAATTCAGGGTGCCTAGTGGTTCTCCAAGATTAACCTTAGGTGGGATACCACAAGTGGAAATTTATAGAGCAAGACATTCCGAGGACAGCTTTTCAAATAAGGTACGACCATTTTGAGTTTATGGTTATGTTGTTTGTACTAACAAATGCCCTTGCAGCCTTTATGAATTTCATGAACAGGGTCTTCAAGCAGTACTTGGACATATTTCTCATTGTCTTTATAGATTACATATTGGTGCATTCCAGGAGTAAGAAGGAGCATCCAGACTATTTAAGAATAGTGTTATAGACCTCAAGGATAGTTAATTAAATGCGAAGTTTGGTAAATGTGAATTCTTGTTGTAATTTGTTACCTTCTTGGGGCATGTCATTTTAGGGGCTGGAATTTATGTAGATCCTCTGAGACTAAGGCAGCGAAGCACTGTCCTAGAGCCATTACTCCATCTGATATCACAAGCTTTTTAGGTTTTGCTAGATATTATAGAAGATTTGTGGAAGGGTTCTCCTCGGTAGCCGCACCATTGACTAAGTTGACCAAAAATAAAATAAAGTTTATATGGTCAGATAAATATGAGAAAAGTTTCCAAGATTTGAAGGATAGATTGACTTCAGCACTAGTGTTTGCTCTGCCAGAAGGGTTAGACGGATTCATAGTGTATTGCGATTCTTCCAAAGGTGGGTTAAGTTGCGTGCTGATTCAGAATTATAGAGTCATAGTTTATGCCTCTAAGCAACTTAAGGATCATGAAAATAATTACCCAACTCATGATTTAGAGTTAGCTGCTATGGGTTTTTCCTTGAAAATTTGGAGGCACTACTTTTATGGTGTGCATATTGATGTATTCACTGACCCTAAGAGTGTTCAATATGTATTCTCTCAGCGAGAGCTGAATCTTCATTAGAGAAGGTGGTTAGAATTGTTGAAAAATTATGACATGAGTGTGCTTTATCATTCGGGTAAGTCCAACATGGTTTCTGACGCACTGAGTAGGTTGTCCATGGGTAGTGTGGCTCATGTGAAAAAGGAAGCATGATAATTGGCCAAAGAGATGCATAGGTTAGTTCGTTGGGAGTACAGTTTCTCGACACTGACAATCGGGGAGTAGTATTTCCTAACATTTTAGAATTGCCTTTAGTAGTGGAAGTGAAGAAGAAACTGTGAAACGATCCCATACTTAGCCAAATATTGGAAGCAAACATAAGGTTCAAATTTTCTCCCAAGGGGGAGATAGTGAACTTTGCTATCAAGTTAGACTTTGAGTTATAAATGTAGATGGGTTGAGGGAAAGGATACTAGCTAAATCTCATGGTTGAGGTATTCCATTCATTCCGGTGCTACTAAGATGTATCGTGACTTGCAAGAAATTTATTAGTGCAACGATATTAAGAGGGATATAACTGAGTTTGTAGCCAAATATCCAAATTTTCAACAATTTAAGGTTGAACACCAAAGATCGGGTGGTACATTAAAAGATATTAGTATCCCTACTTGGAAGTGGGAAGTAGTAAATGTGTATTTCATCACTGGGTTGCCTCGTACAAAATGACAGCATAATTCAATTTGGGTCATAGTAGATCGAATGCCTAAGTCAGCTCAGGGTTGGCAGTCTTTTCAGAAGGGCCTTGATACAAAGGTTAAGCTTAGTACTATTTTTCATCTGCAGATCGATGGTCTGGCTGAACATAAAATTTAGATATTATAAAATATATTGAGAGCGTGTGTTTTATACTTATAATAAAGTTAGGATGACTACCTACCTTTGATTGAGTTCGCTTATAACAACCTTTATCACGCTAGCATTTAAATCGCTCTGTTTGAAGCATTGTATAGGCATAGGTGCAGATCACCTATAGGATAGTTTGAGGTTGTCGAATAGGATTTGATTGGGCAAGACTCTATTCTTGAAGCTATGGAAAAGTTTCAGTTGATTCATGAGAGATTGAAAACTACTCAGAGCCATCAGAAATCATATGTTAATTTAAGAAGAAGAGAGCTTCAGTTTGAAGTGAGAGATTGGGTATTCTTAAAAATGTCACTTATGAAGGGAACAATGTGGTTTGGAAATAAAGGGAATCTAAGTCCCCGATTTATTGGTTAGTATGAGGTAGTGAGATGCGTAGGAGTGGTTGCTTACGAATTAAATCTTCCATCAGAGTTACCTGCGGTCAATCTAGTCTTTCATGTTTCAATGCTCAAGAAGTTCATTGGAAATTCGTCCTTAGTAGTTCCCCTAAAGAGTATGGGGTGAAGGATAACCTGACATATGAGGAGATTTCTGTAGAGATACTTTATAGGCAGGGTTGAAGGTAAATAGTTATTCTCATCCAAGACTTTTTCTCTTTTAGTTTGTTTAAGTATTCTTAAGTCATATCTTATGTTGTGAGTGATTGGATCCTTCTAATAGATATAAGCTTGGTTATAAGTTTGATGTATAAGTGTGGTTTTTTTTTTCAAATCACAAATCCTCGATGCATCATATTCGAGGACAAATGTTTCTAAGGGAGAGATAGTATACCGTGTCTAAAATTTTCTGTGCATCATACGATTAATCCATTGAGTCATACATACTTCATATGAGTCGTATGTAGTGAGTCGTACCCATGTTAGTGTAGGGTGATTTGGTTTCTTTTCAAGGTATGAGTTGACCCTAGAAGTCATCAAGAATAGTACGAGTCATATGATATGAAGTTGTGAGCTTAACTGTGTAGGCTTCCTAAGATTATGTCCAAGTTACAAATGGGGGCTATAAGTCATATGGAGATGTTACTAGTTATAGGCTTAGACTTTATGTTGACTAGTTTATACTCTATTGGATTCTTCCAAGCTTGTGAGTTAGGAGGCCTAGTCGTACCTCACCATACGAGTTGTATGGTTGAGTCAGGAAGGCTGACGACCAATTTTTGAGAAGTTCAGTTCAAGGGTGTTTTGGTCTTTTTCCCTCTATTAAGTCCCAACCCAAGACCTATATTCCCAAAGTAGCATTATTTTTCCTTTCTTTTTCAATCAATTAATAGTATCATCTCTCCTCCTATTCTCAAGAACATTAAGATTAGGGTTTCTCTTACTAAGTCACCTTGTAAGTCCCAAATTCAAGCTCTCTTCACTAGTCAAGAAATTCAAGATATCTGTGGTTTATGAACAAGGTTACCCTTCCATCCTTGTACCCAAAGTGCAAGATTTTGAGATTAAATTTACTTGTTTTCAATTAGGGTTCACAGCCAAATAACCATATTCTTGAATTATTATACCACTATGTGATTGAAAGATTTAAGTGCATTAAGGTTTTATACTCTTATGTTCCATTGTTATGTATTATAAGATGATTTAAAGAAAATCTTGATCTTTTGATCTAAATATAAGACATGAAATCCGCAAACTGTTCATCTTAATTATGACTTATAGTACAAAGAAGCATAACTGGTTTTCATTCAATAGACCCTTATGTTATTTTAAGGTGGATTTCTAAAGTATGAACATATAAGTATTTTGGGAGTAGTATTTAGCACTAAGAAAGGAATGTAGATGAGCGTAACCTAAATTCCTAGAAACTATGAGCCACCGTAAGTTAAGCTTTTTCCCACTATGTATCAAGTTTGTTGATCACTTAAGATAAGTTCCTATTCCGATGGCAAGGGTAGAACAGCTCTCCCCAACATGGTTAAGACATTGTACTTCATGATAGCTCATATATTTTATGTCTATTAGAAGAACCTCATATAAGAAAGACTAAAAGCAAAGATTTTATAACCTAGGTGTTATGGCTCACTAAGATTATTCATATGCTTTGATATCCATGCTTTATCATTTTGCATTTGTTATTTATAATCAAGTCTAAGGTAAGTCACTTACACTTACCATGCATCATTTAAAAGTGTACGTACGTATTCAGCCTTGTTTTTAACTATGCATTCATCCCCATATACTCAGTACATTCTAGAGGTACTAACCTATATATATGTCTATGTGCAACATTGTCTTATAATGTTGGTTCGAGTGCTCGTCTCCAGTAGCACGATTGACTACGACCATCATCACCTATATCTAGATATTTGGTGAGTCCTCATAGTCTGAGGACTTATCTTATCAGACTTATATTCAATGACACAAGTACTTTAGTTATTTAATTTTTATTTAGATTTGTCCAGCTGGGGTCTGTCCTAGTAGCTCTTTAGCTAATAGTAGAGGCTTGTCAGAAGGTGTATGTTTTAAGATCAAAAAGTTTGTTTAAATTTCCCAAGTTAAAGACTTTCTTGAAGATATGACATTTCTTACTTTTAGTTTCTATATAATTTGGTTCACTTTTCTTGTGAGTTTCAAGTTAAAGAGATATCATGGTTTAGCTTAGGGCTATTCATATCCTTGAGTACCGTGTTATGTTGCAGGCTTACTTCAGGGGCATTAAAAACTCGATATTAGAACCAAAGGTTTAAAGGAGTCTGATGGAGTCGTACTAGTATCGTTACATAGAGTCTTGATCATGAATGTGAAGCATGCAACATTTATGAGCAAGAGGCTATAGAATGAGTTAGAAATCTTCTTTTATTTTATGATACATCAGCTTACTTTTATTTCTATCTGACTTAATTCATGCTTTAACGTAACAGTATATGCCTCTTCGATGAGTCGAAGAATAGAAAAATGGTGATCAACCACCCCTACACGTAGATCCTCTAAATGAGAATTTATCTCATGCTAACTTTTGGGATGCCTTTTAAGCGTTAGCCCAAGATGTGAATGCCAATGTTCAAGGAAATCAACAAGAAGTGATCCTACATCAATAAAATGGTCTATTTAGCTCCATCCAGAATTTGAGACTTTATAAGGATAAATGCACCTGAGTTCCCTGGGTCAAAGATGGATGAGAATCCTCAAATTTTTATCGATGAGGTGAGAAATATTACTCAGACTATGTATGTTACTGAAGAGGAGATTTTAGAGCTGGCATCTTATAGGCTGAAAGATGTTGCTTATGATTGGATTATTTTGTAGAAGAAAGGTAGGGGTGAGAATGTAGCTCTTATGAGTTGGCAAGTATTTTAAAATGATTTTCCTGACAGGTTTTTTCTATGTGAGTTAGAAAGGATAAAGTGGCGGAGTTTATAAATGGGAGGAAGGTCTTTATGATAGTAAAGTAATACTACCATAAGATTACTCAGTTGTTTAAGTATGCCCCCGAGTTGTTATTTGATGCTAGAGCTCGTATAAGTAAGTTTGTTACTGGCATGTCTAAGTAGTTGTCAAGGAGTGTAGGAATGCCATGCTTATTGAGCATATGGATATTGCTCGATTAATGAATCATGCTCAAAAGTTTGCGGTAGAAAAGTTGAAGGGAAGACAGAAAAGAAATAAGAGGTTTAGTACTAGACAATTTGAGTATAGTTAGCCAAGATATAAAGAGGGAAATCGTTCACAGTTTTGAGGTTATTCATCAATGCTTGTTCTATCTTCATCAAGTGCCCCTGCACCCAGGACCAGGTAGGAGCAATAGGGCAGGACTTTGAATTCCAGATCTTAGAATAGTGCATTTGGGAGGCCCAATTATCAGACATGTGCAAGTATAGCAGGACGCATCCTGGTGAGTGTTTGATTGGTAAAGGAGGTTTCTATGGTTATGGTAAGTTGGGCCACAGGATCAAGGAGTGTTCGTATGCTAAGTAGGGAAGCAAGGATATTCATCCTCAGACTCAAACTATTAATCCATAAGCTCAGCTAAGCCGCCTAGTTGATCCGTAGGATGCATCATCTAGTATCGGTGGCAATCAGCTCCAGAATCGATTCTATGCTTTACAATCTCATCACGAGAAGGAAAGTTTGCCAAATGTTTTCACTGGTCTGCTTCGTGTCTTTCACCTTGATGTATATGTGTTTCTATTCTCGGGATCAAATCTCTCTTATGTAACTCCATTGGTTGTTTTAAGTTTTGGATAGGTCCTTAAAATCTCTCCCAACCCTTCTCTATTTCTACCTCAGCGGGTGAGTCAGTTCTTACTAGATGAATCTATAGGGAGTGACCTATTACCGTTCTCTATAAGATTGTACTAGCAAACCTAATACATATAGAGATGGTAGATTTCAATGTTATTTGGGCATGAATCCGATCTACTCATGCTATGCGTATATAGATTGTCGCACCCATATGGTGAAGTTTTAGTTTCTTGACAAAGTAGTTTTTGAGTGGGAGGGTAGTTTTGTGTCTCCCAAAGGTCGATTCATCTCTTATCTTAAGGTTCGTAATTTAATATCAAAAAGGTGTATCTACCATTTAGTTTGGGTCAAAGATACTAGGTCTGAAGTCTCGATAATTCAATCATTTCGGGTAGTAAATGAGTTTCAAGAGTTTTTCCTCGAAGATCTGCCAGGGATACCTCCAGACAAAGAAGTAGAGTTCGGTATTGATCTTCTTTCTAATACTCATCCCATCTCTATTCCTTCATATTATATTGCTCCGATTGAACTTACAGAGTTAAAAAAGCAGCTTAAATACCTCTTAGATAGAGGTTTTATCAGAACTAGTATTTCTACATAGGGTGCTCCAGTCCAATTCATGAGCAAGAAAGATGGTACTCTCGGAATGTGTATAGACAACAGACAGCTAAACAAGGTTATCATCAAAAACAAGTATCCCATCCCAAGCATCAATGATTTATTCAATCAACTTCAGGGTGCCCAGTGGTTTTCCAAGATTAACCTTAGGATAGGATACCACAAGTGGAAATTTATGGAGCAAGACATTCTGAGGACAACTTTCCTAATAAGGTACGACCATTTTGAGTTTGTGGTTATGTCGTTTGTACTAACAAATGCCCTTGTAGCCTTTATGAATTTGATGAACAGGGTATTCAAGCAGTACTTAGACATATTTGTCATTGTCTTTATAGATTACATACTGGTGTATTCCAGGAGTAAGAAGGAGCATGTAGACTATTTAAGAATAGTGTTATAGACCTCAAAGACCGTTAATTAAATGCAAAGTTTGGTAAATGTGAATTCTGGTTGTAATTTGTTACCTTCTTAGGGCATGTCATTTCAGGGGCTGGTATTCATGTAGATTCTCTGAAGACTAAGGCTGCGAAGCACTGGCCTAGAGCCATTACTCCATCTGATATCAGGAGCTTTTTAGGTTTTCCTAGATATTATAGAAGATTTATGGAATGGTTCTCCTCGATAGCCGCACCATTGACCAAGTTGACCCAAAAAAAAAGTAAAGTTTATATGGTCAGATAAGTGTGAGAAAAGTTTCGAAGATTTGAAGGATAGATTGACTTCAGCACTAGTGTTTGCTCTGCCAGAAGGGTTAGACGTATTTGTAGTGTATTACGATGCTTCCAAAGTTGGGTTAGGTTGCATGCTGATTCAGAATTATACAGTGATAGGTTATACCTCTAGGAAACTTAAGAATCATGAAAAGAATTACCCAACTCATATTTTAAAGTTAGTTGCTATGGTTTCTTCCTTGAAATTTTGGAGGCACTACCTTTATGGTTTGCATATTGATGTATTCACTGACCATAAGAGTTTCAGTATGTATTTTCTCAGCGGAAGCTAAATCTTCGTTAGATAAAGGGGTTAGAGTTGTTGAAAAACTATGACATGAGTGTCCTCTATCATTCGAGTAAGTCCAATATGGTTTCTGACGCACTAAGTAGGTTGTCCTTGGGTAGTATGGCTTATGTGAAAACGGAAGCGCGATAATTGGCCAAAGAGATGCATAGTTTAGTCCATTGGGAGTACGGTTGCTCGATACTGACTATGGGGGAGTAGTAGGTCATAACATTTTAGAATTGCCTTTGGTAGTAGAAGTGAAGGATAAACAGTGAAACGATCCCATACTTAGAAAAATATGGGAAGCAATCCAACAACATAAGGTTCAAATTTTCTCCCAAGGGGAGATAGTGTACTTCGCTATCAAGGTAGACTTTGAGTTCTAAATGTAGATGGGTTGAGGGAACGGATACTAACTAAAGCTCATGGTTTGAGGTATTCCTTTCATCCGGGTGCTACTAAGATGTATCGCGACTTGCAAGAAATTTATTAGTGGAACGATTTTAAGAGGGACATAGCTGAGTTTGTAGCCAAATATCCAAATTGTCAACAATTTAAGGTTGAACACCAAAGATCGGGTGGTACGTTGAAAGATATTAGTATCCCTACTTGGAAGTGGGAAGTAGTAAATGTGTATTTCATCACAGGGTTGCCTCGTACAAAATGTCAGCATGATTCAATTTGGGTCATGGTAGATTGAATGACTAAGTCAGCTTATTTTCCACCCGTCAATACTTCAGATACCGTAGAGGATTGTGCCAGAATATATATCTATGAGTTAGTAAGACTTCATGGGATACCCTTGTCCATCATTTTAAATAGAGGCATGTAGTGCAGTTCGTAGTTTTGGCAGTCTTTTCAGAAGGGCCTTGATATAAAGGTTAATCTTAGTAATATTTTTCATCTACAGATCGATGTTCTAGATGAACATAAAATTTATACATTATAAAATATATTGAGAGCGTGTTTTTTATACTTTAAAGAAAGTTGGGATGACCATCTACCTTTGATTGAGTTCGCTTATAACAAGCTTTATCACACTAGTATTCAAATCGCTCTGTTTGAAGCATTGTATGGGCATAGGTGAAGATCACCTATAGGATGGTTTGAGATTGGTGAAGAGGATTTGATTGGGCCAAACTCTATTCTTGAAGCTATGGAAAAGTTTCAGTTGATTCATGAGAGATTGAAAAATACTCAGAGCCATCAGAAATCATATGTTGATGTAAGAAGAAGAGAGCTTCAGTTTTAAGTGAGTTTGGGTATTCTTAAAAGTGTCACTTATGAAAGGAACAATGTGGTTTGGAAATAAATGGAATCTAAGTCCCCAATTTGTTGGTTAGTATGAGGTAGTGAGGCGTATAGGAGTGGTTGCTTACGAATTAAATCTTCCATCAGAGTTACCTGCGATCTATCTAGTCTTTCATGTTTCAGTGCTCAAGAAGTGCATTGGAAATCCGTCCTTAGTAGTTCCCCTAGAGAGTATTGGGGTCAAGGATAACCTGACATATGAGGAGATTTTTGTAGAGATACTTGATAGGCGAGTTCGAAGGTAAATAGTTATTTTCAGCCAAGATTTTTTCTCTTTAAGTTTGTTTAAGTATTCTTAAGTCATATCTTATGTTGTGAGTGATTGGATCCTTGTGATAGATATAAGCTTGGTTATAAGTTCGATGTATAAGTGTGGTTGTTTTTCAAATCACAACTCCTAGATGCATCACATTCGAGGATGAATGTTTCCAAGGGAGAGATATTATACCATGTTTAAAATCTTCTGTGCATCATACGACTGAGTCCATTGAGTCGTACATACTTCATATGAGTCGTATGTAGTGATTTGTACCCATGTTAGTGTGGGATGATTTGGTTTCTTTTCAAGGTATGAGTTGACCCTTTAAGTTGTCAAGAATAATACGAGTCATATGATATGAAGTTGTGAGCTCAGCTGTGTAGGCTTCCTAAGATTATGTCCAAGTTACAAGTGGGGGCTATAAGTCGTGTGGAGATGTTACTAGTTATAGGCTTAGACTCGTATGTTGACTAGTTTATACTCTATTGGATTCTTCCAAGCTTATGAGTTAGGAGGCCTAGTCGTACCTCATTATACGAGTTGTATGGTTGATTCGGTAAGGCTGACGACCAATTTTTGAGAAGTTTAATTCAAGGGTGTTTTGGTATTTTTACTCTATTAACTCCTAACCCACGATCTATATTCCCAAAGGAGCATTATTTTTCCTTTCTTTTTCAATCAATTAACAACATCATTTCTCCTCATATTCCCAAGAACATCAAGATTAGGATTTCTCTTACTAAGTCACCTTTTAAGTCTAAATTTCAAGCTCTCTTCACTAGTCAAGAAATTCCAAATATGTGTGGTTTATGAAAAAGGTTATCCCTCCATCCTTGTACCTAAAGTGCATGATTCTGAGATTAAATTTACTTGTTTTCAATTAGGGTTCACACCCAAATAACCATATTCTTATATTATGATACCACCTTGTGATTGAAAGATTTAAGTGCATCAAGGTTTTAAAACTACTCTAAAAAAAACTACTGAAATGAAAATCTAAAGTTATTTAAACTAATCTAAACTATGCTTTACCCGATGCCTCGGGCCTTGATCATGAACATCCTCCACATACATGATACTTTGGGCTACTTTTTGATGAATAAGTATAATTTATCTCGAGGCATTCCTGGTAAAATGAATATATTTGAGTAAATGCGATAAACTAAAACAAGAAAATAAAATTATTCATTTGACGATCCACATATCCTAAGATTGCCTACCCAACCTATCATTTTCCTACCAATTTTGACCTAAATAAGATACTATCAAAAAATTGAAAAATATACACAAAGTAACAACAACAGTGAATCAAAACAACCAATTCACCCTATTTTTATCAATTTAGAATTCTCACCCCTAATTTTATTCCCAACCACATGATTGACCAATTTCAATATAAAATCAATCAATCAAGACATGATAATTAGAGATGATCATACATACTATCAAAAGTTATATCATCAAACAACATGAATCACGCAAATCATGACATCAATATGCCACATTAAGATAAAATAGAAAGAGATAGAGTTGAAGAATTGGACCTCAATTTTATTTCAATCCTGAACTGTTTGATGGAGCAGTGTCGGAATCCCTTGAATCAAGATTAACTCTGAGTAAACCTCAACCTTAAACTCTATTTTTCCAAACTCAATACCCAATATTGAATAATCAATTTGATAAAAAAATGAAATTGGGGAAGATTCTTAAACCCATCTAGAAAACTTAAATGAAACGGACTACGATGGTGGTTCACCGATAACTCGCCAGCACAGGACTTAGCGCATGTGTTGTTTTGGAGGTTGGACTTTTATTGTTAATAAAAAATTGAGGAGTTTAATAGATGTGTTGGATAGTTGTTGTTGTTGGTTTCACGATGGAGGAACAGGTTTGGTTCCCCGGTAAAGATGGCGATTTCAGGCAAAATTTCATTGAAATATCTCAAACCCTTTTTCTCTATCAAAATTGTTCTTCCCCTCTATTTCTCTGTGTTTTCTCTCTGTTTCATCTCTTCTTCTCGCCTAATTTCTCCTCTCTTCGTTCAATTGGTTCTCTCTCCCTACTCTATCTTTTCTCTATTTTTTTCTATCTCGTGATCTCTCTTTCTTCTCTATCTTTTATCTGTTTCTCTCTATCTCTCGATCTCTATATCCCTCTCTCATTTTTCTCACTTAATATCTCTGCCCCCTCCCACTATATATGTGTGAGTATATAGGGGTGTGTATATTGTTCTCTCCCTAATTCTGTTATGGATTTGTATAGTAAGAGGAGAGATAAAAATATGAATTGGGGGGACATATGGGCAGGGGTGGCTGGGTGGATAGGAGTGAGAAATTTTAATTGGGTATTTTATTAAGAATTGGTTAATTTTGTCTTTTTGTGGAAAAATTATTAAATAGGGTGAGGGTGTGTGGTAAGGGTGCATTGAATGGGATAAAACTTGAAAAATGGGGTTCGGAAGGGTTAAAATTGTCTGTCCACAATCTGTACTAGAAGTCGTAGTGCTATACTTGTCGTTTCTTGTTCTTTGAGTTTTGGTGATGCTTGTTGTTTCGGGTAGATCGATTGTAGTAGTATTTCATGGTAATCTTGTTTCTGTTACTATATGCTGCTTTGTTACTACATATTGCTACTTGTTCTTTATTTACGTCTTTTTAAGAATGTTTTTGTCTTGAATCGGAGATCTATAGAAAACAGCTTCTCTAGCTCACCTCTAAGGTAGAGGTATGGATTGCTTACACTCTACTCTCCCAAAACTCCAATTTGTGGGAATACATCGAATATGTTGTTGTTGTTATTTGCTCACGAACTGCCAAAAAGCTACTAGAGATCTTAATGGTTTTAAAAGTTAAAATTAACGAGAAGATTAAATTATTTGTAAGAAAAATAAGTTAAAACGACTAAACAGCTATTAACATTAGAAGTAGATTCATGATATAAAGCTACTCAATCGTTATGTGTTTATATATCATTAAACACATTGCACTTTAATATTGTGAGTTTAATTTTTTATGATATGTATTAAAATGATACTGATTTTTCATATAAATACAAAAAAATCTATATACCACTGGATACATTTGAAGTCATAGCTTCTTATAACAACTGGTAAAGGTAATAATACTAGGATTTTTATTACTTGTTTTGAACAGGGAAAAGGAATTTAAATGGATACATTTCATTTTTAAAATTAATTAAAAGTATATACAACTGATATAAGGCTGAATTCTATTTAACTTTAGTTGTTTTCGTAGAGCAACCTTCTACATTCATCAAAAGGTTAATACAAGTATATATTCTTGAAGTTTTATTGTATGCTTTATTTATAGTAGTATCTATATCTATATCTATAATTTATATTTATATCTATAATATATTAAAAGTGTGAAGACAATTAAAAAAGTGATTTAAACTTTTTGTCCTTCATTAAAAGACTTCTCAATAAATAAAATCGTCTTTTTACTATTTTTTTTTAAATTATTATACTATTAGATATTAAATATAATTAATATATGGAAAGTTTTGATATTCCTAAATATATGAAAAGTAAAACACTTAATATAAGGAAAATTGAAATTTACTTTGTACGTTTGTAAACGTAAACATATAGAAATTATGCTATGAAGTTTTACCATTACAATTCCTCTTCTCTTTCTTCATTCAAAAAGGATGAATTTAAAGTATTATTATACATTTTATATAATTAACTATTTCTAATTAAAGTATACCAGGATTATTCAATGGAGTCATATTTTCAGCATATAAAATAGAAAAGAAAGCGTGAAATAGTAGGAGTAGAGGTTTAGGGTTTAAAGGTGATTCTCTTCCAAAACTATATGTTGCTTTTATAAAATTATAGGTTTCTTCTATAACACAATGTGACCATTTAGCTACAATGTTTTGCTAATTAATAACTACTGTTAGGATTCTGTAAAATTTTCTCAAACCTAACACAATTATTTAGGTTTTGACGCGTAATTGATGTCTGTTTTACTTAAGGGTGTCAAGTGGGCCGGGCCAGGTTGGGCCAACCCGAAACCGGCCCGTTTAGTTTATCCGGGTTGTGGGCCGGTTCCGGTCCGGGTTGGAGTTAGGGGGGTCGGGCCGGTTCCGGGTTCAAAGTAAAAATGTTGAAAACAACCCCCCACTTAACCTAACCTGATTAAACCTACCTAAATCCGGTCAAATCTGATTAAAAACCGGTCAAACCCGTTTAACAAATAAAATAAAAACTTCAATATACACTATAATTATATAAACTATATACACTTCAATATACACTATATACACTACAATTATACAATATATATTTTTTTAAAAATATATAAACAATTACACATATATACGTACCATTCAATATATCATTATATATGACTATACGTACTACTTTAAATAAAACATATACTACAATAGTACAATATATATATATATATATACACACACTACAATATATATATATATATATATATATATATATACTTATATACTAATTTATCAAACATATACACATTTATACGTTAAATATATATGCTTATAAAAGATATATACACATATATACGCACCATTCAATATTTATGTACTACTTGTCTACTTTAAAATAAAACATATACTACAATATATATATATATATATATATATATATATATATATTAATTTATAAAATATATACACATGTATTGTATACGTTAAATATATACTACTTTAGAAGATATATACACATATATATGCACCATTCAATATATATGTACTGCTTTAAATAAAATATATACTACAATAGACATATAGATATATACAACAATATGTATATATATTGTTACATACTAATTTATAGAACATATACAGTTGTATATGTTAAAGATATACGTCTATAAAAGATATATACACATATATACGCACTATTCAATATATATGTACTACTACTTTAAATAAAGTATATACTACAATATATATATATATATATATATACATATATATACTACTATATATATATATACTTATATACTAATTTATAAAATATATACACTTGTATACGTTAAAGATATAAGTCTATAGAAGATATAATATATACACATATATATGCACCATTCAATATATAAGTACTACTTTAAATAAATTTTATATATATATATATATATATATATATATATATACACACACACTACAATATATATATATATATATATATATATATATATATACACTTACATACAAATTTATAAAACATATACACATGTATACGTTAAATATATACGTCTATAGAAGATATATACATACCATTCAATATATATGTACTACTTTAAAATTAAATAAACTATATACTACAATATATATGTATTACAATATATAGATAGTTATGTTATACTAATTTATAAAACATATGCACATGTATACGTTAAATATATACGTCTATAGAAGATATATACACACACCATTCAATATATATGTACTACTTTAAATAAAATATATACTATCTACAATATACATTTATATATACTACAATATGTGTATATATATAGTTATATACTAATTTGTAAAACATATACACTTGGATACAATAAATATATACGTTAAATAGACATGTGTATAGAAGATATATACAATAATATACAAAACATATACTACTTAATATAATAAATTAATAATACTTGATAGTTAATTATTGAATGTTGAATTTTATTGATTGCAAAATGATCCAAAATTTATAATTTACATGAATAAAAAATCTACAAATTATGCATCATATTTTCGAACTCATCCATGTTAATATTAATGGGAACTTGCATAGGATAGTCAAAGTCAACGGGGAATAACCCATGCATTGGACTTGATTCTGCTGAGTTCTCCCTCGAAGTCATAATTTCTTCAAGTTTCTGCTCATCATTCTGCTCCGGTTCCACTCCTTGATTTCTTCTTTCTACTCTAATCCAATCTCTGAGGCAAAATAGAACATTCATTGCATTATTTCCCAATGAGTTTCGGTTGTCTTCAAGTTGCTGTCGTCCCTGACTAAAGGCTCTCTTTAATGCAATGGTTGACGTTGAAACATGTTCAAGATATCTCTAGCTAATCTTGAAAGCACAAGATATTGTGATTCATTATTCCTCCACCAATCTAACGTCTTGATCCGTCGTCTACGATCTTCTGGTGGCAACCGAAGATAATACTTAAGCTCTTCCCGATAAGTTGATTAGTAAGATCCCTCGTCAACACTGTTCCAACAGGGTAAATCATAAAAGGAATCAGGAAACTCACAATGTGCCAGCCTTTTAGAAAATGATGGCACCTCGGGAGGATGAGGAGCGACAGTTAGACTGATATGTGTCGGTACAACTAAATCAACTAAATCAGCATAGTGGTTATATAATTTATCTATGTAAGCATTCGCATCAGATGTAGCCGTCCACAAATCAGGTTGTACTTGTTCAGAATCATTGTTAGTATTTATTTCTAAGTTACGATAAATAAGAGTACTAAAGTGGCACATAGTATAGTATTTAATGCACGTATTTAGCATAGCACCAACCAACAAAATAGTAGGAATTGGAAAAAAATATTTTTTAAATTTAGTAAACATGGTACCAA
Organism: Capsicum baccatum var. pendulum; assembly: GCA_030864225.1. Lineage (NCBI taxonomy): Eukaryota > Viridiplantae > Streptophyta > Magnoliopsida > Solanales > Solanaceae > Capsicum > Capsicum baccatum. Next base: position 154,926,666 of record CM061561.1, on the reverse strand, counting down.
CAACATTTTCATAACCTTCTTTATTTTTAAATTCTTTGAGCAAACCAGCAATATCGGTTATATATTTCAAAATATTACAAACAGTAGGATAATAAGCACCGAAAAATTCAACCGTAGCTACATAAAATTTTTTCTAAAACTTAAAGATCATTAATTACAACCCAATCAGAATCAAGTAACATGCAATCGGCAGAATTAGCAAATGAACCACAATGTTGGTTAAAAGATAATGTAATAGGAACTCTATATTTATAATAAGTTTTTAAAAAATCATACGTAGAATTCCATCTAATATCAATTTCCTCAGGCATCAATATCGGTGTAAGTCCATTTTCTTGACAGTTAACTTTAAATTCTTTAATTCTCGATCTACAATTATTTCCTTGTATAAAACCAACAGCAAGACAGATTTTTCAATATAAATCTCAAAAAACTCAAGACCATCTTTTACAATTAAATTATATATATGACATGCACACTTAATATGAAAAATTTTAGGTAATGGTAGTGATAGCTTAGATTTCAACTTTGTTATAGCAGTCTTATTGTTAGAAGCGTTATCAAAAACGATACATAGGATTTTATTTTCGATACCATAAAATGCTGCAACTTTAAGTATCGAGTCAGCAATAAATTGTCCAGTATGTTTACGATCTTCATCATATAAAAAAGAAAGAATACGTTTTTGCATCACAAAATTACTATCCATCCAGTGACAAGTAACGGTTAAATAATCATTTTTATTTACAGCACGACCAAGATCAGAAGTTAGGGATATTCTATATTGAATATTTTTTAACAATGTAGATAAATAAAAATAATATTGTGAATGAAGTCTAAAAATATTAGACTGACAAGTACTTCTAGGAATACCATTAAACATATGATTATAAATTGCTTGAATATAATGAATAAAAGCATCGGAAGAAGAAAAACTAAAAGGCAAACAACCTACAACTACCATTTTTGCTATTTCTTCCCGGTCCCTCAATTTATTATACTTCTTCGCTACGTGACCAGTTATTAGGTCTATTCTAGTTTGTGTGGGCCCACCAACATCCTCACCACCTTGTGCAATTTTTAACTCTCTTTCGTGGCCTTCAGCTAAATGTCTCATTAACTTACTCGTACCCCCTTGTTTGCCTCCTCTTTTATGCTTATATATTTTTTGACAAATATTGCATTGCACCTCAGTATCTGATATACGTTCAAAAATTTCCATGCAACACTAGTTTGTTTACGGGCTCTTAGGACATGGGGAGGACGGGGAGGGAGATTATCCGATTCGGATATAACGTTAGCATTTCTTACTTCGGGTGTCTCACCAATATTTTCATCATCTTCATCTAAATCAACCGCATCTACTTCATTTTCTTCTTCTATACTGTAATTTTCCTGAACTTCTAAATAATCCATATCGTGAACACCTACACCTATTTCTTCCTCAAAAGATTGACTAAGTGATACCGGAGGCGAAGGCACACGGGTATATCTAGTACTTGAAGTACCTCTACTGCTAGTAATTCTCTTTTTGCCACCACTACCACTTTCAGGACAAAAATTTTTGACACTTTTACCGAGGTTTCTTAATTTATCCATAGTATAAATCAAACTAAAAAATATTCAAAATACACAAAAAGTAATAAAAATAAATATTCAACAATTGATACACTAATTAACAATTAAAAGTAAGAGATGGAACGACAATACCAAATTTTAAAAGTATCCAAAGGTTGCGACTTTAGAAACTTCCACTCGTACTTAGTAATCGCAAAATTTAAAAAATTAAAGTGAGCACTTTAGAAATTAAATATATAGAATATTTGAGAATTGAGAAATGATATTTGAGAGAGAATGAGATTTGAGACTTGAGATAATGAAAAATTGTGTGAAAAATGATTTGAAAGTGTAGGGTATTTATAGAAATTTTTTTGGGGTTAAAAAATGATTTAAATGAAAAAACTTTTCTTTTTAATATTTGGGCCCAAACTAGCCATTGGGCCAACGGCTAGTTTGGCCCAATTTACCAAAATCTTAAAAAAAATAAATTAAATAAGCTTATCCGGGCCGGGCTGGGCCGGTTAACCGACGGGCCCTAATCGGGTTGGGTCTGGTCCGGGTTAACCGAGCCCAAATCCAAAACCCACCGGACTGAAACCCAGGCCCTTAAAGCCCTTAGGCTTACCGGGCTGGGTCAAACCGATTCGGTTTTCTTTAGTGGGCCGGTTCGGGCTGGTTCAGGCCGGTTAAAAACGGCCCGTTTGACACCCTTTGTTTTACTTAATACAAGTTGTAGACGAAGGTTTGGTTACACTTTGAGAATTTATTTTATAAAGATTTGGTTGAATCATTTTGTTCTGATATCTCGATTATCGCATTATTTTGTTATAATTTTTTGTCAAGTTTTAAAAAACTTGGTTTAAAGGTTAAATTTTCGATCAGACTGTGTAAAGATTAGGTTTAATCGTATTGATCTGATATTTTGATTGTCGTATTGATTGGTTGTAGTTTCTATTCTGCCATTGCCTTCAATTTACTTATAGTTGCACATGTGTAGCTTTTCTTTCATTCCTTCGTATCGCTTAATTTTAAGAGAAATAAAAATTAATTTTATTTACAGGAATGAATTGCTCTAACTTGTGACTTCCACAAACTACCTGATGATAGGCGAATTTACACGCCTATATCAATATATTTTGCCCATATTTTAGCCTAGTTTTGAGAACAAATTATATATTTCATGCACTTTTAGTCCTTTTTCCTATAAGTGAGCTAACAAACATGATTAGCAAAGTTTCAGGTATAAATGATGCAGAAATCAACATTTTATGGCTTACTTGACGCTAAAGAAAGCTCACGAAGGAAGGAAAGGGAGTTTGGACGCCTAAAGGACCAAAAGTGATGCATGGGAAATCTGTCCCGGGCTAAAACAGCATTTCTGAAGACTTTGGGGACTTGCAGTAACTTATTTGGATTAGGATAATAATACATTAACCTAGTACAATTGGGTTAAGTATTTCATTAGTTTATTTGGATTTGGATAATGTTACATTAACCTAGTAGGATTTGGTTAAGTATTTCATTAGCTTAGTAGGAATAGGATATGGGTATTATAAATACCCTATCATGCTAGAGATTTTTATTCATTCCTCCCTTAGTGGAGAGAAACATTCCTCCGTTAGTGGAGAGAAACAATCCTCCCTTAGTGGAGAGATACATTCTACTTCTCAATTACAACTCTTCTAATCTTCCCATTAATTCTATTTTTCTTCTTCTATTCATCTATTCAATTCTTAATTTCCGCAACAAGAGAAACATTACTTTGCTAAGGAATTCACGCCTCACGCCTACCACTTGTGCTACACGAAAATCATCAATCTTGTGGTATAATAACAACAATGCAAATTGTGATTTCCTTCGCATTCATGGGTAACTAAACTTCTCTGTTGGTGTTATGGAAGCCGTATGAGATACTATCTATTTTTGTGAGTTTATGAGTTCGTGACACGTATGCTGCTTATATCATTATTCTCTTCATCTTAATGCAAATTCTTGTGGCTGCAGACGCATTGAATAACGCCAGTATAACATTTAACTTGTTCGAAAGAAAGGTTATCTGTCTGGAAAGAGATAATGTCAAGGTAGTAGGACACCCTTTCCTATTAAAAAGCTAGTGCCGTAACTGGACTAACCTCTTGGAGAATTCGTACCATTAGACACGCTTTAAACTCGAAAGAGTTAAAGTGAAATAATCCTCGAATAGGTCGAAAGACACCTGGATTTACCATTGAATACAATTCTCTATAAGCACATGCATGTCGCAATTCTACACACTCATAGCCAATAGAGACGTATAACTCAGAAGGTGGACATAACCCCAACGCTTCAATTCTCATTGTTTACAACTCACGTAACATTCTTTCTTTTTATTTTCAGCTTTTATTTTGATACTTTATTTAAATTACTTGCACGACAAGAATCCCCCCTATTACAAGACTTGCACCAAAAGTTTAGTAATTTTGCTTACTTGTTGACCAAACTATTCCCTGTGGGATCGACACCCAACCCAGGTTGGGTTCTATATTTGCTAACGACCGCTTTACACTCCTACGAGAGCTGTTGATTGAGCGTTATCAAAAATTGGCGCCGTTGCCGGGGAATACGAGTGTCAATCAAGTTCGTGATAATTACTAGACCCTTTGGTCAAAGATTCTCGTACTTTTACGTTTAGTTTTTATTTTTGTTTATTGCAGGTTTTTCTTTTAGTGCATGCCCCATACTAGAAGTTCTGGTCGACCGTTATTACCAATCAATCCTGAACCACAACGAATTAGAAGAATGGAAGCACAAGAAGAAATCGACAGGATGGCTGCTCAACACGAGCAGGCGAGATTAGCCGCTCTTGCTGCCGCCCAAGTACACCAGCAAAACATTGATAATCCTGGGCGAGAAACTAATCCTGACGATGAAGATTTAGGTGATGACGAGTTGATAAACCCAAGGCATGTTGCTGAAACTACAACACCTGCCAACAGAAGAGGTCGACAAGCTCGGTATAGATATGATCGCCAACCTATGCAGCCAGCTTTCGACGATGATGATGATGATCTTGATGGTGCCGGAGCCACTGGGGCCATAATTCCACCACCATTAGTGCCCGGAGCCAAGTTCAACATCACAAGCACCATGATTCAGTTATTGCAACTCAAGGGATTATTTGGTGGACTAGCAGGCGTTGATCCAAATATGCATCTCATCAATTTTATTTCTACATGCAAGTCGTTTGACAATCCTGGTGTTGGTCAGAATGCAATTCGATTACGTCTATTTCCATTGTCTCTTTCTGGGGAGGCAACACTATGGTTGAATGGGCTGACTCCTGATTCTATTACAAATTGGAGGCAATTGAGAGACGCTTTCCTAGAAAGATTCTTTCCGCCATCCAAGAGGGCGCAATTAAGAGATGAAATCAGCAACTTTCGTCAGCTTCCCACTGAAGCTCTTCATGAAACATGGGAGAGGTTCAAGACAAAGCTAGCGAGGTGCCCAAACCATCACATGACCAATGTTCACCTAATGGAGATATTGTATAGAGCCTTGAATTCAATAACTAAGCCAGTGGTGGATAACGCAGCTGGAGGATCTTTTATGGACCTCACCTTTGGTCAAGCAAGCAATATGCTAGATCGTATGACGAAACAAAGTAGAGCTTGGCATACCAGGGATTCTGAGGTAGCAAGCCCCACTTTATCTATTGGCATGACTGCAGACCAAAGAAAAAGATAAGAAGAACGTGATCAATATATGGCGCATTTGAAAACACAAATGGATCTTCTTACAAAGCATTTATTATCAGGGAAGACCGAAAAAGTGAAAGCTATTGCGTCCAAAGGAAGAGATGAATCTGATTCGGAAGATGAGGCCAACTACTTAAACAATCAGGAGGGTTTCCACGGGAATGCCCAAGGAAACCAAGGTCGGAACTATTATGATAAATCTGGAAACAAGGACCAAGGTAGTTGGAAGAACAAGAATGAAAAGAGTGGTTTGTACGTTCCCTCTGGTAGACGTGACACCACCACATCTAATTCTGGAAGTATGGAAGACATGATGGCTAAATTATTGAAAGGAGTGGAAGCAACGAGCGCGGGAGTAACAGAGGTAATCAATGATTTGTACTCCATGAAACAATTAGTTGATTCACATTCCACTTCTATCAAGCAAATAGAGCAGCAATTGAGCCAACTTTCAGCAGCACTCAATCAAAGAAAGGCCGGCACTTTACCTAGCGATACTGTGCCAAACCCAAGGAATGACGGGTCATGCATGGCCATCACTACCAGAAGTGGTAAGGTGCTGGAAACTTCAGCAAAAGTCAAGCAAGTGGTTGACGAAGTTGCGGACATGGATGACAACACAAAAGGAGAAGATGCCGCCGCACCCACTCCTGACGTCAAGGACGCCACCTCCAGCACGGTGCAGCCTGAAAAAGTGGAAAAACGGAAGCAAGAGGAGAAAAAATCCATGGAAAGAACACTTCCATACCCACCACCACCTTTTCCCCAAAGATTGAAGAAGGTGGCGGATGACACAAAGTTTAGCAAATTCATGACTATGTTGAAACAGCTGACCATTAATGTTCCATTGGTGGAGGCACTTGAACAAATGCCTGGGTATGCGAAGTTTATGAAGGACCTGTTGACAAAGAAGCGGGAATCAAGTTATGAGGTAGCGGATAATGTTCATCATTGTAGTGCAGTTGCTACCCGATCGATAGTTCAGAAGAAGGCCGACCCCGGAGCTTTCACTATTCCTTGCACTATTGGATCGTTGGATTTTGCCAAAGCATTGTGCGATCTAGGTGCTAGCATAAATTTGATGCCACTATCCATCTACAAGAAGTTGGTGCTAGGCGATCCGACACCAACCAATATGAGGCTTGTGATGGCTGATAGGTCGGTAAAAAAACCTGTGGGTATCTTGAATGATGTGTTGGTGACAATTTCTTCATTCATCTTTCCTGCAGAATTTGTTATTCTGGATTGTAAGGAGGATTCTGAAGTTCCCATAATCCTGGGACGTCCTTTCCTTGCAACCGGAAGTGTGCTTATTGACATGAAAGATAATGAGCTTTTGTTTCGAATTAATGACGAAGTAGTACGGTTTGATGTATGCAAAGACATGAAGCAGCCCAGCGATAGGAATGAGTTATCTGTAGCTGATGTTCATCAAGAGGATATGAAAGCATTATCTATAGAGAAACAGCCTACTGTTGAGCCATTGTCTGCTGCGCCACTGAATGTTGAGCATGAGGATAATGAAGATTATGAAGAACTTATGGGTGATCTAACAGAAATAGAGTCTTATACTCCTAAGCAACCGGATTGTGATCTCAAGAATCAACCAACAGCGAAGACTCCCATTGACGAGCCACCAATGCTAGAATCGCAAGAGCTCCCCGATTATCTAAGGTATGTGTTCTTGAAAAGTAGAAATATACTTCCAGAGAGTGCAGATGATTTAAGTGAACAGCACGTAGAGGCTCTCATCTCTGCTCTTAAGAGATACAAGAGAGCTATGGGTTATACTATTGATGATATAATTGGTGACTCTCCGGAGAAACGTATGAGCCATCTCGAAAAAGATCGCATGACCACAGGTAATCCTCATTGTCGTCTAAATCCTTTCAGAAAATAATCCACCATTTACCTCGACGAAGTCTGAGTACTCGAGGTAACTATGTCGTGCCACGACAATAAATAAGGCGCTAGATGGGAGGCAACCCATCGTTTATCATTTTTCATTTATTGTTTATCGTTTTGTCTTTATTTCATTCTAGTACTTGTTTTGTTTTTGATAAATGAAAATCCAAAAATAAGAGTCGTGCCACGACCAAAACTAAGGCGCTTGATGGGAGGCAACCCATCGTTCTAATCGTTTTTGTTGTTTTTGAGCAAATGTAGGTGCAAGAGGTATTCAACGAGGAGATGGGTTTCAAATGACGATTTGGACGTATTGTATGGAAAAGGTGGTAAGTTAGGAATGGTAATGCGTAAGGCTATGGATTGAGCATTTCTCATGCCAAAATAAGCATCGAGGAAGGCTAGGCCTAGGTAAAAATAGGCCACGAACAATGCAAAACCTATCCTATAGCCTAAGGTCTCGGAATCTAGTGTGCTATACACTATGCGCCGCCCATTCTTAAGTGTGCTTTTGACTATGCGCCGCCTATGCTATGGCATTAGGTCTCAGGATCTCATATGCCATAGACTATGCGGCACATATGTCTCAAAATGCCATAGACTATGCGGCGCATATGTACCTAAATGCCATAGACTATGCGCCGCATATGTCATGACTATGCCGAGCATTATGCGCCGCATATGTGGTATTTTTGTCTCCAAACCCGTTTGTAAATGGTTCAAAACCCGACCCATTCTCTTCCTATATAAAGGGGACTTGGTCTTGAAACATAAGCACATTGCAAAGTGACCTAAAGGCGCCGTATACTCTCTCCAAATCATCTCAAACTTTTTCTTTTTGCTCTTCCAATTCACAAGAACATCTCCAAAGGCTTCAATCACGTAAGTACTCTTTTAATCTTCATCTATTTCTCGTAAGTACTACGTTTCTATGTCTATCATGAATTGCTACATCTTGAAGAAATATTGGTGATGTTAAAGTGTTTGAATTGTTGATGCAAAACCATGTGAGTGAACATGTACGTTAGGATAATCTTAACTTATTTCCGACTTGAAATTGGTTTTAATTGCATTGTCATACTCTTTGCAGAATTGCTATGGTGATGAACATTGCATAGTCTTGTCACTTGTATACCTACATGTTAGGCTATCCCATTTATCGGGATACGACTTAGAAGTTGCCTACCGACATAGGAGGTTGTAATTGTTGATAGATACTATCCCTTGATTCAATCTCTATGTAGTAGTCTTGATATATCTAACATGAAAGTATTGCAAGGATTACAAGAAGTGTGACATCTAACTTTATTGTTGGAATATAGCACCTAAAACGTATGTCGATGAATTCTGAGTAATCGACCACTTTCACTTCACTAGTTGGTGCCAACAACCTAAGTGTGGGGTGGTACCTCTACTGCTTGTTTATAGATTGTATCCATTGAGATGATGCTAACATGACTCTATTGAGATCTCAGGTACAATGGCACCAAAAGACAAGGCAAAGATAAGGCTACCACGTCACAAAAAGGCAAGAAAAGAGGCCAAAAAGAGCAAGGAGAACCCTCCTCGCTGCAAACACCTCGACTCACTCTTGGAATTAAGTGGGATACTTATGAGGAACTTCTAAGGGTGACGACTCTGATGATGATTCCGATGCAAAGGGGTATGACCCCAGACATAGAGAATGGGTCCGACTAACCAGGTTCTTCTTATTTATTTTCCACTGAGGACAGTGTGTCCCGTCTAAGTGTGGGGTGATGGTATTTGCATGCTATACTTCTCTATCCGCATTTGCATTTATTCATGTTTGTTTGCTTAGTTTTCTCGTTTTGTTTCTTTTAGTATTGTTTTTTTAGTAGTAAATTTTTTTTTAACGTAGCTTTGCATGAAATTATTCTAATAGGCAGCATGAGATTATAACAAGAGTATGTGCTACAATTATGACTATTGAGATGTTTTAGGCTCTAATTGTGACTCACTATGTGATATTATGTGGTTCAATTCCTTCACTTGTTGGGACAAGAGTCTATACTACTTCCAATCAAGTCAACCATGTGCCTTGTGTGTGTGAGATTAATAGTATATTCTATGTTTGTGGCTGATGCTAGAACTTGCCTGGTATGTATGCAAAGCGAAAATAAAGAGTGTAAGTTTAGGAGATGATTTAGGCATTTCTTTGGCAACCTATACATGTTTACCTTCGTTTTACCTACCCATGGACATCATCCTAGTTAACCCCTTTTGAGCCTTTAGCCTATTTTCTTTGACAACCTCATATGTAAGCCTAATCCATTTTTTTTTCAAGACCATAATTTGATCCAAATTCCTAAGTACTTTAAAGTATAAAGTCATGTGACAAAATAAGAGGAAATTGAGTGAGTATGATGCTTTAGAATGTATTGGTGCTTGAATTTGTTATGAAAAAGAAAGTGCTATCATAAGAGGTATGTTATAAAAAGAAAAAGGAAAAGAAAGTTGAAAAGTGAGTTGTGCTTAAAATTAAAAAAATAAAAGAGGAGAACAAGGGTGGTAGAATAAAAGAAAGAAGAAAGGTTGAAAGAAAGAATAAGTGTCAATGATACAATGTGATGTATTAAAGTGCTTAGGAACTTAGTCACTATTTCTGGCCAAAATAGCTGATCCTACCCGTCCCTTAGCCTACGTTACAACCATCAAAAGACCTATTTGATCCTAAGCTTAGCATTCTGACATTTAGTGGAGTATTACACTAAGGGAAAGCCTATGGTTATCAGTTGCTACATATGAATTCTTTGTGAGAGCGAGAGCAAGGATATTTTGATACCCATGTTTGAAAAATATGCTATACTTGTGAGTGACTATGGGTAATATATTGTGAGACACACATAGTTGATGAGTTTTAGATAGTTGTGTATGATTCTTTGTGCCTTCACTTTTGAATATGAGTTAACCACCATCACGAGTCTATGCTAGAGGTTAAATGGTTTCTACTAATGATCAGAAAACTACTCTTTGTTGATAATTGTTGTGCTTGTCTTGACGAATGTTTTGTGTTGTTGCTGTGAAACCCTAAGTTGATGTTTAGAGGGACATGATATTTTTTTCGAAGACGAACAAAGCTGCAAGTGTGGGGTGTTGATGATAGGCGAATTTACACGCCTATATCAATATATTTTGCCCATATTTTAGCCTAGTTTTGAGAACAAATTATATATTTCATGCACTTTTAGTCCTTTTTCCTATAAGTGAGCTAACAAATATGATTAGCAAATTTTCAGGTATAAATGGTGCAGAAATCAACATTTTATGGCTTACTTGACGCTAAAGAAAGCTCACGAAGGAAGGAAAGGGAGTTTGGACGCCTAAAGGACCAAAAGTGATGCATGGGAAATCTGTCCCGGGCTAAAACAACATTTCTGAAGACTTTGGGGACTTGCAGTAACTTATTTGGATTAGGATAATAATACATTAACCTAGTACAATTGGGTTAAGTATTTCATTAGTTTATTTGGATTTGGATAATGTTACATTAACCTAGTAGGATTTGGTTAAGTATTTCATTAGCTTAGTAGGAATAGGATATGGGTATTATAAATACCCTATCATGCTAGAGATTTTTATTCATTCCTCCCTTAGTGGAGAGAAACATTCCTCTGTTAGTGGAGAGAAACAATCCTCCCTTAGTGGAGAGATACATTCTACTTCTCAATTACAACTCTTCTAATCTTCCCATTAATCCTATTTTTCTTCTTCTATTCATCTATTCAATTCTTAATTTCCGCAACAAGAGAAACATTACTTTGCTAAGGAATTCACGCCTCACGCCTACCACTTGTGCTACACGAAAATCATCAATCTTGTGGTATAATAACAACAATGCAAATTGTGATTTCCTTCGCATTCATGGGTAACTAAACTTCTCTGTTGGGGTTATGGAAGCCGTATGAGATACTATCTATTGCTGTGAGTTCGTGACACGTATGCTGCTTATATCATTATTCTCTTCATCTTAATGCAAATTCTTGTGGCTGCAGACGCATAGAATAACGCCAGTATAACATTTAACTTGTTCGAAAGAAAGGTTATCTGTCTGGAAAAGAGATAATGTCAAGGTAGTAGGACACCCTTTCCTATTAAAAAGCTAGTGCCGTAACTGGACTAACCTCTTGGAGAATTCGTACCGTTAGACACGCTTTAAGCTCGGAAGAGTTAAAGTGAAATAATCCTCGAATAGGTCGAAAGACGCCTGGATTTACCATCGAATACAATTCTCTATAAGCACATGCATGTCGCAATTCTACACACTCATAGCCAATAGAGACGTATAACTCAGAAGGTGAACATAACCCCAACACTTCAATTCTCATTGTTTACAACTCACGTAACATTCTTTCTTTTTATTTTCAGCTTTTATTTTGATACTTTATTTAAATTACTTGCACGACAAGAATCCCCCCTCTTACGAGACTTGCACCAAAAGTTTAGTAATTTTGCTTACTTGTTGGCCAAGCTATTCCCTGTGGGATCGACACCCAACCCAGGTTGGGTTCTATATTTGCTAACGACCGCTTTACACTCCTACGAGAGCTGTAGATTGAGCGTTATCACTACCTCGATACGCATTCTACACGAGGCTTTAATTTTGGGCAAGGTAACTAGTAAAAGTAAGTAACTCATTAAGGATTATTAAGATTATAAACTTCGATTATTTTTTTAGCAATTACTCATTTATTTTGTTACTATTATTCATTATATTTGAGGTATCAAGGTTTAGTAGAAAAATTCAACGCTTCACTGATTAAGCAGTACGAAGTGCTATCAGGGAGCTATAGAAAAAACTCATCCGACCTTTACTACGTTCATAGGTGTTATTCTCTTTGGTTTTATTTAATTTGTTTGGTTATTAGTCATAAACAACTTATAAAGTGTTGGCGTAAAAGTGTTCAACGATGGTTAATGTCTATAAAATGATTGCGATATTCGAGGGTGATAATTTTAATATATATTAAAGCTTTAGATTAAGAATTTCTCTACAAATTTATGAATCTAAATCTATCTCAATAAACATGAATCGGTGAATCTCCTATTATTTAGATTAGGAACTCACTTGACAATTTTGAGAAAGACATGTGAAAGAGTTAGTTTTACACAACTATCTTTTATTCTTAATTTATCTCATTATGTAGGATCTTGTTTTTGTTGATTGAGGTATTAATTGCTTTAGATTAGTCTAATGAATGATTAGCTACGAGTATTGAAGTTATCATAGGGCAAGAAGAGAGCAAAGTGATATGAACGCATACCTTGCTCCACCTAACGGATATAAGGAAGTTATTTTTGAAAGATCCTGACTCATCTAAAGTTGCATTCACGGAAAGTAAAACTTATAGACCTCATCCTACCCCACAAAATCATCAAACTCATAAGGGGGGAGAGAGAGAGAGAGATTTGAGGTCTTGCAACTGAATGCAAAATGGACATTTTCTGGTTATCGACATTCATCTACTCTTTGATCAAATAAAATTAATTTTATGGCAAAAGAGATGGGAAAAAGGCAAAGAAAAGCACGAGCATCAATTTTACAACCTAGATTAACAAGACCTCAGTTGGGATCGAAGAGCATAAGTATCTGGCCCAAAATAAGAGCAGCTCAAACTTGTGGAAGATGAGGAATTAGGTGCAAACCAAATGCTCACTGCCCTGCTGAAATCCCGAAGAAGATCCAAAGCATCACGTACTTGACATGCAAACACCTTGAAATACGAATCCAAACATGATTAAACTGTGATATGTTCACTAATCACACCTATGATCATTAAAAAAATAACCACATGACTGAACTTTCGAGCTACAAGAAGAACTACTCGAGACTCAAAACCCATAGTCATGCTTCACTCCCTTTAGAACAAATTACTCTTAAATTTGTTTACAGTTATTGTAAATTTGGTTTTCTATTGCACTTATTCCTGGTATAAAATTTTCAATTGTTGTACTTTAGTTTAGAGTCACAGATATGTCGGTGCTTTAGATACATTGTAAAATAATTTTTTTTTTGAAGTCAACTCGGACAAGCTCAATTTGTATTAATACAGATAAACAGCTTCAATGGGGAACAACTAAATTAGTTTTTAAGTTTTAAATATCATAAAACGTCACTGTAAATTAAAAAAAAATAAATTTATGTTTAAATTAAATATATAATTTTTATTTTTTAACGTGATATACACGTGCAACACACGTATCCTAAACTAGTAATTCTAAATAACATAACATAACAAACATATATTTTAAAGATATTGACTCTGTCACTCTAAGTCCATCTCCTACTAATCCTAACTTTAAAACCATGTCTCATATAGAGAATAATAGAAGAATTAGGTTCAATAGGGTGTCCTCCCACAACTTCAACTTGGTAATTATGGATGATAGTAGCAGCCACAGCTTTCATTTGAGTGAAAGCCACTTCTTTCCCTAAACAAGTCCTTGGTCCAGCATTAAAAGCCAAGAACTTATACGATGGTTCGTGCTTAATCGTTCCTTTCTCAGAAATCCATCTTTCTGGCTTGAATTCTAGACAATCTTTGCCCCAGATTGACTCCATTCTTCCCATTGCATACAATGAGAACACAATCTTCATCTTTGGATGAACTTTGTGACCACTTGGGAGAGTATCTTCTTGAAGTGGTTCCTTGTGTTGACTTGGAACGGGTGGATATAACCTTAGTGAATCACATAGTGCACCATGTAAATAAACCAACTTATTCAATTCATGAACATTGAAAAGCCTCCATTTTCCAACTTCTTCTTTTGGAATAATTGAATTGATTTCTTCCCTCAATTTATTCTCCACTTGTGAATTTTTTATCACGAGCCAAATGAACCATGTGAGGGCTGAGCTAGTCGTGTCACGCCCCGCGATCATTAGGTTCAAGATGGTGTCCCTCAAGAACTTATCATCACAATTCACTCCCAAATTTTGACCTTCTTTGAGAAAAAAGGTCAAAAGATCAAAACCCTTGTTGTCCTCTTTCAATTCACTTTCCATTTTTTTCAACTTATTGCGCTTTTTGGATATATAGTTGCCTATAACATTATCCATAGTTTCCCATGCTTTACTCAACTTCTTTTCTTCTCCAATTCCTAGCCATTTTTGTAGCCTCCAAATTGGCTCAGGCATGACATGTCGAACAAGAATCGCTTCTTCAGCGTTATCCATTGCTTTAGAGAAGGGAACATCAGGGAAATTAATAGATACACAACCTGGATCATATCCAGTGACTAATATACAAGTTGTATCAAAAGTGAACCTTTGAAACAAATCTTGCAAGTCCACTATGATACCCTTGTGACAAACATGATCGAGAACCGGAATAAGCCCTTTCTCCACTTTATCGCAACTAGTCTTGATTAAGAACTTGTAAAATTGTTGGTGAGTGATCAAAGCACGAGTCGTCTTCCTTTGGATCTTCCATAAATCCAAGTCAGCGTTAAAAATTCCATCTCCCAAAACATCGAAAAACTCTTTGAATTTTGGACCTTTGGGGAAATTCATGAAATTTTGACTCATGATGTAGTGCACATTTGCTGGATCAACTGTGGCTAATGTGTCCATGTTTGCAAATATGGGACCTTTTGATAAAAAAGTTCCCCCTGATCTCCTCATGATCATTGTGGCCCTTTCATGAATATGTTTTATGTGATAAAGGGTACTTGGTAACATACCAAAAATTGGCCAATTTCTAGGGAATCCCTTTGTATCTTTTAGGGCATGAAACAAGAAATAACATAGTACTGCTAGGAAAATTTCAATGTAACCTACTCCAATAATTGCCATTTTTGTTGTTTTGCTTTTTTGAAGAATTTCAAACCGAGGAAAATTGTCTAGTATATATAGAATATAGATTATAGAGGGTTGATTATACTTGCATTCTATTTTTTTGGTTGGGTGGGGGGGGGTTGGGGGGGGGGGGTTGCTTTTTGTTTTTTCTTCACTATTCATTTGCTTGTTTCAAGTTACTGGAATGCCACCAACTACCAACCAAAAATGGATTTAGTTGAGGAAAAGAAAAGTTTCTAAAATTCCTTTTTGTTGGTAGTAGTTTATGAGGAGTTCATCTTCTTTACAAAAACGTAAAGTTTATCCTTTGAGCCGAGCTAGGGTCTATCGAAAATTGTTAATTTATCCACAAAGATAAGGATAAAATTGGTACCTTGTTGTGGTACACATAAAATTACATTATCAGGTTATTTACTATCTATAATGAATGGAATTAATAACTTGAAAATAAGGAAATAATCTTCTATGACAAGTTAAATTTCGCCACTTGATAATGTAAGTTCATTACGCTATTCCTTTTTTTTTTTTCCTTTTAACCATACATTACACTATTCCTAGACATAACAAAAATTGATGTTATGAGGATACTCAGATTTGAATTGGAAAAGAATTAAAACTGAATTAATTAGTTAACCTGCCTGCCAATGTGCACATTTAATGGTTAGATGGTCATTTTCTTAACAAAAAACTAGAAGAACACTTCAAGTCCATTGCGTTTAGTAAAAGAACAATCTGATGTATTACTTAGCTTCATCTTTTTCTTCTTATGAAAATATTCCTATCTTCTCTTAAAATGTAGGGAAATGCGGTGCCCTTGATGATTATATCTCGTGTAGCTAAATGTGACATGATACGTTTAAATGTCAAAATTCAAGACAAAAACACAAATAAAATGGAAAGTAAAAGGAATGAGTCAGTGTCTCATTTATGAAAAAAAAGTTGTAAATTGTCATTTCATTTCATAGTTGTTAGATGTTAGTTTGTGAGATGAATAGCTAACTGAGAATCGTCATATTTTGCAAATATTGAATTTTCACTACATTAAAGCATCGGTTTAAAATTAATCCCTCCTTTCAGTTTTAGTTGTCCACTAAATAAAAAACAGATTCAATTCTACTTATCATTTTTGGCACATAAAGAAAAAAGCATATGCTATTTTGTTAGGGTTTTTGTCCGAATTTTCTTATCAAAATTGAGTTTTAATTTTAGAAAAATAAAAGTAGTTCCATAATTACTTTTATTTTTCTTAAAAGGAAAATATAAAACTTTTCCATATTTGAAAAACCTCTTTCTTGGGAGAAAGATTTTGGACATCTATAAATAGAAATCCCTTCTCATACCATAACACAATAGTATCGACAATGTAGTTATTTAAAAGTCTTGTTTAGGGAGAAATTTTTTCTCAATAGTTTTATATTTTCTTTAATATTAGTTTTCATGTTTACGCCAATTCGCCAAATAATATCAATAGTATATTATTTTAGTATACTTTTATTTATCATCTAAATTATCACGGTCTTGATTTGCAAACTTTAAGCTTCCGTATGACGCCCTCTCAATTTCGAACCCAATAAATGGTATCAAAGTCTACAATTCAGAGGTCCAATGATTTGATGAAATGAGATTAAAGAGAGGTTTAAAGCGGTTTCAAAATCAAGTTGCAACCAGTTTGATGATAATGACAATTTTGTAGATACATGTGGAGAAGATGTTTTAAGCATATTTCAACAATCTTATTGCTGCATATTTAAAAATAAAAATAAAATATTAATTTTTAATTCATTTTTAACCATGATATTTTAAATACTATTTTTAACTACAGCAAATAACAGTGATAAAGATTATGTGAAGAACGAAAAATCATGCATGTGAAGAAGGCGAATTAAGTGAAGAAAATCAAGCCAAAAATGGAAGATTTGTTAGGATTTTTGCCCTGATTTTCTGACTAAGATTGAGTTTTAGTTTCTTATTGAAGAAAAATAAAAGTAGTACCATAATTACTTTTATTATTTCTAAAAGAAAAATATAAAACTTTTTCATGTTTCTTGGAGGAAAGATTTTGGACATATATAAATAGAAGACCCTTCTCATACCATAACATAATAGTATCCACAATGTAGTCATTTAAGGGGAGATTTTCTCCCAATAGTTTTATATTTTCTTTAATATTAGTTTTCATGTGTAGGCCAATCGGCCAAATAATATCAATAATATAATTTTTTTTAGTATAATTATATTTGTTATCTGCATTATCACTGTCTTGCTTTGCACACTTTAAGTGTCCACATGATGCCCTCTCAATTTAGAACCCAACATATTTTTCATATTTTACCTTCAATATTAATTACTTATTTTTCAAATCATTTCTCAAAATCTAAGACTAAACAACAATTAGAATGGCTACTAAACATCAATTAGAATGGATATTGCCGGGTAAAATACTCTGATAATCTGATTTAGATAACTAGATCTACATAATCAAGAAATTTATATTAAATAGGTAATATTTAGATAAAATACTTTTAGCTTAATTTCTTATGGTAGTGTATTTTTCATGAGGTGTGCCAAGCTAAGCTCCATTTATATAATGGACCGACGTCAGTAACATACTCGCGTTTCGACGTTAAATATGTATTAGCTGCTCGTTTTCCTTGAGTTAATTATAAATTAAATAAAAAAACAAATATGAGTCATTATGAATAAGTAAAAAGGGATTTTAATATGTACTCTTAATACCAAGAAATATCATGAAGTTTTGAGGATAAAAGAAAATATTGTACGTTTTCTGTATAGCATTCTTTAAATATTAGAAAAACTCATTTGTTATAAAATTATAATAATAGAGTACAAGCAAAGAGACAAGGAGGAATCTTTTTATTAATATTTTCCACTCCTAAATTTGTACATAAAGCATGGGTTATTTATAACCCATGCATGGAAACTTATACAATTATCCAAACCAAGAGGTGCATAATTAGTAAGCACTCTTGCCAACTTGAGATGATGCCAAATGACAACTTAATTGGACACTTGGCTTGCCATTAACACTTGTCATGACATCCATTTCACAATACTTTCCCTTGGATGTCTATGTAAAAAGAAATTTACTGAATACGTTTTTGAGTGTTGCCTCATTAAAAATCTTACCAGGAAAAATCCAGTGGGATAAGAATCTTGGCTATGGAAAAAAGAGTACAACGCGTATTCTTACTCCCCCTGATGAAGATCCCGATTCAACTTATTCAGTCTTCGCATTCCAATCTTATGTACCATCTTCTTGAAGGTTGAAGTTGGTAAAAATTTGGTGAACAAATCTACTGGATTGTCACTAGAGCGGATCTGCTACACATCAATATCACCATTTTTCTGAAGATCGTGTGTGAAGAATATCCCTTTATAAAGTCTCATTTTAATTGAGCTATGCATGTTGCATTGTCTTCAAATATAACCGTAGGTACCTTGATATCGAGCTTCTGGCCATATCTCTTTTTGATGAAATGTACCACTGATCTCAGCCATATGCATTCTCTGCTTGCTTCATGGATCGCTATTATCTCTGCATGATTAGAAGAAGTAGCAACGATGGACTGCTTTGTCGATTGCCATAATATTGCAGTACCTCCATATGTAAATACATAGCCTATTTGAGATCGTGTTTTATGTGGGTCAGATAAATAAACCTGCATCTGCATGAACAACAAGATTTGGACTAGCTTTGTTAGTATAAAACAAACCCATATCAATAGTCCCTTTTAGGTACCTCAATATATGCTTAACTCCATTCCAGTGTCTTCGCGTAGGAGAAGAACTATATCTCTCTAGCAAATTAACAGAAAATGCTATATCCGGTCTTGTAGCATTAGTGAGGTACATAAGTGCACCAATAGCACTGAGATATGGTACTTCGGGATCAAGAATCTTTTCACCCTCTTTCAGAGGTCGGAATGGATCTTTACTTACTTCGAGTGATCAAAAAACCATTGGAGTACTTAATGGATATGCTTTGTCTATGTAAACTCTTTTCAAAAACTTCTCGGTATAGGCAGTTTGATAAATAAAGAAGTCGTTTGCTAAATGTTCAATTTGCAGACCAAGACAAAGTTTTGTATTTCCAAGATCTTTCATTTCGAATTCTTTCTTTAAATATTCAATTTCGTTTTGAAACTCTTCTGGAGTGCTAATAAGATTTATATCATCCACATAAATAGCGAGTATAACAAACCCTGACGCCATTTTCTTAATGAAAATACAAGGACAAATTATATCATTTATGTAACCTTCGCTTTTGAAGTACTCACTCGGGCGATTATACCACATACACCCTGATTGTTTTAGACCGTATAACGATCTTTGTAATCTGATTGAATATAATTGTCGATACTTTGAACTATATGCTTCAGGCATCTTTAATCCTTCTGGGATTCTCATGTAAATATCGTTATCAAGTGAACCATAAAGATAAGCTGTAACCACATCCATTAGATGAATTTCAAGATTTTCTTGTACAGCTAGATCGATAAGGTATCTAAATGTTATTGCATCCATAACAGGTGAATATGTTTCATCATATTCAACACCGGGTCTTTGAAAGAAACCTTGTGCAACAAGGCGTGCCTTGTATCTTACAATTTCATTTTTCTCATTTCTTTTAAGTACGAAGACCCATTTATAGCCGACTGGTTTTACCCCATCTGGGGTTTGAACTACAGGTCCAAAAACCTCCTGTTTAGCAAGTGAATTCAATTTTGACTAAATTTCCACTTGCCATTTTGGCCAATATTTTCTTCGTCGGCATCCTTCGACAGATAGAGGTTCAAGATCCTTATTGTCTTGCATGATATTTAGTGCGACATTATATGCAAAAATACTATCCACCATAATTTTTTATCGATCTAAATTTACCTCATCACTAGTAGAACTTATTGAAAGTTCTTCTTTCACTTGAGTCTCGGGATCGCTGATTTCTTCGGAAATATCAGGATTAATCAAATTTTGAGTCTCTTTAGGAGAATATTTTATAATATTATCTTTATTATTTTTTGCACTTCATTTTCTAATATTTTTATCCTTTGAACCCAATGGCCTACTACGCTTTAGGCGTGCTTAGGATTCAGAAGCTATTTCATTAGAAGATGGTTCTTTTGGAACTTCAATTCGGACAGGCACATTCGTTGCAGGGATATGTGACTTGGTTATCTTTTTCAAATTAGTAAATGCATCTGGTATTTGATTCGCCAATTTCAATAAGTGAATGATCTTCTGGACCTCATTTTCACATATTGGGGTATGTGGATCAAAATGAGATAATGATGAAACTTTCCATGCAATTTCTCCTTTTTGTTCAAATTTTTCTCCCCCAAATTACGGGAAATTTGTTTCACCAAATTGACAATCTGCAAATTGAGCAGTAAATAAATCTCTCATCAATGGTTCAAGATAGCGAATTATAGAGGGTGACTCGAACCCAACATATATTCCTAACCTTCATTGAGGGCCCATCTTAGTGTGTTATAGTGGTTCTACTGGCACATATACAACACATCTAAAAATTCATAAATGGACAATATTTGGCTCATAATCGAGGACCATTTATAATGGGGAGTACTTATTATAATGAGTTGGTCTGAGACGAACAAGTGATGTTGCATGTAAGATAGCAGACCCCAAACAGTAGTAGGCAATTTCGTTTTCATAAGAAAAGGTCTTGCTATTAATCGGAGGCGCTTAATAATTAACTCAGCAAGGCCATTTTGAGTATGAACATAAGCAACTGAATGTTCAAATCTTATCCCAACTGATATACAATAATCATCAAAAGTTTGGAATATAAATTCTCCAGCATTATCGAGGCGGATAGCCTTAATGGGATAATCTGGGAATTGCACCCTTAATCGTATTATTTGTGCCAATAATTTCACAAATGCCAGGTTGCGAGACGACAAGAGGAACACACACGACCATCTTAAAAATGCATCCATTAGGACCATAAAATATCTAAATAACCCACTAGGTGGGTGAATAAAACCACATATATCCCCGTGTATACGTTCTAGAAACAGATGGGATTCAACTCTAACTTTTAGTAACGATGGCCTAGTTATAGTTTGTCTTGATAACAAGCAACATATGAAAATTCATCACTTGTAAGAATCTTCAGGTTCTTCAGTGGACGCCCTTTTGAATTTTCAATAATTTATCTCATCATTATTGATCCAGGATGGCCTATTCGATCATGTTATAGCACAAATGTATTTAGATTAGTAAACTTCTGGTTTACGATAGAGTGTGCTTCAACTGTACTAATTTTGACATAGTATAAGTCGGAAGACAAAGTTGGTAATTTCTCCAACACTTGTTTTTAACCTGAGACATTCTTGATAATGCTATGATATTTGACATTCATTTCATTTATCGTCTTAATATGATATCTATTTCGGCGGATATCTTTGAAACTCAATAAATCTTTTGGAGATTTAGAAGAGAATAATGCATCTTCTATAACTAATTTTATTCCCTTAGGCAGAAATATAGTAGCTCTTCTAGAGCCTTCAATCAATTTTGAATTACCAGAAATCGTTGTAACATTTGTTTTTCTTCTAAGTAAGTGAGAAAAGTATTTTTCATCTTTAAATATTATGTGTGTTGTCCCACTATCAATTATACAAATATCGTCACGATCGATTATTGATTCCATATTCTTCAAAATAAAAATATAAAATAAGTAAATATTACAGCATTACTAGCATATAATCGTATTTACACAAATTTTAATTATTTACACGACTAGTAAGATACTAGTAACAGAAATGTAAGCTAATACAACTTAAACAGGAAAGTAACATAATCAGACTATTTCATAATTATCACCGACAAGGTGATTTACATGTTCTTCAGGAACTACAAAGAAATTTAAAACTTCCAAGTCCATAGGCTCGATATTATCTTCAAAGAAGAAGTTTGCTTCAACATCGTTTTCTGCCTTTTTAAGGAATGCCTAATAGAGTTTTACCAGATGGTTTGGCGTACGACAAATACGCGACCAATGCCCTTTTCCTCCACACCAACAACATTTACTTTTAGAGTTCGTCTTTGGCACTACTTCAGAAGCTTCCCCCTTCTTTTTACACTGCTGGTACTGAGGTTTATTATTTATTGCAAGACGATTACCCTAATTAAAATACCTTCTAAGACCACAACCACGACCACGAACTCAGCCTCGACCACGACCATGATTGGGGTTAGTACTTCTTTCATGCCTAGTTGGGCAAAAATTTGTAGCATTCACTTCTGGGAATAGAGCAGTACCAGCAGGTCAACTTTCATGATTTCTAATTAAAAGATCATCATGTTGCTCAGCAATAAGGAGATGAGAAACTAATTCATAATATTTTTTAAATCTTATTTTTTGATATTGCTGTTGCAGGAGTATACTCGAGGCAAAAAAGGTAGAGAATATTTTTTCTAACATATCGTGATATTGATATCTTTTCCACATAAATTAAACTGCAATTTAATTCTAAATATCAAAGAATTATAATCAGTAATATTCTTAAAATCTTGCAACCTCAAATGGGTCCATTCATAACGAGCTTGTGGAAGAATGACCATCTTCAGGTGGTCGTATCTTTCTTTTTAAATTATTCCACAATGTAAGGGAATCCTTAATCGTGAGGTATTCCATTTTTAAACCTTTGTCAAGATGATAACAAAGAAATATCATAGTCTTGGCCTTGTCTTTATTTGATGCCTTATTATCATTTTTTATTTACAAGGGCACTAAATTCATTTTTGGAAATATTAGACATTATATAAGAAAATTAAATACTAACCTTAAGTATTGTTGAAAGGTTTTTGCAGAGACTCGTGCTGATAACGTGTTATAAAATTATAATAACAGAGTACAAGCAAAGAGACAAGGAGGAATCTTTTTACTAATATTTTCCACTCCTAAATTTGTACATAAAGCATGGGTTATTTATAACCCATGCATTGAAACTTATACAATTATCCAAACCAAGAGGTGCATAATTAGTAAGCACTCTTGCCAACTTGAGATGATGCCAAATGGCAACTTAATTGGACACTTGGCTTGGCATTAACACTTGGCATGATATCTATTTCACAACATCATTAAATTTGTTAAATTTTTAAGCAAATTTCATTTAGATTGGATTGTTTGTAACAATTAAGTATGCTATACACTTTCAGTTCTGAAACACTTTTGTGTGGTCTCAAGTATCATAATTACATAGACATAGCTAGGTTAATAATCACTTAAAATACGTCGCATCATTTAATTATACGTATAACCTCAACAAATCATAAAATTTCAAGCATGTTACAATTGTCGATGTATGTATTAAATGAAAAGACATATTTTATATAATTTAATCACCTAATAGATGTTTAAAAATGCGTAAAAAATAAAATTAAAAAATTAAATGAAAAAATTCCAATAAAAACATATATTTAGATATCCAAAACAATTCAATTCAAGTATTTAAAAAAAAAACTCATGTGATCAATGATTAACTAGATATAGATTTTAAAGATAATTAATTGTACCTACTACCTAGAATTGTTGGAGAGATCTGTCTTGAGTTTGACATCATTGTACTCAATGACATTCTTCTATGATAGTTTTGAGTTTTCTATTTTATTTTGGGCACGTAATTTGCTTATAAATAATGACACACTATGATATTGGTTGTTGCATTCTAAACGGTGAAAGAAAAATCTGAGTTTGATATTATTATTTTTTTCTCTAAAATGTCATCTCTTTAATGATGTTAAGTCTGTTATAATTTATGAATATTAGATGTAATCTAAGGGTGGATTCTAGATTTAAGATTTATTTTTTAAAATTTTAATATTTTATTGTTGAATTCACTATAATTTTAAAAGTTAAGAGTTTATATCTATTTATTATATTATACTTTTAATGAAATTTTATACATAAACTAATAGTTCACGTTGAAAGTATTGAATTTATTTGCATCAACTTCTGCATTTAACACTCTCAAATTTTCAAGTTTGAATAAACAATTAACCATTCACATTATGAATATAAGGGATAACACACACACACACACACCCCTCCCCCAACCATAAAATTAACATTATACTAAAAGTGGTAACAAAAAAGATGTAAAATTGGATTACTATTTTATCCCTACACTAAAATCAAAATGATATATTTATGTTATGAAATAATAAAGCAAGAATAAGAAGAGTAAGAGAGAGAAAAGAGACACTTCTTTTTTCTCTTGAATGATTAAGGGATCATGTTGAGGGATGATTTATAATGAAGTGAGTCATTTTGTTTATAGGGAAAAATTCCTCCTAATTTCTCTCCAAAAGATAAACATTTCATATCTTGATAGATACTCCATATATTTTGATATATCTTAATAGATACTCTCTATATTCTTGATAGACATTCACTACAAGATGATAAACATCAATATCATTTATAACACTCCCCTTGAATATATATTTTATAGATAATGTGTCTCGTTAAAATTTTACTAGAAAAAAACTCATTAGAAAAAAAATCTAGTGAAGGAAAAAGAATACACATCTCTAATAATAAGCATTTCGGCTACCTCATTAAAAATCTTATAAAAAATTTAGTGGGATAAAACCTTTTAAAGGAAAAAGAGTACAACGTATATTAACTCCTCTTGATGAAAACATTCATTCAAAACTTGATTTTTCACAATTTCAATCTTGTGCATCATTTTCTCAAAAGTTGCAGTAGGTAGAGACTTTGTGAATGATCATTTATATTATCACTCAAATAACTTTATTGTATATATCGTTGTTCTTTTGAAGCTCATGTATGTAGATAACTTTGAAAAAATGTGCTTCATTCTTTCTCTTTTTATGAATTATTCCATTAGTTTTGATATGCTCGCGACATCTTTATATAAATGGATATTTCAAACAAATTTTTTGAGATGTATCATTGACCTCAGTCACATACATTTTTGACTTGCTTTGTGAATAATCACTATCTCAATGAAAGCAACCTCACATGACAATAGATAATATGTATGTATCGAATCCTTATATCGATCATATGAATATCCTGTATATTCAAAAACTTGACAATATTTGTTAGAATAAACACATTCATACAAGGGATTTCATTTGCAATATACAAGTGATATTATTTTAATATCTCCACGTAGAAGTAAATTTATACCATGCTCATAGTTATAGAAACATTTATAAATGCATTAATTACATAAAATATGATACTTAATGACCTATCAAATTATACACATTTCTTATTTCAACTTCTTTAAGAAGATAACCTATTGCTTTTGAAAAATTTTCAAGAATTTCAATAATATTCAAATCATCATCCCTTATAAGGATTATAAACAAGTTTCTCTAAATGTTTACATACTTTAGGAATTTTAAATCATTCAACAATTTTCATATAGATTTTTTCAAGTAATAATATTCAGTATTTCATGTGTGACATTTCTAGTATTTGGACTGCAAATCAAATAAGTTTATGCTTACCAAGATGCATGCTTTCATGTCAATTTATAAATATTTATATGTCAGCATGCATGTCACTTGAAAAATATTTCTACATCAGCATGTTTAAATAAATGTAGTATTCAGATCTTCATAATTTTTTATAATATTACATCAATATTGTATCAAAGATATCATTGATGATATATCACTTTGTATCAATTTGTAATATGACATAATATTTTGAGATATCATCACTTCATTACTTTCAGGTACCTGAATATCTTATATGGTTTCATAAAGTGTTATGCCGTAGGATCTCCAAGAGTACATTGCCTTCTTATTATGATCATTTGTTCTTTATCCTTTTTAAGGATTATTTTTTTTTGAAATCGATTAATCTACCATTCTTTACGTATGCATAGACTTTGTTCTTTAGGGACACACATTAGGAGCACTTGTAGCTGAAATATGAGATTAAGTTTGAGGCAACAAATGTTTCCAATATTTGACTTGAATTATCTTTTGAATGAGGATTTGATGATAATTCCTAACATACTTCATAGCTTCTTGTTAGCTCCCTCTTATGTTAGGAAAACTAACATGCATTCTTTATCTTCTTTGATAAATCTATCTTTGTGCATCATGACATATTCATTGATCATATACCGCACATCAAAGCTATTTAATGAAAAATATGTTGTTCCAGATCCTGAACCAACTTTGAGGGAGAATTTATCATAATTTATTGGTTTGATGCATAAAAGTACTTCTGTATGTAATATATCATATTTCAAACTAGAACACGAGACTTTTATTATCATAATGATTCAGCTAATTTTCCAAATGCATTAAATGTCAAACTAACTTGAATGTTTATCAATCTGAAAGTTGTGCTCTTATCACTATCTAAAATTCAAAAGATCATGATGGCACTTGGCACGACAAACCTTTACAAGTAAGCATATACCCTAACCAATACAAAAAAGGGGAAAAGACCAATATAACACTAAGACAAGGGTTATGGAATGAGGTCGAACCATACAAGTATAGTAAATGAAGAAAAAAATATAACAATACAGCAATAACTCCAAAAATTAGGTGTCAATAGTATAAAAACGTATTTAATACAACACAAATCCAAGGAAATTCATAAGGTATCCAAATACAAGGAAAAATCCATCTTTGAAGTGAAAATAAGGATATAGTCTATAAAGTAAGGAAATAGAAGACATTCAGATGCCAGAAACGTCAACCACTACCTTGAAAGATCCAAATATCGCTCCAATCAAGCAGCATGGAGCGCACTCAAACCTATATCTACACCAGAAGGGTACATTAAGATTGAGTATGGTCTACTTATACTCAGTGGGTATCGTAGGATGATCAAGCAAACAAGAAAATAAAGTACACAAAATACACACTAAGGGTACGTCACTTGCAATTAGAAAATATCCCACAACGGTAGCCCACAACGGTTGCATTAACGGTTCTAATATATATATCATAAATACAACAATAACAGATCATGTAGAGCATAAGTATAAATTATAACATATGCAAGTAGAAATAGAGAGGATCATTTATATACAGGATAGTCAAGTATAAATAATAGGATATAGAACAAGAAGACATATAACAAGTCAATATTGAAATCCAATCACAACATAAATCACAACAAAGCAAATACAATGTATAAGATGATGATGGTGGTGGTGATGATGATGATGCATGAAACCGTCACACGATCTCCGTATAGACCTATAGAGCCAAAGCTTCCCGATGCAGGACTAATGAGGGTTTATTAACCCCTGTGCAATCTATATATAATCTCTCCTACGGAGCTACAACTTTTTGATATAAGAACCATGAGGAGTTCATCAACCCGCATACAACTCATATATCCATATGTCAATGAGTATTCCCACAACTAACCACATGATGTATTCTTACAACCAACAACACGATACAATTTTCACAACCATGTGAGTAAATATCCACTCATTAATTCCAATCATGCATGAGTTATCACTTTTTTCCCCATATAAAAAAAGTTTGAATACATCATAACACATAAATTATACGACAACACACCTTTTCATAAACAAGATATAGTTATTCACCTGATTATAAGGCTATTAATGCTCACAAAGGATCCCACACAATCAGACATGTCACATAATGTCCCAAAGTCAATAATTATACCACATAGAGGACCCCACATAGGCGTAACACATAAATATCCATTATACAAGATTAGTTCCCACCCTTAACATATATTTTGATATACAATTTAACTATCTAACCTTGTCTGAAGAGTTAAGACATAACCTACCTCGAATGTTGAAATCGGTTCTCTACACTTCAAACCCATGACCTTACTTCTCATAAATAATCACAAAATTAAATAAAACCAAAAAAACATAGAATCTATGTGTCAAAACAAAGCAACGATACTCATATTGCCTACTTTTGATTTGGGATCAAAATGGACCACCAAAATAAATTTTTGAAAAAGAAGGAAAAATCATAAATTTACTTCAAAAATGTGTTTCCCATATGTTTAGGAATCTACTGCTAAAAATCAAGTCAAAATGAGGTTCAAAGCATAGAAAAATATTTTTGAGCATTATCGAGTAAAATCTTTGAAATTCATGTTAAAATAAAAATCAAAATTATTTGAAGATGAGATTGATGAAAAACTATTAACTATAGAATTAAAACATTATTCAAGTAAAAGGAGTGAAATTGGGGTTAAAAATCAAGCTTTAAGATTTTTAAAATTTTAAAAAATTAATCTAGAATTAGAGTAAGAAAAGTATGAAATTTCACCTTAAATCTGTAATAGCATCAAGAAAGAGATGTTAATCTATTTTTTAAAGTACCCACAATATTAAATTTTAAACTCTCACACTATTTTAAGATATAACTCTCAAGAGGCATAGCGAAAAATAAGCTAAAATCGGGCAAAAGGGTCTTTTTATACTGCACCTGGTTACCTGGCACAAAAAAGGCATAATTGTACTTTTTAAATACGTTTTACCCTTTAAGGCATAAAACACATTCACCAAATGTATTTTACCTTCTGTGCACTAATATCACTACCCAAATCAGGGCCTGACCATGGTAAGCATCTTAAGTCCAACAAGGACCGGAGACCACCCCCTTGCCTAGTCAAACAGAAACATAATTCAAGTATAGTAGTAGAATTCAAACATATCACAAGATGAATAAGTATGAATCAAAAGAAGTCTAAGAATTTGACACCCAACCCCAAATCCATAGTAATCCACAAAGCCTCTAACCAAAACCAAATTAATTTATGTCCAGACATGCCCCCGATAATACCCAAAATTAGACTAAAGAAAAGTGTATGACATAAGGAAACCAAATCATGAAATTAGGTCTTCAAAGTATAGAAGCTCACCACTTTAATCTGACTTACGAGCTATCCCATAATTACCTAATCACTGTATAGGAAAAGTAGAAGTATTTTTGGTTTCTGCATCACATGAGGATACAACATTTGGAGATGGTTAGTAGGATGAGCACTAGCATATAACTCAAGGAATAGAGATAAAATAATTCCATATCAAAATTTCAAAATCAATCAAAGCTAATACACATAATCATATGTATATATACACATGTCATGTCGGAAAAGGGAACAAGGCTTAGCATGAAGTAAAACTTTATCCTGAAGTATGTAGCTCAATCGTCATGATAGGTACCCATGGCTATATGGGTCCAGCTCCCCCGCTAAAAGGGCCACAATGCATGTTAGATGTATGAATTGGAGGCATTAAGAAAGAACAGGGAATTCCCCAAATCCACCTCAATCCAAGATGCAAATATATTAATAGTGTGAACTAGGAACACGGTCATCAAGAACAACACTTATTTTGGCAAATATGAGTTTCCAGTACAAGTCATTCAAGGCCCACATCTTCACGGCTTAGCTACATAACCTCCATTAAGCCCAAACTAAAATAACTTTCACATAACCCATTCATTATTCACGGAATTATACATTAAGTCACACCACTGGTTTCATTAGATGATTTACTTGCAAGCTTATAATTATGCCAATACAATTCCATTAATTTAGGGGAATGCCTTGACCCCCTATAATTTATTAAATCAAGTTGGAGAAATGCCTCGACCTCCTTTAGTTTATCAAATCATCTCGGGGGAAGCCTCAACCGCCGAGGTTTTAATTTTAATTAAAACACGGTCAACAAGGCCTTCAAAATCCATGTTCATAATTTAACCATTTATGCCATGCAATAGTATAGGTGAGTAAATTAAACTAAGTGACAAATCATATTTCAAAATCAATTTCGTAGGTGGGTTGAGGGAACATAATTATCCAAGACCAATTTCAAGTCCGAAAACATCAATTTGGGGGAATACCTCGACCCCCATTCCAATTCCAACATCCATGTACCCCATTAGCTCAAAACATGAAAACAACACATGAACAAATGCAATAAAATCATGGAAAATCAATTCAAAATGCATTCTTTCCAAAACCTTCAAACCCATATTCACAAACCACAATTTAATCTCATGGGTACAATTATAAACACATATTTCTTATGAAGTAATGGCCTAACACATCACCAGGTACCTAAACTTTGCACGAACATTTACTTTGGCACCTAAAATCATTGATTTTCATTTTAAACACCTAAATTAGCCTCCAACCATGTCATTTTGGCACCTTTTGTTGAGTTGGCACAATTTGTATGTTGCACCTATTTTGAGTGCAAGAACGACTAAATTTTGCCAATTTTTATTTTTTTATTTGTTCCTCTTTCTCTTCTCCTTCTCCAAAACTTTCTCCATACCAATTTCCACCTCTTTTCTACTTTTCCCATGTTGCTGCAAAATGTATCTGTAATCATAGTTACTCACTCTTCGCTTCTGCCGTCATCTTCATAACTTATAAAAATTTCTACAGAATAACTTTTTCAAAATAGTTGCAATGCGAATTAAAAAAATATATATTGTTAAATTACTCCATTGTTGACCTCAATCGCCCTTCCATTTCTGCTATTAGCTCAAAAATATATTCTTACCCCCACCTCTGCTATCTCCATCTCCTTCAATTATCTTCTTCCCTTTAATATCTTATTGTGCTTGGGGTGAATCAATGAATTTCATAAATGAACTTAGTTTACTTCTTAATATCACTTAATGTGGGTTGTCAAGGAATGAGTCTTTTCAATTTGTGAATATCTATTTGATGACTAGTGAAGGAGGAACTGCAATATAATTTTACTTCTTTATTTTCCCAAAAAGAAGACCTCAATTTAGACCCCCAAAAGTAAAATTAGCCCTAAATTCCAAAATTCTTGAAAGATTAACTATGTTTCTCTATTCTTTTTCATCTGTTTTTCCTTCAACATCAGTGTTTGGAAAATTTAAATATAGCAGAAGTTGATGACGGGTTTGAAAATAAATTAAAAAATAGAAAACTAGTGGTGACAAAGTGGGTAGATGAACGAGAAATTTTGAGCATGAGAGTGTTTAAAATTTTCTTACCCACTAGTGTTGAAACTCAGTGATAGAGAGTATACATACAGAGGTGCCGTTATTGGCATGGTCAATGACGACAGAGCAATCATATGAATGCAAGAATGCTGGTGGATAAAATTAATACTGGACTAATAATTGAAACATGTGATGGGTCAGTGAGAAGGCTCGTAATGTGGGAAGTTTAGAAAAGCTAATAAGGTAGTTGATGGAAAGAGAGGAAGGTAAAAAAGGCGAGGAAAAAAGTGAATAAAATTGGAGAAGCAACCATTAATGAAAAAATAGTAAAAAAGATTATCAATGAAAAATAAAAAGATATTCCTTTTTTTCTTTTTAATTTATCAGTGGCTGACGTGGAAAGTAAAAAATAGTTGGCACATTTTAATTAGCTTTTAAAATCAACATGGATATGTTTGTAGACATACGCCTAAGATTTTCTTAAAATTGTACAAAAGGTGCCAAAATGATAGTTGGAGACTGGTTTAGGTGTTTGAAATGAACCACATCTAATTTAGGTGTTAAAATGAAAGTTCGTGCCAAGTTTAGGTACCTGGCGATGTATTTGACCTAAAGTAATAATGGGGGAAGAGTAGCATGCTTTATGAAATTCAAGAGGGGGGTGAATTGAAAATTTCTATAAGCCAACTATTGAGTCTTCACATTTGACTTGCCTACAAATCAATACACTTCACAAAACATCTTAGATTTAAATAAATAGATAAGTAAGTAATTAACTTTAAAGTAAAGACACGAAGATTTATCTTGGTTCGGAACACCAAGTCTTTTTCTAAGGTAACCAAATCTTTCTTCTAACAAGGGTTTCATAAAAATATCTATCAATTGATTTTTTAAGTCAACAAATGTTAAAGAATAGTCTCCATTTTCTACATGATCTCGAATAAAATGTTGCTTAATATCAATGTGTTTATCCCTAGAATGATGCACAATATATTTAGACAAACTAGCACTTATGTTATCACAAATTATGGGTACAGATTCAAAAGAAAAATTAAAATTAAGAAAATTTAAATTAAGTAGTTGATGCATAATCCATAAAAGTTGAGTACCACAACTCCCAACAGCTATGTATTCAGCTTTAATTGTTGAAAGAGCAACTGAATTTTTCTTCTTGTTGTGCCACAATATCAGGGCATCACCAAGAATTAGACATTTTTCACTAGTACTTTTTTTATCACTTTAATCCCTTGCAAAGTCAGCATCTAAATATTCAATCAAATTGAAATTAGAGGAGCAGTGGTACCATAGTCCAATGTCTTGAGTTCCTATGAAATATCAAATAATTCTTTTGACGGTAGTCAGATGAGACTCTTTGAGGGTTGACTGGAACCTGGCACACTTACATACGCTGAACATAATATCTGGTCAACTGGGGGTAAAATATAGTAGTGATCCAATCATTCCCTTGTACATCTTTTCATCTATATCTTTTCCGAATGAGTCTGAATCGAGAATTGTGGATGGGATCATTTGAGTTTTATAAGCCTTTCCTTTTTTTCATTTCAAATTTTTTGATGAGTTCCTTTGTGTACTTATCTTGACTAATAAAAGTACCTTAGAGAGTTGGCTTGATTTGTAGTCCCAAGAAAAATATGAGCTCTCCCATGAGACTCATTTCAAATTCTTCCTTCATCAGGTTTATGAAATCCTCACACCGAGAGATGTTAGGACTACCAAAAATAATATCATCAATGTAAATTTTCCAAATAAGAAGGTTTGAGTTAAACTTTTGTACGAACAGAGTTGTATCAATTTTACCTCTTTGAAATTGTTATTTAGCAAGAAAGTACTCAATCCTTCATACCAAGCTTTTGGAGCTTATTTAAGACTATAGAGAGTTTTGATCATTTAAAAACATGGTTTGGATAAGCCAAATTTTCAAAATCGAGAGGTGTTTTACAAAGACTTCTTCATGAATAAATCCATTTAAAACAATGCTTTTGACGTCCATTTGATACAACTTGAAATATTTGTAAGTGGCGAAAGCTAATAAAATATAAATTGACTCTAACCTTGCTACAGAAGCAAAGGTTTCATCATAATTGATACCTTCTTTTTAAGAGTAGCCTTGAGCTACAAGTCTGGCCTTGTTTCTGATGACCTTACCTTCTTTATTTAATTTGTTTTTGTAGACCCATTTAGTTTCAATTATCGAGAAGTTCTTAGGTCTTTCAATAACAGTCTAGACTTGATTTGTTCAAATTGATCCAACTCATCCTTTATGGCCTCGACCCAAGATTCATCTCTGAGTGCCTCATCAGTCTTATTTGGTTTGATTTAAGATACAAAGCCAACAGGCGCTTGTTTTCTTAATGATGCTCCTGTCTGCATCCTATCATTTGTATTTTCAATGACGAGTTCATTTAGATAACTAGAATCGTGTTTCCATTCTCTTAGGACCCTCGGTTTGACTATTTCTACTGTAGGAGTCAACTCTAGAGGGGATCTAGTTGACTTGTCTTGTGTTGGCTCAGGAATTATACTAGCGTTCACTCTAGATTGTGGATCACTCACCCGTTCTTCATTAATGATTAAGCTCATGAAAGGATGATTATTTTCATCAAACACAATATGCATAGATTCTTCAACACATAATGTTCTTTTATTGTAAGCCCTGTAAGTGTGACTAGTGGGAAAGTATCCAAGAAAAATACCTTCGGCACTTTGTGGATTAAATTTTCCCAAGTTATTCCTACCATTTTTATGGATGAAGAATTTGCATCTAAAAAATGCAAGTAGCTGATATTTGGTTTCTGTCCTCTTCACAACTCATAAGGCGTCTTTTTTAGAATAGGTCTAATGAGATATTTACTAATGATGTGACATGTTGTTCTTACTGCCTCTGCCCAAAAGTGATCTAGGAGATTATGTTCTAACAGCATAGTCCTAGCAGTTTCCTAGAAAGACCGATTCTTTCGCTCTACCATACCATTTTATTGAGGATACCTAGGTGATGAGAAGTTTTGAAAGTATCCTCTCTAAGCACAATATTTCTCAACAACCTTATTTTCAAATTCTCCACCATGATCGTTATGGACATAGGTGATAAAGTGGCTAACTTCTCTCTGTACTTTTCTACAAAAGTCCTCAAATTTTTAGAAAGCCCTATGTTTATGAGCATGAAACATTACCAAAGTAAAATGATAATAAACATCAACAATAATGAAAACATATCTTTTTTCACCAATACTCATAGTCGTGGTAGGTCCAAACAAATCCATGTGGATTATTTGAATGATTTTGGTAGAAAAGACAATGTCCTTGACTTTGAATGATGTTCGGGTCTATTTACCCAATTGGCAGACACCACATATGTGATCTTTTTCAAACTTGTGTTTTAGCAGACCTTTCATCGGTTCTATTTGGAGCAGTTTCTCAATGATATACATACTGGTATACCCAAGCTTTCAGTGCTACAACCAAGTGTTGTTGGTTTGAACAATGAGGCAGTTTAAGGTAGAAAAATCAGTACTATTTAAGACATAAATACTATCAACACATTCACCGATGAGAGAGATATCTCTTTTATCATATTTAATGGAACAACTTTTAGCTTTTAAGAAGACTTCAAATCTAGTATCACATGGCTGACTGATGCTGGGAAAGTTATGTTTGAGGCCATCTATGAGATATACTTCAATAGGTTTACATGAGGAGTTAAGCTTTACTGAGCCGACTCCTACAACATTGCCTCTAGCATTATCACCAAATTTGATTGATACCCCTTCTATTTTCTTTAGAGCACAAATATTTTCTTTCTTTCTGATCATATGTATGGAACATCCACTATCAATGACCCACATTCCCTTTTTATAGCTTATGTGGGCATATTCCTGCAAAATAAAAAAATCAATTTTGTTTAGGTACCCAAGTGGTCTTGGGTCCTTACGGGTTATATGTACTCACTTTAGGACTCCAAACCTACACACTTTTAGGCTTTTTCCTACAACTATAATATTTTTTCCCTTTCTATCTATAGATATAACATACAGGTCCTAGCGAGGAGTAAAAGGTCTTGACTGATTTAAACAATTTTGATGAGGAACTTGAGTTGGTTTTAAAAGAATTTAACCTCATGAAATTGTGACTTGCATTCTTACATGATCAAGCTATTCTTGAAGTAAGTCAATTTTAATTTTACATGTTTTAATTTCAATTTGACAATAGTATGTAATTATAAGCAACTCATGAAGAAACATCATAAACTAGAGCATAAGAAAAATGGGTATGAACCCTAGGTATAGATTTCTTAATTCAGTGTAAAAATTACACTTTTTGGGTACAAAGATGAAAGAATATCCTTGGTCAAACCCCACATACCTAGACATAGTAAAATGCCTAAAGGTAACTCAAATTGGAACCTTGAAAGCTTGAAATTTGGAAGAGAAATTCTTTTCTTGAGTTCTTGAGGGTTTGAGGGGGAAGGATCATGTAATCTAAGTTATGATGGTTGGAATCGTGTTTATTATGGGTTGAAAATTATTTAATTGGTAAAAGGACCAAAAAAACCTAAAAGAAATTTTAAAAAAAAGAAGTAAAATCTGGCATTTCTATGCCCTTGGGTGTGGCTCACCCTTATCGCGGCACACCAAGGGAGTGGCATGCCCTTAATGTAGAAACCAGTCAGTGTGACATGTCATTATCATTATAGTTCATTGCTTTTCTCATAAGAGTGTTCTATTCTTCCATGGCATGCCCTAAACATGGACCTTTACAATTTTGGGGTCCTGAAATATCCTAAAACGTGTTCCAAACACTCCAAAACACTTCCTAATAGACCTGTTTAATTTTTTATCATTATTCAACTAAGAAATCTCTATAAAATTCTATGGAAGTATCAAAATAAAATCATTGAAATCTTAGGGTCTAGCATCAACACGATACTCTTATCTTTTTAGAACAAAGGTATATTTTCTTCAAATTCATCTTAATGGTGATACTGATTAGTTTTCTTATGGATAGTTTCAAATAAATATGTAATTATGTTGTATTTTCTCTAAATTAAACTCACGTGGACTGAACATACAGATCAGTATATCATCCAAAGTAAGGTGAGGCTATAAATCTCATAGCATATCCAGATAATAAGTAGTTAAAAACAGATGTCTATCCAAAGAGCATAACAATGATATGGATAATATTATATATATATATATATATATATATAATGCTTTGGAAAGATATAACTACTAATATAGTGATCTCTTGAAAATAATATTAAACTACTACTGCAATATTCGTTGTAAAGTTCTTCCGTTATGTAACTTCATTAAGGGTATGAATTTACATTTGTTGTATTTTATAAATTTTGTAGTGATTAAATTTGTTTATTTTGGTATTCATGTAAAATAGTAAGACGGTGGATTCAAATTTTATAGCACTTAATAAGATATTGAGTTCATGTTTCTTCGATGTATGGCCTAAGGCGCCTTTACATGGATAAGACATTGATTTTAAATCACAATATGCCATATTGATAATATAATGATGACTAATACAAAATAATGAAATTTTGGTGAAAATTCACGAATCTTGTCTTATTGAATATACTCCATTTTCTAAAGTGAATGTGATAGCAATGCGTAATATATCTGAAAGAAGATAAGTGATTGAATGTACAAATATAAGTGTGGCGTAACAATATGATAATCATCAAAAGTGATAATATTCTCACACATTATTATGATTATATGACATGTTGTAGAACTTTCTTTACAAATATATATATGTCTGGATTTGCTCATAGAGTTGCAATATCTTAAAAGAGTCTATAAGATATCATCATTTGATATGTTTATGGCATGATTATATTTCATTCCTGGGGAATGAGAATTTTCATTATTATAAATATAGATCTATATCTTGAGTTATTGTAACTGTATATAAATTCGAACGTGTTCTTAGTTGTGAAGATATCACAATCCACCTTCAAAAGAGGTAGAATAATTGAAATATTGAATATCTCCAAGTTACTATGATAAGAAACACGACTATGAAATTCGAGCATGGTGAGATTACATACTGTAATAAACTAGGAGTTTATTGATTAAAAAATTGTGTCATAGTAAATCAGAAGTTTACTAAAGTAAAAAGCATATGCCATGGTAAATTTGAAGTTTACTAATATAAAAGCTCATAAGTTGTCATGAATGATTGGGACATCCGAAAGATGAGCTATTGAATATTAAACATATATTGAAGAACTAGAAAATTCTTTATGAAATTTTAATGTTTCTTGTTCTCATGATAAGTTGGTTGGACCAACTAATATTGGGGTTGGAACCACTAAATTCTGGAAAACATTATTATCATGTAATCTTTTGAAAATATGCATCAATATAAGATCATCACATATGAGTTTATTGTCAACCTGCAATTTGCATTAAAGAATTGTTTCTGAAAATAATTGAGTTAAGAGTTGTAATGATCGAAAAATTTGATAAATATGTGAAATATATATTTCTATGTGAAATAATTATTTTACCCTTCTCCATAGTTGTATTATGATAATTCTGGAGTGTGGGGGTGATTGGCATGGTTTTTGATGTACTTTGGTGCCTTTTGTGCGATAGTGTAGTTTTTGATGGCTTTGAGAGCCTTATTATGACTTGTGTGGTTATCTAGAATATTGATGCCAGCACCCGAGATCACTTTGTCCTATTGGTTGGAATATTGAACAATTAGAAATATGGGTGTAGGACCCATATTTGAATGAAACAACCTCGAATAGAAAATTCATCTTCACCAATGCATCCGAAACATTGATTTTAGGGAGGTAACATGTTTGATTGGATTTTATGACTTTTAAATCACATTTTGATCCTCGATTTGGAAAATTATGATTTCAGATTTTGGAGTTCAACTTTGTGAAAATAAGGCTTTTTCAAAAATTTGATATTTTCATTGATCTGAAACATCAAATTTAGTCTGGTGACATAGTCGCGTGTGTATATTGGACTCAGAATGAATCTCGGGCACCCCATCAAAGTCTGTCTGCAAGTTAAAAATCTGGTGCACAAAGGGTAAAACGCATGTGGTGAACGTGTTTTATGCCTTAAAGGGTAAAACATATTTTACAAGTGTGGTTTATACCCTTTTTGTGCCAAGTAATCTTGTGTAGTATAAAAAAAGCCTTTTTACCTGATTTTAGCTTATTTTTCACCATTCTGTTTGAGAGTTAAATCCTAAAATAGTGCGGGAGCTTTAAACTGAAGCCTGTGGGTGATTCAGAAGCTAGATTAACATCTATTTCTTAATTCTATTATGGATTTAAGGTGAGATTCTATCCTTCTATTACTCTAATTCTTGATTAATTACTAAAAATCCCAAAAATATTAGAGCTTGATTAAACTCTAGTTTCACTCCTTTCACTTGAATAATATTTATAATCCTATAATTACTAGTTTTTATCAATTTCATCTTCAAACAACTTTGATTTTTGATATTAACATAGATTTTAAAGATTTTACCCGGTAAAGATCAAAAATAATTTTTTATTTAGACCTTATTTTTGACTCAATTTAACTTAGATTTTCAGTTGTAGATTCCTAAAAATATGAGAAAATATTTTTAAAGTAAAATTACAATTTTTTCCTTCTTTTTTGAAAACCCAAATTATAATTTTTTCCTTCTTTTTTGAAAACCCCTTTTGGGAGTCTGTTTTGACCACGAACCAAGATTCGTCAATATGAGTATGATTGTATTTATTTTGATGTATAGATTCTATATTTCTTAGTTTTAGTTGATTTAGGAATCATTCGTGAAAAGTAAGGTCGTGGGTTCGAAGTGTAGCAAAACAATTTCGGCATCCGGTGTACGTTATGACTTAACTCTTCAGACTGATTTGGGTAGTTAAATTGTAAATCAGAATTCCATGTTAAGAATGAGAACTAATCATGAATAATGGCAATCTATGTGTTGTACCCATATGGAGGCCTATATGTGGTTTAGTTATTGACTTTGGGACATTATGTGATGTTTGATGTCCTTTGTGATTATTGATAACCTTATAATTATGTGAATAACTATATCTTGTTGATGAAAAGGTGTGTTGTGGTATCATTTGTATATTATGATGTATTCATACTTTTTAGTATATGGGGAAAACGTGGAAACTCATAGATGATTGGAATTAATGAGTGGATATGGACTCACATGGTTGTGAAAATTATATTATGTGGTTGGTTGTAAAAATACATCATGTGGTTGGTTGTGGAAATACTCATTAAGATATGGATATATAGGTTGTATATGAGTTGACAAACTCTCCATGGCTCCTACATCGGAAAGTTGTAGCTCTATAGGATATATGATATATGGATTACATATGGGTTAACGAACTCCTATGGGTCCTACATCAGGAAGCTTTGGCTTTTTAGGCATATACGAAGACTGTGCAATGGTCTCGTTCATCATCGTCATCATCACTATCATCATATTATATATTGCATTTGCTTTATTATGATTGATGTTGTGATTAGATTTCTATATTGACTTGTTATGTCTCTAGTTGTTCTATATCCAATTAATTATACTTGACTATGATGTATATACATTATTTTCTTTATTTTTACTTGCATGTGATATAATGTATACTTGTGCTCTATATATTGTGTTGTTGTTGTATTTGTGATGTATATTATAATTGTTAGTGCAAGCGGTGTGGGCTACTATTGTGGGACATTTTTTATCGCAGGTGATGGGCCCTTAGTGTGTATTTTGTATACTTTATTTTTAACTTTGCTTGCTCTGCTTATGATACCTACTGAGTTAAATGGAGCATACTCACTCTTATTGTACTCTTCTGGAGCAGTTGGGTGTGCCCCACACTACTTGATTCGGGTGATATCTAGAGCTTTTGAGGTAGAGGTTGACACTTCTAGTATCCTGATGTCTTCTATTACCTTTCTTTATAGACT
The DNA here is from genome assembly GCA_030864225.1 of Capsicum baccatum var. pendulum. Taxonomy (NCBI): domain Eukaryota; kingdom Viridiplantae; phylum Streptophyta; class Magnoliopsida; order Solanales; family Solanaceae; genus Capsicum; species Capsicum baccatum. Next base: position 154,886,683 of record CM061561.1, on the reverse strand, counting down.
GTCTTTATTTTCACTTTAGAGATAGAGTTTCTCTTGTATTTGGATATCTTATGTATTTTCTTAGACTTAAGTTGTACTAGGCACGTTCTTATACTATTAATACCTGGTTTTGGGAGTTATGGATAAATTTTTATATTTCTTTTCGTATTTACTATACTTGTATGGTTTGGCCTTATTCTAGAAGCCTTACATTAGGGATATATTTGTCTTTTCCCTATTTTTATATTGGTTAGGGTGATAGACTTACTTGTCAAGGCTCGCTGCGACAAGTACCATCATGACCCTTTAGTTTTTGGATCATAAGAAATTGGTATCAGAGCATCCAGGTTTATTAGTCTCAACGGTGTAAGAATGATATGTCTAATAAATTCTCGCATATCGATACGTAGATGTCTGTATCTATCTTCGAGATGTTATAGGATGCCTTTAGGAAACTTTCCTTATTTTATTCCTTATTGTCAGAAATTCTTGTATACCTTATGTTCGGAGTTGTCTTTCTCTCATTCTGTATAGGTGATATTAACTAGGTTTCGTGATTTTAGAGATATGGATACTGCTTCTAGATAGAGAGTTCAATGGAGAGAGAGAGCCTTAGGTCATGGACAGCCTCTAGGAAAGAAACGGACCTGTAGTTCAGCCCCATCTAGGAGGAGTGCCAGGGTAATCTCTCCTTAACATCTTGTTGAGAAAGTTGGAGATATGGGTTCTACTCCAGTTCTTCAGAATTCGTTTATCCTAATGTTAGAGGGATTGTTAGGATAGTTGTTGACCTATTTAGATGGTTATCCTTTGGTTATGTCGGGTGTTTTTCTAGCTTTTAGCCTGGGTCCTCATGTGGGACCTACTTCTATTTTGGGTACTCCTAAGATATTGTGTACTATTCCTCCTTCTGTGCTGATATCTAAGTATGTTGCACTGGGATTAGAAGTCCAACCTTCATCTATGTTACTTCCTCAAACAGGATCTCAGCTTACCAGATTCACCATGGCTCCTCTTGTTGCTAGTACAGTGATGTATTTTGATGATCAAAAAAAGTTTGAGAGATTTACTCATTTGGGATCTCTCAAATTTAATGATGTCATGGGTGAGGTTGCCTATGAGTTCTTGATTAATTATTGTGAGAAGTTGCATAACTTGGGTTCTCTCGAGTCGCATGGAGTGGCTTATACTACATATCAATTGAGAGATGCTACAAGAGATTAGTGAAGATCGCTTGTTGGTTGTATGGCCCTTATGCTCTTGAGTTGACTTGGATCAATTTACTGATGCTTTTCTAGAGAGATTTATGCATTATAGCTTGAGGGATCGAATGCATGATAAGTATGATCATTTGGAGCAGGGCTCCATGACTATTGTGGTATCGGGTACACTTTTATACCTTATCCAGATATTTTATGCTAGTATTTCCATCGAGTCTAAGAAGATTCAGAAGTTTGTGAAGGGTTTAGATATTTTTCTTTGGTTGGCTACTTCCTAGACGGTTATATTTGGAGCATCCTTTCACAGTATTTTAGATCACTCCAAAATGACAGAAGATATTCTTAGAGCATCTCAGGGAGGTGCCGAGAGGGTGCACCATTTTGGTGAGTTTAGAGGTCAGGCTCTCTATGGTAGAGATTTTAGAGGTTCTTGTGGATATCAGGGTAGGCTAGTGCAAGAGGCCTTACAAAGTTCATGTGGTGGATTTTCTGGATCAGCAGTGTATGAGGGCTGCCTAGGCAAGTTTAGAGTTTGCTATGTTTATGATTGGTCATGTGGCCAAGGACTATTCTCTTTTTATAGTTAGAGCTACTTCAATTTCACCTGTGAGGGGTAGGGGTACTACCAAAGGTCCGAAAGGTAGAGGTGGTGGATCATATGGTGACGGTCCTGGGGATACTCAGCTAGTTGGGGGTCGTGCTCAGTGTTATTCTACACCCACCAAGCCTAAGGTGGAGGTTTTTGATGTTGTGATCACAAGTATTATCCCCATTTATTTCAGGTATGTATTTGTATTATTTAATCCTAAATTAACTTTGTCCTATGTTTCAGTGTATTTTACTTTAGGTTTTGATTCTATTAGTGAGCCTCTTCCCATGCCTATTCATGTATCTACCTCGGTAGGTAAATATTTAGTGGTGGATTGTGTGTACTGATCTTAGATATGGTTGACTTCGATGTTATTTTAGATATGAATTGGTTGGCTTCCTATCATGGTGTCTTAGATTCTATTTGCTAAAATTGTGACTTTAGCTTTGTTGGGTGTGCCAAAGATAGCTTAGAATGGTGTGCTTCATTCGGGACCAATAAGGGTCATATCTTATGTTTAGGATCATTGATTGGTTGAGAGGGGATGTTTATCTTACTTTGCTCATATTCATGATACTAGTGTTGTTTTACCTCATTTCCTTGATTCTGTTTCTTTTTTCCATAAGTTTATGGATGTGTTCCCTACGAATTTGCCTGGTATGCCTCTGAATTGTGATATTGATTTTGCTATTGATATTGAACCAGAAAACAAGCTCATTTTTATTCCTTTTAATAGGATAGCCCAGTCGAGTTAAAAAATTGAAGGATCAGTTTCAAGAGTTGTTAGATAAGGGATTTATTCGACCTAGTGTATCACCTTAGGGTGCTCCTATATTGCTTATGAAGAATAATGATGGGCCTTTGATATGTTCATTGATTATCGGCAGTTGCACAAGGTGACAGTTAAAAATAAGTATCATCTTCCTAGTAGTGGTGATTTATTTGATCAACTATAGGGTCTTGCAATTTTTTCAAAGATTGATTTGAGATCTGATTATCACCAGTTGAGGATTAGAGCTTTGAATATTTTGAAGATAGCTTTTTAGACTCGATATGGTCATTATGAGCTTTTGGTCATGTCCTTTAGGTTGACCAGTGCCCCTGGTGCATTCATGGAGTTGATGAACCAGGTGTTCCAAGCATAACTCGGCATATTTGTTATTATATTTATAGATTATATCTTGGTTTATTCCAAGAGTGAGGTTGAGCATGAGGAGCATTTACAGATTGTGCTTTCAAGATTGAGGGATAAGAAGTTGTATGCTAAGTTCTTTAAGTCTGAGTTTTGGTTGGAGTTTGTTTCTTTCTTGGGTCATATGGTGACTAAGGAAGGTATTATAGTTGATCCAAACAAATTCTACAGTTCGTGACTGTAGATTTTGAGTTTTATTGGCTTAGCAATATATTATCGACCTTTTGTTGAGGGTTCGTATTTTACTACAGCTCCTTTGACTAAGTTAACTCAGAAGAAGATTTTTTCAGTGGTCCAATGCTTGTGAGGTGAGCTTTCAAAATCTCAAGGATTTGTTGACTTTAGCTCCTATATTGACTTTGCCCAAGGAGGCGTGGGTTTCACCATCTTTTGTAATACTTTTTATATTGGGTTAGGTATTGTGTTAATGTAGGGGGGTAAGGTGATTGCATATGAATCTCGTCAATTAAAGCCTCATGAGAGAAACTATCCTACCCATGATTTGGAGGAGTGTGCGATTGTTGTTTCTTTGAAGTCATGGAGGTACTACTTTTATAGAGTCTATTGTGAGATTTTCTTTAATCATCGTAACCTTCAGTACTTCCTCACCCAGTGAGATCTGAATCCAAGGCAGCGTCGTTGGCTTTAGTGGCTTAAGAATTATGACTTGACTATCCTCTATTATCTGGGCAAGGCCAATGTGGTTGCAGATGCCTTGAGTTGGACTTAGAGGTCCAGTCTTTAGTTAACCCAATGGTTAGGGTTTATATTTATACACCTGGGAGTATTTTGGCATTTGTGGAGCCTAGATCTTTGTTGATGGAGTAGATTTAAGCTCATCTGTTTAATGATATGAGGTAAGGATCGATTTCAGATAAGGTGTTAAGTGGTGAGGATTAGGAATCCTCACTTGATTCAGGTAGTGTTTTGGGGATTGGTAGTTAGGTGTGTTTGCCAAAAGTAGGCAATTAAATTAGGTTGATTCTGGAGGAAGCCCATTATTCCAAGTACTTTACCCTTCCAAGAGTGATGAAGATATACCATAATTTGAGACAACACTACTGGTGGGGCGGTATGAGAAAGGATGCGGAGGATTTTGTAGCTCATTACATTTGCTATCAAAAGGTGAAGGTCAAGCATATGAGACCTGGTGGATTGCTTTAGAAGTTTCCCATTCTCGCAGATCATTGTGGACTTCATGACTATTTTGTCTTGTTCTTTGCATGGTTTTGACAGCATTTGTGTCATCTTGGATCGATTGACCAAGTCAGACCATTTTATACCAGTTCAGGTTTTGTTTAGTGTCGAGAGGTTATGTCGTATCTACATTTGAGAGATTATGTGTCTATATGGTGTGATCGTGTCTATCATCTAAGATTGTGGTTATGTATTCACTTCCCAATTTTGGTAGACTTTTCAGGATGAGTTGAGCACTCGGGTTGATCTTAACACAATGTTTTACCCCATACTGATGGTCAGTAAGAGAGGACTATCTAGGTTTTAGAGATAATGCTCCACGCGTGTGTGATAGAGTTTGGTGGCTAGTAGGATCAACATTTGGCTTTAGCAGAGTTTGCATATAATAACAGCTACTATTCCAGTATCGATATGGCTCCCTTTGAGGCATTGTATGGTAGGCGTTGTTGCTCGATAGTTAGTTGGTTTGATACTTTTGAGGTTAGACCTCAAGGTATAGACTTGCTTCATGAGTCCTTGGATATATTTTGGGTCATTCAGGATAGACTTCGAGCAACTCAGAGTAGGCAGATATGCTATGCTGATTATAGGCTTCGTGTATTGAGATTTGGGGTGGGTGATCATGTTTTCCTTTAGGTTTCACCCATGAAGGGTGTGTTGATGTTTGGGAAAAGGATCAAGCTTATCCCCCGGTATATTAGTCCATTTTTGATTCTTTGGACTGTGGGTGATATGGCCTATGAGTTAACTTTTCCCCTAGATCTAGCGATTGTTCATCATATTTTTCATGTTTTTATGCTTTACCGTTACATTCCTGATAAGTCTCATGTTATTCATTGAGAGCCAGTTCTGTTAAATGAGCGGTTGTTATATTTTGCGGAACCAATCTTCATTTTAGCTAGGGATGTAAAATGGTTGCAGTCTAAAGTCATCCAAGTGGTTAAGGTCTAGGGGCGACATAGACCTGTAGATTGGGCTACTTGTGAGGTCAAGTCTGATATGCTTATTTCTTATCCGTAACTCTTTGCTGATTCAAGTATTTATTTTTCCTTTAGTTTAAGGATGAACTAGATTCTTAGTGGTGAAGGATGTAACGACTTGAAAATTTGATAAAACATGTGAAATATGTACTTCTGAGTGAAAAAACTATTTTATCTCTCCCCATAGTTGCAATATGGTATTTTTGGGGTGCGGGGGTGATTGGCATATTTTTGATGCATTTGGTGCCTTTTGTCTGATATTATGGGTTTTGGTGGCTTCGAGAGCCTTATTATGGACCTGTATGATTATGTTTTGATCTGTACGATGGATCATTGAATGTACTGAACTAGTATCTTTGAAATATCGATTTTAGGCTAGGTAGAACTTTGGTTTGGGTTCTGTGTACCCAAGCTCATTTCGACCTATTGGTCGAAATGTTTGAAAATTAGAAATATGGGTGTGGGACATATATTTGGTCAAAACAACCTTGGATGGAAAATTTGACTTTGTTAATTTGTTATTAACGTTGATTTTAGGGTGGTAACATGTTTGTTGGGTTTTATGGCTTTTAAATCTCATTTTGATCCTCGATTTGGAAACCTATGATTTTGGATTTCGGGGGTCAACTCTGTGAAAATGACATTTTTTAAAAATATGGTATTGTGATTGAGTATGGTGCATCGAATTTAATGTGGTTGCATAGTTCGTTTGTGTATATCGGACTGCGAATGAATTCTGAGCACCCCATCGAAGTCCGTCTGGGACTTAAAATCTAGTGCACCAGATTAACTAGTTTAACACCCTGCATTTTTGTGCTAGAATTTGAACCATTATTCCTACATGTATAAACTCAAATTCAATTATTTGTATATATATAAGTGTCATGATCATTTACCTAGTGTGTAAAGTGCTTTTTAGGGGAAGAATGTTCATATTAAACACTTATAGTGAAGTGGAGTTAAGAACTTTTGATTCGATTCAAATTTTTGAATTTAATTATACAAAGGTCAACTTTAAACGTGTATAACTTTTTGATTATACGAAATTTTGGATCTTAAGACCATAAAATTATAGATAATTGTTCCTTTATTCAATGCATCCGATTTTGCCTTAATAAAAAACCCGGGCAAAAGTTATGAGCATTTTTGTGAGGAAGTAGTGAGGGTCTACGATTTCAGCTTGTCATAGAGGATAATCACCACGTAACCTCTGTCTCATGCTGATGCTTTAAATTCAGGTAGTTTTTTATTTTTTTTATTTGAGATGAGCGGTATTGGGGTTTCTTTACCTATGAACAACCTCTAAACACTATATGAACCTATTTCCATTAGTTTTCACGACACAAAAGTTATTATTTAACTCTCAAACTCAAAACCACAAGTAAAACATTAGGGTTTCATCATACGCTCGTCTTTTGGGTTTCAAGTTCCCTATTTCTCACAAATCTTTGTATGTCTAATGCATGTTACTCTTCCCCCACTATTACTTTATCAAAAGCATTGGTTTATAATTATACCCATGTGATAAAATTATGGTATGTGAATATGGGTTTGAGGATTTGAAATGAATGCTTCTTGAATTGATTTCCTATGGTTTTAATACAATTATTCATGCTTTGTTTTTATGTTTTGAGCTAATGGGGTGCATGGATATGGGAATTGGAACGAGAGTCGAGATACTCCCCCAAATTGATGTTTTTGGACTTGAAATTGGTCTTGGATAATTGTGTTCCCTCAATTCACTTGTAAAATTAGTTTTGAAATATGATTTGTTACTTAGTTTGATATACTCACCTATACTATTGCATTGCATATATGATTAAATGCTGAACATTGATTTAGAATGCCTTGTTGGCCCGTTTTGATTGAAATTGAAACCTCGAGGGTCGAGGCATTCTCTCGAGTTGATTTGATAAACTAAAGAAGGTCGAGGAATTCCTCCAACTTGACTTAATAAACTAAAAAGGGGTCGAGGCATTCCCCCAAGTTAATGGAATTGTAATGGCATAATTATAAGCATGTAAGTGAATGATATAGCGATATATGTGGTATGCATTAATGTATAATTTCCAAGGCTAATGAATGGGCTATGTGAAACTTGTTTTAATTTGGGCTTAATGGGGGCTATATAGCTAAGCCGTGAAGGTGTGGGTCTTAATAACTTGTACTGGAAACTCATGTTTGCCATCGTTAGGGTTGGTTTTAATGACCGTATGCCTAGTTCACACTATTGATATATTTGTATCCTGGATTAACGTGGGGTTAGGGTATTCTCTAGTCTTCCTTGATACCTCTGGTTCATGTGGCTAACACGCGCAGAGGCCCTTTCAGTTGGGGGAGCTGAACCTATACAGCCTATGGGTGTCTGTTATGACTGTTAAGCTACATAGTCCAGATTAAGTTTTATTTCATGCTAAGACTTGTTCCCTTTACGCATGCCATGCTTCTATATACATTTGATTATGTACATTCTCTTTGAATAATTTTGAAATATTTATGATGGCATTATTTTATCCCCATTCCCTAAGTTGCATATTAGTGATCATCCCACTAACCTTCTTCAAATATTGTATACCTATGCGATCTACGAATTAGAAATACTTCTATTTTTCCTATGCAGTGACCAGGTGATGGTAGGATAGATTGCGAGTTAGATTGAAGTGGTGAGCTTTTATACTTTGGAAGACCTCATATCATTATTTGATTTTCTTATATCATATACTTTTCTTTGGTCCAATTTTGTTTATCGTCGGAGGTATGCCCCTACTTAAATTGATTTGGTTTTGGTTAAGGGCTTTGTGGATTACTGTGGATTTGGGAATTATTGTCGAATACTTAGAATTCTTTTGAGTCATACTTATTCATCTACTCATATGTTTGAAATTCATCGGCTATACTTGAGTTGTGCTTTTGTTTGACTAGGTAAGGGGGTGGTCTCCAGTGTTTGTTGGATTTGAGATGCATGTCACGGACAGGCCCTAGTTCAGGTCAAGACACAGTTGGTATCAGATCCTAGGTTTAGGGTCATTGGGTGCCCATATAGCCGTGTCTAGTAGAGTCTTGCTTATGGGTGTATTGTGCACCACACATATAATCAGGAGGCTATGAGGCATTTAGAAAATATTATCATTCTTTCATACCATAGATCATGCAGTTATGTTGTCCATATGAAAGTAATCCAACTTCCTTCCTTACTATAATTTGTGGGCTATGCCCCATTAATGAGGCAATATAAGTGTAAAGGCTTAGCTTCCTAACAGTGCGGTCCTTTCTGAACGAGTCATAAAAAACTATACAAAAAATGGTACAAGGACTTGAAAGGAGTCCATTAGTGCATCAAGTTGTGTTGATTCTAGCGTGTACCTCCTACTTCATGAATCGAGCTTTTTATCAGAGGTAAGATGTGTATATTATCCTTTTCAAAAACTTTATTGCAGATGTATCGCTTAAGGGAAGGATACATATCTCTATAGTGGTGTTGTATTTCAATCCTAAGAGGCAGTATAAATTGGGGTGTTATATGAATATTATATTTAGAAGTCGGAGTGAGGGTAACTTCTTAGTGAAAAAAGAGATAGTTATGTTTGCGTGACCTGTAAGAGAGTGTTGGGGGTAGTATGCCTTTATGGTGATGGTTAAGGTGCACCAAAGATTAGCAAATTTATGGAACTCGGTAAAAAAGAGTGGTTAGTTCAAATAAAAAGTTAGCCCATGAGGGCTAGATATGGTATTAGTGAAATAAATAATAGTTTGTGAATGGAAGAATTGGTCGGCTAATAATTTATAAATTTAGTGTTCACTTAGAGAGATCATAGAAAAACGGGACTCAATGGTGTTTATAGAATCTTGAAGATATTGGGGTGTATGCATGGGTAAATGGATGTAATGTGAGGAGGTGAATGTTCCATAGACCATAAGGGGTTAGGTAATCGGATTAAGATCGACTATCCTTATTAGGTTGTTTTAATACACTAAGAATCCACTGATTTTTATCTAGTAGTTATAAGTTGGTTTGGTTTGTGAGAAGACGTGTAAGGAATATTAAGGTGTGGTAGTAATATGGTCAAGAAGAATGTGCTTTTGAGCCATAGTTAAGTTGAATAAGGAATTTAACTAGATTTATCTATTTGGTGGACTTTTATATTATGCGGGATACTTTGTTGGTGGTACATAATTGTTGCTAGACACTAAGTTTGAACTTTAGATGTTAATTATGGTGATAAGAATGTTGGCTCAAGGATAGAGATACAATATTTGTGGAAGTGAATTAGTAGGTTTGATGTAATATGTGAAAGAGCTTAGGTTGATGACTTATTTTTGGAGTGTGAACTTGTGATTTATGCATGAGGTTTAGTGTTGAAGTAGAAATGGTGGCTAAATAAATAGATGGATAAGAGCCTTAGGTTATAAAAATAAAGTATGCTCGGTCTTGAGTTATGAGTGCCATGTATGCCTAGCTTATATTCTTAAATATCTTAGTATGGAGAAGTCTAGGGAGCTGTTATATGGTGTTATGTAGAGATGAATTAAGGGAGAAATAGATAGACTATGTGAACCCTTGGTGTAGTTTTAAATGTTTAGTTAAGTAATAGGGTTATTACATTAGCGGTGTAATACTAGTATTCTAAGGAGTTGAAAATGGAGTGTTAAATGTTTAGAATCATAGATGTCTGTACCCGTGAAAATGTTAGTTATTGCAATGACCTTGGAGGTTGGAGGAAGTTATGATTAGTATCCCTAAAGGAGATGCACTATAAAGAATTTAGTGTTATCATACTAAAGTTGTCGAGGGGAGTTTTTGTTCTTGTGCATAGTGATACCCCACCCCACCCCCCACACGTATTGTACGGAGTGTTGTGCATATAGATTTAATGAGGGGATACACTTTCAAGATTGGGATAGTGACCTTTGAGCTAAGAGGGAGATGATGCAAATCTTGAATTTTCTCATAGTGGTGAGTTTCAGGGGCGAGTCATAAAAATCTAATCTTACTCTAGCAAATTCCTCCTATTTTGGTTTAAGAGGGCATTCTACAAACATCTCTTGTATTCAAATAGTGTCTACGCCTAAGTTTCTAGTTCTCTATACAACCTATGCCCATGTTTCGGTCCTCTAATGATGATCTTGGTGTTTTTATATGTGAATCCCTTCATGCTTATTAGATCATATGTTATGTCACATACCCCACTTGAGTAGTGCAACAAATATATGATGTAATTAAATACTCTCTCTTATATTGCTGAAGCTCGTACTCTATTCCCTCAGTTAATCTCTTTGTTTTGGGATGGTAGTGGTTATGGAAGCATAGTAATGCTCTAGATTAGACAGTGGTTGATCTTTATTGTAAAATTTTGGTATGGCTACTTGAACTAAGGTTATAAATGAAGCGCGAAAAGTGAGATTAAACTTTAGTTATGTGAAATAGTTAGGAGGGGAATATGTGGTAACAATCCTTATGAAAGTGATTAAAGTTGCTGGGGTTTTTTTGTGGGGGAGGGATCTGTAAAGTTGGTGTAGTAAAGATAGGCTTGAATGTTGTGATTGATAGATACATAAACAATTATGTTATGTGGCTAGTACTCTAAATAAGACATGATGTTGTTTGATTATAGTGATAGGATGGAATAGTATTTTTGAATGGATGTAAAGTATAGAGCCCTGTAGTTTAAGTTACAACCTTTTAATTCCAGAGTAGACTTCAATATTGAAGCAATGTGTAGTTAGACTCAGGCTCTGGTGGTTAGGTGCCTTGTGGGAAAATTGTAAGACTGAAATGGTGAAGTGTGGTATCCATAGCGAAATTCATAGTTAAGAAGTATTGAGATATTTAAAGACAATTAGTATAATAACCTCAAAATTTTTATCATTTTATTTTTGACCCTCCCGTGTTCAAAACATCGATTGTTGACTTAAATGGTGTTTGGGTTTGTCAATAGGATCATCTGGGGGAGTTTCAGAATTTTCGAAAGCGATTCAGGGTGATTTTGTAACACAGAGGCAGTAATCTTCTGTGATATCAACGTGTAACGGAGGCTACTCTCCACGATAAGCAGCGTTGTATGGAGGTTAGCCTTCGCAATAGGCAGTGTGCCACTCCGAGGTGTAAAATTTCATCCAATTTTGGTTTTCTCGCTAGGGGTAAGGGGCTTTGGGTCTTTTACCCCTTGTACGACCTTAGTCTTATTGTCTCATGATTCATGTTTACATAATTTACTTGGTGATGCCCCCTTTTTTATTCCTATACGTGTTTTGTTGAGGGAGTATTCTTAATGTTAATTTACATACCTTGTTCCATACTTCTAAAGCTTCACAATATTCTTACCCAACACATTTTTGGGCTAGAATTCGAACCGTTATTCTTATGTCATAAACTCAAATCCAATTATTTGTATATAAATATAAGTATCACGATCATTTACCTAGTGTGTAAAGTGCTTTTGAGGGGAAGAATGTTCATAGTAAACACTTAAAGTGGAGTTAAGAACTTTTGATTCAACCAAATTTTGAAATTTGATTCTACAAGGTTCAAATTTGAACGTGTATAACTTTTGGAATATATGGAATTTCGGAGCTTAAGACCCACCAAATTATACATAATTGTGTCCTATTTCCAATGCAACCCATTTTGCCTTAATCTGATACCCGAACGAAAAGTTATGTGCATTTTTATGTGGAACCAGTAAGGGTCCGCAATTTTAGCATTTTAGGAGGATGATCTCTATGATAAGCTCTGTGCCATGCTACTGCTTTAAATTGGGGATATTTTGTCTTTGCTTACCTTAGATGAGGGGTTTTGGGTTCTTTTCACCTATGAACGACCTCTAAACACTATATGAACCTATTTCCGTCAGTTTTCATGACACAAAAGTTATTATTTCACTCTCAAACTTAAAACCCCAAGAAAATATAAGGGTTTCATTGTAAGTTCGTCTTCCAGGTTTCAAGTTCCCAATTTCTCACAAATCCTTGCGTGTCTAAGGTGTTAGCCTCCTATATTAACGTTCTATGTTTTAATAATGACAAACTAATGAGTAGACATTTGCAGGATATTGAAGATCTCTAATGATGGAAGGATAGGATATTGAAGATACACCAAAGTTATAGAATTTCTAAAGAATTAATTCAAGATATCCAAGAATATCTCTCAAAACTAAGCAAGCATCCAACAGCAAGATTGTCGGTGCTAAACTTGGAACAATACCAATCAAATGAAATCAATTCAAGATCTCCAAGAAAATATCACAAAGAAAAGCATGCATGAAATAACAACCTGACCGGAGCAAAACTTGGGAAAGAGAATCAATCACCATAGGAGCAAAAGAAAAGAAAATCACGAATGTATATAATACGGACGTGTATAAGTATTGTGGATGGTCATATCTGATATGGACATACTATACGGTAACATTCCTCAATCAAGGAATCAATTCAAATCCTTGATTGGGATGAAATCTCTTGGGTTTCCTTACCAAGAGAAGAAACAGAAGAATATAAAAGAGAGGACTGAAGATCAAAGCACTCATACAACTTTACGAAAGAATCTCAAAATGTCTCAATCTTAGTCTCACAAAGCTTTGTACTTCTTAGTCTACAATAGTTATATAAAGAATAGGATCGACTCAACTTTGTAATAAAAACTGAAACTATGTAACAAGATTTGAAGAACAAAATAAGTCTTCAAAACTTGTTTATCATCATTGTACTCTAGCCTGACTTTGAAAGATAAGGAAAATTTGAAACCCAAGGGGACTGGAAGTAGGCACTGCATTGGTGTTCACTTTAAAGTTAATTTCTTACTTGTCTATTTATTTAAATCTAATCTATTTTGTGAAGTGTATTAATTTGCAGGCAAGTCGATTATGAAGACTCAATAGTCGACTCACGAAAATTTTCAATTCACCCCTTCTTGTTGAATTTCAATTGGTATCAAAGAAGGTTTAACCAATAGTTTTTCTTAGAAGCATTGAGCAAATATCAAATGGCAAACAATCAATTTCCCAATTCTATTCTTCAAGACGGCCTTTTCTTCCACAAGACCACCATACTTCAACGGACAATAGTACTCCTATTGGTAGAACAGATTTAGAATCTTCATCCAATCAAATGAATTTCAAACATGGGTTTTCATTAATAAGGGACCTAATCCAACTCCAGGACTCAAGGAAAAGTAAAAGAACAAGCATAAAGAATCGAAACTACTAATATAGAAGACCTTGAAATCTTCGAGGTCACCAAACAACAATAAGAGGTATTCCAAACTAATGAACAGGCTATAATTTTACTTCTTTTTGCAGCTAGTGGAGAAGAATACGACAAGATATCAACCTGCGAGACTACAAAAGAGATGTGGGAAAAATTAAAGGTAACCTATGAAGGAACCACCAAAGTCAAAAAGTCAAAGATTACTAACCTAGTTAATGAATATGAGCTGTCCAAGATGGAAGAAAATAAGAACATTGAAACAATGTTTGCCAGATTCAGCAAAATTGTATGCACTCTAAAATTGTTGGGGATGATCTATCCACATAGTCTGCAAGTCCAAAAGATGGTCAGAAGTCTCCCAAAATTCTGAGAAACTAAGGCTTCTATTTTGAAAGATGGAGATATTTACAACATGACATATGATAAGATACGAGGTAATCTCATTGCATATGAATGAAATTATATCAACAGGTACCACAAGGAGGAAAAGAAAAATCCAATAGCCTTCAATGTCGCACCAACTGAAGAGGAGGACTTTTTGGAATAATCCAATAACGAAGCAATGGCTCTCATAAATCAAGGATTAAGGATAATTATGAGACAGAGACAACAAAGATCCAAAAGAGACAAAAATAATGATTTCACTAGAAATAATAATCATTGTTATCACTATGAAAGGCCTGGCCATTTTAAATAAAAATATCCAGAATTAAGAAGAAGATCATCTAGAAAGAATCAAGATTTTAGAGCCTGGAGTAATGAAGATGAAACTGAAGAAGAAACAGAAGCAACCAGCATATGTTTCATGGCAAAAGGTGAATCTAGCGAGGTAATACCACACGAAAGTTATAATTGTCATATTCTTGAATCTAACTTAGATATGATAATTGATGAGCTTCAAAAGTTATAAATGAATATAATAAACACTCCTAAGAGAATAAAAGACGGGAAGCTCGACATAAACAAAAACTCAAAAAGGAATGAAGAAATTTTGAGTTTTATCCAATAAAGTAATCTCAAGCAATGAGTTTTGACATATTGATATGAAGGTTTCATGAGATTTTAAATTATTATAATTTGAGCATAAAGTACTTTGTTTATAAGAAGTTCAATTTACTAGTTTAAGATACAAAAGCATTGCATCATGATAACAGTTACAATTTTGATATAAGATATCAAAAAAGCCATGAAGTTCACAGAAGAAACCAAGATATTGAGATAGAAATAGCAGCATATTGTGTTTTCATACTTATCATCTCATATGCTTATTTTATGGTGAAATTCATAGATATAGTATGAGAAATAATATCATTTTGGTAGTAGTACCTAGCACCAAATTTGAATGTGGCTTCAGTACATCCTATTTTTCAGAAACTATGTTCCACCGTCGGTTTTTACTATTCTCATCCAAATGGGGATGTAGATTTTCCTAACGGACATTTAATATATTATTTAATTTTACCAAATAAATATATTTAGGTGATCACTCCAGTTGTCCTTTATACCCTGGCATAGTATATTGGGCCCTTTCGATGAGGGTTTTAGACATTAGACTCCATGTTGCTTGCATGATTTATGTCGGTTAGGAGAATCTCCCACCGAAAAAAGTATTTTAGAAATTAAATATAATGACTCACAATTTTTGTTCATATATTTTCTTATGATTTATGCTTTATGAGATTTTGGATTTTAGTCTTATTTATGATTAATGTGAGTCTATTTACACTTAGCATGTATGATTTGTAAGTATGTTTAGTTTGTATTTTACTTATTGCATTCACCCGCACATACTCAGTATATTTCGGAAGTACTGACTACATATATGTATGTGTGGCTATATTATTTCATAATGTACATTCTAGTGTTTGTCCCAAGCAGCACAACTAGTCACGATCACCATTTTCTATATCCAGCCAGTTGGTGAGTCCTCGCAGTTTGATGACTAGACTTATGTTGGTTCCATATGCTTATTACTATTATTTCAGATATTATTCTTTTAAATTTAGGTCGACTAGGTTTTGTTGTAGTGTGTCTTTAGTTTTAGTTAAAGTCTTGTCAAGACTAATTAGACGATGTGTTCTTTTGGACTCTCATGGTTTTATAATGATACAGAGTTATTATATTTTGTAAAGATTTTTGGTCTATTTGAACCCAGTTTATAAGTTTTCTTTAGCTTTGGCTCATGTTTTAAGTTTACTTTATTAAAGTCCAATGTCGAATAGATATTATGGGTTAGCTTAGAGGCTACTTGAAGTCCTAAGAACCTTGTAATATCCAGGGGTTTCTTTGGGTCGTTACAAGCTTGGTATCCAAGCCTAAGGTCTTACAGAGTCCTAGAGAGTCTAACAAGCCATGTTACATAGAGTGTTGATCATAGGTGTGAAATATGCCACACTGATGAGAGTGAGGCTACGAAATATATTAGGACCATCTCTTCTTCCATAATCTCTATCATTCTTTAAAGTTATCTCTATCTGCTCTAATTTGTGCATTCACGTGATAGAAAATGCATCCTTGTAGAGCTTACTATAATACCCTATATTATTCTTAGCTTGGTCCATCTCCTAATGGCATGCATAAGAGGCTTAAAACCTTGAAATTTCACTAAGTTTTAAGGACTTAGTCCTTTTTAAGGACTCTTAACTTAGAGGATTTTTAAATTGGTCTTCCCGACCCTAATACATTGATTGTTGAGTTAATTCATGCTTAGGGTTATAAGAAGCATACCTCGAGGAAGTTTTGGATTTTTCGGACGAGGATTGGGTCATGTTTGGATCATGATTCCATTAGCTCATCGCGATATTGTCGCGTTGCATTGCTACTGGCGATGGTACTCTTACCATGTTACGATAAGCTTTTAAATTGCAATCCAGTTACAAACTTAATTTCCTAAAGGGTAATTATGTCTTTTTCCCCTTAACCTAGTTCATCAAATCGCAAATTATAATAGCAGTTAGGGTATTATTTTCCCATCTTCTCCAAATTTCTCTCAAAAACAAACCCTCTCCTCCCCAAAGATTATCAAATTCCATTACTCTCTCCAAGAAAACTAAGAATTCAAGTTCCCCAAACCAAGATCATTCAATAAAGTATCAAAATTGGTGTTTCTCTATCCATATTAATGGTTTAAGGTATGTGTGATGTTCATCCATGGGCCTTTTTCATCCATGGAGTCCAAGAACCCTTTTTATTAGTAAATTATGAGTTTTAACATGATTATGTTGAACTATCTCCCTAAATATCCTCTTATTTCAATTTTCAAGTTAAGATTATAATTTTTTTTTCAAGTGGAGTGGATTATGGTGTGTTTTGAATGTTGTAGTTCCCACATCATGTTAAAGTGATTCAGGATAAACCCCCGATTTTTTGTTTTTGTCATGTAATTATGCTACCTCATCATGTTTAAAAGCATCCCCATGTCAAACACTTAATCTCCATGTGTTTGATAAAATGCCAAAGTGATAGATTTTGAATAATGATTCCTTATTATGGTTTTCAAAGATTGTATATGTCATTCTTGTCATTTTCTTTTAGTATTGGTGGGTTATGAACAACCGATACCTAGTTGTTTACATAATTTCAGTATCTTCAAAATGATTTCAGATAAACCATGAGCATTGTCATTAGCTAATTATTATGATCAGTTTTTTTCTCAGTTAAGATTAGGTTAGTCCGGTAAATAGTGTCATTCAGTTGGGAGTAGCATTCAGCACCGAGCAAACCCAGGAATGGGGGCATTCCTGCCATTTTAGGGTTTGACCCTTAGTAGTAATCCCTGAGTTAAAGAACTACATAGCTAGCGTAGGTTTAAGAGATATTCCTGCCAGTTTAGGTTTGACACATATCCTATGAGTTTCCTGCCAGTATAGGGTGACTCTTTAGTTCTTCGGGACACCAGTTTAGAGGATACACATAGCTAGTGTTAGTACCCGTGGCATGGTACTGACACTTTTCCAACTGGGTTACAGGTTGGACCCTAATTAGCCCAGAGTGGGGCATGTCGGTTAGATGATACCTCCTACAGTCTCAATTCAGTATTCCATCCATAATTCAATTTAGGTTTTCTTAATAAAGCAAACAAATTACTAGTCATTCAGTTATCAAAATTCAGATATTTCAGTTTACAGATTATTTTAGAAATGTATATATGCAATTGCTCTTGCATTCTCAAATATTTCAATTGTCATGCATTCATGTTCTGTTATCTCATACTATTCAGTTATTCCATATTTTATGTCTATAGTAACCCATGTAGATCAGCCTAACCTCATCTCATATACCAGTACATTCAAAGTACCGACCGCATACTCTTCTTTGCACTATGATTTCTTATATCATAGGTTCGGACGCTTAGTTTCCAAACCATACTTACACAGTCTAATGCTTTAGCAATAACAATAGTGGTGAGTCCTCATATGTCGAGGACATGTTATGTTTATTCAGTTATTTTTGCATTTCTTTTTAGTTAGTCAGTTGGAGTTAGTTGGGTCCATTCCTATCAACTCCTCAATCAGTTTAGAGGCTTTCAAATAGGCAGATAGACAGCTAGTCAGTTTATCAGTCTTATCAGCTATGTTTCAATATTTTTATCAAATATTTAGACTTGTTATTTAATTGTATTTTCAGTATTTAGACCTTATGGCTTTCTCAGTTATTTTCTTTTCTTTATATGTCCATTTTACTATCTTATTCAGTGCTCACAGTAGGTACCATCTTAAGGATTACCTTGTGGTCTCTTATGACCATAAGCACCGTTGTTTCGACTATGGGGTAGCCTCGGGATATGACAAAACTTGGTATTAAAGACTAAGGTTTTATTGAGTAGAGTATTGTTCATGGGTGTGAAGCGCGCCACACTTATAAACAAGAGGCTACAAGGTGTTTTAGGAATAGTTTCCCTCCTTTCAGTATTTATGTAATGTGAATAAGAATAAGCTCTATTTAAAAATTTCTTCTGACTTATTCTTCCTTCTATCTATGTAATGCGAATGAGAATAAGCTCTATTTAAAAATCTCTTCTGACAATGCCTCCCAAAAGAAACAACAGAAGAAGAAATAGAAATCAGCCCATACCTCTGCCTATTTAGAAAGATCCCCTGAATGAGCACATCTCTCATGCCGAGTTTAGAGCTGCATTCACTACCTTAGCTCACTCAATAGTTGCTCAGAAAAACTAGTAGGTTGTTTCCCCAACTAACCCAGTGGCAAATACAGCTGCAGCTAGGATTTGAGATTTCACCTGAATATGAATCCCCTTTTGTTTTCGGGATCCAAGTCTGAGGAGGATCCACAGGAGTTTTTTGATATAGTTCATAAGGTGACTGATATCATGGGTGTGACTTTGAGTGAGAGTGTAGAGTTAACTATTTATCAGTTACAGGATATAGCTTATACATGGTATAAGTAGTGGAAGGAGGATAAGGGTGTTGAGGCAGGGCCTGTTGAGTGGGAGGAGTTTTCCATAGATTTCTTAGACAGGTTCTTTTAGTTAGAGTTGAGGGAAGCTAAGGTGAAAGAGTTCATTAATTTAAATCAGGGTAATATGAGTGTGAAGGAATACTCGTTTAAGTTTACTTAGTTGACGAGGTATGCTCCTTCGATGGTGGTTGATAATGGGTCTAGAATGAGTAAGTTTTTTTTTGGTATAGCTGATAGCATGGTTGAGGAGTGTAGAACTGCCATGCTGATTAAAAAGATGGACCTATCAAGACTTATGGTTCATGCTCAATAGATTGAGGAGCAGAAGCTTAAGGAAAAGAGAGAGAGAATAAGAGAGCCAGAATAGGTAGCTTTAAATTTTCTCAACTAAGGTCAGAGGGTGGTAACCGTTATCAGTTTCATTAAAAAAATTTTGTCCCAGCTCTATCTTCAGCTAGTGCATTAGTGCTAAAGTTCAGGAATTATAGTCGGGACAGAGCACTAGGCCTCAAGTCCCAAGATAGTGTGAACAGTGGTTGTACTAATCCTCTCTGCGGGAAGTGTGGTAGGAATAATCAGGGTATGTGTAAGGCTAGAAGTAATGTATGTTTTAGATATGGCAAGTCAGGCCACAGAGTTAGGGAATGCCCACAGGTGGGTCAGCATAGTTAGCACAGTCATTCCCAACTTCCAGTCGGTCGCCCAACTTAGCAGGGTGTCGCTTCCAGTGCATTCAGTGGGCATTTCCAGAATAGACTGTATACACTTTAGTCCCGACATGATCAGGAAAGTTCTCCTAATATAGTTATGGGTATGTTATAGGTTTTTCATCTTCATGTGTATGTTTTGTTAGACCTTGGAGCGTCAATTTCTTTTGTAAACCCTATATAGCTGTCAATTTTGGTGTCATTCCACAAGTATCAGCAGAGCCTTTCTCAATGTCTACCCCAGTGGATAAATCTATTATAGCCAAATGGGTATACAAAAACTGCCTAGTTACAATATCTCAGAAAGTCAACTTCAGTTGATCTTGTAGAGTTAGAGATGATGGATTTTGATGTCATTCTCGACATGGATTGGCTCAACTCATGCTATGCTTTAGTTGATTGTAGAAATAGAGTCGTCCAGTTTTATTTTCCTAATGAACCAGTTATTGAATAGAGGGGTAGTACTTCAGTGCTTATGGGTCAGCTTATTTTATATTTTAACATAAGAAAAATGATATATAAGAGGTGTGCTTACCATCTTGTTTGAGTAAAGGATTCTAGTTCTGAGACTCCAAGTCTCGATTCAGTTTCAGTAGTAAGGGAATTCCCACATGTTTTCCTTGAAGATCTTTCTGGAGTTCCTTATAAAAGGGAAATTGACTTCGGAATAGTTCCCCTTCCAGACACCCAACCTATCTATATTCCTCCCTATAGAATGGCTCTAACTAAGATCAAAGAGTTGAAAGAATAGTTGAAAGATCTCTTAGATATGGGATTCATCAGGCTCGGTGTTTCCCCGTGGGGCGCTTCGATCTTGTTTCTGCGTAAAAAAGATGGTTCTCTTAGAATGTGCATCGATTACCATTGGTTAAACAAAGTCAAAATCAAGAATAAGTATCCACTCTCCAGAATTGATGACTTGTTAGACCAACTTCAGAGTGCTAGTATTTTTCTAAGATAGACCTTAGATCTATCTATCATCAGCTCAGAGTCAGGGAATATGATATTTCGAACACAGCCTTCAAAACTCGGTATAGTCACTGCAAATTCCTAGTTATGTCTTTTGGACTAACAAATGCCTTAACAACTTTTATGGACTTGATGGATAGAGTGTTCAAGTAGTACTTGGACACGTTCATCATAGTATTTATTGATGATATTCTTGTCTACTCCCGTAGTGAAAATTATCATACAGACCATCTCAAAACTGTATTACAGACTCGTAGAGCCCATCAGTTGTTCGCCAAATTCAGTAAGTGTGAGTTTTAGCTAAGATCAGTAGCATTCCTTGGCCATATTATTTTTGGTGATGGCATTAGAGTTGACCTTCAAAAGACTGAAGCAGTGAGAAACTGGCCTAAACTATCTCTTCATCAGATATCAGGAGCTTCTTAGTTTTGGCTAGATATTATCGATGGCCCAAACCTCGATTGACTCAAAAGAAAGTCAAATTTCAGTGGTCAGATTCTTGTGAAAAGAGTTTTCAGGAATTGAAGACTCGACTCACCTCAGCCCCAGTCTTGACTTTGCTAGATGGTTCTAATGGGATTTTTGTTTATTATGATGCTTTCAGAGTTGGTCTGGGTTTTGTATTGATGCAGAGAGGAAAGGTCATAGCCTATGCCTCTAGACAACTTATGCCCCATGAAAAGAATAACCCTACTCATGATCTTTAGTTAGCAGTTATTGTGTTTTCCTTGAAAATATGGAGGCATTATGTTTATGGAGCTTATGTTGATGTGTTCACTGATCACTAAAGTTTACAGTATGTGTTTGATGTTGACGTATTTATGCATTCTAGTGTCACTATTCTAGCCTATTTAGCCTTGTTTTGAGGATGATTCATGTGATTAATGTATTAATATTGATATAAATAAACATCCAAATGTTAAAGTGTGTGTTTTCAATGTGCAAGGTGTATTCTAAACAAGTTGGTTTTAATTGGATCACTTAGAGTTCAATCGATGAAACTAGTGTTACTTGCTTGATCTAGGTGCTTGTCTAGTATATTTTGTTGGATTCTATTATATTCAATGTGTTCTAAGTGGTTTTAATGGTTTTATTATATGTGGAAAACCTTGTTGGTAGTGTACAAAGTTCAAGCGATTCAAGTAAAGAGTCGAAACTTGAAGAGGAAGATCATGGAAACTTGCCTAGTCTAAGCTCTTGGTATTGATTTGTCGTAATGGATGTTGTGTTGTTTGAACTTTTAATTAGTGTGGTGTGTTCTTGTAAGATCTTTTATGATCTGTTTATAATGATATATATATTATTTGGAGGATGGAATACCATTGGAAAGACACCACAATATCAAGGATGAATGAAGGAACGTCCAACACTTAACCAAATTTCAAGATGCAATTGTCAGAGAGCTATCGCGATAAGCAAGCGACACAAATTCCATAGATGTCGCCCAATATCATGATACGACTTCCACAGACATCTCCTAATCTCGCGACATTATTTCCACAGATGTCTCTAAAACTCGCATCGCGATGTCCAATTCATACACGGCCAAAGAGTGCAATTTGAATCCTAGACGGCATAAGACTTGTTGTCCACTATAAATACATCTATGTACTTGTTATTAATGATCTTGGAACGTATTAAAGCATCAAGGAGGATGCTATAACTTCATAACTTAGCTTTTTAACATTTTAATTTAGTTCATTCATGTCCTTAGTCGTTAATTACAATCTAGTGATTACGATTATGACTATGCATAGCTAAATGCCCTCTTTTCAAGTTTAAAGCCAATAACATGAGTATTATTGTATTGAATTAAGTTTGTTTGATTTGGTTATCATTATTGGTTGTTAGTTTGTTCTTGTTATAACTATTTTAAGGATTCACAACCCTTAGAATAAATTTATTGTAAACCTTGTGAACTCGAGAGAGGAAATAGGAAGATAGAACATGGGAATAAACAAAGTTTGGGTATTTATTCTTTTATAAAATAAAGAATTGAACTTAGCACCTAGGATAGGGATGTACTTAGGAACCGAACTTGATTCAAATGTAGGATGATAGCTGAAAGAACTTAAGTGGACTATTACATCCCCGCTCAATGATGTAGTTGTAAGGTTCAACTTAGGTAAAGGATTAGAGATTGGAAAGTCATAATCATGCAATTAATCATACGAATCAACAACCAAGATAAGCAAGTTAACGAATGAAATTCAACAACATAGTATGATTGTTCAAAGTTCTTTAACCCTGGGTTTTCTCCTGTTGATTGTTACAAGATCTTTACATTACGCATTGTTTACTTTACTTGAAAAAATTCCAAACTCTCCTTTTTATTATGCTTGCATCAACTGAATCTAAATTGTGAACTGAAATTGAAACATTGTTGAATCAAGTCTCTGTGGGAACAATACTTGGCTTTCATTATGCCACTTTACCTGATAAGACCATTTACACTCGCATGTGTGCTTTGGTACTATCAAGTTTTTGGCGCCGCTGTAAAGGACTTGTCCTTTGGTAATTGTTTATTTAGTTTTACTTTTAGATTTATTTGGTGTTTTTACTGTTGTTTTTGGTTTTGTGATTGAAGGAAAAAAGTTTTAAGGTTAGGAAGTTGTCAAGGGATAGGGAGTTGGTTGAACCAAGCTCCGAACTCGAACAATACTTCCATCAACGAAGGAGAGATGCAATCCACCTCCTTTAATTTCTACAAATAGAAGAGGACCAAGTAGATCCTGCTATAATGGTTGTAGAACAACAAGCGCATAGGACGGTTAGGGAAGTGGCAGTCCCACTTCTGACGAACTTGACTTCCCCAATTCAAAGACTGGCTGTTGGGGGAATTTTGAGTTAAAGCATAATATGGAGCAGCTTCTCATCACCAGTGGATAGTTTACTAGGCTTTCACAAAAGGATCCATAAGTCCACTTGCAGACTTTCATTGAGCTTACTGATACATTCATTCCGAATCGGGTGAGTACACATTATGTAAGGCTGACACGGTTTCCCTATTCAATTTTAGGGAAAGCTAAGGGGTGGTTGAATGTGGAGCCGGCCAATTCAATCACATCATAGGATGACTTATCCAGAAAGTTCCTCATTAGATTCTTTCTATCAGTTAAGACTGCGTGACTTCATAGTGAGATAGTGAGCTTCAAATAAAAGCCTGATAAAAATCTATATCATGTTTGGGAATCCTTCGTGTTCTTTCTTCGGGATTGTCCATACCACCAATAGTCTAATGAGGTACTTGCTCATACTTTTGTAGAAGCTCTTGATCACAATACAAAGATTTTGCTAGATTCAACCTCAGGTGGTCAAGCACTGAAGCTAACTTGTGATGAGTTGTACATATTGTTGAACCATATAGCACAAGGAAATCTAGAGTGGCATTCAGATTTTAGAAGTGCCATTAAACTAATTGCGGGTGTATTGGAGGTAGACCAATTCATGGCCTTATCAACTAAGGTTGTAGCATTGCAGAATATGATAAACACCCAGTTCAGTAGCCAAAAATTAGCAGCTCCACAACCTGCAGCCACAGTCAATGCCATCCAACAAGCTGTCGATTGGTGTGAAGTGTGCAGTAATAGTGGTCACTTAGAGGTTATGTATGCTTTAAATCTAGAATCAGTGATGTAAATCTTTAATGCTCAAAGGCCAAATTATGGTAATTCCTACAACATGAAGTGATAGACTCAGCAGTGGAATGCGCAACAGCAACAAATTTAACAACCACAGGCACAAGGGAATTAGCAATTAGCAACATGGAAGAGATGTTGAAGTAGTTTCTAGCTAGTCAGACACAATTGGCTGTAAATATGAAAAATTCACAAGCAGATCATAGAAGCTTAGAGATTCAAGTAGGATAGATACAAAAAGCATTAAATACTAGGACACAAGGTGGTTTTCCAGTAGATACAAAAAATCCAAAGCAGGTTATGGCAATCACCTTGAAGAGCGGTAAAAAGCTTCAAAAAGAACCTCCCAAGGCAACAAAGGAGGTAGATGAAGATTTTAATTCCCAACATATTTTTGAAAAAGCTACTGATAAGTCAAGGAAGAATAAGTACTTGAAAGAGACAGTTGTGGATGAACTAGAAAATAAGAAAGTATTGCCACTACCATTTCCTCAGAAGCACATGAAAGCGAATGAGGATACAATGTTTAAGATGTTCTTTGACATGTTCAGATGGCTTCACATTAATTTACCTTTGTTAGATGTTTTTCAGGGTATGCCCAAGTATGCAAAGTACTTGAGGGATGCGGTTGCAAAGAAAGTGAAATTGTAGGACGAAAGAGCGATAACACTCACTGAAGAGTGTAGTGCGGTAATGACACAGAAAATCCCTAAGAAATTGAGAGATCCGGAGAAGTTTAATCTCCCAATCCAAATTGGGATTAAGGTGGTACACGCATTGAGTGACTTAGGGAAAAGCATAAATTTGATGCCTCTATCTCTATTTGAAAAATTGAGCTTAGGAAATCCTAAAGCTACCACCTTGGTTCTACAGCTAGCAGATGGATCATTTGAATATCCGAAAGGAATAATTGAAGATGTCCTTATAAAGGTTGGCAAATTTATAATTCCTTCTAACTTTATTGTTCTTCATTTTAAGGTAGACAAACAGGTACCCCAGTCTTGGGGCTTCCATTCTTAGCAACCGGAGGAGCATTGATTGATGTTAGAGAAGGCACACTTAAAATAAAGGTAGAATATGGAGAGTTGGTATGTGATGTTTACAAAGCACCCACACTAACATCCCAATATAAATATTTGTGTATGATCATTGTCATTCTATTTGTCCTATCCTTTGTGCATTATCCTAGTTGACCACCATTAAGACTTTAACCTTTTCTTGATAGCCTCATATGTAGTATAATCCCCTTCTTTGATAGACCAAAATTTGATCCAAAAAACCCTTAAGTGCTTCAAGGAAAATTTGATGTAGTAAGGAGTTTGAGAAATTCAAGAAGAAAAAGGTGAAATTGATGCCCCAAGGTAAGATTTATTGGTGTTTATAATTGATGTGTGGTGGTTGGGAGTGATAAAAATGGTGTTATAAATATTCCCAGGATTGTAGAAAAAGAAAAAAATAAATCTTAAAAGAATAAGCAATACACCACCATGCGTTTGTGAAAATGCTTAAAAAAGATGGGACAAAATAAAAGAATGGGGTAGACAAAAATTGTGTGAATTTGTTGTTGGAGATTGATTTTAAATGTATAATGTAGTGTATTAAAGTGATTAGAGAGGTTAGTCACTATTCCCAAATAGTTCCTACCCGTCCCTTAGCCTACATTACAACCCGAAAAAAGACCTATTTGATCTTAAGCTTCATTATTTTGATATTAGTGGAGCACTAAACTAAGGTAAATCTTATGGTTAATTATGTGTAACTTATGAATTCTATGTAAGAGTGATTATAATTTCATTCTTGTACCCATCATGTTATAAATTTCTTAATTGTGTGTGATTGTGGGTAACTCTCTTGTTATGAGGGGCACTTGTTTGATGAATGTGGGTGATTTGTATGATGTTCTTGATTGAGAACTAAGCATGAGTTTGCTACTTTTTGAGTCCATTCTTGAGGATAGGATATGTTGAAGTAGGATTCTTGAACTTTTAATTATGTATAACATGCTTAGTGTTGTAAATTTGCTTTTCATGTAGTCATTGTAGTACTAGCTTTAGTGTATTGAATGTTGTTAGGAGAGTGTAGTATATTCAGTTCATGATTTTTATATTGAAGAGTTTTTCGAGGACAAACAGGGCTTTAAGTGTGGGGTGGTGATGTTGGATGTATTTATGTATTCTAGTGTCACTATTCTAGCCTATGTAGCCTTGTTTTAAGGATGATTCATGTTCTTAATATGTTAATATTGATATAAATAATCATATAAATGTTAAAGTGTGTATTTTCAATGTGAAAAGTGTATTCTAAACAAGTTAAGTTTAATTGGATCACTTAGAGTTCAATCAAAGAAACTAGTGTTACTAGCTTGAGCTAGGTGCTTGTCTAGTATCTTTTGTTTGATTCTATTGTGTTCAATGTTTTCTAAATGGTTTTAATTTTGTTATTATATGTGTAAAAACTTGTTGGTAGTGTAAAAAGTTCAAGCGAGTCAAGTAAAGAGTCGAAACATGAAGTGGAAGATCATCGAAATTTGCCTAGTCTAAGCTCTTGGTTTTGATTCGTCGTGATGGATGTTGTGTTGTTTAAACTTCTAATTCGTGTGATGTGTTCTTGTAGGATTTTTTTGGATATTTTAATTATGATATATAGATGATTTGGAGGCTGTAAAACCATTGAAAAGACACCACAATGTCAAGGATGAATGAAGGAACGTCCAACGCTTAACCAAATTTCAAGATGCGATTTCCGGAGAGCTATTGCGATGAGCTCGCAACACGACTTCCACAGATTTCTCCTAATATCAAAACATGACTTCCATATACGTCTCCCAATACCGTGACATGACTTCCACAGATGTCTCCAAAACTCATGTCTCGAGGTTCACATCATACAAGGCCAAAGTGTGCTATTTGAATCCTAGACGGCTTGGGACTTGTTGTCCACTATAAATACATCTTTGTAATTGTTATTAATCATCTTGAAACATATTGTAGCATCAAGGAGTATGCTATAACTTAATAACTTAGGTTTTTATCATTTTAATTTAGTTCATTCATGTCCTTAGTCATTAATTACAATCTAGTGATTACGATTATGACTATGCGTGGCTAAATGCCCTCTTTCTGGGGTTAAAGCCAAGAACATGAGTATTACTATTTTGATTTAAGTTTGTTTGATTTACTTATCATTGTTGATTATTTTTTTATTCTATTTATAACTATTTTAAGGATTCGCGACTCTTAGAATAAATCTATTGTCAACCTTATGAACTCGAGAGAGAGAATAGGAAGATAGAACATGGGAATAAACAAGGTTTGGGTTTTTATTATTTTATGAAATAAAGAATTGAACTTATCACCTAGAATAGGTATGTACTTAGAATTCTAACTTGATTCAAACGTAGGATGATAGCTAAAAGAACTTAAGTGGACTATTACATCCCTGCTCAACGATATAGTTGTAAGGTTCAACTTAGGTAAAGGTTTAGAGGTTGGAAAATCATAATCACGCAATTAACCCTTTGAAGAAACAACCAAGATAAGAAAGTTAATGAATGAAATTCAATAATATAGTATGATTTTTCAAAGTGCTTTAACCCTGGGTTTTCTCCTATTGATTGTTACAAGATCCTTACATTATGCATTATTTACTTTACTTGTAAAAATTCCAAACTCTCTTTTTGGTTATGCTTGCATAAAATGAATCAAAATTGTGAACTGAAATTGAAATATTGTTGAATCAAGTCTCTGTAGGGACAATAATTGGCTTTCATTAGGCCACTTTACTACTTGATAAGACCATGTGTGCTTGGGTGATGTTAGTATTTTTGTAGAAGGATTTAAATCTTTGTCAGAGAAGGTGGCTTGAGTTATTAAAATTTTATGATATGAGTGTGTGGTATCATTCAGGCAAGGCCAATATAGTGACAGACTCCCTTAGCATATTGTCTATAGGTAGTGTTTCTCATGTTAAGAATGATAAGAGAAAGTTAGTCAGAGAGATTCATCAGCTTACTAGATTACGTGTGCGGTTGGTTCATTCAGCTGAGGGTAGTAAATGGGTTCAGAATAGTTTGAAATCTTCTTTGGTTGTCAAAATGAAACAAAAGAAAGATAGGGATTCCATTTTGGGTAAGATTAAGGAGTCAGTTAGAGATCTGAGGGTAGGGGTTTTCTCTCGAGGGGGAGATAGTGTGCTGCAATGTTAGGGTAGGTTATGTGTGTCCTGAGTTGATAATTTGAGATAGCGGATTTTAGCAGAAGCACGTGGTGCACATTACTCCATTCACCTAAAAAATTCTAAGATGTATTATAATTTGTGGGATATCTATTGGTGGAGTGGTATGAAGAAGGTTTTACAGAGTTTATAGCTAAGTATTCTAACTGTCAGCAAGTCAAGGTTAAACATCAGAGACCTAGTGGCACACTACAAAAGTTAAGCATTCCCACTTGGAAGTGGGAAAAGGTGAACATGGATTTTTTGACAGGGTTTCCTCGTATGCATAACAACATGATTTGATATGGGTGATTGTAGAAAGAATGACCAAATCAGCCCATTTCTTGCCAATTCATACTTCTTATTCTGCCGAGAACTATGCCAAGCTCTATATACAAGAGTTGATTAGGTTGCTTGGAGTCCCGTTGTCTATCATTTCAGATAGAGGTACTCAGTTTACCTTTTACTTTTGGAGAGCTTTTTAGAAGGGTCTTGGTACCTACGTTCATCTCAGTATAGCTTTTCATCCTCAAACTGATGGTCAGGTAGAGAGGACCATTCAGAACTTACAGGACATGTTGAGGGCATGTGTTCTTGATTTTAAGAAAAGTTGGGATGACCACTTACCTCTAATTGATTTTGCCTACAATAATATCTATCACTCATATAATCATATGGCTTTGTTTAAGGATCTCTAAGGGAGGAGATGTAGATCCCTATTGGTTGGTTTGAAGCAGGCCAGACTACATTGATAGGGCCAGATTCAGTGTTTGATGCGATGAAGAAAGTTTATTTAATCACGAAGAGGCTTAAGATAACTCAAATTCATCAATAATCTTACGTAAATATGAGAGGGGAGATCTTGAGCACGAAGTTGGGGATTAGGTTTATTTGAAAATCTTGCCCATAAAGGGAAGGGGGTGAAGAGATTCGGCATGAAGGGAAAGCTTAGTCCTCGACATGTTGGCCCTTACAAAATCTTTAGCCATTTTAAGAAGGTAGCTTATGAGCTAGAATTACCTACAGATTTGGCATTAGTGCATATAGTGTTTCATGTTTCCCTATTAAAGAACTGTATTAGTGATTCTACTATTGTTATTTCATTGGACGATATGGAGTTTAAGGATAGAATTTCTTATGAAGAAATCCCAGTTGAGATACTTGATCGTCCGATTCATAGACTAAGTAACAAAGAAGTTCCCTTGGTCAAAGTTCTTTAGAGAAATAAGTCTATTGAGGGAGCAACTTGGGAAGCAAAAGAAGATATGCATACCAAGTAGCCTCATCTTTTCTCCATAAACTCAGACTCAGCTTAAGGTAACAGTTTTCTTATATTGTTTCTATTTCATTCTCAATTATATCTATGTGATCATTCTCATATCATTGCATACATTCATGAATTTAGTTTAGTTCATGTGTCATGTTTCAGACTTAGTCATGTAATCTTCTTTTCATCTATGCATGTTCAGTATGTGATCTGAGTTGCCTTAGTTCAAAAATCTCAGCTTAATTAGTCTCTTTTGAGGATGAATATTTCTAAGACGGAGATATTGTAATACCTTGTATTATTCTTAGCTCATTTCAGCTCCTATTAGCGTGCATAAGAGGCTTAAAACCATAAAATTTGACAAAGTATTGGGGACTTAGTCATTTTTAAGAACTCTTAACTTCGAGGAGTTTTAAATTGGTCTTCCTGACCCCGACACATTGGTTCTTGTATTAATTTATATTCAGGGGTATAAGGAGCATGTCTCAGGGAAGTTACTAATTTTTTGGATGAGCATTGGGTCATGTTTGGATCACGATTCTAGCAGCTCACCACAATATTGTTACATTGCATTGCTAATGGAGATGGCACTCTTACCATGTTGCGATGAGACTTTAAATTTCAATCTAGTTACGAATTTAATTTTTGGAAGGGCAATTATGTCTTTTCCCCTCAACCTAGTTCATTAAATCACAAATTATAACACCAGTTCAGGCATTATTTTCCCATCTTCTCCAAGTTTCTCTTAAAAACAAATCCTCTTATCCCCCAAGATCATCAAATTCCATTACTTTCTCTCCAAGAAAATTAAGAATTCAAGTTCCCTAAACTAAGAACATTCAATAAAGCATCAAGATTGGTGTTTCTCTCTCCATATTAATGGTTTAAGGTATGTGTGATGTTCATCCATGGACCCTTTTCACCCATGGAGTCCAAGAACCCTTTCATTCGTAAATTATGAGTTTTAACATGATTATGTTGAACTATCTCCATGAAAATCTTGTTATTTCAATTTTCAAGTTAAAATTATAATTGTTTTCAAGTGGAATGGATTATGGTTTGTTTTGAATGTTGTAATTCCCACATCATGTTAATGTGATTCAGGAAAAAGCCCTAATTTTTGGTTTTTATCATGTAATTATGCTATCTCATCATGTTTAAAAGAGTCTCCATGATAAAGTCTTAATCTCATTGTGTTTGATGAAATGAAAAAATTATGGATTTTGAATAATGATTACCTATTATGGTTTTAAAACCTTGTATATATCCTTATTGTTATTTTCTTTCAGTATTGGTAGGTTGTGAACACCCGATACCTAGTTGTTTACATAATTTTAGTATCTTCAGAATGATTTCAGATAAACCATAAGCATTGTCATTTAGTTATTCGTTATGATCAGTTGTTTTCTCAGTTAAACTTAGTTTAGTCCAGTAAATGTGTCATTCAGTTAGGAGTACGATTCAGCACTGAGCGAACCCAGGGATGGGGGTATTCTTGCTAGTTTAGGTTTGACCCTTAGTAGAAATCCTTGAGTTACTGAACTACGTAGCCAGTGTAGGTTTGAGATTTTTTCCTTCCAGTTTAGGTTGACACATATCACATGAGTTTCTTGCCAATATAGGGTGACTCTTTAGTCCTTTTTGATACTATTTTAGTGAATCCACATAGCCAGTTTTTGTACCCATGGTACGGTACTAACACCCTCCCAACTGGGGTTATAAATTGGACCCCAATTAGCTTAGATTGGGGTATGCTAGTTAGATGTTACCCCCCACAGTCTCAGTGTAGTATTCAGTCCAGAATTCAATTCAGGCTTGCTTATCTAAAGCATATAGATTACTAGTCATTCAGTTATCAGATTTCAGATATTTCAGTTTACATATTATTTCATAAATGTATATATGATTGGTCTTGCATTCTCAAATATTTCAGTTGTCATGCATTCATGTTCTGTTATCTCATGTTATTTAGTTATTCCATATTTCAACCCTTGTATATTAGTTTAACCTCATCTCATATACTAGTACATTCAAAGTACTGACCACATACTCTTTTTTTCGCTATGATGTCTTATATCATAGGTACAGATTCTCAGTTTCCAAACCGTACTTCAATAGTCCATTGCTTCAGCAGTAATAGTAATGGTGAGTCCTCATATGTCGAGGATCTGTTATGTTTTTTTAGTTATTTCCGCAGTTCTTTTTAATTATTTAGTTGGGTCCAGTCTCATAAACTCCTCAGTCAGTTTAGAGGCTTTTAGATAGTCAGATAGATAGCTAGTCAGTTTATCAATCTTATTAGTTATCTTTCAATATTTTTATCAGATGTTCAGACTTGTGATTTGATCATATTTTTAGTATACAGACCTTATGGATTTCTCAGTTGTTTTCTGTATATGTCCATTTTACTATTTTACTCAGTGCTCAAAGCAGGTACCAACTCATGGGTTAGCTTGTGGTCACTTATGATCGTAAGCACCATTGTCAAGACCATGGGGTAGCCTCGGGTCATGACACTTACTACCTTAGAATAAGTATCAGCTAGCCCATCATCTAGCCCTACCACGGCCTATATACCCTCTAAATGAGAATGTCTCTCATGTTGAATTTTAGGCCATCTTCCTAGTGTTAGCTTAAGCTGTGAATGCAAATGTGAAGGGCATCAGCTAGCAGCAGTCCCACTTCTGCAGAATAGTAACTTAGCTGCAATTAGAGTATTTGATTTTATGAGAATGAATCCACCTGAGTTCTTTGGGTCAAAGGCAAATAAGGATCCTTATCTTTTAATTGCTGAGCTGAAGAAGATTACTCATATTACACATGGTAATGAAGGGAAAAGTATGGAATTATCTTCTTATCAATTGAAGGATGTTGCTTATGACTGGGTTACTTTGTGGAAGAAAGGTAGAGGGGAGAATACCACTCCTATAAATTGGGATGATTTCAGATTGCTTTTATAGATAGGTTTTTTCCTTGGGATATGAGGGAGGCTAAGGTAGAGTATTTCATGAACATAAGTTAAGGCTTTATGTCAATAAAAGAATATTGCCTCAAGTTCACTATGCTAGATAAGTATGCCCTAAAGTTGTTTGTCGAATTCATAAGATCATATGATTAAGTTTGTCATTGGAGTGTCTAACTTAGTAGTCAAGGAGTGTAGGACTTCTATGTTGATTAGGATATGGATATTCCTCAATTGATGACTCATGCTCAGTAGATTGAGGCTAAGAAA
Source organism: Capsicum baccatum var. pendulum (assembly GCA_030864225.1). Classification (NCBI taxonomy): domain Eukaryota; kingdom Viridiplantae; phylum Streptophyta; class Magnoliopsida; order Solanales; family Solanaceae; genus Capsicum; species Capsicum baccatum. Next base: position 154,853,881 of record CM061561.1, on the reverse strand, counting down.
CTAAAAGAAAGAGAGAGAGAACAAAAAGGCCAGAATGAACAGTTTGAGTACAGTCAGCAAAATTCTGGAGGGGGAAATCATTCTCAGTTTTAGATTTGTTCATCGGCACCTACACTGTACTTAGTTAGTACCCCTACATACAGAACTAAGCAAGAGCGGTGGGGCAGAGAAATGACTTTTAGATCCTAAGATAATATTATTGAGGGACCCAATTTACATCCTATAAGAGATATGGTAGGAACTATCGAGGTATGTGTTTGGTCAGTATAACAAGGTGTTATGAATGTGGGAAGATGGTCCACAGGTTGAGGTACTTCCCTTTGCGAATGAAGGTAACATGGATTCTCACCCTCAGGCTCAGTCCACTACTTTGGTAGCTCAGTCAGGTCACCAGCTCTACAATAGGACATGTCATTCAGTGTTGGTGGTGATCTTCATCAGTACCAGTTTTATATTATATCATTCGATCAAGAACATGAGAGCTCCCCAATATAGTCATAGGTATGCTTTGTGTCTTTCATCTTGATGTTTATATGTTGTTAGATTCGGGGTCAACCCTCTTTTTTGTGACCGCATTATTGCTATAAACTTTTGTGTAAGTCCTGAGAGTCTTTATGAACCTTTCTTAGTTTCTAATTCAGTGGGTAAATCAATTATCTCTAAATGAGTTTACAGAAAGTATCCTATTACTATCCTTCATGGGGTCACTTTAGCAGATTTAATATAACTAGAAATAGTAGATTTTAGTGTCATTCTATGCATGCATTAGATCCATTCATGCTATGCATCAGTTGATTGTTGCACCTGTGTGATAAAGTTCCGATTCCCTAATGAGACAGTCCTCGAGTGGGAGGGCACAAGGGTCATTTTGTCTCTTATATTAAACCCAAAAAGTTAATATCAAAAGAGTGTATCTAATACTTAGTCTGGGTTAAAGATGCTAAGTATGGAACCCCAACTATTCAGTCAGTTCATGTAGTTAATAAGTTTTAGAAAGTCTTCCTAAAAGATATACCCAGGGTACCTCCCAAAAGAGAAATAGAGTTTGAAATTGATCTTCTTATAGACACCCAGCCTATCTTTATTCCTCCCTACCGAATGGCCCCCGACTGAGCTTAAAGAGTTGAAGGAGTAACTTAAGGACCTCCTAGGTAAGGGTTTCATCAGGCCTAGTATTTCACTGTAAGGTGCTCCATTTTATTCGTGTACAAGAAGAATGGTACTCTTAGAATGTGTATAGATTATAGACAGTTAAATAAGGTCACCATCAAGAATAAGTACTCCATCCCTAGAATTAATGACTTATTTGACCAACTTCAAGGCGCTCTTTAATTTTCAAAGATTGATGTGAGGTAGAGGTATCATCAGTTGAAGTTCGGATAATGTGACACTTTGAAAACTGCTTTCAAAACATGATATGATCACTTTAAGTTTGGGGTTATGTCTTTTAGGCTAATGAATTCTCCTGCAACTTTTATGGATTTAATTAACAGGGTCTTCAAGCAGTATTTGGAAATTTTTGTAATTGTCTTCATAGATGACATACTTATTAACTCTCAGAGTGAAGAGGAGCATGAGGACCATTTGTGAATAGTGTTGTAGACCTTAAGGATCGTCAACTTTATGAAAAGTTTAGTAAGTGTGAATTTTGGCTGGAGTCTGTTTCCTTTTTAGGGCATGTGATATTAGAGGCAGGTATTCATGTAGACCCTCAAAAAATTGATGCGGTGAAGTGTTGGCCTAGGACCATTGCTACATCTGATAGATAGAGCTTTTTGGGTTTAGCCGATTACTCTAGGAGGTTTGTTGAGGGTTTTTCCTCAATAGTTGCACCATTGACTAAGTTAACACAAAATAAAGTAAAGTTTATATGGTCAGATAAATACGACGAGAATTTTCAAGAGTTGAAGGATAAATTAACTTCAACACCAGTGTTAGCTATGCCAGATGATTAGATGGATTTGTGGTGTATTCAGATCATCCAGAGTTAGGTATGGTTGTGTTTTGATGCAGAATGGGATAGTAATAGCTTATGTCTCCAAACAACTTAAGATGCATTTGTTTTTGCTAAGATTCAGATGTCTAAATCTGAATGCATATCTAAATGATTAAGATGTTGTCTTCAGATCTGAAAACTGAATAGTTAAGACAATTTATTTTTCAATATCTGAATATGCAAAATTAATTTATTTACATATATAATAAAATATATAGTTCAAATAAAAAATAATTACATATTAGAAAAATATTTGATTTAATATAATAAAATTATTATTTGATTGAAAAATATATTGATATTTTTTAGCAATAATGGAGATGGTTTGTAATGACCGTAGTGGTGGTAATGACTGATGTTAGTGATTAGTAATGTTGGTGGTGATAGTTGTGATTATAAAGATGTTTCATATTGTAGTGACTGTTATGATGGTGATGATTAGTAGTTGTGGTAGTAGTGATGTGAAGTTGGTTGATGTTAGTAGTTGAAGGTGTTGATTATGATAGCTTAAAAATGAATGCATGATGATTGGAGATATGTTGGTCATAGTTGTTGATGTTGTTAGTTATTATGGTAGAGATGATTATTAGCAGAGATATATTATAGTGATGATGGTGGTTGAAGCAGTGGTAGAGGTGGGTCTATTGATGACAATGGTAGTGGTGGTGGTAGCCGAAGAATGTGCGGATGTCGATGATGTGTTAGTGCTAGTTAGCGGTGGTGCTAGTTGTGATAGATAATTTGGTTAGTAGTTGGGATTGGCCAAAAGTTGTTGATGATGGTGGTGGTGGCATTTATGTTGGCGTTAACAATGGTGATAACGGTGGATATAATTAAAATAATAAAGTTGGTAGATATGGTAGCAGTTGAAAATAGTGGTTGGTAGCAATTATGATTGTGAATGGTGGTTGTGATGGTGGAGGTGGTTGGTGGTGGTGGTGGTTAGTGGCTAGGTTTTGGTTGACAATGATAGTGGTGGCAGAGGTGGTTAGTGGTGGTGACTGATGATCAAGAATAGAGTTGTGGTAAATATTATCCAACACAAGAATACCTCTTAATGATTAATACTTAGTTCTAGATCTAAATGATTAAGACCTATTCAGACCTATTAAGAGCCAATATCTTAATGATAAACAAATGCACTTAATGGTCTGTAGTCTGAATCATTCAGATTCAGATCTCCATTAAATGCAAACAAATAAGGCCTTAAAAACTATGAGAAGAATTATCCGACTCATGCTTTAGAGTTAGCAGCTTCTGTGTTTTCTTTAAAATTTTTGAGAAACTATTTGTATGGTATGCATATTGATATTTTCAATGATCATAAGATCTTCAATATGTATTAACACAAAAGGAGTTAAATCTTCATCAAAAAAGGTGGTTGGATTTTTTAAAAGATTATGGCATGAATGTGCTCTACAATCCAGGTAAGATAGATGTAGTGGCAGACGTATTGAGTAGATTGCCTATGGATAGTGTGGCCTATGTGAAAAAATATAAGATGGAGCTGGCCAAGGAAGTGCATAGAATAGCCCAATTGGGTGTATATTTGCTTGATATGAATGATGGGGATGTAGTGGTTTAGAATGGTTTTGAGTCATCCTTAGTAATGGAAGTGAAAGAGAAACAGTGTAATGATCCCATACTTATCCAGATAATGGATCCAATTCAACAACAAAAGGTTGAGGTTTATCTCAAGGGGGAGATGGTATCCTTCACTATCAATGTCGATTATGTGTTCCTAATATTGATAGATTGAGATAAAGGATATTAGTAGAAGCCCATAGTTCTAAGTACTCGATCCCCCTGGTGCTACTAAGATATACCACGACCTGTGGATAATTTATTGGTGGAATGGTATAAAGAGGGACATATAAGAGTGTGTGGCCAAGTGTCTTAATTGTTAGCAAGAAAATATTGAGCATCAAAGGCCAGGAGGAACACTTTAGGATATTGGCATTCCTACTTGAAAGTGGGAATTCATTAATATGGATTTCAGTACGGGACCTCCTCACACCAGACGTCAGCGTGATTCAATTTGGTTCATCATGAATTGAATGACCGTCAGCCCATTTCTTACCAGTTTAGGCCTCAGATACAGCGAAAGATTATGCTAAGCTTTATATTTTTGAGTTAGTAAGGCTCTATGGGATTCCCTTGTCCTTTATTTCAAGCCAAGGTGCGCCATTCACTTCTAATTTTAAAAATTATTTTAGAAGGGCCTTGGTACAAAGGTGAAGCTTAGTACAGCTTTTCATCCACAGACAGATGGTCAAGTCGAGAGTACGATTCAAACATTGGAAGATATGTTGGGAGCTTGTGTGATGGACTTCAAAGGAAATTGGGATGATCATCTACCCTTAATTGAATTTGCCTATAGCAACAGTTACTATGCTAGTATTAAAATGACTCTGTTCGAGGCCTTCTATGGGCGTTAAAATACCTTATTTTTTATGGAGGAATTGACCCTGTAGTACTTTTCCTCTCTCCTCTCCATTACTACCATTTATTACTTTTTCTTAAATTTTCCTTTCTACCTTCTATTTCTACAATTTTCTTTAGAAAGAATATACTCATTATGTAGCCTAATTACCATAGTTTTTTATTATTCTAGAAATTTCTATTCTTTTCATATTTTTCAAACATGATCTTTTTTCATTAGTGCATATAACATAACTATTTTTTTCAATAATAATTTTTCAACTTTGCAATAATTACTTTTTGTAATTATATTAATTAATTTTTCCTAGTCCCTTCTTTTTCCTTCTCCTTCTCTTAGGTTTTAATAAGTTTTCTTAAATTACTCTTTTTCCCTTCTAATTTATCTTTATCTTCATTTTTTATAACATTGTACTTATTATCGAATTTTCCAAGTAAAATAACTTTTAATATAATTAACACATTTAAATGTTCATTCAATTGTAATTATTCAAATGTACATTAATTTTCTATTCATGCAAGTTACGTTACTTATTATTATGATTATTATAAATACTAAAATACATCTTTTTCATTGCATAACTTTTTCCCTTTTCATGGCATAATTTTCTTCGCTTATATTCTTCGTTGTTTTGTTATCATTTCGCTCCTTTTAATTTCATTTGAAACTCTTTATATTAAGTCGTATTCCTCTTCTTCTTCTCATGTTTTTTTCTATGGTATTTTTTTTATCTAATTATTAATTTAATATGCAATTTTGGTGCATAATTTTTATAGGTTTGTAAGTCGAAGAGCATGTATATTTTTATTTGCAAAGATTATTTGTCAAATTCAAGCTTGATGAGTACAACATTATTAGAGATATAATTATTATTTTTTATTATTTTAGTTTGTTGCAAGTTAGTATGTAGCTAAATCCTATAGTGTGAATTAGAAATGTAACATAGTAAGTTATAAATGCCTTACCTTTAAGAGGTAAGCTCTACAATTTCTTCAAATCGTGAAAGACCATCGCATGTGACCTTATTTGTGAGAAGTATTTGTCGAATTCAATCTTGATGAGTACGCTATTACTAGAGACATAATTATATTTTTTTTACTATATTAGTTTATTTCAAGTTTTTACGTAGCTATAGTGTGAATTAGAATGCAATAATTTACTTTTTCGTGAATTAAAAATACCTATTTTAAAGAGAAAATCTCTACAATATTTTTGAATGGTATATGGTTCTCCTTATGGTTTTGAATATGTATATTTCAAATTTTGTTTTTGACTTTTTTCTTCAAAAGTCAATAAGAAGTGATGGTGTGCATTGCAATGATAGAGGAAAAGAGAAATTAACTTGGTTACTCAAGGAAGTAATGCTAGGGATGATGCTTGCAAAGACCCACAATTTCAAACGCTTCCTTATTGAAACTGAAACTGTTGTTATCCACATGCTTACTAATGACCACCCTTTTTAACATAATATTGTTATTGAGTGAAGGACATTGATAGCGGATATTGACGTAGCCCTTCCAACTCAAATCTTCAGGAACAGAATGCAATGGTGGACCTGCTAACGAAGAAAGGGACTAAGGCATCGTTGATGGAGACACCATAGATACTATCTGTCATGTCATATTTTGTTTTGAATAGTGTTCTAGCTAATAGTACTAGAACACTTTTCAAATATTCTGTTAAAAATTCGGATATTATGCTCTAAGAAATGAAATGTCAGATTTTCGCCCAAAAATATAGTAGTTTCTAGATTTTGGAGGAAAAGAAGAGTATGAGTGTGAAAAAATAAAATTGAAAAAAAAGTATAAGCAATGGTTAATAAAGTGAAAAATAATTCATAAAATGGTAGTTAAACAAGAAAAAGGGAAGAAGAGGGAAAAGGGAATTCTTTTCTTTAAGAAAATAAGGAGATTTTTACGAAAAAAATAATGAAAATATGATGATCTGAAAATACTTTTTGTTATATTCTTAATATTTTAAAAAAAAAGTTGTTAAAAACATTTACTATAAAATTCTTAAGAAAATAATATGAAAAGGGTGATAAAAGTTTGGAGTTTACAACTATTTCTTCTTAATTAGAAATGCATAGAATTTTCAAGCTTCTTAACTAGAAATGCGTAGAATTTTAAAGAAAGAAAGTAGATTAAAAGTATATTTTGAAAATAATGTGACTACAACAATCACATATTTTTAATATTTTTGTGTTCAAAAAAATCATTGTTAATTTAACCGCACGAAGCAGGCCAGGTACACTAGTAAATGATTAAAATGACCTAGCCATTCACAATTTTTAAAAGCACAAAGATGATCCTTTAGTAGGAAAACATTGGGGATAGTAATCAACATATAATGTTCGACCAACTAGTTTATTAATATTATCAAAATATACACAAAATTATAGGCAATTTATTGAGTTAACGATTAATAATTTACATATGTTTAATGAAGTTCTTAAAACAGATAAAATGTTTGTAGCAAAGCTACTAAATTTCGTCGAACCTGTAACTAATACTTTTGCTACTCTCTTGCACAACATATACTATCTGAAAATTGAGCCTATGGCAATGATTCTAAAACTGTTGCCATAGATAATCTTTTGCAACGGTTAGAACAACTACATAAGATATCGTTACATATGATCAAAAAACTATTGCAAATAAATAATGTTTGTTGTCATACACATTGTAAAGCAACAGTTATTTTTACCTGGTACAATAGATTGTCTTTGGCAACAGTTGTATTTTTGTTGCTACGGTTAAATTATTCTCTCCTTATTTTTCTCCTAATTTTCATTAAATAGCCAAACATGTTCACCTCCCCCCCCCCCCTCCCTACCTCCACTCCAAGACCTCTCACTCTCATAAAATAATCTTACATTACTCACACTAAAATTTATTATTTCCATTACTTAACTCATCAATTTTACATTTTGTTCTGTCACAATCCGTGTCGAGACCCTGGCCGTGATGAGTATCCTGAATCATGTAGGCTCGGGAGTCATTTTCTATCTAGCTATCTGTAATACCCCGTATGTTTCTAAGCTAGGAGAAGAACCATTTTTTCTACGTATGAAACCTCCTATCCTGTGAGTAGCATTTTAGTGCATGACTTACAAATAGTATCCTAGTTATAAGATAGCTTATGATACATTAAGCATATTCATATGAGTAACTTAAGGTAATACAAGCTAAGAGTTTTTGAATCCATCAAGTTTTAGTGTTCAATTTTGCAAGGATCATCTTTGAATGAGTATAACTTGATGTTAATATGGTATTTCTGCATATTTCTACCCACAAAATTGTAGATAATTTAATTAGCTTTTCAACGATACCAATTTTGCCTTAATCCAATACCCGAGCGAAAGTTATGCCATTTTTTGTGAGAGACAGTAAGGATAGGCGATTGGTTAGGCACCGCCCAACCCAGACATAGGCGATTGGTTAGGCGCCGCCTAACCTAGCTTAGGCAATCACTTGGGCGCCGCCTAAGTCAGTTCTAGGTGCCAAAAACACTCCGTTTTGAGTTATTTTAAGGGTAATTTAGTCTTTTAACACTCTTTACACGTCCCTAAACTTAACCCTATGAAATATATAGCTTCTAAACATATTATAACCCTATTATCATCTCAAAGATCATCATCCAAGAGCACTAAAAGAGAAAAACAACTAGGGTTGCATAATTAAGCTTGAAGATCCAATTTCAAGGAAATTCCTCCGTCAATCATCAAGAACCTCCCTTCCAAGCTATGCGTAGTGTTCATCCACGGATTCCTTTCGTCTGTGGAGTTCAAGAATCAATCTTTAAAATACAAAAGCTTGGTAGATTGTGGTGATATGATCATACCCATGTTGATGCTTGTTTGTTTTACTATATAATAGTATCGTGACTGTATATCTCATGAAAGTTATGTTGTTAGTTTAAAAACATGATCTTTAGATGGATTGATAGAATGCAAGTATGAAATCCACCTATGCCTTAAAGAATGCATGCAAGGTGTTTGATAAAATGTCTAGTATGTTAGAACTTCATATTTACATGATTTCATGATATCAAAATAACAAGTTCATGTTAGTCATGCATTACAATATGAATTTCCATTCAAATTATGTGTTGTTATTGCTGTGGTATAAAGTATATATGATAATGGAGATATAAATTGTGTACACAAACTATATCCATGCTTTCCCTACCATGTTTGAGATGTTGAATAAATACATGAAGTATAATATTCCCAAATCATTACAATATGAACTAAATGTTACAAGTTGTCGTTCCCTTATGCTTGAATGGTTTCGATGTCATTGCTATGAATAGTATATGTTGTTGGAATGCCTATAATATTAGAATATGAGATTTATGACTTGATTATAAGCATTCCTATTCATGATAGATATTATGATGACCATGTACTTCATGAAATCCCCCACTCATGTATTATGGATTTTTATTGATGGTCGTGTACTCAAGAAATTCAAGTTGTGTCAGTTTCCTTCCATCGAGTTCTGGTGGTACTTGTACCCAAAAAATATATATGTGTGCCTAGAGCCATGTCATGTTTTCATGATACTCTCAGTCAAGCCATGATCTATAGAATTCAGTCAGTCATGTGACTCAGGAAAACTCAAAGATCTCAGTAATCTTAGTAGTCCAGTAATCTCAGTAATCTCAGTGCTCAGTAACCTCAGCAACCTCAGTATTCACAGTCAGTCTCAGTAACTTCAGTATTCTCAACCAGTCTTCAAAACTCAGTACATACTGTCAGTCATTGGAATCTAGTAAACTTAGTTTAGCTCTGCAAAACAATACCACTAGTATCAGTCCGGTTAATCAGTATCAGTTCAGCTAATCAGTTCAGTTCAGTTATTCAGTTCATCTTGGTTATTCAATTCAGTTTCCTTTAGATGGGAGTAGAAGTTAGCACCGAGTGAACCTAAGGATGGGAACTCACCTGCCAGTTCAGGGTGTGATTCTTAGTAGTCATCCTTGTGTTCCAGAACTACGTAGCCAGTGTAGGTTGAGACATCTTAACCCATTAGATTAGGGTTGATAAGGTGGTTTAACCCATCAGTTTAGGGTTCCCACCATTCTCATTGAGTACCTACCAGTATAGGGTTCTCACAGTTGTCCTTACCAGTGGTGCAGTATTGATACCCCTTCAGTCGAGGCATAGATTGGACCCCAGCTTAGCTATCATAGCATATTTGGGGCATGTCGGTTAAATAACTACTTCCCACAGTTTCAGTTACAAATTTTAGGACTGTCAGCTATAGCTACCCAGTCTCAGTAAAAAACTCAGATAGCTCTTCAGATTTCAGTATATCAGGACTGTCAGATACAGTCAACTCAGAAATAGAATAGAACTCAGATAGTTTTCTTTAGATTTATGGACTGTCAGATTCAGTCACTTATGCTATCAATCACAAAAGTTATCAGAACTCATGCTATCAGTACTCAGCTTTAGGACTGTCAGATATAGTCAATCAGACCAGTTCTTCATAATTCAAACAGTCAGAAATAATTATTCCTTTATCAGTAATAAAGTATTATTCTCCCAATATTCAGTAATACAGTAACAGATCCATCAATATCAGTAAACTCAGTCTTTCAGAATCTCATTATCAATACACTCATGTTATCATTATTCAGACTTAGTAGTCCATATCTCCATGAGTTTAGTTACAGCTACGTATGCATGTATGTACTCTCACATTCATATCCGTTAGTATTGTCCATGCATATAACCATTTACATTTAGCCTACCTCACTCGTATACTCAGTACATTTAGACGTACTGATGCATTTGCGCAATGGTGTTTTCTCTTATGTTACACCATAGGTTCATAGGCATGAGCTCCAAATCAGTAGTAGATTCCAGGATCAGCAGTCAGAGTTAGACATGAGTCCTCATCCTTCGAGGACATGATGATTTCATTTCTATTTTTTACTTTATTTCAATAGTTGGAGTTAGTTGGGGACATATCCCATCAACTCCTTATTTAGTTAAGTTAGAGGCTTTCGGACTAGATATCAGATTAGATGTTCAGAATTCAGTATTTATGGTTTTTTTTGGTATTGTTATACCATATTTTTTTCAAATATGTATTAGTATTGAACCTTATGGCCTTACAGTTTATGTTTCTGCATATTTTATGAGCTATTATGCAGTTTACAGGTACAAATATCAGTCATGGGTTAGCTTGTGGTCCTTCGGGGTCATGAACACCGTGTAGCATTTCAGTTCAGAAAATTGCAGCGTTACAAACTTGGTATCAGATCCTAAGGTTCAACAGTGTCCTAGGAAGTTTAAAAGTTGCATCAAGTAGAGTCTTGTACATGGGCGTGTTGTGCACCACACTTATGTGCAGGAGGCTATGAGATATTTTAGGAACAGTTTCCCTTATTTCATATCTCAAGATCGTGCTATAGCAAGTTTCTTTAAGGAAACCATGTAGATTCATATCATGCACCCCTCATGTTCACTTTACCTTACTTTCAAGGTAATAGAAATAGTGAAGTTCAACGTCCTAAAGATAGGGCTTTCTCAGACAGTCCCTATAGTTAGTTATGGGATTAGCCACATACTCAAACAGTATCCCATCAGTTCATTATTGTTCCAAGCTCATACAGATTTTATTCATGATCCTGAGAACTCATTCTTGAACCCAGAAGTTTTGCACTAGTAGAGTTGGGATAGTATTATTCTATTTGATCATATTATGTATTCATAGGGATTAGATCAGTAGGCTTGAACGGTACGAGCTAAACACTTAAGTTTATTGACTCAAAATTAAGCTTGAAGGTGTGAATGTGATATTAGCAGTATATGAGGAAACAGAATTAGATGATATGTTTAGTAAGACAGATAGGCGTTGAACATAATGTAGGTATATGGTGGTAGATCAAGTACCTAAGCCTGGCCCTCAGATTTCAGTAGTAGAGCCAGTATGTATAGAAAGCAGTAAGGGAAGACAATTCCAGACCCATTCTCATCTCAGTGTAGAGTTTTTCAATTTAGCTATCACGAAACCAACTCAGGCATTACATACCAACTTTATGGTCACGAACTATAATTATGTATGAATTCAATTTCCAACATAAGGAATCCCTTTTACTCCATAGTATGAGTCATGTTCCATGAGAAAAATCTACTTTCACACACTTTCCATGGGATTATGTGTGCCTTTAGTTTGAAGTATAAGGGGTTCAGGTCCAGCTCCCTCAGTATTCGAATCATGTCCCACGAGTACAGAAAACTCTAGACTCGCGTCATGCAGCTCATGACTCATGTACACATATCATGCTTTCCAGTATACTTAGCTTCCATGACTCATGCTATGCCTATACAGATCAGATACATTGAGACTATGTCATGTATATCCTCAGTTCAGACCATATTGGTAAATCCAAACTATTGATATTTTATTCCTCAAGTTTCAGTCATGTGTCAAGTTTAGTTGATATCTATTCATGTTTCAGGTCCTCCTGATTTAATCCTCTAGTTAGCTCTCCTTATAGAATAGTGTAGTGATGAGCAATTGTTTAGATAAGAGAAGATTGTTGCATACTTACTTTGCACGAGGGTGTAGTTATGAAAATAGGCTTAAATGTCATGACAAATGTGCAAGTAAACGTTAGAAAGGGCTGGTATTCAGAAGTTTGGAAAGTAAAAAGTGTAAGTGTACATTTAGATCCTTGAGTTATGTTAGTCCCTAGCATGTAGCAATCAAAAACTCAGTTGCCAACTCAATTATAGTTTCAGTATCCAGCACTCAGTGATCAGTGTTCAGTCCTTGAATTCAATACTTCCGTACTAGCTATAGGCTTAGTTGTAATGTCATCTTCAGTTCAGTAACCAGATTTGAAACTCAATTTAGTTCCAGACATGCTTGACCATAGCATTCAGGTTGTCAGTACTCAGTTATCAGTGTTTTAGTACCCCAGTTTATAGAATACCTCAGAGCCATGTCGTACGCTTGGTCTCGCATTTGAAAATAATACAAACTTCATGAATCTATGCTCAGATACCTCATTCTACTCAGTTAGTCCTTATCTCTTATGCATAAAACTCAAAAAAATCTCAGCCCAGCTATTCAGACAAAGTACAGTTTAGCTTTGTAGATCCAGTATCCATCTATCAGTTATTTAGTTAATCAGATAAGTTAGTGTATTTATGCACTCGTGTTCAGCTCAATTCATGTATCATTTCTCAGTTTTAGATCCTAGTTATTCAGTCATGACTCAGTTCCTAGGTGTTTTGAACATCGCCGTAATTTCCCTCAGTAGCTCATCCAAGTCAGTATTCTTTGAGGGACATAGTGTCCCAAGGGGTTTATACATCATACCCCTAAACTTTCATGACATAAAGATACTGCTCTCTTTTCTTTTGATGAATCCAGTTTGGAGAAGGGGTACTCATAAGATAACCCTCAAGCTCCAACTTCAGTCGTATGCCATGTTTTCATGATTTAGTTCGAATCATGATATTCAGTATGTCTACCACGTCCCAAACTTAGTTATGTTCTCATGTTTCCGATCATACATATGGAGTAATTAATCTCAAACTTATCGGTATTATCAGTTCAAGGTAACAGTTTTCCTTAAACTTACTTGTTCTCATGTTCATATTTCAGTGCAAAACTTGGTATTCAGTTCCATGCTCAGTTTTTAGTTCAAACTTGATACCTTTATGATTTTATGTTCATGAGTAAGTTTAGTCATGAATTCACGCATCACATATGCGTGATCATCTCATCAGTACTTTCAGTCATGCTTCCACGTATCATGTCAGTCATATAATCATGCATCAGATATGCATGGATTTATCCTTTCAGTTGTGCATCAGATATGCATTCTCATTTTGAGAAAACTCACTTTATTAGAATCCTCAGTCTTATATTAATGAATCAGCTTCCCATGCATCAGATATGCATGTTCAGTATGGTTATGCTCAGCTTTAAGTCATTTCAGTCATGAACCCATGTTTCAGTAGTGTATGTCTTGTACTTACTTCATCTTATGATCTCTCTCACCTCAATTAATTTCCATTTGAGGACGAATGTTCCCAAGGGGGAGATATTGTAATACCCCGTATGTTTATAAGCCAGGAGACGAACCATTTTCCCTGTATATGAAACCTCCTATCCTGTGAGTAGTATTTTAGTGCATGACTTACAATGAGTATCCTAGTCATAAGATAGCTTATGATACATTAATCATGTTCATATGAGTCACTTAAGGTAATACAAGCTAAGAGTTTTTGAATCCATCAAGTTTTAGTGTTTGATTTTGCAAGGGTCATCTTTGAATGAGTATAACTCAATGTTAATATGGTATTTCTGCATATTTCTACCCACAGAATTGTAGATAATTGAATTAGCTTTCCAACGATACCAATTTCCCCTTAATCCAATACCCGAGTGAAAAGTTATGCCCTTTTTCGTGAGAGGCAGTAAGGATAGGAGATTGGTTAGGCGTCGCCCAACCCAGACATAGGCGATTGGTAAGGCGCCAGCTAACCTAGCTTATCAATCACTTGGTCACCGCCTAAGTCAGTTTCGGGTGCCAAAAATACTCTGTTTTGAGTGATTTTAAGGGTAATTAAGTCTTTAAACACTCCTTACACGTCCCTAAACTTAACCCTATGAAATATATAGCTTCTAAACATATTACAACCCTATTATCATCTCAAAGCTCATCATCCAAGAGCACTAAAAGAGAAAAACAACTAGGGTTGCATAATTAAGCTTGAAGATCAAATTTCAAGGAAATTCCTCCATCAATCATCAAGAACCTCCCTTCCAAGGTATGCGTACTGTTTATCTACGAATTCCTTTCATCCGTGGAGTTCAAGAATCAATCTTTAAAATACAAAATCTTGGTTGATTATCGTGACATGATCATACCCATGATGATGCTTGTTTGTCTTTCTATATAATAGTATTGTGACTGTATATCTCATGAAAGTTATGTTGTTACTTAAAAAACATGATCTTTAGATAGATTGATAGAATTCAAGTATGAAATCCACCTATGCCTTAAAGAATTCATGCAAGGTGTTCGATAAAATACCTAGTATGTTAGAACTTCATATTTACATGATTTCATGATATCTAAATAACAAGTTCATGTTAGTCATGCACTCCAATATGAATTTCCATTCAAATTATGTGTTGTTATTGTTGTGGTATAAAGTATGTATGATAATGGAGATATAAATTATGTACACAAACTATATCCATGCTTTCCCTACCATGTTTGAGATGTTGAATAAATACATGAAGTATAATATCCCCAAATCATTACAATATGAACTAAATGTTACAAGTTGTCGTTCCCTTATGCTTGAATGGTTTCCATGTCATTGCTATGAATAGTATATGTTGTTGGAATGCCCATGATATTAGAATATGAGATTCATGACTTGATTATAAGCATTCCTATTCATGATAGATATTATGATGACCATGTACTTCATGAAATCCCCCACTCATGTATTATGGATTTTTATTGATAGTCGAGTACTCAAGAAATTCAAGTTGTGTTAGTTTCCTTCCATCGAGTCCTGGGGGTACTTGTACCCAAAAAATATAGATGTGTGCCTAGAGCCATGTCATGTTTTCACGATACTCTCAGTCAAGCCATGATCTATAGAATTCAGTCAGTTATGTGACTCAGGAAAACTCAGAGATCTCAGTAATCTCAGTAGTCCAGTAATCTCAGTAATCTCAGTGCTCAGTAACCTTAGTAACCTCAGTATTCACAGTCAATCTCAGTAACTACAGTACTCTCAACCAGTCCTCAGAACTCAGTACATTCCGTCATTCATTGGAATCCAGTAAACTTAGTTTAGCTCTGCTAAACAATACCACTAGTATCAGTCTAATTAATAAGTACCAGTTCAGTTCAGTTATTCAGTTCAGCTAAGTTATTCAGTTTAGTGTCCTTCAGATGGGAGTACAAGTTAGCACCGAGTGAACCCAAGGATGGGAACTCACCTGCCAGTTCAGGGTGTGATTCTTAGTAGTCATCCTTGTGTTCCAGAACTACGTAGCCAGCGTAGGTTGAGACATCTTAACCCGTCAGATTACGGTTGATGAGGTGGCTTAACCCTTCAGTTTAGGGTTCCCACCGTTCTCATTGATTACCTGCCAGTATAGGGTTCTCATAGTTGTCCTTACCAGTGGCACGGTATTGACACCCTTCCTGTCGGGGCAGAGATTGGACCCTAGCTTATCTGTTAGATAACTACTTCCCACAGTTTCAGTTATAGATTTCAGGACTGTAAGCTATAACTACCCAGTATTAGTAAAGAACTCAGATAGCTCTTCAGATTTTAGTATATCAGGACTGTCAGATACAGTCAACTCAGA
Organism: Capsicum baccatum var. pendulum; assembly: GCA_030864225.1. Classification (NCBI taxonomy): domain Eukaryota; kingdom Viridiplantae; phylum Streptophyta; class Magnoliopsida; order Solanales; family Solanaceae; genus Capsicum; species Capsicum baccatum. The sequence goes on along the minus strand of CM061561.1, from coordinate 154,838,076 downwards.
AATAGAATTGAACTCAGATAGTTTCGTTCAGATTTATGGACTATCAGATACAGTCACTTTTGCTATCAATCACAAAAGTTATCAGAACTCATGCTATCAGTACTCAGCTTCAGGACTGTCAGATACAGTCAATCAGACCAGTTTTTCATAATTCAAACTATCAGAAACAATCATTACTTTATCAGTAATATAGTATCAGTCTCCAAGTATTCAGAAATACAGCATCAGAACCATCACTTATTAGTGATTTACATATCAATATCAGTAAACTCAGTCTTTCAGAATCTCATTATTAGTAAACTCATATTGTCAGTATTCAGACTCAGTAGTTCGTATCTCCACGAGTTCAGTTACAGTTATGTATGCATGTATATACTCTCACGTTCATATCAGTCAGTATTGTCCATGCATATAACCATTTGCATTTAGCCTACCTCACTCGTATACTTAGTACATTCAAACATACTGACGCATTTGCGCTAGGGTGCTTTCTCTTATATTACACCATAGGTTCAGAGGCATGATCTCCAAATCAGTAGTAGATTCTAGGATCAGCAATCAGAGTTAGACGTGAGTCCTCATCCTTCGAGGACATGATGATTTCATTTTTATTTCAATTTTCACTTTATTATAGTAGTTGGAATTTGTTGGGGACATGTCCCATCAACTACTTATTCAGTTTAGTTAGAGACTTTCTGACTAGATGTCATATTAGATGTTCAGACTTCAGTATTTATGTTCTTTTTTTGTATTGTTATGCCATATTTTTTTCAAATATGTATCAATTTGAACCTTATGACCTTACAATTCATGTTTTTGCATATTTTATGAGATATTATGCATTTTACAGGTATAGATATCAATCATGGGTTAGCTTGTGGTCCTTTGGGGTCATGAGCATCGTATAGCATTTCGGTTCAGAAAATTGGGGCGTTACACTATCATACACAATGTTCATACAATATAGAGAAATACGAAAATTTAACAAAACGGAACATGTTCAACCTCTTAATTCACTAAATAATATGAAATGAAATCCATAACCATTCAACAACATCTAACACTAATCTGTGAAACCACTAAGAATTTCAAAACCAACATCTGTCTAAAATTGGGACAAGGCGCCCTATTAGACCATAAACTAAAATAAAATAACAATGATCTGAAAATAGGCCTTTTGAGAAAAGAAAGGCTCACCAACTGCGCACCTCTAACGGATAATCTACATCTTAGCAGGACTCTGGGACTGAGCCTCAGATCCTGAAATGTAGGGGGTCAATACAAATATATCGGTACGTAATAAAATCAAAAACAAAATACATTTATATGCAAAATAGGTGAGAGCATTTCAAAAAGTGCATATGTAATACCCCGCAAAATCCAAAGCTTAACTCAGTCCTTTAAAGCTTGTTAAAGGGTCCCAGACTTAGAAAATTATAGCTAAGTATTCAGACTTAGTGTTATTTTATCCTTTGTAGGTTGTCGACTCTATTTCACAACCCTCATGACCTGAAAGTAATGATTTTTAGGTTTAATCATGATTAGGAATGTTAGTGGGTGTTTCGGACAAGTTTTGGATTTTTTGAACTTCTTCTAGAACATATTTGAAAGCTCAAACCAATGGATCGATGCGATCTCAACGCGCCATGTCGCTCATCGCATCGATGAATATTTTTCTCCAGCTCCTAGTACAAATTCCAGTAAACCGACATGAGTTCGACGTTATGCGTTAGCCATCGCATCGAAGCCAATGATGCGATGCATCGATCTGTGCGTCACTGGGCACGTATTCTGTCTTTAAAAACTACATCTAAATAGGTATTTGGGTCATTTTTCCATCCCTATTCATCCCCAAAAGCACAAAATTAAGTCATTCCTAGGGCAAAATTCACTCTTTTCTCTCAAATTTCTCTCAAGAGCAAAACCTTAGAACATCAATTTCAAAATGGATTCTCAAGAATACTCCATCAATATTTAAGAATTCAAGCATTAAGGTATGTTAAGTGTTCATCCAAGGGTTTTCTTTCACCCTTGGAGATCAAGAAACCTTTTAAACTACAATTAAATAGTTTTGATGAATTTCATGATTGAATTTGATTGTTTTCATGACTATGATGTTAGATGAGTTTAGAATTTATTATTAATTACAAGTTCATGAGAAATAAATGGCATGTGTCGTTTGTTGTATGGTTTCATGTTAAAAAACCCTTTGAAATTGTAAGTTGGGATTATGATTATGATGTTTGCATGTTTTATTATAGTTGTGTTCCTAAATTATGCTCTTCAAGTTATTTGGTGAATTGTTCATGTGATTTAAGTAATGGAACTATATCACATTAGCATGTATACAAGCTCATGTATATCAAGTGTTTGATAAAATGTCTAAATGAATGCATTTTAGTGAGCAAGTACTATTATGCTACTAAATTCATGCAGTGTTCAACTTTTCATGCTATCGAGTCCTGGGGGTATTTAATACCCAAAAAATCTAGCTATTTACTAGAGTTATAAAAGTTACAGAATAGTTTTAATAGTACTCAGTAATCAGTCTCAGTTCAGTATTCAGTTCAAAACTTAGTAGTATTCAGTTCAGAACTCAGTAGACTCATTCAGTTCACAGAATTCAATCAGGAATAAGTTCAGTACTCAGTGAACTCAATCCAGTTCAATCAGACAACACGATCAGTAATAGTTCAGTCAGGCCTAGAAGAGTTTAGAAATCAGTTCAGTGTTTTTCAGTTGGGAGTAGGATTCAACAATGAGCAATCCTAAGGATAAGGGCCCACCCGTTAGCTAGGACTAGGACCCTAGAAGCAATCCCTAAGTTCAAGAACTACGTAGCCAGTGTAGGTTATGAGATGTCACCCATTAGATAAGACTGACATACTCAAGGATCACCCGCTAGTTAGGACTGATCTCAGGGGTCACCGCTAAACTGGGACTGACCCCACAGATAGTTTTCCTTATCCGTGTCATGGTACTAAAACCCTTCCAGATGGGGCTACAGGTTGAAGCCCAATTATTTCAAAGAAGGGCATGTCGTCTAGATGATTAACTTTAATAATTTTAGTTTAAGTCTTATTATAGAACTCAGTTAATGTAATACCCCATATTTTCCTAGCCTAAATTAACCCTCAGTACATAGGGTATCCTAAATAAATTTTTGAAATACCCAGTAATTGTTAGATTTTAGCCAGCCATTGTGTAGGAAATTCAATTAGCTTTCCAACGATATAAAATTTACCTAAATCCAACAACTGGGTAAGAAGTTATGGTGATTTTAAGTTTCAGTCATTAAACATCGCCATTCAGTCCAGTAGCGCATCGCGGAGTGTGTCAAAATATCAATTGTTAATTTTCAGTGTTGCTCTGTGATATTAGCGCATTGCGCCATAAACCCAATTTACAATTGACCTTTTCCAATGTTTCAACGTGATACCTCCGCATCGCGGTGCACTTTCAGTTCTCAACCAAAGTGGCAAAACGATACCACCACGCCGTGCCACCATGTAATTTCCCAGTCGTTATTTTTCCAGTGACACTACACGATAGTACTGCATCACACCAAGGGTCCAAATTGGGAAAATTGTTGCACCCAGGTTTAAAACAGTCTTTTTCCATGATTTTATTCTGCCCAGATATGGTATTTAAGCCCTAAAAATGTGTAAAACCCTTCATTATTCACTTTTTCCCTAAATCAAAAGGTAGTTCTCTCTCAATAGAACAAACCCTATCTCTCAAGAATAAAGGTTAATCCTAAGAAAAGAACTCCAAGAATCTCACGAATTAAGGTATGTTAGATATTTATCTATGGGTCCCTTCCACCCATAGAGTCAAAGAATCCATTTTGAATGCTTCAAGAATTATGATTCATGATTTATATGTATGAAATTGGATTGTGTTCATGTTTTGACATTTATTGAGTTTCAATCCATGATTAATGGTAGATTCCATGAAGTGGTATAGCATGTATGTTGAATTGAGTAATCCCCATGTTATAATATATGAATTTGCAAGTTGATTGTTGTATCCATGTAACCCTAAGTTTTTATAATTTAATGAACCAAGTATGCTTCCCATGTGTTTGATAAATTGTCTATGAGAATGAAATAATGCCATTATAGAATGTCAACATGTATTCCCCATTCATGTACAAGTTAATGCATTACAAGTGTTTGGTGAAATATCTCTATGAATGAATTGTGACTAAGTGAACCTTGTTATGTTATTCAAGATTATGTTTTTCTTTACTTTTCATGCTATCGAGTCTTGCGGGTATTTAATACCCAATAATTTAGATGTTACTTAGAGCCAGTGTCAGTTACAGAATAGAATCAGTCATGTCACGATCAGTAGTACTCTTAGTCCTTTATATAATTCAGTAGAATTTAGTCAGTTATAAAACTTAGGAAAACTCAATAATCTCAGTATCATTCTAGTCCAGTTCAATATACCCAGTTCAGTGTCTTTCAGTTTAGAGTAGGATTCAGCACCGAGTGATCCCAAGGATTGAGGCTCACCTGCCAACAGAGGGTGTGATCCTTAGAACCAATCCTTGCATTCCAGAACTACATAGCTATCATAGGCTGAGATATCAAACCTACCAGTTAAGGGTTAATGAAGTGCTCTACCTGCCAATAGAGGGAACCACCATTATCGTTTAAGGAACCTGCCAGTAAAGGGTTACTCTTCAGCTTGTCTTTACCCGTGGCACGGTACTAACACCTTTCCAATTGGGGTTACAGATTGGACCCCTATTAGTTTAGATTGGGGCATGTCGGTTAGATGATTACCTCCCATAGCTTTAGTCTCAGTCTTTAGAATAAAACTCAGTTCAGTTTTACAGAATTAGGACTGTCAACTATAGTCATTTAGTTATCAGTAATTCAAATTATCAGTGATCTCATATTATCAGTATATTTAGTTATCAGTTATTAGTTTAGTTCTAGTATACTTAGTTACAGTATGCACAGTATGTTCAGTAGTTACAGATCCTCCATGTCTGCAAATCGAGCTCTTACATATTATTTAGTCAGTTATTGTTCATGCATATAAACCTTTGCATTCAGCCGTACATTATCTAGCATACCATTATATTCCCACGTACTAATGCATACTTTTCTGCACTATGATGTTTCATATCATAGGTTCGGGCATTCAGGTTCCTAACCGCTCTTAGCCAGATTCAGCCAGTAGTAGCAGATTTTGTAGTGAGTCCTAATCTATCTATAATATGCTTTTATTTCAGTACTTTAACTTAGCAATATTTTAGTAGATGGAGTTAGTTGGGAGATTGTCCCATCAACTCTACTTTCAGACAGATTCAGTTAGAGGCTCTTCAGACTAGATTTTTAGAAAGTATTTTAGATTCAGATATTATTATTCATTATTAGTATGTCAGTTATTTTGAACCTTATAGCATTTAAGCCCATTTTTGTATAATTATTTCAGTATTATTATTCAGTGCTTACAGCAGTACCAGCTCATGGGTTTGCTTGTGGTCATTCAGGGTTGCAAGCACTATGCGATGACTAGGGGGTAGTCCCAGGTCATTACAGTTCAGTTCTACAGATTTATGATTGTCAGATACAGTCACCTAGCTCATTATATAACACAGATTAGTTTTATAGTATCAGCACTACCAGATATAGTCACCCAGTTATCAGTAATACAGTATCAGTAAACTCAGATAGCAGTGAATTAGTATTCAAAACTCAATATCCAGTGTTATCATGACCTCAATTACGATTTATATATTTTATGTCTGTACTCTCATTCAGTTATACTCATTTTATTCAATCAGTATTGTTCATCCATATGAACCCATGCATCTCAGCCTACCTCACTTAGCATACCAGTATATTCAAAGTACTGATGCATACGTTTCTTCATGCTATGATGTCTTATATCATAGGTTCAGATGCACGGGCTCCTGACCGTACTTAGAAGTCTATCCTATCAGCAACAGACTTATTAGTGAGTCCTTATAGTTTGAGAATAAAGTTATTACTTCAGTTTATCAGTAGTTCAATAATCGGAGTTAGTTGGGGGCTTATCCCATCAACTCAAATTTCTGATAGTTAGAGGCTTTCAGACTAGAGTATTTCAGACAGATATTTCAGCATTCAATTTTTAGTATTTATTTTTAGTTTTGAACCTTATGGCAAATTTTTGCCAAATTTCTGTATTATCATAGTATTATTACTCACTGATTGTAGCAACTACCAATCATGGGTTAGATTGTGGTCCTTCGGGGTTATAAGAACCGTGTAGCATCTAGGGCACAGAATCGGGGCATTATAAACTTGGTATCAAAGCCTAAGGTTCAACAGAGTCCTAGAAAGTCTAAAAACTACATCCAGTAGAGTCTTGCCACACTTATGGATAGGAGTCTACGAGATATTTTAGGAAAAGTTTCTCTTCTTTCAATATTCATGTCATGTGAGTGAGCATGAGCTCAAGTTAAACTCTCAGTTTAATCCACTTCTTTCTTCCATTTAGAGAATATGCCTCCCAAAAAGAACAACGAAAGAAGAACAGAAAACCAGCACCTCATCCCGTTCAGGTAGATCCCTTGGACGAGCATGTCGCTCATGTAGAATTTAGGGTTGCATTCACTACTCTAGCCAATTTAGTAGAAGCTCAAAATGAACAGCTAGCTACTATTTAGGCCAATCCAGTGGTGAAATTCGGGACTTCACCTGAATGAACCCTCCTTCCTTCACGGGATCTAAGTCAGAAGAGGATCCACAAGAGTTCATCGACCAGGTTTAGAAAGTCATAAATATTTTGGGAGTGACTTCTAGTGAGAGTACTGAGTTAGCTTTCTATCAGCTATAAGATATAGCCCATACGTGGTTTAAGTAGTAGAAGGTAGACAGGGGTACAGATGCAGAGCCCATAGAGTGGGAAGAGTTTGCTACCGCTTTCCTAGATAGATTCTTTCTCTTAGAGAGGATAAAAGCCAAGGTGTTAGAGTTCATCAGTCTCAGCCAAGGAAATATGAATGTTAAAGAGTATTCTCTCAATTTACTCAGTTAGCCAGGTATGCTCCCTATATAGTAGCAGACAATAGGTCCAGAATAAGCAAGTTCGTGTCTGAGTTATCAGAGAGTGTGGTCAAGGAGTGCAGGAATGTGTTGTTGATTAAGGAGATAGACATATCTAGTCTTATGGTCCATGCTCAACAGATTGATGAGTAGAAACTTAAGAAGAAGGAGAGAGAAAATAAGAGAGCCAGAATGGATAGCTTTAGTTTTGCCCAGCCAAGGTCAGAGAGTGGTAACTGTCCTTAGTTTAGTCAGAATTTTTCAGCCCCATGTCCATCATCAGCTAGTACAGTAGTAGCAAGGTTTAGGAACGACAGTTATGATGGGGCGGTAGGCTCCAAAACCCAGGGTAGTGTGAGCAGTGGTCTTACCCATCTGCTTTGCAAAGAATGTGGTAAACATCACCTAGGTGTGTGTAGAGCTAACAGTGATGCATGTTTTGGATGAGGCAATCCAGGCCACAGAATTGTAGGAGTGTAGATTAATGGCTCAGAGGGGAAAAGATTTACGCCAGTAGGGTCAGTCTAACCGTTCTTCAGTTTAGTCTGGTCGCCTGAATCGACAGGGTACCACTTATAGTACCACCATTTGGGTAACACTCAAATAGTCTTTATGTACTTCAGTCCAAACAAAATCAGGAAGTTTCTTCTAATGCGGTCACTGGCATGTTACAGATCTCCCATTTACATATTTTGTCTTATTAGATCCAGGAGCTTCTCTGTCTTTTGTAACTCATTACATAGCAGTTGATTTCAAAGTCGACCAAAAACCTTAATAGAATCCTTCTCAGTTTCCACCCTAGTGGGTCAGTCTATCATAGGCCAACGGGTATACAGGAACTGCCGGGTTATGATATCTCAAAAACTCAGGCGTTCAGATTATAGTAGTAATATTAGTATATATAGACAAGTAGTGGGAGGGAATGATCCCCAACTCATCCTTACCTCAGTCTAAAGTTTTGTACTTCAGCTATCATGATGTTTACTCATGCCTTACAGTGTGTTCAGTTCCCATGACTCATACTTCGCTCATAATGATTAGCTAAATTCAGATTTATGTCATGTATACCCTCAGTTTAGATCTCTTGATAAATCCATGAAGTTAACATTCTATTCCTCATACCTCAGTAAGTGTCGAGTTCAGTATAGTATTCATTCATGCTTAAGGTCCTTATGTTTTATCCCTTCAGTGAACTCTCCTTATAAAATGAGTAGTGATGAGCGATTTCATACTTGTTTTATACGAGGCTGTAGTTAGGAAGATAGGCTTGAATATCAGATTAGTGTGAAAGAAAATGGCTAGCAGGAAGTTGTATTTAGTGCATGAAAAAAGGTAAATCAGAATTTTTCATAAGATGAGAAGTTGAGAAAATGCAGAGTGTGAGTGTCTATTCAGATCCTCGATTTATGTCAGTCTCCATCACATAGTTATCAGAACCCAGTATTCAGTTCCACTACAGTCTCAATTACCATATTAGTTATAGTCTCAGTCCAGTAATCAGATCAGAAACTCAGTTTAGTTTTAGGTTTGCTTGACCATAGCGAACAGTTATCAGTTATTCCATTATCAGTATTTTAGTACCTTAGTTTACAAAATATTTCAGAATCAAGTTATACGCTTGGTCTTGAATTCTCAAATAATACAGTATTCATGAATTCAAGCTCAGTTATCTCTTGTTACACAGTCAGTTCATACCTTATATGTATAATACTCTACAGTTCTAGTCCAACTGTTCAGACTAAGTGCAGTACAATATTACATGACCAAGTATTCCACTATCAACCGTTCAGATAATCAGATAAGTTAGTATGTTTACGCACTCGTGCTCAGCAACTATGTGAATATTTTTAGTAGTCTCAGGTGATGTGTTGTACTAAGGTGGAGAGTATAGTTGAGAAGGTACTCAAGAGATATGTCTAAGCTTGAAAATTTGTAGTTTCAATGCATAAGGCTTAGTCACTTCATCTTAGATGATATTTCGTAGGCCCCGACTCATATTAAGAATTTTAGCAAGGATGTGATTTTCTTATTCAGTTGTTTTATTCAGCTATGCCAAGACTCCTTGCTCCCTAAATCCACTAGAACCCTATAGAAAGAGTGTAAAAGAAAGGCTTTACCCGAATATAAGTTTTCAGCATAAGGTAGCCCACAAAACCAGCAATTTTGTTTAGTAGTTAGGCAGACAATGTTCATATGGTTGGGTTTCCCATCTTTCTATCTAGTCGCACTATCCGAAGTTTCATGAATGTAACTATTCCAAGATTGAGAAACCATGTGGTTGCGAGTTCAACTCAGTTTAGGTTTCATGCCTCAATTTTAGATCCCCGATATGCAGTCATGATTCAGTTTATAGGTGCCCTATACATCGTCTCATTTTTTACTCAATATCTCAGCCAAGTCAGTATTTTTCAAGGGATATAATGTCCCAAAGGGAAGATGCACTATAATTCCCCGAGCTTTCATGACCTAAACCTTCCATCTTCTTATCACATAATAAATCTAGTTTGGAGTAGTGGGTACTCATAGGTGGACCCTCAAGTTCAAATCTTAGACGTAATCCATGTATTCAGGTGTTCAGTTCAGTTCATGTATCATATTTCAGCCATGTTTAGTAAATGATCTCAGGTTCATCAGTATTCTCAACTTAAGGTAACAGTCTTCCTTAGATTGGCTTAGCCCATGTTCAGTTATAGTTATAAACTTGGTATCCATTACTGTTGCATATTCAGTCATGCATTCATGAATCAGCTCAATCATGTACTCATGCATCAGATATGCACGTTCAGTTTGAAAACTCAACTTGTCAGGAGCTTTATTCTGGTGTTTCATACATCAAATATGCATGTTCAGTGTGTAAGCTCAATCTATCAGTGTTTCTCATCTTAGTCAGTCTCATTCAAGGACAAATATTCCCAAGGGGGGAGATATTGTAAGAATCCGCAAAATCCTAAGCTTAACTTAGTCCTTTGAAGCTTGTTAAGGGGTCTCAGACTTAGAAAATTTTAGCTAAGTATTCAAACTTAGTGTTATTTTATCCTTCGTAGGTTGGAGACTCTATTTCATGACCCTCATGACCTTAAAATAATTATTTTTAGGTTGAATCATGATCAGTAATGTCATTGGGTGTTTCTGAACAAGTTTCAAATTTTTTGGACTTCATTTGAAAGCTCAAACCAGTAGATCAATGAGATCTCGATGCACCATATCGCCCATCGCATCGATAAATATTTTTCTCTAGCTCCATATACAAATTCCAGTGAACCGACGTGGACTCGATGCGGTGCATTAGCCATCGCGTCAATGACAACGATGCGGTGCGTCAGTCTGTGAGTCACTGGTCACGTTTTTAATCTTTAAAAATTGTGTCCATAGGGGTATTTGGGTCATTTTCCATCCCTATTCAGCCCTAAAAGTATGAAATTAAGTCATTTCTGAGGCGAAATTCACTTTTTCTATCAAATTGCTCTCAAGAGCAAAACCTTAGAACATCAATTTCAAAATCAATTCTCAAGAACACTCCATCAATCTTCAAGAATTCAAACATTAAGGAATGCTAAATGTTCATCAAAGGGTTTCTTCCACCCTTGAAGTTCAAGAAACCTTTTGAACTACAATTAAATAGTTTTGATGAATTTCATGATTGAATTTGATTGTGTTTGTGACTATGATGTTAGATGAGTTTAGAATCCATGATTAATTACAAGTTTATAAGAAATAAATGGCATGTTTGGGTTTTTGTATGATTTTATGTTAAAAAACCCTTTGAAATTGTAAGTTGGGACTATGATTATGATGCTTGCATATTGTATTACAGTCGTGTGCATAAATTATGCTCTTTAAGTGTTTGGGTGAATTGTGAATGTGAGTTAAGTAATGAAATTATATCATATTATCATGTATACAAGCTCATGTATATCAAGTGTTTGATAAAATGTCTAAATGAATGCATTTTAGTGAGCAAGTACTATTATGCTACTAAATTCATGCAGTGTTCTACTTTTATGCTATCGATTCCTGGGGGTATTTAATACCAAAAAAATCTAGCTGTTTACTAGAGCTATAGAAGTTATAGAATAGTTTCAGTAGTACTCAATAATAAATCTCAGTTCAATATTCAGTTTAGAACTCAATAGTATTCAGTTCAAAACTCAGTAGACTCAGTCAATTCATAGAATTCAGTCAGTAATCAGTTCAGAACTCAGTGAAATCAGTCCAGTTCATTCAAACAACACGATCAGTAATAGTTCAGTCAGGCCTAGAACAGTTTTGAAATTAGTTCAGTGTCTTTTAGTTAGGAGTAAGATTCAACACTGAGTGAGCCTAGGGATAGGGGCTCACCCGTTAGCTAGGACTGGGTCCCTAGAAGAAATCCCTAAGTTCCAGAACTACATACCCAGCGTATGTTATGAGATGTCACCCGTTAGATCGACTGATATATTCAGGGTTCACCCGCTTGTTAGGACTAATCTCAGGAGTCACCCCCTAGATTGGGATTGACCCCATAGAAGTTGTCTTTACCCGTTGTACGGTACTGACACCCTTCCAGCTAGGGTTATAGGTTGGGCCCCAATCAGTTCACAGAGGGGTATGTCGGTTAGATGATTACCTCCCACAGTTTCAGTTTTAGTCTTAGTATAGAACTCAGTTTAGTTCTACATATTTATAACTATTAGATACAGTCACCCAGCTTAGTATATAACACAGATCAGTTTTACAGAATCAGGACTGTCAAATATAGTCACCCAGTTATCAGTAATACAGTATCAGTAAACTCAGATAGCAGTGAATCTGTATTCAAAAATCAGTATCCAGTGTTATCAGGACCTTAATTACGATTTATGTATTTCATGCATGTACTTTTATTTAGTTATACTCATGTTATTCATTCATTATTTTTCATGCATATGAACCTATGCATCTCATCCTACCTCACTTAGCATACTAGTACATTCAAAGTACTGATGCATACTTTTCTTTGAACTCTGATGTATATCATAGTTTCAAACGAACGGGCTCCTGACCGTACTTAGCGGTCCAGCTTATCAGCAGCAGACTTATTACTGAGTCCTCATAGTTTGAGGACAAAGTTATTACTTCAATTTATCAGTAGTTCAGTAGTCGAAGTTAGTTGGGGGCTTGTCCCATTAACTCTAATTTCAGATAGTTAGAGGCTTTCAGACTAGAGTATTTCAGACAGATATTTCAGTATTCAGATTTCAGTATTCAGTATTTAATTTTAGTTTTAAACCTTATGGCTATTTTTTGCCAAATTTTTGCATTATCACATTATTATTACTCAGTTATTGCAGGCGGTACCATTATGGGTTAGCTTGTTTTCCTTCAGGATTATAAGCACCATGTAGCATCCGGGGTACAGACTCAGGGCGTTACAGCATGTTATCATAAAGCAGTTGAAAACATATGGGCATAATCTGAATCATTCTAAACATATTCTACAATTTATAACTCTACTATTTAATTACTTTTGAGCTAGATGGTACAACCTAGAAATCTATGATTTTACGGGCTATATGGAATCCTCCCTTAACTCAGCAGCCAATCCCCCAACCCATGTTTGCCACAATGGTTGGAGTAGCTGCTTATCTATTGCGCCATAAGGACATCGCCATTGTAAAATCTCTCTTTTGGGTAACAAGAACCCATATCGGCAAATCACAGTTTTGGCCAAAGAATCGTCTCACTCGTGCCTTCTTCGGGTAACCATCTAACTCTCTTAAGCTCAGTTTTAGATTCTTTAAACCATATCTTCTTTGGAAAAGTTATTTTATTCTTAATATCTTTGGGCACATCAAAATAGGGTATCTTCATACCTTGACTTATAAGTCATATAACAATATCTCTGCTGTCTTTATCTTCTTTCAAAAGGTATTGACTGACCACCCAAACAATTCAATTATCAACTAAAAGTCACCATTCAAAGCATTTGAAAATCAACAATTTTCTCTGTAATGCTTTTATCTACGGTGGTCATCTTTTCTTCAACTTAAAGCCATTCCTATGGGAAATCATAACATTTAAAACACAAGTTGAACACCTTCTCATTATCTCAAAAAAATGAAACAATTTGTACATAGTAGTTCATCAACAGTCTTAAGCTTTTCACAGTTCATAAAAGCAATTCACAACTTGCAAAATCCATGGAATTTGTAGTAAAAGAGAAAATCGAACGTCCCATGCTCTCATTAATTTCTCAATGTTAACATCACAAGATCACACGAAAGTAATTCTAGTTTAAAGCACTACATCACAATCTCCACAATTTGTTGATAACAATATAAAATCCTCGCCATATAATCACCAACAATATTGAAAACCAAATTCGTGTGAATGCATATATATATATATATATATATACTTCAAAACAAATTTAAAAATAGTAAAATCTATGCCCATGAGGTTTAGGATAGTCCTACGTACCTTATATTGATTCGTTTGAAGATTGGAAACCTAATCTTGACTCACTTCTTGAAAATCTTAAAGCTAAATGGCTTGAATTCTTGTTTTGGAGAAAAAGAGTTGAATCTTGTTTCTCGGGAGGTGGCTAGGGTTTTTCTTTGATAGAAAATTGAATAAAGAGGTAACTAATGCTCCTTGGGGATGAAATTTTGTGTTATGGATGGATTTTTGGTGAGGGAATATGACCAAAGTGCACCTAGACCCTTAAGGATTTGAAACAACGTATGAAACAACTTTAGATCATGTCAGATATCGCGTCAGGGAGAGCAACGCGTCACATCGCTTACACACCTAGGAACGACGGTTCGATTTCTAGCTCAAAAATGTAGGGTGTTACATTATCTCCCCCTTGGGATCATTTGTCCCCAAATGATAGGTAGGGACTTTTTGAAGCTCTAAAAGTGCAGAATAAAGAACATAATCTCACATTAAACATTTTTCCTCAACAAAATATGCAATAGCATCATACGAGCTTCATGATAACCCCTAGTGAAACATGTAGACACGAAACATGAGGTAATGAGACTTTACATAGGGATGATATTGCACATAATTTCTATAAATCATAATTATCACAACATAAGGCATGAGGTAATTTGGTGATAAAGGTCCTGATTTACATTAGTACTAATCATGAAATAAGGTTTTCACGGGACATAGGATTAGAAGCATTCTCTACCTTATAGGGTACAATGAATAGACTTAAACCTAGAGACACTAATTACCTGCGCCCCAAATAATAAATAGCATACTTCACACTTTCCAACTTACAATTCTCCCATCACACATCTAACCACAAGAGTTTGAGTCCCACTGCAAAGTGCTTTTATGTTAAAGCCTAACTTGTAGTAACAAGGTGATAAATTAAGCTACAGGACCCTATACTCTACGTCCCATTAAGAAATTACCGCACCTTATCATTATCATTAAACACCCCTCAGGTTTTAATTCAGGGAATACTAATCACATAGTACATGGATTGTGTTTTCATCAATAACAACATTCAAACTTATCATTGCTACACCTACTTCATGGATCTCCCCACTAAGACCAATAATTTTAGTCACTCTCACCATTATTTTCACTACATACCTCCTTCCCAACTATTTCACATAACAAAAGTCCATCAACTTTTTTCCCCTTCTCCTATAGCCTTAGCTCAAGAAATTACATAAAAAATTTCACCTTCAAGAAATCTTCTCTCCTACCTAACACATTACTATGCTTCTATAACCACCATCATACTAACATATAAAGGGTCATTAAGGGACCCAAGCACAAACATTGTGAATGGAAGAAACACTACTCAATTATAAACCATATCTGTTGAGCTACTCAAGGTAGGACATGAGGTGAAAATATGATACCATCACGAAGTGCTTCCTATATCAAGTGTCTGGATTATAAGTAGAGAGTCGTTCGATAGAAATATAATACAGCATGAATTCTTAGGACAGAGAATAGTGAGAAAATATTGGTTCACATATCATGATAAAATGAGGGAAAAGGACTAATTTACCCTCCTAGAATCGTAAATCATTAAGACGAACAGTTCACCCAATGCTAAGCAACGCATCACATTGGTCTAATCGACGCGAAATGCAATGTATCACATTGGTCCCTATCAACGTATTTCCTGGCATGACGCGACTATATAGTGTTGGTCTACTATTTTGTCCCTCCAAACATGCCTCAAACGTCATCCAAAAGATCCAAAACTTCCTTGAGATACTCTCGTTGCATCCCTAATCATGAATCAACTCAAAAATCTATGTCTTGGGGTCAGAAAGATCAATTTAAAAATCATGGAAGTTAGGAGCTCAAGAATATTACTAAGTCTTTTAACACTTACAAAAATTTCAGATTGTCAGCTCTCTATGTATGCAACCAAGAGTGGTATTGAGTTGAGAATGCTACGGGGTGTTACATTACAACTAAGACAAAGATTTCCACTTGAAGCGATTGCTCCTCATTTATAGAACCAGAATTTTCCATGAGTTATCCCTTTGTCTTATCCCAGCATAAAATAAATTGGCAACATATACAAAGCATAGTTCCCTTAGAACTAAGCATGTTGTAAGACATGGATTTCTTTATGGATCATGAGAATCATAACATAGAGCTTGAATACATAAAAGACTGGATTACTCAGAGACATTATTGCTTCTAGTTTAGAGGTCAGATAATGAACATAAGTCCATAGAGAACTCAAAATATAGCCATAGGCATGACTTGAACACATGACATAAGACATTAGTAGAATAATCTCCTAAATTGAAGTGGGAGGAGTATGCTTGAGTAGGAATAGGTTTATCATAACTCCTCCCCGCAACTTACCACACTGAGAAAATTCGAGAACCACCTTAATTCATTGTCTCCTCTTTAGATCAAAGTCACAATCCTATACTTGCAGACATGTTCCCTTATCAAATCTATAACCACAACTCTCCATGATAATTTTTAATAAAAACACACTAATTTCTTTCTAGGACATCTCCCTTCAGGGACACTAATTATAGCTTTCTCTAACCACCAAAATAATTGACTTATTACTAACATTATCATGGGCATAGACATCTATGCTTCTAAATAATTAACACTTCATCTTTAACTCCTTGGGATACTTAGCATTACACCTCTAATCACATAACTTACAACTTAACAAAATTTGTAAGACTATACCAAAGGCGCATATTGCCTACCCATATTTCCTTAATTCCACTTTAAATAAAGCTATACAAAAACTTCCCAGACTTCTCCATACTACAAGATTCAAGAATGAAATCTAGGTACACGTGACACTCGTACACATCACACCTTATCTAACAACTTGCGACATCGGGGTTCAACTTATTCTAATATACTTATGCTCTTATCAACTTAATATTCAACTATAATTCATCATTTTTAACACTATTCCTCATGACTATATACATATAACAATTATCCACTCCTTATTCCGCAAGTCGCCAACCTAGGCTATTCCAAACACTACACCAAACCAACTAATTCATTCCCACAAAATAGCATTATCAATCTCGAGCTGCTATTCTCAGCACTGCACTTCACATCTAAAGTTCAAGGCTATTGTCTATCATCAATTATATACCACCTGTAAAGCATGCCACATATTATACTAGTCCATCAAATTGGAAAATCAACCCCAAATACTTCACTTCACTTAACTACTACCTACGATCACAACCCCTCCATGACATCACTATTACAACTCAAAATCCACTACATACCTTCTCACACGAAGTACTAGTTTATAACTACAAGAGAAAGGTAAATCAAGGGGGTAAAGTCATTAAATAAGAATAGATAGTCTTAATCTTATAATATAACCTATTACAATTTTATTAATAATATTCTAAATTCTTACATCATACTTACTTACCTATGTATACATTGAGACTAATTTCAAATTCCATTTTACCCCAATGAGTCTCTACCCATAACTTATTGACTAATCTACCCCTTTTCATTCACAACCTATAACTAGTTTTTATAACCACCATAACTAACCATTCTAGGCTCCTTCCCTATTTTGAATACATAATAGTCATAGCCAGCTACTTTCTTTCACAAACTACCATACAATCTACAAATATTGATACCATATTAGTCTATCTCTATAAAATGGTAACCCACACCTCAATCCATAGTTATACAACTAAACTAACTTCTTTACTCAAAAGTCCCCGTCATTCTGACTTTTAAGCTTTTGAATTTATATCACCAACTTCTGGGCCATCTTACAGCTCCTAGGTTACGACACTTTATCACATACTACTATTTGGGTGAAAATAATATTCCAACATTTTGCCATACGTCATTACCCTTAAGCATAACCTCTACAACAAGGGTTTCAGAACAAGAACTGAATACAGTTCATACCTCAGGCTCAACTACACGATTGATGAAGATAGGGGTATAAGATTAAATCAATACACTCTAAAGCACTCATGGATTCATCTCAAGTCATTATACAATTTTATAATATTTTATAACTCGATTAGAAGGGACCACCTCATTTAGACTCTAAGATTCTACACTTGAATCGACTCGATAATGAGACATATTTAATAAAATTAGAGTGAAGAAGGAATATGGATAACTTCCAAATGGACACACAATGGAATGATCTAGAACATGAAGAAAAGTAAAATATTCCTAAATGCTTAGTAGCTTCCTCCTTATAAGTGTAGCGCGCTACACACCTATAAACAAGAATATACCAGACGTAATTTTGCAGACACCTTGGGACTATGAACCATGCTCTAATACCAGTTTGTCACAACCTGAGCTGAGGCCTTAGCTGCAACAAGCATCCTAAACCATGTAGGCCCGGGCGCCCTTTTCTATTAGGCTATCATATACAATATTCATATAATATAGAGAAATACGGGAAGTTAACAAAACAAAACATAGTCAACCTCTTAATTAACTGAACACTACGAATGAAATCTATTACTATTCAACAATATCAAACACCAATCTGCAAAACCTCTAAGAATTTCAAAACCAACATCTATCTAAAACTGGGAAAAGCTCTCCAGTCAGACCATAAACCAAAATAAAATAATAATGATCTGAAAATAGGCCTTCAAAAATAAGGAAGGTTCACCAACTGCACACCTCTGACAGATATATCTACGGCTTAGCGAAACCCCAAGAGTGAGCCTCAGATCCTGAAATGTAGGGGGTCAATATAAATATACTGGTATGCAGAACAATCCAAAAATAAAATACATTTATATGCAACATAGGTGAAAACATTTCAAAAAGTGCATGTTATCATAAAAAAATTGAAATACATGGACATAATTTGAATCTTTCAAAATAAACTCTGCAATTATTACTCTACTCTTTATCCTACTTCTGAGAAAGATGGTATACCCTACAAATCTATGACTACACGGGCTATATGGAACCCTCCCTTAACTCAGCAACTAATCCCAAACCCATGTTTAGTGCAAGGGAGTATTTGCTTATCTACTACACCACAGGGCTATCGCTAGCATAAAATCTGCCTTTCGGGTAACAAGAACTCGTGTCAGAAAAACACAATTTTGGGAAATAAATCATCTGATCATACCTTCTTTGGGTAACCATCTAAATCTCTTAAGCCCAATTTTAGATTCTTTAAACCATATCTTCGTTAGAAAAGTTGTTTCTTTCTTAATATCTTTGGGCACATCAAAATAGGTTATCGCATACCCTGACTTACAAGTCATGTAACAACATCTCTACTTCACCTATCTTATTTCAAAAGGTATTGACTGACCACCCAAACAATTCAATTATCAAACGAAAGTTCATTATTCAAAACATTTGAAAATCAATAATTTTCTCTGCAATACTTTTATCTATGGTGGTCATCTTTTCTTTCAACTTAAAGTCATTCTTATAGGAAATCGTAATCATTTATAACACAAGTTAAGCACCTTCTCATTATCTGAAAAAATGAAATAATTTGTACATAGTATTTCATCAATAGTCTCAAGCTTTTCATAGTTTATAAAAGCAATTCACAACTTGCTAAATGCATGGAATTTGTAGTAAAAGAGAAAATCGAACGTCCCATGCTCTTATTAATTTCTCAATGTTAACATCACAAGATCACATGAAAGTAATTTGAGTTTAAAGATCTACATCACAATCTCCATAATTTCTTTATAACAGTATAAAATCATCAATGCATAATCACCAATAATCTGGAAAACCAAATTCGTGTGAATACATATATATATATATATATATATATATATATATATACACACTTCAAAACAAATTTAAGAGTAGTAAAATCTATGGCCATAAGGTATAGGATAGTCTTACATACCTCATATTGATTAGTTTGAAGATTGAAAACCTAATCTTGACTCTCTTCTTGAAAATCTTGAAGTTAAATGGCTTGAATTCTTGTTTTGGAGAAAAAGAGTTGAATCTTGTTTCTTGAGAGGTGTATAGGGTTTTTCTTTGATATAAAATTGAATAAAGAGGCAAATAATGCTCCTTGGGGCTGAAATTTTGTGTTATGGATGGATTTTGGGTGACGAAATATGACCAAAGTGCCCCTAGACCCTTCAGGAATTGAAATAGCGTGTGAAATAGCTTCCGGTCACATCAGATATTGCATAGGGGAGAGCAACGTATCGCGTCTCTTATATCATTGAAAGACTGACACACCGCATCCCAATCGCGTTGACTTACTGCCTTTCACAAAAAATGCCATAAATTTTTACTCGAGTATCGAATTAAGGAAAAATTGGTATCGTTGGAAAGCTAACTCAATTATCTACAAATTGGTGGATCTTGAGATGAAAAATTCTACGTACATCAAAAGTTATACATGTTCAAATTAGAACCTTGTAGAATCAAATACAAAAATTTAGTCAAATCAAAGGCTCTTAGCTCAACTTCGTTCTAATCGATTCCTATGAACACTTATCACTTCGAAAGCACTTCAAACACGAGGATAAAGATCATGACACATTAATTTAAATATAAATCATGGGATTTGAGTTTACATATGTAGAAACGATGGTTTGATTTCTAGATTGAAAATGAAGACACATTTTCTTCTCTATTCAACATGGTGAAAACCTAATAAGGGGTAGACGAAAGGTTTTAGAAGTTTAAATTTGAGCTCTGATAAAGTAGCAGCAAAAAGTGTACTAGGGTTTAAGGTTCTCAAATCTCTTAGTTGATTTCAAAATCATTGATATGAATTAGCTCAAAACTCTTAGTTATTCTCCATTTTACTTAGAAATTGTTTCACTAGGGCTTGCTTAGGTTTTTTTATTTACTCTAAAATTATTAATGGAGTTTTACTATTTTTTCATTTCATTAGGGTTTCACCATAATAATTTTAGATTTTTTTTAATTTGCTTTGCATTTAGAATTTTTGAATAAATTAGGATTGTGGATTTGTTCTTTTTCAGATAAAACATTAAAGAGGATCATTAGGGCTGGTGATAGTAGTGTCAAAGAATTCTATAAATAGATCTAATTATATCTTTATTGAGGACAAGCAACCTTTTCTCTATAACTTTCAAGAAATTAAAATTGAAAAAGTTTGTCAAATTGTCTGTCAAAGCTTGTGGTCTTCAATTTGTCTATATGGAAAAGGTGAAATTTTTATCTTTTTTTTTGTCTCAACTTAGTTGGCTTAGAATCAAATTTTATTTGTTGATGCTTTAGTGATCGATTTATCTAATTTTGAGTTAAGATATCGAGTCTATTAATACTATGTTAGTAAAGGACTCTAATGTCTTGTGTGATAGTGTTGTAGTCTACTCTTTCTGGAATAGCGTAACTATCATATATTGTGTCTATTAATACTATATTTAAAAAATTCTTTATCGAATGACTTGAATTTGAGAACTTTATTAAAATTAAATGGTCAAGGATTTCCTCTTTTATCTGCCCTTCGTTTTCATTTTAAGTTCACCATTAAACTTCTTGCAAAAAGTTATATTTTTTTGCTACAAAGATATGCATTTTACTATAGTATTATACTGTCAAATTAGGAATGATAGAAAACAAAATTGTTAATTCTCAAAAGAAGAATTGAGGTACAAAAAGTAACATATTATTTAAGCTACATTTGAAACAAAAAGAATTTTATTAGACATTCCATTATTCATAAACTTATATAGGAGGCAAAATATAGAACAGATCGGGAAAAAAAAAGAAAGTTTGGCATATCTAAAAATGTCATCACATTGCTTAGCAGCCAAAATATTGTACCTTTATTAATAGAGGAATAGGAAAAAAGAGTATATTTTAATTTAAATCTTTTCAAGAAATGAGAAAAGGCCCATCCAAGTAGTTAAAGACACTGATAATTAAATTGTTATTTGTTACAAATTCAATCTGTAGCCTTGAAAACTTCTAAGTTATCAAGATCCCCTGCCATCACCATTACATGAATAGAATATTAGTAAATCGCCTTAGTAAAAATTCAAAAAATTCAAGAAACATACATTATAAAGAATTATATACCTGTTGTTTGACACATAGAGGATAAATATCACAATAAGTAATATTTCAATTGTAGTGCCGATAAGTATTGTCACCATATACACTTTGTAAAGAAACTAGCATAAAATTAATAGTGATAATGGCAGAATAATGAAAATTTCTCTTCTCTCACACAGAATTATTTCTTTTATTTTTTCTTGAATAAAAAATGATCTTTTTTTGCTTTCCCTTCTTCTCCAAAATAGGAAAAAGTTGGGAGGAAAAAAGAATAGAAGGAAAAAGATAAAGATGAAAGGAGAGAGAAGTCTGAAAGGCTAGCTTGTGAGTTGTTTGTCAGTGAGAATAGACAAAATATACGATAGCTATATGATTCTTATGTCTAGTTTAGCGATTAGAATTTGGAATAGGCATATGATAGTCACACTTTCAGAATACTTTTTATGTAAAAGAGTGATTTACATCTGTCCTTGAAAATTTACAACTCTGAATACCTTTTTAATTTATCAACTTTTGATTTGTACCTCAACAAGTTCAAGTTAGTGAAAGTCAGTCTCATCATTTTATTTGATTATGAACATGCCTTCCTTCTAACTTTTAGTAGTTTAGAGATATCACTTCGAAAAGTTTATCTGTTAACATGAATTGACAAAAACATCTAATCATTAATGTTAAAAGTTTAGACAAATTAACTAATGTAAAGCTGAATTAGCAGTCTTTTAAGGCATGCACACTCCATTAACTTACATATTCAGAGACTCAATTAGTTGTTTTAGTGATATGCAAAGAACTGGACACCCGAACTTCTTCTTTAATCATTCTAATTATTTTGAATACATTCACATGCTAAATATATATTAATTGTAGTTTATGCATTAATATGTTAACATCCATTGAACGTCTTTTTGAAATCAGTATTTGTAGTTTATTTATTGGTGCAGGTTCTTTTACATGATATATAGTACTGTAACCAACTCGATTGATTTTTTTTCTTTCCCCTCTGATTGCGGGTCCTTGCTGCTAACTTTATTGCTTTGGTGTGGAATATCATGTTTTCATATAAAGCTCACAAAGAAGTAATTATAAAATAGGTAAGTATATCAATATTTTCTTTAAATTGGTACCATTTTTTACTTTCAATACATATGAGATAAACAATTCACTTACTACAGAAAAAGTATAGTGGTACCGTTATCGGAATAAGAAAATTATCTCTTGGATGTACATTACTTATGTTAAATTAGGTCAAATCTTTTCTCTTTGAATAAGGAACGGCAAGAAATTTTCTTTCTAACGATTGTAAACTGAACATGTATCAAATTTCCTCCTCATATAATACTATGTGAGAAGATAGTACTATTGATTTCAATGACTTTGCGCATTAATTTTATAAATTTTCTGGTACTCATATGATATTAGAGGATTGTTGTTGTCTTCTTTAATATAGTTATTCTTTGTGAAATCATTTTAGTTTGTCCCTCACAAGCTATTTCTTGTATAGCGCAATACAATGTATTTACGTACATTTTATTGTTGTTTAGACATTCTATCTAATTACATTTTTGACATCAACACTAACACTTTACTTTTTTTTTACTTGCTGATATTATGATGTCTGAGAAATTATTGGTATTAATTTTTTTTGGGGTTAGCTAATTATTCTTATGCAATAAATATTTTCTATTTTAATTCTTATGTAAATATTGTATCAAAATAACTTTATTTTAGGTTGCTTATTGCTAAAGGATTTTAAATATTAACTTCACATTTTATCTTATAATGAATCATAATTTGGGTAATTTTCTTGAATTATGTAGGACTTTAATGAATAGCGAGGATAAAAATTGAAAGAATCATCTAATATGATCTAATGAGTTTAAGCGTGGAGTGAACAATTTTTTTTTAAAATACATTTGAATGAACTTTTCAAGGAAATGAGATATTATGTCCTTATAGAAAGTAAAAAATCATTATTGGCAGTATAGAGATGTGGTGGAGGATCACTTGTTTTCTGAAGGATTAGTTGCTAGTTACACAAAGTAGACTTTCTATAGAGAAAGTTGTTCCTTGATAAAAACACCATATTAAATCAATGATGTTGAAGGTTCTAATATACATGATGATATTGATGGACTACTTTGCAATATATTTAGGAATGTAGAGACTGCGTTGGAACAAAGAGAAGGAGTGAAAAAAGAATTACCTGAAGATATAAAGAATTTTTTTATAATTATTGAAGAAAGAAAAGAAATAATTATATTCCAGATGTGAAAATTTCAGCACACTCAATTTTTTTTATTCTTGTTTAAATCATTCCATGGGTTGAGCAATGTAGCATTTTTAAATTTGTTAGTATTGATAAAATAAAAGGCATATTTCTTTGCTCAGATATCAGAGTCTTTCTATAAGACTAGAAATATGATAAAAAATTTGGATTTTGATTATGATAAAATACATGCATATCCTAATTATTACATATTATTCTGAAAGGATAATGAGAAAGCTGAGAACTACTCTATATGTGGGACTTCAAGATGGAAAAGTGTTGGTGTTGCCTCAATGAATATAAACTCTAATTCCTATATAGGTTTTAAGACACTTTTTCTTAAACTCTAGACTTCAGAGAATGTTCATATGTCCTGAAACAACTGTTGCAATAAAATAGCATGCTAATGAATGACCAAATGATGAAAATCTAAGGCATACTGCTGGTGGAAAAGTATGAAAGGATTTTGATCATTCGTATCTAGACTTCTCTACTGATCTTTATAATGTTAGGTTGGATGTTTCAAATGATGGTTTTAATTCATTTTGAAACATAAGTATTTCTTGTAGCACCTGATCTGATATGTTGATGAACTATAATTTATCACCATGCATTTGCATGAAAATAGAGTATGTTATGTTTTTAAATTACTATTTCGAGCTCATCATCTCTTGAAAGTGATATATATGTGTACTTACTATCACTAATTTAAGAATTTAAGGGACAATGGAAACCTGGGGTAGAAACATATGATGCTGAAATCAAACAAAAAATTTAAGAACGTCCAACCTTAATATGGGTAGTTAGTGATTTTTTAGCATTAGAAATGCTTTCAGGATGGAGTACTAAGAAAAAATTGGCATGCCCTACTTGTTTTATACTACATTGTCTCGACATCTCAAATACAGTTATAAGTGTGTTATTTAGGTCATCAGAGATTTTTTCCTCATGGTCATCAATTGTAAAAAGATGAGAAGTCATTTGATAGTAATAAGAAACATAGACCAGTACCTACTCTGCTGTTGGGTATAGAAGTGGTTAATGAGTTTCATGAATTCAACAATGTTTTTGAAAAGGATAAAAAAAATGGTCTAGATATAATAAGTATCCTCAGAAGAAAAAATCTATTTTTTTAATTTCCACATTGTCTGCATAACAATTGAGGCACAATATTGATCTGGCATACATAGAAAAGAATATATGTGATAGTTTGCTTGGGACTTTATTGGAGATAGATGAAAAGTCAAAGAATCATGTAAATTTTTGATATAACTTGTAAGAAATGAGAATACAAGAGGAGCTACAACCAGCAGAAGATAGTAATAAAAATTTAAGTTTGGCTCACTCTTCATTCTTCATGAAATTGGAAAAAAACATGACAGTGTCTTAAAAAATGTCAAATTACCTAAAGAGTGTGCATCGAATATCCTATCATGTACATTTGAAGTAGATGAAGATATCAGGGTACAAGAATCAAGATTCTCATTTTATAGTGCATCACCTATTCTAGATTGTTGTGAGAAAAGTGTTGCCCAAGGATGTTTTATTCACATTGATTAGGTTAAATAATTTCTTTAGAGTCATATAAAGCAACGTAATTAGATCGAGATATCTTAAGAGCTGGAGCCTAAAATTAATGAAATTACGTCTAACCTTGAATGATTTTCCATCAAATATTTTTTGATATAATGTTATATTTGCCTATTTATTTAGTGAATGAAATTAAGCTTGAGGTTTCATTCATCTTCGTTGGATGTATTTCATTGAGAGGGATCTATGTAACCTTAAGAAGTTTGTTCTTAGTTGGTCTTGTCCAGAAGCATCTATAGCAGAGGGTTATTAGGTTGAAAAGTGATTGACTTTTTGTTCAAGATACCTATATGATAGTGTGAAGATAGGATTTAGTAGGTATCAAACTGAGGATGAGGAATGTATTTAGGATTTGTCACCTTTATTTTGTAACATTGGTCATCCAATTGAAAATGAGAAGAAAAAAATGTACTTTTCTAATGGATTCATAATTATGTTATGAAAGGTATGCCCTATTTGACATAGGAGATGAAAAAGTGAAAGGTTCAATGAGTAAGATAAACTATATAACAATTATTTACATATTAAAATTCAGTATTTAATTATGATAAGTACATAAACATCTATTTATAAAGGCCCAGCATTGTATTTATAATATATTCATTGTAGGGAACATAAAAAATCGATGAGTTATTATACTAGATCGAATGCATGGACCAGACTAAGAAATCATAATTGTGAGCTCAGTAATTGATGTGAAGAGAAAGTTACAAATATTGAAGTATTTCATTATGTAAAATGGCTAGCTAGGGGCCTACTATGGTGGCCAAGAGATATACCGCTTATTTCATCAATAGATATAGATTTCATATAAAAATTGTGATGTCTCACACAAGAATTAGAATAGTGGAGTGATATTTTCAGCAACAACTAATTGTTTTATTAATTCTAGGGACCACAATTCCATAAATGGAGAGGTGGTTGATTATGGAGTTATTCAATATTTCATTGAGATTGATTACCATGCTTGTTGTAGTATTGTATTATTTAGATGTAATTGGTATCAGAATGAAGTAGATGAGTATGAGTTATTCGGGAATACTTCAACAAGTATTGCAATAAAGATGATCTTGATGTGTGGCATCATAAGTTTATCAAATTTTTATGTTATGGAACCAATTGAGAAAGATGTTTATTGTGCAAGGAATAAATCCCTGTTAATTTGTATGATTTAATGAAAAAGAATTTTCCTAATATAAGAGATATATTTTGGAGGGATCCTAATGATGAAATTGATCTCTCAGCTAGATTAGATAAGGATAATTTTTTATGGTCAAGAAAAGATGGAGTCGTTGTCGTTGTTAGATAGTCTATGTTGTTGGTTATATGTTCTACTAGATCTTAATATTTTTGAATTAGTAAGATTTTCAAGGTTTTCTTTTTTCATATGAATATAATTAGTAATGTTGCTTAGCTTGTTGTATGCATAGACTTTCTTTATATTTGTTCCTAAACTGTTTGGAGATAAATATTGTAGGATGTTCCTTTGTATATGTGGACTTCCTTATATATGTTGATATATGGTGTTTTTTTCTAGATTGTTTGGTGATCCAAACATAGATGGTCTATTATGGCTTTCATTTTTGGGGACAAAATGATGATATTACTAGTCACGTCTGGTACATTTGGGTATATTGGTGCTTTCTTGAAATTTTAATACCCCGCAAAGTCTTCTTCCAGTTTGAGCCTTAGAGCGTATTTGGTAAAGCAAAAATCTGAGTTAAATATTTTAGGAATATCTTCCCAAGTATGAAATACTTTGAATCATGTCGAATTTTCCTATGTTCTACTTTTTGTCATGTAGAGCATTGAATAAGATTTCCATCAATACCAAATTCGCTCAAATCGGATAGTCGGGTGAAGAGTTAGAGTTATTTTTATGAAACAGTGTACCACCTGGCACCTTAGCGCGTTGTGGAGCCAACCAAATTGGCAATTGTCAAAATCCAATGAAACTCTATGATTCCACTGCATTGCAGTATAGTTCCAGTTCACAACCAAAGATGGAAACGCGATTTCCACCGCGTCGCACCATCATGCAGTTTCCCAATTGTCCAAATTCCAGTGAACTGGCACGATTATGGTGCGTCGCGCCAGCATGTAAAATTGGAGAATTTTCAATCTAATTTCGAGGGATTTTTTGTCTTTTCTCCTTTTCCCTAGCCTCTATAAATACTCGGTTGAGAGCCTTCAACTTCATTTTCTCTTCTACCACCAAAAATTAGGGTTTTCAAAAATCAAAATCCTCTCCTTCTTCTTCAACAAAAATCAAGAAAATCTTCCAAAGGATTTGAAGAAAAGAGTTTCCCCGAGGTATGTAGATGTTGATTCTTGGGTCCTTTTCA
Source organism: Capsicum baccatum var. pendulum (assembly GCA_030864225.1). Taxonomy (NCBI): domain Eukaryota; kingdom Viridiplantae; phylum Streptophyta; class Magnoliopsida; order Solanales; family Solanaceae; genus Capsicum; species Capsicum baccatum. Next base: position 154,810,360 of record CM061561.1, on the reverse strand, counting down.
TCCAAGAAGCTCAAGCACCATTTTTAAAACTTAAAGATTTTATGTTTGTGAGATTCCATGATTTGTATGAGTTGAAATTGATGTTACATGTGTTCTTGAGTCTCGATTCATGTTTGTTTACAAGATTTATGGGCTTTAACCCTAGTATATAGGATTTATATGATGTTTGTGATGAGCCCTCTTGAAGTTGTTTTCTATGTAATGTGTTCATGATATTTTGGTGTAGAAATGGTGGAATAAGTGGAGCATGTCCCCCATAGGTTTCATGAAAGCTTAGGTGAAGCATAAGGGCCATTATAGTATGTTGAATAGGAAACCCCAATTTGTGAGTTAGTTTATGCATGCCTAGTGTTTGATAAAATGCTCAAGTGGATGAATTATTCCATGATGGTAGGAAATTCCCAAATAAGTGTGAACTCGTGCATATCTAGTGTTTGTTGAAGGACTTTAGTGAACAAGTGGAGATGTGATAGTAGTAAATTCCTCAATTATGTGCTCTTTGATATATGTTAAGCTTTTAATACATGCCAAGTGGTTAGCAAGTAAGTTGAGATATAATGGTATGAAGTTTTCCCCAAATCATGTGATGTCCAAATGCATGTCAAGACTAATTTAGGTGTGAAGTACTTGAGGTAAGACCTTGTTGAAGGAAGTATAATCTAGTAGCATGTTTCCCTACGCTAGTATATGTTGATGTTTCCTAAATGCTTGACGCGATGCCTTAATGATTGTAAAGGTGAAGTTATGTTATGTTTCCTAAATACTTGAAGAGATGCTTTAATGATAATGATGATGAATGAATAACTGTGATGATGAATGAACGATTGTGATGATGATGAATGAACGATTATGATGATAATGAATGAATAGTTGTGATGTTGGAGGAATGATTATGCTTTATTTTATGTTATCGAGTCCTGGGGTATTTATACCCGACAATTTAGCTGTTGTCTAGAGCCCATGTCAGTTTCACGATAATTCTAGTTGAGCTATGACTCTCAGAACTCAGTGAATTATAGAATGTTGTATCCTCAGACAGTTACAGAACATAAGAAATCTCGGTTATCTCTGTAATCTCTATATTGCTAGAAACCTAGCCTCAGTCCTGTAATCAGCTCAGATCCAATAGTATTCAAGTGTTTAATTCTGATCTCAGAAGTGATTCGAATAATCTATTAAAGCTCTGTATTGTCAGTCAGATCTTTTGAGAAATATGATCAATATCAGATTCAGTTCAGTTATGTTCAGTTAAGAATTTAGTCATGGTCTTTCAGTTGGGAGTAGAAACTAGCACCGAGCGAGGGAAGGGATGGCGGCTCCTCCCATCAGAGAGAGAGAGGCTGGAGTCTTTAGTAGCAATCCCTGACCTCCAGAACTGCATAGACAACGTAGGATATATGAGTCACCATCAAGAAAAAGTTGTCACCTCCAGAGAGAGAGTATTTGACTATTATATTACCTTAGGTCGACTTTCTGGTAAGGGTCATCCGCTAGAAAGGATTTACTAGAGAGAGATCTTTACCCATGGCACGGTATTGACACCCTTCCAGCTGGGGTTACAGGTTCGACCCCACCTGTGGTAGGTTGGGGCATGTCGATAAAGTAACTACTTCCCACAATTTCAGTCTCAATTTTAGTATCAATCTTCAGAAATAAAGACTGTCAGATATAGTCATCTATCTCTATGAGGAACTCAGATAGTTCTATTAATTCATAGACCATCCCATCAGATAGGCTTGGTCTTATATACAGTTTTTTTATATCATATTTAGAGATATGCCACCAGATAAGCTTGATCACAGTCTCAGATTCTATTGATTATTCTTGTTGTCAGATTTAGATATGATAATTTTCTTACCATTAATAATAGCTTCTTTAATCATCCATTAGAGAGGTTGATCTTTAATCTTGTCAGTCTAGAGCAGTAAGCTCATAATTCAGTCATTGGCGTAATCACATTCAGTTTCTCAGTCATCAGTATCAAATGAGTCAGTATCTCAGTGCCAGTAGTGAGTTCAGTCTGTAGTAAGGCAGTATCCGAGTTTCAGTCACTAAGAGTTATAATGATTGTGACTGTGGTCTATGAATTCATGTATGTGTATGTGTTCTCATGCGGCATTATCATGATTATTCAGTTTAGATATTATGAATGAATGAGCCCTTTGCATTTAGCCTTGACCCATCTACATACTTAGTACATTCCTGTACTGATGCATTTGCGCTATGGTGTTTTATTTAGCACCATAGGTTCAAAGGCATAGGACTCAGAGTTCCCTCGGTAGTTCAGTCCCAGTCAGCAGCACTAGTCGTAGCAGTGAGTCCTCTTCTTTTGAGGATGAATCTTAGTTTACTATTATGGCATCAGACTTTGTTTCTATTTTCAGTAGACGAAGTTAGTTGGGGACATGTCCCATCAATTCCATAGTTTAAAGAGTTTAGAGGCTTTTCAGACAGATGTATTAGTATTCAGTTTTCAGTTTTGAGTATGTATAGATGTGTTGAACCTTATGGCTAGTTTTTGCATTTATTTTAGATATTAAGCAGTGTACAGGTATAGATATTAGAAAAGGGTTAACTTATGGTCCTTTGGGGTCATAAGCACTGTGTGACATCTCGGGATGGGATCTCGAGGCATTACAAAAATATAGCATATGGGTATTTATTTGTCATGTTATGACCCAAGGTTACCCCCTTGTTGTAATATGGTGCTTTGAACCACAAGTAATTCCTATCTAACCTATGTTCCTAGCATAATGCTTGAGAAACTAATTAAATATATATAAAGGTAAACTAACTGAGCAGAAGCATAATCATGAGATAAGTTGTGTAAAGACATTACTGTTAAAAGTTAACAACACTGTAATCTGAAAGAAAGAGAAACTTAAACTACATAAGTAACTCTGACTAATTATTTATGAAGCCTCAACTAATACTAACTATAGGTAGCTGGGACATAACCCCCAACTATCCCTGATAAATATATAGAAATTAGAAAATGAAATACTAGAACTACATCTGACTTGGGTCTTCAAAATAAGATAACTCATCACATGTTGGTTGACTGCTATGATTTGCATGACTATGAAACTACAGTAAGCACCTGAATCTACATCACATGAAAAATATCGGTAGAAGAGGTATGCGATCAGTACTTGGGAATGTACTAAATATGTGAGATATACACTACTCACGAAAACACTTATTATGCTCTTTAAAACTGAGTACATAAGCAATTTGTTGAAATATGTATTTAAAACATGTTTGTACACAAAAACTGTGGGGCGTAGTGAGATCTCTAAATCAAGAGCTAAAAATATTTCTTTAAACTGGAAAGTGATAAAAACATAACTATTATATTTAATCTTAAGTTAATATTGAATATATTGTAACATTGTACTGAATGCTAACTGATTTCAAAGAAGATAAATTGAAGTTCAATGACCCTATATGAAATACACAAATACTAATATGCAATGATAATCTGGAAAGTCATAGTTTAAGAGCAAGTAAAACTAAATTGAGGATCATGTGTAAATACTAAGTCTGAAACTATGTAATGTGAACTAATGCAATCACAATATCAATAAACATGCAATTGATCAATACTATACTAAGTAAAGTAATTAGGAGGTCATGCAATAACTGGGAATGATCTATGGGAGGTACTGTTAACCGACATATAACCATGTGAGCTAAACATGGAGTACGATATATGAACCCTATCAAAAAAGGCTTAATATACCTTGCCAGGTATAAAGGATGATCTGATTTGGTACCACTGAACTAATTTCCAACTGTAATACCTCACAAAATTCTCTTCCAGTCTGAGCCTTAGAGCGTATTTGGTAAAGAAAAAATCCAAGTCAAATATTTTAGGAATATCTTCCCAAGTATGAAATACTTTGAATCGTGTGGAATTTTCCTAAGTTCTACTTTTTTCATGTAGAGCATTGAATAAGCTTTCCATCGATACCAAATTCACTCAAATTGGACACTCGGGTGAAGAGTTTGACCCATTTTAGTAAGACAGTATGTCACCTGGAATTCTGGCGCATCACAGAGCTAGCCAAAATGGCAGTCATCAAACTCTAGTGGACCTCCGCGATTTCTCTACATCGCGGTGAAGTTCCATTTCATAAAAAGTTTCCAAAATGATCCCCCCCCCCCCCGCATTGCGCCACTAAGCAATTTCCCAATTGTCCAAATCCAGTGAAGGACCGCGATTCTGACGTATCGCGCTAGGGCCAAAAATCGAGATTTTTCCATTTAAAATATCCAAGGGCTTTTTGGTCTTTTCACCTTATCCCCACCCTCTATATATACCCAATTAAAGGCTTTCAGCCCTTATTTTCTCTTCCTCTACCCAAAAACTAAGATTTCCAAATTCTAAAATCCTTTCTACTTCTTCCATAAATTAAGAGAGATCTAGAGAGAATCAAGATAAACCAAGAAGTTTTTCAAAGGCTTTCAAGAAAAGAGTTTTCACAGGGTATGTAGATGTTGATTCTTAGGTCCTTTTCATCCAAGAAGCTCAAGTACCCTTTTTTTTTAATCTTAAAGAATTTATTTTTAGGAATTTTAATGATTTTTGTGAGTTGAAATTGATGTTTTTCTATGGTTGAGTTGTGATTCATGTTTGTTTACAAGATTATCAAGCCTTGGCCCTAGTATGTGGTATTTATGTGGTAAATAGATTGTGTTCTTGTTGTTGATGTTGAATGATTTCCAAGATGCAATATTTACATGGTTTGTATAAATCTATGAGATTATGTAAGATAGGAATATGTAAAATTGGTTGATTAGGGTGAGTATGTCGATGAATACACCTATGCCTAAGTTGTGGATGTAAGGTGTCTGATGAAATGTCTAAGAGACTAGAAATCAAGTATTGTAGTTAAATAGCGAGACTAGATGGATGGATGGATGGATGGCATATTGTTATATACACTCCCTTTCATGGATAAGACTTTGAGAACTATGTGTATCGTGAAATGACCAAGTGAACGAATTACTCCACAATAGTAAGAAATCCCAAAGTAGGTGTAAAACCGTACATGTTTTGTGGTTGTTGAAAGACCGCAGTGAGTAAGTTGAGACAAGATAGTGGTAAATTTCCCCAAGTAAGTACTCTTTGATATATGAAAGACTTCCCCTATATGCCAAGTGGTTAGCAAGTAAGTTAGGACATGATAGTGTGAAGTTTCCTCAAATTATGTGATATTCGAATATACAGCAAGATTGATATAGGTATGAAGTACTTGATACAAGTCCTTGTTGAATGACGTATAATCTAATAGCATGTCTACCCTAGGCTAGTACATGATGGTGAACCGATGTTGATGATCCTTGAATGTTTGAAGTGACCTTTTGGTGATTGTGATGATACATGAATTGTTGTAATGATGAATGAATTCTTGAAATAATGAATGAATGATTATGTTTTACTTTTATGTTATAGAGTCCTAGGGGTATTTATACCCAAAAATAGAGCAATTTTCTAGAGCCCGTGTTAATTTCACGATAACTTCAGTCGAGCCCTGATTCTTAGAACTCAATGAACTACAGAAACTCTATATCCTCAGACAGTTACAGAACTTGAGAAATCTCAGAAATCTCTGTTATCTCGGTATCCTCTGTATCGCTAGTAATCTAGCCATAGTGTTGTACTTAACTCAGATCTTGTTGTATTCCATTGTTTAGTTCTGGCCTCTGTAATGACCAAGTAATCTATTCAAATTTTGTATCATCAGTCAAATATCATGATTCAGTAGTATTCCGTCAGATACGAAACCATGTGAATTCAGCCTAACTCAGTCAAATCATTTGAGAAATATGACCAGTGTCAAATTCAGCCCAATTTGTGTTCAGCTAAAAGTTCAGTTCAGAGTCCTTCAACTGAGAGTAAAAACTAGCACCGAGCGAGAGAAGGGATGGCGATTCCTCCCATCAGAGAGAAAGAGGTCGGAGTCTCTAGTAGTAATCCCTGAACTCTAGAACTACATATCCAGCGTAGGATACAGGAGTCCCCGTCCGTAGAGGTTATCACCGTCAGAGAGGTTGACTATTAATTGCCTCAGGTCGACTTTCGGCGAGGGCCATCCCATTAGAGAGGCTTGACCAGAGAGTGATTCTTTACCCATGGCATGGTATTGACGTCCTTACAGCTGGGGTAGGTTGGACCCCACCTGTGGTAGGTCAGGGCATGTCGATTAAGTAACTACTTCCCATAGTTTCAGTTTCAGTATCAATCTTTAGAACCAGGACTATCAGATACAGTCATCTATCATTATGGGGAACTCAGATAGTTCCATTGATTCAGGGACCATCCCGATAGATAGGCTTGGTCACATATACAGTTGTTTGATATCATATTCAGAGATAAGACGCCAGATAGAATTGATTCACAGTATCAGATTCTATAGGGTATCCTTGTTGTCAGATTCTGATATAATCATATTTCTTATCATTGATAATAGTTTCTGAATATCATCCATTATAAAGGTTGATCTCCAATCCTATCAGTCGAAAGTAGTAAGCTCAGAATTCAGTCCTTGATGTAAGTGCATCCAGATTCTCAGTTATCAGTATCAGATGAGTCAGTGATTTGGTATCTCAGTGTTAGTAGTGAGTTTAATCTGCAGTAAAGTGGGATCCGAGTATCAATACCTAGTTGTGATGATTGTGTTTATGGTCTATGCATTCATGTATGTGTTCTCGTGCGACATTTTCATGATTGTTCAGTTTAGATATTGTGCATGCATGAGCCTTTGTATTTAGCCTTACCTCGTCTACATACTCAGTACATTCTTGTACTGACGCATTTGCGCTATGGTTTTTTATTTGGCATCAAAGGTTCAGAGGCACAGGATCCAGAGTATCCTTAGAAGTTCAACCCAGTCAGCAGCAGTTGCAGTGAGTCCTCTTCTTTCGAGGATAAAATCTCAGTTGATTATTATTGCATCGAATTCTATTTATATTTATTTCAGTTAACGGAGTTAGTTGGGGACCTGTCACATCAACTCCACAGTTCACACAGTTAGAGGCTTTTCAAATGGATGTATTGGAATTTAGTTTTCAGTTTTGAGTATGTATAGATGTGTTGAACCTTATAGCTAATTTTCGCATTTATTTCAAATTTTATGTAGTGAACAGGTATAGATATTAGCAAAGCATTAGCTTGTGGTCCTTTGGGGTCATAAGCATCGTGTGACGTCTTAGGATGGGATCTCGAGTTGTTACACCAACGAACTAAGATGTCCTGGGATGAGTCTCCATCCCTGCGTCTGCTCAGTGCTACGCACTACTTCCAACTTAATATAAACTGATATACTAAATAAATCAATAGAATTAAAGTCCCGAAGTTGATATATAAGTTATATTCGTAAAAGCATTCTAAATCATGAAATTTGAATGACTAAGTGTTTGAATGACAAAGCATGATATCCTATATCATCGGATGTTCATAACCCGCCATATCTGAAGAATGAACTAACAATGAAAATTTAATACTCAAAATAAAAAAAAAAGGAAATTTCATAGCACAAGACTAAAATTCATGAATCTATCAATATAGTGAGGGTTCATAATTCTAAGTATGTAAATATATTGTTAGCATGGGAAAACATGGTATGTCTACTAAGATATATTGAAATATGGAAAATCATAATAAATAATGCTTAATAGTCTTGAAAATTGATATATCATGTATAGCTTTATCATATGCTTTAAATCTGAGGTAATATCATGTAAATCATGCGTGGACATGCTCTTGAATGTAAAACATATCAAGGAGAACTGGATTTAAGGTTAGAATTCTATTTGAATAAGAACCCTAGTTAATGGGAATCATAGAAATCGTACTTAAAATTCATATTTTAAAATTATATTTTTGGAATAAGGGTGGAAGAAATCAATTATTGAATGCCCACATACCTGGACTAATGAAAACTTGGATTGAATCCTTGGGAATCTGGATTTGAGAAAAAACCTCGGCTTACGCTTGCTTGAGAGTTGAATCGCTTGATTTTTCAGACTTAAAATGAGCTTGCAGAAAATAATGAGGGATTTGGGAGGATTAAATTGACTTATACCTCTTGTAACATCTTAAATGACGTAGTTTCGAGGTTAAAATAATAGAAAAAGACCAAATAGCCCTTTTAAAATTATCTGAAAAGTTGTTGCTATCAGTCACGGTGAGTTTGGCGACGATCTTTAGGGTCTGGGGATAAGTCGTGGCTTGAGTCATAGTCTGGAACTCAAATTTTGGCCCACACTTCTGTGATGACAAGTCACCCTATGGCTCATAGTGTCTTGACGATGAGTCGTCATCACTGATAGCTTTGATAGTGCTTCAATAAATTGGCCATAATATTTTACTCCGATATAGGATTAAGAAGAATTTAGAGGATTTGGAAAATTAATTCAATTATCTCTCTTTTGGTGGGTCGTGATCTCAAAAAAATTTGTCATATAAATTTTATGCTCTTTTGAAATTATCTAAAGTAATATTCTTCACAAGAATTCAATCGATAAGTGATATTTTAAGTTGTCCATAAGCTAGGAGTAATTTATGGCCTTAATAAATGTCTAAATCACTTATAAAATTATCAAAACTTGATTTTTTTTATTTTGCAAGTACTTGAAGCATGTTTTATATATTGGCTTGGATTTTGGGGGTGTTACAAAATAGAGTGTCGTAATGATTGAAGTACAAAAAATTGCACTGAGATAAGAATGGGTTGGGTATCTTCCTCTCTTAGTGTTGTTTAGAACTCAATAGCATGACTACTAGAATCTAAAAACCTAACTTTGTTCCTTTTTCAATAATCTCCCCTTAGATTAAATCTATCATTCTAAGTCTATGGACCTCTGCAATAAAGTCTGAACTGAGCTGAAATCACTATGCTCTAGAGTTCGGAATATAACAGTACACATAAATACTAACCTCCTCCTAAAAGACTATACCTAAAAGTGTAAAACCCACTACTAGTACTTCCTTCTGAGATACAACTCTTAACTTTCTATAGCCTCAATAGTCATCACAATAACTTAATTGCTTTTTAACTTTGAACCTTCTAAATTATCACAATACCCTGAGTTTACACTTTTTCCTTCTAGAATTCAAAACTCTTCTTTCTATTATCTTAATAATCTATAATTCAGACATAGATTCTAACACTTAACATGGATATCCCCAAAACTTTTCATACACTAATACCCACTTACTAATATTGGATAGGAATCACAGAACACTATTCCACTCAAAATTTTATGAACATACTCAATCTCAACAAGCTTATCTATCTTTCAAGTGACTGCCTTATCTCGATCCTGGCTAAAGCATTAACATATTCTAAGTCCCCTTAAATGGTAAATAACTCTTAAAGTGACATTCTACAATCTACACAAGATATTTCTGGATCTATGGATACATTGTATACATAATCTATTAAATCCAGAAAACTAATATCCCTACTTTATTGAAGCTATGCTTCTAAGATCATGTTTCTAACTCTAGGTTATGCTGCCATAGTATTCTGAGAAGGGATTTGAGGGAACATCTAACTTTGGCTAGTTCACAATTTTCATCAACAAGAATGAACTCTTTCAAAGTTTGGAACTTAAAGGCATTGATGGAATGCTTTTAAGCCCACGTACAATCTCATACCTATCTATAGGGACTATCTGATAAAACTATATTGGTAGGAATTAAGCTTGACTATTTCAATTACCTCTAAAATAATTCATAGTCAGCAGAAATGAAGTAATGTTAGAATTTGTATAAATTTTTTAGCGAATATCTCTACTACACGACCTAAAATATGAAAGAAGGAAAACATTTCTTAGATGACTCAACTTGACACGACTTTATAGACACCCTAGGACACTTGAACCTTGTTCTCTAATGCCAAGTTTGTCATGATTCGAGACTACCCCTTTGTCGTAACATGGTGCTAAGAACAAAAGAGTGATCTCAAGCTAACCTATGGTACTGGAACAATTATAAGATAAGTCGTTTCAATACATTATTGTTAAAAGCTTACAACACTGTAATTTGAAAAAAAAGAGGAACTTAAACTACTACAATAATGTGGACTGACTATCTATTAAGTCTTTACTAATACTGACTATAGGTAGGCGGGACATGACCCCCACCTATCCCTAATCAATACATACAAATAAAAAATAAAATTCTAGAACTACATCATACTTAAGTCTTCAAATAAGAGAACTCATCACCTGCTTGTTGAATGCTATGATTTTCCTGACTATCAAACTAATAGTAACCACCTAAATCTACATCACATGAAAAATATAGGCAGAAGAGAAATGCGATTAGTACTTTGGAATGTACTGAGTATGTGAGATATGCACTAGTCATGAAAACACTTATAACATAGTTTAAAACTAAGGACATAAGCCATTTTCTAAAATGTGCATTTAAAATATGCTTGTACGCAAAAATTGTGAGGCGTAGCGAGATCTCTAAATCAAGAGCTAAAACATTTCTGTAAACTGGAAAGTGGTAGAAACATAATTACTATATTTAATATCAAGTTAATGTTGAATATGTTATAAAATTATACTAAATGCTAATTAATTTCAAAGAAGATGAACTGAAGAACAATGACCCTATATGAAACACACAAATACTAATATGCAATGATAATCTAGAAAGTCTTAGATTAAGAGCAAGTAAAACTAAATTAAGGATTATGTGCAAATATTGAGTCAGAAACTATGGGATACAAACTGACTTGTGAGGCATAGTAGAGTATCGCAATGACTGAAGTACAAAAATTTTTACTGAGGTAAGAATGGGTCTGGTATCTTCCTCCCCTAGTGTTGTTCTAGAACTTAATAGCATCACCACTAGAATTTGAAAACTTGACTCGGTTCCTTCTTTTATCATCTCCCCCTTAGATTAAATCTATTATTCTATACAACTTTTAACTTTCTATAGCCTTTATAGTCATCACAATAACTTAAATGCTTTTTAACTTCGCTCTTTCTGAATTATCACAATACCCTAAGTTTACACTTTTTTGTTCTAGAATTCAACTATTTTTTCTATTAGATTAATAATCCACAATTTAAACATAGATTCTAAACCTTAACATGGATATTCACAAAACTTCTTATACGCTAATATACCTACTTACTACTACTGGATAGGAATCACAGAACTCTAGTCCACTCAAAATTTTATGAACATACTCAACCTCAACAAACTCCTCTATCTTTCGAGTGACTGCCTTTTCTTGACACTGGCTAAAGCATTAACATATTTGAAGTCAACTTAACTATTAAATCTCTCTTATATTACTATTTTACAATCTACACAAGATATTTTTGGTTTTATAGATACATAATCTACTAAATCTAGAAAAACACTATCCCAATTTTACTATTGGAATGCTTCTAGGCTCATGCTTCTAACTTAAGGTCATGTTGCCATAGGATTCTGAGAAGGGATCTGAGGCCACATCTGACTTTGGCTCAATGCACAATTTTCATAAACAAGAATGAACTCTTTCAAAGTTTGAACTTAAAGGTACTGATGGGATACTTTCAAGCCTGTGTTCAATCTCATACCTATCTGTAGGAATTGTCTGAGAAAACTCTATTAGTAAGAATTAAGCTTGACTATTTCAATTACCGCTAAAATAATGCATAGTTAGAAGGAATGGAGCAATGCTAGAATTTGTATAAGTTTTTTAGCGAATATCTCTATTGTACGTCCTAAATATGAAAGACAAGAAACATTTCATAAATGCCTTATAGCCTTACAAAGAAAAATACAGACGTCTCTGTACCGTTTTGCAAGACTCTACTAGACACGGCTTTATAAACACACTAGGACACTTGAACCTTGTGCTTTGATACTAAGTTTTTCACAACCGAATACTATCCCTTAGTCATCACATGGTGTTTAGAACCAAAAGTCCTCCCAAGCTAACCTATGGTACTGGCGTAATACTTGAGCAACTGATTAAATATGTACAAAAGCTAAACTGACTGAGCAAAATCATAATTATGTGATAAGTTTTTTCAATACATTGTTGTTAAAAGTTTACAAAACTGTAATCTAAAAAGAAGGAACTTAAACTACATACAATAACTCTAACTGACTATCTATGAATCCTCTATGAATACTAATTATAGGTAGTTGGGACATGACCCCAAACTATCCCTAATCAATACATACGAATAAGAAAATAAAATACTGGAACTACATCTGACTTAAGTCTTCAAAATAAGAGAACTTGTCAACTGTTGGTTGAATTCTATGATTTACCTAACTGTAAAACTGATAGTAAGCACCTGAATCTATATAATATGAAAAATATAGGCAGAAGAGATATGCAATCAGTGCTTTGGAATATACTGAGTATGTAAGATATGCATTAGTCATAAAAAGACGTATAACATGCTTTAAAACTAAGGACATATGCCATTTACTGAAATATGCATATAAAATCTCTAAATCAAGAGCTAAAGTATTTTTGTAAATTAGAAAGCAGTAGAAACATAACTATTATATTTAATCTCAAGTTAATATTGGATACGCTGTAAAATTTTACTAAATTCTAACTGATTTCAAAGAAGATGAGTGAAGTAGAATAACCTTATATGAAATACATAAATACTAATATCAAATGATAATCTAGAAAGTCGTGGTTTAAGAGAAAGTAAAACTAAACTATGGATCATGTGCAGATATTGTGTATGAAACAATGGAATGCAAACTAACACAATCACCATTAATAAACATGTAGCTGAACAATACTGTACTAAGTAAAGTAATTAGGTGGTCATGCAATAACAGAATTTGATCTGTGGGAGCTACTGTTAACTGACATATAACCATGTGAGCGAAACATAAAGTTTGATGTATAAACTCCATCAAAAAGGGCCCAATATACCTTGTCAGGTATAAAGATTGATATGACGTGGTACCACTAAACTGATGTCTAAAGTACTAAGGTGTGAAGCCTGGTCTGATGGGTGACACTTTAGAACGTGTTGTGGCGCCATAGTTTTGGGACTTAGTAACTTTCTACTAAAGGTATTAGCCTAATTGACGAGTGATCCTCCATCCTTATGTCCACTCAAGGATAGGTACTACTCCCAACTGAATATAAACTAATATACTGAACAGCTTAATAAAACTGAAGTCTTGAGGTTGAAATATAAGTTATTTTTCTAAATCATGAAATTGAATGACTGAGTGTTTGACTGACAATGCATAGAATCATAGGTCATCAGGAGCTTGTCATCGGGCATTCATAACCTACTATCTCTGAAGAATTAACTAACAATGAAAATTTAATACCCGAAAGGAAAAAAGAAAATTGCATAACACAAATACAAAATCTTGAATTTATCAATATACTGAGGATTCATAATTCTAAGTATGTATAGATACTAAATATTATGGAAAAACATGGTATGACAACTAATATAGATTGAAATATACAAAATTATGATTAATAAAACCAAATAGTCTTGAAAACTGATACATCATGCATAGCTTTATAATATGCTTTAAATTTAAAGTAATATCATGTAAATCATGCATAGAGATGATAATATTTTGAAAGCTATAATATAGTAATAAAAATCATAAATAATGATAAAAACATGCTCATGAATGTAAAATATATCAAGGAGAACTGAATTTAAGCTTGGAATTCTATTCGGGTAAGAACCCTAGTTCATGCAAATCATAGAAATTGTAATTGAAATTCATATTTTAAAATAATATTTTTGGACATAAGGGTTGAAGGAATCACTTATTGAATACTCGCATACCTGGACTGATGAAATCTTAGATTAAACCTAGGGAATCTGGCTTTTAGAAAAACCCTAGACTTAAGCTTGCTTGAGAGTTGAATTGCTTGATTTTTCTGACTTAGAATGATTTTGAGGAAAATAATGAGGGATTTGGGATGATTAAATAAACTTATACCTCTTGTAATAGCTGAAACGATGTAATTTTGGGGTTAAAAGAATATAAACAGACCAAACAACCATTTTAAATCATCTGAAAAGTTGTTTGTATCAGTACTGATGAGTTTGGCGATGATCTGTAGGGCCTGGTGATGAGGCGTGGCTTGATTCTTCATCTGAAGCTCAAATTTTGATCCCTACTTCCGTGACGACGAGACACCCTACGACTCGTAGTGGCCTGACAATGAGTCGTCATCACTGACAGCTTTGGTAGTGCTTTAGTAAATTAGTCATAACCTTTTACTCTAATATCATATTAAGGCAAAACTAGAGGCCTTGGAATTAAGATAATTCAATTATCTATCTTTTGGTCAGCCTTGAGCTCAAAAACACGTAGTAATATAAATGTTATAATTATGTGAAGTTGACTATAGTAATATTCTTCACAAGAATTCAATCGATAAGGGATATTTTGACTTGTCTATAAGCTAGGAATTATATGTGGACTTAATATATGTCTAAATCACTTATCAAACTATCAAAAAATAATTTTTTAATTTTGCAAGTACTTGAAGCATGATTCTAATAGACTTGAATTTTTGCGGTTTTACATGTTAACAGTGAAATATGATTGAAATGTTACTTGGGGGTTGTTGTTTTATGCTTCTAGTGAAAAGTTTGTTGCTTTGTGGTGGTCATGACTGAAGAGGACTTGGTTTGTGCTAAGTTTTATGTTTTCTTGAAGTATAGCATGTGGGTGTTTTATTAATAGTGCAGGTTCTTGAATCTTCTCATGTACTATAACATCACAATTAACATCTATAAGAGGCATGTATACACGAAAAAAAGATTTATCAACCCTTTGTTTCTCATATTAGACCTTTGCAAAGTCAAGAACATAAAAAATACACTATAACTGGTCTTACTAAATTGTAGTAATTCTGACCTTTAAGAACATCACCTGACAAATTTTAACTTGACAGAGCTAATATAGAACTACAATTCACCTACAAGTTGTTGGTATTTCTTTAGGTTAAATATGACCATAAGTTAGTCTAAATATGTTCAATCTATTTGGGCTGACTTTGTTTGATACACATGGGAGGTGGGAGTTATGAGGTGGGTTCTCCTCTAGTAAATTTCGCTCTAGGACATTTCAATACACATGGCTGATTTAGCAGAGCTTTAAAAATGAAACTAAAGGTTAGACTTTTTCTTGTCATTAATTGTTACTTGCAGTGTTTGATATAATAATTTTTACATACAGTGTTTGATACTATATATAGCCTAAGTATTTATGACAACCTTCTAGATTTATCAATGGTAGTGTGTGCTTAGATGGTTTAAGTTTCATAGGTTAACTGTCAATTTGATAAAAAGTAAAAAAAAAAAAAGAGGACTCCCAACTTGTATGATATTTCTTTGTAGTTGATTGATTGCATTCATCATATATTGGCTTTTGATTTGAGTGCATACTGCAGTATTATCCTTTTCTATTGTCGTAAAGTTGATTGTTTGAGATATTTATTGTTGTTTACTTGTGTGTCTAATTTATGAGTAGAAAAAAGGTTTTGGTATGTTCTTATAATCATTTAGGGTTGAGTTAGGCTCTATATTGCTCGAACTTTCCAAATATGTTGACGTATTTGTGTTAGATTCTTTAGAAAAAGTACTAGTTTTGGAGGACTTGAGGCGCACCGGAGGCATAATATCAATGTCTTTACATTCCTTGTATTAGGTAAGAGTCGTCAAAATGGGCTTGACCCCTAAGCCTGGCCCAACCCAACCTTCTATCAGGGTAGGGTTGTGTTATGATTTTTGAGCCCATTTAAAACTAGGCTTATAAGTCCAACCCAAGTCATCCTGCTAGTCCTTGAGGCTTGACTAGTAGGGTGGGTTGGGCCCATGGGCAAAAAGACTATTTAATTTAAATTAAAAATATATGAATATTGTGAAAGAAAAATTAATAAGTAAAAAAAGTAGCTACTGAATAAGTTTAATATCCTATATAATATTTAACTTATTAAGTGTAAAATCCATTCACCAAATATAGATGTTTCATTTATTATTATTATTCAATTTAATCTTAAAAATAAAATAAAAATGTAAGTAAAAGAATTCAAAATATAAATAGTGATTACTCAATAAATCTAGCTAATATCTTATACAATATTTTACTCATTTAACATTAAGTCGGTGATCTAAAATTTCTAACCATAAATATAAAAATTGCATCCATCATGAAATGTTCAAACACTTGTTGCGACTAACCAAAATTAATTGCACAACATTACCCAAATTTAAAGCAATAATATTTGTAAGTGAATTTTAAATATTATTAATTTTTTATAGATAATTTTTTTATATTGTAACTTATTAAATTTGCATTGGAATTTAGATGAAGGTGATGTTAGTTAAGATAATTTAATCAACGAATTCAAATGTACTTGACGGTGTATTAGTGTTGAAAATATTATAAATCATCTTAGAATTATGTACTTTATATAATAATATTTTAAAAGTGTGAATGGATTGTCATATCTATTAGTTCAAATATAGATTGAAAAAGAAAATCGATAAAAATGAAGGGATAGCCCACCCCAATCCACTACCCTTTTAGAGTTGAGTTGGGTCATATATTTTAATGCCCTTTAAAGTGAAGAATCGACCCATACTAACCCATCAAATTCTTTGGTGCATGAAGCTTGGATTAAATTGGGTTGAGTCAACCCATTTTGATAGCTTCTATACTAGACAAAGTGGAGCAAGTAGGAAATAAGAAATTTTGAAGACCTTAACCTCTTAAATTTTGGGGTTGGTGATAAAGCTGAACGGCCAGAGAGTCCAACTTGGCTAATCTAAGCAGGCATTTGAACTCTCCAACTTGTTTGGCATGTGTAGATGTTTAACTAAAGTGAAAGTTGTGGTGGTTCATTTTAAACTTTGGTTCGCCAAATGGGCACTTATCCTCTTGTCCCCTACATAATTGTCTTGTGTCTTGCTATGTTTATCCGAGTTCTTAATAACATCAGTCATATGTAACATCTATTAAAATTGATCAATGTTTTACCAAAATTCTTTAGTGAACTGTAAAATTGACACAAGTGAACTAAGTTGGTTTACTAATGTAATAAATAACATGATTGGTTTTGCACAGTGCTCAGTTATCATGTATTGTTTCGTGAATTAAATTTTGGAAACTAAATGCAAAATTTGACTTGTTTGCAATGTTATTTTTGTAGCGATCTTACTGAAAAAGTGGACTTATGCATGTACGCTAGCTAGTACTAATTTATTAATTATCTCATATCTAATATCATCTCATTTAAGTGCTAATTGAGATTTTTTTTTTTTTTATTGTAGATGTCCATAATAAAGAGCGGGGCCTGAAGAAAGCAATGATGAAGACATTGACCTTACTTAAAAAGTTTTTTGGATTATTGATTGATCTTTTTGTTATTGAATTTCTTAAAACTTGTCCCGACTTGATCTTGATACTATGTAAAACCTTAACTAATCATTTGAATTTAATATTTTGCTTTGGAGTTAGATTACTAGCTTATTGCATATTTTGAATTAGGCATAATACATAAATATGACCATAAACTTGACATCAAATTTCAACTTTGACCTTAAACTTTGACAGTGTACAAATATAACATTTAACTATTCAAAATTGCACAAATATGACCTCCGATCCTACGTGGCAAAACGCATGTTCAAAATGCAAAATTGGGCGCATCCAACTTAAAGTCTAAGGGCATAATACATAAATATGACCCTAAACTTGACACCAAATTATAACTTTAACCTTAAACTTTGACAATGTACAAATATGACCTTTAACTATTCAAAACTGCACAAATATGACCTTCAAATGACTTTTCACTACTATTTTTTCATTATTTTCGGTTCAAAGATGAAAATGACATCTAATTTCTTTTATCATTGCGGAAAAAGAGCAATATTGAAGATTTATTAATTAGGTGGGTCAGCCTCATAAGAAAAAATCGCGCGGGTATGTATATATATTATAAAGCAAAGGGCGAATTTATGTTATATAATATATCTAAATATAATTTATTTAAATATTAAATTAAAGATGAAACTATACTAATAATTAAAAAAATTTATAGTTTTAATAAAACGTTATTAAATTAACGTTATTAAGGATAGTAGTAGTATATTAAATTAACGTTATTAAAATGTAATGTCATCAAAACATTATTAAATTAATGGAGGGGCGGACCTACGTGGTTGCCATGGGGTTCACCCGAACCCCCTTGGTAAAAAATTACGTTGTATATATAAGGTAGAAAATTTATATTTATGTATGTATATTAATGTTGAACCACATGAAACAAGGTACTTAGATAGTCCAGTGGTGTTATTTGCTCTTCTTGGGTGCTTCCTTCAGCCTACTACGCGGGTTCGATCCATTCTAGTGGCTTTTTTTTTATAGAAAAAAAGTTAAGTGTTGCTACTATAGAAATAAATAAAAAAATTATAATAATAATAATAATAATAACTACCCGTTTTAACACAAAAAGCAAAACTTTGACAGTGCACAAATATTTTTTTAATAGAAAAAAAGCTAGGTGTTGCTGCTATAGAAATAAATAAAAAAAATTATCATAATAATAATAAAAACGACCCATTTTAACACAAAAAGCAAAACTTTGACAGTGCACAAATATAACCTTTAACTATTCAAAACTGCACAAATATGACCTCCCTCCAAGTTAGTCCTTTTAACGACGTGGCACTGTATGATTGGATTAATTTTTCACGCAGGAGCGAGTGAAACTCACGCTGGGGTTGCAAAATCGGAGTTCATATTTGTTCAGGTTTTGAATAGTTAAAGGTCTTATTTGTGCACTATCAAAGTTTAAGGTCAAAGTTATAATTTGGTGTCAAGTTTAGGGTCATATTTATGTATTATGCCTTTGAATTATGATTATTAATGAAAGATTTAGTTTTGTAATGTGTATAGAATTTTGTGTATTGTAATTTACTATCTATGTAAATAATAATTTACAATAGAGATTACTATTTCATCTAAACCATTGTAATTGATATTTGAACTAGTTGCAATAGATAACAAAAATCGTTGCAATTCATATCCAAAATATTTGCAAAAGATAGCCAAAACATTGCAATTGATGTCTAAAATTTACACTATGTATAAACGAGAATCCTCAGATTCGTTGTCCTCACAAAAGGAAAAGAGGAATATTCTTTGATGGCGGCAGGTAATCAAGCTACACGTGGTCACTTCTTTGTTTTGCTTTAATTTTTTTACTTATTTTATTTTCTTGGGAAAAAGTTAAAATATTAAGGCGAATTATTAGAAATAACTCATTTATATCATCCATTATAAGTTTGACTCATTTATGTCATTGTCGTACTGAAATGTTCATTCATGCCATCATTTTGTAACGGTGATTTTTATAAAATTATTTTTGCCACATGACCACTTATTAGAAATCCACATTATAAATCCAAATCAAACAATATTACTTAAAATTAAAAATTAAAAATTAAAATTCATTAAAATAAAATATGATCCACATAGTTAAAATAAAAATTGGACTAATTAAAAATAAAAATAAATCCATTAGTTTTGTCGGGTTTTATTTTAATGGGTATGATTTTTTATTTTAATTTAAGTAATATTGGTTGATTTAGATTTGGTGCTATGAATTTCTAATAAGAAGTCATGTAGCAAAGTAGTTTTGCAAATTCACCGTCATAAAATAATAGTACAAGTGAATTTTTTTGTAAGTGGCATAAATGAGCTAAACTTTTAAAGGTGATGGCATAAATTAGCCAAATTTATAATGAATGACATAAATGAACCATTTTCTATAGTTCGATGACATATTTGAGTTTTTTCTATTTTCTTTGTCCATTCCAACATGAAACTCTATGGTTGGTTGTATATTGATGTAGTTAACCAAATTTATAATGAATGACATAAATGAACCATTTTCTATAGTTCGATGACATATTTGAGTTTTTTCTATTTTCTTTGTCCATTCCAACATGAAACTCTATGGTTGGTTGTATATTGATGTAGTTAATCGATTCTCCCCTTATTTCTTTTGGTTCCTTATTTTTTTGTATCTTTGCTTATTCCTTTGGTTCATGTTCTTCCTCCATTTTAATTTATTTGACATATTTTAATTTAACATAAAACTTTAAAAAATCAACTAACTTTTTAAATTTTATGTTTGTAAAAGAATATGTCGAACGTACTAAAATATTCTTTAATCTTATATATTAAATACGTTAAGTGGATAGTTGAAATTAAAGAATTGATTAAAAGGAAAGCAATCATTCTTTTTCAATAAGACTAAAGAGAAATGTATATCAAGCAAATTGAAATGAGGGAGTAGGAAACCTTAGTAGCTTGGTTGACTACATGAACTCTCACCATATTGATGAAGATTCGATTTCCACAATCTAATCCCCCTCTTCTGTTTCTCCTTCTCTCCTACCCCTAATTTTTACGAGGAAGTAATAAATAATCTTCTACATAATCAAGACAATATTAATAATTTTTTAAACTTTTTTCTTATTTAGATAAGTCAGTTTTTACATAATTAAGAAATTATATTAAATTGGTATTAATATTCAAGGGTAATATATTAAAATACTTTTTACTTTCTTGGAGAAAATTATAAAAGTGTGCACAAGAAAAAATAAACTCATAAAATATGAATCAGAGTAAATATTAAATTAGTCCTTACATTACTTATCAGATAATTTAGTACAACTACTTCGTACTTTCTGAAGAAAAACTTAAGGAGATACATATTAATTAGGCAGTAAGAAAATACAATTTAAGATTTGTCTCTTTAAATTAAAATATTATAATTATATGAAATTTTTAATTATATATCTATAACTTCAGGCCGGGCTTAACACGGACCTCGTGAAATTAGTTATATATATTATAAGTGAGGATGACCAGATTTGGTCGTCCTCATATTACTATTATAATAATATTAAACTTGTTATGTTAGTATAAATTGTTAAATGTGGGCCTATTGTTATTTTGCATTCATTTTTCTTTTTAAAATTCATTTTTAAATGGCCATTTCTAATTGAAGTATCCTATTGATATTTTATCTTTTCTTACTTCTTCACCATTTTCATTCCTATCTAATTATAATTCTTACTTCCTCCATTTTTTTATATGCGTTTCTCTTTTATTATGATTTTTTTCTTAAATAAATACATTTCTAAATTTTTAAAAGTATTTTAATCATAAAATTTGTATGCCCCTGAATTTAAATATAGTAATCAATATAAATTTAGAAAGAGATGAAATTTAATTAGGAGTAAGTTGGTAAAGTAATCTTTAATTTTCTAGAAGTGAAAACTTTATTAAAGGGTGTGCCCAAGCCAAAAGGAGCATTTATTTAGGAATGGAGGAAGTAAAAAAATTTTGATTAAAAATGTATTTTATTAAATTAATTTTATTAATGATGTTTTAAAATCCTTAATTTAATTACTATTACTTATATAATTATTTAATATTAAGAGTAATATGGATAAAAAAATACTTTAATACTCTCTTAATTTGTTAAAATGAATCGGTAGAATGAAACACTTATTTTTGATATATCAACCAAGTAAAATGAAATATGTAGCGTACTCTTTCCATTTCAATTTGTGTGTTTGGTTTTAATTTGAAACGGATATGAAAGTAATAAAAAAATTTAAATATACCAAAATGTCCTTTAATCTTGTTATTTTAAACATATCATATTAAATTTAAAATTAAAGAATTATCAAAAAAGATTCTTTCCTAAAGGAGAAATTAATATGAATGTATTTATCTTTGTTTAGATAAATAAACTTTTATAAAATTAAAAAATCAAATATAAATTGATATTACTTAAGTAAGGGTAGCTAGGTAAAAATACATCTTACTTTTTTAGGATAACTAATTTCTTAAGGGCTATGTCCAGTCTAAAAGTATCATATACTATGGACTAGGAGTATAGATTACCCTTTGAATTATTTGCAATTATACATTTGCAACTTTGAAACCACATTTCATTTTAAAGTTGAAGCATTTACTATATCTTACTAATTATTCTCATTTTTTAAAATTTATTTGATACTTTTCATTTTCCGAACGTCATTTTAATTAGTTTTTTAAAGATAAATTAATTTGGATTAACTTAATATTTTTCAAAAAATTTAATATATTTAGGCATAATCTCTCTCTATATAAAATCCAAATTAATTCTTTAGAGTTATTTAATGAGTTTTGTTATTTTTCCTTAATTTTTTTAACACTAGATCAAAATCACCACATTTAATTAGCATAAATTTTTGCCCCACAATAATATACAAATTTTATTAATTATACAGTAAAAGAATATAATACAAATTAAAATTTTAAAATTAAAATATTATTGTTTTTATATTTAAAGTTGAGCCCGAGCTTAGCACGGGCCACGAATAACTAGTAATTACAATAGGTAGCCAAAAATTGTTGCAACGGAACAATAAAATTATCGCAATAGAGTTTATTGCAACAAGTATAAACCGTTGCAACAGATTCTATTACAACGGTTATAAACCGTTGTTGTAGGTAAAAGGAAGCCTCCCAACAAGATGAAAAATAATCGTTGCTATAAGTAGATTTGTGGCGATGATTTTTGTCAACCGTTTCCATAAATCTATCCCATGCCCGCATATGGAATGCGTGCTAAACTATTTTGCAATGATTTTGGAACTGTTGCCATAGAAATAATTTCTAGTAGTATACTTATAAATGCTATAAATTTATATGCTGTGTGTGTGTCTATATATATATAATAAACTAGATGTATGACTCAAAAAATCGATAATCATCCCATAACGGTATTCCTCCATATCTGTATAAAATGGTGCATGATCCATTAATATACATTATCCGGTGTAAATTTTTAAAAATCTTAGAAGTTATACAATTAATTGCTATCACCTAAAAACTATTTTAGCATCTAGTGTTGCTAGCCTTTTACTTCAAAATAATCATTGAAGAATAGTTCTCACATAATTAGACAGCTAGATGCATGGTATTGAAACGAATGTAAAAATAATATAAGAGAGAATGTTGAAGTTTGGTAGCCTTCACAAATTTTTTTTTTTTTTAAATGGTTATACATACATATTATTTTTTTCCTATATTTACTAGTTTTGTCCTCATGTACTATTTTGCAATATTTTTGTTTGAACCTTTGTAATTGGATTAAACATCTATAATCTATATCTATATCTTCTATAGCTATAATCTATATCTATATCTATAATCTATAATCTATAATATATTAAAAGTGTGAAGACCGTTAGAAAAATGATTTGAACTTTTTGCCCTCCATTAAAAGAGTTTCATTTAGACAAAACTATTTTTTCACTATTTTTTAAAATTTATTATTTAATTATTTTTTATTATATTAATTAGATTTCCTAAAATATATGGGACTCCTAAAATATATGGTATGAGAATTAATTAATATTTTCTTTTCTACTAGACTTCCTAAATTATATGGGACTCCTAAAATATATGGTAGGAGAATTAATTAATATTTTCCTTTCTATTGTTCAATTAGAAAAATACTCTTAAAATAAGACTCTATTAATTAAGAAAATATTTCTATAAATATTGAGATGTACGTTAAACTAGAGAACAAATCGATCTGCCTATTGGGAGAATATTATTGATGTTCATCTAACTTGATTCGATTGCACGTTTAGATTGGTGCATGCTTGATTTTCTAACCCTCAACTTCTTCACTGTTTTTGTCAGCATAATAGTATTCAACATGTGTGTGTGTGTATATATATATATATATATATCTTCTTTGTTTTCATTCAAAATCATTCTTTAGGGTCAAAATTTTTGCTCAGACAAGAATTAATTAGTTGGATCAAAATCAAAATTTTGTGATCACTATTATATATATATATATATATATATATTTTATAGTTTAGAGGTCGTAGATAAATGTCGGTTGACGTTGAAGAATTTCTTGTGTAAAGGTTAGGTTTAATTGTATTATTTTGATATTTTTATTATCTTATTATTTTTTTTAATTTACAGATGCTAGATGAATGTGGGTCGGCTTTGAAATTTTTTTAGGTAAAGTTTAGGTTTTATTGTATTATCGTAATATCTCTATTAGTTTGTTATTTTGTTGTAGTTTACAGTTCGTAGATGAATTTCGATTGGCTTTGAGAAATTTTTGTGTGTAAAATTTAAGTTTAATTGTATTATTTTGATATCACTTTTATCATATTATTTTGTTGCAGTTTAGAGGTGATAGATAAACATTGGTCGGCTTTGAGGAATTTTTTTATGTAAAGGTTAGGTTTAGTTGTATTATTTTGATATCTCTATTATCGTATTATTTTGTTATTGTTCGTAGGTGGTAGATGAGTATCGGAGACTTTAAGAATTTTTGTGTGTGTAAAGATTAGATTTAATTGTATTATTTTAATGTCTCTACCATTGTATTATTTTGTTGTAATTTACAGATAGTAGATGGGTGTTGATCGACTTTTAAAAATATTTTTGATAACAGTTAGGTTTAATAAAAAAATTACCCATCTTTACATACTCAAAAAGATATTAAATTTAATTATTATATTCATCTTTATTATTTAAACAAATCTCCTACTTAGTGTAATGTTTAAACTCATCAAAGTGAGGTACACGCACAAGGCGGCGCGTACACCTAAACTAGTGATAGTAATTTTTTGTAAATCTCTTTTTTTTCCTTATTAAATTACTTGTTTTTGTATTCTTATTTTTTATATTAAAAATTAATTATTTTATTTTTAGCAAGTCACGAAAGATTCTAAGAAAAATTTTATATTTTTCTCATTTATTCAGTAACTACATAAAGCATAATTAGAGTCAAACTTAAAATTTTAAAACATAATTAATAAATATATGTTATATGTTTTCTTCCTAATATATAGTTCCTTATCTGAATTGTCAAGTCAAAGAGCCAAGTAAAAGGAAATTGATAGTATATTTTTCTCTTTCTTTTTCATTTTGTTTGACTCATATACTGAAAATAAAATTTTCTTTATTTAAGTAAATCAGGAGAGTTTTATTATTTTCTTTCAATATTACCATTGTCCTTAAGTAACTATACAACATAATAGTTATCAATCATATTCTTTCAAAATATAATCAGTAGCTTTCTAATGGGAGTATCAAATCAACAAATCTAAAATAAAATACGACAGATAGAGTACATTATGTGTTATTGTATGTTTTAGTAAAATTTGTGCAATTTTGAAGTGACAGACTGATTTCCAATTGGAGCATTTATAATGTCTTACTAATAATATCCCACATTCTCTTTTTGGGTCTGTTTCGTATAACATGTTTTTTTATGAAAAAAATATTATTTAGAAAAAATAAAAAATATATTTTTCTGTTATTTTCTTGTGTTTGGTATTTAAGTAAAAAATTTATTCAAAAATTATTTTGTATACAATTTAGATTACTATAAGAGATGGGAGTATGGGGTGGCAGGGTGGGAGCTACAAGGGTAGGATTAAGACAAGGTGTATTGGAGAGCGAGGAGGACCTATTGAATGTGAAATTCATTGGTAGAATATAATTTTCCTACTTTCACAAAGTCATTTTCTTAAATTCTTAAAGAACTTGGTTTCCTAAAATAATACGTTTTTAAAAATTATAACCTATCAAATGTGAAGAAAAACATAATGAACACACCACTTGTTTGTTTAAACTTGTTCTATATCTTTTGTGTTTGCTAATTCTCCTTCATAATTCATTCTCATAAATAAAATCCTTTAAAAGTTATCCAATTATAAGACAAAAAAAAAATAATAGTTATGAAGACTTACCAAATAAGACTAATTAACGTATCACTAAATTAAGTTAATTATGCAAAGATAAAAATGTTATGTAAGTTATATTTAAAAAATAATTAAATCTACTATTTTTGTATCATGAATTTAGGCTCAGGCTTAGCAAAGGACCTTATGCAATTAGTGTGTGTGTGTGTGTATATATATATATATATATATATATATATATATATATATACTAGTTTCACCCAGGCCCGTGCTAAGTCCGGGCTCAAATTAAGGATAGAAAAATAAAATATTAATTTATATCATATTTTTATATTATAATTAATATTATTTAATGAAATATTAAACATGCCTTTTTGATTATTATTTTTTGACAACTAAACATGCCTTTTTGATAAGTATCCATAATTATTTAAGCTCATAATCATATAATTGGATAATTTTAATTAAAATATTATTTTTGAGAAATAAGTATTGTTAGAGAATTAGCTTTATTAAAAATTAACATGATTTATAGTATATACAAATAATTTTTGAAGATAAGTATATAAATAATTATGATTCAAAAAAAAAAAAATACGATACTTTTATGAATTTGTTACTTGTTAATATAGATACAATAAATTTATTTTGATAAAAAATCTTTTTTTCTTCTTATAGAATTATTTAATAGCACAAATATTTCTATGACTTCAAGTTTATATTTAAATAATTATAACATTAATTTAAAGTCTTAACACAAATTAACTTAACAATGATCAGTAAGAATATTAAATAGTAATTGGATTAAAGTAATACATTACTCATTTACTTGTCATATTTATTTACTTGTACACCCCTTAAAGAATAAACTTTTCGTTGATTTTAATTATTAATTTACTGTTTTTCATGTCTAAAAAAAACATACAAGATTATTTATTAAGTTTCCCTATTTAGTACTTGTCTCTTTTTTAAGAAAAAATTAAATCATATTTTTAAAAAATTTCAATGGTGTAAGCAAAAATTATTGTAAACTTTAATTTTGTATTAAATGTTATTTTGGCATAATATTTTTCAAGTTAAAGTGACAAAAGAAGTTGTAATTAAAAGGCAATCCAATAAATAGAAAGAAGAAATCAATTATAAAAGACCAAGGGGAGATAGTCTTACCAAAAAAGGGAGAGGGCAAAAATAAAAATATACAAGAAAAGGACACCATCAATACACTATAAATTTAACATGTCTAACAACTTTACTTCACAAAAGAAGTGAAATGTCTAAAAAGTCCTTATGAGTACTATCAAAATTTGTGATTATATATATTATATCAGGTATACAAGTGAGATGAAAAAAGGATTGGCAATTATTAATATTGAAACCTAAGTTGTAAAAGAATCTCATAAGTGAAGATTTAAAATTAGGTGTATATATGATTTCCAATTTCTATAAGTAATATAGATCTGTGTAATTATTCATCACCATACTAAATCAGTGTCATTTTTGACATTTTGAATAAAAATTCAAAGACTATTTCATTTTCTATTGATTTTAAACTTTTGGATGGTCTCAATCCTACTCAAGAAAGTCAAGGGACTTTCGTGAAATCTACCCTAAAATTAAGGTGCCAAAGCGTTTAGATTCGAATGTCTCGATATGTTTAGAATTTTTTTTTAAAAATAAGTTCTTTAAAAATAAGAAGAATAACTTCCAGTAAAAGTAGGAAAATTTCCTCTACTTTCACGACGACCCAACATACCAATCCCAACCCCATATCCATCCCCTTGCCCCTCATGATTACCCCATCCCCACATGCCCAGCACCCATCCTCATCTCGCCCATCCTCACCCCCACTCATCCCTACCCCCACTCCACTCACCCCCTAACTCTGTCCCTACCCCCGCACAACAGCCATCACAACACATACCACCTTGTTCTCATCCATCCTCATATCTTTTTGTTAGATATATATAAATATTTTTATAATAATATATTTTATTTTCATACTAAACACAAAATATAAGTAACAAATCATTTATTTTCTTGAAAAATATTTTTCTCCATGTTTTTCAAGAGAACATTTTTTTTGGACAACAAGTTTATTTCTTACCTATTTTCTATTGTTTGATAAGTAAGAAAAAAAAAGCTATTTCAAGAGCTTATAACAAAAATTTTAAGCCTCCTAATTTCTTAGTTTTACTATCTGAATCCTATTATAATTGGGAGGAAAAGTTTCCTAATTTTCATTAAACCTAATCTCACTTGGACTGGGATTAGGGAATTTCTATACTCATATTAACTTCAACTTCACTCAATGTTGGAGTCCCACATCGGTGGGTTAAAGGATCCTTGGTCTCCTTATTATAGTCTTGGGAAATCCCTCCTCATGCGTTAGTTTTTGAGGTTGAGTTAGATCCAAGGTCTATTTCTTTATCATGGTATCAGAGTCAGACCCACCCAGTTCATTGTTTCCAGTGTTGGGCCCCCGTCTTATATTGTCCACGCTCCAGATGTCCAGCCCTGGGTGTGCGGGGTTGTTGGAGTCCTACATCGGTGGGTTAAAGGGTCCTTGGTCTCCTTATATGATCTTGGACAATCCTCCCCTCATGAGCTAGCTTTTGAGGTTGAATTAGGCTCAAGGTCTATTTCTTTATCACTCAATTTCTAAAGTACAATTCTCTTTGCTTTAATCAGAAAATTCATCGATCGGTCAAAAGAAAAAATTCATGTGTTTGGTGATGGATTACGAGGTCCGTAAAGTTGTAGAGAAATCTTCGTGTGGTAGATATATTAGGTGCAATGAAATGTTAGGTAGAGGGTCTTCCAAAGAAGTGTACAGGCCATAATGTTGAATTCGTTAAATAATGAAAAGTTTGTCAAGTGTTTTTCATATTGGTTCGAGTCCAAGTCCAAAATTCTAAACATGATCACGGAGTTATTCCCCTCCGACAGTTTGAAAATGTATTTGTCCAAGTGTGATATTGGTTGTGATATTTTTTTGGCGCATATCAAGAATTGGAGCACACAAATTCTTGAAGGTTTGAGTTTTTTCCATAGCCAGAGACATAAGATCATCCATCAGGACATCAAGTGCGATAATGTATTTGTTGATAGTGATGGAATGCAGGTTACACTTGGAGATTTTGGGTTGGCAGTTCGTGTTGCGGAGGGTAATTTGGTGAAAGAGAAAGAGCCTAAGGGTACCCTTGAATTCGTGACTCCAGAGTGTTATGATGGAGAATATAACGAGCTAGTGAGTATATATTCATTTGGGATGTGTCTTCTTGAGATGGTTACTGGTGAATATCCATATAGGGAATATAGCAATGGGATCCAGATATTTAAGAAAGTGTACACTGGTGTAAAGCCTATGTCTCTCGAAAATGTGTAGGATTCCAAAGTGATAGATATCATTGAGAAGTGTATGCTTCCCATGTCTGTTGGGCCATCTACGGAAGAGTTGCTAAAAGATCCTTTCTTTTTATATGATAATGGATCATCAATATTGGTGGATACTTGTGCTCCCGCTGCCAGTTTTGTAATTGGTCATCCCACGCAAGGGATTGCATTATTGTGCTAGAGATATAATTAGGAATTTGTATTTAGCGTGATAGCCGCAATAGTATTAATCACACGTGTTCTAGTTTTCGATTTGAGTAGCACTTGATTGACTGATTTTTTTTTTCCACACATTGTCTCTTGGAAAAATTTTAGAGCAGCCAGGAGCAATATTATCCAAAATTTGTTGTTAATGTTGGAAACTTTGTTCACTAACTATTGAGAAAGTTAAATTATCTTTGCACAATTTGTGTTTTTGTTCAGTTTTTTTTTTCATTTACTGTAAATGCGTAATTGATAGTGAATAAAAGATAGGGAAAAATACATAGAGTAGCATATTTAAGAGATAAATTACAAAAAATAGCAACAGTTTTGTGTAATTACTCCATGTAGCATAAATAGCATTAGTTTTAATAAAACTCAATTACTTTTACCCTGGGAAAAAGTTACTGTGCATATTCTCCCTATTTCACGCTTTCCAACATATATTTTCTTTTTTTAAAATCTTTTTTTTCATTTTTCACGCCTCTATCCTTGTTCCCGCGTCCCAATCTTCTTCCAATTTTTTCCTTTTGCACAAATTCAACCGCGATCTGAAATGATTTTGTTCCTATAATTCAGGTATCTATTTAACTCAGTTATTGCATGTTAGCATTTTCATTTTTTTTTATATTCAAATTCATAGCAAATTCGTTTTTATGATTTCTACACTCTAATGGATGAACACACAGTAAAATCACTATCAAAAAGTGGTATACGAAATACTAATTTGGTTTTTGATTATGTACCATCGTTTAGTCTTGATTTAACTCAAGAAAATATAGTTAAAGTTGTTTCAAATCCTTTACAGTCCAAACAATTTGTGAGTTTGAAGGAAATTAAGTCCAAGTTTCGGAACGACGCGATGAAGATTACTGAAATTTTGAAAAAGGGTAAAAGAATGAAGAAAATTGATTCAGTAAAAGAACGAAAATGAAAAAAGTATGAGAAGAAAAGGAAAGTCGAAGAAATTGAAGAAGTGCGGAAGGAGGATGTTGATGTTCAGATTTCTTCCGCTGATGAATTCGAAAAAGACACTGAAGATGAGGTAATTTTTGGCTTTGTAAATATTTTATTTATTTTTTTTGTTGTGTTTAATAAGCAGTTAATATGTATTTTTTTCAAGTCGTTAATAAGTATTTAGGGAATTCTAGCCGTTAATATGTATTTTAGCATATGTGAGATACTAATGAAGATTTAGTGGCTAAATGTATTTTTAAGTATATTTGATATGTAGTTTTTTGTGTTGGTTGTATTTTTTTCATATTCAAATACATATACATGTTATATGTACTTTTTGTTTTGTTTAATAAGGTTTAGGTGTAAAATGTATTTTTATGTTAGGATGATATGTATTTATGGATTTATGAGAGCTAATATTTTGTTAACATATGTTTTTTGCTTTTAGTGATGATTTTTGTATTTTTTTTTGCCGTTCATAATACATATGAATTTATAGATTGATGTCATGCTGATATGTAGTTAGGGATTGATGTGAGCTGTGTTCTTTTTGACCTTTGTATTTTGGTTATAGTTTAAGACATTGTAGTTTTACTTTTTATAGGTGCTGCATGACGACATATTCATTGCAAGAAAACTTCCTCATTTGGCACCAAATATGTCCATGTCAACACACTCTGTAGAAGATATGCTACACTACTGTGGGACTATGGTATTCGAAAACAAGACGCGAATGCTCATAGTGATTTCGAAGCACCATCGTGGCCTGTTAGGAAAAGCAGAATAACTAGTGTCACATAAGTTCTAGATGTATGATGGTTTGTGGATTTATCACATTGGATATTGCAACAAACAGATATATGGATGTAGTTTAATATGTATGTTTGCAAACTTATATTGAACTGCATGTTACAGTAAGTGAAAAATTTGTTCGATTTTACTTGTTTTATATGTTCAATTTTTACATGTTGCAGTGAGAACTAAACCAAAAAATACATATAGAACTAAAAATACATATGGATGAACAAATACATATGACAGTTAAAAAACACATATAACCTAAAAATACTTACACACTGTTAAAATACATATGCAGTGATCAGATAATTAGATAAAAATACATTTCAAATCTAAATCCTATGTTAGGTGTTCAACTCTGGCAATATGAATAAATACACTATTAAGTTTTAACACAGTTCAGATATCATTTTTTAGTTGTTTAATTTTAAACATAAATATGACTGTTAACAATAAATATGTTTATAAATACATAAACATTATTAAATATAGATATAGTTTTGAAAATACATACGAGTTGCAAATACATATATAGTGATTTTAGACATGCATACATATATAGTGTTGAAAATATATATCAATGTGAAAATACATTTACAGTGATAAATATACATATGAGTTGAAAATACATATTAATAGAGTATGTTGACAGAGTATTGAAAATACATATGACTAGTATTTTTCACAATGCAAATAAGTATTCTTTTTTTGACATACATACAAACACAACATTCAGATTTAACACTTTTCATATATCAAATGAGGCATAAAGGACTTAATACATAAAATTGAGTTCATTCAAGTAAAAAATGCAGAAGAATGCTTTAACTAAGAATCTAAAGGAAGAACAAATGTTCTATTTACGATATTTTCTACAAGACCGCCTATTGTGACCCTTAGCCCCACAACCACTATATGAGTTGATGCTCTTCTTCACAAACATATCCCGTCCAGATGATTGACTTTAAAATTTTCTTGGTCAAGTAAATCTGTACTTCCTCAATATCCTTGTGATGTGGGTTTGAGATAATTACCTCAACCGTATACATCTCAAATACATCTAATGCTAAAGCATCTTTAGATACCACCAAAGCTCTTTCATTATATGTATTTAATATTGTTTGCAAGTTGTCACAACTCTGTCTCTTCTTTCAGCAACACACACAGATGAACTTGCAAAGCTGCTCCCTACAACTTTCTGCAAAATGCTTACATATAAAGGAAGACATGAGTTCATATCTTGAATATCTTTTTTTTGCAACACAAACACCTTTAAATCCATATTATTATGTATTTGTATTTGCCCTGTATTACCAGTGAGTTTATATTCTACTAGAATCCATTTCCTATTTAAGTCCACATTTAAGTGACATACCAAAATATCATGCACATCATCGAATGATGCTATTGTGCTCAACTGTATAGCATCAGTGATGTAATCTTGGTAGTCTTTTTCATACGTCCACCTACTGGAGTGCTTCACAAGAACTGGTATACTTCTCATTTCTAATTGATTTTACATAAAGTAAACAAACATACATATTTGTCAGATGTCAATTGTTACAACACTCACCTTTCTATTATAATAGCAAACAAATTAACACAACCACCAAATAAACTCAAAAATACATTTACACTAATAAGGAATATAGATTTTCTGGTTAACAACTTTTTCCAACCATAACAATGGTTCAAAAAAATTATGTTAAATCTTACATACACTCAAATTCAAAAACATCAGATTATAACACAACAAAATGCATCAGTTTAAACATACTCAATTATACCAAATCTAACAAACTAAATTCTATTTTTTTATTCTTCTAACAATACATATGAACCAACAATGCTGCTACCAAAATACATATGAGAATTTTTACAATCAAATACAAACAGTTTGAACCAAATAAATTATATCGTCTAGAACAAAATGATTTCAATCGATTTATTGTTCTACCAATACATATGAACCAGCGACAACACTAAAAAAATATATATGATAGTGTTTAAAGTAAAATACAATCAAAGCAATAGTTTCCTGCACTAACATGAGTTCAGAAGATTCTGTTAAAGCTTACATACACTGTAATTCAAAAACACCAGAATCGAACACAACCAAATACATCATTTTGAACAACCACAATCAAGCTGATTGAGATCAATCGTTCTTCTAGGCTTTCAAAAAAGTACTGAACAGGCTTAAAATTGAATTTTGTTTTCAATATACTCATAATTGATTATACGACAGCAGTAAATAAATCTACAATGCATCACAAATTGAGGAATTGAAAAAACGATCGACAAAAAAAAATATACTCAACAAAAAAAAACTAATCTAATACCTAAAATTGCACTTAAGCACTAATTCGAAGAAGATAATTGAATTTCAAAGTGTTAACGAGAACAACATAATGTTGATAGTTGAACTTCACAAAACTTATTTTGAACAACAACAAATACAATTGAATTTAATTGTTCAATTACAGCGAATCTGAAGCTTCAACAAAAATTTGAATTGATTTTTTTTGAAGAATCATGCGTTTAGCAACTGACAATTTGAATCGATTTTTTTTGAAGAATCACATATATTGTGAGTGGATAATACAATTTTTTTTAATTAAACAGGGTTATTAGAAGTTAACGGAAAAAGGATGATTAGTAAGCTTTTAATGAGATTGTAGTCTTTAATTGTTAATTTATGAAATTATTACCATATTTAAATCAGATAATTAATGCAGTAAAAATAATTGTATTTGTATTTTTATAGCAAGACTTTGTAAAAATACACATCAAAAGTTGCTATAATATGAAATTATGAAAGTATTGCTATGAAATTTATAATTAAGGGGCTAAGTATGCTATTTCTAAATTTTGTCCTAAAAGATATACTTAATGATAATTAATACCGAATAATCAAGATATTATGTAAATTAATTTTCAGTTAGCATAATTAATTAGATTGCTTCATGTCGACCTTGATTTTGCAACTGCTTTACTGTGGGAGCAAAGACAATAGAGGACGCTTTGAGAGTAGTAGTCTAGGTGTTGCTAATAGGTTTGGAAAATTGTGATTTTGACCTTGATAAATTACTCAGTATAATCTTATAAAGTGAGGTCTAGGGAGCATAGAGTGTACATAGATCTTACCCCTACCTCAGAAATATAAATGTTATTTCTAATAGACCCTCGACAGAATTAAGTCGAGTATCGACAAAAGAAGCATGCAACACAAGGACTTCCCAGGGAGTCATTGACCAAGATATTTATTTGTTCTGATGTATAGTCTCTTTCTATTGTGTTTTGGAGAGGAAAGAATAAATTTGTTAGAAAACTTGTATGAAAGGCCATCCATGGAAATTCTAAAATGATTGTGTGCGTGCGCGTGTGTACGTATATTTTTCTTGATGGAGTTTTAGTTATGTCATCACAGATTTAGTTGTTGTGGTATTTTTTTAATTTATAGAATATAACATTCATAAAGGGTTTTGAAATGGGATAATTTGATCATCCATTAAAAAGTGTCTCGTTTCTATTTTTTCTATCATCAATGAGACTTGAGTTTGCCCTTATGGGCTTGTTGGACAATAAAATTTTCGCGGTCAAAAAATAAATAATTCAAGAAAAGAAAATATATTGCAACAATTAATTTATTTATTTCAATGCGAGTGTTACAATCTCTATGAATCCTTTGATTCGCCTTTTCAAATATAAATTCAAGGGCTTAAAGCTTGATCTTGAATTTGGACTTAATTTGTTGATTTGAGAGACTTGATCTTGACTTGTGCCTGAATTCAAGGACTTTTGAGCTTGTTCTTGAATATTGCAGTCTTGATCTTAAATCTTGATGAACTTGATTTGAATCCTTGAGTTTTTTTAGAGAAATTGCGGTGTTTGATCCACGAGCTTTCTTTTGCTACTTGTTAGAGGTCTGGGGGTTCCTTTTTTTGAATTATGAGACCCCTATTTATACTTATGGAAAAGGAAGAGTCATGATCAATATGATATTCCTTTGACCAATCAAATTTAAGTGACATGACATCTTTTATGGGCTTTGATTTCATGGGTCTGCTGCATCATTTTGACATGTGGCACGCTTCTATTGGCTTTCACTTGACTTGGCATGCCGCATCATTTGACACGTGGTGATTATTTGGGCCTCTAGAATATGACAATATCTTGGGTTTTAGTAAAGTGGGCTCATCATTTTGTAGCCCAAATTAATGGACTAGCCCAATAAAAATTGGACTTTAATTAAATCCATACATATTTGGACTTAAATAATTAATCCAATTATATTAATCTACAATGTTTATTTGAGACTAATATATTTTGAATTTAATATAACCCAAATTTTGTACGGATCTAGTTCATTAATTTGGGCTACAAAATGATGAGCCCACTCTACTAAAGCCCAAGATATTGTCATATTCTAGAGGCCAAAATAAGCACCACGTGTTAAATGACGTGGCATGCCAAGTCAAGTGAAGGCCAATAGGACCGTTCCACATGTCAAAATGATGCAGTAGACCCATGAAATCAAAGCCCATAAAAGGTGTCATGTCACTTAAATTTGATTGGTCAAAGAAAGTTCATATTGATCATGACTCTTCATTTTCCATAAGTATAAATAGGGGTCTCATAATTCAGAAAAGGAACCCCCAGACCTCTAACAAGTAGCAAGAGAAAGCTCGTGGATCAAACGCCACAATTTCTCTAAAAAAACTCAAGAATTTAAATCAAGTTCATCAAGATTTAAGATCAAGACTGCAATATTCAAGAACAAGCTCAAAAGCCCTTGGATTCAAGCACAAGTCAAGATCAAATCTCTCAAATCAACAAATCAAGTTCGATCAAGCTTTAAGCCCTTGAATTTATATTTAAAAAGCCGAATCAGAGGATTTATAGAAATTGTAACACTCGCATTGAAATCAATAAATTAATTGTTTCAATATATTTTCTTGTCTCGAATTATTTATTTTTTGGCCGTGAAAATTTTACTATCAAACAAATTCTGGCACGCCCAGTGGGACAATCTCTACCTCTCATCTCAGCTTTTCATACTTCAAAATTTAAGAACAACGAAATGACTTCCAAGAAGGTCAATTCTCAATCAAATGCTTCCAAGGCTGCAGATTCAAAGTTCTCTGCTGAAGTAAAAAGCATCCTTGGTGTTACTTTCGGAAGCCTGGGAGCTGTCATAAGAAGCAAGGCAGGCTTGCTAGGATAACAAACACATCCAGTGTCGACCTCTCCATCTCTAGTTTTTGGATCTTCAACCCCAAAAGGAGCGAAGTCCAATAAAAGTGCTTCGGAAGGAGGAAACAGTGTGGAAAAATTGCTTAAGAAGACTCTAGCTCTACTTGAGTATTCCAGTTTCAAATACTCTGGTGCAAAGAGTGATGGTCGTTCAACAAATGCGTTATCTTCACTTACTCCACAGAAGCTGAGCACTTCAAGCATCAACTTATGTAATAATGCATGTTACTCTCCAATGTCTCTGGTAATCATCCAAGCAATGGTAACTGATGCCTCGTCTATAGAGGACCAACTTGCGAATCTGACAAAGGCAATTGAAGGCCTGACAGACTATGTTCAAAATCAAGAGGCTAGGATTGATAAGATAGTGGATAGAGTGGAAGTCTTGATAGAAGGAGAATCTAGCCATGCACCGAGAAAAGCTCCAGAGGTTCATGAGATAGAAACTCCAGTGAAACAAACACCATTGACTAAAGAGGTGTAAAATTCTACTGAGGAAATGATCCCGATTAGGAAATTGAGAAAATTTATTGAAGGAACCATCAAAGACAAGTATGATGTTGTCACCAAATCCTCCCTCACATATGTGAATCCCTACACTACGAGGATAGACAACCTCAAAATGCTTGCTGGCTATCAACCCCTCAAATTTCAATAATTTGAGGGCAAAGGGAACCCAAAATAACATATCGCACACTTTGTTGAGACATGTAATAATGCTAGAACTTACGGTGACTATCTTGTTAAACAGTTTGTTCGTTCCCTAAAGGGAAATGCCTTTGATTGGTATACTGATCTCGAGCCTAACTCCATCGATAGTTGGGAGCAATTGTAACATGAGTTCCTGAATTGCTTTTATAGCACAAAGAGTACAGTGAGCATGGTAGAGCTCACAAATACTCGGCAAAGAAAGGATGAACCAGTCATTGACTTCATCAATCGATGGAGAAATGTTAGCGTAAACTATAAAGATAGGTTCAGCGAAGCTTCTGCGATAGAGATGTGCATCCAAGGAATGCGCACTGGCGGATTCTCTACATCTTGCAAGGCATTTAGCAAAAATACTTTGAAGAGTTAGCTATTCATGCTCATGACATGGAGTTGAGCATGTCTTCTACTGGAAAGGAAGAAGCGCCTATCCATGACCCTCGAAGGGGAAAGGATAAGCAAGAACCCAAGAGATGGGGTAAGTTTGTCCCCAAAAATGATAACAAAGAATCTATGAATATTAATGTGTCTCCTGTGAAAGTCACCACAAAGGTGAGCAAGAAGCAAAGTGTAAAGACAACTTCTGGAGCACGTCCAAATCAGAAAATGTTAAAGGAGATAAAAGAAAAGAAATATCCCTTCCTTGATTCTGATGTTGCTGAGATTTTTGATGAACTCCTTCAGCATAAGCTCATCGAACTCCCAAAGATGAAGCATCCCAAAGAAGTCGGAATGACCAATTACCCTAATTATTGCAAATATCATAGGCTCATAAGTCACCCTCTGGAGAAATACTTTGTCTTTAAACATAAAGTTATGCAACTGGCAAAAGAGAAGAAAATCTTCTTCGACGATGAGATAGCCAGTTCTCATCAAATCTCTATCACTTTTGGCTTGCTCGACCCTGTTAAAATTTGTATCAAAGAGCATAATGAGGAAATATTAGATCCTGACAGGTCTTTGATTGACGAAGGCAATAATAAAGGTTGGACTCTGGTGACGAGGCTCAGACGCAGGAGGATGAGCCTGTAAAAAGAGTCATACAAGAAGCCAACCAGAAAGAGAATGGTAAAGAAACCAAGGAAATAGAAGTTGGTTGAATTCCCAAAGAAGACGAGGGTGACTGAGCTTCACCACCAAAAACCTCGGTGTCCAGTGACTTTAGAGGAATTCTTACCAAGTTGGTTTCGTGTAAACACTACCCAAGTCAACCTTGAGGTGTCTTGTTTTAATACCGCCAAAGATGGGGAAAAGGGTGAGAATCTGCCCATAGAGGTTCATTCGCCTTCTGAAAAGCTTGTTGAAACTCTTGGTGAAGAGACACATGTGTGTGATACAAAAATCACATTCACAAATAACGATATTCTTCTTAGTGAGGCCCTACATAACCGTCCCTTATACATGGTGGGTTAAATTTTAGGAAAGAAGATCAATAGAATCTTGATAGATGAGGGATCTGGAGTCAACATCCTGCCTATCCGCATGATGAAGAAACTTGGCATCGCTACTAGCAAACTGGACGAAAGTCGTATAATGATCCAAGGATTCAACCAAGGTGGCCAGAGGGCCATGGGATGTATCATATTGGGGATTCGTAAGGATAATTTTCAATCAAACCCATTGATACAGGTGATTGATGCCAAAACTTTATACAATATATTAGTTGGTAGGCCTTGGGTGCATGGGAACAAAATTATCTCTCCTCTTACTATCAATGCTTGAACTCCTTGAAGGCGGAGTGGAAAGAAAGATAGTTGCCGATGACAAGACATTCACTAAAGCTGAGTCACATTTTGTCGATGCAAAATTCTACTTAAAGAAGCATGTTGTGGATGACAAAAAGGTTGAAGATGTCACCAAGACAAAGTGTGACGATCTTGTGTCTAAGAAGGTCGCGGTGACTGTCAAAAAAGTCACCACCAAGAATCCTCTTTCCACTTCAAATAAAAAAGATGTCGCTTCTACGAAAAAGAAGGAAACCCCTATTCTTCATTACGTACCAAAGTTAAGGAAAGAAAAAGATCACCCATTGAATTCCTAAGATAATGTGCTAAAGGGGCTAACTTTACCTATTAGGAAGATTGATGCAATAAATCCATCCTCAAGACTTCTTGAAGAGTCTGTGGCTCAAAATCTTCCATAAGATATGACACTCCCTATGAAGCATACGAAAGAGATCTTTACTCCAAATGCATACAAGCTATTTGAAATGGCTGGATACAATCATAATGAGCCATCAAGGTTGGGTAAACTTCCATCAGAGGGTACAACCAGGAAAGCACGTGAAGGCCAACAATACATACAGCCACCTCCAATTTGAATCTCCATAAGAAGGGCAGTCAGTAATTACATCACCGTAGAAGAAGAATCCACTGCTGCTAAAAGATCCTCTGTCTTTGATCGACTTGGAGAACCAACTGCAAGAACTTATGTGTTCGAAAGGTTGGGATCTCTAAATAAGAAGAAAAGAAACAAGCGTCAAAGAAGTCATCAAACCATGATGATGCACTCTTCATTTAAAATCCAGAAGGACTTCCAAAGTTTGATCCCTTCTAGAATGAGGCGACAGTCAGAACTGGTGGTTTTATGCACTGAGGTGCTAAAAGCAAAGGCGCATACTGTGGTTTATACCAAGTAACGTGAAGAAGAAAAAGAGGGTGTTGGCTCCTCATATTATGTTACAACCCAGAACAAAAAAGATGTCTCATCTAAAATAAAGGTTGATGAAGAGATATAAGATGCCTTTTGGTGTTATCATATATCTGTCAATGACGATGATCCTCAAGAGAAGGAAGATGCTGGAGATGCTTTATCACAACTTGAAGAAGGATTAAAGGCCACAATAGATCCCTTGAAGAAAGTTAATCTTGGAACCAATGAAGAACCAAGACCAACTTACCTGAGTGCATTTCTAGAAGTGGGGGAGAAAATTGCTTATATGGACATACTCAAAGAATATGTGGATGTCTTTGCCTAGAGCTATAAGGAAATGCCTGGAGCTATAAGGAAATGTCTGGCTTAGATACAAAAGTAGCGGTCCATCAGTTGGCAGTCAAGAATAGTACCCGTCCTGTTAAGTAAGCCCAAAGATGTTTTAGGCTGGAGTTGGTTCCACTAATAAAAAATAAAGTTAAAACACTCATTGAAACTTGATCTATTTGTGAATTCAAATATCCCACGTGGATTTCAAGTATTGTTAAAGTATGGAAGAAGAATAGCCAAATTTGAGTTTGTGTCGACTTTCGAGATCTCAACAAGGCATGCCCTAAGGATGATTTTCCAATCCCCATATCGGAGTTAATGATCGATACCACTACTGGTTATAAGAAAATGTCCTTTATGGATGGGTCATCCAGCTACAATCAAATCCGTATGGTGCCAAAGGATGAAAAACTCACTGCATTTCATACATCCAAAGGTATTTATTGCTACAAGGTGATGCCTTTTGGTTTGAAGAACGCTGGCGCCACTTATCAAAGGGCTATGCAGAACATCTTTGATGGCCTGCTCCATAAAAATGTTGAATGCTATGTGGATGATCTAGTGATGAAGTCAAGAAAGAGAGATGACCACTTAAAAGACCTAAGAATGGTATTCGAGTTACTTCAAAGATATCAACTTAGGATAAATCCATTGAAGTGTTCCTTTGGAGTTACTTCGGAAAAATTTCTTGGCTTCATTGTGCGACACCGAGGAATTAAAATTAATCAAGCTAAGGTTAATGCAATTTTGAAGATGCTCGAGCCTCGGGATATTCATGAGTTGAAAAGCCTTCAAGGAAGGCTAGCATATTTAAGGAGGTTCATCTCAAACCTGGCTGGAAAATGTCAACCATTTAGTCATCTCATGAAGAAGGACACTCCCTTCGAATGAGACCAAGCTTGTAGTAATGCCTTTGAGAGTATCAAATCATACTTGATGAAGCCACCAGTATTGCAGCACCCATACCTGGGAAACCATTGATACTCTATATCGCGGCACAAGAGAGATCAATGGGAGCATTACTGGATCAAGAAAATAGTGAAGGCAAGGAAAATTCTCTTTACTATTTGAGTAGAATGATGACGCCGAATGAGCTAAAGTATTCTCCAATTGAGAAATTATGTTTGGCATCAGCCTTCTCGATTCAAAAGATGAAGTACTACTTTCAGGCTCATGTTGTTTGACTTGTCTCTAAGGCAAATCCTATCAAGTTTGTAATGTCAAAACCAGTCCTTAGTGACCGACTTGCAATATGGTACCTTCAATTTCAACAGTTTAAGATTGTGTATGTTCCCCAAAAAGCTATAAAAGGACAAGCATTGGCTGACTTCTTGGCGGATCACCCAATACCTGATGACTGGGAGCTGAGCGATGAGCTCCCTGATAAAGATGCAATGGTTGTTGAAGTTAGATCCCCATGAAATATGTATTTTGATGGTGCTGCACATCGAGATGGAGCTGGTGCTGGCGTAGTGTTTGTTACTCCACAAGAAGAGGCCATCCCCTACTCTTTTACTTTGATGAATTGTTTCTCCAATAATGTTGCTAAGTATCAAGCGCTCATACTTGGACTAGAGATGGCTGTCAACATAAAGTAACTATAATTATAAGTTTTTGGCGACTCTCAATTGGTGATAAAGCAGCTGTTGGAAAGCTATGAAGTTCGGAAGCCTAATTTAAGACCATATCATGAATATGCACAAAAGTTGATGGGATGGCTTGGAGAAGTAACCCTCCAGCATGTGCCAAGGAAAGAAAATAAGCAAGCTGATTCCCTAGAAGCTTTGACCTCAACCCTAACCCTTCCAAATGAAACACAAGTTACTGTCCGCCAAGAATGGGTAGTACACCCATCAAACAATAATAAAGAAGATAAAGTTGAATACCTCGTTGCCGTATCTGAAATTGAAAAAAAAAGATTAGCGACAACATATCATCGATTACTTATGTTATGGGATACTTCCAAAAGATCTAAGAAGAAAGACTGGCATTCATCATCGTGCACCTCCCTTCTTCTACTATAAGGACACACTGTACAGAAGATCATTTGAAGGAGTACTCTTACGGTGTTTCGGAGAAGAAGAAGCAATCCAAGCTTTGCAAGAAGCACATTTAGGAGTTTGTGGATCACATCAATTTGGACCGAAGCTCTATTTTCACATTAAAAGGATAGGATATTATTGGCCAACGATGGTGAAAGATTGCTTGGGCTATGATAGAAGATGCAAAGCTTGTCAATTCCATGCAAATTTCATACATCGACCTCCAGAGGTACTATATCCAACTGTAGTGTCTTGGCCATT
This sequence comes from Capsicum baccatum var. pendulum, assembly GCA_030864225.1. Lineage (NCBI taxonomy): Eukaryota > Viridiplantae > Streptophyta > Magnoliopsida > Solanales > Solanaceae > Capsicum > Capsicum baccatum. The sequence continues at coordinate 154,767,968 of CM061561.1, read as the reverse complement.
CAATGATTGGTGAATGAATGTTGTTGGTCCACTACCAAAATCTTCTTGTGGACACTTATACATCTTGGCCGCGACTGATTATTTCTCAAAGTGGGCCGAATCTATTGCTCTCAAGGAAGTAAATAAAAAAAATATTGCAAACTTCATCCGAGTGAATATCGTCTACCACTTTGGAATTCCTCAATACATAATAATTAACAATAGGAAACCATTTGATAACAAGATGATGAACAAAATCTGTGATCTCTTTGGCTTTAAGTAGCGCAAGTCTTCTATGTACCATGCTGCCGCCAACGGTCTAGCTGAAGCCTTCAATAAAACTTTGTCTAACTTATTGAAGAAAGTTGTCTCCAAATCCAAACGAGACTGGCATGAGCGAATGGAAGAAGCATTATGGGCGTATAGGAAAACTTACCATACACCAACGCAAGTAACCCATACTCACTTGCTTTTGGAGTTAAAGCAGTCCTACCACTTGAGTGTTAAATACCTTCTTTAAGATTGGCTTTTCAAGAAGAGCTCACCGATAAAGAAAATGCTAAGTTGCGTTTTGTGGAGTTAGAAGCTCTTGATGAGAAAAGGCTAGAGGCTCAACAAAATCTTGAATGCTATCAATCCAAGCTATCTCGTTCTTTTAACAAAAGGGTTCGCTTAAGGTGCTTCCAAGTTGGAGATCAAGTTCTTGCAGTGAGAAGGCCCATTCTTCTCATAAGTCTGGGGGGAAATTCATCCCAAAGTAGGATGGACCATATGTCATACAAGAGGCATATTCAAATGGTGCTTACAAGCTTGTCGATGCAGATAGCGTGAGGGTTGGCCCCATCAATGCCAAGATCTTGAAGAAGTATTATCCTTGAAGAAAGATGACACTCCTTAAGGCACGAGTATAAACTGCATATATACTCCTGGCCCACAAGAGTATAAACTGTGAACGACTCAAAAATAAATCAAATAAATGTCTGCTAGGTTAAAAACCTCAAAAGGGCGGCCTAGGCAAAACTTAGGACACAAAAAATAACACTCACTCAGAACTACGTTGTGACTTGATCCTCTTCACTGAGGTACGTAGGCGCTTGGAATTTCATTCTGAGTTCAGTTACATGAGTGTAAAAAAAAAGAAAATACATGTCCCTGCTTGATCCGTCGTATGAAAGTCAAGTCTGCATACACCTCAACTGAGTTTTAGACTTATGACAAATACTTTTGGCTCAATGGGGGCAACCCATCAAAAGGAAAAGAAGCTCTTTTAATAGGATTTGGAATGCCCAAAGCCTACAGTTAAGGCATAGATCTACCACTTGTGCAATTATCAAGTTTGCAAGTTAAAAGCTTTAATTCTTAAGGCTTTCAAATTGAAGTTGCAAGTCCAACTCAGTTGTCAGACAAAGAAGTAAAGCCAATAAGCAACAAGTTTTAGAGAGAAAGGCCAGAGTTTAATACTGTGACATTAATACATCAACATAAGCAAGCAATTCTTGGAGGTAAAATTCTAAAGCAACATTAAAAGAAATGTGCAATATAAAGAAAAAGGGTTTCCATTATAACTGATAAATCCGGCTACTCAGTAAAAAAAGAGTAAAAGAAAGCAACAAGAAGGTTTGAAGAAAGAGATCTCTTAAGGCTAATCTAAGTATAGATTATAATTGACTAAATCTTGTAAAGCAGCCTCTAAGACTTGCTTCTTCTTCTCCACGACCTTTCAGGCATTTTTCGTTGCGAGGGAGACATCAGAACACTTGGAAACCTCTTCTTCAGCAGTTGAAATTTTGGATTCCATCTCTGCAGCTTCTTGCTTGGCGGTATCTCGGCGAGCGTTCAACTTTTTCACCTTCTTTCTCGCCTTCTGAAGAGATTTGCAGGCGGCAGAAATATCTTCATATTTCTTATCTCTCTCCCTTAATACACGATCAAGATATTCTTTGGCTTTCAAATATGACTCTGACTCTTTAATTGTTATAATTTGATAAAAAAAAGGTGGATTGTGCTAGGTCATAAGAAGTCACCAGCCTAAAGAAAGAGCCCAATAAATTCTGCAAAGGGGAAATATCTGCCCCCATTCCACTCATATCATTGAGTATAAATTCGATGTCATTTTGAATTGAGAAAGCATGATTCAGAGTAAGGCCTACAAGTTTGGTACGGATACTAGCCCAAGCCTTCTTGATAAATTCCCTTTTAAGCTCTGAAATAACCTTTTTGTCATCAAATATAGACATGGTCACCGCTGGTTGCCAGAAAAGTATGACTCTATATTTTCTTTAACTTTACCGCAAGGTTTAGAGATGACCTCTTTGGATGACAAAAGTAACTCTCTTGAGTCTGGACCTGCTATAGACTCGCTGCTATCTTGAGGCTTACTTTGGTGAGGATCTTCCAGAACATGAACATCGTTTGGCTGCACACACAAATAAAAACACCATATGAGGGCTATATAAAGGCAAATCATATACTTTGAAATAGTACAGAGTTAAGTCATTACCTTCTCGACGGCTGATGGATCTTTCGATGAACTAGTGAGAATCTCCACATGGGATTTGGAATCACCTTTCTTTTCAAGGATGGTTTTACCTTCTTCCAACAACGATCTCCATGACTACGATTACTTTCGTCTTGGTATGGTCGTTTATTGAAAGTCGGTTGAGTCAGGGCAGGCGATTCCTCTTTCTGAGTTTTTGCAGATGGAGATCCCTTGACTCTGTAAGGAATGACTACCTTGGCTATCAAAATTGGAGGCTTAACCACTATTGGTATCTTCTCACCATATTCTTGAGGAGTGTCGATAATAGGACCTACAACATTCACTAAAGATTGTAAGTTAGCTTCAAGAAAGTTCCCATGAACTTTGTCCCACCAAGATTTATATGAGGTAGACGAATGCTTTCGTGCATTAGGTGTGTCCATAGGAAAAGTAGCCTTTGCCATGGATCCATGCAACAAACAAATGCGATAAAATCTGAGCCCTTCATCAAGTGATGCACTGCGAATATCATTTGCTAAGCTACCAGGGAGGCTTTGATAAAATCCAAACTGAAGGCTAAATCAATGTGGGCTATATGTCTTAAGGATGAATGAGTCTTCATACCTGAAAGGGAGAAATTTAAAATAAAGGCTCATGAAGTAACTTATCTCTGAACCAGATTCTTTATCACTACCCATAAAATAATGAATATTGGACTTGTTCGGCATGGTAGAAGTTCAAGAAATATTATCTCCTCGATAGATACGCTTTCTGGCATGCTCATCATCAAAATATATTGCAGCACCTTCTCCAAAATATGCTACCATTAATGGAACGGATAGCCCATTAGGTAGAGAAAAATGTGTCTTGAAAGAGCAAGCAAGCCAACCATACACATAATGGATCGGAAAGGATACTTTGATGTGCTCAAGTTGCGAACCTTTGGTAATCCTATTTAAACTATTATAAATGCTTGAAAGGAATGGTAAGACTAAAAATTTGCTTATTGGCTATCATAGCTGCAATTCTAAAAGTTCTCGGACGAATGAAATCTCCATCCTTAGAAGGAAATACAAAGGTGCATAACCAACATGATAAAAAGGCTACCAAATATGTATCAACCCTATCGTCATACCCTAGTCCAAGTTTCGAGAATGTCACATCATCTGTACTTGAACACTTTGCTATATTTGGAATAGTCCCAGTTAGGTTATGTGTTGACTTCAAGCGAGCAAATTTTTTCTCCTTCCTCACTGGAGCTGTCTCGTATCTCAAGACTCTTTTACACCAAAACTTTATCCACTTGCTTAGAGTAACTCTTGGATTATGATACTCTCCTCCTTAAAGACACTGAAAGGCTAAAAATAAGAACTCGCAGGTACGAGGGATGTATCTCTCATTTTTTTCATCAACACCGTTAAGCTCTTTGAATTCAGGCACTACTTCTTCATGGGGAAGACCTCTGATAGGTAGTCCCCTAATTTTATGTCGAACCCAAAGGGATATAGAGAGTTCTCCAACTGATGTCAGCAACGTATTGGTTCTTGAACACTGTACATCAAGAAAGGCTTGCAGTATGTTTGAACTTTGATCATAGGTAAATAAAGAAGCATAAACAGCATCATATACTTTCACTGCCTTCAAGGTTTGTGGACTTCTAGCCAAAATATCCTCAGCCCATTCCCAATATCCTTGAATATGATGAAATTCACCATCTATCTCCATGGCACTTCCCCAACGTATGTCTCTTTGGAGTATTCGATGCCCTAGGCAAGGAAAGGTGCTCGCAACATTCAACTGACGTTGGTTCAGATCTTGAAGAGTCCATACTTTAACGGATTGATTAGAACCAAGGTTATGTTCGAAAGTCCAGTTCGGCATATGAAGAGAATTCACCAAGGGAGGCCACTGATCTGTACACCTACTGACTAGTGGAGTATGAGTCAATAGCTTGGATAAAATTATACCATCATCAGCCTCAATAAAAAGACACTTGTTGTTAGAGGATGGAGAGGTATAATCCTTCAAGTGAACTATTACTGCAATCTGCATAAACAGGGAAGGTTTGGTTAAAAACAAGTTGAAGTTGATCAAGATACCTATATGAACAGTTGCTGACAGAATGCTCCTCTATATTGTGGATTTATTTGAAGAAAAAGAAAAATAACACCATCTTGAAGTCAAATTGGTCGGTCTTACAGTGTACAGAGGCGAAGTTAAACTCTCGCACCCTAAGCTGATTGTTGTAAAGCCACCATCTTGAAGTCAAATTGGTCAATCTTAGAGTGTACGGAGGCGAAGTTAAACTCTCACACCCTAACCGATTGTTGCAAAGCCACCATCTTGAAGTCAAATCGGTTGATTTTGGAGAGTACGGAGGCGAAGTTGAACTCTCGCACCCTAAAATAATTGTTTCAAAGCCATCATCTTGAAGCCAAATTGGTCGGTATTAGAGTGTACGGAGGCAAAGTTAAACTCTCGCACCCTAAGTCGATTGTTGCAAAGCCACCATCTTGAAGCCAGATTGGTCGGTCTTAGAGTGTACGGAGGTGAAGTTAAACTCTCGCACCCTAAGTCGATTGTTGCAAAGCCACCATCTTGAAGCCAGATTGGTCGGTCTTAGAGTGTACGGAGGCGAAGTTAAACTCTCGTACCCTAAGCCGATTGTTGCAAAGCCACCATCTTGAAGCCAAATTGGTTGGTCTTAGAGTGTACGGAGGCGAAGTTAAACTCTCACACCCTAAGATGATTGTTGCAAAGACACCATATTGAATTCAAATTAGTCGGTCTTAGAGTGTACGAAGGTGAATTTAAACACTCGCACCCTAAGCCGATTGTTGCATATTGATATTCATTTCAACCCAACCAAAAAAATGAAAAAAAAATAGTGACAAACAAATAAAGAAAAAAATAACTCACCAATTGTATGGAAGCCATGGCACAACCAATAATCAAATGAAATCGATGTGAATTGCAGCAGTTGAATTCTGAATCACAAGCAATTAAATGATTGGTATTTATAGAAGTTCAAAGTCGGCCAAAATATTCAATGACCAACAAGAATTGGGTCTTGCAATTTGACTTCTAATACAATTCAAAGAATGCTTGGTAGTCATGAAAAAAAAGTGGAGGACAAATCCTATATGGTAATGAACTCATGCATGTGCAGCAAAAGAAGATAAAGAAGTAACTTTTTCCGTAAATAGAGGCGGCAAGGAAATAGGGATTAATACAATCCAATTACTAATAAAATAAGAAAAAAAGAAGGATGACATCAGCATTAAAATAGAAAAGTTAATCCTTTCTTTATTTCTTTTACACGGAAATCGATACTACACAAATGAAATATATATATATATAGGTACATTGCCGGTACTGTAATCTATTGGCTATATATATATAATAGATATAATTCAAGTTTAATATTTTTATATTTGTTATTGTTTACAACATAATTTAAATTCATGTAAAATAAATTTTAACCACAAACAAAAATATGAAGAAACAAGAATTTTTTTATTGATAAACGATTGTGGTTACAAATCTGTTCCTCCCTTGATTCTTCTCTCTTGATTTTGTCCATAATTTGAGGGTCGTTAGTGGCTTATTCTCGAACATATGATGATCTCTTTATGAATATCCCATGATTTTGTGGGATATTGGAGATCTCAATCTTTTTACGAATACCTATCAGGTTATGGGATATTCAAGATGTCTGTTTCAAGAATATGTTATACTCTTTAAATAGGCGCGATTTAGGGTAAAGTAACATTCTAGAACTCTAACATAATTTGGATTCTTATTGAAGAGTCCAAAAATTTTAGATGTCTACAAATTCCCCCTACTTCAAGGCTTGTGGAAGTGTAGATTTGATGATGAGTCTTGAAGTGCCAATAGAGCTTCCATCTTTATGCGGTGGCTACAGATTTGCAGATCTGATTTATGAGAGAAGAGATGAAAGGCATATTTGGTCCCATTGGGCATGACAATTTGTTTGCAACATAATTTAAATTCATGAAAAATAAATTTTAACCACAAACAAAAATATGAAGAAACAAGAATTTTATATTGATAAACGATTGTGGTTACAAATCTATTCCTCCCTTATTCTTCTCTCTTGATTTTCTCCATAATTCGAGGGCCGTTAGTGGCTTATTCTCGAACATATGATGATTTTTTTATGAATATCCCATGATTTTGTGGGATATTGGAGATCCCAAGCTTTTTACGAATACCCATCAGCTTATGGGATATTCAAGATGCCTGTTTCAGGAACATGTTATACCCTTTAAATAGGCGAGATTAGGGTAAAGTAGCCTTCTAGAACTCTAACAGAATTTGGATTCTTATTGAAGAATCCACAAATTTTAGATGTCTATGGGGCTAATGACAATAACTAAAAGGGCAAGTTTAGACCATTCACAAAGTTTGAGAATAAATATGATACTTTTGACTATGGGTATGTCGATCTGATTCTTTATTGTTGATGTGAATATTTCCTCACTTTTTGATGCTCTTATATCTGCTTCACTTAGTTGCAATGCTAATATAGGATGAAGGCAAGAGTGGTATGAATGACCACGAGATATTAATGTATAAAATAGAACATTAAGTCGAGTGTTGATAAAAGGATGTATGCAACATGAGAACCCCCGGGGGTCACAATGACTATTTCTTGCGTAGGCCAAGAAGTTTATTTGCTTGGATATGTTGTCTCTTTGGAATTTTTTTCCCGTGGAGGGAAGAAAAAGTTTGTTGGAATAAAATTATATTGAAGCTAGACATGGAAATTCTAAAGTGGTTGTCTGCGTGTGTATTTTTTTTGATGGAATTTTAGTTGTGTCATCACATATTTATTTGCTCTGATGCTTTTCAATTTATAGACGATAACATTTATAAAGGGTTTTGAAATGGACAATTTCGTCATCCATTAGAAAGTGTATCGTTTTTTACTTTTGCTATTATCAAAGTAACTCGAATTTGCTCTAATGGGCTAACAACGGTAGCTAAAGGGCAAGCTTAGACCATTCACAAAGTTAAAACTTAAAAGGATATATTCCCTCCATTTTTCTTTTATCAACCACCCTTTTTTTACTCCCTCCAAAAATCTAATCAAGGGAGATACAGATTTTAAGATTATTAGCAAATAAGTAGTAAAACAAAACTTGAAATGAAAATTAGCAAGAACCGGGCACATATCCAAAGGTAAGGTAAGGCATCTCTTCTTTGTACTTTTCTTTTGAGTTTCATTTTTATTATTTAAACTATAGCAAAAAAAAGGACATCGAGCAACCATCCAGGGCCAACTTTATGGTTAAGCTAGTAAGGGATATGCCTTAGGGCTCCGATTTTATCAAGAATACTAATTGGCACCTTTAATTTTGAATATAAGTGGTAAAAAAGAGTAGTATAACTCAACAAACTAAAATTAATGCAAATACATTTACTTTTATACAACATACATGTGACAAAAAACTACCATGATCTATTATGTAAACAAACAAATTAGTATACAACAATTATTGAAATCGTTTATAATTTTTAACAATAGACTTAAGACATCACATCATCACACACTCATCATCACACACAACATAATTACTAGCAATTATACAGTTTATCATTTCATTTTTTTTGACTCTTATTTGTTCTCCTATTACTGGTCAATAGAATTATCAGGTTATGTTTATGCATTGCAAAGCGGAACCAATGTCGAGGTTAAGTTCTTCATCCACAACATTTGACTAACAAATGTTCTAGGTAGGATTGACTGATGAATAAACATGTCACTATGACAAGTTTCTTAAGCCCTTTAATTTTGGGTCTCGTTTTTCAGTAGTCACAAAAAGTAAAGTTAGGTGTACAAAGGTAACTTTTAGGATTTGTTTCGTCGTTACTATAATTACTACATTCGAAGGGCACTAAATATGAGAATTTTTTTTAAATCTTTAAAAGACCTGTTAACAATTAGGATTAATGAATTTAGAGTAGGAAATTTTTGAGGAATGGGCTGATATCACCATGCTATAGCGAAAATTATCCCGCTACAGCGGTGCTGCGGTAGTAGCATACTGACTGCTATAGCAGGGTCCCAAAAATAGTTCCTCCAAAATTTTAAACCCTCTTTTTTCATTTTTAAACCACTACGATGCACTATTCTAAAAATCTCCTAGGGTTGCCTCAAGGATCTAGAACGACAGGGAAAAGGGATACACTTAAGTAAAACCTGACAATTCTTCATGGGTTTGACACCAAAAATTACTAGAGTGGATCAAATACTGCAAGTTCATACCTCCATAGTAGCTGCTTGACATTCAGGCAAATTAGATTTATTTTGGGCAGTAGACCTAGTCAGAAAACGTGTTTCTAATATAGATTGACGGGAGATTTCAGGGTTAGGCATGTGGAAAGGGTGATTGGATGGATAAAATGAGCAATTAAGGCTACATGAATTAAGTTAAAGTTTGTGAAAATTGTCATAATATTATCTAATAATGTTCTTGCATACCAGTTGATTATAAGTAGAACGAGTTAGCTAAACTTTACGGCTTATTGTTAAAAACAAAAGCAAGTTAGGAGTAGAGTAGGTGTTAACGCCTTAAAACTCTTCTAGTTAATGATAAATGACTTATGCAATAAAGTCAGGGATGAAAATTATGAATTGTAGTGTGTTGTTATACTGAAAAGTAGAATTAAGTATAGGTGCACAGTAATCGATGGCAACAGTATAGTGTTAAGGTGGAAGTTGAGAAGCAATGGGGTCGTAGATAGAGGGAATTGTGTGCATTCTAGGTGAATGAAATGGAAGTTGTCTAATTGTCTTGTGTGTATACTCCCTTGTTTAGTATTGCTTGGCCTTCGGGCATTAATGTATGTTGAGTAGGCAGTGGTTTAGTTTAGATTTAAAACTCAAGTTAATTTGTATGTGCATATTAACTAGCTGTTATTTACTTGATGCAATGCATGTGAATGAGTGATGAACTTGTTAATGGTACATACAAGTTGGAAATTTATAATGCTTAATGATATTGGTAAAAAGGACCTTGTTTGATGTACAAGGTGGTTGATTACTTATTATGTATTTGTACTTATTTATGATACTGATTTTGGATGTGTGATAAATTGATAAAGGCTAATCATGCTGGAATTGGTGGATTTCACTAATGTTTGGGGGGGAGGGTTGGAATAAGGATGGTATAACACTTGATTTGGAATAAAGGTGATAGACACTAGTTGTATGAGTTATTGTATGAGCTCATATCCTGCAGTCATGGCTAGTGGGTATATATAAGTCTCATAGTATGTGTGTACACGATAATTGGAGAGTTTGACTGTTCCTCGAGTGAATCGAGCTAATTACACTATTTTTGTTATATTTGGATCCTAGAGTGGTTCAAATTATTGATATTTTAATTGAAATAAGTTATTGTTGTTTGTTGTATGATAATAAAGTTTTGTGTGAGTAAGTGATGAATTGAGCCGTTTTATAAGATTGTTGTTGTTGAACTGAATTACATGCTATTTACTTGAAGATGATTTGTCTATCTACTTGACTTGATTGCATTAAGGTAGAACGTTGAATAGTTCCATAAGCTTGAAATGATACTTTACCCAAATTGAGTATCAAATATGTATGAAGGTGAATTCATGTATTGTTCCTAATGAATGGTTTTATTAAGAATGAGTATCAATGGAATGGTTACCAATGGCTTTTGGTGTTTGTGGTGAACTATGTACGTTCAAGTTCATAAATTGAATGAAAATAGATGTGTGGTTGTAAGTAGAAGGCATAGGTTAGTGGTGATGAAGTGGCCAGCTAGAGCAATAAATATGGTATGATGGACTGACTAGAAAGAATTATTGTTAATTAATAGAATCCAACAATGAGATTATAATAGGGAGAAGGGTGATTGAGAAATTTGTGACTAAGTAATTTTATTGACATGCTATGTAAGTTCATGTTTGATTTTGAATATTTGTGTTATGATTACATGATTTAACTTGGGATGGATGATGATGCCTACCAGTACGTGTGGTTATACTGATTCCACGCTTGATACCCTTTTCGGGGTATAGCCTGCTGCAGAATCAATTGATACTCTAAAAGCTCTATCTTTTCATTCTCAGGGTGGAAGCTGAGTCTTATATTAGTTGTACTTTTCTATAGTGACTCTTGTACATGTATAGACTAGGTTCTCGGGGTAAAGAATTCCTTTTATTGTATCTTCCAAAGGTTGTAATATTTTTATGAATAATTAAATTTTGTAATAAGATTCATAGGCATTTGATTAGAGTTATGATTTTTTGTCACAACCCCAAAACGAGGGTCACGATGGCACTTGTCGCGGTGTACCTTGACAAGTAAGTCTATCATCCAAACTAATACAGAAAGAGAAAAAAGACAGAAATACCCCAAGGTAACTCTTCTAGAATGAAGTCGAACCATACAAGTAATTATAACAATGTGGAAAGAACATATTCAAATATCATGCATTCCCAAAATTAGGTGTCAATAGTGTAAGAACTACTAATACAAATCATGAGTCAAATACATCAAAAATATCTACACAAGGTCAACATCTGTCTCTAAATACTAATAAAGACATAACTACTATAGAAAGATAGAGGTGAACTCCGAACGCATGAATGTCCAATCGCTACCTTGGAAGCTCCAACAATCGTCCGAGTCAAGTAAGCTGAGGCACACTCGAGCTAGGACCTGCATCGAAAGGGCACAGTAGGTATGAGTAAGGTTTACTTATACTCAGTAGGTATCATAGGCCGACCAAGAAAAGTAGTAAATAAAGCATACAAAATATACACTAAGGGAACGCCACAAATGTCCCACAACAGTAGCCCACACCGCTTGCACTAACAGTTATACAATATCCACACAAAATATAACAATGCACCAGATAGGGATACAAATATACACAATATCACATACAAATAGAACAATAGAGGAACATGTATTCAAGATCATTAAGTACAAATAAAGGAAGACAGAACAATTAAGACATTAACAAGTCAAGATATAGAACAAACAAATAGATGACAAGTCAATATAACAATACAAGCACAACATAAACACAATAAAGTAAGTGCAATGTATATGATGATAATGATGATGATGCACAGGGTCATCACACAACCTCTAGAATTATTGCACAATCCTCGTATACACCCACGGAGATAAGCCTATCAATGTGGGACCCATGAGGAGTTCATCAACCCATATACAATCCCTATATCCATATTCATATCTTCTACTCGGCACATCCCTTGGGAAGGATTTATAAGATTTCATATTTTCTGTCATAAAAAGGTATTGTAGTGTTTTCACGGTGGTACCATTTCTTTCATGAATGAGTATGATATGAGGATGTAATGTTCACAATCAATCACAATGAGTATTTCTACAACCAACCACATTGATACATATTTCCATAACCATGTGCCAATATCCACTCATTATATCCAACATCCATAAAATTCCATATGATTCATATGCCAACACAATATAAAAATATTGGAATACACAATAAGGTACCACAATAGGATTTTTCCATAATATAATAAAATATTCACTTATTCAAAAGGCTATCAACAACATATAAGACCCCACACGATCACATATATCACATAATATCTCAATTTCAACAATTACATCACATATAGGCCCACACGAGCACAACGCATAGATAGACATTTTTCAAGATTAGTTTCAACCTTTAACATACATTTTGTACCATCATTTACTATTCAACCCATTCTGAAAGAGTAAAGCCACAACTTGCCTCAAAAGCCGAAATACCACAACCAAAACCTTTGCTCTCAAAGTCTTATTCCTCATGAACGGTACCAAACTCTACTAAAACCATCAAATACAAAATCTATGTGTTAAAATAAAACCAATGATGCCCATGCTGATTACTTTTGGATCAGGGTCAAAACGGACCCCCGAAGTGGATTTTTGACAAAGAAGAGCAAAATCGTAACCTTACTCCAAAAACATATTTTTTATATTTTTAGGAACCTACATAAAAAATTTTAAGTTAAATCGAATCAAAATAAGGTTCAAATCAAAGAAAAATCATTTTTAAACTTTATCGGATAAAATTTTTAAAATTCGGATTAAAATCAAGAATCAGAGTTATTTTGAAGGTTAAATTGATGAAAAACTAGTAATTATTAGATTAAAACATTATTCAAGTGAAAACCAGTGAAATTGGAGTTTAAAATCAAGCCCTAAGATTTTGATAGATTAATCAAAAATTATAAGAAAAAGGTGAAATTTTACCTTAAATCCGTAATAGAATCAAGAAATAGGTGTTAATCTAGCTTCTCAATCCCCTAAAAGCTTCACTTTTAAGATCCCACATTATTTTAGGATTTTAACTCTCAAGAGGCAAGATGAAAAATGAGCAAAATAGACCCAAAAACTTCTTTAATAGTGTAGGAAAATCTGCACCAACTGAAGATAAAAGCTATTTTTTTAAAGTTCAATCTGGACTTCGATGAGATATTCGGGATTTATTGAGATTTCGATATATACAAACTAACTATGTAACCACACTAAATTTGACACTTTGAACTCAATGGTGATATCAGATTTTTAAAAAAAAATATCATTTTCCTAGAGTTGGCCACGAAATTCAAAATCACAACTTTTCAAAACAAGGGTTGAATGAGATTTAAAAGCCATAAAATCACACTAAATATGTTACCACCCTAAAATTGATATTCTGAAGCTTCTGGCAAAACCAAATTTTCCATCCGAGGTCGTTTCGATTAAATATGGATCCCACACTCATATTTCTAATTTTTTAACTTTCCGACCAATAGGTCAAAATAAGTTTGGGTGTACCGAAACTCAAACCAAAGGTCTACTAGCCTGAAATTAATATTTCAAAGTTGCTTGTGCAGTATGTTCAGTCATTCATTGCATGGATCAAAAGATTCCACATAAATCCAAAATAAGGCTCTCGATGCCATCAAAAATCACAATAACTTATTAACTTGTTGACGGCTTGTCAACTTAGTCATCACCTTACATAAGTATTCTGGTTAAGGCTGATGACTAAGTTGATAACTTATCAACTTATTGATGGCTTGTTAACTTGGTTGTCACCTTGTTGATAGACAGACACTCTGAAGTAAAATGACCATAACTTTCTACTCCGATATCGAATTAGGGTGAAATAGGATATTGGAAAGAAGGATCAAATATTTTCTATTTGATAAATAGTAAATCACCTGAATCATTATATTCTAGGAGTTTTACTCGTTTAAAGTTGAACCTTGTGGGATAGACTACTAAAACTCAATAGATACATGTGATCTCAACTCGACTTTCTCTTAGTGTTTTTATGACCATGATTCACATTGGAAAAACTTTATACTTTAGATGAATGGTCAAGACCTTTAATTATGGCTTGACATCGTCGCTTCGGGGTCTTTAATCATTACAAATATTGGAAACTTATCTAGAAAATTGTGGCATATTAAATAGTTAGGCCAATTGGTATCTGAACATAGGTGACTTATCTCATAAGTACAAGTGCAAATGATAATTAGGTTCATGAAAATTGGTGTACAGATATCCACATCAAATCTTCAGAAAGCTATAAGGAATTTTGAGATTTCTTTTCCTTCCTTCTTTTCTTTTGTGCCATTCTAATGGATTATTTGTATAGGTTGAGTCCATTTGGAATCTCTAATTCCAATTGATAACTCAATTAGCCTAATTAGGACTACCTTATCCCATTAGGAAACACAAGTAACTAAATTATAAAAAGGTTTTAATTAATATCTGCTCGTTCAAGCTGGGATTAAAATGTAGAAGATTAATTAGTGATCACCAAGAATGTGGTGCCTAACGTGTGTTCTAGAAAAACAAGAATCTAGGTTGAGTCGACAGCCTAAGGTAATTCCCTATATTTGATTTTGCTTAAGTTGCATCTTAATTGATGGTTTTGATAATCTGTGATAAGTGAAATAGTTGTGAATTGGTTGTGTGTTATTGATAGTGGACTTGTATGATGTGTGATTTAACAGAAATTTTGATGCTTGAATAAATAGCCACCACATAGAGCATAATTAAAGGTGGTAGATGAAATTGGTTATTTGAGAGGACCCCCTTACCTTAAGTAGTTGTTATTTGAAATGCCTAAGTATGATAAGTTTTAAATAATGAGGGGGGAGGGGGGCTAATTTGTTCATTTATGTTGGAGTTATAATTTATAATTGGTAAGTGGTGCATTGATTAATTGTTAAGCCTTTTGAATAGCTCAATTTTGATCTTGGATAAATAGCATGATGTAACATTTGGATAAAAGCATTATCAGGATGGGATGGAATAAGAAGGGATTGCAAAGATTAATTTCACCAGGTCACTACCAACAGGACATATATAATCTTAATAACTTTACTTATTTATTAACTACTCAAGCCAGTCTGAAGAAATTTAAGCCATAGCCTACCTTGAAATGACGAAATTTGCGCCTAAAACCTTCAACATGGATCCTTACCCTTTTGAATGATCTCAATATCAACTAAAACATTCAAATATAATGCATATGCATTAAAAAATCTAATGACACTCTTACTAATCATATTTAAGATGGGTCCAAAAATAAAAGGAGTAAAATCAAAATTTTGTTTTAGAAAAAAGTTTTCCAAGGTTATAGGATTGTATAGTAGAAAAGTTGATATCAGAGCATCAAGTTCATCTGTATCATGAGTGTTAGAGCGGGGTGACTAGTAGATTCTTGTAGATAGGTATATATACATTCGTATCTATCTTCAAGAGGCTACAAGATATCTTTAGAAAAAACCTACAAGATATCTTTAGAAAAAACTTCTCTAATTTGATTCCTCATCATACAGGTTATTCACACCCTAATTGTAAACTTGTATTCCACTCTTTTCTATGCAAATAGTGAGGACTAGGTCTAGAGATGTTAGGGATGCTGAGTCAGCACTCGATGTTGGAGCTTTAGTCAGAGGGTGAATTAGGATTCATGGCTGATCCAGAGGTAGAGGACGGGCACAAGGAGTTGTCCCTGTTAGAGGACGTGCTAGGGAGGCCTCTCCCAAGCCTAAGTTTTAGCATATTGAGGATGTTGATCAGTCAGAAAGTGTAGGTACATCTTAGGTTCCATAGTGTTTGGTTGACACTCTAATGCTACATGATTTGTTGATTCGTCTTTTGGGTTGTTTAGATGGTGTTTCTTATGTGTACAAAATATTTCTTAGATTTTGAGTGGTGTTCCTCTATCAACACTGACTCCTGCTTATGGTATTATGACTTCAGGGGTATAGCCATGTTTTCTAGTACCCCTCATGTCTTGATTCACTGCCTACTAAATATACTATTCCTCTTGTTTTGTGGGAATATGACTTTAGAGTCGCCACTTAATTTATTTGAAAATTTTAAGAAAACCTTTACATAATTCAAACAGAAAAATCATTCAAGTTTGGAGATTCTAGGTAAGCAGTTCCTATTAACATTTTAGGAAGGTTTTGTTTAAGGCACCTAAAACGTCCGCTGACTTGGGTTATCCGGACTGTTTGAAAAAATAATTTCCTTTTGACTAACTTATAAAACAAAAAATCTATTGTTGAAAAGAGGTTGATTAAGGCATATTTCGAAAGTTTTTTGCAAAATCAATTTTTTAACAACTTAGTTAGGGGTTTAACTAGGTTCGCAAACACACAAAGCAAACAACATATAAAAAGGAAGGAGGAGAAGAAATAAATGATTTAGGCCCTTAAGCACAAATCTATCACCCTGTCCTAGTCTAATTGGGATTTTGGACCAACTTCACCTGTCCTAATCTAGATATTGGGATTTGGCCCATAACCCGTCCTAACTATATTCTCGAGCCTTTTTGGCCCACAATCGACTTCACCTGTATTAGTTTACAACTTTGGCTTCTAGGCCCAAAATAAATGAATAAAGAAGTAACTAAATGATTAAAGATAGCTAAAGCAATAAATAAAAAAGAAAAAATGAGACTTCTTATGTCTCTTAGCTACTTTAATAATGAGATTCTAACTCCTCCTTCTTTTTTCAACTCCTCGTATGCTATGTACATCATTATTTTTGGACATTCTTTCGGGATGGACTTGCTAGAAATAGTGGGCCTCAATGGCCCATTAAGAAATACAAAGGGGAAAAGTTGAAGCAGAACTCCAAATCGGGTTCACATGCAAGGAAAGAGATAAAGGAGATCAATTCGCATCCAGAATATCAAACACCATATAAATAAATAGTATAATAGATCAATAGATGAAAAGGAATTCGTGGTGATCCAAAATAAAATAAAAGGCAGTAAGTTAAGATACAAAAATGCCAAGGAAAATAGACATACACAACATGGTAAAGTCAGGTAATTATACTTATCATCAATACATAAAAACATGTTAATCGATTTTTAGCATAGAGAAGGATGTTTGAGGCTAACTCTGCAAGTTCCAGTGAGCAAGGATAAGAATGATAAGAAAAACACAATCTTGTAAATAAACAATCAAGAAAAAGGAAGCATATTTGATCAAAGCATCACAAAAAGAATATATCCGAAACAAATGAACTTCGAAAAGCAGTTTCAGGCAATTTCTTTTACGGTGGGGAGCCATCCCTAAACTGATTCAAAACTATTGATCAACTTAACAATCTTGAACAAATCCTTCCCTCCTTTTGTTAAATAATGTAAAAGAACAAAAATATAGGATATTGGAGATCCTCATGATTGGTATTATGCAAATTCGCAGGCCCCTTTTAATATCATGAATCAAAGAGACCATGCGAGTTGCGGTTAAATCATATAAACAAATAGTAAAATAGAAGACTCAAGGATAAAGTGTATTCTAAAAGTTCCCAGTCTTAATCCCCCTCCACCCTAAAAAAACTTCTATAGGTTGCGACAATGATAAGACAACCTCCAAAATCTCTACTATTCGCAACAGGCTTAAAAATTGAATTCAATGATTCTCCAAACATGGTCTTTCAAAACTTCAAGAGTTTTAAACTCTACAATTTATAACTAAAAGAAATGCCACAAATCTAGCTCAGGAGAAGATGTATACCATGCAATGATTTTCGACTTCAAAGAGACCCAATCCATTCCCTTTTACAACAAAGCCATTACATTTTCCCTGGGGTTCAAAATAAACAAAAATATCGACTTGAAACAAACTCAAAGGGGGAATAAATGAGAAGAAAAATTCAAACGCTACAATTCAACAATAAAAAGGGAACACGACCAATAGGCTAAAAAAAGAGAGCTAGTGAGGTATATTATTTTTTATCCTCCTCTTTTCAAAGGACTTAAAAGAGAGATTTTAAATGGTTGGGATGATCCTCAAGGAATCACAGAATTTCTGGTATACCATTAGACATACCCTTATCATTCTCTTGGCATTTAAAGAGCCTAAGAATATAAAAGAAAGTCCTACTAATGAAATTATCGACTGAATAATAACATCAACAGTATCAGCGAACAAGACGATATGTTATTCCCAATCCTCCTCCTCATTCTGAGTAATTCAAATGAAATAGTCGTTGAGGAATCTCAGGACTTTCTAGTATGCTTTTGGACCTTTTCTCATTGTCGTTTTGGCATTTGAGAAGCTAAAAAGACCTCAAGAGGTAGTCCTACCAATAAAACTACCAACTAAATAGAAATAATGAATTACACTAGACGACATCAAGATAGGTAATGAAATAAAAAATTAAAGGCGTGAACTTTAGGCGAGAAACCAGCGACCCAAACATCAGTCAGTACTCTTGATAAAGAATCAGGTCAAAAGTTAATCAATAACGTCAAAAATAAACGACAGATAACAAGGCCGGGACAAAGATAACAAAAAACAACAACAACAGCTAAGACAAAATTATCACAACTTAATAATGTAACCAACATTTCTTTCATCAAAGAGAAATTATGGCCTTTAAGGCCTCTACAGTGGACAACCGAGCGCACAAGATTACTTATCACGACAGAATCATGAGATGAACCCGAAGTAATAAAAAATTAAATAGAACAGAATGTTACCTATTTTTTAGAAGCAAAACAAAACTTTGAGCTCTTTCGGAGTTTACCACCACCGAAAAGATCGATGCCACTGCAAAAATTTTGACTAGCCGAATACTTTTCCTAAAAATTTTACTGAATAAAATTCTCTTCTATTCTCGAGACCAGTTTTTCTCCCTTTTTTCTCTCCAAGAAAAAAGTTTTCTTCTCAACCAGGAGCCTTTTTATAGAAGAAATCTCGGAATGGATTCTCGAGCCTTAACCGATGTAGAAATAGGTTTTTTGGGGGGGCAATCTCAGAATTTTCCAAGTGAGACATTTTGAATTTTGGATGATAACAACAATTTCCACATATTCATGTACTCAATTTGGAATTCTAGAAGGAATTTCGAATTTGAGAATCTTGAGAATAAAACAAAATTCTTTTTCCACCAATCAAAATTTAGCACATATGTACCTTCATGGTACCAAATCAAATAAATTCCCAACGGATTTCTTGGGAATATTCCTTGACAACCGACTTGGCTACCATCTAGCCAAATTATAGAAGCTTTTTGTAAGAGAAATGACATGGCCAAAGGGGGTCGGGGCGAGATCGGGTTAAAGTCAGGTTGTTGAAAGCTACTGGACGTGGGTCGGGTCCAGGTGAAATCATCGGTGTTGCTTGTTGTGTTGTACTCTAGTTTTTGCGTGGTTGTATGCTGGTCGAGAATTGTTGGTGTTTTGTACGTACTGTTGTACGAGTTAATATTAGAAGGGATTAAGGGATTGGGCAGGAGTGGGTCGGTGGATTTAGGCTAGACATGGTTAAATGTTTAGCTGCTGGTGGGTGTTAAAAAAATATAAAGGACATGAGTTGGTTGGTATGATTTTGGTAATTTTCAATTTTGGGGTTATTTTTAAAAATAACCCCAATTAAATTAAGAATTAGCTAAATCTACTTAAATTTTGGCCAAATTGAAAATCAATTAGCCAATTGCAATATAATTGGGGCCAATTTAATTTTGATCATATTCAAATTTAATAGATTAGCAAAAATAAATTGAAATTCAATACGAATTAATACCTCACTTAATCCCGAGCTTCTTGATTTAATAAAATCAAACACATATTTATTCAAATAAATTATTTTGATAATAAATTATATCAAAATCAAGATTTTAATCATTATATTTATTTTTAAAATAATACTTAATTAAAATCTGATATTCCATAGAATAAATATTTAAGTAATCAAATTATATAATCTCAAATAATTGAAAACGATAATATATAATCGCTACTTAAAATGATAAAATTACGTACACAAATATTTTAAATAGTTTTTATTCAGATGAAACAAATATTTTAATTTTATTAAAAATCGAAGAAGCTTAGGATTAAATTTAGTCGTGGAGGGCAAAAATTAGGTGTCAATAACTGCCCCCTCCCTTTGGGTAGGGTGGATGCAAGTATCCCTAGGCAAAGGGAGGTTGATTGTTCCTAATTTTTTGTCTGACCACAAATTCAAAACTGAAATAGGTTGGCTTTCGCACGAGTTTCATAGAGTTATGGTCAGACCTTAGTATCAAGTTTCCTACATATCTCAGGTTACATGAGAATTCAGGACACTTGTAGTTCATAAAGCTTTACTTAAACCATGATTTTCAAAAAATCCAGTAGGTATCTCAGTTTTAGAGTTTTTGGTAAAACCAAAAAGCTGGAGAATAAAGGGATTGGGGGAAGGTTGGAATGTAGTTGAGTTTTCAATAAAGAGCCCATCCTACATATCCCCAATACTCAGGAAACCAGACCGCTTGTAGTTTGACTCAATCGATAGAAAAGATAGTCTTTTATTTTAGACAAACTTTGGTTCGGGATGAGTGACAAGTTGATTGAGTTGGAAAAAAAAGGTTTGCAACCTCTTAACTATGAATGTGGGATCCTTCACATCCACAGGTAAGAACTTACCTGGACATAATTTCCAAAACTCTATGTATATTGTCACCCGAATTTGAAAGAAAAAGAAGTTTACCCTCAGTATGATCTTAGAAATATCTCATAGGTATGGCTCAAACTGAAATACCCAAAATACCCGAAATCCTTCTAATATGGGTATTGTTAGATAGTAGTGGTGATCATCCTTTAGCTCGCGTCCAGAGAGTTTGACATCCTTCTCTAGACTATGTCCCGTTTGCTACTAAGAAAGAGTTCCACATTGTGCTGCGTCCTAGCTGGAGTCATCCGCAACTATGGTTTTGATTTGATATTTTTATCCTCTTGGATGCTCTCTACAATGTTTCAAGCAAATAATGTTAGTGCTAAGCATAATTCACAAAAGAGGTATATAGTCTTTACCATATCTCCATGTGAGTTGTCGCTTGAAAAGCAAAGTCGTCCTCTCATGTACCTATCTGAAAGGAAATAACTTGCAATAACAGACACAACAAATCTCTTGGTTGTTACATAGTTAGCTCATTTGTCGAATGGATATGTCTTTAAAATGGGGTGGCCTTTTTTTACACTGACGATACTTTATGCAGAACGGCCTCTGCAACTGTGTAATCTTATGTTGATGCGGCAACTCTTTGGTCACCTATAATTCTTATTATGTGATAACCTCTTTGATTGTTTCCAATAATTATTTGCATATGATCTCGGGTAAGTCCTGTGTATCTTTTGTATCGATACAACTTATAGATTTCCCTTGAATTGTCAATCTTTAGAAAATCTTGTGCATTATTTGATGTTGGATATGAGGCGACTTATAGATATCCTTTGAATTGGTATCCTTTTGGTAATCTTGTACATTATCTGACCTTGGATAAGAGATGGCTTATATATATCCCTCCAATTGATAGTTCTCATGTATACCTGCACATTATCCAACCTTGAATACAATATGACTTATAAATATCTCTCAAATTGGTAGTATTTGGATAATCCTACACATAATTGATCCTAGATATGATGCATCTTATAGAGAACCCTTGGACTTATCAATTTTATAATCTCGCATACTCTCCGATAAGGATCTAGTTGTGACTTATGGATAACCTTCAAACTATCAATCTTTGGGTAACCTTGCACACTATTTTGTTAGGATATTATTGCGGCTTACGGATGACCATTGGATTGTCTACTCATAGGTAATCTTGCACACTATTCTATTTTAAATAATACGACTTATAGATGATCCTCATATTGCTAATTTCTAGAAAATCTCATGTGTCATTTGGATCAAGTGTTTTTGATGCATTCAACTACTGATTTGTGAAGAGATATCATCGACGCCAGTATATGATATCTTATATATCAATAGATATTAAATGCTAATGATATCCTCGACGCTAGTGTATGCTATCTTGCGTGTCAAAAAATATTAAATGTTAGTAATATCCTCGACACCAGCGTATGCTATCTCACATGTTAATAGATATTGAATAATAATGTTATCCTTGATGCCAGTGTATGTTATACCGCATCAATAGATATTTAAATATTATGATATCCTCGACGCCAGTGTATGCTATCTTGCATATCAACAGATATTCAAATGCTATGATATCCTCAATGCTAGCGTATGCTATCTCGCATGTCAATAGATATTTGATACGGATGATATCTTCGACGCCATCTTATGCTATCTCGTATGTCATCAGATATTTAATGCGGATGATATCCTTGATGCCAGCGTATGCTATCTCGCGTGTCAATAGATCTTTAAATGTTATGATATCCTCGACACCAGCATATGTTATCTCACGTGTCATCAGATATTTGATGCGAATGATATCCTCAACGTTAGCGTATGCTATCTTGTATGTCATCAGATATTGAATGCTATGGCCCTCTTGGCAATGCAGTGATATGAAATGGTTCTTCCGGTGATTTTAAAAATAGTTTCACCTGAGTTTGCTTGTCTGCATTTTACATTCTATATGTACCATTTGTTGTGCTTCAAGGCAAATTTTGAGGATGAATCTCTGCTCTCTCTCTTATTAAGTGACCCTTTTGATTGTTGTATTTATTGTACTGACTCTCTTGAATGTACCTGCGCTCAAGATAAATATTTGGTAGACATAAAGTGCCATTTGGTAGCGACTATTTTTTAGGAAAATCCTAAATACAATACTCGTAAAGAAAATAAGGTGCCTTTGTTGTCCTTTATGGTCTCAAGAAATGAGATAGACAATTCAAAAGTTCCTCGATAAATGGGTATTAAATCAGTTTTTAAGGTTACCCAAAAAATACCGTTCTTGAGCATTATATGCTTTGGTGTGGCTCTCATCCCGCTTGGGAATTTTTTTGAAAAAAGATTTTCATTTTTTGTGTACTGATCCCTGGACCCACAGAAAAATTATTCATTTTTTAGTGAAACTACTCTGTGTTGACCTTCTTTGATCCTTGGTTTGCTCCTCGCCATCTTTCGGGTACTCCGTCATGTTGGGACTTTTACCCTAACTCCGTGTTCCAATAGATGCCTAGAAAATTACCAAGTCAAAAGATTTGTATAGATTTTTTAAAGTAGTCTTATTTTTATAAACTAGTTTCAAAATTTTTTGTAAAAGCTTTTAGAAAATCTCTGTCAGTCATGTCAAGTACTAGCTCAACGAATGCCTTTCTCTTGTTCTGACTGTATCTTGACGTTTAACGGAGGATTTCCAGGGATTCATTATCGCTGGAAGGTTCTTCAGAAAGTTCTATCATTGCCGAAGAATTAGTCTGCCTAGACTTTGTAGCAGCTGGTGACTTCCAAAACTTTGACATTGACCTCTGATGCTGGGGGATTTGAAATATATTCTAATATATTAGTGTAAATTTTGAGGAACTCCTCAAAATTTCTTCCCATATTTAAAGTTGTTTGAGATGATCTCAACTCGAGAGGATCCTAAGTCTTTGTTGGTCTTCGTCCTATTTGCTGGATGATGATCTTCCTCTTGTGAAGTTTTGATATTCCTTCTCAAAAATTCTACCCCAGTTTCCATTTCCTGGGGTTATATGACTGAGCTATTGGGGCGCCTATGTATCTCGTTGAAGCAGGAATCTGGTCAAACATAGTTCAGGACTACGCTAGGGATATATAGAAAAATTTAATGGGTTGACCGAAGCTGGCATAGGCCTCCTACGTATCCCTTTCTTGGGAATTCAGGTCAAACATAGTTTGTACATGAAAAGAAAGGATAAATTCTCCTAAGGGATTGACCGAAGCCTACATAGGCCACCTACGTATCCCTATCTTGGGAATTTAGGTCAAACGTAGTTCGTACATGAAAGGAAATGGGTTCTAGGAAATTACGCATCATAGATCAAATACTACCATAAAGGCGATTACAAATAAACCAAGGAAACAAAACTAAAACATCCTTTAAAGATAGTGTCTTCTTACCTCATCAGAATTGATTAGCGTGGTCCACTCTTGACCATCCATCTTAGATAGAATTAGAGATCCTCCGAATAGTACCTTGCGAACTATGTTGGTCCTTGCCAATTTGGAGAAAACTTACCTTTGTTCTATTCTTGATGAGGGAATATGTGTTTGAAGATCAATTGCCCGAATTCAAATATTGAAGCTCTTACTTTTTTGTTGAAGGCATGGATCATATCTGTTGGTACAACTAGCCATGACACACGACAGCTATTCTCTTCTCATCAATCAACATGAGTTGTCCAGAGCAAGCGTGAACCCATTCTTTGTGACTAAGTCCGACTTCTTGAATAATCCTTAAGGAAAGTATTTCAACCTCGACAGGTATTACAACTTCATTCCCATAAACAAGTAGATAAAGAGTTACCCCGGTGGAGGTTCAAACTATTGTATGATACCCTAGTAGAGTGTAAAGAAACATCTTACTCCATGATCTATCATTTTCGGCCATCTTCCTTAAGATCTTCTTAATGTTCTTATTGACAGCTTCCACGGCTCCATTCATTAATGGACGATATGCGGTTGCGTTGCGATGGATAATTTTGAACTTATCACAAATCTCATTCATCAAGTGACTTTCAAGTTTTCCCCGTTATCAGTAATGATCGATTATGGCACTCCAAATCGGCAAATCAAGTTATTCCTAACAAAATCTGCAACCACTTTCTTGGTGACGGCTCTATTTGAAGCAGCTTTAACCCACTTATTAAAGTAATCAATACCAACCAAAATGAATCTATGCCAATTTAACACCGGTGGCTCTATTGGTCCGATAACATCCATACCCAAACTACGAATGGCTAAGGTGAACTCATCGCATGAAGCCCATGTGGAGGCATTCGAATCAAATCTCCATGTATCTGACATTTTGGGCATTTTTGCATGTACTTGCTACAATCATTTTCCAAAGTTATCCAGAAATAACCAGTTCTTAGAATCTTTCTAACAAGGAAAACCTATTTATATAGGGCCCACAGACCCCAGCTTGTATTTTCTTTATCAATTTCGTAGCTTCTGCGTCATCAACACATCTTAAGAATCCTAAGTCTGGAGTCCTCCTAAAAAGTATTTCCCTACTTGGAAAATAATTCTTTGCCGAACATTGGATTTCTTCTGATTGCTGCTAGCCTCATCAAGATATATTCCAAATTCTAAATACCTTTTAATATCATAGTACCATGGCTTTCTGTCAGACTCTTCTTCGATATGCGCACAATGTGTGGGTTGCTCCTTTAAGCTTATTTCCAAGAGTTCAATGTAACTCTGATCTGGGTGCTAAATCATAGAGGATATAGTAGCCAAAACATCAGCAAACTCATTTTATATCCTTGGGATATGTCTGAAATCAACTTCCTTGAATCTTCCATATAATTCCTGTACCAGCTCCACATAAGGATTAAGCTTGGCATTCTTTACCGCCCATTCTTCTCGTACCTGATGAATCAGTAAGTCTGAGTCTCCAATGACTAGCAATTCACTAACACCCATATCAAGTGCCAATTTGAGACCTAGGATACAGGCCTCATATTCAGTCGTGTTATTGGTACACAAGAAGCACAACTTAGTGGTTATGGATAATGTTAGCCTGTTTCTAACCCCAAAACTGCTCTAATTTCTGAGCCTTTGAAGTTGACCACTACATCAAAGAATAATCTCCATTCGGGCTACATCTCTGCAATATCTTATCCCGTGAACAAAATCTCCTCATCTGGGAAGTAAGTTCAAAGTGGTTCGTACCTATTATCTACCGAATACTCAGCTAAATGATTTGCTACAGCTTGTCCCTTGATTGCCTTTTGAGTCACATATATGATGTCGAACTCACTCAGCAACATTTGTCACTTAGCTAACCTTCCCGTAGGCATAACTTTCTGAAATTTATACTTTAACAGATCCATTTTGGAAATGAGATATGTTGTGTATGATGATAGATAATGCCTTAAATTTTGTATGGCCCAGGTCAAAGTACAACACGTCCTTTCTATAAGAGTGTAAGAAGCCTCATATGGCGTAAACTTTTTACTCAAGTAGTAGATTTATTTCTCCTTCTTACTGGTATTGTCATGTTGCCTGAGGACACATGCAAAAGCATTTTGTGAGACCAACAGGTAAAGCAACAACGAGCTTCATTCCCCTGGTGGAACCAAAACTGGCGGGGCAGATAAATATTTCTTGATTCTATCAAAAGCTTTCTAGAATTCTTGTATCCACTCATTCAGTGCATCTTTCTTCAATATCTTAAGAATTAACTCATATATGACTGTTGATTGGGAAATGAACCTTCTAATGTAATTCAAACGATCTAGGAAACTCATAACCTCTTTCTTGGTCCTCGGCGATGGTAAATCTTGAATTTTTTTGATCTTGGATGGGCCAAGATCGATTCCCCTTCTGCTGACTATGAACCCTAATAATTTTCCAGCTGGCATACCGAAACCACACTTAGCAGGATTTAACTTCAAGTTGTACTTTCTTAATCTGTTGATGAATTTTTACAGATGGGTCAGATGATCTGAACTCTTGCGGGATTTGATAATTACATCATCCATATACATCTCAATATCTTTATGGATCATATCATGAAAAATTATCATAATAGCCCTCATGTATGTCGCACCCACATTCTTAAGACCAAAAGGCATTACCCTGTAATAATAAACACCCAGGGCGTAGTAAAAGTTATCTTTTCTGCAACTTTCTCACCCATCAATATTTGATGATACCCAGCAAAACAATCCATGAAAGACTAAATTTCATGCTTCACATAGTTATCGATGAGGATGTGGAATTGGGTAGTGGAAAATTATCTTTAGGACTGGCTATATTCAAATCTCTATAGTCAACCTAAATCTGAATCTTGCCTTCCTTCTTCGATACTGGAAGTATGTTGGTGAGCCATGTCAGATATTTTGTGACTTCCATAACCTTAATATTAATTTATGCCTGGTCGCTCGACGACAGAGGCAATCCACCTGATGAGAAGATTGGTGGAGAAATATAGGGAAAGAAAGAGGGATTTGCACATGGTGTTCATCAACTTAGAGAAGGCTTATAAAAAAGTCCCGAGGGAGGTTTTATGGAGATTCTTGTAGGTAAGAGAGGTCCCGATGGCGTACATTAGAGATATTAAGGACATGTACGATAAAGAGAAGACTTAGCTGAGGACGGCGGGTGAAGACTCAAATCATTTTCTGATTGAGACAGGATTGCATCAGGGATTGACTCTCAGCCTATTTTTATTTGCTCTATTAATGGACGTGTTTACATGGAGGTTTCAAGATGAGGTGCCTTGGTGTATGTTATTTGCAGATGATGTAGTGCTAATTGATTAGAAGCGAAGGGGTATGAATGAAAAATTAGAGGTTTTGAAGCAAACCCTCGAATCTAAGGGGTTTAGATTGAGTAGGTCTAATATGGAGTATTTGGAATGCAAGTTAAGTGATTTGAAGTAGGAGGACGAAGTGGTGGTGAGGTTGGATTCCCAGGTTATTCGTAAGAGGGATAGTTTTAAGTATCTCGGGTCTATGATTCAGGGGAATGGCGACATTGATGAGGATGTCTCTAAACATATTGGAGTAGGTTGGATGAAGTGGAGGATCGCCTCGGGAGTTCTGTGTGATAAGAAGGTGTCCTTAAAGCTTAAAGACAAGTTCTACAGAGTGGCAGTTCGTCCGGCCATGTCATTTGGTGCGGAGTATTGGCCAGTCAAGAACTCCCATATTCAAAATTCAAGGTAGATAAAATAAGAATATTTTGTTGGATGTGTGGACTTACTAGAGGGGATAGAGTTAGGAATGAGATTATCCAAGAGAAGGTGAGAGTGGCTTCGGTAGAGGACAAGATATGAGAAGGAAGGCTGAGATAGTTTGAGCATATGATGAGTAAGGGCATAAATGCCTCAATTCGTAGGTATGAAAGGCTAGCATAGGATGGTTTTAGGAGAAGTAGAGGTAGGCCGAATAAATACTGGAGAGAAGTGATTAGACATTACATAGGGCTGTTACAGCTTACTGAGGACATGACCCTAGATATGAAGGTATGGAGGTCACGAATTAGGGTAGAAGGTTAGTGCGTATGTGGGTTGTAACTAGTAGTTAGGGACTGGTCTAGCCGGGTTAGTAAGGCTACGGCTGTGTCCAGTGGTAGGAGCCGCTAGTGTATGGCTTATACTGAGGGGTGACCTTTTCTTATTTCTTATTTCCTATTTTTAATTTCATATCGCTCTTATTTTTGTGGGTCTCTTAGTTCTATTTTTATTATCTCTTATTTCTTATTTTGGTTATACCACCCATTCTGTTTCAGGTATTACTAGGACCTTGTTAACCATTCATTATCTTGAGCTGGAGGTCTATCGAAAATACCCTCTCTACTTCTTCGAAAGTAGCGGTATGGACTGCGTGCATTTTACCCTCTCCAAACCCAACTTGGTGGGATTAAATTGGGTTAGTTGTTGTTGTTGTTGTTGTAAAAATCGAAGAAGCTCAGAATTAAATTTAGTCGTGAAGGGCAAAAGTTAGGTGTCAACACCTCTAATTACTTCGAATCTTGTGATGTCTTCTGATGATCAGAAGAAATTAGAGAGATTTATTCGCTTGGATCCTCTCATGTTTAGTGGTTAATATTGTAATGACCTAATACGTAAAGTCTTTCATTTTTTGAGTGTGGGTATGTTTGACATGATCCCTGATGTGTTCGAAAATGATTTAGGAGAGTTTGAGACTCTCAGGCTTTTAAAGCCACCAGTTTGACTTGGTCAACATCTTATATTTGAATGTCGGATGGCGATTTGGACAGTTTTATTAGATCCAAAATGTTAAACTTGGGTTAGTAGTAGGGTTGATCCGAGTTTAGAATCTATTTTTTTTTTACATTTTGAGCCTCCGTTTGAAAACTAGTTTAAATAAGTTTTTAGGGATTTCGGGGGTTAATTTGGTTGAAAACGATCCTTATTCAAAACTTTGATATTTTGATTGAGTCTGAAACATCAAAAATAGCCTGATAGCATATTTGATCTATTTTGTGGGGTTTTAAACAAATTTCAAGACTCCGTTCGAAGTGAAAATTACTTAGTTGGATTTCAACAATTGCTGGTTTCTGGTGCAACTGTTGGAGCGGTCTACTGGTCGCCATAGTGATATCTCTTAGGTAGACCAAGTGTTGCCTTAGCGAAGGTCCACTCCACCAGCACCCTCGCTTGAGCAATGGGTGTGTCGCCTCCGCGACAGGGCCATAATAGCTAAAGGGTCGCCTAAGCTATGCCGCTTAGGCAACCAAAGGATTGCCTAGGAACGTTGTTGACTATAATTACTTCCTTTTAACCCTTTAATCCATTTCCAAACTTTGAAGTCTAGATTTTGGGCGATTATAGAAGATTACTCCATCAATCTTATATGGGTAACTAAAGAAAAATACAGTTAAAGAGAAGACAAAGTCAGTACACATATGATTTGACTAAAGCCAAAAGACAACGTACTAATCAATAGATAAAAATTAAAAAGATTATAATTAGATAAAATATTTATTGTTTAGTGTGTGGCGGGTAATTCTCAAATATAAACCCAAATTAGGGTGGCTTTCAAATTTTAGCCCAAAATAAAAAGGTTTTGTTAAAATAGCCTTTACTTGTTAAGTCATATTCTTTTAGACGAAAATACCCTCCAAAATCGACCTCCAAATATTCTTGGTTAAATCTCTTTCTTCCTCTCTTTTTTCAAAATTTCAGAATTGACCTCCAAAATATTATTGTTAAATCACTTTCTTCCAAATTCGAGAATCAACTTTCAAACATTCGCAGAATCGACTTTAGCCGTAAGGTTTCCTCAGGTATGAATATCATCATCAAAATTCATTGTGGTGGTAATTTTAGCTTATTGATGTATTTTGGTAATTTTAGCTCGTTATATAATTAGCATATTGATTTGATTTTTGGGGAGATGAACGTAAGCTGGACTTGGGATATGCCGTTATTGTAGTAACATATTTACCATTGAGGAATTCCATCAAACAGGTTGTGGGAAGTTTGTTATTGCGGTTATAATTGTGTTTGAGTAGTTGTGGGGGGTTGGTCTTGGAGAAAAAGGCCATTAATATGGGAGTTAATATTGATCGCAACATATTTTGGGAAGGCCCAACGTATAAGGTCAAGGTGGTACGATAAATTAGTTTCAAGTATTTCAAACTAGCGGTATAATTAGCATTAGAAGATGATGAGGAATTGTGTCGAACAGTTTGTGGGGAGTTTGTTATTGCGATTATAATTGTGTTTGAGTAGTTGCGAGGGTTTGGTCTTGGAGGGAAAGGCTGTGTTTTCCATCTCGGATGAATCCAGCCTATGTTTTAGATATTAAAGAAGCACTAACTTGTTGATTCTAAGAGAGAGCACCTTAGCTATGACCCTGTGCAACATTGAGCAACAGGCAATGGGCTTAAACTCTCTAATGGCAGTAGGATTTGGCACTTTAGGTAACAAGGTTACTATTATACAACTTTTTAGTGTTAAAAAAATCCTTCATTGTCGAACACACATCATATTTATATTCATTAACCATTTGTTGTTGAACCATGCTTACCTAGATATGTTGGAATAATCACTAGTGTTTCTGGCAACTTCTTTTGTCTCAGTATCGTGTGTTTCTGTTGAGTGACACAATATAGGAGATCCCCTGAATATGACACGGTTGCTTAGTTTTCCACACACCTCCCAGAACCTCTTATTAGAAAAATTTAGTCTTGGCATATTAGAATATCCATTATGTTTGCTATATTCAGTCCCTTAACTGTGGGTGTGAACCTTTGGGTGTTGAATGATTTGGCAGAATAATAAATGATCCCATTTGGGGTAGCCATGGTTATCTACAAGATTTTACAAGCCAAAAGAAAATTTTCTGGTTGTATCTGGTGAGGCGAAAAATATATTCAACAAAGCATTAACCGAAAACCTGAAAGGCAAAGCAAATACTAAAATAATAAGATTCTTCATTTAAAAACTAAATAATATTCTTGTTACTTTTTTTCTTTCATAACTGCACTAAAATTTTAAAAACTAAATAAGAAAATTATTGAAATTGAAAACTTTTGTCCAAGAGACAAAAGTTTATTCTTTAATTGCACTGATTAGATTATTAACATATATGCAACTCTTGCCTCATGGGCAAAACTTTGTTTAGAAAATGGTTAAAATTGAAAACTTTTGGCCAAGAGGTAAAATTTTATCCTTTAATTGCACTAATTAGATTATTAACATATATACAACTCTTGCCTCATGGGCAAGACTTAGTTTAGAAAATTAATGAAAATGGAAACTTTTGTCCATGAGACAATAGTTTATTCTTTAATTACACTGATTATATTATTAACATATATGCAACTCTTGCCTCATGGACAAAACTTAGTTTAGAAAATTGTTGTACAAATGCTATATTGTTGAAATTGAAAACTTTTGCCCAAAAGGCAAAACTTTATTCTATAATTGCACTAATTAGATTATTAATGTATATGCAACTTTTACCTCATGGGTAAGACTTAGTTTAAAAAATTGTTGAAATTGAAAATTTTACCCAATAGGCAAAAGTTTGTCCTTTAATTGCACTGATCAGATTATTAACATATATGCAACTCTTGCCTCATGGGAAAGACTTAGTTTATACAAATGTTATACTTTTAAAATTGAAAAGTTTTGCCCAAGAGGCAAAAGGTTATTCTTTAATTGCACTGCTTAGATTATTAACATATATGCAACGCTCGCCTCAGGGGCAAGACTTAGTTTATACAAATGCTATACTATTGAAATTACAAAATTTTTCCTAAGAGGCAAAAGTTTATTCTCTAATTTCACAGATTAGATTATTAACATATATGCAACTTCTGTCTTATGGGTAAGACTTCGTTTAGAAAATTGTTGTACAAATACTATATTGTTAAAATTGAAAACTGTTGCCCAAGAGGCAAAAGTTTATTCTTTAATTGCACTGATTAGATTATTAACATATATGTAAATCTTACCTCATAGGCAAGGCTTAGTTTATAAAATTATTGAAATTGAAAACTTTTGCCCAAGAGGTAAAAGTTTATCCTTTATTTGCACTGATTAGACTATTAACATAGATGAAACTTTTGCCTCATTGGCAAGACTTAGTTTAGAAAATTGTTGTATAAATGTTATACTGTTGAAGTTGAAAACTTTTGCCCAAGAGGCAAAAGTTTATTCTTTAATTGCACTGATTAGATTATTAACATATATGCAAATCTTGCCTCATGACCAAGACTTAGTTTAGAAAATTATCATACTATGATTATAAACATCAAATGTAAATTGTTACTAATATTCGTTTGCTCAACACAAGTTTCAATATGCTTTTTCACTGCTATTGATACTCCACCTTCAAAAGAAGTTCTGTAAACTGATCCAATTGTGCTACCACTAATCAAAGACTCTTTGTCTAGTAAGGATTTTGTGCCAGCCTCCCATTCCTCATATATTGAAGGCAAAGTTTTGCTGAAAAGAACCAACTTTCCTATAATGACATTTGAATCTGTTGAAGCCAATGACGTGCTCTCTACGATGAATGTTTCATCTTCTCTCCTCCTTTTTTGTCGAGCCTTCATATTGATGATGGTTATCAAACAAACACTTGAAAGGATTACTGCAGTAGCGAAAATAGCAACAATAGCTAAGACATTCAATTTTGGTTTCCTTTTTGCAAAAGTAGTGCCACCGGCAGAACAAGAAACTTCTAAAAGATTACCACACAAATCAGTATTATGAAAAAATGTTGAGGGTCCAAATTTCTGGATGCTCTTAATTGAGGGAATAACACCAGATAAAAGGTTGTAAGATTAATTAAAATGAGTTAAATTTTGCAAATCCTTAAGGGAAACAGGGATTGATCCAGATAATGTATTTTGGGATAAGTCCAAAAAATGCAAGTTAGATAAATTTTCAATGGTTGATGGAATACTACCATTCAATTAGTTATGATGTAAGTCAAGATATACAAGGTTTGACAAGTTGTACAGGTTTTGTGGTATTTCTCCTTGTTAAAGATTCTCAATAGATCCCTGCAGCAAATATTAGACTCTTTGAAATTCCAGTTCAAAGCAATGATGAAATTAAATAAACTAAACTAAAATGGCACTATACTCATAGTTGAAGAAGAAGCTTGCAGTTGCTAATCTCCTGCGGGATTTTATCAAATAGGGTGAGATAGACTGACAGAGACTTCTTTAGACATTGATGTAAAATACATGTTAGTGATAAACTTAATTTAGTAGAAACTTACATCAACAATGATGTCAATTAAGATTGAAGGTAGAAGTCTCGAAGAATCGGAATCAACATCCACTGAGAGTCGTTCTATTTCTTCATCAGAAGCAACATCGATTTTTTTCTGTTAATGAAGGTTGAAGATTTGAGTGAAATCGACTGAAGAGAAAGAGGAGCAAGAGAAAGAGTATTTGAGAAATGAGGAAAAAAGATAACAACGAGAATCAATATCTGAGAAAAATCTGGGAAAAAAATAAAAATAAGAAAAACTCTAAATAAAGGTTAAAGACAAATTAATTTAAAAAAGAAAAAAAATGAAGAGATAGATAATGGTTGAGAAAAAAGAAAATGAGAAAAAAAAAAAGGTTGAAATAAATAAATTAAAACATGAAAATAAAGTTAAAGGAAAAAATAAAAATAAAAAAATAATAAAAAACAGATTAATAAATTCAAAGGAAAAATAAAAAAGTGAAAAAAAAGTAGAATAATAAAAGTAAAGGGAAAATAAAAAAGTATAAATAATAAAAAATAAAATTTGAGAGATAAATGAGTATAGAAAGTTTAAAAATATATTTGAGGTGTAGAGACGCAAAATGGTACTTTTAGTATATTAAAAAGTAAGGAAGCTATTCTTCAAAAACATTCTTATTTAGGATCAAATATTTAAAATCACCCATATTTGGGTCTATGGGATGCAAATTCCTGGTGTGTGACTAAATAAGTGTCAGATCATTTTGCGATGAGATGTTAGATTAATTTCCTTTGAAGAAATTTGGCTAGCTCCTTTAACTTACCAAACTAATGTTGTCTGTTTTGATTATATCTTCTAAAATTGCAATAAGACTTTGAATTGTAAATATAATTTAAAAACCGGTAAGCCCTCAATGGAATGCACATTTCATCAATTTTCATGTAATTACAAATAATCGTGTTTTAGATATGCACTCAGTCCCTATACTATCACTCAATATTTTTAAAGAATTGAACAATTTATCTCAATATGATATTCCAACAGTTGATACTCAATTTTGATTCCACACAATTTAACTGTATTGTGTAGTTTAAGTTTATTAAACTAAGAATCTCCTCGTTTAAATTTAATTTGTTTCCAACTTAGCCGAATATTTACTTGACTATTTGATATTATTTTATTGTCTTTCCTCTGCTTATTAAAAGGAGTAAATCCTACTTTACCCTTTTAACATTTAAGGGAGATTTCTTTTTTTAATAAAGATCCTTTTTCTTTTCTTTTCTGAATTAAATGTGAAAATATATAACTTTATTTATTTTTCTATTAAAAAATATTTTTTTAAAGATATAATAATTACTTGGAATAATGTATTAATAAATTTTAAGATTTGTGGACAAACTCATGACAACAGAAAATTTAAGTTCTGACGATATCGTTTATTATTATTTTTTTTTTTTAATGAAATCAAATGATAACATCAAGTACGTAAAGTTGCAACATTCAAAGTGAGTTTTGTAAAAGAATTATTCTTCAAACTTGAGTATTGTTATTAATCTCATGTCGACCTCTTGAAAAGAGTGTGTGATATTTGAAGTTCTCTAGACTAAATGCAGGTTGAAGAACACCCATTAAATATTGCTCTTAATCAAAATAAGACTAGACTATCAGTCAAATTAGATATTTAAAAATGACTTAACCTTGTCTTTCAAGAACTGTAAAACGTGCTAACAATTGCAATTATCAATTATCAATTAAAACATTTTAATATATTGCTATTGTTTTGCTATTTATACAGTCCTTTTATCCCTCGTCATTTCCCTATTTTGAACTCCAAAGCAGTGCTAGGGTTACACAAATTTTTAGCACAAACCTAAACTTAACGATTATGTACATTCAATTGTTCCAAAACAAAAGATGTCTTAAATTAATATAAGTATCAAAAATCTTAATTGTCAGAGAAATTGACAGAAAAAAAAAATATACTAATCCGTCATAATTTGAACAATTAATCAACCAACATACTAGATGCAAACTCAAAGACACGATTCCATTTTTCTTAACAGAATTTTTGTTTAGGATTTATGCAAGCTCAATGACACTTAAATTTTTTGTTGTCGTGAGTCTGTCAGAAAGATTGAAATTTATTGACACATTATTTCAAGTAACCATTATATCCTAAAAGAAAAATATATTCAATAGAAAAATAAATGTGACAATAATAAAAGTTATACATCTTCATATTTTAATTCTAGAAAGTAAAACAAAAGAAATGCTTATTATAGAAAAAGAAAATTTTCACCGAATAATATTGTATAAAGGAATTATCGTTCCTTTTTAATATGTCTAAGAAATATTATTTCCCAGACCTTAAATGTGGGATAAAATTAAATTCACTCTATTAAAAGATCGATTTTTGAAAATCTGTGTTGCATATTTATTCCGTACTACTTTATAAAATTTGTAATACACGCTTAATTTTGAATTGATAGTTATTTCTCGCATAATGTTGTTATAAATATGATAAATATTGTATTGATTAACTGTGTTTGTTTATAGAGTTTGCATTGCATATATAGATAGAAATGATTTCAAATATAAACTTTTTGACTAAATATATCTATAATCTATCTATATCTATATCTATAATCTATAATATATTAAAAGTGTGAAGGGTCTTAAAAGTATTATTTGAATTTTTTGCCCTTTATTAAACCTTAGAAGTATTATTTGAATTTTTTGCCCTTTATTAAAAGTCTTTGTTTTAAATAAAATCGTCTTTTCACAATTTTTTTCCAATATTTAAGTGTTGAAAATTAATTAAATATATTTATGGTAACACTTTTCTTTATTAGAAGTCATCAGAATTAATGATTTTTTCTAATATTTAAGTGTTGAAAATGAATTAAATATATTTATGGTAAAATCTTTCCTTATTAGAAGTCATCAAAATTAATGAAAACTAAAACTTTTTCTATTAATTTAAGAATTCTAAATCAATCAAATTTGATTTAAGAAGATTTGAAAAATTTAGAAATAAATATAAAAACGTTAGAATATGAAAAATTTAAGAAGTACCAAATTTTAAAAGTTCTAAGTACGTAATAAGAATGTAATAAATTACTTTGTAAAGATTTGACTTTAAAAACAACAAAAGATTTTAAATATAGAAAAAAATAAAAATAATCATACTACAAATATGGTTCAATTTGATGCATCTCTCTTAGCCTGGTAGCAATGGACAGAGGTACTACATGATAAGCGCAAAAGTGATGATCGATCAATCACTTGAAACTTCTGATGGTAAAATATATATGTGCTTACACTAAAATATATGTTTATATTTACATTATTATATTAAAATGTGAAGGATCTTCAAAAAGTGAGTTTAACTTTTTACACGTCCCTATAAATCTCCGCAATAGATAAAATCATTTAATTTTAAAATAATCAAATGTTACACGTGCGAAGCACGTGCGGTTAAACTAGCTCTGCTAAATATATGCTTTCTCTATATAAACACAACCATGTCTTCTAGTATTTTCATTTACCAAATATAAGAGAAAAGATTAATCACGAAATAACAGACACAAAGTATAATATATATATATATATATATATATATATATATATATATATATATATATATATATATATATATATATATATATATATATACTAGTTTAGCCGCACGTGTCTCGCACATGTAACTTTTGATTATTTAAAATTAGACAATTTTATCTATTATGAAGGTTTTTAATGAAGTGCAAAAAGTTCAAAACATATATTTTATTGTAAGCACATATATATATTTTACCATCAGAAGTTTCAAGTGGTTAATGGATTTAATATATATAGATGTAGAAGTAGATTTATAGACTTTTTAAATCTTCTTAAAATCAAATTTAGTTGATTTAGAATTCTTAAACTAATGAAAAAATATTAGTTGAGATGAATTCTAATAAGGAAAGGTTTACCATAAATATATTTAATTAATTTTTAAATATTAGAAAAAAATAGTAAAAAGACGATTTTGTCTAAAGCAGAAACTTTTAGTGAAGGACAAAAAGTTCAAACGATATTTCTAAGGCCCTTCACACTTTTAATATTTAATCTAATTATTTAATATTTAATATTTAATATATTATAGATATAGATTTACTATTTATCATTGTTATGTAAAAAGCTATCCCTCACCAAAGTACTATAATTAAAAGAGAGAAGTATATATTACCCCCCTGAACTTGTCACATTTTATTCATGGTACACCTGAACTTTGATTTGTCCTAAGTACCTCCCGAACTTGTTGTTTTCCAACATTGCATGACCTTTTTTTGCTGACTGTCCACAGCATGTAATACACGCGCGGACACGTGGAAAAAAGTGCTGATGTGGCTATCTACGTGGATAAATGTCATTCACTTCCCTTATATTTATTCTATATTAAAAAATAACTCACTTCTACCCTTAATTATCTGATTTCTCTCTAAAAAAATTATATTTTTCAGATTTTCTTTATTCCAAAATAGTGAAAGGTTGAATTTTCGTTGATCAAGTAAGCTATTATCTAAAATTTTATATTTTTTTGTGTGTGTTAAAAATCTGAAATTATTTTTTTCTGTTTAGTGTTTCATAGTAGTTTTCGGTTAGTGTTTCGATTAGGATTTTGAGGAGACTCACATGCACAAATATGTTTTTATTATAATTAATGAAGTAAGAAATCGCAATTTAAGTTAGAGCTGTACAAAAATCGAATCAATAAAAAGTTATTGAATTATCATTATTGGGTTAACAATTTTTTAATAATTTTGTAAAAAATAATTATTGGGTTATTGATTTGATTTTGATTTTGATTTTTTATTAGGTTATTGGGTAAACCAATAACCCAATAAGTTTATTCTCTCTCTTTCTCTCTCTCTCTCTCTATATATATATATATATTCTTTATTAATTAAAAATTTGAATTTTTTGTCTAATTCTGCTTGTTGGTTCTTTAGGAAATCAAAATTTAATTCTATTTTACTTAACAAATTCTTTTGTTTGTTTTGCAGGTCTTCTAATATCTCTAGAGTTTTTAATATTTTTGTATTTTCTTTTTGAACTTTTTCTCCTAGGTTTATTATAAAGTCTGTAATAGTATTTAGTTGTGGATTATCTCCGTGTAATATATGTTCTCCGTTGTTAACATTACACACACACACACACACACACACACACACACATATATATATATATATATTGCAACTAATATTCTTTTGTTTTTATGTTAGTTACTACTTTTTTTTTATTTTATGTGTATTTTCTTATCGGTTAAATTGAAAATTAAATCGTTAGGGAGTAAAAATCATTAACTAATATAACTACATACACCATAATGCATACAACCAAGGAATCTACGCTCGAAATTGTCATTCGACAATGAAATTCTCACAATTGGAGGAGACCCACATGCACAAAGAAGTCTCCTATAATAATTCATAGATTTAGAAATAAGTAGATAAAGTAGAAGCAATAGAATGATTTTTTTTTTGGTTTGGAAGTTAAACAGGTAGAGGGATAGTTGAATTTTTTTAAAAAATTAAATAAAAATGATTTTTTTTCATTTTCCAAACATTTAAAATGTTGATTTGGCCGAAAAATCACTCCATCACGCGCGTGATGGGGTGTGAAACTAAACATTTTGCCATGTCAGCAAAAAAGGACCACACGACTTAGTAAAAGAATAAGTTCGGGGGAGGGGGTACTTAGGACAAGTTAAAGTTCAAGTGTACCATGAATAAAAACTGACAAGTTCAGGGGGGTAATGTATACTTCTCTCTAATTAAAAAGGTAAATTTACTTTCTGAAAATAATGCATATAAAGGATTTGTTACACATAAGTCCTAAATATAATGTCATAAATAAATATCTATTTTTAAATGCTAAGAAAGGATGCAATAATTGAGTCTCGCGTCAATCAATAAAATCATATAAAAAAATATATTAGAAAGTGCTAATTAAATTTAAAATAAATAATTTTGCTAGAAGACTCTAACTTTGACTTATATACAATTAAAAAAAAAGACAGATAATAGAAAGGAGCTATGTCCCAATTTTGAACTACTACTTTGAATGAAAAAAATATGCTTGTAAGTTGTAAAGCATCATCTATTAGAGAAAAATAGTTGTTTAAATTGAATAAAAAATTAAAATTACCTCTAAAAATACTGTTTGAACATATTTTGTATATGGGATAACCATTAGAGCTTGTAAAAGAAAGAAGAGAAAATACATAAAGTACCCACTTAACTTGTCTAACTTTTTCAAAAAGACACTTAAACTATACTTTCGACTTATTACCCCACAATTTTTTCTTAAACCATTGTAAATACACCATTTTCAGCTCATACGTGTTGTCACGCAATTAAGACGTATGAATGAGAAAAAATTATTTCAACAACG
Source organism: Capsicum baccatum var. pendulum (assembly GCA_030864225.1). Taxonomy (NCBI): domain Eukaryota; kingdom Viridiplantae; phylum Streptophyta; class Magnoliopsida; order Solanales; family Solanaceae; genus Capsicum; species Capsicum baccatum. The sequence goes on along the minus strand of CM061561.1, from coordinate 154,728,395 downwards.
AATTAGAAAATGCCAGGTGTAAAGTGCTAAACTCCCTTTTTCTTTTCTTCTTCCCCAATCCTTCGTTAACAGCCATTTAAGCTAGGAAATTTTAAAAAAAATCCTCCTCGATGAATCAGACTAGTGGGATAATAAAATCATGTATTAACTTTAGTTCTTGTTAATTTGTTTAAAAGTTATGAAATCAAGTTTTCTTTTGTGATTAAATTTTTTTTCGTGGTGGTCTAGCTACGCCAATGATATTTTAATTTTTTTTTACCTTCTTCCTGTAAACACTGAATTGAAAAGGAAATAATGAAAAAGAAACAGAAAAAGTAATTACAAATGCAGGAGAAAAAATGATGTGAATTACCGTTCTCTTGATATAATTAGTCTTACGGCAGAAATTCAACCGTCTGCTTTGGTTATCAGGACAGAAAAAGATTAAATAAAAGGAAAAAGAAAAAGTAGTAAAGTACAAAAAATATAAACAAAATATAAAATTAAATAAATTTAACACATGGAAGATGTTTATTGGTGCGTGGTTATACTCTCTCTTTTCTGCAACTGAGATTGAACAAAAAATATTCTATTTATATTACTTTAAAATTATTTAAGGGGGTAATAGGTCGGCAGCAAAGTTAAAGTTTCTTTATGAAAAAGCCGGACAAGTTCAGGGGGTACTTTATGTATTTTCTGAAAAAAACAACAAATAAAGTTTATTAACAAACATAATGATGATATGCTAGATCTCATGATTTATTCATAATTAAAAAATTTGAAAATTATCTTTTGGGTTTGAATAGTTGTGTATTATCAAAAATTTAAAAGAGAATTCATATAACGAAGAAGGCTAGAAAACTCTAGAGATGAATGCAAGAAGAAAACTTTAATTAATCATTAATAATTAAAAATCAAAATAAAATAAGAAAAAACATAGAAGTAGAAGAATCGTACGTATTTTTCTAAGTAAAATTTGATCAAAATACTACTTAAATATAATTATTGACATCCCTTTATTATTTAGGGTAAAATTTTATATGATTTAGAACTTTTTATGTAAGGTAAAATTCTAATTACTTTAGAAGTGTTAAATGCTATAATTTCTTACCTTAATCAAATAATTTTTTTTCTTTCCATACATATATTTTTTTAAGAAAATATATATTTTGATTAGTAAGATTTTTTCCATAAAAGTTGTCATAGTATTTCTTTTTGGGTGAAAATCATTTTCACCCCCCAACTTTGATTAAAAAATCAAACTCCCCCCTCAACATTGAACAATAATCATACTCTCCCTTTCATCCCAAGCAATGTCCTTTTTGTCCTTATAATTTTAATTCTATATTTATGTAATATCTTTTTATATTATATGTAATGAATATTTTTTTTAACATGGATATTTATAGCATTTTATTTAAATTTATTAACTTTATACGCAAATTAATATGTTTTATAAATTTATCATATAATTCAATATTATTTTTAAGATTGTTATTTTAGTTTTATATGTATTAAAGAGTCGTTTGGTGTGAGGTATAATTATAACAATTCAGAGATAAAGTTCATGATTATTTATCCTGCATTTAATTAGATGCATTAGATAATCTCAAAATTATTTGTCACACCATTTATACCACAGTGATGGGATAAGTTACCACACATAAATGTTAGTACAACTTATTTTGTAATAACTAATCCTGGAATAACTTGTTTCCTAACAACCCACCCCTAAGTGTGTATATATACATATATATGTACATGTATGTGAGTATATTTTCGTGTTTTCTCACTCTCTTACTAAATTTGTTTCGTATTACTTAACTTTTTATTGATATGACACAATCCTTAAGAAAATTTTACTTAGACGTATATTTTGTTAAATTAACCTTATTAATGATAATTTGAAACTTTAAATTTGTCTATACTGTTACTTTAAATAGTTATTTAACACTAAAAGGTAGAAAAAAATATCATACAATTCTCTTGATTTCACAAATTGAGCAGATAAACTAAAACATTTATTTTTAGCATGAGGATTAAGTAATAAGAAATGATATTATCTATTGTCTATATCAGTAAATAAGCTGTGATTGTCATTAATAGAGTATTACATATTTTATAATTTATTTAAATAAATATAATCTTTAAAATTTGACTTCATTTTTATTCGAGAAAAACATCTAGTATCCCCGAACTATGACCAAATTTGCTACGACACGCGTCAACTTCACGGGGGTCCTATTACCCCTTGAACTAAATTTTAGCGTATTTTTATCAATCTTTTTAGCTAACATGATATCTTTTGTCAATCGTTTTAGATGGTGTGACACCTTTGATATGGGCTCCATTTTATGTAATAAAGGTGTCACATTAGCACAAAAAATAATAAAAATATGCTAAATTTGAGTTCAGGGGATAATAGGACCCGTGTGAAGTTGGAGTGTGGCGTAACAACTTTGACCATAGTTCGGGATGGTACTAGAGGCTTATCTCTTTCATTTATTATTTGTATTTTCTGCATTAAAATATGTTCATAAAATTAGTAGTACTTATTATTTTCACTTGTTAAAATAAATATTATAGTTTTGATTATTATTAATAAAACTAATTTTCTTATTATGCTAATTTACTTCATAAAGATCATCATTAGCTTATATATTTCTTACTTTTTTTTTCTAGAAGGTAATGTTTATGTTTTTATGAAAATTTTGTTATATGAATAATGTGTATATTTTTATGAAAAATTTGTTATATGAATTTTTTTTAAATGAAAATATGATGATTTTAAAGAAGGTAAAAAAGGAATAAAACAATTGATGATAAAGGGTAAAATAGGAATTTTCAATTAGGATAAAAGGGGAGTATGATTATTATTCAAAATTGAGGGGGAAGTTTGATTTTTAAGACAAAGTTGGGAAGGAAATAAGATTTTGACCCATTTTTTTTTTTAATAAGTATAAATTTGGCTCTTAATCCCCCCCCCCCCCCCCCCCCCCCCCCTTTTACGTTTTTCTCCTTAAAATTTGCATAGGACTCCCACTAAAACATTTCACCCCTTTCATTTAATTTCTTTTAGGTGTGAAATTCATTATTTTTTTTATGCATCCTAATTATTTAAATAATAATTAATTAATAATTATTTAAAAAATAGTAAATGATGATTTTGTCTATTATGGAGTATTTTAGTGAAGGACAAAAAGTTCAAATTACTTTTTTTTCTCTCTCTCTCTATATACTTACATTTAATTTCTTTTAGGTGCGAAATTCTTTTTTTTTGTATCCTAATTATTTAAATAATAATTAATTAATAATTATTTTTTAAAAAATATTAAATGACGATTTTGTCTATTATGAGTATTTTAGTGAAGGGTAAAAAGTTCAAATTACTTTCTAAAGGTCTTTTGTAATATCCCGTATATTTTTAAGCTAGAAAATGAACCATTGTTCCTACGCATGAAAGCTCTTATCCTATGATTCATATTTGAGTACATGAATTAGGATGAGTATCCTAGTGATGATAGAGCTTATGATGTATTAAGCATGTTCATAAGAGTCACTTAGAGTTAGCCAAGCTAAGAACTTTTGAATCCACCAAGTTTTCGTGTGTTATTTCATATAGATCAACTTTGAATGAGCATAACTTGGTTTGTAGGTGGTATTTTGGAAGATTTATACCCTCTTAATTGTGGAGAATTGAATAAGCTTTTTGTCAATACCAAATTCGCCTTAAATGGACATCCGGTGAATAAGTTATGGCGATTTAAAGTTTCAGCAGTGTCATTTCAGTTAGTGGCGCGTCGTGCCATAAGCCAAAATGACGTTTGTCAATTTTTAGTGCCTCTCCGCAATTCCACCGCATCGCGGTGAGTTTCCAGGTCGCAAACGAGTGGCAACGCGATATCTCCGAGTCGCGCCACAGGCGCAAATCAGGAAATTTTCACAAAAATTAAATGACGCATCTAGAGGGGTATTTGGGTCATGTTTCCACCCCTATATATTCCATAAACACGGAATTTAGCCCCAATCCAACCACATTATACTCTTTTTTCTCAAAATTCTCTCAAGAACTTCATAGGGTTTTCATAGGAGCTTCAAGATTCAAAGGATTTCACTGTTAATTTTCACAGATCTTCCATCTAAGGTATGCATAATGTTCATCTATGGATCCATTTTGTTCATAAAGCTCAAGAACCATGTTTTAAATATTATTTTGTGATTGTCTTGTGGTGATATGAATATGTACATGTTGATGATTTGTTGTTTAAATTTAAGATGATATCTAAAGGTGTTTTCATAAAGTATATGTGTTTGTTAGTTGAAACCCATGAATTTTGGGTGGTTTAATATGGTGAGATTCATGAACACACCTAGGCCAAAGGAATGTATGCAAAGTGTTTGATAAAATGCCTAGGATGACAGGATTCATGTCCCATGATCTAATAGTGCTTAAATGACAAGTCCATGCTCTATGCTTTATGATTCCACATGAATTCTACTTTATTGATATGTGTTGTTGTTGTGACATGGATTGAGCACGATATTGAAGCTATGCAAGTATATACATGTTGTATGCATTTTTTTTCAGCGTATAAAATATTGAAAACTATGCTCAGTGTGAAATCCCCTACTTATGATATTGTAAATCGTGGACTTTACTCTTATGACCAAGTCAGTCATGTGTGTCAGTTTTCTTCCATCGATTCCTGGGGGGGTACTTGTAACCAAAAAATATAGTTGTGTGCCTAGAGACATATTATGTTATCACGATACTCTCAGTCAAGCCATGATCCATTGAACTCAGTCAGTCATGTCACTCAGGAAATCTCAGAAATCTCATGATCTCAGTAGATTTTCAGATAGTAGTACTATTCTGTCAGTCAACGGAAGTCAGTTACTCAGTCCATGTACTGTCAGTTAAATTATGTTCAGTCTCGTCAGGTGGGAGTAGAAGTCAGCACCGAGTGAACCCAAGGATGGGAACTCACCTACCAGTTTAGGGTGTGATTCATAATAGTTATCCTTGTGTTCTAGAACTACGTAGCCAGCATAGGTTGAGACGTCTTAACCTATCAGATTAAGGTTGATGAGGTGGCTTAACCTGTCAGTTTAGGGTTCCTACCGTTCTTATTTGAGTACCTGCCATCTAAGAGTCACTCACAACTGTCTTTACTGGTGGTGCGGTATTGACACCCTTCCAATCAGGGTACATATTGGACCCCAGCTCAGCTATTATAGCGTATTTAGGGCATGTCGGGTAAACAACTACCTCCCACAGTTTCAGTCTCGATCTTAGTGAAAGAACTCAGAGTCCTTCAGATTTCAGTATCAGGACTATCAGATACAGTCAATTCAGTTATAGTACGAAACTGAGACGGTTCCATCAGATTCAGGACTGTCAGACACAGTCATCCACGTTATCAGAATTTCAGTATCAGTCACGTTAGATATTAGTAAAACATATATTAACTACAGATATAGATATCACTCATTCACGATCTCAGTTACTATGAATGCATGTTTGAACTCTCACGTTCATATTTATCAGTCAGTTAGAATTGCTCATGCATTTAAGCCCTTTTTGCATTTAGCCTACCTCACTTGTATACTCAGTACTTTTAGTTGTACTGATGTCTTTGTGCTATGGTGCTTTCTTTTATGATACACCATAGGTTCAGAGACACGAGTTTCGGATCAACAATAGCAGTCGCATTTCAGTATACAGAGTTGTAGTAAGTCATCTTCATTCGAGGATGACATGATTTGATTTTATTTATTATTTCAGTTAGCTTTAAGTTTATGGAGTTAGTTGGAGACATGTTCCTTTAACTCCCTACTCAGGCAGTACTTAGAGGCTTTTAGATTTTAGATTTAACTTTCAGTTGTTTTGGATATTTGTTACCCCATATGGATGTTATTGTTTGCCAGATATTCTATTCAATTGAACCTTATGGCCTATTGTTCATGTTTTCTATATTTTATGCGTATATTATGCAGTTCACAGATACAGATATCAGTCATGGGTTAGATTGTGGTTCTTTGGGGTTATAAACATTGTGTAGCATTTCGGTTCAGCCAATCGAGGCGTTACAAACTTGGTATTAGAGCTTAAGGTTCAATAAAGTCCTAGGAAGTCTGAAAGCTGTATCTAGTAGAATCTTGTACATGGTTATATTGCACGACACATTTATGTGCAGGAGGCTATGAGATGTTTTAGGAACATTTTACCTTCTTTTAGTATTCATGTCGTTCTAGTGAGCATAATCTAAAGTTAAACTCTCGGTCTAATCCGTTCTTCTCTTATTTTAGAACATACCACTAAAGAGAAGGAACTAGCCAGCTCCTCAGCCCAAAGATCCTTTGGGCAAACATATTTCTCATGCGGAGTTCAGGGCCGCATTTACCATACTTGCTCGGTTTGTGGCTGCCCAAAATGAACGGCCACCAGTTATTTCGGCCAATCCAGTGTCCAACTCAGCCGCAGCTAGGATTCAGGACTTCACCCAAATGGACCCTCCATCTTTCTTTGGATCTAAGTCTGATGAAGACCCTCAGGAATTTATTGACCAATTCCAGAAGGTCATAGACATCATGGGAGTTACTTGTTGTCAGAGTGCCGAGTTAGCCGCATACCAGTTATAGGATGTTGCTCACACTTGGTACAAATAGTGAAAGTCTGAAAGGTTAGAGGATGAAGGTCCTATAGAGTGGGAGAGATTTGTCACGGTTTTCTTAGACAGATTCTTTCCCCAAGAGCAGAGGAAGAAAAAAGTTCTAGAGTTCATCAACCTCAGGCAGGGAAATATGACGGTTAAGGAGTATTCTCTCAGTTTTACTCAGCTAGCCAGATATGCCCCTCATGTGGTTGCAGACAATAGGGTAAAGATGAGCAAGTTCGTGTCTAGAGTGAATGATAGCGTGGTAAATGAGTGTAGGTCTGCGATGCTAAACAGTGATATAACTTTAGCCAGGCTCATGACCCATGCTCAGCAAATAGAGGAGAAGAAGATTAGGACTAGGGAGAGACAGAACAAGAGAGCAAGGTTAGGCAGTTTCAGTTTTGGTTGACCCAAATCAAAAGAACAAAACGGTTCGCAATTTCATCCTAAGATAGTAGTTCCAGCTCCTTCCTCCGCTAGTTCCCCAGTACCAAAATTCAGAGATGACAATAGATATCGAGCACCAGGCTCTAAGTCTCAGGGCAGTTCCAGCAGTGCTCGAACTAATCCCCTACGTCAGACTTATGGTAAAAACAACAAGGGTACCTATAGAGCTTGTAGCTATGTCTATTTTAGTTGTGCCAAGCCAGGCCACGAGATTAGAGAGTGTTCATAGTAAAGTCTATAGGGTCAGTAAAATTGTTCTACAGCCCAGTTCGGTCGCCCAAATCAGCAGGGTGTCGCTTCCAGTGCTACTAGTGGGCAACGCCCAAACAGACTCTATGCTCTTCAAACTCGACAGTATCAGGAAAATTCTCCTGATGTCATTACTGGTATGTTTCAAATTTTTTTATGTTCATGTTTATGCTTTGCTAGATCCAGGCGCATCCTTGTCTTTCGTTACTCGTTATATAGCAGGCGATTTCGGAGTCAGTCCCAAAATTTTAGCAGAGCCCTTTTTCGTCTCTACCCCATTAGGTAAAACCATCATAGATCAACGGGTACACAGGAACTGCCTGGTTATGATATTTCAGAAAGCCACATCAACAGATTTAGTCGAATTAGAGATGACTGATTTTGATGTCATTCTTGGCATGGATTGACTTCATTCCTACTATGTCACAGTCGACTGCATAAACATGATAGTTCAGTTTCACTCCCCAAATGAGCCCATCCTAGAGTGGAAGGGTAGTACTTCATCTTTCAGGGGTCAGCTTATTTCCTACCTTTGGGCAAGAAAAATGATATCTAAGGGATGTGTTTATCATTTCATTTATATTAAAGACTCTGGTTTTGAATCTCCTAGATTTGAATCAGTCCCAGTGGTTAACGAATATTCAGATATCTTTTCCAAAGATCTTTCAGGCATTCCTCTCGAAAGGGAAATAGACTTTGGAATTGATCTTAATCCAGATACTCAGCCTATTTCTATTCCACCATACAGAATGACACTAGCAGAACTCAAAGAACTGAAAGAAAAGTTGAAGGATCTCTTAGATAAGAGATTTATTAGACCCAGTATTTCCCCGTGGGGTGCACCAGTCTTATTCGTGCGCAAGAAAGACGATTCTCTCAGGATGTGCATAGATTACCATCAGCTCAATAAAGTCATGATCAAGGATAGGTATCCTCTTCCCAGGATCGATGAATTGTTTTACCAACTTCAGGATGCTAGTTATTTCTCAAAGATAGACCTCAGATCCGGCTATCATCAGCTCAGAGTTAGAGAATGTGACATCCCAAAGACAACTTCTGTACTCGGTATGGTCACTTCAAATTTCTAGTCATGTCATTTGGTCTTACCAATGCCCCAAAAGCTTTCATGGACTTAATGAACCATATGTTTAAGAAGTACTTGGACATGTTTGTCATAGTCTTCATAGATGATATCCTGGTCTATTCCCGCACTGAGCATGATCATTCAGACCATCTTAAAATTGTCCTTTCGACCTTCAGAGATCACCAGTTGTTCGCTAAATTCAGTAAGTGTGAATTTTGTCTAAGATCAGTAGCATTCCTTGGCTATATTATTTCTAGTGATGGCATTAGAGTAGATCCTCAAAAGATCAAATCGGTAAGAAACTGGTCTCGCCCTATCTTTCCATTAGATATCAGGAGTTTTTTGGGATTGGTTGGCTATTACAGACGGTTTGTTGAGGGATTTTATTCTATTGTTTCCCCATGTCCAGATTGACTCAGAAGAAGGTCAAGTTTCAATGGTCAGATTCTTGCGAGAAGAGTTTTCAAGAGTTGAAGACTCGACTCACCTCATCTCTAATTCTAGCTTTTTCAGATAGTTCAGACGGTTTTATAGTATATTGTGATGCATCTAGAGTAAGCCTAGGTTGTGTACTCATGCAGTATGGTAAGGTCATAGCCTATTCCTCCTGGCAGTTAAAGCCCCATGAGAAGAATATCCTACTCATGATCATGAGATAGCAGTCGTGGTATTTTCCTTGAACATTTGGAGGCATTATCTATACGGAGTTCATGTAGATTTCTTCACAGATCATAAGAGTCTTCAATATGTCTTTTCTTAGAAAGATCTCAATCTTTGTCAGGGAAGGTGGTTAGAGCTCTTGAAAGATTATGACATGAGTGTCCTTTATCATCTGGGCTAGGCCAAAATTGTGGCCGATTCTCTCAGTAGACTCTCCATGGGTAGTGTTTTTCACGTTGAGGATAGCAAAAAGAAGATAGCTCAGAAAATCCATTAGCTTTCCAGACTAGGTGTTCGCTTAGTCGATTCTTCAGAGGGTGGTGTATGTGTTCAGAGTAGTTCAAAGTCATCTCTAGTTTTCGAGGTAAAATAAAAGCAAGACAGGGATCCTAGCCTTGTCAAGCTAAAAGAGTCAGTTCATAATCAGAAAGTAGAGGTTTTCTCCCAAGGAGGACATGGTGTCATGCGTTGTCAGGGTCATCTTTGTGTTCCAGGTATAGATGATTTAAAGTAGCAAATTCTTGCAGAAGCACATGGTGCGCAATACTTTATTCATCCAGGGGCTACTAAGATGTACCGTGACCTGCGGGAGATCTATTGGTGGAGTGGGATAAAGAGAGATATTGTAGAATTTGTGGCTAAGTGCCCTACATGTCAACAGGTTAAGATAGAGCATAAAAAACCTAATAGTTCCATGCAGGAGTTTACCATTCCTACTTGGAAGTGGAAAGAAGTGAACATAGATTTCATAATGGGTTTGCCTCGAACTCGTCATCAGCATGATTCGGGTTGGGTCATTGTAGACAGAATGACCAAGTCAGCTTATTTCCTTCCAGTCCATACCTCTTATTCAACCGAGGATTATGCCAAACTCTACATCAGGGAGTTGGTCAGATTACACGATGTTACATTATCTGTCATCTCAGATAGAGGTACCCAGTTCACTTCTCACTTCTGGAAAGTATTCCAAAAGGGTCTTGGTACCCAAGTTCATCTCAGTACAACTTTTCATCCTCAGACAGATGGTCAAGAAGAAAGGACCATTCAGACTCTTGAAGATATGCTAAGGGCGTGTTCAATTGATTTCAAGGGAGGTTGGGATGACCACTTGCCTTTGATTGACTTTGCATACAACAATAGCTATCATTCCAGTATTAAAATGGATTTGTTCAAAGCTCTCTATGGTAGGAGGTACAGATCTCCAATCGGGTGGTTCGAAGTTAGTGAGGGCTCAGTCATAGGTCCTGACTTTGTATTCGATGTCTTAGAGAAAGTCCAATTGATCAGAGAAAGACTTCGGGCTACTCAGAGTCGACAGAAAACCTATGCAGATATGCACATAAAGGATCTCAAGTTTGATATTGGTGACTATGTCTATCTAAATATCTCTCCCATGAAGGGATTGAAGTGGTTTGGCAAGAAGGAAAAGCTCAGTCCCCGATATGTCGGTCCCTTTAAGATTCTCAGTCGTTTAGGAAAGGTAGCTTATGAGCTCGAATTGCCTTTAGATTTAGCTTTAGTTTATCCATCCTTTTATGTATCTTTGCTCAAGAAGTGTATAGATGAACCATCAGTCATAGTACCTATTCAGAGCATTAACATTCAGAATAGTCTCTCCTATGAGGAAATTCTGATCAAAATTCTAGACAATCAGACTCATAGACTGAGGAACAAAGAAGTCCCTCTTTAGCAAAATTAGTCCGTTGAGGGAGCTACTTGGGAAGCAGAAGAAGACATGCGTACCAAGTATCCTCACCTATTCTATGCCAATCCAGATCAAGCTTAAGGTAACAGTCCTCCTTAAGCTTATTCAGTTTCCCGTTCAGTATTCTATACAACTTAGTATTCAGTTCATTCTCATGTTTCATCACAAATCTGGTATCAAGTACCATTGAATATTCAATCATTTATTCATGTATCAGTCCAGTGTATAATCATACATCAAATATGCATTCTTATTAGGAGAAATCAGTTAGCAGAAACCTGAGTTATGCATTCGTAAATCAGTTACTCATGCATCAGATATGTATGTCTAGCATGATATATTTAATGTCAGTCATGAGATCATGTTCCAGTAGTGTATGTCTTGTACGTACTCCAGTTTATCATCTCTCCCCATTTTAGTCAGTCTCATTTATGGACGAATGTTCCCAAGGGGGAGATATTGTAATACCTTGTAAATTTCTAAGCTAGAAAATGAACCATTGTTCCTACGCATGAAACCTCCTATCCTGTGATTCATATTTGAGTACATGAATTAGGACGAGTATACTAGTGATAATATAGCTTATGATGTGTTAATCATGTTCATAAGCGTCACTTAGAGTAAGCCAAGCTAAGAACTTTTGAATCCTCCAAGGTTTTGTGTGATTTCACATAGGTCATCTTTGAATGAGCATAACTTGGTTTATAGGTTTTATTTTGGCAGATTTATACCCTCCAAATTATAGAGAATTGAATAATCTTTCCGTTGATACCAAATTCGCATAAAACAAACACCTCGTGAATAAATTAGGGCGATTTAAAGTTTCAGCAACATCTTTTCAATCAGTGGTGTGTCGCGCCATAAGCCAAAATGATGTTTGTCAATTTTCAGTGTCTCTCCACGATTCCACTATGTTAGGGTGAGTTTCCAGGTCGCAAACGAATGGCAATGCGATATCTCCGCATCGCGCCAGGGGCCTAAATTGAGAAATTTTCACAGAAATTAAATGGCGCATCTAGAGGGGTATTTGGGTCATCTTTCCACCCCTATATATTTCATAAACAAAGAACTTATACTCTCTTTTCTCAAAATTCTCTCAAGAACTCCATAGGGTTTTCATAGGAGCTTCAAGATTCAAAGGATTTCACCGTTAATTTTCACGGATCTTTCATCTAAGGTATGCGTAGTGTTCATCTATGGATCCATTCCGTTCATAGAGCTCAAGAACCATGTTTTAAATATTATTTTGTGATTGTCTTATTGTGATATGAATATGTACATGTTGATGATTTGTTGTTTAAATTTCAAGATGATATCTAAAGGTGTTTTCATGAAGTATATGTGTTTGTTAGTTGAAACCTATGAATTTTGGGTAGTTTAATATAGTGAGATTCATGAACAGACCTAGGCCAAAGGACTGCATGCAAAGTGTTTGATAAAATGCCTAGGATGATAGGATTCATGTCCCATGATCTAATAGTGCTTAAATGACAAATCCATGCTCTATGCTTTATAATTCCACATGAATTCCATGTTATTGCTATGTGTTGTTGTTGTGACATGGATTGAGCACGGTATTAAAGCTTTGCAAGCATATACATGTTGTATGCATTTTCTTTCTGCGTATAAGATGTTAAGAACTATGCTCAGTGTGAAATCCCCTACTTATGATATTGTAAATCGTGGACTCTACTATTATGATCAAGTTAGTCATGTGTGTTAGTTTCCTTCCATCGAGTCCTGGGGGTACTTTTACCCGAAAAACCTAGCTTTGTGCCTAGATCCATGTCATGTTATCATGATACTCTCAGTCAAGCCATGATCCATAGAACTCAGTTAGTCATGTTACTCAGGAAATCTCAAAAATCTCATGATCTCAGTAAATTTTCAGATAGTAGTACTATTCTGTCTGTCAACAAAAGTCAGTTACTTATTCCATGTACCGTTAGTTAAATCATGTTTAGTCTCGTTATATGGGAGTAGAATTCAGCACCGAGTGAACCCAATGATGGGAACTCACCTGCCAATTTAGGGTGTAATTCTTAGCAGTCATCCTTATATTTCAGAACTACGTAGCCAGTGTAGGTTGAGACATCTTAACCTGTCAGATTAGGGTTGATTAGGTGGCTTAACCTGTCAGTTTAGGGTTTCCACCATTCTCATTCGAGTACCTGCCAGCTAAGGGTCACTCATAGCTGTCCTTACCGGTGGCGTGGTATTGACACCCTTTCAATCGGGGCACAACTTGGGCCCCAGCTTAGCTATTATAGCGCATTTGGGGTATGTCGGTTAAATAACTACCTCCCATAGTTTTAGTCTCGGTTTTAGTGAAAGAACTCAGATAGTCCTTCAGATTTCAGTACCAGGACTGTCAGATAAAGTCAATTCAGCTACAGTACGGAACTTAGATAGTTCCATCAGATTCAGGACTGTCAGACACAGTCATCCATGTTATTAGAATTTCTGTATCAGTCATGTTATATAACAGTAAACCATGTATTAGTGTACAGATCTAGATATCACTCATTCACGATCTCAGTTACTATGTATACATATTTGCACTCCCACATTCATATTTATCAGTCAGTTAGCAATTCTCATGCATGCAAGCCCTTTTTTTCATTTATTCTACCTCACTCGTATACTCAGTACTTTCAGTTGTACTGTAGCATTTGCGCTATGGTGCTTTCTTTTATGTTATATCATAGGTTCAGAGACACGAGTTTTGGATCAACAGTAGCAGTCGCATTTCAGTATATAGAGTTGCAGTGAGTTCTATTCAACCGAGGATGATATGATTTGATTTTATTTATTATTTCAGTTAGCTTTCAGTTTACGGAGTTAGTAGGATACATATTCCTTCAACTCCCTACTCAGGCAGTACTTAGAGGCTTTCAGATTTTAGATTCAGCTTTCAGTTGTTTTGGGTATTTCTTACCCCATATGGATGTTATTGTTTACCTGATATTCTATTCAGTTGAACCTTATGGCCTATTGTTCATGTTTTCCGCATTTTACGCATATATTATGCAGTTCACAAGTACAGATATCAGTCATGGATTAGCTTGTGGTCCTTCACGTGCCTCGCACATGTAATATTTGATATTTAAAATTAAAGAATTTTACCTATTACGTAGATTTTTAATAAAGTGTGAAAGTTCAAATCACTTTTCAAAAAACTTTCACACTTTAATATAATAATATAAACATAAATATACACACATATGTTTTACTACCAGAAGTTTCAAGTAGTTGATGAATAATTACTTTTGTGTTTGTCATATAGGTGCCTCTTTCCCTTGTTTCCACAGATCAAAAGAGACGCATCAATTAAAAGTATATTTGTGTTACGGTCATTTTTTTATATATTTAAAATCTTTTCTTATTTTTAAAGTCAAATCTTTATAAAATAATTGATTACATTCTTATTACGTACTTAACACTTTTTAAAATCTGGCACTTCTTAAACTTTTCTTATTCTAGTAGTTTTATATTTATTTCTAATTTTTTCAAATCTTTTTAAAATCACATTAAGTTGATTTAGAATTCTTAAACTAATGGAAAAAGTATCAGTTGTTATTAATTTTGAAAACGTCTAATAAGAAAAGTTTTACCATAAATATATATAATTAATTTTTAAATCTTAAATTAGAAAAAAATATTGAAATTTGGATGACTTCTAATAAGGAAATATTTTACCATAAATATATTTAATTAATATTTAACTCCTAAATATTAAGAAAAAATAGTGAAAAGATGATTGCATCTAAAGAAAGGACTTTTAATGAAGGGAAAAAAGTTCAAACAATATTTCTAAGGCCCTTCACACTTGTAATATTTACTAGTTTAGTGTACGCGCTTTGCGCGTGTACTTATGTCGAGTAAATATTTTTTTTTTAGAAAAAACGTCAATCAACATTTTAATGAGGGATTTAACTATAATAAAGAATCCAAATATTTTTTAATATAAAATAAAATTTATTTAATGTAAGATTGAGAGGTGATTGATGATAACGCTCAATCTACAGCTCTCGTGGGAGTGTAAAGCGGTCGTTAGCAAATTTAGAACCCAACCTGGGTTGGGTATCGATCCCACAGGGAATAGCTTGGCCAACAAGTAAGCAAAATTACTAGACTTTTAGTGCAAGTCTCGTAAGAAGGGGGGATTGTAATGTGTAACCAAAACAATAAAGTAAAGCTGAAAATAGCAAAGTAAAAAGAAAAGGATTGTTACGTAAGTTGTAAACAATGAGAATTGAAGCGTTGGGGTTATGTCCACCTCCTGAGTTATACGTCTCTATTGACTATGAGTATGTAGAATTCCGACATGCATGTGCTTATAGAGAATTGTATTCGATGGTAAATCCAGGCGTCTTTCGACCTATTCGAGGATTATTTCACTTTAACTCTTTCGAGCTTAAAGCGTGTCTAACGGTACAAATTCTCCAAGAGGTTAATCCAGTTACGACACTAACTGTTTAATAGGGAATTTAGGATGGGACCCTACTACCTTGACACTATCTCTTTTCCAGACAAATAACCTTTCTTTCGAACAAGTTAAACGTTATACTGGCGTATTCTTGCGTTTGCAACCACAAAGAATTTAGATTAAGATGAAGAGAATAATGATATAAGCATCATACGTGTCACGAACTCACAAACTCACAGCAATAGATAGTATCTCAGTTGGCTTCCATAACCCCAACAGAGAAGTTTAGTTACCCATGAATGCGAAGGAGATCACGATTGGCATTGTTGTTATACCACAAGATTGATTAATTTTGTGTAGCACAAGTGGTAGGCGTTTAGGCGTGAATTCCTAGGCAAAGTAACGATTCTCTTGTTGCGGAAATTAAGAATAAATGAATAGAAGAAGAAAAATAGAATTAATGGAATAATTCAGAATTGAGAAGTAGAATGTATCTCTCCACTAAGGGAGGAATTCCTTAAAAATCTCTAGCAAGATAGGGTATTTATAATACCCATATCCTATTTCTACTAAGCTAATGAAATACTTAACCAAATCCTACTAAACTAATGAAACACTTAACCCAATTGTACTAGGTTAATGTAACATTATCCAAATCCAAATAAACTAATGAAATACTTAACCCAATTGTACTAGGTTAATGTATTATTATCCTAATCCAAATAATTTATTGCAAGTCCCCAAAGTCTTCAGAAATGCTGTTTTAGCCCGGGACAGATTTTCCATGCATCACTTTTGGTCCTTTAGGCGTTCAAGCTCCCTTTCCTTCCTTTGCGAGCTTTCTTTGGCGTCATGTAAGCCATAAAATGCTGATTTCTGCATCATTTATACCTGAAACTTTGCTAATCATGTTTGTTAGCTCACTAACAGGAAAAAGGACTAAAAGCGCATGAAATATATACTTTGTTCTCAAAACGTGGCCCAAATATGGGCAAAATATATTGATATAGGCATGTAAATTCGCCTATCATCAACACCCCACACTTGAAGCTTTGTTCGTCCTCGAATAAAATATCATGTCCCTCTAAACATCAACTTAGGGTTTCACAGCAACAACACAAAACATTCGTCAAGACAAGCACAACAATTATCAACAAAGAGTAGTTTTCCGATCATTAGTAGAAACTATTTCACCTCTAGCATAGACTCGTGATGGTGGTCAACTCATATTCACAAGTTAAGGCACAAAGAATCATGTACAACTATCCAAAACTCATCAACTATGTGTGTCTCACAATATAGTACCCATAATCACTCACAAGTATAGCATATTTTTCAAACATGGGTATCAAAATATCCTTGCTCTCACTCTCACAAAGAATTCATATGTAGCAACTGATGACCATAGGCTTGCCCTTAGTGTAATACTCCACTAAATGTCAGAATGTTAAGATTAGGATCAAGTAGGTCTTTTGATGGTTGTAATGTAGGCTACGGGACGGGTAGGACTATTTTGGCCAGAAATAGTGACTAAGTTCCTAAGCACTTTAATACATCACATTGTATCATTGACAATTTTTTCTTTCAACCTTTCTTCTTTCTTTTATTCTACCACCCTTGTTCTCCTCTTTTGTTTTTTCAATTTTAAACATAACTCACTTTTCAGCTTTCTTTTTCCTTCTTCGTTTCACAACATACCTCTTATGATAGCACTTTCTTTTTCATAACACATTCAAGCACCATTACAATTTAAAGCATCATACTTACCCAATTCCTCTTATATTGTCACATGACTTTATACTTTAAAGCACTTAGGAATTTGGATCAAATCACGGTCTTGAAAAAATAGATTAGGCTTACATACAAGGTTGTCAAAGAAAATAGGCTAAAGGCTCAAAAGGGTTTAACTAGGATGATGTCCAAGGGTAGGTAAAACGAAGGTAAACATATGTGGGTTGCCAAAGAAATGCCTAAATCATCTCCTAAACTTACACTCCTTATTTTCGCTTTGCATACATACCAGGCAAGTTTTAGCATCAGCCACAAACATAGAATATACTATTAATCTCACACACACAAGGCACATGGTCGACTTTATTGGAAGTAATATAGACTCTTGACCCAACAATTGAAGGAGTTGAACCACACAATATCACATAATGAGTCACAATTAGAGCCTAAACGTCTCAATAGTCATAATTGTAGCACATACTCTTGTTATAATCTCATGTTGCCTATTGGAATTATTTCATGCGAAGCTAAAAAAATTATTCCTAAAAAACGACACAAAAATAAAACAAAGTAAACAAAATAAACAGAGTAAACAAACATAGATGCGATAGAGAAGTATAGCATGCGATATCGCCACCCCACACTTAAATGGGACACTGCCCTCAGTGGAAAATAAATACGAAGAACCTGGTTAGTCGGACTCGTCCTCAATGTCGGGGGTCATACCCCGTTCGTCGAAATCATCATAAGAGTCGTCGTCAGAGTTCTCCTCCTCGTCGGAGTCTGGAAAGCGTCGATCGTCATCGGTCGGCACACCATCGTCTAGGGGTTCCTCAAAGTAAATGCCCACTCCACACATCTCCCGTGCATGCATGTTCATTGGATAGTCGTGGTCCATCTGTTGGAGCTCTGCAGCAGTTGGAACACGTCCACCACTCATCATAGTAAATCGTGTCATGCCATAAAGATGACGGAAGAAACTCTCATCGCGAGCATGTCTCTCCGCAGTAGTAAGGTTGACACCATGAGTTGTTTTAGCATATTTGACCTTTGTGAGGTCAACCTTCTTCGGGTTATGTGGGAGTTTGTGATCTGCTGGTTCCTCTTCGATATCCTCCTTCTGCAAGATTGCTGTCAACAGATTACCAAAAGTGAAGTGGGACCTTTTGTGGAGTTTGGCCTTCCGCATTGTAGTGCGAATGATTGCCCCAAAGTTGATAGGGACATTCGTCATCAAAGCATAGACCAAACACACTCTATATCTAGATATTTTGGTGTATTGAGTCCCCGGAATAAGGCATGAGTTGACAATACGCAACCAGATTCTTGCTTCCCTATTCAATGGAGCATAGGGAAAGGTGTTGTGTCGTCCTGTGTCTCGGTGTCTGCCCCACCTTGCCATGGATCTACTTCCACAAAGTGTGTGTCGTATTGCTCTATAAGGAGGCCTACTGTACAACTCTTTGAATGGTGCTGGGTCGACCGAAGGTAAGCCAAGAAAGGAGTTGCTCAAATCCGCGTTGAGCTGTAACACTTGGCCCCGAATCTTGACTTCGTTGCCTGTGGTTTTCGGCGACCAGTTGGCATAGAATTCCCTTGTCAAATCGAGATTACATTCTCCCATGTCGCGAAATATGAAATCCATATGCAACGCCATTATTTTCGCCAACATACGCGGCTCCTTCTTCGCTAGGGTGTCCTTATTGATCAAGTCGACGTGAACATATTTTCTTTCCTTGTTGTTCTTGTACCATTCTTTGGCTTCCTCCTCAAGAACCCATTTTATTCCAAACATTCGGCGGGGTAGTTGCATGGAGGATGATTCTCCTTGGTCCTTGCGACCTCTCTTCTTGCCCTTTTGGGAAGTGGTAGCCTTATCTTGTTGCGCTTTAGGTGCCATTGTTCCTGAGACTTAAATGTTCATGTTAGCATCAACTCAAAGGAAACAATCTATAAACAAGCCGTCGGGGTACCACCCCACACTTAGGTTCATTAATACAAAACAGTGAAGTAAATGTAGTCGATTACTTGAACTTCATCGACATACGTTTTAGGAACTATATTCCGACAAGAAAATCAGCGATGCATCACTACTTGCAGCCATTGCACTACTTTCATGTTAGGTATAACAATACTACTACATAGGGGTTACATCATGGTATAGTTATTTTCAACAATCACAACCTCCTAAGTCGGTAGGCAACTATAAGTCTTATCTCGATGAACGGGATAGTCTAACATGTAAGTATTCAAGTATCAAGCTTAAGCAATTTTCATAACCATAGCAATTCCGCAAATAGTGTAACAATGTTAGTAAAACTAAATTCAAGTCGGGAACAAGTCAAGATTATACTAACGTATATGTTTACTCACATGGTTTTGTATCAACAATCCAAACACATTAACATCACCAGTAAGCCTTCAAGATGTAGCAATTCATAATAGACATAGTAACGTAGTACTTACGAGAAATAGATGAAGAATAAAAGAGTACTTACGTGATTGAAGCCTTTGGAGATGGTCTTGTGAATTGAAAGAGCAAAAAAGAAAAATTTTGAGATGATATGGGTGGATGTGCGGTGCCTTTAGGTCAATTTCCAATATGGTTATGTTTCAAGACCAAGTCCCCTTTATATAGGAAAAGAATGGGTCGGGTTTTGACCCATTTACAAATGGTTTTGGAGACAAAAATGACCTCTATACGGCGCATAGTGCTTTGCATAATCATAGTATAGGCGGCGCATAGTGTAGTGCATTTAGGGACATATGCGGCGCATAGTGTATAGAATTTAGGGACATATGCGCCACATAGTGTATGGCATTTGAGATACTGAGACCTAATGCTATATCATAGGCGGTGCATAGTGTATAGCACACTTAAGCATGGGCGGCGCCTATGTCTTTGCACACTAGATTCCGAGACCTTAGGCTATAGTATAGGTTTTGCATTGTTCGTGGCCTAGTTTAACCTAGGCCTAGCCTTCCTCGATGCCTATTTTGGCATGAGCAATGCTCAATCCATAGCCTTATGCATCCTTATTCCTAACTTACCACCTTTACCATACAATACGTCCAAATCGTCATTTGAAACCAATCTCCTCGTTGAATACTTCTCGCACCTATATTTGCTCAAAACCAATGAAAACAATTAGTATGATGGGTTGCCTCCCACCAAGCGCCTTAGTTTTGGTCGTGGCACGAATCTTATTTTTGGATTTTCTCTTATCAAAAGCAAAACAAGTAATAGAACAAAAGAAAGACAAAACGATAAACGAAAAATGATAAAACAATAAAACGATGGGTTGCCTCCCATCTAGCGCCTTATTTATTGTCGTGGCTCGACATAGTTTCCTCGAGTACTTAGACTTCGTCAAGGTAAGTGATGGCCATATAATTCATTGAGTCAAGAGGACCGATATAAGGTTTAACACGTTGGCCATTCACTTTGAAGACAACACCATTATTGCCTTCCAATTCGACTACTCCAGATGAGTAGACTTGGATAACTTTGTATGGACCAGACCACTTAGACTTTAACTTACCTGGGAAGAGCTTCAATCTGGAGTTGAAGAGAAGTACCATATCACCCCTTTGGAAGTTTCGTCGAACAATCCGCTGATCATGATACTTTTTCATCCGCTCCTTGTATAGGTCTGATCTTTCATATGTATGGAGACAGAACTCATCTAATTCGTTCAGCTGTTCCAACCTCAGATTCTTAGCATCATCCCAATTCAAATTCAATTGCTTCAATGCCCACAATGCCTTATGCTCGAGCTCGATGGGTAAGTGACAAGCCTTCCTATAAACTAGTTGATAAGGAGACATGCCAATGGGTGTTTTGAATGCAGTCCTGTACGCCCATAGTGCATCATCAAGCTTCTTAGACCAATCCTTCCTATTTGCATTAACCGTCTTCGCAAGGATTTGCTTTATCTCGCGATTGGAAACTTCTACTTGTCTACTAGTTTGGGGATGATAAGGCGTAGCTACCTTATGTTGCTTGACACCATACTTGGCCAAAACTGATTTGAACAACTTGTTGCAAAAGTGAGATCCTCCATCACTTATGATAGTACGAGGTACTCCAAAGCGAGAGAAGATATTCTTCTTTAAGAACGATACAACACGCTTCCCTTCATTGTCGGCCAACGCTACAGCTTCCACCCATTTCGAAACATAATCTATAGCAACCAAGATGTACTTCATTCCAAATGAATTCACGAATGGACCCATGAAATCAATACCCCACACATCAAAAAGTTCTACCTCAAGAATTTTGGACATAGGCATCTCATGGTGTTTCGATATAGCCCCTTGGCACTGGCATTGGTCACACCTTCTAACATAGTCGTAGGCATCTCTAAATATCGAAGGCCAATAATAACCACTTTGCAACACCTTTCTTGCTGTCCGATTACCTGCATGATGTCCTCCAACTTGGGAAGTGTGGCATGCTTCCAAGGTATTAGACACCTCTACATGGGATATACATCGTCGAATAATACCATCCGCGCATTGTCGAAACAAATATGGCTCATCCCAATAGTAGTGTTGTACGTCATGCATAAACTTCCTCCTTTGGTGGTAAGATAAATTGGTAGGTATCACATTACTCACCACGAAATTTGCAAAGTCGGCATACCATGGTAATTTTTCCATTGTCGTCGCTAATATCTCCTCGTCAGGGAATGCATCATCAATCTGAATTTCAGGTTGCGCCACATGCTCATTCTCGAGTCTAGATAGGTGATCAGCCACTTGGTTCTCGCAACCTCTTCTATCTTTGACTTCGAAATCAAACTCTTGTAGCAGCAATACCCATCGAATCAACCTTGATTTTGCATCCTTCTTTGTCATTAGATACCTAAGAGCTGCATGGTCTGTATGAATGATAACCTTAGTTCCCAATAGATAGGCATGAAACTTCTCAAACGCATACACAACCGCTAGGAGCTCTTGTTCTGTCACAGTGTAGTTCCTTTGGGCTTCATTTAGGACCTTACTTGCATAGAAGATAGGATGAAATAATTTATCCTTTCTCTGACCAAGAACAGCACCAACGGCTATACCACTAGCATCACACATGACTTCGAACGGGAGAGACCAATCTGGTGCTACCATGATAGGGGCTTCAATGAGTTTTGCTTTGAGGCATTCGAATGCCTTTAAGCAATCTTCATTAAAGTCAAACTTCGCATCTTTCTCCAATAGTTTGCACAATGGACTAGCAATTTTGGAGAAGTCTTTAATGAACCGACGATAGAAACCTGCATGGCCGAGAAAACTATGAACTCCTTTCACCGAAATTGGAGGCGGTAGATTCTCAATAACCTCTATTTTTGCTTGATCAACCTCTATTCCTCTTTCAGAGATTTTGTGCCCAAGAACGATTCCTTCTTTTACCATGAAGTGACACTTCTCCCAATTTAGCACAAGGTTGAATTCTACACATCTTTGCAACGCCATGCTTAGGTTCGCCAAGAACGCCTCAAAAGACTCACCAACAACTGAAAAATTGTCCATGAATACCTCCAAAGTGTCTTCAACCATCTCAGAAAAATAGACATCATACAGCGTTGAAAGGTGGCTGGTGCGTTACATAACCCGAATGGCATACGTTTGAAGGCAAACGTACCATATGGGCATGTAAACGTTGTCTTCTCTTGGTCTTCGGGGGCAATACAAATCTGATTGTATCCTGAATAACCGTCCAAGAAATAAAACCATCCTTTCCCCGCTAATCGATCTAGCATTTGGTCCATGAATGGCATTGGGAAGTGATCTTTGAGTGTCCAAGAATTCAGTTTTCGGTAGTCCATGCATACTCTCCATCCAGTGACGGGTCTGAGTGGAATAAGCTCATTCTTAGCATTTGCAACCACCATCATGCCTCCTTTCTTGGGAACACATTGTACCGGGCTTACCCATGTACTATCAGAGATTGGAAATACAACTCCTGCGTCTAACCACTTGATAATTTCTTTCTTCACCACTTCTTGCATAGGTGGGTTTAGACGTCATTGATGCTCAATGGTGGGTGTGCAATTTTCTTGAAGCTGAATTTTATGTGTACAAATCCCTGGTGGAATACCAATAATATCCGCAATGGTCCATCCAATGGCTCGTATATACTTGCGTAGAATAGCAATAAGATCTGCAACTTGTTGCTCACCCAAATCGGCTGCCACAATAACTGGAAGTGTGTTTCTGCTTCCTAAGAATGGTACTTTAAATGACTTGGCAGCTCCTTCAATTCTAACGTGGGTGGCTCTTCAATAGATGGCTTAGCTGGTGGTGTGGGTCGATTCTTGAGATCAAGGTCCAGCTTCTTGGGAGCATAGCGATATGTCCCTAATCCCGATAGAGCACAAATAGCTTCTTCACCATTTTCAGCATCCTCATTCTCTCCATTCATAAGCACAACCTCCAAAGGGTCATCAATGATTTGATCTTCTTCAAGTAATTCTTTCTCATCATCAAAGAAAACATCAGCCACCGAAAATACACTTAGATCTTTGGGTTGCTTCATTGATTTGCACACATCAAAGCGAACCACTTCGTCATTTATTTGGAATGAAAGCTCATTAACTCTCAAATCAATAAGCACACTTCCTGTAGCAAGGAAAGGGCGCCCCAAGATTATGGGAACTTCTGAGTCTGCCTCACAATCCAAAATAACAAAGTCTGTCGGAAAGATGAATGAAGAAACCTTTACCAATACATCACATAGAATACCAACAAGTCATTTTACCGACCTATTCGCCATGACAAGCCTCATGTTGGTTGGAGTAGGATCACCCAACCTCAACTTCTTATAGATTGATAATGGCATCAAATTGATGCTGGCTCCTAAATCACATAATGCTTTGGCAAAATTCAAAGATCCAACGGTGCAAGGAATAGTGAAAGCTCCGGGGTCGGCCTTCTTCTGAACTATCGTTCGGGTAGCAATTGCACTACAATGATGCACATCTTCTTTCAACTCATAACTTGCTGCCCGCTTCTTAGTCAAAAGATCCTTCATAAATTTCGCATACCCAGGCATTTGTTCAAGTGCCTCCACCAATGGAACATTAATGGTCAGCTGCTTTAACATAGTCATGAATTTGCTGAACTTTGTGTCATCCGCCACCTTCTTCAATCTTTGGGGAAAAGTTGGTGGTGGGTATGGAAGTGTTCTCTCCATGGCTTTCTTCTCCTCTTGCTTCCGTTTTTCAGATTTTTTAGGTTGCACAACACTGGGTGAGGCGTCCTTGTCATCAGGAGTAGGTGCTGCGACATCTTCTCCTTTTGCGTTGTCATCCATGCCCGCAACTTCGTCAACCACTTGCTTGCCTTTTGCTGAAGTTTCCATCACCTTACCACTTCTGGTAGTGATGGCCATGCATGACCCATCATTCCTTGGATTTTGCACAGTATCGCTAGGTAGAGTGCCGGCCTTTCTTTGATTGAGTGCTGCTGAAAGTTGGCTCAATTGCTGCTCTATTTACTTGATTGAAGTGGAATGTGAATCAACTAATTGTTTCATGGAGGACAAATCATTAATTACCTCCGTTACTCCCGCGCTCATTGCTTTCACTCCTTTCAATAATTTAGCCATCATGTCTTCCATACTTCCAGAATTAGATGTGGTGGTGTCACGTCTACCAAGGGGAACGTACAAACCACTCTTTTCATTCTTGTTCTTCCAACTACCTTGGTCCTTGTTTCCAGATTTATCATAATAGTTCCGACCTTGGTTTCCTTGGGTATTCCCACGGAAACCCCCCTGATTGTTCAAGTAGTTGGCCTCCTCTTCCAAATCAGATTCGTCTCTTCCTTTTGACGCAATAGCTTTCACTTTTTTGGTCTTCCCTGATAATAGATGTTTTGTAAGAAGATCCATTTGAGTTTTCATGTGCGCCATATCCTTATCACGTTCTTCTTCTCTTCTTCTTTGGTCTGCAGTCATGCCAATAGACAAAGTGGGGCTTGCTACCTCAGAATCCCTGGTATGCCAAGCTCTACTTTGCTTCGTTATACGATCTAGCATATTGCTTGCTTGACCAAAGGTGAGGTCCATAAAGGATCCTCCAGCTGCATTATCCACCACTGGCTTAGTTATTGAATTCAAGGCTCTATATAATATCTCCATTAGGTGAACATTAGTCATATGATGGTTTGGGCATCTCGCTAGCTTTGTCTTGAACCTCTCCCATGTTTCATGAAGAGCTTCAGTGGGAAACTGACGAAAGTTGCTGATTTCATCTCGCAATTGTGCTCTTTTGGATGACGGAAAGAATCTTTCTAGGAAAGCGTCTCTCAATTGCCTCCAATTTGTAATAGAATCAAGAGTCAGCCCATTTAACCATAGAGTTGCCTCCCCAGACAGAGACAATGGAAATAGACGTAATCGAATTGCATTCTGACCAACACCAGGATTGTCAAATGACTTGCATGTAGAAATAAAGTTGATGAGATGCATATTCGGATCATCGCCTGCTAGTCCACCAAATAATCCCTTGAGTTGCAATAACTGAATCATGGTGCTTGTGATGTTGAACTTGGCTTCGGGCGCTAATGGTGGAGGAATTATGGCTCCAGTAGCTCCGGCTCCATCAAGATCATCATCATCGTCGTCAAAAGCTGGTTGCATGGGTTGGCGATCATACCTAAACCGAGCTTGACGACCTCTTTTGTTGGCAGGTGTTATGATTTCAGCATCACGCCTTGGGTTTAGTAACTCGTCATCTCCTAAATCCTCGTCGTCAGGATTTGTTGCTCGCCCAGGGTTATCCATGTTTTGTTGGTGTACTTGGGCGGCGGCAAGACCAACTAATCTCGCCTGTTCCTGTTGGGAAGCCATCCTTTCGATTTTTGCTTGTGCTTCCATTCTGCCAATACGTTGTGGTTCAGGATTGATAGGTAATAACGGTTGACCAGAACTTCGAGTATGGGGCATGCACTAAATAAAAACCTGCAGTAAAAAAAAACAAAAACTAAAAGTAAAAGTACGAGAATCTTTGACCAAAGGGTCTAGTAATTATCACAAACTTGATTGACACTCGTATTCCCCGGCAACGGTGCCAATTTTTGATAACGCTCAATCTACAACTCTCGTGGGAGTGTAAAGCGGTCGTTAGCAAATATAGAACCCAACCTGGGTTGGGTATCGATCCCATAGGGAATAGCTTGGCCAACAAGTAAGCAAAATTACTAGACTTTTAGTGCAAGTCTCGTAAGAAGGGGGGATTGTAATGTGTAACCAAAACAATAAAGTAAAAGCTGAAAATAGCAAAGTAAAAAGAAAAGGATTGTTACGTAAGTTGTAAACAATGAGAATTGAAGCGTTGGGGTTATGTCCACCTCCTGAGTTATACGTCTCTATTGACTATGAGTATGTAGAATTCCGACATGCATGTGCTTATAGAGAATTGTATTCGATGGTAAATCCAGGCGTCTTTCGACCTATTCGAGGATTATTTCACTTTAACTCTTTCGAGCTTAAAGCGTGTCTAACGGTACAAATTCTCCAAGAGGTTAATCCAGTTACGACACTAACTGTTTAATAGGGAATTTAGGATGGGACCCTACTACCTTGACACTATCTCTTTTCCAGACAAATAACCTTTCTTTCGAACAAGTTAAATGTTATACTGTCGTATTCTTGCGTTTGCAACCACAAAGAATTTAGATTAAGATGAAGAGAATAATGATATAAGCATCATACGTGTCACGAACTCACAAACTCACAGCAATAGATAGTATCTCAGTTGGCTTCCATAACCCCAACAGAGAAGTTTAGTTACCTATGAATGCGAAGGAGATCACGATTGGCATTTGTTGTTATACCACAAGATTGATTAATTTCGTGTAGCACAAGTGGTAGGCGTTTAGGCGTGAATTCCTAGGCAAAGTAACGATTCTCTTGTTGCGAAAATTTAGAATAAATGAATAGAAGAAGAAAAATAGAATTAATGGAAGAATTCGGAATTGAGAAGTAGAATGTATCTCTCCACTAAGGGAGGAATTCCTTAAAAATTTCTAGCAAGATAGGGTATTTATAATACCCATATCCTATTCCTACTAAGCTAATGAAATACTTAACCAAATCCTACTAAACTAATGAAACACTTAACCCAATTGTACTAGGTTAATGTAACATTATCCAAATCCAAATAAACTAATGAAATACTTAACCCAATTGTACTAGGTTAATGTATTATTATCCTAATCCAAATAATTTACTGCAAGTCCCCAAAGTCTTCAGAAATGCTGTTTTAGCCTGGGACAGATTTTCCATGCATCACTTTTGGTCCTTTAGGCGTTCAGGCTCCTTTTCCTTTCTTCGCGAGCTTTCTTTGGCGTCAAGTAAGCCATAAAATGCTGATTTCTGCATCATTTATACCTGAAACTTTGCTAATCATGTTTGTTAGCTCACTAACAGGAAAAAGGACTAAAAGCGCATGAAATATATACTTTGTTCTCAAAACGTGACCCAAATATGGGCAAAATATATTGATATAGGCATGTAAATTCACCTATCATCAATTGACGTACTCTTTAAATTCCTTTAAGTTTTTCAATCACTATCATATGCAAGCTTATTACCTAATTTGTTGACATGAGTAACTAAATTGGCTGCCAACGTTCATTTCGTAAGTTAAAAATTTAAAATAATAAGATTTTAATATAATACGTGACTTAAAGAAAATTTATCTAACTTATGTGCATTAAAAATGAAGCTTGCAGCAAATGCAAATTTCAGTTTTTGAAAATAACTAATTTATTATTTGATCTAAGATTATCCTTAATAACAAAAAGTACAATAATTCTCCAAGTAACCAACAAATGTATCACACCGACACAAAAAAGTTACATATAAAAGTGTACATGTGTTGAATATATGTGTAACGTTAATCAATAAAATATGCAAAAAAAAATATTTTATAAAATAAAAGTAAATATTATATTTAATATCGTTACTTTAAACATAATAAAGAAGAACAACACATCCAACTTAATTTTAAAATGGAATTTGAAAAGTATAGAATTTAATTTGAACATAATAAAGAAGAACACCACATCCAATTTCATTTTAAAATGAAGTTTGACAAATATAGAATGTACACAGATTTTACCTTATATATTGTTAGGTAGAGATATTGTTTTCCGTAGACCCTTGACTCAAAAAGAAAAGAAGTGTGAGGCACATAATTACAAAAAAAGAAAATAACAAAATGGCAAAATACTACGATCTAATTAACCAAATAATTTTAGATAATCATAGTTATGTTGTACAATGTACATAAGTTTGATTGTACCACAAAGTGATTCCTTAGACAACAATGTTTCAACTTTAAAAGTGAAAAAGAAATCGTCTGCCATTAGAAACAACCTTCTAATTTTGTCATTCTATATTTCTATTTATGAGTTTAATTATTTTATGTCTAACGTGTCTCCAAAAAATCTTTCGCATCAATTACTTCATATTGACATTAATTACCCTTTAATATAATATATTTTACAAATTCTTAATCTTTCATGGTTTAAGAGTCTTTATTTTATCACAATTCTTTCTACATATTTTAGGAGTAATATTATAAAATAATTAAATAAAAAATTGAATAAACATAGTAAACAACAATTTTATCTATTGTTTTAAGGACCTTCAAACTTTATTAATTTATAATTAAGATTAATAATCTATTAATATAATTCAAAAGAAAAAAAGAAAAAACTTTTATTATGACTCGTAACTAATTATAATAACATAAATTGAAATTAAAAAATTAAACAAAAAATTAACAAAAATAATTAATACCATTTTTATTTTTGTAGAGTCTTTTAATGATTCACAAAAAGTTCTTTCTAAAGACCTTCACACTTTATTTATTTATGTTTAATATTAATAATTTATCAATATAATTCCAAAAAGTAAAACACTTTTATCACGACTCCTAACCAATTATAATAACAAAAATTAAAAATTTAAATTTTATTATATTTTCTGAACACAACAAAGCTTCGAATCTTACTTGAAAATTTTGGTCTCGCTGCATTCTTCTAGATCAGGTCACCATCTAATGAACACAAATTATGACAATTAAACAAGGTAAATTAATTTTAAAAATATTAAGTATAAAATCTCAAAATACCACAAAATATGCACAAAAAGTCACACAATTAGGTTTAAAAAAAATCAAAGCAACACTTAAAAACAATGAATTTAAACTGAAGGTAAACGTGTGCATCTTATGAATCAAAATATTAAAATATTTTATTTTATTTTCTAAATACAATAAAGCTTCGAAACTTACTTGAAAAATTTTAGTCTCGTAGCATTATTTTGAATCAGGTCACAACCTAGCAAACATAAATTATGACAATAATAATATATGAACCAATTTAGACAAAAGCGAAGGATAAAATCTCAAAATACCATAAAACACATATAAAAACCACACAATTAGGTTAAAAAATAAAATCAAAACAACTTCAAAGTATCAAGAATGTAACTGTTAAATTATATAGAAAAAGATAATGAAGATTTCTTCAACTATCTTGATACTTGTTTGAATAATTAAATCACCTTAAATAGGACTTTTAATTTGTTTTGTCTTTAGGATGAAGATTTCTACAATTATTCAAATAAGTTTGAATAATCAAATTTCACCTTCAATAGGACTTCTAATTTATTTTGTCTTTAATTTGCTTTGTCCAGTTCATACATATTTAATTTATTTGTTTAGTCCATTTATATTTTTTATTATAACCAAAATTAAAAGGATACCAAAATATTAGGTTTTCTTATCTAGTTTAAATAAAGAACTAATAATTTATTACATTTAATTTTAAGTGATTTTAAATTATTAAATATAAAATTAGTAAATGATAGTTTTGTCTATTGTGATGATTTTTATTGAAGGACAAAAATTTCAAATCACTTTTATAAGGGGTTCCCACTTTAGTATACTATTATTATTATTATTATTATTATTATTATTATTATTATTATTATTATTATTATTATTATATAGATATATAGATTATAGGCATAAATATATTGTTTAAATTGACCTAAAATATTAAATAATGTATTTGTAATTTGTGATTTAAAATAAAACTTAATATTTATGAGATTATAAATTATTTCATTAAAAAAATAAAGAAATAACTAAAGTCAATCTATTTTTAGTTATAAAAATTTACAAGATTTTTTTTTTCTAAAAAGTAAAGAGAATGGTTAGGTTTAAAACTGCTTTGGTACAATAAATATATGAGACCCGCAGTAAGGCTTTAAATTTATTTTGCCTTTGATGAAGATTTCTATGATTTATTCAAATAATTGTTTGAATAATCAAGTTTTACCTTAAATAGGACTTCTAATTTATTTTGTCTTTAATTTGGTTTGTCCACTTCGTACATATTTATTTGTTTAATCCATTTATGTTTTTGATTATGACCAAAATTAAAAAGATATCAAATATTAGGTTTTCTTACCTAGTTTAAATAAAAAATTACTAATTTATTACATTTAATTTTTAAGTGATTTTAAATTATTAAATATAAAAATTAGTAAATAACAGTTTTGTCTATTGTGAAAATTTTTACTGAAGAGTAAAAAGTTCAATTCACTTTTCTAACTCACTTTCTTGAAGCTTTCTATAAGATTAATCGGAACTCATTAAATCATTCCTTCTTTTAATTGCTTCCTTTCTATTTTTGGAGTCAAATTCAATTTTTTTAAAATAATTTATAGTGTTTTTTCATGTAGTTTTTGAATATCTAAATTTTAATTTTAAAAAATTAAATTAATCTAATCTAATTTGGATTTAAAATTTAGTCAAATTGACTTACAAAAAATGAGGGGAGCAATTAAAAGAAAATGGAGGGAGTAATAAGTTGGTTAATGTGTGGTGAGTGGTGAGTTCCTATTCCATTGTTTATATATTATTTACTATTTGTTAAAAAATATTGTAGAATTAGTATTTAGTGCCTGTTTGGGATTATTTATTTTTCAAAAAAATATTTATTTTGAGAAAAAAAGCATTTTTTAAAAAAAGAAGTGTGTTTAGTAAACCTGCAAAAGTGCTTTTAAAAAAAAACAGAAACAGTTTTTTTGTGTAATGATTTAAAAATTTGATGAAATATGTGAAACTTATAATTTTGTGTGATTTTTCTATTTTAACCTTCTCCGTGGTTGCTTTATGGTATTTTTGAGGTTTGGGAGTGATTGACATGGTTTTCGATGCATTTGGTACCATTTAAGCGATATTGTGGTTTTTGATGGCTTCGAGAGCCTTATTTTAGATTTATGAGGATATATTTTGATTCGTATGATGGATGATTGAACGGAATATGACATCACATTTGGAATATCGATTTTAAGCTAGGTAGACCTTTGGTTTAGGTCCCGGCACTCGAGCTTATTTCAACCAATTGATCAAAAAGTTGAAAATTAAAAATATGGGTATGAGACCCACATTTGGTCTAAACGACCTTGAATAGAAAATTCGACTTCGCTAGTAGATTCAAAATGTCAATTTTGGGGTGGTAAGATGTTTGGTGTGATTTTATGATTTTCAAATCTCATTTCGACCCTTGGTTTGGAATATTGTGATTTCGAATTTCGGGGGTCAACTTTTTGAAAACGATATTTTTTTGAAAATACGACTTCACCAACGCATCCAAAATGTCAAATTTAGTATGATTTCATAGTTCGTTTGCATATATCGGAGTCCAAACGAATCTCGGGAACCCGTCGAAGTCCGATTGGACTTAAAAAAAAAAGCTTTTTGTGTAGATTTTTCTGCAATATATATAGCATTTTGGGCCCATTTTTGCTCATTTTGCATATATTGTACTCTGAAAGAATCTTGCACACCCCATCGAAATTCGAGTTGGACTTAAAGAAAGAAAAATATACTGCAGTGCAGTTTTTTTGTTATAAAAACAACTTTTTCCCTCATTTTTGTCCATTCTTTCACCTTGCCTCTTGGGACTTAAACCCTAAAATAGTGTAAGAGCTTAAAAGTAAAATTTTTGGGAGCTTGGGAAGCTAGATTAACATCTATTTATTGGTTTTATTACGAATTTAAGGTAAGAATTCATCCTTTTCTTAGTAATTTCTTAATTAATTTCTTAAAACCCCAAAAATCTTTAGACTTGATTTTAACCCCCAATTTCACTAGTTTTCACTTTAATAGTATTGTTATCTTATAATTACTACTTTTTCATCAATTTAAACTTTAAAACAACTCCGATTCTTGTTTTTAACCCAAATTTCAAAGATTTTACCCGGTAAAGCTTAAAAATGGTTTTTCTTCAAATTGAACCTTATTTTTGACTCGATTTGAATTGAATTTTCAGCTATATATTTTTAAAAATATGAGGAATATTTTTTTAAGTAAATTTCCAATTTTACCCTTCTTTTTTGGAAACCCGTTCCAGGGGTTCATTTTGACCCTAAATCAAAAGTAGTCAATATGAGTGTCATTGGTTTTGTTTTGATGTGTAGATTTTATATTTTATGTTCTTAGTGGATTTTGGTATTATTTTTGAAAAGTAAGATCGTGGAATTGAAGTGTAGCAAATCGGTTTCGGCTTTTGAGGTAGATTATGACTTAAGTCTTTCAGACTGGATTGCATAGTAAATGATGATACAAAATGCATGTTGAGTGTAGAAACTAATCATGAAAATGACTATATATGTGTTGTGCCCTCGTGGGTCCTATATGGGATGTAATTGTCAAAATTGAGATATTATATAATATGTGTGATTGTGTGGGGTCCTATGTGATGTTGATAGCCTTGAATACATGTGAATAGTTGTATTGGTTAAGATGCTTAATGCGGTACCATTGGCGTATTATGATTATATTCATACTTTATTAGCATATGAGACATATGGAAATTCATGAATGAAATAGAGATAATGAGTAGATATTGGCTCATGTAGTTGTGGAAATGTATCATTGTGGTTGGTTGTAGAAATATATCAAGTGGTTGGTTATGGAAATATATCATGTGGTTGGTTGTGGAAATACTCATTGCGGTTAGTTTTGAGCATTACATCTTCATAACATACTCATTCATGAAACATTAGTATCATTGTGGCAACATTTGAGAAACACTGGCAACACGTGATAACACCTTTTAGAGAGATATGTTAGAAAGAAGATATGAGATATATGGATTGTATACGGGTTGAAGAACCCCCCATGGGTCCTGCGTTATGAGTCTTTCCTCCGTAGGTGTACACAGGGATTGTGCGATGATTTCGAAGATTATGCAACGACCTCGTGTATCATCATCACCATCATCATGTACATTAAACTTACTTTATTATATTTATATTGTGTTGTATTTCCATATTTACTTGTCATTTATATAATTGTCTTATCATCTTTTACTTGTATTTGATGATCTTATATATGCATGTTCTCTCTTGTTCTACTTATATGTGATATAATGCATGCTTGTGTTTTATTTGATTGTGATGTTGCAATATATGTGATATTAGAACTATTAGTACAAGCCGTGTGGGCTACCATTGTGGGATATTTTTCTAATTGTAGGTGACGTTCCCTTAGTGTATACTTTGTATGCTTTATTTACTACTTTGCTTGGTTGACCTATGATACCTACTCAGTACAAGTGGACCGTACTCATGCCTACTATGCACTTTCAGTGCAGGTCTTGCCTCGAGTGCGCCTTAATTTACTTGACTCAGGCGATTTTTGGAGCTTTTAAGGTAATGGTTAGACATTCATACGTCTGGAGTTCACCTCTATCTTTCTATAATAGTTATGTTCTTATTAGTATTCAGAGATAGATATTATTCCTTTGTGGTTATTTTTTTGATATATTTAACTTCTAGATTGTATTTGTAGTTCTTGAACTATTGACACCTAGTTTTGGGCATGATTGGTATTTTGGATAAGTTCTTTCCACATTGTTATGATTACTTGTATGGTTTGGATTCATTATAGAAGCCTTACCTTGAGCATTTTTGTCATTTCTTTTTTCTTTCTTGTATTAGTTTGGGTGATAGGCTTACTTGTCAAGGTACGCTCCGACAAGTGCCATCATGACCCTTATTTTTTGGTCGTGACAAATTGCTATTAAAGTAGTTGGGTTTCATTAGTCTCGATAGTGAAAGAATAGAATGTCTAATAGAGTCTCATGGATCTGTACGTAGATGTTCGTATCTATCTTCGAGATGATATAGGACATCTTTAGGAAACTTTCCATATTTTATTTTTTATCGTATGAAGTTCTTTCATACCTTGTGGTCTGAGTTGTGTTTCACTCTTTTTGCGCAGATGGTGTGGCTTATACTACTATCAGTGGAGAGATACTGTGAGAGATTAGTGGAGATTTTTTGTTGGTTGTAGGCCTATTGATTCTCTTGAGTTGTTATGGAATCAGTTTATTGATGCCTTTTTGGAGAGATTCGTGCCTTATAGTTTGAGAGATCAGATACGGGACGAGTCTAATCATTTGGAGCAGGGCTCCATGATAGTTGCTGAGTATGAGGCACACTTCCATATCCTATTAAGATATTTCTAAGATAACATTTCCACCGAGTATGAGAAAATTTATAAGTTTGTGAAGGGTTTGGATATCTTCTTTCAATTGGCTACATCTCAGTTGGTTGTGCTTAGGGCTTCTTTTCAGAGTATTATGGATCATGCTAAGATAACAAAGGGTGTTCTTAGTGCATCTTAGGGAGGTGCCAAGAAGGCATGGCATTTTGGTAAGTTTAGGAGTCAGACCTCTCGAGGCAGAGATTTTAGAGGTTCTTATGGATACCATGGTAGGCTAGTGGTGACTTTACAAAGTTGAGGTGGTAGATCTTCTAGTACAGCAGTTCAGGGTGGCCGTTCTGAACCAGTTGGACCTTCTCCTGTTGATACTAGTCGTAGAAGTTGCTTTGTATGTGATGGATTAGCCATGTAGCCAGGGACTATCCCCGCTGAGTGATTGAGTCTATTCTTATTTCATTTATAAGGGGTGGGGTGCTACTAGAGGTAGGAGAGACAGAGGTAGTGAAGCTCATGGGGGTGGACATGGGTCCACTTAGGCAGTTAGTGGTTGTGGGTCTACCCAGGTAGCTGGTACTCATGGTCAATGTTATGCTATACCAGTTATCCCCAAAGCAGAGGCTTCCGATGTTGTGATTATAAGTATCGCCCCCGTTTGTTTCAGATCTACATTTGTATTATTTGATCTCGGATCGACTTTATCCTATATGTTTGTGTATTTTGCTTCAGATTTTATTTCTGTTAGTAAAACTCTTTCCATGCCTATTTATGTATCTACCTTAGTATGTGATTCTTTAGTGGTGGATTGGGTACACCTATCTTGTGTTGTGACTTCTGCCGGTGTGAGAGTGTGGTAGACTTGCTTGTATTAGATATGGTCAATTTTGATATTATTTTGGGTATAAATTAGCTTCACCGAGTATGTCAAGGATTGCTTGAACGAATGCACTTCATTCGGGTCCTAAAGGATTATTTCTTATGTTCAGGCTTATAAATTGGTTAAGAGGAGATGCTTATCTTACTTGGCTTATATTTGTGACACCAGTGTTGTTTCACCTTCTTTCTTGGATTTTGTCTGTGAGTTTATAGATGTGTTCCCTACGAACTTATCTGGTATGCCTCCAGATTGAGATATTAATTTGCTATTAATATTGAGCTGGGGACCAAGTCCATTTCTATTCTTCCTTATAGGATGGTCCCAGCAGAGTTAAAGGAATTGAAAAATTAGTTGTAGGAGTTGTTGGATAAAGAATTTATTCGACCTAGTATTTTTCCTTGGGGTGTGCCTGTCTTATTTGTGAAAAAGAAGGATGGGTTTATGTAGATGTGTATTTATTATCAACAGTTGAATAAGGTGATGGTTAAGAATAAGTATCCTCTTCCTCGGATTAATGATTTATTTGATTAGATTTAGGGTGTTGCGGTATTTTCAAAGATTGATTTGAGGTTCGACTATCACCAGTTGAGGATTAGAGCTTTCGATATTTTGAAGATAATTTTTCAGATTCGATATGGTCATTATGAGTTCTTGGTCATGTCTTTTGGGTTGACCAATGCCCCTACTGCGTTCATAGAGTTGATGAACCGGGTGTTTCGATCGTATCTCGACTCCTTTGTTATTATGTTTAAAGATAATAACTTGGTTTATTCTAAGAGTAAGGTTGAGCATAAGGAGTATTTGCGGATTGTGCTTTAGAGATTGAGGGATGAAAAGTTGTATGCTAACTTCTCTAAGTGCGAGTTTTGGTTGGAGTATGTTTCTTTCTTGGATCATGTGGTGACTAAGAAAAGTATTATAGTTGATCCATCCAAGGTTGCAGCGGTTTGTGATTGGGCTTGAGCTACTTCGCCCATCTAGATTTGGAGTTTTGTTGGCTTGGCAGTTTATTATCGGCGTTTTATTGAGGGTTTTTCATCCATTGCAGATTTATTGACCAAGTTGACCCAGAAGAAGATTTCTTTTCAGTAGTTCGATGCTTGTGAGGTAATCTTTAAAAAGCTTAAGAATTTATTGACTTCAGCTCCTACCTTGACTTTTCCCAAGAAGGGTGTGGGTTTTACCGTTGTTTATGATGCTTTAGGTATTGTATTAGGTGTTGTGTTGATGTAGGAGGGCAAGGTGATTGCGTATGTATCTCATCAGTTAAAGCCTCATGAGAGGAATTATCCTACGCATGATTTAGAGTTGTGCGCAGTTGTGTTTACCTTGAAGTTATAGAAGCACTACTTATATAAAGTCCGTTGTCAGATCTTATTAGATCATCATAGCCTTCAGTACTTCTTTACCCAGTGAGATCTTAATATGAGGCAGCTTCGTTAGCTTGAGCTACTTAAGGATTGTCACTTGACTATTCTCTACCGTCCGGGCAAGGCTAATGTGGTTGCGGATGCCTTGAGATGAAAATCGACTAGCATGGGCAGCTTGGCACATCTTTTGACCTAGGAGAGGACTTTAGCCTTATAGTTTCAGTCTTTAGCTAACCAGATGATTAGGCTTGATATTTCAATACCTGGGCGTGTTTTGGCATTTGTGGAGGCTAGATCTTCTTTGATGGAGCAAATTCTAGCTCATCAGTTTATAAGGTGTTGAGTTGGGAGCCTAAGGAAGCCTCACTTGATTCAGATGGAGTTTGGAGGATTGGGGGCCAAGTTTATGTGCCAAGAGTATATGATTGGATTAGTTTGATCTTGGAGGAGGTCCATTATTCCTGGTATTCTATCCATCCAGGTGTGACTAAGATGTATCATTATTTGAAGCAACGTTTTTGATGGGGTGGTAATAGGCAAGATATAGCAATTTTTATGGCTCGTTGCCTATGTTGTCTGCAAGTTACGGTCGAGCATATGAGACCAGGTTGGTTGCTTCAGAGGTTACCCATTCCTGAGTGGAAATGGGAATGGATCACTATGGACTTTGTGACTTATTTGCCTTGTACATCTCATGGTTATGATAATGTTTGGGTCATTGTGGATCGATTGACCAAGTTAGTTCATTTTATTTTGATTCAGGTCTCATTTAGTGCTAAGAGGTTAGCCCCTATCTTTATTTGTGGGATTATGCATCTGCATAGTGTGTTGGTGTCTATTATTTCAGATCAAGGTTCTGTGTTCAATCTTACCTTTTGGTAGACTTTTTAAGATGAGTTGGGTACTCGAAATGATCTTAGCACAATGTTTCACCCCTAGACTGATGGCAAGTTAGAGGGGACTATCCAGGTTTTGGAGAATATGCTTCGCGCATGCGTGATAGAGTTTGGTGGCCAGTGGGAGCAGTATTTGGCTTTAGCAGAGTTTGCATATAATAATAGCTACCATTTCAGTATTGATATGGCTCCTTTTGAGGGATTATGTGGTAGGCGTTTTTGTTCCCCTGTGGGTTGGTTTTATGTTTCAGAGGTGATACTTTGAGGTACGAATTTGCTTCGTGAGTCTTTGGATAGAGTCCTGAGTCATTCAGGATAGACTTAGAATGGCTCAGAGTAGGCAGAAGTGCTATGCTGATTGTAGACTTCGTTCCTTGAGATTTGATGTTGGTGATTGTGTTTTCATTTAAGTTTTATCTATGAAGGGTGTGATGAGGTTTGGGAAGAAGGGCAAGCTTAGCCCCAGGTATATTGGTCCATTTGAGATTCTTTGGACTGTTGGTGATATGGCTTATGAGTTGGCTTTGCCCCGTGATCTATCAACTGTTCATCTAGTTTTTCATGTTTCTATGCTTCATCGTAATATTCCTGATGACTCTTATGTCATTCGTTGGGAGTCAGTTCAGTTAGATGAGCGGTTGTCCTTTATTGAGGAGTCGGTCTCCATTTTGGCTGGGGATGTTAGGCAGTTGCGCTCTAGAGTTATCCCTATGGCTAAGGTTAAGTGGCGACATCAACTTGTAGATGAGGCTACTTGGGAGGTTGAGTATGATATGCGTAGTTCTTATCCTCAGCTCTTTATTGATTCAGGTATTTCTTTGCCTTAGTTCGAGGACGAACTAGATTTTTAGTGGTGGATGATGTAATGATTTAAAAATTTAATGAAATATGTGAAATTTATGATTTTATGTGATTTAACTATTTTACCCCTCCCTGTAGTTGCATTATGGTATTTCTGGGGTGTGGGAGTGATTGACGTGCTTGTCGATGCATTTTGGTACGATTTATGGGATATTGTGGTTTTTGATGGCTTCGAGAGCCTTATTTTAGACTTTTGGGAATATCTATTGATTCATGTGATGGATGTCTGAACGGACTGCACCAACAGCTCCAGAATATCGATTTTAGATTGGGTAGACCTTTGGTTCGGGTTCAGATGCACCCAAGCTCATTTCAACCTATTATTAGAAAGTTGAAAAATAAAAAATATGGGTATGAGACCCATATTTGGTCGAAACGATCTCAGATGGAAAATTTGACTTCGCCAACAAATCCAAAATGTTGATTTTAGGGTGATAATATTTTGGTGTGATTTTACAACTTTTAAATCTCATTTTGTCCCTTAATTTGAAAAATTACTATTTCGGGTTTCGGGGGTCAACTTTTAAAAAATGATGTTTTTTTTGAAATACGACTTCAGTAATGCATCCGGAATATCAAATTTAGTATGTTTACATATTTCGTTTTCATATATCAGACTCCAAACGAATTTCGAGCACCCCATCGAAGTACGGATTGGACTTTAAAAAAAGAGCTTTTTGTGCAGATTTTTCTACAATATATATAACAGTTTTGGGCCCATTTTTGCTTATTTTTCATCTTGCCTCTTGGAAGTTAAATCCTAAAATAGTGTGAGAGCTTAAAATTAAAGTTTGTGGGAGATTGGAAAGCTGGATTAACATTTATTTCTTGATTTTATTAAGGACTTAAGGTAAGAATTCACCCGTTTTTTTTTTTTTTGTAATTTCTTGATTAATTTGTCAAAACCCAAAAAATTTTAGGGCTTGATTTTAAATCCTAATTTTACCTTTTTCACTCAAATAACATTGTTATCTTATAATTACTAGTTTTTCATCAATTTAACCTTCAAAACAACTCTGATTCTTGATTTTAACCCGGATTTTAAAGATTTTACCTGATAAAGCTTAAAACTATTTTTTTTTTTTCAATTTGAACCTCGTTTTTGACTAGATTTGACTTGGGTATTCATCTATAGATTCCTAAGAATTTGGAGAATATATTTTTGAAGTAAAGTTCTAATTTTTCTCTTCTTTTTTGAAAACTCATTTCGGAGCTCCGTTTTGACCCCGAACCAAAAGTGGTCAATATGGGTATCGTTAGTTTTGTTTTGGCGCATAGATTCCATATTTGATGTTTTTAGTGGAGTTTGTGATTGTTCGTGAAAAGTAATATTGTGAGTTTGAAGTGTAGCGGATCGGTTTTGGCTTTTGAGGTAGGTTATGGCTTAACTCTTTCAGACTGGGTTGGGTAGTAAATGATGATACAAAATCCATGTATGAATTTCAGGGCTATTTTTATCTCATTCAAAATTTCCACATGTCTCATGAAACAGCAAGTATGAATATATCACAATACACCAATGATACCACATTAGGCAACACAATACAATTATTCACATATATTCAAGGCTATCAACATCACAGAGGACCCGACACAGTCACCCATATCACATAATATCTCATTTTCAATTATTGCATTACATATAGCCCCCCACACGGGCACAGCACATCGATAGACATTTTTCATGATTAGTTTCCACCCTTAACATGAATTTTGTATCATTATTTACTACCCAACCCAATCTGAAAGAGTTAAGCCATAACCTACCTCAAAAGCCAAAATCGAGCCACTACACTTCGTACCCACGACCTTACTTTTTATGAAGATTCCGAACTATAATAAAAATAACAAATATGGAGTCTACATGTCTAATACAAAACCAATGACACTCGTATTAACTACTTTTGATTCGGGATCAAAATGGACTCCCGAGATGAATTTTCAAAATGGAAAGGCAAAATCATAACTTTAATTCAAAAATGAGTTCCCCACATTTTTAAAAATCTATAACTGAAAATTCAAGTCAAATTGAGTCAAAACGAGGTTCAAATCGAAGAAAAACCATTTAAAGCTTTATCAGATAAAATCTTTGAAATCTGGGTTAAAATCAAGAATTAGAGTTGTTTTCAAGGTTAAATTGATGAAAAATTAGTACTTATAAGATAAAATATTATTCAAGTGAAAATGAGTGAAATTGGAGTTTAAAATCAAGTTCTAAGATTTTTGGAATTTTGAGAAATTAATTAAGAAATTACTAAGAAAAGGTGAATTCTTATCTTAAATCCATAAGAGAATCGAGAAATAGATGTTAATCTAGCTTCCCAAACTCCCACAAACTTCACTTTTAAGCTCTCACACTATTTTAGGGTTTAACTCCCAAGACATAAGGCGAAAGAATGGATAAAATAAGCAAAAAGGAGAGAAAAAGTTGTTTTTATAACCAAAAAAACTGCATTGCACCAGATTTTTCTTTCTTTAAGTCCAACTCGGATTTCGACGTGGTGCCCGAGATTCGGTCGAAGTTTGATATATGCAAATAAACTATGTAACCATACTAAATTCGATGCTCCAATTCAATGGCGATATCAGATTTTTGAAAAAAACATCGTTTTCACATAGTTGACCTCCAAAACTCGAAATCATAATTTTTCAAATCAAGGATCAAAATAAGATTTAAAAGCTGTAAAATCACACCAAATATATTACCACCCTAAAATTAACGTTTTAGGTCTCCTGGCAAAGTAGAATTTTCAATCCGTGGTCGTTTCAACCAAATGTTGGTCCCACACCCATATTTCCATTTCTCCAACTTTCTTACCAATAGATTGAAATGAGCTCGGGTGCATCGAGACCCAAACCAAAGGTCTACCTAGCCTAAAATCAATATTTCGGAGCTGCTAATGCAGTCTGTTCGTTCACCTGTCGCACGGATCAAAAGAAATTCACATAAGTCCAAAATAAGGTTCTTGGGCCTATGAAAACTCATAATATCGTATAAATGGTACCAAAGTGCATTAAAAACTGTGTCAATCATGCCTACACCCCAGAAATACCATAATGCAACTGTGGGGAGGGGAAAAATAGTCAAATCATACAAACTCATAAATTTCACATATTTATCAAAAAGCAGGTCTTTACATCATCCACGACTAAAAAATCTAGTTCGTCCTCGAACTAAGGATAAGAAATACCAAAATCAACGAAGAGCTGGGGATAAGAACAACGTATTTTAGACTCGATCTCCAAAGTTGCCTCATCTACAGGTTGATGTCACCACTGGACCTTAACCACAAGGATCACTCTCGAACGTAACCACCTAACATCCCTAGCCAATACGGAGACTGGCTCCTCAACAAAAGATAATCGCTCATCTAACTAAATTGACTCCCAACGAATAACATGAGACTTATCCGAAATGTAATGGCGAAGCATAGAAAAATGAAAAACTGGGTGAACAGCTGATAGATTAGGGGGCAAATCTAACTTATCAGCCACTTCACCAACAGTCAAAAAAACCTCAAATGGACCAATATACCTGGGGATAAGCTTGCCCCTCTTCCTAAACCTCATCACACTCCTCACGGGTGAAACTCAAAGGAAAACATGATTACCAACACCAAATCTCAAGGAACAAAGTCAATGATGTGCTAAGATTAACCCGGGTATCCAACTTATCCTAAAAAATCTTTCAAAAGTGAGATGTGAACACCAAACCTTGATTTGAAATAATTGACACCAGCATACCATGCAGACGCATAATCTCACGAATGTAGATATGGGCCAACCTCTCAGCACTGAATGAGACCTAAACCGGAATAAAGTGAGATGACTTAGTCAATCGATCCACGATGACCCAAACACCGTCAGAACCATGAGATGTACGAGGCAAACCAGTCACAAAGTCCATGGTGATTCATTCCCACTTCCACTCGAAAATGGGTAAACTCTAAAGAAACCCACATGCCTCATATGCTTGGACGTCACCTGCTGATAACATAGGCAACGAGCCATAAAATCTACTACATCTTACCTCATACCACCCCACCAGTAATGTTGCCTTTAATAACGATACATCTTAGTCACAACTAGATAGATGGAATATTTAGAACAATAGGCCTCCTCCAAGATCAACCTAATTCAGTTATTCACTCTCGGCATACAATCTCAGCCTCAAATCTGCAAAACTCCATCTGAATCAAGTGAGGCTTTCTAGCCTCCCCACTCAACACCCTCAATCCAACATTAACAAACTGATCAGCTTAAATCTGCCCCTTCAAAGAAGATCTAGACTTCACAAAAGCCAAAACATACCCAACTGTAGAAATATCAAGCCTGACCATCTGGTTAGCTAAAGCTTGAACCTCTAAGGCTAAAGCCCTCACCTAGCTCAAAAGATGCACCAAGCTACCCATGCTAGTCGACTTTTGGCTCAAGGCATCCGCAATTATATTCGCCTTATGCGGATGATAGAGAATGGTCAAGTCATAATCCATAAGAAAATCAAGCCAACGGCGCTGCCTCATATTAAGATCTCGTTGGGTGAAGAAGTACCGAAGGCTACGATGATCTGAGAAAATCTCAATGATGGACTCCACACAAGTAGTGTCTCCACAACTTCAAGGGAAACATAACTACGTATAACTCCAAATCATGGGTAGTATAATTCCTCTCATGAGGCTTCAACTGACAACAGGCATGAGCAATCACCTTGCCCTCCTACATCAATACAACACCAATCCAAAACCCAAAACATCACAAAATACTGTAAAGCCCATGCCCTCAATGGGCAAAGCCAATATAGAGCTAAAGTCAACAAATCCTTGAGCTTTTGGAAACTCTCCTCACAAAACCACTGAAAAGAAATCTTCATTTGGGTCAACTTGGTCAATGGAGCTGTAATGGATGAAAAACCCTCAATAAAACACTGATAATAACCTGCTAAACCAATAAAACTCTGAATCTCGGGGGTGAAGTATGTATAGCCCTATCACGAACTGCTATAACCTTGGATGGATCAATCATAATATGACATGACCTGATCCAGGGCCTTGTCGTAATTGGAGTCCTAAGTCCGATCGGGATCGGAGACCACCCCCGCTACCCAACCCAGCCTCCAGCTGCCTGCCCTAAGTTTGATAAATTTCGAGCATATAACAAGATAGTGCAAAAGCTCATATGAAGACTCTGGTATAGGATCACGACAGTGAATGTCCCAATTGAGTCCAACTATCCCATACGAACCGCCCAACCAAACCAAAACCATAAATCTGACCATAACAAAACCATGACCACACGATTTCTATAATAATTATATATAATCCCAAAATTAAAGAGGATGGAACAACTAACAATATCGTCAACTCGTATCATCCCCAATACTAATACCAATTCTAAGGCTGACATTAATACCGATCCCGCCTATTCTAACCCATAGTAGTTTCACAAAAACCTCTAACCAAAAGAAGTCAAAAATCTAATTGGGACATGCCCCCAACCATAGCCAAAACCAATATCCATAAATGATATGGAGTATGAAATAACATCAATGAAATAGAGCCTTCTGAAAAATAAAAGCTCACCACTTCACTCCAAAGTTGACCCCCAAATGTTCGAATGCTAAGCAGGAGGATTAGAAGGTCCATCTCCTACATCGCGTGGGAATACAGCCGCCCAAAGATGGGTTAGCGGGTGAAGGCTAGTATAAAATCAGATAAGGATAAAATAATGCCAATTGTAAAACCAAGTAAAACCATCCATATGCATACAAATCAAACATATATATATATATAACTATGCCGGGAAAGAAAACTGGGTTTAGCATGCTATTAAAACCTTTACCTAGGCTGTGTAGCTTTGCCGTCCTAAAACCACCCAT
This sequence comes from Capsicum baccatum var. pendulum, assembly GCA_030864225.1. Classification (NCBI taxonomy): domain Eukaryota; kingdom Viridiplantae; phylum Streptophyta; class Magnoliopsida; order Solanales; family Solanaceae; genus Capsicum; species Capsicum baccatum. The sequence goes on along the minus strand of CM061561.1, from coordinate 154,684,042 downwards.
GGCCTACATGGGTTCAGTTCCTCCTGCTGAAAGGGCCCAGTGTGTGAAGCCGTACAACCAGAGAAAAGAACCTGGGATGACTAATACATCCCCTAAAATATAAAGTGTGACATCATGCACACGATTACTAGGACCAAACCTCACATCGATAAAAATGAGCTTCTAGTTTTGATCCCCCTGGGACCTCCACCTTCCACGACTTTGCTACCCCCTCATCCCTTAAGACCAATTAAAACCATTACCAACTAAACAAACCATTTTCCATTTATTATTATCCAAGTTCATCAGTAGTGGTATCGTCATACCGACTATAACTTGCAAGTATTGTCCTTAGCTAAACTTTTTTTAGATCAAGGGATTCTCATGTACCCATAGGTAATATTATCCAATTAACTTGGGGGATTCCCATGTACCCCACAAGTATGTTTATTGAGCCAAACCATTATAAAACTATTTAAACCATTCATATTATTTAGGGTTCCATTACCAAGTTTAAACCATGCATACGTTCCATTGAAAAACCAATATTATAGTGAAAGCATTGTTATAGGCATTTTATCAAACACATTAGGGGCATAGTATTTTCAAATCCAAATTCCATTACCAAATAACAATTCCCATGCAACCAATTATTCAAAAGCACCATTGATGCATATAAAAGCATAATTAAAACATGGAAAAACCGTAGCCAAGCATTTATAACCAAAACCCCCTAAATTATATTTAAAAACTCAAAATCATACAACATTCAAATCATGAAAACATTGTATAAAACCATACATTTAGTTGGAACTAACAATGAGGGAAGAGAACATACCTTAAACCAAGATGATGATGGAGAGAAATCACCAAGACAAGCGCCAATTTACTCCATAAGATAAAACACTAGCTTTCTTTGCCCAATAACTTAAGATAGAATTTAAGAGTGTTTTCAAAGTGTTTGAGAATAGAATAATAGGGCAAATAACCTCCTAATAGGAATATAAGTCCTGGGGCCTTATTAGTATAAGCGGGAAAATGTCTAAATTTCCCTCACTTAAACTGCACTTAATTCCCATCATAGGGTACTACAGACCCTTATGAGTCGTACCCAACCAGTACGAGTCGTACCCACCTCTCGTACCCTAGGCTTTCCCCTTGGACCCAACACTTTCCAAGGTACGACACACCCAAACCCAAATTGTATACAAGTGTACGACTAGTACCCATAAATTATACCCCTGGAAGAATAGAATTTAAGGAAGTTTCAACATTGACCACCATACGAGTCCATGGTACGACTTATGCCCTGGCTTACGGCTTATGGTGAGTCACTCGTACTCAAATCCAACTTAAGTTATCAAGTCTAAGATTAAGTAAAGAAACCAAACAACTCATATCCACCGATACAACTCGTACCCATTCCAGTAACTACATCTATCCCACCAACCAACACTGGCCAGCATACGACAGGACCATACCCCCTATACCCAAGTGTACGACTCATTCCCCTAAGTCGTATTTTTCCAAGAAACTAGAAATCCCAAGAATATACTAAGGTCCAAAAACTAGGGCGTTTAAGTCTCCCCCCACTAGGAACATTCGTCCTCGAATAACGGACACGGTAGGGGTAATCACATATACGAGTCATTTGCATTATCAAATATATTCCAATATTTAACAAAGTTTGAAAACATAGATGCAAAGATATTAATCTTTCCTTTAACAAACCAAGAAAATAAAGATGTGTTGAAGAATACATACCTTCCGCCTGAATCCAAGGAGTAGAAAACAGATGGGGATACTTGGACTTCATGTCCTCCTCCGCTTCCCATGTAGCTTCTTCCACCTTATGGTTCCCCCAAAGAACCTTAATCAAAGCCACATCCTTGGTCTGTAACCGCTGAACCTTCGTATCTAAGATCTCAATTGGGACCTCTTCATAAGACAGAGCGTCTGAAATAACCAACCCCTCCAAAGTATCAATTGAAGAAGGATCACCAATGCACTTCCTCAACATGGAAACATGAAATACCGAATGAACGGAGCTCAAACCAGAGGGCAACTCTAATTCATAAGCCACATAGCCAATCCCTCAAAGAACCACATAAGGACCAATAAACTGGGGACTGAGCCTCCCCCTCTTACCAAATCGTATCACTCTCTTCATAGGAGATACCTTCAGGAAAACCTTATCCCTAACCTTAAACTCCAAGTCTCTACGCCTTACATCTGCATAGGACTTTTGGCGACTTTGGGAAGCCTTAAGCCTATCTTGAACCATCTTCACATTTTCCATAGCCTGATAAAATTTGGACCAAACATACCACCTAACCAAGCTCGAACCAACCAATAGGAGATATACATCTCCTACCATACAATGCCGCAAAAGGGGCCATACCAATACTACAATAATAGCTATTGTTATAAGTAAACTCAACCAAAGGTAGTGCTCAACCCAACTACCACCATAATCAATCACCCATGCCCGAAGCATATTCTCCAATGTCTGAATTGTCCTTTTTGCTTGCCCATCCGAATGCAGATGGAAAACAGTACTCCTACTAACTTTGGTACCCAAACCTTTCTAAAAAGATGGCAAAAATGAGATGAAAACAACATACCACAATCAGAGATAATAAAAAAAAGTACTCCATGCAATTTCACAATCTCCTGAAGATACAACTTTACATAATTCTCGCCAAAAAGTAGTCCTCACTGCCAAAAAAAAAGCAAACTTTGTCATTCTATCCACAATGACCCAAATTGAAGCAAATTGGTTCTGCGACCGAGGATAATCGATAACGAAATCTATATTGATTACCTCCCAGTTCCATTTGGGAAAATCAATTTCTTAATACAACCCACCTGAACTCATGTGCTCAACCTTAACCTGTTGACACACTATGCACTTGGCCACAAAATCCGCCACGTTTCTCTTCATACCATTCCACCAATACATCTCCTTGAGATCATGATACATCTTCATCAAGTCAGCATGTACAACATAGCGCGATTTATGCACCTCAGCCAAGATCCTTTGTCATAAACCATCAACATTAGGAATGCATAACCTTTCTTGGTACCTTATAGTACCGTTACCACAGATATCGAACAACATTACCTTTTGCATACCCACATTGATCTTGATTTTTATCAAGATAGGATTTTACTTATTTCTTCTTAATATCTGTACCAAGAGACGACCGAACAACCTTTTGTCCCATCATACCACCATCTTCAAAGTCCAAAAGACGAACTTCAAGATTAACCAAATGGTGAATATCTTTCATCGATTCCCACTTTTCTTTCTCAACATGAGCTAAACTCTCCATGGAAAACCTTCTAAGACAATCAGCAACCACGTTAACTTTACCTAGGTGATAGTAAGACTCATATCATAGTCCTTAAAAAGCTCCAACCATCTCCTCTGTCTGAGATTTAGCTCCTTCTTAGTAAACACATACTATAGACTCTTATGATAAAAGAAGATGTCTACATGCACTGCATACAACTAATGCTGCCAGATTTTTAAAGAAAAAACCACTGACAACAACTTCAAATCATGAGTAGGATAATTTCTCTCATGAACCTTTAACTGCCTAGAAGCATAGACAATCACCTTCCCATGATGCATCAAGACACAACCAATTCCTACCTTAGATGCATCACAATGAACCATAAACCCCTAATTGCCCACAAGAAATGTCAAAACTAGAGTTGAAGTCACCTTATATTTCAACTTCTCAAAACTCCCTTCACAAGAATACAACTAAGAAAACTTCACCTTTTTCTGAGTCAACTTAGTCAAAAGAGCATCTATCGTCGAAAAGCTTTCCACAAACCGCTGATAATATCCAGCCAAACCCAAGAAGCTTTGAATGTCGGTTGGAGTCGTGGATCTAGGCCACCTTTTAACCATAACCACCTTTTGTAGATCCACCATGATCCCCTTACTGAAAATAATATGACCAAGAAAAGTCACAATGTTCAACCAAAACTCACACTTGGAGAACTTGGCATAAAACTGTTGTTTCTTCAAGGTCTGCAATACCATAAGGAGATGATTACCATAATCCACCTTACTCTTGGGATAAACTAGAATGTCATCAATAAACACAATGAAAAAGAGATCCAAGAGCTTCCTGGAAACCCTGTTCATCAAGTCCATAAATGCCGCCAAAGTATTAGTCAAACCAAATGACATCACCAAGATTTCAAACTGCCCATATCGAGTATGGAAAGTCATTTTAGGATATCCTCCTCCTTAATCTTAAGCTGATGATACCTAGACCGAAGATCTATATTAGAAAAGAACTTGGCACCTTGTAACTGATCAAACAAGTAATCAATCCTTGGAAGAAGATACTTGTTCTTGATCGTTACCTAATTCAACTGCCAATAGTTAATGCATATCTGAAGGGAACCATCCTTCTTGCGCATGAACAATACCGGTTCACTCCACGGGGATACACTAGGACAAATAAACCCCTTATCCAGAAGATCCTTAAGTTGATCCTTGATTTTCCTCAACTCAGCCGGAGCCATTCTATAAGGAGGAATAAATATTGGACAAGTGTCTGGAATAAAATAAATTCATAACTTTATTTTCCTATCCAAAGGAACGCCAGGAAGATCATCTGAAAAGACCTCAGGAAACTCATTTACCACCAAACTAAATATAGAGAAGGATCTTCTGAGTTAGAATCTTTAACCCAGACCAAGTGATGCAGATAACCTTTAGAGATTAACCTTCGAGCTCTAAGATAAGAAATAAACCTCCCCCTAGGAGCTAGGGAACCACCCTCCCACTCTATTACCAGTTCACCAGGGAACCTAAAGACAACCTTATGGGTACGATAATCTATGGACGCATAACAACAGTGTAACCAATCCATCCCCAGAGTAATGTCAAAATCCATCATAACCAGTTCAAACAGATCTACCAAGGTCTATTTGCTACCAACAGATACCACACCCCCTATAGATTCTTTTAGTAATAAAAGAGTTACCTATCGGGGTAGAAACTGGAAAAGGATCCGCGACAACCTCAAGATCAAAACCAATACATACAACCACATATGGGGTCACATAGAAAAGAGTGGACCCCAAATCAAGCAGACAATACACGTCACGAGAAAAGAGTTGTAACATACCAATGAAGACATTAGGTGACGCCTCAGATTCCTACTGAGATGCAAGAGCATACAACCTATTCTGGCTTGTGTCAGTACCAGAAGAACGAGCAGACACCGAAGTTGCACCATTAGGTGTAGGAGCAGAAGATGAAGCAACCGGAGCTTTGACCGCTCCCAAAGCTCCCTTACACGCCAAATAATTCTTGAGCATATGGCTTGGCGGGTCATATTTAAAATACTTTTCCCTGCCATCATCACAATAGCCCCGATAAAGATGACCACAGAACCGATAAAGAGGGCACGAAGAATTTTACTAACCCCCACTATCCTAAGATTGGTTGCCCTATGTCGGGAATTTATCACCACCTTGCATACGCCTATCACCCGATTGCCTTGGGTAACGAACACTAGCAATAAAGAAGAAACCAAAAATTCCCTATTTATTCTTTTGACATTTACCTCCATCCCAATCACCCTGCTGTTGAGCACCACTCTACTCAGAGATCCTACTTTTCTTACCTATTTTTTCCCCAAACTCTATTTGTTTTCTTTTTTCATCCTCCACCTGCTGCATGTGGACAACCAACCTTGAAATGTCCATATCCTTGATCAGTAAAGCAGTGTTACTTTCAAGGATTATATCCCGAGATATCCAGAAGTGAACTTTCTCATCCTCACCCTCATGTCAACCACCAAATTAGGAGCATGCCTTAACACCTGATGAAATTTCAAGGCATATTCCCTGACATACATTTTACCTTGCTAGAGATTCACAAACTCCTCCATCTTTGCTTCTCTCAACTCTTGAGGAAAGAAACTATTCGAAAAGCATCCCATAAGGACAACTCTTACATATTATCTCTATCCCTATCCCACTCCTTGTATTATTATTACTACGTAACATCCTTGAGCTGATAAGTTGCAAAATTTACATTTTCCATATTTTTGGCCTGCATCACCCTGAATATTTTCTCTATTTTATCCAAAGAACCCTAAGGATCCTCCTGCACCTTCACACCAGTAAAAGTAGGAGGATTAGCTTTATAAACTGTCCAACCCTTGTGGCCTCAGCAGATAACCCACCAAACACATCTCGTTTTGCTTGAGAAGCAACCAACTAGCAATAGTATGAATAGATTAGCAAAATTCCGCATTAGTCACCTCACCTTGAGGAGGACTAGTAGCAACCGAAGGAACTCTAGAACGATCAAGGACAGGACCCTAGAGCGAGTGTGAACTCTAGGTATGCCCCGTCAACATAATCCCCATATGGGACAGAGGAATTTTCTTGTGTTCCAGATCATCGAGGTATGATCTGAAAATTAAACAACCAAGGATTAGAGAAGAATTCCAGCACTCAGACTCAAAGCTTGAAAATGGAATACCAAGAAAGTGAAACATTCCTAAATGCCTTGTAGCCTATCTCTTTTGAGTGTGGTGCGCTACACACCCATAAAAGAGACTCTACGAGACACGGGTTTGTGAACTCCTAATTGACCATGATCCTAAAGCTCTGATACCAAACTGATACGAACCAACTTGAGGCCTTGTCGTAATAGGCGTGCCAAGTCCGACCAGGACCGAAGACCACCCCAACTACCTAATCCAACCTTCAATCGACTGCCCTAAGTTGTCCAAATTTTTAGTATATAACAAGATAGTGTTACAACTTATATGAAGACTCTAGGATAGGATCACAACTGTGAGCACCTTAACCGAGTCCAACCATCCCATTCCAACCGCCTAACCATACTAAACCAAACCAAAACCATAAATCCGACCATAACTAAACCATGACCACATGAGTTCCATAATAATTATATATAATCCCAAAATAAAAGAGGATGGAACAACCAACAATATCATTAATCGATATCAGCCCCAATACTAATATCAATGCTAAGGCTGATACCAATATCGATCCCTCCTATTCTAACCCGTAGTAGTTCCACAAAAGCCTCCAACCAAAAGAATATCAAAATCCAATTGGGACATGCCCCCAACTATAGCCAAAACTAATATCCATAAATAATCTAGAGTATGAAATAACATCCATGAAATAAAGCCTTTCAGAAATATGAAAGCTCACCACTTCACTTCAAAGCTGACCCCTGAATGTCCAAATGCTTAGCAGGAGATTAGAACAACCGATTCCTGCATTGCGTGGGGATACAGCCACCCGAAGATGGATTAATGGGTGAACGCTAGCATAAACTCAGGATAATGATAAAATAATGCCAATTGTAAAACCAAGTAAAACCATCCATATGCATACAAACCATACATATATAAATATAACCATATCGGGAAAGGGAACTGAGTTTAGCATGACATTAAAACCTTTACCTGGACTGTGCAACTTTGCCGCCCTAAAACCACCCAAGGGCTATTGAAAGGGCCCAGTGCGTGAAGCCACACGACTATAGGAAAGAACATGGGATGACTAGTACATCCCCCTAAATATAAAATATGACATCATGCACACAGTCACTAGGAAAAAACCTTACATCAACAAATATGAGTTTCTAGTATCGATTTCCTAGGGACCTCCACCTTCCATAACTTTGCTGCATCACCACCACCCTTTTCCCCTCTTTAAGCCCAATTAAAATTGTTACCAACTAACCAAACTATTTTATATTTATTATTAACCAAAGCCACCAGTAGTGGTATCGCCATACCGACTATAACTTGCAAGTATTTTCTTTAGCCCAAATTTTTTGAGATCAAGGAATTCCCGTGTACCTATAGATAAAATTATCCAATTAACTTGGGGGATTCCCATGTACCCCACAAGTATGTTTAAAAAGTCAAACCATTCCAAAATCATTTAAACCATTCATATCATTTAGCGTTCCATTACCAAGTTTAAACCATGCATAAGTTCCATTGAAAACCAATATTATAGTGAAAGCATTGTTATAGACATTTTATCAAACACATTTGGGGCATAGTATTTCCAAAACCAAAGTCCATTACCAAATAACCATTCCCATGCAATCAACTATCCAAAACCATCATTGATGCATATAAAAGAATAATTAAAACATAGGAAAACTATAACCAAGCATTTATAACAACGCCCCCCCTCCCCCGCTAAATTATATTTGAAAACCCAATATCATACAATATTCAAATCATAAAAACATTTCCTTTAGTTGGAACTAACAATAAGGGAAGAGAACATGCCTTAAACCAAGATAATGATGGAGAGAAATCACCAAGACAAGCCCCAATTTACTCCTTAAGATGAAACCCTAGATTTCTTTGCCCTAGAACTCTAGAGAGAATTTAAGAGTATTTTTCAAGTATTTGAGAACAGAATAATAGGGAAAATAACCTCCCAATAGGAATATAAGCCACGGGGCCTTATTAGGATAAGTGGGGAAATGTCCAAATAGCCCTCATTTAAAGTGCATTTAATTCTTGTCATAGGGTATGACTGACCCTTACAAGTCATACCTATCCTGTATGAGTGGTACTCACCTCTTGTACCCTAAGATTCCCCTCTTGGACCCAACACTGTCTAAGATACGACACACCCATATCCAAGTCGTATCCAAGTGTACGACTAGTACCCATAAACCATACCTCTAGCAGATAGAATTTCAGGAGTTTTCAACATTGACCACCATACGAGTTCATGATATAACTCTTACCCTGGATTACGACTCATGGTGAGCCACTGTACTCAAATCCAACCTAATTTACCAAGTCTAAGGTTAAGTGAAGAAACCAAATAACTCGTATCCACCGATAAGATTCATACCACCTAAATTATACCTATTCCAATAACTACATCCATCCCACGAACCAACACTGGTCAGTATACGACTGGACCATAACACCCATACCCAAGTGTATGACTCGTTCCCCTAAGTTATATCATTCCCAGAAACCAGAAATCCTAGGAATTTTCTAAGGTCCAGAAACTAAGGTGTTTCATAATACCTTCCTTAGCCACCACATTACCCAAGAAAGAAACAGTCTCCAACCAAAACTCACACTTAGAGAACTTCACATACAACTTCTCATCCCTTAATCTCTGAAGTAAAATCTGCAAATGCTCCTCATGCTCAACTTTACTCTTGGAATAAACCTAGATATCATCTATAAATTCATTAACGAAGGAGACAAGATATGATCGAAACACCTAGTTCATCAACTCTGTGAATGTGGCAGGGGCATTGGTTAACTCGAAGGACATGACCAAGAACTCATAATAACCATATCGAGTCCAAAAAACTATCTTCTGAATATCCAAAGCTCTAATCCTCAACTAGTGATAATCGGACCTTAAATTAATTCTCAAAAACACCACATCACCTTGAAACTGATTAAATAAATCATCAATAGGAGAAGAGGATACTTATTCTTAACCATTACCTTATTCAACCGTCGATAATCAATGTAATCTTTATAGACCCATCTTTTTTCTTCACAAACAAGATAAGTGCACCCCAAGGTGAAACACTAGGAAGGATAAATACCTTATCCAATAACTCCTGCAATTGATCCTCTACCTCCTTCAACTCTACTGGGGCCATCCTATTAGAATGAATAGAAATAGGCTTGGTATTCGGCTCAACATCAATAGCAAATTCAATATCTCGATCAAGAGGCATACTAAGAAAGTTCATAAATAAACACTGACATAACACGATTTCTGAGTCATGATGGCACCTAACACATTCCCACCAGTAGGTAAGCCGATACTGTAACTCGAAGCTAATGTAATAGGTCACCTTGGTAGAAAAGTCCAACATGGACCCTTTAATAGAACACAATATAAATAATGGCATTCCACAACTAAAGACAACCGATATTCAAATACCAATCCCATGACCTGATCGTATTAGTACAATAGCATCTAGACTTAATAATAGGATTTTACAACTCCAAGTCAAAAAATATCTTAAACAATCTCATACATTTGTCTCAAAAACAAAAGACAAATAAAGATAGAGGGGAAAAAGGGCAACTCAAACTCCAAGAGCTGACCCTATCTCTGAATAGTCAATGCAGAATGAACCCAACTCAATGACGGCAACTAGAACCTAGGTTTGCACCAAAAAGGTACAAAAGTGTATTATGAGTACCAAAACATGGGTACTCAGTAGGCATCATCTGAGCTAAATTATAATATAAAGCCATCATAAGGTAAGACAATAACTTAAAGTCAAGGTATAGGATCAAACCTGAATCTTCTTCAATACCACCAAATAAAATAACTAAACTACTAGGGCAATAACATAACGTATCATATCCGCATGTACCATAACCATCATATAAATGAATAATTGTTTTGAAAGTATAAAACCATATATATATACAATGACAACCATATAATTACCAAAATCAATACCAACCATCATTAGCATATAAGCACAAGAACTTACCACGATATTCCATACCACTGGGAAGCACACGCAAAAGAACACAACATTGAACTCATCATAACGTCCAATTCCACCAGAGACTACACCAAAAGAATGCAATGCAAGAACTCATCACGACACCTCATACCACCGAAGAGTACACTAAAAGATCAATCCATCAATATATATGTATATATCTATCAAGGCATAACCACACACACATCAACTCACCTAAAATCATAGGTTCCTATATCTACCATGGCCTCTTACCGAGGCTTGCTATCAATATTAATACCGCAACTTAATCACAACAAAACTGATATCGCCATAGCATAGGTATATGGTTACTTATCCTCTAATTCATTAATAAAATCCATGATTAGTCTATATTATCTAACCTTCAATTCATATGAACTACTAGTTTTGTAATATTTATAGTGACTAGCCATCAATTTGGAAAAACTATAAGTTACCAAGGATAATAATGAATCACCCATTACAAGGTCATTCTCTAGCTAGGGTTGTCATGATATAAGTCATTAAGTAAACCACCACGACATCACATACTAGATGTCAATTTAACTATTCATCAGACAATACCAAGTCTATCATCATTAAACATGTTACAACCCTAGGGACTAGTTTCCATATTTTAAATAAGTAAGATCCACTGACTAGTTAACAAGGCCACTATTCCCTAAGTCATAGACATTTATTATAGATAACTCATTATTACATAAGCCATTTTACTAGGCGAAATTCCAAAACATCATCATTAATTCGAGTCAAGTAAGTTTACTAGGTGAGCCTTTGGTTTTACACAAGATTACACATACCAATTAGCCTTAACCCAATGATAGGCATAAATTACTTCTAGTTACCAATTAAGGTCAACAATGGCCATACCTTTCATTTAAGGAATAAGAAGAAGAAAAGGAAAGAAATTTACCAAGAAAGACGTCATGTCTCAAGCACATGAGCGGTTTGGCCCCACACGGCCTAACCTCACTATATAACTAAACATTTATGTAAATCTTCCCCACAAGGCATCATAACATCATTACCTGTTCCAGATTCACCGAGCAACATCATAACATCAACATATCCTCCTAATTCACCGAACAATATTATAACATCAACATAACCTCTGGATTTACCGGGCAACATTATAACATCACTATCTCTTCCTGATTTATCGAGTATCATCATAACATCAATATATTCTCCAAAATCATCGAGCATCATCATACCATTACACATCACCAAAGGCAACAACATTCCTACACATCACCAAAGACAACAACATTCCTACACATACATAGACAAATCAATAAACATATATAAGTCCACAATAATAGAGTAATAGGAATGTATGATGACACATATCATCCTACTTTGCTCTTAAGCATCACCACACAATATGAGTATAAGCATGAGCATGAGCATTCATATAATATACATATTCTTCACCTTTTCAAGGCTATCCATATCATGACTATGAGATAATTAATCAAGTATACACATTATCCAACCATCGACTATATGTATAATCTGACCTCTGGGTTTAACCATTATAATCTCAACTTAGACATTCCTCAAGTATCTAGGTTTCTAAGGTATTTTGTAGTTCAAGCTTAAGGTGGGTCAAGTCCCACTCCTAAATACCAAAAATGCCAAAATCACTATCACAAGACTAACATCTACCCATATTTTGGGCTAAGTTATCTAAATTACATTGTAAGGGCCTATCAACTCTTACGAAGCCTATAAGGGAAATCTTCTTCAAGTATTTCACCTAAGTCAACCCCACACTAAGGTCATTTCCAAACTAAGCAATAGCTAGGTCAACATACTCTTAAGGTTAGAGAGCAACATCATTCTCATCTATTAGAGCAACTAGAGTATTCTCATATTATCTATGAGACTACAAGTAGACTATCCAAGGTTCTAGGCTAAGGGTCAAGCATCACACCTTGAAAGTTCAATAACCTATAAGAATCCACTAATCCCCAATATCACCATTCAACCATTTATCCTCTAAACCCCACCAAATCTTACAAAATATCAACACTTATACTATAATCAAGCTCAATCTAACTATAAGTAAGCCTAACCTACCTTGAGTCTAAGAAACTCATGAACCGATAAGATTTTTCTTTTCTTTTGTTGAAGCTTCTTCTTCCACGATCCAAGCTATTAAAAATACAATCTAAGCATTATAAAAAGAATGAAAATGCCAATTATGGCACCATTGTGCCATGGGTTCAAAAAGACATCAAACCTCCAAGTGGGTTCCACCTTTGCAAAATGAGTTCCCGAGACTAACCCATTACTCATATATTATTAGGGAGTTATAACCTTTAATAATCTTGAGTGAATTCATCACATTTTGGGCTACAATTGAGCCTCAATGATTTAGGGATTTTGGGTCTAGAAATCAACAACTTAACATTAACTAGATGGATTCTTACCTTAGATTAGTAACAAGATTCGATTACACAAGTTGTTTAAGCTCCAAATCAATCTATAAGACTCACTTAGAAGATTTCACACTCCATTAGGGTTTTAAAGTTCAAGAAGGAGGCCGAAATAGGAAACTTTTTGGACAAAATAGCTTTAAATAGGTCCTACCCAGCCTTGGGTAGCGTGGTCATGCCCTCCACCTAGCCGCGTCGTAGAACTGTGATCATGCCCTAGCCTCCGCAGTCACGGTATCTCGGTCTATATAAGGCATGGCTGAAGCTTGGAACTTGGTTCCGAGGTTTGTCCAATGCATCGAGATGCATCTAGGGTTCGTTTTGGATAAATAATATATGTAATCACATAGTTTTCGATATTTCGAACGCATTGGCATAGTCGGATTTTGTATTTAAGACCAATTTTTGAAATTTTTCCAAATGAATTGCCAAGTAACTGATCTATCGATTCTGGGTCACTAATGACTTGGGGTGGCTATGGAGAAGCTCAATCGATGAAATAAGCAAGAATACAGATAATGACCTCAGGTCATTACAAACATATCCATAAACTCACAAACAATACGGACAGAATCTAAGAAAGGTATCAAAACAAAACTGGCGTCATGAGTATGAGCCAAGTAAGATAAACATCTACTCTCAACAAATTTACAAGCCTGAAGATCAGAGATAATCCTCTTATGACAAGAATGAAGTGCACCCTTCTAAGCTATCCCTGGCATACCAAGTAAAGCTAAAGTCACAGCCTTAGCAAATAATCTAAGACCGCATGATAAGGAGCCAACCAATCCATACCTAAAATAACATCAAAATTGACCATATCTAATACAAGTAAGTCTACCAAAGGGCCAACCGGTCTATACCCAAAATAATATTAAAATCAATCATATCTAACACAAGCAAGTCTACCAAAGTCTCAAGCCTGAAAAAAGTCACAATACAAGATTGGTGCACCCGATCCATCGCTAAAGAATCACCTACCGGGGTAGATACATGAACAGTCATGGCAAGAAGCTCACTAATAGAATCACAACTCGATGCAAATACACAGACACATAGGAGAATGTTGATTTGGGATCAAATAATACAGATGTAGGTCTAAAAGAAATGGGGATGAAACCGGTAATCACAACATCAAAAGCCTCCACCTTAGGTCTAAATAGTATAACATAACACTGACTATAACCACCAACTGCCTGGATGGTCCCACGACTACCAACTGCCTGATTTGCCCCATGACCACCCCCACAAGCTCACTACCTCTGCCATTCATAGCTATGGTAGCCCCCTACCCCTAATAGCTGGAATAAGAGTATCCCGAACTACCCGACAACGACAGTCCTTGTCTACATAACCAATCTCATTACATACAAAGAAACTTCTATGACCAATCTTAATAGGAAAGGTACAACTAAGCCCGAATAGCCACCTTGAACTACTGAATTAGAAGATTCACCACCTAAACTCTGTAAAGCTGCCTGCACTAGCCTACCATGGTAACTATGAGAACCTTTAAAATCTCTATCTCAAGAGGTCTGGCTCCTAAACTTACCAAAATATCATGCCTTCTAGGTGCCTTCATGAGATGCACTAAGAATACCCTCTGTCATCTTAGCATGATCCACAATACTTTGGAAAGAAACCCCAAGCATAACCATCGGAGACGTAGCCAACTGAAGAGAGACATCTAAACCCTTCACAAACTTTTAAATCTTCTCGAACTTAATGGAAATGCTATCATAGAAATATCTAAATAGAACATAGAAATATGCCTCATACTCAACAACTATCATAGAGACCTGCTCCAAATGATCAAACTCGTCCGACATATAGTCTCTCAAACTAAAATGTACAAATCTCTCTAGAAAAGCCTCAGCGAACTGATCCCAAGTCATCTTGGGAGAATCACGAGGTCTATAACTGACAAACAACCTCCACTAATATCTCACTGCATCTATCAACTAATAAGATGTATAAGAAACTCCATAAGACTAGAGTGAACCCAAATTATGCAACTTCTCTTATCAATCAATTAGAAATCATAGGCATCCTTGTCCACTACGCCACCAAATCTAAGAAGACCCAACCGAGTAAACTTCTCGAACCTCTTTTGATCCTCAGAAGACATCACTACACTAGCCATGAGAGAAAGTATAGTAAATCTAGCAGGCTGTGATCTCATCTAGGGAGGCAACATAGATGACAGTTGGACTACTGATCTCAAAATTCCATAGTTAGATATCGATACTAAAGATGGAATAGGACTCGGGGTTTGAGGAGTACCTAATCCAGAAGCAGGTGCAATAGGAGGAACATACTCTAAGCTAGAGGAACTCCTAGCATAACTAAATGAGAACTCTCTAAATGGGTCAGTAAATGCACCAACAATCCCTCCAATACTAGGGCAAAGAAACTCTGAAGAACTAGAGTAGGACCCACACCTTTAACCTACTCAACATGAGGCTCAGGGGAGAGTCCCCTAGCATTCATCCTAGATGAGGTTACACCACAAGCCATCCTTTCTCTCGAGTTTGTCCATGACTCGAGGCTCTCTCTTTGGGTGAAGACTCTGCATCACAACTCTATTGGGACCTAGTCAACACCATCTGTGTAAAAAGAGTGAAACAAAATTATAACAAAATATATGAAAGAACTTTGCTTGGTAAGGAATAAAAATAATGGAATTTTCCTAAAGACATCTTATAGCCACTCAATGATAGATACAAACATCTATATACCGATCCACGAGACTTTATTAGATATCTCGTTTCTTACACCATTGAGACCAATGAAACCTGACTCTGATACTAATTTGTCATGACCTAAAAATAAAGGTCACGATGGCACTTGTCGTGGCATACCTTGACAGGGAAGCCTATCACCCAAACTGATACAAAAAGATAAGAAAAGACAAAAATACCCAAGGTAAGTCTTCTAGAATAAAGCCAAACTATACAAGTAATCATAATAATGCAAAAAGAACTTATTCAAAATACCAATCATGCCCAAAACTAGGTGTCAATAGTGTAAGAACTACTTATACAATTCAGGAATCAAATAAATTAGAAAAATATCTACAAAGGAATAATATCTGTCTCTGAATACTAGTGAAGACATAACCAATACAGAAAGATAAAGGTAAACTTCAGATGTATACATGGCCAACCGCTACCTTGAGTAATCTGATGACGCCTGAAATCAACCAGTATGAGGCACACCCGAACTTGAAGCTACACCAAAAGAGTAAAGTAGGAGTGAGTATTGTCCACCTATACTCAGTAGGTATCATAGGCTGACCGAGCAAAGTAGAAAATAAAGCATAAAAATACACACTAAGGGCCCATAACATGCAATTAAAAAATATCACATAACAGTAGCCCACCCTGCTTACACTAATAGTTCTAATATATCACATATATTGCAATATCATACCAAGATAGAACACAAGTATGCATTAAATCACATAAAAATAGAACAGGGGGAACTGTATAACAAGATCATCAAACACAAGTAAAGAAGATAAAACAATTACATAGATGGCAAGTCAAAATGGCAATACAACACAATATAAATGCAATAAAGTAAGTGTAATATATATGATGATGACAACAATGATGCATGAGGTCGTTGCACAATTCTTATATACACTAATGGAGGCAAGCCTCCCAATGCAAGACCCATGGGGGTTTGTCAACCCATATACAATCCACATATCTTATATCTCCTCCCCAAAATATCTTTAGAGGAGGGTTTATAAGGTATTACACTATCTCCTCCACAGCACTTCCTTTGGAGAGTGTTTTATAAAAGGTGTTGTCGAAGTTTCTCAGATGTTGCCACAACTATAATAATGTTTCAAGAATGAGTATGATATGAGAATGTAATGCTCACAACCAATCACAATAAGTATTTTCACAATCAATCACAGTGATATATTTCCACAACCAACCACAATTATGCATTTTCATAATCCTGTGAGCCAATATTCACTCATTATTTTTGTTTCGTTCATGAATTTCCACATGTCTCATATAACAAGAAGTATGAGTATATCATAATAAACTAATGATACCATATTAGTCATTTCAACAACACAATACAATTATTCACATATATTCAAGGCTATCAATATCACATAAGACCCCCACACGGTCACACATATCACATAATATCTCAATTTTAATAATTACATTACATATAGGCCCCTATACGGACACAACACATAGATAGCCATTTTTTATGATCACCTCCCACTCTTAACATGAATTTTGTATCATCATTTACTACCCATCTCAATCTAAAAGAGTTAAGTTATAACGTACCTCAAAAGCCTAAATCGATCGGCTACACTTTGTACCCACAATCATACTTTTCACGAATGATCCCGAACTTTACTAAAACTATCAAATATAGAATTTACGTGTCAAAATAAAACCAACGACACCCATATTGACTATTTTTTATTCTAGTCAAAACGGACTCCTAAAATAGGTAAGAAGGGCAAAATTATAACTTTACTTCAAAAATGTGTTCCAAACATTTTGAGAAACCTTGTCACGACCCAAACTAGGAACTGGCTGTGATGGGTATCTCAAGTCCCATATGGACCGAGATCACCCCTTTACCTAATCTAACCAAAATATCAACCTCAAGTTTCAGATGAATTCCGAACATATAATAGGATAGAGAAATATAAGACTAACAATAACTTAAGAAATGTCTAAACCATTCATCACCACGACACACTAAACCATCACACCCAAGTCCATAGTAATCTATAAAGCCTCTACAATCCAAATTCAATAGAATGTCGAGTCATGCCCCCTACAATAGCCAAAATCTAAGTCTAATAAAGTGTAAAACCCCATAAAATTCTAAGCTTAGCTCAACTCGTTAAAGCTTGATAAGGGGTCCTCGACTTAGAAAAGTTCGGCTAAATGTTAGGACAAGTTGATGTAAAAATAGTGGTTCACCATGATTACACCGCGTCGCGGTAAGTATCGCGATGAGCCTTCCATCGTATCATGTTGAAGGATATTTTGGTATTTGTTAAATTCCAGTAGCTCACCACGATTTCCCCGCGTCGCGGTAAGGCTAATTATGTTTGAATTGAATTGAATGTATGTTCATCTTATTGTTGGGTTTTAGTCCATGATTGAATTACAAGTTTGTATGGAATTTGTAATCATATATGTTTAATTACATGAACTTTATGCTAAACCCTTCAATTTGCAAGTTCATTAACGTAGCCATGATCATCATTTGTGTTGTTTATTTTATGGTCTCAAGCATACCCTCCATGTATTTGATAAAATGCCTATGTGGTTGAAATAGTGCCATTATAACATGGTAACATGCAATCCCCATTCATGTTCAAGTAAATGCATTACAAGTGTTTGATGAAATGCCATAGCAAGTGAACTATGAAAATATGGCCATTGTTATGCTTTCAAGATTTATGCTATGATTTACTCTTTACGCTATCGAGTCCTAGGTGTTGAAACTGGATATAAATTTGATTCAAAAACATTCTGCTTTATCTTCATGTGGCTAAGCTTTTCAATTATACAAAAATTTGGTAGACACATGCTCCATTTCTGCTTTGTGAATATGACATCTGATATGATAAGAATATGTGTCATAACCTTGAGTTGATAATTTCCAAGGGAGGAAAGAACTCGACGTGTATAAGATTTTAAAGCATCAGCTTGTCTTTTCGACTTGTGTCTCATCTTCTCAATAATAATATAAAATGCCAAAATCTGCATATATTCAAAATTGTAATACCATGTCATTTGCAAATAATCTAACAAGATTTCTTTACATATGCAACTTATCAAAAGTTGTCCACATCGAAATTAACCAATTATTGTTGTTGTGGTTTTGCTCTGAAATATATTTTGGTTGTTTCTTCAAGATTTTCATATTCATTTTGCTTGTTTCTTTTAACATTTGAAATAGTTATGTAGAACATTTATTATGACACCTTTCAAGCTCTTTACTATATTTCTTCATGAAGTAAGCCATGCAATTACTTGTAAGCTCACATGTGGTGAGGTAATCTCTCCTTGTCACCCCTATAGATGTAAATAATTGAGGAAATTTCATCTAAACCATCTGTACTTTATATTTTTTTAGATCTTGTTCCTCCTACCATGTTTCTTCACTTAAATTGAAATGATCGATCGATATTTTACATAGAAAAGTAGCAAAGAGAGGCCTAACTGTTAACATCATATAAGAAATGGTAAGTTCATACAACATAGTTCTATGTAATTAACATTTTATGATCTAGCAGTCAAGGAAACAGGAATTCAGATAGTTAGATCTTTGATGTAAATTAGAAGTTACGTCACTGAAAAACACATTACACAGAAGAATTATCTGTTAATTGAGTAGGACAGTAAGAGATGTAAACTGATAATACATATACCCTGTCAATGTAATCCAGAATAACAAATAACACGTAGAAGGATTCATAGCCTGTTTGGTCAAGCCTTTGAAAATCAAAAATGCTTATTTTTCAATAAAAACACTTCATTATAGTTTCGCGATAAAATAAAAGTACTTGAAAATATTGGCTAATCACAAACTGCTACTCTCCAAAGCACTTTTTAAAAAGCACATTTGATAACAAAAACTTCTCAAAATAAGCTGAAAACTGCTCAAGGCCTCGGCTTTTTTGACATGACTGATTGCAGGAGAGCTGTTGTAAGTAAACATTTCTGGACTCTCTGCTTGAAACAAGGATGGATATGGATCCAAACCCATAAAAGTCCAAAAATGCATAGTAGAGTGGTCCTCCATATCAACTTCAACTTTATGAAGGTTCTTTCGGATTGCCACTCTACAAAAAACCTCTTTATAATCTGTGGCATAATACCAAATCCCAGCATTGTCTACATATTCTACAGAGGAAATTCTTCAGAATTGCCTAGATACTCTTCAGAATTAAATTGATATATGGGTTCCTTAGTTCACAAAGCCAAAAAAGAAAAGAGTGACATCAAATAAATCCTTCTAATGCTCTTATAAGTTCTCTGGTTTAGAAAATTAATGCAACTTGGAAATATCATCTCCAAGCGGAAAATTAGAATGCCAGCGGAATGCGATAGAATATGTAAATCACTTTGGTTCAGGAAAACATGAAATATAGTTCACTAGAGGGGGACTTCTTTAGATGTATCATGAATTTACATTATAACCTAGAAGTATTAATTTAAGGCCTAACAAAGTAAACTTACCATAGATTCTCCTTTGGGAGCACCTAATATTGCTCAATCATGTCCTGGTTTCATTTGTATGCAGGTTATGGTAAGCAAGGGTGAGATATTCATTGTTTTGGAGTTTGTTACAGGTGGAGAGTTATTTGATAAAATTGTAAGGTCAATTCTTCCTTTTCTTTGGACATACTTATAAGGGGAAAAAGAGAATGTCACCTTTACGTATACTCATAAGTTTTTTGATAATATTGACTCTGATTAAAGTTCATCAGTTGATTGTATGGAGGAAAGGTAAATCATGGACGAATGCACGTAGAAAAGGAAAGAAAGTATTTTCAGCAACTTATTAAAACTGTTGATTATTGTCATAGTAGGGGAGTCTACCACCGAGATCTAAAGGTGAGAAGTGTTGAGAAGCTGTTTCCTTATGTCTATTGTACCTTCTTTTGCAAATCTAAATTATATACACTGAAATTGAAATCAATTTATTGGCTATCATATTAGTACTCTGATATGATGATATAAAAGAATCTCGCACTGTTAGTGCATCGAAATTGAACTTTTTTTTTCATGCAGCCTGGAAATAAAATTGAACTTTTTTTTTCATGCATCCTGAAAATTTACTTTGATGTTGCTGGTGAGCTCAACGTTTCTGATTTTGACTTGAGTGTTGTATCCCAATAATCAGGGTAACTATTTTCAATATTTTCTTCACTTCCTATTTCTCATTAACTTCAGCTAATGAAATCTTTAACTCTTCTCTATTTGTGGTTATCACTTTAGTAATGCAGCAAAAACACAATTATTTGAGCCCTCACTGAATTTGTTAAAGGAACTTCTATATTCTTATAGTCCTCCGTTGATCTTAAAGTTTATCATTCATCTCAATTACCACTTAATCGTCACATTCTAGTCGGATCATTCAAAAATGTATTATTTTTTGAAAGATCTGACACACACTAATCAATGTTTTTGTTTACTATTATATTTTCTTAAGATTCAAGCATGCTATATGTTAGGTTCATAGTAAATGAAAGAAATCTGAATGGAAAAATGGAGAGTAAAAGGGTGGAGGGAAGAAGACACTAAAATGGAAAGTGTACTCCCAAATTGGCAAGTTCACTCTTTCTCCCACATTGGTGGAAGAAGAGAACTTGAGAGTGTTTATAATGATGAATACTTACTCCACATGGCAAGTGAGGCAAGAAATAATAGATGCCTTGCACTATTGTCGTCGCTTGCTCAGCTTCGGCTTCGGCTTTGGCTTCGGATCGATCGAAGAAATATACATGCATTTTCAGAAATATCACACCTCTAAGATGGACCATTGTCTCTTTTCAAAAGGGGCATCTCTTGGCAAAGTAGAAATAAATGTAGGGAAAGACTATCTAACCGAAGGCCTTTATAAGATGAATGTAATGACTATTGAAATAAATGAAAGTTCAAATTCTTCTTATTTTCTTGAGTCTTATGATTTGTGGCATGAACGTTTAAGCCATGTTTATTACAAAACATTACGAAAACTAATTAACTTAGAAGTTTTGCCAAACTTTGAGTGCAATAAATCAAAGTGTCAAATATGTGTGGAATAGAAGAATGCAAAGCATCCTTATAAGTCCGTTGAAAGGAATTCTAATCCCTTAGACTTAATACACACTGATATTTATGATATGAAGTCAACACCATCACATGGTGGGAAAAAGTATTTCATAACTTTTATTGACGATTGCACTAGATATTGTTATGTCTACTTGCTAAATAGTAAGGATAAATCAATAGATGCATTTAGGGAATATAAAAATAAAATTGAAAATCCGTTAGACAAAAAGATCAAAATGATAAGAAGTGATAGGGGCGAAGAATATGAATCTCCTTTTGCGCAAATATGTGTAGAGAATGGAATAATCCATCAAACTACGACCCCATATTCATCTCAATCTAATGGAATTGCAGAAAGTAAAAACCAAACTTTGAAGGAAATGATGAATGCCTTACTTATAAGTTCTGGTTTACCACAAAACTTATGGGGGGAGGCTATCCTTATGGCCAATCGTATACTCAATAGAGTTACCCATAGTAAGACACATTCAATTCCTTACGAAAAATGGAAAGGAAGGAAACCCAACTTGAAATATTTCAAAGTGTGGGGGTGTCTAGCGAAGGTTCAAGTTCCTACACCTAAAAGGGTTAAGATAGGACCTAAAACAGTGGAATGCGTGTTCATAGGATATGTAAAAAGTAGTAAAGCATTTCGATTTTTGGTTCATAAATTTGAACATCCGGATATTAATGAAAATACGATAATTGAATCAGACAATGCTGAATTTTTTAAAAATATTTAGCCATATAAAACTAGACATGAACAGTCTAGTGGAAGATCTAAACGACTTCAAGATGAACCAAGTGAGAATGTACATAATGAAGAAAATCTAAGATTTAGTACACGTCAAAGAGCGCCAACTTCGTTTGGATCGGATTTTATAACATTTCTCTTAGAAAATGAGACTCAAACATTTAAAAAAATGATGTCGTCAGACTCATCCTTTTGGAAAGAAGCAGTCAATAGTGAGATAGATTCAATCTTAAACAACCATACATAGGAATTGGTTGACCTTCTTCCCGAAAATAAACCTTTAGGTTCTAAATGGATCTTCAAAAGAAAAATGAAGGCGGATGGTACTATTGACAAATACAAGGCAAGACTTGTAGTAAAAGGCTTCAAACAGAAGGAAAGCCTTGATTACTTTGATACATACTCGCCAGTAATAAGGATAACCTCAATTCGAATGTTAATTGCCGTGGCGGCGGTATATCATCTTCAAATCCATCAAATAGATGTGAAGACCGTATTCCTAAATGGAGACTTGGAGAAAGAAATATACATGGAACAACCTGAGGGTTTTGTGGTTCCAGGAAAATAAAATAAGGTGTGTAAACTTGTTAAGTCACTTTATGGACTAAAATAAGAACCTAAGCAATGACATGCAAAGTTTGACCAAACCATGTTGGCAAACGGATTCAAGATAAATGAATGTGATAAATGTGTTTACATTTAAAACACTCCAAATCATCAAGTCATTGTTTGTTTATATGTGGATGATATGTTAATCATCAGTAGAGACATTTCAAACATAAATGCAACAAAACAAATGCTCGAGAGCAAGTTTGATATGAAAGACCATGGAGTTGCAGATGTGATCTTAGGTATAAGAATTCATCGAAATCCACAAGGGTTAGCATTGTTACATTCTCATTATATCAAAAAAGAACTTGACAAGTTCAAGTATATGGAATTCGGTATTGCCAAGACTCCATTGGATGTGAACTTTGCACTTCGAAAGAATGAAGGTGAAAGTGACTCACAATTGGAGTACACAAGAGTATTGGGATATTAAATGTATTTAATGAACTGTACACGACTAGACATAGCCTGTACTATTAGTAAATTGAGTTGGTACACGAGTAATCCCAACAAAACTCATTGGATGGCAATGAAAAGAGTTTTGGGGTAACTTAAATACACTCAAAACTATGCTTTGCATTATAATAAATATCCTACGGTAATTGAAGGATATAGTGATGCAAATTGGATCACCGGATCGAACGAAGTAAAATCAATAAGTGGATATGTATTTACTATCAGTGGAGGAGCAGTTTCTTGGAAATCATCCAAATAGACTTGTATCGCTCGCTCTACAATGGAATCTGAATTTATTGCATTAGATAAAGCCGGTGAAAAACCAGAATGACTCTGGAATTTCTTGAAAGATATTTCGTATTGGCCCAAGCCAGTGGCACCAGTATGTATACACTGTGACAGCCAAGCGGCAATAGGTAAGGCAGGGAGCATGATGTACAACGGTAAATCTTATCACATACGACGGAGACATAATACCGTTAGGGAATTTCTCTCTAGTGAAATTATCACTATTGATTATGTAAAGTCAAAGGATAATGTGTTGGATCTACTTACAAAAGGCCTATCTAGAGAAGGACTGGAAAGAACATCCAAGGGAATGAGTTTAAGGCCTAGCAAGAGTCAGCATGGCGGTAACTCTACCTAGCAGAATGGAGATCCCAAGAGCTAGGTTCAAGGAGATCAAACAAAATTATTTCTGACAGGTTTAACATTGTCAAATACCCAACCATTCTCATGATGTAGACAATGTATAGTAAATAAGGATAAGACTTAAGGTGAAAAGTCTTTTAATGATTATCTAAATTTGGCAGATTTGACCAAACAGTTTAATCTACAGGATTGAACGTTTAGAAATCACCTATGTGAGGGTGAAGTGGAAGCCGCTTCAAAGAGAATGTTAGTAAAGGCCTAGTCTCTAAGCTCTCATGAAACCGGAACGTGTTCATAGCTGAGAAGAACAAAACTGTAAGAACCATAAACGGTAAAAGGCTGGTTGTGAGACATGTGTTGTCTAGGTGTACATTAAAGCTAGAAGGTTCAAAGATATCAAATCTACCAATTGTCCAAGTGCATCCGATGTATGTTCACTACGGAAAGTTCAAAGAAAAACCCACTTATCCAGATGCAATCAGTCTTTGCATAGTGATCACATACTTGTCTGTAAAAGTTTTACAAAAATTAGCCATTTTTCATTCATGTGGGGGATTGTTGGGTTCATAGTAGATGAAAGAAGTGTGAATGGAAAAATGGAGAGTAAAATGGTGGAGGGAAAGAAACACTAAAATGGAAGAAGAGAACTTGAAAGTGTTTATATTGATGAATACTTACTTCACATGGCAAGTGAGACAAGAAATAATAGATGCATCGCACTGTCGTTTTCGTCACTTGCTCGGCTCGACTTCGGTTTCAGCTTCGGATTTGGATTTGGATTTGGATTTGGATTTGTTGAGTGATCGATCGATGAGATCTATCTTTTTGGACAAATTTTATTTGACGGAAATAAAATAAATAAATTCAATTCGAAAAGTATTTTGAAACTCCATTTAAATATATATGTATGCAGTAATAACAGATGGAATATTCGAAGTGAACTAGTGCCACTGTTTCAATGAATCGTTGCACTGTTTTGCGAACTGATGCACTGCTTCTGTGTTTCTGTTTCTGAACTGATGCAGATTTTTGAAACAATGTTTCCTGAACTAATACGTTGGTTCGAACAGATGCAACTCTTCAATGAAGTGATGCACGGTTTCGAACTGGTGCACTGTTTCAGCAAAATACTGCACTGTTTTGGGTAAACAGACATGCATTTTCAGAAACATCACACCTCTAAGATGGACCATTGTCTCTTTTCAGAAGAGACATCTCTTGGCTATAAAAACCTGATTTCATCTACAGGTTTTGAAATAGAAAAAAAATTTTCATATTACAAACTTCTTCTTGTCTTAACAAAAACTCTGTGTGTGATCATTCAAACCGCTGAGTGCGTTCGAAGAATCCACCTATTTAAGGTACCG
The DNA here is from genome assembly GCA_030864225.1 of Capsicum baccatum var. pendulum. Classification (NCBI taxonomy): domain Eukaryota; kingdom Viridiplantae; phylum Streptophyta; class Magnoliopsida; order Solanales; family Solanaceae; genus Capsicum; species Capsicum baccatum. The sequence continues at coordinate 154,658,411 of CM061561.1, read as the reverse complement.
CTATAGTCGGATTGAAGACCATTTTATCCTGGGAGAAAGATTCCATAACCTCGGGTACAGTGGGGAATTATTCCTTAAGGAAAGTCCGTGAAGTCAGACGACTTGGCCTTAATCATTTCTGTTTCATCTTTATTTTTCTGAAAAAATAAATACACCTCTTGGAAAGGTCATTTTGATCTTGTGTTGAGGGTATTTGATACTTTATTGTGTTCTTGTTTATACTTGAACTCGAGTTGAAGTTGTTGTTTTACTATACAAATTTCTGCGTACCCGAATATATTGTGGGAAGTAACACTATATAGGTGGAAGAGTGTATCAATGTGTGTATTTTAACACTCTATTCATATGTTGTAGAGGCACTTTAGCCATCTCTTTTCACTTTTGCAATACAGAATGTTTACTACTCAATTGTAAGTCCATGTTTATTAGGTTGGTATGGTAATTGCTCATATAATTCAACAGATGAGTATTTGAACCAAATCTGTTTGTACTTTTAATTGAACATCAAATGTGCAACTACTAATGCCTGCACAACTTAGTTTGAAAGTGATTTCGTTTTTCTAAAAATCATTTGCCACGAACACTAACAATTGATACATTACAACTGTGCAGGTACTTTTTGCCAAAATGCTGTGAAGAAGCAACAGAGGAGGGAAAACGGGCAGCTGTGGACTGTGGTAAAGAAGCTAGAAGGAGACAGCATGTTGTAAAGAAGCTACAAAGGAGAATATATGCGATAAAATGCACTACTGCTGCAAAGTAGTTACGAAAGAGAAAAAATACAGAACAAAATCACACCGCTATTTAAACAACGCAGCTAGAGATGTAAAACAAATGCTTACCAACCATATATTATCTAGCAATGCCGCGTGGAGGTGGAATGCTCACGGGTCATGAACTTTTTTTTGGATAAGAAGCAATGGCGGTATTTGAGGAATAATCATCGACTAGCTTTATGCCAGCAGCTTCGATAATACAGAAGATGCAAGCGATGTCCAACGTTGGGCCCGTGCTAGCACGGGCCATCATTACCTAGTAATTATTAGAGTAGGCTCTCTTAGTAGGATCAGTAGCAGGTTGGGCACTCCTCTTTATGCCGATGAATTCACCACCTAGCTTGGGAGGATTTCCTATGCTTGAGTTCTAGTGGAGATGGATATCGCTAGGCCCCTTCCTACTATGGTGCAAATATTGGATCCTAATAGCAAAAGGTTTGAGCAAATTGTGAAATACGATTGGAGAAGCCTATGTATTGTAGCACATGCTTTCATGTGGGCTATGAGCGCTCTAGGAAAAGTCCAAGACTAGTAAACAAGCAACCGGTTCAAGAACATAATGCTAAGCAAACATTCATCAAAGGGATGACCACAATGTAAAATGGAAGACGGCTACTTATAAGTAAGGCCTACAAAATAATAGGCATGAAAGTCAAGCTAGGATGTATAACACCATGCTTAGAGAACCATAGAATAATGGCTAAGGGGTTATAAAGGGGCGTGATGACTGACATACCACTAAACAAAGGGCTGCTATGCTGGGTGGTTCCAACGCCAATAATGTCATTCCCACAAGTAATGGTTTTACGGTTCTAACACCTAAGGAAAATGAGTATCAAGAGCTTCCTATTGCATAACAAGATAAAGGCTGGAAAGCAGTATCAATTAAAAGGTAGTGCACCTCTCTTATCAAATATTTCCTTTTGTAGCTCGTCAATTGGAATGTTAGGGGCTTTAGTAAGTTTTATAAGTATAGGGAACTAAATAAATTTACTAAGGTGAATGATGTAGGATTTATTTCTATAGTGGAACATCAAGTTAAATCACAACATGCAACCAACATTGTAGAGAGATTAGCATAAGGGTGGAGATGGGAACATAATTGCAATGCTCTTGGGCAAGGAAGGATCTAGGTGTGTGGGACCAAAGTAGGATGAGTGTTTAGGTTTTGTATACTAATGCATAATTAGTACATTGACAAGTCAACATTGGAGGCTTGCGATTTACATTGATTGCTGTCTCTTGTTATCATGCGGTGGCAGATAGGAAAGACCTCAGGGCTAATCTTGGAAAAATACATCTCCTTACCAACAATCCTTAGATCATTTTTAATGATTTTAATGTTATTACTGAGATCAATCGTAGAATCAATGGGACTTAAGGCATGAGAATGAACTTAAAGATTTTCATCAGTTTATCTGGGAAAATAGATTACATGAGCTCAACACTATTAGGAGACTATATACTTGGAGCAGTGGGCACATCTTTAATAAGATCGATAGAGCTCTTATTAATCATAGTTGGATAGTGAGCATAAATATTACCAATGTAGTTGCAATGGATCCTTTATTGGCGGATCAACCCCCTCTGAGCATTATTGTTGTAGAGCAGATAATTCACTCTTACAGGCGTTTAAATTTTGTAATTACATAACCAGTCATCAAATATTTTTTACCAATAGTAAAAAGGTTCTGGAATCACTAATCTTCTCCTTTCCTAATCGTGTATGGAAAAATTTAGTTAATGTTATAGGTGGTATGAAGGAACTAAGAAAGCAAGAATTTATTGGAGTTGATGTGAAGTTAAGGCTGCCTAGGAAGAAGTTGCAGGATATTTAATAACTAACTGCTAATGGCAAACATCAGGAGTTTGCAGAGGAAAGGCAACAACTTTGCATTAAAGATGAAAAGTGTGCAACTATAGAGGAAAACATTATTAGTCAAAGGTCTAGGGTCCATTGTCTTAGTCTTGAGGTCTCCGGCTTAGCCTATTTCTTACCTTTATGAGGAGTATGACTGCTCAAAATAGAATTACTGGCCTCACTACTAGTTGTGGAAGCATAGTACATGCTAAAAAAGATACCGAAGAGATGATTTGTCAATTTTATAAAGAGCTCCTAGGATCAAATGATAATTCGTTACCTGTCATCTAGAAGTAAGTAATAAAAAGAGGTTATGTTCGTACTAGAGAGGCATAACTAAACCTTATTATCCCTGTTGCTGATGAAGAGGTGTGTTAGGCTATTTATGATATTGAGAGGCTAAAGGCACCATGCCATGATGGATTTAATGCTTGCTTCTTTCATAAGGCCTAATCTATCATTGGTGTGGATATTACAAATGATGTGGTTGGTTTATTTGAGAATATGATCATGCCAAAGGAGGTCAATCGCATTTGTTTGACAATAATACCATAGGTTAAGAATCCTAGTTGTGTGAAGCAATACAATCTAATTTCTTATTATTCTTCCCTGTATAAATTTATATCAAAGATTCTCACTAAAATGATGCAAGCAGTGATGGAGCTTATTGCAGAACCCAAAGTGCTTTCATGTCTGGGAGACTTATCAACCATAACATAATTTTGAGCCTTGAACTTGTCAAAGTGATGTGCAATAAAAATATAGAACTTTCGATGCTTAAAATGAGGAAAATATGCAAGTTTCTAAGGTCTTTTTGTTAGATATGATCCGTTTTGGGTATGTTTTGCAGGAAATCATGTTTTTGATGATAAGTTGGTGAAAAGGGTGAAAAAAGGTGCTTTTGGCCACTTTTGGAGCAATTATGGATGATTTGGATGTTTTCCAGCTTAATCGTGATTAATGCATGTTCGAGATTCGAAGAGCTGAAAAAACTGACTCCCGACACCTACTAAGTCAAACTACGGACCGCATGTACACCTACAAACCATATGTAGACAAAGCGGGTACCATAAATCCCAAAATTTCGAGAGCTGAATTGGCCATCCACTGTCTGCGGTCTGCACCTGCGCCCTACCAGACCGCAGGTACAGGGAACGGGTGGCCACCGACCTTGTTTTCTCCTATTTCGTCCAAGCTTAGTTTTTAGGGTTTTATCTTGTACTATAAATACCCCTTATGTACTTTTTAGTAGTAGTTACACACTTTTAACACTTAGAAACATATTTTAATTTCAAGATCCATCATTGAACTTGGGATTTCATTGACTTTGATTGATTATTCAGTTTACGGTTGTGGGTTTTCTTTCATCTTATCATTGTTATTTCATCTTTTCTTTTCAATATGAATGTTACTGATTTCTTCATAATCATGAGCGGGTAAATCCCATGGCTAGAGTTGTGGAAACTCTGGCGAATTGACGAAGTAGGGGAAGTGCGATGGTTGATATGAACCAATACCCATGGCATGCATTGCTTTATATTCGATATGATTGATTTCTTAATAGGTGCACACATTAGGATCCCTCCAAGGTATTGTTACTTACTCCAAAAGAGGAGTAGTGACTAGAAAAGATAAAGATAATAATAATTTGGGAGTTAATGGTCAGTCCATTGCAGTACAATATAATATAGTGAATGATCGTTAGCTTCCACCTAATAACTTGAGACTCAGAAGGAGATAGTTAACTAGGATCAAGGTAAGGGTTAGTAACGCAATACCTGAGACTCAAAAGGTAAAGAGTGAAATCCTCCTACTCGTCTAAAAGACTATAAGAGTATATAACTTATCGATTCTTCATGCAAGGTATTTGGTTGGTTCAACAACGTACAACATACCGACGAAGTTAAGATGCCAGGGGGAACACAATCCTAGTGTTCACTTATAACTGATTTTCAACCAATTTAATATTGTTATTTTTTTGAGACGACTACAAACAAATCCCCCCATTTACTTTCCTGTTTTGCCTATAGACTGTAACCAATAAGATCTGTCAAATCACTTGTTCCTTTGTGATTCGAACCCAACCTTAGTTTTGTTACTATATATTGACAACGACCGTACCATTATCTAAAAGGAGGTGTTGCTTGGACATCATCAAGAAATTGGCTCCGTTGTCGGGGAACACAATGTTGATTTATGGATTGAGGTTGTTGAAGTTTTTGGGATTTTTGTTTTTCTTTTTGTTCTTAGTTACACATACGCTGGTGTATGCCTAGCATATGGAGTAGAGGTGATGCCTTACTCCTAGTGAATTTTAATCCTTAGAGGATCCTACAAACACCTGGTAGGATGTTTGAGCTAAAAGGATTTGATGATTCTAAAGGGGTTCGTGATATTGTACTTCCTGCCGAAGGAGTACAATATATTATTATTCGTCATATTGGTTATCTTTTAGCTCAAATTAAATCTAAAAGGAGAGCAGCGAAAGAAGCTCATAGGATAGCTAGGGATGAGGATCTAGCTGAATAGAGATAGGCAATAGACCATCAAGCATCATTCGAAAGGAATCAAAATAGAGCTAGAGGTGCCTGTGTCCAAGTTATCCCAGTATATCAGTATGTGTAACCATATACAAATGATGATGAAGATATGGGATATGTTGAGCCGATAGAGACTGGATCCATAATACCTCCCGTTGGCGCCCCCCCCCCCCCCCTGAAATCAAATTTGACATCATGAGTGCCATGATCCAACTTCTAAATTTGAAGGGTGTTTTTGCAGGATTGCCCACCGATGATGCAAACTTGCACCTTGAAAATTTTCTTAGGATCTATAACTCGTATACCGATCCATGGGTAAATCAAGAAGTACTTAAATTGAGGCTTTTCCCCTTCTCACTTATAGGAGAAAGATCTTTATGGTTAGGGGAATCGCCAAGAGTCTTTATAACTACTTAAAACGAGTTATGCGGGCAGATATAGGCAATCCATATCTTAATAGAGACAGATAACAGACCACCAAAGAACATTCGATAGGAATCAAAATAGAGTTAGAGGAGCCCGTGTTAAAGTTATCCCAGCATATCAGTATATGCAACTATATATAGATGATGAAGAAGATATGGGATATGTTGAGCCAATAGAGACTGGAGCCATAATACCTCCTGTTTTTACCCCAGACATAAAATTTGACATCACGAGTGCCATGATCCAACTTCTAAATTTGAAGGGTGTGTTTCTAGGATTACCTACCGATAATGCAAACTTGTACCTTGCAAATTTCCTTAGGATCTGTAACTCGTATACCAATCCATGGATAAATCAGGAAATACTTAAACTAAGGCTTTTTTCTTTCTCACTTACAGGAGAAAGATCTTTATGGTTAAGGGAATCGCCCAGAGGCTCTATCACGACTTAAAATGAGTTATGCGGGCATTTTTCAATAGGTTCTTCCCTTAATCAGGGATGTTGCAACTTAAGGCTGAGATCTATAATTTCAAGCAGCTACATTCAGAGTCCATATACGAGGCTTGGTTCAGGTATAAGAAGAAATTGAGCTTGGTGCCAAACCATCAGTTATCAAGGAAAAGTTTATTATAGGTATTCTACAGAGCCCTGACCATTAGTTTCAGAGCCATGGCAGACACCATCTCTGTAGGAGCTTTTATGATACTACATTGGGAGGTAGCTTCAGAGATGTTAGATTAGTTCTTACTCACTAACCGAGGGTGGCAAACCTGGAAGGCTGAGAGGGGATCTAGAACTTATGCTATTGGTTCTTTCTACGATCAAAGAGCAATTGATAATACAATAATGCAAGAAATTAAATTACTAAGGACTGATTTAGGGGTGCTAGTAAAGTAGTTTGCGACAATAAATCTTGAGAAAGTGAATGTAGTAGCAGTACAGGGGCCAACTTCTAAAACATATGAGTCTGAATTGGAAGAGGAAACTAATTATCTGGATTGTTGATGGCGGGTTTTTGGGACCAATAGCAAGGGAACCAAGTTTGAAACTATTATGATAGGTAAAGAGACCATAGCAGAGAGCGAGATGGTGACTGAAGGAAGAAGAATAAAAATAGAGATAAGGGAGATAGATACATTCCACCTAGTATATGCGATGCAGAATCTCAAATACAAGAGATTCTGACCAAATTGGTAAATGGTTAGGAAAATTAGGAGACCAACATTAAGGAGATTAAGGCTGATATTTCAGGATTGACCCAGAAGGTCGTGTCACATACCACTGCTAGCAAACAGTTGGAGCACCAGTTGGGGAAGATATTAGCAACTATGAACCAGAGGCAACCGGGTGACCTTCTGAGCAACACAATGCAAAATCTGAAAAATGATGGTCACGTACTTGCTATTATCATGAGAAGTGGTCCCACTACTATGGATCCCCCACTACCCGCTACAGAAATTATTGACATAAGACACCTATTATAGAGTTTGAGAAGGTAATAGGTGATAGAGGTATAATTTCTAATGATAAAGGTAAAGGTCCAGTCATTGAGCCGGAAGTAAGATATATTCCAAGACCACCCCTACCTTTTCCTCAATGATTGATGCAGAAGAATGAGGAAGGTAAATTCAAGTGATTTATTGAGATGCTGAAATAGTTGAGCTAGAACATACCTCTTCTTGAGGCATTAGAGTACATATTTGGATACGCCAAGTTCATGAAATAAGTGGTCATAAGAAAGAAAGGAGCAAATTTTAAGAATGCTGATGGTGTGAAGCACTGCAGTACAATCACGACTAGGTCCTTGCTACAAAAAAAGGGTGATCCCAGAGTGTTCACTATACCATGCACTATTGGGTCATCCAGATTTTCCCGAGCCTTTTATGATTTAGGGTCCATCATTAATTTGATGCCGCTGGCCGTCTTAAACAACTAGGCTTGAATCCTCTAGAACCGACTTTGATGCGACTATTAATGGCTGACTGCACAATGAAGAAGCCTGTAGGAATCACCTTTGATATGATCATTAGGGTGGAAAAATTCATTTTCCCGATAGACTTTGTCATCTTGGATTGTGAGGTTTATACCGAGATACCCATTATTTTAGGAAGACCATTTATGGCCACATGCAGAGATATGGTTGACATGGAGAAAGGTGAGCTAAAATTCCAAATCAACAGTGATGAGACGACATTCAACATTTGAAAGTTCATGAAGTAGCCAATCGACATAAGGGTAGTGTCGGTGTTTGATTGTATTGATTACCCTGAAGGATATTTCTATGGGTATCTTGATAAATTATGAGTAATCAAGATATCTGCGTTATGACGCCACGTTAAATCAAGTTGAATGAGAGGAAACCCATGGATTTATTGGTGAAGTTTGAGGAACCAACATAGCCCGTCGTGCTGCGATGTTAAATCAAGTGATAAGTGGGAAACAACCCATTATATTTTAGTGTTTATGTTTTTGTTGTTTTTGTTTTTGTAGGTTCTTAGCTTTTGGACCTTACAAAAAATACGGTAAACATTTCTATATTCATCAATTTCCATGTAAGGGGACTCTGTGATTAGCGCATCATGGTTACAAGTATCACACCGTAAATTGAGTAATAAATAGGAAGGTTTAAATTTTAGGATGAAAAATGGTATGTTATGGATTTTGGCACCTAATTTTACTTTTGGTACCTAAAACTTAGGCTGTGGGACCATAAGTATCTAAAAACATGTCAACAGACCAAGTATGAGTTGTGAATTTTGGCCCTACACTTTCGCCTAGCATCTGCGGCCCGCAAGTGCTACCTGCGTCCAGGACCCGACCATGGGTACAGGGTGTAGGTACAAGCTGCGAGTAGGTCAAAAATTGGGGGGACTTTTAATTAAAATTTTGGGTTCACCAACATTTAAATATGAACTATTACAACCCCTTACCTATATAAAAACATTCTAACCCTCATTCTAATCCTCAAAACTTTAATTTTCTCTTTAAATTCAAACTTCCCACTTAAAATATAAACCAACCCCACACTTAAGATAAGGCTACTTTGACACTTGTTTGAGATACCAACTTTCCCCAACACGCTAAAAACAAGTTTCAACCTTGGTTTTGCTTGAGTTCTTTACTATTCTCTTTTAAATTTTCATATAAGAGGTAACTTTCTTAGCTCCTAGTGGTTATATGTTGGTTTATTTATTATTGAAATAAGTTGATATATGTATTTCATTGCTAAATATGTATAAACTATCATTCCTGTATGAGGGAGCCTTGAAGTAGCCTAAAATCATAATGTAAGGCCTTGTTTCAAATTAAAATTCTAAGTTAGGCCCTAATCGAAAGTTGAACATGAAAGAATGAAAGTAATACCAAGAGTTGAACATGTTTGTTTTCTTTGAAAGTCACGATTCTTGATTAGTGTGTAAGCATTGGGCTTGTTGGGATTTCAAATGGGTTATAGGGGTGTGAAAAGTGAGGAAAAAATTAAACTTTTTGAATTTTGAGTTTTTCTTCAACTCACTATCCCTCACTTTTGTTGGAAACTAATATCTATTTTTTCAGGTACACATGACACCTAAAGTGGTGAAGAAGAAAGTATTTGGTACTTTAAGGAGACTTACAGATTCTCCTGATCTTAGCGGTTTGGTGGAAGAGTATCCGAGGTAGTATCGTGTTGATGATATAGTTATAGTAACCTGTAAAGTCACTAGAGGAAAAACTCACTAGGCTGCTTAGTCAACCGCAACCTGACTGAGGATAAAGTTCGCAAGGATATCACTACCACATACTACTCTACTCGATGATGATGATGATGATGATGAGAAGACAGTGTCTGAGTCGACTTCACATGCTGATGCTCAGGACCCCAGTCTAAGGAGGGGTCCTAGAATTCTTCTGAGAAGGTTAAGCCAGAGAAATTATTAGCACTACCCTATTCTGAGGAGGGTACCGCCACTCATACATAGCATATAGAGGTACCTCATACTGAGGAGGGTACAACACATGCATCCCATGTTGTACAGCAGGCACCCGACCCATACATGCCCAAGATGCACCTCCCAAGAAGAGACAATTGAGGTGGTGTATGGAAGGGATGCAACCTATATATAAGCTTGATAGCACTATCTGGGAGCTTAGTAGGCCTACATGATATATCTATGAGGAGTGCCAGATCAATTTATTAAGGTTGGAGCGGCTACCATAGCTGAAGACATCATTTAACAGGAATCAGCTAGGATTGATTATTAGGACACTCAGTTCTTATATCTGGTGAGGGAGTTTTATGCATCATAAAGAGCCAACATATTCCTTATGTGCCATCATCCAGGCTTTATCAAATTTACACGGCAGCCGTAGCTTGATCATACACTAGTCATAGGGGTCAAAATTAATATTAGAGAGGAGACTATCCGTAGATTCATATTTGGCCTAGATTATATTACACCTGCATCTGCAGCTAAGTACGACCACAAATTGAGGAATGCATGGGATCATCATATTAAATGGGATACTGAGCACAAAGTTGAGAGAGTTGAGATGGCTAGGTGGATAGCAGATTGCATTTCACTATAGGGTGATAAGGCCCCATGGATTGAGAGAAAATCTGTGATAAAAAAGGCCTGTTGACATCAGTGGCCAAATTTTAGTTGTTGCTGATTTGATATTGCCTACTTCCCACAGCTTTAAATAATATATTACGTGGGAGGAAGCTGCATTAATTGTTTGCTTGATGGCTGGTTGTGATATTGATTTTGCTTCCATCCTTAGGTATGAGCTACATGATAGAGATTTTGGTGAGCTGACTAATATGCCATTTCCTTGTACGATCTAGAGTCTATGAGATAAGGCAAGTGTTCCTAGGTTACTAGATATTAATGAGAGGATGACTACCACCACAATTAAGCAGACAAGGACCATGAAGGGTCTGACACTTCTAGACACTTCTAAGAGAGCTAGATAGTAGGTAGAAACACTACAGGCTCAGACTAATGGCCCAAAAGTTTCCATAGTACCGATGAGACATACAGATAATGTAGGTATTGGTGTAGATATGGAGATAAGGGAACAGAAAGTGCTCACGATATGAGTACTCAAGATGAGGGGACATAAGATACTTTTTCTTCGACCCTGACTTCGACCAAAGAGTCGGTTGGTGCATCTACAAATCCTGCTTTTCCATCCACTATAGCTCCTGCAACAAGTATAATTCCTGTATCCAGTGAGTTTTTATAGATCCTAGTTGAGAGCCAGAGGGCTATAACCACTAAGTTAAAGGTTATCGAGACTCAGATAACTACCCTTTTTGGGCAGAGAAGATCAGAAGTCAGAACCAGATTTGAGTAGCCCAAGGCTAGATGGGACATTGCTTAGAGAGATGCACTATCATAGTTATATTTCAACTTTTAGAAATGGATTGATGATCTGGAGAGATACTTACATCCTGATAAACAAAGATCGGTGCGCCAGATTTGGTTTAGATAAGGGAGGATTTTGATATCCTACAAGCAGAGGTACACTCTCTTACAAAAAAACATGTAGTAGCTACTCTATCGATGATACCCTCTATAGTCTAGATATTACCTTAGCATGCACCGAGATATTTTAAATTTTGCAGAGGATGATGAGAAGGTCTCGATAGTTGGGACCAAGAGAGGTCACTTACACAATTTGTATGATCCTGTTATGACAGAGGAGGAGGCCCTTAAAAAGGCCAAACATGGATCTTTAGATACTGCATTCATAGATAGGTAGAGGCATAACACTATAGTAGTGGGTACATCATCTAGTAGTGCACCGCCACCACCACCACCTCTGCCAACTTATATACCTCTATCTGAGGAGGCTCCTGACTCAGGCGCTTAGTATAATTGTAGAACAGGCATGTATAATTCTGTTGCCCATGGTATAATCATAGAACCCATATGTCTACGATAATTATGTGTCATATTGTGTTTTTCTTCATATTGTGATGTTTTGCGTAATTAGGAGATTTTAAGTATTTGGGGTAGTAGTCAAATTTTGACTAATTTTTGATAACCCTCCAAAATTGCATGTTTTAGAATTGTGTTGATGTACATATATGTGAACTTTGTGGATTTTGTTATGGTATTAGTATAAAGGACATGATAACCATTTGTTAACAATTGCATGAACTTAATAGGTAGTAGTTGGTGATAGTGACTCTGTGCTATGTGCATGAGATACTACCTGGTTTCCTTTGTATGTTAAATTTGGAAATTTCCTGGTTAGTCTTACTTAGGTTGAAGGATAGTTAGTTAGTAAAGAATCATAGGCCATTTTTTATTCTAGTCCGCTTTTAGCCTAAATGACCTTCCATGCACAAATGATATCCCTTGATCCTTGTTTCGAGCCTTATAAGCCTATTTTTCTTATTTTAAGCAGTAACCTTCCCATTTGTGTTACAATTTACCTACTGTGGCCCTGTTTTATCTTGGATAGTATGCACCTTAGCATAGGCAAAAAACCTAAGTTGAGAGTAACTATCATAGGGGTGTATAGTGTAAAATGGGTATGAAGAAGGATAAAATAGGAGAAAAATAATGTAGGGATAGGTGTGGTGAAAATAAAAGAAAAAAAGAGAAAAATTATGAAAAAGTAAAAAAAATAAATAAAAGACCACACCCAACCTGAATGTGCAATAAAAGAATAAAGGGGAGAAATGAGGGTGGAATAAAATAAAAATTGGCTAGTAAGTGAGACCCTAAAGTTAGTGTAGTTCCAAGGAAGCTTAGTCACTTTAAATGTCCATATTTATTATACCATCCCCCAAGCCTATATTACAAGCCGAAAAAAGTCCTATAGTGATCCTGACTTGGCTATTTGAATGATAAGGTAAAGAAAATAAGGTCAATTCTATGGTATTTGACATGGATTGATTGGAAATTTTTTGTTGAGTGTGAGTGTCTCTTTACCATCCCTGCATTGACATGCATGATTTCATATAAGTGAGTGGGACATTCTTGTTATGAGGGCACTTGAGTCATATTGCAAGCTATCTGCCTGGGTAGTGTAATTTGTACATATGAGTGGTCGTCTATTGCTAATGTAGTTTTCATACCTTGATTCCTTTGTGTCACATTGTCGTGCATTATGTTCATACACAGTTGGATTTGAAAAACATTATAGGAGGGGATATTATGATTGAACTTAATAACAGCCTAAGGCTTTTCATGAAAGATTGAGAATCAAGAATTTCTTCCGTCAATCTTCACAAAATTATGAACCAAGGTATGCGTAGTGTTCATTCATGGACTCCTTTCATCCATGAATCCCAAGAATCGCTTTTCTAAGTTTAAGTTTATGGGTTTCTTTATGAATTTCATGTTGGGTTAGTTTTGTTTATATTGAGAATGATCAGTTGAATTCAAATCTATGTTGGGTGATCAATTTTAAGTGGAATTGATTTGTATAAATGTATATTTATGTGAACCTATTAATAAACCTTAGATGATGAAATTAGAGATGAATCATGAATGATTAATTGTTGTATAATGTTGTTTACATGTACTATGCCTACCATGTATTTGATTAAATGCCTAGATGATGGAACAATGCCCGACTAGTATGATATCATGAAATCCCCATGTATGTGAAAGTTATGCCTATCACATGTTTTGATGGAATGATTCTATAAATGTATTATGGATTATGATGTTAGTTATACATTCAAGTAAGTTATGCTTGGTCAGTTTTCCTTCCATCGAGTCCTGGGGTTACTTGTACCTAAAATATTAGCTATGTGCCTAGAGCCATGTCATGTTTCCATGATACTCTCAGTCAAGCTATGAATCTTTAGACTTCAAATAGTTTTATGACTCAGGAAAGCTCCATGATCTCATGAACTCAGTCAGTTGTTAGATATCAGTAATATTCTGCCAATTAACAGAATTCAGTAACTCAGTCCATGTTCAATTCAGTAAATTATGTTCAGTGTCTATTCATATGGGAGTAGAAATTAGTACCGAGTGAACCTAAGGATGGGAACTCACCTACTATATGAGGGTGTGATTCTTAGAAGCAATCTTTGCATTCCAGAACTATGCAGCCAACATAGGTTGAGATATCATAGCCAGCTATATGAGGGTTCCCTACCATTCTCACTAGAGTTACCTGTTATATTAGGGTCACTCACATGTTGTCCTTACCAGTGGCATGGTATTGACACCCTTCCAATCAGGGCATAGATTGGACCCTAATTCAGCTATAATGCATCATTTGGGGCATGTCAGTTAGATGGCTACCTCCCACAGTCTCAGTATCAGTCTCAGTAATAAAACTCAAATAGTTGTTCAGATTTTAGGACTGTTAGATTCAATCAACTCAGATACAGTACGGAACACAGCTAGTTCCATCATATTCAGGACTGTCTGATACAGTCACTCATGTTATCAGTTATATTCAAATTCAGTAATCATGTTATCATAGTATTAGTGTCAGTTGTTATGTCTCATTTATGTATTGTCACGCTCATGATAGTTAATCAGTTATTATGATTGTTCATGCATATGGACCCTATGAATTCATCCAACCTCATATACATACCAGTACGTTTAAAGTACTGGCGCATTTGCGCTGTGGTGTCTTATACCATAAGTTCAGAGACACGAGCTCCAGATCAACAGTAGATTCCAATTTCCGCATATCAGAGTTTGAAGTAAGTCCTTATCATTAGAGGATGTGATTATTCCCTATTATCTCATTAATTTGTTTATTAGTTGGAGTTAGTTGGGGACATGTCCCATCAGCTCCTTACTCAGAAAATTCAGTCAGTTAGAGGCTTTCTAGACTATCATATTTCAGACTTCAGTATGATCAGTTTTGTTTTGGGTATTTTGTTACCCCACACAAATGTTATATCATTTACATCATGTTCAGTATTGAACCTTATGGCCTTTCAGTGCATGTTTCCTCATTATTATGTCATATTATGCAGTGTACAGGTACAGATATTAGTCATGGGTTAGCTTGTGATCCTTTAGGGTCATGAGCACTGTGTAGCATTCTGGGTACCAGATTTGGGGTGTTACAAACTTGGTATCAGATCCTAAGGTTCAATAGAGTCCTATGAAGTCTGAAAGCTGCATTTAGTAGAATCTTGTACGTGGGTGTGTTATGCTCCACATTTATGTGGAAGAGTCTATAAGATGTTTTAGGAACATTTTACCCTCTTTCAGTATTCATGTTATGCCAATGAACATAATCTCAAGTCAATCTCTCAGTCTAATCTATTTCTCCCCTCCTTCTATAGAACATTCATCCTAAAAGAAGAAACAGAAATCAGTAAGCCACTAAGCCCGAAGATCCATTGGGCGATCGTGTTTCTTATGCAGAGTTCAGGGCTTCTTTCACTACTCTTGCTAATTTAGTTACTGCTCAGAATGAATGACCAACTATTATTTCGTCCAACCCAGTGGCCAATTCAGCCACGGTTAGGATTGGGACTTCACCCAAATGAATTGCCCATTCTTTCTCGGGTCTAAGACAGATTAGGACCCTCAAGAATTCCTAGATCAGGTGTAAAAGGTGATAGACATATGGGGTAACTACTGTTGAGCGTGCTGAGCTAGTTGCATATCAGTTTCAGGATGCTTCTCAGACTTGGTTTAAGCAGTGGAAGTCAGAGAGGGCAGATGATGCAGGGCTAGTTGAGTGGGAGGAGTTTGCATCTGCTTTCCTCGATAGATTTTTTCCCCTAGATCTTAGGAAAGCTAAGGTGTTAGAATTCATCAATCTCAGGCAGGGCAATAACACAGTGAAATAGTATTCTCTTAATTTTACTCAATTAGCCAGATATACCCCTCATGTGGTTGCAGATAGTAGGGTAAGGATGAGTAAGTACACTTCAGGGGGGTGAATAATAGCATGGTTAATGAGTGCAGATCTGCAATGCTGAATAGTGACACGACTTTGCCCAGGCTTATGACTCATGCTCAGTAGATTGATATGCAAAAGATTAATATGATGGAGAAACAGAATAAGAGGGTAAAGACAAATAGTTTTAACTTGCCAGACTTATAGCAAGCACTATCAGGGTATTTGTAGAGCTGGCAGAGGTATTTGTTTCGCATATGGTAAGCCAGGCCATAGAGTTAGAGACTGTCCTCAGCTAGGTCCTCAGGGTCAACAGAATCGCTCCTCCGTTCAGTCTGATCGCTCAAATTAGTAGGGTGCCACCTCCAGTGCTACTATTGGGCAACACCCAAATTTTCTTTATGCTCTTCAGTCCTGATAGGATTAGGAAAATTCTACTGATGTACTTACTGGTACGTTACAGATCTTTCATGTGCATGTTTACGCTTTGCTAGATCCAGGAACTTCTTTGTCTTTTGTTACTTCTTATATAGCAGTCGATTTCAGAATCAGTCCCGAAATTCTAGTAGAACCCTTTTCAGTTTCTACCACAGTGGGTAAAACCATTATAGCCCGGCGGGTATACAGGAACTGCCCGATTATGATATCTAAGAAAGTCACCTCAACAGACTTAAGTCACCTTAACAGACTTAGTTAAATTAGAGATGATTGATTTTGATGTCATTTTCGACATGGATTGGATTTATTCCTGCTATGCCACAGTCTACTACAGAAACAGAATAGTCCAATTTCAGTTTTTGAATGAACCCATCCTAGAGTGGAAGGATAGTGTATCCGCTTTGAGAGGTCAACTTAATTCCTACTTTTGGGCACGGAAAATGATATGTAAAGGATGTGTCTATCATCTTGTTCGAGTTAAGGATAATAGTTTCAAAACTCCCAGTCTTGAATCAGCCCCAGTAGTGAATGAATATTTAGATGTCTTTCCCAAAGATCTTCTAGGAATTTCTCCTAAAAGGGAAATAGACTTTGGTATTGATCTTCTTCCATATACTCAGCCTATATATATTTTGCTATGCCGAATGGCACCAGCAGAAGTCAGAGAACTGAAAGAACAATTGAAGAATCTCTTAGATAAGGGATTCATCAGACCTAGCATTTCCCCGTGGGGCACTCCAGTATTATTCGAGCACAAGAAAGACGGTTCTCTTAGGATGTGTGTATACTACCATTAACTCAATAAGGTCACGGTCAAGAACAAGTATCCTCTTCATAGAATCGATGAATTATTTGACCAACTTCAAGATGCCAGTTATTTCTCTAAGATAGAACTCAGATTCGGCTATCATCAGCTCAGAGTCAAAGAATGTGACATTCCGAAAATAGCTTTCCATACTCGGTATGGTCACTTTGAATTCCTATTCATGTCATTTGGTTTTACCAATTCCCCAATAGCTTTCATGGACTTGATTAACCATGTGTTCAAGTAGTACTTGGACGTGTTTATCATAGTCTTCATAGATCATATCCTGGTCTATTCCCGTAGTGAGCGCGATCATGCAGACCATCATAGAACAATACTTTAGACTCTCAGAAATCATCAGTTGTTTGCCAAATTTAGTAAGTGCTAATTTTTGCTAAGGTCAGTAGCTTTCCTTGGTCACATTATTTTCGGTGATGGCATTAGAGTAGATCCTCAAAAGACCGAAGCAGTAAGAAATTAGCCTCACCCTGTCTCTCCATTAGATATTAGGAGTTTCTTGGGTTTGGATGGCTATTACAAACTGTTTGTTGAGGGATTTTCTTCTATTGCATCCCCTATGCCTAGATTGACTCAGAAGAAAGTCAAGTTTCAGTGGTTAGATCCTTGCCAGAAGAGTTTTCAGGAGTTGAAGACTCGACTCTCCTCAGCTCCAGTTTTAGCTCTTCCAGATGGTCTAGATGGGTTCGTAGTGTATTGAGATGCATCTAGAGTAGGTTTGGGTTGTGTCCTCATACTATATTGTAAGGTTATAGCCTACGCCTCCCGACAGCTTAAACCCTATGAGAGAAATCATCCTACTCATGATCTTGAGTTAGCAGCCATAGTATTTACCTTGAATATTTGGAGGCATTATCTATATGGTGTTTATATAGATGTGTTCATAGATCATAAGAGTGTTCAATATGTCTTTTCTCAGAAAGATCTCAATCTTTGTCAGAGAAGGTGGTTACAGCTCTTGAAAGATTATGACATGAGTGTCATCTATCATCTGGGCAAGGCTAATGTAGTGGCCGACGCTCTCAGTGGACTGTTTATGGGTAGTGTTGCTCATGTGGATGACAGTAACAAGAAGTTATCTCAGGAAGTACATCAGCTTGCTAGACTAGGCATTTGCTTAGTTGATATATATGAAGGTGATATATGGGTTCATAGTAGTTCAGAATCATCTCTAGTTTCTGATGTGAAAGAAAAGCAAGATAGAGATCCCAACCTTATCAAGTTGAAAGAGTCAGTTCAAGATTAGAAAATAGAGGTTTTCTCCTAAGGGGGAGATAGTGTTCTTCGTGGTCAGGGTCATCACTGTGTTCTAGGTGTAGATGACTTAAGGCAGCAAATTCTTGCAGAAGCGCATGGTGCGCACTACTCTATTCATCTAGGGGCCACAAAGATGTACCACGACTTGTGGGTAATCTATTGGTGGAGTGGGATGAAGAGAGACATTGCAGAGTTTTTTGCTAAGTTCTCTATATGTCAGCAGGTTAATATAGAGCATTAGAAGCCTAGTGGGTCTATGCAGGAGTTCAGTATTCCTACTTGGAAGTGGGAAGTTGTGAACATGAACTTTGTGACGGTTTGCCTCTAACTCATCATCAACATGATTCAGTCTGGGTCATTGTAGACAGAATGACCAAATCAGCTCATTTCCTTCCAGTTTATACCTCTTATTCAGCTGAGGATTATGCCAAACTCTACATCAATGAGTTGGTTAGATTGCACAGTGTTCCACTATCTATTATCTCAGACAGAGGTACCTAGTGCATCTCTCATATTTAGAAAGTGTTCCAAAAAGGTCTTGGTACCCAAGTTCGTCTTAGTACAACCTTTCATCCTCATAAAGATGGTCAAGCAGAAAGGACTATTCAGATGTTAAAATATATGCTAAGGGCATTTGCAATTGATTTCAAGAGAAGTTGGGATGACCACTTGCCTTTGATTGAGTTTGCATACAACAACATTTATCATTCCAGTATTCGGATGGCTCTATTCGCACCTCTTTACGGTAGGAGATGTAGATCTCTAATTGGTTGGTTTAAAGTTAATGAGGCCTTAGTCATAGGTCCTAACTTGGTATTTGATGCCTTAGAAAAAGTCTAATTGATTAGAGAAAGACTCTGGGCTTCTTAGAGCCGAAAATAGTCTTATACAAATATTCGTAAAAAAGATCTTGAGTATTAGATTTTTGATCATGTCTATCTAATGATCTCTCCCATGAAGGGAGTGAAGTGGTTCGACAAGAAAGGGAAACTCAGTCCCCGATATATTGGTACCTTATAGATTCTCAATCGATTCGTCAAGGTAGATTATGAGCTCAAATTGCCTTCAGATCTAGCCTTAGTTCATACAGTCTTTCATGTCTCTTTGCTTAAGAAATACATAGGTGACCCATTAGTTGTAGTCCCTATTCCTAGCATTGATGTTCAGAACACTTTCTTTTATGAAGAGATTCTAGTCGAAATATTAGACTATCAGACTCGTAGATTAAGGAATAAAGTAGTCCCTCTAGTTAAAGTTCTTTGGCAAAAATCAGTCCGTCGAGGGAGCTACTTCTGAAACAGAGGTAGACATGCGTACCAAGTATCCTTACCTTTTCTTTGCCAACTCAGATCAAGCTCAAGGTAACAATTCTCCTTAAGCTTACTTAGTTTCATGTTCAGTGTTCATCATATACTTGGTATGCAGTTTCATGCTCATGTTCCCATTATAAACTTGGTAACAAGTACCATTTCATATTCAGTCATGCATGCATGTATCAGTTTAGTTATGTAATTATGCATCAGACATGTATTCTCATTGTGAAGAACTTAGTTCTTCAGAACACTCAGTCATGCATTCATGAATCAGTTATCCATGCATCAGATATGCATGTTCAGTATTATATGTTCAGCTTGTCAGTCATGTCAGTCATGAGATCATGTTCTAGTTATTCATGTTCAGCATGTATGTCAGTTGTCTTTTCTCCCCTCTCAGTCAGTTTCATTTGAGGATAAATGTTCTCAAGGGGGAGATATTATAATACCCCATACTTTTCCTAGCTAATTTCATCTCAAGAATGCCTAGTATTAGCTTCTAAATTGAATGATGATTATTATACGAGGAATTTATAAGATTTTTAGTTTTTGTCATGTGAGAAATTCAATAAGCTTTCTATCGATATAAGATTTTCCCAAATCTGATAACCGATTCAGATGTTACGACTATTTCAAGTTCCCATAGTAAAACAGTGCCATATTAGTAAGTGGCGCACCGTGCCACAAGAGGAAATGGAATTTTAAAAATTCCAGTAGGTCTCCGCAATTAGGGTGCGTCGCACCAGCGCCTAAATTCAGAATTGTCCTTTTCCAGTGTCTTAGTGCTATTTCCTCCACATCGTGCCAAAGTTCCAGGTTAGAAAAGAAGGAGCAACGCGATGGCTCCGTGTCGCGCCGTCCTTCAGTCTCCCAATTTTCAAATTCCAGTAACACAGCGCGATAGCGCCGCGTCACATCAGGGGTTCAGTTTGGGAAAATTTTATTGAAATTAAATGACACGTCCAGGGTTAAAAGGGTCTACTTCTCACACCTAATTAAGCCTTTTAACACGTGATTCAGCCACTTTTCACCCAAAATATACTAGTTTCGCTCAAAAACCTCTCAAGAACAACCTAGGGCTTTTTATAAAAGATTAAAAATCAATAATTTCTTTCGTCAATCTTCACGAAATCATGAACCAAGGTATGCGTAGTGTTCATTCATGGACTTCTTTCATCCATGAAGCCCAAGTATCTCTTTTGTAAATTTAAGTTTTTGGATTTCTTTATGAATTTCATGTTGGGTTTATTTTGTTGTTGATAATGATCAATTGAATTCAAATCCATGTTGGTTGATCAATTTTATGTGGAATTGATTTGTATAAATGTATATTCATGTGAACCTATGAGTAAACCCTAGATGATGAAATTAGAGATGAATCATGAATGATTAATTGTTGTATAATGTTGTCTACATGTACTATGCCTACCATGTGTTTGATTAAATGCCTAGATGAAGGAACAATTCCCAACTAGTATGATATCATAAAATCCCCATGTATGTTCAAGTTATGCCTATCACATGTTTTGATGGAATGCTTCTATAAATATATTATGGATTATGATGTTAGTTATATGTTCAAGTAAGTTATGCTTGGTCAGTTTTCCTTTCATCGAGTCCCGGGGGTACTTGTACCCAAAATAATAGTTGTGTCCCTTGAGCCATGTCATGTTTCCACAATAATCTCAGTCAAGCTATGAATGCTTAGACTTCAGACAGTCTTTTGACTCAGGAAATCTCCCTGATCTCATGAACTCAGTCAGTTGTCAGATATTAGTAATATTCTTCTGGTCAACAAAATCCAGCAACTCAATCCATGTTCAGTTCAGTAAATTATGTTTAGTGTCTATTTTGATGGGAGTAGAAATTAGCACCGAGTGAACCCAAGGATGGGAACTCACCTATTATATGAGGGTATGATTCTTGGAAGCAATTTTTTCATTCCAGAACTATGTATCCAGCATAGGTTGAGACATCATAGCCTGCTATATAAGGGTAGATATGGTGGCTTAGCTTGCTATACGAGGGTTCCCCACCATTCTCACTAGAGTTACCTGTTCTATTAGGGTCACTCATATGTTGTCCTTAACAGTGGCGCGGTATTGACATTCTTCCAATCAGGGCATAGATTGGACCCCAATTCATCTATAATGCATTATTTGAGGCATGTCGATTAGATGACTACCTCCCACAATCTTAGTATAAGTCTCAGTAATAGAACTCAGATAGTTCTTCAGATTTCTGGACTGTCAAATACAGTCAACTTAGATATAGTATGAAACTCAGATAGTTCCATCAGATTTAGGACTGTCAGAAATAGTCACTCATGTTATCAATTATATTTAGATTCAGTAATCGTGTTATCAAAGTATTAGTGTTAGTGTTATGTCTCATGCATATACTCTCACGCTCATGATAGTCAGTAATTATGATTGTTTATGCATATGAACCCCATGCATTCAACCTATCTCACATGCATACCATTATATGCAAAGTACTGACGCATTTGCGCTATGGTGTCTTATACCATAGGTTTAGAGACACGAGCTCCAGATTAGAAGTAGATTCCAGTTTCAGCATATTAGAGTTAGAAGTGAGTGCTCATCATTCGAGGACATAATTATTCCCTATTATCTCATTAATTAGTTTATTAGTTGCATTTAGTTGGGGACATGTCCCATCAGCTCTTTACTTAGACAGTTTAGTTAGTTAAAGGCTTTCTAGACTATCATGTTTCAAACTTCAGTATGTTTAATTTTGTTTTGGGTATTCTGTTACCCCAAACAGATGTTATATCATTTAGATCATGTTTAGTATTGAACCTTATGGCGTTTCAGTGCATATTTCTGCATTATTATATTATATTATGCAGTGTACAGGTACAAATATTAGTCATGGGTTAGCTTATGGTCCTTTGGGGTCATGAGCACCGTGTAGCATTCCGGATACCAGATTTGTAGCGTTATAGTGACACTTGTTCCTAGTCAGACCACAGGTACAGGGAGCAGGTGGACACCGACCTTGTTTCTCCTATTTTATCCAGGATTAGTTTTTAGGGTTTTCTCTTGTACTATAAATACCCCTCATGTACTTTTTAGTAAGAGTTACACACTTTTAATTGTATTGACTTTGATTGATTATTCACTTTGTGGTAGTGGTTTTTCATTCATCTTATCATTATGATTTCATTTTTACTTTCCAATATGAATGTTATTTATTTCTTCACAATCATAAGCGGCTAAAACCTATATCTAAGGTTGTGAAGACTCTGGAAAATTGATGAAGTAGGAGGAGTGCGATTGTTGATATAAACTAATACCCATAGTATGAATTGCTTTATCTTTTATATGATTGATTTTTTAATAGGTGCACACATTAGGATCCTGCCTAGGTATTGTTACTTACTCTAAAACAGGAGTAGTAACTACGAAAAGATAAAGACAACAGTAATTTGGGAGTTAATGGTCGATCCATTGTAGTACAACAGAATATAGTGAATGATCATTAATTTCCATCTAATAACTTGAGACAAAAGGTGATAGTTAACTGGGATCAGGGTAAGGGTTAGTAACGTGACACTCTGTGACTTAAAAGGTAAAGGGTGAAATCCTCCTACTCGTCCAAAAGACTGTAGGATATACATAACTTATCGATTTTTCATGCAAGGTATTTGGTTGGTTCAACAACGCACAATAAACCAACAGAGTTAAGATTCAAAGGAGAACACAATCCTAGTGTTTACTTATGACTGATTTTTAACTAAGTTAATATTGTTCTTTGTTCGATACGACTACAAATAAATCCCCAATTTACTTTTCTATTTTGCAATAAATTGTAACCACTGAGATCTGTCAAACCACGTGTCTCTTTGGTATTCGACCCAAACCTTAGTTGGGTTACTATATCTTGACAATGATCGTACTATCATCTAAAAGGTGGTACTTCTTGGACGCTATCACAAAGTTTATGAAATAGTGGGGAGCTCTCTAAGATGTATGCTTAGTTTAGCTGCACAAGGCATATGATTCTATGAAATAATTTTCCTAGACCAAGTTCTCATAAGCTTAAGCTTCATTGTTATTTTTGTCCAATCGATTATGAAGTGTGGTTTTACTCTCTCCTATGCCATTACTATTAATGGGAAACTATCAAAGATCTTTTTAGCAAAATGACGTCTTAATCCAGAAGATTCTCTCTCCTTATACATTTGTGATATGTATAGAGTACCTTAACATATTTCTCAGAGGTAGTAAGAATGATCCCAATTGCAATTTTAGTCCGTGATGTGATAAGTTAAGATCACTCATCTGGGGTTTGCATATGATTTGTTGCTCTTTTATAGAGTGGATGTTGTGTCTATTTAGAAATTGTATGCTTCCTTTATTAGTCTATCGACATCCTCTAGTCTTGTAGCTAGTACTGCAAAAAGTAGTGCATATTTTGGGAGGATGCTGAAGACATACAACAACCTTTCTTGGGCGAATTGAAATTTGAAAAGGGCAATTTACCATTTAAGTATCTTGAGGTATCGTTGAGTACTAAAAAGATTACTATTATCCGATATGTGTCTCTAGTTGACACTATGATAAGTAGAGTCAGTCATTGGACATCAAAGTAGTTGAGCTATGCCGAGAGAGTTCAAATTATCAAGTCAATACTCTTTGTTATGCAGATATTTTGGGCTCAGATATTTGTGCTACCAAAGAGAGTCTTGAAAGCTATAGAAACTTTCTATCGAAGTTTTCTCTGGATGTGACCTAGCACTAACTTTAGGAAAGTTGTGTTGGCTTGGGAAACACTTTGTTTTCCTAAGGCTACAGGGGTTTTAATTTACTTTACATATAGGCATGGAATAAGGCAACCATATACAAGATGTTGTAAAATTAATGTAAGAAAAAGGACAAACTATGGGTTCGATGGGTGCATACTTATTGTATCAAGGGTAAATATCTTTGGACTTGCTATTCCAACCAGGTAAAGAAATTTTTTAAAGCAACTCAAGTAATGTAGGTAGATAGTTTTGATTATGTTTATGTCCAAAGTTCCAACAATTTCTCCCTAAAAGAGGTTTATAACATTATTAGAGGCTCATTTTTGAATGTACCCTGAAGAAGGCTCGTTTGCAATAAATTTGGTGCCTATAAATAGATTTTTATACTTTACCCAACAATTCTTAATAGGCTATACACACGAGACAGGTTTTTGAAGTGGAAGATAATTGACCATAATGTTTTTTCTCTACGTGAAATGAAGGAAGACTCTTCTGAACACTTATTCTTTAAGTGTAATTTCTCTACTATTGTATGCACTAAATTGGTATGGCAAGGCTATAATAGGAGTTTAATGGTCTGGACAGAGGAAGTACAGTGATTGATGAACCATGTGAATGGGATGAATGCCAAAGACGAATTATTCAAAATAGATGCAACGGGCATGATTTATCTAATTTGTAAGGAGCGAAACAATAGCTTCTTGCAGACTATGAAGAGCAGCCTTGAGGTTGTTCTGGGGATGATCATTCAAAAGGTAGTGATGTGAAGCAGTTGGAAGGTAAAATTAGCAAGTAGAATTGTTGAACTTTACTTTTACCCTCGACCCGATTCTCTTATTACTTTGATTGGTTGTTGTTGTTGGGATGTTGGGGCGTTGTCCAAAACTCATATTCTTGTACATAATTCTCAGTTGGTATACGAAATTCAGTTTTGTTACCAAAAACTATAAATACAGTGGAACTGAAAATATAACATAAGTTCAAAACTCAAAGAAAAGGATAACATAATACTCTTATATCAAATTTCAACATACATAAAGATGATTCAAAAGAAAAGAAAAATGCAAGTCTATAAACTTATTTAACAATGAATTCTTCTTTAATTTAAAAATTAAAATACTAATAAAATTATGCTAGATAAAAAAATAAACATAAAATAAATAAAAATAATAGATAATATGAACAATTGCATGGAAGCGCAAGAAGTAAATGTTGAAAAATGAAAATGAAAATGAAATGAAATATAATAATATAAAATAAAAGTATTTTTTAAAAAATAGAGTAATAAAAATAAAAAAGAATTTAAAATAATAGAAATTAAAAAAACTAAAATGAAAAAAAAAATAAAATAGAAATAAAATAAAGAAATTAAGAAGTAACCAGAGTGTAATTTTCAGTACTAATTACCAGCAACTGATAGTTACACTACTTCCTGTCAATTATACTTAATTATCTGCTGACCATGTAATTACCCGACCAACCAAACATGTCAAACTATTTACTTACATCTAATTATACTAAATTTAATTTCTAGATTGGTTTTTCAAATAGGTCCTTACTTCATTCTTTATGGTATTTTTTTTTCTTTTTTCCTTTTCAATTTCTTTTGCATGTGATTGTCCTACGTCTAAAAAGGTACATGACCTTATTAATAATTTACACAGTGTTGTAAATATTTCTCGTTCTATTTTTTTAACTGAATCATTTTTTATATGGATTGTAGACTTAGCATTCATCGAGCACCTAGTGACCTAAAAAGAGATTGGTACCTGCAAACTTCAAATGCATTGTAATTGAGCTCTATACTACATGATGTGCTATTTACCCCAATAACACATCGAAATCTAGTCTCTATCAAAATTTTAATTAAATTAGAATTTAATTTTTCTTTCATGAACATGGTATGGACTTATATTCGGCCTAAAAAAAATATGGTACTGATTATTTTTTTTGATCGATTTTTTTGTGTTAGATGTTATTCAAAGTACTAGTAACAATAATATTAGTTTTTTCTTATTTAGGTCAACTTCTAATTAATTTTGAAAATGATGTAAGTACATGGCATGCTAGGCTTGGCCATATTGGCCAATAAAAAATAAATTTCTTTTCTAAAGAAGATCTGTTTGGCACAATAGATAAAGTAGAACTATCTAATTGTGAATCTTTTCTAGTCGAAAAAAATAATAAGAAAATCATTCGATAAAGGCACAGGAGCTAACACTCCATTGTAATCAATTCATTCATACATATATGGTCCAGTGAATGTACCGGCAAGACATGGTGTTGTTTACTTTATTACTTTAAGTGATTATTTTACTTGATTCAATTATGTATATTTGATTTCTAACAAATCTGAAGCTTCAAATTTCTTTCTTAAGTTTATAAACTTAGCTGAGCATCAACCCGAGAGAAAAATTAAAGCTCTAAGAACCGATCGAAGAAGTAACTATTTGTCTAATAAGTTTAAGTGATTTTGTGATGAAAAGAAAATTAAAAGATAGTAAACTACTCCTTACATTCCACAATAAAATTATGATGTGGAACGATGAAACAGAACCTTGTTAGAAATGATTAGATTAATGATGACGTAACCAAAATTGTCTATCACCTATTGGGGTGATGCATTGCTCACTGCTGCATTTATACTTAATAGTGCTTCTTCTAAATCAATTACAACTATTCCATATGTGTTATCAATCAAACGAATGTCTAATTTGAGAATCTTAATACCATAGGGTTGTTCTGTTTTTATTCATAACCCTTCCCAATCTGAAAATTAGGACCAAGGGAAAGGTAGTGTATCCTTATAAGATACTTTGAATAATATTTGGATTATGTGTTCATAGGTGAACAAAATAGTATCACTGTAAAAGAAGTTGAGTTAGGTGATGTTATATTAATAAAGAATGATTTTTCTAAGTAGGGTGAGTTGGGTTAGGACTTATCTTTGTATGAAATTACAGATCAGACCGCTTCTTCTACTGACATTAAAATGGATTTGTGTGATAGTCATTTTTATGATAATGGATCAGCCCCTATTTTTATAAATCATAGTGATATTGTTGGTTTGAGCAGGAGTAACTTCTCAATTGATAAATTAATTTTTCAATCTCAACCTCGATGAATAAGACATCGATAAATTTCCTATAGTCGATTTGAGATCGAAGGGGTAGTAATCATAATCACTCCAAATGATAATGAGGTAAGAAATATAAATGAATCTCTTACATGCCCTGTTAAAGAAAAATGGTTAAAAGCAAAGAGAAAATGAAGTTAATGAAATCTAACCAAGTGTGAAAATTGATTGATCTACCTATAGGTCGACAAACTATTGGAAATAAGTAGACTCTCAAAATCAAGCGTAAGACGGATAGTAGTATCAAAAGATTTAAAATTCATTTAGTAGTTGAGAGGTACACACAAATGGACAGACTTGATTATGAAAAAACTTTTTCACCCGTTATATGCGTTACTTCAATAAGATTAAATTTATCTATAGTGGCTATGTTGGATCTTGAATTAAATTAAATTAAATAGATGCAAAAATTATATCTTTTAGTAGAGAACTAGGAGAAGAAATATATATGAAACAACTTGTAGATTTTGTGATGAAAGGCGAAGAACATAAAGTATGTCAACTTCATAGGTCAATTTAAAGACTTAAACAATCTTCTAGAAGATGATACTTATGTGTCCATAATGCAATCATATTGTATGATTTCATCATGATTCATGATGATCATTGTGTGTACATCAAAATATCCAAAGATAAGTTTATGATTTTATCATTTTATGTAGATGTATATTTATAGATACAAGTGACATTGAGTATGTAAAAGAAATAAAAGAGTGATTATCATCTACTTTTTAGATGAAAGATATGAGTAAAACGTCATACATTCTTGAAGTAAAAATTTCAAGAGATCGTTCTAAAAGATTGTTATCTCTTTCACAAAAATTTTGCATTAAAAAAGTTCTTGAATTCATTAATATGCAAGATTGCAAACCCATAAATACTATAATTTCTAAAAGTGAATTTTTAAACTAAAAATGTGTCCTCAGACTCCACATGAGAAGGAAAAAATATAAAAATTTCCTATTGTCAATGCATTCAGAAGTCTTATGTAAGTTATGATATGCACTAGATCTTATATCTATTACGCCATTGGATTAGTTAGTAGATATCAATTCGATAAAGGACGCAATACTATAAAGTAGTTAAATAAATATTGAGGTATCTTAAAGGAAAAATAGATTTTTCCTTATCTTATCAAAGAAATAATCTGCAACTCAAAAGCTATGCATGACAAATAAAAGCTCAATTTATGGGAGTTATTTTGTTAATTTGCTGCGATTTATGGCCCCCATAAATTGAAATGCGATGATTTTAAAAAATATCACAGTTAATTTTGTCACAAGCATATTTGCGGTGGTTTTAATAAACCTCCACGACACTTGCCATAATATGACTTAAATTTATCGAAGTTTTTAATATCAATTTGTGACGATTTAGAACATTCACTATATGATCTCAATATTTTTGTGAATTTTTAACTATTGTGATATCATATCAGTATTAGCATACTTTAATTCATGAAGGCTTACGACTGTCACAAAGTATCAAATTTTAAGATTAAAAAAATGTGAAATTTGGTTTAGATCAAGATTACAAAATAATAGGAATCAATAATTTTACTGACTAATACATTCAACATAAATCAAATTTCATCAAATGAAGTCATATTAGTAAGATTTACAAGTCTATATTCATGTTAAATTTAACTAATACGAACTTGTGTATAATAACTTGAATATTACAATTTTGGATTCTTAAGAATCTACATAGTTTCACATTAAATAAATATTAAAAATCTAAGTATTTTCTTGGTGATTTGAGTTATAGACTTGTAGTCACTCAATCCTTTGTTTATGGTGAAATGAGCTCAATATCTGCATTCGACTGAAATAATAATTTTTTTTATAAATGATTAAAAAATATATATTGATGTGCATATATTTTTGTACATTTTGATGAAAAAGTACAACATTCATCTCAAGCACAAGTTCATACATCTCATATATATATATATATATATATATGTATGTATGTATGTATATATATGTGTGTGTATATATATACGTACAAGATCATAGATGAAAGAAAATTACTTCAATAATGGCCAAACATTAACCAGTGATTGAGTAATTATAAAATATTCACCAAAAATAATATAAAATTGCATGTTCCATAAGAAATCACAAATATCGATCGATTGATAATATTGTAATAAGAACATAGATATTTAAAAGAGAGTTAAAAAACATAAACCTTACTTAAGCTTATGTTTTTTAAAATTATATAATGATGCTCATTTTATTTTAATATGTTGATTCAAGTATTTTTAACTTCTTCTAATTCATAAATTGGACTCTCCTTCTCAATTTTATTTCTAATTTATACCAATATCAAACACAATCTATTCTCTAAAGATGTCCTTTAGTTTGTAATAGTTAAATCAATCAAGAACAAATTTATTACATGATACTTGGGGCATTGAGTTAAAAGTGACAAAAGAGTTTGAAAATGAGGTGTAGGTGACTAAAGTCATAATAATTGAGTGGAGCTGACAATTACTTTATTATGGATTAAGAAAGTTGGGAAAGTTTGAGAATAGCCCACATGTTTTTAAATTTACACTTTGATCCCACTGTTAACCTAGTATAATAGGAAATGGAGGAAAAAAAGGTGCGTTTCTCTCTACTCTCATCCATTATTGTTTTCTCTCTCTTAGCAATATTTGTTGTTCATTTTTGCTGCTGCTTTATTCATTATCTTCTGGTTTGTTATCATTATCTTCTTCTTCATTATTATCCTCTTCCACTTCATTATCATCTTCATCTTCTTCTTGTTAACCATTGTTGTTGTTGTTATCACTACTGCTTCTATCTGATCAAGTTCTTAGGTCAAATTTTATTTTGTACATCACTTTTTACTTTGGCATTACTTCATAGGAGACTTTGGTAAGTCAAATTATTATTTTTAGTTGAATTTTTCATCTGGGTAATTTCTAGTGTGTTATTTTTCCACAATAGATAGCACACAAACATGAATGCAACATAAGAGCCATCTGTTTAAATAGAACACTAATTTGTTACGACAGATAAACTATCTGTTGCAATAGAAGACTCATATATTGGATCCATATTTATGGTTCTGTAGTTCTATAACATGAATCGAATAGATGGGTCATCTGTTGCAACAAACTAGATTTTTATTACAATAGACTAGTTATCTATTGCAATAGGGTAAATATCCATTGTAATAGATTGGTAACCTGTTGCAACAGAACCTAAACTTGATTCCAACAAACTCGTCTTCTGTTGCAACAGAGTAAATATTTACCACAACAGATTAGTAACTTGTTGTAATAAATTTGAACTTAATTTCAACAAATGCATTATTTGTTGCAACATAGTAAATATATATTACAACAGGTTATTTATCTGTTGCAACATGTCACTCATATATTGGAATTAGCTTCAAAGGTTTCTTAGTACTGTAATATCTATCCCAATAGGCGCTTTATATATTGCAACAAATGTAAAGTCTATTGCAACATATGATTCACCTGTTACAACAAATGACTTATCTGTTGAAATCAACTTCAAGAGCGTAACATGAATCCCAAATGGTAAATAATCTATTGCTACTGATCACTTACCTATTGCAATATATTTTTCACATGTTGCAATAGATTACACATTTGTTGGGGTTCATGATACAACACTATGAAAAAACTGTTAATTTTATTATGATATTATTATTAAAATTTTTTAACAAATAACTGTATTTTGGTACCACTAGTGGAGAGATCAATAACAATAGGGGTGGATTGTCATGGTCAATAGATCGAAAAGAGCAATCTATATGTATGGCATTGGAAGAAGGGTAAAATACTAGAGACGGTAGCTATGACAGTCCAAAGTGATGTTTTGTATAATGATTTTGTGAACTTAATCATCAGCTATTATGAATTAAATTGTCAACTAGAAGAACTCGTCATCAGCTACATGCACAGCTCCTTTAAAATTTAGAGGGTACTACTTTTCAAGATAACTGATTAGGTTTTATTGTGTGGTTATCTTAGTGATTCATCTAGGACGGTGTTAAGGGTGTACATGGTTGAAAAGACGAGAGAGAATAAGAACAAGGATGTAAAATAACAACAACAAGATAACATCTTTGATGATAGGTTGGATGATACGGATATAAATATTCTAGATAATGATCAAACACCTACGCCTGTTGCTGCGAGCAATACAGTGGGCAGTTCTTCTCAATTGACACAGTCTGAAAATTTCCAAGATGATGATACCAACTTTTACATTGGAATGTCATTCAAGAACAAGAAAGAACTATCTACTACTTTGTTTATTTTTTGCTTGAAAAAATATTTCAGAATAATGAAGGTGATTAATTTAAACAAAATCTTTTGCTATAGATGTGCTAATTCGAACTACAAGTGGTGGTTGAGAGTGGTGAAGTACTTAAGCTCTGACATATTCATTATTAATAAACATGAAAAGTATCACACATGTGGTTCAGAGAATATTTCGGTCCAAAATCCTCATGCCACTGCAAAGGTCCTCCGTGAATATTTCAATAATAGATTCCTCAATGGAAAAGGCCCTTCTACAAGGGATATATTGTAATACCCCGAGATTCCCAACCGACAGTAGAACCATGCTTCAAGATTTCCTTAAACAAATGAAAAAAATTATCATTCTCAATTCAATAACCTTCAAGAAAAGTCATTCTCTTTAAAGATTCAAGCTTTTGAGGTATGTTAGATGTTGATTCTTATGTTTCTTTCACCAAAGAAGTTCAAGAATCTTTTCTAAATTCAAGATTATATATTTATGATATTGTCATGATTTTTGTGAATAGAAATTGAAGTTCATGTTGTTGATGAGTTTTAATTCATGATTTGATTTCAAAGATCCAAGCTTTGATCCCACTAAGTGATGTTCATGATAAAACCCCTTCAAGTTGCATGATATTGATGTATTCATGATAATTAAGTATAGAATTTGTGGTATAACCAAAGAATGCTCCCCATATATTTGATAGAATGCTTAGGTAAAGAAAATAGTGCATTTTTAGTATGTTAAGCATGAAATCCCCAATTATGTGATAACTAGTGCATGCCAAGCATTTGTTGAAATACCTTAGTGAATGTATTGTGATAAGTTTCATGAATTATTATCCAGGTGTATTCCTTATTGAACAACTATAAGATATTAGTATAAATACCCTATACATTTACATACTTATGATATTTAAGTGATTGATGAGATATCGCATTAATTTTGTTGTGAATGAAAGTCCATTGTCATGATATTCACGTGTGGTCCTATATTATTTATTTATTTATGCTATCGAGTTCTAGGGGTGTTTATACCCTAAAAATTAGTTGCTTATCTAGATCCGAGTCAGTCTCAAGATAATCTCAGTCGTGCTATGATCAGTAGAATTCAGCCAGCTACATAACTTACGAAAATTCAGTAATCTCAGTAATAGTTTAATCCAGTCTCCGTATAAGTCTAACTCAGTTCTATATCTAGTTGGGACCTCAGTAGTATTCAGAATTCAGTAAAGCTTAATAAGTTACAGAACTTAATAGTATTCAGACAGAAAGTAAAAATCTAAAGTTTTCCATCAGACAATGAAATCAAGTGAACTTAGTCAGATTAGTCAAGTAAGATGATCATTAACAGATTTATATCAGTCTAATATAGTTTAAGAATTGATTCAGTGTCTTTCACTTGGGAGTAGGAACCAGCACTGAGAAGTGCAGGGATGACAACTTCCCCATTAGAGAGGCAGAGTCGTTAATATCAGTCCCGGAACTCCAAAACTGCGTATCCAGCATAGGACCACGAGTTACCTGTTAGATTAAGGCTTGACTACCTTTTAGGAGTCACCCGATGCCTTACGCTTGACTTCCTGTTCAGGGACACCTGTTAGAGAGGCTTGACCATATTAATGTTTTTACCTGTGGCATGATACTGATATCCTTACAGATAGGGTTATAGGTTGGACCCCACTAGTTTAGATTAAGGCATGTCGGTTAAGTGAGAACTCCCATAGTTTCAGCTTCAGATTCAGTCTCAGTAACTCAGATAGTTCTTCAGATTTAGGACCGTCAAATACAGTCACACAACATAGTGAGGAACTTAGATAGTTCCCTAAATTTAGAGATCACTAACTAGATAGGCTTGATCTCAAACTCATTCAATTATTATGATTATTTTTTGATTCAGAGATCACCCACTAGATAGGCCTGATATCAGATATAAATCATCATCATCATAGTAGAATCAGAGGTCACCCGCTAGATTGGCCTGATCTCAGATATAGTCAATCATTATTAATATGAGTAGACTCAGTTGTTCAGTATCCCAAAGTCTGTGAACTTAGATATCCATACTAGTAAACTTAGACATCAGTAAGTCAGTATTCAGAAAATAGTATTTAGAAGTTAGTATTCTGTGTTACTATAATTTCAGTGGTAGTTTATGCATTCATGCATGTATTCTCATTCGGCATACTCAAATTATCTAGTTAGTATTGTTCATGCATAAGCCCTTGCATTTTGCCTTACCTCATCTAGCATACTAGTATATTTAAACTAGTAATGTATACTTTTCTCTTGCGCTATTGTGTCTTATACCATAGGTTCAAAAGCACGAGATCCAGAGCACCCTTAGCAGTCCAGACTCAGTCAGCAGTACTAGACATAGCAGTGAGTCCTCATCATTTGAGGATGCTTCTTATTTTAGTATTACATTAGATTTAGTGTATTTCAGTAGTTAGAGTTAGTTGGGGATATGTCCCATCAACTCCTTATTCAGATAGTTCAGAGGCTTTCAGACTGTAGAGTTTTTCAGACTAGTTATATAGATTGTTGTTTCAGTTTCGATATTGATAGACATTATTCAATTGTATATTAAGTTTTTGAACCTTATGGCAAGTTTTCACTAGTTTTTCACATGTATTTCATTATATTATGCAGTGCTCAGTACAGGTACCAGAAAAGGGTTAGCTTGTGGTCCTTTGAGATCATAAGAACCGTGTAGAATTTCGATTATAGAAAATTGGGGCGTTAAAAACTTGGTATCAAAGCCTAAGGTTCAATAGTGTCCTAGGGAGTCTGAAAGTTGTATCTAGTAGAGTCTTATGAATGGGTGTGTTACGCACCACATTTATGTAGAGGAGGCTATAAGATATTTATAGAAATAGTTTCCCTTCTTTCATGTCTAAGATCGTAGAAAGGCTCTCTAAGAAACTTATGTGGATTCTCATCATGTTCCATTCATTTCAGCTTTACCTTACTTTTAAGGTAACAAAAGTAGTGAAGCCCAAAGACCTACAGATAGAGCTTTCTCAGACAGTCCTCACAGATAGTTTTGGGATAGTATTGTCTAAAGTTGGGTAGAGTATGTTTCATGGGGTTAGTTGTACAAAAGGTGAATCAGTAGGCTTGAAACAATGTATGCAAGATTTTAAGTTTAGTAATTCAAAGTTATATGTGTTTTTGATGTGAGTAAAGTGGTAATCCTCATGGTATGGGGACAATATAAGTTTATGAGATGTCACATTTGAAGGCTAGGATGAGAGTAGCAAGATTATTAAAGATTTGTGGATGTTCATGTTATGCTTTAGAAACTAAGCTTGAAATCTCTGAAGAATTTAAGTTGGTGGACTTTAGACTAAGTATGAAAGTGTGAATGTATGTTAAAAGATATGATATTAGCAGCCCATGATAGTAGCGGATGTTATGTTGATGTATAAGTGGCTAGACATATTTTTGAGATTTCAGTAGGATTGAACAGTACAGGGAGAATTTAAGTTTATGGGGTTCAAACTAAGTATTAAGGTATGGAGGTGGTATAAGTAGCCTATATATGAATAGAAGCAGATAATGTGTTAGTGAGATAAACATGTGTCGAAAAGAGTGTAAGTATGTGATGATGATTGTAGAGACTAAAGAGAGTTAAAAGTTGTATCCCAGGAGATAGTATTAGTAGTTCAAAGTTTATTAAAGTGGTCACAGACTTACGGTGATGGTTTGAGGCTAAGGTGGAGAGTATAGTAGAAAGAGTACAGAAAAAGTACTTTAGTTAAGTATAAGTTTTCAGCCTGAGTTAGTTAGTAGAGCCAGCAAGTTAGTTTAGCAGTCAGATAGTCAGATTCACATAGATTGTTTTCTCATCTTTTCACCTAATCGTGCTATCAGAAATCTCAAGAATGTAACTATTCAAAGATAGAATATTCTTGTAGTTACGAGTATAACTCAGTTCATGCATCATTATTAGATTCAGATCCCAGACGTTTAGTTATGAACCAGTTCATAGGTGCCTTATGCATCGTCTCAGTTTTCTCAAGTACTTTGGTGAAGTAAGTGTTCTTAGAGGGACATAGTGTACCAAGGGGGAGATACCGTATAACTCCCCGATGTTTTTAATTCCTAAAAACTATTCAATTTTATGCTCAGATTCTCATTACAAGCTTTCATCAGTTATCATGGCATAGTCAGTCATGCTTTAAAGAGTCAATTCAGTCAAATATTTATGCATTAGATATGTATGTTCAGTAGAAAAGTTTAGTTCATCAGTGTATTTAGTCATGCATTCAGGAGAGCAACTCAGTCAAGTATCCATGCATTAGATATGTATGTTCATTATGAGAATTCAGCTTATCAATAGTTTCATGCGTGTATCCCATGCATCAGATATGCATGTTCAAAATAAGATCTCAAAATATCAGTAGTTCTAGTTGCATAGTCATGGTTTAGATGTTCTCGTCCTTTAAGTAAGCTCAGCTGATCAGTACTCTTAGCCTAACAAGCGACATACGAGGATGAATATTCCCAAAGGGGAGATATTGTAATACCCCAAGATTCCCAACCGATAGTAGAATAATGCTTCAAGCTCTCCTTTAAGAAAAACAAGAAATTATCATTCCCAATTCAAGAATCTTCAAGAAAAGTCATTATCTTTAAAGATTCAAGCTTTTGAGGTATGTTAGATGTTGATTCTTGGGTTCCTTTCACCCAAGAAGTTCAAGAATCCTTTTCTAAATTCAAGATTATATATTTATAAGATTGTCATGATTTTTGTGAATAGAAATTGAAGTTTATGGTGTTGATGAGTTTTAATTCATGATTTGATTTCAAAGATCCAAGCTTTGATCTTACTATGTGAGGTTCATGATAAAACCGCTTCAAGTTGCATGATATTGATGTATTCATGATAATTAAGTATAGAATTTGTGGTAAAACCAAAGCATGCTCCCCATATGTTTGATAGAATGCTTAAGTAAAGAGAATAGTGCCTTTTTAGTATGTTAGGCATGAAATCCCAAATTATGTGATAACTAGTGCATGCCAAGCGTTTGTTGAAATGCCTTAGTGAATGTATTATGATAAGTTGCATGCATTCTTATCCAGTTTTATTTCTTATTGAACAACTATGAAATATTAGTATGCATACCCTAGACATTTACATGTTTATGACATTTAAGTGATTGATGAGATATCATATTGATTGTGTTGCGAATGAAAGTCCATTGTCATGATATTCAAGTGTGGTCCTATATTATTTATTTATGCTATCGAGTCCTGGGGGTATTTATACCTAAAAACTTAGTTGCTTGTCTTGACCCGAGTCAGTCTTAAGATAATCTTATTCGTGCAATGATCAGTAGAATTCAGTCAGCTATAGAACTTAAGAAAATTCAGTAATCTCAATACTAGTTCAATACAGTCTTCGTATCAGTCTAACTCAGTTTCATATCTACTTTGGATCTCAGTAGTATTCAGAATTCAGTTTAGATTTCAGTAAGGCTCGGTAAGTTACAAAACTCAATAGTATTAAGACAGAAAGTAGAATTCCAAAGTGTTCTGTCAGACAACAGAATCAAGTGAACTTAGTTAGATCAGTCAAGTAAGATGATCAGTAACAGATTTATCTTAGTGTAATACAGTTTAAGAATCAATTCAGTTTCCTTTAGTTGGGAGTAAGAAGTGGCACTGAGCGAGTGCAGGGATGACAACTTTCCCATTAGAGAGGCAGAGTCGATAGTATCAGTCCCTGAACTCCAAACTGTGTAGCCAGCGTAGGACTAGGAGTCACCCTTTAGATTAAGTCTTGACTACCTTCTAGGAGTCACTCGATGCATTCGGCTTGACTTCCTATTCTCTTGACCATAGTAGTATCTTTACCCGTGGCACGGTATTGACACTCTTCCAGCTAGGGTTACAGGTTGGACCCTACTAATTCAGATCGGGGCATGTCAGTTAAGTGAGAACTCCCATAATTTTGGCTTCATATTTAGTCTTAGTCAAGAACTCAGATAGTTTTTCAGATTTAGAACCATCAGATACGGTCACAAACTCAGTGAGGAACTTAGATAATTCCCTAGATTCAGAGATCACCCCCTAGATAGGTTTGATCTCAAACTCAGTTAATCATTATAATTATTACTAGATTCAAAGATCACCCACTAAATAGTCCTGATCTTAGATATAAACCATTATCATCATAGTAGAATCAGAGGTCACCCGCTAGATAGGCTTGATCTCAGATATACTCAATCATTATTACTATGAGTAGGCTCAGTTGTTCAGTATCCCAGAGTTAGTGAACTGAGATATCCATACTAGTAGACTCAGACATCAGTAAGTTAGTATTTAGAAACCAGTATTCATAAGTTAGTATTTTGTGTTACTACGATTTCAGTGATAGTTTATGCATTCATGCATGTATTCTCATTCAGCATACTCAGATTGTCTAGTCAGTAATATTCATGCATAAGCCTTTGCATTTAGACTTACCTCATCTATCATACTAGTACATTCAAATTACTGACGCATACTTTTCTCTTATGCTATGGTGTCTTATGCCATACGTTCAAAAGTGTGAGATCCAGAGCACTCTTAGCAGTCTTGACTCAGTCAGTAGTAGATGTAGTAGTGAGTCCTCATCATTCGAGGATGCTTCTTATTTTACTATTACATTAGATTCAATTTATTTCAGTAGTTAGAGTTAGTTGGGGACATGTCCCATCAACTCCTTATTCAGAGAGTTCAGAGGATTTCAGACTATAGAGTTTTTCAGACTAGTTATATAGACGGTTTTGTCAGTTTTGATATTAATAGACATTATTCAATTGTATGTTCTATTTTTGAACCTTATGGCAAGTTTTTGCCAGTTTTCCGCATGTATTTCATTATATTATGCAGTGCTCAGTACAGGTACCAGAAAAGGGTTAGCTTGTGGTCCTTCGGGATAATAAGCACCGTGTAGCATTCCAGTTATAGAAAATCTAGGCGTTAAATTTGTCCAATCAACCCATTATAAAATTGGGTGTCAGGGTCATTTATCGAAAGATATATATGTCCATGGGAATTTCCAAGCAATTAGTTAGAGGCCATACGAGCAAGGGTATACAATCCTCGATGCATACCATTGCATTCTTGAGTCCAAAAATCTCATAAGCAAGACGACATTGCATGTTGATGAAAATGAAAGGTTCAAGTAATTTTTTATATCCTATGGTGCTTGGATTCAAGGTTTTTGACATTTGAGAAAAGAAATAGCCGTTGATGGGAAATTCTTGAGGAGCAGGTATAATAGAGATCTTCTAGTAGTGGCGATGCAGGATGCGAAGAATCACATCTTTTCTATCACTTTTTATATAGCGAACAAGGAATATGATGCCTCTTATGGATATTTTTTGAACAACTACAAAGCTGCATCGAATATACCGAAGAGTAGTATTTTGTTTTAGATAGGCATCCAAGTATTCCAAAGATGGGTTTAATTTTCTTTATTTCATCTCACTTTGGCTGTTGCATCAGCATCTTGGAGAGAACATTTGTACCAACTTTCATAACAAAAGGGTTGTGACCCTTTTTTATAGAGAAGCTAGAGCATATAGTAGAGAGAAGTTTTTAGACCATTTCAATCAAATAGTGGATATGCATCCCAAGGTAGCATAATATGTCATATATGTCAGTTTTGAAAGATGGAGCCGGGCATACTATTCGAGAAATAGGTACATTCTTATGGATTTAATGTCTTGTTTGAGGTACAAAATTAATATGATGTCGCACTAAGTGATTCTTTGGTATAGGTACAATATTATAATGTCAAACATAGATGAATCAGTGAATTCATTATTTGGCAATGAAAGAGAATTTTCCATCGTGGCTTTATTTGATGTAATAAATGAGAAGTATGGCAAAAATTCTCATGAAAGGCGTGTGGTGTTCAACAATGCAGGAACCTAATTTGTTCTAGAAATGAAAAAATAATATCAATGAACATCAGTCAGGAGAATAGGTTATTTTTTTTTTACCCAATAGCAGATTACAAGTTCAGTATCAACGGTCATGGTGATGTTGCCACGGTCGATCTTCAAACAAGATCTTGTACATGTAGAGTTTTTGACTTGGACAAAACACCTTGTCCACATGCTATGGAAGCACTTCAAGCTCAATACGGTGCAAAATATAAAAGTAAAACTTATGAGTACTACTCTCCATATTATTCAATGGAAAATATAAAATAATATATAGTATGCATATTACTCCGGTGCATTCCAAAGAATCTTGGGTTGTTCCTATAGAGCTTTTGGGAAGATTAATCCCTCCTCCATATATTGACCCAAGAACTATCAAACCGGGAAGAAGTCCATAAAAGAGGAGGCATGGAAATGGAAAATCATTTCTATCAAGAAGAAACAAGTGCTCCATATGTAAGAAGGTTGGGCACAAAAGAACTACATGCACAGATCGTAATCCACCATGATCGTTGTAATAACAAAAACTTGTGTTGTTGTTTGTTATGGACTTTTATATATCTAACTCATTGTTGCAAATGCAAATGTTATAATTTATTATATAAAATATCAATTTTAACAACTTGTGAATCAATAAAAAAAGGCAAAACAGAAACTAAATACAACAGACCATAAAATTATTTTCAACAGATTACCCATCTATTAAATAGATGGACATTAGCTTGAAGAACACAATATAGTTCATCAAACTAGAATTCTTTCCTCCAATAGATGGATAATCTATTGATAAAAACTCAACCAATGACCAATCAATTTTAAGAGATGGTCTATCTGTTGAAAGAACTCAAAACTCTTGCTATTACTATTGGATTCAAAATTGGTCCTTACCTCCAACCATCGACATGTTTATTGAGAAAAAGATATAGATAGAATGAAAATTAAATAAGACTTAAAAATCCAAAGTCGACCAAATTTTTTTCATTAAACGAAAAACAAAATACATTAAGTATAGATCCGATATATAAAAATTAAAATACATTCACTAAGATAAGAAAAACACATTCTAATTATTATTATCATCACCATAATCATTATTATTGACAACCGGCTAATCGTCAACCATTAGTAGAAGGTCCCTCATTAGCCTCAGCATCTCTCTAAACATCCTTTCTCTCATGGTGACCAACTACCTTTGTACGTCATTAACCTGCCCCTAAAGTTTCAGCATGGTGTCACATGGAATTGCAATGTCCCAAATAGGATCAGCCTATCTTGAACAGACATGAAATAACAAAAAAAGTAAACATAAAAGTAAAGAAAATAGTCTGAATGTAATACAACGTATACTACCAACTGGTAGATTTACACACATAAAAAAAAACTTGCCTCAACGAGAAAGGAATATGATAATTGAAGAGAAGTAGTTCAATATGTAATACAAAAAGACAAAATACAAGAAATAATAAATAAAATAGAGTAGAATAAATACTAAGGAACGAACTATTTATAGAGGGTTGAATCTAAATGTTTTAGGAAAAAGGGCATGACTTTTCAACTCCATTGTATTAATTACATTCAAACTACTGACTTTTAATTTTTTGAAAAAATTCGTGACTTTTTCTTTTACATTCAAATTTCTCACCTTTTCAAAATGGTTTCTCTCTTAATAACAGCTGTTATTATTAAGCTATTATGATAGATGGTCCATCTGTCGCAGTAGATAACCCATATGTCACAATAGATTTACCATCTGTCAATATAGATAGTCTGTATGTTGCAACAGATAATACATCTATTTCAACATATGGATTATCTATTACGATAGATGGACCATATTTTGGAGGAGATATTTTGATTTCTTCTAACAGCTAATTCATCAGTTGCAACAGATGGGGAATTTGATCATCAACTATTCTAAATATGTAAGGCAAAAACTCACGATTGTTCACCTCTTTTTTAATAGTCATCAATACCTTAAATAATCTAAATTGGTGACTATTTATTATATATATACAAAAGAGATTTAAAAATAAAAAAGGTAAAAAAGTCATGACTTGTAGTATTTGTTTTGTCTTGATAGGCATGTAGTCTTTTGAAATTGAAGATGGTTATCCTCTGAGCCTCTGTAGTCTTGTACATTACTTCACCATGGGAAGTTAAGAATAAGCACTATGCTACATTGACGAGGTAGAAAGAATAAGGTGCATACAGATGAATGGATCCACTTTCATGTGTAGGAGCTATGTATTATTGATCAGGTTTTCAAGATAGACACATATATAGTACAATGATTTTATGAATATAATTTTTTACCGATTAGACATTGATCCTTCAAAAAAGATCATGCATTTTACAATTTGTTTGATAGGTGTAAACTGATAAGGCTGAAGGGTTCCAAAAAGGTGGTCTCGATACTCTGTTACAATTTAATGATGATTTTCTCATATTTATGCATCAAGGATTGAGAAAGGATTAATATTTGATGGCATTATAGACATTCAAATAGTGATTGAACCGATTTTAATGGTGCAATGAACTTTTGAAAGGCCTTCAAAGACTTGCACTATAGCAAAAAAGAATGGGAAACCAATAAAAATTCCCCTGGTCCAAATTTATATAGATGGGTTACTCGAGGAGAATATTATATGGCAGAAGGTGCTTGGAAGAGTAATTGTGTGGGAAAGGGGAGGTAAAGAAGACCATATATCATCTCAGTCCTTGTTTAAGAGAATAAACAGGGAAATAAGTAAGGAACTTCTAGCGAATCTGGCTAATGGAATTGACTTGAGAGATGAAAAAACTTAATGAACTTCAAATGTGGAAGTGTATCCAAATATTAAAATCTATCAGTTGTTCTTGAAAAAGAAAAAATGCTCACGAGTACTGGACCTGGACACTTTGCCAGGGACTGCGACTAGCGAGCATGGTCTCAATGAAGACCCACTAAGTGTAGGACCAGAACTCTAAGAAAGCAGCTTGGCGAGCATAGAGGATTGGTAAGATTTCCAATCAAGAATGAAACGTAAAAAATTAACCCTAGAAGTAAAAATGTAACACCCCAAAAATGGGTCCTGAGATGTCACACATTGCCCAAGACTACGAGTAGCCTTAAGATAACCCTGTCTGCCTTCTACTAATTTTGAAGCTCATAATAGAGGAAATATAAATATATAATCAAGCTAAAATATAGAAATTTATCTGAATAAAATATTTAAAAATGCCAAACTTAAGAGTCTGAAAAGTAAATACAAGAAATCTAAATCATATCTAGCAGTTTGACAAGCCTCTACTACTAATGCTAGAGAGTCACTGGGACAGTCCCCCAGCTAACTCAAACTATTTGAAAATACTGAATCATATATACTAGGCTAAAAAATTGAATGACTAAGTTTTCGAACTATGAGGACTCACCAACTATCGGGATATAGATGAAGATGCTCAAAATCACTCATGCTACAGAAACTGAGCGCCTGAACCTACATTATGAGATAATGTAGCACATATACATATATGTGGATCAATACTTTTGGAATAATTTGTAAAACAATGCATGCTAAATGTAGATGACTCACATAGGCTAGAATATCTGAAAATTGTATATCATGATCAAGAATAGTAAAACATGTTCCATAAATTTAGTGAGTCATAACATTTAGTTTCTTAAAGATGTACTGGTATTCAGTCTTTAAATCATACTGTCTAAGAGTAGAATGGACTCACTTCTGTATCTGTAAACTGAAGTCTAAAATCTCATAGCTAAAGCCATATGTAAAGAAATATATGAATAAAACTGTGAGCCTTTACACTTAGTTTCTAAAAGCTTTTTTTTTATTCTTTTCTATTCTGAAATCTGTAGTCTGTAAGCT
Source organism: Capsicum baccatum var. pendulum (assembly GCA_030864225.1). Classification (NCBI taxonomy): domain Eukaryota; kingdom Viridiplantae; phylum Streptophyta; class Magnoliopsida; order Solanales; family Solanaceae; genus Capsicum; species Capsicum baccatum. Next base: position 154,615,148 of record CM061561.1, on the reverse strand, counting down.
TTAGGGAAATTATTTTAATAAAACTATTCTAAAAATCTTTATTGTTAGGGAGGTTCTTCTAACCGACATACACTATGTGAGCTATCATAGTGTCCAACATCTAATTCCCCTAAGGATAAAACCTCATGTTGGGGAGAGGTATCATACTCTTGCCAAGGATTATAACCTAATCTAAGTGATCACATTGGTATCTGTCATCCATATAGAAATAGAAATAATATGATAATCTGAACCTACATTGACTCGTACTTTTGGGGCATGAGAACATACCTAACTCGATGACAAATACTACTCTCTTTAATATGTATGCTCATTCTGTTAGAAATCCACTTTAAAATCTAGTATAGTGGTATATTACGAAAACTAACTGTATATTTGCTAAGTGAAACTGTAGTCTAAAACTGTAAAGTGGATTTCATATCTAAGATGAAATCAATAGATCAAATCTTTATAGAAAATCTGAAAATACTCTAGTCATAGGGTGCTCATAGCATAAAAAATCTTTAAATAGCAATATACACTTAGGGCGTAACACCCATGGATTAAATTCATGTCAAAATATAATAATATTCATGCTTGATAATGAAGGTATTGATAATTTAACTCAAAAGCTGGAAATTTCTGCAATATGCATGAAAATAAGAAAGTAAACATGAAATTCATCATCTAAATTACTTCAAAGTTCAAAATCCTCCAATTAGCAATATTGGATATGAACCCTATTTTGAAATTCATGAATAATCATACAAAATCATGTAAACTTGACATTAAAACTATTTTTGGGCACAAGGATGAAAGGGAATCCTAGTTCATAAACCTCACATACCTTAATTGATGCAATCACTTAGAAAACTTAAACTTGAATCCCTATTTGTGCTCTTAAGGATGAATTCTTGGTTATCTTGTATTGGAAATTATTAATCTTGAGTTATCTTGGGAAATCAATGGAGAAAATTAGATTTATTAGAGGTTAAGTTTGAGGTTCTAGGGTTTTCTTGAGAGAGAATTGATGAAAAGTGAGCATAGAATACTTAGAATAGGTTCAATTTTATGTTATTCGCAACTGGGCGGGGGAGGGGGGAGGGGGCTTGGGAATTTACTAAAGTGCCCTTTTAAAATTTAACTCAAAAACTTGAAAATTCCGATTTGGCCTCCCACAACAATGCGCCACTATTGTGGTGGCTTACTGGAAAGGGGACGAGCCCAATTTTGCCCATCAATGTGATGCAGGGCTATTGTGTTGGGCTACTGGAAAAAGGAAGAGTCCCATTTTAGCCCTCAACAAGATGCAGTAAACTCACATTACTTCATTGAAAAAGGACGAGTGTCATTTTGCGCTTCACCGCAACGCGTTGACTGCCCTTTTGGGAAATTTGATACAATACAAGAAAATCACAGTGAGTTACTGAAATGGGATGAATGGGAACTGGACTTTCACCACAACACAACGTAATTGCGGTGTTCCACTGAAATTTGACAATTGCAAATCTAGCCTTCACCTCGACGAAGTGCTTATCAAAATGACAAACTGTTTTACTTAAAATGCCATAACTTCTCAACCGAGTATTAGATTAAGACGAAATTGGTATCATTGGAAAGCTAATCCAATTATCTACACAATGGTGGGTCTAGATCTAGAAAATTCTACACGTATCAAGAGTTATTCATTTTCAAAACTAACCCTTGACATTTTAGAAGCTAAACTGAGCTAGGAAATAGTACGGGTATTACAAAAAATAAGGGAAGTCAAAATGTCAATTTCTGGAGTTTAACTTGCATCCCATGTCTTCTATTTGTAGTTTTGATCAAGTCAATAACACTAGAAACAAAAAGGTCTGAAGTTGGACAGAAATACCATGCCTTATTATTTCCACTGCCTTTGACCAAACCAGAACCATAAACAGGAGGCATAGGATGCAATTTTAACTTGAGAAATTGCCACCTTGGCTTGATCCCTTATTTTTACTTCAAGAGCTATTGGTTTAGGTTTTGTTCCTAACCGGCAATATTACCTCCATCGGTGGTTGCAAAGATGCAACCTTAGAGTTCATGTCCTGTATTTTATGGGTCTTCATTCAGGACACACTAGCTAGTTTCAGTCCCCTAACAAAGTTTTCCATTCTTATTTACAGCAGTGCAAGACTTCTGAGGCCTTTCAAAAGTCCATTGAACCCTTAAAATCAGTCCAATCTCTATTTGAATGTTTACACTGCCACCAAAAACTTAAACCCTTCTCCTAACATAACATATAAACATTAGCATAATCATTATTAAACCATAACAGGGTATCGACACCACCACTTGGTCCCTCAACCTTACCAATTTGAACCTAATAATTTTAACTATAAAATGACATATCTTGTTTGAATATTAACGCATAATAGGTAAAGAACCACTATTCACAAAATCTATGTACTGGATGTATATTTTCATGATAGGTTGATCTGTAATCCATACCTCCCACATATGAAGTGGTTCTATCTGCAAGCAGCTTATTTCACTGAACTCATCTTTACTTAATCCACTTTTATTTCATTTTATATGCAAATAAGAGAACAATATTTGATTTCAAATAAGATAAGAACAAAATAGACATTACAAAAGGGTAACATTAAATTTAATGAATACAATATATTACAACAGGTGTTGCAACAGATGACCCATCTGATGCATTAGATTCCCTATCTGTTCAACAGATTAGTCATCTGTTGTAATAGGCATGCATATATGGAAACAAATGGCTGACATTTTAAAATAGATGGGACATCTATTGGAATAGATCAAACCAGCCTTACTACTTGCTTGATTTCTTCCAACAGTTGCTTCGTCTGTTCCAACAACTTATTCATCAGTTGAAACAATTGAGAAAACTATTGCAACACACCAATAAAATCAACAACAATATCAACAACAAAGAAATAACACCATATATTCCAACACCATCAACAACACAAACACCATATGTTCCAAAAACACCAACACCCTAACAATAGTACCACCAATAAAGTAATAAACAAAAGACATAAAAATGATACTAACAAAAAGGTTTTTTATGTTCTCCCAACAAATGACTTTTTTTGCATATTTTTTAATAAAAACAATGGTTTGTTCATTCAAGACTTAAAAGTTACCTTTCCTTCAATTTTCTCAATAAATAGGATACTAATAATCGGTAAATCAATAAAAAAATTAGATGTAAATATCTAATTTAAATAACATACAAAGAAGAAAATGAGAAAAAATAGCAATAGTGAACCATACCTGTAATATCCAAAAAGCAAAGGGATCAGAACAACTATTTCAGATGAGAAAAGATATTGATTGATGGAGATCTGAAAGGATTCTCCTGTGAAAGAGAAAAGAAAAGTAAGGAAAAAAGAAGATAGTTGTGATTATCCTAAAGAGGAAAAAAAGAGAATTTTGAAAGAAGGAAGAGAAATTAGCTAAGTTAATTTATGACTGAAAGAGGGAGAACTCTAGAGATGGGTTTTAAATATGCATTAATAGCTTTGAAGGGCATGGGGAGATGATGACATTGAAAATATAAGATAAGACTACTCAAGAAGGATATTTTTGAGTTATCTAAGTGATATTTTTTACCTCCTTACTTTTTTTATATTTTTTTATATCGAACAAGAAATTAATTTCAAATTAAAAAAAAGATCTTAAAACATATAAATCATCTGTTGGAATAGATGCCAATTTTTTTTTTTAAATTTCAAACGGTTCTATCATCTATCACAACAGATGCCAACGTCCATTTGATAATTTACAATAGATAGGTAATCTGTTGCAACATATTTAATAATTTGTTGGACAATTCCAACAGATAAGTCATCTATTACAATAAGTTGAACATTTGTTTATATACAACTTCAATTGAGTTCATATGTTTAACTACAACTTCAATTGATTTAGCTATAACTAGGGATGAGTTGATAGGGTCTACTATATTACATGATGTTGGTGTTGCATTCCTTCCAATCCGAATCGTCGAATGATCACTCTGAGTAGAAACGATTATTATTAACTTATTATTAATCTAATAACTAAATTAATTTAGCTAAAACTAAGGATGAGTTCACAGGTTTAACTACAACTTCAACCGAGTCTTTGCAATTGCATGATGTTGGCATTTCATTCCTCCCGACTCGAGTCATCGATTGATCACTATGAGTTGTAAACATTTTTATTAACTTATTGTTAAGCTAATACCTAAATTGATTTATCTATAACTAGGGATAAGTTGATAGGATCAACTATAAATTTAATTGAGTCTTTGCAATTGCATAATGTTGGTATTGTGTTCCTCCCGACCCAAGTCATTGAATGATCACTCTGAGTTGAAATGATTCATATTAACTTATTATTAAAATAATATTTAAATTGATTTAGCTAGAACTAGGGATGAGAAGATAGGTCAACTATAACTTCACTTGAGTCTTTGCAATTGGATGATGTTGGTATTGCGTTCCTCCTGACCTGAGTTGTCGATCGATCACTCTGAGTTAAAAAAAATTCTTATTAACCTATTGTTAGGATATTACCTAAATTTATTTATCTAGAACTTGGTATAATATGATAGGGTTAACTACAACTTTAATTGAGTCTTTGTAATTGCGTGATATTGGTATTGCGTTCCTCCCGATCTGAGTCATCAAACGATCACTCTAAGTTGAAATGATTCTTCTTAAATTATTATCAATATAATACCTAAATTGATTTAGCAACAAATAGGTATAAGTTTATAGGGTCAACTACAACTTCAATTGAGTCTTTACAGTTGCATGATGTTGGTATTGCATTCTTTTCGACCCGAGTCATCGATCAATTACTTTGAGTTAAAATAATTCTTACTAAACTATTATTATTCTAATACCCAAATTGATTTAGCTTTAAGTAGGGATGAAATGATTGGGCCAACTATAACTTTAATTGAGTCTTTTCAATTGCATGATATTGGTATTGCGTTTCTCCCGATCTGAGTCGTCGATCAATCACTCTACGTTGAAATAATTCTTATTAACCTATTATTAAGATAATACGCAAATTTATTTAGCTATGATAACGCCCAAACTACAGCTCTCGTAAGAGTGTAAGCGGTCGCTGTCAAATATAGAACCCAACTGGGTTGGGTGTGGAATCCCACAGGGAATACTTGGTCACTAAATGTTGTAATTGTTAGCAGACTGTTGGTCGAAAATTCCATGGAAAGGGGGGATTTTGGGTTATGGCGTGAACCAAAAGTATTAAAGTAACAATGGAATTCTTTGTTTAGTAAGATTTAATCACAGAGAATAATAAGTTAGGGTTATGTCTACCTTATGAGTTCTACGTATCTATTAACAATGAGTGATGCGGAATTTAGACATGCATGCTCTTATAGAGATTCGTATCAAATGGTAAATCCTAGTGTTTCTCAACCATCCAGGATCATTTCACTTTAACTCTCTCGAGCTTAAAGCGTATACTAACAGTACAAACTCTCCATGAGTTTAATCCGGTTAAGGCATTAACGTGTAAACAGGGGTTGGTAACCCTATTTCCTCGTCACACTCTCTTTTCCAAACATGTAACTTTTCTATTGAATAAGTTAATTCTATAATGGCGTATTCTATATGTTTGCAACCACAAGAATTTAATTAAAACAAAGAGAGTAATGATATAAGTAGCATGCGCATCAAGAATTCACAAACTCATAGATTAGATAGTATCTTACAAGGCTTCCATAACCCTAACAGAGAAGTTTAGCTACTCATGAGTACAACGGAATTCACAATAGACATAATCATCATACCACAACTAGAATAATATTCGCAAGGGATGATTTAACATCAAAGAGAGATAACATTTTTGCCCCTTTCGTTGATTAAGTGTTTGCCGTCTTTTCTCTGTCTTAGACTTACAAAATCTGTAAACTGAATAATACTAAAAGTCGAATGAAGAAAAATTGAATGACATGATGAAAAATTCAGCAAATAAGGTTTTTATAACATCCTTGTCTATTCCTACTAGGTTACTGCTGCACCACTAAGTATTAAGAAATACTGATTTTGCCCGGGACAGATTTTCCATGCATCACATTTAGTCCACAAGCTTCCAAAAGCTGCCTTCCTTCTTACATGAAGTTTTCCTTTGCTGACTAAGGGTCCAGAAAGTGCTAAAATCTTCATCATTAATACCTGAAAACATGATAATCATGTTGGTTAGCTCACTTACAGGAAAATGGACTAAAAGTGCAGGAATTATATATTTTATCCTCCAAACTTAGCTAAAACATGGGTAAATTATGGTGCTTTAGGCGTGTAAATACGCCCAACATCACCACCCCACACTTAAAGCATTGTTCATCCTCGAACAAAATATTACGTCCATGCAAACATCTAAGAATTTCACAGTAACCACACAAAATGTTCAACAAGACATACACGACAATCATTAACAAAGAGTAGTTTTCTTGATCAATACTAGAAACAATTCAACCTCCAACATAGACTCGTGATGATGGTTAATTCGTATCCACAAGTTAATCCATGAAGAATCATATAACACTACCCAAATATCATCAACCATGTGTATCTCACAAAAGATATCACCCATAATCACTCGTAGTTTTACATTTTTCGAAACATGGGTATAAGATTCTCCTTGCTCTCACTCTCACAAAGAATTCATATGTTACAACTGATGACCATAGGCTTGCCCTTAGTGTAATGCTCCACTAATATCAGAATGCTAAGCTTAGGATCAAATAGGTCTTTTAGCGGTTGTAATGTAGGCTAAGGGACAGGTAGGACTATTTTGGCCAGAAATAGTGACTATGTTCCCTAAATGCTTTAATACATCACATTATGCCATTAACACTCTCTTTTAAACAACCTTGCTACCTTTCTTTCATCTACCACCCCTTTTCACCTATTTTGTTATTCAAACATAAACACAACTATCTTTTTATTTTTTTATTTCTTTTCCTATTTTTTTTTCATATTTTCTAAAGCACCTCTATGATAACACTCTTTTTCACAACAATTTCAAGCACCAATATACTCTGAGGTATCACTCTCACCATTTTCCTCTTATTTTATTACATGACTCCACAATTTAAAGCGCTTAGGAATTTGGATCAAATTATGGTCTAGAAAAAAATGGATTAGGCTACATATGAGGCTGTCAAGGAAAATAGCTAAAGGCTCAAAGGGGGTTAACTAGGATAATGTACACGGGTAGGTAAAAAGAAGGTAAACAATCACAGGCTACCAAAGAAATGCCTAAATCATCTCCTAAACTCACACTCTTTATTTCGCTTTACACACGCACCAGGCAAGTTCTAGCATCAGTCACAGCACAGAATATACTATACCTCACACATACAAAGCACATGGTCAACTTTATTGGGAGTAGTATAGACTCTTGACCCAACCGATGAATGAATTAAACCACACAATTATCACACAGTGTGTCACACTTGGATCCTAAACGTCTTAATAGTAATGATTTTAGCACAAACTCTTGTCATAATACCATGCCGCCTATCAGAACAATTTCATGCACTTCATGCAAAATCACAAAAAATTTGAAAATACTACTAACTATGACTAATTAAAACAAACAAACATAAATAAATCAAACAAACATACATAAATGTAGGCAAAGAAGTACAACATACAAATACCAGCACCCCACACTTAGACGGGACACACTGCCCTCAGTGGAAAATAAATAAGGAAAACCTGATTAGTCGAACTCCTCCTCTATGTCTGGGGTCATACCCCCTACATCAAAATTATCATCAGAGTCTTCGTCATCAGAGTTCTCCTCCACGTCTGAGTCTGGCATTCAGCGATCATCATCAGTCAACACGTCATCATCGAGAGGTTCCTCAAAATATACCCCTACTCCGTACATAGCCCACACATGCTCATTCATCAGGTAGTCATAATCCAGCTGCTGGAGCTGTACATCAGTTGGAACACGACCCCCACTCATCATGGTAAACCTCATCATGCCATATAAATGGCGGAAGAAGCTTTCGTCGCGAGCATGTCTTTCTGTAGTGGTCAGGTTGACGCCATGCATAGTTTCAGAATCTTTAACCTTTGTTATATCAACCTTTTTCGGGTTGTGTGGAAGCTTATGATCTGCAGGTTCCTCTTTAGTGTCTTTCTTCCTTAATGTCGCAGTCAACAAATTGCCAAAGCTGAAGTGGGACCTCTTATGTAGCCTAGCCTTACGCATTGACGATCGTATCACCGCACCAATATTGATGGGAATATTAGTCATCAGAGCGTACACCAAGCATACTCTATCATGTGTGATCTTTGTGTACTGTGTCCCAGGAATGAGGCAAGAGTTGACTATCCTCAACCATATCTGAGCTTCTCTGTTTAGGGAAGCATACGGGAAGGTATTGTGCCGCCCGGTATCCTTATGACGATTCCAGCATGCCATTGATCTTGTTCCGCACAGTGTGTGTCTGATTGCCCTGTATGGAGGTCTGTGATAAAGCTCCTTGAGCGGTGATGGATCTACAGATGGAAGACCCAGAAAAGTGTTGAAGAACTCCGCATTCAGTTGCAAAACTTGGCCCCGAATCTTCACTTCACTTCCGGTAGTCTTCGGGGACCAATTTGCATAAAACTCTCGCGTTAGATCAAGATTGCATTCTCCCATGTCTCGAAAAATGAAATCAAGATTTAGCGCCATGATTTTAGCCAAAATATGAGGTTCTCTCTTCGCTAGACTCTCCTTCTGTATCAACTCCACGTGAACATACTTTTTCACTTTGTTGTTTTTGTACCACTCCTTTCCTTCCTCCTCTAGGACCCACTTTATCCCGAACATGCATCGCAGTATTTGCTGCGAGAAGGATTCAGCTTGCTCTTTTCTTCCCCTTTTTGTACCTTTCTGAGAGGTGGACGTTTTTTTTTTCCTGATCGTACTTTTAGTGCCATTCTACCTGAGATTAAAATAGATTTATGTTACATCTTCTCGGAAGATTTAATCGATAAACAAGCAATAGTGGCACCACCCCACACTTAATTTGTTGGTACAAACTAATTAAGTGAGTGATGTCGATTACTCAGACTTCATCGACATACATATAGGCGATATGTTCCAATAATATGTTCAGCACAGTCATACTTTCATGTCATCTTAACTATCCTTTCCAACTCTATTTCATGTAATCTTTACTATACTTTCATGTTTGGATTAATGAACCTTTTGAACAAGACTACTACATAGAGATCGTATCAAGTTATGGCATAGAAATAATCACAACATCATATGCTTGTATTCAATAATGATCTTTATCTCGATGAACGAGTCATTTAAACATCCAAGCTTTCAACTTTGAAGATTATGCAATTCATTTCACTAGTTCGATTCCATAAAACTACGACAGTGTATAACAATCAAATACAAGTCGGAACAAAGTCAAGAACACCCACACGTATTCTTTCACTCAACTAGATGTATCATAACAAACCAACAACATTCAAATCACCAACACCTCCTTAAGATCTAACAAATCATTATAAGCGTAGTATTGTAACAACTTACGGAATATAAAAGAAGAACTTACTTGGTGATGGACTTGGAAGATGATCTTGCAAGGTTAGATGAGCAAAAAGAAAAGTTTTGAGAGATTTGGGAAGGTTATGCGGCGCTTAGGTTGAGCAAACAAGTGTGTTTTGTTCTAATGTTTAAGATCTATTTATAGAACAAGCTATGTATCGGGTTTGACCCATGTAAAATCGGGTTAAGAGACCAAAAGGTAAGGTTAGGCGGCGCGTAATACTTTGCCTATGCTTAGCATAGGCGACGCCTTTAGCAAAGCCTAGTTGAACATAGGCGGCACCTATGCTATGGCCTAGTTGGGCATAGGCGGTGCCTATGCTATGGCATTGTAGATTCAGAGAGCTTAGGCAATGACATAGGCGACGCCTTTAGCTTTGCCTAGTTGAGCATAGGCGGCGCCTCTGTTATGGCATTGTAGATTCAGAGAGCTTAGGCCATAGCATAGGCCTTGCCTTGTTCGTTGCCTAGATTTACATAGGCCTTGCCTTGTTCGTTGCCTAGATTTGCATAAGCAATGCCTAACAAATAGCCTTTGCTTCTTCATTCCTAACTTACCACATTCAACATGACACACTTCCAAATCAAAATTTGGGCTAGATCTCCTCCTTCATACGTCTTGCACCTACACTTACTCAAAAACAACAAAAACGATTAGAACGATGGGTTGCCTCCCACCAAGCGCCTTAGTTTTGGTCGTGGCTCGACTCTTCTTTTTGGATTTTTACTTAACAAAAACAAACTCCTAGTAAAATAAAACGATTAAAAACGATGGGTTGCCTACCACGTAGCGCTTGATTTATTGTCGCGGCACGACATATTTACCTCGATTACTTAGACTTCATCGAGATAGATGGTGGCCATGCATTTTATTGAGTCACGAGGACCGATATATGGCTTCACTCGTTGGCCATTCACCTTAAAGACACCACCATTATTGTCTTCTAACTCTACTACTCCAGACGAGTAGACTTGGCTAATTCTGAACGGACCAAACCATTTAGACTTCAACTTACCTGGAAATTGCTTCAGTCTGGAGTTGAAAAGAAGTACCATATCACCCTTCTGAAAGTTTCGTTGGATAATTCGCTTATCATGATACTTTTTTATCTGTTCCTTGTAGAGGTCTGATCTTTTATACGCATGTAGACGGAATTCATCCATCTCATTCAGCTGCTCCAATCTCAGATTAATAGCATCATCCCAATTCAAATTAAGCCATTTCAACGCCCACAATGCTTTATGTTCGAGCTTAATTAGAAAGTGACAAGCCTTCCCATAAACTAGTTGGTACGGGGACATGCCAATTGGTGTCTTGAATGTAGTCCTATAAGCCCATAAGGCATCGTCAAGCTTCCGAGACTAAACTTTCCTACTAGCATTTACAGTTTTAGCAAGGATCAGCTTGATCTCCCGATTAGAAACCTCTACCTGCCCACTAGTTTGTGGGTGGTAAGGTGTGGCTACCTTATGTTGCTTGACCCCATATTTCACCAACACGGCTCTGAACAGCTTGTTGCAAAAGTGTGATCCTCTATCGCTTATAATGGTATGTGGTACCCCAAAACGAGAGAAGATATTTCTCTTCAAGAATGCTACAACACGCTTACCTTCATTATCAGCCAGCGCTACTGCTTTGACCCATTTGGATACATAATCCACAAAAACTAGGATATATTTCATCCCAAACGAATTCACAAATGGGCCCATGAAATCAATACACCACACATCAAATAACTCTACTTCAAGAATCTTAGACATGGGCATCTCATGATGCTTTGAAATAGCTCCTTGCCTCTGACACTGATCATATCTTCTCACAAAATCATAGGCATCCTTGAATAATGAAGGCCAATAATAGCCGCCTTGCAATACCTTTCTGGCTGTCCGATCACCTGCATGGTGACCCCCAACTTGGGAAGCATGACTTGCTTCCAATATGCTAGGCACCTCCTCATGAGGTATGCATCGCCTAATAACACCATCCGCACATCGTCGAAAAAGATATTGTTTATCCCAGAAGTAGTGTTTCACATCATGCATGAACATCCTCTTTTGATGAAAAGAGAGATTCTCAGGCATCACATTACTTACCACGTAGTTCGTAAAGTCTGCATACCACGGTAATCCTTCCACCATCGTGGCTAAGATCTCTTCGTCGGAAAATGCATCATCAATCTCAAGATCTGTCTGCACTATGTGTTCATTTTCAAGTCTAGATAGATGATCAACTACTTGGTTTTCGTAACCTTTTCTATCTTTTACCTCAAAATCAAATTCTTGCAGCAATAACACCCACCGAATTAGCCTTGGCTTAGCATCCTTCTTTGACATTAAATATCTCAGAGCAGCATGATCTGTATGAACCACCACTTTGGTTCCCAACAAGTAAGCACAAAACTTTTCAAACGCATAAACAACCGCTAGAAGTTGTTGTTTCGTGACGGTATAGTTCTTCTGGGCTCCATTCAAAGCTTTGCTCGCATAGTAGATTGGATGAAATAACCTTTCTCTTCTCTGACCAAGTACAACACCCAACGCTACCCCGCTTGCATCACGCATAACTTCAAACGGTAGAGACCAATCAGGTGCCACAATGATAGGAGCTTTAACTAGCTTCCCTTTGAGGCATTCAAATGCCTTCAAGCAATCTTCACCGAAGTCGAACTTTGTATCCTTCTCCAAAAGTTTGCATAATGGGCTAGCAATCTTGGAGAAGTCTTTAATAAACCTTCGATGACCGAGGAAACTACGAACTCCCTTTACAGAAATCGGAGGTGGTAATTTCTCGATAACTTCAATCTTCGCTCGATCGACCTCAATTCCTTTTTCAGAAACTTTGTGCCCAAGAACAATACCTTCCTTAACCATAAAGTGGCACTTCTCCCAATTTAGCACCAAGTTGAATTCAACACATCTCTGCAACGCCATATTTAGATTCGCCAAGCATGATTCAAACGACTCACCTACAACTGAAAAATCGTCCATGAACACCTCCAAGGTATCTTTAACCATATCAAACAAAATAGACATCATACAACCCTGAAAAGTGGCAGGTGCGTTACATAGCCCAAATGGCATACGTTTGAAAGCAAACGTACTATATGGGCATGTAAACATTGTCTTCTATTGATCTTCGGGGGCAATACAAACCTGATTATAGATGGAATAACCATCTAAGAAACAAAACCATCCTTTCCCTGCCAATCGATCAAGCATTTGGTCCATGAATGGCATTGGGAAGTGATCCTTAAGCATCAACGAATTCTGCTTTCGGTAGTCTATGCACACTCTCCACGCTATGACAGGTCTGAGTGGAATTAGCTCATTCTTTTTGTTTGCAACTACCGTCATGCCCCCTTTCTTGGGCACACATTGTACCGGGATCACCCATTTACTATCGGAGATTGTATACACTACCCCTGCATCTAACCACGTAATAATTTCTTTCTTCACTACCTCTTGCATAGGTGAATTTAAATGCCTTTGATGCTCAATAGTGGGTATGCAATTTTCTTCAAGCTGAATCTTGTGCATACATATCCCAGGCAGGATACCAATAATATCAGCGATAGTCCAACCGATGGCTCTCTTGTATCTCTTCAGAACAGAGATGAGAGCTGCAACTTGCTGCTCACCCAAATCAGCCGCAACAGTAACCGATAGTGTGTTTCCACTTCCCAAGAATGCATACTTTAGATGACTGGGCAGCTCCTTCAATTCTAACATTGGTGGCTCTTCAATGGATGGTTTCGCTGGTGGTGTAGGTCGGTTTTTGAGATTGAGGTCCAGATTTTTGGGAGCATGAGAATATGACCCTATTCCTGTTAGAGCACAAATAATTTTTTCATAATCTTCAACATCCTCACGCTCAATATTCATAAGCACAGCCGCCAATAGATCAACAATAAGCTGCTTTTCTACAGATAATTCTTTCTCATCATTATAATAAACATCAGCTACAGAGAACACATTCATATCTTTGGGTTGCTTCATTGATTTGCATACATCAAAACGGACCACTTCATCATTCATCCGGAATAAAAGCTCATTAACTCTTAAATCAATAAGCACACTTCCTATTGCAAGGAAAGGACGCCCCAAGATTATGGGAACTTCAGAGTCCACCTCACAATCCAAAATAACAAAGTCTGTAGGAAAAATGAAGGAAGAAACCTTCACCAATACATCATATAAGATACCAACAGGTCATTTTACCGACCTATCTGCCATCACGAGCCGCATATTGGTTGGTGTAGGTTCGCCCAACCCCAACTTTCTGTAAATAGATAGTGGAATCAAATTGATGCTAGCCCCCAAATCGCATAATGACTTGGCAAAATCCAAGGATCCAACAGTGCAAGGAATAGTAAAAGCACCAGGATCTACCTTTTTCTGAACTAATGATCTTGTAGCGATTGCACCGCAATGATGAACATTATCTGCCAATTCATAACTTGCTGCCCTCTTCTTTGTCAAAAGATCCTTTATGAATTTCGCGTATCCAGGCATCTGTTCCAGCACCTCAACCAAAGGAACATTAATAGTCAGCTGCTTCAACATAGTCATAAATTTATTAAACCTGGTATCATCAACTTTCTTCTTCAGTCTCTGAGGAAAAGGTGGTGGTGGAAGGGGAATAGTTTTCTCCACCGCTTTCTTTGTATCTCGCTTCCAATGATTAATTTTTCAGGTTGCATATGTCTAGGGGTGACGTCATTAACACACTCTTCAGCTTCTTTGGCATCTTCACATTCTGCATTAATAACATTATTTGCTATATCATCAACCACCTGCTTGCCCTTAGATGGATTCTCCAACACCTTACCACTCCTAGTAGTAATATCCACACATGATCCGTCGTTCCTTGGATTTTGCACAGTGCACTTGGTAAAGTGCCAGCCTTTCTTTGGTTAAATATCGCTGAAAGTTGACTCAATTGTTGTTCTAGCTGTTTTATTGAAGTGGAATGCGAGTCAACTAATTGATTTATTGATGACAAATCATTCTTTACCTTATTTACTCCCGTATTGGTTGCCTCCACTCCTTTCAATAGCTTGGCCATCATATCTTCCATGGACACCTTCCCAGAGCCAGACACCACGGCCTCACGATTTCCAGGAGAAACATACAAACCACTCCTGTCAGTCTTATTCTTCCAACTACCTTGATTACGGTCCTTGTTTCCAGATTTATCATAATAGTTCTGACCTTGGTTTCCTTGGGCATTGCCTCGAAAACCCCCCTGATTATTCAAGTAGTTAGCTTCTTCCTCAGAATCGGTTTCATCTCTTCCCTGTGATACCACGGCTTTGACTTTTTTGGTCTTCCCTGATAATAAATGCTTGGTAAGAAGATCCATCTGCGTTTTCATGTGCGTCATATCTTGATCACGTTCCTCCTCTCTTCGCCTTTATTCTGCAGTCATGCCAATGGATACAGTAGAGCTTGCTACCTCAGAATCCTTGGTATGCTAAGCTCTACTCTGCTTTGTCATACGATCTAACATATCACTTGCCTGAATAAAAGTAAGGTCCATGAATGACCCTCCTGCAGCATTATCAACCACCGACTTAGTCACCAAATTTAGAGACCTGTATAATATCTCCATCAAGTGGACATTGGTCATATGATTATTTGGGCACCGCATAAGCTTCTTCTTGAACCTCTCCCATATTTCGTGGAGAGCTTCAGTTGAAAGCTATTGAAAATTACTGATCTCATCTCTCAACTGTGCTCTCTTGGATGGCGAAAAGAATCTTTCTAGGAAAGCGTCTTTCAATTGCCTCCAATTAGTAATAGAATCAGGAGTTAGCCCGTTCAACCATAGAGTTGCCTCCCCAGATAGAGACAATGGAAATAAGAGCAACCGAATTGCATTTTGTCCAATGCCTGGATTGTCGAATGACTTGCATGTAGAGATAAAATTGATCAGATGCATATTCGGATTATCCCCTGCAAGTCAACCAAATAACCCCTTGAGCTGCAATAGTTGAATCATGGTGCTAGTGATATTGAACTTGGCTTCAAGTGCCAAGGGTGGAGGAATAATAGCCCCTGTGGCACCAGCCCCATCCAAATTGTCATCATCATCATCAAAAGGAATCTGCATAGCTCGGCATTCAGGCCTCAATCTAGCTTGATGATCTCTTCTGTTCACAGGTGCCGCCACCTCATCAGCATGCCTTGGGTTTAGTAACTCATCATCACCCAGATCCTCATCATCAGGATTTATTGCTCGCCCTGGGTTATCAATATTCTGTTAATGCACTTGAGCAGCAGCCAATGCAGCTAATCTAGCCTGCTCCTGTTGAGCAGCCCTTCTTTCAATGTCTTATTGCACCTCCATCCTACTAATAAGTTGTGGTTCAGGGTTTATGGGTAATAATGGCTGACCCGAACTTCGAGTATTTGGCATGCACTGAACAAAACCTGAATAAAACAAAAACAACAGACAAAAAGTAAAATTCCCGAATCTTTGACCAAAGGGTCTATTAACTATCATAAACTTAGTTGACAACCGTATTCCCCGGCAACGGCGCCAAAATTTGATAACACCCAAACTACAGCTCTCGTAAGAGTGTAAGCGGTCGCTGTCAAATATAGAACCCAACTGGGTTGGGTGTCGAATCCCACAGGGAATACTTGGTCACTAAATATTGTAATTGTTAGCAGACTATTGGTCGAAAATTCCACGGAAAGGGGGGATTTTGGGTTATGGCGTGAACCAAAAATATTAAAGTAACAATGGAATGCTTTTTTTAGTAAGATTTAATCACAGAGAATAATAAGTTAGGGTTATGTCCACCTTATGAATTCTACGTATCTATTAACTATGAGTGATGCAGAATTTAGACATGCATGCTCTTATGGAGATTCGTATTCTAATGGTAAATCCTAGTGTTTCTCAACCATCCAAGATTATTTCACTTTAACTCTCTCGAGCTTAAAGCGTATACTAACGGTACAAACTCTCCAACAGTTTAATCCGGTTAAGGCGTTAACGTGTAAACAGGGGTTGGTATCCCTATTTCCTTGTCACACTCTCTTTTCCAAACATGTAACTTTTCTCTCGAACAAGTTAATTCTATAATGGCGTATTCTATATGTTTGCAACCACAAGAATTTAATTAAAACAAAGAGAGTAATGATATAAGTAGCATGCGCATCAAGAATTCACAAACTCATAGATTAGATAGTATCTCACAAGGCTTCCATAACCCTAACAGAGAAGTTTAGCTACTCATGAGTACAACGGAATTCGCAATAGACATAATCGTCATACCACAACTAGAATAATATTCGTAAGGGATGATTTAACATCAAAGAGGGATGACGTTTTTGCCCCTTCCGTTGATTAAGTGTTTGCCGTCTTTTCTCTGTCTTAGACTTACAGAATCTGTAAACTGAATAATACTAAAAGTTGAATGAAGAAAAATTGAATGACATACTGAAAAATTCAGCAAATAAGGTTTTTATAACATCCTTGTCTATTCCTACTAGGTTACTGCTGCACCCCTAAGTATTAAGAAATACTGATTTTGCCCGGGACAGATTTTCCATGCATCACATTTAGTCCACAAGCTTCCAAAAGCTGCCTTCCTTCTTACATGAAGTTTTCCTTTGCTGCCCAAGGGTCCACAAAGTGCTGAAATCTTCATGATTAATACCTGAAAACATGCTAATCACGTTGGTTAGCTCACTTACAGGAAAATGGACTAAAAGTGCAGGAATTATATATTTTATCCTCCAAACTTAGCTAAAACATGGGTAAATTATGGTGCTTTAGGCGTGTAAATACACCCAACATCAAGCTACAACTAGGGATAAGTATATAGGGTCAACTACAACTTCAATTGAGTGTTTGCAATTATATGTTATTGGTATTGTGTTTCTCCCTCCCCGAGTTGTCGAACAATCACTCTGAGTTGAAATGATTCTTATTAACTTATTATTAAGCTAATACCCAAATTAATTAATCTAGAACTAAGTATGAGTTGACAGGGTCAACTACAACTTCAATTGAGACTTTGCAATTACCTGATATTAGAATTGTGTTCCTCCCGACCTGAGTCGTCGAATGATCACTCTAAGTTGAAATGATTCTTATTTACTTATTGTTAATATAATACCTAAAATTCATTAGCGTTCCATTTGAACATAATACACTCTATTATGATGTAACACCCCATACTTTTCTTAGTTTAATTTAGCATTAAGACTGTTAAGCATTGGATTTAAGAGAGAATGACCTTTCATACATATATAATTTTCTAGATTTAGAGCCTCCAATGTGTAGAAAATTGAATTAGTTTCCAAACGATATAAGATTCACCTAAATCCGATAACCGAGTATGAAGTTATAGCTATTCTAAGCTTCAATATGAACACCGTAATTTGGGCCTGTAACGCATCGCGGAGAAGTATAAAATCACAATTATCAATTTCCAGTGAGACTACGTGATTTTGATGCATCACGAAAAGGTTGAAATACCTAGTTCTCCATTTCCAGTAGACCAACGCGATGTTGGTGCGTCGCACCAGTAGCCAAAATGGCATTCCAAAGGGTGCACTGTGATGGTGGTGCGTTGCGGAGGAAGCCCAGTTCTAATTTGTCAAATTTTTAATGACCCACCACGATAGTGGAGCATCGCGGTGGCCACCTATTTTAGAAAAAATTATTTGTGTCAGTTCAGTTTAGATATTAAAAGGAGTATTTTGGTCAATCCCCAAGGCTCTAATCTGTCTTAAATAAAGAATTAAGCATATTCCAAAGCACTTTGTGCTTATTTCATCAATTCTCTCTCAAAACAAAACCCTAGATCATCAAAGCTTTCTCCCCAAGAAATCCAATTCCTCCTCAAATTCTCCAAGGTAATTCAAGATTAAGGATTTTCAACTCAAGAACTCCAAGAATTCAACTTTAAAAGCATCAATAGGGATCCAAGATTCAAGCCTTAGTATCTAGTTTATCAATTGAGGTATATGAGATTTTTCAACAAGGATAATCCTTTCATCCTTGTGCCCAAAACTTATTTTAAGTACAAATTTACTGAATTTTATGTGATTTCCAATGAAATTAAAATTAGGGTTTATACCCAATATTGCTATTTATAAGATTATGAGATTTCAAGTGATTTAAAAGTTGAGTTGCATGATTATACTTATATTTCATGCATATTGCAGGAATTTCCAGATTTTTAGTTGATTTATAAATGTTTACATTACCAAGCATGAATATTGTGATGTTTTAACATGCGTTTGATGCATGGGTCACTAAGCTCAAATTAAAGATTGTTATTTCAAGATTGATTGTGCTATGAGCACTTTATGACTAGATCCTTTTCAGATTATTGATAAAGATTTGACCTTTTGGTTTCAAAATAGATCTGAAATCCACTTTACAGATTCATATTATAGATTTGGTTTTATAGATATACAGTGGGTTTTCATTGTAAACCACTATACTATTTTAAAAGTGGATTTCCATCAGAATGAGCGTACAAATTTAATGGAAGTAGTATTTAGCACCGAGATGGGTACATTACTACTATTTCATACCCTAGAACTACGTGCCAATGTAGGATTTAGATTTTTTCCACTTCTACATGGATGATAGATATGTGATCACTTAGATAGGTTATACTCTCTGGCAAGAGTATGACTCTTCTCCCCAATGTGAGGATTCCTAGGACACCTCTCCCCAATGTGAGGATCCTACTTAGGAGCGGAAGAACATTGGAATCCATGAATGCTCACATGGTTTATATGTCTAGAAGAATCTCCCATGCAGAATAAGTTTTCAAATTTCTAAACCCCTAAGATAAAGTATTTTCTCTATAGCTTTAAAGTTCTTGAATTTAAAATATTTCTTTACATAAACCTTCAGATACAGACTTACAGATTTAACTTAGCTTGTATGATTTAAGAATAAGAATAGAATACAAATTTTAGAACTAAGTGTTATGAATCACAAGATTTACATTATTTGCTTTCCTATTCATGATTTATGACCTTCAGATTTCAGATTACTCAAGCCTATGTGAGTTATTTACATTTAGCATGCATGATTTTATAACTTGTGATGCTATTGAATTATTGTTTAACTTATTGCATTCACCCTCATATGCTCAGTACATTCCCAAAGTACTGATCCACATATATATCTGTGTGCTACATTGTCTCATAATGTAGGTTCAGGTGCTCAGTTTTAGCAGCGTGAGTGATTTTTGAGCATCTCATCGATATTTCTTTAGTCGACGAGTCCTCATAGATTAGGGACTTAGCTATTCAGATTTTTAGCTTATTAGTAGATAATTCAGTATTCATTTCAGACAGTTTATGTCAGTTGGGGCCTATCCCAGTGACTCTCTAGATCCATTCAAAAGAGGCTTGTTGGACTACTAGATTAAGTTTTAGATTTTAGTTGCAGTATTCAAATTTTCAGTGTTTGCTTCATCGGCCTGATGAGATTAGTATTTTTAAGATATACTCAGATAATTTAGATAGTTTTCTTCATTTATCTTGATCTTACATTCATATTCCCCTATTTTGAGATTCAAATTTAGTAGAAGGAAGCCAGGGTTAGCTCTGGACTACTTGTAGTTTGGAGCACTGTGTGGCATCCCGAAAATCAGATTTCGAGGAGTTACATATGATGAGACGGTTAAAAATTATATCTTTTAAAATTTAAAAAAATCATTAAGATCAATTCAGACCAAATTAATATTTTCAAAATATGTCATTCTTTTCAAAAATACAAATCAACTTTTACAAATTATCCATTTACAGAAAAAATATTTCATTATTTCATATCTTGAGTTCTCGTTTTATTCTCTCTCTTAATAATATAGACAATAACTACTCAACATATTACTCAACCCTTCACAACACATCAATTTTTTCCCATTCCAATCACATAGTTGTTATTTTTGACTTCATTCTTGCTTGTATCCGTCATTTTTTCGGTCTTGGTAGGTAACAGAGTGCGAGAAGAATTCTACATTTTTCTTATAAAATTAGGGATTTTTAGTTAATGATGAAAAAGAATACTTTTAGTTGTATTATCTTTGAGAATGGGTTAACAATTTTGAATTTTGATGATAAAATTGTAGAAAAAAACTAAGAAAACCCTACTTTTTGCCTCAATATTCCGTTAACTGTCGTGGTATTTTTGGATAGTGTTTGTGGTGTTATTGGTGGTGTTGGTACAGGTGGCATTGGATGTGCTGTTGGTATTGGTGGTTTGTTATTAGTGTTGGTGGAATTGTTAGTGGCATTGGTGGCTATTGGTTATGGTGTTGGTGGTCGTCATAGAGGTACCGATGGTGTTTGTGGTGGCTGTTGGTGGTGTCGGTATTGGTGGTGTTTATAGTGGTTGTTGGTGGTGTTTGTAATGTATTTTTTAAAAATTTATGTATACATCAATTGTAATGTATTTTTTTGTTTTTCTATTATTTGTAGGTAAAATATGTCTCCCCAAAGAATAGAAAGTGAAAGTGGATTAATTTTTGACCACCTAACAAAAAAGGCTAGAGTATAGAGGGATTCAGAGGAGCTTTCTGAATAATCTTAGCCAAGAAAAAGTAAAGCTGAGGAAAGATATGAAAATGAAGAAAAATAAAAGTAAGAAGGGAGAAGAAAAAGATAAACAAGAAGAGGAGATAGAAGAAAGTGGGAAATAGGATGATAATCAACATGATGATAATGCACCACCAATGGGGCATGAATTAATATTGAAATCCTATCATGAAGCTTTCAAAACTATTAGTATTGACAGGTTTCAAGTTACGATGTCGACTGATGATGCTGTAGAACTAACTGGTGATTTTGTACTTAAATGTCAGTTGGGGAAACTTTTTGATGACTTTAGGAAAACTATAAAGAGTGAAAACATAGACAAACTTTTTTAAAAGAGTGGCTTTGGATACTTTATTGCACTACCTGAGGACCATACTACCCGTTTCCAAATGAGCATAGTATATGGTCTTCTCAAGGGTAGGAACAACTACGTAGGGGATGAAATATTCAAAGGAGTGAGGCAAAAAGATAGATGAAATTTGGATCAACTACTGTGGCATGTCGGTTTATTTTATATTGAAAGAGTTTTCCATAGTGACAGTCTTGAGATGCGATTGTCCAGAAGAACCTCTCATCAAGGAAACACCCCACAAAAGGTCTAAGGCAAGCAAGACAGCCAAACTACCATTATCAAATAGAGGGAAGGCATTGTCCCAACAACCACCCACCAAAACCAACAAATGCAAGAAAAAAATAGAAGGGTAGTTCAACATTGCTAGATGTGGGTACAAAGACAATAAGTTAGTAAAATTTCAAGGATAAAAACTATACTAAAGCAGTACAGAGAGAAGTTGTGTTTAGTTTGGTTTTCCCATTCCGTTATATTGGCAAAAAATGATAACAAAGTCATAGATGAGGATGTATTAAAGCTTGCTAAGGATTTAAAGAAATTCAACAATTATCCCTAGGGATATGACAATTACAACTTAACTGTTAAGTATTTACTGTCAAAGCTAATCCCCAAACCCATCACATTATACGACTTTCCTTGGGCTTTCATAGTAAATTTAATCACTATTTGTTTACTCATTCATTAATTTATATTGAATAATTATTATGATTTTTTTTCTTGCTTTCCATTTACATTTTTTAGGTCTGGGCATTTGAAGTCATTCCTCCCCTCTGAAAGAAGATCAAGGATTACCCGGATGAGGTTTCTCATTCAGGGATCCTTAGGTGATTGGCTACAAAGAGCAACATAAAAATTAAGGAAGTTGATCTCTTTAACCCTCCAGATGATGTAGTACATCTTCTTTCAAATAAAAATTTTGACTCAAAGAAAGATATTGAAATAAATGTGCCATCTATTATGATAAATAGGTCATCTGTTGCAACAGATTACCCATCTACTATTACTGGTGCAATAGATAGGTAATTTGTTGCGATAGACAATTAATATTTCACAACAGATTACCCATAGGTTGCTATGGTTCTTTGAACCTGACTCAACAGATTACCCATCTACTATAAATTATGCAACATATGGGTAATCTAATGCAATATATTACTATGATAGACAGATCAACTATTGCGATAAATAGATTATGTGTTGAATAAGTTATCTGTGTTAACATATAGCCCAACTAACTATAAATTATTATTATATGATTTAAATGTATCTATCTTTTTCATAGGATGTGCATCCATGGATCGTGCCTGCTGAGTAGGAGTTGGGGATGACTTTTTTTATTACTCTAGGTCTTGTTGATACAATTGCAGACCAAATGGTGGAGTTAATAAAGAAGGAATTGGGTGGAGCAACATCTATAAGAAGAACAGTTAGGCAAGGTCAGCCTAATATTGAGGGTCTTCATTACCAACCTACTGCAATAGATTTGGGTGCTTCTTCTGGGGTATTGCTGGTGGAGTTGTTGATGTTGGTGGCAGGCATACTAATGTTGATATTGATTCTAGTTGTGATGATAAGAATGTTGATACTCAAGGAACAATAAATATTTTTAAAATACCCCATTCATAGGTCCCTCTCACCCTTACACAGGTCCCTCTCACCCTTACACCAGTCCTTCCCACCCTTATAGTGGTCCCTCTTACCCCTCTCCACCCTTATGTTCTTGTTTCAAATGCAAAAATTTTAAGGACATATAGGATAAAATCTTTGAAAAAATAGAGGCTATCGCTAAAGCTATCGAGGAATTGAAATCCAAGAGGGGTATGATACCCTCCAAGAGGGTGAGGGAGCCATACACTCCCACGGTGGTGTTTAGAAGGAAGAAAAAAGCAATTAGCCAAGTACTCTCCAATCATAAATAAATAAAATTTCTACTCCTCCATCTCCAAAAGTTGTTAAAGGGAAGGGGACATTAAAGAAGGTGGACATATACGTGAAACTTGGCCCCAAAGAGAAGAGGGATCTCTGACGGGCCAAGAATTCTAATCAAGATTACCCTATGCATACATTTTTCTCCCAATACTTCAAGAGTATGAAAGATATGCGTACACCGTATGCGAACAAGGTAAGTTGACTTTTTCTAACCTAGACTTCTAATCTACTCCATGAAGAAAAAGCTACACAACAGATGTGTCATCTGTTGCAACCGTTGTGTATTTTGGTGCAACTGGTGGTGGTTCTATTGTAACATATTACCCATCCATTGCTTAAGCTGCATTAGCTGGGTAATGTAAGAACAGATTCAGAGAACCCTCTACAATAGTTAGACCATCCGTTACATCTATCCACTATGTTTTCCTTCTTTACAATTACTAACCTATTTAAAAATGGACTTCTTATATCACTGTATATTGAAGAAATTATCTGCCTTATGAGGGGCAGGTAATTAGCATACTCGAAAGCTTATGATTCTGCCGAAAGGATAATGGACCTTAACTTCTACAAGAATTTCAAGGATAGGTATGATAATCTCAGTAATCTAGCATCAACTCCCAGTGGCCCATGATTTGATTCGTTAGTTTCTGGGTTACAATAGGATGAAGAAATGATTAAATATGTTAGAGGGTAGAGGCCATATCCTTAGGGCAAGAGCTAAACTAAGGCAAAATGACTTCTTGCAGTCATGAATGTGAACATCAAACTTTTTTGGCTCTTGAAATACTACTCGAGGAGGAAAAGATGAAGGTTTATGAGTGCAACTTACCTTCTATTGAGGAGGACTATTTTTACCCCACATTCAGCCACTGTTGGATTTGTTCCTCAACTTGTTGAGGCAGAGTAAACTAACGGATAATTTTCTAGTGGAAGTGTTTAAGAAGAAAACATGGAATTTTGAAGGTCGAAACAAGGACATGGACCTTCCAGAAAATGAAATCTTTGTCGCATGCAGGTCGTTGCTGACCAACACAAAAATGGCCAAGCCAATGACCTTTCTGTACAACAACACTGTATAAAACATGAAAGAAGCCTGGGCTTATAAGGTACTAACTGAACGCTTGGAGCTTGTGTATAAATAAAAAGATGTAGAACACAAACACAATAACAATTTTTTTATTTCAACTCAATTCACTTTACATGTAGTGGAAATTTTTTATGTCTAATGAAAGTTGAATTTTTTATAATACAACAGATTGTCTATATGTTGTAACATATATTCTATGTGTTATGATAGATAGTTTATCTATTGCAATAGGTTCGTCATCTGTTGCGTTATATCGATGTTTCTAAGTGTATCTGTTGCAACAGTGGGAAGACTTATTTGATAATTTCTAACAGATGACCTACATGTTGCAACATATGTCTAAATTTGTTTGATATTTTCCAAACATTACGCTTGAATATCCATGTGCTTAAAAACACCAAACCAGTATCAAATACACCACCATGAAAATTTCAGCAATTAGGCTTGAATATCCATATGCCCAACAACACCAAACCAGTGGAAATAGCGCTAACAATATAGTATCTTCTTGCTCGATTTTGTTTCTCTTCAAAAATCTTGACTTTCTTCAACAAACCCTAGATTATATGATTTACTTTTGAAGGGTGTCGTTCTTCATACCATTCAAAGTAATCACATCCACTGAATTTCTATAAATACAAGACCACAATTACAAAACAATTACAAGTCAGTAATTAATTAATTAATTAAATAAAAAAATATTACCTTTGAAATATTACAAGAACAAAAACTATGACCTAGATGTTATTGAGTCAAAGAAGTCTTCAATAGAGATTCATGAACACAATTACAATATCGAAAATCTTTATCACAAAAACCAGAGGAAGATGAGCTCGACATTGTAAAGCTTAGTAGAAAAAATGATAAAAAGATGAAAAAAAATCAAATACAAATAATTTTAAGAATTTGGATAGAGAAAAAAAAGATAATGATGAAGAAGATTTGGGAATTTAGGGTTAAATTTTAGGAAGAATATGAATATATAAGACAATGAGGAAAAAATAATCGTTGGGGGCCAAATTAGATGCCAAGTCAGAAAAAATAGGGGTTCAATGCGCCTTGGCTGTGTTAATTACACGGGAACTACCAACAGGTCAAAAAGTACAAAACTGACACATTTGATAACTATGTCTAAATCTGTTTGCTATTTTTCAATAGATATGTTGTCTGTTGCAACAGGTATATTATTTGTTGCAGTATTTAAGTCTAGTAGTCTATTTTAATTAATAATTAAAATCTAGGGATAAAATAAAATTCATAGAAAACATAAAATAAGTAGAAGCCTTCAGAAATTACATAAAATAAATCAACAAATAAATAAAATGTAAAAAAATTACTATGGGTATAGATCTCAACAAATAAATCAACAATTTAAGTTTTGATGCCAATATTTTCTAAGGAGGGGTGCGGCTATTACTTTGACAGACTCAATATGGAGAAGTTGTTCATCATCTGGTGCTATGTAATTCAGCTTTGGGCATCATGAATCTTGTATGTCGCTTACGTACGGTTTTTGCATTTTTGCTTCTCCGTATTTCCATAAAAAGAGTAGCATATTGTCAATGTTGTTCAGTAGTAGCACCAGAACTGTCAACGCTAATCATAAAGATACAAAAAAAATAGAAAAGGATAATTCATCACTTTTAGCAAACAGATTATCTTTCTGTTGCAACATATGTATCATCTATTAGAAAAAATTTAAATATGAGAAATACTATATTATAATTTCCAACAAATAAACCATCTTTTGCAACATATGATTCACCAATTTGGAAAAACTGAAACAATAGGAATTCTTGATTTATAGATCATATGTTGGTATAAATAAAAATGGTATGTAGAGCTGTTTGATTTTCAAAAATAGATGTGACATATGTTGCAATAGATACTGCATCTAATGCAACAGGTTAGTCAACTATTGCAATAGATGTATATATCTGTTTGATAATTTTCAGCAAATGTGTCATTTGTTGAAACATATATGTTTGTTTGTTAGTTGAAATAGATGTTATATATTCACCTTCTTCAACTCATGCTGCTCTCCTGTGGTCCTTGTACAATGCTCAATAGTGCAACATAAAGACAACAGAGATGTAATTTTGATTTTTTGGATGCTTGATAATCCTTGGAAATTACTTTCCTACTCTTCTTAGCCTTAATCTCTAATGGAGTGGATGAATATGGAATTCTGTTTGATGGAATGACACCCTTCGTAGACATTAATTACTTTACAGAAGTAGTTATTGCATTAATAACATTAAACACTACATCAGGTTTCGCATGGTAGTCTTGACATTTGCATGCAGAACATTTGCTAGGAGGGGAAAATTATGCATAACCAATTTGATCATACTCATAATGGTTTGTTTTAAAAATTGTAAGAGGAGCATTATTATCCCTAACAACAACAACACTACCACCACCAACAGCTTCATTACCACTACCATCATCAACAACAACAAGCCCACCCTCCAAAATTATTTTTTCTTCTAATGGTTGTTGCTCCAAACAATTCTATTTTGATTTTGTCAATGACTTTAGGGTTTGATAAAGTTTGCACAGACTGTAAAGTAAGAAAAATGTCATTTTCAACTCTCGATTGGTCAAAAAAAGCGACGAATGCACAATCTATCATAAATCAGTACATATATTAGAACGATGATTAGATGATTCAAAGAATTGAAATAAAAACTTAATTAGAATTAGACTTCTGCATCCTTCATGGGGTTGAAGAGATCAAGAAATTTTACATTTTTATTAATTTTGGCCAACAACTATCTCAGGATTCTTGTACAGGAAACTTCTTCCTGGTAGTTTACTTGTTGTCTCAAATAAGAAATGGCTTCAAATGCCCAAGCCTATAAAATAATGCCAATGAATCAAAAGCATTATTGAATAAATAAAAAATAAATCATATCATAATAAAATAAATACTTACCATGAAAGTCCATATAAGTTGACTATCTTTGGCGCTAAGAGAGTCAACAAATATTTGACAGTTATTTTGAAGCTTTCATAACCCCAAAGATAGCTGTTAAATGACTCAAGATCTTTGGAGAATTTTATTAAACCAAGAGGTGTCACACCTCTTTTTTAACTCCAAAATATGATTTATCATTTTAAAGGTCGAAAAGGTTTTTATTATCGAAGTGACAAGAGATTAAAAATTTATTTTGAAAAAGAACTATTTACATTTTTATTCAGAGTCGCCACTTGACATAATCCGGTGTAACAAGTTACCTTTGAAAGATCCATTTCAAAATGATTTGACTCTTTAAAACTGAATTGCAAATAGAGATTCCGACCAAGGAATTCTGTTGATCGAGGGGAAGGTGTTAGGCAACCCTTGGTCCCGTGGTTTGACCACGGTCGCTTGGTGGAGCCTATCGACTAGTTTGACATTATGAGTGTATAAATCACATAAAAGAACACAAAACAATCAATTAAACCAACAAAATAAAACAATCTTAAATATAATGTTCAGTCCAATTATACATTCTAAAATAAAAAAAATACAAAAATATAAATCCTATTCTAAGCTAATCCTAGACTATGCTCCACCCGATGCCTCGGGCCTTCATTGCGAACATCCTCCGAGTACAAATACTTTGGGACATTCCCCGATGAATAAACACGAATACCTCGAGGCATTCCCCGACCAAATGATATATACATTCGATCCAAAAAACAATGAAATCAAGCCATTCAACACATAGTTCAAGCATTCCATATCCCACGAATGCTAAATTTGCCTACCCGGACCTAAACTTTGCCTACTAAGCTTTCAACCTAAAATATGATTGTATCAAGTTCACAAACTTGTTATTTGTTCCGAAGTAAAAAAAAACAACAATAAACCAAATCAATCTAAATTCACCTTTTTTATCAATTTCTCAGTTCTACCCCAAATTCCCTTTAATATGTCACTATTCACACAAAACGAGTATCCAAGCTCATGCTAACATTGAATTCATATCATGATTAATAATTCATGAATAAACAATGTCGAATATCAACAAGATCATCTAATAATCAACCAACAACACACAATCATACATCAATTCACCAAATTAAAACAAAATGAAAAGAGGGAGTTGAAGAATTGGACCTCAAATATCGATTTGAATATATCAGAGATAATATCGCACCCGAAAAACCTCAATTTGAACCTCGACTATCAACCAACTCAATCTCAAAAACTTCTTGAATGTGATTCGAACAGAATTCTGCGAACACAAATGGATAAGCCAAAATAGAAATCGCACAACCCAAAACCCATATACGATTTCTGGTAAAGCTTTACCGGAATCAACTCAAAACAGGCTGATTTCAGGGTGATTTAGCTCCTGACTTTGGGTTTCTTTATGGTGAGAGGTAGATTATGATTAGCCATGCCTGAATCTAACAGAGATAATGGATTCCAATGAGAAATTTGCCAGTAAACTCAACCCCTACCAGATTTTATTTGCTTTGCTCGAGTTCTACTCGTTTCCTTTTTCTCTACTCTATTTCTCCTCAATTATCCACTATCCTCTCTAAATCCTCACCATTACAGTGTGTCATCCGAGTGAATTTCAGTGTGTACGTGAATTTTTCGATGAGGTGTGTGATGAGTGTGTGACGATCTCAATCACTGTGTGTATATCCTGTTCCCTAAAAGGAAAGAAGAAGAAAATCCCCTTTATTTTAGTCCATCTGGGAGAGAAAAAGAAAATGGAAGAAGATCCTCTCCTATATATTCTCTCGCGTATATTAATGAACAAAATGCAGTGTTCTCTCAATCAAAGATGTGAGTGATGTCCTTTGGTCTATGGAATTGTGGAGAAGAAAAATAATACCCCTTGCCCTATGGCCCCTCCCTTTTTGTTGTTAATATATTTGTTAAAAAGGAATAAAAAAAGTGTGAGGGAGTGGTGACGTTCTTTATTTTGATTAGGTAGGTTGCTAGGATAAGATAAAATTAGTTAGAGGTTATTATTTTGTTATTTTATGGAGGGATTATCGCACAGGTTGGGGTGCGTGGAAAAATGGGATAAGATAATAAAAATAATTTTTTGACGGCACAAAATTATGTGTTTACATCATGCCCCCTTTGAATGTTAACACGGAGTGTTTTCATACAAAGAATTAGACAACGAGATAGAATTTTGTCCCGATCATTATTCGAAAGAAGAAGTAGAAGGAAAAAAGACAATGACATCTTAACTTAGGACACTCCCACCTACCCAAGTTATAAGGGAATCAGCTGACAAGTATCTTAAAGGATTGGACGGAGAAGAATTATACCGAATTGAAGAGTCGAGTGAGGTTCCATCGAGGTTTCGGTCTGCGGCTCTATTATTACATCAAAAATAAAAATTACAAGTTAAAACATAATAAAATTACAAAAATCCTATCTATGCAACTTCTTTTGAACTCTTGATTTGCTACTTCATCACCTTATTCTTGAGGCGGACTCCTGACTCATAATTTCCTCACCCTATTCTTCAGGCGGGTTCCTAACTTGCTATTTTTCAATCTGTTAACTTTCAATATTTTCACCTTATTTCTTTACTTTCAAATTCTTCACCATGTTGCTTGACTTTTCATTTATTCGCGTTGTTCTTCAAGCGGGATCCTGAAATCACATCAAAACTAAAAAGAAAATTATCCCAAACAAAGAATATTATAAAGAGATTTCATTGGCCAGAAAAGTGAAGTTCCAAACACAAGAATTAAATTTTGCCCCAGTTCATCATCAAAGGAATTTTGTGAAAGTCACATCATTAGAGGAATTAAAAGGAATAACTCAACTAAAAGGTACGTCTTATAGGAATCAAAGGGGAGTGACTCGACTAAAAGGTACGTCTTATAGGAATCAAGGGAGATGACTTGACTAAAAGGTACATCTTATAGGAATCAAGGGGAGTGACTCGACTAATAGGTACGTCTTATAAGAATCAAGGGGGATGACTAGACTAAAAAGGTATGTCTTATAGGAATCAAGAGAGATGACTCAACTAAAAGGTACGTCTCGTAAGAATCAAAGGGGATGATTCAACTAAAGGGTACATCTTATAAGAATCAAAGGACATGACTCAACTAAAAGGTACGTCTTATAAAAATCAAAGAAGTTGACTCGACTAAAAGGTACGTCTTCTAGGGGTCAAGGGGAATGAATCAACTAAAAGGTATGTCTTATAAGAATCAAAGAAACGACTCGACTAAACGGTACATCTTCTAGTGGTCAAGGGGAATGACTCGACTAAAAGGTACGTCTTCTAGGGGTCAAGGGGAATGACTCGACAAAAAGGTACATCTTATAGGAATCACAAGAAATAACTCGACTAAAAGGTACGTCTTCTAGGGGTCAAGGGGAATGACTCAACTAAAAGGTACGTCTTATAGGAATCAAAAGGAATGACTCGACTAAAAGGTACATCTTCTAGGGGTCAAGGGGAATGAATTATCTAGGAGGTATGTTTTCTAAGCGTCAAGGGGAATGAATTGACTAGAAGGTACGTATTCTAGAAAATGAAGGTTCAATTTAAGAAGTTTACCACCTAGCAAATGAAAACTAAAATTAGCAGACAAGAAAGTGTCTCTGAGGGATATAGGATGTGAATTTTACCATGACTTGATTACCAGACCAGTGTAGCAACATTGCTTCCTGAATTTGTAAAAATGAGGCATTGCAACCTTTGATTTTTATGCTTTGAAGTCCTTGCTTTGAAGGTAATATGTTTCCTATTTCATCAAAGAGAACTTGTGAGTTTAAAAACATGGTGGCTGGCTTGCGGCTTTGGCTTTTGAGCGATTTCACTTGCACTTGTCCCCTTAACCTTGCTTCCAACAATTACCATATGTCATTGACTTGCTGCATTATTAACCCAAACTCAGATTATTAAGAGTGACTTTGTAATAGAACAGAACATCTCTACTTTTCCATGCTGCTCAGATAAACTCTTTGAACCTTGGTATTTACATGAGTTCCCAGATTTATCTGTTGACGAAACTTTCTACATGCCTTATTTCAGCTCACAATCATGTCTCTTTCATGCTCTGGCCTTTCTGTCTTGCTTTTTATAATTAAAGAAATTGGTAGCCAGTTTTGAAATTTTTTCTCACTTGTTTTGACATAGACTTGACTCAAAGACAAGAGAAGAAAAAGAATGATAAGGATTTTTTTTATTTAGATAACTGACTAAAGAAAGATAAAACAAAAATAAAAAGAAAAAATAACAGACAATAAATGTCCCCATTTGAAATAAAGAAACAAAAGGATTATCCAAAAATCACAGTCAACTCTAATGATTAGGCCATGCATTTTGGATCAAGATGTCTGGTCTTTCCATCTATGCTTTCTACCAGTTGTTGTTGAGTTAATAGAATTGAAATTGATTTGCTTCCTTAGGTCAATTGCATTTAAGACCTCATTCGGCTAGTGAAACCTTGAAGGGTTTTTGCCAACGAGTCTTTTTTTTCTCAGTTCACCATTGCCTTATAGTGTCTATGAGGGTTTTTCACCATTGAGACTCTCTTATTGTCATTTCTCTCAACTTACAATTGTCTTATGGTGCCCGTGAGGGTTTTAACCAATAATACTCTCTCATTTTTACCTCTCTCAACTTACCATCATCTTACGATGCCCGTGAGGGTTTTCACCAATAAGACTCTCTTATTTTTATTTCTCTTTTGATTTTTTATGCTGAGGAAGACAAGTTGTTCCCAAATGCATCATCATATCCCTTGCATGCTTAGCCTTAACATCCTCAAATATTGATCTGAAGGTCTTTTTTTGGTTGTAACTTGGCTTTTGGATAGGGCTAGAAAGAAAGGATGACATGGGGCCTAAATAACAATTGAAGTGGGGTAGGACTTACAACTTTTGGAATCGAATCAAACAATGAGGATTAACTCATGCCTTAGTTTCTTTTGACTGGGAAATTCTAAATTGGTTATTTGGTTGGACCGAGCCCAGAGTAGGGCAGCCTACATATCTCACCCTCGAGAGAGGAGAATCAGGTCGTGCATAGTTCTGGCAGCTTGTTCTTTTGCTTGATTCTGATTTATTTTTTCTTTTGTTGAATCTCTTCTCTTTTCTTTCTTTTGGATACATTTTTTACTCCCTTTTTTATGAAACTTTTCTGACTTTATTGTTTTGTTCTACCCCTTTTCTTTTGAGTTTTGCTGACTCTATCTTGATTCCAAAAGAGGTGTATGAAAGAAAATAAAACAAAGTCTCAAATGGGGGTAAACAAAGGATGACACGATGTTTGGGTAGCAGAATGAAATGCCTTCATCATATCAATCCTAAAAAATGCAAGTACATATCATGCAATATGAAAGTGAAAGATAAAGATCACTTGTGACATCTTTTACAGCATTAACTTTGAATGAGTCTGTGCGTCACTATTTCTTCTGCAAACTCCACCTTTATTGTACAGTCCTCACATTGAATAACTCATGATTTTGTGGAGCTGATTTTCTTTCTGTTCACACAGCCACTATTTGACCTAATGCAATATATCGTTCAATTGATGACCAAGCTATTCTTGTAATTCTCAAAATAAGTGCCTTAAGTTCCAAAAAAGGTTTCAAATTTTCACCAAATGTCTCTGCACTCTACCTATTTTCTCAGATGTTTCTCTCTTTTTTTAACCTTAGCCCTTTGATTCAAAGTTCAAGATAAAACTAGTTTTCAAGATCCAGCTGAAAATTCCACAAGCATGTCATATCACTAGAATCAACATAAAATGGACTGTGTAAATAAAACAAACAACACATATTTAAAACACAAAGGGAAAAGGACACTTAATTTAGTTGAAATAAAATATAGAAGGGTTTGAACATAAACAACAAAGGGACAAAACAAGATAGATCCCGAACTACAACCCTAAAATAATTCAGAAAACAGAAAAGAAAACAAAACAAACTACCAGACCTCTTCCTAGTAGGGAGATGGGTGACTCCTAAATTGGTCATCCTGACAACTTATGCACTAGTTTGTGTAGCAGCATGACTAGATCTTTCCTCACTTCAGACACATTCCCTTTAGCAAATAAGTTCTGGATCCCCATGCTTAACTCATTGCCTCCCACATATTTTGCAGTACCACATACTGGTGAAGAACTCTGTGGGATGCTCGAGGTGTCAAAGTTTTGCACTATAATTACTTTTTCTTAAATCATCTTTTCTATTTCCCTTTTCAAAGTATGACAATCTTCAATACTGTGACCCTGAACATTAGAATAATATGCACACCATACATTAGGGTCAAAATTTCTGGAATATGGGTCAGGTGTATACCCAAGGAGAGGAGTAATCATGTCTTTATATCTCAAACTCTGGAACAAATCTGCATAGGATTCCCCAATAGGAGTGAAACTATCCTTTTTCTTCCTCCTCTTTGCAAACTCTTGACTCGAATGAAACTTGGATTTAGAGGTTCCTTGGTAAATTTATGGGGGTCGAGGACGATGTTGAGGGATAGGTGCATGACATTGTGGATAAGAAGATGGATAAGCATACAACTGTGCATTGTTCAAAAGATATTGAGGAAGTGGAATGGTATTTCTTGGATTTTGGAGAAAGGAACCTTGTTGTAAGTGGTTATGTGGATCTAACATGTAAGCTCAGGATTGAGGTAGACAGTATTGGTGGGTTGGACCTCTCAAACTCTTCTTTGGATCTAGCATGACAATAGGTTTGTTTTCCTTCTTCTTTCTTTCAGTTTCCCTTGATTGATTGCAACGCCATCCCAAATGTTTCACAAAATCATTTTGTCCACCAAGCTCCTCAAATTTTGATGTCTCAAAGCTTTAATGAAGGTTAACACTTGAAAACATGCTCCAGTTTTTATATGAAACATCTTCATAGCCCACAAGTCCCAAGGAACTTTTCATATCATTTTATACACTCTTAACTTTCCCAACTATTTTCTCTGGCTCTTCTAGCATTCTAGGTTTCTTAGTAAGAAATTTTGGCGGTCCACTTAAGTTAACTGTAGACTCAAGAATATAACACTGATCATCATGAGAACTGAACATGGATTCACTAGTGGACTGGGAAAGCACAATAGTTGTATTGATAGCTAAATTGGAAGCCTTAATAAAAGGTTGAGAAACAAAAGCACAACCGGTATATGGTGCTGTGAATGTGGTAGACTTATACTGAGGAGCTAAAGAAAGAGTGGTGGAAGCATTGAGGTGCATTTGAAATGGAATGGATTTTGAGGTATGCTATGGTGCATCAACAACAGTAGGAAACTGTCTTTGCAATTGTGATTGAAAACTCAAGGTATTTGCAGGGTCAATAGTGGGGAATGGAGGAAGAGGCAACCCATTAGCCCAAGCTCGATAAATTTTCAGGATTTGTTGCCTCAAACTCATAATTTCTTGCTTTAAATTCTCATTTTCCTGACTCTTTGTTTGATCTATGATGTCACTCTCTATATCCTTATTGAAGACAACTAATCCTTCCTTGGATTTAGTGTGATATGGAGGACCAGTCAGGATGCCACAAACCAACCACCTTAAACTAACTGAACAAGAGGTAACAAATGTGTTAGAGTGCAACACTTTTTCAAAGAAAAAAAATCTTTTCTTAGAAAAAGATCACCGAACCCAAGAAGGGCGCCTACGTATCTCACCCCCGAAAGGGGAGAATCCGATATGTGTAGTCCATGAAGTCTTGCCAAAATGGCCGATTAAACTCTTTTTCCTTTTTCTTGAAACTTTAAAAAGAAAAGAAAATAACAAATTGTCAAAAGAATTGACGAAAATCCTTTTTTGCTTTTTCCAAGTTTAGCATTCCTATACAAAATGAAACCTATGATTACCAAAGAAAATTTTTTTGGATTTTAAGTTTTAAATTTCATATGAAAATGGAACTTGAACCTATTAAAGAAAAATCTTTTTGTAGTTTTCTTTTAGAGATGTATAAGAAACACCTACTCTAAGTGAAGAGTGAAGAAAATCTTTTTTGAATTTTTTTTAAATACGATCCCCGAACCAACAATAGGCTGCCTACGTATATCAAATCCCGAAAGAGGAGAATTAGGGGTGCGTAGTTCGTCTAGATTGGACAATTTAGGATTAAATAACCAACACCCTGACTTGAGAGACACGAGCACAAACAGAAGATGCAAAATGTCAATAAAATATTTATGAGTTTTCAATTTGACACTTCACATAAAAATGACACCAACAACTATGAAAGAAACATCTTTTTGATATTTTTGTGAAATGTAAAAAAACTCCTATATTTTTTTTTTGTATTTTTCTTTTATAAAAAATCCTATGAATGAAAATCTTTTTGAAGTTTTCGAATTGTGAATGCATGCTAAATGAGACAAAGGAAAATTCTTTTTGATGTCTTTGTTTTTGAGAAATGAGTGCAAAAGGTAAAATCTTTTTTGAATTTTTAGATTGTGAAGAACAAAAGCCATAAAAAACTTTAAAAAACTACGAAACTCTTTTTTTCGATTCACCTTTTCTCTTTTTTTTCTGATTTTTTTCCTTGCCTACACACCTTACTTCTAACATATGTTTTCCCTAAATCAGTCCATCAAATGAACACGTTACCCTTAAAGATGCAATATTTAGCACGTATGGATGCTTTAGAGGTGAGTCTCCTACAAATAACCAAGTGGGCCCCGCTAGGTCTCAATATGATGCACATAAGCATGACCTAAAGGCTGATCTATGTTGGAGTTCACTAACAAGGCTATTCGGGGGAGCGTATAGTCGATAGTGGCTGTGATAGCTTTCCACCTACTCCATACAACCCAACGGCTCCCCTTTCTACAATAAGGGTGACTCAACTAAAGGTCGTGTACACACTTGTACTATGGACTTGTTGCAGAAAGAATGACTTGGGTTATGTAAATGATGTCAGATATAAAGCGGTAAAACATAAGATAAAAACTGTATAAAAAGAGCACGTAGGCACTCAACAATGATAAACAATAACACAAAACAAATTGCTTATACACCTGTAGTGCCAAACTAAGCTGATACAACTCCAAAAATAAGCTGGACTTCTGAATAATTCCTAGCAGAGTCACCAGAGCTGTCACACCCCTTTTTTAACTCCAAAATAAGATTATCATTTTAAGGGTTGGAAGGGTTTTTATTATCTAAGTGACAAGAGATTAAAAATTTGTTTCGAAAAAGAACTATTTATATTTTTTATTCAGAGTCGTCACTTGACATAATTCGGTGTGCCAATTCACCTTTGAAAGATCCTTTTCAAAATGATTTGACTCTTTAAAACTAGTTTGCAAATAGAGATTACGACTAAGGAATTCTATTGATCAAGGGGAAGGTGTTAGACACCCCTCGGTCCCGTAGTTTGACCACGGTCGCTTGGTGGAGCGTATCGGCTAATTTGACATTACGAGTGTATAAATCACATAAAAGAACACAAAACAATAAATTAAACCAACAAAACAAAACAATCCAGAATATAATGTTCAATTCAATTATACAGTCCAAAATAAAAAAATACAAAAATATAAATCCTATTCTAAGCTAATCCTAGACTATGCTCATTCCGATGCCTCGGACCTTCGTTGCAAACATCCTCTGAGTACAAATACTTTGGGACATTCCACGGTGAAAAAATAGGAATACCTCGGGGCATTCACCAGTCAAATGATATATACATTCGATCCAAAAAGCAATGTAATCAAGCCATTCAACACATAGTTCAAGCATTCCATATCCCACAAATCCTAAATTTGCCTACCCAAACCTAAACTTTTCCTACTAAGCTTTCAGCCTAAATATGATCATATCAAGTTCACAAACTTGCTATTTGTTATGAAGTAAACAAAACAACAATAAACCAAATCAATCTAAATTCACCTTTACTATCAATTTCTCAATTCTACCTCAAATTCCCTTTTATACGTCACTATTCACACAAAACGAGTATCCAAGCTCATACTAACATTAAATTCATATCATGATTAATCATTCACGAATAAATAATGTTGAATATTAACAAGATCATCTAATTACCAAAAACCAACACACAATCATACATTAATGCACCAAATCAAAACAAAACAAAAGGAGAGAGTTGAAGATTAGACCTCAAATATCGATTTTAATATATCGGAGATAACACCACGCCTAGAAAACCTCAATTCAAATCTCGACTATCAACCAACTCAATCGCGAAAACTCCTTGAATATGATTCAAATATAATTCTACAAACACGAATAGATAAGCCAAAATAGAAATTGCACAACGCGAAACTCGTATACAATTTTCGGTGAAGCTTCACTGAAATCAACTCAAAATAGGCTGATTTCAGGGTGATTTAGCTGCTGACTTTGGGTTTTTCAACGGTAAGAGGTAGATTACGGTCAGCCACGCCTTAATCCAATGGAGATAATGGATTCCAGCGAGAAATTCGCCAGCAAACTCAACCCGTGCTGGATTTTGTTCACTTTGCTTGAGTTCTACCCATTTTCTTTTTCTCTACTGTATTTCTTCTCAATTATCCACTATCTTCTTTGAATCCTTACCATTCCAGTGTGTCGTATGAGTGAATTTTATTATGTACGTTAATTTTTTGGTGTGGTGTGTGATGAGTGTGTGACGGTGTCAATCACTGTGTGTATATCGTGTTCCCTTAAAGGATAGAAGAAAAAATCCCTCTTGTTTTAGTCCATCTAGGAGAGAAAAAGAAAATGGAAGAAAATACTCTCCTCTGTATTCTCTCGAGTATATTAATGAACAAAATGTAGTGTTCTCTCAATCAGAGCTATGAGTGATATCCTTTGGGCTATAGAATTGTGGAGAAGAAGAAAAAAACCTTGCCCTGTGGGCCCCTCCCTTTTTATTGTTAATGTTTTATTAAAAAGAAATAAAAAAATATGAGGGGGTGGTGACGTGGTTTATTTTGATTGGGCAGGTTTTTTGGATAATATAAAATTAGTTAGAGGTTATTATTTTGTTATTTTGTGGAGGGATTATCACACAGGTTAGGGTGCGTGGTAAAACTGGATAAGATAATAAAAATAATTTTTTGATGGGACAAAAAATTATGTGTCTACAAGAGGTATGTTGTTGTTAATGTCTCTCACCCAAAGAATATTATGTACAAACCAAACCAAGTACAATGATTTCTTGTTCTTCTTTGAAAGTCTTTTACCTTTCAACGCTTTTATTAATTTTTTTTTTAAGCTTGGACCAACTAGGGACACCAAGTATTCACGATCATTCGACTTTCATTTGCCTTTTTTCAGTGTGCGGGGTGCTTTTTTGGGTTAGAATGGATCTAACTTGAGAAACTGAAGGAGGATAACATTTTAGTCTTGTA
Source organism: Capsicum baccatum var. pendulum (assembly GCA_030864225.1). NCBI lineage: Eukaryota > Viridiplantae > Streptophyta > Magnoliopsida > Solanales > Solanaceae > Capsicum > Capsicum baccatum. The sequence goes on along the minus strand of CM061561.1, from coordinate 154,576,307 downwards.
ACTATGACAAACTCCTTCCAACCAAAACAAATAGACATTCCACAGTAATTTATCCTCACCTCAACCATCTTATCTTTGTTTTCATACATAAACTAATTCTTGAGAAGATCATATACTATTTTCATTTGGAAATGAGCATTGTTGTCCTCCGGCAAATCAAGATATTTCCCAAAGCAGCAATTCCTGAAATAAGCATCCAATTTTTATTCTCTAAGTATTTTTCTGAAGGCATTGAAAGATTTTCCCATGGATGGCTTACTCACGAAATCACCCGTTAAATCTGTGACACCATCGCACTGCATTCTCATAGGATAACTATCAATGCTGAAGGTTTGACTAACTCTTTGATGGAAGGGATATTAGCATTTGGATCATCTCTTTTAAAATATTCCTCCTGTCCATGTTCCTTATCTTCTGCTCTTTACTAAGATAACGCTTGTAAGGTAATCTCATAGAGTGGTGGATATAGTCTAGTTGCTTCACTTATTCCTTACTTAGACTTAATTTTATTTCTTTTTTTTGGGAGCCATATTTTCAAAAATTAATAGGCATATAGAATACATTATAATTGATTAATGCATCGTTAAAAAGGGATAATAGTAAATCTAACATGCACAACAGTAAAATAGTAGTTCTAATACATCACATATCTGTTGCACTAGGTAGGTTATCTGTTGTAACATATAACTAACCCATTGCTACAGATGAGAAATTTGTTGAAATAAATGAGACACATCTTTTGTAACATATGAGTGACCTGTTACAGTAGTTATTAATGGTCAATATTATTTAGATTTATTCCAACATAAGGGTCATCTATCGCGATAGATGAATGATCAGTTTGAAAAATCAAGTCTTAAACATGTCCTATTGGAATAGTTGATAGGATTTTCTCCAACAGAAGGTTCATCTGTTGTATCAGATGATTAATCTATTGCATTAGATTTTTAATCGAATGGTTCCTCCATTGCATCAGATGGTTTATCTGTTACATCAAATGGTAAATTATTGCATCGGATAGTTAATCTGTTGTATCAGATGGTTAATCTATTGCATTAGATGGCTAATCTATTGCATCAGATGGTAAATTTATTGAATTAATTTTTAATTCAATGATAAATCTATTGCATTAGATTTTTAATCCAATGGTTAATCTGTTGCATCAGATTTTTTATCTGATGATAAATCTGTTGCACCAAATAGTTAATCTGTTACATCATATGGTTAATCTATTGCATCAGATGGTTAATCTGTTGCAAAAAAAAAAATAGTAGCATGATTTTATTCATTACAACAACAGCAATATCACTATTTTTACCAAGATAAAAACAAATTAACCCAGCAACAGTGCATCACCAAAAACACCAACATCATTATTTTATTTGTACAGACACAAACAACAAAAACCAAACTTTAAAAAATGCAACAAATAACAAAAAATCATATTGCACCCTGAAAAGAGAAGAGAAGAAATACCAGAAATTAAATTTTTATTCGGACCGCATTTCAAATTAAAGCAACATATATTGAAATTATTCACCAATACTAGAAAGAAGTTGGCTCAAGTTCCTAATTTTCTTCAAAACTAAAAAGGCCATAATTTTTTACCAGTAAAAGAAGAAAAGGGACGATGAAGAACTCAAAGCTGTTGTGGCCGGAGAGCAAAGTTGTTACATCGATTGATGGTTGAAAGTCCAAAAAGAACTTAAAGCCCAACTATTTATCATCGGAGGTTGAATTCGCTAGGGATTGAAAAGAGAAATTTGTAGAACTGTTGGTTAGGAGAAACTGCTGAGAGAGAGGAGAGAGACGGTTGATTTGGAGAGGAGAGGGGTGTTGGTTAATTTGTATTTTTAAAAAGATTAGAAAGTTTTAAAAATATTAATCAAGTTTACAATTAACTTAATCAAGTTTTCTAATTATGTTTGACCCGTTAAGTTAGTCAATGTCAGCAATCATCCATTAAAGACTTAAATGACACCTTTTCATCAATTTTCTCATGATACTTAACTAATCAATAATAAAATGAAAGCTTACCTAAACTCAATCAATGTCTGATTATGAAAGATTTTATGTTGTTGTAAGAATTCAAAAAAAAAATCCTAAAATAAGTAAAAGTACAATGAGTTAAGTTTAACAACTTACAAAGTATGAATATGAATTAAATAATAAAAAGAACAAAAATATAAATTTCAAATACTAGTGTGGATCCTCAAACCCAAGTAATAAAGAATGACATCTATACTGACAAAACTATTTAACATTCATCCTATCTTATTGAACCTGCAAAAAGATAAAATAATTATCAAAAATCACATAAAAAATAAACAGAACCAATAGATGAGGTAAGGATGAGTGATGCTCATCCTCCATGTGTAGGCAGCAAAAATTTAAAAAAAAAAAGAGATGAGGCATATAAGGTTAGAGAAGAAGGGAGAGGGAGGAGGGGAAAAGAGATGTGGAATTTGGGTGCTTGTACATGGGAATTAAGGAGGAATGGGGCATAAGATTGGTTTTAAATTTTTTTTAGGGGAAATTTTTATCTTTAACAATTTTAAATTTATTTATTTTTGTTTTAAAGGAGGTAAAGATATTAAGATTTTGATTGGGTTTGAGTTCAAATGCAAAATGAGAACAATTTTATTTTAGTGGATAGAATATCTTTTTTCCAGAAAATTTACTAGTAATTATTAATTGAAATATTTTACCTTAAAAATTAATTATTATATGACCAGAAGTAAAGTTAAAATACATATAAAATAAATATAATGAATATTATTATTGATTTACCTTCTAATTTTTATTTTAAAGAGCATACAATAAATATATATAATACACGTGAGAAAAAATTGGTCATATAATGTTTAACTTTAATAGTTATGAAATTTAAATTATTATGTGATGGGGCAACCAAAATTATCAATTTAAATAAATATCTAATATAAAGTAGTAATGTATAAAATAAAAGGTTGAAATAAAATTAGATATACAAAGTAACAAATATATATTCAGAGAGTAACTTAATAGGTAAGAAAAATAGAGGATAAAAAATTACAATCCTATTAAAATGAAGAAGGAGAAGATTGCGCATTTATGTTTATATATAATGTGTTAACTATCAATGTTAGTTATTATATACCATATAATTTGAATCAAATAAAATAAAAAATACAAAAAGGATATAATTTTTAAATGTAACAAATTTTAATAAATTTGTGGTACTCATTTATTGCCATAGTTTATGTTTAACCGTGATAATTTTCTAACCTCCATAATAAAATTGTCACAAAAAAATTATACTGTGGGTATTAGAATGAAACATCATAAAATAAATTATTAGTGGGGTTTCCTAAAACTTCCACAAATAAATCACTATAAATTGCCCATTTTTTGTATTTCACATAGATGCTAATTAGGAAGGAGATTTTAATGAGATAAAACTCACCTCTAGATATGCATTATTTCTTAATGATGGAACAATACCATGAAGTAGCAAAAAGCAGTCGTACATAGCTTCATTTATAATGAAAGTTGAATTTGTAGTACTCTTATCTGTTGAGTAGTAAGTTAATTGGATTAAACCTTTTCTAGTCTACTTGGGTGTATATAGTACTGTTGTTGAACTTATCGCAATATGTTGTGATAGTTAGGATGCAATATCCTACACAAAGGATTCAAAACACCATGAAAGAACGAAATATATTAACATAAAGTATAATTTTGTAAGAGACATGATTGTACAAAAGAAAGTAAACGTGAAATACATATCAACGCATCAAATATAGTAAATCCCTTAGCGAAACCCATAGCAATGTGATGCTTATTAAAGACATCTAAATTCATTGGTTTTACATAGATGTTGATGTATTTATATTTTTTTTCCAATCATATAAATATATATTCACTTTATTGAAGTTAATATTGATTTATGCATAATCTTCCATCTTGTTGCTTCATATACATATATCATTTTTTATATGATGTACATAATTTTCTGAAAATGAAAAATATGTCAAATAGTCAAAAAGATTAATCTAGTCACATATACAATCATTTCTATTGTCTTAGTGATAAGTGGTAGAGATGAGACAATTAAACTCATTATTATTAGAAGTGATGCTAAAAGAGAGCTGAAGTTTATAATCAGAATATTGTTTGTTTAATCATATGTAATTAAAAAAGAATATGTTTCTAATGCCAGATGTGTATTTTGAAGCATAAAAATAATTGAGTAGCTTCATCAAATTTCCCACTAGGGTCATGTTTTTAGGCATCTAGCCCATGGACTACACACATTAAGTCTAACGTACATCGGGAGAGCCTTTTGGAACCTTTTCTTCTGCTAAAGAGCTTCAAGTTTTAGTAATTCAATACCTAAAATACCAACAAAATTAACTTGAACAAAATATATGTACTAATAATATTAGGTTTTAGTTCCTAAAACAATGTAACTTCTAAAAATTAGGGTTTAGGACATGAAACTTCAACACATAAAATACTAACAAATATGAACTTGAATAGATGTATGAATCAATAAAATTACGGGTTTAGATTTATAACTTCAAGACTTAAAATACCAAAAAAAAATAAACTTGACTAAATATAGTACATACCAATAAAACTAGGGTTTAGATCATGAAAAAAAATCATATAAAGTATTAGGGTTTAGGTCATCAAGATCAAAAATATCAATAAAATAAACTTGAAAAAATATGTGTACAAATAAAATTAGGGTTTAGGTCTTAAACAAATGTAACTTAAAAAAGAGGGTTTAGATCTTGTAACTGTTAGCCTCCTATATTTAAGTTTTAGTAGTGACAAATAAATGAGTGGACCTTTGCAGGATATCAGAAGATTGATAATGATGGAAGGATGTCTCACACAAAGATATGAGGATGGGAGAAAGCTAGTTCAGAATGGAAGTAAGCAAGAAAGCCAGCTCCAAAAATGGAAGAACATTAAATCATGGAGATCTATGACATCTATGAATTATGATAAGCGAATCAATCAAAATCAAGAACAGAAGAAAGAAATATCACAGTCCTAGAATCACGAAAAAATCAAATCAATCAAGACTAAAAGTAAAAGGAAAGAAGACCACAACATCTACATGGACATATCTGACATGGACATATATATTTGTGGAAGTTGCACAACGTATAGATATATCTAATATGGACATACTTTATGGTGCCATCCCTCAATCAAGGAATTAATTCAAATCCTTGATTGAGAAGAAATGTCTTGGATTTTCTTACAAAGAACAAAGGCCGGAGAAGCTGGAGACTATAAAACAAAAGACAAAAGGCTGAAGCACTCATGCAACTTCCAGAAAAATCTCAAATTATGTCAATCTTAGTCTCACAAATCTTTGTAACTCTTAGTTCATAATAGTTGTATAAAGAATAGGATCTAGTCAACTTTGTAATATAAATCTAAGTCGTGTCACAAGATTTGAAGAACAAAATAAGTCTTCGAAAGTTGTTTCTCTTCATTATACTCGAGCCCGATATTAAAATATCTAAGAAAACATTGAAACCCAAGGAGATTGGAAGTAGGAACCACATTGGTGTTCCTAACCAGGATAAATCTTTATGTATTTACTTTAAATTCAACTATACACTTGCTTGTTTATTTAAAATCTAATCTATTTTGTGAAGTGTACTGATCTGCAAACAAATCGACTATGAGGAGTCAATAGTCGACTCACATAAATATTTAATTTTCCCCCTCTTGAGTTTCAATTGGTATCATAGGAGGCTTAGCAATAGTGTTGCTTAACCGCACGTGAGAAAAGATCAAATGAAAAACATTCAAATTTCCAGTGCTCTTCTTCAAGACGGTGACTTCTCCACAAGACCACCATACTTTGATGGATAACACTATTCTTACTAGAAGAATAGATTAAGAATCTTTGTCCAATTAAATAACTTTCAAGCTTGGGTTATCATTAATAAAAGGACCAAAGCCAATTTCAGGACTCAAAGATAAGAAAATGGACAAAAATAAGGAATCGAGCATCACCAATGTAGAAGAACTTGAAAGATTTGAGGTCACCAAAGAATAATAAGAGATAATCCAAACTAATACACAAGCTATAAGTTTACTTTCTTTTGATGTTAGTGGAGAGGAATATGACAAGATATCAACTTGTGAGACTGCGAAAGAAATATGGAACTAATTAGAGGTAACCTATGAAGGAACCACCAAAGTCAAAAAGTCAAAGATTGTTGCCCTAGTCAATGAATATAAGCTCTTCAAAATGGAAGAAAATAAGAGCATTTATACAGTGTTTGCCAGATTCAGCAATATCATATGTAAACTAAAATCATTAGGGATGATCTACTACATAACCTGTAAGTTCAAAAGCTGGTCTGAAGTCTCCCCAAAATATAAAAAACCAAGGTTGCAATCCTAAAAGATGGAGATCTTCATAACATGACATATAACGAGCTATGAGGTAATCTCATTGCATATGAATAAAATTATATCAACAGGTACCACAAAGAGGAAAAGAAAAAACTAGTAGAATTGAAAGCCACATTAAATAAATAAGAGAATATTCTGGAGAAAGCCAATAGCAAAGGAATGACTCTCATAAATCATGGAGTAAGACCCCCCAAAATTTCTAATCTTCATTCAGTCCTTTAATTTTGTCAAGGGGTCCCAAACTTAGAAAACTCTAGCTAAGTTTCCGGACTTCGTTTATTTTTGACCTTTGAAAGTTGGCAATCTCATTTCGCCACCTTAACGTCCTTTAATGGTCTGTATGTTTATTAATTCATGATCAGATAGGTCAATAGGTGTTTCCAGACAAGTTTCTAATTTTTCAGACCTCGATTAGACCATGTTTGGTATCCCAAATTAGTGGACCAACGCGATCTTGGTGCGCCGCATCGTCCATCGCGGTGGTTAAAATTGTTGAAGGGACTTCCAGTGAAACTACTGAGGCTTGGCACTATCATGGCGTGATGCATTGAGTATCGCATCGATACCCAATTTCAGTCATTACATGTTCGCATTTTTAAGGGTAAAAGGGTCAATTTTCCACCCTTATATAAGTCCAAAAACATGAGATTCAACCCTTATTTCACCAAAATATTATTGTTTCTCACAAATACTCTCAAGAACAAGTCTAGGGTTTTCATAGGAGCTTCAAATTCAAGATATTCTTCTGTTAATTTTTAAGAATCTTCCATCCAAGGTATGCATAGTGTTCATTCATGGGTTCCTTTCATCCATCAAGTCCAAGAATCAAGTTTTAAACTATGAATTTTGGTATTTATGCTATGGGTTGATTATGTTCATATGGTTGTTGTTGTATGATTCCCTTTATGAAAATATGTTAGCCTGAGAGTTGAAAACCATAAATTTTAGTTGGTTATAATATGTTAATTTGATCATTATGCCATGCCCTAAGTCATGCAACCTAAGTGTTTGATAAAATGCCTAAGAGATTAGAAATTATGTAATATAGCTCAATTGTGACTTAAGTGATGGATTCATGTTTTACCCTTATGTTCAAATTACTACCATGCTATTAATGTGCAATTTAGATGTTTGTTGAAATGCTCATGATGCTAGAATATGGAATTATGATATCTTTTAGCCTACTATTTGTATATTTATACAGTATATTATGTAATGCTAAGGTGCAGATATCAAACATGGGTTAGCCTATGGTCCTTCAGGGTCACGAGTACCGTGTGGTGAATAGGGGGTAGTCCCAAGTCATTACAAACTTGGTATCAGAGCCTAAGGTTCAATAGAGTCCTAGGAAGTCTGAAAGCCGCATCTAGTAGACTCTTGTACATGGGTGTATTACGCGCCACATTTATATGCAAGAGGCTATGAGATATTTTAGGAACATTTTCCCTTCTTTTAGTATTCGTATCATACCACTGAGCATAATCTCAAGTTAATCTGTCAGTCTAATACTTTTCTCTTTCATTTACAGAACCTACCTCCCAGGAAGAGAACAGGAAATCAGTCAGCCCCTCAGCCCAAAGATCCTTTGGGCGAACATTTCTCTCATACAGAGTTTAAATCTTCATTTACTACTATTGCTCAGTCAGTTACTGCTCAGAATAAATATCCAGCTGTCGTTTCAGCCAACCCAGTGTATAATTCAGCTGTAACTAGGATTCGGGACTTCACCTGAATGAATCCTCTATCTTTCTTCAGGTCTAAGACAGACGAGGACCCTCAGAAATTTCTTGATCAATTTCAGAAGGTTACAGACATCATGGGAGTGTTAGCTATTGAGAGTGTTGTGCTAGCTGCATATCAATTACAGGATATTGCTCACACTTAGTTTAAACAGTGGAAGTTAGAGAGGTCAGTTGATGCTGGATCCATAGAATGGGAGGAGTTTGTCACCACATTCTTAGATAGATTCTTTTCTCTGGAGCTGAGATAAGATAAGGTGTTAGAATTTATCCTCAGACAGGGCAACATGACGGTGAAAGAATAGTCTATTAAGTTTACTCAATTAGCTAGATATGCTCCTCATGTGGTTGCAGATGGTAGGGCCAAGATGAGTAAATTTATTTTTGGGGTGAATGATAGTGTGGTCAATGAGTGAAGGTCCACGATGTTGAATAGTGACATGAACATAGCCAGGCTTATGACCCATGCTTAGCAGGTAGAAAATAAAAAGATTAAGACGAGGAAGTAGCATAATAAGAGAGCAAGGATAGGTAGTTTCAACTTTGCTCAGCCAAAGTCAGAGAGAGAAAACCGTTCTCAGTTTCATCCTAAGTCATCAGTTCTAGCTCCTTCTTCAGCTAGTGCTCTATTTTTGAAATTCAGAGATGATAACAGAGATAGGGCACCAGGCTCTAAATCTCAGAGGTAGTGTTAGCAATACCCGAACCTATCCTCTTTGTTAGATATGTGGCAAGCACCATCAGGGTACTTGTAGAGCAAGCAGTGGTATTTGTTTTAGATGTGGCAAACCAGGCCACAGAGTCAGAGATTATCCCCAGCCAGGTCCTCAAGGTCAGCTTAACCGTTCCTCATCTCAGTTCGGTTACCCGAATCAGCAGAGTGCTACCTCCAGTGCTACTAGTGGACAACACTCAAACAGAATTTATGTTCTCTAGTCCCGACAGGATTAGGAAAATGCTTCTGATGTGGTTACTGGTACATTACAGATCTTTCACTTGTATGTTTACGCCTTGTTAGATCCAGGAGCTTTTTTGTTTTTTGTTACTCCTTAAATAATAGTTGATTTCAGAGTCAGTCTCAAAATTCTAGTAGAGCCCTCTTCAGTATCTACCTCAGTAGGTAAAACCATAACAGCCTGATAGGTATACAGGAACTGCTCGATCATGATATTTTAGAAAGTCACCTCAGCAGACAGTCGAATTAGAGATGACTAATTTTGATGACATTCTCGGCATGGATTGGATTTATTCCTACTATGCCATAGTCGACTGCTAAAACAGAGTTGTATAGTTTTAGTTTCCCAATAAACCTGTCCTAGAGTGGAAGGGTAGTACTTCATCTTTCAGAGGTCAGCTTATTTCCGTGCATGGAAAATGATATCTAAGGGATGTGTCTATTTTTTTGTTCGAGTTAAGGACACTAGTTCCGAAACTCCCAATCTTGAATCAGTTCCATTATTAAATGAATATTCAGATGTCTTTCCCGAAGATCTTCAAAGAATTCCTCCCAAAAATAAAATAGACTTTGGTATTGATCTTCTTCCAGATACTCAACCTATATCTATTCTGCCATACAAAATGACACCATCAGAAGTCAAAGAACTGAAAAAATAGTTGAAAGATCTCTTAGATAAGGAATTCATCAGACCCAGTGTATCCCCATGGGGCGCACTAGTCTTATTCATGTGCAAGAAAGACGGTTCTCTCAAAATGTGCATTGATTACCGTCAGCTCAATAAAGTCAAGGTCAAGAACAAGTATCCACTTCCTCAAATTGATGAATTATTTGACCAACTTCAGGGTGCTATTTATTTCTCTAAGATAGACCTCAGATCAGGCTATCATCATCTCAGACTCAGGGAATGTGACATTTCAAAAATAGCTTTCCGAACTCGGTATGGTCACTTCAAATTCCTAGTCATGTCATTTGGTATTACCAATGCCCCTACAGCTTTCATGGACTTGCTGAACTGTGTGTTCAAGCAGTACTTGGACATGTTCATCATAGTCTTCATATATGATATTCTTGTCTATTTCTGTAGTGAACATGATCACACAGACCATCTCAAAATCGTACTTCACACTCTTAGAGATCATTATCGATTCACCAAATTCAGTAAGTGTGAATATTGCTAAGGTCAGTAGCATTCCTTGGTCATATCATTTTTGATGATGGCATTAAAGTAGATCCTCAAAAAACTAAAGTAGTAAGATATTGGACAAGACCTGTCTCTCCATCAGATATTAGGAGTTTCTTGGGTTTGGCTGGCTATTACAGATGGTTTGTTGAGGGATTTTCTTTTATTTCATCCCCTATGTCCAGATTGACGTAGAATAAAGTCAAGTTTCAGTGGTCAGATCCTTGCGAGAATAGTTTTCAGGAGTTGAAGACTCAACTTACCTCAACTCCAGTTTTGGCTCTTCCAGATGGTTCAAATGGTTTCATAGTGTATTGTGATACATCCATAGTAGGTTTGGGTTGTGTCCTCATACAGCATAGTAAGGTCATAGCCTATGCCTCCCGATAGCTTAAACCGTATGAGAAGAATTATCCTACTCATGATCTTGAGTTAGCAGCCATAGTTTTTGCCTTACAGATTTGAAGGCATTATCTATATGGAGTTCATGTAGATATGTTCATAGATCATAAAAGCCTTTAGTATGTATTCTCTCAGAAAGATCTCAATCTTCGTCAAGAAGGTAGCTAGAGATCTTAAAATATTATGACATGAGTGTCCTTTATATCTAGGCAAGGCTAATGTAGTGGTCGACACTCTCAGTAGACTGTCTATGGGTAGTGTTGCTCATACTGAGAACAGTAAGAGAAAGCTAGCTTAAGAAGTTCATCAGCTTTCCAAACTAGGTATTCTCTTAGTCGATATATAGGAGGGTAATATATGGGTTCAGATTAGTTCAAAATCATCTCTAGTTTCTGAGGTAAAAGAAAAGCAAGATAGAGATCCCAATCGTGTTAAGTTGAAAGAGTTAGCCAAAGATCAGAAAGTATAGGTTTACTCCCAAGGGGGAGATGGTGTTCTGCATTGTCAGGGTCGTCTGTGTATCGTAGATATAGATGACTTAAGGTAATAAATCCTTACAGAAGCGCACAGTGTGCGTGATAACGCTCAATCTACAGCTCTCGCAGGAGTGTAAAGCGGTCGTTAGCAAATATAGAACCCAACCTGGGTTGGGTGTCGATCCCACAGGGAATAGCTTGGCCAACAAGTAAGTAAAATTACTAAACTTTTGGTGCAAGTCTCGTAAGAAGGGGGGATTGTAATGTGTAACCAAATCAATAAAGTAAAAGCTGAAAATAGCAGAGTAAAAAGAGAGAGATTGTTACGTTGGTTGTAAATAATGAGAATTGAAGCGTTGGGGTTATGTCCACCTTCTGAGGTATACGTCTCTATTGGCTATGAGTGTGTAGAATTCTGACATGCAATTGCTTATAGAGAATTGTAGTCGATGGTAAATCCAAGCGTCTCTCGACCTAAACAAGGACTATTTCACTTTAACTCTCTCGAGCTTAAGGCGTGTCTAACGGTACGAATTCTCCAAGAGGTTAGTCCAGTTACGACACTAGCTTTTTAAAAGGAAAGGGTGTCCTACTACCTTGACATTATCTCTTTTCCAGACAAATAACCTTTCTCTCGAACAAGTTAAATGTTAGACTGGCGTATTCTTGCGTTTGCAACCGCAAAGAATGTGGATTAAGATGAAGAGAATAATGATATAAGCAATATACGTGTCTTGAACTCACAAACTCACAGCAATAGATAGTAACTCATTCGGCTTCCATAACCCCAACAGAGAAGTTTAGTTACCCATGAATGCGAAGGAGATCACGATTGACATTGTTATTATATCACAATATTGGTGAATGACGTGTAGCTTAGGTGATAGGCGTGAGGCGTGTTTCCTTGGCTTGGTAACGATTCTCTTGTTGTGTAATTTAAGAATATAAGAAGAATAGAATTAATGGAAAGATTAGAAGAGTTGTAATTAAGAAGTAGAATGTGTCTCTCCACTAAGGGAGGACTTGTCTCTCCACTAAGAGAGGACTTAATTAAAAATCTCTAGCATGATAGGGTATTTATAATACTCCTATCCTACTCCTACTATGCTAATGAAATAAATAACCAAATCCTACTAAACTAAGGAAATACTTAACCCATTTGTACTAGGTTAATGTAACATTCTCCTAATCCAAATAAACTAATGAAATACATAACCCAATTGTACTAGGTTAATGTATCATTGTCAAAATCCAGCTTTGTGTCTGTAAGTCCCCAAAGTCTTCAGAATTGTTGTTTTAGCCCGGGACAGATTTTCCATGCAGCAGTTTTGGTCCTTAGGCGTGTAGACTTTCTTCCCTTCCTTTGTGAGCTTTCTTTTGCGTCAAGTAAGCCATAAAATGCTGTATTTTGCATCATTTATACCTGAAACTTTACTAATCATGTTCGTTAGCTCATTTATAGGAAAAAGGACTAAAAGTGCATGAAATATATAATTTGTTCTCAAAACTTGGCTAAAATATGGGCAAAATATATTGATATAGGCGCGTAATTTCTCCTATCATCAACACCCCACACTTAGAGCTTTGTTCGTCCTCGAACAACATATTATGTCCTTCTAAACATCAACTTAGGGTTTTTACAACAACAACACAAAACATTTATCAAGACAAGCACAACAATTATCAACAAAGAGTACTTCCCGATTATAAGTAGAAATAGTTTAACCTCTAGCATAGCCTCGTGATGGTGGTCAACTCGCATGCAAACGTTAAGGTACAAGGAATCATATATAACTACCCAAAACTCATCAACCATGTGTGTCTCACCATATAGTACCCATAATCACTCACAAGTATAGCATATTTTTCAAACATGGGTATCAAAATATCCTTGCTCTCACTCTCACAAAGAATTCATATGCAGCAACTGATGACCATAGGCTTGCCCTTAGTGTAATACTCCACTAAATGTCAGAATGTTAAGATTAGGATCAAGTAGGTCTTTTGATGGTTGTAATGTAGGCTAAGGGACGGGTAGGACTATTTTGGCCAAGAATAGTGACTAGGTTCCTAAGCACTTTAATACATCACATTGTATCATTGACATTTTTTTCTTTCACCCTTTCTTCTTTCTTTTATTCTACCACCCTTGTTCTCCTCCTTTGTTTTTCAATTTTAAGAACAACTCACTTTTCAGCTTTCTTTTCCTTTTTCTTTTCACAACATACCTCTTATGATAGCACTTTCTTTTTCATAACACATTCAAGCACCATTACAATTTAAAGCATCATACTCACCTAATTTCCTCTTATGTTGTCACATGACTTTTTTTTTTTACACTTAGGAATTTGGATCAAATTACGGTCTTAAAAAAATGGATTAGGCTTACATACAAGGTTGTCAAAGAAATAGGCTAAAGGCTCAAAAGGGTTTAACTAGGATGATGTCCATGGGTAGGTAAAACAGAGGTAAACAAATATAGGTTGCCAAAGAAATGCCTAAATCATCTCCTAAACTTACACTCCTTATTTTCGCTTTGCATACATACCAGGCAAGTTCTAGGCTCAGCCACATACATAGAAGATACTATTAATCTCACACACACAAGGCACATGGTCGATTTGATTGGAAGTAATATAGACTCTTGACCCAACAAGTGAAGAAATTGAACCACACAATATCACATAATGAGTCACAACTGGAGCCTAAACGTCTCAATAGTCACAATTGTAACACATGCTCTTGTTATAATCTCATGCTGCCTATCAAAAGTTTCATGCGAAGCTAGAAAAAATTTGACTCCTAAAAAAACTTAACTTAACTAAAAAAAATCGAAAACACACACAAAAAAGTAAACACACAAAAAAAATTAAACAAACATAAAAAAGTAAACAAACATAGATGCAAATAGAGAAGTATGGCATGCGATACCGCCACCCCACACTTAAACGGGACACTGCCCTCAGTGGAAAATAAATACGAAGAACCTGGTTAGTCGGACTCTTCCTCAATGTCGGGGGTCATACCCCCTTTGTCTGAATCATCATAAGAGTCATCGTCAGAGTTCTCCACCTCGTCAGAATCAGGCAAGCGGCGATCGTCATCAGTCGGCACATCATCATCTAGAGGTTCCTCAAAGTATACGCCCACTCCACACATCTCCCGTGCATGCATGTTCATTGGGTAGTCGTGGTTCAGCTGTTGGAGCTCTTCAGCAGTTGGAATACGCCCACCACTCATCATAGTAAATCGTGTCATGCCATAGAGATGACGGAAAAACTCTCATCACGAGCATGTCTCTCCGCAGTAGTAAGGTTGACACCATGAGTTGTTTCAGCATCTTTATCCTTGGTGAGATCAACCTTCTTTGGGTTATGTGGGAGTTTGTGGTCAGCTGGTTCCTCTTCGATATCCTCCTTCCGCAAGATTGCTGTCAACAAATTTCCAAAAGTGAAATGGGACCTTTTGTGGAGTCTGGCCTTCCTCATGGTAGATCGAATTATTGCCCCAAAGTTGATAGGGATATTTGTCATCAAAGCATAGACCAAACACACTCTATCTCTTGATATCTTGGTGTATTGAGTCCCAGGAATAAGGCATGAGTTGAAAATGCGCATCCAGATTCTTGCTTCCCTATTTAGAGGAGCATAGGGGAAGGTGTTGTGTCGGCCTGTTTCTTTATGTCTGCCCCACCTTTCCATCGATCTGCTTCCACAAAGTGTGTGTCGTATTGCTCTATAAGGAGGCCTGCTGTACAGCTCTTTGTATGGTGCTGTGTCGATCGAAGGTAAGCCAAGAAAAGAGTTGATCCAATCTGCGGTGAACTGTAACACTTGGCCCCGAATTTTGACTTCATTACCTGATGTGTTCGGCGACCAGTTGGCATAAAATTCTCTTGTTAAATCAAGGTTTCATTCTCCCATGTCGCGGAAGATGAAATCCAGCTTCAATGCCATTATTTTTGCCAACATACGCGGCTCCTTCTTTGATAAGGTCTCCTTGTTGATCAAGTCGACGTGCACATATTTCTTTCTTTGTTGTTGTTGTACCATGCTTTGGCTTCTTCCTCATGAACCCATTTTATTCCAAACATTCTGCGGGGTAGTTGTGCTGAGGATGATTCTCCTTGGTCCTTTCGACTTCTCTTCTTGCCCTTTTGGGACGTGGTAGCCTTATCCTTGCCTTGCCTCGCTTTAGGTGCCATTGTACCTGAGACTAGAAATAGTGTTAGTTGCAGCACAATCTCACTTGATACAATCTATAAGCAAACATTAGGGGTACCACCCCACACTTAGTTTTGTTAACACAAATCAGTGAAGTGAAATTGGTCGATTACTCAGATTTCGTCGACATACGTTTTAGGATTGTATTCTGACAAGAAAATCAGCATGCATCACTTACTTGCAGCCATTGGACTACTTTCATGGTAGATATAGCAACACTACTACATAGGGGTTACCACATGGAATCGTTATTCATACAACAATCACAACCTCCTAAGTCGGTAGGCCCTATAAGTCTTATCCCGACAGCCGGGATAGTCTAACATGTAAGTATTCAAACAACAATCTTAAGCAATGTTCATATCCAAAGTAAATCCGTAAATATCATAACAATGCTTATTGAAACCAAATTCAAGTCGAAAACAAGTCAAGATTTTCCTACGTATTTGTTCACTCACATGATTTTGTATCAACTATCCAAACACATGAACATCACCATCAATCTTAAACGATTTAGCAATTTATAATAAACATAGCAACGTAGTACTTACGATAAATAAATAAAGAATAAGAGAGTACTTACTTGCTTTGAAGCTTGTGGAGATGGTTTTGTGAATTGGAAGAGCAAAAGAAGAAAATTTTGAGAGGATTTGGATGTATATGCGGCGCCCTTAGGTCAATTTTTAGTGTGGTTATGTTTCAAGACTAAGTCCCCTTTATATAGGAAGAGAATGGGTCGGGTTATGACCCATTTACAATTGGTTTTGGAGACAAAAATCCCACATAGGCGGCGCATAATGCTTAGCATATCAATGACATATGCGGCGCATTGTCTATAGCATTTGTAGACATATGCGCCGCATAGTCTATGGCATTTGTAGACATATGTGCCGCATAGTCTATGGCATATGAGATACTGAGACCAAATGCCATAGCATAGGAGGCGCATAGTCAAAAGCATACCTAGGAATAGGCGGCGCATAGTGTATAGCACACTAGATTCCGAGACCTTAGGCTATAGGATAGGTTGTGCATCGTTCGTGGCCTAGTTTTACCAAGGCCTAACCTTCTTCGAAGCCTATTTTGGCATGAGAAATGCTCAATCCATAGCCTTGTGCATCACCATTCCTAACTTCCCAACTTTACCATCCAATGCGTCCAAATCATCAATTGAAATCAATCTCCTCGTTGAATACTTCTTGCACCTATATTTGCTCAAAACAAATGAAAATGATTAGTACGATGGGTTGCCTCCCACCAAGCGCCTTAGTTTTGGTCGTGGAACGACTCTTATTTTTGGATTTTTCATTTAGCAAAACAAAACAAGTATTAGAATGAAAGGAAAAACGATAAACAATAAAACAATAAAACAATGGGTTGCCTCCCATCTAGCGCCTTATTTATTGTCGTGGCTCGACATAATAATCTCGATTACTTAGACTTCATCCAGATAAGTGATGGCCATGTCATTCATCGATTTAAGAGGACCGATATAAGGCTTAACACGTTGGCCATTCACTTTGAAAACAACACCCTTATCGCCTTCCAATTCGACTACTCCAGACGAGTAGACTTGGATGACTTTAAATGGACCAGACCACTTTGATTTTAACTTACCTGGGAAGAGCTTAAATCTGGAGTTAAAGAGTAGTACCATGTCACCTTTTTGGAAGTTTCGTCGAACAATCCGCTGATCATGATACTTCTTCATCCGCTCCTTATATAAATCCGATCGTTCATATGCATGGAGACGGAATTCATCTAGTTCGTTCAGCTGCCCCAACCTCAGATTCTTCACATCATCCCAATTCAAGTTCAATTTCTTCAATGCCCACAATGCCTTGTGCTCGAGCTCAATGGGTAGATGGCAAGCCTTCCCATAAACTAGCTGATAAGGTGACATACCAATGGGTGTCTTGAAAGCAGTCCTATATGCCCATAGTGCATCATCTAGCTTCCTAGACCAATCCTTCCTATTAGCATTAACCGTCTTTGCAAGGATTTGTTTGATCTCACGATTGGAAACCTCTACTTGTCCACTAGTTTGGGGATGATAAGGCGTAGCCACCTTATGTTGCTTGACACCATACTTAGCCAATACAGATTTGAATAGCTTGTTGCAAAAGTGAGATCCTCCATCACTTATGATAGTACGAGGTACTCCAAAGCGAGAGAAGATATTCTTCTTTAAGAATGCTACAACACGCTTTCCTTCGTTGTTGGCCAATGCTACAGCTTCAACCCATTTCGAAACATAATCCACCGCAACCAAGATGTATTTCATTCCAAACGAATTCACGAATGGACCCATGAAATCAATACCCCACACATCAAAGAGTTCTACCTCCAGAATTTTGGACAGGGGCATTTCATGGTGTTTTGAAATAGCACCTTGACGTTGGCATTGGTCACACCTTCTAACATAGTCGTATGCATCTATGAATATCGAAGGCCAATAATAACCACTTTGCAAAACTTTTCTTGCCGTTCGATTGCCTGCATGATGTCCTCCAACTTGCGAAGTGTGGCATGCTTCTAATATAGTGGGCACTTCTTCATGGGATATACATCGTCGAATGATACCATCCACGCATCTTCGAAACAAATAAGGCTCATCCCAATAGTAGTGCTGAACGTCATGCATAAACTTTCTTCTTTGATGGTAGGATAAATTGGCAGGTAGCATATTACTCACCCCGAAATTTGCAAAATCAGCATACCATGGTAATTTCTCCATTGTTATTGCAAATATCTCCTCGTCAGGGAATGCATCATCAATCTGAATTTCAGGTTGCACCACATGTTCATTCTCAAGTCGAGATAGATGATCGGCCACTTGGTTCTCACAACCTCTTCTATCTTTGACCTCAAAATCGAACTCTTACAGCAGCAACACCCATCGAATCAACCTCGGTTTTGCATCCTTCTTCATCATTAGATACCTAAGAGCTGCATGGTCTGTATGGACGATCACCTTAGTACCCAATAGGTAGGCACGAAACTTCTCGAATGCATACACAACCGCTAGGAGATATTGTTCAGTAACAGTGTAGTTCCTTTGGGCTTCATTTAGGACCTTACTCATATAGTAGATAGGATGAAATAGTTTCTCCTTTCTCTGTCCAAGAACAGCACCAACGGCTACACTACTAGCATCACACATGACTTCGAACGGGAGCGTCCAATCTGGTGCTACCATGATAGGGGCTTTAATGAGTTTTCCTTTAAGGCATTCGAATGCCTTTAAGAAATCTTCATTAAAGTCAAACTTCGCATCTTTCTCCAGTAGTTTGCACAATGGACTAGAAATTTTGAAAAAGTTTTTGATGAATCTACGATAGAACCCAGCATGGCCAAGAAAACTACGAACTACCTTCACCGAAATTGGAGGCGGTAGCTTCTCAATAACCTCAATTTTTGCTCGATCAACCTATATTCCTCTTTCGGAGAACTTGTGCCCAAGAACGATTCCTTCTTTTACCATGAAGTGGCACTTCTCCCAATTCAACACAAGGTTGAACTCTACACATCTTTGCAATGCCATGCTCAAGTTTGCCAAACACGCTTCAAAAGACTCACCAATAACTGAAAAGTCGTCCATAAATACCTCCAAATTATCTTCAACCATATCAGAGAAAATAGACATCATACAACGTTGAAAGGTGGCTGGTGCGTTACATAACCCGAATGGCATACGTTTGAAGGCAAACGTACCATATGGGCATGTAAACGTTGTCTTCTCTTGGTCTTCGGGAGCAATACAAATCTGATTATAACCTGCATAACCATCCAAGAATCAAAACCATCCTTTCCCCGCTAATCGGTCTAGCATTTGGTCCATAAATGGCATGGGGAAGTGATCCTTGAGTGTCCAAGAGTTCATCTTGCGGTAGTCCATGCATACTCTCCATCCAGTAACGGGCCTGAGTGGAATAAGCTCATTCTTTGCATTTGCGACCACCGTCATACCTCCTTTCTTGGGAACACATTTTACAGGACTTACCCATGTGATATCAGAGATAGGATATACAACTCCTGCGTCTAACCACTTGATAATCTCCTTCTTCACCACTTCTTGCATAGGTGGGTTTAAACGCCTTTGATGTTCAATAGTGGGTGTGCACTTTTCTTGAAGCTGAATTTTATGTGTGCAAATCCCAGGTGGAATACCAATAATATCCGCAATGGTCCATCCAATGGCTCTAATATGCTTGCATAAGATTGCAATCAGAGCTGCAACTTGTTGCTCACCCAAATCGGCTGCCACTATGACTGGAAGAGTGTTTTCGCTTCCTAAGAATGCGTACCTTAAATGACTTGGCAGCTCCTTCAATTCTAACGTGGGTGGTTCTTCAATAGATGGCTTAGCTGGTGGTGTGGGTCGATTCTTGAGATCAAGATCCAGCTTCTTGGGAGTATAGCGATAGGTCCCTAATCCCGATAGAGCACAAATAGCTT
This sequence comes from Capsicum baccatum var. pendulum, assembly GCA_030864225.1. Lineage (NCBI taxonomy): Eukaryota > Viridiplantae > Streptophyta > Magnoliopsida > Solanales > Solanaceae > Capsicum > Capsicum baccatum. The sequence goes on along the minus strand of CM061561.1, from coordinate 154,556,442 downwards.
CGTCAGAAATTTCAGCATCCTCAATCTCTCCTTTCATGAGCAAAACCTCCAAAGGATCATCAAGAATTTTCTCCTCTTCAAGTCGTTCTTTCTCATCATCAAGGACAACATCAGCCACAGAAAATACACTCAGATATTTGGGTTGCTTCATTGATTTGGAAACATGAAAACGAGCCACTTCGTCATTTATTCGGAATGAAAGCTCATTAGCTCTCAAATCAATGAGCACACTTCCTGTAGCAAGGAAAGGGCGCCCCAAGATTATGGGAGCCTCAAAATCAGATTCACAATCCAAGATGACAAAGTCTGCTGGTAAGATAAATGTAGAAACCTTTACCAAGACATTGCATAAAATACCAACAGGTCGTTTTACCGACCTATCCGCCATGACAAGCCTCATATTGGTTGGTGTAGGATCTCCTAACCCCAACTTCTTGTAGATCGATAATGGCATCAAGTTGATGCTGGCTCCTAAATCACATAATGCTTTGGCAAAGTTCAAAGATCCGACGGTGCAAGGAATAGTAAAAGCTCCGGGGTCGGCCTTCTTCTGAACTATCGATCGGGTAGCAATTGCACTACAATGATGCACATCATCGTTCAGCTCATAACTTGCTCCCCTCTTATTAGTCAAAAGATCTTTCATAAACTTCGCATACCTAGGCATTTGTTCAAGTGCCTCTACCAGTGGAACATTAATGGTCAGTTGCTTCAACATAGTCATAAATTTGCTGAACTTAGTGTCATCCGCCACCATCTTCAATCTTTGGGGAAAAGGTGGTGGTGGGTATGGAAGTGTTCTCTCCGTGGCTTTCTTCTCCTCTTGCTTCCGTTTTTCCCTTTTTTCAGGCTGCACGTCACTAGGTGTAACGTCCTTGACGTTGAAAGTAGTTGTTGCGGCATCATCTCCTTTTGCATCGTCACTAGGTGTAACGTCCATGTCCGCAATTTCGTCAACCACTTTCTTGCCTGTTGCTGAAGTTTTCAGCACCTTACCACTTCTGGTAGTGATGGCCATGCATGACCCATCATTCCTTGGGCTTTGCACCGTATCGCTCAGTAAGGTGCCAGCCTTTCTTTGATTAAATGCTGCTGAAAGTTGGCTTAATTTCTGCTCTATTTGCTTGATAGAAGTGGAATGAGAATCAACTAATTGCTTCATGGAGGACAAATCATTAATCACCTCCGTAACTCCCGCGCTCGTTGCTTCCACTCCTTTCAATAACTTAGCCATCATGTCTTCCATACTTCCAGAATTAGATGTGGTGGTGTCACGTCTACCAGGGGGAACGTACAAACCACTCTTTTCATTGTTTTTCTTCCAACTACCTTGGTCTTTGCTTCCAGAGTTATCATAATAGTTCCGACCTTGGTTTCCTTGGGCATTCCCGCGGAAACCCCTCTGATTGTTCAAGTAGTTGGCCTCCTCTTCAGAATCAGATTCGTCTCTTCCTTTTAGCGCTACAGCTTTCACTTTTTCGGTCTTCCCTGATAATAAATGCTTTGTCAGAAGATCCACTTGTGTTTTCATGTGCGCCATGTCTTGCTCGCGTTCTTCTTCTCTTCTTCTTTGGTCTGCAGTCATGCCAATAGATAAAGTGGGGCTTGCTACCTCAGAATCCCTGGTATGCCAAGCTCTACTTTGTTTCGTCATACGATCTAGCATATTGCTTGCTTGACCAAAGGTGAGGTCCATAAAAGAACCTCCAGCTGCGTTGTCCACCACTGGTTTAGTTATTGAATTCAAAGCTCTATACAAGATCTCCATGAGGTGAACATTAGTCATGTGATGGTTTGGGCATCTCGCTAGCTTTGTCTTGAACCTCTCCCATGTTTCATGAAGAGCTTCAGAGGGAAGCTGAAGAAAGTTGCTGATTTCATCTCTCAATTGCGCCCTTTTTGATGGCGGAAAGAATCTTTCTAGGAAAGCGTCTCTTAATTGCCTCCAATTTGTAATAGAATCAGGAGTCAGCCCATTCAACCATAGTGTTGCCTCCCCAGACAGAGACAATGGAAATAGACGTAATCGAATAGCATTCTGACCAACACCAGGATTGTCAAAAGACTTGCATGTAGAAATAAAGTTGATGAGATGCATATTCGGATCATCGCCTACTAGTCCACCAAATAATCCCTTGAGTTGCAATAACTGAATCATGGTGCTAGTGATGTTGAACTTGGCTCCGGGCTCTAATGATGGTGGAATTATAGCTCCAGTGGCTCCGGCACCATCAAGATCATCATCATCATCGTCGAAAGCTGGCTGCAAAGGTTGGCGATCATACCTAAACCGAGCTTGTCGACCTCTTCGGGTGGCAGGTGTTATAATTTCAGCATCACGCCTAGGGTTTAGTAACTCGTCATCACCTAAATCTTCATCGTCAGGATTTGTTACTCGCCCAGGATTATCAATGTTTTGTTGTTGGACTTGAGCGGCGGCAAGAGCAGCTAATCTTGCTTGCTCGTGTTGAGCAGCCATCCTGTCAATTTCAGCTTGTGCTTCCATTCTTCTTATTCGTTGTGGTTCAGGATTAATTAGTAATAACGGTTGACCAGAACTTCTAGTATGGGGCATGCACTAAAGTACAAACCTGCAATAAACAAAAACAAAAACTAAACGTAAAAGTACGAGAATCTTTGACCAAAGGGTCTAGTAATTATCACGAACTTGATTGACACTCGTATTCCCCGGCAACCGTGCCAATTTTTGATAACTCTCAATCTACAGCTCTCGCAGGAGTGTAAAGCGGTCGTTAGCAAATATAGAACCCAACCTGGGTTGGGTGTCGATCCCACAGGGAATAGCTTGGCCAACAAGTAAGTAAAATTACTAAACTTTTGGTGCAAGTCTCGTAAGAAGGGGGGATTGTAATGTGTAACCAAAACAATAAAGTAAAAGATGAAAATAGCAGAGTAAAAAGAGAGAGATTGTTACGTTGGTTGTAAACAATGAGAATTGAAGCGTTGGGGTTATGTCCACCTTCTAAGGTATACGTCTCTATTGGCTATGAGTATGTAGAATTCTGACATGCAATTGCTTATAGAGAATTGTAGTCGATGGTAAATCCAAGCGTCTCTCGACCTAAACAAGGACTATTTCACTTTAACTCTCTCGAGCTTAAAGCGTGTCTAACGGTACGAATTCTCCAAGAGGTTAGTCCAGTTACGGCACTAGTTTTTTAATAGGAAAGGGTGTCCTACTACCTTGACATTATCTCTTTTCCAGACAAATAACCTTTCTCTCGAACAAGTTAAATGTTAGACTGGCGTATTCTTGCGTTTGCAACCGCAAAGAATGTGGATTAAGATGAAGAGAATAATGATATAAGCAATATACGTGTCTTGAACTCACAAACTCACAGCAATAGATAGTAACTCATTCGGCTTCCATAACCCCAACAGAGAAGTTTAGTTACCCATGAATGCGAAGGAGATCACGATTGACATTGTTATTATATCACAATATTGGTGAATGACGTGTAGCTTAGGTGATAGGCGTGAGGCATGTTTCCTTGGCTTGGTAATGATTCTCTTGTTGTGGAATTTAAGAATATAAGAAGAATAGAATTAATGGAAAGATTAGAAGAGTTGTAATTGAGAAGTAGAATGTGTCTCTCCACTAAGGGAGGACTTGTCTCTCCACTAAGGGAGGACTTAATTAAAAATCTCTAGCATGATAGGGTATTTATAATACTCCTATACTACTCCTACTATGCTAATGAAATAAATAACCAAATCCTACTAAACTAAGGAAATACTTAACCCATTTGTACTAGGTTAATGTAACATTCTCCTAATCCAAATAAACTAATGAAATACATAACCCAATTGTACTAGGTTAATGTATCATTGTCAAAATCCAGCTTTGTGTCTGTAAGTCCCCAAAGTCTTCAGAATTGCTGTTTTATCCCGGGACAGATTTTCCATGCAGCAGTTTTGGTTCTTCGGCATGTAGACTTTCTTCCCTTCCTTTGTGAGCTTTCTTTTGCGTCAAGTAAGCCATAAAATGCTGTATTTTGCATCATTTATACCTGAAACTTTACTAATCATGTTCGTTAGCTCATTTATAGGAAAAAGGACTAAAAGTTCATGAAATATATAATTTGTTCTCAAAACTCGGCTAAAATATGGGCAAAATATATTGATATAGGCGCGTAATTTCACCTATCATCAGTGCGCTACTCTATTAATCTAGGGTCCACTAAGATATACCATGAATTGCGGGAGATCTATTAGTGGAGTGGAACAAAGAGAGATAAGGCAGAGTTTGTGGCTAAGTGCTCTATATGTCAGCAGGTTAAGATAAAGCATCAGAAGCTGAGTGGGTCCATGCAGGATTTCAATATTCCTACTTGAAAGTGGGAAGAAGTGAACATGGACTTTATGACGAGTTTGCCTCTACTCATCATTAGCATAATCCAGTTTGGGTCATTGTAGATAGAATGACCAAGTTAGCTCATTTTCTTCCAGTCCATACCTCATATTCATTCGAGGATTACGCCAAACTCTATATCAGGGAGTTGGTCAGATTGTATGGTGTTCTGTTGTCCATTGTCTCAGATAGAGGTACCTAGTTCACCACTTATTTATGGAAGGCATTCTAAAAAGGGTCTTGGTACCCAAGTTTAACTCAGTACAACCTTTCATCCTCAGATAGATGGTCAAGCAGAAAGGACCGTTCAGACCTTGGAAGATATGCTAAGGGTGTGTGCAATTGATTTCAAGGGTAGTTGGGATGACCATTTTTCTTTGATTGAGTTTGCATATAACAACAGCTATCATTCCATTATTCAAATGATTTCATTCGAAGCTCTCTATGGTAGGAGATGCATATCTCTAGTCGGTTGGTTCGAAGTTAGTGAGGCCTTAGTTATAGGGCCTGACTTAGTATTCAATGCCTTAGAAAAAGTTTAGTTGATCAGAGAAAGACTTTGGGAAGCTCACAGTAGATAAAATCTTATGCAGATGTACACAGAAAAGATCTTGAGTTTGAGATTGGTGATCATGTATACCTGAAAATCTCTCCCATGAAGGGAGTGAAGAGATTTAGCAAGAAGGGAAAGCTCATTCCACAATATGTTGGTCCCTTCAAAATTCCCAGTCGCTTCGGCAAGGTAGCTTATAAGCTTGAATTGCCTTCAGATCTGGGCTCAGTCCATCTAGTGTTTCATGTCTCCTTGTTAAAATAGTGCATAGGTGACCTAGCTGTTGTAGTCCCTATAGAGAGCATAGGCATTTAGAACAATTTCTCTTTCGAAGAGGTTCCAGTCAAAATCCTCGACTACCAGACTCGCAGACTGAGGAACAAGTTAGTTTCTCTAGTCAAAGTTCTTTGGTGGAATCAGTCCATTGAGGAAGATACTTAGGAAGAATAAGCAGATATGCAGACCAAGTATCCTCACCTATTCTCCTTTAATTCAGACCTAGCCCAAGGTAATAGCTTTTCTTAAAGCTTATTCATATTTCATGTCCAAATTTTAGTTAAAACTTGGCATTCATTTTCATGCTCAGATTCTCATTATAAACTCGGCATTAAATTACCATTTCATATCCCATCTTATGTTCATGCATTATGTCAGTCATGTATTCATGCATCAGATATGCATCCTTATCAGAAACTCGGCTTGTCAGAAATCTCAGTTATGCATTCATGAATCAGTTACGTATGTATCAGATATGCATGTTTAGTATGATACATTCAGTTTATTAGTCATGTCAGTCATGTAATCATGTTACAGTTATTCATGTCCCATATGTACTTAAGTTATCGTGTCTCCCCTCTCAGTCAGTTTCATTTGAGGATGAATGTTCTCAAGGGGGAGATATTGTATGATCCCATAAAATTTCTAATCTTCATGCAGTCCTTTAAGCTTGTCAAAGGGTCCCAGACTTAGAAAACTCTAGCTAAGTTCCCGGACATAGTTTAATTTTGGCCTTTGAAAGTTGGCAATCCCATTTCTCCACCTTAATGTCCTTCAATGGTCCGTATGTTTATTAATTCATGATCAGAGATGTCAATAGGTGTTTTTGGATAAGTTTCAGATTTTTTGGACCTTGATTAGACCACGTTTGGTGTCCCAAAATAGTGGACCAACGCGATCTTGGCACGCTGCATCGCCCATCGTGTTAGTTAACATATTTGAGGGGACTGCCACTGAAACCACTGAGGCTTGGCGCTATCATGGCACGACGCATCGGGTATCGCATTGATACCTAATTTCAGTCATTAAATTTCCGCATTTTTAAGGGCAAAGGGGTCAATTATCCACCCCTAGGGGTGGGCGTTCGGTCGGTTCGGTCTGATTGTTTAATATCTATTCGGTTTATTGGTTTTCGAATTGAAAAAGATGGCATCCATAACCAAACCAAAATAAATTTGGTTTGGTTCGGTTTTTACAAATTCGGTTTAGTTATTTCGGTTTGAAATATTTAAGTAGTTAGCCTCTCTTTTCCATAACTGAGAATTTAAAATTGATGGATTTTTTTAGAAAAAATAATTTTTTCAAACCTGTTTTTCACTCCCAAATATAAATAATTATAAATAATTGAACATCGATGAAACGAAATGAAATAATCATAAGCTTAACATAATACATAACGTCATTAATCATTATATATAATATAACCTTGCATAAATAGTCTACAAAACAACACAAAACTCGTAAAAATAGTCCATAAAACAACACGCTTTCTGCATAAATAGTCCATAAAATAGTCCAAAGTCACCAAAATAGTCCATAAAATATTTGAGTCAGTAAAACAATCCATAAACAGCCTGCAGCGTAAGCGAATTTGCTGTTGAATGTTAATTGTGAATGTGAATTACTAAATATTTTTATATATAATACAATATTATATTATATATATATAATATAATATTATATTATATATATATTATATACATAATATATATATATATATATATATATATTATTTATTTATTTATAAAATTTTGGTTTTTCGGTTTACATCGAATTTTTTTAAAAAATCAAAAACCGAACCGAAAAACTAAAATTCTAAAATTACAAACCGAATTCGATCCGAAAAACTGAAAAATCAAAATCAAAATTAAATTTCAGTTTCATTTTTTGGTTTTTTCGGTTTAAATCAAAATATACCCACCCTTGCCCACCCCTATATAAGTCCAAAAACATGAGATTCAGCCCTTATTTCACCAAAATATTGTTGTTTCTCTCAAATACTCTCAAGAACAAGTCTAGGACTTTCATAGGAGCTTCAAATTCAAGAGATTCTACCATTAATTTTCAAGAATCTTTCATCCAAGGTATGCATAGTATTCATTCATGGGTTTCTTTCGTCCATGAAGTCCAAGAATCAAGTTTTAAACTATGAATTTTGGTATTTATGCTATGGGTTGATTATGTTCATATGGTTGTTGTTGTATGATTCCCAAGTTAAACCTTTATGTTTTTTTATGAAAATGTGTTAGCCTGTGAGTTGAAATCCATAAATTTTAGTTGGTTACGATATGTTAATTTGATCATTATTCCATGCCCTAAGTCATGCAACCTAAGTGTTTGATAAAATTCCTAAGAGATTAGAAATTATGCAATATATCTCAATTGTGACTTAAGTGATGGATTCATGTTTTACCCTTATGTTCAAATTACTACTATGCTATTGATGTGCAATGTAGATGTTTGTTGAAAAGCTCATGATGCTAGAATATGGAATTATGGCATGTTTTAGCCTACTATTTCCACATTTATACAGTATATTATGTAGTGCTCAGGTACAAATATCAATCATGGGTTAGCCTGTGGTCCTTCGGGGTCATGAGCACCGTATAGTGACTAGGAGGTAGTCTCGGGTTGTTACATCGAAGTATGTCAAATTTAAATTGACTTACTTCATGAAGAGCTTGATGATGTAAAAATACAATTGAATAACATTAACAAATTACTAACTCACAATTTTGTGAGATCGAACTCTTTTAAATGCAACTCAAGTTCCTTATAAGAATCATTTAAGTCAGCCAAGACCTCTTTCTCCTCTCGAGGACCTATCTGTTTTATCTGTGGAAAGAAAGGGCACAAATCCTAAAGTTGCGTGCATAAGCCTAAAAGTTTGTGTGTTTGAAATCCTAAAGAAAGTACATCTAACCCGCAAGGACCCAAGACCACATGGGTACCTAAAGAAAATTGATTCTTTTATTTTACAGGAACATGCCACAAGAGCTATAAGAAGGGAATATGGTTCATTGATAGTGGATTCTCCAGATAGATGACAAAAAAGAAAGAAAAATTTTGTGTTCTAAAGAAAATAGATGGGGGATCAGTCAGATTCGACAACAATACTAGAGGCAATGTCATCGTAGTTGAATCAGTAAAGCTCAACTCCTTATGTAAATTTACTAAAGTGTATCTAGTAGATGACCTAAAACATCATTGGCTCAACATCAGTCAGTTGTGTGACGCTAGATTTGAAGTCTCATTCAAATCTGAAAGTTTCTCTGTCAAACATAACAAAAGAGATATCTTTCTCATTGGTGAACACATTGATAATATTTATGTCTTAAATAGTCCTGACTTTGCTACCTTAACCTGCCTCACTGTGCAAAATAATAATATTTGGTTGTGGCACAGACAGCTTGGGCATGCTTATTGCACATCATTGAGAAACTGTCCAGACTGGAATTGGTGAAAGGTTTGCCAAAACTCAAGTTAGAAAAGGATCATATCTGTAATGCCTGCCAATTGAGTAAATAGACTCGGATATCATTCAAAGTCAAATACATTGTCTCTACTACCAAACCTCTTCAAACAATCCACATAGATCTATTTGGCCGCACCAATACTGCAAGTATTGGTGGAAAAAGATATGTTTTAATTATAGTTGATGATTACTCATGTTTTACTTGGGTGATTCTTCTTGCTTATAAGCACAGGGCTTTCACAAACTTTGAGATCTTTTGTAGAAAAGTATAAAAAAAAAGCTAGACACTTCATTACCTATGCTCACAGAGATTGCAGAGGAGAATTTGAAAATAAGGCATTTGAGGAATATTGTGCTCAAAACGGATACTCTTAGAACTTTTCATCACCTCGGCCTCCTCAACAAAACAATATGGTGGAGTAAAATAATTGGTCTCTCTAAAAACACTGCCTGGACCATGTTGTTAGAACATAATCTACTATGTCACTTTTGGGCAGAAATAATAAGCACAACATGTCATATCATCAACAGATGCTTGATCATTCCTATTCTAAAGAAGATGACTTGTGAACTTTGGAGAGGAAAGAAGACCAACGTTTGATACTTCCATTCTTTTGGATGCAAATTCTTTAGCCATAAAAATGGTAAGAATAACTTGGGAAAATGTGATCCATAAATTGACGAAGATATTTTCCTTGGGTATTCTCCCACTAGTCGTGCTTACAGGGCTTATAATAAAAGAACCTTGTGTGTTGAAGAATCTAATTACCCTTCTATGAGTTTGAGTACTGATGAAGAATCGGTGAGTGATCTACAATTTAAAGCTATCACAACCTCTGATCCATCATAAGATGAGTCAACTATACCCCCTATAGAGTCAACTCTCATGGCGGAAATAGATAAATAGAGTGTTCTAAGAGAATGGAAACACGATACTAGCTATACAAATAAATTTAACATCAAAAAAATTTAGATGATAGTATGAAAACCCAAGCATAACTGATAAAGCAAGCGTTTGTTGCCCTTGTATCTCAAATTTAACCAAAGAAGACCGATAAGGCCCTCAAAGATGAATCATGGGTCAAAGCCATGAAGGAAGAATTGGACCAGTTTGAATAAAATTAAGTTTGAACTTTGGTTGAAAGACCCAAGAACTGCCCAGTGATTGGAGCTAGATGGGTCTACATAATAAATTGAATGAAGAAGGAAAAGTTGTAAAAAATAAAGCTAAACTTTTAGCTCAAAGATATTTCCAAAATGAAGGTATTGATTATGATGAAACCTTTGCTCCTATGGCAAGGTTAGAATCAATTATAATTTTATTAGCCTTTGCTGATATCAAATGTTTTATGTTATATCAAATGGACATTAAAAGTGCCTTCTTAAATAGTTTTATTCATGAGGAAGTTTTTGTAAAAGAACTCCCGAGTTTGAAAATCCATCTTATCCAAATCATGTTTTCAAATTATCAAAAGCAATCTACAGTCCCAAATAAGTTCTAAAGGCTTGGTATGAGAGACTGAGAACTTTTTTACTAAATAACAATTTTCAAAGAGATAAAATTGATACAACTCTATTCATACAAAAGCTAGATTCAAATATTCTTATTGTGCAAATTTATGTTGATGATATAAATTTGGTAGTCCTAAAATATCTGTGTGTGTGAATTTTGTAAATCTGGTGAAAGAAGAATTTAAAATGAGCCTTATGGGAGAGCTCACATTCTTCCTAGGATTAAAAATCAAAAAAACTCCCCAAGGTACCTTCATCAGCCAAGGTAAATACACAAAGGAACTCATCAAAAAATTTGGTATGGAAAAAGGAAAGTCCTATGGAAATTCAAAGAGTCCATCCATAAGTCTTGATTCCGACTAGTCTGGGAAGGATGTTGATGAAAATATGTATAGGGGAATGATTGGATAACTACTTTATTTGACCGCCAGTCGACCATATATCATGTTCAGTGTATGTAAGTGTGCCAGGTCCGAGCTGACTCCTAAAGAGTCTTATCTGACTACCATCAAAAGGATCATCTAATATCTCATTGAAACTCAATACATTAGACTATGGTACCTTTGCTCTTCCCATTTTCATTTAATTGGATATTCAAACAATGACTTTGTATGTGACAAAAGTGATAGAAAAAGCACTGGTGGAATGTGTCAAATTCTTGGTCATGCCCTAATTTCATGACACAACAAGAAGTGAACTTCACTTGCTCTTTCAATAATTGAAGTTGAATACATAGCCGTTGAAAGTTTTGGTACTCAAATTCTATGGATTATGCATCAACTACTTGATTTTAATTTGTCTTTTGAATCTGTTCCCATAATGTGTAATAACACCAATGCTATTAGTTTATCTAAATATACCGTGCATTATTCTAGCGTCAAACACATTGATATTAAGCATTATTTTATTCGGGATCATATAGGAAATGATGAATTTTGGTTAACATTTGTTGACTCTCAAAATCAACTTGCAGATATTTTTACAAAACTCTTGTTAGAAGAAATATTTTGTTACCTTAGAAAAAGACTTGGTATTCTCAGTATTAATAAATTATGAGTTTATTTTTGGACGAAAATTTTTTTTGACTTGTTCCAATTTTCTCATCAGCTTTTAATAAAAAAATGGTTTTCAAAAGGGAAGTCATCATTATTTCTCACCGATTTTTATGCCACCCCAGCTGCTTCTGCATCCCTTTACCTTCCCAACAACCCAATTTTTACCATCCCTTCACTTCCATCAGTCACATCTCTTTGTCTTCCCCTTCATTATCTTTTCAAATAGTTTCCTATACCCCCATCTTCTCCTCAGTCCTATTAACCATCCCCTCTTCTCTCTTTCTGTCCCTTTAAAATTTATTTTCCGTCTTCTATCATGACCAGAACTTATTCCATAAAAAATATGTCCAAATTTCTTCCCAAAACCCTCTTTGATAGGTCTGTTCTCCTTTTTGAGTCCTCCAATGAATCCTCATAGGACTCTCAGTTAACTCTCATCAAGAGACGTCAACCTACTCCTAGCCAGCCCCCTCCGCCAAGAAACCTCGTGCAAACTCTCTAAACTCCCTCTATCTAGAAGACATGCATAAGTTCTGGACATACTCTCACAAAAACAAATTCTCTACCTTCAAAATTTTCTTCATTATGTCAAGTTCCATTATCAATCTCCATTTGTAATACCTCATATTTTCATAGCTCATTTTAACTCTTAGTACATGAGTTATTCTATATAATTTTTTCTAAATACCAAGTATTTTTCAGCATAGAACTTACCAATGCGTAGAAAATTTAGTCATCTTTCCAATGATATAAAATTCACCCAAATCAGATACCCGAGCGAAGAGTTAGAGCCATTTTTGTAAAGCATTGTGCCAATTGGCACTTCAGCATGTCATAGAGCATGACCAAATGGCAATTGTAAAAAACAATGAGCCCCATGATCATTGCGCGTTGCGCTAAGGCTCAATTTCACAATTGTTTTCTTTCCAGTAAAGTTACGCATGTCATCGCATCACGGTTACAGTATTTATTTATATACACAGAATTGCATACTAAGTATTTACAGTAGTTTTAGATTATTCATGTACTCATTACCGGTTACTCTATTTAATTCAGTCTGTTATTGTTCATGCATATGAACCATTGCATTCGGCCTTACCTAAGGGTGTCAAGTGGGCTGGGCCGAGTCGACCCGGAATCGGCCCGTGAATGTTAATCGGGTTGTGCGCCAATTCGGATCCAGGCCTGGTTAAACGGGCTGGTCTAGTTTCGGGCCCAACAGTAATTTTTTTAAAAACAACCCTGAATTTACCCACTTAACCCAACCCGGTCCAACCCACCTAAATCCGGTCAAAATCGATTAAAAATTCGGTTAAACTGATTAAAAACCAAAAATAAAAAATTCTCCAATATATACTATATATACCCACTTATATATATTTTAAATACGTTAAACAATATATATATACACTATATATATAGTACATACTACATTAGAATTTACAAAAAAAAAATATACACAATTACACATGTAATCGTGTATACGACTATACGTTAGTTAAATATATATATTACTCTAAATAAAACATATACTACAAAATATATACTACAATATAATGATATATATAATAATTTATAAAACATATACACATGTATACGTTAAATATAAACATCTATAGAAGATATATACACATATATACTCTAAGAATCTCTTTCTAAAACTACAGGTTTATGGAATTATGAATTCCCATGTTTAAAATTGATAGTATGCATATCCATGATGTTAATTTGTCTTTCAATCCATGATTATTATAAGATTCGTGAAATTAGAATAGTTATTATGAGTAGTTTTATGAATTGCATGTTAAACCCATGAAATTTCATATTTGGGCATTGAAGTTGCAATGTTTATATGTAATCAATGATTATGTGCTTCAAGTTGTGATCCCCAAGTGTTTGATAGAATGACCTTGTGAATTAAATGATGCAATCATGACATACTTGTATATGTACAAGCTTATGCCCTACAAGTGTTTGGTAAAATGCCTCTATGAATGAATTATGGACAAGTATACATTGTTATGTCTTTCAAGACTATGCCATGCTTTATTTTTCATGCTATCAAGTCCTGGGGGTATTTAATACCAAAAAATCTAGTTGTTTACATAGATCCAGCGTCAGTTACAAAATAGTACCAGTCATGTCACGATCAGTAGAATTCAGTCAGTTACAGAACTCGGTAGAACTCAGCCAGTTACAGAACTAGGAAAACTCAGTAAACGCAATATCAGTCCAGTCCAGTTTAGTATAATCAGTTCAATGTCCATTCAGTTGGGAGTAGGATTTAGCACTGAGTGAACCCAAGGATGGGGACTCACCTTCCAGTAGAGGTTGTGATCCTTTGAAGAAATCCTTGTATTCCAGAACTACGTAGCCAGCATAGGTTAAGACATCAACCTACCAGTTGAGGGTTGATGAGGTGTTTTAACTTGCCAGTTGAGGGTTCCACCGTTCTCATTAGAGTACCTACAAGATGAGGGTATCTCTTCAGTTGTCTTTACCTGTGGCACGGTACTGACACCCTTCCGATTGGGGTTACAGATCGAAACCCAACTCAGTTTTGTTATTTTATTTAGGGCATGTCGGTTAGATGATTACCTCCCACAGTTTCAGTTTCAGTTTTAAGAATAAAATTCAGTTCAGTTCTACAGAATCAGGACTGTCAGATACAGTCAACCAGTATCAGTAATTTAGTTATTAGTAAGTTCATATATCAGTTACTCGGTTATCAGAACTCGGTACTTAGCTTCAGAAAAGCTCAGTTATAGTATTTATTTATATACACAGAATTACATACTAAGTATTTACAGTAGTTTTAGATTATTCATGTACTCATTACCGGTTACTCTATTTCATTCAGTCTGTTATTGTTCATGCATATGAACCATTGCATTCAGCCTTACCTAAGGGAGTCAAGTGGGCTGGGCCGAGTCGACCCGGAACCGGCCCGTGAATGTTAATCGGGTTGTGCGCCAATTCGGATCCAGGCCTGGTTAAACGGGTTGGTCTAGTTTCGGGCCCAACAGTAATTTTTTTAAAAACAACCCTGAATTGACCCACTTAACCCAACCCGGTCCAACCCACCTAAACCCGGTCAAAACCGATTAAAAATTCGGTTAAACCGATTAAAAACCAAAAATAAAAAATTCTCCAATATATACTATATATACCCACTTATATATATTTTAAATACGTTAAACAATATATATATACACTATATATATAGTATATACTACATTAGAATTTACAAAAAAAAAAATATACACAATTACACATGTAATCGTGTATACGACTATACGTTAGTTAAATATATATATTACTCTAAATAAAACATATACTACAAAATATATACTACAATATAATGATATATATAATAATTTATAAAACATATACACATGTATACGTTAAATATAAACATCTATAGAAGATATATATCATATATACGTACCATTCAAAATATATGTACTACTTTAAATAAAATATACTACAATATATATATATATATATATACTACAATAAACACACACACACACTATATATATAGTTATACACTAATTTATAAAACATATACACATGTATACCTTAAATATATACGTCTATATAAGATATATACACATATATATGTACCATTCAATATATACGTACAAATTTAAATAAAATATACTACAATATACACACACACACTATATGTATAGTTATATAATAATTTACAAAATATATACAAATCTATACGTTAAATATATACGTCCATAGAAGATATATACACATATATACGTACCATTCAATATATACGTACTACTTTAAATAAAATATACTACAATATATATATATATACTACAATATATATACACACTATATATATAGTTATACACAATTTATAAAACATATACACATGTATACGTTAAATATATATGTCTATAGAAGATATATACACATATATACGTATCATTCAATATATATGTACTACTTTAAATAAAATATACTACAATATATTTATATATATATACTACAATATATACATACACTATATATATAGTTATACACTAATTTATAAAACATATACACATGTATACATTAAATATATACGTCTGTAGAAGATATATACACATATATATGTACCATTCAATATATATGTACTACTTTAAATAAAATATACTATAATATATATACTACAATGTATACATACACTATACATATAGTTATATACTAATTTATAAAACATATACACATGTATACATTAAATATATACGTCTATAGAAGATACATACACATATGTACGTACCATTCAATATACATGTACTACTTTAAATAAAATATACTACAATATATATATATATATATATGTATATATATACACTACAATATATAAACACACTATATATGTAGTTACACACTAGTTTATAAAATATATACACATGTATACGTACATTCAATATATACGTATACATATAAAATATATGTACTTCTTTAAATAAAACATATGCTACTTAATATAATAAATTAATAATACTTTATAGTAAATTAGTAATATATTAAAAATAAGTATTTAATTTAAACTAAAAATTCAATTCAAATTATAAAATGGAAAAAATTACAAAGTAAGGACTAAGAAGTGAATAAATGTTGAATTTTATTGATTGCAAAATGATACAAACTTTATAATTTACATTTTTTCACAAATTTTGCATCATTTTTTCTAACTCATTCATGTTGATATTAACGGGAACTTGCATAGGATAGTCAAAGTTAACTGGGGAAAAACCATGCATTAGACTTGATTCTTCTGAGTTTTCCCATGAAGTCATAATTTCTTTAAGTCTCTGCTCGTCGTTCGGCTCCAGTTTCATTCCTTGATTTCTTCATTCTGCTCTAATCCAATCTCTAAGTCAAACTAGAACATTCATTGCATTGCTACCCACTGAATGTCGGTTATCTCCAAACTGCTATCATCCCTGACTAAAAGCGCTCTACGATGCAACGGTTGACATTGGAACATTCAGGATATCTCTAGATAATCTTGAAAGCACATGATATTGTCCTTCATCATTCCTCCACCAATCTAATGTGTTGATCCATCGTCTGCGATCCTTTAACAGCGATCAGAGATAATACTTCAGCTCTTCCCGATAAGTTGATGTGTAAGCTCCCTCGTCAACACTGTTCCAATAAGTTAAATCATAAAAGTGATCAGGAAAACCACTATGTTTCGACCTTTTAGAAGACGATGGATCCTCGGGAGGAAGAGGAGCGACTATTGGAGTGATATTTGTCGGGACAGCTAAATCAACTAAATCAGCATAGTGGTTATAGAATTTATCAATTTAAGCATTCACATCGGCCATAGTCATCCACAAATCAGGTTTTTCATGATCAGAATCATGAGTAGTATTTATTTCTAAGTTAGCATAAATAAGAGTACTAAAGTGGCACATAGTATTGTATTTCATGCACGGATTTAGCATAGCATCATCCAAGCAAATAGGGGGAATTGAAAAAAAATATTTTTTAAATTTAGAAAATATGGCACCAACAACTTCTTTGTAACCTTCTTTATTTTTATATTCATTGAGCAAACTAGAAATATCTACTATATATGACAAAATATTACAAGTAGTAGGATAATAAGCACCGAAAAATTCAACTGTAGCTATATAAAATCTTTCTAAAAACTTAACAAGATCATTAATTACAGTTTAGTCAGAATCATGTAGCATGCAGTGGGCAGAATCAGCAAACGAAATGCAATGTTGGTTAAAAGATAGTGTTATAGGAACTCTATATTTATAACAAGTTTTTAAAAAATCATACATATCATTCCATCTAGTATCACATTCTTCAGACATCAATATCGGTGCAAGTCCTTTTTGTTCACATTTAAGTATAAAGTCTTTTAATTCTTATTCTACGATTATTTCCTTGAATAAAACCAATGGAAAGCCAGTTTTTTCAATATAAAGTTCAAAAAACTCAAGACCATCTCATACGATTAAAATATATATATGAGAAGAACATTTAATATGAAAAATTTTAGGTAACGGTGGAGATAACTTAGATTTTAACTTTGTTATAGCAGTCTTGTTGTTAGAAGCATTATCAAAAACAATACATAAAATTTTATTTTCAATACCATAAAATTTTGCAACTTTAGCAATCGAATCAGCAATAAAATCTCCGGCATGTTTATGATCTTCATTATATAAAAAAGCAAGAATACGTTTTTGCATAACAAAATTACTATGTATCCAGTGATAAGTAATGGCTAAATAATCATTTTTATTTATAGCGCGACCAAGATCAGAAGTTAGGGACATTCTACATTGAATATTTTTTAACAATGTTGATAAATAAAAATAATATTGTGAATGAAGTCTAAAAATATCGGCCCTACAAGTAGTTCTAGGAATACCGTTAAACATAGGATTATAAATTGCTTGAATATAATGAATAAAGTCATCAGAAGAAGGAAAACTAAAAGGCAAACAACCCACAACTACCATTTTAGCTATTTCTTCCCGGTCCCTTAATTTATTATACTTCTTCATTACCTGACCGGTTGCTGGGTCCATTCTAGTTTACGTTGGCCCACCAACATCCACACCACCTTGTGTAATATTTAACTCTCTTTTATGATTATCACTTATATGTCTCATTAACGTACTCGTACCCCCTTGCTTACCTCCTTTTTTATGCTTATATATTTATTGACAAATATTGCATTACACCTCAATATTTGATATATATATAAAAAATTATCAGGAAATACTAGTTGGTTTACGGGGAGGGAGATTAACTGATTCATATCTAACGTTAGCATTTCCTACCGTGGGTGTCTCACCAATATTTTCATCATCTTCGTCTAAATTAACCGCATCTACTTCATTTTCTTCTTTTATACTATAATTTTCCTGAGCTTCTACATAATCCTTATCATGGGCACCTACACCTAAAGGTACACCTACTTCTTCCTCAAAAGGTTGACTAAGCAGTGCCGGAGGTACAAGGGTATATCTACTACTTGAAGTACCTCTACCGCTAGTAATTCATTTTTTACTACTACTACCACTTTCGAGAAACAAAATTTTAACACCTTTAGTAGCGAGGTTTCTTAATTTATCCATAATATAAATTAAACTAAAAAAATCAAAATAAACAAATATAATAAAATTAAATATTTAATAATTAATACACAAAATAAAAATAAAACGTAAGAGATGAAACGACAATACCAAATTTTAGAAGTATTCGAAAGTTGCGACTTTAGAAACTTTCACTCGTACCTTGTAATCGCAAAATTTAAAAACTAAAGTGAGAAATTTAGAAAATATATAGAATATTTGAGAATTGAGATTTGAGAGAGAATGAAATTTGAGAAAATGAAAAATTGTGTGAAAAATGATTTGAAAGTGTAGGGTATTTATAGGATTTTTTGGGATTAAAATAATATTTTGAGTGAATTTTTTTAATTAAAGGGGGTATTTAGCAGTTTTGGGCTCCCAACGGTCATATAGCTGTTGTGCCCAACGACTATAATGGCCTAAATGGCTATTTTTCAGAATTTAGCCATCTTTTAAAAAAAAATTTGTTATTCGAGTCGGGCTGGGCCGGTTAACCGATGGGCCTGGATCGGTTTTGGTTCGATTCGGGTTAACCGAGCCTAAAAAAAAATAACCCAGCCTTGTACCCAGTACCCTACAGCCCGTGGGTTGACTGAGCTGGGTTAAACTGGGTCGAGTTAGTGTAGTGGGCCGAGCTGGGATGGTTCGGGCTCATTTAGCATACTAGTACATTCCACGTACTGACACATACTCTTTCTTTGCACTATGATGTTTCATATCGTAGGTTCAGACGCTCAGGTTCCTGATCACGCATAGACAAATTCAGACAGCATCAGTAGATTTACTAGTAAGTCCTCATAATTCGAAGATGTTCTATTATTTCAATTTTTTAGTAGATTAAGTATTTCAGCAGTTGGAGTTAGTTGGGAGATTGTCCCATCAACTCCATTTTTTAGATAATTCAGTTAGAGGTTTTTCAGGCTAGACTTTTAGACAGTATTTAGTTTACAGATTGTTATTTCAGTTGATACACTTTATCAACAATTCAAATATTTGAACCTTATGGTATTTCAGCCTATTTTTTGCATTTATTACAGTATATTTATTCAGTGCTCATGATAGATATCATTCATGGGTTAGCTTGTGGTCCTTCGGAGTCGTAAGCATCGTGTAGTGTCCGAGGTACAAACTCGGAGTGTTACAAACTTGGTATCAGATCCTAAGGTTCAATAGAGTCTTAGGAATTCTAAAAGTCACATCTAGTAGAGTTTTGTGCATGGGTGTATAGCGTGCCATACTTATGGACAAGAGGCTATGAGATGTTTTAGGAAAAATTTCCCTTCTTTCAGTATTCATGTCGTGCGAGTGATCATGAGCTCAAGTTAAACTCTTAATCTACTATATTTATTACTTTTGTTTACAACACATGCTTTCAAAAAGACTAACAAAAGAAGAATCAAAAATCAATTAGTGTCGCATCTCATTCAGGCAGATCCCCTGGATGAGCATTTCTCTCTTGCAGAATTTAGAGCTGCATTCACTACTTTAGCCAATTCCATTGTAGCTCAGAATGAATGGCCAGCTGCTATTTAGGCCAACCCAGTGGGCAATACTATTGCAGCCAGGATTCGAGATTCACCCGAATGAATCCTCCCCTATTCTCAGGGTCTAAGTCGGAAGAGGATCCACAAGAGTTCTTCGATTAGGCTCATAAAGTCACAGATATCAAGGGAGTGACTCCAGTAAGAGTGTTGAGTTACCTGCCTATCAGCTACTACATGTAGATCATATGTGTTTTAAGAAGTGAAAGGCAAACTAGGGCACAGATGCAGAGCCCATAGAGTGGGCAGAGTTTGCTACTACTTTTCTAGATAGATTTTTTCCCTTAGAGCTGAGAGAAGCCAAGGTGTTAGAGTTTATCAACCTCAGGCAATGCAACATGAGTGTGAAACAATATTCCCTTAAGTTTACTAAGCTATCTAGGTATACTCCCCATGTAGTGGCAGATAATAGGTCCAAAAGGAGTAAGTTCGTGTTAGGGGTGTCAGATAGTGTGGTTAAGGAGTGCAGGTCAGTGATGCTAATTAAGGAGATGGACATATCCAGGCTTATGATCCATGATTAGTAGATATAAGAGGCTAAGATAAAAAAGAGAGAGAGGTAGAACAAGAGAGCTAGAATAGGTAGCTTCAATTTCAATCAGCCTAAGTCAAAGGGTGGTAATCGTTCCCAATTTCGTCCAAATTCTTTGGTTCCAGCACCGTCTTCAGCCAGTGCTCCAGTCTCTAAGTTCATAAATAGTAATAAAGATAGGGCACCAAGCTCTAAATCTCAGGGTAGTGTCAGCAGTGCTTGAACTCTTTGTCAGTAATGTGGTAGAAACCATCAGGGTGTCTACAAAGCTGGCAGTGATATTTGTTTCAGGTGTGGCAAGCCAGGCAACAGAGTCATAGATTGTCCTCAATCAGGTTCTCAGGGTCAGTATAACCATTCTCCAGCTCAGTCCAATTACCTGAATCAGCAAGGTGCCACTTCCAGTGCCACCAGTGGGCAATGCCTAAACAGACTCTATGCACGTTAGTTCAGAAAAGATTAGGAAAGTTCTCCTAATGTGGTCACTGGTATGTTACAAATTTTCTATTTACATATTTTTACCTTGTTAGATCCAGGAGCTTCTTTGTATTTCGTAACTCCTTACATGGAAGTTGACTTCAAAGTCAAATAAAAAATCTTAATAGAACCATTCTCAGTCTCTACCCCAGTGGGCTAGTCTACCATAGGCTGATGGGTATACAGGAACTATCCGGTTAAGATATCTTAGAAAGTTACTTCAACAGGCTTAGTAAAATTAGAGATGACAGGTTTGATGTCATTGTCCACATGGATTGGCTCCATTCATGATATACCTCAGTCGATTATAGAAATAGAATAGTTCATTTTTAGTTTCCAAATAAATCATTCCTTGAATAGAGGGGTAGTACTACAGTGCTTAAGGGTCAGTTGATTTCATACCTTAGAGAGAGAAAAATGATTTCCAAGGAATGTGTCTATCATCTTGTGTGAGTCAAAGATTATAGTTCAGAAACTCCCAGTATTGAGTCAGTTCTAATAGTAAATGAATTCTTAGATGTGTTTCCCTAATACCTTCCTGGAGTTCCTCTCGAAAGGTAAATCAACATCGGAATAAATCTTCTTCCAGATACTCAGCCCATATCTATTCCGCCATATAAAATGGCTCCAGCAGAACTCAGAGAGTTAAAGGATCAAAGTCACAGTCAAGAATAGGTACCTACTTCTCAGAATTGATGACTTGTTTGACCAACTTCAGAGTGCTAGTTACTTTTCTAAGAAAGAACTCAAATCAGGCTATCATCATCTCAGGGTCAGGGAATATTACATTTTGAAAACAACCTTCAAAACTCAGTATGGTCACTTCGAGTTTCTAGTCATGGTCATTAGTCTTACAAATTCCCCAGCATCCTTTATGGGCTTAATGAACCGCGTGTTCAAGTAGTACTTGGACATGTTCATTATAGTCTTCATCAATGACATTCTTGTCTATTTCCATAGCGAGAATGATCACTCAGATCACCTCAGAACAGTACTTCAGACTCTCAAAACACATCAGTTGTTCGCCAAATTTAGTAAGTGCGAATTTCAGCTAAGGTCAGAAGCATTCCTTGATCATATTATTTCCGGTGATGGCATTAGGTTTGATCCTCAAAAGACTGAAGCGGTGAGAAATTGGCCTAGACTCATTTCTCCATCAGACATTAGGAGTTTCTTGGGATTACCGGGCTATTACTATCGATTTTTAAGGGTTTTCATTTATTGCATCCCCCATGTCTAGATTAACTCAAAAGAAAGTCAAGTTTCAGTGGTCAAATTTCTATGAGAAGAGTTTTTAGGAGTTAAAGACTCGGCTCACCTCAGCCCCAGTTTTGACTCTGCCAAATAGTTCAAATAGGCTTGTTGTGTACTATGATGCATCCAAAGTAGGTTTGGGTTGTCTCCTCATGTAGAGAGATAAGGTCATAGCCTATGCCTTTAGACAGCTTAATCCCCATAAGAAGAATTATCCTACTCATGATCTTGAGTTTGCAGCTGTAGTGTTTGCCATAAAGATTTAGAGGCATTACTTGTATGGGGTGCATGTTCATGTGTTCACAAATCACAAAAGCTTGTAGTAGGTATTCTCTCAGAAAGATTTAAATTTGTATCAGAGAAGGTGGTTAGAGTTATTAAAGAATTATGAAATGAGTGTTTTGTATCATCCGAGAAAGGCCAATGTAGTGGTTGATGCTTTCAGTAGGCTATATATGGGTAGTGTTTCTCATATTGAGAATGATAAGAAGAAGTTAGTTCAGAAAGTTCATCAGCTTGTCCGTCTAGGTGTCCGCTTAGTTGATTTAGCTGAAGATAGTGTATGGGTGCAGAATAGTTTAGACTCATCTCTAGTTTCTAAAGTGAAGGGAAAATAGGATAGAGATCCCAGTCTAGTGAAGCTTAAAGAGTCAGTTAGAGATTAGAAATTAAAGGTTTTCTCCCAAGGGGGAGATAATGTATTGCATTACCAGGGTCAGCTATGTGTGCTAGGTGTAGATGACTTGAGGCAACGAATTCTTGCAGAAGCGCATGGTGCGCGTTACTCTATTCATCCAGGGGCCACTAAGATGTACCATGATTTGTGAGAAATCTATTAGTGGAGTAGGATGAAGAGAGATATTGCAGAGTTTGCTAAGTGCTCTAGATGTCAACAAGTTAAGATTGAGCATCAGAAGCCTAGTGGGTCAATACAGGAGTTTAGTATTCCCACATGGAAATGGGAAGAATTGAACATGGACTTTGTGATTGTTTTGCCTCGTACTCATCATCAATATGATTCTATATAGGTTATCATAGAAAGGATGACCAAATCATCTAATTTCTTGATAGTTCATACCTCCTATTCAGTCGAAGACTACACCAAACTCTATATCAGAAAGTTGGTCAGGTTACACAGATTTCCAATAGTTGTCATCTCAGATAAAGGTACATAATTTACCTCTCACTGCTGTAAAGCATTCATAAAAGGTCTTGGTACCCAGGTTCATCTCAGTACAACCTTTCACCCTTAGATAGATGGTCAAGAAAAATGGAACATTCAGACTCTAGAAGATATGTTGAGAGTATGCATGTCGATTTTAAAGGTAGTTGGGATTACCACTTGCTTTTGATTGAATTTACATATAATAACAGCTCCATTACAATATTCAGATAGCTCTATTTGAGGCTCTTTATGGTAGGAGATATAGGTCTCCAATCGATTAGTTCGAAATAGGTGAAGCCGCAGTAGTAGGGCCTGACTTAGTGTTTGATGCCTTAGAGAAGGTTCAGTTGATCATAGAAAGGTTTAGGGTATCCCAAAGACAACAGAAATCATATGTAGATGTGAGGAGAAAAGATCTCGAGTTTGAGATTAGTGATTTTGTGTTTTTGAAAATCTCTCCTATGGAGGTGGTAAAGAGGTTAGACAAGAAGGGAAAGCTCATTCCTCGATATGTAGATCCTTACAGAATTCTTAATCATTTTGGAAAGGTAGCTAATGAGCTTGAGTTACCTTCTGATCTAGCTTCAGTACACCCAGTATTCCACGTCTCCTTGCTAAAGAAATGCACTGGTGACCCAACGGTTATAGTTTTCATAGAGGATGTTAATATTTAGAATGATCTCTCTTTCGAAGAGGTTCCAATCTAAATCCTCGACCATCAGACTCGCAGACTGAGGAATAAAGAAGTTTCCTTGCTCAAAGTTTTTTGGCGAAATCAGTCCGTTGAGGGAGATACTTGGGAAGCATAAACAGATATGCGGACTAGGTATCCTCACCTCTTCTCCGCAAAATTAGATCCAAAGTAAGGTAATAGTCTTTCTTAGGTTTACTCAGTTCCATGTTCAGTTACAGTTATAAACTTGGTATCCATTACCGTTGCATAATCAGTCATGCATCCATGAATCAGTTCAGTCATGTACTCATGCATTAGATATGCATGTTCAATATGAAAATTCAGCTTATTAGTAACATCAATCATGTATTCCATGCATCAGTTATGCATGTTCAGTATGAGCACTCAGCTTGTCAGTAGTTCAGTCATTTAGTCATGTTTCAGTGGTGCATGTTTAGTGTGTAAACTGAGTCAATAAGTGTTTCTCATCTTAATCAGTCTCATTTGAGGATGAATGTTCTCAAGTGGGAGATATTGTAATACCCTGTATTTCCATAGCTTATTTTAACTCTCAATACATGAGTTATTAAATATAATTTTTCTAAATACTCAGTATTTTTAGTTTAGATCTTACCAATGTGTAGGAAATTTAGTCAGCTTTTCAACGATATAAAATTCGCCCAAATTCGATACCCGGGCGAAGAGTTAGAGCCATTTTTGTAAAGTAGTGTGCCAACTGTCACTTCATCTCATCACGGAGCATGACCAAATGGAAATTGTCAAATCCAGTGATCCTTCGCGATTATGGTGCATTGCGCTAAGGCTCAATTTCACAATTGTCCTCTTTCCAGCGAAGCTACACAATGTCATGGTGCACTTTTAGGTCGTATTTAGTATGGCAACGTGATACTACCGCGTCACGCCACCATGCATTTTCCCAGTTTTTAATTTTTCAGAGACACGGCGCGATAGCGCCACGTCGCGCCAGGGGTGAAAATTTGGATTTTCAGTTAATTTAGAGATTTAATTTCCAAAGGCTTTTAGGTCTTTTTCCCTTATTCCAGTCAGCTTAAACACGGGATTAAAGCCCTAAATAGCCTATTATCTTATTATTTTCTCACTTATCTCAAGAAAAAAATCATTCTCTCCCAATTAGAAAACCCTAGCTCTTAAGGAATCAAGAACAAAGCTCAAGAAACTCACTAAGAACTTATCAATTCAGGTATGTTAGGTGTTCATCTATGGTCCCCTTTCACCCATAGAGTCCAAGAATCTCTTTCTAAAACTATAGGTTAATGGAATTATGAATTCCCATGTTAAAACCATGAAATTTCATGTTTGGGCATTGTAGTTGCAATGTTTATATGTTTTCAATGATTATGTGATTCAAGTTGTACTCCCGAAGTGTTTGATAGAATGACCTTGTGAATTAAATGATGCAATCATGACATGCTAGTATATGTTAAAGGTTATGCCCTACAAGTGTTTGGTAAAATGACTCTATGAATGAATTATGGATAAATATACATTATTATGTCTTTCAAGACTATGCTATGCTTTATTTTTCATGATATCGAGTCCTGGGGGTATTTAATACCCGATAATCTAGTTTTTTTACCTAGAGCTAGTGTTAGTTACAGAATAATACTAGTCATGTCACGATCAGTAGAATTCAGTCAGTTATAGAACTCAGTAGAACTCAGTCAATTATAGATCTCACGAAAACTCAGTATCACTCCATTCAAGTTTAGTATAATTAGTTTAGTGTCCATTCAGTTGGGAGTAGGATTTAGCACCGAGTGAACTCAAGGATGAGGATGCACCTGCCAGTAGAGGGTGTGATCCTTAGAAACAATCCTTCTATTCCAGAACTACGTAGACAGCGTAGGTTGAGACATCAACCTGCTAGTTGAGAGTTGATGAGGTGTTTTAAACTGCCATTGAGGGTTACACCATTCTCATTTGAGTACCTACTAGATGAAGGTATCTCTTCAGTTGTCTTTACCCGTGGCACGGTACTGACACCCTTCTAATTGGGATTATATATTGGACCCCAAATCAATTATCTAATCTTATTTGGGGTATGTCGGTTAGATGATTACCTCCCACAGTTTCAGTTTCAGTCTTCAGAATAGAACTCGGTTCAGTTTAACAGAACTAGGACTGTCAGATACAGTCAATCAGTATCAGTAATTCAGTTATCAGTAAGTTTAGATATCAGTAACTTAGTTATCAGAACTCAGTACTCAGCTTTAGAAAAGATCAATTATAGTATTTATATGCACAACATTGCATACTCAGTATTTACAATAGTTTCAGATTATTCATGTACTCATTACCAGTTACTTTATCTCATTCAGTCAGTTATTATTCATGCATATGAACCCTTGTATTCGGGGTTACCTTATCTAGCATACTAGTATATTTTACGTACTGACGTATACTTTTTCTTTACGCTATGATGTTTCATATGATAGGTTCTGATGCTCTGGTTCCTAACCGTTTGTAGACAAATTCAGAAAACAACACTAGATTTAATAGTGAGTCCTCATCATCCGAGCATATTATATTATTTTAATTTTTCAGTAGATTGAGTATTTCATAAGTTGGAGTTAGTTGGGGGATTGTCCTAATAACTATATTTTTTAGACAGTTCAGTTAGAGGCTTTTTAGGCTAGACTTTTAGACAGTATTCAGTTTAAAGATTGTTATTTCAGTTGATACACTTTATCAGTATTTCAGATATTTGAACCTTATGGAATTTCAACCTATTTTTCATATTTACTATAGTATATTTATTCAGTGCTCACAATAGATATTAGTCATCGGTTAGCTTGTGGGCCTTCGGGGTTGTAAGTACCATGAAGCATCTGGGGTACAGACTCAGGGAGTTACACCATCAATTGAAAGATGCCTTCTATAATGTGCACTTCTTTAAATTTCAAGATTCTTCCTTGGTTTTTCATCTCTGTGGACTTTTGTTTTATGAGGATCTAGTCTGCATGTTTTATGCAAATCTCTGCCTCTCTCCTGATAGTTGTGAACTTGAGACACATGTGGTTGGCACAAGAATCATTTTGAATGATTTTTCGTTCGAAAATGCTTTTGATACAAAGTTTTCTAGTGCAATCTATTTCATGAATGGTAACTGGCCCGGAGATTTTGAAGTTAGCTTTAAAGAAGCCAAAAGGGTCCTGTTTGACCCTGACTCAGTTTCGACCAATTTTAGTCCCATGTCCCTGTGTTTCAAGTTTGACATCATCGCCTATATAATCACTACCATACTGATTCCCCGAAAAGGATCTCTCAGCAACATTATCTGTCGTGATATCTTTATATTGTATTGTCTAGTTAAGAAACTCAAAATCAATTGGGAAACCTGGACTTGTTAGTACATGCTTGAGAGTGCAACAGATGTTCATGCCTCCTTCAGTTTTCCATATGGCCTACTCATTACTCGAATTCTTTGTTATTACTCAAATTGATCTCTCTACTTACCCCCAATGGTAGTTGTTTCTACTTATGACTCCAAAAACTTTTGCTAGTATGGGCTATATTTTAGTTGAAGATGGATAGTGCAGGAAGGATTCTGCTCGGGCAAAGTCAGAACTCCCGAAGGTAAGCAAGTCTATTTCTAACCCCATGATTACTGTCTTGAAGGAATTGAAGGAAATTAAGGATCACTTCAAAACCATTAAGAAAGGTGTCATGCTGCTGCAGGAGTCGACTTTCGAACTTCTGGACCTCAAAAAGAGCACCAGCACAGACATAGGCGTGGTCCAATTGGCTCTTGGCAAATTTAAACAGGAGGGTATCAAGTTGCTTACTCAAGTGTTAACCAGCATAAATTCCTTCAAGTCCCAAGTTCTCTCCTCCAATGATGATCTAGCTATTTCTGTTCAGAACTCCTACTCCTCCTTCTTCAAAATAGTTGAGAAATCATATGACATATTCTACCATAATATGCACAATACCCTAAAATTCTTTCTGAAAAAGCAGTGAATGATGACTTTTTAATCAAAAGGGGGTCCTGTACCTTATTTTTTTGGGTTGTAAGATGATTTTTAACACACTCTTTGCCACACTTTTTTGTTTTACCTAGTATTTGTAAGTTAATAGATTAATTCTCTGCTCGTTGTCTACTGCTCTTTTGCTACTTTGTGATTTTTTTTATTATGACAAAAGGGGGAGAAATACAGAAACATCAGAAGTGCCTACAAGTCATGGGGGCAAGTCTACAATCAATAAATAAAAGTTGATTGATACTCAAGAAACATGGAACAACAAAAGTGTATACAAGTCAGGGGGAGCAAGCTGACTACTATGACAGACATGGAATTCAATTGATATTTAAATGACTATTTGTCATTATCAAAACTGACTAATGATGGAAGGATGTCTCACACAAAGATTTGAGGATCATAGAAAGCTAGTTCAGAATGGAAGCAAACAACAGAGTCGGCTCCAAAAATGAAAGAACATCAAATCATGGATATCTACAACATCTACAAATTACGGCAAGTGAATCAATAAAAAACGAGAACAGAAGGAAGTAATATCACAGTCACGAAATCATGATAAATCAAATCAATCAAGACTAAAAGCAAAAGAAAAGAAGACCGCAACCTCTAAATGAACATATCTTATATGGGCATGTATAGCTGTAGAAGTTGCACTACGTATGGACATATCTAACATGAACATACTTTATGGTTCCATCCCTCAATCAAGGAATCAATTCAAATCCTTGATTGGGAAGAAATCTTTTGGGTTTCCTTACAAAGAACAAAGACCGAAAAAAATGGAGATTATAAAAGAAATGACAAAAGGTTGAAGCACTCACGCAACTTCAAGAAAAATCTCAAAACGTCTCAATCTTAGTCTCACAAAGCTTTGTAACTCTTAGTTCACAATAGTTATATAAAGAATAGGATCGAGTCAACTTTGTAATACAAACTGAAGTTGTGTCACAAGATCCAAAGAACAAAATAAGTCTTCGAAAGTTGTTTTTCTTCATTGTACTCGAGCCCGATATTGAAAGATCTAAAGAAATGTTGAAACCCAAGGGGACTTAAGTAGGCACCACATTGATGTTCCGAACTAGGATAAATCTTGATGTCTTTACTTTAAATTCAATTATTCACTTGCTTGTTTATTTCAAATCTAATCTGTTTTGTGAAGTGTCGACTGTGAGGAGCCAATAGTCAACCTAGAGAAATTTTCAATTCAACCCCCCTCTCCCTCTCTCCCTCTCTCCCTCTCTCCCTCTCTCCCTCTCTCTTAAATTTCAGTAACTTCAAGACTTAAAATACCAACAAAACATACTTGAAAAAATCTATGTACTAATAATATCAACAGTGGGGGAGGAGTGGGTGATATGATAGTTTGGCCGAAAGCTAGTCTAAGGTGTCCACCATATGGAACCTATTGATTTATATGTAATTATTTTGTATAATTTAAGTACATATAAAATTCTTCTTATTTATTTCTTAATGATAATTATTTATCGTAATTCTTATTATTCATTGTTTAACAAACTTGTGTAGCATTCCAGATTAAAATTAAAAACTAACGATCTTCACATATGTGAAACAGGTAACTCATAATTATTAAGAGGGTTCATTTGGATCTTCAACATTCATTTGGCAAGTTCGTAGTTATATTATTGTCGGGTTATAAAATCGGATGGACGAATAAACCGTATAACTCACTTAAACCTAACCTAAAAAAGTATAGGGTTTAACCCAAAAAAAAAAAAGTATAGGGTTTGTACACCTAACCAATGAAAAAACTTTATTGTTTAACACTTAACTAAATAATACAGTAGTTTTTTTAGCCAATTTACAGTAACCATGCAACATATGCATAACAATTAACTATGAAATGTTTTTAACTATATTGATAATAATTAATCAAACAAATTACCATTACCATTAACTAATCTAATAAATTAATATTAACATTAAATAACTAAATAAGACATTAATAATAAAATTAACTAACAAATTAATACAGTAAAAATTAAATTAGCTAACTAACAAAAGCATTAACATTTGGACAATACAACGAAAAAATATTCATGGTTCAGAGTTCAGAGTTTTTTTTAGAGAAAAGTCACTGCAAAGAAAACCCTAAGGGGTCGTTTGGCAGAGTGACTAAAATTAATGCAAAATATAGTCTATTAATAATATTTGTATTAATAATGCTTCTATTAGTTATGCATGTATTATTTCTTATAAATTGTTTGGTTTGACGTATAAGAAATAGTGCATCTTACATAATTTCTATAAAAGAAATGTTTGTTTACAAAAATACTCTTCTTTGATTTTATACACTTTTTTGCAACAAAACTTTTTTGCCATCTCAAATATAATTAGTATTGTTGAACTAGTATATAGAGGTTTCGGATTAATTGCAAGACCTTCGTCTTTGCGCATGAAATATTACACCAACGGATTAACATGGTCGAAACAAAAATAAAATATAAGACGTAAAATTAAGAAATAGTCTGAATTTTTTTTAATCTTTTTAAAGACCCTCGAAGCAAAGCAAAGACATGTTACAATTATTTAAATCAATTATTCATTATTATAGATTAAAATGGTGGGGAAAAAATTGTGAAATATTTTGAAAAGATTTACTATTGCAAATTAAAATGGCGGAAAAAAATGGTGAAATATTTTGAAAGGAAAATTGAGGGGTATTAAGATCATTTAATAAGTTAATGCATGTATTAAAGACTTTGAATTACTAATACATAGAAAATGAGTGGTATTAGTAATACACACCTTAATAGTACACAATAGAGTGTATGCATTAGTTATACATTGACTAAAAATTATATCAAACAAGATATTCTTAATACAAATTAATTAATACATGCATTATTTTTGTCAATTCACTCTACCAAACTACCTCTATGTGTTGGAGATTTCCTTGAAGACCATAACGGTTGTTAAGACTGGTTACTAGATATCCGAACCCAAAGCTAAAATGACTATTTTTTTAATCAAAAGTATCAAAAGGGTCAACTAATTTTTTTTAAAAAAAAAAAATCAAAACGGACAAGTCGTGGTGGCCAGCGACTTATAAGTTATCGACGCGACAGCAACTTGTAAGTCGACGACGTGACAGCGACTTGTAAATCGCCCATACCCCAGCGACTTGCATGAAACGTTGACTGCCAAACATGCTGCATGATTCCTTTGAAAAATGTTGCCATCCCTGCATGTATTACAGGTAAGAAGCAATCAAGAAAATAAAACATTCAAATCCTTCTTAGCTCACCTCAAAGATTTGTTTATTTAATTCCTTCTTGATTCCCTGTTTGCCTCCAGTTCTCACACGTAAGCTACTAATTACACATATAGCAAGTGATTAATTAAAAAAATAACATATATATTAGTCGACATATGTTTATATATTTATTGACATTGTGTAAATATCGAATACGAGTAAATTTTTTTTGTCGTTTAACATTCTATATTTATGGACAAGTCAATCTTTATATTGTCACTCAACTTAGGAAAAAGTCCTACTAAAGTCTATACCCATATAATTAATATTGCTAAAGGGTAAAATAATAAAAAATTTCATTCAATTTATAATTTTCTTATTTTATCATTAATATCATTAATAGAAAGTAATTGCCTAGTTTATCTCCATCATCCACCATTGAAAATGATTAAAAGTTCTTGATAGAATCTTGATATTGATATCCACCTTGTTTATCACAAGAGTTCTTGATTTGCTTTCTTAGAGGAGTCACCACCCACCATTGACAATGATTCAAAGTTTTTGATAGAATCTTGATATTGATATTCAACTTGTTTAAGAGAATTTTTTGATTTCTTTTTATTGTGGAAGTGCATGCATGTTGTTTATTAAGGAAAAGAAGTGTTTGAATTTATATAAATTTAATGTAAGGTGACATTTTATGACCAACGAGTGGTGAATTTTTACGCACGTCTAACACTTTCAAAATTTTGTCATCACTTTCTTGATTGTTCTACATGAATTTTGGTAATGTGGAGTTTGTATAGGAGTTTGTATAGGGTTCTCTTGTGGTTGCACTATATATTAATGTTCCAACAATTTATAATTCCAAATTCAATATTCATTTCTATGCCCTTATCTTTAATATTGGAATTATAAATTGTTGGAACAAAAAAAAAAAGATAAGTAACTTTAGTAGCACATTTTTCTAAGTTGAGTGACAATACGAGTAATTGACTCGTCCATGAATATAGAATGTTAAACGATAGAAAAATTTACTCGTATCCGATATTTACA
Organism: Capsicum baccatum var. pendulum; assembly: GCA_030864225.1. Lineage (NCBI taxonomy): Eukaryota > Viridiplantae > Streptophyta > Magnoliopsida > Solanales > Solanaceae > Capsicum > Capsicum baccatum. Next base: position 154,524,150 of record CM061561.1, on the reverse strand, counting down.
CAATGTCAATGAATATATAAACGTACAAGGTCCACTAATATATATGTTATTTTTTTAATTAATCACCTGCTATATGTGTAATTAGTAGCTTACGTGTGAGAACTGGAGGCAAACAGAGAATCAAAGAAGGAATAATTAAAATCAGCAAATCTTTGAGGTGAGCTAAGGATTTGAATGTTTTATTTTCTTGATTGTCTTCTTACCTGTAATACATGCAGGGATGGCAGCATTTTTCAAAGGAATCATGCAGCATGTTTGGCAGTCAAGGTTTCATGCAAGTCGCTCGGGTATGGGCAACTTACAAGTCGCTGTCACGTCAGCGACTTACAAGTTGTTGGCCCCACGACTTGTCCGTTTTGTTTTTTTTAAAAAAAATTAGTTGTCCCTTTTTATATTTTTGATTAAAAAAATAATTTTTTTGGCTCCAAACTCCTAGATATGTTATATTGAGTGTGAAGAGCCTTAAAAATGTTGTTTCAACTTTTTCTCCTTCATTAAAAGTCTTTGATTTAAACAAAATCATCTTTCTAATATTTAAGAATTGAAAATTAATTAAATATATTTATGATAAATCTTTTCTGAATTGATAACAACTAATACTTTTTGATTGGTTTAAAAATTCTAAATATATGAAAAACTTTGATCTTCCTAAATATATGAAAAGTAAGACTCCTAAATATATTATTCCAACAATTAGCGTTTAATTCTTCTCCTACTATGTAGAGCTTTAAAACCAACTAAAATTTAGTTATTGAGAAGTGGTGGATTATTAATAAGCTGCTTCGACGTTGAATACCTTGAGATTTGTTTAATGAAGAGAGGCATCAACGTTTGTTTATCTTATTCTAATTTCTTCACATATTACTATAATCGGCTTTATTAATTTACATTCAGTAATCATAGCCATCCAACACTTTGATTTCTTCTTATTTTGATTTTGATTTAGTTAAATTATCTTCTTTCATTCATTATGATCATCTTTTCTACCATATTTTTATATATTTCTTAATTAATAGTTTAAGTATTAAATATGAACTATACATAGAAAACGTACAATTAACAATGATTTTTCCTCTTTTGATAATTTTTCGTATTTTCTATTTCAATTGAAAATGAAAAATTAGACAAAACAATATGTTGGCGCTGAATGAATTAAGTAGCCGAAAAATCACAGGTTTATCACTTTTTTTTTTCTTTGCTTGAATAAAAAGTTTTCTATAATTTTATGCTTTATCTTTGAAATATGTGTAGTGTATTTAAATAAAGTTTCAATTATAAATAATTTAACTCCTTGCAGGGGCGGATCTAGGGGTCTGGGTGGGGGGTTCCCAGGAACCCAGTAACTTTTGTGTGGATCTAGTATTTATATAGAGAAAACTAGTAAATGTATAAAAATTTTAAGTTGGGAACCCACAAGCAAAGTGTAATATTGGTCTAGTGGAGTAGAGGGGCTTGTAAAAGTTTTATTGACTTCATGGTTGTGGGTTCAAATTCCTTAGTTATTATATTTCTTTTAATCTAACATGGGGAACCCACAATGATACAATAGCAAGTAATTGAAGTGAGACTTGTTAATCTAGGAGTAAAATAATCGTAGAAGATGAAGCTGAAATCAGGGCTTTAGCAGAGAAAAATCAGAGAAGAAGAATTTAGGGAGAAATTGAATGAATTGTATTATTTGAATGAATGTTACAAATGAATACATCAAAATTTATAGTGCTCATTTAGCTAAGATCAGTTACACTTAACAGCTTAACAACTAACTTTCTAACAACTAAGTAACTAACTTTGTGAATAGAATAGTAGTAACTAATTTTGTAACTGCACAGTAATAACTGATTTTCAATTTATCTGCACTGCTGCAACTGCTTCTTGTTACTCTATCACTCTTTTCTTCTCATAATTGTATCAATACCCCCTCCTAAAGTAGATCCTTGACCTCAAGGATGAAATGTAGGGAACCTATGTATCAATTCTGACTCAAGTTCCCAAGTATCTTACGAATCCTCAATATCTGACCACTTCACTAGAACTTAACCAACAGCTCTATTACCTCTCTTAACCAACGTTCTATCTAGAATAGCTTCAAGTTGACGACAGTATGGACTTGATAGCTGAATAACAGGAGGGTGGTGGATGCTGCAACGAACTTCATGACACCTCTTTAATTGAGAAACATTATAGACTGGGTGAATAAGAACATCAGAGGGAAGCAATAACCTATAAGCTACTGCACCAACCTTGGCATCAACAACATAGGAGACATAAATTTAACAACTAGCTTAGGAAAGTTCTCACAGCCAAGGACACCTGTCTATAGGGTTGAAGTTTCAAGTAGACCCAATCACCAATCTCAAACAATCTCTCTAACCTTTGCTCAACTAATCTATAGGGTTGAGCAACGTAGGGATCAGTAAAGGATAAAAGACACTGCTGAGCCCTATGCATATGGAACCTTAACAACTGTATAATAGTTTCTCTAGCAGCCAAGGATCTGTCAACCATCTCAGTGGAAGCCTCACCGTCCAAGTAGGGAAGATGAATGGGAGGTTTTTGACCATATAAAGCATCATAAGGTATACACCTAATAGTAGTGTGATAGGTGGTGTTATACCACCATTCAGCCAATGGAAAGTAAGAGCACCAATCCTTAGGATTGTCAGAGAAAAAATACCTTTAGTATGTCTCCATGGTTCTATTCAACACCTCTGTTTAACTATCAATTTGAGGATGGTATGCAGTAGATCTCTGCAACTGAACCCTTTGTAAACTGAATAATTCTTCCCAAAAACCACTAAGGAAGATAGGATCTCTATTACTTGTTAGTGTGGTGGGCATACCATGTAGTTTGAAGATATTGTCAAGGAAACATTGAGCAACTAACTAAGCTGTGTATGGATTTGCTAAGGTCAAAAAATGACCATACTTGCTCAGTCTATCTACTACTTCTAAAATTACCTCCTTCCCTTTGGATTTAGGTAACCCTTTAACAAAATTCAAACAGATATATGTCCAATCATCATCAGTAACAGGTAAAGTTTGCAACATACCTGGATTTGCAGCCATATCATTTTTATGCCTATGGCAATATCACATCTATTAACAAAGTTCCTGGTGTCATGTATCAAGTCTTTCCAATGGAGCCTTTTAATAGTGACATCCATGCCAGAATTCCCCCTTTTGAGTAGAGTCATACCATAGAGAGATAATATCCTTCTTGAGTTTCTCATCATTACCAACCACTAACCTTCCCTTTCACCTCAATTAATTGTTAAGAAAAGTGAAAGATTTATAAGGTGAAAGCTGAACTCTAGCAATGACATCCTATAAGTGTTGATTAGTGGTCCAAGAATGCCTAATTCTATCCAAGAAATCACCATACGGACCTAACATAGAGATTGCTAACAGCTCAGCATCAGGTTTCCTGGATAAAGCATCAACAACTTTATTTTTCACCCCTTTCTTATACTCAATGCAAAAATTAAATGCCATTAGCTTGGATATGCAAGCCACATGAAAGTCAGTATGAATAAACTAATTCGGTAAGTATTTGAGCTTTCTAATCAGTTTTGACAATAAACCTTCTGCGTAACAAATGGTGATACCATTTAGATATAGCAAATAGCAAAGACAATAGCTCTCTATCATAAACACTCATAGCCTGATGTTTAGGTGCTAAATATTTGTTAATGTAAGCAAGTGAATGCCCTTCTTGCATCAACACAGCTCCAATACCTTTACCACTGGTATATATTTCTACCACAAAAGTTAAAGCATAATTAGGCATAGCTAAAATAGGAGCAGAGACCAAGGCACTTTTAATCTCCTGAAATGCTCTTGTAGCATCATCAGTCCATAAAAACCCTTCCTTCTTGAGAAGGTCATGCAATGGTCTACAAATAGCACCAAAACCTTTTATAAATCTTCTACAATATACTGCTAAACCAATAAAACCCCTCAGTTGTTTAAGAGTCCTGAGAATAGGCCATTATTGAAAAACTTGTATCTTCTTAGGATCTATTTCTATACCTTGTGCACTAATCACATGGCCTAAGTATTCAATAGTAAGAACTCCAAAATCATACTTGGACATTTTGGCATACAACTAATGGTGAACCATAAGCTCAAACACCTCCTTAACATCAGTAATATGAGATGATATAGACTTGATAAAGATTAAGATATCATCAAAGAAAATCACCACAAACTTTCTTAATAAGGGCTTGAAAACAACATTCATTAAGCTCTGGAAGGAAGAAGGAGCATTGGTTAAACCAAAGGGCATTACTAAAAATTCATAATGTCCATCATGAGTTTTGAAGGAGGTCTTGTGTGTGTCACTATCAAGCATTCTAAGCTGGTGATATCCAGCTCTCAAGTCAATTTTTGAAAACACAGATGCACCACATAATTCATCCAACAAAGCTTCAATGATAGGAATAAGAAATTTGTCTTTGATTGTCAACTGATTTAACTCTCTATAATCTACACATAATCTCCATGTACCATCTTTCTTCCCAACTAACACCATAGGAGAAACATAGGGACTAGTACTATGCTGAATTACTCCTTGATCAAGCATTTCCTGAACCAACTTTTCAATAATGTCTTTCTTCACACCAGGATATCTATATGGTCTTTTATTGACTGGAATTGCAGAGTCTATAAAGGATATTCTATAGTCAAAAGAACCTCTATGAGGTGGTAATGTAGTTAGGGGTTCAAAAATAATAGAAAAATAATGTACTAGGGTAGATAATATAGGATGTATCTCAGTACCTTGTGTAGCCTGAATGTTGTAGCAATAAGTGTCAGAAACTGCAACATCAATGATATCTATCATGTAGAATTGATCCTCGGATTCTCCACCTTTGAGTAAAGAACTAGCTTTTAAAGATTTGAGCTGACTAGTTGTTCCTCTCAACACATGTTTCTTCCCTTGGTATTTGAACTCTATAGTCCTGTTTTGTATGTCAAAAAGAATTTTACCAAGAGTGTTTAGCCGTTGCACACCCAATACAATATCCACATTGCCCAATGGTAGCAACAGAAAGTCAGATGCAAAAGTAGTACCCTGAATTAACCACTGCAAGTTCTTACAAACAGAAGTAGTTTGCACCTGCCTGCCATCAGCTACACTAACAGACTGCATAGAAATATCACAAGCCTTTCACCCTAGCTTCTTAGCCATTTTATGATCTAGGAAGTTATAGGTGTTATTAGTGTTAATTAAGACCTACAAGGGCCTCTTATCATGATAGCCAGTTACCCTAATAGTTTGATAACCATTGACACCTGTAAAAGCCTGTAATGAAATAGTCATGAGTTCATCAACATCTTGGGTACACTGAATACCTTCTTCCAACACCTCATCACCTTCTCATTCAAAGGTTGCATTCTCATCTACTAACTTCACCATGAATAATTGTTTATTGGCTCTACAATTGTGGCTAACAACATACTTGTCATCACAAAAGAAACACAAGCCTTTAGCCCTTTTAGCATCCATTTTTACAGTAGTCAATCTTCTGAATTTATTTGATTTGGATATAGTAGGCTGATAGGTATTTTTCTAATGGTTATTGGTTTTAAAAGAAGGTGGATTGGGTAGAATGGCAGTACCCCCTTTTTGTATTGCCTTTAATCCCCATGAACTAGCTTGTGTTTCAAAGACCTCTTCCTGCAGCCTAGAAATTTTATAGACCTATGATAATGTTTTTGGTGCTTGAATCTTAACTGCCCTATTCAACTCAGGTTTCAATCCACCCAGATAACAACTTATAGAATTCATATTTGAAAGATTAACTGCAGTCAGCAATCTATTAAATTTAGCCTGGTAAGCCTTAACACTACTAGTTTGCCTGAGGTTTTTGAATGCTTCTATTAGATCCTCAAATCCATCCCAAAACCTCTCATTCAAGGCTAAAACATACTTAGTCCATAAGATATCATTAAAGGAGGGCCGAGAATTCATATATATTCTATGCCAAGCAATAACATCACCATCTAATAATGAATTGAGGCTACATTAACGCTTCATTCAAAGAGAATTTCTTCCATAGGAAAAGATTGATCAACTTTATACAACTAAGTACGTAAATCACAACCAGAAAAATGAGGTAATTCCAGCTTAAAATATTGAGTAAGGAATTGTCCATTACCTCCAATTGGATTGCCAATTCTATGGAATTCCTTATTCCTTCCTTCTGGCTGCATACCTACTAGGCAACTTCTGATAGTTGAAGATTCAGCTCTTCCTTGATCCTTATCTTTTTCCTTCGATACCATGGATCCAAGGGTTTTCTTGATCCCTAAAAGCTCCTTATCAGCTTGGATGTTTCTCTCATAAATGCTCGACATTCCCTCTATTAACTTCTGCAATTGATCCTGGATCATAGAAAGCTTGCCTTCCATTTCATCATTCAATTTATCTAGTTTTTTTATCGCGAACTACCATGATTGATTAAGCCAAGAACCTGGCTTTGATACCAATTGGTACAATAGCAAGTAATTGAAGTGAAACTTGTTAATCTAGGAGTAAAATACTCGAAGAAGATGAAAGCTGAAATCAGGGCTTTAGCCGAGAAAAATCAGAGAAGAAGAATTTAGGGAGAAATTGAATGAATTGTATTATCTGAATGAATGTTACAAATGAATACATCAACATTTATAGTGCTCATTTAGCTTAGATCAGTTACACTTAACAACTTAATAACTAATTGTCTAACAACTATGTAACTAACTTTGTGAGCAGAATAGTAGTAACTAATTTTGTAACTGCATAGTAATAACTGGTTTTCAATTTCTCTGCACTGCTGCAACTGCTTCTTATTACTCTATCACTCTTTTCTTCTCATTATTGTACCACACAAACTTTAAGGCCGCTGGTGACTGAGGATTAAGTATTGTTAAAATTTCTCATAATTAAAAACATAAAATTTAATAAATATAAAATATAGAAAGTACCCATAGTATTTTCTTCGTGCACCTTCAGTTTGCTTTTAGGTTTAAAAGCCTAAATTGAAAAAGAATTAAAGTGAGAATATATTTAGAGCTTCAGGGATGAATCCTAGGACGTATCATATAGTACCACATTATGAACAGAAATTGGGAATATTTGTATAAATTTTATACGTTCTTTTTTTATGGAACTGTAGACTCAAATGATTTCTATTTTAAAAAGAGCTGCATGCATAATACAAGGACAAAATATAAGAAGTGTCCACCAAGAAAAATTTGTATACACTATAACTATTTAATTTAGGAAAAAAGGAAACAATAAAAATAAAGAACTAAAAGAGTTGAACTTTTTTAGAGTTAAGAACTGCATAAAGTAATTTGAAGCTACGAATTGTAGTACGTACAGGAATCAAGTCACATAAAAGAATTACAACAGTAAAAACTAAAATTATATGATAATATGTGAAAAAAATATTTAATCATCTTTCGTTTTTGATAAATAAATAATTTTATTTCCAAAAGTGAACATTTCAAGTACAAACTTTGTTAAAATCTGAAAGTTGAACAAAATCTCTAATTTCTAATATGTTAAAAACTAATTAATAATCTATATCCATATTTATAATCTATATTTATAATTTATAATTATAATATAGTAAAAGTATGAAGGACATATTTCCCAAAACATAGTTTTTGGTGGCATAAGTTCATGGATATGTATGCTCGAAAACAACACTAATTTTGGCATGATGATAGGGTAAAATGCAGGCAAAATCTATCGTCAGACCCCTTAAGTATGCACGATCTTTCACTTAGGCACCTTAAGTGGATGTCGCTTACTTTTGGCACCTCAAGTGGTCATAAAGTGTGTCATTTTGACACCTTTTGCTTAATCAGCAATGGATGTGTGACACACACATTGAAAGCGCGTTTGAGGGGCATTTTCGTAATTTTTTTATCTTTCTTCTCTTTTCTTCTTCTTCTTCTTCTTCTTCTTCTTCTTCTTCTTCTTCTTCCAATACATTAACTTTCCACCATTTTTTTCCTTTTCTTATCACATCCTTATGCTAAAATGGTTAAATCAAAAAATAAGAATGCTTAATTTTTTCTTGTATTGATTTTAACCAATTCTTGTTTCTTAAAATGAAGATGATTGAGATGATGATGATGTTAGTTGATGTTAATGGTGTTATTATTTGCTTGAAAAAAACGTGCTTGAAAAGATTAATGGTGTTAACTGGTGTTATTAATGGTGTTATTATTTGCTTGAAAAAAAATGTTATTAATGATGTACAAAAATGGAGGGGCAGCAGGGGTGTTTTGGAGAAGATGAATTTGTACGTGGGGTGGAGAGGTTGTGGTGTTTGGAGAAGATGAATTTGGTGCCTGCCATGAATCATCACAATGAGTAGAAAATAAATTTTGTGTGTGTTTAGTAAAGGTTCATTAATGACTTCCTTGTTGAAATTTGAAATTTTAAGAATTTAGAATTTTAGAGGGTGGGGGTGAGTTGGAGAAACAATGTTGGGGGTGGGGTATGGGGGTGGGAGGGGAGCCACTGCTGCCTTTAGAAGATGATTTTGGTGAGGATGGGGGATAGGGGGTAGGGGGCGGCATTGTTGCAGGACATTATGGAGAAGATGATGTTGGGGTGGGGGAGGGAAGGGGGGGAGGGATGATTATTGATTTTTTTAAAAAAATTAAATTAATGATTTAAAAATTATTTTTTAGAAAAATTACACATGTCGGCATATTATTTGTCACTTTTCACATCATCAGGCGCGTGTAATACACGCACACAATATAAATTTATTGATTCAACAAAATGTGACAAAATAACACATTTTATGGCCACTTGAGGTGCCAAAAGTGAGCGATGTCCACTTGAGGTGCCTAAGTGAAAGATCGTGCATACTTAAGGGGTCTGGCGATGGGTTTTGCCTAAAATATATAGGTGAATCTAGGGGGGTTTTGTCGGATTTCAAATCCAACTACATTGTTTGGAATGGTCATGCTCATTCTAAACTTAGTGAATTTAAAGTCCGAATTTTCATTTTTTATTGTATAAACTAAAATTTTCACCCTTCTCAAATTTTATCCAACTAATTTAGGGTATATGTGTTGCATGTGAATTTTAAATTTATAAAACAATATGCATAAAAAATAAAAAAAAATTATGTGTATTATCAATTGACATTGGGATAGATGCAATAAAAAAATATAAATATTATGATACTATATTGACGTATTTTGTAGAGTTCTGCGCACAATTGAACAGGACAAACTTACACAAGGAATAAGTTCTGTTGGATTTTTGTTTAAATTAAATAAATAATTATAATAGTTGTTATTTTAATGAGGTGTCTTTTAATGAAAAGACGTGTCCTTTCAATTTTATGCCTGTTGAAAGAAAGGGTGTTTCCTTTCATTGTATGGTTTTCATCTATTCTATTTAAATTCAACCTCCTCTTATTTCTAACTTAATTTTGATGAGAAACTTTTTACAAAGAAATCTTTACAACATTATTCTTAAGAAATCTATTTTCTTTACAAAAGATCAAGTTCAATAGTTCTTCCTTTCCAGAAGTATCTTTTCACTATTTGTTTACTGCAGAATTCAATAGGCTTGTCATATCCAGGGGCGGATCAACAGTGTCCAGTGGGGGTTTCGGAGAACCCCCACCCACTATCGTAGATCCCATAAATATATTTAAAAATAAAAGAAGTCAAGAATATTTATAGATCGGAACCCACACACAAATTGAAGGTTGGATTGACGTCGTAGAAGGGGCCCTTGAATTGCTTATGTTACCTTGTGAACATGGGAATGATCCTTGATGGGGGAGGGGTGTCTTTTTATTATTATTCATAGTATCTTATTTTATCAGGAACCCACTAGTTTAAAATTTTATATCTGCCTCTTGTTGTATCCACTAAAACTATTTACATATAATCTCATTGTAATCTCGCAAAGGAGAGGGATAAAATATCATCTCTGGAAAAGCGTTTCTTGCATGTTTCAAGTCATTTACTCTGTTTTTGTATTCAGATTATTAAGTCGTCATCTTTATATTCTTCTTCATATATTTTGTATGTGTTCATGGAACATATTTTTCATCAATCTGAAAGTGAGATTTGTTATTAATGGAATTGTGATGAAGATGTTTTAAAGATTGACTCATGATTGAAGAAAAGAAAATGGAAGTTGTGGTCCTAGTGAGCCATTATGGCCATAGAGAGAGAAAGACCCACCTCTCTCTAATTCACTATAACGCCCCAAGAACCCATCCCGAGACGTCACACGGTGCTTATGATTCTGAAGGACCACAAGCTAACCCTTTACTGATATCTGTACCTGTACGCTGCATAATATCTGAAATAAATGCGGAAACTAGCCATAAGGTTTAACACATCTATGAATACTCATAATACAGAAAAGCTGAATACTAATACATCCGTCTGAAAAGCCTCTAAACTATCTGAACTATAGAGTTGAAGGGATAGGTCCTCAACTAACTCACTAAACTAAAAATAAACAAAGTCTGAAGCAATAATAGTAAACTGAGATTCGTCCTCGAAAGAAAAGAATTCACTGCTATTGTTGCTGACTGGGATTGAACTGCTGAGGATACTTTGGATCCTGCGCCTCTGAACTTATGGTGTCAAATAAAACACCATAGCTCAAATGCATTAGTACAGGAATATACCCAGTATGTAGACGAGGTAGGCTAATGCAAGGGCTCATGCATGCACAATATCTAAAATGAATAATCATAAAGATGCCTCACGAGAGCACGTAAATGAATACAGAGACTATGAACACAATCATCGTAACTCTAGCTACTGAAACTCAGATACCACTTTACTGCAGACTGAACTCACTACTGACATTGAGATACTGAATCACTGACTCATTTGATACTGATAACTGAGATTCTAGATGTACTTACATCAAGGACTGATTTCTGAGCTTACTGCTTTTGACTGATAGAATTAGAGATCAACTTTTCTAACAGATTATTTTGAAAGCGATTATCAATGATAAGAAGTATGATCAAGTCCAAATCTGATAACAAGAATACTCAATAGAATCTGAGATGGAGATCAAGCCTATCTAACAAGAGATCTCTAAATATGATAATAAGAATACTAAACATGGTCTGAGATTGAGATCAAGCCTCTCTAATGGGAGATCTCTAGATATAATAATAAGAATCTGTATATGAGACCAAGCCTATCTGATGGGATGGTCCATGAATCAATGGAACTATCTGAATTCCTCACTGAGATAGACGTCTGTACCACAAAATCCTAATTTCTGAAGATTGATACTGAAACTGTAACTGTGGGAAGTAGTTACTTAACCGATATTCCCCAACCTACCACAGGTGGGGTCCAACCTATAGCCCCAGCTAGAAGGGTGTCAATACCGTGCCACAGGTAAAGACCTATCTGACGGGATGGCCCTCGTAGGAAGTTGGCCTGAGGCAATATAATAGTCAAACCTCTCTGACAGTGACAACCTCTACTGACGGGGACTCCTGTATCCTGCACTGGCTACGCAGTTTTGGAGTTCAGGGATTGCTCTTAGCGACTCAGCCTCTCTGACAGGAGAGCCGCCATCCCTTCCCTAGCTTCTATTCCCAACTGAAAGACTCTGAACTGAATTCTCAATTAAACACAACTAAACTAAATCTGATACTGATCATGTTTCTCAAAAGATCTAGCTGAGTTATACTGAGATTACTTAGTTCTGTATCTGACAAAAAAGGTATCGAATCATAGTATCTGACTGACGATACAGAGCTTGAATAGATTACTCGAATTGCTTTTGAGATTAGAATTAAATCACTTGAATAATATTAGATCTGAGCTGATTACAGGGTTGAGGCTAGATTACTAGTGATACAAAGAATACAGAGATAACTGAGATTATTGAGCTTTCTTATGTTCTGCACTTGTCTGAGGATACAGAGTTCTATAGTTCACTGAGTTCTGAGAATCATAGCTCAACTGGAATTATTGAGAAACTGACATAGGATATAGACAACTGCTCTATTTTTGGGTATAAATACCCCTAGGACTCGATAGCATAAAAGGAAAGCATAATCATTCATTCATCATCACGATCGTTCATATATCATCATAATCATTGATGCATCATCATAATCATTCATTCATCATCATAATTATTCAAGACATCACCTCAAGCATTTAACTATCACAAATATCTTATTCATCATTAGAGTTGCCAAGGGGTCACTTTAAGCATCTTGGAAACATAACCATATAATAATGTAGGGGAAACATGCTACTCAATTGTACTCCATTCAACAAGGTTTTACCTCAACTATTTCATAACTATATCAATCTGGACATGCGTTTGGATATCACATGGCTTGAGGAAACTTCATACTATCATGGAATAATTCATTCGCTTAGGCATTTTATCAAATACGAAGCATGCATAAACTAACTCACGATTTGGGGTTTCATCTTCAACATGCTACAATGGCCCTTATGCTTCATCTAAGCTCTTTATTAAACCTAGGGGAAACATGGTTCGCTTATTCAACCATTTCTACACCCATTTGACATGAACACATCACATAGAAAGCAAGATAAGGAAGATTCACCACAAATATCACATAGATTCCACCTACTCGGTTTAAGGCTCATGAATCTTGTAAAAAAACATGAATCAAAACTCAAAAACACATTGAACATCAATTTCAACTCATACAAATAATTAACATCTCATAAACGTAAAAATCTTTGAGTTTTGAAAAGGGTTTTTGAGCTTCTTGGATGAAAGGGAACCAAGAATCAACATCTACATACCTTTATCTTTGAAATTGGATGAATTCTAATGCTTGAGACTCTATCCTCTCTTTTAATAAATAATTCTTAAAGATCACACTATGAGGAACTTGATTCTTGAAGAAATCTTAAAGAATTACGGATGATTTTTGGAAGTTTAGGGTTCTTGATTGAAACCCTAGTTATATCTTCTTAAGAGAATTGAGAGAGATGATGGAGAAATTAGGGTTTAGAGGTGGATGCTCATATTTATAGAGACCTCTGAAATATGAGAAATGACTACAATACCCTTGCAAAAAAGTCCTTAAATTGCTAAAAAAATAGCTGACGACATCCGTGACAAGCCGGCAAGTTGGTGATAGGCCGTCACGAATTGTCGTCACAAAAAGGTAAAATTTTGAGTTTCTGGTTAAGGTTGATGACATTGACGATAGGCCATCACGGGCGTGATGGCTTGTCACAAAATTTCTTTACTAGGGTCAGAAATCTGCTCAGGTCTGACGACATTGGTGATAGGCCGTCACGGGCGTGACAGCTTGTCACAATTGTCGTCACCAATTTCTCAGCTAGACATGCTGGAGTAAAATGGGCATAACTCTTTGCTCCAATATCAGTTTTTGATGAAATTGGTATCGTTGGAAGATAATTCAAAGTGATTTCATTTAATATATAGTAGCTCCTATAATTTGATATACACAAGGAGTTATGATTGATTGAAGTTGATCTAAATTTTGATGGTCACTAAAACTTGAACGATAGGAAAGATTTCAAATCGTCCTTGAGTTAGGGGACCTGTATGATCTTAATTCATGCTCAAATAGATTCCCACAATATTCAAAGTATTTCATACTTGGAAAGATATTTTAAAAATATTTAGACTCATATTTTTGCTTTACCAAATACGATCTAAGGCTCAGACTAGAAGAGGATTTTATGGGGCATTACGTTATCTGCCCCTTGGGAACATTCATCCTCGAATGTCGCTTGATAAACTAAAAATACGGATCAATAGAACTTACTCAAGAAACGGAAACATTTCAAGGAATGCTTACACAACCCGAATAACTGACATACTGAGTTCTCATACTGGGCATGATTCATATCTGGTGCATGTAATACTCGACTGATGATACTCATAGCTGAATTCTCATAACATACATGCATATCTAATGCATGGACTCATAACTGGGTTGATCTAAAGAATGCATGACTGATCACACACTGACAAGCTGAACTCATTTCTACTAAATGCGCATATCTAATGCATGAATATCCAGCTAAGCTAACTTTCGAAAGCACGACTTGACAATGCAATAACTACTGATGCTAACTTCATAAAGAAAATCTGAACATTCATCGGGATGAATCTAATGGCATGCAATATCATAATACTATGGGGTATCTCCCCCTTGGGACTCTATGTCCCTCTAAACACACTTTGCTGAAATACTGGGGCGGTGCACGGGGCACCTACAGACTGGGTCATGATTGATCGATCAAGATCTGAAACTCATCCATGACTCATGCTAACATATAATCTCAAAATGGGAGCAAAGGATCTATCAATGCACATCATAAAGATGAAGGGCTCATAACATACCTGAGTCTATTTTAGGGAATCCTTCCTAATCAAAGCGAGCCTAAAATGCATGGAGTCTACCCTTCTGAGTCAGCACTCTACATTCTTTCTTTTTATAGCCTGGCTCACCACAACAAAAATACAAATCACTACCGGCTCTACACATACCTTGGTGGTGTCTGCCACACACTCCACAATGCAGATAGGTATGAACACCACTAGTATTACTTCGGGCTTTGGAGCTTGGCGCTCTCTCAGATATAGCACCCCCAAACACAGGTGTGGATACACTAGCTGAAGATAGAGCTGGAACTAAAAATATCCGACCATACTGAGAATTATTACCACCTTGAGACCCTGACTGCGAGAAACCATGACTACCTGTCTTGGCTCTCTTACTCACTATTTCTCTCTTCTTTATCTTATCTGCCTCAATTTGTTGCATATGAATCATTAGCCTAAAAAGATCCATATCTCTATTGAGCATAACAACTCTACACTCTTTCAATACTAACCTGGATACACCAGTCATAAACTTACTCATACTCGCGCTAGGGTCAGCTATCAAGTCAGGATCATATTTAGCTAATTGGTTAAACATAAAAAAATACTCTTTCATAGTCATGGAACTTTGCCTTAGGTTCATAAACTCTTCTACCTTAGTCTCTCTCATCTCTAGCGGGAAAAACCTATTTAGAAAGGCAGTCTGAAATTTTAGCCAAGTTACGGGAGCTGCATTCTCCCCTCTATTCTTTTTCCACATCACTCCCCAATTATGAGCGACATCCTTCAACCTATAAGATGCTAACTCAACACTCTCTTTCTCAGAAACATGCATAATCTGGGTGATCTTCTTCACCTCTTCTAGATAAAATTGTGGGTCTTTACTTACTACTAACCTAAAGAATTCTGGCGGATTCATTTTCATAAAACTTTTGATTTTGACTGTGGCTGAGTCCCCATCTTGTTAAGGTGGGACTGCAGCCTGATGGTTCCCCCAAACATTAGTCACATCTTGGGCTAGCACCTAAAAAGCTGCCAGAAACTCTGCATGTGACACACTCTCATTCTCAGGATCTACTGGATGTGGGGGCTAGTCATCTACCCTATGGACAAAATCTCCGCGAGGAGGCATACTCTGTAATTGAAAGAAACAAGTGGATTAGAATGAGAACCAACTTGTGCTCATGCTCACTCACACGAAATGATTACTAAAACAAGAGAAACTGCTCCTAAGAACATCCTGTATCCTCTTGTACATAAATTTAGTGCACTACACACCCATGCAAAAGACTCTACTAGATGTGGCTTTTCAGACTCCCAAGGACACTCTTGAACCTTAGGCTCTGATACCAAGTCTGTAACACCCCGAGATCCCATCTCGAGACGTCACACAATGCTTATCATCCCAAAGAACCACAAGCTAACCCTTTACTAATATCTGTACCTGTACACTACATAATATTTGAAATAAATGCGGAAACTAGCCATAAGGTTCAACACATCTATGAATACTTATAATATAAAAATACTGAATATTACTACATCCATCTGAAAAGCCTTTAAACTATCTGAACTGCAGAGTTGAAAGGAAAGGTCCCCAACTAACTCGCTCAACTAAAAATAAACAAAGTCTGAAGTAATAGTAGTAATCTGAGATTCGTCCTCGAAATAAGAGGACTTACTGCTACTGCTGCTGACTGGGACTGAACTGCTGAGAAGACTCTAGATCCTGTGCATCTGAACATATGGTGTCAAATAAAATACCATGGCATAAAATGCGTCAGTACAGGAATATACCAAGTATGTTGATGAGGTAGGCTAATGCAAGGGCTCATACATGTACAATATCTAAACTGAATAATCATAAAGATGCCGCATGAGAGCACATACATGAATGCACAGACCATGAACACAATCACCATAATTCTAAATACTGAAACTCGGATACCACTTTACTACAGACTGAACTCACTACTGACACTGAGCTACTGAATCACTGACTCATCTGATAATAATAACTGAGAGTCTGGATATACTTATAACAAGGATTGAATTATGAGCTTACTACTTTCGACTGACAGAATTAGAGATAAAATTTTCTAACAGATTATTCCAGAAGCGATTATCAATGATAAGAAGTATGATCATGTCCGAATGTAATAAAAAGAATACTCAACAGAATCTAAGATAGAGATCAAGCCAATGTAACTGGAGATACATGTTCTGATACTGAGATCAAGCCTCTCTGACGGGAGATCTCTAGATATGATAATAAGAATCTGTATATAAGACCAAGCCTATCTAATGGGATGGTCTATGAATCAATTGAACTATCTGAATTCCTCACTGAGATAGACGACTATACCACACAATCTTGATTTTTGAAGATTGATACTGAAATTGTAACTGTAGGAAGTCGTTACTTAATCGACATACCCCAACCTACCACAGGTGGGGTCCAACATGTAACCCCAGCTGAAAGCGTGTCAATATTGTGCCATGGGTAAAGACCTCTCTGGACAAGCCTCTCTGATGGGATGACCCTCGTAGGAAGTCGGCTTGAGGCTATATAATAGTCAAACCTCTTTGAAAGTGACAGCCTTTATGATGGGGAGTCCTACCTCCTGCGCTGGCTGCGCAGTTCTTAAGTTCAGGGATTGCTCCTAGAGACTCGGCCTCTCTGACGGGAGAGTCGCTATCCCTTACCTTGCTTGGTGCTAGTTCCTACTTCTAACTGAAAGACTCTAAACTGAATTCTCAATTGAACACAATTGAACTGAATCTGATACTGATTATGTTTCTCAAAAGATCTGACTGAGTTACACTGAGATTACTTAGTTCCGTATCTGATGGAAAAGGTATCAAATTATAGTATCTGACTGACGATATAGAGCTTGAATAGACTACCTGAATCATTTCTGAGATTAGAATTGAATCACTTGAATACTATTAGATCTGAGATGATTATAGGGCAGAGGCTAGATTACTAGCGATATAGAGATTACAGAGATAACTGAGATTATTGAGCTTTTTTATGTTCTGTACTTGTCTAAGGATACAGAGTTCTATAGTTCACTAAGTTCTGAGAATCATGGATCGACTGGAATTATCAAGAAACTGACTTGAGATCTAGACAACAGCTCTATTATTGGGTATAAATACCCCCAGGACTCGATAGCATAAAAGTAAAGCATAATAATTCATTAATCATCACGGTCATTCATATATCATCACAATTATTCATGCATTATCATAATCATTCATTCATCATCATAATCATTCAAGACATCACCTATGCATTTAATGATCACAAACATCTTATTCATCATTACAGTCGCCAAGGGGTCACTTTAAGCATCGCAGAAACATAATCATATGATAACGTAGGAGAAACATGCTACTAGATTATACTCCATTCAACAAGGTTTTACCTCAACTATTTCGTAGCTATATCAATTTTGACATGCGTTTGGATATCACATGGCTTGAGGAAACATCATAATATCATGGAATAATTCATTCACTTGGGCATTTTATCAAACACTAGGCATGCATAAACTAACTCATAATTTGGGGTTTCATCTTCAACATACTACAATGGTCGTTATGCTTCACCTAAGCTCTTTATCAAGCGTAGGGGAAACATGCTTCGCTTATTCAACCATTTCTACGCCCATTTGACATGAACACATCACATAGAAAGCAACATAAGGAAAATTCATCACAAATATCACATGGATTCCACCTACTAGGGTTAAGGATCATGAATCTTAGAAACAAACATGAATTAAAACTCAACAACACATTGAACATCAATTTCAACTCATAAAAATCATTAACATCTTATAAACATAAAAATCTTTAAGTTTTTAAAAGGGTTCTTGAGCTTCTTGGATGAAAGGGACCCAAGAATCAACATCTACATACCTTAATCTTTGAAATTGGATTAGTTCTAATGATTGAGACTCTATCCGTACTTGTAATAAATAATTCTTAAATCCTACACTATGAGAAACTTGATTCTTGAAGAAATCTTGAAGAATTATGGATGATTTTTGGAAGTTTAGGGTTCTTAAATGAAACCCTAGTTATATCTTCTTAAGAGAATTGAGAAGGAAGATGGAGAAATTAGGGTTTAGAGATTGATGCTCATATTTATAGAGACCTCCAAAAGGTGGAAAATGACAAAAATATCCTTACAAAAATGTCCTTAAGTTGTTGAAAAAAAATAGCTGATGACATCCATGACAAGTCATCAAGTTGGTGATAGGCCATCACGAATTGTTATCACAAAAGGGTGAAATTTTGAGTTTCTGGTTAAGGTTGACGAGCTTGGTGATAGGCCATCACGGGCGTGAAGGCTTATCACAAAATGTCATCATCAGGGTCAGAAATCTTCCCAGGTCTGACAACATTGGTGATAGGCCGTCACGGGCGTGACGATTTATCACAATTGTCATCACCAGTTTCCCAGCCAGACATGCTGGAGTAAAATGGGCATAATGCTTTTCTCTGATATTGGTTTTTGTAGAAATTGGTATTGTTGGAAAGATAATTCAAAGATATTTAATTTGATATATAGTAGGTCCTCTAATTTGATATATACAAGGAGTTATGGTAGACTGAATTTGACCCAAATTTTGACAGTCACTAAAACTTAAATGATAGGAAAGATTTCAAATCATCCTTGAGTTAGGGGTCCTCTATGATCTTAATTAATGCTCAAATAGATTCCCATACTATTAAAAGTATTTCATACTTGGGAAGATATTTTTGAAATATTTAGACTCAGATTTTTGCTTTACCAAATACGCTCTAAGGCTCAGATTGGAAGAGGATTTTGCGGGGCATTACATTCACCCCTTGAATTTTCACAATGACCTCTAACCCTAGTCTTGCAGAAGCTGACCCTTTCAACAAACCATATGTCCCTATGGACAATATTCAAATGGTGGTGGTGAAAGCCTCCTATAGAGATGTTACCTCTAATGAAATGTCTCTTTCTATCCCTAATCCGATAGAGTTCTAGATGGATAATACCATGACAAACAATTTAAGTAAGGGGGCTTTAAGATTGTCTATTGATTATAAACAACAAATTTATGCCCCTTGGTGGTACTCAGTTATAATCAAGTTGATGACAATAAAATTCAATCATTACTACCTTAAAACTAAACTGGAAGTCGCATAGAAGCCAATCAAGCAACTCTATTTATTTGATTTGGGATCCGACTTCTACACGATTAAATTTCAGAGTCAGAAAAGTCAAGATAATTTCCTCCAAGGAGGTCCATGGTTCATTATTGGAAGTTCTCTCAGTAAAGAGCTGGGAGCCAAATTTTGTTTTGTCTGAAGCGTGAATCCTCCCCACAACGATCTAGATCTGCCTAAACCAACTCCTTACGGAGCCCTACAATGATCTTATCCTAGAAAGAGTAGGTATAACCCTAGGGAAACTCATTATGGTTGATGCATGTACCCCAGCAACCCAAAGAGGGAGATATACGTGAATCTGTGGTGCAAATCCCCTTTGGCCTACTAGTTAAATCCATTATCATCATCGGCGTACACAAATAAGAATAGGTCTATGAAGGATAGGGCATCATCTATAAGAACTGCGGTCACCTTGTCCACACAGAATCATTCCGCACATCCTACAAAGGGAAATTATGACACCCTGCATTTTCGGGCTTGAATTCAAACAGTTATTATTACATGTATAAATTTGAAACCAATGATTTTTATATAAGTATAAGTCTCATGATCATTTACCTAGTGTGTAAAGTACATTTGAGGTGAAGAATTTTCATAGGAATCACTTAGAGAGAAGTTAAGTTCAGAACTTTTTCTATCAACTAAATTTTGGTATTCGATCCGATCAGGGTCAACTTTGAATGTGTATAACTCCTAAAATATATGGAATTTTGGAGCTCATGACCTACCAAATTAATGATAATTGATTCCTCTTTCCAATGCCACTGATTTTGCCATAATTCGATACACGAGCGAAAAAAATAAGTATTTTTGTGAGCAACTAGAGAGGGTGTGTGATAAGAGTGTGGCACGCCCTCTGTGCTCTATGATAAGAGCGTGGCACGCCCTGTACACTCTGCATTAATGGCGTGACATGCCCTAATTCCCAAAGATGCTAAACCCCACATTTCTCTTCAGTTTTTCAAGGGTAAACTAGTCATTTACATCCTATAACTAATACTAACGTGATTTCATCATCCCATAACCCCAAATACATCCCCCCTCCTTCCAAATTCTCAAGAACACCAAATAAGGGTTATTCTCCAAAAATTCAACTTTCAAGGCTTCAAATTCAAGTTTTTCGCAATGTTTTTTCACTAATTTCTTCATCAAGGGTATGGAAAACAAATTCACGTGTTCATATCAATTCCAAGCTAGGATTCAAGTTTCAAAATTAAGGATTCAAGCTTTTCTCCAAATTCCTTCCATCAAAAAGACATTTATCTATTTCCAAAATTGATTTTATGTAAAAGTATATATTTAATTGTTATCTATGTGATTTAAATTGCTGGATTTTAAATATGGGTTGAGGGGTTTGGAATAGTTATTACATGAATTGAATCCCCATGGTTTTGAATTCACTATTTATGCTTTATTCACATGATTTTGAACTAAATATATGCATGGGTGTGGGAATTGGAATGGGGAACATGAATTTCACTAAATTTTATGGTTCAATGGCTTGGAATTAACTTTAACCTCAATCTAGCTGGTGAAATTGGTTTAAACCATGGAATATATGCAAATTACTTCACTTTTGAAACCTTGTATTGCATAAATGGTTAATGAAACATAAATAATATTTGAAAGGCCTCGAAGGCCATGGATTGATTTTAAATGGGATCTTAGGAGTCAAATAGGGGTCGTAGATTCCCCTAACTTAGTTGTACGGATGGGGGTCATGGATACCACTATTTTACACAGATTATCTTGCAAACCTAATTGATATGATGATACCAAAATGTTAATGCCTTGATTAATGACTCCTTATTTAAATAGATGGGTTTATGTTCAAGTGTTTTAATTTGGTTTGAAGGAGATTGTGTAGCTCACCGTGGAAGGTGAAGGTCCTAGAGGGAACGATACTAGAAACCATATTTGCCCGTGTGGGGGTCTTCATAACCGTGTGCATAGTTAACACTTGATACATATATATACCGTAGATTGGCGTAAGGTCGTGGATTCCCTGGCCTTTCCTTGGAATTTTCTAGTTTGTGTGACTAACACGCATTGGGGCCCTTCAGGTGGGGAGATTTGGACCCATATAGCCTGTGGGTATTTTTACGATGGTTAGAGCTACACAGTCCAAGTTAATAATTTTAAAATATCATGCTTAAACTTTGTTTTCTATCCCGACATCTTATATATATGTATATGAATGTGTGCATACGGTTTTTAGATTTATTTATACTTGGCATTATTTTATCACTCTCCTGTGTTACATGCGAGTGCTCACCTCACTAACCGTCCTAGGATGCTACATATTTCATGATGTAGAGTCTGAAGACATTTTTTTAGTCCTGTGCAATGTTAGGTAGATTAGTACATTTGTCGAGTTGCTTTGAAGTGGTGAGCTTCAATTTTCTTGAAGATTGTGGTATATCTTTTCTTATATTTTAGACAATCTTTTTGGATTCTTGTGGTCATGGGTGGGGGCATGACCGACCGATTTGGTATTCTTGTTTTATAGGCTATTGTGGACAAGTGTAGGTTGGTTTGGGTATTGTTTGACTCTTAATTCATCTCTTTATTCTATTTTGAGTTGGCTTCTACATTATTATTACTATTATTATTATTATTATTATTATTACTATTATTATTATTATTATTATTTTTCATTTGAGGTTAGGCTAAGGGGTGGTCTCTGATCTAAGGTGGGATTGAGATACCCACCATGACTAGGAGCTAGTTTGGGCAACGACAAGCTTGGTATTAGAGCACGATTTTAGGTCATTGGTTTTCTACAAAGTCGTGTCTAGTAGAGCCTTGCTTATTTATATGTTGTGCACTGAACTTATAATCAGGAGGCAATAAAGCATTTAGGAAAGGTTTCTCATTCTTTCATACTCTAGATCGTGCAATTGTGTTATCCATATGAAATTTATCCAAATTCCTTCCTTTCTTTAATTTTGTTGAATATGTCTTATCTCCGAGGCAATAAAAATGAAAATGCTTAGCTTCTTAATAGTTTGGTCCTTTCCAAATGAGTTATCAAAAGTTATAAAATAGGGCAAGGATTTGAAAGAAGTCCATTAGTACACCAAGGTGTATTGTTTCAAGTGTATACTTCTAACTTCATAAATCATACTTTTTAGCCCGAGGTAATGTGCAGTTTGTCCCTTTCAAGAACTTTATTGCAAATGTCTCACTTAAGAGTAGGATACGTATTTGAATATTGAGATAGTATTTCTATCTTAGAGGTAGTATAAATTGGATTGTTATGACCTATGAGTAGTAAGATTATTTTGAGGTTAGTGGTATGATGTCTTATATTTAAAAGTCGGGGTGAGGGTAACTTTTCAGTAAAAAAAAATAGTTTTAACTGCATGAACTTTAAGTAAATGTTGGGGTTGGTATAATCTTATAGTGTTGATTAAGGTGCACCAAAAAAATTAGAAAACTTATGGTAGTCTGTAATACCCTATTTTTTCAAGGCCACTGTGGAACCTACGACTCATTTCTCAAGTCGTAAAGACTCATCATGAGTCGTATGATGCAATTATAACAAAGACAATGTGAAATGATTAAAGTTCTACCTTGGGTATGATTCAACCCTAAGAGTCGTAAGGAGACTATACAAATCATATAGTTCAGTAGTGACTAACTCAGTGGAAAGGCCTATTAATGGTAACATTACGACTACGAGTCGTATAGTTAGAGTTGTAATATCAGTAGTGTAAGTCTCCTAAGCTTCTGTCCAGTTTATGAGTGGTGGCCATGTCAAAATAAATTGTTACAAGTCTTAAGATATGAGTCGTATTTAGACCAGTGCGTACTTGTAACACCCATGAGACTACCCCCTAGATGCCTTATAGTGCTCAGGACCACAAGTGATCCCAGCTAATTCTTATACTAGCATAACTCATGAAAAATTGATTTAAATACATATAATTAAAAGAAATAAGCGGAAGATAAGTCTTTAGATTAATATGTTCAAAACAAAACTATTAAAACGATTACAACTCTGGTTATACAAATATAACTGAAATAAAATACACCACTCTACTGACTGTCTATGAAGCCTCTACTAGTATTGACTATAGGTAGCCAGGACATGACCCTCAGATATCCTGAATCAATACAACCGAATGAAGAAAAATAAGATGCTGCTCAAACTAAAGTTGACTCGAGTCCTTGAATCAAAAGACAATGTAGCACATAGACATATATGTGGATCAGTACTTTTGAAATGTACTTAGCATGTGGGGGTAAATGCATAAGTAAAACAGTAACTCAGTATTGATATAAACTTTTAAATGATGCATGCCAAGTGTAAATGACTCACCTTGATCTTGAATAATTGAAACTAAAAATCATAAATCATGAATAATAAAGCACACTGTGTAAATATTTGAGCCACAACACTTAGTTTCTGAAAGTTGTACTTTTACTCTTTCTATTGGGAAGTTCTTCTAACCGATATAAACCACGTGAGCTATCATGTATGTAGGGCTTAAAACCCATGATTTAAACTCATGTTCATTCATAGCCGAACATCATGCTCGATATAAATCTTAAAATACTTCTACAATCTCAAGTCAAGATAGTGCAATTTAATCATAATATTAATTTATAAGTTTAAACATAAAAGAGCACTTCTTGATATGCTTAAAACTTTAAATCTCATGAAAATCACATGCTTCAAGAATATACATACTTGGGTATGAACCCTACTTCAAAAAAATTAAATAAAATCTTAAAATTATGCAATTTGGGCATAAGGGTGAAATGATACCCTTTTTCATAACCCCACATACCTTAATTTTTCTTGGCTTGTGACCAAATCTTGAATCTTGGGACTTGAATGATGAACTTGTGAAGGAAACCCTATTCTTGATGTTTCTTAAAGATTTTCTTGAACTAGGATGCATGAACTCTTGGATTCTTGGGGAAATAAAACTTGAGTTTCTTATTCTTGGGAAGAAACCTTAATCCTATTGTTCTTGAGAGTGGTAGAAGAAATTATGTGTTAATTACTTGAATATGAGGGAAAATAATGCCTTATGATTCTTTAAGTGGTAGAAGGGGTAGGGTTTGAGGTAAGGAAAAGATCAATATACCCCTACAAAATTGAATAAGAATTGCTGAAATTTTTAGTTGATGACTTAGTTGAAAGCTTATCAACTAGTTGATGGCTTATCAACTTAAGTCATCAACCCATAGATTGATTTGGGCCCTTGCTATTTAAGGGTGACGACTTGGTTGATAATTCGTCACATAGTTGACGGCTTATGACCTCAAGTTGTTACTTTGTATCTAAGGTTGATCATATTCTGATTATGGGTGACAACTCGGTTGATAAGTCATCACTTAGGCAATGGCTTATCACCTTAAGTTGTCACTTTGTAGCTGGAATTGATAACATTCTGGTTAAGGTTAACGACTTGGTTGAGAAGTCATCACTTAGTTGATGGCTTATCACCTCAAGTCGTCACCTTGTTGACAGACGGACATGCTGAGGAAAAATGATCATAACTTTTTGCTCCAATATAGGATTAAGGTGAAACTAGATGCGTTGGAAATATGTGTAATGCCCTAAAAAATTCTCTTCAAGACTGATACTTACAACGTATTTGATAAAGAAAAAATATGAGTTAAAATATTTCAGAAATATCCTCCCAAGTATGAAATACTTTGAATCATGTGGGAATCTATTTGAGCATGAATTAAGATCATAGACGTCCCCTAACTCATGAACGAGCTGAAAACTTTCCTATTGTTCAAGTTTTAGTGACCGTCAAAATTTGGGTAAATTTAAATCGACCATAACTCATTGTATATGAATAACTAGGTGGCTTTCCATATATCAAATCAAAAAACTCTTTGAATTATCTTTCCAACGATACCAATTTCGCTTCATTTTACTCTAGCATGTCAAGCTGGAAAATGGTGACGATGTTGCTGACGGGCTATCACGTTTCTGATGATCTTTTTGATGACATCATCACATTATGACAACATTTCTAATGATTTCGTCAGCCCTGGGCAGAAAATCAAGAATTTGGACCCCTTTTGTGATGACCATTCGTGACAGCCTATCACAGACCTGAAGGCCTATCACGGATGGCGTCAAGTATATTTTTCCAAAAATTCAAGGGCATTTTTGCAAGGGTATTTTTGTTATTTTCCACCTTTTTTAAGCCTCTATAAATATAAGGAACCGTCATTCAAATCCTAATTCCATCATTTTCTTTTCCAATTCTCTCAACAATAACTAGGGTTTCATTCAAGAACCCTAATCTTCCAAAATTCATCCATAAATTCTTCAAGGTTTCTTCAAGAACCAAGTTCCTCATAGTGTGGGCCTCAAGAATTTATTTATTTCAAGTGTGGATAAAGTTTCAAGCACTAAATTTCATCAAATTTCAAAGATTAAGGTATGTAGATGTTGATTCTTGGGCCCCTTTCATCCAAGAAGCTCAAGAACCCTTTTTAAAACTAAAAGATTTTTATGTTTATGAATTGTAAATTATTTGTATACATTGAAATAAATGTTTAATGTGTTGTTGAGTTTTAATTTATGTTTGCCTACAAAATTTATGAGCTTTGACCCTAGTATGTGGAATTCATGTCATGTTTGTGATAGACCCTCTTGAAGTTGTTTTCTCATGTGATGTGTTCATGACTTTTGGGTGTAAAAATGGTTGAATAAGTGAAGAACGTTCCCCATAGGTTTGATAAAGAGATTAGGTGAAGCATAAGGGCCACTATAGTATGTTGAATAGGAAACCCCAAATTGTGAGCTAGTCCATGCATGCCTAGTGTTTGATAAAATGACTTAGTGAGTGAAATGTGCCAAGATAGCATGAAATCCCCAAGTAGGTGTAAAATCAGTCATGTCTAGTGGTTTTAAAAGACCCTAGTGAACAAGTCAAGATATGATGGTTGTAAATTCCCCGATTTTGTGCTCTTTGAATGGGGTATAATCTAATAGCATGTCTTCCCTAGGCTAGTATATGATGGTGAACCAATGTTGATGATCCTTAAAGGTTTGGCGTGACCCTTTTGCAGTTGTGATAATGAATAGAGGTCTATGTTTCCTAAATTCTTAATGCGATGTCCTAATGATCTTGAGAGGGAAAGTATGTTATGATGCCCAACTGCTTGAAGTGATTCATTAACGATTCTGATGATACATGAATGATTGTAATGATGAATGAATGCTTGCAATGATGAATGAATTATTGTAGTGATGAATGGATGACCGTGATGATGCATGAATAATTTATGAGGAAGAATGATTATGTCTTACTTTTATGTTATCGAGTCCTGGGGGTATTTATACCCAAAAATAAAGCTATTGTCTAGAGCCCGTGTTAGTTTCTCGATAATTCCAATCGATCCATGATTCTCAGAACTTAGTAAACTATAGAACTCGGTATCCTCAGACAAGTGCGAAGCTTAATAAAGCTCAGTAATCTTAGTTATCTCTGTAATCTCTATATCGTTAGTAACCTAGCCTTAGACCTGTAATCATCTTAGTTCTAATAGTATTCAAGTGATTCAATCCTAATCTCAGAAGCGATTCGAGTAATCTATTCAAGCTCAGTATCATCAGTCAAATACCATAATTCGATATCTTTTTCGTCAGATATAGAACCAAATGATCTCAATGTAACTCAGTCAGACTTTTTGAGTAATATGATCAGTGTCAAATTCAGTTTAGCTAGTGTTCAGTTGAGAATTCAGTTTTGAGTCTTTCAGTTGGGAGTAGAAACTAGCACCGAGAAAGCTCAAGGATGGGAACTCACCTACTAGTAGAGGGTGTTATTCTTAGAAGCAATCCTTGTGCTCTATAACTACGTAGCCAGCATAGGTTGAGACATCACACCTGTTAGTTGAGGGTGGATGAGAGATATCATACCTTCTAGATGAGGGTAGATGAGGTGGCTTGACCTGCTAGATGAGGGCTCCACCATTCTCGTTTGAGGACCTGCTAGATGAGGGTCACATAGAGTTATCTTTAACAGTGACGCGGTAATGACACCCTTTTAACTGGGGTAAAGGTTGGACCCCACATGTTGTTGGTCGAGGCATGTTGGTTAAGTGACTACTTCCCACAGTTTCAGTTTCAGATTCAGTCTCAATTTCAGAATTAGTCTTCAAAAATCAGGACTGTTAGATACAGTCATCTATCATTATGAGGAACTCAGATAGTTCAATTGATTTATGGGCCATCCCATCAGATAGACGTGGTCTCACATATAGTTATTTGATATTATATTCAGAGATATACTGTCAGACAGGCTTGATCACAGTAGTAGATTTTCTATTGAGTATTCTTGTTGTTAGATTCAAATATAATCATATTTCTTATCATTGATAAAGCTATCATCTATTAGAAAGGTTGATCTCTAATCCTGTCAGTCGAAAGTAGTTATTCTAAGAATTCAGTCATTGATGTAAGCACATCTAGATCCTCATATATCAGTATCAAATGAGTCAGTGATGCAGTATCTCAGTGTCAATAGTGAGTTCAGTCTGCAGTAAAGTGGTATCTAAGTTTTAGTATCTAGAGTTGCGATAATTGTGTCCATGTTCTATGCATTCATGTATGTGTTCTCACGCGACATTTTCATGATTATTCAGTTTAGATACTATGCATGCATGAATCCTTGCATTAGCCTACCCCATCTACATACTCGATACATTTTCGTACTAACGCATTTGCGCTATGGTGTTTTATTTTACACCATAGGTTCAGAGGCACAGGATCCATTTTATCCTCAGTAGTTTGGTCCCAGTCAGCAGCAATAGCAGTGAGTCATCTTCTTTCGAGGACGAGTCTCAGTTTACTACTATTATTTTAGACTTTATTTTTTGTTGACGGAGTTAGTTGGGTACATATCCCATCAACTACACAGTTCAGACAGTTAGAGGCTTTTCAGACGGATATATTAGTATTCAGTTTTCAGTTTTGAGTATGTATAGATCTGTTGAACCTTAGGGCAAGATTCCATATTTTCTTCAGATATTATGCAGTGTAAAGGTAAAGATATCAAAAAAGTGTTAGCTTGTGGTCCTTCTGGTCCATAAGCACCGTGTGATATCTCAGGATGGAATCTCGAGGCGTTACAAACTTGGTATCAGAGCCTAAGGTTCAAGAGTATCCTAGGGAGTCTAAAAATCTACATCTAGTAGAGTCTTGTACATGGGTGTGTAGCGTGCCACATTTATGTACAGGAGGATACAGGATGTTCTTAGGACCAATTCCTATTCTTTCAGTGATCATTTTGTGCGAGTGAGCATGAGCTCAAGTTGATCCTCAGTTTAATCCACTTCATTCTTTCATTTACAGAGTATTCCTCCTCGCAGAGACTTTGTCCATAGGGTTGATGATCAGCCCCCTCAGCCAGTAGATCCTGAAAATAAGAGTGTGTCACATGTTGAGTTTCGGGCAGCTTTCCAGGCACTAGCCCAGGTGGTGACTAATGTTCATAGCAATCATTAGGCTGTAGTACCACCTCAGCATGATGGGAATTCTGTTGTAGCTAGGATTAGAAGCTTCATGAAAATAAACCCGCCCGAATTCTTCGGGTCAGTAGTGGTGAGGATCCGCAGTTGTTTCTTGAGGAGGTGAAGAAGATCATCCAGATTATGCATGTATCAGAGAAGGAGAGTGTTGAGTTAGCATCTTATAGTTTAAAAGATATTGCTCATGATTGGGTAATGATATGGGAGAAAAGTAGAGGGGAGAATGCAGCTCCCATGACTTGGCTAGAGTTTCAGAGTGCCTTTATAGATAGGTTTTTCCCACTAGAAATGAGAGAAGCTAAGGTAGAAGAGTTTATGAACCTAAGGTAAGGCTCTATGATAGTGAAAAAGTATTTTCTTAAGTTGAACCAATTAGCTAAGTATGCTCCCGACTTGATAGCTGACCCTAGAGGGGTATCAAGTGATGTGTTGAAAGAGTGTAGAGCTGCCATGCCTAATAGATAGATGGATATTTATAGGATAATGATTCATGCACCACAGATTGAGGCAAATAAGATAAAGGAGAGAGGGAGAGTGAGTAAGAAAGCTAAGATAGATAGTCATGGTTTCTCATAGTCAGGGTCTCAAGGTGGTAGTAGTTCTCAGTATAGTCGGAGATTTTTAGTTCCAGCTCCATCTTTAGCTAGTGTACTCGCACCTACATTTAAGGGTGTCAGATTTGAGGGAGAGCCAAGCTCTAAAGCCCAGAGTAGTAGTAGTGGTGTTCGTACCTACCCGTTGTGTGAAGAATATGGTAAGAATAATAAGGGTGTATCTAGAGCTGGTAGTGATGTGTGCTTTAGATGTGGCGAGCCCGGTCACAAAGTTTGAGACTTTCCTAAGCTAGGTCCCCGAAGTCAGCATAGTCTTTTTTCAGCTCATAATAGATTGTATGCACTTCAAGCTCGCCTTGATCAGGAAAGATCCCCTGAAATTGACCCGGGTATGTTATGAGCCTTTCATCTTTATGTTATGTATTGATATATTCTTTGATATCATTTTGAGCTTATATGTTAGCATGAGTCATGCATAAGTTTCAGATCTTGATTGGTCAATTATGACCCAGTCTGTAGTGCCCCGCGCACCGCTCTAGTATTTTAGCGAAGTGTGTTTAGAGGGACATAGAGTCCCAAGGTGGAGATACCCCATGGTATTATGATGTTGCATGCCATTATATTTGTCTCGATGCATGTTCATAGTTTTCTTATAAAGTTAGCATCAATCATTGTTGCATTGTCAAGTCATGCTTTCAAAAGTCAGCTTAGCCGGACATTTATGCATTAGATATGCGTATTTAGTAGAAAGAGTTCATCTTGTCAGTGTGTGTTCAGTCGTGTATTCATGAGATCATCCCAGTTATGAGTCCATGAATCAGATATGCATGTGTATTATGAGAATTCAGCTATGAGTATTATCAGTCGAGTATTCCATGCATCATATATGCATGCCCAGTGTGAGAACTCTATATGTCAGTCATTCCAAATGCGTAGTCCTAATCTGAGATGTTTTCATTTCTTGAGTAAGTTTTGTTGATCCTTATTCTCAGTCTATCAAATGACATTCGAGGACTAATGTTCTCAAGGGGGATATAATGTAATGCCTCGCAAAATCGTATTCCAGTCTGAGCCTTAGAGCGTATTTAGTAAAGAAAAATCCAAGTCAAAATGTTTCAAAAATATCCTCCTAAGTATGAAATACTTTGAATTGTGTGGGAATCTATTTGAGCATGAATTAAGATCATAGAGGTCCCCTAACCCATGAACGAGTTGAAAAACTTTTCTATCGTTCAAGTTTTAGTGACCGTCAAAATTTGGGTCAACTTTAATCAACCATAACTCTTTGTATATGAATAAATAGGTGGATTTCTATATATCAAATAAAATATATTTGAATTATCTTTCCAATGATACCAATTTTGCCTAAATTCGATATCAGAGCAAAGAGTTATGCCTATTTTACTCCAGTATGTCAAGCTAGAAAACGGTGACGACATTTCTGACGGGCTATCACATTTCTGATGACCTTTTTGATGAAGTCTTCACATTCTGATGACATTTCTAACAACGTCGTCATCCCTGGCCAGAAAATCAAGAATTTTGACCCCTTTTGTCACGACCATTCGTGACGGTCTATCACGGACCTGACGGCCTGTCACAAATGGCATCAAGTATGTTTTTCCAGCAATTCAAGGAAATTTTTTCAAGGGTGTTTTGGTCATTTTCCTCCTTTTTCAGCCTCTATAAATATGAGGAACCCTCATTCAAACCCTAATTCCATCATTTTCTTTTCCAATTCTCTCAACAAGAACCCTAATCTTCAAAAATTCATACATAAATTCTTCAAGGTTTCTTCAAGAATCAAGTTCCTCATAGTGTGGGCTTGAAGAATTTATTTATTTTAAGTTTGGATAAAGTTTCGAGCGCTAAAGTTCATCCAATTTCAAATGTTAAGGTATGTAGATGTTGATTCTTGGGTCCCTTTCATCCAAGAAGCTCAAGAACCCTTTTAAAAATGGAAAGATTTTATGTTTATGAGTTGTAAATGATTTGTATGAGTTGAAATGGATGTTTAATGTGTTGTTGAGTTTTGATTTATGTTTGCCTACAAAATTTATGAGCTTTGACCCTAGTATATGGAATTCATGTGATGTTTGTGATAGACCCTCTTGAAGTTGTTTTTCCATGTGATGTGTTCTTGACTTTTGGGTGTAAAAATGGTTGAATAAGTGAAGAACGTTCCCCATAGGTTTGATAAAGAGCTTAGATAAAGCATAAGGGCCACTATAGTATGTTGAATAGGAAACCCCAAATTGTGAGCTAGTCCATACATGCCTAGAATTTGATAAAATGCCTTAGTGAGCGAAATGTGCCAAGATAGCATGAAATCCCCAAGTAGATGTAAAATCGGTCGTGTCTAGTAGTTGTTGAAAGACCCTAGTGAACAAGTCGAGATATGGTGGTTGTAAATTCCCCGATTTTGTGCTCTTTGATATATGCTAAGCTTTTAATATATGTCAAGTGGTTGGCAAGTAAATAGTGACGTGTTAGTATTAAGCTTCTCCCAAATCAAGTGATATCTAAATACATGACAAGACCGATATAGGTATGAAGTACTTGATGTAAGATCTCGTTGAATGGGGTATAATCTAATAGTATGTCTTCCCTAGGCTAGTATATGATGGTGAACCAATGTTGATGATCCTTAAAGGTTTGGCGTGACCTTTTTGCAGTTGTGATGATGAATAGAGGTCTATGTTTTCTAAATTCTTAATGCGATGTCCTAAGGATCATGAGATAAAAAGTATTTTATGATGCCCAACTACTTGAAGTGATGCTTTAACGATTGTGATGATACATGAATGATTGTAATGATGAATGAATGCTTGTAATGATGAATGGATGATTGTAGTGATGAATGGATAACTGTGATAATGCATGAATGATTTGTGGTGAAAAATGATTATGTCTTACTTTTATGTTATCGAGTCCTGGGGGTATTTATACCCGAAGATAAAGCTTTTGTCTAGAGCCCGTATCAGTTTCTCGATAATTCCAATTGATCCATGATTCTTAGCACTCAGTGAACTATAGAACTCTGTATCCTCAGACAAGTGTGAAGTGTAATAAAGCTCAGTAATATCAGTTTTCTTTGTAATCTCTATATCGCTAGTAATCTAGACTCAAACCTGTAATCATCTCAGTTCTAATAGCATTCAAGTGATTCAATCTTAATCTCAGAAGCAATTCGAGTGATCTATTCAAGCTCTGTATCTTCAGTAAGATACTATGATTCAATATCTTTTCCATCAGATATGGAACTAAGTGATCTCAATGTAACTCAATTAGACCATTTGAGTAATATGATCAGTGTTAGATTCAGTTCAGCCAGTGTTCAGTTGATAATACAGTTCTGAGTCTTTCAGTTGGGAGTAGAAACTAGCACTGAGCGAGCTCAAGTATGGGAACTCACCTACTTGTTGAGGTTGTGATTCTTAGAAGCAATCCTTGTGCTCCAGAACTACGTAGCCTGTGTAGGTTAAGACATCAAACCTATTAGTTGAGGATGGATTAGAGACATCATACCTGCTAGATGAGGGTAGATGAGGTGGCTTGACCTGCTAATGAGGGCTCCACCATTCTCGTTTGAGGACCTGCTAGATAAGGGTCACATAAAGTTATCTTTATCAGTGACGTGGTAATGACACCCTTCCAATTGGGGCACAGGTTGGACCCCATATATGGTAGTCTGGGGAATGTCGTTTAAGTGACTACTTCCTACAGTTTTAGTTTTAGATTCAGACTCAATTTGAAAATCAGTCTTCAGAAATCAGGACTGTCAGATATAGTCATCTATCATTATGAGGAACTCAGATAGTTCTATTGATTTATGGGCCATACCATCAGATAGACTTGGTATCACATATAGTTATTTGATATTATATTCAGAGATATGCTGTCAGACAAGCTTGATCACAGTATCAGATTTCTATTGATTATTCTTGTTGTCAGATTCAGATATAATCATATTTCTTATCATTGATAAAGCTTCCAAAATCATCTGTTAGAAAGGTTGATCTCTAATCCTGTCAGTCGAAATCAGTAAGTCTAAGAATTCAGTCATTGATGTAAGCACATCTAGATCCTCGGTTATCAGGATCAGATGAGTCAGTGATTTAGTATCTCAATATCAGTAGTGAGTTTAGTCTGCAGTAAAGTGGTATCTGAGTTTCAGTATCTAGAGTTGCATTAATTGTGTTAATGTTTTGTGCATTCATATATGTGTTCTTATGCGGCGTTTTCATGATTATTCAGTTTACATATTGTGCATGCATAAACCCTTGCATTATCCTACCCCTCTACATACTCGGTACATTTTTGTACAGACACATTTGCGCTATGGTGTTTTATTTGACACCATAGGTTCAGAGGCACAGGATCCAGTTTATCCTCAACAGTTTGGTCCTAGTCAGCAGCAGTAGCAGTGAGTCCTCTTCTTTGGAGGACGAGTCTCAGTTTACTACTATTGTTTCAGACTTTGTTTATTTTCTATTAACGAAGTTAGTTGGGGACATATCCCATCAACTCCACAGTTCAGACAGTTAGAGGCTTTTCAGACGGATGTATTAGTATTCAGTTTTCAGTTTTGAGTATGTATAGATGTGTTGAACCTTATGGCAAGTTTCTGCATTTTTTTAGATATTATGCAATGTACAGGTACAGATATCAGAAAAGGGTTAGATTGTGGTCCTTCGGGTCCATAAGCACCGTGTGACATCTCGAGATGGAATCTCAGGGCATTACAATATGACTCTAAGATCTTTCATTTGATATATAGTAGGACATCTAAATTAATATATTATGGTAGATACACTCGTATGTTGACCCTTATAAGATCGAATACAAAACTCATATCGATAAAAGTGTTCTCAACTCAACTTCGCTCTAAGTGCTTCCTATGAATATTTTTCACCCCATAAGCACTATTCTTACTAGGATAATGATTATGACACATATATTCAAATGTAAATCATGTTAGAGTTTATATATGTAGGAACGACGGTTAAAATTTTAGCACAAAAATACGTGGTGTTACAATTCAATATTCTTCCCCCATCAATATGCCATCGTTATTACCTACATTCAACATATTTGCACCTGGTACCTGGTCCCTACCACATGAATTCAATATTCCCTCTTTTAGCATCATTGAAAAGTGATAACAGTAAACCAAGAGAAAAATAAGCACAAGTTAGTTAACTCATAGACACTAGGGCAACACTATCATGAATAACAAACATTATAAATAAAGAAGTGACAGATGAAACACACAATCAAAAGTATTCATTCATTTTCAAGTGAGATCAGTAAGTTTACAAGCATACCAAAATAGATATAAAAATTCTAATTCATTAAAATCCACTTTAGAAACAACAACTGGAAACTGATATAGGGATGACAAACTGATGCAGAGATGATAGGACTTAGGTAGAGTGGGGCTTATGGGATAAGGACTTGATTAACATCTTTATTCTAGAACTCTATGGAGCATGAACATTTATCAATTGCTTAGTGAGGTCGTTAACATTTGCATTCAGACCTTGGACCTCCTGAGTGTGTTCTGCAACCTTGTTCTGGAGGTTTGTATTTTCTGCTACAAGTGCTTTTATGGTACCAGGTCCCTCTGAGGATAAATTCTAATTCTACATCTTCAAGTGCACTATCTCAGCATCCTTAGCAGCCAACTTAATCCTCATCTTCTTTATTTCCTTGTATAGATTTTCCTGAGCATCCAATAGCTCTGACACTTGGGACACAATTCCCACTTTTCCTTCTATACATTGATTTTCCACCAATGTTTCCAAACTAAACCTTTGTTTGCCTGATCCCAAGTATTTATTTAGTCCCAATCACTCTAAAGTGATCAAATACCTTGTTCAAAAAGTAACGATACAACATCCCATGTCTTTGTTCCTTCTCATTAATCACTTTATTCACATGCTTTATTATAAAAGCAGACAGACTTATCAGCTTAAATTTGCTCAAACTCTCTTTAGAAATAAATCAAAAATAGATCCATTGGTCTTTTAATCTGACCTGGGCAAAAGGCCTTATTCACAAATTCAAACACTAATTCGAACTCACTTGTGAGAAATTTTTTTCTCACACCAGCTATTTATGTTCCTCCTACCTTAGAAACATCAATCATGAACTCAGTTGAGGCTTTTTGCTTTACAAAAGTCCTCGCCCCTATAACAGGAAATTCTAGTATTTTTCCTAATGACTCTTCATCCTGTTTGATTTGTTTTCCTTGCACTTGGGCAGTCAAGCTTAACCCATCATTTGAGAAATCCATTGTATAATAAAATTATCTTATTTCCTCTTCAAAAACCATGGGAGTTGGTTCCTCAAAGAGGTGTATCCATCCTTAGTGTTTAATAAATTCCACCAACTCTACCATACCAGGTTTCTCATAAATCCTGGGATCAAACATTCTGCCAAATAGTAATTTCAGGGTTTCCAAGATCGCATTCCTTGCTTATCTAGATGCTAACTTCTTTTCTTCTCATTTTTTTTCTTTTGGAATCACTACTTGGTTCCACTTCAATAACTTTTCTCTTCTTAGGACTGGGTGCCTCATATATTTTCATTTTTTCCACAGCAAAATGTTTTTGCTCCATTCCTACAGGGCTACCAAACTTTGAATGGAAGGACTTAGTCCTTCATGAGATATGAATTTCTTGTCTTCTTTTCTCAGTTGCAGCAGCAACATCAGGATCAATGACATCATCCTCTCTAACCTTTACAACTTCAACATTGTCTTCCTCCACTACAGTAGCTTTCTTTAGTCTTCTTCTCTTAGTAGTAGAAGACTTTCTAGACTTCACAGAACCAACTAATAGCTTCATATTAGATTCCCTAGTAGAATACAATCTAGCAACCTTTGCACCTATATCAACCACTTTTTCTTTGCCTTTGCTTCCTCTTTATTTTTTCATATACCACCTCATGGGTAGTTTATCTTTATCTGCCTTCCCCTCTTCATTTGAAGGTAGCATAAATTCTCCTTTCTTTGAACCATCATCCTTTTTACTTACTACTCATTCTTCCATGCCAAGAGGATCACTCATAAGTAGAAGTATGTTTTAAGTTATCCAATTTACACTTTTGTAAAGATCAGATCTTTTTACAGGTATTTCTTCATTCCACAGTTGAGCCAAAATAGAGTTTAACTTTGAGGGAGTAGGAGAACCAAGTACTTGTAGAGTTTCTGAGAGTTTTATTTTTTTGGTTCTCAGACAAAATAGGAGTTTGAGAGTCTTCAGGTAATTTTGGTTCTTCTATCTAAGGAAGAACTTCTAGTTGAGGGATTTCTTGTTTAATTGGTAAACCAAAACCTAGATTCAAATCCTTTACCATGGTTGACTTAATAAAAATTTTAATGGTTGAGGTAGTTTCAATAGGGACAGACTCTTTTAGAGGTTCTAGAATTTCTAAAGATGATTCAGTGGGTAGAGATAAAATAGGTTATTGTTAAGGATTTAATGTATCTCCTCGGGAGTACACCCTAGACTCCATATGGTTCTAGGAACCACAAGTGATCCCAAGCTAACCCATGAACTGGCATACTATTAAGCAACTAGATTATAATACATTAAATAACAAGTTCTGCTGTACGGAAACATAATCCTATAGAAAATTTAAAATAGTATGTAACTGATAAAGTTTTACAATCTGATAAATCTGAAGGAAGAAACTAAAATTACATGACTGACTCTGGCTGACATCTATAAAGCCTCTATTATACTGACTATAGATAGCTGGGACATGCCTCCAGCTACCACTAATCAATACATATGAATAATAATAATAAAGTATATGAATAACATCTGATTGGAGTCCTCAAAATAGGAGAAGTCATCACCTGCTAGCTGGAAACTACAATTGTCTGATAATGATCTGTGAGCTACAGCTGGTACCTACATTATGAAACAATGTATCCACATAGACGTATATGTGGATCAGTACTTTTGGAATGTACTGTGTAAGTGGGGGTGAATGCAATAAGTAAAACTAGCTTCATACATAATCTTAAAACATGCTTGACTAGGTGTAAGTAGACTCGCCAAGAGACTGAAGCTGAAATATCTTAAAAAATGAGAAATAAACATAGTCTGATAAGATGGTGAATCACTACACTTAGTTTCTTAAAACTTTACTTCTATAATATAAGTAGAATTGAAGCTGGGATATAGAAAAACATGGATACTTTATGAATATTGGGTCTGAAACTACGTTATGCAAACTGACATATACTAAGCTTATCTAATTAACTGAATGACTGATAACTGAATACTGGTCATGTAGGACTAGGCTGTACTTAGTCTGAATAATTGTACCAAAACTGTGGAGTACTATGTATATAGGTAAGGACTAACTGAACAACATGATATAATTGAACTTGAATGCATAAAACCTGTAAAAAATTGAGAATGCAGTACTAAGTGTATATCTAGTATGTCACTGAGATAATTTGTAATCTAAAAGAATGAAATCTATAAGACCAAATATCTGAAAGGTTGTACACTTAGTCAAGCAAACCTAAACTGAAAAGACACTAAATACTATATTGAGACTGTGGGAAGTATCATCTGATCGACATACCCCAATCTGAGCTAATCGAGGTCCATGTTGTAACCCCAATTAGAAGCGTGTCAATACCGTGCCACGGATACTAACACTGGCTATGTGGAATCCCCTAAAGTAAAGTCCCGAAGAACTAAAGAGTCACCCTATACTGGCATGTGCTCTGTTAAAATATGTGTCAACCCTCAACTGGAATCTTAACATCTCAAACAAAAGCAAACTATAACATACAGATACAACTGCGAACTATAAAACAAAAATACAAATGAAAAGTATAACATACAAATACAAGTGTGAACTATAAAATACAACTATAAATGTGAACTATAACATACACATACAAGTGTGAACTATAAAATATAAATGTTAACTATCATTTGTATTTTTTTTTAATTACTGAAAAAGAACTATATCATTTGTATTTTTTTTTAATTACTGAAAAGGAACTGTTGATTTTCTTTCTATGAATACTTGTATGTATTTATTGATACGAGTTGTATTTATTGAGACAAATAAACACAATTCAAATTTTTATACAAATATAATATATACAAATACATATTGTATTTGTATTTGTAAAATTATTTATTTGTAATTGCATTTGTATCAAGTGATATTTTGTTTATTTACAAATACGAATGACAATTTTGGCATACAAATATAAAACGGTATATTTTTATCAAACGATACATTACATATTTATATATTTTAGAATCAAGAAAATACAATTGATTCATTTACTTATCTGTATACAAATACAAATGATAAATTATATGTGGTCATGGTTAAATACAGTATGCAATCAACTTACAAATACAAATATAAAATAATTCTTTAAAAATAAAAAGGCATTGACAAAAATAGAATACAAATCCAAATATAACCTAAATATACAAAAACAATAAAATCATAATACAAATATAATCCAATATAATATATAGTTAATTATAAAATACAAATACAAAATAGTTTGTAATGCCCCGAGTGTGCACCTCAAACGCCATACGGTGCTTACGACCCCGAAGGACCACAAGCTAACTCATGACTGGTACCTACTGTGAACGCTGAATAATAATACTAAAATAAATGCGAAAGTTAGGCTGAAGTTGTTGTAAGGTTCATAACTTAAAACAAAAACTGAATATTGCTAATTAAATACTGAAAAGTGAACATCTGTCTGAAATAATCTAGCTTAAAAGCCTTTAATTGTCTGAACATGGAGTTGATGGGATAAGTCCCCAACTAACTCCGACTGCTGAATATACTAAATACTGAAATACTAAAATGATAACTTTGTCCTCCAACTATGAGGGCTCACCACTAAATCTATTTTTGATAGTCTAGGCTGCTAAGTATGGTCAGGAGC
Organism: Capsicum baccatum var. pendulum; assembly: GCA_030864225.1. NCBI lineage: Eukaryota > Viridiplantae > Streptophyta > Magnoliopsida > Solanales > Solanaceae > Capsicum > Capsicum baccatum. The sequence goes on along the minus strand of CM061561.1, from coordinate 154,484,552 downwards.
CCATGTGTCTGAACCTATAATATAAGACATCATAGCGCAAAAGAAAGTGTATACATCAGTACTTTGAATGCACTGGTATGCTAACTGGGGTGAGCTGATATGCAAGGGTTCATATGCATAAACAATAACTGACTGAGTAACATGAATATAACTGAATGAGAGTAAATGTATATCTGAAACTACTGTAATTACTGATTATGAAATGCTTTGTGTGAATCTACTTTACTGTAACTGAGATTACTAATAACTAAATTACTGATAACTAGTTGAATGTTTTTGGCAGTTCTGATTCTGTGGAACCGAACTTAGTTCCATACTGAGTTGGGTCACATTAAATAATAGTCCTAATTCTAAAAATTGATCTAAGGTTTTATACTGAGTCTAAAACTAAAACTGCAATTATACCTATGGGAGTGTTCACCTAACTAACATACCTAGATTATAAACTGAGTTAGGGTACAACCTGTGACCCCTATTGGAAGAGTGTTAGCACCTTGCCAAGGGATACTAACAACAGATGTGAGTTAACACTATTGGTGATGATTCTTACTCCCAACTAAATAGACACTGAACTGATTCGATATTGTACTAGGCTTGATAGAACTGTTACTGATCGTGTTGTCTAACTGAACTGGACTGAGTTCACTGAGTTCTATCAACTGACTGAATACACTGAGTTTTGTAACTGACTGAGTACTACTGCATCTGACATCACTAAGAATATTCTATAGCTACAAAAATTCTAAGTAAATAGCTAGATTTCGGGTATTAAATACCCCCAGGACTGGATAGCATTGAAAGTAAAACATGGCATGGTTATAATACCATAACAATAGTAGCTTGTTAACAATTCTTCCATTTAGACCATTTGTCAAACACTTGGGAGGCATGAATTTATGCACATACTATTATATCATGATTTCACCCTTCAACTAAAAAATTCAAGGTATTTTTAACACTTGAGAGACATGAATTTATGCACTTAATAATAATCAATATGCAAGCATCATGATCACAATCCTAACTCACATATTCAAGGGGGTTTTAACCTAAATCCACATAACCCTACACACATGGAAATTACTTAACATGAAACTTGTAATAATTCATGGATTAAAATTCAAATAATATCATAGTCATGAATACAATAAAATTCAACCTGAAATCCATGAAAGCAATCAACTTGTACTTTTAAAAAGAGGTTCTTGAACTCTAAGGGTGGAAGGAAACTCAAGGATGAACACCTAACATACCTTAATTGCTAATTCTTTGATAGTTGTGGTGAATTTCTTGGGACTTGAATCTTGAATTTAATGGGTTAGAGTTTGTTCTTGAGAGGATTTGTCAATAATGAGTGAATTTTGCCTTTAGAAAGGCTAAATATCGTGTTTAGGGGCTGATATAAGGTAGGCAAAATGACCTAATTACTCCTTTGGATGCGGGTTTTTAATTACTAAAAATCTACCCAACAATGCCCAGACCGATGCACCACATCGATGGGGTTGACACGATGGATGACGTGATGCATCGATATTACGTCGGCTCACTAGAATTTGCACGAATTCTAAGGAATGTATTCATCAACACGATGGGCGATGTGACACATCGAGATCGCATTGACCCACTATTTTGATCAACGAAACATGCTTTAAAGGAGGTTAGAAAAATCCAAAACTCACCCAAAGTGACCTATTGATACACCTGATCATGATTCAGTCCAAAAATCAACATTTTAAGGTCATAAGAGTTGTAAAATCAAATCGCCAAAATAATAAGGCTAAAAATAATTCTAAATATAACCACTTAGCTGAAATCTCTAAGTCTGGGACATTTTTTCACGCTCTAGAGGACTGGGTTAAGCTAGGATTTTCCAGGGTCTTACAATATCTCCCTCTTGGAAACATCCATCCTCAAATGAGATTGACCAAGCTACGATACTGATAGACTAAGTTTACATATTGAACATGCATAATTGAAGCATGATTTCATGACTGAAATTACTAATATACTAAGTTTTCATACTGAAAATACATGACTGAATTCTGAAGGCATGAAACATGACTGAGTTGTTTCATGAAGGTATGCATAATATGAGAATGTTATTTAACTGGAATCGATATAGAGTTTTTAAAGGTAATCTAAACATGGATTGAGTAAATTTAAAAAAACTGTTACCTTGAGCTGGGTCTAAGTTTACGGTGAAGAGGTAAGGATACTTGGTTTGTATTTATTCTTCTTCTTCCTAAGTAGCTCCCTCAACGGACTGATTCTGCCAAAGAACTTTGACTAGAGAAACTTCTTTGTTCCTTAGTCTGCAAACCTAATGATCAAGAATTTTGACTGAAACTTCTTCATATGAGAGACTATTCTGAACATCTATACCCTCTATAGAGACTACAAATGTTGTGTCACCTATGTGCTTATTTAGTAAGGAGACATGAAACACTAGGTGCACAAAAGCTAAGTCTGAAGGCAACTCAACCTTGTAGGCTACCTTTCTAAAATGGTTGAGAACTTGGTTAGGACCGACATATCGGGGAATAAGCTTCCCCTTCTTGCCTAACCTCTTCACTTTGCTTATAGGAGAGATTTTGAAATACATAAAATCACTAATCTTAAACTTGAGATCCTTTCTTCGCACATCTATATACGATTTCTATCGGCTCTGAGCTGTCTCAAGCCTTTCCCTGATCAACCAAACTTCTTTTAAGGTATCAAATACCAAGTTAGGCCCTTCCACTGTGGCCTCACTCACTTTAAACCAACCAATGAGAGACCTACACCTTCTCCTATATAGCGCCTCAAACGGAGCCATCTGAATGCTGGAATGATCGTTGCTATTATACGTGAACTCAATCAAAGGAAAGTGGTCCTCTTAACTACCCTTAAAGTGACACATGATCTTAACATATCTTCTAGAGTTTGAATGATCCTTTCTGCTTGACCATCTGTCTGAGGATGAAAGGCTTTACTGAGGTGAACTTGGGTACTAAGACCCTTCTGGAAGGCTTTCTAGAAATAAGAGGTGAACTATGTACCTCTATCTGAAATGATGGACAACAGAAATCTATACAATCTAACCAACTCTGTAACATAGAGCTTAGCATAATCCTTGGCTAAATAAGAGGTATGAACTGGTAAGAAATAAGATAATTTGGTCATCCTATCCATAATAACCCAAATCGAATCATGGTGATGACGACTACGAGGTAAGCCCATCACAAAATTCATGTTCACCTTCTCCCACTTCTAAGTGGGAATACTGAACTCCTGCATAGATCCACTAGGCTTCTGATGATTGATCTTTACTTGCTGACATGTTGAGAACTTAGCTACAAACTCTACAATGTCTCTCTTCATTCCACTTTACCAATAGACTTCCCATAAGTCACAGTATATCTTAGTGGCCCCTAGGTGAATCAAGAAGTGCATACCATGCGTTTCTGCAAGAATTCATTGTCTCACACCATCCACACATGGCACACATAGTCAACCCTAGCAGTGTAACACACCATCTTCCCCTTGGGAGAAAACCTTAATTTTCTGATCTCTGACTAACTCTTTTGGTTTAACTAGACTGGTATCTCTATCTTGCTTTTCTTTAACTTCGAAAACCAGTGATGATTTCAAACTATTCTGCACCAATACACTACCCTCTGCTGAATCGACTAAGCGGACACCTAGTTGGGTAAGTTGATGAACTTCCTAAACTAACTTTTTCTTATCATCCTCTATGTGAGCAACACTACCCATAGACACCCTATTAAGATCATCAGCCATTATATTGGCCTTTCTCGGATGACACAGAACACTCATGTCGTAGTCTATCAACAACTCTAACTACCTTCTTTGATGTAGGTTCAAGTATTTCTGAGAAAATACATACTACAGGCTTTTATGATCTATGAACACATCAACATGCACCCCATACAAATAATGCCTCCAAATCTTAAAGGTAAACACTATATCTACTAATTCAAGATCATGAGAGGGATAATTCTTTTCATGGGGATTAAGTTGTCTAGAGGCATAGGCTATGACCTTACCTCTCTGTATTAAAGCACACCCCAAACCAACTCTAGAAGCATCATAATATACCACAAACCCATCTGAACCATCTAGTAAAGTCAGAACTGGGGCTATAGTGAGTTGAGTCTTCAATTGCCAAAAAATCTTCTCACAAGAATCTAACCTCTGGAACTTGACCTTTTTCTGAGTCAATCTGAACATAGGGGATGCAATAGATGAAAACCATTCAACAAACCGTCGGTAATAGCCAGCCAAACACAAAAAACTCCTAACATCAGTCAGAGAGATGGTTCTGGGCCAGTTTTTTACAGCTTTAGTCTTTTGAGGGTCAACTCTAATGCCATCACTGAAAATGATCTGACTAAGGAAAGCTAATGATCTTACCCAAAATTCATATTTTTTGAATTTGGCGAATAACTGATGGGCTCTGAGGGTTTGTAACACTATTCTATGATGGCCTGCATGATCTTATTCACTGCGGGAGTAGACAGGAATGTCATCAATGAAGACTATGACGAACATGTCCAAGTCCTACTTGAACATATGGTTCATCAAGTCCATAAAAGTTGCTGAGGTATTGGTAAGACCAAATGACATAACTCAAAATTTGAAGTGACCATACCGAGTTCTGAAGGTTGTTTTTGGAATGTCACATTCTCTGAATCTAAGCTGATGAAAGCCTGATCTGAGGTCTATCTTAGAAAAGTAACTGGCACCCTGAAGTTGGTTAAATAAGTCATCGATTTTGGGAGGTGGATACTTCTTATTGACCATAACTTTGTTCAACTGATGGTAGTCAATACATATTCAGAGAGAACCATCTTTCTTGCATACGAAAAAAATTAGTGCACCCTAAAGAGATATGCTAGATCTGATAAATCCTTTATCTAGGAGATCATTCAACTATTTTTTCAATTCACTGAGTTCTGCTGGTGCCATTTAAAGCGGGATATACATAGGCTGAGTATCAGAAAGAAGGTCTATTCCAAAGCCAATTTCCCTCTCAGGTGAAACTCCAGGAAGATTTTTGGAAAACACATCTGGAAATTCACATGCTACTGGAACTGAATCAAGACTAGGAGTCTCATAACTAGAATCCTTAACTCGAACAAGATGGAAGACACACCCATTGGACATTATTTTCCATGCCCTTAGGTAGGAAATAGGCTGACCCTAAGTGATGAAGTACTACCCCTTCATTCTAGGACAGGTTCATTTGGAAACTTAAAATAGATAATTTTGTTTCTGCAGTCAACTAAAGCATAGCATGAATAAAGCCAATCCTTACCAAGAATGACGTCAAAATCTATCATCTTTAACTCTACTAAGTCTGTTGAAGTAACTTTATGAGATACCATAACCAGACAGTTCCTATATACCTGTCGAGCTATGATAGATTTATCCACTGGGATAGAGACTGAGAAGGGCTCTGCTAGGATTTTGTGACTGACTCCGAAGTCAACATCTATATAAGGAGTTACAAAGGACAAGAAAGCTCTTAAATCTAGCAAAGAATAAACATGTAAATGATAAACTTGTAATGTAACAGTGACCCTATTAGGAGAACTTTCCTGATCCTATTGGGACTGAAGTGTATAGAGTCTATTTGGGCATTTCCCACTGGTGGCATTGTAGTAGCACCCTGCTGATTCGGGCGACCGGACTGAGTTGGGGGACAATTATGCTGACTTTGCAACCACACCTATGGACACTCTCTGACCCTATGACCTAGCTTTCCACATCTAAAACATATATCACTGCCAACTCTGCAGACACTCTGGTGGTTCATGCCACACTTTTAGAAAAGAGTATTTATTCGGGCACAGCTAACACTACCCTGGGGTTTAGGCCTGGTGCCTTATCTTTATTGCCATCTCTGAATTTCAACACTAGAGAATTGCCTGAGGATGGAGCTAGAACTGAATATTTTAGGTAAAATTAAGAACAATTTCCACCCTCTGACTTAGGATAAGTGAAGTTAAAGATACCTTTTCTAGCTTTCTTATTTTCCCTCTCCTTCTCATTATTATTTGCCTTCTCTATCTGATAAGCATAGACCATGAGCCTGAATATTTCTATCTCCTTAATCTGCATTATTGTCCTATACTCTTTGAGCACACTTTTAGACACACCAGACACAAACTTACATATCATAGATCTGTTATCAACTACTACATGAGGGTCATATCTGGATAATTGAGTAAACATGAGAAAATACTATTTAACTATCATGTTACCCTATTTTAGATAAATAAACTCCAAAACCTTAGCTTTCCTCAACTCTAGCGGGAAGAACCTTTCAAGAAAAGTAGTAGCAAACTCCTCTCATTCTACGGGCCTTGCATCTGCGCCCCTATCTCCCTTTCACTACTTAAACCATGTGTGAGCCATATCCTGCAGTTGATATGCAGCTATCTCAGCGCTATTATTGGATGTCACCCCCATGATATCTATGACTTTCTGTACCATTTCAAGGAATTCTTATAGGTTCTCCTCAAACTTAGACCATTATAGAGAATTCACTTGGGTGGAGTCCAAAATTTTAGCTATAGCAGTACTGGTCATTGGGTTGGCCTGAATAGTAGATGGGCATTCATTTTTGGATGGCATAGAATGAGATAAAAAGGTGAAATCTGCTCTAAATTCTGTATTGGAGACATGCACATGCAGGGGATCTGCCTGAATGGGTGGAGGTTCTGGCCGATTTCCAGTTCTTCTTCTGTTAGTTCTTTTGGGAGGCATATTCCTTAAATAGAAAGAAACATTGGATTAGACAGAGAGTTTTACTTGAGCTCATGCTCACTCGCATGATATGAACACTAAAAGAAGGGAAAATTTCCTCAAAATGCCTCGCAGCCTCTTGTCCATAAGTGTGATGTGCTACACACCCATCCATAAGACTCTACTAGATGCAGCTTTCAGACTCTCTAGAACTCTGTTGAACCTTAGGCTCTGATGCCAACTTTGTAATGCCTCGAGTCTACAGCCGGATGCTACACGGTACTTACGACCCCAAAGGGCCACAAGCTAACCTATGCTGGTACCTACTGTGAATACTGAATAATAATACTAAAATAAATGAAGACGTTAGGCTAAATTTGCCATAAGGTTCATAACTAAAAACATATACTGAATACTGATAATTAAATACTAAAAAATAATCATTTGTCTGAAATAATCTAGGCTAAAAGCCTCTAACAGTCTGAACATGGAGTGATGGTACAAGTTCTCAACTAACTCCAACTGTTGAATATACCAAATACTAAAATAATAAAATGATAACTCTATCCTCAAACTATGAGAACTCATCACTAAATCTACTGCTGATGTCTGGGCTACTAGGTACAATCAGGATCCCATGTGTTTGAATCTATGATATAAGAAATCATAGCATAAAAGAAAGAGTATGTGTTAGTACTTTGAATATACTGGTATGCTAAGTAGGGCGGGCTGATATGCAAGGGTTCAAATGCATGAATAATAACTGGCTGAGTAACATGCATACAACTGAATGAGAGTGCATGTATATCTGAAACTGATGTAATTACTGATTATGCAATACTGCATATGAATCTACTTTACTATAATTGAGATCACTGATAACTTAATTACTGATAACTGGGTGACTATTTCTGACAGTCTTGATTTTGTGGAACCGAAATTATTTTCATACTGAGCTAGGTGACTATGTCTAGAAGTCCTAATTTTGAAAACTAATTTGAGGTTTTATACTAAGTCTGAAACTGAAACTATAACTATGGGAGTGATCATCTAACTGGCATACCCTAATTATAAACTGAGTTGGGTTCGAATCTGTGACCCCAGTTGGAAAGGTGATAGTACCTTGCTAAGGAAAACTAACAATAGCTGTGAGAGTTAACCCTATCAGGCATGAAGATATTTCGTCAACCCTCACTGGCAGGAAAACTCATACGAGATATATCAACCCTTATCTGGCAGGAAGATATCTCAACCTACGCGGGCTACGTAGTTTTATAACACAGGGATTATTGCTAAGGGTCAAACCCTTCACTGACAGGAATGCCCCCATCCCTTGATTCGCTTGGTGCTGATTTCTACTCCCAACTGAATAGACACTTAACTAATTTCTAGATTTTACTAGGCTTGACTGAACTATTACTGATCGTGCTTTCTAACTAAACTGGACTGAGTTCACTGAGTTTTGTTAACTGACTGAATACACTAAGTTCTGTAACTGACTGAGTACTACTGTACGTGACATCACTGAGACTATTCTATAACTTCTGAAATTCTAAGTAAACAGCAAGATTTTGGATATTGAATACCCCTAGGACTCAATAGCATTGAAAGTAAAACATGGCATGGTTATAATAGCATAACAATTGTAGTTTTTTTTAACAATGTTTCCATTTAGACCATTTGTCAAATACTTGGAGGCATGAATTTATGCATATACTATTATATCATGATTTCACCCTTCAATTCACAAATTTATGGAGTCGACGCGATGGATGACGCGATGCATTAATATTACATTACCTCACTGAAATTTGCACTGAATACTGGGGAAATTATCCGTCGACACGATGGGCAACACAACGCATGAAGATCGCATCGATCCACTAATTTGGTCACCCAAACATGCTTTAAATGAGGTCTAAAAAATCTGAAACCCACCCAAAGTGACCGCTTGATACACCTGATCATGATTCAATCCAAAGATAAACTTTTTAAGGTCATATAGGTTGTAAAATCAGATTGCCAAAATAATAAGGCTAAAAATAATTCTAAGTATAAACACTTAGCTGAAATCTCTAAGTATGGGATCTTTTTTCACGCTCTAGAAGACTGAGTTAATCTAGGATTTTGTGGGGTATTACAATATCTCCTCCTGGGGAATATTTGTCCTCGAATGAGACTAACTATGCTGAGAATACTGATAGACTGAGTTTACAGACTGAACATGCACAACTGAAGCAAGATTTCATGAGTGAAATTACTGATATACTGAGTTTTCATACTGAATATGGATAACTTAAGCATGAATGAATTCTGAAGGCATGAAACATGACTGAGCTATTTCATGAAGGTAAGCATGATATGAGAATGTTTTGCAACTGGAACCGATACAAAGATTGTAAAACTAATCTAAGCATGGAACTGATTAAATTTAAGGAAAATAGTTACCTTGAGTTGAGTCGAAGTTGGTGGTGAAGAGGTGAGGATACTTGGTCTGCATATCTTCTTCTGCTTCCCAAGTAGCTCCCTCAACGGACTGATTCTACCAAAGAACTTTGACTAGAGAAACTTCTTTGTTCTTTAGTCTGCGAACCTGATGATCAAGAATTTTGATTGGAACTTCTTCATAAGAGAGACTTTTTGAATATCTATACCCTCTATAGAGAATACAATTTCTGTGTCACCTATGCACTTCTTTAGCAAGGAGACATGAAACACTAGGTGCACCGAAGCTAAGTCTGAAGGCAACTCATGTTCATAGGCTAACTTTCCGAAATAGCTGAGAATTCGGTAAGGTCCGACATATCGGGGAATGAGCTTCCCATATTAGCCAAACCTCTTTACTCACTTCATAGGAGAGATTTTGAAATACATGAAATCACCAATCTCAAACTCGAGATCCTTTTTTTCACACATCCGTATATGATTTTTGTCAACTCTGAGCTGTCTCAAGCCTTTCCCTAATCAACTAAACTTCTTATAAGGTATCAAATACCAAGTCAGGCCCTGCCACTGTGGCCTCACCCACTTCAAACCAAAAAAATGGGAGACCTATACCTCCTCCCATATAGCACGTCAAACAGAGCTATCTGAATGCTAGAATAATTATTGTTATTATACGCGAACTCAATCAATGGCAAGTAGTCATCCCAACTACCCTTAAAGACAATGGAAAATGCTCTTAACATATATTCTAAAGTCTTAATGGTCCTTTCTTCTTGACCATCTTTCTGAGGATGAAAGGTTGTACTGAGGTGAACTTGGGTACCAAAATCATTCTAGAAGGCTTTCCAGAAATAAGACGTGAACTGCGTACCTCTATCTAAAATGATGGATAATAGAACTCCGTGAAATCTGACCAACTCTCTAACATTGAGCTTGGCCTAATCCTTGACTAAATAAGAGGTATGAACTGGCATGAAATAATCTAATTTGGTCATCCTATCCACAATGACGCAAATAAAATCATGCTGATGACGAGTACGGGGAAAACCCATCACAAAATCCATATTTACTTCCTCCCACTTCCAAGTGAGAATACTGAAATCCTACATAGATCCACTAGGCTTCTGATGTTCGATCTTATCCTGCTAATATGTCAAGTACTTAGCTAGAAACTCTGCAATGTCTCTCTTCATCAAACTTCACCAATAGACTTCTCGTAAGTCGTCGTATATCTTGGTGGCCCCTGGGTGAATCGAGTAGCGTGTACCATATGCTTCTATAAAAATTCATTGTCTCATGCCATCCACATATGGCACATATAGTCAACCCTGGTAGCATAACACACTATCTCCCCTTTAGGAGAAAACCTCCAGTTTTTTATCTTTGACTGACTCTTTTAGTTTAACTAGACTGGGATCTCTGTCCTACTTTTCTTTTACTTTAAAAACTAGAGATGATTCTGAACTATTTTGCACCCATATGCTACCCTCTACTGAATCAACTAAGCGGACACCTAGTCGGGCAAGCTGATGAACATCGTGAACTAACTTTTTCTTACAGACCTCCACGTGATTAAAACTAACCATAGACACCCTACTTAGAGCATCAACCACTATATTAGCCTTGCCCGAATGATACAGTACACTCATGTTGTAGTCTGCCAACAACTCTAACCATATTTTTTTACGCAGGTTCAACTCTTTCTGAGAAAATACATACTGCAAGTTTTTATGGTCTATGAACACATCAACATGCACCCCATAAAAATAATGTCTCCAAATCTGTAAGGAAAACTCTATAGCTGCTAACTCAAGATCATGAGTAGGATTCTTTTCATGAGAATTAATAAATCTAGAGGCATAGGATATGACCTTCCATCTCTGTATTAAAATATACCCCAAACCAACTCTAAAAGCATCACAATATACCATAAACCCATCTGAACAATCTAGTAAATTCAGAACTGGGGTTGTAGTGAGTCGATTCTTCAACTCCTGAAAACTCTTCTCACAAGAATCTGACCTTCTTTTGAGTCATTCTGGACATAAGGGATGCAATAGATGAAAACCCTTCCACAAACCATCGGTAGTAGCCAGCCAAACCCAAAAAACTCCTAACATGAGATAGAGAGATGGGTCTAGGCTAGTTTCTCACTACTTTGGTCTTTTGAGGGTCAACTCTAATGCCATCACCAAAAATGACATGACCAAGAAAAGCTACTGATCTTAGCCAAAATTCACATTTACTAAATTTCGTAAATAACTGATGGGTTCGGAGGGTCTGTAATACTATTTTAATATGGTCTGCATGATCCTGTTCACTGCAGGAGTAGACAAGAATGTCATCAATGAAGACTATGATGAACATGTCCAAGTACTGCTTGAACACATGGTTCATCAAGTCCATGAAAGATGCTGGGGAATCGGTAAGACCAACTGACATGACTAAGAATTCAAAGTGGACATAACTAGTTCTAAAGGCTGTTTACAGAATATCACATTCTCTGACTCTGAGTTGATGATAGCCTTATCTGAGGTCTATCTTAGAAAGTAACTGGTACCCTGAAGTTGGTCAAATAAGTCATCAATTCTGGGAAGTGGATACTTGTTATTGACCGTGACTTTGTTCAAATAATGGTAGTCAATACATATTCAGAGAGAACCATCTTTCTTATGCACGAATAAAACTGGTACACCCTAAGGGGATACACTGGTTCTGATGAATCCCTTATCTAGGAGATCTTGCAATTATTCTTTCAATTCTTTGAGTTTTGCTGGAGCCATTTTGTAAGGAAGGATTGACATAGGCTAAGTATCAAGAAGAAGGTTTATTCCGAAGTCAATTTCTGTCTCAGGAGGAACTCTGGGAAGATCATTGGTAAACACATTTAGAAATTTACATAATACTGGAACTAACATAAAACTAGGAGTCTTGGAACTAGAATCCTTACTAGAAAAAGATGGTAGACACACCCATTGGATATTATTTTCCTCACCCTTAGGTAGGAAACAAGCTGACCCCTAAGTGCTGAAGTACCACCCCTTTATTCTAGGACAGGCTCTTTTAGAAACTAAAAATAGACAATTCTATTTCTACAGTCAACTGAAGCATAACATGAATGAAGCCAATCCATGCCGAGAATGATGTCAAAATCTGTCATCTCCAACTCTACTAAGTCTGCTGAAGTAACTTTATGAGATACCATAACCAGATAGTTCCTGTATACCCATCGGGCTATGATAGATTTACCCACTGGGATAAAAATTGAGAAGGGCTCTGCTAGGATTTCGGGACTGACTCCAAAGTCAACAGCTATATAAGAAGTTACAAAAGACAGGGAAGCTCTTGAATCTAGCAAAGCATAAACATGTAAATGATAGTCTTGTAACATACCAGTGACCATATCAGGAGAACATTCCTTATCCTATCGAGACTTAAGTGCATAGAGTCTATTTGGTCATTGCCCACTAGTGGCACTGGAAGTGGCACCCTACTGATTCGGGCAACCAGACTGAGCTTGGCTACAATTAGGCTGACTCTATGAACCCACCTAAGAACACTGTCTGTCCCTATAGCCTGTCTTTCCATATTCAAAACATACATCACTTCTAGCTCTGTAGATTCCCGGGTGGTTCCTACTATACTTCTAGCAAAGAGGATTTGTTTGGGCTCTGCTAACACTACCCTGGGGTTTAGGGTCTGGTGCTCTATTTTTATTTCCATCTATGAATTTCATCACTGGAGCACTGACTGAGGACGGAGCTAGAACTGAAGCTTTCGGGAGGAACTAAGAATGATTTCCACCCTCTAGCTCAGGAGGAGTGAAGTTGAAGCTATATATTCTAGTTCTTTTATTCTCCCTCTCTTTCTTCTTATTCTTAGCCTCTTATATGTGATGAGCATAGACCATGAGCCTAGATATGTCCATATCCTTAATCTGCATTGCTATCCTACACTTCATGACCACACTTTTCAATACACTTGACACAAACTTACTCATCTTAGACTTGCTATTAGCTACCACATGAGGGGCACATTTGGCTAATTGAAGAAACTTGAGAGAATACTCTTTCACTATTATGTTGCCCTATTTTAGATTAATAAACTCCAAAACCTTAGCTTTCTTCAAGTCTAGTGGAAAGAACCTATCAAGGAAAGCAATAGAAAACTCTTCCCATTCTATGGGCCCTGCATCTGTGCCCCCTATCCGCCTTCTACTACTTCAACCATGTGTGAGACATATCCTACAATTGATATGTAGCTAACTCAGTCTTCTCAATGATGTCACCCCCATGATATCTATCACTTTCTACACCATGTCACGAAATTCCTCTGTGTCCTCCTCAGACTTAGACCATGACGGAGGATTCAGTCGAGTGAACTCCCAAATTCTAGCTACAGCAGTACTGTTCACTGGGTTGGCCTAAACGACAGCTGGGCATTCATTCTGGGCTACTACATAATGAGCCAAAGTGGTGAAAGCTGCTCTAAATTCTATTTGGGAGACATGCTCATCCAGGGGATCTATCTGAATGGGCGGATGTGTTAGTTGATTTCCAGTTTTTCTTCCATTAGTTATTTTGGGAGGCATATTCTATAAATGGAAAGAAACATTGGATTACACAGAGAGTTTTTCTTGAGATCATGCTCACTCTCACGATATGAACACTGAAAGAAGAGAAACTTGTCCTAAAAATGCCTTATAACTTCTTGTCCATAAGTGTTGCACACTACACACCCATGCACAAGACTCTACTACATGTAGCTTTCAGACTCTCTAGGACTCGGTTGAACCTTAAGCTCTGATATCAAGTTTGTAACGCCTCGAGTCTTCACCCCGAATGCTACATGGTGCTTACGACCCTGAAAGACCATAAGCTAACCCATGATTGATACCTTTTGTGAACACTGAATAATAATAATGAAATAAATACAGAAGTTAGGTTGAAGTTATTGTAAGGTTCATAATTGAAAATAAATAATGAATACTGATAATTAAATACTGAAAACTAAACATCTATCTAAAATAATCTATCCTGAAAGCCTCTACCTGTCTGAACATGGAGTTGATGGCACAAGTCCCCAACTAACTTTGACTACTAAATATACTAAATACTGAAATACTAAAATAATAACTCTGTCCTTGAACTATGAAGATTCATCACTAAATCTGCTGCTGATAGTTTGGGCTGCTAAGTATGGTCAGGAGCCCGTACATCTAAACCTATGATATAAGACATCATAGCGTAAAAGAAAAAGTATGTATCAATACTTTAAATATACTGGTATAGTAAGTAGGGTGGGTCGATATGCAAGGGTTCAAATACATGAATAATAATTGGATAAGTAACATGAATGTAACTGGATGAGAGTACATGTATATCTGAAGCTGATATAATTATTGATTATGCAATGCTGTGAGTGAATCTAGTTTACTGTATCTGAGATCATTGATAACTGAATTACTATTAACTAGGTGACTGTTTTCGACAGTCTTGATTTTGTGGAATCAAACTTAATTTCATACTGATCTAAGTTAATGTGTCTAACAGTCCTGATTCTGAAAACTGATCTGAGGTTTTATACTAAGTCTGAAACTAAAACTATAACTATGGAAGTGTTCATCTAATTGACATACCCTGATTATAAACTGAGTTGGGGTCGAATCTGTGAATCCAGTTGGAAGGGTTTTAGCACCTTGCCAAGGGATACTAACAATAGCTATGAGTTAACCCTATCTGGCAGAAAGAAATTTCGTCAACCCTAACTGGCAGGAAAACTCGTACAAGATGTATCAACCCTTATTTGGTAGGAAGATATCTCAACCTACACTGGCTACGTAGTTTTGTAACAAAGGGATTGTTGCTAGGGTCAAACCCTTCACTGACAGGAATGCACCCATCCCTGGGTTTTCTCGGTTCTGATTCCTACTCCTAACTGAATAGACACTAAACTGATTTTTAGACTGTACTATGTTTAATTGGACTATTATTGATCGTCCTGTCTAATTGAACTAGACTAAGTTCACTAAGTTCTATTAACTGACTGAATACACTGAGTTTTGTAACTAACTGAGTACTACTATATGTGACATCACTAAGACTATTCTGTAGCTACTGAAATTTTAAGTAAACAACTAGATTTCGGTTATTAAATACCCCTAGGATTCGATAGCATTGAAAGTAAATCATAGCATGGTTATAATAGCATAAAATTGTATCTTGTTAACAATGCTTCCATTTAGACATTTTGTCAAACACTTGTGAAGCATGAATTTATGCGTATACTATTATATCATGATTTCGCCCTTCAACTCACAAATTCAAGAGGTTTCTAACACTTTAGAGGCATGAATTTATGCACATAATAATAATAAACATGCAAGCATCATGATCACAACCCCAATTCACAAATTCCAGGGTTTTTAAACCTAAATCCACATAACTCTACACACATGTTAATTACTTCACATGAAACTTGTAATAATTCATGGATTAAAACCCAAATAACATCATAGTCATGAAAATAATTAAATTCAACTTGAAATATATGAAAGCAATCAACTTGTAGTTTTAAAAAGATGTTCTTGAACTCTAAGGGTGGAAGAAAACCCAAGGATAAATACCTAACATATCTTGATTGTTAATTCTCTGAAAGTTGTGGTGAATTTCTTGGGACTTGAATCTTGAATTTGATGGGTTGGGGTTTGTTTTTAAGAGGATTTGTGAATAATAAGTGAATTTTGCCTCTAGAAAGGCTTAATATCATGTTTTGGGGCTGATATAAGGTGGAAAAATGACCCAATTACCCTTCTAGACGCGGACTTTTAATTACTGAAAACGTTCCCAGCGATGCACAGACCGACGTGCCACATCGATGGGGTCGACGTGATGTGTTGATATCGCGTTGGCTCACTGGAATTTGCACTGAATGCTGGAGAAAGTATCCATCGATGTGATGGGTGATGCGATGCGTCGAGATCATATCGACCCACTATTTTGATCACCCAAACATGATTTAAACAAGGTCTGAAAAATCCAAAACTCATCCGAAGTGACTTATTGACACACCTAATCATGATTCAATCGAAAAATCAACATTTTAAGGTCATAAGGGATGTAAAATCATATCGCCAAAATAATAAGCTAAAAATAATTCTAAGTATAAACACATAGCTGAAAGCTCTAAGTCTGGGACCTCTTTTCATGCTCTAGAGGACTGAGTTAAGATAAGATTTTGTGGTGTCTTACACGATTCATTAAAATACAAGTGCGAATTAAATGAAATATAAATAATGGTGCGAACTAAAAAATACAAATACAAGTGCGAACTATAAAATACAAATACAATGTGAACTACAAAATACAAATACAAGCACAAATTTTAAAATACAAATACAGTTGTATCAATGAATACAAAAATATAAATAATGATGTGACTACAAATATGATAAACAATTGTGGTAATTACTTTATCATCCATGACTTATTCTCGAGTAGTCATGTTTTTCAATTAAATATAAAAATATAATATAAAAAAATGATAAAGAAAATAAATACAAAAAAAAATTAAAAAAATCAAATAAGAAAGAGCAGTAGAAGTTAACGATAGAAAAGAGCAAAAAAACAAAACGAAGAAACGAAAAAAATAAAAATAGGAAAAAATAAAAAATAAAAAAAAAATGAGGAACACGACAAAGAAAAAATATAAAAAAATGATAGTGTTTTGGCGAGACGAAATATGTAGTATATTTATGTCTTTTATGAATAGACCACTGAGTAAAAGCGAATACAACGGTTATAAATGGTAAATATGTAAAATATGGGTATGAAAGGTGGATTTTGTGCCGAACTTTTGCTCTTTTTGAAACTTTCGCTTTTAGTTATGATGAAAGTCGCTTCCCAGTGGAAAATATTTGATTACTTGGTGCCCTTTAGACTTCTCTTATTTGATGAAACGTGTTATATATCCTTTGCTTGTTTTGAAATATAGGCTATATATTGCAATATCTCATGTACCCAATCCTAAATATTAGAAGAAAATTATTTCAAGATTCCTATAAGAAGGATCTTCTCATCCTTATAAATCACTAGTCACATCATTATCTTGCTAATGTTCATTGAACACCAACCCTAACATGAATCAAATGTATTGTTATGAATGCACAAAACTGTTAGGAAATACTAATCTCATTCAGGATAATATTCATATAAAATAGCAATAATAAAAGAGTAACAACGACATCAAATAATAGAGATAACGACACGATTTAGCAAACATAAACTCCTAATTACCCTATTTAGTGTAAGTTTTAATGAATTACAATCTATAGTCTCTCTTGTCAATTAAATACAATTCATAGCATCTCTCCTTTATTTTCTCTCTTTCTCTTTCTTTTTTTTTCTCTTCTCCAATTTTTTTCTTTTTTCTTTCATTTTTGCTTTTCCTTTTTTTCTCTTTTCCTTTTTTTTTTATTTTTCCTTTTCATTTTTTTTTCATTTTTAAATATACTTTTTTTCAATTTTTTTCATCTTTTTTTCTTTTTTTTTTTATTTCATTTTTATTAACAACTTTCTTGTATTTCTTTTTTCGTTATTGTTTCAATTTTTGGTCAATTTTTCTCCTTCATATTTTAATTTATTTTATAGTTTTTTCCTCTCATTTTTTGTTGTTGTTTTTGTATTTTATATTTTATATTTATTTGTATCATATTATATATTTTTAATTAATTTATTATTTGTATTTGAATAGTTTAGCCGTGAATATGTATAATTTATCAATTATATTTGTATACAAACAAGTATATAAATTAATTATATTTGTTTGAGTCTAAAATATATAAATATGCAATGTGTCATTCAATGCAAATGTATCGTCAGTATTTGTATGTCAAATTTATCATTTGTATTTGTACATAAACAAGTATAATTTGGATATATAAGGTTCAATTTGTCTAAACATGTATCATTGATACTAATGTAACATTTGAATTTGTATAATTTATATTTGTATTATTCAATTTGTATCAATAAATACAATTCACACCAGTGAATACATAAATACAAGTGTACGTAGAAAAAAAACATTTTTTGATTATTTAAAATACAAAGGATGTTTTCAATTACAAATTCAAATACATACAAATGAAACAAATGGCATTACAAATACAAATGAAAGATGTGGTCAACTTACAAATACAAATGCAAATACAAAATAGTTCTTTAAAAATTACAAGTACATTCGATGAAAATAGAATAGAAATACAATTACAAACACAATCAAAATAAAACTACAAAATACAAGTACAATATGCAGTCAATTATAAAATATAAATACAAAACATTTCTTTGAAATACAAATGTGAATTGTATAAAATATTAATGAGGATGTGAATAGTAAAATACAAGTACAAGTGTGAACTATAAAATACGAATACAAATATGAACTATAAAATACAAATACAAATATAAATACAAGTGGAAAATATAAAATAAAAATTAAAATTGTATCAACGAATTCAAAAATATAAATTTAATAGTGCTAATACACATACAATAAGCTATTATAGTATTTTTGTTATCATCCATGTCTTGTGCGTGTCGTAGCCATATTTTTTGAAAATAAAAAATATAAAAGAGAACAAAAAAAAAGAGAAAGAAGAAATACAAAAAAATAAGAAAAATAAAAAACAAAAAGAAGAAAGTGAAATAGAAGCTAGGGGTAGAAGAGAGAAATAAAGAACAAAAAAAAATTTGAAAAAAATAAAAATAAGAAGGAAAAAAAATGAAAAAGAAAAAACATGAAAATGAATAAATACGAAAAAATGAGAAAGAAAAATGTGTAAAAGGAGAAAAATAAGAAAGAGAAATAGAAGTTCGGAATAAAAGAGACGAAAAAATGAAAAGAAAGAATCGAAAAAGAAAAACATAAAAATAGAAAAAAAATGAAAAAGAGAAAGGGAAAAAAAAGAAATGATAGTGAACATAAATACAATGAGTGTTATGATGTTTTCATCATCATTCATGACTTGTACTCGATGTAGTCATGTTTTTTAAAAATACAAAAACTATAGTTATAAAATACAACAAAAAAGGAAAAAATGATAAAGAAAAAGAAAGAAAAAAAGGAAACTAAAAGGAGGAAAAAGAAAGAAAGAAAGAAAGAAAGAAAGAGAAGTAGAGGTTAGAGATAGAAAAGCACAGATGAGAGATACAATAAAAGAAATAAAAAGAAAAGAAAAGAAGAAAGAGAGGCTATGAATTGATATTTTGAAAGTTACGTTAGGGGTACTCTCATTTTGCTGAAACATAAGTTGTTTTCTGAAAGTGCTCCTAAATATTATAAAAGGATAAATATTATACCCAACTGGAGTAATACAATAACACTGATTATAACTTGGCAGTGCAAAAAGACTATTGCTCTTGTAAAAGAAACAATACTCTTTTATTTCACACAACTCACTATATATTACTCCAATACTATTTTCTTGCAGACTATAAAATATTTGTGGATTACTCTCTCTATTCTCAATTGTTGTATTTGTTTGATGTGTTTTAAATTGAAATAGAAATCATCTATTTATAGATAAATTTTCCAAACTTTGAACAATCAAATTATATGTTACAGCGCTATGCCGCAGCATCAATTTGTAAATCCATGTTACAACATCAACATGTTGCAACACCAATTTTATTTTTATTTTAATTAAATATTTTTTTGATTCCATAAATCTCTCCCTAAATTTTGCTTTTTCATTTTCATTTCAAGATATGATCTTAGTCTTGAAAGTCCTCAAACTTGAAGTGTTTGAAAAATATATACGCAACTTGATTATGGAATTTTACGTACTTGGGTTTTATCTCTTACTTGACAATGCATTTTCTGATAAAGTTACCTTGTGTCTATGTGCTTTCTTCAGTTGTGGTTTACTAGATTCTTGGCAAGAACCTGCATGAATTTGTTATCAACACAAATCATCATGGCTTCAATCTGAGATAAATTAAGCTCCTTTAGCAATCTTCTTAACCAAATAACATGGCATGTACAGAACGTTGTTGTCATATATTCAACTTCATACATCGAGAGAGTAGTAGTGAATTATTTGTCTGAGCTATAAGAAATAACATAATCACCTAATAAAAACACAAAACCTAGTGTAATTTTTCTATTATCCATATTTCCCGCATAATCACTACCACAAAATCCCACAAAGTTAAAATCATCCAGAAGAATAATAAAATAGCCGAAGGTCATCGTACATTTTAGGCAACTAAGAATTCTTCTAGCAACCTTTAGGTGAATGGAGGTAGGAGCTTCCATGAAGCGACTTACTACTCTAACTTCAAAGAGTATATATGGTCTTGTACAGTTCAAGTACCTCAGACTTTCCACTAGATTTTTGGTAAGAGTAGAGTCAACCTTTTCACCATCATCAAGGTTTGAAAACTTTATTCCACTTTTTATTGGGGTATTAATGGGTTGCAATCAAACATAGTGAGTTTCTTCAAAATCTCCTTTGCATAGCTTTTCTGAGATATGAAGATGCCTTCCTCTATTTGATTCACTTCTAGGCTCAAGTAATATGACATGATCCCTATGTCCGCCATCTTGAACTCAAGGGACATAACTTTCTTGAAAACATCAAACAAATTTGGGTTATTATCCGTCAGAATAAGATCATCAACATAAAGACAAACAACAACGCATCTCCATTAGTATGAACTTTAATATAAAGAGCATATTCATAGATACAACGATCCATTGTCTTTAAAATAATTGTCTATGACTATTCCATGCTTGTGGAGCTTGCTTCAATCTATATAAATCATTGTTAAACCTTAATACTTTATCTTCGTCATTCTTAACCACAAAACCTAATAGTTTTTCAACATAGACCTCCTCTTTAAGATATCCATTGAAGAATACCGAGTTGACATTAAATTGATAAATTTCCCACTTTATTTGTGCCGCCAAAGAGATCAATAGATGTATCATCTCCATGTGGGCAATAGGTGCATAAACTTCCCCATAGTTAATGAAATACCTTTGGTTATAGATTTTGGCTACAAGCCTTGCCTTGTATCTCTTCACTTTTACATAAGCATTTTTCTTCACCTTACATACCCATTTGATTCTAATTGCTTGATGATCTTTAGAATGAGTTGTTAACTCTCAAGTGTTATTTTTCTCTATTGACTAGTTTTCTTCCTTCATGGATTGTATCCACCTTTTATCTGTAACAATTTCTTCCAAACTCATGTTTACTATCAGCAGAAAAACAATAAGAAAATCAAAATTAATAACTTCACTATCAGCAGAAAGACGACAAGAAAATCAAAATTAGTAACTACAGAAAGACGACAAGAAAATCAAAATTAGTGACTTCTTCTGTGTCACCATAGAGTTCTTGGGTGCTCCTCATCCTCTAGTCTTTACTTGAACTCTTTTGAGAAGAAGAAGATGGAATATTTGCTGGTTAAGAGGGTGGGGTTGCATCCAGTGCAAATGTCATGATCTCCTACTCTTCTTCATATCTAAAGTATGGAAGAAAATCACATGTTCTTTCTTCCTAAGCCTCTTTGCCCTCTCAATTTCATGTCGTTTCTTCATCAAATTGAACCTCACAACTCACCGTCACCTTATTATTTCTTGAGTTGTATAACTTTTAGCCTTTTAAACTTTTGTCCTAGCCAACAAACAGATACTTGAAACTTCGATCATCAAGTTTAGCTCTCCCTTAATGTGGCATGTAAGCATAGGCTATGCTCTCAAATATTCTCAAGTATTTGACACTTGAATTTCTTCCACTCCGTGCTTCTTGGGGCATTTGATCTCTCACATTTATTGTTGGAGACTATTGCTCAAATAAACTACACAAGAAATAGTCTCGGTCCAAACTTCTTTTGGGCTATTTTTAACTTTCAACATATATCTAGCCATATTAGAAATTGTTCAATTCTTTCTTTCTGCAACTCCATTTTGTTGAGGCGAGTAAGGTACCGTTAGAGGGTGAAGAATTTCATGAGATTATCAAAAGTCATTAAATTTGATTGAAGTAAATTCAGCAGAAAAACTTATTGGTGAAACAAAACTTGTTACGTCGTAGCGCACACGCAAGTGTACATGGTCACCCAAATAGTAAAGTGGCCTTTAAAATCCAAGTATTGATCCCATAGGGACCTGTGTTCATCAACAATCGAATTCTAGTGTTATTAAAAAGGATTAAACCAGTTCTAATGGTAAAGTGTTGGAGACAATAATGGGGAGAAATCTAGAGTCAAGGCAGTACGAAAAGCCCTACAATCTCATTAGTTTAGTTAATTACCTTGGTTATTGATTCACCGGCTTAATAAAATGATTAAGGAATAGTCATCCTCTAGTCATATATCTAACTTATCCCCACAACGACACTGTTGAGCGGAGATGTGAGAATTAAGTTAAACACATTCATAATTCATCCCATAAATGAACCAAGTGGGACAAATTAGATATATTCCTATCTTAAATTCAATCCCTCTCCGTTTAAGATACACTCCATATATCCCACATACTAATCTACTATTCCTTCTTCTAGGATCACAATAGAAATATAAGTTTATCCTAAAAGTCGTGAATCTGTAGAATAGTAAGTATAAGGATATATGAACAAGAAAACAATTATAATTAACTTAAACTCAATTAAAAGCATAAGTAATCATGTTTTGTCCTCAAACCTAGAATGAGGGTGTTTATCCACTCATAGTCTTACAAATAATCACCATAAATGAGTTCATAATGAAAAACTACAAGAAAATAATATTTGAGAACAAAGAACCATAGGTTGAGCCCCTTACTTTCTTGCCTTCTCTGCAATTCATTTATTGCTTCAAAGGTTTGTTAAAATTGTGACTAAGTTCTGATTTTATAGTGTTTTAGTTATTCCTTAAGTTCTCCAATATGAAATATATCAAATGACTTCATTTCCCCTTACTTAGGAGGCTTAAAATCATATTTTGGACACCCCAAAGGCAACCCCATTCCGTGAGGCCTCTTGTAATACCCCGCAAAGTTCTCTCCTAGTCTGAGCCTTAGAGCACTTTTGGAAAAACAAAAATCTGAGTCTAAAAGTTGTAGAAATATCTTTTCAAGTATGAAATTCTTTGAATCCTGTTGTATTTATCTAATTTCAAATTTTTGTAATGTAGATCATTGCATAAGCTTTCCATCGATACCAATTTCATAAAAATCCGACATCAAACCAAGGAGTTATGGTCGTTATACTAAACGGTATCGGAATCGCCCAGGTTTGACGGTCGACCTGGCGGAAGGCCAAGTCCTTGGTGGACCATCAAGTATCCATCAGGATAAGATAGAATATTTCATTTTTGTCACTCGAGTGATGGTAAAAGTGGTGGACCGTCAAAAGTTGACAGACCATCAAGGGGTCCATCAGGTCAAAACAGAATGGCCCATTCCTGACCCTCAGGTGACGGACGATCTGGTGGACCATCAGATTCCTGACGGACCGTCACTTTGACCATCACGTCGAGGTAGAATTTCCCAGTTTTGGCACTCGAGTGAAGAATGACTTGGTGGATTGTCAGTCCCTCTGACGGACCGTCAGATCGACCATCACAGACCCCGATCAGCAGTTTTCAGCTCTTTTTTTAAAGGGTATTTTGGTCTTTTCTACTCTTTTCCCAACCTCTATAAATACCCACTTAAGGATTGAAGGCCTCATTTCTTTTCTCTTCTTTCACCCAAAAACTAGGGTTTTCAAAATAAAAAATTCTCTCTTATTCCACCAAAAAAATTTAGAGAGAATCAAGAGAAAAAATCAAGAATTCTTTCGAAGGCTTCCAAGAAAGAGTTTTCCCAAGGTATGTAGATGTTGATTCTTGGGTCCCTTTCATCCAAGAAGCTCAAGTACCTTTTTCTAAATCTCCAAGATTTATGTTTATGAAATTTTAATGATTCTTGTGAGTTGAAATTGATGTTCTTGCTATGATTGAGTTGTGGTTTATATTTGTCTACAAGATTATCAAGCCTTGGCCTTAGTATGTGGTACATGTGTGGTAAATGGATTATGTACTTGTTGTTGATGTTGAATGAACTCTAAGATGGGATACTTATGTGGTTTGTATGAATCTATGATAATATATGAGTGGAAATATGTAAATTTGGTTGTTCATGATGAGTAGTTGGGTTATTATACTTATGCCTAAGTTGTGCATGTGAGGTGTTCGATAAAATGTCTAAGAGACTATAAATTAAGAATTTTAGTTAAATCGTGATCTAATTACTTCTAAGATACGATTATGTGTTACAATTGTTGATGTGTTCATGACTTTTGGGTGTAGAATTGGTTGATTTAGCAGAGTATGTCTCGTCTCCCATAGGTTGATAAAAGCTTATAAGAATAATATGGGCCATTATAGCATGTTGAATAGGAAACCCCAAATTGTGAGCTAGTCTATGCATGCCTAGTATTTGATAAAATGACCAAGTGAATGAATTATTCGATGCTAGTAGGAAATCCCCAAATAAGTGTGAACCTATGCATGTCTAGTATTTGTTGAAGGACCATAGTGATTGAGTGGAGATGTGATGGTTGTAAATTCTCCATTATGTGCCCCTTGATATATGTTAAGTTTTTAATATATGCCAAGTGATTAGAAAGTAAGCTATGACATGCTAGTATGAAGCTTCCCAAGCAGTGTGAAATCTAAATACATGTTAAGAACGATATAGGTATGAAATAGTTGAGGTAAAGCCTTGCTGAATGGAGTACGATCTAATAGCATATTTTCTCTATGTTATTATGTGATTAATATCTCGGGATGCATTAATAATTATGATGATTCATTAATGATGGTGACGATTAAGGTATGATTGCGATAATACATGAATGATGATGATAGTGAATGAATGCTTGTGTTGATACATGAATGATTGTGATGGTGAATGGATGATCGTGGTGATGTGAGAATGATTATGTTTTAATTTTATGTTATCGAGTCCTAGGGGTATTTATACCCGAAAATAGAGCTGTTGTCTAGAGCCCGTATCAGTTTCGTGATAATTCCAATCGAGCCACTATTCTCAAAACTCAGTGAACTATAGAACTATGTATCTTCAGACAAGTGCAGCTCTTATTCAGGTTCTACAATCTCAGTTATCTCTGTATCGCTAGTAATCTAGCCTCCTTCCTATAATCCTCTCAGATCTAATAGTATTCAAGTGATTCAATTCTAATCTCAGAAGCGATTTTAATAATCTATTCAAGCTCTTCATCGTCAGTCAGATGCTGTGATTTGATACCTTTCTGTCAGATACAGAACTAAGTAACCTCAGTGTAACTCAGTCAGATCTTTTGAGAAATATAATCAGTATCAGATTTAGCTCAGTCTAAGTTCAGTAAAGAATCAAATAAGTGTCTTTTAGTTGGGAGTAAAAACTAGCACCGAGCGAGCTCAAGGATGGGGACTCACCTACTAGTAGAGGATGTAATCCTTATATGCAATCCTTATGCTCTAGAACTACGTAGCTAGCGTAGGTTGAGACATCACACCTGATAGATGAGGGTAGATGAGGTGGCTTGACCTATTATATGAGAGCTCCACCATTCTCGTATGAGGACCTGATTGATAAAGGTCATATAAAGATAAGGTCTTTACCTGTGGCACGGTATTGACACCCTCCCAACTGGGGGTAGAGATTGGACCCCTAAGATATAGTAGGGGCATGTCAGTTAAGTAACTACTTCCTACAGTCTTAGTTTCAGAATCAGTCTCAGACATCAAGAAAGAGCTCAGTTTATTGTACAGAATTTAAGGCTGTTAGAGACAGGCCATCAAGTATGATTACTTGCTAATTCGAAGATCCGTTGCTAGATAGGCCGATCTCAAAATCATTTATGAAGAAGTAATGTTATCCACAGACTCAAAGACAACTTGTTAGATAGGGTTGCTATCCATTTCAGGAGCTTCAGATACTCGTAATCTCAGTATGTTCAGAGATTTCAGAACTCACTCCTTGAAGAAATTGTATCCATATTTCCTAATTATCAATATCAGATGAGTCAGCGATTCAGTATCTCAGTGTCAATAGTGAGTTCAGTTTGTAAGAAAGTGGTATCTGAGTTCCAGTCTCTAGAGTTGTGATAATTGTGATTATGATTTGTGCATTCATGTATGCGTTCTCGTGCGACGTTTTCATGACTATTCAGTTTATATATTATTCATGCATGAGCCTTTGCATTAGCCTTACATCGTATACATACTCGGTACATTTTTGCACTGACCTATTTGCGTTATGGTGTTTTATTTGACACCATAGTTTTAGAGGCAGAGGATTCGGAGTTTCCTCAGCAGTTCAATCCCAGTTAGCAGCAGTATCAGTGAGTCCTCTTTCTTCGAGGATGAATCTCAATTTACTATTATTACATCGAATTTTGTTTATATTCTCAGTTGACGGAGTTAGTTGGGGACATATCCCATCAACTCCATAGTTCAGACAGTTTAGAGGATTTTCAGACAGAAGTTGATGTATTAGTATTCAGTTGTCAGTTTGAGTATGTATAGATGTGTTGAAACTTATGGTCAGTTTCTGCATTTATTTCAGATATTATGTAGTGTACAGGTACAGATATCAGTAAAGGGCTATCTTGTGGTCCTTTGGGTTCATAAGCATCGTGTGACATCACGAGATGGGATCTCGGGGAGTTACACCTCTAACTCACGTTAGGGTTTATGAACAACACCTAAATCAATGGAAAAACACTGAGGGGTCATTTCACAATCCCCCCCTCCTCCTCAGCTTCCTTGAGGTATGCAGTGTAAGAGGTAGCCCATGGTACTTGATTTCGCTCGTTTTGGCGCTGATTTCATCGTGTGATGGCTCATTATTTTCCCACTTCGTAGGACTTATTTATAGGATGAATTTTTATTCAAAAGAAACTTCAATGGTATCCTACAACATCAAACAACAAGAATTAGTTCATACAAGGTAATAAAGTTCAACAAAGTACACTAGAATCAAGCATAGCTCAAGCTAGCGCAATTAGTTTCCGCATCTAAACTCTAGTTGGACTTTTTGGATCTTAACTTATTTCAATTGAACATTAAACACTTTAAAAATATTATTACACAAATAAATATACAATTACACCCTTAATAACCCATTAGGCACATTAAGAAGTCCTCAAAACTAAGCTAAATATGTGTAGATAATGAAACTTAGGAGTATAAATACGCCTAAGATCATCACCTCACACTTAAAGACTTGTTCATCCTCAAACAACTCTTTTACATCAATAATTATCAATGAAAACTCTAACATGACTACTACATCTAATACACTCAAGCTAGAACTACAACGACTACATGAATACCAAGTTCCACGACAAACACATTACATACATTTGAAAACTCATGAACATTACTTCAAAACACTCTAGACTCAATAATTGACTCTACCAAGTTGGAAAACTCATGCTTATTACTCAATAAAAAAGGTCATATAAGTTACCTAAATATCATCAAACATGCATCCTCACCACAAGATAGTTTCCCATATTTACTCACAAATATGAAGTTCATCGTAAGAATGGGTATAAGAATAAAATTTCGTTCACTCTCACAAGGAATTTACATGTCACATAAGATGAACCATAATCTTGACCTTAGTGTATTACTCCACTAATATCAGAATATTAGGGTTCAAGATCAAGTAGGACTTTAAGAGATGTAATGTAAGCTAAGGGACGGGTAGAAACTATTCTAGCCAATAATAGTGATTATCTTCCCTAAGTGTTTCAATACATCACATTATTTATTGAACTCTTTCCTCAACAACCCATTCCTACCACTCCTATATTCCCATTTTTATTTTTTCTTGCCCCATCTCTTTAAGTTAGATCACATATATCGGGGGAGTATTCTATATTACCACATGATTCAATTTTGATCACATTTTCTCTTTTCATTACATTACTCCCAACCACAACACATAAAATTTTTCACACTAATAATTACTATTTTGGGTCTTCACTTTCACTTTTTTCTTCTTTAATTTTATACTCCTTAACTATATAACTTTTCTACTAAAGTTCTTAGGATCTTTGGATCAAATTATGGTTTATCAAAGAAGGGAGCAGGCAACATATGAGACTACCAAAAATAGGCTAAAGGCTCAACAAGGCTAACTAGGATTATACAACAAGGGTACATAAAAGGAGGTCTGAACATGGCTATCAAAGAAATGTCAATATCATCTCCTAAACTCAACATTCTTTATTTCACTTTGCACACACACTAGGCAATTTCTCGTCATAACTATGCAATAAGTAATACATCAACAGTCCTCACTCACACATGGCACATGCTCAACTCTTGTAGGATCATTATTGACCCTAAATCAAGCAATATCAAGAATTCATAATTAAGCCAACATCGCACAAGAGTCATAAACATGAGCCTAGGTATCTCAAAAGTAATCATTCAATACAATCAACATGCTTTTACAAATAAAACCACTTCCATCATGTAATCATACATAGAACTTAACAATAACATCTCACTTATTCTCAACACAAAAAAATTTAAAATTTATGCCTAAAAATTAAAAAGGGAATACTGGGATAAGGGCTACCCCTAAAAAAACCTAAAAAAAATTAAGGGGTGAGTGAAATGTGCTCCTACTAGACTTACACCACTAAAACTGAAAACAAACAAAGAGAATCTTTTTGTAAGTTTTAAATTTTTTCAATTTTTTCAAATTTAGACAAAAGCAAAAAACTAACAAACATTGGACATTTTAGAGCCGTATTTCACCCTAACCAACAGGAAGATTCCCCACCCCACATTTAAAATCATACTTTTTCCTGAGTATAATTAAAAGTAGAGATAGAAATATTCATAAGTCCTCTAGGCCTAGCTAGCAGTATTTTTATCATCTATGAGGATCTGTGGATCCCACACCCAGTCTTTTCCATGATCTAAGCTAGGGTTTTTGTTATTCAAACATTCCATCAACATGCAACTCAAAAAAAAAATACATACATGAACTAAAAACTAAAACACAAAAATAAAATATCTATCTTAACTTGGGTTGCTTCCCAAGTAGCGCCTAATTTAGTATTGTGGCACGACCCATATCACTACTTCTCAACCTTCATCTCAACCTTTTTTTCCTACTTGAATGTCATCTTCTCACTCTTTTTAGACATCTTAGGTTCTTACTCTCAAGGTTTGCAACTTTCTTAGCACTTTCCTTTTTAGGCTCTTCTCCCAGCTTCTCAGTTTTAAGCTTAACTTATGGCTTGGAAAACTCTATGAGATAGTATAAAGAGGTCATTGGTGGTTTACACTCCACCACCCGATACTAAACTACTTTCATAGTTGTAATCATGCATAAATACTTATAGTGTCCTCTAATTCATGCATAAATACTTTGACTGCACCTTCTAATTCTTCTTAGAAGTTCTGTCAATCAAGTCATTACCACTCCTCAAAGTGATTGCCATTACGTATTTTGAATTCTTTGTGTCACTTGGAAAACCACCTTGAGGTAGGGCTGCTTATCAGTTAAATCAGTTGGATAATTATTCTTAGTGGTTTGGCTTATTGGTTATTAATTTTTAAATATACTAATCCGTTCGCCACCCAATAAGATAATGGTTGGTTCGATATCGGATTAGCAATTAACGGACGGTTATCAAATGGTGTAATGGATAAATTTAAGAGAGAATGTAATATCGAGTGATTATTGATGGTTCCTCAATTTTGTAACACCCCCAAATTAATTCGATCTAAATTCAATTTGATGGTACTTCAAGATTCGGCTTTTGTTTAAATAAATTAATATTTCGATAAGTCTTGAAGTAAGGAATAATTTGTGAGCAATTAAATTTTATTAAATTAAAATTCATACAAAATTTGAATTATATTAAATTTAAAAATATATTAGTCCCAAATAAATATTAGGGATTAATATAATTGAATTAATTTAAGTCCAAACATGCAAGAATTTAATTAAAGTTTAAATGTTATTGGGCTAGTCCATTAATTTGGGCTACAAATGACTAAGCTCACTTTATAAAGCCCAAGATGTTATCATGTTCTAGAGGTCCAATTTGGTATCACATGTCAAATGACGTGACATTCCAAGTCAAGTGAAGAGCCAATGGGACCATGCCACATGTCAAAATGATGTAGAAAATTAAAAGCTCATAAAAAGTGTCATGTCACTTGAATCTGATTGGTCAAAGAAAGTTCATATTTATCAAGACCATGTCACTTAAATTTGATTGGTCAAAGGAAGTTCATATTTATCATGTCTCTTCATTTCTTACAACTATAAATAGGGGCTTCATAATTCAGAAAAGGTACCAATAAGTCTAGCAAGAAGCAAGAGAGAACTCGTGGATCAAAAGTAGCAGAATTTCTCTACAAATTTAAGATCAAGAGTTCAAGGTTCAAGAACAAGCTCAAGATTTCAAGATCAAGAGTTCAAGGTTCAAGAACAAGCTCAAGATTTCAAAATCAAGAGTTCAAGATTCAAGAACAAGTTCAAGCTTCAAGATCAAGACTACAACATTCAAGAACAAGCTCAAAGACCCTTGAATTCAAGTACAAGTCGAGATTAAGTTCATCAAGTCCTCAAACCAAGTTCAAGATCAAGACTGCAAGATTCAAGAACAAGCTACAAAGCCCTTGGATTCAAGCACAAGTCAAAGATCAAATCCGTCAAGTTCAAGTTCAAGTTCAAGTTTAAGATCAAGCTCGAAGCCCTTGAATTTTTAGTTGAAAAGGCGAATCGGGGATTCATAGAGATTGTAATACTCATGTTGAAATCAATAAATCGATTGTTGCAGTATTTTTCTTGTCTCGATTATTATTTTCGATCTCAAAAATTTTATTGTCCAATAATATCATTTGATAAATATTGCATTAGACCTTAGTAGTTCCTTCTAGTTCAGAAAAAAAAATTCACACAATACTAGTTTTTCTCTAGATCTTATAGAGAGACAGGAAGAAAGATTAATCGATTCAAATCTAACATTAGTACTACCGACTTTGGGTGTATATATCATCAATAGCATCATCATCTATGTTTAAATCAACTACGTCTTATTTATTCTCTTCTTCTATATCATAATTTTCTTGAGCTTCTAAATAATTCATATCGTGAGCACCAACACCTATTCATTATCAAAGAGTTCATTAATTGATACCAGAGGCACATGGGTGTATCTAGTACTTGAACTACCTTTACCGGAATCGACACGAATTTATTTTTTACTACAACTATCACTTTCGGGACAAAAAATTCTAATACTTTTACCGACTTTTCTTAATTTATTCATATTACAAATTAAACTAATAAATATTTTAAAAAATATAAAAATAATAAAAATAACATTTAATAAATAATGCACTAATTAAAAATTAAAAGAGATGACACCACAATATTAAATTTTTGAAGTATTCAAAAGTTGAGACTTTATAAAACTTTTACTTATATTTGTACATACTTATTCTAATCATTCTTTAATGCATTACTAAAATCAAAATTTACACAATCAGAATTGTGTTAAGAGGAATAGGATCATCTATTTTTGACTTGAAACTAGATTCCAGTTCAAGCCCTCAGTATGATACACGTCATAATCATCGGGCTTGTGGATACCAAGCACCAAGCAAAAACCAAAATTTAACTTTTCAACTTACAAGTACATACCTTGAATTTAGTGGGTACTCAATCAATTCAAATTAATAGGGAAACATTATCACAACCTTAGGAAGAAACAACAAAATTCAAGCAAATCATCCAAGAATTCCTAATATAATATGAGAAGATTGATAACAGCCCTTTAGAGTTAAATTAATTAACTGGAAAACTGATCAAAGTAAAAGGAAGAACTAACAATTTAGAGTTCATAGATTCCCAATAAACAAAAATCATCAAAACTTTGAACGAATTAAGTACTGATCAAGAAACCAATACAGGAAATTTGAAAAAAACAATGGATAATCCTAAGAACCTTTCAATGCTTTAACCCTGTACACCAAATTCTTCAATTCCTCCACCTACAAAGATACAAATTAATATCTACAACACTAGCAAATCATTTTACAAAATGTTACCCTTTATCTGAGAAAATATATTCATATCCTCACAAAGAAAATACTCAATTCAGGTTCACTTTTAATAACTGGGCTCAACATATATAAGGTTTCGGAGTCCTTTGATCCCACTACTCTTTCAAAATGTGCCCTCATGTACGACATCTCATCATCCGCGTGTCCTTCCACGTCGGATTTTGGGGGCAGGACGCCTGCTCCCATAGACACCGCCTTAAGTACTTCCATGAGATGGAGATCTTCCTCCGTGGCATCTCTTTTCGCACAATAGCCACTTTTCTTCCCATTTACGAACATAGTCCAACATGGCTCCTCTAGAAGCTTCGTGTTACTATCAGGTCTTTTCTCGCATTCCAACGTGATGCGCACCATTCCAAGGTTCATTTCCTTTTGTAATGTGTTGGTTTGCATGGATAGGTCGATGACCAAGGTAGGCAGAGTTCCTGGGTTTTCTTGAATCGAAAGGCTGACACGGCCTTTTCGGTATCCGAATAATGTGCCAGACACACCAACTTTTGTTTCGGGTAAACGGCCACCGGGAAGAGAAGGGAGTTTACATACGGGCGTAATAATTGGGAAGGACCGGATCACATTTTGAAAGGCTCTAACTATTTTTACGGGGCGTTTTTTATCATTTTTCAAGGAAGGCTTGACGAGGGATAAGGGAGTTGTAAGCAGAGTAGGTGGTGGTGTTGATTGTGGCTCTTCCATTGCTGGTTTATTAATCCACCTTTTTAAAAAAAATTAAGGCAGGAGATTTAGAACCAGCAATGAAAGAATGGCCATTAAAGAAAGATAATTAGGATTGTTTGAATCGATATTAGGGTTGTATAGAGGAACAAAATAATATTGATTTAATTTGTGTATCTAGATGTATTTGATGCTTGAAAATGATGATGGTTTTTGCTTTTGGGGGGTTGAGTTTACTTCCACGATCCATAGTATTCGGTAGCTGAATTTGTGGAGTTGGATAAAATATTAATGGTTATCTATTTTTCATTGGATAAATAGAAGGAAAAATTATATAAATAGGTATGTGATAATCTTACATTGTAAATTATCACCAACTTTTTATGCTCTTATCAAAAATGATTCAGTATCCATGGAAAAAGAAAGTTATTTTACATCTTTAATTATTTTACATCTTTAATTAAATTATTACTTTCCCTCTCACACACACCTCTCTAATCCTCATCTTCATTGTTAAGGTATTTTGAAATGTACCGAAAACTTCTGATAAGCTTTTGAATTTGCATAGTTGAATAATCTCTTCGGATAGTGTTTTGGACTCGAACAGTTTGAAAACTGACCTTAAATGTTTATTACAATTTCATAGTTGTAGCCAATATTTTAAAAGACAGTTACGTGACTCGCATCGGGGTGAGGCATTTAAAAAAATGCCTCGAGGCATCTTGGGAGGCAAAAATATCGAAAGGCGAAACGCCCTAAAATTTGAGGTATTCGTTAAGCATTAGCACATTCGCCTAAGCGTTAGGCTTAAATTAGGTATAAGCCTAGAAAAGTTTACAAAGTAAAAAGATTTATTCCTATTAAATATCTAATTTAGAGTTAATACTAAAATATAATTGATAAATACTTAAATACACAAATCAAAAGTAAACTTAAAAACCCCACTTTCAAATGTATTTGTCGGTGGTTGCCGACAGCATCGCTACTCAAGAAGGTATTGGATGTTCTTTCTTCTTCCTAGTTCATTTATTTTCGTTTAGTTCTTTTAAAGTCTCAGAGTGACAAACTTTTAAGTTATTTAATTTTTTGGCTCTCTTTCTTAAAATAAAATATTTGATTAATGGGTGTGTAAATATATTGATCGGGTAATAAAGGTGGGGGCTGATTAATTATGTCCTATTTTTTTACACAAACTTGTGTTTTTAAGGAAATATAATAGTTTATATATGAAAATTGACTTTATATATTAGTTGTATCATATGGTTTTGATTATTTTTCTTTTGCTAAAGAAGTTTTAGATATATATTTCACTTAATTTTTATAATTTCGATATTTTTTGTGTAATTTATCTCTTTTCAAAATAATTATATTAATTTATATATATTAAATTTAAAGAATTTGTGGGGCTCACGTCCTACTGTATCGGGGCTTACGCCTCGCCTTGTATCAGGTAAAACGCCTCGTCTTATGTCTCTGCCTTTAAAAATACTGGTTGTAGCACAAAATTTCATTATAATTCATGAAATTCGTTACAAATGGTGAAACCTGATCATTTTATATTACAATTTCACAGTTATAGCACAAAATTTTTGAATTTTCAGCCATTATTGAAGCTCTAAACTTCAAAATATGACAATCAAATTTTTGTAAATAAGCTTTGTTTTAGGTGGATATGATTGTAAAAGATCGATTATGTATTAAGGAGCTCAAATGTAAAATTTTAGACGATTTAGTGTAGTTTTGATGTGTTTCTGGTTGAATTTAGTGCTTGGATTCGAGGAGGAAGACGTAGTCCGTTTTATATAATAATGTATATATTTGTATATTTTTGAATATTCCATACAACTTTTTTTATTTTAGAGATTTTCTTCTTCTTCTTTACTTTTTTTCTTTTCATAATTTTAGTTTTAAATTTATGTGTAATGGATTTGAAATTTGATTGATTTAAGAAATTCTATTGTAGAGTTGAAGCTTTGAGTATGAACTAGATCCAGATTTTGAGTATAAAAGTCAAACTAACATATGAAATTTGAGATTAATTTTGAAATAAGTGTTGTTGAGTTTGTTATGGATACATTATTGGATGTTGTTTCAAGTGATCGAAAACATCAATAGGACCTCAAGACTTAAAGTTTGATGTCATTTAGAGGATACCTGAATTAAATTTCAAAAAATACTCTAGAAAAAAAGAAAAACGAGTAAAGTTTCACTGTTTTCGTAATGAGCTCCACTTCGAGTGAATATTGCTACAAATGAACGGTCACATATAGAGGAAATTAAATCTAAAGTTTTGGGTGAGTTGTAGTTT
The DNA here is from genome assembly GCA_030864225.1 of Capsicum baccatum var. pendulum. Lineage (NCBI taxonomy): Eukaryota > Viridiplantae > Streptophyta > Magnoliopsida > Solanales > Solanaceae > Capsicum > Capsicum baccatum. Next base: position 154,449,236 of record CM061561.1, on the reverse strand, counting down.
TTTAGTGTGTTTTTGACTGAATCTAATGCTTGAAATTAAGGAAGGGACGAAGTCAATATTTTGTATACTAGTGTATAATATAGTTAATATTGTATATGAATGCATCCTCTTATAATTTTGCATAATATCGTATATTGGATGTATATATACAATTGTGCAATAATATACATATTTATATAAATATGTATGTATATGTATATAATGTTTAACCAATGTATCAACATTGTATATGTGTGTACTAAATGAAGAGGAAGAAGAAAATAACCGAATAAAAAGACTTTATTGTATATGCCACAATATACAATACAATGTACAAATGCTAAGAGGTGGAGCCAGCCTAGTAATAGGGGGTTCTTCCGAACCCCATTTGACGAAAGATTATACTATTAATACATAATTAAAATAATTTTTGTGTACAAATTATAAATGTTGAACCCCCTTAGGTGAGTTTTTCTTTAGATTTTGAACCCTCAGCAAAAATCCTTGTTCCGCCACTATGAAATGCGTACAGTATTATAAAAAAAGTTACTTTACATTTATGGGCCAAATTCAGGTTTGTGTTATAAAATGCAATGCACTTTTAGGCTAAGAAATTGCAATGTATATTTGCTGTGTATTTTTTTTTTTTGTAATTTACTTAAATAAAATACCTCAAGATTTTATCATGTTAAAATAAAAATAATTAAATCTATAATTTATTAAAAGTGTGAAGGGCTCTAGAAATGTTGTTTGAACTTTTTGTCCTTCATTAAAAGTCATTGGTTTAAACAAAATTGTCTAATCACTTTTTTTATTTCTAATATTTATGAGTTGAAAATTAATTAAATATATTTATGGAAAACCTTTTCTTATTCGAAGTTATAAGAAGTAATGACAATTAATATTTATTTCATTAATTTAAGAATTCTAAATCAACGTAATAAGAATGTAATCAATTATTTTGTAAAGATTTAACTTTAAAAACAAGAAAAAAAATTAAATATAGAAAAAAAAAATAATCGTACCACAAATATGGTTTAAATTGATGTGTCTTTCTTATCCTCTGACAGCAAAGAAAAAAGGTACTACATGACAAACACAAAAGTGATGATCCATCAATCACTTGAAACTTCTGGTGGTAATATACATATATACATATATATATATATATATATATATATATATATATATATATATATATATATATGCTTACATTAAAATATGTGAAAAAAAGAAAAATAATCGTACCACAAATATGGTTTAAATTGATGCGTCTTTCTTATCCTCTGACAGCAAAGAAAAAAGGTACTACATGATAAACACAAAAGTGATGATCCATCAATCACTTGAAACTTCTGGTGGTAATATATATATATATATATATATATATATATATATATATATATATATATATATATATATATATATATATATATATATATATATATATATATATTGAAATGTGAAGAATTTTTGAAAAGTGATTTGACCTTTTTATACTTCATTAAAAATCTCTACTATAGACAAAATTATTTAATTTTAAAAAATTAAATGTTATACGCGCGAGACATGTGTGATTAAATTAGTATATAAAACGTGGGTTTTCGAGTTTAGATCTAAATGGAATATTTGAATATTATATTAGGTTGGCTATGATGAAAATTTAGAAATTGGGGCAAAAAAAAATCAACCGTGGCACTTACATCATTTAACACTTTTAGATGGTGGTTTCCATGGTATGGTAATTTGGTTATTCAGAGAACCATGTTTTGATTATTTCTTAATATGTATGGCATGGTATGGTTTGATTTCATGGTATGGTAATCATGAAAACCATTACTTTATGTAACCACCAATTTGGTCGTATCTCATTCTTTCCTTATTCTTTTATAATTATGTCCTTATTTAATATTACATAATTCTATTTTATTTTTTATATTATCTGTTAGTTGTTACTTTCTCAGTTTAAGCCCCCTACCCCATATCTTGACCCCACCCCCCACCCCCCATTTTTCTTAGAAAATTTCCGAAAAAAATTCCTACCCCCTAGCAAACCTCTACCCCAAAAAAATATTCTTTTTTTTAAAAAAAAAAAAAAAAACTTTTTCTTAGCCCACCCTCACCTCTTTACTCCTCACCCCAATCTACCAACCCCCTCCCTCCCCTAACCAAATTTTTAAAAATTATTTTTAAAAAAATTCTTACCCCATCGCACCCTTACCATACCTTCACACCCCCTCACAAAAATAAATAAATTAAATTAATATTTTTAAAAAAATTCAAAACTTTTTTTTCTTCCCCATCTCCTTACCCTACCCCCCCCCCCTAAATTTTCCTCCATATCAAACTGTCATAGCATGTACAAAAAATACATTCAAGATTTATACTTGTTGTTGGTGGTCACAACTAAAAACATAAAAGAAATGAAATTTATTGCTATCGAAAAATGAATCTTATTACATTTATTTTGATCTACTCTTTTATTAATTTTGTTTGAATTTTACATGAATATAAAAACTTAAAATATCTATATGGAATAATTTGTGACATATTAGCAGGAAGAAAATTATTCTCACGATCCAAAATTCAAAGAATCGTGATGGCACTTGTCGTGGCGAACCTTGACAAGTAAGCCTATCACCCAAACTAATACATAAAGAAAAAAGACAATAATAACCCCAAGATAAGACTTCTAGAATGAAGTTGAACCATACAAGTATAATACATATGAAAAGAAACATAATAATTCAACCATAACTCCCAAAATCAGATGTCAACATTATAAGAACGTATCTAAATACAACTCGAATCCAAGAAAATACCTAAGATATCCAAATACAAGATAAACTCTGTCTCAAAATGAAAGTAAAGACATAATCTATAAAGAAAGGTAGCAGAAGACATTCGAATGCTTGAAAATCATTAACTACCTTGAAAGCCCCAATAATCGCCCGAGTCAAGCAACGTGGGATGCACCCGAACCCGAATCTGCACCAGAAGGGCACAGTAGGAGTGAGTATGGTCCACTTGTACTCAGTAGGTATTATAGGCCGACCAAGCAAAGTAGAAAATAAAGTACACAAAATACACACTAAGGGCATATCACCTGCAATCAGAAAACATCCCACAATGGTAGCCCACACCGCTTGCACTAACAGTTCTAATATATCACAAAAATAACAATAACACAACAAGTAGAACACAAGTATACATTATATCACAGGCAAGTAGAAACAGATAAGAAAATGTATATACAAGATGGTCAAGTATAAATAATAGGATACATAGTAAGTAGACATATAACAAGTCAATATAGAAACTCAATTACAACATCAACACGATAAAACATGTGCAATGTATAAGATGTTGCTACTACGGTTGCAAATGATGATGCACGAGGTTGTCACACAACCTTCGTATACACCCACGGAGGTAAGCCATCCTGATATGGGACCCATGAAGGGTTCGTCAACCCACATACCACCCTGTATACATCTACGGAGGCAATCCTTCTTGATGGGGGGTTCGTTAACTCATATACCACCAATATCTACGACTCTTCTCTAGCATAAACCTTCGAAAAAGGTTTATAAGATCTAATATCCAGTGTTTCCCATATTTCTAATATTTCTAATATTTCTAGTATTTTTTAGTATTTCCAGTGTTTTCAGTATCTACAGTGTTTCCATAGCACATACATAACACCAAATACAAATCTAATACACATACGTGACAACAAGTATATATAAAACAATATAACAAATAAGTGAAATGATGTGTGTGATCACATGAGGATGATGATGCAATGTTCACAACCAATCACAATGAGTGTTTTCATAACCAATTCACATGATATATATATATATATATATATATATATATATATATATATATATATATATATATATCCATAACCAACCACAATGTTATATTTTCACCACTACGTGAGCCAACATCTGCTCATTATTTCTACCATCCATAGTTCATATGTCCTCCATAATTCATGTCCACAAAGTATTTATATATCACAATACACCAAAGGTACCACAATAGGCATTTTTTAACAACATAATATGATTATTCACATATATTCGTGGCTATTAACATCACACAAGACCCCACACGGTCACATATATCACATAATTCAATAATTACAACACATATAGGCCCCCACAAGGGCACAACATATAAATAACCATTTTTCATGATTAGTTTTCACCCTTAAAATAAATTTTAGTATACAAATTAACTACCTAGCCCAGTCTGAAGAGTTAAGCCATAACCTATCTTGAATGCCAAAATTGATCTGCTACGCTTTAAACCCACAATCTTACTTTTTACAAATGATCTCAAAATTAATTAAAACCAAATAATATAAAATCGACACATGAAAAAATAAAACCAACAATACCCATATTGCCTATTTTTTAATTTGGGGTCCAAACAAACTCCTGAAATGAGTTTCCAAAAAAAGGGCAAAATCAAAACTTTATTTCAAAAAATATATTTCCCATATTTTTATGAATCTACATGTTATGACCCAATCTCGAGCTTGGACATGACGGGTGTCTCAAGTCCCATGTGTATGCAGATCACCCCTTGCACCAAACCAAACCAAACACAACAACTCCTAAGGTCGGATGAATTCTGAACATATGAAAATATAGCATGCAACAAGCTTAAGAATATGCAATATATATCTATAACCGACGATGGATAATCGGCCAAACAACCGACCAACATCACCCAATATCTACAATAATCCAAACAAAGCCTTCTAACAAAGAACCAAAACCAGTTTTGGTCATGACAAGTCTCCGTTTCTGACAGATAACAATGAGAATGAAAATGATAATGTTAATGATAATGAAAGTAACTATCAACTCAAATCTAAGAATGAAAGCTAGTGTAATACCAAAGCCTTCCGCGGAATGGAATCTCACCACTTCACCATAACGCAATAAACCGATCTGACCGATCTAACTCTGCTCAAGAAATGTAAAATTAGCTCCGATGCCTACATTGCATGGAGATACTATGCCTGGAGATGGTTAGTGGGGTGAACGCTAGCATGTAACTCAAGGATAAGGATAGCATAATGTCATGATCAACAGTTCAAAATCATTCAAAACCAATGCATATAATCAAATGCATATAGATACATATATATATATGTATATATATATATATTATCACATGCCGGGATAGGGAATAAGGCTTAACATGCTCTTTAAAACTTTAGCCTGGATTGTGTAGCTCAATCGTCATAACATACGAAGTCACCCACGGGCTATATGGGCCCAACTCTCTGTAACGACCCGGGAGTACACCCTGGACGCCACATGGTGCTTACGGTCACAAGTGACTATAAGCTAATCCATAAGTTGGTACCTGCTGTTAGCACTGAATAAAACTAATAGCAAAAGATACACATATGCAAAAATAACTGAATTCGCCATAAGGTTTTAAGTACTAAACCATTACTGAAGTATAAGTCTAAAATAACTTGTCTAAAAACTGATAAAAGCAATGACAAACTAACTGACTGTCCAAAATTATCTAAAAGCCTCTAACTGACTAACTGTGGAGTTGATAGAATAAGTCCCCAACTAACTTTGATTGACTATTAAACTGAAATGAAATGCTGAAATAAACATAATCGATCCTCAAAATATGAGGACTTAGGGCTGCTATCACTTCTGATACGCTGGAATGTCTAGGTGCGGTTGGGAACCTGAGCATCCCAAACCTATGATAAGAGACATCATAGTGCAAGAAACGAGTATGCGGTTAGTACTTTAAATATATTGGTATGCTAAATAAGGTTAGGCTGATATGCATGGGCTCATGTGCATAACTAATAACTGACTGAATGAATAATATGAGATAACTTATGCATATTATCGTGAAGGCGATAAAATCTAAAAATGCATGACGAAGCATATAACATGATACAAAAATAGTCTATAAACTAAAATATTGAAATCAAAGTACTGATTTAACTGATAGACTATATGCTTTGGTCAATCAAACCTGAATTGACTTTTGAATGAGACTGGACTGAGACTGTGAGAGCTATCATCTAACCGACATGCCCTAATATAAGATAATTGGGATCCAACCTATGACCTTAGTTGGAAGGGTGTTCGTACTATGCCACAGGTACTAACACTGGATGTTTGGATCCACTAAAGTGAAGTTTCGAAGGACTAAAGAGTCACTCTCTACTGGAAAGTGCTCTAGTGAGATATGTGTCAACCCTCAACTGGCAGGTCAATATCTTAACCTCAGCTGGATACGTTGTTCTTGAACACAGGGACTGCTACTAAGGTGACACCTTCAACTGGAAGGTGAGCCTCCATCCCTGGGTAATCCTACTTCCAACTGGACTGACTCTGATTTCTGGACTGAACTAAGCTTACTGATATGGTCACTGAATGAACTGATAATACTCTACTATATACGAAACCATTCTAAAAATACTAAGACTAAGTAAACAACTAAGTTTTTGGGTATTCATAACCCCCAGGACTCGATAACATTACTAGTAGAAACATACTAAAGCTTTAAAAGCATAATAAGTAGTCATTGTTCAAAACTCACCTCTTAGGGGGTCATAAATTTAAAGCATGAGAATAGTTAAATCATGGCATGATAACGAAATTTCAATACAAAAATTATGGGTTAAGGATTTAACATGCAAATATCATTCTTCAAATGCGTCAAAGGCTAATTTCAACAAAAACACATGTAAACATAATATAAAATTGGAATTCATAGAAGTTCATGGACAAAATTCATGAAATCATATGAAAGTCATGATTTTAAACTTTAAAATAGATTCTTTTACTTCATGTGTGAAAGGACCCATGAATGAACATCTAACATACCTTAATGGAAGAATTTGTAAAAGATCTTGGTAATTTCTTAAAGCTTGATCTTGAATCTTTACGGGGATAGGGTTTGTTCTTGAGAGAAAGTGATTTTCTTTTGAGAGGTTTTGTTTAAATGATTACCAAATGTGCTTTTAAGGGCTTCAAATCTCGTGTTTCTTATGGATTGGGGTGATGGACAAAGATGAGATTGCCCTTCTGAAACTAAAATTCATAACTGAAACGCTGATTGGACCTTTACCACGACTCGACAAGGACTCCATCACTATTTCACCGCAATGTGCTTTTATCACTGTGACGTACTATTTTCAAAATCCAAAGGTGTTCCAAACCTCATCTGAAAAATCCAAAACTTACCCAAGACATGCTCTTAACACCCCTGAACATGAATTAACTCAGAAACCTATGTCTCAAGGTCGATAAGGTTGCTTTAAAAATCATCGAAATTAAGAGGACAAAAATAAAACTAAGTTTCTAACACTTAGACAAATTTTTAGGTTCTAAGCCTCTTGTGCATGTATTGGGGGCTGAACTGAGCAAAGACTAATACGGGGTACTAAAATATCCTCCCCTTGGGAATATTTATCCTCGAATAAGAGTGATTAAGCTAAGCAATACTGAGGTTCTGAGATTATATGCTAAATATGCATAACTAAAAACATGATTACATGACTAAGTCTATAACATGGTGACCGTCTAAACTGATTCATGAATGCATACAATGACATTGAGATGACGATATGGTTGGAACTGAGGATGGAAAAGAGATAACCTAAGTAAAACTGTTACCTTGAATTGAGTCTGAGTTTATGGAAAAAAGGTGAGGGTACTTGGTACGCATGTGTATTTTTGCTTCCCGATTAGCTCCCTCAAAGGATTGATTCTGCCAAAGAACTTTGATCAAGGGAACCTTTTTATTCCTTAGTATGTGAATCTGACTATCTAAGGTTTAAACTTGGAGTTCTTCGTAAGAAAGGCTATCCTAAGAATCTATACTTTCTAAAGGAATAACCATAGCTGGGTCACCAATACACTTCTTCAATGAGGACATATGAAACACTGGATGCACTAATGCTAAATCTGTAGGAAAATCAAGCTCGTAAGCTACCTTTTCTGAATGACTCAAGATCCTATAACGGACTACATATCTGGGACTAAGTTTTCCCTTCTTACCAAATCTCTTTACTCCCTTCATGAGAGAGATTTTCAAATATACCAAATCTCTACCCTCAAATTCAAGATCTCTTCTTCTCACATCTACACAGGATTTCTGATGGCTTTGGACTGTCTTAAGCCTCTCCCTAATCAACTGAACTTTCTCTAAAGCATCAAATACTGAATTTAGACCTACTAATGTAGTATCACCTACCTCAAACCAACCAATAGAAGATCTATATCTCCTCTCATAGAGAGCCTCAAATAGATCCATCTAAATACTAGAATGATAGCTATTATTGTAACCAAACTCAATCAATGGAAAGTGATCATCCTAACTTCCATTAAAGTTGATAACAAAAGCTCTCAACATGTCATCTAAGGTCTAAATGGTCCTCTGACCATCTGTCTGAGGGTAAAAGGCTGTACTAAGATGAACTTGGGTATCAAGACCCTTATAAAAATCTTTCCAAAAGTGAGAGGTAAACTGAGTACCACTATCTGAAATGATGGATAACAAAACTCTATGCAACCTAACCACTCTCTGATACAGAGCTTAGCGTAGTCCTCAGTTGAATAAAAGGTATTGATTGGCAAGAAATGAGCAAATTTGGTCATCTATCTATAATAACCCAAATTGAATCATGCTAGCGATGTGAATGTGGCAACCATATCATAAAATCTATATTCACCTCTTCTTATTTCCAAGTGGGTATATTAAACTCTTGCATAGAGCCACTAGGCCTTTGGTGCTCAACCTTAACCTGCTGATAATTAGAACACTAGGCAACAAACTCACCAATATCCCTCTTCATCCCACTCCACCAATAGATTTCCTACAAATCATGGTATATCTTAGTGGCCCCTGGGTGAATAGAGTTACACACACCATCAACTTCTACGAAAATTAGCTGCCTCAAAAGATCGATACACGACACACACAGTCTACCCTGGCAATGCAACACACCATCTCCCCTTTGGGAGAAAACCTCTACTTTCTGATCTCTGACTGACTTCTTTAATTTAACTAGATTGGATCCCTATTTTGCTTTTCTTTCACTTCGACAACCAAAGAAGATTCTGAACTATTCAGAACCTACACACTACCCTCAACGAAGTCAACCAAATGAAAGCCTTACCTAGCCAACTGATGTACCTCCTGAACCAACTTCTTCTTATCATTCTCAATATAAGCAACACTACCCATATCCAATCTACTAAGGGCATCTGCTGCATTATTGGCCTTGCCTGGATGATACAAAACACTCATATCATAATCTTTCAATAATTCTAACCACCCCTTCTAATGAAGAATAAAATTTCTCTGCAAAAATACGTACAACAAACTTTTGTGGTCCATGAACACATCAACATGTTCCCCATATAGATAATGCCTCTAAATTTTCAAGGCAAAAAAACAACTGCTAACTCAATATCATGGGTTGGATAATTCTTTGCATGAGGTTTAAGCTATCTAGAGAAATAGGCTATAATCTTACCCTTATGCATCAAAACACAACCCAAACCAACTCTGGAAGCATCACAATAAACAACAAATCCATCTAAAACATCGAGCAACATCAAAACCGGTGCTGAGGTGAGTCAATCCTTCAACTCTTGAAAACTCTTCTCACAAGAATTTGACCACTGAAATTTGAATTTCTTCTGTGTTAATTTGGACACAGGGGACGCCATAGACAAAAATTCTTCAACAAACCATATGTAATAGCCATCCAAATCCAAGAAACTCTAGATATCTAACAGAGAAATAGGTCAGGGCCAGTTTCTCACTATTTCGATCTTTAAAAGATTAACTCTAATGCCATCAACGAAAATAATAAAGCCAAGGAAAGCTAATGATATTAACCAGAACTCGCAGTTACTGAATTTTTGAAAATAAATGATGGGCTCTAAGATTCTACATACTATTTTGAGGTGGTTTTCATGATCAGTTTCATTATGGAAATAGACAAGGATGTCATCTATGAAGACTATGGAGAACATTTCTAAGTACTGCTTGAACACTCTTTTCATCATGTCCATGAAAGATTCTAGGGTATTCATTAGACCAAAGGACATGACTAGGAATTCAAAGTGACCATACCGAGTTCTGAAAGCTGTATTTGGGACATCATATTCCCTGACTCTAAGCTGATGATAGTCGAATCTGAGGTTTATCTTAGAGAAATAACTATCACCCTGAATTTGATTGAATAAGTCATTCTGGGGAGTAGATACTTATTCTTGATAATGACTTTGTTTAACTGATGGTAATCGATGCATATTCTAAGAGAATCTTCTTTCTTACACATGAAAAAAACCAGAGCACCCTATGGGGAAACACTGGGCCTGATGAATCCTTTTTCTTAGTGGCCTTTTAACTGATCCTTTAAATCCCTAAGCTCAGTTGGAGCCATTCTATAGGGAAAAATAGAGATAGGCTGGGTATCTGGTAGAAGGTTTATTTCGAAGTCAATTTCCCTTTCGAGAAGGACTTTGGGAAAATCTTTAGGGAACACATTGTTTCCCTCACTACTGAAACTAACTCGATACTAGGAGTCTCGGGATTAGAGTCTTTGACTCAAACAAAATGGTAGAAACATCCCTTGGATATCATTTTTCTCTGTCTAAGGTACGAAATAAGCTAACCCCTAAGTGATAAAGTAATACCCCTCTATTTAAGGACTGGTTTATTCAAAAACTGAAAATGAACAACTCTATTACTACAATCAATTAAAGCATAGAATAAGTGGTGCCAATCCGTACCCAGAATAACATCAAGATCAACTGAGGTAACTTTCTAGGATATTGTAATCAGACAATTCCTGTATACATGCCTGGCTATAATAGAGACACCTACTGGGGTGCACTGAGAAGAGTTCTGCTAAAGTCTCATGACTGACACCAAATTAAATTCTATATAGGGGGTTACAAAAGAAAGAGAAGCTCTAGGATCTAACAAAGCATAAACATGTAAATGAAAAACCTATAATGTACTAGTAACTACACTAGGAGAACTTTCGTGATCCTATCGGGACTAAAGTTCATACAATTTAATTGGGCGCTGACCACTGGTTGGGATTTAAGCGGTACCCTACTGAGTTAAGCGATCGGATGAAACTGGGAGATGACTAAACTGACTTTGCTGACCACTATTTGGGCAATCCCTAAATTTATAACCTGGATTGACACACCCAAAGCATACATCACTGCTAGCTCTACACACACCCTAATGGTTTCTACCATATTTCTGACAAGGAGGATTTGTACGACCATTATTCACACTTTCCTGAGGCTTAGAGCCTGGTGCCCTATCCCGATTATCATTATTTAACTTTGGCACAGGTGTACTAGCTAAAGACAGAGCTCGGGCTAAAGATTTCTGATGGAATTGAGGACGGTTACCACCCTTCAACCTCGACTGATCAAAATTAAAGCTACTTGTTCTAGCACTTTTATTCTCCCTTTCTATTTTCTTAAATTTCTGCTCCTCAATCTGTTGAGCATGGACCATCAACCTAGATAAGTCCATCTCCTTAATCAATATTGCGGTCCTAAACTCCTTGAACTTGCTATCAGCTACCCCAGAAACAAAGTTACTCATCCTTGACCTATCATCAGACACCACATTAGGTGCATACCTATCTAGCCGAGTAAACTTAAGAGAATACTCTTTCATATTTATGTTCTTCTACTTAAAATTGATAAACTTCTACACTTTAGATTCTCTTAAATCCAAGGGAAAGAACCTATCTAAAAATTTTGTAGTGAATTCCTCCCATTCAACAGGCCCTACATTGTACCTCTATCCCCCTTTCACTTCTTATACCAGGTGATGTTAGGTGTATTTATGCATTCTAGTGTCACTATTCTAGTCCTTTTAGCCTTATTTTGAGGATGATTCATGTTATTAATGTGTTGATAATGATATAAATATGCATACAAGTGTCCAAGTATGTGTTTAAAATGTTTAATGGTGCTTTCACACAAGTTTTGATTCAAGTTGAGCTAGCGTTACTACTTGAGTTAGGTGGTTGTCTAGTCTATTGTGTTGGATTATAATGTGTTTTAATTAGTTACCAAGGTTGTTATTATGTATTTATATGTGAAACAACTTGGTGATAATGTTCAAGGGCCAATTGGATAAAGAAAAGAGTCAAAACAATAAGTTTAAGCTCAATATGAATTTAGCCTATGCTTAGCTCGTGTTTCTAGTTCATCGTTGAGGATGTTGTATTGTTTTGAGCCCTAAATTATTGTGTTTAATTTTATAGGATGATTATTGAATGGATTATTATGATATATGAAGGATATAAAAGCTTCAAATCAAGTGGAAACAATATAAAAAGGCTTGGAAATGACCACAGAAGTACAAGACACAAGGTAGACGTAATTTGGACACCTGAAATGTATGGGGTGAGTGTTTGCGCATAGAGCGTTACCTGGGCATGTTCCACCCACCAATGGATTCATAAGGGGTAAAAAATAGTAACCCACTGCTCAAGAGTGGTAGATCAAATCGCAATTTTCCAAAAACAGGAGCTCAATGCGATTACACCGTTTAGCGGTGTAATAGCTATCAGCATAATACCGCTCAGTGGTGAGCACTCAAATCAGGATAAATTAGCATTTCTGAACAATAATAACGTGGAAACCTAATCCAAGTCAATTTCTGATGTGTTTACTATAAATATAGCATCTCAAAATATGTTTTGATCATCTTGGAACCCCTGGATCGCTTGGAGCAACATTGGATGCTACCAAAACTTCTTTTTAGGCTTTTGTTTCTTTAATTTAGCCTTATTTATGGTTTTTAATCATTCATACAATTATTTGGATGTTGATTATGATTATGAGTGGCTAAAACCCCTCTATCCGGGGTTAAAGCACAGAACATGAGTTCTATTGTTTAAAATTAAGTTTGTTTGATTTGCTTATCATTATTAGTTGTTTGTTTATTCTTGTTATAACTATTTTAAGGATTCACGACCCTTAGAATACATAAATTGTCTACCTTTTGATCTCAGGAGAGGGAATAGGGACATAGAACGTGGGAATAAACAAAGTAAGGTTTGTATTTCTTTATGAAACAAGGAATTGAAATTAGTATCTAGGATAAGGATGTACTTAGATGCCTTAGTTAATTCAAATGTAGGATGATAGCTTAAAGAACTTAAGTGGACCATTACATCCCCGCTCAGCGATGAAATTGTAAGGTTCAACTTAGGTAAAGGATTACTGGTTGGGAAACCATAATCATGAAATTAACCCTATGAATCAACAACCAAGATAAAAAAGTTAACGAATGAAGTACAATAACATAGTATGATCGTTTGAAGTGCTTTAACCCTGGGTTTTCTCCTATTGATTGTTCCAAGACTTTAATTCACATATTTTCACTTTTCTTTAGATTAGAAAGCATAAACTTTCTTTTTGGTTACGCTAGCATCAATTGAATCAAAATTGTGGACTAGAATAGAATAGTTGTTAGATAAAGTCTTTGTGGGATCAATACTTGGCTTTAATTAGGCCACTCCACTACTTGATAAGACCACGTACACTTGCGCGTGTGCTGTCACCAAGTGTGAGCTATATCCTGCAACTGGTAAGAACCCAACTCTACACTCTCGCTAGAGGTCACACCCATAATGTCAGTTATATTCTGAACCATGTCAAGGAACTCCTTCAGATACTCATCAGACTTTGATCCTGAAAACAGATGAGGGTTTATTTGGGTGAAGTCCTGAATCCTAGCTGCGGCTGTATTAGCTATTGGAATGCCTGGGACAGTATCCTGCTGATTAGTTTGAGCTGATACTGAGTGGGCTAAAGAAGTGAACGCAGCTCTGAATTTGGCATAAGAGATATGCTTGTTCAGGGGATCATCCTGAATAGGCGAAGGTGTGGGCTGATTTCCGTTCCTTCTTCTTTTAGTCTTTTTGGGAAGCACATTCTATAGATGGAAAGAAGATTGAATTAGAAATAGTGTTTAAATTGAGCTCATGCTCATCTGCATGACATGAATACTGAAAGAAAGGGAACTTTTCCTAAAACGTCTTGTAGCCTCTTTCCCATAAGCGTGGCGCGCTTTACACCTATGCAGAAGACTCTACTCAATGCTGCTTTCAGACTCCATAGGATATTTTAAAAACCTTAGGCTCTGATACTAAGTTTGTAGCATCCAGGGAGTACACCCTGGATGCCACATGGTGCTTACGGTCACAAGTGACCACAAGCTAACCCATGAGCTGGTACCTGTTGTGAGCATTGAATAAAACTGATAGCAAAAGATACTCATATGCAGAAATAACTAAATTTACCATAAGTTTTTAAGTAATAAAACATTACTGAAGCATTAGTCTGAAACAACTTGTCTAAAAACTAATAAAAATAATGACAAACTGACTGACTGTGGAGTTGATGAGACAAGTCCCTAATTAACTTTGGCTGACTACTGAACTGAAATGCTAAAATAAACATAATCGGTCTTCAAAATATGTGGACTCACCACTACTATCACTATTGAGGTGCTGGAATATCTAGGTGTGGTAGGAACCTGAGCGTCCAAACCTATGATATGAGATATCATAGTGCAAGAAATGAGTATGTGGCCAGTACTTTGAATGTATTGGTATCCTAAATGAGGTTTGGCTGATATGCATGGATGCATGTGCATAAATAATAACTAACTAAATGAATAGCATGAGATAACTGATGCATAGTATATGTGAAGGCTGTAAAATCTGAGAATTCATAACCAAGCATATAACATAATATGGAAATAGTCTGTAAACCAAAATACTGAATCTAAGTATTGATTTAACTTATAGACTATATGTTATGGTCAATTAAACCTGATTTGACTTCCAAACTGAGACTGGACTGAAACTATGGGAGCTATCATCTAACTGACATGCCCCAATATGAGATAATTGGGGTCGAACCTGTGAACCCAGTTAGAAGGGTGTAAGTACCTTGCCATGGGGTACTAAAACTGGATGTGTGGTTCTACAAAAGTGAAGTCCTAAAGGACTAAAGAGTCACTCTCTACTGGAAGGTACTCTAGTAAGATATGTATCAACCCTCAATTAGCTGGTTAACATCTCAACCTACCTGGCTACATAGTTTTGGAAAGCAGGGACTGATACTAAAGGTCATACCTTTAACTGATACGTAAGCCCCCATCCTTCGGTTCGCTCGATGCTAAATCCTACTCCCAACTGGACTGACTCTGATTTTTGGACTGAACTAAGCTTACCGATATGATCACTGAATGAACTGATAATACTCTAATGTTTGCGAACCATTCTAAAAATACTGTGACTAAGTAAACAACTATATTTTTGGGTATTCATAACCCCCAGGACTCGATAACATTACCAGTAGAACTTGCTAAAGCTTCAAAAGCATAATAAGTAGTCATTGTTCTAAACTCATCTCTTAGGCATTTCATCAAACACATGAGAGTCATAAAGTTAAAGCATGGGAATAGTTAAATCATGGCATGATAACATAATTTCAATACAAAAATCATGGGTTAAGGATTTAACATTCATTCTTCAAATAGGTCAAAGGCTAATTTCAACAAAAACACATGTAAACATGATATAAAATTGGAATTCATGAAAGTTTATGGATAAAATTCATGAAAAAATATGAAAGTCATGATTTTAAATATTAAAATAGATTCTTGAACATCATGGGTGAAAGGACCCATGAATGACATCTAACATACCTTAATTGAAGAATTTGTTGATGTTTTTGATAATTTCTTGAAGCTTGAGCTTGAATCTTGAAGGAGATAGGGTTTGTTCTTGAGAGAAAATGGTTTTCTTTTGACAAATTTTATGTAAAAGATGACCAAATACTCTTTTGGAGTCTTCAAATCACGTACTTTTTACGTATTAGGGTGATGGGAAAAGATGAGACTGCCCTTCTAAAATTAAAATTTGTAACTGGAATGCCGATTGGACCCTCACCACGACTCGCCAAGGCCTCCATCGTTATTCCACCATAATACGCCTCAATCTCGATGACGTACTATTTTCAAAATCCAAATGTGGCCCAAACCTCATTCAATAAATCAAAAACTTATCAAAGATATGCTCCTAACACCCCTGAACATGACTTAACTTAGAAACCTACATCTCAGGGTTGCGGAGGTCACTTTAAAAAACATCAAAATTTAGAGGCCAAATATAAAACTAAGTCTCCAACACTTAGCCAAAGTTTTAGGTTTTAAGCCTCTTGTACATATACTGGGGGATGAATTGAGCTAAGATTAATACGGGGCATTGCACTCTCCCCCAGCTGGTAGGGCCTCAGTGTGTGTGGCTGCACGAACCAAAAGGTATACATATGTACTATGAGGGACTCAAACCTGCCGACATATCAAGGTAACATGAGCACTAAATAATGTAGTAAGATATGAAGGAATTGAACCTCCCAATCAATAGATAATTATAAGGGGGACTCGAACCTCCCGGTCATACCGACCCCTATGTCGGCAACTACGGTTGCCAGAATTGGTCTCTCGGACCTACATTTTCAAGACTCAGCTACACAACCTTATAAAAGCCCAATTAAAATAATTGGCACATACATTATCATTCATTGAACCATGATACACATTTAGGCATGTATTGTTGGTACCGTCATACCAATGACACTTGCAAGGTAAAATCAACATGCCACACCAATTATCATCACTTGGGGGAATTCACAACCCCCTTGGTTATATATTACATTAGCTTAGGGAATTACACAACCCTATAAGGTTAAACTCAAAATCACGATGCAATAGTTCAAGGATAATTCAAATTCCCATATTTCTCATAATTAAAAACCAATTTCACAATAAGGGGTTGGGATCATAACCACTTTAAAAGTCAAAAGTTTTGGGAAAATCACAAATCCCTAGTTCATCCACTATACCCATGCACCCACAAGTTCAAAACCATAATCAAATCATGGATAATCACATGTAAACCATGGAAAAACATTGCTCAACAATAAAAATTCTAAACCCTCAACCTTTGATTTCAAACCAACATATGTATCTCATGAACAATACTTTAAAATATATGCTTTTTACAAATTAACAATGAAGGAAGATTAACATGCCTGAAGTACCAAGTTTCATAAAAAGAATTTAACCCTTGAGCCCTTGGATAACCTACTTCTTGGAAACCCTAAGAATAACTGCTTGAGAGAATTTTGAGAGAGCCTTCGAAGTGTTTCAGAACTTTAAGGATGAAATATAACCCCCTTAAGTGCTTTATGGATGTGGGGTTTTAATTGGGTAAGGAGAGAATTTTCCAAAGTGCCCTTAATTTAAAAACTAAAATTTAGTCGTCAGTGATTAGGGTCACCATACGACTCATAAGGATACATTACGACTCTTCACAAGGAGTCATAGTCAAGAAAGAACCACCATCACTACATTCTGGTCTGGCTATGATTCATACCACTGACTTATAACTAGACTTAACGACTCGTAACCATATCTCGTACTCAAGACAGTAACAAGTCGGGATGACACACTGGACACCCTATGATTGAAACATAACAACTCATCATGAGTCTTTATGACTTGTGGCCTCAAGTCGTAATAAAGATAGTGTCTTAGGCCAAACTTTCTAGACATCTTACGACTTGGTCCTTATGACCTGTAATAAGTCTTGATGACTTGTTGAGAGCCACTCGTACTCAGAGAAGATTACTAAGCCAATTGTTCTAATTAAGATATGACGAAGTCTCTATGACCCATCAATACTCCTTATGACTCATCGGGGGAGTCGTAGTCAGGATAGTAAGGTTAAAATATAAGAAATTTTCAAAGACCGAAAATTCGAGGCGTTACATGATCTCCCCTTAGGATCATTCATCTTTGAATGATAGGACAAGACACTTATTATCACAGTTTTAGTCCACATATAACTACTCTTACCTTTAACAAAGATAGAAAACAAAGATTCCAAGGAAATCACCATTGCTTTTAACAAAGTCAGAAAGCAAATATGTAAAGGAATACACATGCCTCAAACACGATTATCTAAAATGGGAAACAATAATGAATACTTGGACTTTGTTTCCTCCTCGGCTTCCCACGTATCTTCCTCAACCTTTCGATTCCTCTAAAGAACCTTTATCTAAGCCACATCCCTAGTCCCGAGCTGGCGGACTTGCCAATCCAAAATCTCAACCAAGACTTCCTTATAAGAAAAGGAATCTAAAATACCCACCTTTTCTAAAGGAACAATCATTAAAGGGTCACCCATACACTTTCTTAACATCAAAACATGAAGCACTTGATGAATAGAGCTCAAACTGGAAAGCAACTCCAATTAGTATGCAAAATTACCAACCCTATTCAAAACCAAGTACGGGCCGATATAACGAGGAATGAACTTCCCCTTCTTTCCAAACCGCATCACTCCCTTCATGGGGGACACCTTTAAAAATTCCCAATCACCAATACTGAACTCCAACTTTCTTTGCCTCACATTTGCATAGGACTTTTGGAAACTTTGAGTGGTCTTAAGTCTATCCTGAATCACCTTCACTTCTCCATAGATTGGTAAACCAAATCAGGGCCAAACAATATATTCTCATTAACCTCAAACCACCCATTTTAATTATCTCCCATTTCCATACCAGGAGTTCATTTTCTTGAGTCAACCCATCGGGCCTTAGGTGCTCCACCTTCACTTGCTGACACACCTTGTACTTAGCCATAAAATTGACCATATCCTACTTCATATTATTCCACTAATAAATCTCCTTAAGATCATGATACCTCTTTATCAAAATAGGATGAATAATATGATGCAACTCATGATCTTCAGCCAAAATTCTTCCTCACAACCCATCAATATCAGGAACACATAAACTATATTTGTAAATCAAGATACCATCATCACTAATCTTGAAAACCATCAATTTTTGGCCTACCTACATCATCCTTGATTTGCATAAAAATAGGATCTAACATCTACTTCTCCTTTACCTCATCACCAAGAGATGACTTTGCCACCTCTTGAACAATCACACCACCATCCTCAGAATCCAAGAGATAGACTTCAAGATTAGCCATATAGTGAATGTACTTCACCAAATCCCACTTTTGTTCATCCACATGAGATAAGATTTCCATGGACAATCTGCTAAGAGCATCAACAACCATATTAGCTTTACCTTGATAATAGTGGAGACTCATGTCATAGTTCTTTAGCAACTCAAGCCACCTTATTTTCCTGAAAGTTAGCTCTTTATGAGTGAACATGTATTTTAAATTATTATGATTAGAATTAATATCAACATGGACCCATAAAAATAATGCCACCAAATCTTTAGTGCAAAAATCACAACTAATAATTCCAAGTCATGGGTCGGATAATTCTTCTCATGAACTTTCAATTGTCTAGAAGAATATGAAACCACCTTGCGATGTTGCATTAACACACAACCCAGCCCTACCGAGCATGCAGCATAATAGACAACAAGATTGGAGCCGAAGTCAACTTATCCTTCAGTTTCACAAATTTACCATCGCATTCATCAGTCCACTAGAATATTAACTTTTTTTGAGTTAGCTTAGTCAATAGGGCAATAATAGAAGAGAAACTCTCCAAAAACCTTTAATAATAACGTGCTAAATCCAAGAAGCTCTGAATGTCAGTTGGAGTCGGGGTCTAGGCCGCTTCTTAACCACCACAAACTTTTGTGGATACTCCATGATTCCTTCACTTAAAATAATATAACCCAAATAAGTTATAGCATCCAACCAAAACTCACACTTAGAAAACTTTGTATATAAATATTGATCCTTTATGGTCTGCAACATAAGATAAATGTGATCAGTATGATTCTCCTCGCTCTAAGAATATACCAAAATATCATCGATAAAGACAATGATAAAAAAATCCAAGAACTAACTGAAAACCCGATTCATAAGATCCATGAATGCTGCCAGGGCATTGGTCAAACCAAAAGACATCAATAACTTAAAAAGTCCATACCAAGTTTGAAAAGTAGCCTTACGGAAATCCGCCTCCCTAATCTTCAACTGATGGTAACCCGACCGAATATCCATCTTCAAAAAGAACTTAGCACCCTGAAGATGATTGAACAAATCATTAATCCTTGAAAGAGGGTACTTATTTTTCACAGTCACCTTATTCAATTGGTGATAATCAATACACATTCGAAGGAAATTATCCATCTAATGCACAAACAAAATATGGGCACCCCAAAAAGACACACTAGGGTGGATAAAACCCATGTCAAGGAGATCTTTCAACTGCTCCTTGAGTTTCTTCAACTTAGCTAGAGCCATCCTATAAGGAGGAATAGATATAGGATAAGTGTTCAAAAAAAGATAAATCCCAAAATCAATTTTCCTATCGGGAGAAATACTAGAAAGATCATTAGGAAACACCTTGAGAAATTTCAATCCATTGGGACAATCGACAAGGAAGAACCTTCGGATCTAGAATCCTTAAAATGTACTAAGTGATAGAGGAACCCTTTAGAAACTAATTTTTGAGCTCTAAGATACCAGATGAACCTTTCCTTAGGCACTAGGGAACTACCTTTCCAATTACTGACTCATTAGGGAATCAGAAACTGACCCTTTGAGTCAGACAATCAAGAGATGCATAGCACAAATACAACCAATCCATCACTAAAATTACATAAAAGTCTAGCATGTCCAACTCTATCAGATATACAAAGGTCTCTCTACCATAGAATGATACCACATAATCCCTATAAACCTTCTAGCCAAAATGGAGTCACCCAGTGGGGTGGACACAGAAAAGGGGTCCGAAATACATTCAATATAAAAACCAAAATAAATAGCCATATAAGGGATCGCATAAGAAAGATTAGACGCGGGATCAATTAGATAATATATCACGAGAAAAGAGTTTGAGCATACCAGTAACAACATTAGGGGATGCCTTAGAATCATAGTGAATGGCACGAGCGGATAGACGATTCCAACTAGTATTGGAGCTAAAAGCAAAAGTAGAACCTTTTGTTGTGGGAGCTGATGAAGTAGCAAACATACTATTATTTTCCCTAAAAGCAACCTTAAAAAGACAATCCCTTTGAATATGACCACATTTAAAAAACTTGTTCCTCCCTTCTTCACAAACACATAGTTCACTTAACCATATAATCTGCAAGGAGGATACGATAGAGCTGACTGAGCCCTACTATCCTATGAATGGGCTTTTTGTCCTTTAAACCCACTATCATACTAAGAACGATGATTACCTAATGTTTTTGGATAAGGAGCACTAGCCATAGAGTAGGAACCAGAATTAACCCACTTCTTTTGGTCCAGTTTCTACCATCTCTTCCACTATGCTGCCGACCTCCACCCTAATCCAAATAGTGAAACTTCTTACTATGTCTTTCACTCATCTCTACTTACTTCTTCTTTTCTTCTTCCACTTGTTGCATATATACCATAAGTATAAAGATGTCCATATCCTTATTCAACCAGACAACCTGGCTCTCCAAGATCAACTCATGGGACAACCCAGAGGCAAACTTCCTTATTTTAGCCCTTATGCTAGACACTAATTCTGGAGTATAACGCGACAACTGTTTGAACTTCAGGGAATACTCCTTTACTGACATCTTGCCATGCTTTAAATTTACGAACTCCTCGGCCTTTACCTCCCTTAACTCTTGAGAAAATAGGTTATTAAGAAAAGCACTAGAGAAGTCATCCCATAAAGTGAACACAACATCCTCATCCCTAAACCGTTCCTACTCTTCATACCATTGGTGTTCTACATCTTTCAATTGATAAGCTAAGAATACTACATCCTCCACATCCATAGCATGATTTACTTGGAATATCTTATCCATCTAATCAATGAAATTTTAAGGATTTTCCTCAATATTTAAACCATTAAAAATAGGATGACTCAACCTTATGAATTGGCCAACTTTAGTGGCCTTGAAGGATGGAGCAATAGAAGCAACCCACTCAGTCTGGGAGGCCACCAACTAGGTAAGCAAATGAATCGAATGGCTAAACTCCAGATTAGACACGCCAGCTTGGGGTGCCTAAGAAAACAAACATACAAAAATTAAAGAAGATTCAAGACCTTAGATTCTATATCTTAAAAATAGAACAAATAAAATGGAAATATTCCTAAATACCTTGTAGCCTCTCCCTTATAAATGTGGCGTACTACATACCCTTAAATAAGACTCTACTTGACATGGATTTGTTGGATACCCAATGACACCAAACCTAGGCTCTGATACCATATTTGTCACGACCTGAACCTATGCCTAGTTGTGATGGTATCTCAAGCCCCACGTGGATCAGAGATATCCTCTACACCTAACCAAAACAACCAAACACAACAACCTCAGGGTTGGATGAATTTTGAATATATAAAAAGATAGCATGCAAAAAGATCAAGGAAATTCAAAATATGTATATAAACGATGACTGGCCAAATAACCAAGCAACATCACCTAATATCCACAGTAATCCAAACAAAGCCTTCTAACAAAGAACCAAACTAAGTCTTGGTCAGTACAAGACTTATGTTTACCGTAATTTAGTTTAATGTTTATTCCCTACTTTAGTTTGATGTTCAGTACTTACATTAGTTCAATATTTAACACCTACTTTAATTTGATGTTCAATAATTACATTAGTTTGATGTTCGGTACGCACATTAGTTTATTGTTTAGTACCTCTTTAGTTTGATGTACAATACCTTTATTAATTTGACGTTCAGTACTTACATTGCTTTGATGTTCAGTACTTACTTTAATTTGAAGTTGATCGGTAACTATATTATTTTGATGTTCAGTACTTAAATTTGTCAAACATGCCTTCATATCAACCTAAACCTAAGCAATTACCACAAATCTTAATTTCTATTATTTACTTATTCTCAAAGATCTCATTAAGTTTCCTCTTACGCCACCATCTAAGTTGGATCCTACAATGACTATAACTATCCTTGCATAAAACCTACTATCCATGTTTCATATGAAATGCTGATCAAAATTCTATAGATGAAGTTCGTGCTATAGTAGTACACGTTACTTGGTAACTTCATCGTACTTGCAGAACTACTGTCATTATTAGTTCCTATTTATTATATCCTCAAAAAGTCAACGAGAACTTTGATCATATTCAGATCATTTGAACCCTCGCATTTTTGGAAAACTTCCAATCCAATGAATTTGAACAAGAAATCAACATTGGTTGTCTCTTAGCTACATCTCTTTTTTCTGCCAAGTTTAGTTGTTGATCCTAAATTATTTTTAACTGATTGTTTACTTAACTGTCCTTTTTTGTTTTATCATTTTCTCACACTATCTTTTTTTCCTTTTTTGTCTCAGTAAATTCTCTAAAAATATTGGTCACCTGAGATCTTCCATGGTTGGCATGTCACTCTCTTCTGATTTACCTTTACTCAGCCGAGCTCAAAATGTGCTAGCTAGTGAATTTGAGGTGGTTGTGGTATCTGTCGCATCACTTTATTTTGCTGGTTTCTTTGTTGGGTAATATTATCTTTATTTTAATCTATTGGCCATATTTAGCATCCATGTTATTATGTCATATGATGAGATCTTCATCAGGTATCTTTCTACTGCTTTGGCTGGTTTTAGTAAACCTCAAAGATGATCTATATCCATCGAGGTATATTCTTTATAGGATAAAACTCCCACACATACTACTTTGTTAAAGTCTTGTCAAGCATGAAAAAGATCACATTGATAATAGGTTACTATTTTGATTTTAGTAGCCTGAGACTTATTTAAGCAGTACCCTATTTGATCACTTTTGAATGACACATATTTCTCATAGATGAAGACAATATATTCCCTATTATGATTTACACTTTTTTTCTAGTTTCTGAAGTTAAGAATTGCTATTTGTTGCAAAAAAATTGTACCCAGCAGAATAGAGATTGCCTCTCTATACCATTTCCTTCCACAAACTCGTACAATTTCAACTAAATTTAGGAAAATGGTTTACTTAATTATTATTTGAAATGTACTTCATCTTGAACTAGTAGTTACTTCTAGCCAAATAGAGCCTTAAATAGAAATGAACCTTCTCACTCTCTGTCCACTTATTTTTCCCATTGATATAGGCAACAAATGATGTTATAATTTTTGTATTTCCTTGCAGGTGGGCATAAAAATTCCGCCTTGGGCGTGGTTTTAGAAACCTCCCATTTCTCCTCACCAATATTTGTATTACCTAAACTAACTTCAGCGATCATTATGAATATAATGGGTAGTTGTTTAGGTTTCTTTTTGAGATGTATTAACCCTATTCAACCAAAGAGTAGTCTTGAGGTAACTGATAAATCATGAATATTCATATTGAGATATACTGTTCTTTTTCTTCCCATTGTACAACTATCAATAAATTTTTGTTATTTCCATTCTCTACATTCAATTTAGAGGCACTGGCAAGGTAAAAAACTCATCAATTGCATGCTGGATAAGTCTAACTGATCTAACTATGTCTTAATAACTAAGGTATGCTATTATAGAACCTTCATAAAGTGTATAGAAATTAATATTTGAACTTCCACAATCCACATATTCTCCTGAACTTAGCCTTTTACATTGGCTACTGGATTCCAGTTCTCTCCAGTCCATGAAGATTACTTTGTTAAGAGGAGGTTATTAGGGAAGTACAAGGGTAATCCGATGCACTAAGCTCGTCACTCTTTATGGTTTCACATCAAAGCACAAACATGAACTACTCCTTTATTTATGAATACATTTCGAATGGAACAATGGCAGATCACTTGATGGGGATAGAGCAAAGGACGGATTCCTTCCATGGCCTCTCCAGATGAATATTATTGTAGAAAATGCAAGTGGATTAGCTTACCTCCATGCTTTTGACATAATACAGCGTGATGTGAAGACTAGAAACATACTCCTTAACAATAATTATCGTGTCAAAGTTGTAGATTTTAGGCTTTCGAGACTATCCTCGAATGATGCTATTCATGTCTCAACTGCTCCTCAAGGGTCATCGGGATATGTTGATCTAGAGTATCATGAATGTTACCATCTTACTGATAAAACTGATTTTATATTTTTGGGGTTATCCTCTTTAAATCTTATCCCCTACAAAGATTGTGGTAAGGTCTGCGTACATTCTTCCCTCCTCAGACCTAACTTGTAATAGCCTATAGTTCAGAAACTTTTAACTCCCAACCGCACATATTTATATTCAAGGAAAGAAGAGATAACACTAGGTAAGATGTAACGATATCATGGAACTCATAAAGAACCTGCAGTTTTGGTCAGGAGGTCAATATTAACATTAAATAGAGTAATAGAGGAGGTCTAGTTGAAAATAATATAGTGCATGAGATATCTAAATTTGTGGCCCTTGTTTAGATTTTGCAATTTTTAGCATTTCACTTATATTAGATATTTATATTGTAATGTCAAGTTACAACGCTTCACTAACTCTAATTAAATTGACTTTTTGTTGGTCTTTAATAGACCTTCAAAATGGCCATATCTGTTCAACACACCTTGAACAACTTGTCGAACCAAAATAGACCAGTAAAAAGGATTTTTGATAACTGTAAAAAAAATAATTAAGATAGGGGAAGGCATTGACTGGGTAGTGAGAGAAGCTCTTGCTTTTACAACATTGCTTGTGGAAGGAAATCATGTTAGGTTGAGTGGTCAGGATGTTGAGAGAGTGATATGTGAGCAATTGCTAACATATTTAAGACCTTTAACCAAGAATAATTGTGAAGTATTAAGCAATTTTTGTCATTTTTAGATTTGTTTATGTCTGATTTTACAGTTTAAGCTGATGGGATAGAGAACTAAATAGAATGCAAGCAAAGAAGTTGAAATCTAGAGGACTCTGAAGAGAAGTGTGGCTGATGACATCTGTGATAAGTCGTTATCTCTGTGATAGGCTATCACAGTTGTTGTCAGACTTAACCAGAGATTTGTCATGAGTTTAAGTTGTGATGACACTTTGTGATAAGGCGTCAGGATGGTGATAAGGCATCATGAGCGTCGTCAGCCTTAAACTGAAGATGGAAGTTGAAGATAGTTTTGTGCCGATATCCATGACACATCGTCAGGCTGGCGATAAGGCGTCATTATCATCGTCAGCCTTAGGAAGTGAAATCCAAAAGTATAGAGGAGCTGATGACATTCGTGATAAGCCATCATACTCATGATAAGCCATCACGAACGTCTTCATCTATTCTGAGGAAAAACTATAACTTTGATTTTATTTCCTTAATTAGGTTAAACTATTTAAAACCTTGTTTTAGGGTTTTCTAGAGGAATTTATTTTTTGACTCATCTTTATTCGAAAAACATACGATATTTATCTCTCTCTTGTTAAAATATTTTAGGAGTTTTATATCGTGGTTCAGTTCAAGTTATACTTCTTGATTTTAATCATCGTTGTAAGTTAATCTTCTCACTTATGAATTCAATTCGTGTACTTATTCCTTACATCATGAGTAGCTAAACTCCATTAACCTGAATTATGGGATCTAGGGTTAGGTCATGACAATGTGCTAATACTCAAGATTTAATAGGTGTTAGGATTTCTTGATAATTCTGAGATTTTTAATTAACATCGGTTGGTTGCAAACAGTAGACACACCTACTTTGATTTGCTTGAGAAAGAAATCATATATAGTAGGAAGTGAATTATCAACAGGGACTCGAAAATACTTCATTTAATAGTCAGTGTTGTAACAAGGTTGGTTAACCTGAGGTAAAATCTGGACAGTGAACGAAAATTCCCTAGGTCCGAGAGGATTAGGAAATTAGACGCTTAAATAGGTCGAGAGAAATTTGAGCATATCATCGATAAAGATAGATTGTTATCCTAACCACCGTGAAAATCTTGAGTCACCTTTAGCATATATTATGTACCGTAAGACCTAGTGAACATAATTCTGGTTATTTCTTAAAATCTTGATTACAAACATCGAAATTAAAGTGTCAAATAATCATTTGTGAAACTTAAACCCCCATTTTAGGAAACGTTAAATTATTAGTGAATTAAATCGCAAATGACTTGAGTTCACACCATATTCCCTGTGGGATTTGACCCCAACCTAGTTGGGTTTTATATTGATGATGATCACTTACACCCATTCAAGAGTGTAGTTTGAGCGTTATCAAAATGGGCACCGTTTCCGAAGAACAATTTGGCATATTGAGTTGGTTTGGAGTTTTAGTTTACTTGTTTGAATTCAAACTTGTAAATATTTGTTTAGTTTATTTTTATTTATTTATTTTATTTTATTATATTTTTATTTTTCTCAAACCTTTCTTGAGATGTCAGCCTGGATAGACGGTTTTTTGAGTGATGAAAATTCTTGTGATAATTCTTGTTATTATTATGGGAGACCATATTTTGAGGCTTGCTATCCAGATTTACCTGGAAGTGCATGGATGGGACCTTCATAATATGATGTGGATACTGTCCTACTTACTGTAACTTGGTGTTTGGCTTGTGGTCAAAGTGATCATACTGAAGATATATGTGATGTCATGATTCAAGCAAATTAATTGATGAAACGAATCTTAGAGAATCAAGAACAGCCGTGGGCAAGGCTAAAAGAGTTACCACTCCCACCATGTTTACAATGGCTAAACAAAGAATAATATGAGGGGACATTAGCCAATTTGATGAGAAAACTCAAGAATCACAACCACTCAATTCTCATCTTGATCTTGAGACTGACATTGAGAAGGTGAAAAAAAGTGAGTGTGTAGTAAATAGTGTAAATTTTGAAGTAAAATTAGTTGGGCCTCACTCGAAGCATTTTTATACATTATATTTAGATGATATCTTGTCTGTGGAATCATTTAAAATAGTAGAAGAGTGTGAAAATGAGGAACAATAATCCTATATTCTTGATTTTACATTAGACAAGCAACATAAAAACACACCTTACTTTAAGGTCGAGTGGTTTACCACGCTCAATCCATTACTCGACTTCTTAATTTTTGTACCACCCCCTATGATCGAGGCAAGAAGATGGACTCTAATTTGGTGGTGAAATTCAAATCATCTAAGTGGAGGGATAAAGTATGAAGAACTTTTAAGGTATCTTGATGAATTCTGAGTAGTCAAGATAACCTAGTCGTGCCGCGACACTAAATTAGGCATTTCTTGGGAGGAAACCCAAGGTATTTTGTTGTTTGTATTCGTATTATATGATTGACATCATATCTTTGCAGTCATGGTGCCACAGGTATGGTTCTAACTCTCTTGTTTAGTTTGACGCATTGGGGATAATGCATGATTATAAGTTGAGGGTGGGACTACATATGGGTGTTGATGTCTTCTTGGGGTTTTTGTTGTCGTGCCTCTTTTCCCCAAAGTCATATTCCTAGTAGAGCTGGTATGTTTAGGTGTATTGTGTTTGTTTTATGGTGGGTTGTGGTTAACTGGAGGAAAATAAGTATCTAGGGCAATTGACATATTTTTGTTGATTTTTCTTGGAATGATAAATACCTCTCCAATTATCTATCTGGTAACTGTGTGAATTACATCTATTTGTAACCACTGTGCATCTTGATTTTGGTATTAGTTCTAGCGACATGATAATCATTGCAAAATAATTGCATGAACTGGATAAGTAGCGATGTATGATATACTTGTGTGCTATATGTGTGTGAGGTGTACTGAGTTCCCTTTGTATGATTGAATTTAGAACTTGCCTGATTAGTCTTACCTAGATTGTAGGATAGGAGTTAGGAAATGATTATAGGCCATTTTGATATTAGTCCACTTTTAGCCTAAATGACCTTTCATGTGTGAATGATATCCCTTGATCCTGATTTTGAGCCTAAATGCCTATTCTTTTTATTATACCTATCACCTTTCCATTTGTATCACAATAAACCTGTTTTGGCCCTAGTCCTCCTTGGACATTGTGCACTTTGACTTAGGCAAATAGCCTAAGTTAAGGGTGGCCATCATAGGGGTGCGTGATTAAAAATAAGTATGAAGAAAGGTAGAATAAAAGCAAAGGAAAGAGAAAAAAGTGGGGTGCGGCGGAAAAAAAAGAAGAAAAGAAAAGTTGTGCAAAAAGAAGAAATGATTGCCGAAAAGACCGCACCCATCTTGAATGTGCTTTAATCAAGAAAAAAAAAAGGTTAAGAAGTGAGACCCCAAGAGGTTAGTGTAGTGTCAAGGAGACATTACTTTGATTGGAACTTTGTTTTGAGAGTGAGAGTCTTTTGATGATCCCCACGTTTACATTTTTGGTTTATTATATATGAGGAGGGGGATTTCTTTGTTATGAGTGCATAATGGTATTGTTGCTAGCTACTTGCTTGTTTAGATAGTGCAACATTGGTACATGAATGGTTGTTGTGGCTAAGATTGATGCCATCACTTGAGTCCTTTGTGTTACATTATTGTTCTTCAATAACATACATAGTTGGTTTTAATTGGATTGACCTTGGAGGTGGTAACTATGTTTTGAGCTTAAAAGAGAAAATTAGTTGCTGAATATACTATGTATTCTCTTAGTTGGGCTGAGTTGCTTGAGGACAAGCAATTATTTTATGTTTAGGGTGTTGATGTGTGAGCAATTGCTAACACATTTAAGACCTTTAACCAAGAATAATTGCGAAGTCTTAAGCAACTTTTGTAGTTTTTTGATTTTTTTATGTCTGATTTTACAGTTTAAGCTGATGGGATAGAGAACCAACCAGAATGGAAGCAAGGAAGTTGAAATCTGGAGGAATTTGAAGAGAAGTATGGCTGACGACACCTGTGATAAGTTGTCATCCTTATGATAGGCTATCACAGTTGTCGTTAGACTTAACCAGAGATTTGGAATGAGTTGAAGTTGTAACGACACTTTGTGATATGGCGTCAGGATGGTGATAAGGCGTCAGGATCATTGTCAGCCTTAAACAGAAGATAGAAGTTGAAGACAGTTTTGTGATGACATCCATGATACGTCGTTAGGCTGGTGATAAGGCATCATCGTCATCGTCAGCCTTAGGTAGCGAAAGCTAAAAGTGCAGAGGAGCTGACGACATCCGTGATAAGCCGTCATACTCATGATAAGCCATCACGTACATCTTCATCTATTTCGAGGAAAAGCTGTAACTTTGATTTTATTTCCTTAATTAGGTTAAAATATTTAAAACCTTATTTTAGGGTTTTCTAGAGGAATTTATTTTTTTGACTCATCTTTATTCGAAAAACATACGATATTTCTCTTTTGCTAGTTAAAATATTTTGGGAGTTTTGTACCGTGGTTCAATTCAAGTTATACTTCTTGATTTTCATCATCGTTGTAAGTTAATCTTCTCACTTATGAATTCAATTCTTGTACTTATTCCTTGCATCATGAGTAGCTAAACTCCATTAACCTGAATTATGGGATCTAGGTTAGGTCATGACGATGTGCTAACACTCAAGATTTAATAGGTGTTAGGATTTCTTGATAATTCTGAGATTGTAATTAACGTATGTTGGTTGCAAATAGTAGACACACCTACTTTGATTTGCTTAAGAAAAAAATCATATATAGTAGGAAGTGAATTATCAACAGGGACTCAAAAATACTTAATAATCGCTTAAGTGAATAATCAACGCTATAATAAGGTTGGTTAACCTGAGGTAAAATCTGGACAGTGAACAGAAATTCCCTAGGTCCAAGAGGATTAGGAAATTAAACGCTTAAATGGGTCGAGAGACATTTGAGCATATCATCAATAAAGATAGCTTGTTATCCTAACCACCGTGAGAATCTTGAGTCACCTCCAGCATCTGTCATGTATAGTAAGCCCTAGTGAACATAATTCTAGTTATTTCTTAAAATCTTGGTTAGAAACATCGAAATTAAAGTGACAAACAATCATTTATGAAACTTAAACCCCTATTTTAGGAAATGTTAAACTATTAGTGAATTAAATTTCAAACGACTTGAGTTCACACCGTATTCCCTATGGGATGCGACCCTAACTTAGTTGGGTTTTATATTGATGACGATCGCTTACACCCAGTTAAGAGTGTAGTTTGAGCGTTATCAGAGAGGTACTTTCAGTCACAAACATTCTGTTATTCATGATCAGGAGATAGGGGTAAAGTACTGTCCTCTTGATCATGTTATGACGAACCAAAATGAAGAGATGTTCACCGTGTGCAACAGGTATATTCTGATTGTTGTTTGATTCTTATTAGTTCTTGAAGTGTTTTATCTTCATATATGCCAGTTTGTATATGGACATTTGTCTATGCAGTAAAATTTTGAGTTTTTATTTAATCCTGCTGAACATATATCTAGTTGTGGTGGGCAGATTGCCTCACTTTAACTGTTGCATAAACAGAAGAGCTTTCGAATTCTTATGAGATTATTCTGCAACTGATATTTGTTGTGATTGCAAATTTTTTCTCTGCCTAGGAACTTGATAAACATTCTGAACAGTTACAACAACATGCCTAGTAGGTTCCTACAAGTGGAAACTTGCTGAACAGTTAATCTTCAAACTGTTTCTACTCATGTATTTGTAGCAATTACTTACCTTTCAAAATGAACTAATGGTATATTTTTTTACCTTCTGAGCTACAGTGTTCTTTGAAGGTGAAAAATTCAAAAATGCACCAGATCTTGCCCTGCCTTAAAGCAAAATCCATGATTTAGTGCAGGTAGGAGCGAAATATGAAGAAACCTCCTATAACCATGCAAATACAGACATATAATTGTCTTGTACTATTAACCCATTCATCCATTTAATGACATACTCTCAATAATCAATTCATTTATTTGCTTTATATTACTCGCTCGAACCGTTTGTTATATAATACTTGAGTAACTAATGCAAAGTACCTATGAATTGATTCCACTAAAGCAGTCGTTAGTGTCCACAATAGAAGGTGTTAATTCTTACTTAAAGTAGTTTCACTATTTAAACAATCTTAAAAGGATAGAACAAATAGAGTACCGAGTCTGTGCTGTCTAGCATATGATTAATGCCACTAAATCTTTCTCAGCCTTTTGGCAAAACAAAAAGTTTAATCTATGTGCATATAATGTTACATTAGTATCAGAAAAAAGGACACCTCATAAATTTTAAAGTAATTCCAATCGACAAACACAAAGCATTAAAGATTAGAGTAAGGGAATGTAGAGTAAAAACAAAAATACTAGTGTTTCTAGTGGGGTTCGAACATATAGACCTATGATTAATTCCACTAAATCTTTCTCAGCCTTTTGCAAAACCAAGAGTTTAATCTATGTGCATATAATGTTACATTAGTATCAGAAAAAAAGGACACCACATAGATTTTAAAGTAATTCCAATCGACAAGCACAAAGCATTAAAGATTAAATTAATGGAATGCAGAGGAAAAAAAAAAGTTTCTAGTGGGGTTCAAACCCACGTTTCTCAGGTGGAAGATATTTTACTCTCAACTCTACTCTGTTGTACCAACATCCCATGTTTGTATGTGGGTTCACAACTATATATTTTATATATTATTTCTGAATTTTATAGTATAAATATATGGTCTACGTAAAAGCTACTGGGTTCGGCCGAACCCCCAAATACCCTCTATCTTCGCCTCTAGTCACAACATATCCAATTGAAAGACTGTCTATAAACATTTTAATTTTTCTTAATGTATTTTTATTCTTAAACATTTGATTATAGTACTTTTAGTTATGTTTTCTCTCAATTTATTGAGATCAAGAAAAAGGTATTAGTATATAATATATATTTTAAATATTTATTTTTATATTAATATTTAAATTTTTTATATGACTAAATTTATAAAAGTAAATGCCTCTCACCGGAAGCACAATTTTATTTACTAATTGGAATATAAATGTGTTGCTATTGTACTTGTTGGAATCAAAATATCCTACAAAGTATGAGCAACGTATTATTTGTAGGTTACAAAGGAGACACATTAATCAATAAAAAGGCTTTACTCGAGCCCCAAAGTACTATGTCCAAT
Source organism: Capsicum baccatum var. pendulum (assembly GCA_030864225.1). Lineage (NCBI taxonomy): Eukaryota > Viridiplantae > Streptophyta > Magnoliopsida > Solanales > Solanaceae > Capsicum > Capsicum baccatum. The sequence continues at coordinate 154,416,209 of CM061561.1, read as the reverse complement.
GGTTGTTGTCAGTGATAATATATCGTTAGTTGTGATACCCATACTCTTCAATTTGTTGTGCTTAGGTCATTTGTACGATAATATATAGAGGATAAAAATATTTTTTCAAACAAATGAAACACTTATTTTGGCAAATTGATATGAAAGAAAGTCTGAGGAAAAATTTAGCTTAAAAAGCAAAGTGAGTCACACTATTCTAGAAATATTTTTTAGCAATAAAAGATGGTCTAACAATTATGTATCACGATCTAGGAACCAAGGGTCATGATGGCACTTTGTCAAGCCTTGATAAGTTGGTCAATCACCCAAACTAAAATGGAATGAGAAAACCACACCAAAAGCCCCAAGACAAGTTTTCCAGAAGTCGAGCATTGATCAAAACTAAAGTTAAATGTATGTGTTGTTTAAATTTATATTTTCATCAATATTTTATTGTAGAACTTTTATATTATCGTTGTTTGTGTTAGACGATTTCTATATGAAAATATTCATCTTTTGTTAATCGAGCTAAATATTACCAAATCAATCATGTTCAAGAACTATTATACTATATTTTTATTTTTATTTTATAACTCAAAGGTATTACTTAATAATATAATTTGATTTTTAAGTTATAATTATTTATATAATAATACCTCCAAAGCCCATATCTTAAAACTATCAATAAGAACCAAAATTGCCTTAAGATAAATGAATAGAGGAAATAAAAAGGTATTTACAACCTCAAAGATATAATTGCTATTCTTAAATGTTATTTTCTAATTTCAGAACTGTATATAAGAAAAATTCTTGACCTTTTTGTGTTGAGAAATTGAAAATTTATCAAGTATATACTTCTATTACTATATAACCCAATAATCAAAAGAGAAGAAAATATCATATAATAATTAATAACTGTCACAAAATACTTTAAAGTTTTTATAATTAATATTAGTATCAATATTATCCTATAAAACATGAAAAAATTTGGTAATTTTTTTCTAAACATCTATAATTTCTCCCAAAATAACCAATGAGACTAAGCTAATTAAATTACAATATACCCCCAATAGTCTTCCAAACCTCAACTTTTTCACCAATTCCCATAAAGCCTCTCTCGTCGTCGCTCTGCCATCACTGGTATAATCATCGCTGTGGATGCTAGTGTATCTTCGCCGGTCTATCAGTCGATCTTGAAAGTTTGACTGTAAACCCTGGACAAATTTGGGGATTTTTCATAAAAAAAATTATTGGTACTCCAATTAGGGGAATTTTAGTGGTATTTTTTGTGAGATTCTTCCTGTATTCTTTTTTTTTATTTGTTAGTTTTTGGAATTAATTTGATTTGAAAGACAATTTTGAAGTTGTTGAAGTGGATTACAAGTACAACAAAATCTAAAGGTGGTCCTGAACTTAGGTTATTCTTATTGAGGTATGCTGTGAACTATCCATGTTAATTTTCTTATTACTTTTTAATGGATAAATCATGGATTAGAAAGCCACAAAACTCAAAATAATACGAGTTTGGGTTGATAAAATTTCTTGATTTTGTGTTTAAGAATGCGGTTGTGGAAGAGACAATTAAATTTTCATGTCCTATATGTCATCTTCATAAGTGGGAAACTTGAGAAGAGGTGTATAACGATTTGATTTGTAAGCCATTCCCTCAAAATTATGTTATTTGGGATATTCATGGTGAGAAGTCTTTCGCAATAAAATTGCTATGCAAGAGATGACTCATCCATAAAATCCAATAGAAATAATGATTAATGATGCATTTGGGCAGTATAGCCAGCAAACGGAGCAACCAGATCATGCAGGGACATCTCAACCATTGGGCTCAATAGAAACATCAGATCAGGGACGTAGGGATGAATCTGGTGACTTTAACGATCTTCTTAAAGATAGAAGTGAAACACTGTATGAAGGGAGAAGGTACACAAAGCTGAAGTTCTTAATAAAATTGCATCATGTAAAGGTCTATTATTGATTACGTGACAAGGCAATGACCATGATACTAGATTTGTTGAGAGATGCATTTGAAGATGCAATGATACCTCCTTTTTATGAGGCCAAAAAAATAATTACCACACTTGGTCTTGATTACACGAATATACTAGCATGTCCAAATAATTGTATGCTATTCTGGGAAGGTAATTTAGAATTAGAAACATGTAAGCATTGTGGCACGTCTAAATGAAATTCTAAAAAAAAACAAGCAACCTGTAAAAATTTTGCGTTAATTTCCATTGAAACCAAGGTTGAGAAGTTTATTTATGTGTCGCAAGACTGCAGAACATACAAGATGGCATTCTTTAGGTACTAACCCTAATGGGTTGATAAGGAATCCAGGGGATGGTGAGGCATGGAAGACATTTGATAGAAATAACTCTGGATTTGCTTTCGATCCTCAAAATGGTTGTTTAGGCCTTGCTACTAATGGTTTTAATTGTTTTAGAACAATGAGTTCTACCTACAGTATTTGGCCAGTCTTCTTGATTCCATATTGTTTAACGAAGAAATTTTGACTTATTTGAGAGTCGCAACTTAATTTTGAAAAGGAATTAAGAAACCTTTTAAAAGTACTTAGACGATTCAAAATAGGAAAATCGTTTAAGTTTGAAGATTCTAGATAAGCGGTTCCTATTAACGTTTTAGGAAGGTGTTAGGCACCTAAAACATCCACTAACTTGCGGTTATTCGCACTGTTTGAAAACGTCTTTGATTAACTTCTAAAAGATTAATTAATGAAAAAAAATGATTTTAGGAATATTTTGATGTTTATGCAAAACCAATTTTTAGCAACTTAGCTAAGGATTTAACTAGGTTCGCAAAACAATAAGGCAAATAAGCATGAAGAAGAGGGGGAAAGGGAGGAGAAAGTAAAGAATTTAGGCTATTGGACCCAAATCAATGAGACCTGTCCTAGTATAATTGGGCTTTCGACCCATTTCACCTATCCTAATCTACATTTCGAGCCTTGTTCCATAACCTATTGTACCTATATTAAATGAACAACTTTGGCTTCGAGGCCCAAATTAATGAATAAAGGAATAAATAAATAAATAAGCAACAACAATAAATATATAAATAAAAAAAAAAGACTTTCTAATCCCTTGGCAGCTTCAATGATGGAATTTTGACCCATTATTCCTCTTTCGTCTTCTCGCATCCATATGTTATGTAATCGGTTTTGGATTCTCTTTCGGGCTTGATTCAAGAAAGAGGGCCATGTTATCCCATTATGAAATGCAAGGAGAAAAAGTCCATTTGGACTCCAAGGTGGTTTCATGCAAAGAAAGAAATAAAGAAGGTTAATGCACACACGAAACATATATAAAATGCACAAATGCAATGCAAAGAAAAATAAAACATATTTTGACTTCAAAAGAAAAAGAACCCAGTTTGAATTCTACAGCCAGAGAGGCAAAAAAGTATCTTAAAATGATGAAGTTCACACAGTAAAGGTTATCACTAGCAGGTGAAAAAAAAGTGAACTAATTTTAATGAATAAAGATATCAAAAAAAACAAAATACTTCATATTATAAACAAAGTATTGAGGAGAAGTCGCAGTTTATAGAGTTATGACGTGCCCCAAAAAATTCAAACCAATGATGGAACAATCAAAGATATGTAGGTAAACTCAATATCTGGACATTTACTACAAGATGGATTAAAACAAGTTCTACAAAAATTTTGCTAAATACAAATCACAACAATATTAAAGCTCTATAGGAAGAAATAAACTAACCTAATATTCTACTAAGTAGCTAATGACTCTAGCTAGGATTGCAAATATATATCATATGAGTATCAATTAGTCAAATGAATTCCACTCCCCTTCAAGAAATAATTAAAAGAAATGGCATACAGAATACAAATATTTGGCACGTATATGAGCTGTGTTATGATAAAGGTCGGGTTAATTAGCGGTTGTAATCGACCTTACAAGACTCAACGATATCCTATCGATTATCTCTTTTACCTATTTAAAACTTTTTAATGAATTACAAAGACTCAATTTTTGAAACACAATGAAAGGGTTTGAGGATCCCTGATGTCAATATGACATCTCCCTCTACTTTCTTTGCAAAATAAAATAAAATTCAAGGCTATTTTAAATCAACACATAAAGGAAATAAGCCACAACTTTGATCTCATATTAAAAAGGGTTAGGGATAATTTTCAAGAAATATCGCTAATTAATGGGGTTATTTCATCCTCTTTCTCTTCTGTACAGATTGAGAAGAACCTTCATACATCGTAGAGGGGTCATTGGACAATATACCATTTGTCTGCGAACTTATTTCATTCCTCCATTGACATTGTCGGTCAAGAAGGACAAAATCAGCTCTAACACATTTCAAGCAAGAACAAAATGATTCATATAGCGATTAAAATAAAGACCTTGAACCAAAAATAACTTGTCTATGATTATATTTACTGAGATTTCAGCTAAATAGCAAACTAAAGTCTGCGACTTGGAGTTGAGTTTTTAGGCTAAAGAGATGACCCAAATAAATCTAGATAAATGAGTATCATGTATGAATAAAAACACATCAACAACGTCATTCCAACCACATACCATAAATCAAAAGAAAGAACAAATCATAGATCAAAATAATGGATTTAAGGCGCTACAGTGAAGAACATGTAATTAAAGGTACCAAGTAGTGGCAGAAAATTCATTAATTCAAATATCGACATAACGACAACTATCATGAGCGAAACCTACGACTATCAAAGGCATCTATCAGCAATGGATCCCAGCACATTATTAATCCTTTAATAGAAGACCAAAATTCCATAATAACTACAGAATGATGAGAAGAGGAGAGATGAAATATCGAGGCTAATGGAATGAAGTAGTACCTATTTCAGAGCAGAAAAATAGGATCACGAGCTTCGTCAGGATCAACTTCCACCAGAAAACATCTTTCTCGACTTGGAATCTTTGATTAGAAAATGAATTTCATGAAACAAGAGTTTTACTCAAAGAATAGACTGTTGTTTTGCTAAAAAGGTTACTCCCCTCTTTACAAACCCTTCTCAGTCTTTTCGAATCCCAAAATTTTTTTAGAAATATTTGAACCAAAATTGAGCCCCCTAGAATTTTTTCCAGCCCCCGACAGTGACCCAAATGGGTTCTTATATAGGAGACTAATTAGGGGTAATTTTGGGATTTGAAAATGGGAGAAATCTTGAATTTGAAATCTGATTTTTTTCTTTGGCTTAGGGTTTCATCAATAAAATGTACCCATTTTGAAATTGGTGGACCAATAAGATTTAAGGAAAATAAATTTTCCCGAAGAGCCAATGAAACTGTGGCATACATGTACGAAATCATGACCCCCATACCCGAGATTTATGGAATTTGGACATTGGGTGAACCAACTCACCCTCATTCTAGAAGATTCTCAAAAATTCAAAATCATGTGAGATGCGTGGAGAAGGGTCGGGTTGCATCGATTTCATGGTTTTCGAGTTGATTTTGGTCGGATTTGGGTTGAGATGGGTTGATTTGGATGGATTTTGGTTGTTGAGTTAAGAGGTTATTGTGTTTTTATTGTTGTTACGATGTTGCTGATAGATGCTCCTGTTATGCTGAAGGGGGAAAAGACATATAGGAATGGGTCGGGTCAAGACATGAAATTGGGCTGATTTAATTATTATGTTGGGCTGTGGATAGTCTATTAGAGAAATAAAAAAAGATGGGCTACTGATTGCTAGGAGATTTGGGCCGCTAGTGGATGTTGGGCCGGCTGAAATTATTGTGTTGGGCCAATTGGGCTACTTTTGTTTGGTTAAAATTGTTATTGTGCTGGTTGATTGTATAATTGGGTTAAAAGTTGGGTTATTTAAAAATTTCTATTAAATCTAATTAGGTTATTAATTAACCCTAATTAAATTTAATTAGATTAGAATAATCATAATTAAGTTTAATTGGATTAAGAATAACTCAGATTAAATTTAATCGGATTAAATAATCCAAATTAAGATATGGTAACTTTGGGGAATTTAGATTGAATTACAATTTAAATGATTTATTTAAATTATGACCATATTGAATATCTATTGGTCAATTGCATTACAACTGGGCCAATTTGATTTCAATTGAGGTCATATTTAATTTGTTCGCTAAATTGAATCGCAGTCTGGCATGAATCAAGTAACAAATTAACCTCGAGTTTCTTAATTTGATAAAAATCCAACAAATATTCCTCCAAATAAAATATTTTGGGAGCAATTCATATTTAAAACCAAGATTTTATCGATTTGAATTAATTTTCAAGTTCAATCAATAAAAATCTAATTTTGATAAAAATGTTCATTTAAATGACAAAATTTATACACCCTCGTATATATAAAAATGTGAAAAATATATAACCATTAATTAAATGATAAAATTAAATTGAATAAGTAATTTAAACCAACATTTATTTGAACAAAATAATTGTTGTGATTTTATTTTAAAATTGAAGAAACTCGAAATTAAATTGGATTGCGGAGGAAAAAAATTAGGTGTTAACAACTTCCCTCTCCCTTTGGGTAGGGTGGATTCAAGTAACCCTGGGCAAATGGTGGTTGACGTTCCTAATTTTGTCCGACCACCAATTTGAATCTGAAAGAGGTTAATCTTCACACGAGTTTAATGGAATTATGGCCGAACCTCGGTATCATCTTTCCTACAAATCTTAGGTTACATGAGAATTCAAGCCACTTGTAGTTAATAAAGCTTGATTTTAAGAACAATTTTTAAGAAAATTTACAAGCTATCTCGATTTTAGAGTTTTTGATAAAACCAAGAAGCTGGGAAATGAAGGGATTTGGGGGGAGGTTGGAATACAGTCGAGTTTTCTACATAGAGCCTGGCCTACATATCCTCAAGATTTTAGGAAATCAGACTGCTTGTAGTTTGACTCGATTGGTAGAAATGATAGTCTTCTGTTTCTAACGATCTTTGTCTCGAAATGAGTGACTAGTTAATCGAGTTTCAGAAAAATGGCTTGTAATATCTTAACCATGAATGTGGGATCCTTCACGCCTATATGTAAGAACTTATATGGGCATAATTTCCAAAACTTTAGGAGCCCTATCACTCGAATTCAGAAGAAAGAGAAGGTTACCCTCGGCATGAGTTAAGAAATATCCTAGAATGGAAGCTGAGACTTAGAATATCCAAAAATACCCACATGCCTTCTAATAGGGGTGTGGTTGGATGGTGGTGGCGATTATCCTTTAGCTCGCGTCCAGAGAGATTGACGTCCCTCTCTAGACTATGTCCCATTTTGCTACTAAGAAAGAGTTCCACGTTGTGCTGCGTCCTACCTGTAGTCGTCCTCACCTGTGGTTTTGATTTGAGATTTTCATCCTCTCGAATGCTCTCGACAGTACTTCAAGAAAAAAGTGTTAGTGCTAAACATAATTCACAAAAGAGGTATATAGTCTTTTACCATATCTCCACGTGAGTTGTGGCCTAAAAAGCAGAGTCATCTCTTTATATACCTATTTGGAAGGAAATAACTAGCAAAAACAAATACAACAACCCTCTTGGTTGTTGTATAATTATGACATTTGTCGGTCGAATATGTCTTTAAAGTGGGGTGGCCCTTTTGGACACCGACAATACTTTATGCAGAAGGATCCCTACAACCTGTAATCTTATGCTGGTGTGCCAACCCTTTTGGTTACCTATATCACTTGTTGTATGTGGAATGGTAAACTCTTCGGTTATAGCTGATGATTTATAAATTTCCCTTAAATTGTCAATCTTTGGATAATCTTGTGCATTATTTGATGTTGGATACGAGGCGACTTACAGATATCCTTTGAATTGCTAGATTTTAGGTAATCTTGCACGTTATCCAACCTTGGATAAGAGATGGATTACATATATCCTTCTAATCGCTAGCTTTCAGATGTTCCTGCACATCATTCGACCATGGATAAATTATGACTTATAGATATCTGTCAAATTGTTAGTCCTTGGGTAATCCTGCACATAATCGATCTTGGATATGATGCGGCTTATAGAGAACCCTTGGACGTATCAATTTGATAATCTCGCATATTCTCCGATAAGGATTTAGTTGCAACTTATGAATAACCTTCAGACTATCGATTTCTGGGCGATCTTGCACACTATCCAGTTAGGATGTTGTTGCGGCTTATGAATGACCTATAAGCTATCAAATCATAGGTGATCTTTCACACTATCTTATTTCAAATAATATGACTTATAGATGACCCTAAAATTATCAATTTCTAGGAAATCTCATATATCATCTATTTTTAGACACCGACTTGAAGGCATCCCTTCAAATTGTGTGCTCTTGATGCATTCAGATGCTGATTCATAAAATGATGAGATATCCTCAACGCCGGTGTTTATTTCTTGCGTGTCAACAAATATAAAATACTTATGATATCCTCAATGCCAGTGTTTATGTCTTATATGTCAACAGATATAAAATGCTTATGATATCCTCGACGCCAGCATTTATGTCTCGCGTGTCAACAAATATTGAATGGCCCTCTTGGCAATGACATGCAATGGCCATCTTGGCAATGATATGCAATGGCTCGCTTGGCAATGATATGCACTGGCCCTCATGGCAATGATATGAAATGGCTCTCTTGGCAATGATATGCAATGGCCCTCTTGGCAATGATATGCAATGGTCCTCTTAGCAATTATGTGCAATGGCCCTTTTCACAATGATATGCAATGGCCCTCTTGGCAATGATATGCAATGGCTCTCTTGGTAATGATATATAATGGTTCTTCCGGTAATTTAAAAACAGTTAACCTTGAATTTATTTGTCAGCGTCTTGCTTTCTACATGTACTTGTTCTCAAGGTAGACGATTAGTAGACACAAAGTTTCTTTTTCTAGCGACTATTTTTTTAAAAAAATTCTAAATACAATATTTGTAAAGAAGGCACAACACTTTTGTTTGTCCTCCATGATCTCAAGAAATGAGACGGAAAATTTAAAAGGTACTTAATAAATAGGATTAAAGCCATTTTTAGGGATACCCAGAAATACCGCCCTTGAGCATTAGTGCTCTAGTGTGGCTCCCAATTTACTCGTGGATTTTTTAAAGAGACTCTCATTTTTATGTATTGGTCCCTGCATCCACAGAAAAATGATTAGTTTGAGTGAAGGTACTCCGTGTTGACTTTGTTTGATTCTTCATTTGCTCTGCACCATCTTTTGGGTACTCCATCGTGTTGGGACTTCCACCCCTGACTCCCCATCCTAATTGATGTCTGGGCAAGCACTAAGTAAAAAATTTATATAGATTTTTGAAAGTAGTCTTAATTTTTAGAAAATAGTTTTGGAAACTCCTGCAGAACTTTAGAAAATCTCTGCCAGTCATGTCATGTGCTAGCTCAACGGCCATATTTATGTTGATTCTGACAATGTCTGACATTTGACGGAGGATTGCTAGGGATTCAGCATTGTCGAGGCTCTCTATCAGAAGTTTTATCAAAGGCAAATATTCAATCTTCTTAGACTTTATCACAGGTGGTGATTCTCAAATCTCAACTTCAACCTCTAGTGCTGGAGAATTTGAAATATATTTCAATATATTAGTGGAAATTTTGAGGACCTCCTTAAAATTTCTGCCCCAGTTTAAAGTAGTGTGAGATGATATCATCTCGAGTGGATATAAAGTCTTTGCTGATCTTCATTCTCTTTGTTATATGTTGATCTTTTCTTGTAAATTTTTTAGATTCCTTCTCGAAAATTCTGCCCCAATTTCTATTTCCTGGGGTTATATGACCGAGCCATTGGGGTTCCTACGTATCCCATTGAAATAGGAATAAGGTCAAATGTAGTTCAAGACTACGCTAAGGATATATAGAAAATCTAATGGGTTGACCGAAGCCGACATGGTCCTCCTACATATCTCATTCTTCAGAATTCAGGTCATCACATAGTTCATACATAGAAGGAAAGGATAAATTTTCCTAAGGGGTTGACCGAAGCCGACATAGGCCACCTAGATATCCCATTCTTGGGAATTCAGGTCAAACGTAGTTCGTACATAAACTTATAATAGCCCTAAAAATACTTTTATCCATCTTACGAGGACATAAATAAGTAATTATATGGATGACATGACATTTGCATTGCGTTTGTCTTGATAGAACAAAGGATCAAATGTCCAATGGAGTCATCGCCTTCCTATTGAACCACCTCGGTTTCCTCTAGATTAGGATTCTTTGATTCTCGAACTCTTTGCCTCTTCTGTTGACTGTTCTAGGGCTACCATTATTTTATTTCTTGACATGACAGGCTTTAAGTTACTGTTATACGACGGGCAATGAGTCATGAGTGGAGGGGAGGTCCAATTCAACAATGTTTTCTCCAATTAATCTTCCATGATGCCGATGGTCTTGGAAAATTCTTCCCTTATATTTTCCTTATTCCATCCTTAATACCATTGCTTACAGGTTTGAAAAATGATTGGCAGAGTCCAGTTTACTACTAGTCATTTTTCTTCTCCTGTAACAAAGCTATAGTAAAGAAGGAGATCTCTTATTCATTTTGATCTGGTGAAGTAGGGTCATTTTGTGCCAACACAGAGTAGTTTCTATTACCTGCAAAGTAAAAACAACTCAAAGGATGACATGTTAGATTCTGTTAGTAATAAGCAAAGCAAGATGATAAGGTAGGAAGTAAACAAATAGAGTTGTTTCTCATCTCATGCGAATTGATCCATGAAGTAATGATGACTTGAGAATTTCAATGAACAAGATTTTACTCAATGATATGGATAGGTGGAATTTTTTGGGAAGGTTCAACTCTTCTTCTTCTTTCAGGAAAGTGGATGACAAGAGAGCTTTTGGAGATATGGGTCGGGCCGAAAGTCTTCCTACGTATATAACGGAGGAGAAATCAGGCCCTACGTAGTTCAAAACTATAATGGAATTTTCATATTCTAAAGTCAACTTTTCTAAAATGTTAGCGATCATTTTGGAAGATTTAAGAATGACTACGGACTTTTCTGAGATACCTGGGAGACTTGGAGTGCTTTTGGTTGGAATTTTGTATAGTGGGGTATATTTCTGCCTAGAGATGTTCTATGGAAAATGGGATTGGATCGGTTCTCCTTTGATTCGAATCAACATAATACGTATAAGCACATAAACAGTTCTATTATACAAGAATATTGTAATAAACGTGCATCCTAATTAGGTGACTCGTTTGATCCAAGGGTTTAGGCCTAACGAATTTTGAAGAAAATATATGCCTTTTTAATGCCAATCCGTTGTCCCCAAAAACCCTTATAGGTATACATAAATGACATAAATGTCTACAAAAGTTGTACAAAAGGGATACAATCTTTAGGGAAAGGGAATAATGTCCCACGCAGGGGATACTAATTACTCAATGCTTCTTCTATCAACCTTTGCACTCTTAGCTTTATCCACTCCTCATATAGGTGACATTAATCGATGTTTAAATTGTGCCTTAGATGAAACCTCCCAAATCAATCAATTTCTTGCTTAACTTGCTTCAATTCTTCTTACGAAAGTAAGCAAATCAAGTTTTTTCCTGACTCCCAAAGGATAATGGATTGAATTAGAAGGCATAAATTTTCTTCAACACATAAATATAGTTCATCTATAATTGACTCGTGATCAATAGATGCAGGGCAAGTTTTCTAATGGGCCCAATACCCCGCTCGGGTATTGGGTCGTCCTAGGCTCATGCCTAAAATAAGATTTGGGTTTCGTTCTATCCTAGGTGTATAAAGTAGGTTTGAACACTGGTTCTCAAATGGACAACTTGAGTTTGAAAATATAAACAACCATCAGATGACTCACGTGCCAATAAGCTGTTCGTATTTCCAACACATTTTGGAATTGAACAACAGGCGCCAGGATATCCACGAAACCCCAAAATAGTTTAACTAATGCAGAAATATGCCATGAGATGTGATAGTTAAACTTTACAGAATCGAAACATATAAACATATAAACAGTTAATCAAAAGACAAAATCAAACATTTGTTCAGAACCTAGTTCGAAAAATCTCCAGCAGAGTCGTCATTTCTGTTTTACGGAGAAATTTTGACTTATTTGAGAGTCGCCACTTAATTTTGAAAAGGAATAAAGAAACCTTTTAAAAGTACTTAGACGATTCAAAATACGAAAATCGTTTAAGTTTGAAGATTCTAGATAAGAGGTTCCTATTAACGTTTTAGGAAGGTGTTAGGCACCTAAAACGTCCGCTAACTTGCGGTTATCTGGACTGTTTGAAAACGTCTTTGATTAAGTTCTAAAAGATTAATTATTGAAAAGAAAGTGATTTTAGAAATTTTTTGATGTTTATGTAAACCCAATTTTTAGCGACTTAGCTAAGGATTTAACTAGGTTCGCAAAACATATAAGGGAAACAAGCATGAAGAAGAGGGGGAAGGGGAGGAGAAAGTAAAGGATTTAGGCCATTGGACCCAAATCAATGGGACCTGTCCTAGTCTAATTGGGCTTTCGACCCATTTCACCTATCCTAATCTACTTTTTGAGCCTTAGACCGTAACTTGTTGTACCTATATTAAATTTACAACTTTGGCTTTGAGGCCTAAATTAATGAATAAAGGAATAAATAAATAAAAAAATAAATATATAAATAAATAATTAAAAAAAGAAAAGAAAAGAGACTTTCTAATCCCTTGGCGGCTTCAATGATGGGATTGTGACCCATTATTCCTCTTTCGACTTCTTGCATCCATATGCAATGTAATCGGTTTGGGATTATCTTTTGGGATTAATTCGAGAAAGTGGCCCATGTTAGCTCATTATGAAATGCAAGGAGAAAAAGTCCATTTGGACTCCAAGGTGGATTCATGCAAAGGAAGAAATAAAGAAGGTCAATGAGCACCCGAAACATATATAAAATGCGCAAACGCAATGCAAAGAAAAATAAAACATTTTCTAACTTCAAAAGAAAAAAGAACTCAGTTTGCATTCTACTGCCAGAGGGCAAGAAAGTATCTTAAAATGATGAAGTTCACACAGTCAAGGCTATCACTAGCAGGTGAAAAAAAAAGTGAACTAATTTTAATGAATAAAGATATCAAGAAAAACAAAATACTTCATATTGTAAAAAAAAAAAGTTTTGAGAAGAAGTCGCAGTTTATAGAGTTATGACGTGCCCCAAAAAATTCAAACCAATGATGGAACAATCAAAGATATGTAGGTAAACTCAATATCTGGACATTTACTACAAGATGGATTAAAACAAGTTCTACAAAAATTTTGCTAAATACAAATCACAACAATATTAAAGCTCTATAGGAAGAAATAAACTAACCTAATATTCTACTAAGTAGCTAATGACTCTAGCTAGGATTGCAAATATATATCATATGAGTATCAATTAGTCAAATGAATTCCACTCCCCTTCAAGAAATAATTAAAAGAAATGGCATACAGAATACAAATATTTGGCACGTATATGAGCTGTGTTATGATAAAGGTCGGGTTAATTAGCGGTTGTAATCGACCTTACAAGACTCAACGATATCCTATCGATTATCTCTTTTACCTATTTAAAACTTTTTAATGAATTACAAAGACTCAATTTTTGAAACACAATGAAAGGGTTTGAGGATCCCTGATGTCAATATGACATCTCCCTCTACTTTCTTTGCAAAATAAAATAAAATTCAAGGCTATTTTAAATCAACACATAAAGGAAATAAGCCACAACTTTGATCTCATATTAAAAAGGGTTAGGGATAATTTTCAAGAAATATCGCTAATTAATAAGGTTATTTCATCCTCTTTCTCTTCTGTACAGATTGAGAAGAACCTTCATACATCGTAGAGGGGTCATTGGACAATATACCATTTGTCTGCGAACTTATTTCATTCCTCCATTGACATTGTCGGTCAAGAAGGACAAAATCAGCTCTAACACATTTCAAGCAAGAACAAAATGATTCATATAGCGATTAAAATAAAGACCTTGAACCAAAAATAACTTGTCTATGATTATATTTACTGAGATTTCAGCTAAATAGCAAACTAAAGTCTGCGACTTGGAGTTGAGTTTTTAGGCTAAAGAGATGACCCAAATAAATCTAGATAAATGAGTATCATGTATGAATAAAAACACATCAACAACGTCATTCCAACCACATACCATAAATCAAAAGAAAGAACAAATCAGATGCTGATTCATAAAATGATGAGATATCCTCAACGCCGGTGTTTATTTCTTGCGTGTCAACAAATATAAAATACTTATGATATCCTCAATGCCAGTGTTTATGTCTTATATGTCAACAGATATAAAATGCTTATGATATCCTCGACGCCAGCATTTATGTCTCGCGTGTCAACAAATATTGAATGGCCCTCTTGGCAATGACATGCAATGGCCCTCTTGGCAATGATATGCAATGGCCCGCTTGGCAATGATATGCACTGGCCCTCTTGTCAATGATATGAAATGGCTCTCTTGGCAATGATATGCAATGGCCCTCTTGGCAATGATATGCAATGGTCCTATTAGCAATTATGTGCAATGGCCCTTTTCACAATGATATGCAATGGCCCTCTTGGCAATGATATGCAATGGCTCTTGGTAATGATATATAATGGTTCTTCCGGTAATTTAAAAACAGTTAACCTTGAATTTATTTGTCAGCGTCTTGCTTTCTACATGTACTTGTTCTCAAGGTAGACGATTAGTAGACATAAAGTTTCTTTTTCTAGCGACTATTTTTTTTAAAAAATTCTAAATACAATATTTGTAAAGAAGGCACAACACTTTTGTTTGTCCTCCATGATCTCAAGAAATGAGACGGAAAATTTAAAAGGTACTTAATAAATAGGATTAAAGCCATTTTTAGGGATACCCAGAAATACCGCCCTTGAGCATTAGTGCTCTAGTGTGGCTTCCAATTTACTCGTGGATTTTTTAAAGAGACTCTCATTTTTATGTATTGGTCCCTGCATCCACAGAAAAATGATTAGTTTGAGTGAAGGTACTCCGTGTTGACTTTGTTTGATTCTTCATTTGCTCTGCACCATCTTTTGGGTACTCCATCGTGTTGGGACTTCCACCCCTGACTCCCCATCCTAATTGATGTCTGGGCAAGCACTAAGTAAAAAATTTATATAGATTTTTGAAAGTAGTCTTAATTTTTAGAAAATAGTTTTGGAAACTCCTGCAGAACTTTAGAAAATCTCTGCCAGTCATGTCATGTTCTAGCTCAACGGCCATATTTATGTTGATTCTGACAATGTCTGACATTTGACGGAGGATTGCTAGGGATTCAACATTGTCGAGGCTCTCTATCAGAAGTTTTATCAAAGGCAAATATTCAATCTTCTTAGACTTTATCACAGGTGGTGATTCTCAAATCTCAACTTCAACCTCTAGTGCTGGAGAATTTGAAATATATTTCAATATATTAGTGGAAATTTTGAGGACCTCCTTAAAATTTCTGCCCCAGTTTAAAGTAGTGTGAGATGATATCATCTCGAGTGGATATAAAGTCTTTGCTGATCTTCATTCTCTTTGTTATATGTTGATCTTTTCTTGTAAATTTTTTAGATTCCTTCTCGAAAATTCTGCCCCAATTTCTATTTCCTGGGGTTATATGACCGAGCCATTGGGGTTCCTACGTATCCCATTGAAATAGGAATAAGGTCAAATGTAGTTCAAGACTACGCTAAGGATATATAGAAAATCTAATGGGTTGACCGAAGCCGACATGGTCCTCCTACATATCTCATTCTTCAGAATTCAGGTCATCACATAGTTCATACATAGAAGGAAAGGATAAATTTTCCTAAGGGGTTGACCGAAGCCGACATAGGCCACCTAGATATCCCATTCTTGGGAATTCAGGTCAAACGTAGTTCGTACATAAACTTATAATAGCCCTAAAAATACTTTTATCCATCTTACGAGGACATAAATAAGTAATTATATGGATGACATGACATTTGCATTGCGTTTGTCTTGATAGAACAAAGGATCAAATGTCCAATGGAGTCATCGCCTTCCTATTGAACCACCTCGGTTTCCTCTAGATTAGGATTCTTTGATTCTCGAACTCTTTGCCTCTTCTGTTGACTGTTCTAGGGCTACCATTATTTTATTTCTTGACATGACAGGCTTTAAGTTACTGTTATACGACGGGCAATGAGTCATGAGTGGAGGGGAGGTCCAATTCAACAATGTTTTATCCAATTAATCTTCCATGATGCCGATGGTCTTGGAAAATTCTTCCCTTATATTTTCCTTATTCCATCCTTAATACCATTGCTTACAGGTTTGAAAAATGATTGGCAGAGTCCAGTTTACTACTAGTCATTTTTCTTCTCCTGTAACAAAGCTATAGTAAAGAAGGAGATCTCTTATTCATTTTGATCTGGTGAAGTAGGGTCATTTTGTGCCAACACAGAGTAGTTTCTATTACCTGCAAAGTAAAAACAACTTAAAGGATGACATGTTAGATTCTGTTAGTAATAAGCAAAGCAAGATGATAAGGTAGGAAGTAAACAAATAGAGTTGTTTCTCATCTCATGCGAATTGATCCATGAAGTAATGATGACTTGAGAATTTCAATGAACAAGATTTTACTCAATGATATGGATAGGTGGAATTTTTTGGGAAGGTTCAACTCTTCTTCTTCTTTCAGGAAAGTGGATGACAAGAGAGCTTTTGGAGATATGGGTCGGGCCGAAAGTCTTCCTACGTATATAACGGAGGAGAAATCAGGCCCTACGTAGTTCAAAACTATAATGGAATTTTCTTATTCTAAAGTCAACTTTTCTAAAATGTTAGCGATCATTTTGGAAGATTTAAGAATGACTACGGACTTTTCTGAGATACCTGGGAGACTTGGAGTGCTTTTGGTTGGAATTTTGTATAGTGGGGTATATTTCTGCCTAGAGATGTTCTATGGAAAATGGGATTGGATCAGTTCTCCTTTGATTCGAATCAACATAATACGTATAAGCACATAAACAGTTCTATTATACAAGAATATTGTAATAAACGTGCATCCTAATTAGGTGACTCGTTTGATCCAAGGGTTTAGGCCTAACGAATTTTGAAGAAAATATATGCCTTTTTAATGCCAATCCGTTGTCCCCAAAAACCCTTATAGGTATACATAAATGACATAAATGTCTACAAAAGTTGTACAAAAGGGATACAATCTTTAGGGAAAGGGAATAATGTCCCACGCAGGGGATACTAATTACTCAATGCTTCTTCTATCAACCTTTGCACTCTTAGCTTTATCCACTCCTCATATAGGTGACATTAATCGATGTTTAAATTGTGCCTTAGATGAAACCTCCCAAATCAATCAATTTCTTGCTTAACTTGCTTCAATTCTTCTTACGAAAGTAAGCAAATCAAGTTTTTTCCTGACTCCCAAAGGATAATGGATTGAATTAGAAGGCATAAATTTTCTTCAACACATAAATATAGTTCATCTATAATTGACTCGTGATCAATAGATGCAGGGAAAGTTTTCTAATGGGCCCAATACCCCGCTCGGGTATTGGGTCGTCCTAGGCTCATGCCTAAAATAAGATTTGGGTTTCGTTCTATCCTAGGTGTATAAAGTAGGTTTGAACACTGGTTCTCAAATGGACAACTTGAGTTTGAAAATATAAACAACCATCAGATGACTCACGTGCCAATAAGCTGTTCGTATTTCCAACACATTTTGGAATTGAACAACAGGCGCCAGGATATCCACGAAACCCCAAAATAGTTTAACTAATGCAGAAATATGCCATGAGATGTGATAGTTAAACTTTACAGAATTGAAACATATAAACATATAAACAGTTAATCAAAAGACAAAATCAAACATTTGTTCAGAACCTAGTTCGAAAAATCTCCAGCAGAGTCGTCATTTCTGTTTTACGGAGAAATTTTGACTTATTTGAGAGTCGCCACTTAATTTTGAAAAGGAATAAAGAAACCTTTTAAAAGTACTTAGACGATTCAAAATACAAAAATCGTTTAAGTTTGAAGATTCTAGATAAGAGGTTCCTATTAACGTTTTAGGAAGGTGTTAGGCACCTAAAACGTCCGCTAACTTGCGGTTATCTGGACTGTTTGAAAACGTCTTTGATTAAGTTCTAAAAGATCAATTATTGAAAAGAAAGTGATTTTAGAAATTTTTTGATGTTTATGTAAACCCAATTTTTAGCGACTTAGCTAAGGATTTAACTAGGTTCGCAAAACATATAAGGGAAACAAGCATGAAGAAGAGGGGGAAGGGGAGGAGAAAGTAAAGGATTTAGGCCATTGGACCCAAATCAATGGGACCTGTCCTAGTCTAATTGGGCTTTCGACCCATTTCACCTATCCTAATCTACTTTTTGAGCCTTAGACCGTAACTTGTTGTACCTATATTAAATTTACAACTTTGGCTTTGAGGCCTAAATTAATGAATAAAGGAATAAATAAATAAATAAATAAATAAATATATAAATAAATAATTAAAAAAAGAAAAGAAAAGAGACTTTCTAATCCCTTGGCGGCTTCAATGATGGGATTGTGACCCATTATTCCTCTTTCGACTTCTTGCATCCGTATGCAATGTAATCGGTTTGGGATTATCTTTTGGGATTAATTCGAGAAAGTGGCCCATGTTAGCTCATTATGAAATGCAAGGAGAAAAAGTCCATTTGGACTCCAAGGTGGATTCATGCAAAGGAAGAAATAAAGAAGGTCAATGAGCACCCGAAACATATATAAAATGCGCAAACGCAATGCAAAGAAAAATAAAACATTTTCTAACTTCAAAAGAAAAAAGAACTCAGTTTGCATTCTACTGCCAGAGGGCAAGAAAGTATCTTAAAATGATGAAGTTCACACAGTCAAGGCTATCACTAGCAGGTGAAAAAAAAAGTGAACTAATTTTAATGAATAAAGATATCAAGAAAAACAAAATACTTCATATTGTAAAAAAAAAAAGTTTTGAGAAGAAGTCGCAGTTTATAGAGTTATGACGTGCCCCAAAAAATTCAAACCAATGATGGAACAATCAAAGATATGTAGGTAAACTCAATATCTGGACATTTACTACAAGATGGATTAAAACAAGTTCTACAAAAATTTTGCTAAATACAAATCACAACAATATTAAAGCTCTATAGGAAGAAATAAACTAACCTAATATTCTACTAAGTAGCTAATGACTCTAGCTAGGATTGCAAATATATATCATATGAGTATCAATTAGTCAAATGAATTCCACTCCCCTTCAAGAAATAATTAAAAGAAATGGCATACAGAATACAAATATTTGGCACGTATATGAGCTGTGTTATGATAAAGGTCGGGTTAATTAGCGGTTGTAATCGACCTTACAAGACTCAACGATATCCTATCGATTATCTCTTTTACCTATTTAAAACTTTTTAATGAATTACAAAGACTCAATTTTTGAAACACAATGAAAGGGTTTGAGGATCCCTGATGTCAATATGACATCTCCCTCTACTTTCTTTGCAAAATAAAATAAAATTCAAGGCTATTTTAAATCAACACATAAAGGAAATAAGCCACAACTTTGATCTCATATTAAAAAGGGTTAGGGATAATTTTCAAGAAATATCGCTAATTAATAAGGTTATTTCATCCTCTTTCTCTTCTGTACAGATTGAGAAGAACCTTCATACATCGTAGAGGGGTCATTGGACAATATACCATTTGTCTGCGAACTTATTTCATTCCTCCATTGACATTGTCGGTCAAGAAGGACAAAATCAGCTCTAACACATTTCAAGCAAGAACAAAATGATTCATATAGCGATTAAAATAAAGACCTTGAACCAAAAATAACTTGTCTATGATTATATTTACTGAGATTTCAGCTAAATAGCAAACTAAAGTCTGCGACTTGGAGTTGAGTTTTTAGGCTAAAGAGATGACCCAAATAAATCTAGATAAATGAGTATCATGTATGAATAAAAACACATCAACAACGTCATTCCAACCACATACCATAAATCAAAAGAAAGAACAAATCAGATGCTGATTCATAAAATGATGAGATATCCTCAACGCCGGTGTTTATTTCTTGCGTGTCAACAAATATAAAATACTTATGATATCCTCAATGCCAGTGTTTATGTCTTATATGTCAACAGATATAAAATGCTTATGATATCCTCGACGCCAGCATTTATGTCTCGCGTGTCAACAAATATTGAATGGCCCTCTTGGCAATGACATGCAATGGCCCTCTTGGCAATGATATGCAATGGCCCGCTTGGCAATGATATGCACTGGCCCTCTTGTCAATGATATGAAATGGCTCTCTTGGCAATGATATGCAATGGCCCTCTTGGCAATGATATGCAATGGTCCTATTAGCAATTATGTGCAATGGCCCTTTTCACAATGATATGCAATGGCCCTCTTGGCAATGATATGCAATGGCTCTTGGTAATGATATATAATGGTTCTTCCGGTAATTTAAAAACAGTTAACCTTGAATTTATTTGTCAGCGTCTTGCTTTCTACATGTACTTGTTCTCAAGGTAGACGATTAGTAGACATAAAGTTTCTTTTTCTAGCGACTATTTTTTTTAAAAAATTCTAAATACAATATTTGTAAAGAAGGCACAACACTTTTGTTTGTCCTCCATGATCTCAAGAAATGAGACGGAAAATTTAAAAGGTACTTAATAAATAGGATTAAAGCCATTTTTAGGGATACCCAGAAATACCGCCCTTGAGCATTAGTGCTCTAGTGTGGCTTCCAATTTACTCGTGGATTTTTTAAAGAGACTCTCATTTTTATGTATTGGTCCCTGCATCCACAGAAAAATGATTAGTTTGAGTGAAGGTACTCCGTGTTGACTTTGTTTGATTCTTCATTTGCTCTGCACCATCTTTTGGGTACTCCATCGTGTTGGGACTTCCACCCCTGACTCCCCATCCTAATTGATGTCTGGGCAAGCACTAAGTAAAAAATTTATATAGATTTTTGAAAGTAGTCTTAATTTTTAGAAAATAGTTTTGGAAACTCCTGCAGAACTTTAGAAAATCTCTGCCAGTCATGTCATGTTCTAGCTCAACGGCCATATTTATGTTGATTCTGACAATGTCTGACATTTGACGGAGGATTGCTAGGGATTCAACATTGTCGAGGCTCTCTATCAGAAGTTTTATCAAAGGCAAATATTCAATCTTCTTAGACTTTATCACAGGTGGTGATTCTCAAATCTCAACTTCAACCTCTAGTGCTGGAGAATTTGAAATATATTTCAATATATTAGTGGAAATTTTGAGGACCTCCTTAAAATTTCTGCCCCAGTTTAAAGTAGTGTGAGATGATATCATCTCGAGTGGATATAAAGTCTTTGCTGATCTTCATTCTCTTTGTTATATGTTGATCTTTTCTTGTAAATTTTTTAGATTCCTTCTCGAAAATTCTGCCCCAATTTCTATTTCCTGGGGTTATATGACCGAGCCATTGGGGTTCCTACGTATCCCATTGAAATAGGAATAAGGTCAAATGTAGTTCAAGACTACGCTAAGGATATATAGAAAATCTAATGGGTTGACCGAAGCCGACATGGTCCTCCTACATATCTCATTCTTCAGAATTCAGGTCATCACATAGTTCATACATAGAAGGAAAGGATAAATTTTCCTAAGGGGTTGACCGAAGCCGACATAGGCCACCTAGATATCCCATTCTTGGGAATTCAGGTCAAACGTAGTTCGTACATAAACTTATAATAGCCCTAAAAATACTTTTATCCATCTTACGAGGACATAAATAAGTAATTATATGGATGACATGACATTTGCATTGCGTTTGTCTTGATAGAACAAAGGATCAAATGTCCAATGGAGTCATCGCCTTCCTATTGAACCACCTCGGTTTCCTCTAGATTAGGATTCTTTGATTCTCGAACTCTTTGCCTCTTCTGTTGACTGTTCTAGGGCTACCATTATTTTATTTCTTGACATGACAGGCTTTAAGTTACTGTTATACGACGGGCAATGAGTCATGAGTGGAGGGGAGGTCCAATTCAACAATGTTTTATCCAATTAATCTTCCATGATGCCGATGGTCTTGGAAAATTCTTCCCTTATATTTTCCTTATTCCATCCTTAATACCATTGCTTACAGGTTTGAAAAATGATTGGCAGAGTCCAGTTTACTACTAGTCATTTTTCTTCTCCTGTAACAAAGCTATAGTAAAGAAGGAGATCTCTTATTCATTTTGATCTGGTGAAGTAGGGTCATTTTGTGCCAACACAGAGTAGTTTCTATTACCTGCAAAGTAAAAACAACTTAAAGGATGACATGTTAGATTCTGTTAGTAATAAGCAAAGCAAGATGATAAGGTAGGAAGTAAACAAATAGAGTTGTTTCTCATCTCATGCGAATTGATCCATGAAGTAATGATGACTTGAGAATTTCAATGAACAAGATTTTACTCAATGATATGGATAGGTGGAATTTTTTGGGAAGGTTCAACTCTTCTTCTTCTTTCAGGAAAGTGGATGACAAGAGAGCTTTTGGAGATATGGGTCGGGCCGAAAGTCTTCCTACGTATATAACGGAGGAGAAATCAGGCCCTACGTAGTTCAAAACTATAATGGAATTTTCTTATTCTAAAGTCAACTTTTCTAAAATGTTAGCGATCATTTTGGAAGATTTAAGAATGACTACGGACTTTTCTGAGATACCTGGGAGACTTGGAGTGCTTTTGGTTGGAATTTTGTATAGTGGGGTATATTTCTGCCTAGAGATGTTCTATGGAAAATGGGATTGGATCAGTTCTCCTTTGATTCGAATCAACATAATACGTATAAGCACATAAACAGTTCTATTATACAAGAATATTGTAATAAACGTGCATCCTAATTAGGTGACTCGTTTGATCCAAGGGTTTAGGCCTAACGAATTTTGAAGAAAATATATGCCTTTTTAATGCCAATCCGTTGTCCCCAAAAACCCTTATAGGTATACATAAATGACATAAATGTCTACAAAAGTTGTACAAAAGGGATACAATCTTTAGGGAAAGGGAATAATGTCCCACGCAGGGGATACTAATTACTCAATGCTTCTTCTATCAACCTTTGCACTCTTAGCTTTATCCACTCCTCATATAGGTGACATTAATCGATGTTTAAATTGTGCCTTAGATGAAACCTCCCAAATCAATCAATTTCTTGCTTAACTTGCTTCAATTCTTCTTACGAAAGTAAGCAAATCAAGTTTTTTCCTGACTCCCAAAGGATAATGGATTGAATTAGAAGGCATAAATTTTCTTCAACACATAAATATAGTTCATCTATAATTGACTCGTGATCAATAGATGCAGGGAAAGTTTTCTAATGGGCCCAATACCCCGCTCGGGTATTGGGTCGTCCTAGGCTCATGCCTAAAATAAGATTTGGGTTTCGTTCTATCCTAGGTGTATAAAGTAGGTTTGAACACTGGTTCTCAAATGGACAACTTGAGTTTGAAAATATAAACAACCATCAGATGACTCACGTGCCAATAAGCTGTTCGTATTTCCAACACATTTTGGAATTGAACAACAGGCGCCAGGATATCCACGAAACCCCAAAATAGTTTAACTAATGCAGAAATATGCCATGAGATGTGATAGTTAAACTTTACAGAATTGAAACATATAAACATATAAACAGTTAATCAAAAGACAAAATCAAACATTTGTTCAGAACCTAGTTCGAAAAATCTCCAGCAGAGTCGTCATTTCTGTTTTACGGAGAAATTTTGACTTATTTGAGAGTCGCCACTTAATTTTGAAAAGGAATAAAGAAACCTTTTAAAAGTACTTAGACGATTCAAAATACAAAAATCGTTTAAGTTTGAAGATTCTAGATAAGAGGTTCCTATTAACGTTTTAGGAAGGTGTTAGGCACCTAAAACGTCCGCTAACTTGCGGTTATCTGGACTGTTTGAAAACGTCTTTGATTAAGTTCTAAAAGATCAATTATTGAAAAGAAAGTGATTTTAGAAATTTTTTGATGTTTATGTAAACCCAATTTTTAGCGACTTAGCTAAGGATTTAACTAGGTTCGCAAAACATATAAGGGAAACAAGCATGAAGAAGAGGGGGAAGGGGAGGAGAAAGTAAAGGATTTAGGCCATTGGACCCAAATCAATGGGACCTGTCCTAATCTAATTGGGCTTTCGACCCATTTCACCTATCCTAATCTACTTTTTGAGCCTTAGACCGTAACTTGTTGTACCTATATTAAATTTACAACTTTGGCTTTGAGGCCTAAATTAATGAATAAAGGAATAAATAAATAAATAAATAAATAAATATATAAATAAATAATTAAAAAAAGAAAAGAAAAGAGACTTTCTAATCCCTTGGCGGCTTCAATGATGGGATTGTGACCCATTATTCCTCTTTCGACTTCTTGCATCCGTATGCAATGTAATTGGTTTGGGATTATCTTTTGGGATTAATTCGAGAAAGTGGCCCATGTTAGCTCATTATGAAATGCAAGGAGAAAAAGTCCATTTGGACTCCAAGGTGGATTCATGCAAAGGAAGAAATAAAGAAGGTTAATGAGCACCCGAAACATATATAAAATGCGCAAACGCAATGCAAAGAAAAATAAAACATTTTCTAACTTCAAAAGAAAAAAGAACTCAGTTTGCATTCTAATGCCAGAGGGCAAGAAAGTAACTTAAAATGATGAAGTTCACACAGTCAAGGCTATCACTAGCAGGTGAAAAAAAAAGTGAACTAATTTTAATGAATAAAGATATCAAGAAAAACAAAATACTTCATATTGTAAAAAAAAAAGTTTTGAGAAGAAGTCGCAGTTTATAGAGTTATGACGTGCCCCAAAAAATTCAAACCAATGATGGAACAATCAAAGATATGTAGGTAAACTCAATATCTGGACATTTACTACAAGATGGATTAAAACAAGTTCTACAAAAATTTTGCTAAATACAAATCACAACAATATTAAAGCTCTATAGGAAGAAATAAACTAACCTAATATTCTACTAAGTAGCTAATGACTCTAGCTAGGATTGCAAATATATATCATATGAGTATCAATTAGTCAAATGAATTCCACTCCCCTTCAAGAAATAATTAAAAGAAATGGCATACAGAATACAAATATTTGGCACGTATATGAGCTGTGTTATGATAAAGGTCGGGTTAATTAGCGGTTGTAATCGACCTTACAAGACTCAACGATATCCTATCGATTATCTCTTTTACCTATTTAAAACTTTTTAATGAATTACAAAGACTCAATTTTTGAAACACAATGAAAGGGTTTGAGGATCCCTGATGTCAATATGACATCTCCCTCTACTTTCTTTGCAAAATAAAATAAAATTCAAGGCTATTTTAAATCAACACATAAAGGAAATAAGCCACAACTTTGATCTCATATTAAAAAGGGTTAGGGATAATTTTCAAGAAATATCGCTAATTAATGGGGTTATTTCATCCTCTTTCTCTTCTGTACAGATTGAGAAGAACCTTCATACATCGTAGAGGGGTCATTGGACAATATACCATTTGTCTGCGAACTTATTTCATTCCTCCATTGACATTGTCGGTCAAGAAGGACAAAATCAGCTCTAACACATTTCAAGCAAGAACAAAATGATTCATATAGCGATTAAAATAAAGACCTTGAACCAAAAATAACTTGTCTATGATTATTTAGTGAGATTTCAACTAAATAACAAACTAAAGTCTAAGACTTGGAGTCGAGTTTTTAGGCTAAAGCAATGACCCAAAGATAGCTAGATGAATGAGTATCACGTATGAAGAAAAACACATCAACAACGTCATTCAAACCACGTAACATACCATAAATCAAAAGAAAGAGCAATTCATAGATCAAAATAATGGATTTAAGGCGCTACAGTGAAGAACATGTCATTAACGGTACCAAGCAGTGGCAGCAAATTCATTAATTCAAATATCGACATAACGACAACTATCATGAGCGAAACCTACGACTCTCAAGGGCATCTATCAACAATGGATCTCAGCACATTATTAATCCTTTAATAGAAGACCAAAACACTATAACAACTACAGAATGATGAGAAGAGGAGAGATGAAATATCGAGGCTTATGAAACGAAGTAGTACCTATTTTGGAGAAGCAAAACAAGATCATGAGCTTCGTCGGGATCAACTTCCACTGGGAAACATCTTTGTCGACTCGAAATCTTTGATTAGAAGATGAATTTCATGAAATAAGATTTTTACTCAAAGAATAGAATGTTCTTTTGCTCAAAAGGTTACTCCCCTTTTTTAGACCCTTCTCGGTCTTTTTGAATCCGAGAATTTTCTTAGAAATATTTGAACCAAAATCGAGCCCCCTAGAATTTTTTTCAGCCCCCGATAGTAACCCAAATGGGTTCTTATATAGGAGACTAATTAGAGGTAATTTCGGAATTTAAAAAAGAGAGAAATCTTGAATTTGAAATTTGATTTTTTCCTTCGTCTTGGGGTTTCATCAACAAAATGTACCCATTTTGAAATTGGTGGACCAATAAGATTTAAGGAAAATGAATTTTCCCCAAGAGCCAATGAAATTGTGACATACATGTACGAAATCGTGACCCTCATACCCGAGATTCATGGAATTTAGATGTTGGGTGAACCAACTCACCCTCTTTCAAGAAGATTCTCAAAAATTCTTCATACAAAGTCATGTGAGACGCGTGGAGAAGGGTCAAGTTGCATCGATTTCATGGTTTTCGAGTTGATTTTGGTTGGATTTGGGTTGAGATAGGTCGATTTGGATGGATTTTGGTCATTGAGTTGAGAGGTTATTGTGTTTCTGCTGTTGTCACGATGTTGCTGATAGATGTTGCTGTTATGCTGAAGGGGAAAAGACATATAGGAATGGGCTGGGTTAAGACATGAAATTGGGCTGGTTTGATTATTATGTTAGACTGGGGGTAGTTTATTAGAGAAATAAGAAAAAGATGGCTGCTGATTGCTAGGTGATTTGGGTCGCTGGGGGATGTTGGGCCGGCTGAAATTATTGTGTTGGGCTAATTAGGCTGCTTTTGTTGGGTTAAAATTGTTATTGTGCTGGTTGATTGTATAATTGGGTTAAAAATTGGGTTATTTAATAACCCCTATTAAATCTAATTGGGTTATTAAATAACCCTAATTAAATTTAAATAGATTAGAATAATCATAATTAAGTTTAATTGGATTAAGAATAACTCAAATTAAATTTAATCGGATTAAAATAATCCCAATTAAAAAATGGTAACTTTGGGGAATTTAGATTGAATTACAATTTAAACGATTTATTTAAATTATGTCCATATTGAATATCTATTGGTCAATTGCGTTACAACTGGGCCAATTTGATTTCAATTGAGGTCACATTTAATTCGTTCGCTAAATTAAATCACAATATGGCATGAATCAAGTAACAAATTAACCTCGAGTTTCTTAATTTGATAAAAATCCAACAAATATTCCTCCAAATAAAATATTTTGAGAGAGAATCATAATTAAAATCAAGATTTTATCCATTTGAATTAATTTTCAAGTTCAATCAATAAAAATCTAATTTTGATAAAAATGTTCATTTAAATAACAAAATTTATACACTCTCGTATATATAAAAATGCGAAAAATGTATAACCGTTAATTAAATGATAAAATTGAATTGAATAAGTAATTTAAACCAACATTTATTTGAACAAAATAATTGTTGTGATTTTATTTTAAAATTGAAGAAACTCGAAATTAAATTGGATTGCGGAGGGCAAAAATTAGGTGTCAACACATATAATCTCCCTTCTTGGATGTGCATGAAGCATACTTCTTTCATCTTGTCAATGATTATTCCAGGCAAGCAGACACCGAAAAATAATATAGATGTGTGCTTACAACCACTTGTGAAGAAATTTTGAGAGTTTTAGTATGATGGCATTGAAACGTTTGACTCATCATTGAATGACATGTTTAGAATGCATGCAGCTCTTATGTGGACAATTAGTGACTTTCCTGGCTTAGGAATTCTATTTGGCTAGAACACTCATACCGGATTTTCCTGTCCAACTTTGTAACTTTGACACGAAACCTTGTCATCTTCGTCATAGTAAAAAATGGTGTTTTATGGGTCATCAACATTTTCTGGGAAGAAATCATAAGTTTATATTCAATAGAATACGATTTAATGGAATCACAGAGGAGCGGAATCCACCACTAAAATTATCAGGATCTGACATTTTGAGACAAATCGTTGAACAAAAAGGAGCAGGATTATATGGTAGAAGAAAAAGATCTAGACAAGCAACTAAACAATGGAACAACAGAAGTATATTGTTTGAACTTCCTTATTTTGAATCTAACTTGTTGCACAATAATCTAGATTTTATGCATGTTGGAAAGAATATATGTGACAATGTCATATATACACTTCTCCATGATAAATCAAAATCAAAAGATAATGCTAATGCTACAAAAGATCTTAGGGAAATGGGCATAAGGTGTGATCTTTGGCTGAAGGATGATGGATCATATAATCTTACTATGTTTTCACTTGTGACTGATAACAAAAAGAAGGTGGACACCAAAAATTTATTTCTTACAACTTTGAAGAATATTAAAGTACTAGATGGCTACTCAAGTAACATTTCCAAATGCATTGATTTGGTACAAAAAAATTTGGATTGAAAACTCATGACTGCCATATTATCTTAGAGCAATTTCTACCATTGGCAATTCACAATGTGTTGCCAGACCATGTAGTTACAGTTTTTGTGGAATTTTGCTCATTCTTCAGAGCCCTTTCTAGCAAGACATTGAATCTTTCGGAGCTTGACATTCTCCAGAAGGGCATTATAAGAACACTTTGCCACCTAGATATACTATTTTCTCCATCATTCTTTACAGCGATGGTCCATTTATCTGTTGATCTAGTGGAGGAAGAAAAACTTGGAGGTCCAGTGCATTACCGAAACATGTATCCTGTAGAGCGGTAAAATTTAACATTTCCAGTTTAAAGATATCTATTTTTTTGAGATATTAAAATTTCTAAGTTAAAAATATTTATATCTAGGTCATTTCATATAGTGTGTAAACTTATGATTGCCTCTTATTTTTCTAGGAAATTGGGTCATTTTAAGTCCTTTGTACGAAATAAAGCACAACCAGAGGCTTTTATAGCTGAGGGTTATTTAGCTAAAGAGTCTCTTACCTTTTGTTCTCAGTATATTGAGGATATTGAGACAAGATTAAATAGACTTAGGCATGTCGGTGATGACACAAATGACATTGAGCCTTCTTGAATGTCTACTCTTTTCCTTCAACTAGGTAAACCTGCGTCAGCTGCGGAAATTATAATTTAACTCCTATGTCAAAACTACAAGCTCAACGATATGTGCTTCTAAATAGTGCAATAGTCATGCCATTTGTGTAGTGACTAACTCTTAAAAACTGTATGTTCTATCTCATTGCAATGTTTGAAGTATGTTAGTTATGCTTTTTAATATTAAATTAATTATTTCATATAGCAAATTTAGACAAAACATACGGAGGAGTTCAAGAGAAAGAAGACCTTCACCTACAAATATAAAGAGAAGAGTTAATACAGAGTTTGTCGATTGGTTCCACAAATGGATAAGTACGTCATAATTAGTTGTTATTTATATTTGATTGGAATGAGTAAATCTGAACATAAATTTTATTTTAATTTAGATTATGAATCCTAACACAATAGATACAATGTCTATTGATCTAATGTTTTTAGCATGAGGTCCATGTACAAATGCAAGAAGGTTTATTGCATATAACATCAATGGGTCAAAATTTCAAACTTTGGCTCGAGAAGAAGGATTGAAAACACAGAATAGTGGAGTTTTCTTAACCTCCAAAATATCATGTGTTGCAAGTAGTGTTGACGGAAATTTAATTCTAGAAGAATTACCATATTATGGGAAGTTAGAAGATATTATTGAGTTAAACTATAATGGACATTTTAAGGTTGTTCTTTTCGAATGTACATAGGCTGATACTGCTTTAACGCCCCAAAATTCTATCCTGAGACGTCACATGGTGCTTAGGACCACAAGTGATCCCAAGCTAACCCATCTAATGGAATACTACTAAACAACTGATTAAATGTGCATGAATAACAGAGTTTTTTATGCGAAAACATAGACAAATGCTGAAATCCATAAAACACAATACTGCTACCACTTTTACATTCTAATAAAGTCTGAAGAGAGGGACTGAAATAACAATACTAACTCTAAATTATATTTGTGAAGCCTCTACTATACTGACTATAAATAGTTGGTAACCTACTCCAACTATCGCTTTCAATACATATGAATAAGAAAACACACAATATAAATAAATCCAACTGAAGTCCCTAAAGTAGGAGGACTCATCACCTTGCTGGCTGGAATCTGCAACTATTTGAGTCTGAATGTGCCTACTAGATCTTGTACCTATATTATGAGACAATGTAGAACATAGAAATATATGTGGATTGGTACTTTGAGGATGTACTGAGTATATGGGGGTGTATGCATTAAGTGAACAATATCATTACTCTTTATAAAACCATGCATGTTGATATAAATGACTCACATAGCTTGAATAAATCTGAAATCTAAATCTCATAAATCATGAATAATGAAACATGTAGCATAAATCTCGTGATTCATTATACTTAGTTCTAAAATCTATACTCTCCTCTTATTCTCAAAGCTTGTAAGCAAAAGGAATCTTAAAACAATAACTTTCAAAACTTATGCTTTAATCTTAAAGAGAATAGGGGACTTCTTTTAAAACTTAAGGATTGTAGAACTTTGGGAGTTTCTTCTAACCGACATAAACCATGTGAGCATTCTTCATGGAGTCCAATGTCTTACCCATGTTTGGGAGATTTGTTTTACCCTTTCCATCGGAATAGAACCTTAACTTAAGTGATCACTATCTTGGCCCACTATGGGCATATCATAAACCTACGATGGTACGTAGTTCTGAGGAATGAGACCTTAGAATCATACCCAACTCGGTGCTAAATACTACTCCCATACTTATTGCTTAGAACTTTTAGAAAATCCACCTTAAAATAGCATAATAGTATATAATCATGACAAATTATGCTTATCTTATTTAAATCTCAAACTATGTGAATAATGTGGATTCCTTGTTTTAGCTTAGGATCAAAAGATCAATTTCTTTCTTGAAACTTGATAAATAATTATCAAGGAGGCTTAAAATCATAATCTTCTTGAAATATCAAGACTAAATCTTAGGGCTTAAAGCCCATGCTTCAAACTTATGTTAAAACACCAAAAGGTTCATGCTTGATAATGTAATTATTGATAATTCAAATCAAAATCTGGAAATTTCTTCAATAAGCATGAAAATATAAACATACTCATGTAATATTATAGTAAAACATCATACTCAATATGCTTCTTCAAAATACTTCAACAATATCAAAATAATGATATCAAGAATCTCAATATCATGCTTAAACTCAATTGGGAAAATCTGGAAATTCACATTACATGCATAAATATATGAAAATAGTCATGTAATTTGACATTCAATCACTTGTAAAATCACAATCTTCAAATAAGGATAACTGGGTATGAACCCTAATTTCAAATAATAAGAAACTTGCTGAAAAATATAATTTTGGGCACAGGAACGAAAGATTTATCCTTGTTCAAACCCCACATTCCTTATTTGGCTGGATTCAATGGAACAAGTTGACTTTAGAAGCCTTGAGAATGTTCTTGGAGACTTTTCTTGAAGGTTCTTGAATGGTGATGTTTCAATTTTTGAAGAAGGGTTTGAACATTATTCTTGAGAGTTAATCTAGAAAGGAACCCTAATTTTGATGCTATGGATGAATATGAAGTTATGTGCTTTGATTAGATGCAATTAGGTGTTAAAAAGGATGGAAATGATCCAAAAATCCTTTTAAAAATCGCTTAAAATTGCTAAACGAAGGTCCCCAATGATTTGGGCGATGAATCGTTGCCCTGGGGACTGACCGTCCCTTCAACCCGTTGCTTTGTAGCCAGAAAATAGGCTTACTACCTCAGTTGCAACGGTTTCAGCAATGTTCCATCGTAGGCGCGACGGTCCGTCGGCCTTCCAGTCGCACTTTGGTAGTCCGAATAGCTCACTGTAAAATGGCCATAACTTTTTATCCCAACAACGGATTTTGGTAAAATTGGTATCGTTGGAAAGCTAATTCAATTATATATTTGTTAGTGGGTCATTATCTAAAAAATTCCTTGTAGAATTAAAGATACTGGTTTGAAGTTGACTAAGGCAATATTCTTCTCAAGAATTCAATCGGTAAGGGATGTTTTGATTCGCCTAATAGCTAGGACATATTTGAGGTCTTAATACACATCAAACTTGATCATAAAACTACCAAATCACTAAAATTTAGTTGTCATGAGTTTTAAGCATGGTTCTACTATTGGTTGGAATTCTTGGGGTATTATAGTATCTCCCCCTTGGGTACATTCGTCCTCGAATGATGTTAGCTAGTTGAGAAAACTGAGGATGCATAGCTGAAATAAATTACTAAACTGATTCTATATCATTCTAATCCTTTGAGTACTTCTGGGAATGCATGAAATTATAATAAGAATAGCTATATAGCTGAATCTTTGGTTAGAAAAGAACTGAATTAAGGAAGACTATCACCTTTAGCTGGATCTGAGTTCATGAAGAAGAGATGAGAGTTTTATGACATTAAAACTCAGGGTATTACAACACCCCCTCCTTGGGATCATTCGTCCCTGAATGATACTAATTTGGTTGAAATAGTAGAAAAGATTAAGATGATATAGAGGAGACTTACGGACTAAACCATGACTTAATATCTGAATCTAAAACTGATGCATGATGCATGTACTAAACTGAATTTTGCAATCTACTTAGATGTGAACAAACTATCTCTTGAAATGGTCATACTCACAAAATTTTAGGTATTAAGACTAGACTAAATCAATAGATGTAAACTGGATTTCTGGCTGCACGGACTGAATTATGTTGAATGTTCTTCCCCAAATAGGGTATTTCTTCAACGCCTTTATAAGAAATTTCTAAGGCCATTAGGGAGTAAGGGACTTTAGGCATGATCTGAACAAGACCTCAGAATAAGGAATTACAACATTGCTCCAAATATAGCGTGGAACATAGACCTGTGAATCATAAGTCGGGATAAAAGTACTAGGCCTCAAGCAATGCAACTTCTTACTTTAAAGCTTAGCCACACTTCTAAAACACTCAATGAATCCTTCCACTAGTATGCAAACATGACATTCAAGCCTATCTTCATAACCCCATATTCACTTCTAAAAAAACGCTCATAAAGCATCTTTTCCATATCCTACAAACCTCTATCAAGAACAACTTCCATGCACTATTCTTAAGAAGACATACATAAAATTTTAACTACTCACATATAGCATATAAAACCTTAAATAACTATGACGTGTATCAATGACTTTGCCTCAATCCTACTTCACACTTATAGCCTTAGCTAAAATAAGCATACCACAATCTTTCATTAATAAGAAATGTTTACTCTCTCCCATCCAGACAATTGTTCTTCATCACTATCTTAACCTAAGAAAGGTAATAAAAGGTTAGAACATGAGGACCTGAAATATGAATGGATACTGTGTATAACTTGACACTCAACTGAGGCTTGAGGAATAGAATTTTTAACATCATGAACTCATCAAAGAGGCCTGATCTGAGGATATACATAATATAAATCCAAATTTCATTGATCATTAAGAGTATTGCTTGAGTGCTTGAAATAAACATACTATAAAGCTTGAGTACATAAGTCATGAGCTGCATGACTTAAATTTGGAGTTCATCACTTATGGAATGTGATTCTAACTGCTGAAAGAACTTAAACTCCTCATTTTGGGGACTAGGAGGGTACATGATTCTTTATCATATGCATGAACATGAACAATGATCATAGAACTTAAACATAAGTCATGAGTAGGTATTAGGATAATTGGAAATACTAAAATAAGAATGGGTGGGGCATCATCCTCTCTTACGAGTTTTCTACACTACATAGGCATTTCAATAAGAATCTGGAAGTCTGACTCGGTTACTCCTTCTGTCATCTCCCCCTTAGAATTAAGCCATCACTGCCAATCTGTGAATCACTATATAAACTTTAATCTAAACCGCAATCACTTTATTCTAGACTTTGGGATAAAATTAATACATAGAAAATGAAACTTACCCGGAAGGACTGTATCTTCACGTATAACACCTAATGGTAACACCTCCTTCTAAGATTCAACTCTTAGATTTCTATATCCTTATAAGTCATCATATAACAACCTAAACACTCACCAACTTATATTCTAACACTAAACATGAATATCTCTTAACCTTTGCTAAACTTCCCCCATACTCTGCTAATATAACATC
Source organism: Capsicum baccatum var. pendulum (assembly GCA_030864225.1). NCBI lineage: Eukaryota > Viridiplantae > Streptophyta > Magnoliopsida > Solanales > Solanaceae > Capsicum > Capsicum baccatum. Next base: position 154,381,751 of record CM061561.1, on the reverse strand, counting down.
TCTAACTTACCACATCACCAACCTGTAACCCATAAGTTAACTGACAAGAACACCATATACTACACAGCCTGATTCATACTTAACAGCTCAAGGGTATTACCAACCATACAAAGCATATAATAACCTTAGAAAGATAAAGCAACACTATATTACCCTGAGCATACAGTCATACATTATACTTACAACACCATACTTAATGATGAATAACTAAACTCAAACTCTTTTATACATGGTTCAAGCCTACAAAACCTTTAGGTACATTCTGAAACTTCTTGCTTAAAATCTGAGAGCATTATTAGGAGAGGAAATTGGAACTTGCCGATCATGTTATCTCAAGAACATTACATAGATAGAGAAGTATAGATTAGCATTATGGATTCTGAGGAGGAATCTGAAAGCATATCTGACTTGGGCTTAGTGCATGATTTTTTTAAACATGATAAAGCACTTCAATCTTTGGAACTCAAAAGTACTGATGGGATACTTTCTAGCCTTCTTATAATCTCATAACTATTTGTGAAGAAAGAAGCTTGAATTTTTGTAGTACCTTGAAAATGAGGTAGAGATGGCTTGAATAAAATAGGATGAGAAGCTATTTAAGTTTCTTAGAGAACATTTCTATAGAATGATCTAAAACTTGAAAGAAAAGAGACATTTTCTAAATGTCTTGTAGCCTCTCGAAGAAAAGTAGAGAGTCTCTGTACTATTTCGCAAGACTCTACTAGACATGGCTTCAAGACACCCTAGGATACTTGAACTTTGTGCTCTAATACAAAGTTTGTAACACCTCAAAATTCTATCTCGAGATGTCACACGGTGCTTAGGACCACAAGTAATCCCAAGCTTACCCTTCTAATATCATACTACTAAGCAACTAATTAAATATGCATGAATGATGGAGTTTGCTATGCGGAAACATAGAGAAATACTGAAATCTATTTAACATAATACTGATACCACTTTTATATTCTAATAAAATCTGAAGAGAGGAACTAAAATTACAATACTAACTCTAACTAACATCTGTGAAGCATCTACTGTACTAACTATACATAGTTAGGAAGCTACTCCAACTATCACTAATCAATACATATGAATAAGAAAATATACAATATAAATAAATCCAACTGAAGTCCCTAAAGTAGGAGGACTCATCACCTTGCTAGCTGGAATCTGGAACTATCTAAGTCTGAATGTGCCTGCTAGATCTTATACCTACATTATGAGATAAAGTGACAAATACAAATATATATATGGATCAGTACTTTGAAGATGTACTGAGTATATGGGGGTGTATGTATTAAGTCAACAATATCATTACTCTTTATAAAACCATGCATGCTAATATAAATGACTCACATCGCTTGAATAAATCTAAAATCTAAATCTCATAAATCATGAATAATGAAACATATAGCATAAATCTCGTGAGTCATTATACTTAGTTCTAAAATCTGTACTCTCCTCTTATTCTGAAAGCTTCTAAGCAAAAGGAATCTTAAAACAATAACTTTCAAAACTTATGCTTTTACCTTAAGAAGAATAGGGGACTTCTTTTGAAACTTAGGGATTGTAGAACTTTGGGAGTTTCTTCTAACCGACATACACCATTCTAGTATTCTTCGGGGAGAGCTATTCTATCCTTGCCATCAGAATAGAATCTTAACTTAAATGATCATTATCTTGGCCTACTATGGGCATATCATAAACCTAAGGTGGAACGTAGTTCTGGGATATGAGACCTCGGAATCATACCCAACTCGGTGCTAAATACTACTCCCATACTTATTACTTCGAAATTTTCAGAAATCCACCTTAAAATAGCATAAGAGTTTATAATCAAGAAAAATTATGCTTCTCTTCTTTAAATCTCAAACTATGTGGATAATGTTGATTTCTTATCTTATCTTAGGATCAAAAGATCAATTTCTTTCTTGACACTTGATAAAGAATCATCAAGGAGTTTTAAAATCATAATCTTTTTGAAATATCAAGACTAAATCTATGGTCTTAAAGCTCGTGCTTCAAACTTATGTTAAAACACCAAAAGGTTCATGCTTGATAGTATAATTATTGATAAATCAACTCAAAATTTGGAAATTTCAGCAATAAGTATGAAAATATAAACATACTCATGTAATATTATAGCAAAAAGTCATACTCAATATGCTTCTTGAATACACATCATCAGTATCAAAATAATGAAATCAAGAATCTCAATATCATACTTAAAATCAATTGGAAAAATCTGAAAATTCGCATTACATGCATAAATATATGAAAATAGTCATGTAATCAACATTCAATCACTTGTAAACTCATAATCTTTGAATAAGGATAATTGGGTATGAACTCTATTTTTAAATAATAAGAAACTTGCTGAAAATATAATTTTGGGCACAAGGACGAAAGATTTCTCCTTGTTAAAATACCACATACCTTATTTGGCTTGATTCAATGGAACAAGTTAACTTTTGAAGCCTTGAGAATGTTCTTGGGGGCTTTTCTTGAAGGTTCTTGAATGGTGATGTTTTGATTTTTGAGTTTTCTTAAAGAAGGGTTTGAACGTTGTTCTTGAGGGTCAATCTTGAAAGGAACACTAATTTTGATGCTATGAATGAACATGAAGTTATGTGCTTTGATCTGATGTAATTAGGTGTTAAAAAGGGTGAAAAATACCCAAAAATCCTTTTAAAAATGGCTTAAAATCACTAAACGAAGGTCCCCGATGGTTTGGGCAACAAATCATCGCCCTAGGGACGGACCGTTCCTTCAAACCATTGCTTTTTGGCTAGAAAACAGGATTACTACCTCAGTTATGATGGTTTGGGCGATGGTCCATTTCAAGCGTGATGGTCCTTCGGCCTTCCCGTCGCATTTTGGCAGTCCGGATAACTCACTGTAAAACGGCCATAACTGCTTACCCCGATAATGGATTTTGGAAAAATTGATATAGTTGGTAAGCTAATTCAAGTATCTATCTGTTGGTGGGTAACGATCTCAAAAATTCCTTGTATAATAAAAGATATTCTTATTTGAAGTTGACTAAGACAATATTCTTCTCAAGAATTCAATCGGTAAGGGATGTTTTGATTCGCCTAATAGCTAGGACATATTTGAGGCCTTAATGCATATCAAGCTTGGTTATAAAATTACCAAATCACTAAAATTTATTTCTCATAAGTTTGAAGCATGGTTCTACTATTGGTTGTAATTCTTGGGGTATTATAACTGCTCGAGGTAGAGGGTATCAAAAAGATCGTTGGAATTTTAATTGTGTATATTTTGATAGATTGATTCATATGGTTAACAAGAAGAACATGAGCCTTACATTGAAGCATCTTAAGCACAAATGGTGTATTATGTGGATGATATTATCAATAAAGGGTTGAGTGTTTATATGCATTTAAAGCCAAGAGATTTGTAAGATATGGGTAAGGTAATAGAAGAAGAAGTATATGAGAATGAACCATACTAAGTGCAAGAACTCAAACAGTTTTTTGTTGATGGTGATGATTATGTACAGCTAGCTACAGATCATATAATTGATGTTATAGTAGAGTCAAATGTTGTTACTAATCAAGAAGAAGATCCAATGTCTGATTGATTTTTGCGACTTATGTGGAAGAAGGAGAGTGTTAGTCTCCTCTCCTTGTATCCTTTTAGTAGTATTATTTATTTGTTGTGTAGTTTCTTATTCTTCGATGTGTATTGCTATCTAGTACTATATTTTTTGTATCTTGCTACTTTATTGTCGAATTTCCTAGAATCTTGTCAGATACTTGCCTTTTGAACTGAGAGTCTTTCAGAAATGGCTCTTTACCTTTCAAAGGTAGGGGTAAGGTATGCGTATATCCTACCTTCCATAGACCCCACTTATGGGATTACACTGTGTATGTTACTACTATTGTTATTTTACTGTAAACTATTTGCTTTATTCATCATACTATCTCAGCTTGCAGTTACAAAAAATATCAGCTGGACAAATTATGCTAGATTTAGTGGTTATTAGTTGTGGTCCTGTTGGTCTTGCTCTTGCCACAGAGTCGGCTAAACTAGGGCTGAACATGGAGCTCGTTGGGCCTGATTTTCTTTTCACAAATAAATATGGCAACTGGGAGGACGAGTTCAAAGGTCGTTATCTTAATCTGGCTTTTCTTGAATATTTTATTACAAAGAGCTTTCATGAAGAAATTAGCTAATAAGCACATCTTTTGTACGATGTTTATAATATTTTTAGAACTTGGGCTTCAAGCCTGCATTGAACATTTTTGGAAGGATACTATTGTATATCTTGATCATGCTGATCTTGTTCTTATCGATCGTGCTCATGGATGAGTTAGTGTTCATTTACTGCACGAAGAGTTACTCAAAAGGTTAAATTCACTAAACTTGTTCGTTATACGAATTGTTTTATATTTTTCAGTATATTTCATCATTTTATTTTCCTTAAAGGTGTAATTCACATTAATCTTCCTAGGTGTATGGAGGTAGGTATTTTATTTCTTAACTCGAAAGTGTATAGTATTGTTGAGGCTACAAGTGTCCTCTGTAGAGTGCGAGGGTGACATTGTGATTCCCTGCAGGAATAGTTTACCACTTTTTAGACTTGAAATTTGTCTGCTTCCTAATTTTGACACTTTTTAACTAATGATAACAGGTTTGTAACTGTTGCGTCTGGAGCAGCCTCGAGAAAATTTTTGCAGTATGAGTTGGGAGGTCCCAGAAATTCTGTTCAAACAGCTTACGGAGTGGAAGTTGAGGTAGGGAGAGATCATCAAACATTGAGTAATTCTGAAATTTTTGCATGTTATGCACACGAATATTTAAACGCTACAAGTTTATGTGAGCAAATTGCTGCACTTTTCTTTGTCAGTCTATCCTTACTAGTTTTGCGGTAACAGATAAGTGCTTGTCTTAAATATATGCATTCACATTGGCTCTTCTGTTTCTATTGCAAACTTAGGATCAAACTTCCTATTCATTGGATAAAACTGCAACTGATATATTATGACATGAACATCTAAGCTTGGTTGGTTTTGTAATAGTATGATCCTTTATCATTTTTCCAAATTTTAGGTCGATAACAATCCATATGACCCGAGCCTAATGGTTTTCATGGATTATAGAGACTGTTAGACACGACGCTCAATCTTTAGAAGCTAAATATCCAACATTTCTCTATGCCATGCCCATGACTCCAACACAAGTTTTTTTTAATGATTTTCTTTTTTGAACTTCAAAGTTTGATTCATTTATTTTGAAGTTTTTTGTTCATATTGATATCAGTTGAATTAAAGATTTTTCTTTCCAAGGTACCTTATAAGCAATTGACTTAATGGACCAATTTAAGATTGGATCAGAAATAGAAATATTTGCAGTTATGAAAAACATGAGCTGGAAAAATTATGCTAGATTTAGGTTTTATTGGTTGTGGTCCTGCTGGTCTTTCTATTGCCGCTGAGTCGGCTAAATTGTTGTTGAACATGGGGCTCGTTGGGCCTGATCTTCCTTTCATAAATAACTATGGTGTCTGGGAAGATGAGTTCAATGGTCGTTATCTTTATCTGGCTTTTATTGAATGTCTTATTACTAAGAGTTTTTATGAAGCAATTAGCTAAAAAGCACATCTTTTGTACGATGTTTATACTGTTTTTTTAGAACTTGGGCTTTAATCCTACATTGAACATTTTTGGAAGGATACCATTGTATATCTTGATGATGCTGATCCTATTCTTATCGGCCGTATTTATGGAAGAGTTATTCATCATTTACTACACGAAGAGTTACTCAAAAGGTTAAATTCACTAAACTTGTTCTTTATGTCATATGAATTGTTTTATTCTCCATAGTATATTTCGTCATTTTATTTTCCTTAAAGGTGTAATTCATATTGATCTTCCTAGGTGTGTGGAGGCAGGTGTTTTATATCCTAACTCAAAAGTGGATAGGATTTTTAAGGTTACAAGTGTCCTTATTCTTGTAGAGTGCGAAGGTGATGTTGTGATTCCCTACAGCTATAGTTTTCCACTTTTCAGACTTGAAATTTGTCCGCTTCCTAATTTTTAAATTTTTTAACTTATGATAACAGGTTTGTAACTGTTGCGTCTGGAGCATCCTCGAGAAAATTTTTGCAGTATGAGTTGGGAGGTCCCAGAAATTCTGTTCAAACAGCTTACGGAGTGGAAGTTGAGGTAGAGAGAGATCATCAAACATTGAGTAATTCTGAAATTTTTGCATGTTATGCACCCGAATACTTAAACGCTACAAGTTTATGTGAGCAAATTGCTGCACTTTTCTTTGTCATTCTATCCTTACTAGTTTTGCGGTAATAGATAAGTGTTCGTCTCAAATATATGCATTCACATTGGCTTTTCTGTTTCTATTGCAAACTTAGGATCAAAATTCCTATTCATTGGATAGAAATGCAACTGATATATTATGACATGAACATCTAAGCTTGGTTGGTTTTGTAATAGTATGATCCTTTATCATTTTTCCAAATTTTAGGTCGATAACAATCCATATGACCCGAGCCTAATGGTTTTCATGGATTATAGAGACTGTTAGACACGGCGCTCAATCTTTAGAAGCTAAATATCCAACGTTTCTCTATGCCATGCCCATGACTCCAACACAAGTTTTTTTTAAAGATTTTCTTTTTTGAACTTCAAATTTTGATTCATTTATTTTGAAGTTTTTTGTTCATATTGATATCAGTTGAATTAAAGATTTTTCTTTGCAAGGTACCTCATAAGCAATTGACTTACTGGACCAATTTAAGATTGGATCAGAAATAGAAATATTTGCAGTTATGAAAAATATAAGCTGGAAAAATTATGCTAGATTTAGGTTTTATTGGTCGTGGTCCTGCTGGTCTTTCTATTGTCGCTGAGTCGGCTAAATTGTGGTAGAACATGGGGCTCGTTGGGCCTGATCTTCCTTTCATAAATAACTATGGTGTCTGGGAAGATGAGTTCAATGGTCGTTATCTTTATCTGGCTTTTGTTGAATGTTTTATTACTAAGAGTTTTTATAAAGCAATTAGCTAAGAAGCACATCTTTTGTACGATGTTTATACTTTTTTTTAGAACTTGGGATTTAATCCTACATTGAACATTTTTGGAAGGATACCATTTTATATCTTGATGATGCTGATCCTATTCTTATCGGCCGTACTTATGGAAGAGTTATTCGTCATTTACTACACGAAGAGTTACTCAAAAGGTTAAATTCACTAAACTTGTTCTTTATGTCATATGAATTGTTTTATTCTCCATAGTATATTTTGTCATATTACTTTCCTTAAAGGTGTAATTCATATTGATCTTCCTAGGTGTGTGGAGGCAGGTGTTTTATACCCTAACTCAAAAGTGGATAGTATTTTTGAGGTTACAAGTGTCCTTAGTCTTACAGAGTGCGAAGGTGGTGTTGTGATTCCCTACAGGTATAGTTTTCCACTTTTCAGACTTCAAATTTGTCTGCTTCCTAATTTTGAAAGTTTTTAACTTATGATAACAGGTTTGTAACTGTTGCGTCTGGAGCAGCCTCGAGAAAATTTTTGCAGTATGAGTTGGGAGGTCCCAGAAATTCTGTTCAACCAGCTTACGGAGTGGAAGTTGAGGTAGAGAGAAGTCATCAAACATTAAGTAATTCTGAAATTTTTGCATGTTATGCACCCGAATACTTAAACGCTACAAGTTTATGTGAGCAAATTGCTGCACTTTTATTTCTCAGTCTATCCTTACTAGTTTTGCGGTAACAGATAAGTGCTCATCTCAAATATATGCATTCACATTGGCTCTTCTGTTTCTATTGCAAACTTAGGATCAAACTTCCTATTCATTGGATAAAAATGCAACTGATATATTATGTCATGAACATCTAAGCTTGGTTGGTTTTGTAATAGTATGATCCTTTATCATTTTTCCAAATTTTAGGTCGATAACAATCCATATGACCCGAGCCTAATGATTTTCATGGATTATAGCGACTGTTAGACACGACGCTCAATCTTTAGAAGCTAAATATCCAACGTTTCTCTATGCCATGCCCATGACTCCAACACAAGTTTTTTTTAAAGATTTTCTTTTTTGAACTTCAAAGTTTGATTCATTTATTTTGAAGTTTTTTGTTCATATTGATATCAGTTGAATTAAAGATTTTTCTTTCCAAGGTACCTTATAAGCAATTGACTTAATGGACCAATTTAAGATTGGATCAGAAATAGAAATATTTGCAGTTATGAAAAATATGAGCTGGAAAAATTATGCTAGATTTAGGTTTTATTGGTAGTGGTCCTGCTGGTCTTTCTATTGCCGCTGAGTCGGCTAAATTGTTGTTGAACATGGGGCTCGTTGGGCCTGATCTTCCTTTCATAAATAAGTATGGTGTCTGGGAGGATGAGTTCAATGGTCGTTATCTTTATCTGGCTTTTATTGAATGTTTTATTACTAAGAGTTTTTATGAAGCAATTAGCTAAAAAGCACATCTTTTTTATGATGTTTATACATTTTTTTAGAACTTGGGCTTTAATCCTACATTGAACATTTTTGGAAGGATACCATTGTATATCTTGATGATGCTGATCCTATTCTTATCGGCCGTACTTATGGAAGAGTTATTCGTCATTTACTACACGAAGAGTTACTCAAAAGGTTAAATTCACTAAACTTGTTCTTTATGTCTTATGAATTGTTTTATTCTCCATAGTATATTTCATCATTTTATTTTCCTTAAAGGTGTAATTCATATTGATCTTCCTAGGTGTGTGGAGGCAGGTGTTTTATATCCTAACTCGAAAGTGGATAGGATTTTTTAGGTTACAAGTGTCCTTAGTCTTGTAGAGTGCGAAGGTGATGTTGTGTTTCCCTGCAGGTATAGTTTTCCACTTTTCAGACTTGAAATTTGTCTGCTTCCTAATTTTGACACTTTTTAACTAATGATAACAGGTTTGTAACTGTTGCGTCTGGAGCAGCCTCGTGAAAATTTTTGCAGTATGAGTTGGGAGGTCCCAGAAATTCTGTTCAAACAGCTTACGGAGTGGAAGTTCAGGTAGGGAGAGATCATCAAACATTGAGTAATTCTGAAATTTTTGCATGTTATGCACACGAATACTTAAACGCTACAAGTTTACGTGAGCAAATTGCTGCACTTTTCATTGTCAGTCTATCCTTACTAGTTTTGCGGTAACAGATAAGTGCTCGTCTCAAATATATGCATTCACATTGGCTCTTCTGTTTCTATTGCAAACTTAGGATCAAACTTCTTATTCATTGGATAAAAATGCAACTGATATATTATGACATGAACATCTAAGCTTGGTTGGTTTTGTAATAGTATGATCCTTTATCGTTTTTCCAAATTTTAGGGCGATAACAATCCATATAACCCGAGCCTAATGGTTTTCATGGATTATAGAGACTGTTAGACACGGTGCTCAATCTTTAGAAACTAAATATCCAACGTTTCTCTATGCCATGCCCATGACTCCAACACAAGTTTTTTTTAAAGATTTTCTTTTTTGAACTTCAAATTTTGATTCATTTATTTTGAAGTTTTTTGTTCATATTGATATCAGTTGAATTAAAGATTTTTCTTTGCAAGGTACCTTATAAGCAATTGACTTACTGGACCAATTTAAGATTGGATTAGAAATAGAAATATTTGCAGTTATGAAAAATATGAGCTGGAAAAATTATGCTAGATTTAGGTTTTATTGGTAGTGGTCCTGCTGGTCTTTCTATTGCCGCTGAGTCGGCTAACTTGTGGTTGAACATGGGGCTCGTTGGGCCTTATCTTCCTTTCATAAATAACTATGGTGTCTGGGAGGATGAGTTCAATGGCCATTATCTTTATCTGGCTTTTATTGAATGTTTTATTACTAAGAGTTTTTATGAAGCAATTAGCTAAGAAGCACATCTTTTGTACGATGTTTATACTTTTTTTTAGAACTTGGGTTTTAATCCTACATTGAACATTTTTGGAAGGATACCATTGTATATCTTGATGATGCTGATCCTATTCTTATCGGCCGTACTTATGGAAGAGTTATTCGTCATTTACTACACGAAGAGTTACTCAAATGGTTAAATTCACTAAACTTGTTATTTATGTCATATGAATTGTTTTATTCTCCATAGTATATTTCGTCATTTTATTTTCCTTAAAGGTGTAATTCATATTGATCTTCCTAGGTGTGTGGAGGCAGGTGTTTTATATCCTAACTCGAAAGTGGATAGGATTTTTGAGGTTACAAGTGTCCTTAGTTTTGTAGAGTGCGAAGGTGATGTTGTGATTCCCTACAGGTATAGTTTTCCACTTTTCAGACTTGAAATTTGTCTGCTTCCTAATTTTCAAACTTTTTAACTTATGATAACAGGTTTGTAACTGTTGCGTCTGGAGCAGACTTGAGAAAATTTTTGCAGTATGAGTTGGGAGGTCCCAGAAATTCTGTTCAAACAACTTATGGAGTGGAAGTTGAGGTAGAGAGAGATCATCAAACATTGAGTAATTCTGAAATTTTTGCATGTTATGCACCCGAATACTTAAACGCTACAAGTTTATGTGAGCAAATTGCTGCACTTTTATTTGTCAGTCTATCCTTACTAGTTTTGCGGTAACAGATAAGTGCTCATCTCAAATATATCCATTCACATTGGCTCTTCTGTTTCTATTGCAAACTTAGGATCAAACTTCCTATTCATTGGATAAAAATGCAACTGATATATTATGACATGAACATCTAAGCTTGGTTGGTTTTGTAATAGTATGATCCTTTATCATTTTTCCAAATTTTAGGTCGATAACAATCCATATAACCCGAGCCTAATGGTTTTCATGGATTATAGAGACTGTTAGACACGACGCTCAATCTTTAGAAGCTAAATATCCAACGTTTCTCTATGCCATGCCCATGACACCAACACAAGTTTTTTTTAAAGATTTTCTTTTTTGAACTTCAAAGTTTGATTCATTTATTTTGAAGTTTTTTGTTCATACTGATATCAGTTGAATTAAAGATTTTTCTTTGCAAGGTACCTTATAAGCAATTGACTTACTGGACCAATTTAAGATTGGATCAGAAATAGAAATATTTGCAATTATGAAAAATATGAGCTGGAAAAATTATGCTAGATTTAGGTTTTATTGGTAGTGGTCCTGCTGGTCTTTCTATTGCCGCTGAGTCGGCTAAATTGTGGTTGAACATGGGGCTCGTTGGGCCTGATCTTCCTTTCATAAATAACTATGGTGTCTGGGAGGATGAGTTCAATGGTCGTTATCTTTATCTGGCTTTTATTGAATGTTTTATTACTAAGAGTTTTTATGAAGCAATTAGCTAAGAAGCATATCTTTTGTACGATGTTTATACTTTTTTTTAGAACTTGGGTTTTAATCCTACATTGAACATTTTTGGAAGGATACCATTGTATATCTTGATGATGCTGATCCTATTCTTATCGGCCGTACTTATGGAAGAGTTATTCGTCATTTACTACACGAAGAGTTACTCAAAAGGTTAAATTCACTAAACTTGTTCTTTATGTCATATGAATTGTTTTATTCTCCATAGTATATTTCATCATTTTATTTTCCTTAAAGGTGTAATTCATATTGATCTTCCTAGGTGTGTGGAGGCAGGTGTTTTATATCCTAACTCGAAAGTGGATAGGATTTTTAAGGTTACAAGTGTCCTTAGTCTTGTAGAGTGCGAAGGTGATGTTGTGATTCCCTACATGTATAGTTTTCCGCTTTTCAGACTTCAAATTTGTCTGCTTCCTAATTTTGAAACTTTTTAACTTATGATAACAGGTTTGTAACTGTTGCGTCTGGAGCAGCCTCGGGGAAATTTTGCAGTATGAGTTGGGAGGTTCCAGAATTTCTGTTCAAACAGCTTATGGAGTGGAAGTTAAGGTAGAGAAAGATCATTAAACATTGAGTAATCTGAAGTTTTTAAATGTTATGCACCCAAATACTTAAACGCTACAAGTTTATGTGAGCAAATTGCTGCACTTTTCTTTGTCAGTCTATCCTTACTAGTTTTGTGGTAACACATAAATGCTAGTCTCAAATATATACATTCACGTTGGCTATTTTGTTTCTATTGCAAACTTAGGATCAGACTTCCTATTCATTGGATAAAAAGGCAACTACTATATTATGACATGAATATCTAAGCTTGGTTGGTTTTGTAATAGTATGGTCCTTTATCGTTTTTCCAAATTTTAGGTCGATAACAATCCATATGACCTAAGCCTGAGGGTTTTCATGGATTATAGAGACTATGTTAGATACGACACTCAATCTTTAGAAGCTAAATATCCATCATTTCTCTATTCCATGCCCATGACTCCAACACGAGGTTTTTTTTAACGAATTTCTCTTTTGAACTTCAAAGCTTGATTCATTTATTTTGAAGTTCTTTGTTCATATTGATATCAGCTGAATTAAAGACTTTTCTTTTCAAGGTACCTTACAAGCAATCGACTTACTGGACCAATTCAAGATTGGATTAGAAATTGAAATTCCAAATAGTAAGTTTATCACTTTGGATTAGCATGTTTTTTCATGCCAATGAGAATGCTAGATTCTCTTTATCTCAATATTTCTAGATTCTATAGTCATATAGCTTTTTATGCAGGTATTTACTTGAAGAAGTACAAAAAGAGATGCTCCATGGTTTTAGGATAGATGTCACATAGTAAGAAAATTGTATTTTTGCATAATCCCATATGAGCTAGCTTTGCTTTCGTGAGTAATCTTCCATGCATTGTAATCCAGGAGATAAAACTATGTTTTGTGATGATTGTTGGGTTCTATACCGCTCTCTACCATTATTTTTGTGGTGCTTCTCTGAGCCTCCATTTAAAGCCACTACTAATAGGATACTTCCTATTTGATTTGAGCCATCCATTACCCATGTAACCGGGAAAAAACATGGATAATTGGCACATTCTAATGAGGATGAGAGCACCCAAAAAAGGTTCTTGTGATCCTGTCGTGCCGCTGGAATTGCCTCATTTTTTCTATGCCTTTCACCGGGTTTCTCCATCTGATAAACTGAATGTGGAAGGTTTCCATATATTTCGTGGAGGGTTCTAGAATTACGTTAGCATGGGGATGGATGCATAAGTATCTTATTCATTTCACTCGGAGAGAAAAATGAACCCTGGCAAATTCATAAACTAACTTATCAGTTAGGTAATAATGTGAAAAAAAAATTAAGATGGTAAATCATCTATTTGATTTATTTCTCTAAATCTTTTCATATCAATTTGAAGTTAATCATCCTAATGTTTTGTTTTGGACCTTTTATTCTGTTCTATCTAGAAGAAAAGAAATCTACTATCAATTTAATGACCGCTGTGACAAAACAGAAGTTGAAGAGGTAGGGTTGGCCTTTGGCAGCAGGGGTCAAGATTATTGGTACTCCATAATATCCTGTGAGTGCTTAATATGTGTTGTTCTATTACACAGAAGGCCAAAATTAAAAGAACTGTGGTGTTAACTTTGTTTTGGTGTCACCTTATGCAAATTTGATTAATGGAGCTTTCACTTTTTTTGCATATTAAAATGACTGCAGTGTTGACTCTTTAATATATTTGCGTACTGGTGCTTGTTTCCTTTACTGAAATAGTCCTCATTAGATGGAAAAAACCTCTTTCAAATTGCTAGATAAATACTTTCTTGGTGAGCTGTGAAATTTTGGAGAATCAGACACGAATGCGGCATCGAAAGCGAACAGTCCGCTCAACTTAGTTCAAGTCTTACATTGTCTTATAAAAATCTTGTGCCTGTAGGAAGAGTGGATACCGGACAGCAACAGTCATAAAACTCATGTGAGGATACTTGTTAAGTTGTTCTTACCCCCTTTTATTTATCTTTTTTGTGTTAGGTTTGACACTGTATTTGCATTTCATAATTACGATGCTTTAATAAAAGTCAAGGAGCAGAAGAGGAAAGCTAGTACCAAGTGGTATGCGTGCTATTAATTTGGGGTCTTATCTTTTTTTTTATTTCTCATCATTGATCATGAATTTTTCATTCAGATATGAAGATATTCCACTATTCCTTATACGTTGTTGCGTCTTTACAATATTATTAGCTCACATCAAAATGATTTTGGAATCAAAAGGAACAGATTCTGAACATGGCCACGAACTTGATCCTCTATAATTTGTCTACACTTTGGTTTGGAACGTTGTTCTTTTTGGCCACCTTGGTGGCACAGTTATTGATTCCTTCGCATTATAGCTGGTAATACTTCATATACGTGTAATATTGAAATCTAATGGATGCTTTCTTTTTGTCCTTATTCTAGTTCTATATGAAATACTTCAGAATGAGGAAATGACTTATTTCTGGAGCAACCTACCAGTTTTACTTTGACTTTGACTGACTAGATTTTATCATTTTTTTCGGTCAAATTGGAAACGACGACAAACTCAGACTGGTTGGAGTGCTGATTATCTTCATGAAAATTTGATTGCTTCTTATCATGTTATGACTTAACGTTATTGCTATGACACTTTTCCATCTGTATGGACTCACCAGCAACAAATGTAATCTTGTTTAAACTTTTCTTGTCATGGTAAATGAAATACAAGATCAGTTATACTACTACTAAACCCAAGTCAACACCTATTGCAGTGCCAATAAACTGATCTATTCCTAGCAGAGTATAGATAATCCAGCAGGAGCAGGACACGACAACGGCAAATGACAGGAAAAATGACATGTACTTCACACTCTTTATCTTGATTACTAGTCTAATGATAGACAGAGGCGATACATACATAATAATGGAGAAGACGGTGGAAACAACAAAAATATTGTGGCGGAGTCAAACTACCACCAATTATTTTTAAGTACTAATTTCATATTGTAGTGGTTGAAAACTCCTACATAATTTTCTAAGAAAACAACTAGTATTTTATTGTGGGATTTATAGAACACTATAATATTTTTTTGTCACATTGTGATCATATTGTGGGGGTTTATAAACTCCAGCAATTTTTTTTTTGAAATATTATTATCATATTGCAAGGGTTCTAAACTGTCACTTATTAACTTAAAAAAAATCCCACAAATTCAAAATTTATTTTGTGGCAGACGTCAGGGAGGTTTTGAAAAATCTCCACAATATTGCTCGTGACAAGGCTTATTGTGGAACTTCTAAAAACCACCACAATTCTTTTTGTTGCGGTCAAAAACCGTCACAAAATGACAAAAAGTCCGCCATAATTTACCAGCTTTTTTGGAGTGAGATGGATTAAAAAATGGTTTTAAACTTTTTGTTCCTCCGCATTAGCTAGAAAATGGTTTGAGAGTTAGATACAAAGATTAGAAGGTTACCAGTACTTGAAAGATGATATATTTAGTCTTAAGGGATAATATATGTTTATTCCTATCATTTAACAAAAATGGGAGGAAGTTTGTTTACTGTTATTCAATATGTAAAATGTGATCGGGATATTTTAACATGAAAAATAGAGTTTAATATGAAGTCCTCAATATGATTTAGTGATAATGATAATGATAGAAAAATCACATTAAAAAGATGATAGTTTAGTCACCTAATAAATCAAGATATGCATGTGTTGAATTTAGACTTATTTACCTTCTTAAAATAAATAAACTAAAAAATGTGGTATGCTTATTAACGATTTTGGGCTTAAAGAAAAGTTTAAGATTTAATTAACCAATTCATTAGCATGGAAAAATAAGTTTGAGTTGTGAATCAGCTTTGAAAATCTCAATATTGAAAGCATTTTCATAATTCGTAAAAGAATGAGTTAGGTTCTTAACATCTAGAAAATTAAGGTTTAATACAAATGAAAGTTAACAATGAAGTTGGAAAACCCTGCTATCGATAATTCTTTATAATAAAATTAATATATCATTTCTAAGTCGATCTAATTGGGACGGGTAAATTTTTTCTAAACATATTAGAAGATTATTGACTTTGAAAAATGGGAGTGATCTATAAATGTTTCAAAGGCATGAAAAATATATCAAAACTCGTGGTATGTCCAGAAAGTACTGCTACCGACAAGCCACACACTAATATAATTCAATAATTTAAAACAAATTAAAAGCGGAATGTAAGTAAATTTTAGTCTAACAATTGTTATATATATCTAAAAGATTAATTTAAGCCAAGCATAAGTCATTAAGCGACCGTGATAGAACCACGGGACTTGAGTGGTGCCTCACACCTTTTCCTCGGTCAAAAGAATTTGTTAGTTAATCTTCTATTTTGCAGACTAATAATGAGAGAGTCATCATTTTCTTTTAAGTAGGGATTCAATAAGGTGACTTAGGACACCATAACTCAATTTCAAGTAGCGACTCTGTAAATCAAATAATACCTATTAAAAATCGTCACTTTAATTGAAAAAATCTTTTGACCCTCGCCGAAAAAGGGGTGTGACATCTCTGGCGACTTTGTTGGGGACAATAAAAATTCAAGAATTTCTATTGACTTATATGGCTTTATTTAATTTTTGATATTATTATTTATTGGCATAAATGTGCTCTTTTCTTTCCTGCTTACCACTTTGATATTAGTTGAATCGCAATATAAAATGTCTTCTCTCGGACACCCATCTGAGTCTTCTGAAAGATACTTTTTATTCGGAGATGCGATAAACTCTCCCGATCCTTGTGATACCAGAGATGCGGCAACGCTCCTAGAAAGGATTCTATAGTCACACATGTTTTAGGATAGGAAGGACCAATAGTGAGGCCGGAAAGCACTGCTACCGGTATGCCGTCCTTGTCCTACTCGAGTTGTCCGCTTATTTTATAGCCAATCTAGACACTTGTTTAACCCTATTAAAATTGAAACTCAAATGTAATTATCCCTATTGGGCTCCTCTTTATCTGCATCACATGCATTTTTGACTTAGTAGGGCTCGACATAGGGGCCGAGTCTATCTAGGATAGGTATCCCTATTTATATGACCAACATGTGTATCTTATGTGCTCTTTGACATTTATTTGGAAGACTCGTTTGATTGATGACCAGCTTTAGGCAACACAATAAAACAGAAAAGAGTATTTTTTTCAACTTTTATAACCATTTCTTTAAAAAAATTAAAATTTTTGAAAATTAAAAAAATAAGTTTTATGATCTTCATGAACTAGACACACCCTATTCTCACCTTGATGAGGTACGCAGGCAATCCTTATCAGGTTTGGTGATGCTATTAAGAAAAGTTTTCATATTCATTATTACCAAAGTAAAATAGTATTAAGGTGATTGGTTTGTGGTTAAGTATCTAATCCATACGATACTGGGTCCAAAGATAAAGATAAGATGATCCACAAATATGGCTTAGAGTTTGACAATGGAGAAGACCAAAAACAGTTAGTTTCATAAGAATTCACAACAATAAAGGAGAATAGGTTATTGAAACAACAAATAACAGAAATCTATCAAGCTTGGATGAATGGGTAAACCCCACCTTACCCAATCCTTAGACTTTTGAACAAGAATAATTCAAGTTCCACTCAAGCTCAAAATGACAATCCACTTTATCCATCGGGATTCATCCCATACATTAATATTTCTAGTGGTGCTAGAACTTCTACCATGCGCCCTTCAAATTCATCTCTCAAAAACAACCCATTTTTCATTCGTGTAGTTCCAACTAATATGGGCCCTAAGTCGACAATACAAAAGTCTATTGGTGAGCCAAATCATGATCAATTCTATCCTTCTAAATTGTCTTTCAAACCCCTAAATTCACATTATCCTACACATCATCTTGATTCCCCTATAATTAGTGAGAAGACTATTCAGAATGAGGAACAAGAAGAGATGACCAAAAAAGGGAGAAGTCTGGAGAAAAATATGAGAAATATGTAAGGACTAAGAGGGCAAAAGAGCATTTCATACAAAGATTTATTTATCTTTCCTGATGTCCATTTGCCTCTAGGGTTCAAAACTCCTATGTTTCATAAGTACGAGGGGCGTAGTGATCTTTTGGCTCATTTTAAAAGGTAATATAATCAACTAAGAGGGGCAGTGGGAAAAGAAAAACTACTAATGACTTACTTTGGAGAGATTCTGATGGGGATAGCTTTATAATGGTTCATTGATCAAGATATCTCTCATTGACATGTTTGGGATGGCATGACTTAGAATTTATCAAGCAATTTCAATATAATATTGATATAGAGTCGGATCTTACCACACTTTCTAACATGAGAAAAAAACCATCAAAATTTTTTGAGAATATGCTTTTAGATGGAGGGAGCAAGCTACTAGAGTTAAGCCATTAATAGAGGAGTTTGAAATAATTGATATTTTTCTCTAGGCACAGGAACCTGACTACTTCCATCATTTGCTTTGTACTATTGAAAATAAATTTGTTGAGGTAATTAAGGTCAGAGACATGGTGGAAAATGAAATTAAGTCCAAGAAAATCATAAGCCAATCTTTTTTTAAAGTAACATCGCAGACAATTCAAAATGGTTTGGGATGTTTTGTAGAAAAGAAAAGAAATAAGGATGTGGTTATTGTTGTATTAGGACAGTGACAAAGTTCAAGAGGTCCGCATCACCCATATGCACAATATCACTCCCAAATTTATATCAAAGACCCATATAACCATCCACAATACTATTTTCCACCTCAAAATCCATTATATTCCAGTCCATCCTCTCAGTATCCTATTTATAATGCATAATCATATGCATGAACCCTTTCTTACCCGCAATGGTATGCACCAACCCCTCAGAGTCATCATTCACCTCCATAAACATACCAACGCCCCACTATACTCAATTTTTGATTCAAGTCAAATAATGAAAAGAGACAGAAGACAAGAGATAGTTTCACACCATTTGGGGAATCGTATAACAGTTTGTTTCAAAAATTGAAATAGTTGGGCATGATCACTCTTCTCCTTTGGTACACTCCCGACCCATATTCAAATTTTTTTTAATCTTAATGAACAATGTGCATGTCATTCTGATGTCCAAGGTCACAGTACTGAAGATTATCGTGCTTTGAAAAGAGAAATAGAAAGGATGATTCAATATAAATTGATTATGGTGCAGAATATGGACAGTGGTGAAAGCTCTACTTATATTGATGTGCAAACTAATGACTAAGATGTCAAGATCAAAGATTAAGAAGTCACTCCTCTCATTATTAGGAAAGATTGTTAGTAGTTTATTTTATTTTTCTTTCTGTTATCTGAATTATTTCAGGGTTGTAGTTCGAAATCCTTCTTGTCTTGTTTCTTTGTCGTTTGTGTTCAAACTCTTTTATCTTTTTTTATTTATTTTTAAACAAAATGTAGTCTCCATTTACGTTTTATTTTTAATATACACTGTTTATTTATTTTCTTTACACAGTATATTTTATATTGATTCTTGTGATATGATATGCATGGTGAATTTTTAGTTAGATCTTAAAACCCAATCTAAGACTGAAAACATATAACCAAGAAGTTAGAATTAAAAAAACCATATAAGAAAATAAATAAAGTGTTAAGATGTTTGAGGTCCTATTTAAAACATTACTTGAATATAATGAGACAATCACTTTGTGAATAAAAAATAACTCAGTCTTCAATGAGAAGGATCATCTCAAGCATTTTGAATGGGATCAATCAAAGGATATAAAATCTCCATTGTCAAGAGAAGCAAATATAAGTTAGCTCCAAAATGGCATAAGTCATCTATTGTGAGGAAATTACAACACAAGTGGACCTATATGTTTTACAAGCATAAAAGAAGTGACACATGTGCACGTGCTCAGTCAGGATCAATGTGGAAAAGATGTGTATGATCATCATTTTACACTCTCAAATTGCATGTTATGTACTTGCATTTTTAAGGATTAATATGACGAAGGAATTTCATTATGTTATCCAAATGTTGTGTCATTCTTTGTTACCCCTTGTAGAGCTTTAGTTTTATTTTTTTGTGTCCCTCTTTTGGAATCAAAATAGAATCTAAAAAAAAGTGTCAAGAAATACAAATAGATCCAAAAAAATTCAAAAGGAGAAAAGTTAAAAAAAATTAAAAGTTAGAGTCGAAAAAAAGAAAAAAATCAAAATCAAGAAAAAGAATGATATGTCTGAACTACGTTTAACCTGATTTTTTCTACAACAAGATATGTAGGTTGTCCTACTCTAGGGTTTGTTATAACCAATTATAAATTTCAAGTTACTTAGTTTAAAAGAAACTGGGGCAAAAGTTGTTTTCCTTATGAATCGATTCCAAAAGTTTTCAAAAATTGTAAGTATTACTCTATCTTATGTATATTTTGAGACTCATGTCATCCTTTCTTTGTTACCCTATTCAAAAGCCAAGTTACTATAAAAGAAAGACCTTCAGATCAACCTTTGAAAATTTCAAGGCTATGAATGCTATGGATATATGATATTTCACATTTTAGGCACCACTTTCCTTCACCGACATTACAAAATGTGAGAGAAATATAAAGAAGAGAGTATTATTGGTGAAAACTCCTATAGACACTGTAAGACGATGGTGAGCTAAGGGAGATAAAATGACAGAGTCTTATTAGTGAAAATCCTTACGGACACCATAAGGCAACAGTGAGTCGAGATAAATAAAAAAGAGAGAGGCTTATTGGTGAAAATCCTTAAGGGCGTCACTAGCCAAATGAGGTTTATGAGTCCAACAAGCTTAAGGAAGCAACTCAGTTTCAGGTTCATGGACTCAATAAAAATTTATAAATAATTATATTGAAAGATCAGATGGCTTAATCCAAAATGCATGTCATAATCATTGACCAGCTGTCATATTCAGATAAATTTTTATTTTCTTTATTTTCAAAAAGAAAACATTCATTATCTTTCCTTTTTCTTCTATGTTTCTATTTTTATTCTCTTAAGTCTGTTATCCAAACAGAAAATCATTATCATTTTTTTCTTTCTTTTATTTGAGTCAACTTCATGTCAAAATAAGTGAGAAAGGATTCCAAAACTTGCTATCAACTTCTTTAATTGCACAAACCAAGGAAAAAGTTAAGCACATGAAGTTGACATAATCAAACGTGAGGCAAAGTATATAAGAATTTTCATCAACTAACAGGTTGTGAACTCATGGAAATACAAAATTTCAATAGAGTTTAGTACGGAGACACCATGAGATAGAGTTATTGGGTTTGCATGAGAGTCATTCTTAATAGTCTGAATTTGGATCAATGGTGCAGCTAGTCAATGATAAGTCAATAGTTTAAATTAAGTTAAATGTGACAAGTGCAAGAGCGATTGCCTCCCAAAGATAAATCCATAATCAAACCACCGCATTTTTACAAGTCTTCTTTGTATGGAATAAAAATACATGTTACCTTCAAATAAAGGGCTTCAAAGCCAAAATATCAAAAGATGTAATTTCCCTATTCTGGAAATTCAAGAGGTGGTATTGATATGCTGGTTCGGTAATCATAATT
The DNA here is from genome assembly GCA_030864225.1 of Capsicum baccatum var. pendulum. Classification (NCBI taxonomy): domain Eukaryota; kingdom Viridiplantae; phylum Streptophyta; class Magnoliopsida; order Solanales; family Solanaceae; genus Capsicum; species Capsicum baccatum. The sequence continues at coordinate 154,360,312 of CM061561.1, read as the reverse complement.
ATGATAAAGACTCATCATCCTATATATCTAGAAGACATACTTGCTTGTCTGGGTATTTCAAATTTTCATTAGTTAGTCCTAACATAAACCTTCACTGCTAGAAACACACTTTCTAGTTGAGTTATTTCATTTGGCCCCTAGCAGACACACTTCCTTGTTTGGGTATTTCAATTTTCATTTGTTTGGTGAAGCATTTCCTTACTTGAACCTTTACCCCAAGAAGACACACTTTCTGGTTAAGTCATTCCATTTAACCCATAGGAAACACACTTTCTTGTTTAGGTAACATATGTTTTCATTTGTTAGGTGACACACTTCCTAAATATAACCTTCATTCCTAGAAGGTGCACTTTTTAGTCGAGTTCTTCCATTTAAATACCTAGGAGACACACTTCCTTGTATAGATAATTCAAGTTTCGCTTGTGAGGTGACACACTTTTTAACTTGAACCTTCACTCCTAGAAAATGAACTTTCTAGTCGAGTCTTTCCACTTAAACCCCTAGTTGACGCACTTCCTTATCTGGGTATTTCTAGTGTTATTTTTTTTATATAGGTGACGCACTTTCTAACTTGAACCTTCACTACTAGAAAATGCACCTTCTAGTCGAGTTCTTTTATTTGACTCCTAGGAGGCATACTTCCTTATTTGGGTATTTCAGTTTTTATTTGTTAGGTGACGCACTTTCTAACTTGAACCTTAACTCTAAAAAGAAACACTTTCTGGTTGAATCATTCCATTTAACCCCTAGGAGATGCACTTTACTTTTTGGGTATTTAAAATTTTTATTTATTAGGTGACACACTTCCTAACTGTAACCTTCATTCCTAGAAGATACACTTTCTATTCGAGTCCTTCTATTTAAACCTCTAGGAGAGAAATTCCTTGTCTAGATAATTCAAGTTTCGTTTGTTACATACCACACTTTTTAAATTGAACCTTCACTCCTATTAGATGCACTTTCTAGTCTAATCCTTCCATTTAAACCCCTAGGAGACGTATTTCCTGGTCTAGGTATTTCTAGTGTTGTTTTTTAGGTGATGTACTTCCTAAATTGAACCTTTACTCCTAGAAGATGCACTTTCTGGTCAATTCTTTCCATTTAACCCCTAGGAGATGCACTTTCTTGTCTGGGTATTTCAAATTTTCATTTGTTAGGTGATGCACTTGCTAACTTGAACCTTCACTGCTATAAAACCCACTTTCTAGTTGAATTATTTCATTTGACCCCTAGGAGACGTACTTTCTTGTTTGGGTTTTTCAGTTTTCATTTTTTAGGTGACGTACTTCCTAAATTGAACCTTAACTTCAAGAAGACACACTTTATAGTTGAGTCATTCAATTTAACTCCTATGAGAAGTACTTCCTTGTCTGGATAATTCAAGCTGTCATTTGTTAGGTAACACACTTCCTAACTTGAATCTTCAATCCTAGAAGACGCACTTTCTAGTCGAGTCATTCCATTTAACCACTAGGAGACACACTTGTTTATATAGATAATTCAAGTTTTATTTTTAGGTGAGCACATTCTAATTTTAACCTTTACTCCTAGAAGACACACTTTCTAGTTAGAGTCTTTCACGTTAACTCTTAGGAGAAACACTTCCTAATTTTGGTCATTTGTTTTACTCTGAGGAGACACATTTATTTATCAAGCCTTGATTCACCATTTTTATTGTACTTTTCAAAAGTTATGATCTGGTGAAACTCACAAAAATTTCTAGTACAAACTGGGGAAAAAAATTGTGTGTTATTTGGATTTTAGTTTTTAACTCAGGACCCTCCTGGATAATAAGATTTTAATTTCAACTTAGGACCTTCCTGGATAATATGACTTTATTTTTCAGATCAGGACCCTCCTGGATAATGAGATTTTATTTTTCAGCTTAGAACCCTCCTAGATAATGGGAATTTAACTTTTAGCTCAAGACCTTCCTAGATAACGGGACTTTACTTTTCAACTCAGGACCCACATGAATAATGATATTTTACTTTTTATCTTAGGACCTTCCTAGATAATGTGATTTTACTTTTCAGGTTAGGACCCTCCTGGATAATGGAACTTTACTTTTATTGTTCACGTTACTTTAAGTTTAGGAACATATTTGGAAAGCAGGAATTACTTTCAGTTTTGAAACTCAGGAAGCCCGCCTAAAGAATAGAGTGAAGAAATTACAACTCAAGAGCCTGCTGGAGAATAGGGTGAAGAAATTGCAAGTCAGGAGCCTGCCTGAAGAATAGGATGAATAAATTGTAAGTCGGGAGTCCACCTGAAGAATAGGATGGAGATTTTTAAGTTCAAGTCAGAAGTGTCAGTCTAAAGAATAGATCGATTTTCAAATTCCTCTCCCAACCAAGAGTTGACCGGGAGGAACATTTCATTTTTCAAGTTCAACTCAAAATAATGACTATCTCACCACTTGAGAAGTCATGAAGATTCAAGTTAAAATTTCAAAAAAACTGCATAGATAGGATCTTTCACTTGTATCATTATTTTCAATTTTTGCTTTTCATTTGGATGTAAAAGTAGACACCGCAAACCGGAGATTCGATGGAACCTCACCCAACCTCTAACTCATAGTCTCACTATTTTTTCTTATTGAACTACACGTGACCTGATTCACTTATAACTCGGAATATGTAGGCGGTTCAAAACCAGGACTCGATCACATCTTCTTTTTTATATTCTACCCTTTCGAATAACTGGAGGATCAAAAGTCATCTCGTTGTCTACTCCTTTGTATGAAAAATCTTCGAGATTTCAAACAAAGAGGGGCAAGATGTATATACGTGATTTTTGAACCTCCTTGATCTTTAACCTATTTTTAACATTAAATGTTTATTTACATCAAAATATTGTCTTTCTCTTATTTCATTTTTAGTAGGTTTCATTTGAAAATTGTGAAAAAAAATTCTTTTAAAAATAGAGTTCCATTTTAGAATATATTTTTTTAAAAATAATAAAAATATTCTTAAAAATATATTTTCTTTTAATTTAAATTTTAATAAATAGGCTAGTAATTTATTATTCTCTTAATTATATTTTATTTTATACTACTTTTAAATTTTTCTTATATTTTCATAGTATAAAAATTAATTAGTCATTGTTTTTAAAATTACTAAATTTTATCAAAAAATTAAAAAAAATCTTATCCTAATAAACTACCCATTCCCACATCTCCTCAACCTCTTCCACGTCACTATATTCAGAAAACTCCCTTAACTTTCCAACACTCACCATATTACATAACAACACACACATGCAGACAAAAGAGAAGATGGATGTAAGATTGAAAAGGGAGGGAGAAGAGACATAAAAAAAAGATTAAAAAAATGAAGGAGGACTTAGAAGGAGGAAAACGTAGAGAGAGAAACAAAGACAGAAAAAAAAAAGGAGAAAAACAAGTAGAACAGTAAAAAGAGAAAAACAGAGAGTGGAAAAGCAAAAGAAAATCAGCACTTAATTTGTGAAAAGAAAGTGAAAAGAAAGGAAAAAGAGTGTGAGTTGAGTTCGAGTTCCGCTCGAGCTTTTTGGTGACAACGTTTTTATTTCTATGTTCAATTCATTTCTTCGTACACGTTCTAATCTTGTACTATTATTTTCTTAAGTTTTATTGTAAATCAAATTATGAAAAAAGTTGTCCAAATGATTTGTTGCGTTATTTAGTATGTGTGGTTGATTAATTATCTTAGTCTCCGTTCTTGATGTGAGTTGTACATTTAAGTTATTAAGTACTCGAATTTTACATAGATTTGGTTTTTAACACACTATTTATGGATTTTATGTTTTTAAATTTTCTACCATGTGATAATACCCATATTATATATAGAATAAAAAGAGAAATTTAAAAATAGATAGTAAAAAAATGAAGAATGAGACATGAAAATAAATTAAAAAAGAAACAAAATAAAAATAAAAGAACGGATAGAGAAAAAACAGATGGATTAAAAAATGGTTGTAATCTTTTTGTTCCTTAGCATTAGCTAGAAAATGGTTTGAGAGTTAGATACAACGATTAGAAGGATACCAGTACTTGAAAGATGATATATTTACTATTAATGGATAATATATGTTTATTCCCATCATGTAACCAAAATGGAAGTTTGGTTATTGTTATTACAAAGCAAATCAGCTTTATTTATTCAAGATGTAAAATGTTGTCTAGAAATTTTAACATGAAAAATGGAGTTTAATATGAAGTTCCCAGTATGATTTAGTGATAATGATAATAATAAACTAATCACATTAAAAGAATGATTGATTAATCACCTAAAAAATCAAGATATGTGTGTCTTGAATTTAGATTTCTTTGCATTCTTAAAAGAAATAAAGTTTATTATATTTGTTTGGAAAAAAGTAAATAAAATAAAGGAAACTCTTATAAGGTCTTAAGTTGCATATTTTGGTTATTCCTTATTCATATACGCTAAAATTTTGATTTTCTATTTATATGAACGTTCTTGACGTGATGTTTCCATAAGTGTCAACTTTCCTATTCAAACATTAATTTAGAGTTACTGTGCGTATAAGTAAAAAAAATGTGGTATGCCTTTTAACGACTCTAGGCTCAAACAAAACTGATCGAATTAACCAATTCATTAGCATGGAAAAATAAGTTTGAGTAGCGAATCAGCTTTGAAAACCTCAACATTGAAAGCATTTTCATAACGGGAAAATACACAAATAGCACTTCCATTCAAACAAAACCCACGAAAATGGTCAGATAATTCAATTTTCATTTTCTAGACATTTCAACTTGTTGCATTGTCGGCTGAGCCTCTTTTTCTTTACCTTTTAATTTTTTTTGGCGGCGGTATTTGATTAAAGAAAATAAATTAAAGAGTGCTGCTCATGCCCTCTTTATTATTTAAATAAAAAAAACTGTCTTATATTCTTTTAATTCTAACAAAAAAAACTACATAAAATATCGTAGTTTTTTTTAACAATCAAATGCAAATTTTTATACTTATAATTACCACTCTATTTTCTTTGTCAATTAAAAACGAATAAAGTATATTTTTATTTACAACAACAACAATAAAGTATATTTTTATTTATTCTATAAATACTTTTATACAATAATGATACATGTACATTTTTTATACATCAATGATACAATTTCTGTACACATCATATGTATACGCATAATCTATACAATAATAATATAATTTCTAAACATATAACATACAAAATATATATTTTTATACAACAATTATTTAATTTTCACACACATTTTATACAACTTTCGTTGCAGTAATTATTTAGATACATATTCTATACAATAATTATACAGTTTCTCTACGCATACAATAATTACACAGTTTCCATGCACATTCTAGAAAATTTTTAGCTGAAATAATTATTCAAATACATATTCTATACAATAATTATACAGTTTGTATACCCATTCTATACAACATTTAGTTACAATAATTATATAGATACGTGATCTATACAATAATTATGCAGTTTGTATACAATATTTATACAATTTCTATACACATCCTAAACAGTCTCTATGTATATTTTGTATATATACATATTCTATATAATAAATGTACAATTTTTATGCACACCATATACATATCTTCGTTTCTCCGAAAACTCTTTCAACTCACTGATATTCAAATCTTCACATTATCCATTATCATATCAAAGCTATGCTATTTCGAATTACAAAACACATTTGTTTCTGAAAACAACCTATTTCCTTCAAAGTCCTTCCTCCCATACTTACCCACCATTACTTTAGGCTTCAATGCAGTAGCCCTTTTGTTTCCATCCCTGATCAACCTCCACATTTTGCACATTCTTTCTTCTCTTTTCTCCCCACACATTTTTTTCGGAAACAACCAATTCCCTTCAAAGTCCTTCCTCCCATACTTACCCACCATTACTTTAGGCTTCAATGCAGTAGCCCTTTTCTTTCCATCCCTGATCAACCTCCACATTTTGCACATTAATTCTTCTCTTTTGTCCCCTCTCCTTTTAGATCCAACCACACCACCCTTCATTTTTAAAAAAGCCAACTCAATTTAGACAACCTAGATGGAAAAATTAAGAATTAGAAGAAAAAGGATAGGAATTTTGTGGGTTTCTTAGTCCCCTATCCTTTTTAATGCATACGTTCCATTCTCCATTTTTAAAATCCAATTCAATTTGAAATTAAGAATTAGAGAAAAAAAGATATAAATTGTGTGAGGTTCTTAGCTATCAAGGATTTAGAAAGAAAAGAAAGAAGAATGGTTACAAAGTTAGAAAAATATATAATAAAAAAGTAAAATAGTGGACTTAGTTCCTAATCTTTGGGCGGTGCTATAATCTAGAAATAAAATAATCGACTGATTATTTTTTGTCTATTAGGCAAAACATAGGCTATTTATTTAAAAATAGGATATACAATGTCCTTTCCCCTTTTTATAATTTATAAAAGAATGAGTTAGATTCTTAACATCTAGAAAATTAAGGTTTAATACAAATGAATGTTAGCGATGAAATCGAAAAGTTTTGCTACCGACCATTCGTTATAATAAAATTAACATATCATCTCAAAGTCAATCTGATTGGATAGGTAGATTTTTTCTAAACATGTTAGAAGCTTATTTAGACTTTGAAAGATGGGAGCGATCTATAAATTCCTCAAAAGCACGAGAAATATATCAAAACTCGTGATATGACCGATAAGTACTATTACCGGCAAACCACACATAATATAATTAAACAATTTAAAATAAATTAAAAATGGGATGTAAGTAACTTTTAGGATAAAAATTGTTATATATATCTAAAATATTAATTTAAGCCAGACATAAGTCATTAAAGCTACAGTGCTAGATCCACGGGATTCAAAGGGTGCCTCACACCTTTCCCTCAGTCAACAGGATTCCTTACCCGATCTTCTATTTCGTAGACCAATAATGAAAAAGTAATTTGTTTTGAGTAGGATTTCAATAAGGTGTCTTGAGACATCATAACTCAAGTCCAAGTGGCGACTCTGTAAATTAAATCATCCCTATTAAAATCATCACTTTAATAGGAAAAATCCCCTGACCCTCGCCGAAAAGGCGTGTAACAACAGTCAACTTCTGAAGCAATAATATGAAGTAAAGAGAAAGTAAAGTACAGAAAAAGGAATGACACCAACTATCTTTTATACTAGTTGGGACCTCTAATAGGTCTTACTCTAGCCCCCTTGAGTTGCAAGGGATTCTAGTAGTTTTTTTTCAAAATCAAAGGTTATAATATTTGAGTTAAGTTTTTTGAAATTAACTCACATGCCTTTTATTTACTCTCTATGATACAAAAGTCTCTATGTGTTTCTTTTCTCTCTTTTTGAGTATACACAGTAAACTACACGAGAATACAATGCTTAGTTAAAGTAGAGAATAAAGCTAGAGAAGGTTAAGACAGTGTGTGTCTCTTTCTTTGTCTTCCACTATTTAAATAGTAGTGATTGGACTAATACTAGCCGTAAAAACATAAATATAGAAGGAAAATCAAAAGATTTTCTTCTTAAAAATGGAATAGGAGATATCTAATTTTCAATAATAAATAAAGACTATAAAAAAAAATCTAAACTAATTTTAAGAGGACGTGACTAAGAGACTTCTTGTTACAAGGAGAGATATTCTCCTTCCTTTGGTGAAACATTCAACATTTAATATTAATTAGTGAGCCAATATTCTTTCATTTGAGGATAGTGATCACACTCAACTTACTTCATGATTTATGGACAAGGCGGTCAATGTCAAATATAATAACCGAAGTTGAGTTGCGGTCGAACCCTCAAGTAGTGAAATTAGTCTTCAAATCCTATGGGTATTAATATCTACTAAAGATATACGCGTAATTAAAATTGGGGGAGGGGGGAGGAGGTTGGCTTGGAATGTTATTTTAACGAAAACCTGAGAATCACACAATAACATTAATCATCAATCATTTGCATGTAAAACTATATTATGTTATTTAATTAAGCTCATGGGATGGTGTTTAGACAGGTTTTGAGAAAGAAATGGACTAGAAAATTGGTCCAGGATGTAAAACAACCTCAGTTAGCGCAACCGCAGGTCATTGAACTGCGATCGTGTTAATACGATCGCGTTAATACGATCGCAATCCTGTGACCGCGATCACGGTATCTAAGGCTTGATCGACCAAAATTTATGAAAACTCAAATCTTTCAATTTCAATGTCAATTTGTGTTCCACATCAAATATTTTATACTATGCACATGAAAATTAGCTCCTAGATGTTTGATCATGCCTTTAAAATGCAGGAAAACTATTAAGAACTTCGTTCGGGCATTTAATCGAACACTTGGTGTGCACACATTATTTTTATCAAATTTGAACAAAATTAGGGTACTCAAGATCTCCTTATCAGTTTACACATCAACTAAAATAGCTAAGCACACCAATAAGCATATTTAGCACAAAGAGTTAGCATTCCAAGCATAATTTTTAGGCCAATCCTAAAGCATGAGTTTTAAGGTTTACTCAAGAGCATTAAAACAAGGATTTGAAGCACATAACAAATTAGAGAATGCAGGGAGATATTGATGCACAATTTGGATGCCTAAAGCACAGCAAAAACCAGTTGCAATTTGAGAGAAAATTAAAAAGAAAGTGGGGGAGGGGGGAGGAGAATGGCAGCCGACTGGTTATTTAACCAGTCATGACTGCGATCCGATCGTAATCCAAGTTTTGCAATTGTAGTCACGTGGCTTCCGCGATTGCTATAGCGCGAGTGCCGTGGTCGCGGTAATTGAGGACATCTTTTGGTTCTCTGCTTTCCCCTATTCAGTCTGTTACTCAATTTTTTCACACTTCTCCCCATTCAACCTCATTCAAAACACCTTACAGTACTATAGTTTCATAGATCAATCACAAACAAAATGAAGCCTACTCTACTAAATAAAAAAAGAAAGGCTACGGGCCGCTTTCGTGGCATTGTAGGTTACCTCCACCTAGCGCATAATTTATCATTGCGGCACAACGTTCTTTAACTTTCAAGGTGGATATTTGAGGGACCCATCATCCACTTCTTTTTCCACTATATTAATGACGGACACCACTTGTAGTTCCATGGGTTTTTTCTTGTCTTACATACTTGAAAGGACACTTCATCACTTTGGACCCAAAATTTTATTTCTCCTTGTTCCATATCAGCAATAACTATTCTGATTGCAAGGAAAGGTTTCCCAAGAATAATAGGAATCTCTTATCTAATTTCATAATCAAGCACAACGAAGTCCACCAGAAGAATGAAGTGTTCCACCTTCACCAAGGCATCAAACAAAACTATAACCGGTCTCTTGATAAATCGGTCTGCCATCAATTGCCTCATTGTTGATGGAGTATGAGTGACCAAACCAAATCTTTGATAGATTTCATTGGGCATGGGATTGGATCTTGTACCAAGGTCACACAAGGATTTCTCAAACTTGTGTGTCCCTATGGTTCAAGGGATTATAAAGGCCTCTGGATCCTCCTTTGTTTTTGCTATAGCACTATTCATGATAGTGCTTCAACCATGGTAAATTCAATGGTTTGGCGCCATAAACAAGATATTTCTTTGACAACAACTTATTCATTAGCTTAGCATATCCCAGGATCTCTTGAATGGCTTCTAGCAATAGGATATTAATTGAAAGATTGCTAAGTTTAGCAAGGAACGTCTTGAATTTGACATTGTCTTCCTTCTCTTTGAGTCTTTGAGGGAATGGTGGAGGAACCTTCATGGTAGGCAATGGATCACTTTATGGTTCATCATTCTCAACTACCTTAGGATCTCCCTCTTCATCAACTATTTCTTCAATTATCATTGGTTCTTTTTATCTCCTTCTTGAGAATTTAAAGCCTCCTTATTTGAAATGACCATAAAATTATTCTTCATATTTGTTTGTTCAACATTGGTCTCTTTTTTCAACTTTAACCACATGATCACCGAGGGTCTTGCCACTTCTAGTGACGATTGCCAATGCTTGGACATCATTTTTTTTATTCACAACGGTATCACTAGGAAGGCCCCCTTTTTGTGTAGGGTTAATTTGAGTGGAGATTTGGACAATTTGAATCTCCAATTATTTGATTGAGGTGGAGTGTGATACAATTATTTGGTTGATTAGTGAAAATTCTCCATTTAATTCTCAGACCATCTTGTCCATCCCTTTCACTCTCATCAAGATTCTTGCTAACACATCCTCAATCTTGAATTTTTTTAGATCAATGAAATTGGTCTCTTTGCTCTTCACTTGGTCATGGTGGGGCACAGATCTATCATACTCCCATTCCTCGTCCCTCTTATCATGATCTCTATCCCTATCACTCTATTTCTATTTTCTTTTACGATCGGTCCAACCTTGGTTCCCACCTTGCCTTTGGTAGGCTAGGCGGGAACCCCCTAGAGAGTTAGTCAAGTATCTAATTTCTTCATCAAGCCTTTTGGCCTCTTCTTCATCATATTCCTTGGATTCCATAACATTTACCGTCTTTATGTGTGCACCCATCACATGCTTCATTAGGATTTCTAACTGTGTCATTATTTTTGCCATGTTTTCCTTTCTCTATTCTTCTTTATTCCTTTGATCTTTATTAATATAGGAGGTGGTAGGGGACCTTTTAGCTACCTCGGTGTCTCGAGTAGGCCACCCTCTATTTTTCTTTGTGACTTTCTCAAGAAAGTTTGAATCCACGCCATATGACAACTACACAAGTGACTCACTGGCCTCATTGTCCACCACAATTTTATTTAGTTGATCCAAAGCCCGATAAAATATTTGGAGAAACATCTTCTCCGGTACCTCGTGATTGGGAAATTGCATAAAATTTCTATTAAACCTCAGGATCTCTATTTAATTAAGGAAAGTTTTTGATTTCGTCAAGCAATTCCAACATCTTTTATGGTAGGAAGTATGGATCTAAGAAAATAGCAGTAAGTTTGTCACATGATGTGATAGATCCATTGATAAGAGATCATAGCCACAACACCGCCTCACCCATTAGAGAAAACGAAAAGAGGCACAATCGTATGGATTCTTGTGAGATGTGAGCAATGTCAAAAGGGGCATACATTTTGACAAAATTCTTCAAGTGCAAATTTGGGTATTCATGAGCTTGACCCCTAAAGAGACCTTTCATTTAAAGCATGTGAACATAACACTCGTGACGTGGAATACTTTATTCACTTGATTAGGTAGGATACAGATGGCACTTGCACGTCCAATATCATGGCATTACTCTTCATCATCAAGGGGACCATCAAAGGTCCTGACATTACTTGCATGATCATTCATTCTGTCGTGGACACTATTGAAATAGCCTAAAAATAAACAAAAATAGCAACCAAAATCAATAACAACCACTACAGGTAAACCCAAAGATGTTATCAATACTGCACAAGCAAAATCTAAGTTTCACTCTCCGATAACGACACTATTTTGATCATGCTCAACTTACTCTATGATTTATTGGAAAGGCGATCATTATCAAATATAATAACCCAAATTGAGTTGGGGTCAAATCCTAGAGGAGTGGAATTAGTCTTCAAATTCTATGGATGTTAATTTCTACTAAAGATATACCTATAATGTAAACAAAATGAAAGATATAAATTAAAATAAGGGGAGGGGGGTTGGTTAGTTGGTTTGGAAGGTTGTTTTACTGAAATCCAATCAAACTACCAATTAAGAGCAACAAAAGTGGGTAATATTCAAATAGGATGATAGTCTTGGGATTATGTCTTCCTAGGGGCAAATAATGCATGGGTTCATGATAATAAAATGCAAATTCTTGTTAATGACTATATGGGTAGGCTAGGTTAGGGTTTTTGATGCTAGTTTTTCAACCAACTACCAAAAATGTCACCCATGGACCCTTTCAGATACCTCATGAGTGTGGAAAACTAATCCACCCAAAACCTCAATTAGGCATTCCTATTTCTTGGAAGATGCCCAAGATATAGAAAATCACAATTTGTCTCTATTTCTAAGACAATGTAAAGGAATAATCTAATGTCTATTTATTATTCGCTAATACCTTCTTACCCATAGCTCTCTTTCAAGTATGATATAGGATCCATAAGTATACCCACAACCCTGTTTCAAGGATAATGTGAGAATTTGGGAATTTGGAGGTTTCACCCACAAATTCCCACTCAACAAGCAAGTATTAGTGAAATACAACATCATTGACCAAGATTCTACACTAATAATCAAAACCCATACATATTTTCACCCTATTTCAATATAATCCCAAGATAGATGTTTATCCACTCATGAAGTTTTCTGAAAATAAAATATACCAAAATGGTCATTCAAATCTTCCATTGAAGATACAAATAATAGTATTCTTCAATTTAACTTAGATTACAACTAAACTCAATTGGAAAATTAATCACAATATTCTTGCCCAATTTAGTAGGGTTTCACAAAGCAAAAACTTCAAAATCTAGTTGGTGATATTCCAAAAATGAAATAATTTTCATCCTTTAGAGAATTTGAATTGGCTATGGGAAATTACATTTCTTCCCTGGGCTATTTTCGTGTCTTTGCGATCTCCAGTGATTGATCATGATCGCTGATCCCGCAATCGCAGTGAGTCCCAATCGCGTGCCTTGACTAATTTAGGATGGTCACAATTGCGAGCCTCAGACCGCGATCATGGTAACTAAGGGTTAGTTTCTACTCTTGCTTTTCCAGCTTTTGCACTAACTCTTCCCTTTTTGATCCTTTTTCAGCTTATTTCACTTCTTTTCTTCTCATTACATATATGCCTGTAAAATATTGGAATTAGTGAATTCAAATGAAAAATTCATCTCATTAACACCTTTAAATCATACTATATGCATGAATTTAGATGTCAATCAGTGGTAAATTTATCATTCATCAACACCCCCAGATTAAATCATTACTTGTCCTTAAGCAACATTACTTCTTAGTCATGAGACTATGCAATTTTAAGCCCATTTAAATGACCAATTGATCACATTGACTTCGAGCTTGATTAATACCGACAAATAGCTCTCAAGCACGAGTAATGCTATTTTCACAACTCTTCTCAACATTAAGCACATTCTCAAAGACACAAAAGACTTTAAGGAACAATAATGCAACAATTACTAACTCTTTAGAAATGACTCTCCATCGATAACAACTCAACTATACTCTTTTGCCTCATTTTATGGAAGATGATAATTTCACCCGCCTCAATTAGTATACATGCCTCCTCACGAGAAGAAAATCCTGCACACTAAATTATCTATTACACAACAAGGGATTTAAGTGCAAACACTCACTCTCACAAAGACTCTCTCAACGCTAACAAGTACCATATCATATTCTTGCCCTTATTTTCAATTGCTACTACAATGAATACACTTGGTTGGAGATCTTGAAGAACATTTTCAAGATTGTAACATAGGTTTGAGAAAGGGTATGATATCATTTAGGAACAAAGTAAATACACCCTTCTTGAACTTCTATATGACATTATTCGACCCAAATTTTGACCACGGACCACTTTATTTGTGTCCAAAATTCATGCATGCCTACTTTTGCTACCTTGATTTACCCATATCTTTGAAAGAATTTTCTTTCCAACTATTTCTTTTGCAATCCATGCTATTCTTTATTTTGATGATTTCTTTGTTTTTTTTTTCACTTTCTCTCTCTGCTTAGCTTTTTAGGCATCCACTTACAATATCATGGCCCCAGGTCATTTCTTCCAAAACTTACCACCCCCAACTTAGGCATTTGGTCTCAAGTTTTATTTCCTAAGTTCAAGGAGGGTAGGGTTCAAAAGAGGGATTAACTTTAAATGTTTCAAGTCTTGTAATGTGGTTGCTAAAGAAAGGCTTGAAGGATCAAAATGGGTTCTAAGGATACTATTCTATGTACGGGTAGTCTATTTAGGCTAAAGTGGGTTCCTATGTTCACAAAGAAGGCCTATGATCATTTCACCAACCAAGAATAATCATAATTAGCCTTGAGAGACTAACGGGGCAAGTTCTAGATGATACAAGTATGCAAGAGAGATACGCTATTACACTCACTACACATGGCATACAAACTTTTCAAGGAGGCTCAATTGCATTTCCTACTAAAGACAAAAGGAAGTATTTATTATATACTAGAAACTAAAGACTTTGGAGTAAAAAAATACGTAAAGTATTGTTACAAAATTATTCACTTCCATACCTTTGGTTTTCAAAAAATATTGGATGGAGAGGGGTGTTTGCTTCATATTTACACCACACAAAATTTGTTATTGATGGCATCAAACCAAGCCTTTGTCTCACATATCATATCTTAGAGGGAAAATCATATGGCTACTAAGACCTCACTATAGGTATAAGGGCGATCCCAAAACTCCAATGCTACAAGTACTTAGACTTCCCCTACATCTATGGAATAAAACCTAATCACGATGGTTTTCTCTTAAGAATATTTTCATTCAATCTATCATAGGGAAAGGTTCATCCAATATTATCATAAGTAAGATAAAGATAAAATAAAAATCTAAGAATGAGACAACCAACTAATCCATGGTTTGTGGGTGCCATTAGAGTGTTCGAATATTACAACCCAAAATAAAAATATAAATTATCCAAATCAAAATCAAAGCATCCATAAATATCTCAATAATACATACCAAATAAATGAATATGGAGCCAGACACCCCCAACTAAGATCTTGCAGTCAGCTCACTGTATAATCAAGAAAACACAAAGAGAGTAAAGGGTGCTCCCTTTAACTGCATCAAGAACTATTATAGCTCTTGATCTCAGCATTGCCTCTAGCATTATATGCGCCTTACCACTCAGTTGGGGCCTCATCATCACTATCAAATCTAGGAGAAAAAAGTCTATCTCTTGGTTTTAGGACCTTCCAAAGGCCCTTCGCCCCATTCCACATCTTTATGAAGAACTTGTCTCTCTTCTTCTCCCTCTTCTTCATCTTTTCATAGGAGTCCCTTAGCTCACTATATGAATATTCTATTAGATAAGTAATCCCTCTCAAGAATAGTAATAATGCCCCCTACTTTCTTTGATCCTCCAAGTATATCTCATTATTGGACAGAGTAATATAGGAATCACAGGTGGTGGAAGACTTCTTTGGCCCCTGAGGCAACCTAGATACAAACTATTTTATCACCCTTATCTCCATCGATATATCCTCAAAACTCCCTACCGTGGATGGCCTACAAGATTTTGTGTACTAATCTATTGACTTGCCAAAGTCGGTCTTCCTTTTATTGCTCTTACCAGATGCACCTTCACCCCAAATCTTAAGAGGGTAAATGGGGGACTTTGGGTGTATCCAAGTATCTCTGGCGTACTCCTCAAATCCAGCTCTCCTGCAAAGCTCTGTGATCAAATAAGAAAATAAAAAGAGAGAGCCACCCCAGTTGTTAAAATGCCTCATGCCCAAAATCACCAATTTCCCAACATTCAAGGAAATGTTTTCTAATATACAAGCAATAATTCAGGCTCTCACATCTAGAATGGAGGTCATATATGTGTATAGGGACACTCTGATGCTAATAATGATTAACCATATCCTTGTCTCAGCTATGAAGTCATTCAACGATATCTCCATCTTTGTGGTAGCCTAAGAAACCTCCTTACCAGGACAAAAATTTTTAGCCATCCAACTCCCTAGTTCATATCTCTTTGCCTCGAACTGCCCCATATCTTCATCTAGTAGCCTATATAAATTGTTAATCTATTTGACCCTGCAGTGAACATTCTTTCCCCGAATCCTCACAACTGGTTCAGAGAAGGATACTACGCTGAGGTTAGCATAGAATTCCCTCACCCAATATGGATCCGGGGTGAAACACCTCTACCTTGCGGCTATAAGTTTATCATGGAGTGCCGGGTGCTTCTTCGACACTTTATCCAGGCATATTTCCTTTTACAATAGTAGCTTTATCTTGGAGAGGTCGGCATAATACAAGTTTTGGAACTTGGATGCCATGAATAAGGTTTGGTCATAATATCCTATCTTGAGCCTTGAAAACTTGAGAATCATACAATAGCATAATCATTAATCATTTGCATGCAAAAACTATGCTCTGTTATTTAATTAAGCTCATGGGATAGTGTCTTGATAGATTTTGGGGAAGAAATGGACTAGACAAATTTTTGGTCTAGGCTGGAAAATAACCTCTGTTAGCATAATTGTGGGTCACTGAGCCGCAATTACACTAACACAATCATGATCCTATGATCGTAATCACGGTATCTAAGGCTTAATTGACCAAAATTTGGAAAAACTCAAATCTTCCAATTTCAATGCCAATTTATGTTAACATCAAAGATTTTACACTATGGACATGAAACTTAGCTCCTAGATGTTCGATCATGCCCTTAAAACATAGAAAAACTATTAAGAACTTCATTCGGATATTTAATCAAACACTTGGTGTGCATGCATTATCTTTATAAAATTTGAATAAAATTAGGGTACTCAAGACTTCCCCATCAGTGTACACACCAACTACAATAGCTAAGCGCACCAATAAGCACATTTAACACAAAGATTTAGAATTCCAAGTACATTTATAGGCCAATCCTAATGCATGAGTTCTAAGGTTTACACAAGAGCATTAAAGCAAGGATTTTGAAGCACATACTAGATTAGTGAATACAGGGAGATATTGATTCATAATTTGGATGCCCAAAGCAAGGTAAAACTAATCGTAATTTGAGAGAAAATTAAAAAGAGAGTGAGGGAGAAATATCAACCAACTGGACATTTAACCAATCATGATCACGATCACGATCCAAGTTATACGATCACCATCATGCAGCTACCGCGATCGCCATACCATGGTTGCCGCAATCGTGGTAACTGAGGCAATTTTCTAGTCCTCTGCTTTCCCCTATTTAGTCTTTTACTTAATTTTTTCATAAATCCTCTCAAGGAAAGTTATTCCTCTCTTAATAACAAACCCTAGACCATTTAATAGAATCAAAATTCAAGATCAATCTTCAAAAAAATCCTTAAGACTCTTTACTAAATCGTCAAGTGAGGTATGTGTGGTATTCATCCATGGCTTTCTTTCACCATGGAGTCCAAGAACTTATTTTATATTTTAAATCATGAAATTTTCATGTTTATAATGAATTATTTCCATGAAGCTTGGATGAATTTTGCATATACATTATGTTTACAAGTGATTTTCGCTAAAATCATCCCTTACACATTTGATTGATGGAAAATTTATGTTTAATCTCAAATTCATGGTTTTAGTATTTCAATTATGCTATTCCCACATGTTTCACTCACTTTCATGCTTCAGTATATGAATTTCAAGTGTTTGACAAAATGTTTAAATGATTGAATTTTGAACTATGATTTCCTATTGTGGTTTTATGGATTTCTATTCAGAGCTAGGGTTATGAACACTCAGAACTTTGCTGTTTACCTAGTTTTCAGTATCTCTAGAATGTTTTTAGATAAACTAAAAGCCTTGTCATTCAGTTAGCATCATGTTCAGTTGTTATCTCAGTTAAGCTTAGTATAGTTTAGTAATCAGTTTCTTTTAGTTGGGAGTAGAATTTAGCACCGAACGAATGCAGAATGATTACTTCCCCATCAGTTAAGTGAAGTCATTAGTAGTAGTCACTTTATTCTAGAACCACATAGTTAGCATGGGTTATGAGGAGTCACCAGTCAGTTTAGGCTTAACTACCTCCCAGGGGTAACCCATTAGTTTAGGCTTGACTCCGCCCAGGGATCACCTATTAGTTTAGTCTTGATACCCTAGATCTTCAGTATCTTAGTGGATCCATACATCCAATATTAGTACCCGTGGCACGATACTGACACTTTTCCAACTGGGTTACAGGTTGGACACAATCAATTTCTAATAGGGAATGTTAGTTAGATGATACCCCCACAGTCTCAGTTCAGTATTCAGTACAAAATTTAGTTCAGGTGGCTTGAAAAAGTCATACAGATTATCAATATTCAGTTATCAGATTTCATTTTTAGTTTTCATGCATATTTACTTAGCTATCTCATATTATTCAGCCAGACATTAATTTATGTTCAGTTAATCATGCATTTCAGCCTAATATCATCTCATATACTAGTACATTCAAAGTACTGACCGCATAGTTATTTCTTGCGCTATGATGTCTTATATCACAGGTTCAGATGCTCAATTTCCCGATCAAGCTTAGATAGGATCAACTAGCTAGTATCAATAGCAGTAGTGAGTCCCCATACTTCAAGGATGAGTTTATCTTTATTCAGCTGAGTTAGTAGTTCAATTATATGATCAGTTGGAGTTAGTTGGGGATTTGTCACATCAATTCTCCAGTCAGTCAGTCTTAGAGGGTTTTTAGACACTTCAAACAGTCAGTTAGTTTAATTAATCTTTTCAGTCAGATTTTTAGAATTTTTGCATATGTTTCATACTTTCATATTTAATTGCATTATTTTAATATTTAAAACCTTATGTGTGTTTAGTTGAATTTTGTACATATCTTTTATTATTAATTTTATTTAGTGCTCACAGCAGGTATCAGCTCATGGGTTAGTTTATGGTCACTTGTGATCGTAAGCACTATTGTCGCGACTAGGAGGTAGCTTTAGGTCGTGACAAAACTTAGTATCAGAGCCAGGTTTTAAAGTGTATTAGGAAGCCTTAAAGATGCATCGATTAAAGTCTTATGCATGGGTGTGAAGTGCGGCACACTTATGGACAAGAGGGTACAAGATGTTTTTAGGAAAAGTTTTCCTTCTTTCAGTATTCATGTTGTGCGATTGAGCATGAGCTATATTTGAACTCTCTTTCTAATAAAACCTTTTTACCATTAAAAAAAATGCCTCCTAAAAAGAATAACGAATGAATGAACGGGAATCATTCCATACATCCACCTATTTAGGTAGATCCCCTGAATGAGCGCATTTTTTATACCGAGTTTAGAGTTGCATTTACTACCTTATCTCACTTAGTAGTAGCTCAAAATAATTATCAGGCTATTCCCCGAGCTAATCCAATGGCTAAAACAGTTGTAGCTAGGATTTGGGACTTTACCCGAATGAATCCCCCTCAAGTTTTGGGATCTAGGTCTAATAAGGATCCGCAGGAGTTCCTTGACATGGTTTAGAAGGTATCAAATATTATGGGTGTCACATTTAGTGAGAGTGTATAGTTGGATGCTTACCAATTTTAGGATGTAGCTTACACTTGGTTTAAGCAGTGGAAGAAGGATAGAGGCACGGATGTAGGGCCTAAGAGTGAGAGGAGTTTGCTATCACCTTTTTAGACAAATTTTTTCCCATAGAGTTGAGGGAAGCTAAAGTACTGGATTTTATTAATTTGATATCAGGAAATATGAGTGTGAAAGAATATCTATAACGCCCCGAATCTGGTACCCGGAATGCTACATGGTGCTCATGACTCTGAAGAACCACAATCTAACCCATGACTGATATCTGTACCTATATACTACATAATATACTGTATAATGCAGAAATATGAACTGAAAGGCCATAAGGTTCAACACCGAGATATAATATCTGATAAAAATATAACATCTGCGTGGGTTATGAAATGCCTAAAACAACTAAAATAACTATCTGAACATGATAGTCTGAAAAGCCTCTAACTGACTGAACTATCTAAATAAGGAGTTGATGGGACATGTCCCCAACTAAGCCCAACTAATAAATTAATTAATGAGATAATAAAGTAATGGTCATATTATCGAAGGATGTGGACTCACTGCTAACTCTGGCTGCTGAGACTGGAATGCTACTGATGCTCTAGAGCTCGTGCTTCTGAACCTATGGTATAAAATACCATACAAAAATATGTCATGTAACTCCCCAATTTTCTGAACCGGAATGCTACACGGTGCCCATGATCCCAAAGGACCACAATCTAACCCATGACCGATATCTGTACCTGTACACTGCATAATATATATGAAGAATGCGGAAAATATAAAAAATAGGCCATAAGGTTTAACTGAATAAAGAATTTGTCTAAATATAACATCCATGTGGGGTAACAAATACCCAAAACAACAGAATCTGAATCAAAACTGAATACAAATCTAAACTAAATCTGAAAGCCTCTAAGTACTGTTTGAATAAGGAGATGAAGGAACATGTCTCCAACTAACTCTGTAAAATGGAAAGCTAACTGAGATAATAAATGAATCTAATCATATCATCCTCGAATGAAGAGGACTCACTACAACTCTGTATACTGGAATGCTACTGCTACTGCAATCTAGAGCTCGTGTCTCTGGACCTATGGTGTAACATGAAAAAAAGTACCATAGCGCAAATGGGTCAGTATGTGGGGATATACTGAGTATACGAGTGAGGTAGAATAAATGCAAAAGGGTTTACATGCATGAGCAATACTAACTGACTGACTGATATGAACGTGAGAGTACGAATATATATGCATAGTAACTGAGATTGTGAATGTGTGATAGTTAAATCTGTACGCTAATACATAGTTTACTGATAACTAATCATGACTGATACTGTCGTTCTGATAACATGGGTGACTATATCTGAAAGTTCTGAATCTGATGGAACTATCTGAGTTTTGTACTATAATTAAATTGACTATATCTGACAGCCCTGATATACTAAAATCTGAAGAACTATCTGAGTTCTTTTACTGAGATTGATGCTGAAACTGTGGGAGGTAGTTGTTTAACCGACATGCCCCATATATGCCATTATGGCTAAGCTAGGGTCCAATCTCTACCCTGAGTAGAAGGGTGTCAATACAACGCCACTGGTAAGGACAACATGTGAGCAACCCTCATATAACAGGTAACTCTAGTGAGAATGGTGGGAACCCTCATATAATAGGTTAAGCCACCTCACCTACCCTCATATAATAGGTCGCGATGCCTCAAACTATGTTGGATACATAGTTCTGGAACGCAAGGATGACTGCTAAGAATCACACCCTCATATAACAGGCGAGTTCCCATCCTTGGGGTTCACTTGGTGCTAACTCCTATTCCCATCTGAAGAGACTGAACATGATTTAACTGACTGTACATGAAATAAACTTACTGAATTTCCATTGACTGAGGTTTCCTTGAGTCACATGACTAACTGATTTCTATTGAATCATGGCTTGATTTCGGATATCGTAAAACATGATATGGCTCTAGGCACAGAACTATAATTTTTGGGTACGAATACCCCCAGGACTCGATAGAAGGAAAATGACACACACATGACTAACTTGATCATAAGATTAGAGTTTCCAATTCATAATATCATATCTTAGGGAATTTCATGAAGTACATGATTTTCATACATCTTGTATATAAGTCGGATTTGCAAGTAAGCATAGCATAATCTCGTAAGTCTAGTTCATGAACAATCCAACAACATTTATGAGGCATATTATCAATATGAAAGTCATTGGAACATAGGGGAATATCATGAATCCGTCACTTAGTCATAATTTAGCTATATTGCATGATTTCTAGTTCCTTAGGCATTTTATCAAATACCTTGTATGCACTCTTTTAAGGCATAGGTATATTTATCAATTCGACCATCTTAATCTATCCAAAATTAGTGGGTTTCAACTAACCTATTCACATGCTTCATGAAAACACATCAAGATACAACCTTGAATCCAAATAAAAATCATCAACATGAATATAGTCCCAACACGACAAAGAAATAACAATTTATAATTTAAAACATGATTCTTGAGCTCCATGGATAAAAAGGACTCATGGATTAACACAACGCACACCTTAGTGATTGGATTTTGAAATAGATCTAATGTTTCTGAAGGTTCTTGAAGAATTCCTTAGGATTGATCTCAAGGAGATGATTTTGAGAGGAAACCCCAATCTTGTGGTTGAGAGTGTATGAGAGAGCTTTTTGAGATGTTTAACTAAAGAGAATTGAAGATAATACGCCTTTTGGGGGTTATAAGTCATAGGAAGTGGAGAAAAAAGACCAAAATACCCTTACTAAAACATCTCTCAATTGCTGGGAAAAATAGCTGACGGCATTCGTGTCAAGTCGTCAAGCTGGTGATAAGCCGTCATGAATTGTCATCACAAAAGGGTAATATCTTGATTTTCTGGTTAAGGTTGACGACATTGGTGATAGGCCATCACGGGCATGATGGATTATCACAAAATATTGTCACTAGGGGTGAAAATCTACCCAGGGCTAACGACATTGGTGATAGGCCATTACGGGCATGACAACTTATCACGAATGTCGTCACTCAGTTTCCCAGCCTGACATGCCAGATTAAAATGGGCATAACTCCTTGCTCCGATATCAGATTTAGGAGAAATTGATATAGTTGGAAAGCTAATTCAATTATCTATATGTTGGTGGGTCATAAGTTCAGATGCTCATAGCATAACAAGAGATATGCTCATTTGAAGCTGACTATACCAATATCCTTCTCAAGAATTCAAATCGGTAAGGAAATGTTTTGATTCGTCTATTAGATAGGTCACCTTTGAGGCCTTAATATGCATCAAACTCGATCATAGCACTAACAAAGAACTAAAATTTATTACTAATGAGTTCAAAGCATGATCCTAAAAATGTTTGAACTTTTGGGGTATTATAATATCTCCTCCTTAGGAATATTTGTCCTCAAATGAGAACCAACTGAGAGGGGATAAAAGACAAACTGAACATGACTATACCTGAATAACTAAAATCTAATCTCATGACTAACATGATAAATATACTAAACTCATGCATATCTAATACATGGATAACTGATTCATGAATGCATAACTGAGCAATCTGATAAACTGAGTTTCTCAAGTTGAGAATGCATAGCTGATGCATGATCTTATAACTGAACTGATACATGAATTCATGACTGAGTATGAAATGGTAATAGGTACCAAGTTTTATGATGGGAACATGAACATGAAATTAAATAAGCTTAAGGATAACTATTACCTTGAGTTTGATCCGAATTGGCAGATTAGAGGTGAGGATACTTGGTACGCATATCTTCTTCTGCTTCCCAAGTAACTCACTCATGAGACTAATTTTCCCAAATAACCTTGACTAGAGGTACTTATTTGTTCCTTAAACGATGAGTCTGATAGTCTAAGATTTTAACTGAAATCTCCTTATAAGAGAGGTTGTTTTGAATGTCAATGCTCTGAATAGGGACTACAACTGCTGGGTCACCTATGGACTTCTTGAGCAAAGAGACATGGAATACTGGATGAACTGAGACTAGATCTAAAGGCAATTCGAGATCATAAACTACCTTGCCGAAGCGATTGAGAATCTTAAAGGGACTGACATATCGGGGACTGAGTTTTCCTTTCTTGTCGAAACTCTTTACTCCCTTCATGGGAGAAATCTTAAGATAGACATAATCATTGACCTTGAATTTGAGATCCTTTCTACGAACATCTGCATAACACTTCTGTCGAATTTGAGTAGTCCGAAGTCTCTCTCTGATCAACTGAACCTTTTCTAAGGCATCGAATACCAATCCAGGACCTATGACTGAGGCCTCACTAACTTTGAACCAACAAATTGGAGATCTATATCTCCTACCATAGAAAGCTTTGAGTGAAGCCACTTGAATACTAGAATGATAGCTATTATTGTATGCAAACTCAATCAAAGGCAAGTTATTCAAAGTAATAATAGAAAACAATCAGTAAAACAAGTAAAAGGATTAAAACAACTTATAAAATATTATTCAAACTTCAAGCAAAAACATTACAAGTGAAGAGTTTAGGCAGGCGGAAATATTTCTTATAAGGAAAATTTTATGATGCCTTCTCTAATGTTACAACAAGTCTTATATAGACAAGGGAAATAAGATTAATACATCTAGAGTGTACAAGTGTAAGGCCAAGATCATTTCTTGTTGGCCGACAGTCTTGAGTGTTGCAGATGCTTTTACTTTTGAAAAGCTGATTCCTTTAGCTTTTTAAAAGCTGATTGAGTGTTTTTTCTTTAGCTTTTGGAAAAGCTGCTGGTCCTACGGATTCCAATTAGGAATAGTAGAATGCCTCTTCAAAAGCAATTCCTGTTCTTTTAACCTCTACTTTTGAAGGGTCGTTTCCCTATTCTGAATAGGGGTCCAAATAGGCCATGGCTATTCTTTTGGGATTTAGCATATCCCCATTGTTATCACTACTTCCTGTGGAGGAAGCTTCTTCTAGAAGTTGTAATATTTCTTCTTCGTTAGCTTATTGGCTTTCCATATCCTGCAAATTCTTCTTTAATTTTTCTTTGAGTGCCTTCTTACTTTGTGAGGCGCTGGTTGAAGATGTTATTGTTTTTCCTTTATCAGGAGTTTTTGGTGCTGTTGGCTTGGGAGTCCAACCTTTGACTTTTATATCTTTGGATAAATATTTAATTCGGTCTTGTTCTCCTTTGGCGAAATTCTAGGAGATAATGTAAGAGACTCTCTTCTTGATGAAGAACTTGCACATTTGAATATGTTCTGGGAGGGTTACACACCCTTCTTTCAAACAGAAATCTGTGAATCGATTAAGAAACTGTTGGGGGAGGATATCTTTGATTCCTCCAAAGTATATCTACCATTCGTAGAACCATCTGGGTATAACGACATCTACCATAGCTGGATAATATTTAATAAACCAGGTGTGTCCTGGTCTACAAACCAGTTAAACGGGGTTAATACCCTCTTAATGGTGAACCTAGAATAATCAATGTATTCTGAATTTCTTTCATTCATAGAATGCTCGACCTCGATGGAATCGGTGTCTACTAGGATGGCTTCATAATACCATCTTGTTTTAAGTTGATTTTCTGTATCCACGAAATTTTTGTCATTATAGACTGACTTGATAAGCTGGTCCAGTGGATAACCTTCATATTCTTTGTCTAAAGCAATAATAGGCACTACCTGAGTGGTAACGAATTTAAATTCTTCCTTGATGGGAGGAGCTGGACTTGTTTTGGCTGTTGTGGGGTTTATGGCCTGTGCAAAGGTTTCTGGATCCTTCATGGCATAACTCTGTTTTGACTGTATAGATGAACTTGAGGATTGCCCTTTATCAAAAGGTTTATTTGTGTTTATATCTACCAATCTAGTTGGCATTGGTGGAGGGAGCTTTGGAAATTCTGCCAAAGCTACATATTTATTTTGGAAAGGTGATTGTAGTTCCGGTTTTAGTTCAGGCCTTTGTGGGACTGATGTCCTCAAGGGATTTGTTGATGCTGAAGGCGGATCAAATGGTCTAGCCATTTTGGTTTGGTCCTGTTTGTTGCCTACTGAGATTTTTCCCAGTATGGTGGGTCTCATTTTGGCCCTGTAAAAATTCTCTTGTTAGAAAATCGAGAAGGGAATTATTTTCTCCTTTGATAAACTCAATTTGAAAATCAAAGCTAGATATGAGAGCTTGCCATCTAGCAAATATTTGTTTTGAAACCATATTTTTAACATCCTTTTGTAAAATCTCTTTAGCAGATTTGCAATCTACTCGCAGTAAAAATTCCTTATTAACAAGATCATCTTGAATTTTGGTGCTACATAGTACTATAGATAAAACTTCTTTTTTAACAGTGTTATAGTTTTTCTGAGCTGGATTCCATATTTCGGATGTAAATCTGACTAATTGTTCAGAAGAATTATTAACATGCTGCTTCAGAATACCTCCATACCCAATATCAAAAGAATTTGTTTCAACAATCATAAAGGCTTCTGGGTTAGGAATTCCTAAGCATGGAAGGTTTTTGACTAATTCTTTAATCTTAATGACAGCATTAGTTTGGTCAGAACTCCAAGGAACTGGCATCTTTTTAAGTCTTTTGTAAAGAGGTTCGCAGACCTGTCTAATGTTAGGAATGAAATCTGCTACATAATTGAGGCTTCCTAAAAACCTTTGAAGTTGGGTTTTATCACTAATTTCGTTAGGGAATTTGTAAGAGAACTCTATAGCTCT
Organism: Capsicum baccatum var. pendulum; assembly: GCA_030864225.1. Classification (NCBI taxonomy): domain Eukaryota; kingdom Viridiplantae; phylum Streptophyta; class Magnoliopsida; order Solanales; family Solanaceae; genus Capsicum; species Capsicum baccatum. The sequence goes on along the minus strand of CM061561.1, from coordinate 154,334,383 downwards.
ACAAATGGGTTTATAACTACTCTGATAAAGATCATGTCCTAAGAATCTTATGGATGTCTGGAAGAGCTTCATTTTTTTGGCGCTAACGACTAAACCATTAAATTTAATAATCTTGAAGAAGGTGTCTAGATGCTTGAAATGGGAATCAATGTTTTCTGAAAAAATAAGTACATCATCAATATAAACAATCGACATATAACTATAAGGATTGAAAATATTATTCATGATGTTCTGAAATTCTGAAGGAGCATTTTTAAGACCAAATGGAAAAATATTCCATTCATAATGTCCAAAAGGGACGTTGAAGGCCATTTTATATTTATCTTTTTTAGCTATTTGAATTTGCCAGAATCCTGACTTCATATCAAATTTACTGTAAAGATTAGCCTTGAAAGTCCTCTTTAAAAGATCCCTTTTGTTAGGAATCGGATGTATGATCCATTTCAAAACCGTATTCAAAGGCTTGTAATTTATTACAAGCCTGGGAGTTCCTTGTTCTTTTTCTGCACTGTTATTGACATAAAAGGTAGAGCAACTCCATGGAGAATTTGAGGTACTGATAATCCTATTCTTTAGAAGATGGTCGATTTCCTTTTTGCAGATTTTCATTATTTCATGGTTCATTTGGATGGGCCTGTCCTTAGTAGGAATGGCATGTTCATTAAAACCAGTAATGCAAGGAAGTTCTACTAAATGTGTTTTTCTTTCCTAAAAAGCATTAGGAAATTCGGAACAAATTTCTTTTTTGAATTTCTCCTGAAGATTAGCAATTTTAGTAACCATCTCCTGGGTTTTTAAAGATTGCTCAATTTTTTGATTTGAATTTCTTGTTTAAGAAAATAAATATGGGAGGAAAGCCGATTAATTCGAAAAGTAGTTCTTTCTTTAATAAGGTTGCCTTCTTCTTGCGAGAGGGGCCTTAATAAAGGGAAGAACAGATTTTAATCCAAAATAGTTGTGCGAATTCCATCATAATCGCTGATGAAGGGTCGGATTTGATTGACAAAAGGTATTCCTAGAATGATATCTTTAGTGATACCTTCAGTAATGAAAAAGTCGTTAACAAGGCAAATTCCATTGTTACAGATATGAGCTTTAGGAAGCTCATAGTGGATTTTCATCTTTTCCCCGTGGTAGAGTACAGATGAGAGGTACTTTTTTGACGGTATTTAGTGGGGACTAGTCCTTTGACGATACAGTTGCTATCCGCGCCGGTATCAAAGAGTGATACTCTGTTAAGAACGAAGTCTTTGTGGATGACAATTTTTACGGAGATGTGTTCGCTGTAAGTTTTTATGGCCGTAATGGCCTTGCCAGAGGTAGAGGGAGAGTCAGAGACTAGGAAAGAATTGGGCTCCATTAGATGATCATTATGGATGATTGGGGAGGCTTTTGGAGACTCTGGTGGGGAGATATTTTCCCGAGGAGACACATTCTTTAGGACTTGTTCAGTAAGAATGTTAAGTTCTACCCGATCAAGTATGATTTTTAGGTCTCTAATATCTCCTTTGAGGATGAAAATTTCACCCTTGAGATCAGCTATAGGTGGTTCTGCAGGTTTGTCAAATCAAGACATAACCTGTTTCATGCTAAAAGGCTGAATAATGGGTTTGGGGGGCTTTTCTTCGTGAGAAAGCATTAATCGTTTGAGTTCTAGAAGATATTTATTTCTAGCCTCATCATCCTGGATGTGTTCTATAATGCCAAACAGGATTTCTTTAGGGTTTCCTGAAATGACATTAACGGTCCTTTTTGTACAAGTACAGAAAGTACCGTTACAAGCACATTCTTGGCCGGACTGGGATTGATCGAACTCGTATGCGGCATTGATGAATTCTTCGTCGCTATAGTCATCACTGGAAGAGCTGGTGGAGTTGGAAGAATCTGATGAGTCTTCCATTATCGAGAATAATTTTTCTTTGGTTTCATGAGAGAGACCTAATTGGTTGATCTTATTTTTCTTACCCGACTTACAATCTTTAGCTCTATGGCCTGTTTTACCGCAAGTCCAATAGGTGTCTTTATTTCTAGAAGATTTTCTTCTAGTTTTCCTACTAGTCTTGTAGGATTCCTTTTTAAAGGATTCCTTTCGCGGTTTGGGTTTTTTATGATTCTTATAGGATTTTTTCCTATGTTTTTTGTTAGAAGAGGAAGATAGATTGGTGAAACAGAACTCTTGGCAGAAGGTTCCTAGCCCATATTTGGAAGTGCTATCCTTCTTAAGTTGTTTCTTAAGTTTAAGGTCGGTGTAAAGGTCTACTCCCACGGTGGTAATGAAGCTTATTTTATCTCCATAGGTCAGGATTCTGTAAGGTATTTTCCCCTCGAATCTGTCTTTGATTTTGGTCCTAACTTTATCTGCGAACAGAGGAGGGAGACCACTAATAAAACGTTCTTTCCAAAAGTCATTGTTACAATCAGGTCGAATCATGATTTTGACTAAAAAAGTATCCTTATACCACCTAAAGTCTGCTAGATCTTTGCAGGTGAGATTGTTAAGGATTTCTAAACTCCTATCCTGAAATAATTTGGGCTCTCCTATAAAATATCTCATTATATGGTATAGAAGTGTGGCACAAGCATCTTCTTTTGCTACTTGCTCAAGAATTTCTTGTCTATTTTCACTTTTGACAACCGTCTCCATAGTCGTGGCATCATAGATAAGGTTTTTAATGTCATCTATGAAATAGTTGTCCCACCAGTGTTTTATCATACCAGTGAATCCTACTACAATCATGGTGGCTGCCTTTTTATCAGAGGCTCCTCTAATTTTGTAAGTTGTGATGGCAACGCCCATTTCATGGAGTTTGTTGAAGATTTGGTGTTCAGCCAAACCGTCAACATTCCATTCAGTTATTCCTCTACCATCATGGTTGGAAGTATAGAGGTAAGGATTTTCTTTAAACTGGACGTCTGGAGGAGAAGGTCGTTTGTAGTAATTTTTCTTAGTAGAAAAACTATCACTGGTGATCTTGGAAAGAGAGTTCTTTTGGTTGCTGGACTCTCCTTTCTCAGAGATTTTAAACTTGGAAAGTGTTTCATTGTTTTGTTCTAAGATTTTCCCCGAGACTTTAAAGTCATCACTGAGATTAGGGAATTTCTCCTTTTGGAACTCAGGGATCTTAAAGATAGGGTTAGAACTTGGAGCACCCTTTTCAGAAGTAGAGGGACTAAAAGGAAGCATTGAGCTCTTAGAATCTCCTATTTGCTGGGAGATAGTGTGAAGGACCTGATTAGTATAGTTGTTTTGTTCAACTATCCTGTCTAGGTCTCTATTAATTGGGGCTGATAGGGGACTATCATGCTTCTTTTTGAAGGGAGAAGCATTGAGGATTTCATTAGAATGAGGAATCTTTATCCCTTCGAGAGGAGGAGTAACGGATTCAATTACCTTGTTACTCTGCGTATACCATTTATTAATGATAATGTGAAGGGATTCATTTTGTTTTTCCATTTTTCCAGTGAATTCAAACCATCTAAAGAATTCTATGTCGCATCGGACTCTTTTTATATCGGCTATCCATAGCCGACCAAACTCCTTTTGCTGCTCTTTGGAATAAGTACTGGTGTACCATTTCCTTTTTATTGCGTCCTTAGGGAGGTACCAGAGGACTTCAAGAGCTTTAAGGTCAGGTGTATACTCATCATCAGATTTGTTGACCTCTAATCCTGGGTCTGTTCTAATTTTTTGACGAGGTATGGTGGGGGGAGGTTCCATGTCCAAGGCAGTAGGGATGCCTGGATCATAGTGATTCTCAGGTTCTAGGGATTCCTGAACCCTAGTATGTTGCTGATAATAAACTTTGGGGATAGGACCAGAGAAGTCAACTCCTCTAACCTTTCCCTTATCATTATCATTTTCTTCACTTCCCTCCGGGGTTTTTGAGGTGGAAGCTCTGTGTGCGACAGGCCTCCGAAATGAAGAGTTTTTAGAGGCTTCAAAACCTAGGAATTTTAGATCAATGGATCCGTTAGGGTGTTGGATAACCCTTTCAATTTGCGATTTTTCCGGATATGTAGGGAGGGGTTGAGTGATAGCATCAAAGTGCCACTCATTGTTATGCATGATATCGTTCCAAAGAAGAGACTTAGGGACAAATATATTGCTTCTGTCTTTGTTAACCTCCACAAGGGTCGTGACGCCCCTAGGGCTCGTGATTCTAGCCTTGGGGGCTAGGGTTGTACCCATAAGCCGATAATATACCCTGTATATTATGGCTATTTCTCTAGTATTATCCTTACTATTCATGTTTTTTGTCTTAACATTAAGCGTTAAAACATCCATGATGTTAGGATCATTAATATCTACCGAGAAATTTGGGTAGCAATTAAAGTATACCGGGCCGTCGGCTAGGTTACTTTGAATTACTCCTTTGGTGAAAGTGTTGCTCAAGTTTAGGGCTGGGTTAAACCAACTCCCAATCTCTTGATAGCTTATTAACCTAAAAACTTATTTTCTGCAATAACAAAACCAAGACCAAGCATAAAAACACCGAAGAAATCTAAAAGTAAAACTAAAATAAATAGTTTCCAAATTTCATGTCCCCGACAACAGCGACAAGAACATGACAGTGCCCAAGCGCACACACAAGTGTGTGTGGTCTACCAAGTAGTAAAGTTTCCTTTAAGAAGCCAAATATTGATCCCATAGGGACTTGATCTAACAATTCGATTCTAGTTCACAATTTAGATTCAATTGATGCAAGCATAACCAAAAAGAGTTTGGAATATTGTAAATTGCAAGTAAAGTAACCAATGCATAAAATAAAGTACTTGAGACAATCAATAGGAGATATCCTAAGGTTAAATCACTTTGAACAATCATACTAAATTATTGAACTTCATTCGTTAACTTGCTTATCTTGGTTGTTGATTCACAGGGTTAATTGAATGATCATGGTCTCCCGACCTCTAACTATTTACCTAATTTGGACCTTACAACTACATCATTGACCGGGGATGTAATAGTCCAATTAAGTTCCTTAAGACACCAGCCTACATGTGAATCAAGTAAGCCTTCTAAGTATATCCCTATCCTAGACACTAATATAAATTCCTTATTTCATAAAAGAATACAAACCATACTTTATTTATTCCCATGTTCTATCTCCGTATTCCCTCTTTCGAGATCACAAGGTTTACAGTTGATGTATTCTCTGGACGATTAATCCATAAAATAGTTAAATCAATAATAAACAGAAAATTAATAATGATAAGCAAATTAAACAAAATCAATTCGACACAACAGTACTCATGTTCTTGTCTTTAACCCTGAAAAGAGGGCGTTCAGCCACGCATAGTCATAATCGTAATCACAAGATTGTAATTAACAACTAAGGACATGAATGAACAAAATTAAAATAAGAAAAACCTAAAAGATGAAGTTGTAGCAGCCCCTCCAATCTCCAAAATACTTCCAAGAATTATCCAAGATGTTTCACGTGTGTGTATATATAGTAACCCAATCATAATCCATGTAGGACTTGGATTTCACGTGAAATTGAGTGCATCGGAGTAGAGGGGGCATCGCCTGCTCTATTATACCGTAATTGGGAGGTCTTAGCTTGTTCTAGAGCACCACTATAGAAGAGGATTAGACTTCCTTAGAGCACCTCTAGAGAGAAGGATGTGCGGGCTCCATTACACCGCTCTAAAGAGGGCTGGGCGGGATTATCTACGTGCCCTCACTGGAATTTGCTTCTCAAATTTTGGTTAAGTGTTCGGGTCCCTTCTTTTATCAACGCCTTTGGTGTTGTTTTCCCTTTATTTTATAGCTTGTTCAACATCTGTATATCACCATAATTGACTCTAGAAGTATCCTACATCATCAAACACCATGAATTAGAGCTCAATACAACGACACTTCAAAAACAACAAGCAGAAACTCAAGCAAAGTACTAGTCTTAATCACTTTCGCTTATGGCTATTGTTGACTCTTAGCGTATTTTAATTGAAAGTTGCACACATTAAACAAGTTTTTACCCAAATAATTACACAGAAAAAACAATTAGAACTCATTCAAAACATTAGAATCCAACGAAACCAACTAAACAAAAACCTAGCTCAAACTAGTAAGATTAGTTTTCTCGATTGAACTCTAAATGACTCAATTACGTAAAAACTTATTTGAAAACACCTTATCACACTGTAATCACATACTTGAACACTTAAATACTTATTTATATCATCAACAACACATAAAGCACATGAATTATCATCAAAATAAGGCTAAATAAGCTAGAATAGTAACACTAGAGTGCATAAATACACCCAACATCACTTTGCAACAATTTATAAGGCTTCCATAATAAGTATGACTTGATAAAATTTTATGTAAAGTCTAGCAATATCAACTTCAATTTCTTTACAAGATTCCATTATCTTCTCATCATGAAAATGAGATACTACGAGAAGTCATTCATGCTATCAAGTTTGGAATCCATTTCAAGCAATTGAAAAGAGACATCTACAGAGATGGAACTAGGAGAAAAAAGTGGTGAAGAGGATCGAGTTTTGGATGTAAGGGAATACCATTATAACAACCTTGAAACTTAGGAATACAAGAGTCATCAACTAAAAAATAACTCATACTACCAAAAGAAATAGCGTTATAATATTGTTTCACCAAAATAGAGGGTACAACATCAAGAAATATATTATTAGCTTTCAAAATATGTGTTATGAATAACCTCTATAGAAGGATATATGGATTAAAAAAAGCTTCAATTATATATTTGATGATGAATGAGGTGAGGTTTATTTTACGTTGAGTAGTAATTCAATAAGTGAGAAAGGTGTCTCGCTGAGTTAGAATAGAGAGTGAGCCAGCACAAGGAAGTAAAGTAGAAGACACAATATGAGAAATCACAAAATTTTAAAAGGAAAGATTCTTAGGACCAAGTACTGAAGAAGGGATTTTGAGTTCCCAATAGTTATAGAGTGTCTAGCTTGCTCAAGGGAACATCAAAGTTAGACAGCCAGGAGTTTTTGAAGAAAATAACAAGACCAAAGAATTTTATATCAAAAATAACATCAAATATGGCACAGTCAAGAAACATGTATTTTCCCATTACAATAGTTTCAAGTTCACCAGATCTAAAAGAGTGAAGTTTAGCATAAAACAACCAAATAAGAGACTCCTAGGCATGCTTGAGAATAAAGGTGAAAAAGTTTTCCCATTCTTGAAATTTAAATAATGAATTAATAGGATAATGAAGATATTCTAAAGATCTAGATCTACAATTCTACCATGAACAAGATAGAGTTCCTTCATAGAGTGAAAAAGAAATTCATTCAAAGGTTTTTAGAAATCAGTTTTAATATTCAAGGAGTTATCGAAATTAAATTTCATTTTCTTTTTAAAATATTTAGAGTCATTAGTAACAAAATATCATTTACCTATCAAGGAACATAAGTAATCAAAGGACGCCTTAGGAAGGTTCCAATAAGATACATTTAAGTCAAGAGGGATAGATAAAAAACTTTCTTTTTCCTTAACACAAGAGCTTTTTTTTTCTTAATGGAGAAGTTTTTTGAACCCTCAACCATTAAAGAAAAAAATAAAGAAAATAGTGAGAGAGACAGAAGAAACAAGAGAAGATATAAAAGACAAGAAGTTGAAAAGAAAGGAAGGAAAAGGAGAAGTCACCTAGGAAGACGAAGAGATTACTTAGAAAACTTATGTCAGGCGGCAAAAAGAGAAGGAAAATAAACTATCATACACTTCAATCAAATCAATATTAATTAAAGATACTTCTGCACATAATTGCACATACCTGATATGAAAATAAATAACTTCTAAAAAAGGTTTGAAATAATATCAAGATATTTTCATAGAGAAAAATTTCTTTATTCTAATAAAGACTTGGCAAAATTATTAGCTAAGGATAACTCAATGTCACCTTCTGAAATATGATCTCTAATAAAGTGATGCTTAAAATCAATATGGTTAGCCCTAGAATGATGCATAGGAATTTTTGAAAGACACATAGAACTAGAATTATCACAATGTTTTTAAAAGTTTAAAGGATAAATCATAGTCATTGAGTTGATGAGACATCCAAAGGAGAACAACATAATTCAGTAGAAATATATTCAAATTCACTGGTGGAGAGTGAGACCTAACTTTGTTTCTTGCTATTCCATGATACAAAAGATCTTTCCATAAATTGAAAAGTCTTATTTGTGCTTTTTCTAACAAGTTTTCACTTGCATAGTTCTCTATCTAAAAAACTTTAGCATCTAAAAAACTTTAGTAAATAAAAGTTCCTTCTAAAGTTTGATAAATTTGTAGATCCAAAAAGAAGGTCAGATAATCCATAATACTTATTTCAAAATCACTTTGTATAGCTTTGAGACATTTACTGCAATCGGAAACTCAAAAAATTTCTTGCATAATCCAGCGTTAGAACTTTCAAAAATAATATCATCAACATACACTTGAATAATAAGATTTCAAGAGAATATTATTTTAATAAATAAAATGATATAAATTTTTTGTCTATTAAAGGAATGATCAGTTAGAAAGTTAGTCGGTCTATCATACCAAGCATGAGGTGCTTACTTTAAATCATAGAGAGCTTTTGAGAGTTTAAAAAACTGATAAGAAAAATTTGGGATTTTCAAATCCAGTGAATTGTTTTATAAAAAACTTGTTCCTCAATAAAATCATTTTAAAAAGTACTTTTAACATCCATTTGAAATAACTTAAAACATTTGTGGAAAACACAAGCACTTAAGGTACGAAAAGATTCCAACCTTGTCACTGGTGCAAACGTCTTGTCATAGTTGACTCCATCTTGTTATAGTAGCCTTGACAACTATAGGAGATTTACTTTGAACTACTTTATGTGGTTCATCCATTTTTTTCTTAATGACCCATTTTATTCCAATAATTGAGGAGTTCTCTGGCTTTGGAACTAGAGTACATAAGTTTCTATCAAATTGCTCAAGTTTCTATTTCATTGCTTTGACCTAACTTTTGTCTTTTAGTGCTTCATTGACTTTCTTGGGTTCAAGTTGATATACGAGAGAAATATTTGTAGTGTATTTAAAAGAGGCTCTTGTTTTCATTTCTTCCTTGCGATCACTAATAATGAATTTCCTTTGATAATTCGGTTCACTTCTCCATTTATTTAGAATTAATCCATGGCAAATTGCTCATTCATAGCAGCAGTTGGCTTACTATTTTTTACACTAGTTGACTCTAAAATAGGATCAACTATTGTAATGTTTGCGACTTTTTCTCTTTCATCCTCATCTTTTCTATTGCTAATATGTTCAACAACATGATTAGAATCATCAAAGATAACATGAGCAGATTCCTTAATACATAGAGTACACTTATTAAAAACTCAATAGAATCTACTGGAGCTAGAGTAACCCATAAATATACCTTCATCCATTTAAGGATCAAACATACCACTATTATCCTTACCATTATTATGAATAAAGTATTTGAATCCAAATAAGTGAAAGTATCTGATATTAGGTTTTTTGTTGTCCTGGAGTTCATATGGAGTTTTTTTTTCAAAGTAGATATGATGAGACACCTGTTTAAAATATGACAAGCAGTACTTAGAGCTTTTACCTAGAATTTGTGAGGTAAGTAGAGTTCGCATATCATGGTTCATGCCATGTCTTGAAATATTTTGATCTTGCATTCAACCACTTTATTTTATTGTAGAGATCTAGGAGCAGAGAAGTTGTGAGTGCACTATTGATTGTTATAAAAGGTTTCAAAGTCTTTGTTCTCAAATTCTCATCCAAGATCACTTCTAATACTAGAGATATAGTAACTTTTGACTCTTTGAATATTTTCACAAAAAACTTTAAATAAAATTATTTAAAGTATCATCAGTTGTTAGAAAGTAACAAAACCCAAGTAAATCGAGAATAGTTATCAACAATCATAAAGGCATACCTTTTACCACTAATGCTAGAAGTTTTAGAAGGACCAAACATGAAACACCCTGAATTTTGGCCCTTGAAAATTTCTTAAACTTTGAGCTCACTAACGTGGTTAGACTTGACCCCATAAGTTTTAGGGTGTATTGATGGGTTAGGTAAACCTAGTCATAGGGGGACTAGTATGTGGTGTTAACTTTTTTTCCTGGGTATGATCTGATGGAATGAGTCGTAAAGGCTCGTGATGAGTCATTAGAAGGTGTCGTAACCAAATATATAATTTTATGGTTTTATTCTGCTTGGATGAGTAGATCACTAAGAGCAATGACGATATGTTATGAGTTATGATATGAAATCATAGGATTTATAGTGCTCAACCCAATTAAGTTTTGTGTTGTCTACAACTTGACCTTAAGATGCTCGTGTTAAGAGTAAGCTTGTTGAGTCATAAGGTTGATACTTTATGGGGATCTTTGTCACTGTCTTGGTTACAATTCATGGTTATGAGTCGTAAGGAGGGTTTATGAGTCAATAGTTGACTTATAGTCAGAGAACCATTTTTTCTAGCTTTTAAGTTAAGAGAATTCTAGACTTTTCCCCCTTTTCCCAACTTGAAACTCATACCTTATAAACACTTTAGGACATAGCTCTCATAAACATATCAAATAGACTCTCAAGCACTCTCAACCCCTTAAGGTCAAGAAAACTTAGGGTTTTCAAGAATAATCAATTGAGGCTTCCAAGGGTGATTTCTTTCCATACTTCTTGGTGTTTAAGTTATGTTACTCTTCCCTCATTGTCAATTTTATAAAAGCATAAGATTTAAATTGTTATTCATGGAATATTGATAGTTGGTTTTGATCTAAGGGTTGAGGGTTTTTAATATAAATTGTTTAAATGTTTCTTCCATGATATTTATGAAACTATTGTGTTTAAGTTGATGGTTATTAAATTCATTGAGGTGCATGAGAATGGTGGATGGAAATAGGGGTACAATGCAATTCCCAAATTGATTGTTTTGGTATGGAAATTGGTAATAAACTCAACCCACTGCAAGATTGATTTTGATTTATACATTACCACTTAGCTTGGCTTAATTCTTAAAACTAATGCATGGTATAAATGGTTAAATAGTTAAGGATGGTTTAAAAACCTTATGGGTACAATGGAATCCCCTAAGTGAATGATTTATAAAAAACTTATAGGGTACACGGGAATCCCCCAAGTGATTTTAATAATGGAGTCTGCGGGGTACACGGGAATCCCCTAAGTCTTGGCTTAATGATATTTCTTACAAGGTATAGTAAGTATGATGATACCACTTAATAATGGCTTAATAATTAACTACTACAATTAGTGGTTTGGTTATGTGTTAAATATTTTAATTGAGCAATAATGGGGGTTGTGATAGCTAGCTGTGAAGGTGTGATCTGAAGGATGGACCTTGGAAACTCATGTTTGCCGATATGAGGGTTGGTCTTGATGACCGTGTGCTTATGGGGTAAAAAGGAATTCCCCAAGTCTATGCACATAGATATGTATTATAAAGGGTAAAGTGTACAAGGGAATTGTTATCCATTTATGATATCTTCAGTTTGTGCGGCTAACATGCATTGAAGGCCATTCAAGGGGTAATACTGGGCCCTCTTAGCCTGTGGATGGACTTATGATGGTAAATCAACACAGGACATGTTAAGCATTTGAATTACATGCTAAACCTTTTTCCCTATCCTGACATGATATATATGTATATATGTATTCACATATGGTTATGTGCATTGGTTTGACTTGATTTTGGATTGATGTCATTAATTTATCTTTATCCCTGAGTTACATGCTAGTGTTCACTCTGCAACCATCTTTGGATGGTGTATCCCCATGCGATGCAGGAATCGACCATATTTCTAGTCCTCCTACTTAGTGACTAAGTAATTCGAGGATAATTTTTGAGTCAAGCTAAAGTGGTGCCTTCTATATTTTGGAAGAGCCCATTTTATGCTATGGATTTCCTTATGTATTTACTAATTATTTAGTCTTGGTTTTGTCTTTGGTAGAGGGCATCTCCCAATTGGATATTCTTTGAATTTAATTAGAGGTTTTATCGGACTATTGCGGCTATAGGCAGTGTCGGTATCGGTGTTGGCATTAGCATTGGTATTGGTATAAGTTGGATGTTTGGTTTTGACTGTATATTTTTGGTTATAGACTTCTTATAATTTTTTTAAAAAAATTAATATTCTCTTATCGTGTTATATGTTTGAAATTCATTCAATGTGGGATGTAAGGTAGCAGTAGTTTGGTATTAGAGGTGGTCTCCTATCTTGGTTGGACTTGAGATACCCGATATGACTGGGTCCAAGTTTGGGTCATGTCATATTGGTATTAGAGACTAGGTTCATGGTCAATCGGGTATCTACAAAGCCAAGTCAAGTGTAATCTCCTTTATGGGTGTGTAGCGCGCCATACTTATAAGGGAGAGGATACAAGGAATTTATGAATTTTTTTCTTTCTTGAGTTATATTTTAGGGATATAGAGTCTAAGGTCTGGGATCTCTCTAATTTTTGTTTCTTCCCTTTTCAGATCATGCCTTTGAGAAGATCTAATGTCCGTGGGAACCTTTCGGTCCCATTAGAGGATAATGAAAATAGAGCTTGTCCGACTCTAGTGGTTCAGAATAGGTCAAGGGACACTATTTTTTATGGTCCTAGTGAAGCTCCACTGGTTTATTTTATCCCTCCTCATATACGTTAAGATGACATGAATAATGCTAAGTTTTGCCATTCGATCCATTTGCTCACTCAGTTGGTTGCCTCTAAAATTAAGTCTGCGTATTCTATTGCTCCATCATCCGAGGCCACAAGAGTTGGTTAATTTATGAGGTTAAACTCTCCTATTTTCACTGGTACGAAAGTTGATAAAGATCCTCAATATTTCATAAATTAAATAGAAAAGATGATTCGTGTGATGCATGTTACGAAGGTGAAAAGTATGGAGTTTATAGCCTTTAAGTTGAAAGATGTAGCACATTAGTGGTATGAAAAGTGGGAGCAACTCAGGGGTGTGGATGTTGAGTCCTCCTTATGGAGGACTTTTCTAGAGCCATTCTTGATCACTACTTTCCTCAGGAGTTGAGGGAGGCAAAGGCCAAAGAATTTGTGAATCCAAGGCAAGAAAGGACGACAGTTAAAGAGTATGCCTTGAAGATTCATCAGTTATCCCAATTTTCTCCTGAGTTGGTATCTATCATGAGGGTTAGAATGAAAAAATTTGCTTTTGGGTTGTCCTGTGATTTGATTCTAGAAAGTATGGCAGCCTTGTTGAACAAAGATATGGATATTTCTAGATTTGTGGTATAGATCTAATGGGTTAAGAAAGAGAATAAGAAGCAGGTGGAGATAGGGGAGAGGCATAATAAAAATTTTAGATTTTTTTATCGGAGTAAAGGTCAGCGATAAAGTGGCAGTGATGATAGAAAGTGGTCCAAGAAGAAGTGGGCCAACTCTGGTTCCTACTCGATAGTTAGTGATTCTTACCCAAAGCCTTCTGGTGACCGACCTTTTCAAGGTAGCGATGGTTCTAGGGTATAGGGTGACCAATATCAGGCCAGTGAGGCCTAATTAGCTCCATTATATACTTTCTAAAGATTTTATGGTTGATTGCATTAGGGTTTCTATAATAAGGAAAGGGGTAAGTGTTTCAAGTATGGTCATCTAGGGCATATGCTTCGAAACTGTCCCATGGGTAAGGTTGCTTCTAGGGAAAACAAGGTTTTGTTTCCTCTTTATTAGCTCCTGTACCAAAGGGTGCACCATCTGGCTCCGGCACTGGTCAAAACTGTCTCTATGCTCTCACTACCCGCCAAGAGTCTGAGGCATCTCCAGATGTTATTTTTGGTATGTTAAAACTTCTTTCTCGTGATGTGTAATGTTTACTTGATCCAGGGTCCACTCTTTCTTATATGACCTCATTTGTGGTTATACATTTTGGTTTGGACCTGAATATATTTCAAACACCTTTTTTGTTTCTACCCCGGTGGGTGACTCTGTGGTGGCCAGAATAATCTATAAGGGTTGTGTGGTATCCTTTGGTGGTAAGGTGACTTTGGTGGATTTATTTGAATTAGACATGATTGATTTTAATGTCATATTGGGGATGAACTAGTTGCACTCGTGCTATGCCTCTTTAGATTGTCGAACCCATAAGGTCATTTTTAAATTCCCTAATGAGCCAGTGATTGAGTGGGAAAAAGGATTTCTAGTGCCTAAGGGGAGGTTTATATAATATCTTAGAGCTTAGAAATTAATTTCAAAGGGGGGTCTGGGTTACAAATTCTAACTCGGATGGACTTTCTTTACATTCTGTTCCCATAGTAAATAAATTCCTTAAGGTCGTCCCTGATGATCTACCTGATTTCCATCATGATAGAAAGATTGATTTTGGGATTGATCTTATTTCAGAAACTCATCCTATCTTTATTCCCATGTATAGAATGGCTCCAGCAGAGTTGAAAGAGCTTAAGGAGGAATTAAAGGATCTTTTAGATAAGGGTTTTATCCATCATAGTGTGTCTCCGTGGGGTGTAAAAGAATTAATTGTGTGTAAGAATGATGGTTCCATTTAGATGTGTACTGATTACCGGCAATTGAATAAAGTGACGATAAATAATAAGTATTCTCTTCCAAGGATAGATGATTTGTTTAATCAGCTTCAGGGTGCTAAGTTTTTCTCTAAGATTAATCTTCGATCCGGGTATCATCAGTTAAAGATTAAGGAGGTGGATATCCCTAAGACTGCCTTTCATACTCGATATGGAAAGTTTGAGTTCCTGGTTATGTCTTTTGGATTGACTAATGCTTCGGCAGCATTTATGGATTTGATGAATAGAGTCTTTCATTAGTTTCTGGATCTATTCTTCATTGTATTTATAGATGATACATTAGTGTACTCTAAGAGTAAAGCATATCATGTCGATCACCTTCGCATTGTGTTGCAGACCCTGAAGGATCAATAATTATATGCCAAATTCTTTAAATGTGAATTCTGGTTGAACATCGTTACTTTTATGGGTTATGTCGTATCTAGTGAAGTGATCATAGTGGATCCACAGAAAGTTGCAGAAGTTAGAAGTGGCTTAGACCCACGACTCCAATCGATATCTAGAGTTTCCTAGGCTTAGCCGGATATTAACGGAGATTTATGGAAAGTTTCTCTTCTATACCTTCCCCATTGACTAAGTTAACTCAGAAGAAGATGTAGTTCTTGTGGTCTAATGCTTGTGAGGGTAGTTTTGAGAAGCTGAAGTATAAACTAACTTCGGCTCCGGTCTTGACTTTGCCTAAAGTCAATGATAGTTTTGTGGTCTACTGTGATGCATCCTGTGTGGGGCTAGGTTGCATTTTAATGCATCATGGTAAGGTGGTAGCTTATGCCTCTAGACAGTTGAAGGTGCATGAGAAGAATTATTTGACTCATGACTTGGAGTTATTTCCTTGTTGGTTATGGTGTTTGCATTACAAATCTTACATCACTATTTGTACAAAGTGCATGTAGATATCTTTTCTAATTATAAAAGCTTGCAATAAGTGTTCACCCAGAAGGATCTAAATCTCAGACAAAAAGGTGGCTCGAATTGCTGAAAGACTACGACATGAGTCTACACTACCATCTAAGTAAAGCTAATGTGGTTGTTGATGCTCTTAGTAGGTTATCCATGGGAAGTCTAGCTCATGTGGACGAGGATGAGTGGGAATTAGTGAAAGATGTTCACTGTTTGCCTAATTTTGGGGTTTTCCTCTTGGACTCGGAGGATGGTGGTGTGTTTGTTCAAGAAGTAGCAAAGTCATTGCTTGATGCTGAGGAGAGAGAAAACAAAGTGTTAGATACTATCTTTATGCAAATTAAGGGGGTGTAGGTAAGATTAACGTGATTGTCTTTGACATTAGTGGTGATTGTACCTTCCGGTACCAAGGTGTAACATCTCGTATTTTATTGGTCTATGAACAACTTATGACCCATCCCTCAAATCGCAAAGACTCTTATGAGTCATATGTACCAAGCTAAACCCATATCAGTATGGGATGATTTGAATTCTATTTAAGTTATGAGTTGACTCTAAAAGTCGTCAAGTAAAGTACGAGTTGTATGAAGATAAGTCGTATTGTTAGCAGTATAAGTTCCCTAAGTTTTGTCCAACTTACGAGTAGTGGCTACAAGTCATATAGATATTTTATGATTTGTAAGATCTGACTCATACCCTGACCAGTATACAATCCAAGAATCAAGCCTCATGTTTTAATAGCTTTATAAGTTACTTGGACATATATTAAGTCCTTAAATAGCTCCTAGCTCATGAATAAGTCAAAACCTCTTTTAGAGATTAAATTCTTGGGATGTACATAACTATAGTCATCTTCAAACTATAATAACTTTTGTTATACTAAGAATTTTTTAGATCAAGACCCACCAACAGATAGATAATTGAATTAGATTTCAAACGATACCAATTTTGCCTTAATCCCAAATCGGGGTGAAAAGTTATTGCCAAATTACTAAAGCACTGTCAAAGTTGTATCGCACACTAGTCAGCATACGGGTTGCAGTCTACCTCGTACATAAACCATAGGGGTAGTATGGTAGACCCGTAAAGACTACCAAGAATTGTCTGTAGAGTTTAGTTTAAGGGCTTTTTGGTCTTTTCCCTTTTTGTAACCCCCAATCACGACTTATAGCCCTCCAACAAGTTTTATTTTCCTCTTCTTTTCAATAGATTAACAACACTTGCCTCCTTTCATTATCAAGAATATCAAATTAGGGTTCCTCACCCAAAATTCATCCTTCAAGTCCCAACATTCAAATTCAAGAATATCAAGATTAGGGTTCCTCTCACTAATTCATCCTTTAAGTCTTAAGGTTAAAAATCTCTTTCCAAGATTAAGAAATTTAAGTTTTTTCCCCAAGAAATTTAAGAACTCAAGTCATCTAATTAAAGTATGTGGGGTATTCATCAATGGGTCCCTTTCACTCATCAAGCCCGAAAACCCTATTTTTATTTAAAAGTATGAATCTCATCCTATTTTATGAATTCATCCATGAAACTCATTAATTTAACCCATGAACTTTTTAGTAATTCAAATACAAGCCATGTCTACATGTGTTTCTATGTGAATAAAGTTATTTCATGTTTTGAGTTGCAAGTTTCCATGTCATATATCATTAACTTCATGTTGAATCCCCAAGTTATGAATTAACCCATGTAAATATGTTGTTTTCTCATGTTTAACATATTTTCATGTTCAAGTTCATGCTTCTCACTTATTTGCTGAAATTTTTATGTTTTGGGTCTTTGAACCATGACTCTATACCATAGTTTTAAAGCATTTTTGTCATATTTTGTAATCATTTAGTGGTGGCAGGTTATGAACACCCGATACCCATGTATTTACTGATCTTTCAAATCTTCCAAGTAATAATTCAGTCAAACTATGAATCTTATTATTTTCCCAATTGTTATGATCATGTTGAGGAATATCAGTTGTTATGATCAGTTTAAATTCAGTCAATACCAGTGTCAGTTCAGTTGGGAGTAGGATTTAGCACTGAGCGAACCTGGGGATGGGTGCTCACCTGCCAGTAGAGGGTGTGACCTTTAGTAGCAATCCATGAGTTGTAGACTACGTATCCAGCATAGGTTTAAGATGTCTTCCTTCCAGTTGAGGGTTTACACATACTCATAAGAGAATCTACCAGTAGAGGGTAACTCCTTAGTCCTTCGGGACATTAGTTTAGTGGATCCACATAGTCATGTGTTAGTACTTATGGAAAGGTGCTGACAACCTTCCAATTTGGATTACAGGTTGGACCTAATTATCTCAGATTGGGGCATGCCGGTTACATGATACCTCCCACAGTTTTAGTTAGTATTCACTATATCCCAGGTCAGGTTTGCTTGACCCAGTGTAAAGATTTTAGTATTTCAGATTATAGATTATTTCAAAAAACACATTTATGCTTGGTGTTTCATTCTCAGTTTCACATATTCATGTTTTCATGCTCAGTACCTATACATGACCCTCAGTTCAGTTTTATAGCATGTTCAGCTTTATATGAGATTTACATACAATATTCATGTTTTACTGCCTCCGAGCTTACAGAATTATTTTCAGTTCATGATTTATAAATCTCATTATAACTTACAGTTTTCCACGTATAACCAAGTTTTTAATGTATGTGTCAGCAAATAACTCACATCCTCAGTTTTAGAGCATTTTCTTAATATTTCCATGATTTAGTGCAGGTCTCCAAATACTCAGTACATTCCGAAGTACTAATCCACATATATATCTATGTGCTACATTGTCTCATAATTTAGGTACCAGTTGTAGCCCACATATCATAATCAGACAGTTTGCAGCTCCAGCTAGTAGGTGATGAGTTCTCTTGTTTCAGGGACTCCAACCAGTTCTAGTTCATGCAATTTATTTTGATTATTATAGGTATTGATATGTAGTAGTTGGAGGCATGTCTCAGCTATCTATAGTTAGTAAAGTAGAGGTTTCATAGATGGTCAGTCTGAGTCATTCATGTAAATCAAGTCCTTCCTTCAATTTAATTATGTTGTCAACCTTATCAGTATTACGTTTATTTAGACTATGTCATGATCATGTTTCTGCTCAGTAAATTTAGTTTTTATATAATTTAAATTAGTTTCTCATGCGGTATACCAGATCATAGGTAAGCTTGGGATTACTTGTGGTTCTAAGCACCGTGTGACGACTAGGGAGTAGTCTCGGGTCGTGACATAAGAGAGGTTGTATGTTGCCGGTTTAGATGGGTTGCGAGAGAGGATCTTGGCTAAGGATCATGAGTTGTGGTATGCTATTCATCCTGGTTCGATGAAAATGTATCATTATCTTAAGGAGATCTATTGATGGAACAATATGAAGTGAGATAGGGCCAGTTTTGTGGCTAATTGCATGGTGTTACAACAAGTGAAGGTTGAACATTTGTGACCCGACGGGTTGTATAAAGAAATTTATTTACCCATGAGGAAGTGGAAAGTGATTATTATGGATTTTTTCACCGATCTTCCTTGGTATCGGAATTATTTTGATTCGATTTGGGTCATCTTGGACAGGAAGACTAAGTCTGCTTACTTCTTGCTAGTGAGGACTAAATTTTTGACGGAGGATTATACAAAATTGTTCATTAAGGAAATTGAAAAGTTGCATGGGGCTCCTATTTCCATCATGTCAGATCGTGGTGCTTAGTTCTCATCACAGTTTGAAATCATTTCAGAGAGGCTTAGGGACAAAGGTGAGCCTTAGTACTGCTTTCCACTCGCAGATAGATAGGTAAGAGGAAAGGACTATTCAGACATTGAAAAATATGCTTCGAGCTTGCGTGATTGACTATTATGGTAGTTGGGTTGATCATTTACCTTCTATAGAGTTGCGTATAACAATGGTGTAATGCCTCAAGTCTGTACCCCAGACGCTACATGGTGCTAGTGACCTCGAAGGACCACCACCTAACCAAGGACTGGTACCTGTTGTGAGCACTGAATAACAATAACACTGCAATGATAATATATCTGAAATAAATACAGAAGATAGACCAAAAATTTCCATAAGGTTCATTACTGAAACAAATAATGAATATTGAAAACTGAATACTGAAATATCTATCTAAAATACTCTAGTCTGAAAGCTTGTAACTATCTGAATATGGAGTTGATGGGACAAGCCCCTAACTAACTCCGACCACTGCATACTGGAATACTGAAATAATAAAATAATATAATAAATTTATACTCGAACTATGATCATTTACCACTAAATCTGTTGCTGATAGAGTGGGCTGCTAAGTGCAGTCAGGAGCCCATACGTCTGAACATATGATATAAAATATCATAGCATAAAAGAAAGCTATACGTCAGTACTATGAATGTGCTGGTATGCTAAGTTAGGTAGGATGATATGCATGGGTTCATATGCACGAACAAATAACTGATTGAGTAACATGAATAGAACTGAATGAGAATACATGTATAACTGAAAACTGATGAAAAACTGATTTTGCAACTCGGTAGACATAATTACATATACTATGACTGAGATTATGGTAATAGTGAATACTGAGTTTTGAATACTGGTTAACTGATACTTTAGTTTACTAATGTTGTATTACGGATAACTGAATGACTGTTTTTGATAGTCTTGATCCTACAGAACTATGTTGAGTTCCATACTGAGTTGTGTGATTGTGTTTGACAGTCCTAATTCTATAGAACTGAACTGAGTTCTATACTGAGATTGAAAGTGATGAGGGAGATAATCATCTAACCAACATGCCCCTCTCCGAATGGATTGAAGTCCAATCTGTAACCCCAATTGGAAGGTTGTCAGTACCGTGCCACGGGTAAAGACAACTGAAAAGATACCCTCATTTGGCAGGTACTCTAATTAGAATGGTGGAACCCTTATCTGGCAGGTTAAAACACCTCATCAACCCTCAACTGGTAGGTTTAATGTCTCCACCTACGCGGGCCACATAGTTCTGGAACACAAGGACTACTTCTAAGTATCTAACCCTCTACTGGCAGGTGAGCCCCCATCCTTGTGTTACTTGGTGCTGAATCCTACTCCCAACAAAAAGATACTAAACTGAGTATAGTAAACTGTACTAAACTGAGACTAAGT
Source organism: Capsicum baccatum var. pendulum (assembly GCA_030864225.1). Lineage (NCBI taxonomy): Eukaryota > Viridiplantae > Streptophyta > Magnoliopsida > Solanales > Solanaceae > Capsicum > Capsicum baccatum. Next base: position 154,313,779 of record CM061561.1, on the reverse strand, counting down.
TTACTGAGTTTTCTTGTGTTCTATAACTGAGTGAGTTCTACTGAGTTCTGTAACTGATTGAATTCTACTAAGTTCAATAACTAACTAAATTCTACTGATCATAACATGACTGATACAATTCTATAACTAACACTGGCTCAAGGTAAACAGCTAAATTGTCAGGTATTAAATACCCCCAGGACTCTATAGCATCAAAGTAAATCATGGTCGAAATCTTGAAAACATAATAATGGCTACTTGACCACAATCCATTCATTGAGATGTTTTAGCAAACACTAGTAATGTATTTACTTATACATGAATGGGGAATACATGCTATCATGCTATAATGGCACTATTTCATTCACATAGGCATTTTATCAAACACATGTGAGGTATATGATTACACATATGCTAGCTTGACATGATTTTTCCATTTTATTCATATGAGCAACTTATTAAGCACTTGGGCAACACAAGCTATGAACATAATGCTAAATAACATGTAGATATCATGATTTCAATCCCAAATTACCCAAATCAAGGTTTTTTAACATGAATTCACATGATACTACACATATGTTAAGTAATTTCACATGATATTGTAATAATCCATAGATTAGAAACCCAATTAACATCGTAATCATGAACATACTCAAATCCAACATGGAATTCATGAAATCAATTAACTTGAAGATTTTAAAAGAGTATTTTGAACTCCAAGGGTGGAAGGTAACCCTTGGATGAATACTTTAGATACCTTGGTATTCAAATTTGTAAATAATGATGAAGTGTTATTGAAATTAGGATCTTAGGGTTTGCTTCTTGAGGATTTTTGAGAAAAATGAATGGATTTTGCCACTAAAGAGGCTTAATCTCATGTTTTAGGGGCTGATATAAGGTGGTAAAAGACCCAATTACCCCTGAGAATGCGAATTTTTAATGACTGAAAAATGGTTCCAGTGACGTGTAGCTCGGCGCGTCACGTCGAGTCTGCATCGACTCACTGAATTTGACACTAGAAGATGGGGAAAATATTTATCGACATGATAGGATATGTTGCGCATAGAGATCACATCGATCCACTGGTTTGGACTCCCAAACTTAAATCAAACGAGGTCCATAAATTTCAAAACTTATCCGAGAATAACTACTGATACTCCTAATCATGAATCAACCTAAAAATCAATGTATAAAGATCGTAAGGGTCATGAAATGAGATTGCCAACTTATGAAGGCTAAAATGATTATAAGTACAAATAATTAGATAAAATTTATAAGTATGGGACCCCTTATCATGCTCTAAAGTTTTGAGTTTAGCTTAAAATTTTGCGAGGTCTTACAATATCTCCCCCTTGGGAATATTCGTCCTCGAATGAGTATGACAAAGCTGAGAATACTAATAGACTAAATGTACGTACTGGTTATGCATAACTGAAGTATGATTTCATGACTGAATTAATTATATACTAAATTATCATACTGAACATCCATAATTGATGCATGACTGAATTCTGAAGACATGACGTATGACTGAGCTATTTCATGGAGGTATGCATGGTATTAAAATGCGATGCAATTGAACTGATATCAAACATATAAAGGAAATCTGAATATGGAACTGGGTAAATTCAAGGAAAATTGTTAGCTTGATCTGAGTCTGAATTTGTGAAGAAAAGGTGAGGATACTTGGTCCATATATCTCCTTCTGCTTCCCAAGTAGCTCCCTTAATAGATTGATTCCGCCAAAGAACTTTGACTAGAGGGACTTCTTTGTTCCTCATTCTGTGAATCTGATAATCAAGGATTTCTATTGGGATCTCTTTATAAAAGAGACTATTTCGAACATCTATGCCCTCTACAGGGACTAAAACTGCTGGGTCATTTCTGCACATCATAAGCAAGGAGACATGAAATACTGGGTGCACTGAAGCTAAGTCTGAAGGCAACTCGAGCTCATAAGCTACCTTTCCAAAATGGCTGAGAATTTGGTAAGGACCAACATATCGGGGATTGAGTTTTCCCTTCTTGCCAAACCTCTTCATTCCCATCATAGGAGAGATTTTTAGATACATATAGTCACCAATATCAAACTCGAGATCCTTTTTGCACACATCACTATAGGATTTATGTAGGCTCTAAGCTGTCTTAAGCCTTTCAGTCTGGCCCTACCACTGCGGCCTCACCCACTTCAAACCAACCAATGGGAGACCTACATATTCTCCTATAAAGTGCCTCAAACGAAGCCATCTGAATGTTGGAATGGTATCTGTTATTATATGCAAACTCAATCAGTGGAAAATGGTCGTCCTAACTACCCTTAAATTCAATGGAATACGCCCTTAGCATATCTTCCAAAGTTTGAATGGTCCTTTCTGCTTGACCATCTTACTAAGACTGAAAGGTTGTACTAAGGTGAACTTGGGTGCCAAGACCTTTTTGGAAGGCTTTCTAGAAATGAGAGGTGAATTGCGTACCTTTATCTGAAATGATGGATAATGGCACTCTGTGTAATCTGACCAACTCTCTAACATAGAGTTTGGAATAACCCTCAGCTAAATAAAAGGTATGAACTGGTAGGAAATAAGCTGATTTGGTCATACTATCTATAATGACCTAAATCGAATCATTCCGACGACGAGTACGAGGCAAACCCATCACAAAATCCATGTTCACCTCCTCCCACTTCTAAGTGGAAATACTGAACTCCTGCATAGACCTACTAGGCTTCTGATGCTCAATCTTAACCTAATGATATGTCGAGCACTTAGCCACAAACTCTGGAATATCTCTCTTTATCCCTCTCCACCAATAGACTTCCCACAAGTCACGGTACATCTTGGTGGCCCCTAGATTAATTTAGTAGCGCGCACCATGTGCTTCTCCAAAAATCCACTGCCTCAAGTCATATACACCTGGCATACATAGCCGACCCTGGCAACGCAGCACACCATCTCTATCTTGGGAGAAAACCTTTATCTTTTGATCTTTGACTGATTCTTTCACTTAACTAGACTGGGATCCCTTTCTTGCTTTTTCTTCACCTCAGAAATCTGAGATAATTTTAAACTACTCTGTACCCATACACTACCTTCTGCTGAATCGACTAATCTGACACCTGGTCAGGCAAGCCGATAAACTTCCTGAACTAACTTTTTCTTATCATCTTCCACGTGAGAAACACTACCCATAGACATCCTACTGAGAGTATCAACCACCACATTGGACTTGCCCAGATGATATAGAATACTCATGTTATAATTCTTCAATAATTTCAACCACCTTCTCTAACGGAGGTTTAGGTCTTTCTAAGAAAATAAATATTGCAGGCTCTTATGGTTAGCGAACACATCAATATGCACTACATACAAATAGTGCCTCAAAATATTTAAGGCAAATACTACAACTGCTAACTCAAGATCGTGAGTGGGATAGTTATTTTAATAGGGCTTAAGCTGTCTAGAGGCATAGGCTATGACCTTACCTCTATACATTAGAACACACCCCAAACCAACTTTGGAAGCATCACAATATTCCAAAAATCCATCTAAACCATCTGGTAAAGTCAAAATTGGGGTTATAGTAAGTCTAGTCTTCAACTTCTAAAAACTCTTCTCACAAGAATCTGACCACTGGAATTTGATTTTTTTCTGAGTCAATCTAGACATAGGGGATGCAATAGACAAAAATCCTCAAAAAACCATTGTTAATAGCCAGCCAAACCCAAGAAACTCCTAATATCTGATGGAGAGATGGATCTGGGCTAGTTTCTCACTGCTTTGGTCTTTTAGGGACGACTTTAGTGCCATCACCAGAAATGATATGGCCGAGAAAAGCTATTAACCTCAGCCAAAATTCTCACTTACTAAATTTGGAAAATAGGTAATGGTTTCTGATAGTTTGTAATACCATTATGAGATGGTCTACATAATCATGCTCATTGCGGGAGTAGACAAGTATGTCATCTATAAAGACTATGACGAACATGTCCAAGTACTTCTTGAACACACTGTTCATCAAGTCCATAAAAGCTGCTAGGGTATTGGTAATACCAAATGACATGACTAAGAATTCTAATTCACCATACCAAGTTCTAAAGGCTATCTTCAGAATGTCATATTCTCTGACTCTAATCTGATGATAGCCTGATCGGAAGTGTATCTTAGAAAAGTAACTGGAACCCTGAAGTTGGTCAAACAAGTCATCGATTCTAAGGAGTGGATACTTGATCTTGATTGTACTTTATTTAGCTGATGGTATTCAATGCACATTCTGAGAGAACCTTCTTTCTTACGTACAAATAGAATTGGTGCACCCTACGGGGATACGCTGGGTCTGATGAATCCCTTATCTAGGAGATTTTTCAATTATTCTGTTAACTCCTTGAGTTTTGTTGGAGCCATTCTGTAGGGCGTAATAGAGATGGGCTGGGTATCTGGAAGAAGGTTAATTTCAAAGTCAATTTTCTTCTCGAGAGGAACTCCAGGAAGATCTTTGGGAAACACATCTGGAAATTCACATGCTACTGATACTGACTCAAGAGTAGGAGTTTCTAAACTAGAGTCTTTGACTCAAATGAGATGGTAGACACATACCTTAGATATCATTTTCCTTTCCCTAAGGTAGGAAATAAGATGACCCCTAAGTCACAAAGTACTACCCCTCCACTCTAGGACAGGTTCATTCGGAAACTGAAAATGAACAATTTAGTTTCTTCAGTCAACTGAAGAATAACATAAATAAAGACAATCCATGTCAAAAATGACATCAAAATCTGTTATCTCTAATTCTACTAAGTCTGTTGAATTAACTTTCTTAGACACCATAACCGGACAGTTCATGTATACCCGTCGGGCTACGATAGATTTAACCACTAGGGCAGAAACTGAGAAAAACTGTGCTAGAATTTTGGGACTGACTCCAAAGTTAATGGCTATATAAGGAGTTACAAAAGATAAAGAAGCTCTTGGATATAGCAAAGCATAAACATGTAAATAATAAATTTAAAATGTACCAGTGACCATATCAAGAGAATGTTCCTAATCCTGTTGGGACTGAAGTGCATAGAGTCTATTTGGGCATTGCCCACTGGTCGAACTGGAAGCAGCACCCTACTGATTCGAGCGACTGTACTGAGCTGGGAGACGATTATACGGACCCTAGGAACCTGACTGAGGACAATCTCTAACCCTGTGGCCTGACTTGATATATTTGAAACATATATCACTGTCATCTCTGCAGATGTCCTGATGGTTTCTGCCATATTTCTGGCAAAGAGGATTCGTTCAGGCATTGCTAACACTACCCTGAGTCTTAGGTCTAGGAGCCCTGACCTTGGGGCCATCTCTAAATCTTGGTGCTAGAGCACTGGATAAGGATAGAGCTGGAACTGAGGATTTTGGGCAGAACTTAGAGCAATTTCCACTCTCTAACTTAGGCTAAGCAAAGTTGAATCTACCTATTCTCGTTCTCTTGTTCTTCCTCTTCTTATCCCTATTCTTAGCCTCCTCTATCTACTAATCATGGACCATGCGCCTGGATATGTCCATATTCTTAATCAAACTTACTCATCTTAGATTTACTATATGCTACCATGTGAGGGACATATCTGGCTAACTAAGTAAACTTAAGAAAATACTTTTTCACCATCATGGTGCCCTGCTTCATATTAATGAACTCCAGAACCTTATCTTTCCTAAACTCCAGTGGGAATAACCTATCTAGAAAATCAGTGGCAAACACTTCCCATTCCATGGGCCCTGTATCTGCAACCCTTTCTGCCTTCTACTGTTTGAACTATAAGTAAGACACATCCTGCAACTGATATGCGGCCAACTCATCACTCTTACTAGCTGTCACCCCCATAATATCTGTGACCTTCTGAACCTGATTGAGGAACTCCTATGGGTCCTCACCTAACTTAAACCCTGTAAATGCTGGAGAATTTATTCAGGTAAAGTCCCGAATACTGGCTACAGTAGTATTGGCCATTAGGTTAGTCGGAATAGTAGCTGGGCGTTCATTCTAGGATACTAATGAATTGGCTAGAGTAGTAAATACATCCTTAAATTAAATATGGGAGGCATGCTCCTCTAGAGGATCTTCCTGGACAGGCTGAGGGGCTGACTGATTTCCTATCCTTCTTCCATTTTTCTTGGGAGGCATGTTCTGTAAACAAAAGGGAGAAAAGAATTAGACTGAGAGTTTAATCTGAGCATATCTCACTTGCACGACATAAATACTGAAAGAAGAGAAACTTTTCCTAAAAAATTATCATAGCTGCTTGTCCATAAGTGTGGTGCGCTACACATCCATGTACAATACTCTACTAGACGCAGCTTTCAGACTTCCTAGGACTTGGTTGAACCTAGCTTTGATACCAAGTTTGTAACACCCCGAGTCTGTACCTTAGATGCTACATGGTGGTAGTGACCCCGAAGGACCACCAGCTAACCCATGACTGGTACCCGTTGTGAGCACTGAATAACAACAATACTGCAATAATAATATATCTAAAATAAATATAAAATATAGGCTAAAAATTGCAATAAGGTTCACAACTGAAACAAATACTGAATAATGAAAATTGAATACTAAAATATCTATCTGAAATACTCTAGTCTGAAAGCATCTAACTTTCTGAATATGGAGTTGATGGGACAAGCCCCCAACTAACTCTGACCACTATATACTAGAATATTGAAATAATAAAATAATATAATAACTTTTTTCTCAAACTATGAGGACTCAACACTAAGTCTGTTGCTCATAGAGTGGGTTTCTAAGTATAGTCAGGATCCTATACATCTAAACCTATTATATAAAACATCATTGCGTAAAAGAAAAGTATACGCCAGTACTTTGAATGTACTGGTATGCTAAGTGAGGTTGGTTGATATGCATGGTTTCATATGCATGAACAAACAACTAACTGAATAACATGAATAGAACTGAATGAGAATACATATATAACTAAAAAATGATAAATCACTAATTTTGCAACACAATGTGCATAACCACATATACAATGACTAAGATCGTGGTAACACTGACTATTGAGTTCTGAATACTAGTTAACTGATATATAAGTTTACTAATATTGTATTACTGATAACTGTATGACTATTTTTGATAGTCCTGATCTTGCAGAACTATGTTGAGTTCCATACTGAGCTGTGTAACTGTGTCTGACAGTCCTGATTCTGTAAAACTAAACTAAGTTCTATTCTAAAACTGAAACTAAAACTGTAAGAGATAATTATCTAACCAACATGCCCCTCTCCAAATGGATTAGGGTCTAATATGTAACTCCAGTTGGAAGGGTGTCAGTACCATACCATGGCTAAGGACAACTGAAGAGATACCCTCATCTAGTTGGTACTCTAATAAGAATAGTAAAACCCTTATCTGGCAGGTTAAAACATCTCATCAACCCTCAACTGGAAGGTTTGATATCTCCACCTACACTCACTACGTTATTCTGGAACATAAAGAATGTATCTAGGGATCTCACCCTCTACTGGAGGGTGAGCCCCTATTCTTGGATTCACTCGATGTTGAATCCTACTCCCAACTAAAAGATACTAAATTGAGTATACTAAACTGGAATGGACAGAGACTGAGTTTACTGTGTTTTCCTGAGTTCTGTAACTGATTGAGTTCTACTAAGTTCTGTAACTAACTAAATTCCATTAAGTTTTGTAACTGACTGAATTTTACTGATCATAACATAACTGATACAATTCTATAACTGACACTGGCTCTAGGTAAACAGCTAAATTATCGGGTATTAAATACTCCCAAGACTCTATAGCATCAAAGTCAATCATGGCCGAAATCTTGAAAATATAATAATGGCTACTTGACCATAATCCACCCATTGCGATATTTTAGCAAACATTAGTAACACATTTACTTATACTTGAATAGGGAATACATGTTATCATATTATAATGGCACTATTTCATTCACATAGGCATTTTATCAAATACATGTAAGGTATATGCTTACACATATGCTAGCATGACATGAGTTTTCAATTTTATTCATATGAGCAACTTATCAAGAACTTGGAGAACACAAGCTATGCACATAATACTAAATAATATGTAGACATCATAATTTCAATCCTAAATTACCCAAATCAAGGGTTTTTAACATGAATTCACATAATACTACACACATGTTAAGTAATTTCACATGAAATTGTAATAATCCATAGATTAGAAACCCAATTAACATCATAATCATCAACATATTCAAATCCAACATAGAATTAATGAAATCAATTAACTTAAAATTTTTAAAAGATTTTCTTGAACTCCAAGGGATGAAGAAAACCCTTGGATGAATACTTCACATACTTTGGTATTCAAATTTGTGAAGAATGATAGAGTGTTCTTGAAGATTGAATGTTGAAATTAGGATCTTAGGGTTTGCTTCTTGAGTAATTCTAAGAAAAATAGATGGATTTTTTCTCTAAAAAGGCTTAATCTTGTGTTTTGTAGCTGGTAAAGGTGGGAAAGGACCCAATTACCCCTGAGGATACGGCTTTTTAATGACTGGAAAATAGGTCTAGTGACGCGCAACCTGATGCATCGCATCGATGGGATTAGTGCTATAGCTGATACGCCTCATCGAGTTCGTATTGACTCACTAGGATTTGACACTGAAATCTGGAGAAAATATTTATCAATGCAATAGGCAATGCGGTGCATCGAGATCACATCAATCCACTAGTTTGGACTCTTAAACTTGAATCAAACAAGGTTTAAAAAATCCAAAACTTATTCGGGAATAACTACTGACATTCCTGATCATGAATCAACCTAAAAATCAATATAAAAAGGTCGTAAGGATCATGAAATAAGATTACCACCTTATGAAGGCTAAAATGATTCTAAGTACAAATACTTGGCTGAAATTTCTAAGTATGGGACCCCCTTATCATGCTCTAAAGGAATGAGTAAGCTTAGAATTTTGTGGGGTCTTACAAATGGCTACCACTCTAATATTGGGATGGCTTTATTTGAGGCCTTGTACATTAGGAGGTGTAAATCTCTTATTGGGTGGTTTGGGCTTGGTAAGGCGGAGGTATTTAGCCCAGATTTGATTTACCAATCCATAGAGAAGGTGAAGGTGACTTGAGATAAACTTAAAGCCACCCAAAGTCGCAAAAAGTCCTATGTAGATGTGAGGTGTAGGAAGTTAGAGTTTGAGGTATGTGATTAGGTGTTATTGAAGGTGTCTCCCATGAATGGAGTAATGCAGTTTGGGAAGACAGGAAAGATCAATCCCTATTAAGGATACTCATACTTCGTCTTGAAGAGGGTTGGTAGTGTTGCATATGAATTAGAGTTGCCCTCTAGTTTGAGCTCTATTTACCTACTGTTTCACTTGTAAATATTGAGAAAGTGTGTGGGTGATCTGTTGTTGATGGTGTCTATCAAGGATATTAGTATTTCAAATTCCTTGTCTTAGGAGGAAGTCTCTAATAAAATTTTGGATCAGCAAGTCCATCAATTGCGAACCAAGGATATAGCTTCGGTAAAGGTTTTATGAAGGAACAACAAAATTAAAGAGCTACTTCGGAATCCAAAACGGACATGAAATCCAAGTATCCATTCCTATTCCCTATTCTAAAAAATTATGCTTGAGGTATGTGTTGATCTTAACATCTTTGTTTTCTATTTTTGTTATAGGAAAATTGTAAATTTCTTGATATTCTTGTTTTCTATCATAAGGGTAAGAGTAGTGATGTTTGGGGTCTATCATGTTGGTAAATACCTTTTCCCATCTTTCGAGGATGAATGATCTAAGTGGGGGAGACTTGAAACACCCTGAATTTTAGCCCTTGAAAATTTCTTGAGATTTGAGCTCACTGTCGTGGTTACGACTTGACCCCCTGAGTTATGGGGTGTATTGATGGGTCAGATGACCCTAGTCATAAGGTGACCAGTGTGTAGTGTTGACTTTCTATCCTAGTTATGATTTGAGTAAATGAGTCGTAAAGATTCGTGACAAATTATTAGGAGGAGTCATAACCAAATCATGTAAGTTTGTGGCTTGATTTTGCTCTAAGTATGAGTGGCTCGCTAAGATTTGTAAGGATATGTTACGAGTCATGAGATTAAATTGTAGGATGCACAGTGTTCAACCCAATTGAGTTTGGTGTTGACTATGACTTAACCTTATGAGCCGTATGGTCATGTTACGGTAAGCTTGTTGAGTCATAAGGTTGACAATCTATGAGAATCTTAGTTACTATCTTGGTTATGATTCATGGTTATGAGTCGTAAAGAGGGGGTATGATTCAATGGTTGACTCTTAGTCAAAGGCGATATTTTTTTCTAGCTTTTAAGTTAAGGGCATTCTAGATATTTCCCTTTTTTTCAACTTAAAACCCACCTCTTATAACTGTTTTAGGTTATCCTTATCCCTTATAAACATATAAAATAAACACTCAAACACTCTCAACTCCTCAAGGTCAGGAACACTTAGGATTTTTAAGAGATTAATCAATTAAGTCTTCCAAGGGTGATTTCTTTCTGTACTTCTTGGTGTTTAAGGCATGTTACTCTTCTCTCATTGTCAATTTTGTAAAAGCATGCAATTTTACGTATTATTCATGGAATATTGATATTGTGTTTTGAACTATGGGTGAGGGTTTTTTAAGATAAATTGCTTAAAAGTTTCTTCTATGATATTTATGAAACTGTTGTGTTTAAGTTGATGGTTGGTAAATGCATTGGCGTGCATGGGAATGAAGGATGGAAATAGGGGTACAATGGAATCGCCAAATTGATTTTTTTGGTATGGAGATTAGTAATAAACTCAACCCACTTGTATGATTGATTTTGATTTATGCATTACCACTGGATTGGGTTGATTGTTGAAACTATTGCATGGTATAAATAGTTAAACGGTTAAGGATGGTTTAAAATTCTTATGGGGTACAGTTGAATCCCCTAAGTGAATGATTTACAAAAAACTTGTGGTGTATACAGGAATTCCCTAAATAATTCTAATAATAGAGTCGTCGGGGTACACGAAAATCCCCTAAGTCTTAGCTTAAAGATATTTAAGAAAGCTACGGTATGAAGATACCACTTAATAATGTCTTAATAATTGAATCCTGGAATTGGTGGTTTAGTTATGTCTTAAATATTTTAATTAGGCAATATTAGGGGTTGTGATAGCTAGTCGTGAAGGTGTGAGTCCGAAGGAAAAAAACTAGAAACTCATGTCTGCCGACATGAGAGTTGGTCTTGATGACTGTTTACTTATGGGATACAAGGGAATCCCCTAAGTCTATATATATGTATCATGGAGGGAGAAAGGTATGAGGGAATCCCTGACCATTTATAATATCTTCAATTTGTGTAGATAACATACACTAGGTTCTATTTAGGGGGTAACCTTGGATCCATATATCCCGTCAGTGGACTTATGACAGTAAAGCTACACATCCCAAGTTAAATATTTGAAATGCATGCAAAACCTTGTTCCCTATTCCGGCATGATATATATGTATATATGTATCCGCATATGGTTATATGCATTGGTTTGACTTGATTTTAGATTGATGACCTTAATTGATCTTTATCCCTGAGTTACATGCTAGTATTCATCCCGCTAATTGTATTAGTACATTGTATCCTATGCGATGTAGGAACCGGTCATACTTCCACTTCTTCTTCTTGGAAACTAAGTGATCCAGGGATAACTTTTGAGTCAAACTAAAGTGGTGAGCTTCCATACTTCAGAAGACCCCATTTCATGCTACGGATTTCCTTTTGTCTTTACTATTCCTTTGGTATTGATTTTGGCTATGGTCGAGGGCATGTACCGACTGGTTATTCTTTGGTTTTAATTAGAAGCTTCATCGTACTGCTGTGGGCATAGGCAGTGTCGGTATCGGTGGTTGCATTGGCATTGTATTGATATTGGTTGGATGATTTTGGTTATAGACTTATTATAATTTTTAAAAAAAATTGATATTCTATTATCTTATTATATATTAGAAATTCATTCGATGTGGGATGTAAGGGCGGTGGCGTTTTGGGTATTGGGGGTGGTCTCCGGTCCTGGTTGGACTTGAGATACCTGACACGACCAGGACAGGGTTTGGGTTGCGTCAAAATAGATCCATATGAAGTAGATGCAATGGCTTAGTAGTAGAGACAATCACTTTTACAAAAAAGAATTTCTAGTTTGCTTACCAAGTTGACAAGCATCACATATGTGAGTCTTCTTATAGTCAAGCTTTGAGAGATCAGTACGAATATCATGTTTGGTTAGATTTTCAATTAGTCTCATGCTTGCGTAACTAACCTTCTTATGTCAAACCCAAGGATCTTCACATATGAAAGCCAGTCAAATGTGTGCTTCTGTCCTTTTGACAAGTCTAGGACATATGCATTTATATGTCTATTTTCGAAAAGAATTTGCTTTTTATGCTTTTCAATTGTGCATCCTTTATTTTTGAATCTCACTTAAAGATCAGCGTCACATAGCTGATTTATACTCAGGAGATTGTACTTCAAGCCTTTAACCAAATAAATATTACTGATATTACATGATTCATGAAAAGAGATAGTACCAATACCTATTACTTTGTCTTTGGAGTTGTCTCTAAAACTTATATCACTTCCAAAAAATCAACTATAGTTTTATAAAGGCTTTTGCTTTCTGTCATATAATTTGAAAACCATCTATTAAGATACCACTTCCCTTTAGACTTTGAGTGGTGTTCCTGCAAAATAGATATGTTACTTATTTCTTGATACCCAAGTATTCTTGGGACCCTTTAAGTTATTATTTGAATTGGTAGACTCAATTATGGGTCTCCAAATTCATTTGTTGGGATTTGTAGAACGAAATCTGCAATTATAGTATTTATAACCTGGTTTACCACAGTGATAACAAAAAGAATAAAAGTATCTTTCAGTGGTTAAATAGGTATGATAGGCGTCGGTATTATGACTGTGACTGATTACTTTGGTTGACTTACTAGAGTTTGTTGATCGTTGAGGTCCTTCATAGCTATAATCCCTATTATGATAGGTATTATGACTGTGATTGATTTCTTTGATTGACTTACTCGAGTTAGTTAGCCATTGAGATCCTTTATAGCTATTATATCTATTATCATACGTAGATCAACACTGTCAAATTTTTTGCCAACTGACTTAGAAGAACTAGTCGACTGATTTGATCTAACAATATTGTGACTAAGAGAACTAGTTGGCTGATTTGATCTGATAATACTATGACTGGGAGATTTTAGAAAATATTGATTTTAACTTTTAATTCATCAATTTCTTCTTGTAAAAAATCTTTTTTCAATTTCACAAACTTTAAGTTTAATTTCTCAAGCTTTTCTTTTTATTAATAACGTCTTTTTTCATCATGAGCTTTATTTAAATTAGCTATGACATGATCTTCTAGATTTTGTAATTCAGAGTATTCTTTAAAAGAATTAGTTCTCATCCAACTGGATTCCCCAATAACCATGAAGTAGCAATCCCTAATGTTGTTGTTTTGATTTTTAGATTGTTCTTCATCACCCCAATAACTGAAAGCTTTTTGACTTTCTTTGAAGGGTCCTATTTTAGCTTCTGGATAATCACAAGCAATATGACCATACATATTACAATTATAAAACTAACCTTCATTCTTGTTGTATTCAACATTCTGATTTTCTTTTAAGTAATTTGTTTTTATCCTTCTTTGATTTCTATGACCTGGTGATGAGAGTAAGTTCATTTTTCTCTTTATTTGTAGTTTTAAAAGCCACAATTTTCTTTTTTTATCTTGCAATTAATCTTTTTTATTCAAGTGGCCTTTTCAAAAGAAATGAGATCTCATCTAACTTCATTATAGATCATCTTGTTCAAATTCATACTTTTAAGAGTCGCACCCTTAGAAAGTCATGAGGGGGCAAGCTTCTGAGAATCCTGATGGTCTAGTTAGCCATAGGATAAGCTTTTCCTGCAGCTTTGAGTTCACCAATAATTTTGTCAAATATGACAGATGTTTCTTCAATGGACTTCCCATATTTCATCTTGGAAATTTCATAATCGTAGACAATACACATACAAGAGTTTGTTTGACTATATGAGTTCCTCCATAAGTAACTTCTAATTTATTCCACATTTCCTTTGCAATGTCATATCATGAGATTTTTTTCATATTCTTCATCACTGATAGCATTATATAACATATTTTTTGCTTTTGAATTGATCTAAAGAATTTTCATTTGTTTATTAGTATAGTCCTCCAAAATTGGAATATTATCGGTAGATTCTTGACCGCCCTCTATTTTCTTCCCATTCTTATTTTTGTTGGCAGGAATAAGTGGAAGATCACCAAACTTGATCACCTTTCATGCATTGACATCATAGGACTTAATTTGAAGGTTTTCATTCCAATTTATCAACGAGAGAAATATTTTTCATTGAAGTAAGGATGCCTAATTTGAAATGTTCCTTTTGAGAATAGAGCTCCAACAACTATTTAGGTCATAGTCTTTTCACTTTACTGTTAAGCAAATAAATGTGAGACCAGACTTTGACGCTAATTGAAAGTAGTAAAAGGAGGTGAATTTCTTTTTTTCAGTTAGATAATTCGCTTACTTTTATAGACAACCGACTTCTGAAGAGGTTATATGAAATCCAAAAAAAAGTACAAAGAAATGAATAATATCACATATTTTATACTGGTTTGAACCTCTAATAGGTGTTACTACAGTCTACTTGGATTGTAAAGGATTCTACTAGCTTTCTTTCAAAATCAAAAGTTACAATATTTGAGTTAAGCTTTTTGACATTAAATCACTCTCCTTTTCTTTTCTTTATTTGATACAAAAGTTTCACCAACTGTGTTTCTTTTCTCTCTTTTTGAGTACACAGTAAACTACAAGAGAATACAATGTTTAATACAAGTAGAGGATAGAGCTAGAAAAGGTTGAGGCAGTGTGTGTCTTTTTCTTTGTCTTTCACTGATTAAATAGTAGTGATTGAACTACTACTAGCCATTGGAAGATAAAAGTAGACCCAAAATATTTCTTGAAAATGAAATTAAAAAAAAAAACAGTTTTGAAGAATAATTAAAGATTGTAAAAAGAAAAAATAAACTAATTTGAAAAGGAGTCACAGTCAAGAGACTCCTTGGTAGGGAGAGAGAGATTCTCCTTCCTTTGGAGAAATAGTAGCATTTAATGTTGAGGAGTGGGCAAATATTCTTCCTTTTGAGGATTACTCAACAATTAATACTTGAGAAGAAGAATATTATTCTTTCTTTTGATCTTGACAAGAATCCCTTGATTATTTCTTTTCCAAACATATGCAAGAAAGTTAGCCATTAAAATTAATAGTAAATTTTGATACATTTAAGTTTTTATAATAAAGAATAAAAATAAATGGAGGAGTAATAGTTAACATATTTATTTGCGTACATTAGTAAATTAAAAGAATTGTAGGAACAATTGTCAAAAAAATAAAATAAAAATAGAATGTGAATGATGGGCTTAGAAATATGCCACGTCAGTAGATTTCTAACTTTCCTTTTTATTATACTAGGTAACTTGATGTGCTTCATGCGATCATAAAATGTTTATTATATTTATGAAAGATCTTTAATAATCCTTGAACATTAAAAAGTATGAGAAGTAATTTTGTTTAAGAACTAAAAAATATTTTAATGTGTTTGTCTTGAGTCGAGAATCTATCAAAAATAACCTATTTACCTCATCTCTAATATAAAGATAAGGTATGCATATATTCTACCCACTCGAAATCCCATTTTGTGAGAATAGATTAAATATAATGTAGTACCCTATATTTAATCCTAGATATCAACAAAATTGTATACACTGACAAAAAAAATTATAAGAACCCACCTCTTCTATTTTTCTATTAGCAAGAGAATACAAAAGTAATTTACAAGTGTTTATTATAACTTTAAGGAAATTGAAAAAGAAGAAAAGACATTGTCCGTCAGAAAAGACATTGTCCATCACGAATTTGAGTGTTTTCATGCTCTCTTGGTCTCTGAAATTAATGCTCCTCTCTTCTTCTTTACCTCGTTAAATTTAACCTTCATATTTTTGTCATCTCGCCCTTTGATCGTTCTTCTTGACAATGTATATTTTTATTTTATATAATAAATATAATGAAGAGGCTTAGTAGTAAAGATTTTGTTATTTGTGATAAGCCCTATTACATGATTTCAGTTTCTAGTTTTTAGGTTACTAAGCCTTAATATTTATGTGTGATAGTTATAGTGATTAATGTAATCAAATTGTAATTAGTGGTATAAAGTTTAGATATTCAAAAGTTAATTGTCAATTAAACACTCAGATGGAAGAAAAAATGCAATGAACGGAAAATATGTGAAAAAGGGGAGATAAAAGATAAATAGATTTATTGGCGTTAGAGACATCCATCATCACCATTGCTAGATTACAAGTTACATGAACCATAGCTTAGACTATAGTCCATCTCTTGTACCAGATATATTTTTTAACATCATTGTTGTTGGCATTGTAATTTGCAACAACACCTTTAGAATTAACATTATGATATAAAAAAACGATAAAAAAAGAAAAACTAAGATGCCAAATACTAAATTCGACACTCAGCAAAATCTTAAACCCTCATCATGAATAACTGTAGGAGTAAAAGGAATTTGAAGTGAAGTCAACTAAAAATCCAACAAAATATTATAGAGCAACAACTTAAAGGGAAAAATTATATTTATTAAGCCAATTGGCCGATGAATCAACAGTTCAATCAAAAATTACATAGTAACAGATTGTAGCTACAGTTACTAAAAGTTGAAACATAACGTAATGAATTGAAAAACATCCGAAGAGAGAGCTTACACACCACAATGCCAAGGTCATGTTGCAAAGAAATGAAAATGATACCCAAGAATATACATAAAAAAATATTATATTTATAGACCTACATATGGTGACCTTTCAATCTTCATCATAACTCTTAATATCCTTACTTTACTAAAGAAATTTAGAATTAAATATTTGTAAGAAATGAAAGAATAGGAACAAAAAAGACTAACCTATTGGCATCATGAAATGTAAAACTATTAACGCTTATATGGTAACTCTTCACTATATGTAACAATTCTTCATTAAGATCCCACGTTAAATATCATTAAGAGAGTTGAAGTAGGGACTTTTGAATTTTTATAAGTTATGAAAGTTTAAGACAAGTAAGTACTCAAAATGTAATAGGTAAAGTAAATACATATGTTCAAATTTTTGGCTTTTTAATACAATTAAATGAAATAAAATAGGTTAGAAAGCCCCCCCCCCCCCCCCTCGCCCCCCCTCAAAAAAAAAAGATAAAATAATTAAATAATATTTCAAAATAAATTATTGAAACTCATTGAATAATTGGGAGAACTTGCTTTCTAGTCCTTTACTAACTTTTTTTTTAGTTTTACGATCTTTTGATAAGATATTTTTACTTTTTACACATAAGAGATCTTCAATTTTAATATCTAAAAAAATTATTTTCTTTTATTCATTTTTTACGAGGGCAAGAGGTCTCATTTTCTCTTAAAAAATCAGAATGCTTACATTCTAATGTCTATTTCTTCATAGATACGAAAGCCTAGTAGATTAGTTGAAATCATAATAAAAAGTGAAAGAGAAATTATTTTAATTTTTTTTAATCATTTCTATTTTCCTCTGAATACAGAGAAAACAAAAAAAATTAATTCAAACTTAATCAAGAAAAATGATACTTCCTCAGAATTCAGAAGCAACCTCTCTATATATTGTTCTTTCGACAAGATTGTGTAGCCAACATTACAAATTCAGAGTATTTGTTTTACCAGATTTTTTATTTTCCCTTTCATTCAAGTACTCCAGCTAGTTTCAGGTTAATGGATTGTTGATGCAAATTAATAATATACATTCAAATAGATTTTAAAAGAAGGATGATAAATCAAAATTAAACAATATAGTAACATTTCATTTCCTCTGAATTTGTATAAGATATCAGTACATTGGAATTTTTCTATATTATCTTGTGATTAAGTAAATTCATACTATAACTTCTTCATTAACTCTAATTTTCTTATTGCTTATTCTCTAGGTAGTGAAAGTGGTGTATCTACTTTTTAAGGACATACTAACGAATATAATAGAATTAATAGTACTCTTCATCATCATGTAGCGAGTATAATAGCAAAAAAAATTGCAAGGGCCATAAGTATACTACAAAATGTAAAATGTAAAATGTAAAATTGTTCCTTCACTTATTTTTGATCACTCATTGACGTCCAAAAATCATGAGACAGGGTAAGAGATTGAACACAACTTTATATATACAAATTCATAGAAAATGTTATATCTTGTTGATCTGATATGTTATAGAAATTTGAAACTTCTTGTCTGGAATAAGTGTTTGGTGAAAGTGATCTTGACATAACCCTGTCAACTTTTGGCAAACCACACTTCTATGTGACCCAAATTTAAAGGTTGAAAAATATTAGAGAATAATCTCACAATCTAACCATGCCTTGATTAACCCTATGAATTCTTGACTTTGATAGTCTGCATAAATACAAGGAAAATCTTAGAATGAATCTGAAAGGTTCTACATTTCTATCTACTACCCACTTGAGCTAGGTGTGTGTCTAGTTGGTTTCGGTGAATTCTAATGTGTTTAATTTGTTCCAAATGTTTAAAATGTGTAATTATAATTGGAATAACTTATTTGTAATGGACAAAGTTCAATTTGATTAAGTCAAGAGTTGGAACACAAAAGTGAAGATCATTGCGAATTAGCCTTATCTTAGCTTGTGTTTTTATTCGTCGTTGAAAATATTGTGTTGTTTTGATCTCTAATTTGTGGTGTGATATTGTAGGAAGACTTTGTGAGATGAATATGATGATATATTGATGAGAAAAAAGCTCAGAATTCATTGAAAAAATACACTTTAAAAGATATGGATAAAGAATAGAACATTCTACACTTAACCAAAATTTTAAAGACTAATTCCAGTGACCCGAAGCGATACCATCACGCCGCATCGAATGTCAACGCGTTGAGCTTCGCGTAGCGATGGCTTGAACAAAGAACTGCCAATATAATTTCCGCCAACACGGATTCGAGTAAAGTTCATGTATTATTATTATATTAATGGTCATGAGGGAATCTTCTTCTTGGAAACTTGTGCAGCTGCCTAATCCAATTGGGAGTATATTATATATATATAACGATAAAAATAGTAGTAGAAGAAGATGGTCAACAAGACAATCTCCAACAGACAAAGGAAAAGGTGATATATATATATATATATATATATATATATATTGAACAATCTTGGACAATTTAAAGGGACACGTAGACAACATTGGAGAGTTTCCAAAAGACGCCTGGGACGGTGGAACAATATTCGGTGGCTGCTACTTCGTTAATTTAGGTTTTAATTATTTTAATTAGCTTTTAATTTTTTATATCATGTATTTAATTATTTGGATCCTGATTATGAATATTATCGACTAAAAATTCTCTTTTTGGGGTTAAAGCCAAGAACATAATTACTATTATTTTGGATTAATTTTGATTAATTTTATCATATTTGGTTGTTTGTTTATTCATGTTATAACTATTTTAAGGATTCGCGACTATTAGAATACATATATTGTCGATATTTTGATCACGGGAGAGATAATACGGAGATAGAACATGGGAATAAACGAAGTTAGTGTTTTTATTCTTTTATAAAATAAAGAATTAAACTTAGCGTCTAGAATAGGGATGTACTTAGATGCCTTACTTGATACAAACGTAGGATGATAGCTTCAATTCACTTAATTGGATTATTACATCTCTGCTCAACGATGTAGTTGTAATGTCCATATTAGGTAAAAGATTAGAGGTTGGAAAACCATGATCATGCAATTACCTTACGAATCAACAACCAAGATAAGCAAATTAACGAATGAAATTCAATAACATAGTATGATTGTTCGAAGTACTTTAACCCTAGGTTTTCACCCATTGATTGTTTCAAGTACTTTATTTTTACGCATTATTTACTTTCTTTTTTATTTCCAATATCCAAACTTTCTTTTTGGTTACTCTTTCACTAAATTAATCTAAACTGTAAACTAGAATTAAATCGTTGTTAAATCAAGTCTCTGTAGGATCGATATTCGACTTTCTTGAAGGCCACTATATTACTTGATAAGACCATGTACACTTGTCTGTGCGATGTAAAGTTTTTGGCGCTGTTGCCAAGGACTTGTTATTTGAAATTTTTTTATTTTAGTTTTACTTTTAGATTTATTTGGTGTTTTTACGCTTGGTCTTGGTTTTGTTATTGCAGAAAACAGGTTTGTAGGTTGATAAGCTTGCAAGGGATCGGGAGTTGGTAGAACCAAGCCCTGAACCTGAGCAAGACTTTCACCAACGCAGGAGAGAAGCAATTATTCTCCCAAGAATTCCTCAAATCCAACAAGACCAAGAGAATACTTCTCCAATGGCTGAAGAACAAGCAACCCGAAGGATAGTTAAGGAAGTGGCAGTCCCACTTCCGACGAACTTGACTTTCCCAATTCAAAGATCAACATTTGGGGGGAATTTTGAGTTCAAACACAATGGGGTGCAACTTCTTATTTGCAGTGGATAATTTGCAGGGCTTTCACACGAGGATCCACAAGTCCACTTGCAGACCTTCATTGAGCTTACTGATATATTCACTCCGACTGGGGTGACTCCATGTTATGTGAGGCTAACACTATTTCCCCATTCACTTTTAGGGAAAGCTAAAACGTGGTTGAATGCGGAGCCAGCCAATCCAATTACTTCATGGGATGACTTAGCCAGAAAGTTCCTCATCAGATTCTTTCCATCAAGCAAGACTACAAGAGTTCGTAGTGAAATAGTGAGCTTCAAACAGAAGCCTGATGAAAACCTCTATCATGCTTGGGAATGCTTCAAGGGTCTTCTTCGAAAGTGTCCACACCACCAACAGTCCAATGAGATACTTGCTCATACTTTTGTAGAAGCTCTTGATCATAATTCAAAGATTTTGCTAGATTCAGCCGCAGGTGGTCAAGGACTAGAGTTGACTTATGATGAGTTGTACACATTATTAAACCGCATAGCACGAGGAAATTCAAAATGGCATTCATATTCTAGAAGTACCACAAAAAGAAATACGGGCATATTAGAGGTGAACTAATTCACAGCATTATCAGCATAAGTTTCTGCATTACAAAATTTGATCAACACTCAGTTTAGAAGCATGAAGTTGGGAGCAACACAACCTGCAGCCACAGTCAATGCCATCCAATAAGCTATAGGTTGGTGTGAGGTATGCAAAAATAGTAGTCATACAGTTGTCATATGTGCATCAACTGTGATGTATGTAGGTAATTCTCAAAGGTCAAATTATGGTAATGCCTACAATATAAAGTGGCAAACTCAGCCACCAAATTAGCCATGGAACGCCCCACAACCACAAGGCCAATTAAATCAGTTAAGGAGCAACATGGAAGAGATATTAAAACAACTCTTAGATGGTGAAGAACAATTATTTATGGATATTAAAAGTCAAAAGGAAGATTTACAGAATTAATAAATGGCCACAAGAAGTTTAGAGTTTCAAGTAGGCCAATTATCACAGGTACTGAATACAAGACAATAAGGTGGTTTGCTAGAAGATACAAAAATTCCAAAACAGGTTATAGAATCACCTTAAGAAGTGGTAAGGAGCTTCAAGGAGAACCTCCCAAGGAAACAAAGGATCTAGATGCAGATATAGTTACCCAACAGGTAAATAACCGAGTTGCTGAAAATTCAAGAAAGTCTGAGTACTTGAAAGAAAAAGTTGCTGAATCAGAAGTGGAGAAGACACTGCCATTACCATTCCCTCAGAGTCACATAAAAGCGAATGAGGATGCACTATTTAAAAAGCTCATTGAGACATTCAAAGATCTTCATATTGTTTTACCTTTTTTAGATATTTTGAAGAGTATGCCTAAGTATGCAAAATACTTGAGAGATGTGGTGGAAAATAAGGTAAAACTATAGTATGTGGGAGCTACAACACTCACTGAAGAGTGTAGTGCTGTGATAACATAAAAAATCTCTGAGAAATTGAAAGATCAAGAAAATTTTTCTATCCCTATTAAAATTAGAAGTGAAGCAGTTCATGCTTTGAGTGAGATTTGGGGGTAAGCATAAATTTGATGCCCCTATCATTGTTTAAAACATTGGGCTTGGGGAAGCCTAAATCGACACCATTGATCATGCAGCTCACATACAGATCCATAATGTATCTGGAAGAAATAATTGAGGATGTCCTCATAAAGGCTGGGAAAATTATTATACATGTTGATTGCATTATTCTTGATTTTGAGGTAGATGAATAGGTACCATTCATCCTGGGGCGTTCATTCTTAGCTACTAGAGGGGCCTTAATTGATGTTAGAAAAGGCATGGTCAAAATGAGGGTAGATGATGAAGAGGTGGTATTTGATGTTTACAAAACACCCACAGTAAAATCCCAATCAAAGATTTATGTGTGATCAGTGTTATTGAACGAGAAAAGTGTGGGGTGATTAATCCACCAAAAACATCTTCAGATTACCTGATTGAGCGACCCAAGTTGAATTAAATATTTCCCAACGTGATAAAGGTTGAAGTGAAGAGAGATGTTAACTTTGAGAGTGCAAACTCAAGAGGTCAGAAACGAATGAAAAATGGCTCTCAAAAGAGAGTAAAAGGGTGAAGGAATATGGTTTAGTTGATATGGGTTGTGCCGTGACACTAAATCAGGTGCTGCTTGGGAGGCAAACCAAGATAATTAGGTATGTTTTCCTTTTAGTTTTTAGTTTTTTGTATTATTTCACGTAGTTTTTGTTTTTGGTTGACTCACAGGTTAATGGGAAGTCTGAGTACCATAAACTTGAGCTAAGGAGCATGGCAAAGACTAAGTGTGGGGTCCCATGGATCTCATTTATACAAAAATATGCTACTAGTTAGGCCTAGAGGCCTTAGGGAGTATTTCTATCTCTTACTTTTAAATTCACATTGAAAATAGAGTAGATTTTTAAGTGTGGGATAGGAAAATTTTCAAATTTTGGCTCAATTTAAAAAAAAATTAGGGTAGAAATAAGTGAGATATTTTTGTTGGTGCTATTTTTTATTACATGATGCAAGTGGGTTTGTGTATAAAAGCATGTTGATTGAATGAATAGTTTTTTTTAAACTCTTAGGCTCATGTTTGTGACTCTTGTATTTTTTTTCTTAAATATGAATTTGTGTTATTGTTTGGTTGGGAGTCTATGATGATCCTATTGATTTGAGCATGTGCCATGTGTGATGTGAGGTTTTTGTATATTTCTTGTTGCATGTGATGTCTAGAACTTGCCTGGTGTGTGTGTGAAGTGAAATAAAGAATGTGGGTTTAGAAGATGATTTAGGAATTTCTTTGATAGCCTTGTTTTATACCTTTTATTTGTCCTACCCTTGTGCATTATTCTAGTTAACCCCTATTGAGCCTTTAGCTTTTTCTTTGGTAGCCTCATATGTAGCCTAATCCATTTCTTTGATAGACCATAATTTGATCCAAAAAGCTCTTAAGTTCTTTAATAAAAAATAATTGAGTAAGGAGTTTAAGAAATAAGAAGAAAAAGGTGAATTTTATGCCCCAAGGTAATAGTTATTGTTGTTAATAATTGATGTGTGGTGGATGGATGTGATATAATTGATGCTAGAAATATTTCCATGATTGTGAAAAAGAGAAAAATTGATTTATGTGGTAGTAAACTATACGCCCACCATGTGTTTGTGAAAATGCTTAAAAGAGATGGGGCATAAAATAATGGGATAGACAAAAATGGTGTAATTTTGTTGTTAGAGATTGATTTTAAATGTATAATGTAGTGTATTAAAGCTCTTAGAGAGGTTAGTCACTATTCCCAAATAGTTCCTATCTGTCCCTTAGCCTACATTACAACCCCAAAAAGTCCTAACTTATCTTAAGTTCATCATTCCGATATTAGTGGAGCATTACACTAAGGGCAAGCGTATGATTCATTATGAGTAACTTGTGAATTCATTGTGAGAGTGAGCGTAATTTGATACTTGTACCCATTATGTTATAAATTGCATTATTGTGCGTGATTATGGGTAACTCTCTTGTTATGAGGGGCACATGTTTGATGAATGTGGGTGATTTGTATGTCATCATTAATTGAATAATAAGAATGAGTTTTCCACTTAGGTGTGTCAATTCTTGAGGCTAGGATGTTTTGGAGTAGTGTTCATGAGCTTTTAATTGTGCAAATAACATGCTTAGTGTAGAAACTTGCATTCCATGTAGTCATTGTAGTACTAGCTTGAGTGTCTTTGTTTTAGTAGAAGTTTAGTGTTACCTCATATTTTTATGCTTAGAGTAAAGAGTTGTTCGAGGACAAACAAGAGTTTAAGTGCAGGGTGATAATCTGAGGTGGTTTCATACACTTCGGTATTATTATTCTAGCTTATTTTGCCTTGTTTTGAGAGAAATCGTGTGCTTATGTGTTAATATTAATATAAATAAGCATTTAAGTGTCCAAGTATGTATTTACAATGTTCAAAGTATTTTTCAAACAAGTTTGTACTTAATTGAGTCATTTAGAGTTCAACCCGGAAAACTAGTTTTACTAGCTTGAGCTAGGTGTGTCTAATTAGTTTCGGTGGATTATAATGTGTTTAACTTGTTTCAAATGTTTTAAATGTGTAATTATAAGTGGAATAACTTGTTTGTACTGGACAAAGTTTAATTTGATTAAGTCAAGAGTTGGAACACAAAAGTGAAGATCATTGCGATTAGCCTTATCTTAGCTTGTGTTTTGATTCGTCGTTGAGAACATTGTGTTGTTTTGATCTCTAATTTGTGGTGTGATATTGTAGGAAGACTTTGTGAGATGAATATGGTGATATATTGATGAGAAAAAGACTCAAAATTCATTGAAAATACACTACAAAAGGCATGGACAAAGAATAGGACATTCTACACATAACCAAAATTTTAAAGATTAATTCCAGTGAGCCGATGCGATACCGTCGTGTCGCATTGACTGCCAACACATTGAGCTTCGCGTCGCGATGGCTTGAACAAAGCACTACCAATATAATTTCCGACGACACAGATTGGAGTAAAGTTCATGTATTATTATTATATTAATGTTCATGAAGGAATCTTCTTCTTGGAAACTTGTGCAACTGCCTAATCCAAATTGGAAATATATTATATACTCCATTTTGAATTAGTCGGCCCTTTTTTAAAAAAAATTTGTTTCAATTTAATTGTCCAACTTATCAAATCAAGACTATTTTACACAAATTCTTTCCTATTAAATATAACTACACTTTTTAAAATTTTTGAAAATAACACTTACATTTTCAGTACAAACTTTATGAAACTTAACTTTTTTTCTTCTTTTTAAGGAGTACTACTAATATTCCTATAAGATTTTCAATCCATGCATGCATATGCTACAATTTTTCATGCTTAAATAATTATCAAGTCTTACAATATTAAAAAGGTAAAATATACTCTTAATTATTAAATTTCTTAATGGATATGCCAAGGTTGAAAGGGTCATGTAATTCCAAATAGAGGGAGTAATATATATACACACAAAGTGGGAATAGCTGGTGGGGACAGCTGGACACAACTATATACTGAACAATCTTGGACAATTTTAAGGGACACGTAGACAACATTGGAGAATTTTCAGAAGACACCTGGGATGGTGGAACAATATTCAGTGGCTGCCACTTCGTTAATTTAGGTTTTAATTATTTTAATTAGCTTTTAATTTTTCATATTATGTATTCAATTATTTAGATCATGATTATGAATATTATCGGCTAAAATCTCTTTTTTTGGAGTTAAAGCAAAGAACATAATTATTATTATTTTAAATTAATTTCGATTAATTTTGCTTATCATACTTAGTTGTTTGTTTAATCTTGTTATAACTATTTTAAGGATTCGCGACCCATAGAATACATATATTATCGACCTTTTGATCTCGAGAGAGGGAATAGGGTGATAGAACATGAAAATTAACAAAGTTTAGGTTTTTATTCCTTTATAAAATAAATAATCAAACTTAGCATCTAGGATAGAGATGTACTTGATGCCTTACTTGACTCAAACATAGGATGATAGCTTTATTTCACTTAATTGGATTATTACATCCCCGCTCAAAGATGTAGTTATAATGTCCATATTAGGTAAAAGATTAGAGGTTGAGAAATCATGATCATGCAATTAACCCTACTAATCAACAACCAAGATAATCAAATTAACGAATGAAATTGAATAACGTAGTATGATTGTTAGAAGTGCTTTAACCCTGGGCTTTCTCCCATTGATTGTTCCAAATACTTTATTTTTACGCATTATTTACTTTCTTTTTAATTTCCAATTTACAAATTTTCTTTTTGGTTACTCTTGCACTAAATTAATCTAAATTGTGAACTAAAATTAAATTGTTGTTAAATCAAGTCTCTATGGGATCGATATTCGGCTTTCTTGAAGGCCACTGTATTACTTGATAAGACCACATACACTTGCGTGTGCGCTCAGGTGCTGTCATTCACGAATCCAATGGTACCTCACATCAATGTGTTTTGTTCTCGCATGGTACGTAGAGTTCTTTCTCAAATCTATTGCAATTTGACTGTCACAATAGACAACATACTCCATTTGATGCAATCCAAGTTCTTGAAGGAATCGCTTGAGCTCAGTAGCTGCAATATACTCAGCTTCAGTTGTAGATACTGCGATGCAATTTTGCAACTTTGACTGTCATGGTATAGCTCCCCCTGAAAATGTAAACAGAAATCCAGTAGTAGACTTTCTGTTATTAAGTTCACCTACCAGATTAGCATTTGTATATCCTTTAAGGATTGGATCAGATGCCCCAAAACATAAACAATTAGCTGAGGTTCATTTTAGGTACCTCAGTATCCATTTGACTGCTTCCCAGTGCTCCCTTCCTAGATTTTCAAGAAACCCGCTAACAACACCAACTGCATGAGAAATATCAGGTCTGGTACATATTTTCCCTCCTTCGTTGTAGGACATATTTTCCTACTCAATTTCAAATGACCAACAAGGGGTGTGTTAACAACCTTAGCATTCTTCATGTTGAAGCGCTCCCGTACACATTCAATGTACTTATCCTGAGACAAGTAGAGCTTGCTTTCATCTTTAAGACGAGTAATCCTCATGCCCAAAATTTTCTTAGCATGAAGCAAGAGGATATAGCAAGAGGATGATAAAATCAACATATCATCCACATATAGCAAGAGGATGATAAAATCGTCATCAGAGAAACTTTGTGAAAATACACAATGATCTGAAAAAGTCTTTTTGTAGCCTTTCTCCGCCATGACAGATTTAAACTTCTTATACCACTGTTTGGGAGCTTGCTTCAAGCCATAAAGACTCTTCTTATGTTTGCACACATAGTTTTCTTTCCCTTTTACCTTGAAGCCCTTAGGTTGTTCCATATAAATCTCTTTTTCGAGGTTACCGTGAAGAAAAGTTCTCTTCACATCCATCTGCTCAATCTCTAAATCAAGACTAGTAGCCAAACCAAGAACTATACAAATAGAGTTCATTTTGACAACAGGAAAAAATATTTTGTCAAAGTCGATACCCTTCCTTTGACCAAATCCATTGATAACCAATTTGGCTTTGTATCTGGGCTTCAAACTGTGTTCTTCAAATTTTACTTTGAACACCCACTTATTCTTCAAAGTTCTCTTAGGCAATTTCACCAGCTTATAAGTGTGGTTCTCATGTAGATATTTCATCTCATCTTGCATGGCTTCAATCCATTGATCCTTCTCATCTTGCATGGCTTCAATCCATTGATCCTTATGTTTATCTTCCATAGCCTCCTCATAACATTTAGGTTCTCCCCCGTTAGTGAGTAACATATACTCATTAGGAGAATAATGAGAAGAAGGAATACGTTATCTTGTAGACCTTCTTAGTGGAGCATTTGACTTATCCACAGCTTCTTGAACTGGAGCATCGTCAACTACAACATGGTTGTCATTATCAACATCAATATGTTGATTTTAAACATGATTCTGGGCATCACCATAATTATCTAGCCCAACATTATGCATATTTGTATGAGAAAATTGATCAAGACTAACCACACCATCAAAACTTAAAGATTTTAGCTTCTCCACTTTGTCAATATGTTCAATGGTTAAATTCTCCATAAATACAATATCACAACTTCTTAAAAGCTTCTTCTCAACTGGATCATATAGCGTGTAACCAAAATCATCAACGCCATAATCAATGAAGATGCATTGCATTGTCTTGGCATCTAACTTTGACCTCTCATCTTTGGGTACATGTACAAAAGCTTTGCAACCAAATACACTTAAATAGTCATAGAAAATATCTTTTTCATACCAAGCTTTACTTGCTACATCACTTTTTAAAGCAAAGGCAGGAGATAGGTTAATAACATGTGCACCGGTCAATAGAGCCTCGCCCCAAAAGGAGTTTGACAACTTTGCTTTAGAGAGAAAACATCTGACTTTTTTCATCAAGGTTCTGTTCATTATTTTCGCTAAACCATTAAGTTTAGGAATCTTAGGAGGCGTCTTTTGGTGCTGATACTTTTTTTCATGCAGTATTCGTCAAATGGTCCACAATATTCACCATAGTTATCAGTACGAATAAACTTCTTCTTTTTTGTTTCTCTTTCAACGGAAGCCTGAAACTGCTTAATGACACCCAATACTTGGTCTTTATTCTTTAATACATAGACCCAAAGTTTACTTGAGAAATCATCAGTGAAAGTGACAAAGTAAAGTGCACCACCCAAAGTCCTTGTCTTCATTGGACCACATAAATCTGAATGCACCAGCTCAAGCAACTCTATCTTTCTTGAAGGAGGATGAGATTTCAAAGAAACTCTATTTTTTTTTCCAGCCAAACAGTGCTCACAATTTTTCTAATTTTGCACTTTTAAAAACTGACAGTAATTTCTTCTTGGCCAGAACATTAAGTTCTTTCTCACTAATGTGGCTAAGCCTCTTGTGCCATAATATTGAAGATCTTGCACTTTCAACTGCATTCACTATGTTAGCATAAATAGAAGTCGTAGTCCAGTATAGACCACAACATTTGTCTCTATGAGCCACAACCAAAGAACCCTTAATGAGTTTCCATTTTCCACCACCATTGGCACTAATATATCCCTCATCATCCTGCACGCCAATAGAAATTAAGTGTAAGCGAACATCGGATGTATGTTTTACATTGTTTAAACTAGTTTAGATCCAGTACTAGTTTCCAAACAAATTGTACCAATACCAACCACCTTAGAAATAGTCTCATTGCCCATACTCAAGGTTCCAAAGTCACCTGGAGTATAAGATGATAAAAAATTCTTTCTTGATATCACATGAGATGCGGCACCAGAATCCATAACCCAGCTTGACTCATCACAAATAACGTATATTAGATTTGCATCAAGGACTGTAACAAGATCTTCGGTGGTGTGGTGCCTATGCAATTTTTATTATCGTCTTCTTTCTTTTCCTCCTTGTCTATTTTCTCCTTCTTCAACTTTCGGTAAAATTTCTTTGTGTGCCTTTTTAATCCACAATGATAGATCTCAATATATTTAAATTTGCCTATGGATTTGCTTCTATGGTGTTCATTATTTTGAGCACCACGATTCTTGGTTCTCCCCCTAGCTCAAGTCACTAGGACATCAAACAAAGAGAAACCTTGAGACTTTCATCTTATCTCTTCATTAAGAACACTGCTCTTGGAAAAATCCATAGAGATCACGCCACCGGGAGCAGAATTTGATAAAAAAGTTCTAAATATTTCCCACGAGTTTGGTAGAGAACCAAGTAGAAGCAAGCCTTGAATTTCTTCATCAAACTTAATGCCCATAGCAAATAGTTGGTTCATAATCCCCTAAAAGTTATGCAGGTGATCTGTCATCGGAGAACCATCATGGTATTTTAACCCCAATATTTGTTTTATCAAGAAGATCTTATTATTTCTAGTCTTTCAAGCATACAAACTTTCAAGATACTCTCATAGGGTCCGATCATGTTTCTCCCCAAAAATATTATTCAACACATTATTGTCAACCCACTGCCTGATAAAATCGTAACCCTATCTATGCAACAGGTTCCACTCTTTATCGATTTTATTTTCAAGTTTTATAGTGTCAAAGACCGATTGATTAAAATTCTTGACATAGAGCAGATCTTCTATTTTTTTCTTCCAAATGACATAATTAACGCCATTTAAGGTAACCATTCTACTTGTGTTGGCTTCCATTGTTTAACAAAAAATATAGATATTGCAAACCGTGGGCTCTGATACTAGTTTGTTGGGTAAACGCAAAATAATAATAAAAGTATTTATGGGAAAATGATAGAAAAAGTATAAATAAAAATAATGACACCAAAAATTTTAGGTGAAAATTCTTCTAAATAAGAAAAAAAATCATGGACTAAGAAGAGAAACTGATATTACTATAGGAAGAAATTTTACACCGTAGTCACAAATATAGTACTCAAAGTCACTACCACATACTCAAAAGAAATAACCCTCTTTTGACTTCCATCTTACTAAAATAAGCTCACTCTAATTTTTCCTTCACAAATTATTTTTTATCACAGTCTGTGGAATATCTCACTATCTCTATATATTGTTTTTCTCTTTTGTTTTGGTGTGATTTCCAAATGATCCAAAGCTCTCTATTTATAGCAGTGAAAAATGTTGTTTCTTATGTCATTGGTGACATATAAAAATTGCAATGTCAAACTTTGCAACTGGGGAGATAATTGGTTGATTTCTCCCTGCCAAAATATTTGAAAAACAAGCTATAGAGAAGAAACATTTCTTTTATATCATGGGCTGCTATCACTCAATTTTCAATGGAATTAATGAGGTTGGACCCCACAGTGCATTGGTTAGAAAAAGAAATGGTGGAGTAATTATATTCCTATTCAATTGCATTAAGATCAAAATTATCATTTAGTTATTAGATTATTTATAAAAACACTACTAGAAAAATAGAAAAAGCGACCACTTATGGTCGCATTTATTTTTAAAATGAATATATATATATATATATATATATATATATATATATATATATATATTTATATTTATAATTCAATATTATTTTTAAAAAAAATTATTGTTAGTTTCTTTAATTCAAAAAGGTGACCACTGATGGTCGCTTTTATAAATTTAATAAAATGAATTTTTAAAGAAAAGAGACCACAAGAGGTGGATTTTTTATATATTAATTTATTAATTTAAACAAAAGCAACCATATGTGGTCGCTTTTGTTTAAATAAATTAATAAATAAATTAGTTTAAAAAATTAATTTATTTAAACAAAAGCGACCACATATGGTCACTTTTGTTTAAATTAATTAAATAATTTATATAAAAAAGTGACCACATGTGGTTTCTTTTGTATATATTAATTAATTAAATTTATAAATGTGGTCTCTTTTCTTTAATCTATTAATTTTTTATTAAAATTATTTTTAAAAATAATTAATTAATTATAGAAAAGCGATTACATGTGGTTGCTTTTAAAAATTTGTCCAGAAAAGCAACCACATATGATCATTTTTTTAAAATTTTTCTAGAAAAGCGACCACATGTGTCTCTTTTTTATATAAAGTTAATTAGAAGATTCCCTTAAACCCATTTGAATTTACACACAACACCCCCAAAAACACACACAATAACAACAATATGATGAATAACTGAATTAACCCATATGTAATTAACCACAAAATTGACTAATTACATACTATAAAGATGCAAATTAGAAGAAATGACAAGTAATATTACCTTAAACCCATTTGGATTTACACACAATATCCCCAAAATACACACAATAACATCAACAATATGATGTAAAAATGAATAAATCCATTTTTAATTAACAACAAGATCACTAATTACATACGTTAAAGATCCTAGCTAGACCAAATAATGAGTAAAATTACCTTAAATCCATTTATATTTTAACACAACAACAGTAACAATATGCTAATATTTGCAATCATCCCATTAAAAACTCAATAGACCCATTTGTAATAAACGAAAAAATCCACTAGTTACCTGCTATAAAGATTCAAACTAAAAGAAATGATGAGTAAAATTAAATTTGAACACAATAACAATAACAATATGCTAATTTCTTAAATCATTCAATAATTATAAGAAATAATAAGTAAAATTACCTTAAACCCATTTGGATTTACACGATATACCAAAAAACACACAATAACCGCAACAATATGATGAATAACTAATTAAACCAATCTGTAATTAACCATAAAATCGACTAATTACCTACACTTTACTAAATTCAAAACACTAGTTTACATTTCAAGTACCTACACTTAAATATTTTCAAGTCACTAATTCATTTCTCAAGTGACCACACTTAACTAAAATCAAAACACAAGTTCACCTTTCAAATACCTACACTTGAACATTTTCAAGTCACTTATTCACTTCTCAAGTGACCACATTTAAATAAATTCAAAACACAAGTTCACAATTCAAATACCTACACTTAAACATTTTCAAGTCACTAAATCACTTCTCAAGTGATCACACTTATGGCTCATTCTGCTCACTAAGGTATTTTATCAAACACTAGGTGTGCATGGACTAGCCCACAACTTTGGGTTTCCCCTTTAACATACTACAATGCCCCTCTATGCTTCACCTCAGCCTTTCATCCAACCTATGGAGTGCTTACTCCGCTTATTCAACCATCTCTACACCCTAATGTCATGAACACCTCACATAGACACCAACTCCAAAAGGGCTCATCACATAAATTCCACATACTAGGGTCAAAGACCATAAATCTTGCAAACAATCATGAATCCAAACTCAACAACACAAGTAACATCAACTTCAACTCATACAAATCATGGAATATCACAATACATAAAATCCTTAAGTTTAAAAAAAAGGGTACTTGAGCTTCTTGGATGAAAAAGACCCAAGAATCAACATCTACATAACTGGGAATTTCTTTTCTTGAAGGCTTTTGAAAGGATTTCTTGATTTCTCTAGATCCTTCTTGAATTTTATGAAAGGAGAAGAGAGTATTTTGATTTTGGAAACCCTAATTTTTGGGTGGAAGAGAGAAAAATAAAGTTGAAGGCCCTTAACCCGGTATTTATAGAGCTAGGGGAGGATGTGAAAAAGACCAAAATACCCCTTTAATATTTGTCTAAAAAATTCCGATTGGAGTCTATGACAGTTGACCTGACGGTCCGTCAGAGGGACTGACGGTCCATCAAGTCGTCCGTCACTCAAGTGCCAAAATTGGGATGTTTTGTCTCGGAGTGATGGTCAAAGTGACGGTCTGTCAGAAATCTGACGGTCTACCAGATCGCCCGTCACTCGGGGTCTAGGAATGGGACATTCTGCCTCGGTCTGACGGGCCCCTTGACGGTTCATCAACTTTCTGACGGTCCACCACTTTGGCCGTCACATGATGACCTAATAAGGAAGCTACTGCCTTGGTCTGACAGGAAACTTGACGATCCACCAAGAACTTGGCGGTCCGTCAGATCGACCGTCAAACCTGCGATTCAGACAACGTTCAGTAAAATGGCCATAACTTCTTCATCCGATGTCGGATTTTGATAAAATTGGTATCGATGGAAAGCTTGTTCAATGCTATATATGACTAAAAGTAGAAATTAGGGAAATTACACAATATTCAAAGTGTTTCATACTTAGGAAGATACTTCTGAAACTTTTAGACTTAGATTTTATTTTCGCTTTGCTGGAAACGCTCTAAGGCTCAGACTAGAAGAGAACTTTGCGGGGTATTACACAACACTTAACTAAAATCAAAACACAAGTTCATCTTTCAATTACCTTAACTTAAAAATTATGAAGTCACTGATTGATTTCTTAAGTGACCACACTTAACTAACTTCAAAACACAAGTTCACATTTTAAGTACCTACACTTGAATATTTTGAAGTCACTTATTCATTTCTCAAGTGACCACACTTAAATAAAATCAAAACACGAGTTCACCTTTCAAGTACCTACACTTAAATATTTGGAAGTCACTAACTCATTTCTCAAGTGACCACACTTAACTAAATTCAAAACACAATTTCACATTTCAAGTACCTATACTTAAACATTTTTAAGTCACTAATTCAGTGATCTCAGGTGACCACAGTTAACTAAAATCAAAAAAAAAGTTCAGCTTTCAAATACCTACACTTAAACATTTTCAAGTCACATAATCAATTCTCAAGTGAACACACTTAACTAAACTCAAAACACAAGTTCACATTTCAAGTACCTACAATTAAACATTTTCAAATCACTAACTCACTTCTAAAGTGACCACACTTAAGTAAATACAAAACACAAGCTCACATTTCAAGTAACTACACTTAAATTGTTTCAAGTCACTAATTCACATTTCAAGTGACAACACTTAACTAAAATCAAAACACAAGTTCGACTTTCAAATACCTACACTTAAACATTTTAAAGTCACTAATTCATTTCTCAAGTGGCCACACTTAACTAAATTCAAAACACAAGTTCACATTTCAAATACATAAACTTAAATATTTTGAAGTCACCAATTTATTTCTCAAGTGACCATACTTAACTAAAATTAAAACACGAGTTCACCTTTAAAGTACCTATATGTAAACATTTTCAAGTCAATTATTCACTTCTCAAGAGACCACACTTAACTAAATTCAAAACATAAGTTCACATTTCAAGTACCTACACTTAAATATTTTTAAGTCACTAATTCACTTCTCAAGTGAGCACACTTAACTATATTCAAAACACAAGTTCACCTTTCAAGTAACTACACTTAAACATTTTCAAGTCACAAATTCAATTCTCAAGTGACCACACTTAACTATATTCAAAACACAAGTTCACCACTCAAGTACCTACACTTTAACATTTTGAAGTCACTAATTCATCCTTCAAGAAACCACACTGAACAAAATTCAAAACATAAGTTCACATTTCAAGTAGCTACACTTAAGCATTTTCAAGTCACTAATTCATTGATCAAGTGACCACACTTAACTATATTCAAAACACTAGTTCACCTTTCAAGTGACAATACTTTAACGTTTTCAAGTCACAAATACACTTCTCAAGAAACCACACTTTACTCAATTCAAAACACTAGTTCACTTGTCAAGTACCTACACTTATACATTTTCAAGTCACTAATTCATTTCTCATGTGCTACACTTAACTAAATTCAAAACACAAGTTCACCTTTCTAGTACCTACACTTAAACATTTTCAAGTCACTAACTCACTACTCAAGTGAACACACTTTACTTAATTCAAAGCACAAGTTCACATTTCAAGTATCTGTACATAAACATTTTCAAGTTACTAATTCACTTCTCAAGTAACCACACTTAACTAAATTCAAAACATAAGTTCATCATTCAAGTCACTAAGTTCAAACCAAAAATCACTAATTAACTTCTAAAGTGATCACATTTAGTTGTATTCAAAACAATAGTTCACATTTCAAGTACCTACAATTAAGTATTTTCAAGTCACTAATTCACTCCTCAAATGACCATACTTTAGTGAATTCAAAACACAAGCTCAAGTTTCAAGTAACCTACACTAAACATTTTGAAGTCACTAATTCACTTATCAAGTGACCACACTTAACTACATTTAAAACACAAGTTTACATTTCAAGTACCTATACTTAAACATTTTGAAGTCACTAATTCACTTCTCAAGTGACCACACTTAACGAAATTCAAAATACAAGTTTACATTTCAAGTACCTACACTTAAAGATTTTCAAGTTACTAATTCACTTATCAAGTAATCACACTTTACTAAATTCAAACATAAGTTCACCTTTCAAGTACCTACACTTAAATATTTTCAATTCACTAATTCACTTATCAAGTGACCACACTTTACTAAATTCAAAACACAAGTTCACTTTCAAGTACCTACACTTAAACATTTTCATGTCACTAATTCATTCCTCAAATGACCACACTTTAGTAAATTCAAAACACAAGTTCACCTTTTAAGTACTGATTATAGGAGAATTTACACCCCTAAAGTACTATATTTTACCCATATTTTAGCTAAGTTTCGAGGATAAATTATATAATTCATGCACTTTTAGTCCTTTTTCCTGTAAGTGAGCTAACGAACATGATTAGCAAGTTTTCAGGTATAAATGATGCAGAATTCAGCATTTTATGGATAACTTGACGCCAAAGGAAGCTTCACAAAAGAAGGAAGGGAAATCTTACACGCCAAGGACCAAAAGTGGCGCATGGAAAATCTGTCCCGAGCAAAAACAACAATTCTGGAGACTTTGGGGACTAGCAGTAACTTAGTAGGATTAGGATAATGATACATTAACCTAGTAGGATTGGGTTAAGTAATGCATTAGCTTAGTAGGAATAGGATATAGGTGTTATAAATACCCTATTTTGCTAGAGATTTTA
This sequence comes from Capsicum baccatum var. pendulum, assembly GCA_030864225.1. NCBI lineage: Eukaryota > Viridiplantae > Streptophyta > Magnoliopsida > Solanales > Solanaceae > Capsicum > Capsicum baccatum. The sequence goes on along the minus strand of CM061561.1, from coordinate 154,277,201 downwards.
ATTTATTCCTCACAATTCCCCCATTCCATCAATTCTCATCCATCCACCATTCATCCATCCATCAAAACAATTCTACTTTTTCTTCTTCTTCTATTCATCTATTCAATTCTTAATTTCCGCAACAAGAGAAATGTTACTTGCAAAGAAAGTCATGCCTAAGCGCCTACCACACTTTGCTACACGAAATCTTTATTGTGGTATAATAATAATGTGTATTGTAATTTCCTTCGCACTCATGGGTAACTAAACTTCTCTGTTGGGATTATGGAAGCCATATGAGCTACTATCTATTGCTATGAGTTTGTGAATTCATGACACGTGTGTTGCTTATATCATTATTCTCTTCATCTTAATGCAAATTCTTGTGGCTGCAGACGCATAGAATAGCGCCAGTATAGCATTAACTTGTTCGAAAGAAAAGTTATATGTCTGGAAAAGAGATAATGTCAAGGTAATAGGGTCCCATCCCCTATTAAAAAGTTAGTGCCGTAACTGGATTAACCTCTTGGAGAATTTGTACCGTTAGATACGCTGTAAGCTCGAAAGAGTTACAGTGAAATAGTCCTTGTTTAGGTCGAAAGACACTTGGATTTACCATCGAATACAATTCTCTATAAGCACATGCATGTCTGAATTCCACACAACTCATAGCCAATAGAGACGTACAACTCATAAGGTGGACATAACCCCAACTTCTCAATTCTCATTGTTTTACATCTTAACTACACATTCTTTCTTTTACTTTGCTATTTTCTCTTTTTACCTTATTAATTTGGTTACCTTACTTGCACGACAAAACTCCCCCCTTTTACGAGACTTGCACTAAAAGTCTAGTAATCTTTGCTTACTTGTTGACCAAGCTATTCCCTGTGGGATCGATACCCAACCCAGTTGGGTTATATATTTGACAACGACCGCTTTACACTCCTACGAGAGCTGTAGATTGAGCGTTATCAAAAATTGGCGCAGTTGTCAAGGAATACGAGTGTCAATTAGGTTTGTGATAATTACTAGACCCTTTGGTCAAAGATTCTCGTACTTTTACTTTTAGTTTTTGTTTTTGTTTTTGTTTTCTGCAGGTTTTTATTCAGTGCATGCCCGATACTCGAAGTTCTGGTCAACTGTTATTACCTATCAATCCTGAACCACAACGTATTGGCAGAATGGAGGCACAACACGAAATCGAAAGGATGGCTACTCAACAGGAACAAGCGAGATTAGCTGCTCTTGCCGCCGCTCAAGTGCATCAACAAAACATTGACAACCCTGGGCGAGCAACAAATCCTGACGATGAGGACCTAGGTGATGAAGAGTTACTAAACCCTAGGCATGCCGCTGAGATCGTCACACCTGCCAACATATAAGATCTTCAAGCTAGGTTTAGGCCTGAACGCTGAGCTATGCAACCATCTTTCGACGATGATGATAATGATCTTGATGGAGCTGGAGCCACAGGAGCCATAATTCCTCCATCATTAGCGCCCGGAGCTAAGTTCAACATCACAAGAACCATGATTCAGTTATTGCAACTCAAGGGATTATTTGGTGGACTAGCAGGCGATGATCCGAATATGCATCTCATCAACTTTATTTCTACATGCAAGTCGTTCGACAATCCTGGTGTTGGTCAGAATGCAATTCGACTACGTCTATTTTCATTGTATTTGTCTGGGGAGGTAACTCTATGGTTGAATGGGCTGACTCCTGATTCTATTACAAACTGGAGGCAATTGAGAGACGCTTTCCTAGAAAGATTCTTTCTGCCATCCAAAAGAGCATAATTAAGAGATGAAATCAGCAACTTTCGGCAGCTTCCAACCGAAGCTCTCCACAAAACATGGGAGAGGTTCAAGACGAAGCTTATGAGGTGCCCAAACCATCACATGACCAATGTTCACTTGATGGAGACATTATACAGAGCTTTGAATTCGGTGACTAAGCCAGTGGTTGATAATGCGGCTGGAGGATCATTCATAGACCTCACCTTTGGTCAGGAAAGCAATATGCTAGATCGGATGACGAAGCAAAGTAGAGCTTGGCATACCAGGGATTCTGAGGTAGCAAGCCCCACTTTTTCTATTGGCATGACTGCAGACCAAAGGAGAAGAGAAGAAGAACGCGACCAAGATATGGCGCACATGAAAACACAAGTGGATCTTCTTACAAATCATCTATTATCAGGGAAGACCGAAAAAGTCAAAGCTATTGCGTCGAAAGGAAGTGATGAATCTGATTCGAAAGAAGAGGCCAACTACTTGAACATCAGGGGGGTTTCCGAGGCAATGACCAAGGAAACCAAGGTCGGAACTATTATGATAAATCTGGAATCAAGGACCAAGGTAGTTGGAAGAACAAGAATGACAATAGTGGTTTGTATGTTCCCCCTGGACTACGTGATGCCACCACATCTAGTTCTGGAAGTATGGAAGACATGATGGCTAAACTATTGAAAGGAGTGGAAGAAACTAGCGTGGGAGTAACGGAGGTAATAAATGATTTGTCCTCTATGAAGCAATTCGTTGATTCACATTCCACTTCAATCAAGCAAATAGAGCAGCAATTGAGCCAACTTTCAGCAGCACTCAATCAAAGAAAGGCTGGCACTTTACCTAGCGACACAGTGCAAAACCCAAGGAATGATGGATCATGCATGGCCATTACTACCCGAAGTGGTAAGGTGCTGGAATATTCATCAAAAGGCAAGCAAGTGGTTGACGAAGTAGCGGACATACTTGATAACGTAAAAGGTGAAAAATCCGCAGAAGCTGGCCACGACGTCTATGACATCAACCCTAGTAGGTTGCAGCCTGAAACTACCAAAATTCGGAAGCAAGAGGAGAAGAAAGCCTTGGAGAAAATAATTCGATATCCACCACCACCTTTTCCTCAAAGATTGAAGAAGCAGGCGAATGATACAAGGTTCAGCAAATTCATGACGATGTTAAATCAGCTGACCATTAATGTTCCGTTGGTGGAGGCACTTGAACAAATGCCTGGGTATGCGAAATTTAAGAAAGGCCTTTTGACAAAGAAGCGGGCAGCAAACTATGAGTTGAAAGATACTGTTCATCATTGCAGCGCTATTACTACCCGATCACTAGTTCAGAAAAAGGCCGACCCCGGTGCTTTCACTATTCCTTGCACGGTTGGATCTATGAATTTTGCTAAGGCATTATACGATTTGGGAGCTAACATCAATTTGATGCCACTATCCATCTACAATAAGTTGGGGTTAGGCGATCCGACACCAACCAATATGAGGCTCGTGATGGCTGATAGGTCGGTAAAACGACCTGTGGGTATCGTGAATGATGTGTTGGTAAAGTTTTCTTCATTCATCTTTCCTGCAGACTTTGTTATTCTGGATTGTGAGGTGGATTCTGAAGTTCCCATAATCTTGGAACGTCCTTTCCTTGCAACAGGAAGTGTGCTTATTGACATGAGAGCTAATGAGCTTTTATTTAGACTGAATGACGAAGTTGTCTGCTTTCATATATGCAAAGCAACGAAGCATCCCAGCGATATGAATGTGTTCTCTGTAGCTGATAGTCATTATGAGGATAAGAAAGCATTATCTGTAGAGAAACAGCTTACTGTTGAGCCTTTGTCTGCTGCGCCACTGAATATTGAGCATGAGGACGATGAAGATTATGAAGAACTTATGGGTGCTCTAATAGAAATAGAGTCCTATTACCATACTCCTAAGCAACCGGACCTTGATCTTAAGAATCAACCGTCACCAACAGCAAAGACTTCCATTGAAGAGCCACCAGTGCTAGAATCGAAAGAGCTACCAAGTCACCTAAGGTATACGTTCTTGGGATATGGAAATACACTTTCGGAGAATGTTGCGGATGATTTCAGTGAACAGCATGTAGAGGCGCTAATCTTTGCTCTGATGAGAAACAAGAGAGCTATGGGTTGGACTATTGATGATATAATTGGTATCTCTCCTGAGGTATGTATGCGCAAGAGTCATATCGAAGAAGATTACATGCCTACAAGTAAGCCTCATTGTCGTCTGAATCCATTCAGAAAACGATTCACCATCTATCTCGATGAAGTCTAAGTAATCGAGAAAGCTATGTCGGGCCGCGACAATAAATCAAGCGCTTGGTGGGAGGCAACCCATCGTTTTTCATATTTTTTCTTTCTTTCGTTCTACTAATTATTTGCTTTTGATAAATAAAAATCCAAAATGAAGAGTCATGCCACGACCAAAACTAAGGCGCTTGATGGGAGACAACCCATCGTTCAAATCATTTTTGTTGTTTTTGAGTGAATGTAGGTGCAAGAGAATAACGGAGGAGATTGGTTTCAAATTTTGATTTGGACGTATTGCATGTTAAAGGTGGTAAGTTAGGAATGAAGAAGCAAAAGGCTATGGATTGATCATTGCTCATGAAAATATTGGCATCGAACAAGGCTAGGCCTAGGTAAAACTAGGCCACGAACAAGGCAAGGCCTATACTATGGCCTAAGGTCTCGGAATCTAGTGTGCCATAGCATAGGAGCCGCCCATTCTCAAGTATACCATAGCATAGGCGCCGCCTATGCTAATGCCTTTTGTCTCTGAATCTCATATGCAAAGTGAAAGGCGCTGCCTATGCCTAGGAATGCCATGGCATAGGCACCGCCTATGCTAGACAATGCTTTGCAAAAGGCGCCGCCTATGGTCACTTCTTGTCTCCAAATCCGATTTTAAATGGGTCAAAACCCGACCCAACCTTCTCCTATAAATATGAGACTTAGTATTGAACCAAAAACACATTGGAAACCTAGCTTAAGCGCCGCCTATAGTCCCCAAATCCTCTCAAAAATTTTCTTTTTACTCTTTTTCTTCACAAGAACATCATCCAAAGGCATCAATCAAGTACTACTTTGTTCTTCATTTATATTCCGTAAGTACTATGTTACTACGTCTATTATGAATTTTTGAATCTTGAAAGAAGTAGTGGTGATGTGAATGTGTTTGAATTGTTGTGATACAACTAAGTGAGTGAATGAATACGTAAGGATGATCTTAACTTGTTCCCAACTTGAATTTGATTTTGATGCATTGTCATACTTTTGCGGAATTGATATGGTCACTAAAATTGCATAATCTTGTCACTTACATACTTACATGTTGGAATGACTTGTTCATCGGAATAAGACTTATAGTTGCCTACCGACATAGGAGGTTATGATTATTGATAGATACTATACCTTGATTCAATCATTATGTAGTAGTCTTGATACATCAAACATGAAAGTATTGCCAATATTACAAGAAGTATGACTGCACTGATTTTATGGTTGGAACATATCACATAAACGTATATCGATGAAGTCTGAGTAATCGACATCTTTCACTTCACTAGTTTGTACCAACAAATTAAGTGTGGGGTGGTGCCACTACTGCTTGTTTATAGATTGTATCCATCGAGATGACGCTAACATGAATATTGTTTTAATCTCAGGTACAATGGCACCCAAAGTAAGACAAGGCAAAGAAAAAGCGCCCACCACACAGAAAGGTAAGAAAAGAGGAAGAAAAGAGCAAACTGAATCCTCCTCGCTACAAATACCTCAAATGCACTTTTGGATCAAGTGGGGTACAATTTGAGGAAACTCTGAGTATGATGACTCTGATGATGATTCCGACGCAGGGGGTATGACCCCAGACATAGAGGAGGAGTCCGACTAACCAGGTTCTTCTTATTTATTTTCCACTGAGGGCAGTATGTCCCGTCTAAGTGTGGGGTGCTGGTATTTGCATGCTATACTTCTCTATCTACATTTGCATTTATTTATGTTTGTTTGTTTTATTTTAGTAGTAAATTTTTTTTTTTAGTAGTAGTTAAATTTTTTCTTAGATAATTTTTTTTTTTTAACTTTGCATGAAATAATTCTGATAGGCAGCATGGTATTGTGACAAGAGTCTGTGATAAAATCATTACTATTGAGACGTTTAGGCTCTAATTGTGACTCACTATGTGATATTTATATGGTTTAATTCCTTCAACTGTTGGGACAAGAGTCTATACTACTCCCAATAAAGTCGACCATGTGCCTTGTGTGTGTGAGATAATAGTATATTCTATGTTTGTGGCTGATGCTAGAACTTGCCTGGTGTGTGTGTGAAGCAAAAATAAAGAACGTGAGTTTAGGAGATGATTTAGGCATTTCTTTGGCAACCTATACTTGTTTACCTTCTTTTTACCTACCCATGGACATTATCCTAGATAACCCCTTTGAGCCTTTAGCCTATTTTCTTTGACAACCTCATATGTAAGCCTAATCCATTTTTTTTCAAGACCATAATTTGATCCAAATTCCTAAGTTCTTTAAAGTGTAAAGTCATGTCACAAAATAAGAGAAAATTGGGTAAGTACGATGCTTTAGAATGTATTGGTGCTTGAAGTCGTTATGAAAAAAGAATTGCTATCATAAGAGGTATGTTATGAAAAGAAAAAGGAAAAGAAAACTAAAAAGTTAGTTATGTTCAAAACTTGAAAAACAAAAGAGGTGACAAAGGGAGGTAGATTAAAAGAAAGAAAAAAGGTTGTTTGAAAGAAAGCATAAATGGCATAATGTGATTTATTAAAGCGCTTAGGAACATAGTCACTATTTCTGGCCAAAATAGTCCTACCCGTCCCTTAGCCTACATTACAACCTGTAGAAGACCTATTTGATTCTAAGCTTAGCATTCTGACATTTAGTGGAGTATTACAGTAAGGGCAAGCCTATGGTCATCAGTTGCAGCATATGAATTCTTTTGACAGCGAGAGCAAGGATACTTGTATACCCATGTTTCGATAAATATACTATACTTGTGAGTGATTATGGGTAATATATGGTGAGACACACATGGTTGATGAGTTTTGGATAGTTGTGTATGATTCTTTGTGCCTTGACTTTTGAATATGAGTTGACCACCATCATGAGTCTATGTTAGAGGTTAAATTGTTTCTACTAATGATCAGAAAACTACTCTTTGTTAATGATTGACGTGCTTGTCTTGATGAATATTTTGTGTTGTTACTGTGAAATCCCAAGTAGATGTTTAGATGGACATGATAGTTTGTTCGAGGACGAACAAAGCTTTAAGTGTGGGGTGTTGATGATAGGTGAAATTACACGCCAATAGTGCTATATTTTACCCATATTTTAGCTAAGTTTTGAGGACAAAATATATAATTCATGCACTTTTAGTCCTTTTTCCTGTAAGTGAGCTAACAAACGTGATTAGCAAGTTTTCAGGTATAAATGATGCAAAATTCAGCATTTTATGGATAACTTGATGCCAAAGAAAGCTTCACAAAAGGAGGAGAGCAAAGCTTGGACGCCAAGGACCAAAAGTGGCGCATGGAAAATCTGTTTCGGGCAAAAACAGCAATTCTGAAGACTTTGGGGACTAGCAGTAATTTATTAGGATTAGGATAATGATACATTAACCTAGTAGGATTGGATTAAGTAATTCATTAGCTTAGTAGGAATAGGATATGGGTATTATAAATACCCTATCTTGCTAGAGATTTTTATTCATTCCTCATTAATTCTATTACTCTATAACTCTTCTTCTAACCCTTCCATTAATTCTACTTTTTATTCTTCTTCTATTCATCTATTCAATTCTTAATTTCCGCAACAAGAGAAACGTTACGTTGCAAGGAATTCACGCCTACCACACTTTGCTACACGAAATTTTTATTGTGGTATAATAACAATGTCGATTGTGATTTCCTTCGCACTCATGGGTAACTAAACTTCTCTGTTGGGGTTATGGAAGCCTTATGAGATACTATCTAAGGCTATGAGTTTATGAATTCGTGACACGTGTGTTGCTTATATCATTATTCTCTTCATCTTAATGCAAATTCTTGTGGCTGCAGACGCATAGAATAACGCCAGTATAGCATTAACTTGTTCGAAAGAAAAGTTATATGTCTGGAAAAGAGATAATGTCAAGGTAATAGGGTCCCATCCCCTATTAAAAAGTTAGTGCCGTAACTGGATTAACCTCTTGGAAAATTTGTACCGTTAGATACGCTTTAAGCTCGAAAGAGTTAAAGTGAAATAGTCCTTGTTTAGGTCGAAAGACGCTTGGATTTACCATCGAATACAATTCTCTATAAGTACATACATGTCTGAATTCCACACAACTCATAGCCAATAGAGACGTATAACTCATAAGGTGGACATAACCCCAACTTCTCAATTCTCATTGTTTTACATCTTACTAAACATTCTTTCTTTTTACTTTGCTATTTTCCGTTTTTACCTTATTACTTTGGTTACATTACTTGCACGACAAAACTCCCCCCTTTTACGAGACTTGCCATAAAAGTCTAGTAATCTTTGCTTACTTGTTGACCAAGCTATTCCCTGTGGGATCGATACCCAACCCAGTTGGGTTATATATTTGACAGTGACCGCTTTACACTCCTACGAGAGCTGTAGATTGAGCATTATCAATACGTAAGGATGATCTTAACTTGTTCCCAACTTGAATTTGATTTTGATGCATTGTCATACTTTTGCGGAATTGATATGGTCACTAAAATTGCATAATCTTGTCACTTGCATACTTACATGTTGGAATGACTTGTTTATCGGAATAAGACTTATAGGTTCCTACCGACATAGGAGGTTGTGATTATTGATAGATACTATACATTGATTCAATTCCTATGTAGTAGTCTTGATATATCTAACATGAAAGTATTGCAAAGATTACAAGAAGTATGACTGCACTGATTTTATGGTTGGATTATAGTACCTAAAACGTATGACGATGAAGTCTAAGTAATCGACCACTTTTACTTCACTAGACTGTACCAAAAGACTAAGTGTGGGGTGGTGCCCCTATTGCTTGTTTATAGATTTTATCCATCGAGATGATGCTAACATGAATATTGTTTTAGTCTCAGGTACAATGTCACCCAAAGCAAGACAAGGCAAAGATAAGGCAACCACTTCACAAAAAGGTCAGAAAAAGGGAAGAAAAGAGCAAGTTGAATCCTCCGTACTGCAAACACCTCGACGAACTCTTGGAATCAAGTGGGGTACTTATGAGGAACTTCTGAGGATGAAGACTCTGATGATGATTCCGATGCAGAGGGTATGACCCCAGACATAGAGGAGGAGTCCGACTAACTAGGTTCTTCTTATTTATTTTCCACTGAGGGCAATGTGTCCCGTCTAAGTGAGGGGTGCACTGGTATTTGCATGCTATACTTCTCTATCTGCATTTGCATTTATGTCTATTTTTTTTTCTTTTTAGTAGTTAAAATTTTTTAGCTTAACTTCACATGAAATTATTCTAATAGGCAGCATGAGATTATGACAAGAGTTTGTGCTAAAATCATGACTATTGAGACGTTTAGGCTCTAATTGTGACTCACTATGTTATATTGTGTGGTTCAATTCCTTCATCTGTTGGGTCAAGAGTCTATACTACTCCCAATAAAGTCGACCATGTGCCTTGTGTGTGTGAGATAATAGTATATTCTATGTTTGTGGCTGATGCTAGAACTTGCCTGGTGTGTGTGTGAAGCGAAAATAAAGAGTGCAAGTTTAGGAGATGATTTAGGCATTTCTTTGGCAACCTATACTTGTTTACCTTCATTTTATCTACCCATGGACATCATCCTAGACAACCCCCTTTGAGCCTTTAGCCTATTTTCTTTGACAGCCTCATATGTAAGCCTAATCCATTTTTTTCAAGACCATAATTTGATCCAAATTCCTAAGTTCTTTAAAGTGTAAAGTCATGTGACAAAATAAGAGGAAATTGGGTGAGTATGATGCTTTAGAGAGTAGTGTTGCTTGAATTTGTTATGAAAAAGAATTGCTATCATAAGAGGTATGTGATGAAAAGAAAAAGGAAAGAAAAAAGAAACTGAAAAGTTAGTTATGTTCAAAAGTGAAAAACAAAAGAGGAGAAAAGGGGTGGTAGAATAAAAGAAAGTAGAAAGGTTGTTTGAAAGAAACGTGTTAATGATACAATGTGATGTATTAAAGCGCTTAGGAACATAGTCACTATTTCTGGCCAAAATAGTCCTACCCGTCCCTTAGCCTACATTACAACCATCAAAAGACCTATTTGATCCTAAGCTTAGCATTCTGACATTTAGTGGAGCATTACACTAAGGGCAAGCCTATGGTCATCAGTTGCAGCATATGAATTCTTTGTGAGAGCGAGAGCAAGGATACATGTATACCTATGTTTCAATAAATATACTATACTTGTGAGTGATTATGGGTAATATATTGTGAGACACACATGGTTGATGAGTTTTGGTTAGTTGTGTATGATTCTTTGTACCTTAACTTTTGGATACGAATTAACTACCATCATGAGTCTATGTTAGAGGTTGAATCGTTTCTACTAATGATCGGAAAACTACTCTTTGTTGATAATTGTTGTGCTTGTCTTGACGAATATTTTGTGTTGTTACTGTGAAACCCTAAGTTGATGATTTAGATGGACATGATAGTTTGTTCGAGGACGAACAAAGACTTAAGTGTGGGGTGTTGATGATAGGCGAATTTACACGCCTAAAGTACTATATTTTACCCATATTTTAGCTAAGTTTCGAGGACAAATTATATAATTCATGCACTTTTAGTCCTTTTTCCTATAAGTGAGCTAACGAACATGATTAGCAAGTTTTCAGGTATAAATGATGCAGAATTCAGCATTTTATGGATAACTTGATGCCAAAGGAAGCTTCACGAAAGAAGGAAGGGAAATCTTACACGCCAAGGACCAAAAGTGGCGCATGGAAAATCTGTCCCGGGCAAAAACAGCAATTCTGAAGACTTTGGGGACTAGCAATAACTTAGTAGGATTAGGATAATGATACATTAACCTAGTAGGATTGGGTTAAGTAATGCAGTAGCTTAGTAGGAATAGGATATGGGTGTTATAAATACCCTATTTTGCTAGAGATTTTAATTCATTCCTCACAATTCCCCCATTCCATCAATTCTCATCCATCCACCATTCATCCATCCATCAAAACAATTCTACTTTTTCTTCTTCTTCTATTCATCTATTCAATTCTTAATTTCCACAACAAGAGAAACGTTACTTGCAAAGAAAGTCACGCCTAAACGCCTACCACACTTTGCTACACGAAATCTTTATTGTGGTATAATAATAATGTCTATTGTGATTTCCTTCGCACTCATGGGTAACTACACTTCTCTGTTGGGGTTATGGAAGCCATATGATCTACTATCTATTGCTATGAGTTTGTGAATTCATGACACGTGTGTTGCTTATATCATTATTCTCTTCATCTTAGTGCAAATTCTTGTGGCTGCAGACGCATAGAATAACGCCAGTATAGCATTAACTTGTTCGGAAGAAAAGTTATATGTCTGGAAAAGAGATAATATCAAGGTAATAGGGTCCCATCCCCTATTAAAATGTTAGTGCCGTAACTGGATTAACCTCTTGGAGAATTTGTACCGTTAGATACGCTGTAAGCTCGAAAGAGTTACAGTGAAATAGTCCTTGTTTAGGTCGAAAGACGCTTGGATTTACCATCGAATACAATTCTCTATAAGCACATGCATGTCTGAATTCCGCACAACTCATAGCCAATAGAGACGTACAACTCATAAGGTGGACGTAACCCCAACTTCTCAATTCTCATTGTTTTACATCTTAACTACATATTCTTTCTTTTACTTTGCTATTTTCTCTTTTTACCTTATTACTTTGGTTACTTTACTTGCACGACAAAACTCCCCCTTTTTTACGAGACTTGCACTAAAAGTCTAGTAATCTTTGCTTACTTGTTGACCAAGCTATTCCCTGTGGGATCGATACCCAACCCAGTT